>OU015523.1:33901701-36340867 GCA_907165065.1 Caprimulgus europaeus | reverse complement strand
AATTCACCATGGGTTTTTTTAAGACAGTCAAAATTGCCTCTGCTGCTACCTCCAATGCACTATTCCCTTTTCACTGTTATGTACAACAGGTAACTTGTAAGAAAATTTGTTGACTATGAGACCCATAAAGAAGCTCTGGAAAAATTTCAGAGGTGCACTCAAAATCCCATTGTTGATTATTCCATTAGCTCTAAAATAACTGCAACAATCTGCTCTCCTTCATGTAGAAGCCAGTTGCTGAATGATTTGCCTCTAAGTTGTCAACTTTTTCAGTTAAACATGCAATTCTTTACAGGCCAATGACATGTGACTGCTATAAATAAGTATCTTGGATGAATTAAGGGGAAAGGGTACCTGGTGACTTTCATCAGCTGAACTGCTAACCAAGGACTCCAGGAAAAACAAGGAGAAAATGCAAACATCTAGAGATTTGCACCTACTCTGTCAGAATCCCATCAGCAGTGTCCCGTCCCTCCGGGGTGTCCCAGAACACTCTGGCTGTCAGCTTGTTGGGCTCTGCAGTTTTCTCCTTCACGCTGGGGCACTGGATTCTTGGAGGTTCAGTATCTGTTGAAATAAATGTCACAGAAATGGGCACCTGTGCATCTGTTATAGCCATGCAGTTCTTCACAGCTCTTGCCCTGCTATCAGCACAACCTGGGACCACCTTCAGCTGGCCTCCCTAACACGGGAGCCATCCCAGCCTGTATATAACACCTTTTTTTAAGAAAAGTAAGAGATGACAATGATGAACCCCTTGCAATGTAAAAAACTAATTAAAAGTAGTTATTGTAAATTTCTTTGCACAGTCTCCAGTCAAAAAGCAGTGTCAACAAATGGCCCAAGATTGTAGCCGAGGAGCCAGGACGTTCTGTTTATCTGCTCTTCTTCTCTTTGTTCATCTGTGCAGTAGATACTGTGATTAAGAACATTTGTAAAGCACAGTGACCATATACATCTCTCTCTGCTTGATCACTTTGCACGTTCCTGCTAACACATTGGTTATTTTTCCTGTGGCACTGGCAAAAAAAGAAACAACAGAAGACTGACACAATTGTCATTTTTCAGAGAACTGCTGTTGCATTTGAATTTTTTCAAGTAATTCTCATAATAATGCCTTACAGGTAATACAAAACAAAAAGTACATCAGGAACGTTTTTGAAAGCTTGTTTAACTGCTCCCAGAACACTGTGACTATTATTCAGGAGTAAAAGAACAGTGGCAATGACAAAAGACCCTGATAGAGCGTAAAGGTGATGCACAGCTATTCATCTTCAGCCATGCTCATTGCCAATCCTGCCAGCATAGCAGAAATGCTTGGTTGAACCAAGCCCAAATACCATCATCACAATCATTAATTAAAGTCTACCTTTAATAGCTTAGGCTCATGTTTTTGACCATCTCTTGGGTTATGCCCAAAATGAAGTTTATATGCATGGAAGCACATACCAGTGTTAAAAATGAACAAAGAGACAGGACTGCTCTTAACCTGTGAATAGAAAGCAATCCCTAAAATGCTGCCTAAGTGTAAAGGGTGGCAAGCCTTGTCTCCCACTTGCAGGGCAGATATAAAGTACAATCTGTCTTGCTTTCAAAAGAAGTAACAGTAAGAAAACATTTAGGTCTTTATAAAATATCAAATATACAAAATAATTTCATAAACCTGCATATTCTACAAGCAACACACAATGTTTTCTACCAGTTTAACTAGGTCAAGTGCAGCCCTGCCACAGCCCTTTCCAATTTTTAATGGTATTCCAAGAGCCTTGAAAAATAGCTTTTCTCTATTTCTTCTGTAAGAGTTTTTCTCCAGTCCCAGACATTGCAGCTTTGTGAAGCACTTCCATAGGAAGCACTCCTGTCTTAATTTTGCACAGGAAGGAATGGGTGAGGCAGAGGCAGGTAAATTTTATACCAACATTATTCAGAAAACATCAGGAATACTGCAAAATACCTTATACAAATACTCATTTTTGTGGGATTTTTTTGGTAACTAAACAATGAAAAAAATATGTATCTCCTCCTATAGTACTGGGAGGATACCCATTGATTTCTTTGTAGGTCCTACTAGAAGGTGAAGCTAGCAAGAATGGGTTACCACTACAGGGAGTGTAGTAATCAAAAATGAACAGTAGAATCCTCTAAACAGCTTTCAAAGCTCCCTGTACTTTACAAGAACACCCTTCACTAAAGTTACATAAGGCACTTAGTTCTTTATGGATTCTTTAACTTTTTCACTTTGTGAGTTCATTCACTACTGCTTTCTTCATCTGCTACACGATGTAAATGAGCAGGATTTTCAAGTATCCACTCCAGCTGTAGGAGCACTTTGTCTCCTTTCACTCCCTTATTTTTAGAGTACCTTCCCATTATGTGTGGAAACCTGCTCACACTACAGCCAGAGAGAGTTCTGCCCCCCACTCTCCTTAACCTCCCCAGTGTAGTTAAATCAGGGTAGGAAATAACCCAGTCTCACCAAGGCTTCTCCTGGCTCTGGTTAGTTTACTGTGGATACAACTAACCATTGTGCTATGGACAAAATACACTAAATAAATGTAATGCTGGAACAAAAGACAGAATGGCATTTAAGCACCCAGTATTTTAAGCACTTAATTAATCAGAAAGCTCATTATGCTATGTAGCGCAGAGAAGACTGGTTGGTATGAACTGGCTTGGACTTCCACATTGTAAAGACAAACAATATGGTTACTGTGGGAACCAACTCAGCATTTGTAGCTGAACTTAAAAATTCCTGGAAAGGATATTTTCTTTGGTCATTTTGGTTGCCTCTTAGCACTCAACTGTCACTAAAATAACCCTACCAGAAGTACTCTGCTTTGAAATGGGCCAGGAGAAAGCAGCTGTCTACCAAAGAGGCTCTGCAGTGGCTGCCGGGATGTGTTAAACCAAACAGCGCTCAGGTCTTTTTCCGTGTGCCCGCATACAAAGTTGCGGCCAATCTACAGCGTATTAAGCACCTTGGCCACAGCCTGGCAGAAGGAAGACAGGTCTAAAAAAACCCTCAGCCCATTTAAATGCAGAGGAGGTGTCCAGAGAACATCCAGACAAATGCACAAGTGACAAAACTGAAACACAACCCCCGCAAATAACCTTTGCTAAATGTACGACGTGAGCAAAGTGCCCAGTTGCACGTCAGAAAACTAAAGCTGGTTCCAAAAACAAACCCCAGCAGAGGAACCCACAAGATTGCTGACTGCTGAGGAGGTTTTATCAGTGGGAAAAATCATCCTGCAAGCGTCAGATTGTCCAACTCTCTCGCTTAATAAGTATTCCTGGCCACAGCGGGAGCCAGGACAGGCAGGGAGGTGTCTGACCCCGCACGGCTAGTCTTACGCTTTCACTGCAGCGTCACTGCCGAGAGGCCGATGAAAAGCCAAGCGGATTTATTTAAGCTGTTTAGCAGAGCTATGTATTAAATGGGTGACTCTCACATGCAAGGTTTAAATCATGGTCAGGGAAACTGAGTTTTCATTAAAAATTTGGCACTGTTCAGTCACATTCTTGTAAGTTGTCGCTTTTCTTAGCTACTCAGCAGCAGCGATGGGGACTCTGGCTCCACAGAGGGCAGTGGCATTGCAGACACGGAATCAGGAGGTCAGCAGTGGAACACCAAGTTTTAAAGCAGTCTTTTGAACTTTGTGGAGAAAAATGGTAGGTCTTCAAAAAGGCTTTAATTTTATTTTTTTTTTAAACATACTTCTGGGACTGGCCATATCAACAATTTCAGAAAAGGTAAAGAGCTTGTTAACTGCCTTTCTCAGTTTGTTAAAGGTTTGCATTTATTTGCTTGTGAATTTGGGATGACGAGAGGAAAAGAAACAGAGGAATGGTACTGAATGCCCACTGCTTGCCTATTGAAGAGTCCCTATGGGATCGGTAAATGGTCTGCTGCTACATAAACACGCTGTTATTACTGATTGCTGATGGTATTAAATGATGGCTGAAAGTTCATTCAAAACATTAGACTGTGTCAAAAGCATAAAGAGACAAAGAGACTGGAAATCATAAAAGGGGGAATAAAAAACACTGTCCTGCTCTTCCCACCCCCCTGCACAAGGCATTGCTCTGTATTTCAAAACATCCATTATCAGGGCCTGTATAATTAATGAGTCAGAGTGCAAAGCTTGTTTCAGACATCTGTA
Source organism: Caprimulgus europaeus (assembly GCA_907165065.1). The sequence goes on along the minus strand of OU015523.1, from coordinate 36,336,704 downwards.
GTTGGAAGCTGTTAGTTAACTACCTATCAATACAGTCTTAGGATGTGACAAAAGGATGACTTGGCATGGTGACAGTCATTTACCACAACCTCTGTTATACAATCAGCAGGAAAATAAAACCTTTATAAAAGAAAAGACAGTGACAGTTTTCAATCTCCTAAAGGAAAAAAAAAACCTATTTTAATCTACTTTACAGGGCATTAAGGATATAATGGAAATATTCCTCAAGTGAGTATTGGCATTTTTAGCTGATAACCAAAAGCAGCTGCATGTTGATCTTTTTTAATCAAAATTACTTCAGCAACATGAAGGATATCCTTCCTCTTACAGGAGGGGGACAAAGGACAGTCTCCTTTGTTAGGACAGAATATTCATTTTCTGTAAGGGCTTCCATAAGTGACTGCTAAAACATACCAAGTTTTCTTTAATTGGAAAAAAAAAAAAAATCTTTTTCCCCCTTTATAATGAATACCTGTTTCAGCAATGATATCAGCCTTAGGCTTTTCCTATGTGGATCTTCACTACTGCACTGTGAACCCCACATTGTTTTTTTGCAAAAATGCTAAGCAGTGCAGCTGCATTACAAAAGGGTAGAGGAAAGCCCCTTGTTTTTAAGACTGTAAATTCAGGTCTGCAGTAATTTTGCCACACTTGATGCCAATAGTTGTGGTGTTCCCAGGCCACTTCCCTACCTATCCTCAATGACATGGACTTTAGCAGCCCATGCCTATGATCACATGTTAACATCCCTACTGTACACAGTGCAACTTAACTGCTTATATGCTCAAGTAAGAAATAAACCAGCCCCTTTGCATTTCATTGCTTCCCTCACCTTAATTTTACTCCTCAGCTGCTAGTGAGCTGTTCATCCAGTTCTCTCCTGGCCACCGGTAAGCTTTCATAGGCTGCAGGTCACTAATGAAGTGATAAATAACAACAGATAGGACAAGAGGGAACGGCCTTAAGTTGCGTCAGGGGAGGTTTAGGTTGGATATTAGGAAAAAATTATTCACTGAAAGGGTTGTCAGGTACTGGAACAGGCTGCCCAGGGAAGTGGTGGAGTCACCATCCCTGGAGGTATTCAAAGGATGAATAGATGTGGTGCTTCGGGACATGGTTTAGTAGTTTAGTGGTGAACTTGGCAACGCTAGGTTTACAGTTGGACTAGACAATCATAATGGTCTTTTCCAACCAAACTATTCTATGACTTTTCTGTAACTACTGAACTACCGTAAGGGATACGCGTTCAATTACAAACTGCATTATACTGTTAGGGTCATGTTTGGTCACAAAAAAATCTTTATCCCACCTATCAAGAAGTCAAAAGGTAACCTTATTAAACAGTTTGATAACTGCATAACTCATAACTATATTTGCATATAGGAACTGTGTGCACACCATGTTTGAAGGGGTCTTCTCCGTATGTGGTATTACCAGAACTTAACTCTATTACTTTTACTGGGTTACTTGGGACTTGCAATCATACCCTATGCAACAACTATCCTGCATTTTTTGAATAGAAAATAAGCGTTATCACTAACTTAGCCTCTTTTTTTGCTTAAGACTTACTTGCTTACTCTACCCTGCAAGACAACATCCTCTGTAATAAGCACCCTGTTGCTGCAAAAAAAAATGCCAGGAAGTAGAGGACAATATTTTATCATTCCCAAACTCAAAAGGGTTTGTTTTTCTTCCTCTGCCCACACCATTGTGAAGGAAAAAGCTTGTTTTGTAAATAAAATCAGGACTCTAGACATAAGCAGCAGTCTCATTTCTACATTTGTATAACACCGAGTAACAGGAAACCTGAACAAATTCTACGAATGTCAGGCCACAGTGGAGAGACTCCAAAGCCATCTGCTAACCTAGACTGAGCCACAGGCATTCTGAGGAAAACCAAGTTATCATACACAGAAAACACTGAGCACAAATACACTGCCAGCCACAAGCTTAAATTACTGTTAGTCAATTCAGATGGCCAAAAATTACTTTCCTTTGTGGGTGGCTGCTGAACCTTTTATCAGAGACTTCCCAGAAACAAGAGCAGCAGCTGAGACTTCACTATCTGCTAAGTGGCATTAGTAGGAAGGAAAGTTAAATCTCAAATTATTTATTTCTTTTTCTTGTGATTTATGTATATAAACCAAATTATTCCAGATTATGTTCCCAGGAGACCACTGACTATGTAATGAAAATTGCTGGCATAACAAATGTTAACTAGACTGAAATTTAGTTTAGCTTACTGCAACCATGCTGGTAACTACAATCCATTCATATTCCCTGGATATATTTGGAAACTATGATCCCAAGAAACAAAAGCAACAGGGGAGGTCAGACACTGGGTTTAGTTTCAAACTTGTTTTATCATTAAATTGCAGAGAGCAGGACAGACTCCAGCACAGAGAATACGCTAGAAGCAGCAGCACAGTAATTACAGACTACCAACGAGTCACCCAGGAGATGAGCAAAGGCTGCTATAAACATTGCAAAACATCAGCCTCATCTTTATCAAAGCGATGATGCTTGGACCTGACAGTGTGTGTGTAAGGAAGACGGTCACTTGGAACTGAAAGTGACAGGGAGCACTCCGTATCCCTTGGAAAACTGTCCTCTGCTTCCTCAAAAGAGACAGGTGCTTTTTTCCCCCAGGCAGTGGATAAAACAGCATTCTGGCATTCACGTGAAAGACGAGGTACCTCAAGATGGAGACTTCCCAGGATGCAGACTGACCACCCTACTTACCAATGCAGGACGCTGGCCGGCCACTCCAGACTTTGTTGTCCATGCACGTTACTATACGGTCGCCTTTCAGCTGGTATCCTGGTGAACAGTAGTACTCACACCTTGAGCCAAAGTAGGCACCATCTAAACACTTGAAGCCCCCGTTGGTTGGCATGGACAGGGTGGGGCAGCGTTTTTCTGGAATAGGAAACAAGAGATTTCTGGAAACCTGTTATCCCCCTTTAGAGTAACGTGAATGTATGTATTACACAGAAATGCAAGAAGGATGCAACTAGCAAACAAGTGGGAGAAAGTCATGTTCCACATGAGGCTCTCTACACTGTTCTGCATTTCAAATTTAACTTTACATACCCAGTGACCTAATGCAGTATTTATATGAGAAAAAGAAGACAAGTACCTATTCCTCCCTTCTCAGAAAATGTTTTACTGCACGAGCCCACTTAAGACACTTGATACAAACGGTGTCAGCTTACAAAATCCAAGATGGGCCATATCTTAGAGCAGCTTTATGGGTCTATCATAAAATTATACCCACAAATCAAAATCCCACACTCTTCCCTTTGTCTTCTGCCAAGAGTATCTATACCACTCATGATACTTACCATGCCCTGTACCACTGTGAGCTCTTCAGCAACAAGCCAATATACATATCTAGGCATACTGTCAATGTTTAAAATGCAAATATAAATCCCAAGATCACCATTTCAAAGGCAAGTAAAGTTTATTGTCTGTTGAATCTGAGGCACAAGTCGCACGCACAGACTTCATAGCTACTTACGTTTACACAGCACTTTCCCGGACCAGCGTTTGCTTGACTGACAAATTAGCTGCTGAGGGCCATGCAGTTCATAGCCTTTTTGACAGCGAATATCACATCTTGTCCCCAGTACATTCTTGTAATATTCCCCTTGAGGCGTCCTGCAGTTTGCATAACCATGTTTCACCTTAATGGGGGAGCACCATGGTGTTTCTAGCACAGAAAACAAAAAGACACTCACAGTACTTCGCAAAATGTAAAAGGTCAGGCACAAACATAAAATCACCCTCTTTATTCAAGGTCACAGAGAAGAAATGGAAAAAAAAAAAAGTCTTATTTAAAAAGCCAACAATCCTCAAACTAGAGAAGTAACAGTGCAGCAAGGAGCACTAAGTCTTATACACCAGAAGGTCAGCCCTTCAAAGACCAGCAGCTCTTTTTTATTACAAACATTAAAGATTGGAGCCATTAGACTGGGGGCCGGATGGGCTATATTTTTTTATCCATGGAATAAGTGTGCCACCGTGTGGACAGCTTGATGACAATCAGACCTTTTTTTCCCCTCGTTTTAGATGGATACATCTAACTTTTCTTTGGTAACAAAAGTTTACATTAGGAACACCTTTGGTCTAGCTGTAGTTGTAGTCTTTACAACATTTAACTCTCACTGCCCATTTAAAATAAAAAAAACCCCACCTTCCATCCTAGTTTGTGCAGTAAAGGACACTGCCTTGGCTGAACTCTGTGATCGTTCCAGCTCTCCCCCAGTTAGAAAGGATGTGACTTACATAAGTCATCTTGCCAACCTGTCAAGCTTGCCTGTGCACATCCTCCATGTGTCTGAACAACTGTTCAGGGTTTACACATGGCTCCAGTTTTGCAAAGTTACTTTCCAAGTCAGCACCCAGGATTAAGGCTGAACTGGAACTTGTGAAGTGTGCAAGAACAGCATCTCCCTTGTTTTCTCAGCGGTTCTGTGGTTCATGCTGAAACATTCAAATGCTCTTCATATTGCAAACAAAATAGCTTTCTACCAGCAAATGGGACAATACCATTGCCATGATTAAATCTGAAGACAAGTGCCCAATCCAACAGACTAAAGAGCTTCTGAGAAAGATCTGACCTCATTCCTCTCGTTTTGGTAAGTAATTTGTAGCTTCCAAGTGCAAAATGCCTTTAGGCACAATGCATGTATTTGACAGCACAAACCCCTGCACTTCCTACTGTCAGATCTTTCAGAAGGTGTCAATGTTCATTCACGAGCATCCTATGTACTTAGCACATATTCAGAAAAGGGAACCCAAGCTGCAAAAATTTAAATCCTATTTTAAATGTTCTCAAAGGTCTGGACTTCATGTGTTATACTCTTCACCTCAAAAGATGGGTAGAGGACTACCTCTCCCTAATATCATGGAAATGTAGCCTGAAGTACAAGAACCATGTTCTAGTTGCTCCTGGATGCAGGACAGTGACATGGATGCACCTGCCAAGTCAGAGGAAAGCTGGAATTTGGCTGGGACTTCATGGCTAATGCTCCTACGAAACTCATGGGAAAAAGGGAAACACATGTACCTAAAACTGAACTTTTAATAACTAGTCAGGGCCACATTTCAAAATACTCAGGATATTGGTATCATCTCCTTGTGAGGATTTAACACCTTACTGTGACCCTGATGGGTGCAGTATCAAATAGAGACTTCCCTTTCCCAGCCAAAGCTTCAGAGTCTTTGTTTAGCTTTGACAACAGGGTGCACTGTGAGAGCCGTGCTTTTTCTGCAGTGGGCAGCTTCTTAGCAGGAGTTTCCTACACAAGGAGTGACTAAGCCCGCTCCTTCTCAGCTCCAAGATTTGAAAAGGACGTATCAAGAGAGAGGGAGGGAAAGAGGGAGAGAGAGAGAGGGAGGGAGGGATTGCAAGACAAAAAGATAAAGATGACAGGTCCTGAAATCCTGTGTGACAATGTGTGACGTGCAGGAGGTACATGACAAAACTTTCAAAGTCTGCAAGAACGATGGGGAAAAAACAAACCAAACCAAACCAAACCCAGTTTTAGCCTTCATCCTTAAAAAGTCACAGGAGACATTTAAAAATAAGTTCTCAATTACCTCGGCAGATATTCATGTTTAACTCTTAACTCCTATAGTTATTATGTACATTTTTCTACACGATTGGGATCAGCCCTACATATAAATAAACAAAAATCAATACACCCTGTTGCATTTCTCATACACGGGATGTATATTCTGTGCACATCTGCACGGGTTTATATTCTGTGCACAACATCTCTAGGACATATTTACACTTTCCCCATGGAAGCTACATTTTGTACCTACATTTTGCCATGCTGGTCCTGAATCAAGACAAATAGCATCTGAGGACTAAAACTGGAGACTATTGTCAAGCCTTTGACTAGACCAAGAGGACGTTCCTCTTGTCTGTTTCTGAAGCAGTCATATTGTACTGTGACATGCTTATTTTTGTATTTCACCAATACACGTGAAAACCCTTTACAAAAAGATGTGTAAGTGGCATTATTCCCAGTGTCACCAAATACGCAGTAACTGAAGCAGGGGAAGCGAGCAGACCGGTCTGGTAGCACGCAGCAGGTTAGGGGCACAGTGCAGTTCAGCTTTTTGGTTCAGCCACACAATCAACCTATCTCTGGGGGTTTTTTTCCACCTATGGTCCTGTTTTCACAAAGTACTGAATGTCAAATACATCCTCCACTGTTTACCTTCCAATTATGAAAAAGTACTTTGGTGGAGAGTGGCTTTTGAGTTTGTTTTGTTTTGTTTTTTAACTACTTCCTGTCCTTCACCCTAAATTCTATCCCATAGTTACCAAAAGACATTAAAAAACCCAAAAACCAACACCACCACCAAAAAAACCCCCCAAAACCAAACAAAAAACCCACAAAAAAACCAAAAACCCCAAAACATCAATTGACTTTGGCCACTTTGTTGAGGGGCTGTATCACAGTGGCTCACATTTTTCATGCTTGCTGTGAACCAAATTAAAACTAGGAGAGCAGGTGAGGAATGTGAGCTAATAAGAATAGAAGTCAAATCAGCTACTGCTGAAGGAACAAGTGATGACAGCACCCATCTCTGCAGCCTCCTTAGCTGCCCACCCCACTGCCACTGGTGCAGTCTCAAGCATCACCTCTGACCACTCCCTGGGGGAAGCCACGCACATTGGATTCACAGAGGCAGCCTCTGTCTCATTCACCTCCTGGAGAAATCCTCCTCCTCCTGAGCTAACAAGAGCTTTTCCATAATCTCCCTTTCAGTGGTCTCATCCCCAGTATTTCAAAGTTTTCTGTCCCACCTGTTCTTCTCATGTCCTGAGACCCTAAACTCCAAATTTTTTTAATTTTGTTTTTTTCTCACTTGCTGTAGTATCTCCTTAAGTACAGAGGAGGTCTCAGTTTTTCTGCAGAGGGTTTAAACCTGAAGCTGGTAGGAGAACATTGACTGAAGGGACACAACAGGGGGGATGAAGATTGGGGTAGGCTGAACTTTTGCCCCGCCAGCTAGGTAATCCTTCAGCAAATTAGTTCAAGGTATTTACGCCTCAGGTTTTCCACATATATAAGGTGCAAACACACATGGCTGATTTCCCTTGTAAAGGGTTTTAAGACAAATACGCTTTGCAACACAATCAAGAGGCTAATAAAATAAAAAAGACAAAGCAGCTGTTTCAGGTATTGCAAATTGCCTGAGTTTTTGTGGCAAATTTTTGTGGCTTTACAAACACATTTGCCTTGAGTAAACAGCTGCACATGTATTTAAAAAAACCCAAACTGGCTAACAACTAACAAATGTAGTTTAATCCACAAACAGAATACTGAAAAAGAAAAAGCCCTTCCTGTAGTGTCATTGCAGCTACGGTGGTCTACAGAGAGAAACAAAGCAAGGCTCCTAGGGAGGGGTAATACATCTTTTACTGGACCAAATGATACTGTCAGAAAGAAAAACAAAACCAGACATGTTTTTGGATGTGGATAACTTGAAGAGCTTAGGAGGAACATCTGTTTGATCTGAAACATTATTATGCTTACTCTAGAACTGAATGTGATTAGAATAAAGTGGGTGGTGAGGCAGGGTTTTATAAGGGGGCAAATATCTGGGTTTAGACCAACTGTTATCACTGAAAAAAAACCCAAAACCCAGCTAACTTGAAAAGCTTATGTGCCTGAAAGCACATCAAACGATACAACAAAGTTTTAGATCAAAGTTTGTTTATTTTTAAGTGAAGGCACATATTGGTTTTCAAAGGCTAAGCAGCTACATGGAGTATTGGTGGAATATTAAAGCTGGGTGGGGTCTCCAGAGGTCACACAAGCTGTTCCCTGCCTCGAGACAAGATCAGCCATGTTCCTGAAGGCTTTGGGAATAAGAAAAGCTACAGGTTTCCCAAGCACCTCTTCTGGAGCTTCAACATTTGCACTGGGCTCTGTTCTCCTAACTGAAATTTGAGTTTTTAGGTACCAGGACCTACACAGTGTTTTTTAGTTGAATAGAAAGTTTGCACCATTCCTTGGCGATAAAACAGCCTGCGTTATCACTTAGTAGTAAAACATTTCAGAGACTCAATTCTGCTTTTGAAACTACTGGAAAACAGGCAGCAAGTAGAAATGGTTGAAGCCACAATGTTGCCTCTACAGCTGGGGCTACTGTCTGATCATTACAGGATTTGAGAAAACATATTAGGAATGGGGATCATCAGAGCAGTAGCCCTAGGGCTGTGATGGCCACAGGAACTGCTGTCTGGGAAGCCCTTCCTCATCAAATATGATCCAAGACAGCCATGCCGAGTGGCAGGAAGGAAAGCATTTTCTAGAGCACCATTTTCCCCAAACCCTCAGCCCTGTTTAAACACCAGCCTCAGCTGAGCATTTCCCTCACAAGCAGCGTGCAAGTGACCGGCTGTACTGCTTCTTGCTGGTACGCAGCCAACAGAGCTGAGGGTTCACTGGGGAGGAAGGAAAAAACTCCTTTTAAATGCTGTGGGCACAGAAAGTCTCAGCCATGTTTCTCTGGAAAGCTGAGCAAGTTGAAAAACATCCAGACGAAGACAAAAGGGTTTGGTAGGAGGTCGATTCCCCCCACAGTAAACTGCAATGTTTTGTTTGCAGATGCCAGAAGATGAATTTGTGTACTTGCTTGCACTGTTTAATGAGTACGTGTGCAAAAAATCCCAATGCTGCTTACGTACGTTAACATCAATTAAGGAAATTAATTTAGTTATTTGTTACTGGGAAGTTTTATTTGCTGAGCAACGGGCCATACCCAAAACGCTGGACTACACATTAAGGAGAAGCTCTGAACGTAGCTACTCAGCCCATTATCCCTTGCTTTGTTTTTCTCCACCTCCTTCCCCCCAATACCACCTTAAATAAGTATGCTAATGAAGAGTGAGCCTTTTCTACGCCAGTACTTTATACTCTTAGATTCACATTGTCTGATCTTCAACATTTGGCAGTAGTGCTTCCAAACTCCGGGTAGTTTTTAATATCTTTGTGAATGAGTCATTATGTTTCACTTACCCTGGTGACATTTTGGCTGACATGAGTATAATCCATTTTGGATCACCATATAAAAGGAATTTACACAGAATCTGCATTTTAACTACTTGCCTGCCCTGGCATGAACTGGCATTGATTTGTCTTCGTGATCTCTGGACTTCTTTTTCCTATGTGTCTACAGAAGGTTACATCTTAAAAGGCAAAGAAAAATGAGTTTACCTAAATAAAGCTTTAGAGAAATATTTTTGCATGTGTTTGAAAGCAACATTTTATACTGAAGGACTTTACTGGAAGGAATGCAAGACATTTATGAAAACAGCAACATAGCTGTGGCATCTGTGCTTTCCTCTCTGTTGTTCATAAATGTCTGAATTACTTTATGACTTACCTCTCATAAAGACCCACTGATTCTTTGCAGAGAGTCAATAACGCACAAGACACCAATGCCCAATATTTTCAAATAATTACAATGATTATGTTACAATTCTGCCATGTCCACAGATTAGTTTACTGAAAAGAAATCGTTACCATTTAAAGTGACAGATTAAATACTAAATCTCTTTACTGTCTAGGCTTCTGAGGGATTTTGGCAGAGGAGAGGGGTGCTGAGACAGAAGCAGACTTTTTAAGAAGATGGACACAGTAAATAGAAGATTTACTGATAGAGGCAAAAAACTTCTCAGTCTGGATGAATGACAAAATCTTCTACAATAGGGGAAAAAAATACCTGAATTTGCTTTATAAACATGCCACTCCATTCACTCATTCATCCAGCTACATAATTTGTTTTTGGAACGTACATGTTCACTTGTTAAACACACTTCACTTGGCATTTCAGGTAGTAAAGTCAACCTGAAATGCGAACAATTTCATGAGGAAAAAAAAAAGTCATGAAAATCAAGTTCTCTTTCATGTACTTCTGTACATTACCATCAGTAGGCCCAGGTTTTGAGTCAGCTTATGACTGATGGTTTTGTTAGGATGTATGAAGAAGAAAGAGAAGCTCTTCCTAGATTTTCATGATTTAACAACCTGATCTTCCAAGATCAAAGGCAGTGTGAAAGTTACTTACTCAGGTGCGTAAAAGAGTGGTGATCAGTACTTGGTCTGATTTCCATTGTTAAAAAAAGGAGAAATTAAAGCCTGATCTAAAAATCCATGACAGAAACCATGGAGTTAGATCACCAAGATTTTATAATTCATGAAAAGAAAAAGAACGAAGCTTTCTCTCAGCAATCATCTGATCCTCTTTAGCACGTAAGCAAAGCATTCACCTTTATATCTACTGCGTGCATACACATCTTCATCATCTTCAAGGGGTGAATATCCCGATCCTAAAATATAAAATAGAGAAAAAAAAATGCAGCAAGAAAGGAAATACAAATTAAGAATAAAAGAAAGCTTTGCGAAAAGACATGCAAGATTAGGATGCAATAATCTATGCAATGCCATCAGCACGGGCTTCTCTGAAGCTCAGATTCATAGCAGACCCAGTTTATAGTGAATTTGGAAGGGGCAAACTGATTTAATAATCAAGCAATATAGTAAATCTCTCTCACTGCTCCTAGAGCAATGTTGTGCAACGCGATGCTGCACATGCCAAGTCACAGCCCCTCTGTTACGGAAAGCCCACCTACCACGAAGTTGATCTATTGAGCAGACACAACAGAGGAGGTACAGGTGAAGGGGCACGAAGGTTTCACTATAAAGTGGTTCCATAGTGTCAGTGGCTGTTAACAGCCATCAGGCCCAACAGCAGAAGTAAAATGTGTGTAACTCAAGAACAACCCTCTTTTACAACCTATATGATCTTCATACCAAAACCAAAACACTGAGGTGCATTACCTGCAAACACAAGTTACACTCAAAGCAAAAACACTGTTTGGTATCAAGTGGTCTTCTGAGGTTGTTCAAAAGTGATGGGATTGGCCACAAAAATGATCAGAGGGCTGGAACACCTCTCCTATGAAGAAAGGCTGAGAGAGTTTGGGTTGTTGAGCCTGGAGAAAGAAGGCTCCTGAAATCGAGAGTTTTATCTATAGCACAGGCTTCCTATCACCCAGGAGCCATTTCTCAGGATTTTTCATATTTATTGTTGTGGTTAAATTTTTTGATGTCTGAACACTGACATCTGAGCAACTTCTCAACATAAAAATGTTAAATTTTGTTGCACTTCAAATCTGACTGTATAACATAAGAGTAAGCTGTGATGCCCAAGGGCTTTGTGAAGACCTTGATGTGTAAATGAACACCTCTCTAAGCATCAATTATTCTGTCAGAAATTGGGATACTCTTAGCCAATTACTCAGTTTGAGGGTTATAAAACTGTTCACAGCGTTTTCACCCTTAATTATCCAAATTTTAGTGTGCAGTGACTTTAGCATTTGAGGACAATAAATGTTAGAGCTACGTGAGCGAGTTCTTATGTATTTACCTTTCCTTAGACAAGAAATAATTAAATGCTTTTGAAAGTCTTAAAAAAAAAAAGTTTGCCTTGAAGAGTTATCCACTGCCCTTGCCCTGAAACAAGGCTCTGCTCGTGGAGTTTGACATCTCCCATTTCCAGCTCATTTTCTAGCTTGAAGTGAGAAGCGAGGCGGGTTTCTGTCCTAACAAGCAACGTTTCCTTACTGTTAATAACCACAAGAGTCCTGGCTTGAGGAACCACAGGAGAGGTCATCCTCACGGTACCCTGGAAGGGTCTTGCTCCCACTTTCCTGCGGCCTCTCCTGGCAGAGAGCCCACTGGCCAGTGCTGGGCTGCAGCAGGGCTGGCAGAGCCTGCACAAGCTTAGGGCACCCAGGGCAGTCCGGGCATCGCCCACTGGCCCAAGGCCAAGCCATGGAGAACCGACCTCATCGAGGACTTACCCTGAAGAGCTCGGCTGGCCCTGGGAGGACATATCCACATCACCACACCACTGCCCCAGGCACTGCAGCATCATCTCACCCAAAGGTGCTGGATGTTCTCCTGCCTCCACACACCCTTCCTCACACGTGCCTGGACCTGTCACCCACCCACGTTGCTCTGACAGATGTATCTTTACCACACCAGGCGCGTAACCCAGCAGCAAAGCTGCCCGGCTTCAGCAGATGGCTTCTGGCACGGCAGCCACGAGGCCTGACCTGGCACCTCATTCCCCACTGGTGCCACCCCATGAGCGACCCTGACCAAATGGCCATTTCATCTTCATTTTCTCAGACAGAAAACAAAGTATTTCTTCTTTGCATGTGTTGAAAATTCGCTACCAAGCCACCTAAGGACAAAGCATTGTTCTGCCTTTGAAGTGCTAAAATTATCACAGTACAAAAACTGAGTATTTGAGGAAGAATAGAAAAAAAAAACCAGGCTGCTTTACAGATGTCCCACATCACAGTCCAGGGTATAGCTGGTTCCTGCAAAACCCAGCTGTGGATTTTGCTCTAACAGATGACAAGAAAATGCACTAAACACTTTCATTTTAAAATTAATCTACTATGAGGTTAATCTATAGGTTTAGATTATTCTGTTTGTGTGAGGAAAAAAAAAAGATTTCTTCATTCACAAAATAATTGCTGCAGTTTTATAACCAGAAGGTGCATAGTAAAGCTTTCTCTTTATATACATTTTATTAGGGCATAGAGTTTTAACGAAACTACATGCAATCTAGTAGAAAACATAGCAGCGTCTGTTACCATGAACCCAATAGTCTGTGCCAAATGAATAAATCCAGGGATACGACTGCCAGACGGGGCAGGAGGAGCCATGGCCAGTAAGCCTTCTGACGAAATACAAATCCCCATACAAGAAGAATTAATTATTAAGAGAACACAATTACTTTTAGTGTTCAAACAGGCAAGCTAACAGGACATTCAAACACACAACAGTTACCCATTTGCACAAAATCTAAATCAGACCATTTCAGGACCAGTTTGGCCTGTGTTTTGCCAAATCGACACCAAGTGTCCCAATGCCAGCCTCCAAGACAATTCTCATTCAGTATCTGCTGAAGTGGTCTCACGGGCCTCAACGAGACCATTTGTTTAACCCTAAACCCACCCAAAACTGATTATGTTCAACATCAAGCATCTGATGAAGTGCTCTGCTGCTTTAGTACCACAGTCTATGCCCAGTGGAGGCTGCTACTCTCTTGATGGCTCTACTTCCACACTTCCAGCCCAGCATTTGCTTTCCTAGCCAGGGGCCTTGGTCAGCTGAAAAGGAGAGAGAAGGAAGAGGAGCACACAGCTGCGTTCATGAGCACAGATTACAATGACACATCGCATTTGCACACAATACAAGACAGACAAACACACGCAGCCAAACAGGCATGGAGCAAGATACTTCCAGTATTTCTAGGATCTGATTGTCCTCCCCTTTGCCTGTTTGTTAATAAGTCTGCACAAGCTTTCAGATAAGAGTACTTTGATTGATACACAAGAGTGACAATCGATTTGTCAGTGTTTGCTGAGCCAGAGAAGGAAGACAAATGGTATCAGATTGCAGAGGAAGTTTGAAGAGGACTTCTGCTGTCCCTCAGCTTTGCTCAAAACCTGACTTTCTCAAGTACTTTATTCCCCTGTGCACCGCAGATCCCTGAGCAGATAGAAAGACGCTATTCCAGAAAACAAGACGGCAGGTGCCCCAATTCAGGCCAAGGCAGGCAAAAACTCTCTAATGGGCAGGTAACCTCATGATAAAACCTTTCACATGTTACATGGTATTAACCTTTAATAGGAAAACAATTTTTCCATTCTGCCTCACTGCCCCAAAGGTCTCCAGAACTGGAAGAGCTATCAATAATTGCTTAGCGACCTTGACCCTACAAACAACAAAAAACTTTGCACCTTCTCCAACCTGAAACCCGAGATTTTCTCATCAGATCATTTATCTGACAAACAGCAATAAGGCAAGGTTTAAAACAATAATAAAAATGCACAAAAGAAAAATACCAGTAGAAGACTCAAAAATTTAAAAAAAAAAAAAACAAACAAGAAAAAGAAAAGAAAAACAAAGCACCACTAACTGAGAAACACAAAACACAACATTAAAGCCTGCAACTGCATCTAAACTTTAGCAGAGTTATTCAATGCAAGACCTTCACCAGGGTTGCTGATACTACCTGCATGGGCAAAAGGAATGAGGACTCCAGTGCTCCACTGTTTGATGCCACTGATTACACGAGTGATTGCACATGGACAAATTTAGGCTCTCCCCATTGCAAAGGTTCACCCATGAAGGTCTGCTGGCAGAATCAAGGCACAAGAACATAATGCCAAGGCAGGTACTGCATATGCAGGTGTGTACATGAACAGCATTTAATTGTGCTGTAAATCCTTTATAATTGAGAAAAAGAAGGAATGTGGGCTATAAGAGACAAGAGTAGCTATGCAAACTTGTTTTTCCCAGGACTGACACAGGAATTTCTTTTTGAGTTGGGTCAACTGAAAATAAGCTATAGACAACAACAGCACAGTTCATGAAACCAATTGGAAATAGTTTACTGACCTGAGACAGGAAAAGTTCAAGCACTTAAGTACAAGAGGCTACAGCACTTAGCCTGCAGTAAGGGCTTTTTTCTGAACAGCAGTGCTTGCTTCCCTAGTTTAGCACCAGACTGAAGAGTTTCCTATCTACCATACTTACAGTCCTGCAGAATACATTAATAAAAGCTCAGAGTTTTTTAGACGATACTATTTTGTCAATTTACACCACTGAGTTTCTTAAACTTTTTTTTTTTTTCTCCTCCTTTCTCATGCTCTTTTGCTCAGGGTTTATAAGGATTACCAAAAATTGAGGTACATACTATAAAAATCAACAGCAAAAGTCAATGTTCCAGTTTACGCTCTACTGAAGCTTGAAGTCTGAAATATAGCATCAATTTGTTCAACAACCAGCTGAACATTAACCAGCAGTGTTTTCCCAGGTGGCCAAAAAGGCCAATGGCATCCTGGCCTGTATCAGAAACAGTGTGGCCAGCAGGAGTAGGGAAGTCATCCTTCCCCTGTACTCAGCTTTGGTGAGGCCGCACCTCGAGTGCTGTGTCCAGTTTTGGGCCCCAGAGGAGAGCACTTGGGAATTTCTTCCATATTCAAACAGCTGATCAGTTTAAGCATGTGTGAGAAGAGGATGACCAGTTTCCACCAATAACTCTGTAATATCTGGACTTAGTTCTTCCAAAGTTTTGCCTCAGAGTTTTACATTCCACAGTACCTGAAGCCATATCAAATACATGAATTTAAAAACATAACTTTACATACAGCAGACTGTAGAGCTTCTTGCAGCACAGCAGGGCTAGGTCACACTAAGACCCCAGAAGTCTGGAAAATGTACATGAGGAGGCAGAAAAGGCATAAAAAAATGGTTGCAGCCTTCACATTAGATGGCTTTATTTTGTGTGTAAGAATACTTGCACTCATTTTATGATGGTAGTAAAAATGGAAAGCCAGGTTTTTCATGTTCAGGTTGAATGTTACACCCCAGTTCTGCAAAGCTCGTGCTTAAATGCCATTGACTTTGGTGGGAATTCAGTATTTGTTTAAAAACTGCCTGCATACTCAGGTGCTTTGTTGCATCTGGTCTGCAAGACTTAAAAAAAAGGACTAATATAAAATTTATTTTGTTACAGAAATCAAAGCAGAACAAATAGAAAAGGGTCAGCAAAATCAATTAATAATAAATACCCAGATATACTGATTTACCTTGAACTTTTCTACAGGTGGGTTGATATAGAAATGTAACTGTTAACTAATGAACATGTTTAAATGTACAGAATCTAATTACAACTGCTTATATTAAGCTGTCTTCAACATAACGAGTAACTCAAAGGTATCATCTGCCCTCTTCTTTCCTCAAAGGATGTTCCCACAGGCAACACCACTTTTCAGTCTCCTGCTTGCCTCAAGCAATAGTCCCCACTGTCTTTGCAATGCGGGAAAGCAAGTTAGAGCACAGAAACCTGACAATGTTGTATTCTGCAAGAGTTATGAGGAATTGAGAAGCAGAGGATATCAAGACAGTCATGGCATTTTCCTGAACCCAAACACAGCTCACTCATCCAGACCAAGTTAATCCTCCTATGTGCAGTTTAATAGCCCAGATTATTAACTTCTATAGAGGTTTAGAAATTTCTCTGCCTGTATTTATGGAGATACACATGTGGATAGCACAGATTTGAGTTTCCATGCACACCTGCAAGCTCCACGCCACTGTTGTGCTTCTACTCCTTGCAGGTGTAAGGTCTTTCAGGCACAGAAAGTAATCCCATACCAAGAAGATCCCCTCAGGGCTATACACAGATTAATTCACTGTGCTTCAGTATTGATTAAGATGCAAACACCATGATTTAAAGCACAAGTTTTAACTTGCTTCAAGAGAGATGCCTCATACAAAACTCCATCAAAGAACAGTTCTTTCAAAGTCATCATAATCAAAGCACAACTGAAATACAGAACAGAAAGCTTCAGAATTAGCAAGTTCAAAAGAGGTCAGGGATGTCTGAAGTTGTGCATGCCAGCAGTAGCTTATGCTTTGTGAAATAAAACCGTACAATTACACAGAAATCACGAATCTGATTAGGAAAAAGCAGGCACAGGGTCTTTTTCCAAAACATAACCTCTTCCCTCCTCCCTGCCATCTGTGACCCAATGTGACTAAGAAGAAACTCTGCAGCTGACACCAAGCCATGAAGGTCTTTCAAAACAGATTAATTACACAAGCTGAGAAAACTACCTTTACACAGAAGTCAGCTAACAAAATACAACTCCTTTCATGTGCTGGCAAATACTGTGTGACAAAGAAAACACTAATCCTGGCATATGGTGTCTCATTCATTTCAATGAAGTCACATATCCAGCAGTAGGCAGCCATGCCCATGCAGTTTACTCTCACAAAAATCAGTGGTGGGATGGAAACTGCATGGCCACAGAAGTTAGTGTTAGTCTAGAAAAGCTCTATGAAGTACAATTCAACTCTGCTTCCCTTTATGTACACATATAGATATCTTAGATAAAGCAAATCCAAAGCAAAACACTTTCCACCAGTGATTTTGATTTATTTTCCCTCTCCAGACTGACACTGTAAGTGGAAGTTGTTCAGGTGGCTATCACTCGACCCAGGCAGAAGTCCTGTAACACAGCAGCGGTCAGGAGAAAAGCTGGCAGGCTGAACACGAGGCTACAAACACCTTTGCCAACACACGGTCCAGGAACCTTTGTGCAGTCGTAGGCTGCTCCCAGCTCTCTTCCTCCGATGCAGACGCATTTGCTTTTACTGTAATTGTGTGCTTACTGTTAGGATGAGCAGTCTATTAAATACTGCTTGCAGTATACACACGTGAAATGACCAAAGGCCTTGAGTAATTTTTTTTTTTATATACTATTCACTTGAAACTAAAAAAAAAAATTTAAAAAATCTTCATTAAAATTGTGTCCTTATATTAAATGAAAACAAATTAGGCATTTCCAGAATCTTAATTAGAAAATTATAATCCTAATTCTGGAAATTCTAATTTGTGCTGGATTGTTCTTCTGATGTAACATTTTGAGTAATTCAATGGGAAGTGAGAATTTAATCAAATTTTGCTTAAAAAGCCATTTCAGAGTTGGAAAATATATATACATATATATAGCTGCTTTTCAACAGAAAATTCATTTAAAGAAATCTAGACAAAAAGGTGAAACAGATGAAAGGCCTCTGCTATTGAAATAAAGTGTTGATTTCTGTGGAAAAGAAAACAAAACCAAAAAAACCCAGCTGAACAGGCTAATAAAGGTATACTTGGGAGCTGACATTGGTATGTCTTCAAGAGACATATCAGTCATCTCCTGTATTATTCCTTATTTCCCACACAGGCCGCATTCCCTTGATTGTCAAGCAGTACAAACCACAAGGTACCATAATGATTCATCAAGAGTTGGGCTTGGGGGTCAAGGTGGGAGCTTGGCTCTGAGGGAAAAATCTGAATATTACGTACATGAACAGCGCTCTCATGAAATGTGGATTTTCAGCATGATCAGTGGGGGGATTTTTTGTTTGGACTCATTGCCAAATTGAACATTTAAATAAGTGCAGAGAAAGAGGAAGAAGGGCATTTCCATGATTTTTTAAGTTGGCAAGAAAAGGTACAAGAGCATCTGCCCTCTCTTTTAGAGAGCTCCATCTAATAAAGATCTTGCAACAAAGACCAGCAACACAAAATACACCATCACCACCCCCCGCCACACCCTCCCACCCGCCCCCCCCAAAAAAAAACCAACAAAAAACCAAAAAAAAAAGACAGGCAAACAAAAGAAGTCCCTGAATATTTGGGATGGCAGCTTGTTATGCCAGGAGCCCAACAGGGAGGTGGTTGGAGAAAAATGTTTCCTTTGTTCAGGCTGTGAGGAACTCAAGTTCAAATTTTGCTTAAGGAACTCTTCAATAAATAATGCTGAAAAACCCCCAATGGCAGCATCTCTCTTCATGATCAGGAACAGCCACAGTACCACAGGGTGTTACCAAAGAAAGGAGAAAAAGTGTTGTGAACACTAACCTGTAAATTAACTCAGCTGAACAAAATGTACATTCTTTAATAAAATGTTTAAGGAGGGTAGACCCACTGTGTTTCATCTACATAGAACACAGCTACCCCAGCTTCACACTGCATAATAATATATTTGCTATTCTGAGCACACACATGGTCTAAGCCAGCGGTTAAGCGTATCAGAAAGCAAAGCCTTATTATTTACAGCAGCTATGGGCTTGTGCATGGAAAATACAGACAGCTCTTGACAGAGAAGAATTTGCACTCTGTGCCTGACAGACTACAAGAGGCTCTGCAAAGGCTGTCCACACGTTGCCCGTGGTCTGGACATCTGTAAGCATTACTGGTTTCTTTGCTGCTCCCACATACCACTGTACACCAGTCATACTTGTCTACAGCTAAACCCAGAGTCTGTCCCATCCTGGTGGACACCAGCTCAGCAAAATTATTCACGGTTTTGTCACTGCTCAAATGGACTACAATGGCCTAATCTAGCTAAGCACAAAGTTCCAGGCAATTAAGGAAATCCCAGCTATTTTATAACCCTGCAGCACATCTCAGCCTGCCCTGTCTTCTAGGCTAGCTTCTCACAGCACTTCTACTGCTGATGTATGTTTGGCCCTTTTCTCCACAGTGGTTTAGTAGCCTGAGCTAAGAACTGCCCACCTGTACCCTGCTAGCAACCTCTTCTCTTCTGCCAGGGCTTTGGAGACTGCATGATCCCCTAGAGATATGTGTCACCAGCACCCAGAGGCACCCTATTTTCAAAACTGCTTTGCTGATGGACCTTACCTACACGTCCTAAAAATCATAGAATCCTAGAATGGCACGGGTTGGAAGGGACCTTAAAGATCATCTAGTCCAACCCCCCTGCCATGGGCAGGGACACCTTCCACTAGACCAGGTTGCTCAAAGCCTCATCCAACCTGGCCTTGAACACTTCCAGGGAGGGGGCATCCACAACTTCTCTGGGCAACCTGTTCTAATGTCTGACCACCCACACAGTAAAGAATTTCTTCCTAATATCTAATCTAAACCTGCCCTCTTCCAGTTTAAAGCCACTGCCCCTCATCCTACCACTACCTGTGAATTTGGAGTCATGAGGAAATGATGGGGGCGCAGGGACCTCAAAAGCTTTCACCTCTACCTTCAACTACTACCTTCTATACTAAGCAGAAGCAATTAAGGGGTTTTATTTAGACTTTTATCATGAAATTTATAAAACTGAGTTTATAGCGTATCAAGCCTGAGTTACACATAAAGCCCTACACAAACAAGATGCTTCAGTGGCTTCTTCAACGGGGCAAGAATGGGAGGACAGGGTACACTGCAGACAGGCACACTGTTAGATGCACTAGAAGGGTGCAAGATGGAAGAGCCAGCTGTGACTCTGAAGAGGCAAACAAATGCTACCATATATAGGTAAGACTGTTACCTTTTAAGATCCAGAGAAATTGTTCCTGTGAACATACTTCAATATGCTTTTTTCCCCTTATATTAAGACATTGTAGGGTCTTTAATGTATGCCTACATTTTAGAAACAGATTGAAAAAGCAGAAAAACAGAAGGCAAATAAGGGACTGAAAAGAGGTATTACTATTGGTAACTAAAAAGAGGCTGAACTACTAGTAACTGGTTAATTAAGTGAGGAACATTTAAGCCAAAAGTCTCCTTAATGACAAGTTCCAGTGGACTTTGGGAAAAATTTCTCAAGGAAGAGATTGAAAACTAATCCTGATCTATTCCAAACTGGTGGCAGATGGAGGAACTTTTTTGTTTTAAACGCCAACAGTGGAAACTGGCAGATCTTAGTATCTAACTTTTAATACTACAGCACCAGATACACTGCTTTCCTCTCTTCTCTTTATCCTTAAGTCACATGCTATTTCTGAAGCTCTGTCACTTAAAAAATATTTTTCAGATTTTATGAGGAAACTAAAAGAAAGGCTCCCTAGGAAAAAAAAAAATCTCAGCTTTAAGTATCAGACACTACACCAACACTTGAAAACTAGCATCAGGAGCAGCCTGTAATAGGAAACTCTCCAACAAGTTCCTAGAAAACAGAAGGGGAGTGGAAAAATGTGAAGTTACTGACTGTGATCTCTTCTTGCTCTTTAGTAAGTGGAGTCACACAGTGTCAGCAATGACACCAAACTACTGTGGCAGCAAGCTCCCTTGAGGACTTCTCCCCTGCACAACCCTTCCTTACCCTCTCTGCTTAAGAAATCACTTAAAAATATACAAAAATCTTCTGTTGTGGCTCATTATCCTCAACTGACTCAAGTAGGACTTCTCCCTGAGTTAGCTTCAACTTGTCAGCTTGCATTTTCTCACTAGTCATCTTATGAATAAACATGACTGCAGTCCAAGAGAAGTCTGTCACAGCATACTTTATGTCTCACTTCTATGTGAGCAGCTTCCTTGTAGAAAAACTAGAAGCATAAACGTTGGTTTACAAAGTCCCTGCTCTAAAAAATTTGTTATTTTATCCATGACACCTGCAAACACCCTGCAAACAGAAGAGCTGTTGGTATTAACACTGGAGGCCCTTCATGGAAGAAAAATAGAGACTTCTAGGAACTCCAGGACTACTCATGCTTTACTAGTGCTTTGCAAGTGTAGCATGAAGGAGAAAAAGCAGGCACTACACCAGGGAGGACAGAGCTGAAGGAACAACTCAGAGCCATGTAGAGCAGCTGGCAGGTCAAAAACTGAGCAAGGACGACAGAAAAACAGGTAGAACTTAAAACAAGAAGAGGAACTTAAAATTTAATAGCAAACTAATCAATTGAAGCAAAAAGTAAACAACTGCTGTCAAGACTCAGGAGGTAGGAATTTAATTTATTTCTGAAGGCTAGTATTAAAAACAGCCTCAAAGCAAACAGTATTTCATACGGAGTTTACAGCCAAAAGCACAGAATTTGTATAAACCAACTATTGAGAACTAGCTTGCTCATTTTGTTTAAAATAATAAATGTTAATCATGTCCTAAGGCCATGACACAAATTCTTTGCTACAGTCAGCAAAAAATAATGCTGATTAGGGTTTTTTTTAAGGAACATTTGAGATACTGCCTCCAAACTCTTGCTCGTTTTTCATGAATATTTATAGCAGTGGCAACTCCTGATCGGAAGGATATGCTCCAAGTTCTCACCTCCATTGAAAACAAGATGGTAAACAAGTTTCCTTCTGAAAGAGTGGTTACCAAGGTCATTAGTAAGGATATTAGTTTCACTAATTATATATGCATATCACAAAAGTCACAAGAGTATTAAAAAAAATATTCTGTATTGATGGCTTTTGCTGCAAAAGACTTTGATCTTTTAAAATACTTTGATTCTTTTAAGTTATATCTGCTAAAATTACATTATTTGCAAGAAGCATTAGCTCTATACTGAAATATATATATAGCAGCCATACTGCCAGAGACAATGCTCAGAAACTTCAAATGCCACGAACTAGAAAGTAAATTTAAAAAATCAACATAAAATAAAATTTTGTCAGTGTTTGGAAACCTAAATACTGCTTTAAGAGAAACCTGGCAATACCAAAATAACTTAAACAAAATTAATGACCACAATGCACCAAAGCCACGTTTCTGGAATGACACCCTGCTCCTTTTGGCAGTGAAAATCCACTGCCACTACCAGAAACACCAGAGGCAACTGGAGCACCTAAAGTGGGACCTGAAAAGAAACCATTTTGGAGAGAGGAGGAATGTGTATGTGGCCAACCTGTAGGTTTTTCAAAAGGTATGGGGTTGAAGACAGAATAATGGAAACAAGATTTTTCCTAGTCCTTGCAGTAAACACTGCTTCTCCTGGTCCCAGCTTCAGCAGAGCCCCTCTCGCCACTCAGCCAGGCAGTGAGCATCCTAGGGAAGCAGACACCAGAAGCACATCCCGGGCCAGTGCACGGCAACAAAGACAGTGACCATATGTGCCTACCTCTCTCCTCCTGCTGCTTGCATTGCACCATTACCAAATACCCAGCAGTGCCCTTTTTCCTTCTCCCCATCCCTCCCATCCTGCAAGGCCAAGAGCAGATACTGAGAGGCTGTGGTCAACACCACAGTCCCCAGCAAGAAGGATGATGCCCCATGTTCTTCAGCATCTGAAAACACCTCCTGCAGTTGCCATGCTACTGACAGCAGCCAGTCCAGCCCCAGCCTCTTGACATCAGGACAGAGCAAGCCGGGAGCAGCAGGGTTAAGCAGGAAAATAAAGTCTCTACATTACCTCAGGATGGCCGTGCTCTGGGTTCCCTTTGTTGCGGGAGGCTAACTCCTAGCACTGATGAACAACATCTGGCAGGAGTGACCAGCTCCAGCTAGCAAGCTGTCAGCCGGCTTCAAATTACCGAGGTCAGGGTTCACTTAACATAATTAGGATATAATCCTTTATTAGCCAGTTCTATGAATTTTAGTTGTCAACAAAGGCAATTTAGTACCAAAAAATTGCTCAAGCTTCATAAACGTCCTGAAGACGGTAACTAGATGCTCTCAGAGAGAACAAGCCAAACTCATAGCAGAACAGATATTTTTAAATAACAGATTTATGGATTCATTTGCATTCTTGTCACACCAAGTTTCTTCTGAGTGTCAAAATACGCTATTCAAAGAAACTGGGGACATACAGCAAAGAGCAGTTGTTTTGTCCCGTAGACAGGACAAAGATGCCACCGTACTTCTGTTCCCTCCTCACAGAAGCATCGAAGTCTGAAAAAACGACTCATGAGATTTCAGGGCTTGCTATTAAAGGCCAACTGACAACCTGCAAGTCTGTCATACAGATCGGAGATACAGATGTAAAAAGGGAGCATGTCAAACATGCTAGAGAAAAAAAAGAGAAATCCATACAAAAAGCACTAAGCTAGTAATAACTCTCACAGAAAATTGAAACCATTTCCTAAATCGTTACTAAGAATTAATACACTGTAAATAATGTGGAATTTAACCCAAAATCCAGCTGGACACCAAATGTGCTAGACATCACTCCCCATAATGCTCGCACCAGCTCCAACCCTGCCAGCCCCTCGCCCACCAAGGCCTCTGGCTCGGCCTCGGAGCCACCCTGTCCCTGCCACAGGCCCAGTCCCCATCCCACCTCCGCTCATTTCCTCTGGGCATGGTGGGATGGGGCTGCTGGGGGAGGTCCCCGTCCCACTGCCAGCCCTTACAGTGCCACAACAACCCTAACCCTGCAGTCTTCTATGTAGAAACAATGTTTTAAAGCCCTCTCTCCTTTTTCTTTTGTTTTTTAAATAATTGAAAAATATTGACTCTGCATTTTTTTATGCCTCTTAACCAAATGTGATGTTTCACAGGAGGGGAAAAAAAATAAAATAAATAAATCAACTTGGGAGCTTGCATAGCTTCTGGAAAAAGCCTTAATAATTTGGACCACCCAGACAAAAAAATAAAATCAAGTGCCCAGCTTCCTTGATTTATTGCTCTGGCCTTCCATTTGCGATTCCAACTCTGTGCTATTAAAAATGGTGAAAGATTTCACATGAATTTCTACTGCAGACAGACCAAATAATAACCTACAAACCAAAATAATCTACAAACGTGCTTTTCAGTTTTGTTGATTTCTTTTAATGATTTAAAATTTTCCTTCTCTCCCATGAAATTTTGCTATGACATGCAAAATTGGAAACATGCTGTACAATCAGTTCCACACTGCGGTGTGTCTTGCGTGCAAAAGAATCAGCATTACTCTCCCAACATTTATATACAGTCCTGTACTGGCCTTTTTACATCAAAGAAAAGGGGATGTTACATTTAGCACAAACTCTCAGCAGAAGGCAAGGGGTTACACAAGCTGCACACAGCAGCTATCCAGCCATTTGCCTCTCACTGCTCTGCCCCTCTGCAGTGGACAGGCTCTTCAGCATCTCTTATTTGCAAAGGCATCAGTTCAACAGCAGCCTGAGACAAGTCAACATTTGCCAGTAAGAAATGAGGCCAAGGGCAACCTCCAACAAGATCTGACAATAAGCTCTCTGGTTCCAATTCCCTCATCCAGCCCACTCTCAGAACAGAAATAATTTTCTGGGAAAAGGCAGCTATATTACAGGTCATTTCAACCATCCCTCAACAACTCACTGTCTCGGCAAGAAGCTGTTAGCGGGACCAGTCCCCAGTGTAAAGCTTGCTCCAGCCTTTAAAAATTTTCAGAAGCTTGTTATGGGGCTGCAGCACTCTCATTGCAGGTGGCTGAGAATGAAAAGCCCCAAATAGACACAATCCCATGCGAATTTGTAAGCTGCTAGGTACTGTGGAGCCTGCCAAAGCTTCCTCCTCCCCTACTCACACACACACACACACACACACACACACACACACACACACACACAGAGTATCTCACCGCGATGGCAGGGATTCCTCACAGCTCCTTCCATGGGGGAAATTAGAAGTGACTAAGAATTAAATATGATACTTTTAAAAGAACTGCTTGAGCAAATATAATCCAAAACATAAATTGCTGCATCAGCTCTCACAAGGGCTTGAGAGGAGAAGAGCCTGCAGTTTGTTGAACAGCACTGGTGCGTGGGCCCTTCCAGTTGGAGTTTATTTGAACTGTGCAATAACTAACTTTTGCAGCCACAAGGTCTTATTTATGTCTTCTCTTTGTGCACTTCTGTTGCCATTTGTCAGTCCCACTTACCATGCTGTCTTCAACCACGAAAGATGGAGAACAATTTGGAAGGCATGGCTTCCCGTGAACTGGAACCCTAAGAACCATCAGGCTCTACACCACAAAAACCATTAATAATATATTAATTTATTCTCATGTGTCACGTACCACAATATGAATTTTTTCTGTTCCTTGCCCCACCTTCTCATTATCTTTGCAGAATAACTAATAGCTTTGTTAAAGGCAGAAGAGTAAAGAGAGATCAGGGTTGTGCTTTAGAGACAACATTTACTCACTGCAAATAAATCAAACCCCTTTTTCACTGTGAGGGGCTTACTAAAATTGAAATATTTTATAACTCAAATGGAGGATTTATTTTAAATTCCTTTGTACTGATCTGTTCTGGCAAAGAAGTTACTCCTCCAGCAGGGAAAACAGCTATAAATCAATCATATATTTTTCTGAGGAGTTGTCTTTTATTGCACCCACAATATATGTGTTTTTTAATGTACATTATACTTGAAGTGTCTGAGTCATTTTAGAAGTATGCCATATAGTAAAGATTTCCCTACAAACTGGCAGAAAAAAAATACTGCAAAGGGATGATTTTGGATAAGAATAAAACAAAAGAACTTCCAGGGCTGCAGTGCATGTCCTGCGCTGTTACTGCTATCTAAGAGGTCTGAAATGCCTTGGAGCCATCTAAAGATACAGTTTAATATTCTCAGTTTCAACCTTCAGCTGGAGACAAGCACAGAATCTCCAGTTGGAAGCACTTCTATTAAAAACAGAGACAACTACCAATTCAGATGTTTGTATTTTCCAAAAAGATGACAAGTAGTCAGCCAGTTAATTACTGCAAGCTTCTAGTGTGCTAGTGGAAAGGACAGAAAGGTATCAGCAATACCAACAGCACAGCTGGCATTTATAAAAAAGTTGCCATCCCTTATTATAGAACTACTCAGGATGTGGTGCACTTGACAGGAAATTTCCTTAAACTCAACATAAGTTTACAGTTATAGTTATCTCCTGTTTCTCCCAGACACGTATTCTCTATCTTATTCTGACAAATGCCAAGTACCAATGAGAAACTCAAAATGTGGTTCCTGATACTTACTGGAATGGAAATACAGCCAGAAGCTGTAACTGAAGCAGTAATGAGGGTAATGGGAAGACTTATCCAGAGGAATGCACAGGTATGCCCAGAACCACAAACAGGCACAGGTCACCCCTTTTCAGCTTTAAAGAAACCCAAAAGCAACCCGTAGTAGTTCCATAACTAAACACACCCCCACAGTTTTACTTAATATCATAGAATCATAGAATGGTTTGGGTTGGAAGGGACCTTAAAGATCATCTAGTTCCAACCCCCCTGCCATGACCAGGGACACCTTCCCCTAGACCAGGTTGCTCAAAGCCTCATCCAGCCTGGCCTGGAACACTTCCAGGAAGGGGGCATCCACAGCTTCCTTGGGCAACCTATAATATGATGCCCTGCACATGCAATAGCAATAATAACGCTTGCTCCTTATATGAATGTTTTCAGTCAAAGCCCTCCAGACAAACATTTTACTGTGGGGATGCAGACACAGGCTAATCAGCTGCCTTAATGTCACAAAAAGAAATCAGCAGCACAAAGTTGATGGAAAATACCTGTTAGAGGCCTTCACAAAAAAAGCCTTCAGCAAGTCAGTCGTTTTTTCCTTACTACAGTAATAAGAAAGCTCTCTCTTTCAGCATTGAGTAGCTTTTTGGGGCACTCACCTCCATTCCTTTCCCAGAAAAGTATGGGAAAGACCTCTTCCTTATTTGTTGGGTTAGTCTCTTTTATTTAAACATTTCACTGCCACTGTAACTCAGTATTGTTTCTGGTATCTGCCTCTGGGCAGCTTAGAACAGTGAATGTCTGTGGGCCAACATATTTTTACTCTTCAAGAATGGCTGGATTGAGGCTCGTTGAGGCATGAACAGCTGGTGCTGTTCAACATCTTTGTCGGTGACACGGACAGTGGGAGCAAGTGCACCCTCAGCAAGTTCGCCGATGACACCAATCTGAGTGGTGTGGCTGACACGCTGGAGGGACGGGATGCCATCCAG
This sequence comes from Caprimulgus europaeus, assembly GCA_907165065.1. The sequence goes on along the minus strand of OU015523.1, from coordinate 36,309,441 downwards.
AGGGACCTTGACAGGCTTGAGAGGTGGGCCTGTGCCAACCTCATGAAGTTCAACAAGGCCAAATGCAAGGTCCTGCATCTGGGTTGGGGCAATCCCAAACATAAATACAGGCTGGGTGATGAGTGGATTGAGACCAGCTCCAAAGAGAAGGACTTGGCAGTGGTGGTAGACAAGAAGCTGAACATGAGCTGCCAATGTGCGCTTGCAGCCCAGAAGATCAACCATATCCTGGGCTGCATCAAGAGAAGCGTGGCCAGCAGGTCGAGGGAGGTGATTCTCCCCATCTACTCCGCTCTCATAAGGCCCCACCTGGACTACTGTGTCCAGTTCTGGAGCCCCCAACACAAGAGAGACATGGACCTGTTAGAACGAGTCCAGAGGAGGCCACAAGGATGATCCGAGGGCTGGAGCACCTCTCCTATGAGGACAGGCTGAGAGAGTTGGGGCTGTTCAGCCTGGAGAAGAGACGACTTCGGGGAGATCTTATATCGACCTTCCAGCACCTGAAGGGGCCTACAAGAAAGCTGGGGAGGGACTTTTGACAAGGGCAGGTAGTGATAGAACAAGGGGAAATGGCTTTAAATGGAAGAGGGAGGGTTTAGATTAGATATTAGGAAGAAATTCTTTCCTGTGAGGGTGGTGAGACACTGGAACAGGTTGCCCAGAGAAGCTGTGGATGCCCCCTCCCTGGAAGTGTCCAAGGCCAGGCTGGATGAGGCTTTGAGCAACCTGGTCTAGTAGAAGGTATCCCTGCCATGGCAGGGAAGTTGGAACTGGATGATTTTTAAGGTCCCTTCCAACCCAAACCGTTCTATGATTCTATGTTAATTTTGGCCTGTTTTACTTGCGAGTGACACAGTATAACTAGAAAGCCACACTGGATGGACTCAGGCAGATAGGAAAGTAGTTATTTTCAAATGCATTGCCTTAAAGTTGAGAACTCTAAAGGAAAGTGTAACTGACATAGGCTCATAACTTAACTCCGAGGCAGGAGTTGGAAGTAGCATCTCCCCCAGTCTGACCAGTCAGTGTCAGGAAGCCTGATGAAACAGCTCTAAAGGACACCAGGATGGACAACAGACCCTAGTAGGGTAAAACTCTCACGGTACAGCCAAGAAAGAGACAGACTTTGCTAAGTGACTCATGTTGCCAGCCCACACTGGTTAAGTGTAGGCTTCGGGTAAACCATGCAGCATGACAAGGCACTGCTGGAGAAGCCTGAATACATAACTGCTTTCAAACTGCAGTGCTATTCTTAGTGGATATATGTACAATATGGCTAAATCCAGTACCCTGAACAGCAATGGCATTTCCTGAAAAGAACAAGAAGAGGGCGAGAAGTAGGGAAGAATAAAATCAGATGTCTTCAGTCACACTGCTCAGATTGTAAGACAGTCAGTCTGTTCAGAGTTGTGACAAATTTTAAATTTGACGTGACTGGAAAAAAAGGGTTTTCTCCTGTAACAACACCACAGTAATTACAGAATCTTCAAAACAAACTTTCCTTATAACACAAGCTTCTAAATCATCCAAATTGCATATGGGGAGTATGTGTGTATATATATACACACGTGTATTTTTACCCACTGCAAGATCTGGAGCAAGAGACAACAGTAACATAAAATGTATTGTTATATATTTTCCTGCAAAGTTGCAGAAGTTTCTTCTGTGTCTCCCTGAAGGACACAGCTACAAGTCACTAATCAAAGACTATACTAACCAAAGACATATATACACATACGTAGATACTTAGCAGTTTCAAACAAATTAATGCAATCAAGACTCTTTATGGTATTCACTTTGCATGTTTTGGTTGTGGGGTTTTTCCCCCCTGAAAATAGCTCATAATGACCTGTTAGTGTCTCACAAGAGCAACCTAGAACACGCATCATTTCAAGCATTCTCATTTTTGTCAAGCTCTATGCACTGAGCAAAACTTGGTTTCTCACATCAGCCAACCTAAAGCCTACTGATGTCATCTGTTCCTCAGATAAAGACACATTTCATCAAGTAAGCAAAAAGCGCAAAGTTATACAAATTCTATCTGCTCAAATGGCAAAAACCTTTGCCAAAAATGCTTGACTGTCCCCAGCTTGAGTTGCAGAGGCTGGCAGAGGGTCAGCACCCTGGCACAGCTGGAGGTGTTTCCCTCTCCCAGCCTGTAATTTGCCCTGCACCCTGCCGGGAGGGGACATCAGCTCTCCCAGCTACTGAGCTAAGGTTGGACAGCTGAAACCAGGGTAGCAAAGACCCGCAGAAGGCCACCTGAAAGAGACAGCACCATCCAAAGTAATAAAATGAGTCACAGCCTCAGTGCTTATTTCACACCAAATAGCACAAGAGGGTAAAGGAAGACATCCCAGATAAATTCATGTCAGCCATGTCCAAATTTGGCCTTGCCAGCAGGCTTCCTGCTCTCGCTGCGAGATCACACATGAAGCCACCACGTTACCCACATCTGGCAGCAGGAGAGAAAGCTGGACAGCCCACCTCAAAGTCAGGAGCCAAGTTAAAAAACGCAAGCAGGAGAGCAAAAAGAGTTGAAAACTGCCGCCTGGGCGAGGGAAGAGGGGACATTTCCAGCAATGTGAAACAGGAACAAGAGTAGGTTTGGGAGAAAGCCATTCTGGAAACCTCTCCTGTACTGCAGACATGCCCAGGAGCACTGGCCAGGGCCTGGACCTGGGCTCTACCGCACTAGCACCTGAACAAACAGGGACCGAGGCGAGGGATCCTGCCCAAGGTCTGGCATGCCAGGAGTCAGGCAGCAGGGATGGGTAGGAGGAAGCCCAGGACAACCAGGGAGAGAACAAGGAGTCCACCTTGATGGGCAAAACTAGGCCACAGCTGTCTAATGTCTCCTGGAGAGAAAGCACAACTCCCACAAGTAACCAAAAAAAAGAGATGCTGTTGTGAAGGATATGAAGGAACATGAAGTAGCTGCTTTTGCAAGGTAGCACTGCTAAGTGCTAGAGAAGAAAGCACAAAATTAGCACTAAAAATAAGGAGTTGGTGATGAAGGCCAGCCAGCCAAACCAGGGAACTGCAGCACTGCTAGGCTAGGAACTTCTGTTTAGGGAACAAGCAAAAATCCATGAGCAACTCTTTCTCCTTAAAAGAGACTTTTAGCAGAAAAGTTTCATTCTAACAGTATATTGACAGACTAACTTTAGCATGCTGGCAGTGAGATCTTAACATGCTCCCATGCTAAATGCATTCTTCCTCCATCTTCGCAGAAATGAATAGGTGGATGTAATTTTAGACATTTCCCTTGGGAAAAATCCCTGCAGCTGCCAAGAAACACTACTTAGAGATAGTGGTGGGTGGGGGAAAGATTTCTTATCATCCTAATGTTGCACTTGCCAGAGTTTTACTCCCCATGTAACTACACCTTCCACATTTCTGTGTGTTATGTACACAGCAAAGACACCATTTATTTCCTCAAGCACAACAAAATCTTCTCAAGACTGTTCAGGCAAACCAAAGGAAGGTATAGGCAAAGCTGAGCTTCCCATATTATTAACTTGGGGAAATTTTATTTCCTTGAGTCTCTCAAGAAATATAAAAGTCCTTTCTCCTGTCATGGAAAGATACGCCAAATGACAAGTTGAAGTGGTTTCAAACTCTGGCAGAGCTCTTAAGTGGCTATTTCAAGTGACAGGAAAGATCAGAATTGTTAAAGTTAAAACCTGTAATTTGGAGCCACTTTCAAGGTACTGCAGCATAAATTTTCAGTTTGAACAGCCTTAACATCCTTTAAATACAAACAGTAGTTAGAAACAGTATCAAGAGAAGTGCCAGCCAGCCATGTCCTGTATGCTGAGCTGTTCATTTACCGTGCTAAAAAAATTTAAAGTCAATGCCTTGTGAAATAGACAATCCCCAGCACACTGTAAGATATAACTTCAAACAGTGAATTAAAACAAACAAACAAACAACAAACATAGCCATTTCAGAAACAGAAAAATTGGCCAAGAATTGAGAGGAACATGCAATTTGTTACCTCATTTGGGGAAAAAACACTTGTACTTTCAGAAGCTTCACGAAAGTTCCATGAAAGACACAAAGATTGACAATATTAAATTACAGACTGTATTACAATACAGTATTAATCACAATGTCATGAAATATTAGATTTCTGATATGCTTTTTGGACAAAAAAATAGTAGTGTGATGGGGGTGGAGGTAGGGAGGGATGGGAGGACTGGTGCTTGCCTCTTCATTGCTCTTCACTCCAAACCTGCACACTAATGAGCTGGGGACTCTTCCCTTGGAAACAGTCTGTCCCAACAAAGATGCTCCTGGGACCCTTACACTACCTAATCTCACACATGGCAGCACAGTACAGGGCTCAAGAGCTAAGACTATTGTATTAGTTCCTAAAAATTGAAGTATGTTTTTATATACCAGTATATTTTCATACATGATTCATCATTTGAGTCTTTACAGCACATCCAGGCAAATGGTGCTCCTCACACACTCTCTGGCCTGCAGTCAATTATGCAAAGTTTATCAACAGTGCATCAAGGCATCTGAAAGCTCATCTCCAAACTCCATTCCTCCTGTAATCAGTACACAGCAGGATTTACGTAGTAGACTTTTTACACAGGCATCTCCAATGGGGAAAAGAAAGTCTAAGCAACTTGCCTAAGTCTCAAAGAGACTGCTTTTTCAACCCAGTGGCTTACTCAACCGAATGCCGATACAACAGCATGCCAAATCTTGTTCCTTGCACCTCCATCAGCCACAAATTTGAATGAATTCATACCCATCCCATTCTTATCTCTAAAGTGAGGAAAAAAAAATGTATTTCAGTACTGTTCTTGTTTATTTACAACTACACATTTCAACTATCTGAGAGATAAGGAGATATAGTAAAACACACCTCAACATTACTTAACTGTTTTAAGAGCCAGTTTTTTCAGTATTCCAAGTTATCTGCTCATTCATACTTTTAACTGACAAGAACCTCACCCGTACTAATGGCAATTTTGATTGCAAGTTTTCACAAAAACTATGTTTATACATTGTAGATTATAAAGCCTGTGTCAAGGAATGAGTTAACATCATTGATATAAACATGACATAGCTGTTAGATTGGAAGTCACCTGAGAATGTCATTCCTATTAGCTTTCTCTGCTGCTGGAAGTCTTTGTCATTACTCATATGCAACCACCCAGCTAACTGGAGCTTACTCAGAGCTAGCCCACTCGTCCAAAGCATAACTCTTTGGATAAAGCTGTGCCTTATGACATACTTATCTGCTTGTACTCACGTGCTGGTTTTTGTCTTGTACTTGGACTGCAAATGATCTGAGGGCAGCCACTGCCTTTCTGTTCTTGTGCTTAGCCAGCACACGCAGCACTTAGGTCTGCATCCACCACAAGCTCGCTATCAGTGCCTTTGGTTTCAGAGGACCAGCGCACACAGAACCAAGAAAGCAAGCGGATCCTGCATGTATTTCTACACAAATTGTCACCCAAGATTTAACAGGCAGACAGCAAGCTGTATTTGAAAAAAAAAATAACAAAACAAACCCAAACAACAAACAAAACACCACCAACACGCTCAGCTGATGCAACGGGCTCCGCCCTTGGCAGTGCAGAACACCAGCTGCTTAGGGGCCTGGAGACTGTTTCTTGACCATTTTGCAGCTTGGTCTGATGGATAGCAGCTAAGAGCAGGAATCAAGATATTAACTGCAATGTCGTATTTTTTTAAAGCCTGCCGTGTGATCCTAAGCAATCTTACATATTTAATTCCTTCACTTTCTTCCTCCTATCCTTTGTCTATTTACAGTATAAGCTCAATTGGGCAAGGGCTGCCTCTCTGAAAGGCTGCAGCACCGAGAAGATTCACCCACAGATTCACCCTGTACCCTACACTGCAACTTCCAGAAGAGCTACCCTTTCCATAACCAAGCAGACCTCCATCTACTCATATTTAATCCAAATATATTTGTATGTTTACAAGCATACCACATATATATTGCTTTTCATTGAATTAATTCTCATACAGGTTTTGAAAACAGTTCTATAATCTTTAAGCAATTTTAATGGCATCTCTCTCGAGGCTCATGGTCCCTTCACAGCAACATCCTGCTCCAGCGCACAGTTTCTGTTTTAATGCAGTATAACCATTTCCCATTAATTTTGTCGCAAAATAGCTTTTCTTTTCATCTGTCTACTAAAAGAGTAAAAACACGAGTACAACAGCCTTACACCGTGCAGTGCCACTTGATTCCATCTCCATGTACCCACACCACCAAACGAGTGGTTTCCATACACGCATACGTACGCTATGTACAGCTGTTCCCTCATCCTGCACTACTCGAAGGTCAACAGTGCTGTGCCCAAACTCAGCAGGGTAAGGATCTACTCTGGTTTTTCACAGTTCCAGAATAGAAGATATGGGAAGAGCTCTGGGGAAGAGCAGAAGAACCAGATGAGAAAGAGTCACTGAAGAGCTCAAAGGTCCTGTCTCTCTCCTTAGTCCTCAGGGAAAAGGTTTTAAGCTCGTTTTAACTTCCAAAAGGTGCCCCTCTAAAACATTACTGAAGAGAAAACAGACTTTTCTCTGAGTGGTGCTATCAGAGAAATTTTGTCAGTGCATCGTGGGCTTTGAATAGAACAACATAGAAAGACCATGGGCATCCTTTCAAGATCTGAAACTACAGTTACAGGTAATACAGCTTCAAATGCTTTCAAATATTTTAAGAATTTTAAGTATTCAGGTATTTTTCAATCGCCTTCCTAATGCCAAGGATGTAGTTGATTCAATGACATTTTCATAGACAGAATGCTGTCTTGATTTTTACTGCCTACCATCAAATATTGATGGCAGAACTCTGTTTACAGCATGTAAATTATTTCTATTTTAGTGTGGAATTCACCACAGTCTTTGGGTTACGGAACACAAATGTTCTAGACTCAAAACTTCAGTGTTACCCAATTATGAATTCAAGAGCTGATTAGACTATTTCTGATGTCTAGATAAAAATCTACTACTGAAAATAAGCATTTTGTATGAAACCGAAATAGACTGTTTAGCTTTGTCTACAAAACAGACAAGTGACAACTTCCTAGTAACAGTTCACTAAAGTACCTGCATGTATAATCTGTATTGAAGAGGGTCACATACACACGTCCTATGGAGATTTTTTTAAAGAAGTCTATTTTAGTTTATTTAATGGCACTCTGTACCTAATGTGAGCAGTTATATATCAACACAGTACCATTAAAGAAAATATCTATTTACAGTTTCACTAGATTTCATATTGACAATAAAGATGTGAAATAATATCACATTTTCTCTATTAAGAAAGAAAAACAAACAAATGGAACCCTAACTTCATATTAGAGTTTACAAATACAGCTGCAGATGATTTAAGCTCTTTGGAGCCTTTGATACTAAGCATAAGAGGAAAATTGGACTTTCAAATAGGTGAAAGCTGAAACAAGCAGGGTATTGTGCAGCCAACTTGAAGATTACATGCAAAAATTGGATTTTTCAGATTGAAGAAGTTACATTTGGCTTTTTAGGAAGAGAGAGAAGGACAGGATATTAGCATCCTCTGCAAACTAATTGAAGTCTAGCATTCCCATGAACCACAAAGTAAAGCATTCAGTCATCTTCCTAAGAAAATAAAGAGTTTGGCAGTACAATAGTCCTCAGAGAAATGCCAGGACAGAAACTTCTGTTGTCTTTGTTGATTTAGCAACTGATGTGTTCAATACCTTAGTGTTTTGTAAAGAAAGAACATAAACGTGTGTTCCAGCATCTTTCGTGCTGGAAAGAAGCCACTTGAAACATGCCAAAAAAAATAAGAACAGCTAACTTCAACTCACAAATACCATCATTATGCCATTTTATGCCCCTCCATGGACAGAACTATGGCTTCAGTAGGGATGGCTCCTAGATACAAAAACCAGGGACCATCAACAAACGGAGGTTCTCCACATGCACAGCTGTGAAGTGCCCCAGATGCCTTTCTCACCTGTTCAGTGCCTCTCTTCACTGTCAGCCCACAGTAACACACCTCAGTTTGAAGCAATGCCCACTTAGTTTCAAGGCTCTCTCCTGACCACAGACTTTCATTGACTACACCTGTTAACCCACCACCACGTGCCGGTTTATACTGGCTTCACTTGCAATGTCTGCCAAGTCAGCGATATTTAATCTGACAAGATGCAGCTGCTTTAAAAGAACAGGCAGACCTACATGCTGATTTCCTTTTGCCATGGAAATTGGCCTAAATTTGAGCTTATTTCAAATTTTGCTAATGCAAATGTAAATAGTTATAAGTGAAACAGCATAAGCATACACTTTTTAAAATTACTAGAAGTGTAAGAACCCAGCTAGATTTACCCTTTCATTTTTCACACTGAAAACGGAGATTAGCTCTCTGTGTGTGCAGACGTGGGCAACAAAAACTGGTGAATGATTGTAAATGCCAAGGTCGGGGAGCCAGGGCTGGCAGATCAGACACGTACTCGCCTTCTCTTTACACACAACACAGACTCTCTTTTACTTAAGCAACTTCGAGTGCCCATCTTCTCCTTTCTCAGTCCTCCCTAAGTTTGCCAGGATAACGGCACGGAGATGCAAATACGATGCCCAACGTGCAAACACGATGGGCTACCACCAACCTGCGCTCCGCCTGGTTAAACCCGAAACAGAGAGAAGCTTTAATCGCGCCAATAACTCGAGGCTCTAAACCGAGGATGAGGCTCCATTCGAGCTGGCGGCCGCCCCGGGACGAGCCAAGGGAAGGACGAGACACGGGACAAGACAAAGCGCTCCGGGCGGGGAGCGAGCGGCAAAAGGCCCCCCGCCCCCGGGGATCCCCGGCCGGACGCCCTGCCGGGCGCTCCCCCGCCGCTCCGGGCCGAAGCGCGGCGGTGGCGAGGGTGTAGCGCCCCGCTCCCGGCGGGAGGAGATGGGTCTGCCGCCCCGCTCTCCACCGCTGCCGGCCCGCCGCGGTGGGCTCCCCGGCCCCCGCCGCCCATCTCCTTCCCATCCCGTCCCTACCCTCGTAGGCCAGGCTGGGGCAGGCGCTCAGGGCGACCAGCGCGGCGAGGCGCAGCCAGCAGCTCCCCATGGTGCGCGGCGGCGGCGGCCCTTCCCGGCTGAGGGCTGCGCGGCAAAGGGGCAGGCGGAGGAGGAGGAGGAGTGGGACAGAGACATTCTCCGAGCGGGCTCCCGGGCGCCGCCGGAGACTCCTCCTCCTCGTCCCGCCGCCGCCGGGGCAGGCCGCCCGCCCCGCCTCGCCTGCCGCCGGGACCGGTGGCTGCAGGAGCGGGCGGGTAGGGCCTCGGGCGTCTGGGAGGGACGCGCTGCCGGGGTTTCAGCGTCGGTGGGCCCCGCCGGTGCGCCCCCGAAGGGCTCCTCCTGCCCGCGGGCGGCGGCTGGGCTCGACTCCGACGTGGCCTCTGGGAATCGCCCGGCAGCGCGCCGGGCTGGCGAGAGCTGTGGGGTCCCTCGCCCTGCTGCGTGGCCTGGGCTCCCCTCGCCCGGTGCCGTGTGCCCTGACCTGCTGTGCCGTCCCGACCTCGGCCAGGGCACCGAGTCCCCTCCAAGGCTAGGAAGGAGCCAGCCCTGGCTGCACCTTCTCGCCTTTGCCAGTGTTGGGTCTCCGCTTGGGCAGGGTGTGATGGGGATGGAGACCTGTGCTCGCTCCGGTCCCTGCTCTGGCAGCGTGGGACCGGGCAGGGAAAGTGTGAAGAAAAACTGGCGAGTTTTGCGGGCAGCAGTGAAGGGAAACGGAGCGTACTTTCCAAGATGAACTGCTCTGGTTGCTCAGCAGTTTGCAGAGGGCCAGCCTTAAATCTTCAAAAATCATGAGTCAGATCCTCAAGTCATGAAATTAAGGGAAAAAGTCTGAAGCCTTCACATTTCCCATTAACTTTTTGAGCTGCTAGGGTGTTGTGGGGTCACATTTTCAGGCTTTCTTCCATAACCACAAAGACTAGAGGCTTTTTTTCCACCTTCCAGATGAAAGCAAATTCCCTGATCGCTCCTAGCCCGCAGAAGGGAGGGCTTCAGGCAGAGCATCAAATGTTCCAACGCTTTTGATTTAAGCTTGAGATCTGTCAACCCTGCAGCTTGACTACAACTAGACTTGGATTTTTTTTTTTTTTTTTTCCACTTTCCACCATTAAGAGTTAGCATCTAATGTGCACTACAAACTGGTGCAAGTGCAAGGAAAGCATCGGCCCCAGCTAGTGTGCTGCTGGTAGAGTTTGCATCCTGGGGTAGTAAGGGGGGAAGAGATCCCAAGGGAGTTCCTACGTCCCACCTGCATGCTGCACTCTTTGCAATTAAGCACAGACAAATAGGGAAATACTCTCTAGTAAGTAAAGGAATATTTCTTAAATAAGGGACACCAATTTAATGGTCATCTCAAGGAGAAATGTTAGTTTGGAAACAGAAGAGATGCCCATTTTGCCAGCCTTTGAGGCTGGATATACCAAAGTGGCCTAAGAAAGAAATGGAATCTTGGTAATGAGACCAAAGATCTGGGTGGAGCTGTGTTTGTGAACTTTCTCCAAACCATTTTCTTTTATTTAGTTTTCCTTTGGATCAGGAGTGCATCTGAAGCATACCTCGCCCGGCTTGAATCCAGTACGTTTGGTGTCTGAGACTGAAATGCGCACAGGAGTGAGGGCACCTGCACCCTCAGGGCCAGGCTAGAGCTCCACTTGGGTGAAATACCCAGATGGGTATGGGTAGGCCTTGGGTCCTCAGCACCACCTCTTCTCCAAGTTGATCACGCTTTGCCCAGTGCAGATGCAGCCTGAGTATGCTAGGCTTTGATACTCAATCGAGATAACTTTTTAAAAAAAAAAACCCAAACAAACAAACAAAAAACAAAAACCCCAAAACCATGGTAGTATCATCTGAGCAATTGCAGTTTAACAGCCTAAGGAAAGATTAGATTTTCATGTGAGGAGAGATTAAAAAGACCAACATTACTTGGTTTGAAAGCACAAGAATAAGGAAAAAGGAATGCTTTAGGCTATTATTATTGGCACAGATATCACAGAAAAGATTAAAGTAAAAGGTTGGAAATCTGTAATAAATGGTGATAACCTCTGGAGTTTATTGGTGCTGGAGGGTTTGTTAAATGTCCAGCACGTGAATGTGCTGGAACAATAGAGGTGTGTGAAGCAGATCTTAATGGGTCAGTTATCTCCTGCTTTCTCTTTGAGTATGTCCTTTTAGCAGCCCAATTCCAAAACACTGCCTTTCATTTAGACATTCTTCCTAAGAATATAAGGTCCATACCAGTATCATAGCATTGTACAAGAAGCTGCTGCCAGCAGCTGCAGCTCCTCCATCAGCTGTCCCAATATCACCCGAACCATAGGGCTCACAGCCCCTCTCTTGGGCAGCCTTTTCGAGCCATTTAAAGCTGCATTGCCACCATACAGAAACTTGGTGGTGGTGACAAATCCTCCTTGTCTGGTTGGCCTGCGTGTGAGAAGCTTGAAGTCATCAGTGGTAGCTTCAATCAGTTAAGTGTTGCTGTTGTGCCCAAATCAGTACAGACACGTGTCCCACCTGATTTACTGTAATCAATGAGTTTTTAAACTGCTTTTGTGTTGCTCCTGATTGCACAGCCACGATTCCACCCATCAAACAGCTTAACCACAGGTGTTTTCAGGTTGGTTTTTACTATGTCTCATCTGTTGACTGCAGAGGTTTCTGCAAAGCTTACTTTGTGCATTGTGTGTCAGCTCTCCTGGGATGCTGGCATCCAACTCCTGGAGTGTTCTAGCTGCTCCGAGAAAGGCCAGAGATTCAAGGGTTTACATAGTCTGCAAGCTACAGCTCACATTCAGATACAAGTGCGAGCATAACTAGCAGTGTGAATGTATCCTTCATGGACTGTTTGAAATCAGTCTTGTAAACACGCCAGTACTGAGGTGTGCATTCATTCAGGTGCAAGGTGGCTTGAGTTTCTCTGCAGTGTAACCCTTATTCTACGTCTTTGTTAGAATGACAGCTCTGTAAAACCATCCAAAAGACTGTGGCTTGAAAGACAATTTCGAGGCAGCTTTAAAAAAATGGTTTGGAATTTTTAATACAAATTAGGTTTTTGTAAAGTAGTTTTCTTAAGGAACTTTTTAATAGGAAAAGGGATTTGGAACTGGGAGTGTATTAAACAAATGTCACATTTACTGAATTTCAAAACTTAGTCCTGGTCATTTTTTCCTCAGAGTTCAGATTTCAATTTTCGTAGAAAAAATTCCAAGTATTTAAGCTTGTGGTTTATTTGGAGTTCCAGCCACTACTGGCATTACACAAGAAATAACCAGCATGCTTTTCATTGAAGATTCACAGGTTTTGACTGTTCAGAGGTAAATGAAATGCAGTCTCAGATTAAATAAAGAAACTGTTCAAAACTGAAATTAAGCAACAGCATAAGACGAAAGCGTATGAGAATGTCTTAGCTGAATAAACAATAAGACCTAAAATTAAGTGTTGTTGGAGACTTAAAGATATATTCTTATTATACCAAAGAGTTAATTTAAGCACATAATTTCTCTTTCATGCTTTTTTTTAATAGCAGTTCAGAAGTATAATTTCATTACTCTGTACCAGAATAGCTGTAACATAACTACAGTTACAGTGATAATAAAAAGACAGCTTTTGATGGAGCAGAGATATTAAATCTAGTACAATTTTAAATAATGTTTAAAAATCTAAAGAACCAAAGGACTTGTGGGTGGTGGTGGACGAGAATCTCAGTATCAATCGGCAATGTGTGCTTGCAGCCCAGAAGGCAAACAGTATCCTGGCCTGCATCAAGAGAAGTGTGGCCAGCAGGTCGAGGGAGGTGATTCTCCCCCTCTACTCCACTCTCATAAGGCCCCACCTGGAGTCCTGTGTCCTATTCTGGGGCCCCCAGCACAAGAAAGACATGGACCTGTTAGAACGAGTCCAGAGGAGGCCACGAGGATGATCCGAGGGCTGGAGCACCTCTCCTACGAGGACAGGCTGAGAGAGTTGGGGCTGTTCAGCCTGGAGAAAAGAAGGCTCCGAGGAGATCTTATAGCGGCCTTCCAGTACCTGAAGGGGCTACAAGAAAGCTGGGGAGGGACTTTTGACAAGGGCAAGTAGTGATAGAACAAGGGGAAATGGCTTTAAACTGGAAGAGGGCAGGTTTAGATTAGACATTAGGAAGAAATTCTTCACTGTGAGGGTGGTCAGACACTGGAACAGGTTGCCCAGAGAAGCTGTGGATGCCCCCTTCCTGGAAGTGTTCAAGGCCAGGTTGGATGAGGCTTTGAGCAACCTGGTCTAGTGGAAGGTGTCCCTGCTGATGGCAGGGGTTTTAGAACTAGATGATCTTTAAGGTCCCTTCCAACCCATCCATTCTATGATAAAGAATGATAAGAAAAAAAGACCCAAATCACCACCAACCCATCTGTGTGTAATTAAGTTTTCGAAGCCCCAGCTAAGATTCAATTAGTCATGGTAAGAGAATGACAAACTGGGGGCCCAATCTAAATACACAGTATTTTTAGCCTGGTGAGTAGACTTACTGAATGAGAATGCTCTAATACTTCAAGTTACTCGTGGAAATATCTGCAGAAATAGAGACAGTCCTAAAATAATAGTAATGATTAAAAAATTTCATTCTTCTGTGCGATTCTTACAATTCTTGAAGTTTATCAATTACTTTCTTGTGACATTTAGTGGCAGCAACAGCTAGAAATACTTATTTCTTGCTCAATGTTTGCTGTTATCAGTTCCTCCTTCCATTTGCTTGTAAATGCCAGCTCCTAGGGCCAGTTTTTCCCCTCTGGATGTCAGCGTGTTGGGTATGAGCTTTGCTAGGATGCTGGTCCCTGTTAGCATCCCATTCTGGGTGCTTGCAGGCTGGTGGGGTGCACTCCAGTGTTCCAATGTTTCTGAAGCTCTGACATAGAGTCTAGGAGAGGGGGACTGAAATGGAAGCAAAGATCGGGATTGACCTGCAGGGCGGGAAGAAAAGCTCTGCTGTAGGCACTGCTCTGGTGAGGAACTGGAGGTGCTGAGAGAAATAAGGCAAAAAAAGAGTCAGGAGAAGACATGGTCAGAAAGAGGCAGGTGGGTGTGTGTCATGCAGAGCACTGTCTGAGGAATGACAGACACAATTCCTCAATCTTACCACGCTGCTGCTGTCAGCACATGCCTGTGAAACCCCACTGCCAGCACATGTGCTTCAGTTTATGCAGAGTAGATGCTTCACTCAGTGCTGTTTTCAAATGCATCTCCACCGCAGATAGCATGTCTGTCAAAGAGACTTTGCTCATTTTGTTTAAGTAATATACTAATGTTTTCTAATAGAAAACTGGTTTTCCAAAGCTGACAGACAGAAAGGAAACACTAGAGGCCAGCCTACAAGAAGGCATCGCCAGCTCAAAATGTCAGGAGGATGGAGACCAATGGAAATTCTTGTTCTATAAGCTTAAATAACAGGGATAATTATCACATAGTTTCTTGTGTGAAACAACAATCTTAATTTACATCCTAATCATTTTCTTTCTTATGTCAGACCTAAACCTTAATGACAGACTCCTTGACAAAAATACAAAAGAATATACTGCCCTGGCTGTATATTTTAGGCAAATGAGATGTACTTCAGGGCAGCACTCTCTATCAGTGTGTTCCATCCCTGAGCATTCATGTGCTTCCTACATCAGTGATCTGAAGAAGTCTCCTTGGGTATTCACAGTCACCGGTGGCCTCATGTCCTCCCTTCCAGCAATGGCATAAAGGACATGGCAAGACTAACTTTCCCTCAATTTCTCCACTACCAAAAACCTTGCTATGGAAAATTTCAACATGAAAGTCTGGGTCAGGCACATAGGTAGCATATACATAGTACACATATGTAGTAAGTCTTTGAGAACACCAGTCAGTGGCCTTTTCCTCCTTCCATCTGGTGGGGTGCGTGTGCCCTGCTCACAGAGTGTCTTAGGCAGACAGCAAACCAGAAGTTTTTTTGGGGGGGAAACAATATTGGATACTTAGTTAGATACTGACTGATGCATAAATATTTTTAAGAATAGTATGTACTATATCAGCAAATATATGGTTTAATGTATATATTGAAGAACAAAAGCTATGGGTTTTTTTTAAAAAAAGCTGTTATCTTAAAATTCTAACTGTTAATATCTCTTCAACTTTAGATGAGTGTGATTGGAAACAGCTGCATATAAACTGTTTCAACATCAAATGAGGATGGTCTTGAAAATATTTCTTTGTGTACAAATAAAAGAACAGCTTGACCAGATTTAGATTTTGCAATGTTTGTGTTGAGTCATTACTATCTGGTCCCAAAAAAGAGACTGGTAATTATAGAGTGTGATTAAAATGTAGTTCCAACTCCCATCTTAGAAGGCAAATAGGTGTGAAGTTTGTATACCTCATCAGTATGAGATATTGAGCAAAGTATGCTACCAAAGCATTAATTTCTCCAATTCTCAACACTGATAGTGGCCTCATCACACTTAACCTTTAATGTTCTTGAAGGAATTTAGACATGACGAGGTGTGAAAATGTTGTAAAACTCTGTAAGGAGTGAACAGAATAAATAATATAGCTTTTAAAAAAACTGAGGGAATTTAGAGATAGTTTATTTATATTTTAAAGAGTTTATTGATGTTTTAAATAGTCAAAGGATGTAGTAAATGGTTATAATTTTCCTATACAACATTTGGGTATTTTTAAATGCACTCAATATTGAATTTTAATATCTAACTCAAATAGATTTCCTTTCTACTGCTAATTCAGCTGTTTTAGGCATTTTTTGATTTTTTTTTTATGTTGTTAAGCATCCATGCTGCTAGGTGCAAGTCATCAATCTGAGTGAAGTGTTACTCCTTCACCTGGGAGTAGTAGATGTAGACAGTAGTCATATTAGCATCAGTAGTGGTAGTAGGTGTAGAGAGTAGCAATAGTAGTATCAGTAGTGGTAGCGTAACCATGTTGCTTTAAGAACCAGCCCTGGTTCTGGGTCAGCAAGGAGCCTGGCCAGCAATTTCAGCAGAAATTGAGAACTGAATGGGCTTTGTGTGCAAGAAAGCATTTCTGATGTATTAAGTAAATGTCAAAAATGCTAGATGTCAAAAACCAGTTGTCAAAAGCTGGAGAAGTTAATGTCTTATTCATGAGTACCTTTTAAGTGAACCCCTGCTTAGTTTATCAATAGTAATATAATATTAGCTTGTGTATACATGATTATCAGGACTTACAGTGGTCTACCATTATGATATCAATCCACTTTACTTAAACTACCCTAATGTCAACAGCATGACTTAAAATCTTCCCCAGGGACAAAGATTGGATGTAGTTTGCATATTATACAACTATTTCCTGGAAGAGAAAGGAAAAAGCTGCACAAAGTTCATTTGATATGTTTTTATCTTGGGGTGTATAAAATTCTGTCTAAACAGCATGTTCTCTCTCTCCTTTTCTACTTCAATCATCACAAACTTGCATAGGAACGGACGGTAGATGCATAAATGAATCCTGTGCTTCTGGAAATCAATAAACATGCATATGTAAAATATATGGATGAAATGGAAATTTCAGGAGGGCAGGTTTGATCATTCATATACATACACACATACATGCATGAGTCTATACACATATCTCCACCTATATATACACATATATATCAGTACATGTATGCAAGATGCACTAATAATGCTTCTTTTTAGATCAAACATGGATGCTTAGGCTTAGATTTATGTATCAGAATTTGACCACTGATCGTCTACGTATACATTGAAAAATACACGAGTAATTGTATTTTTCTGTCTTTCTATTTTTACAAATACACAGTCTAAAACTTTAAAAATACACTATATAAACATGTCAAGGTACCTGAGTACTTTAACGCCGAAAACAATATGCCAGAAAACATAAAGTTTTCAAAGAATTTAGAATCAGAAAGTTTGATACAGAGTGAGTATCTTTAACTGCTTTTCAGGGGCCAAGGGAAGGAAAAATTCTGGCTCCCGAGTCTGGGTGGGATGAGACAGTTACACCTTTGAAGAGCACAAACTCCACCTCGTGGTAGCTTCAAGGATGAAGTTTTAGAAAACCAGCAGTTCTAAAGCACAATCTCAGATCTATGACAGGGCTGTGAAATCTAGAAATAAAGATTTAAGTTGATACAGTTGTCTTTGGGAAAGTAAGAAAAAAACAGATAAAAATGTACTATAAATGTTTCTACAACTTTTTGCTACTCAACAGTTGATTAAAGCCTTTCAGTAATCATAGAATCGTCTGGTTGGAAAAGACCTCTGAGATCATTGAGTCCAACCGTACCTGTCCACTGTTAAACCATATCTCTGAGCACCCCATCTATCCTCTTTTAAACACCTCCAGGGATGGTGACTCAGCCACCTCCCCAGGCAGCCCATTGCAATGCCTGAGAACCCTCTCAGGGAAGAAGTATTTCCTGACATCCAATCTGTACCTCCCCTGGCCTAACTTAAGGCCATTGCCTCTTGTTCTATCACTGGTTACCTGGGAGAAAAGACAGACACCCACCTCGCTACAACATCCTTTCAGGTAGTTGTAGACATTGATAAGGTCTCCCTTCAGCATCCTCTTCCCCAGACTAACCAAGCCCAGTTCCCTCAGCTGCTCCTCATAAGGCTCGTTCACCAGCTTCCTTGCCCTTCTCTGGACACGCTCCAGTGCCTCAATGTCCTTCCTGTAGTGAGGGGCCCAAAACTGGACACAGTATTCAAGGTGTGGCCTCACCAAAGATGAGTGCACCGGAAGGATGACTTCCCTGGTCCTGCTGGCCACACTGTTTCTGATACAGGCCAGGATGACATTTGCCTTCTTGGCCACCTGGGCACACTGCTGGCTCATATTCATCCGGCTGTCGACCAACACCCCCAGGTCCTTTTCCCCCAGGCAGCTCTCCAGCCACTCTTCTCCAAGCCTGTACCGTTGCATGGAGTTGTTGTGACCCAGGTGCAGGACCTGGCACTTGGCCGTGTTGAACCTCATACAGTTGGTTGCTGCCTGTTGATCCAACCTGTCCAGGTCCCTCTGTAGAGCCTTCCTACCCTCAAGCAAATCAATGCTTCCACCCAGTTTGGTGTCATCCATGAATTTACTGAGGGTGCACTCGATCCTTTCATCCAGATCATTGATAGAGATGTTAAACAGAACTGGCCCCAACACTGAGCCCTGGGGAACTCCACTTGTGACTGCCCTCAGCTGGATTTAACTCCATTTACCACCACTCTTTGGGCCTGGCCATCCAGCCAGTTTTTAACCCAGCAGAGTTATGCCTGTCCAGGCCATTGGCAGCCAGTTTCTGCAGGAGAATGCTGTGGGACATAGTGTCAAAGGCTTTACTGAAGTCCAGGTACACCACATCCACAGTCTTTCCCTTGTCCACTAAGTGGGTATCCTTGTCATAGTAGGAGATCAGGTCAGTCAGGCAGGACTTGCCTTTCATAAACCCATGTTGAATGGGCCTGATCACCTGGTTGGCCTGTATGTGCCGTGCAATGGCACTCGAGATGATCTGCTCCACGATGATCTTTCCCGGCACCGAGGTCAGACTGACAGGCCTATGGTTCCCCAGATCGTCCTTCTGGCCCTTCTTATAAATGGGCGTAACATTTGCCAACCTCCAGTCAAGTGGAACCTCCCCAGTCAGGCAGGACTGTTGGTAGATGATGGAAAGGGGTTTGGTGAGCGTGTCTGCCAGCTTCTTCAATATCCTTGTGTAGCCCCCATCTGGCCCCAAAGACTTGAGGATGTCTGGTTGGCTGAACAGGTCTCTAGCCATTACCTCCAGGATTGTGGGAGCTTCGTTCTGCTCCCCACCCCTGGCTTCTGGCTCAGGGGGCTGGGCACCCAGAGAGCAGCTGACCTTACTATTAAAGACTGAGGCAAAAAAGGTGTCAAGCACCTCGGCCTTGTCCTCATCCCTCATCACTATTGTTCCCTCTGCATCCAGTAAAGGATGGAGATTCTCCTTGGCTTTCCTCTTGTTAATATATAGAAACATTTTTTGTTTTCCTTCACAGAGTTGGCCAAATTAAGTTCTAGTTAGGCTTTAGCCCTTCTGATTTTTCCTCTGCAAGACTTCACTTCATCCTTATAATCCTCCTGACATGCCTGCCCCTTCTTCCAAAGCTCATAGAGTCTTCTCTTTTTTTCTGAGATCCACTGAAAGCTCTCTGCTCAGCTGAGCCAGTTTTCTTCCCTGCCGGCTCGTTTTTTAGCACATGGGGATGGCCTGCTCTTGCACCTTAAAGATTTCCTTCTTGAAGAGCATCCAGCCTTCTTGGGCCCCTTTGCCCTTTATGACTGCCTCACAAGGGACTTTATCAACCAGCCTTCTAAACAGTCCAAAGTCTGCCCTCAGGAAGTCCAAGGTGACAGTTCTGCTGACCTCCCTCCTTGCTTCACCAAGGGTCAAAAATTTAATCATTTCGTGATTGCTGTGTCCCAGGCGTCCTCCAACCATCACATCTCCCACAAGGCCTTCTCTGTTTGCAAACAACAGGTCCAGCATGGTGCCTTCCCTAGCTGATTCACTGACCAGCTGTGTCAGGAAGTTGTCTTCCACACACTTCAGGAACCTCCTGGACTGTTTCCTCTCCGCTGTACTGTATTTCCAGCAGACATCTGGCAAGTTGAAGTCCCTCACGAGAACAAGGGCTGGCAATTGTGAGACTTCTCCCAGCTGCTTGTAGAATATTTCATCTGCCTCTTCATCCTGGTAGAGTGGTCTATAACAGACTCCCACCATGATACCTGCCTTGTTGGCCTTCCCCCGATTCTTAGCCATAAACAGTCAACCCTGTTATCACCATCATTAAGCTCTAGACAATCAAAACACTCCCTAACATACAGGGCTACCGCACTGCCTCTCCTTCCTTGCCTATCCCTTCTGAAGAGTTTATCACCATCCATTGCAGCACTCCAGTTGTTCGAGTCATCCCACTGTGTTTCTGTGATGGCAATATCATAGTTTTCTTAGTGTATATTGGCTTCTAATTCCTCCTGTTTGTTGCCCATGCTGCATGCATTGGTGTAGATGCACTTCAGTTGGGCTACTGATCCCGCCACTCTTCAGAGGGGGATAGTCTTAGTTCTTAAGTGACTACTTGCCATTGTCTCTAACCCATCAATAACCTTTGCATCTGTGCTGCCACTTGGAGTAATATCCCCCCTTCCTCGGAGGCTGCAGATCAAATAGCCTCACTAGCACACTGTCCCTCAGACACTGGAGTGCCATCCCCAGGCCTATTTCTAGCAATCCTGGTTTCATCCCCCTTCCCCATCGAATCTAGTTTAAAGCTCTTTTGCTGACTTCGAGGAAAGCATCCTTTTGCCCCTGGGAGACAGGTGTGCCCCATCATTTGCCAGCAGGCCTGGTGTTGTGTAGTCCAACTCATGGTCAAAAAACCATTCACTTCCTGGCTTTTTCTAATAGTTCCTGTGATAGTTTTCTAATATTCCTGTGATAGGAATGACAGAGGAGAACACTACCTCTGCACCTGATCCCTTCAGCATTCATCCTAAGGCCCTGAAGTCCCTCTTAATAGCTCTTCGGCTTCTTGTTATGGTACCAGTATCGCCTACTGGAAAACCAGTAACGGACAGTAATCTGTGGGCCTTAACAGAGCTGGAAGTTTTCTTTCCACATCTTTAAACTGGGCCCCAGGCAAGCAGCAGATACCCTGTGAAAAGGGTCCGGTCTGCACAGCAGGCCTTCTGTCCCCTTCAGAAGGGAGTCACCTGTGACAATGACCCGTCTTTTCTTCTTCACAGAAGGCGTTGTGATGCGGGGCTTACAGTTCCTTAACCTTGGGAATGTCTCCAGGCCGTGGGAACCATCATCCACATTAAGGCTGGGTTCCACTTGCAGAGCTTTGTATCTGTTGTGCAAGGGAACCTGGGAGGCTGGGGCTGTCACAGGGGGACGTGCTTCTGCGCTGGGCAGGAACCTGCTGCCATTTTCCCTCATCTCTTAAGTTTCTCTGTTCAGCTGTGTGGAGAGAGGGTAGGGAGTCCCCTGATACACGAGGTACAGCTGCCTCCTGGGTCTGAGAGCAGGAGCACCTGGTGTTGTTCCAATAGTCTGTCTCCCTCTCACACTCCCTGATAGTCCTCAACCTGCTCACCTCTTCCCGGGGTTCCATCACTAAGCAGAGGAGTTCCTCTGCCCGGGCACATCTCCCACAGGTGAATTCCCCACTGGTGTCTGATACCAGTGTGAGTGGGGAGCAGGCCATGCAGGCTGACACCTGGGTGGCAGCACGCACCCACTGGGGTCCGTCTGGGAGGCCATCAGCCCCAGCTGGCGCAGAGCAGGGGGAGACCTTAGTTTTTTGGTGGGCAGACACCACGGTGTCCTGGTACTTCTGGCCGAGCACCAGCGCCCTGCCCGCACGCCTTCCCTGCTGGAACTGCCACTCAACTGCCCCCGCAATGCCCCTGTCGTGAGATCGGCCGCTCCTGAGG
Organism: Caprimulgus europaeus; assembly: GCA_907165065.1. Next base: position 36,287,937 of record OU015523.1, on the reverse strand, counting down.
GGGCTCCCTGTCCCGCCCGTGGGGTGCCCTGACAGCCCCGAGAACCCGAAACCCCCTTACACTTGTATCGCGAGAACTGTAAACTTGTTAAAAAAACCCCCTTTAATACACATGTAACTTGTTTTATTTGTTTAATCTTTTTTATTACCAAGGAAGACATGTAAAAAAGACATCTGAAGGGATTAATTTGCTCCTGCTTCTTCTGAAGTGAAGTATATGGACCAGATAAATGTCCAAGTCCCTGAAACTCCTTTGATGTCCAGCAGTTTAGATCCATTACATAAACTTCTGTAGTGTTAGATATCAGCGTAATTCCCACTTTAATACTTTTCACTAAAATAGTTCACATTTTTTAAAAAGACATTGTCCTTACGGCAACAATTTATGTGATTGATGTCCCCTGAAAAATAATTAAAGCTTATTTCAATTAAGGAGGACACTACTTTATTTTTCCTCTTCCACTTCTTTACTATTCACAACAGTATCCAAGCTGAACAGAAAACACATGTGTATTCAGGAAAACAAGAAAATATGTAAATATAATGCACATTGGCAGAAAAAAAAATATGTAAGGTTCATTGCAGTAGCCCAAAGAAAAATAACAGAAACAAAAGGATCTTAATTAACTCTGTCAAAGGATGGCCCAGGCATCCAGGTTTTTAGTATGATGATGACTGTAGCACGGAGAAGGCTTCCTGGAAGAATCTGGGCACCTGCCATACTTACAGGGACAAACTAGAATCAACTTCCAGGTCTAAAACATTACTAAAAAATTACTATGTTATATAAAATTTAAGCAACTCTGAAACTAGGAAAACTGATAATCCAAAGGCAAAATATGGCCAAAGGCATATTGAAATGTGTTCACATGTCAGTGAAATTAAGTAACATTTTCCTAGGTTTTATACAACAATCATCTATCTGTCTCTTGTAAAGTATTCTGAAAAGTACTCAGTTTAGAAATAATTATCTATTTTATATTTAATCCAGAGTTTATGCACATTCATAAAAAACTAAGCCTATTTTAGTTAGGGGCAAACACAGACCCTGGATCAGATTCATCATGGTAAGGGTTATAATTCTTACTCACCTGGACTAAATTTTCAGAAATCAAATTTCATTTAGAAGGAATGCTGGTAATTAGGAATAGCTGGTTTGTCACTTCTGCTTCTTGGACTAATTAAAAACCCCAAACATTCTGCTCATCCTTACCAGTAATGGGATTCATTACTCCTGCTGCTCAGTCTCCATCTGCACAAAAGCCAGGTTGCCTGAGAAACCATGAATATTTAACCCATAGTGATCTGTCTGTCATCCCAATGTATTCCATAGCAACTCTGGTTACATTATTTTCCTGTAAGAAAAGCTTCACTAGAGACTCATTAAGGTATGGATGTTCAAAGAATATAGGATTGGAATCCAACCGAAACACCAGTGGTTTTACTGGGCCTGAGTAGAGGCCCTCTCTGTGAGGAGAGAGTCCCATCAGCTTACCCTGATTTCAGCAGGAGCACAGGTGATCAGCATCTCTCAGAAATTAAAGGTTTCTCCAAGTCCCAGTGTGGCAGGATATTTACTTCCATACTCGCACCACTCGTAGGTACTGTTTCAAATGGAACTATTGCCATATATGAAATTAGCCACATACTTGAGTAACTTCCTCAATAATGGCCTACAGGTTAACTTGAAAGTTTTATTGCTATTTTTCCAAGTCCAAACAGAAAGAGGAATATGTATTTCTAAGTAACTGAGTACGCTCTTTTAAAAGTAAACTTCAATATTCCTACCTAGGTTATTAAACTGAATTATATCTTACATCAAATATTGTAATTTTGCAAGAGGTATCATACTGAAAGTGGTACTCTATAGACTGAAACATAATAAAATTATTAACAAAAACCATGAAATGCCTGTATTCAACTTTTCACATAAAAAAATATATTTTGTTTTACAACACTAACAGTTAAGGCCACAGAACTCCAGAAAGGTGCTGATAAGCGTATCAATTGCAACTATTAAAATTACCAATAAATATCAAGAAAATCATCTGCATGTTTAAAATCACAGCAATGAAATCAATCAAAAGAGCAACCATCAACATCGCTACTGAGTCATAACTGTTTTCAAGTAAAAATTGCACTATGTGCTTTAAGACTGTCACATTCTTACATATGATAACAGTGCTAGAGTAATATACAAGTAGAAGATTTCATCCTTCCATCCTGGTTAGTCACAGTTTCCCTGGGATTCTCCAGTGTATGATTCTGGTTTTCATCTTTACTGTCTTCACCAGATACATCTTCCTTTTCTTTTTCTTCACTCTGTAATGGCTTTCCAGATCCATCTTCGTTTCCGCTGCATACATTCTTCTGGCCTGGCTGTGGCTTTCGCTTAAACAGGGAAAACTGAAGTAAAAAACAGGTAAATAATATGCCCAAACCAGTTAGCTGTGAAACTCAAAGTTTAAAACCCCATAAATCTTTTGTATATACCAAGGTCAGTTTAGGTCGCAAATTTCTCCATGGTAAAATAAATCATTTTTTCAAAACAAGATGACTGCTATTAAGCATGAAAAAAATGCTGCTGCAATATTTAAAATGTGTCAAAATAGCACATCTGAATCAGAGGAGTTAAAATAATTGCATTTTGTCAAATTACGCACTGTAAAGCTGTTACAAAATACTGCAAGCCATGCAACTACTTGTGTCCCTTGCAAAAAATAGTCTGAGGCAAGGCCCAAAAATATAGGCTGAGATCTGCAAAGCCCTAGAGCAGTAAATGCTTCATATGGTTAATTATAAACATGTGTGTAGTCCCATTAAAGTTAACAATGTGTTTTTATGTCAGCGAGACTACAACATGTGCTCGAAGTTAATTGGTGCTTAAGGTCTTTGTTCAACGGGAAACACAGCAGCCAGTCTCTGCAGAAGCCTTTGGATCCTAAACCTGTAAGAAATTCCATGTAAAGTACTCCTCAACATGCATATACATACATGCATACATATTTTTATATATATATATATATATGTAAACACACTCTTTAAATCAGGGTATGTTGGAAATAGATACAAGGTCAACTAGCTTAGCTGCTGCTTTCAGAAAGAAATATGGTGGAAAATTTTTTTGGATAACATCTCATAGGAACGGAGTCCTAAGTTTTCACCTCACCAAAATATGATGCAATTAAGAACCTGTCTTTTATGGGCATGCCATACATGAAGAGGTGATAATGGGCTTCATCCCATTTCTGCTGACAGAAGTACTATGATTTATTTTAATATAGCAATCATTTCGACAATTTAAAGTTATTTTATCACAAAATAAAATAACATCTTAAACAGAAGGAAGAGGTTTATCAGCATTTTAATTGTTTAAGCAGATCGGATAAATTGGGGTATTTTCTTGGTAACTACCTGCTACTTTCTTGGTCACTGGTAAAGCTAGAAGGAAAAATCAGGCCACATACCCTTTTTCTCCCAATGATTCCTCCAGTTATTTGGTCATCAGTGTTCTCTGAAGAACTGTTCACAGTGTGATTGTCAGTGCTTTCTTTTTCTAAAATAATATAAGCCTTTTTTATATTAACTTATTTCTGATTCTTGCAAATAAAGAGTAGAAAAAACTGTTCTTCAAATTATTTTTGAAGTAAAAGTCACTAAATAAAATGTGGATCTTGCAAAAAGAGCAATCAGAATATTCAGTTCAACTTGATGCCCAGCCTGACAAGAATGTTTTTATTTTTTCAATCTTTTCACATAATGCCCTTATAGTATTCTCCAGATGCTTAATTTTCAAGAACAGAAGACTTATGGCAGTGACATTATGCAAAGTGTTTTGACTTGACACTCATAGTTTCCTCTTGCTGACAGAAGACAAAGTCTTGCACACTGATTTTGAAAGTATATTCTAATTTGGAAAAGCTGACTTTTAGGGCAGGAGTTATGGTTCAGCATGAATTCTATTCCATAGAAACAATTCTGGGAAAGGAAAAACTTTCCATCTGAGTTGATGTTTCTGTGTTTAAATTTTCCTATACTCCTTGTATGAATGATATAAATTTAGAACTTAGTATCAAAACTTCCAGATCACTGGATGATGGAAAAATATTTAAGCATCCATTCTGGACAAGCTATTTCCATTATAATAATGAAAATAAATTGCATAGCTTCTTCATTATTAAGGCAGTGGTCTTTTTTATACCACATTTGTTATTTTCTTTCAAAAGAGCAATTATAGCTTATTCCAGAATTTCTAAAATAAAAGAAGTATTTTTGACTTATCTTGCATATCGGGCACCCAACTTCATGCTCCCCAGCTTTTCTAAATAAATACACAGTTCACTCAAACTGTCATCAAAACTACAAGCAACATCTAGACTTAAATCTTCAGCATCTCTGAACAGTGTTCAGTAATTACCACATTTCACCTAAAATAATCAGTTTGTGAATGTAATGAGGAAATGTCAGTTGACAGAGGTGACAAAGGCTTTTGACAAGCTTCTCTGTTGAAGGGAATAAACACGGCACCTAAAGAAGTTGCTTGAGAGATGATACAGTTACCTGCCATTACTTTGTCACTGCACAAGTAGAACCACTCTTAGCAAGTAAGGTATAGCCCTGCTAAGAGAAAGTCTTTCTCTTGGACTTTTCTCCAATACATAACCAGGAAAAGTATTTTTTCCTTCAAATCATTAATAATAAGTAATAGTTTTTTGCCTCTCAAATTTCATCACCTCTCAAGAACTGTTTTACCAACTACTGACAATAACTGTATTGTTCAGTATTTTTATAATAGAGATTATTTAGAAAAGTTTTATCTTTTGAAATGTTTTATTTTTTTAGAATGTCTGTAATAGTCCAGTTCTTAGGAATTGTATTCTTACCCTGCTGAGTGATGGTCTCTTTCTGAGTAGTCTCTTTGGTCTATAGAGAGACAAAACAATGAAACCTTTATGTTCAAACTTGTTAAAATTTTTTTTTTAAATTATTAATATCTATATATTTGTTCCTTCCTCTACAAAAACCACCCCAAATAATAATTTTGTATCTCCAAGACAGCTACACATATATTCAAACTGATATAAGTTATAGACTCAAATTCCTTCAGAGACCAATAACTTAATATTTAATTAGTAAATGCTTTTACCTCTACAGTTTCCACTGAGCTGCTACTGCTCCTCTCTCCCTCAGGTGTTCTACTATGTTTCTCTTTTTCATATTTTTCCTGTACTTCCTCTTCTTTTTCTGTTTCTTCCCCTTCTCCTGCTGCTTCTCCTTTTGCTGCTGCATCTTCTTCTTCTGCTTCTTCTATTTCTTCTTCTTCCTCCTCCTCATAATCATCATCCGTCTCTTCATCTCCAGACAAGTTTTGTTCCTTTGACAAAATGGCCAAAATATAATTTTGAAACCCAGGCTGCACAATGATATCATGGTCCTCATCTTACACCAGTTCATCATGCATCATAATTTGAGTAAGAAAAAGAAAACTCAAAAGAAATTTTTCCAAGAATAGACAGAATAAGGACAAAGGCAGGATCTCTCAATCGAGGTTTGCAAATTTCAGTAGAATTTTAAAAAACAGACCCCCACTGAACATTAGGAGTGCAGCTGACTTTTATGTTTTGTTAACATGTGTCCTTAGCAGAAAAGCAATGAAAACAAACTTTTTTTGGAAACAAAATACTTATTTTAAATGTTTGAAATATGCATAAGTAACACAAGCAGTACTAATTCCAACACTGAAAAAAAATAATTAAAATCCATTTCTCAAGAAAATTAATAAAACAATATCAGATACAATGTTCTGATTCATCTGATTCAATATAGACACTCTAATTTGAATTTAAGTTGGTGTTTCAGCCTAGGATAAAAATTCAATATAGTAAAATAAAATAGTCAGGAATACTATAACATAAACTTTAAAAAGTGCAAATGCTGTGTAGAAAAATAACTGATTATATCCTTATTAATCCATTCAATCAGATTGCCTTTACTATGCAATTTATGCATTTGTAACAGCATGAAATACAATATTTTACACAGAAACATTCTCCCTCCTATTGCAAAAGTATAAGGGCCTAAGCCAAGTCCAAGATGGACTTCTGATGTCAAATCAAGTGAACCCTTATCACTGCATCAGAGTGCCCAGATGTACTGTTACGTGTTTGCATTCTGACACTTTTCTTCTATGATTGATTGAAATAGAGGTATTGAACCAGGATTTTATGTTAAAGAAACCTGAACAACAAAACACCTCTGTTCCACTGCAGCCTAGGTCATGATGGGAACTGGTGGGAACGATCTGCGCGCTCCTTTGAAAGTGTGGTAAAGGAACGGGTCTTATTCTGAACACCTTCGAACACTCAGGTCCAAATACTGTCTCCTATCTTTTGTCAATGGTTTTTTTGCTCCCTCTTATTTTTTAAATTTTTGCTGGTTGTTTCCACAATGACTGTTTTTGTGCTCATCAGAAGTCAAGAGGAGACCATCAGCTAACGCTTCTAGAGGTTGGAACACAAGGCTGCTTAGTTAAGAAAGTTGGAGGTATGCAAAAGCTTAATACGCCAGTTGTTTCCTGGCCTGCACTCTCTGGGTGAGGTAACTGTGTAGCAAAGTATTTTTGGCCTTTACATAGAAGCTTTTTGCCACTTTAAGCACAACAGCGCACCTGTAATTAAGAATCACAGTGATATCACAGACATTCAGCTTGCACCACTTTCATTGTTCTCTTGTGCCCCATTGTCCACAGGCTTGTCTGGCACCCTTTGCAGCTTCAAAGACCAAATTTTTAAACTTAGGGTAAAAAGCCTCAGGGTGCATATCAGCACGTGCAGCAGAGTTAGCTGGAATTCTCCACAGTGTCTGGTATCTGTGCAGCACACACCACGTTCCGAGAGCTGCTGTGAAATGGGCTCGCAGCAAAGATTAATCCAGCATGGAGTTCAGGCTTCACATTAACCACATGAAGATGCTACAGAGAGCACCTGAAGGTACCCTGGTAGTACGTGACATTCCCACCTATGTATTCCAGCTGTAGAAATGTCAGGAATGAAAAAGAAAAAAAGCAGAAATCACCATATGCCGTTGGCAGAAAGGCCCTTTTGTAGCCTAGCACAATGGTGATCCAAACAATGGCATTTTGCAACAGATGATGGCTTCAGCTCACACGACTGGGAAAAGACCTTCTCCTAAGAGATACCTTCCAGTATTTCCTTAAGAGAGCCTTCTCCCAGTCACCTTTCCAGTCTGGCTCTGTAACTGTGAATTTCACTGCAAACAGTGAAAAAGGCAATCTGCTTTCAACCCTAACAAAACAAAACTCAGTGCAAAATATTTTGGTGAGATCATTTCTTCTCACACAGCAAGCAGACCGAGCAGCAGTGAGTGCCGACACACACACACCATTTAGGGCAGAGCACAGCGTTCTGTATTACCCCCCGGTGGTGTTCCCTAGCACAGTACCATGCAGGTTCCTGGCGGCAGTGCACAGAGATTCCCAGTGGCAATCCCACTGTGTGGAATAATTGTTGGAGGTAACTAAAAATTGGAAAATGGCTGCGTCCACACACTAAGGGAAAGGTACAGTGTCGAGGATGATCCCAGAGGAAGAATGCAGCTGGCATGCCAGGAATTCCTCTAACATCGCCCTCCTTCAGACTGTTGATCTGTATGGGAGATGGTGATGGGAAAGAGTGGCAGCTCCTTCTCCAACTCCTGTACCAGTCGCAGTTTTGACTCCACAAGGCTTGATGTATAGTCTGTTTGTGATTCTAGACCGACAGCCGGTGCTCCTTTTGACAACTACCTCCCTTTGTGGACCCTGACAAAACCATAACTCCATACCACTGACCCCCCTCTTTCCCCCTTACAGAGCACATCTCTAAGTTTTGGTAACTTTTACCTTAAAAGGGGAACGGAAGTGCCTTTTACCAATCGCCGCAAAGGTACAACCAGAGTCACTCAAGCTCCACCTTGCAGGTAAAAAATAATATAAAAATAGCCCAAAGAAAGGAGGGAATTAGGAAAGACACCATCACAGTCAGGGAAGATGCCATCACCAAGTCAGGGACGACTCCATCACAGACCTCTGACCCCTGGGACCAGCCGACAGGATAAGCCTCTCTTCCTCCCCATTGGGGCGCCTTTGGGTAAGACTAAGACTTAGACTTAGCTGAGGATCTTCCTCAGAAACTCAGAAGATCTCTAGAGAACTATTTTACCAACTTAGCACTTTGTAGTAACTTGTCACCTTTTAGCCATTAATAACACTTTTAGAAACCTGTAACCTTAATGTTTGCATATACTTCTGCAGACAGTGGTTTATCACCAGCAATCCATATGAATCTGTATTAATCCTATTGTTCTATTAAAGGTGCTTTCATTTGCTTACAGTCTTGCTGCACAATTTCCTGCTGGGCTGCTGCCTGATAAGGCCATGAGAGTCCAGAGATTGTGACTGGCTGATGGGTGCGGGACACCATTGAGTGGATCCAGCACTGATGTGCCCAGACTTGTGGTGTCTCATCGAACTGTGTCCATCTGTAACCAGCCACCCCAGCTGACCCGTGCTCAGCAGGATGCTGCTAAATTCTGCAGGTTTAGCCATGTAAGTCCGTAAATCGTGAGTATGGGAGTGCAGTGCACTATTAGGTGCATCCGCAGCTGTCAGACTGATAGTGACTGATTGATTCGGTGCATCCGCAGCTGTTGGACCGATAGTGCTCGATTGGGCATCACTCAGGATCTAAGCTCAGCCACCCCCAGCTCCTCCAGTTATCTGAGGGTGAGTTGGAATGCAAGGGGGTTTATTTCCTAACAAATTGCTTTACCACCCTTTTCACGCAACACACCCTCATGTCCTGGGGGCTTCACATAGCAGAAGGCCATTCTGAGAACAAGCAGAACCACTGTAAGAATCCTATCTCCTGGCATTTCTGACAGGTCAACAGGTAGGAGGAAAATGACAGCAGGTTTCAGAAGGGCTTGAACTTTTTTTGAAATGTCCTTAGTTTGTATTTGTTTTGTTTTGTTTTAGTGAGAAGATTGATTATGAAGCTAAACATGACAAACTCTTTACAAACTTGACTCTTCTATACTATATTATATTTTGGTGTTTATGATTGAAAGCAAAAGCTAATAATTCTTTTACCTTCTAGGAGCTGAGAAAAATCTGCTTCTTACATGTCAGTATATCTGAGGAATAATGAACAATAAAAAAATCTAAACTCCTTTGAAGTGGTGCTATTGGTAGAGTTTAGCTGTGGACTGGAATGGTACCGCTACGGGTACACAGCAATAGTCAGTACAGAAGTGTTTAGGGATAACACGTGTACAGGATTTTGTCTTTTAAAAAAAATGTAAAAAAACTCTCTGCTGGATAAAATACTGACACTCAATCTTCCAGAGGAGTATCAGATTGAAATGGAATTACTTAGAGATCTGTGAGAAAGCCAGAATTTTCTGGGTTTGGTTCCTTCAAAATTAAACCAGTCTTTGCAGATGTTTAGCATAGTTATGGCCTATGGAAGGGATGCAACTTTGCCATTTCACAACACTATGTAACATACATCCACAAAACACAGCAAAATGTGCAAAGACAGCTAAACAAAAAATAAGAGTTAGTTCAGCTTTAAACTACTGAAAATGTTTATCCCATTTTATAAGCACATGTATTTCTAGCTCTGCCGATACGGAGGTATTGATCAAGTAGTTAACTACAAAAATACCCATGTTCCATATAGTGTGGGCAATAAAAGTAGTCAGGATTTGAGTTTTGATGGAGGAACTTTTCCTAATTACATAGCAAAGGGTCATGACATATTCACATGAAAATCAGTCCCAAAGTCAAACTGATCTGAAAAAAGCTTTTCTTCCGATCTTCAACTTTTCAATTACATAATCCAAACTCAAAAATTACCTCTATTTCTAGCCTTACCTCTAGTCACACTTCATCTCCAGCTTCCTATCCTCTGACAACTGTTTTCCTCATCTAAATATTCAAAACAGAGTTTAAACATGCAAAGCTTATTTTCTTTCAAAACCATTTTTCCTGCAGATAATAAGGTGTCTAATAAGGAACAGAACTCTCTAATTCTCATTAAGCTGTCAGCTAAATCTACTGAAAGTAAGCAAGAAACCAGAACGTGCTGCTTATAAATACTACCTAGAGGCACAGTCTAGTGCTAAATTAAAAAAAACACAGGAAGGAAGAACACCTTTTTTTTGTAAATTTGGTGAAAATCACATCAGAACTGCAAGTGGCTAGGAAAGTTGTCATAGAATAACATCAGAAAAAGATTTTTTTTCTGCTTCTTCATAGAGCCAGCAGGACTTAGAATAGCATTATTCTGAGAACCAAGCAACGTTTTAACTAAGTATAAAATTACTGTCAGCATTATAGAATTTGCCTGTCATGTGGACAGGCTTTACACTGTGGTAAGCAGAATCAGATGGACACATATTTAGCATACTTGAATAAAAAAGCAGAGCACAGTCAGTGTGGTATCATCCATACCAAAATAGTTACAGTATTTCAGAAAGCATACACCAAGGTCCTACAGCAGCTGTACCCAATTTACAAGTCTTACGTACAATTCCTATACCTACAAAAACCACTGCTCTTTTTCAGGTGCATATTGGCTGTACTGCTCCACAGGTTCTGCTTACAGTGAATTTCCACATCAAGTTTGGATTCTATCATAGAACCAGCATTTCCTTTTAGGCTAAACAAAGGTATCTAAATGCAGGAGTCTACAAAGGAGATAGAATTTAAGCTCCCACTGTAGTTAACAGAGATCTCCAGTGGAATTCATTTGATAAGCCCTGCTCAGATATCCTAGGAATATGAGACATCCTTAACATCAGGCTTATGGAGATCTGTGTCTTACCAGACCCCAGCACACAGCCATGTAGGATACCCCACAACACCTAAATGCATTTGTTAGGCAACTGAGCCATGCTCCTTGTCAGAACATTCAGGGGAGCTAAGAGAGACACTCATTTCACCCCAAAGAAGACACCTACTGTTGTTAAACTCAACAGCTTCCCAGTCTAACCACATTTCCATTGATTATACTTTTAGCTTGGCACATGTGTCTCTGGCTGTCACCTCTGTTCAACTTCTGTAACAACCCATTTTGAATGATGACTCTGATAGCACAGTTTTATTGCTGTCACTTTCACTTGCCAACTTATAGGCATGTTTTGGAGAGTTTTTACCGATAGAATTGAATGAGAGATAAAAGAATGTCATATTACAGATGTGCTTTTCATCTTAAAAAAATGTCTCATCTGGCCATTAAAAATAATCTCCGAAGAATTTGAGGCTACTAATTAAAGCAAATATATATATGTATAGATGTATAACATTTGTATAATATATGTATACATTTTCTATATATATAAAATCTGCATTATTCTCTTTCATCATCCTTTAAGAGGTTTATTTTCTTATTCCACTTAAAATTCCCTATTCATAAAAAAGATAATGTTGTAGGAGCAACTTCAATAGTTTCATCTATAAAGTTAAGAAATAGAGAAGCTGACTCAACCAAGGTTACACAGAGAAAGCCAAGAGTAGTAAAGATCATTCAAGTAAAATATTTGAAACACTTTCATTTAAGCTTGAGGTTCCAGTTTCTTCAAGGACAAAAAAGTGGTTGGTACTACAGAACAACCTTCAACATTTTGTACCTCTAGTATAATAAATCTGTACAGCGAAACAGCGGTCTTGAAAAGATGACCTTGCAGACTTACCAGACTGTATGTATAGCTGGTTTGCTTGCTTAATTTTTGGCATGCACTTACACTGGTTTCCCTGTAAACCTAGAACTTCATAACAAGACATTCTTAAAGATAAATTTGCTGCATCAAGCTTTAAGGGACACATGACCTTACTCACTCACAGTTTTGGCAAAAATATTGCCTCAGTGGCTGTAACTGTCTTTTGCTAAAATGGCTGTATCTGGCTTTTCTTCAGGCAGATTAATAAAGAATAAAGACATTTCTTTTCTGAATGGTCTGTAAAAATGTATTCTTATGCCTACTTCAGAGAGGGGAAATATTTTCACTCTGTTCCATACCACTGTTTCACCTGGTGTCATGCTCTGCCTGAAAGACAGTCTCACTGAAGATTGCAGACATGTCTCATGGCACACCTTGCTCAACTGGAACTGGGAACTAGATTTCTCTGTAGTGCCTTAACTGTTTCATTGTGGATCCCTCCTGTATACTCTATGGAAACTGAGCTCTGGCAGCCAGGCAGTTCGTAATCAGCATTGCAGAAGGGAAGGTTTATGGTATCTTTCCAAGCCTCCTCAAGAAGTCAAAATATTTTATGTTTGCCACTATCATTTTATGCTTCTAGGGAAGAAAATATCAAAACAGCCAATGAAAAAAATTTAGTTGCAGATCTTTTAGAACTCTGGTGAAAACTCAGTGATGAGGAGAAATCTGTAATTACTATGTGTACCACTCAGAAATGGAGAGTTCTGGGAAGCTCTGGTTCACAGAAAATATATTCCTGTTTCTAGTTGCCCTGGAAACTATTAAAAAACCACAGAGAAGATTATTAAAGAAAGCTGAGAAGGAGGTAGTTAGCTACATGCTTCTTCCTTGGCGTTGTTATGGCAAGCAGCCTCAAACCTGCAATTGCTTAGCAGTCTTTAATCATTTAAGGTACAGATTTCTCCCATTACCTGTCTAGCCCATGACCTTGAGATGCCCCAAAGCATCCCATGGCTCTCTTACATGCCTATATAAAAACTAAATGGAATATATACCCAGTAGGAGTTTCACCATGAAGTAGAAGACTCCTTAGTAGATGGGTATCAGATCTAAGGAGGTTGATCAATGGGTCACAGTACATAATGCTCTCATATGGGACTGAATCAATGTGCCCTTTGTACAGCACTGGGAAAGACAACTACAAAATACATTTCTACAGAGTATTCTTCTTTTTTAATGCAAGACTGAAGAGTCATCCAAAATACTAGTGTGCATCAATGTCGCTCCTGAATTGTCCATGCTGGGAAAACGCACCATGCTAACATTTTACTGAAACAGCATTAAAAGTAACAATACCAACCATGATTTTACATACAGATGAGAGAAAAAAAATTAAAATAGCTCTGTTTACTCTTTGTGGGCTGGAGATATATGGATGGGTAGACATGTAACATTTTGTTGATACTGATCTTGTCATGATGTCAAGTTATCTGATGTGAAGTGACTGGAAATACTCCCTGACAAAACTCTTAGTAAAACTAAGATACCTACCTTGTAGTTTCTTACTTAGCAGTTACAATGAAAGTTTAACATTTTAAAATCCACATAGTGGTATCCATTTCTCATCAGGAATCTGAACTGGGCTTTCATTTTGTAGGTATTAATACCAAAAAGTTGTTAGCTCAGCTACTTGAAACCTTAGAGAAGTATCTTTCACTTTAATGATTACTAAAGAAAGAGCTGTCCAGTTTGATGACTGACAAAATTCAAAGTACTCAAATGAGAGTACTTGAATAAGAGATTTAAAAGCTTATTCTTTCAATTACAAGGCAGTCAACAAGCCAAACTAGGCCTTCCTTATATATTGTCATGGCGACAAACAGAAGAGTTCAGCTAAGTATCTTAAAAGAATTTTCAGTAAAAAGCTAAGCCTGTCACCACACCTTGTCTAAAAGTCAACATCTAGAATTCTACTACATTATATTGGTTTCCTAATTGTACAATTCTGTGTTAAGAGCACTTGACATGGATTACCATAACAGTCCCTTAATGCTTCTGTCAAGCAAGTATCCTGGAATACTAATGCAATGCTGAACTCATCATTTCATGCACACTATGAAGACAGTGAAACAATTGGAAGTCATTTTTATGTCAGGCATGAGTTTCCATTGCTACAGGTCAAGCAAAAATCAAACATTAAAGATAGTTATGCCTTATTGTAAATGTGATGGAAGAAAATGTTTCAAAGTAGTAGATGGCCACATGGTGATACACCAATTACCCTGAATATGGGATGATTAATTACCACAACAGTACTCGTGATACTACAGTTGCATCCTCCAGCAGCATGGTGTCACTCAGAGAAAACGTGAATAAAATAGTGACTACATAGCTGTAAATAATGCAGTTAGAAATTGATTGAGCAGACTAATCTTTCACTGCTGTGCTCCAAAATCTTTTTCTGCCAGTACTTTACTATGCAACATATTTTATTGACTAAAAGCCAAACACAAGGACCTACAAGTTTAGATCTGTGCACTTTTGTCATAGGCTGGCAGTGCACATAGTTTGCATTAAGAGAATTAATCTGACTACATTTATTAATGAAGACTTTAGGTGTCATACAGAGATAGTACACTGACATTTATTACACAGTAGTAGACAGTCCTTTTTGATTAAGGATTTTTTAATTTTTACTTTCAATTTTTAAAGATTACTGCAGTTGGCTTTGGTGTACCTATTCTGTGGCTTGTCAGCTTGCTGCTGTCAGTGTACTTGGAGAAAGATATATCTCTGCACTCTTGTTTGAGTATAAATAACTACTTAACAATGTATTAAGTTTTAATGTAAAATTACATTCTAAAAAAGACAATATTTGTACATTCAGGTTTGTCTTAGCTTTTGACTATTCACTACAAAAACAATTAAATAGAGTTTTCTAAAGGATTCTCTTCCTCCAGCATCCAGAACAATTTATTCACCAAGATAAACCAACATCTGAAATAGCTCAGATGTACTACAGCTTTCATATACAAAACTCTTCTCAAAAAAGTTTGCTTTCTTTGGAGAACAAACAAATAATATCAATTTCCAAGGTGATAAGGGAAAAAATCCTCTATAGAACTAGAAAGAATTTTTATGGTGTTTTGTGAAGAATCACAAAACAAGCTGGAGACTATTTACATAAAGTACAATCTCTTAAGAGCTATTTTGCATAGTAACATAAATACCTTCCAATATTCAGTCACTTGGAAATAGCATACCAAAATAACTCCTGGGTACTTAAGCAAAACAGATGAAATATAATGAGCAGCTCCAAATCAGAATATGTTGATGTTATCTCAAAAACTCAAGTGTGTCTCTGAAGATACTATACTGCATACAAAATGAATTCTTAATGCTAACAGACACAGAGTAAAACTAACTTGGGAATATTAGCCCACACTTGGATGCAGTTCAGGCATTTTTTTCGGAATTCTTATAGAAAAAAGTTTTAGTGTCTGGAGTTTGTCAGGCAGCTCCCACATACTTGCAAGTCAATGAGGACAGTCACTACTTTCTGCTTTTATTGTGCCATATAGCTTGGAGTACTGCATGTCTCTCCCAAATCCTGTGCTTTTTGTTGAAATCCTGCCTTAACCATGCTGATTATTATTCAGTGCATAGATAAAAATACGGACAAAGGCAAATTTTTACCAGTAAAACCACAGCAGGCAGGAAGGTTCTTCAAGATTCTCTGTTCTCCAGACATTCCTGAAAAAGATGCCCCATGAGTCACTACTAAAATCTCCACAGCCTGCAAGACTGGGTCTCTCAGGGGAGATTTCCCATTCCAAAATACTCCCATGTAAAAGTGGCAATTTCTGTACAACCATCAATAATCTTTAAACCCATTCTCATCTTGTTCAGGAAGACTTTTCAAGATACACCCAGCTTAGTAACACAAGTCCCACCAGCTTCCCCACTTTCATGCTTGTACTTGTGAAAGTTCCACCTCAGCTACTGGAAGGCTGGCTTTAAAACACAGCTATACTTCTTTCTGTACTTTTGATTCAGGACACATTCAGGTTTTATCTGTTCTTTTTCACCTCAGAGATGACAATGAAGAGCCTCGTAAAGTAGATTTAATTTTGTAGCAGTTCTGCTGCTGTGTTTCTAATTATGAGAGTTGTTTTGTGCCTTGGCTAGATGCTGGATAGAATGAAAAGTATTTTAAACTTCCTATTAAGAAAACCAGTCTCTGCCAGGGAGGCTCACAATCCCAAACTTAGATTGGTGATTATTGTTGAGTTTCCAGTTGAACAGCACACCACAGTCTCTTGTATTATCAATGGTATACATGAAGTAGGAAATATTACAGGACAATATTACTGTGATCTATATCCTTACAGGTACAGGTGCAGATAAAGGCTTTTATAAATATAAAATTCTGCTTAGAGCTCCTTTTGTTTAGCTCTCTCTTGCATTCTCAATATGAAACCACAAATACTTTCCATTTCACAAAACCCACAAATGCAACTCTGTGAAAGGTGGGTTACACAGGAGAAATTGTAAAGCTCCAGACCCATGACGTTGAACCTGGGACATTCCAGCAGACTGCCCTGCAACCCACCTCAGACAGAAGAGCAAAGAGTCATGCCTGATTTTTCAATGCTGGGACATTTATGAAAGCTGTAATGTTAAATAACTTTACACTTTCTATTTCAGGGCCCTGACAATAAATATTTTCATACCTAAGTATGAGTTTTTGAGAGAACAGTATTAACGTTTGTTTAAATTATTATAGCATGAGGCTGCCAAACAAAGAAGCAATGGGAACTATCACAAATCCTTAAAAAAGATAGCGATTAAGTGTACTTGCTTCTTCTTTTTGCAACAGAAAAATAAAGCCTCTGTAGCTCTCAGCAGTGCAATTTTCTGATGCCAAAGCTATCTGTCCAAAATCCTTTCAATATGCAAAAAAAAACCTCTCCTCTGTCCATTAAAACATATAAAAAAGTGTATAAAAATATTGCAACTCAGTGAGCGATTTCAGATCATAAACACGCTCGGAACTTAACTGAGCACAAAACTATAGGTTTGCAATTTGTGCAAGCAAAATATTTGCTCAGTTGCTCATAGAATACTACAGTACTAAAAACTGTCATTTATTCAAATTGCACATTTAGAAATGAGTTGAGAATTTGACCTTTTGCATTTATGTTGCCCTTCTTTTGCCTTTTTACAGATATGACAACATTCTCTTGTCTGAAGTTCCTGTTATTTCTAAGCTTGATTCTGCTTCCCATAATACTCATTATAAAATTAAAGACAATACACAGAAGTTCAGGTGAGTTTACAGCATATAAATCCAGCCTATATGCACTAAGAAAAAACTCAGTTTGCATTAAAAAGATGCTCTGCCTTTAATCACTCTCCTTTGTTTTAGAGTATTTAATAACACCGTCAAATGACTAGATTCACACCACAAATTCAATTAATAAAAATACAAGACTGTTTGCTATTCTGAGAGGTAAGATCTAGAAGGTAGTATAATCTTTGGAGAAAGTAAGCTAAAATTTATCTTAAAAGATGGCTAAAACTAAAAAAAGCTATGGAAAAAACCTAAAAACAATGGAAACAAAACCTAAATATTCTTTTTTGCATGATTCCTAAATCCTATTATTTTAAAGAATAATCATGTACCTATCCAGATAAGACACTGGGCCAAAAAACAGTGAATGAAAACCAGGCATTTTCTGGAGTTTGGAGAAAGACATTTTTGTTACACAGCACCAAAATACAAAGATAACTATTATCTGAATAAATAGTTTGATATTTTCAGAAATAATGGAAAAATTTACCTGCTGAAATTACGCAGGCCTAAGAGAAGAGTTGTGCTATGGCATATTCAGAAGTAATCTAGAGCACCCTCATCCCCAACAAGAGCTGTGTGTCAAGAGCAGAATTGCACCTCGCCCCCCGAAAATAGGCTACGTACTTGTAAATCATGCCTGGTATAAAAGGCAATATGTGCATATGTAATTCTGGGAACATGTATGTCAGTGTGGAGGGGGATTAAATCTCCTGAGATTAGATGCCAAAGGGTGCTTAGAAATTTGTGGGTGCTTAAAATTTTGCAAGTGCTTATTAACATTTTATGGATGTCTAGTGCTGTTGTTATCTGCTGTATTGCTGCTCTTGATCTTGAACGTGTAGTTGGTTGGTTGTTGATTAACTGTTATTAATAAATCAGTAAACCACTTCAATCTTGATTTGATTTAAAACTCATAGCTGAACAGTTTTTCCATGTGACAATCATGAGGGAATAAATCATGAAGAGGGAATAAATGTTCTTTTTTCTAATACAATAATACAGAGACATCAAATGAAGATACCAACAGACAGATTCCAGACAAAAAGAGTTACTTCTTCAAACAGTGTGTAAAGTAATCTAAGAATTGTTTGCCAATTGTACTGGATGCTAAAAGAGTTATAAACTGATTGAAATAAATTCATGGAGGAAAAATGGCTATTAAATAGAACAGATACACCTTCTGAACCACAGGTTATTGAGTGTACTGAATATATTTGGTATTCTGAATGATTACACAGGAGAAGTAATACTACGTTTGCTCTATTCTTGTATTTTTACCAGGCATTCACCAACAGCCACTGGCAGAAAAAAAAAATATTGGACTAGACAGACAACTGGTCTGAGCAGTTGTCTGTTGTTTTCTCAATTTTTTTTTCTCTACTAAAACCTAGTTCAGGAGTACTTCTGCCATGTTGCTTAAGTACTGCACATAAATCTTTTTGTATCCTATAATAAATACTAAGGACATTCTGAATTTCCACAAAACCACAAGTACCAAAGTTTATAAACCAGTATGAGTCAAACTAAATAAAATTCCACTCGTTACACTAATGGAGTTCCAAAGTCCCCCCCCAAAGCCCAGAAACATTGGCACGGTGCACAATTTATGTAACGATTCTATGGAAAACCCTTAGAAGTGCTGCAGTAATGCTCTGCTTTTCCCCCACCACAGGAATGATCCACGAAACAATATAAAATCAGTTCTCAATTCAATAAATTTTTATCCAGACAAAACAAAGAAGAGGAGATGCCTGTAACTTGGCTTCCTTTACTCTCCTGGGAAGCCTTATGCTATCAGCACATGTTAAGAGAGGAACAACAAATGGTCCCCATTTGCCTAAGGATTTAGTTTAAAAGCTACAGCCAAGCAGTAAATGAAGAGTTATTCCTATGTGGAATTGGAAACCACTTGCTTCAAAGTCCTCTCACCCCTCGCCCCCAGTTTTCTTCTAAAGCTAACTTTTAAAATCACAAGTAAGTAGACGTCATATCCAAGAAACACGGTTTTAGGCCTATGAAAATACTTTGCAATATTACTCTAAGTAATTTTAATCACAGCAACATCCTAGTCTTTCCTAAGAAAGATCAAATAACACAGCATAGTTCCACCTAATTTCAAAAGTCAATATTTTCACAGCAGTTCAGCGATAACGCAGGACTTCTGCTAAAGAACTCAGGACTCCATTGTTAGAGAGAGCTGTTTTCTTGGGAAGCGCATTTAAATGTTAAAATATTCTGCTCTATCAGATAGAGTATGAGGATACTTACCCTTTTCCAAAGACTTGCACATGCTGATGTCAAGACAATGTATTCCAGAAAATCCCAAAGCTTGAAACAAATTTCACAGGCATAAAATACAGTCACTGGCCTAACTTTTTGTCAGTTAGGGCATATGCTGTGTCACTGAAGGGACCTCACCTTAAAATGCGGTATAGGGAAGGGGTAACTGAGATAAGAAGGATCGAACTAGACTAGAATCTACTGACAAACTATTAATCTACTATAGCTTTTTTACAAAATAAATTCTGGAGACATTGTGTCAAAGATAGTTTAATGCTAGTATCTTACAAAACAACATTAAAAATCTTTCATAATCTCAACATAAGTATTGATTTCATTAACATTTTTATTGAATTATATTTATTAATTTTGATTCCTTTCTTCTTCTGTCCTCATTTTCAAATAGGATTCAAATAACTATTTTTCTAGAGAATGTCAATACTGAGATCTGTTTACAAAAATTTCTTAGACCACCCATAGTGTGTAAATAATAATGCTGTATGACAAGTCCCTATCCCTTCTTTTGCCAGTTTGACCACTAATAGTTGAAACAGAAATGCAGTATCTTACAAAGTCACAAAAATAATTTGCAAGATTTTCTTGTGTATTTAAAGGAAGTTCCAGAAGTATTAACATATTTTGTCTTTGCCAAAAAGAATTCAGACTTTCATACTATTTTCTCTACTATTATCATACAATCACAGAATGGTTTGGGTTGGAAGGGACCTTAAAGATCATCCAGTTCCAACCCCCCTGCCATGAGCAGGGACACCTTCCACTAGACCAGGTTGCTCAAAGCCTCATCCAACCTGGCCTTGAACACTTCCAGAGAGGGGGCATCCACAGCTTCTCTGGGCAACCTGTTCCAGTGTCTCACCACCCTCACAGTGAAAAATTTCTTCCTATTCCACCTACCTTCTTGGTTTATTACAACATCCCCTTTGTGGAGACCAAAGATGGGATTTTTAGGAGGGAAAAACACAGGTCTCCTCCAGTGAGGAGAAGCTCAGGCTCTGATCCTGAACACATATACACGCTTCACACTGCAACAAAGTATATTCCCCTCTTTGAGAGCCTTAGTTAGATGACTAATATAATTTAGTCTTTTGTAGGCAGATATTGAATCTTTTGTTTATTGCACAGGATACACAAGTAAATAATATTTTACAGGTATGTATTTTCAAATTCTTAATTATGTCTAATCACCAAATGTGATAATCAAAAATTATCCCTAACCAGATGCATTCTGACTCTAATGTAAACTAGGCCAGATTCCGAGACTTGCATTTGTCTTTCTGCACGTAATTGTGTGCTGACACCAAAATAAGAAGTCAACTTTAAGGCCTTCAAAAAAAGCTCAGGCCACCATTTACTCAGGCCTGTATTTTCACTTAGCTCCCATCTACTGACCCAAGTAAATTTGGCAACTTTTCCTTTCTTTAATTTATGCAGAGTACTCAAACATTTTACCAATATATGAGCAGAAAGGAACTAGAGGGAATGAATACAGAGTGATACCAAAATTTAAAAGTATGTATCTTTGACGATTTACTGACACTTCTTTCATACAAGGCACATTAACAAGTAAGTTATCCTGCAAGTAAAACTGATGCATTACCTTAAAAAATCTGATTCAAAGGCAAAGACAATTACACTGTTGCAATGTATAATTCATGTTGTCAGCATGACATTATCATTTAAGAGGCAAATACATTTTGCCTCCTCAGCAATTATTTTTCAATCTGTGTCACACATGATAAAGATAACTGTATAAATGACTGTTATCAACAAATTATATGATTTCTTTCATAAAAGCTTCCCAAATCGAAACACTTTCTTCAGTCCTTTTCAAGAAATTGGCACTTAAAGTATATGAATAATAATATATTTTGACTACATTAAAAACAATTTTTTTAAGTAATAAAAATCAATCTGATGTAGTTCCAAAGTTTCCTGAATAGGCTTAAAATAGGTCTCCAGTAGTCTATGCTACTTTAGTGTTAAATAATGAGGTAGTACATTGTTCCAAAATTGTTCTGAATTATGCAAACCATTTCCTACATGCTGTTTGGACTTAATTTTTTGGTTAGAGCTGTTTGGTAAAGCAGTACTTTGTGTCTTCTCTGGCTTCCTGGTTTTGCTTTTCTTTTGTGGAAGCTTATTACTATCATTTTTTCTTTTACCTTTTGTTTTTTCCTCTTCCTCTCCTTCTTCCTCCTCTCCCTCATCCTCTTCTTCCTCTTCTACCACATCCCCTTCCTCCTCTTCTTCTTCCTCCTCTTCCTCTTCCCCTTTGCCTTCTTCGTCTTCACCTTCTTCTACCGCCCCTCCCTCCTCTTCTCCCTCCTCTCCCTCTCCTTCTTCCACTCCCTCTTCTCCCTCTCCTTCTTCTCCCTCCTCTCCCTCTCCTTCTTCCACTCCCTCTTCTCCCTCCTCTCCCTCTCCTTCTTCCACTCCCTCTTCTCCCTCCTCCCCCTCTCCCTCTACTTCTCCCACTCCCTCTTCTCCCTCCTCTCCTTCTCCTTCTTCCACTCCCTCTTCTCCCTCCTCTCCCTCTCCTTCTTCCACTCCCTCTTCTCCCTCCTCCCCCTCTCCCTCTACTTCTCCCACTCCCTCTTCTCCCTCCTCTCCTTCTTCCACTCCCTCCTCTCCCTCTCCTTCTTCCACCTCCTCTCCCTCTCCTTCTCCAATTGTCTCTTCTCCCTCTCCCTCCTCTTCTTCCACTCCCTCTTCTCCCTCTCCTTCTTCCACCTCCTCTTCTCCCTCTCCCTCCTCTCCCTGCTCTTCTTCCACTCCCTCTTCTCCCTCTCCTTCTTCCACCTCCTCTTCTCCCTCTCCTTCTCCAATTGTCTCTTCTCCCTCTCCCTCCTCTTCTTCCACTCCCTCTTCTCCCTCCCCTTCTCCAATTGTCTCTTCTCCCTCTCCCTCCTCTCCCTCCTCTTCTTCCACTCCCTCTTCTCCCTCTCCTTCTCCAATTGTCTCTTCTCCCTCTCCCTCCTCTCCCTCCTCTTCTTCCACTCCCTCTTCTCCCTCTCCTTCTTCCACCTCTTCTCCCCCTCCTTCTCCAACTGTCTCTTCTTCCTCCTCCACTTCTATTCCCCCTTCTCCCTCTACTTCTTCCACACCCTCTTCTCCCTCTTCTTCCATTGCCTCTTCTCCGTCTCCCCCTTCAACTCTCTCTTCTCTCTCTTCTTCCTCCTCATCTTCTCTCACCCCTTCTCCCTTTTCTTCATGGTCTATTTCTTTTTCTCCTGCCTCTTCTTCATCTTCCCACTCCTCTGCCTCCTTGTCTTCACCTTCTTTTCCCTCCTCCCCTTCTTCTGCCTCTGCTCCTTCCTCTTCCTCCTCATCTCTTTCCTCTTCTACTTCATCTCCTCCCTCTTCTTCCACTTCATCCTCCCTCATGTCCTTATTCCTCCTCTTTGTATTTTCCTCTTCCTGTTCTTCTTCAGATACCTCTTCTCTCCCTGCCAATGTTTGTTCTAACTCCTCTTCACCTTCATCTTTTTCATTCTCCCTTTCTTTTTCTTCTTCATTTTCATCTTCTCCTTCCTCTACCACTCTTTCTTCCCTGCTCTCTCTATCTTCGTCTCCTTCCTCACTCTCATATCTTTCTTCACTTTTAACTTGTTCTTTTCCAGTGTCTTCCTCTTTTGCATACTCCTCCTCCTCCTCCACATCCTTTTCTCCCTCACTCAGCATTTCTTCTTCCTCCATCAATCTGCCTTCCCCATCTCCTTGCTCTTTGCCATCTTCCTGAATAATCTCCTTAATCTTTTCTGCACCCTCATTCTCACTGTCTCTTTCAGCCTCTGATTCCTCTCTTTCATTTTCTTCCTCACTATCTTTTTCATCTTCATCTCTTTCTACCAAAACTTCATCTCTATCCTTTTTAACCTCTTCTTTAACACTCTCTTCTTCTTCCTCCTCTAGCTCACCTTCACTGTCAACTGTTTCATCTAGTTTTCCTTTTCCACTTTCACTTTTTTCACTGTCTTCAATCTCCTGCTCTTGGTTAGATTTCTCCTCATTCTTAATTTCTAACTGCCTGTTTTCATCAGATTTAGCTTCAGAGCTTGTTCCTTCCTCACTCAGACTTTTTATATCAGTCTCTTCAACATACTCTTTCTTATTGTTTGTAACTTGCATCTCCTCAATCTCACTGTCTTCTAAGTCCAAATTGTTCATACTTTCTACTGTTTTCATTGCCTTCTGGATCTCTCTGGCTTCATAGTAGCCCTCTTCCTTTTCCCTTCTCTTATGTACGTATTTTGCAAGATCATTATTACTTTCCTCAGATGAAGATGACGACATAGTTACAGCTATTTGTGTTAAAAACGGATCCTTTTTTTTTAAACCCCTCTGCTCTTCACTACTTTCTTGTCCTCTGACACATATTCTTTCCCATTTATCAGATTTTTCAACAACATCCTTTATTTTGTTTTGACTTTCTACTGCTTCTTGACTTCCTTGCTTTTTATCAGGATTGTATTTTTGTACAACTAATGAATGAGTCTGGGGCTGACCCCTGGATGCAGAAGGAAGTACATCTATCTTAATGGATTGCTTAGATTTAACAGCTTTTGACTTTTTATGGGAAGAATTTGTTTTCTCAGTCAGAATTTGTTTTTCAGTAGGAAGGTTATACATTACTTCCTCTCTAGCAAATTCAGGATTTTCTACATATTCTTTTTCCCTTTTCACTAATGTGCATTTGTCCCTAGTACTTTGTTGAACACCATTTTTCAAAGTACTAACACTTTGTGCATGCTCAGATTTCCCTTTCATTGTATTTTTTTTGGCCACAGGCTTTCCTACAAAGGCACCAGTTTTTTCTAAATCTTGTCCCAGTGATTCTGAAAGTGAAGACTGCTTTTGTAAAGAGCCAGAGTCTAATTTTGATCCCTCTTCCATGAAATCAGAATCTTTGTTTTTCAGCCCACCCTTACCATCTCTTTTCAGTTTCACATTTTTATTGTTCTTCTATTCCACATGAGAAGCAGAAAATTAAAAAGAAAGAAGGAAAGCATTAAGGACAAATGACAGCAAAAGAAAAAGGTTACAAAAACATCTAAACAAGAAAAGAAACGATTTGTATGAGGAGACTAAAAGATAGCATAAAAGGTTGAGTCTTTGACATGAAATGATTTAACAAGTACCCATATTAGAAGAATGTAACATTCTGCTGATTATAAATGTGCTACTACTCCTTTTTCACTATCCAAGCGCTCAAAGTGCATGCAAGAACTGTGCACCCGGTATCACGTCCCATGCAATGCAATGTGTGAGGCTGTGTGAACAGGAGGGAAGAACTATGGTTCTCTTACACCTTCCTCCGCCTTTTACCTTTGGGAAATTTTCTGATGCACTCACTGATATGCTTTTTCTAATAAGTCTGAAAATCTCTTTTTTCTCTACTTTAAATTTTACACTTACTTAACAAATTCTGCAGAATATATTTTTATATATATATAAAAAACAAAATTATAATGAAATATACCAAAATGCTGAAATGCTGGGATCACTTTAGGAGTGAAATAGAATGATAATACAAAAGTATTTTAATTTCAAAACTAAAACCAGCATTATTGCTCCTTTGAATATTCTCCATGGTAAATTTCGGTAAATAAAACCTTTACTTACATTGTGTCCCAAAAGTCAATTAAAATATTTCAATATCAACAAACCAGCAGAAAACCAGTACCAGAATTAGTTGCAAAGTGTATATGATAGTCTTTTGCTCCTTAAGTGACTGAAGTATTATATACTCTCATCTCAAACTATGCTGGATACGAGGAGTTGTGTGTGTACGCACAATTTCTCTCTAACTTCTGTCAGCTTCTTAGAATTTTACCTCATGGACATTCAGAAAATTAGCAAGAAGAGGCTGATAAAATTTGCCTACCTTTTTTAAAACTCAAAGCAAAACAATAGAGTGCAAGGATAATACAAGAATTATGGACATATATATATATATATATATATAAAATTAGTTACAGTACCTTTTGTTTTTGGAGTGGTGATAATTTTAAGGACTGGTCACTGGCATTCAATTTTATTGCATGTGTCTGCAAAGAATAAGATCTTGATTAAAAAAAATAAAATAACTAATAGGGAAAGCAGCACCAAAGCCCAGTTCTGCTAAATAGAGCTATTATATGAACAGTATAATACTAGTGCACAGTCAGGTCGAAATAAATCAGTATGATAATAATCTAATTCACTTCCACTCCTCATTTATTCCTTATAAAGGGAGAGAGTTGTAACGAGCTCAGATGTCAACATCTAAACTGTCTCTGTGTAGAAACTCAAAGCTATATGTCCCCACTTACAGCCCACAAGCACATTTTAGATCCACCTTCCACTCACCGTGAAGGTGTGGCTACAAATGTAACATCTTACTCCCTTATCATCACAACCTTCACCTTAACATCCAGTTTGATACCACAGTCTTGAAAGAACATGTTCAAAGAAACATTATACAGCAGAAATTTTAATTGGAATCTAATGCTTTTACCTCTTCTATATAAAGCAAAAAAAGCAAGGCAATGTAGAATACTACTAGGTGAGCAAGTATAGTGAGATTTTGGTCATCCCTTCCCATATACTCCAAATGACAAGAGAATGTTCTCTGCTGCTGTTTGTTAACTGCTTATGGTTTAACCACCATATTCTTTTCCAACACAGTCAGCACGGATACTTCTGGTTTCTGACTCCCAAGAATTTGTATCATCAATATGATAGTAAAGGTTTTTCCTCCTCTTGTCACACCTGGCAGTAAGATGCATGTTGCTACAGTTTGGAAAAACTGAAACAACTACGCTGCAACAGATTATTTTAATTCAGATTCAAGAAGAGCAGCCATTTTTCTTTGTATTTTGACAAGTTTGCCTGACAGACTTTTTTCAATTTTACTGTTTCATTCTGATAAATGCTTTAAAATTGATTCACAATGGGTACAAAAACAAAAAGGAGAAGGAAGTCTAGCACAAAGTGTGCAATATATTATAAATAATGCCTCAGTAAATTAAGGAAGCCTACATTGTGTATCATATCTGAAAACAATTTTTTTCTTGTAAATGAAAATAAAGTTTCATAACTGTTAAATAAATGGTATGCACAAACAGCTTGTTAATTTACTAAGTACTGTTAAGTACAAACAAGTAATAATTCCTGTAAAGTGTACAATCCCTCCAGTATAACATATCCTGAGCTGAGTCCACAGTGCTCATTTGTTTCTATTCCACTGAAGTTAAAAAAAAGACAATAAACAACACTTTTTCCAGTGCACTGCATTAAAGCTAGAACATACTCTATCTGTTGAAAGAACAAAATGTTTCAGAAAGGTGCACAAGTGATGAGATAAATATATTTTTTAAATAAAAGAAATATGTAGGAACATGCTTGGGGATCACCAAATAATCAAAATGTCTGCATTTCAGTCTCCCCTTTAATATGATTCACCTGTACTAAAAAGGCTCTTCTAGGAACAGGAAAAGACAGCTCTCTACTTCATTTCCTGCAGTTCTTTCTCTTGGAAATCATCAAGATGAGGAAGACCAGAGATAGAGATCCCCATGTGGTAACCGGCATCCTTCTCCTTCTCTTTCTGATACCCAGAGCTAAAGCGTGGGGAGGGGCTGCATTACTCGGGCTGCTTCAGTCTCATATTGCAACATTACTTGGAAAATGAAAACAAACTTTAGCACTGGATAATGATATGCATGCTCATTTAAACAGTACGTCAGTACTTCCTGATGCCACATATGACATCCTGGGCCAGCCAGGAATTCTGCACTAGAACCTGAAACATGATTTAGCTGCCGTGTTCCTCCCCTGCATAAAAATGACTGAATCACGGATTCGTTAGGGGAATATATTACCATATTTAGGACGTCAGTTGTATCTCCAAGGCTTCTGTCATTATTTTCATTATCTGAATCTTCTTCTGCAGAGCTTTCACCAGGTTTATCTTTATGATGATTCTCTTTAAGATAAAAGAGGGGGAAATAAACATATACCATAGGAACAAGCA
The DNA here is from genome assembly GCA_907165065.1 of Caprimulgus europaeus. The sequence goes on along the minus strand of OU015523.1, from coordinate 36,260,543 downwards.
ATATATAGCAAACAGAACACTCACTCTCGTAAAACAGAGATTCTCTCTATTTTACTGACACAGGACTGAAGTCCTGAGATTCCTCCTTCCCCTAGCATAAAACAGCAGAAGCACTTCCACCTCATCTCCTTTCCATCAGTATTAACATTAGAGGTAGCTCTGCAATCTGGCCTTAGTGCACTGCAGATCTCTTGACTGTTTTTGCAGGCTTTCAAAGCTTAAATATTACGTGGGAGAAAGCTTCTTTAGGATAATCTCTTTAACAATAGTGTACCAATTAGACTAAATTAGCTGCAGTCACATTATCTACATTTCACATTATCTGTGTAAAGGCAGTGAATTTAACTCCAATGCAGCATAATAAAAATGCACCTATATCATTTTCAGCTTCACCTCAAGTTCATCAGGTATACAATCATTTTCACATGACACAAAGGTTTTAGGCTTCAGAAGACTCTAGAGGCAATTAAAATTTCACTACATTGCCTTCCTGGAACCAGAAATGCTAATGGACATGCTGGCAGCTTTACAAATAATCATCTTAATTCCAACTGAATTAATTACTTTCAAATTGGATTTGACCGTCCAATAAATCTGAGCAACTTTTACATAGAAGCACTGCATTTTTCACTCTTCAGCACTGCTCTTCCCAGGAAATCACACATGCAGGAACCCAGCCCAGGCTTTTGCATTAGCTAAAATATTGCAAATCCTTATTATCTTAGAAAAGAGAGAGTGAAGAGTACTTTTGCATTTCCAAGTGAAGAAGAAAGCTCGTATAAGAATTAGTAGACCTCTTTTCTTATCCAAGATCTCTTGCAGGCCTTCCTGTGTCTTTGCAACTGTTCCTAATAATTTTTTTTTCTGTATTTTTTTTTCCATTAAAATTGAGAAAATGATTACTAATTTTACAGTTTTTTGTGAAGTCACTGTTCTACAGGCTTGAGGAACCTCAGGTACAATGCAGGAGTTGTTTTTCTTTCACTCAACCTCCTCTAAATCTTTAAGCATATTTTCTGATCATGAACCAAGTGTGAGGCAATTTCTTGTATGCATTTCTCAACTTTCATGTCTGTATTCTGCAAGATTCTCTTGAACTTAAACCTTCCATGTTCAAACCGAGCGTTTGTTTACAAATTTTGTGAGCCAAGCTACATAAATCTCAGAAAAAAGCAACAAGATGTGGGGACACTTCACCTTTTTCATGGTCTCTATCCTTCATGAATTCAGCTTTAGGAAGACTTGTTGCAGAAAAACAGAGTGGGCTAGTGTTGCTAGTCACAGGCAATGAAGATTTCAAGAAGCTTTCTCTCAATGGAGGTAGAGTTTGTGCCATTCGAATAAACTGTTCTGGTGACTTTTCCTTTAGAAGATTAAAAAACATTTATTTAGAGTAAGAGTGGAACAATAAAATGCAAGCAACCTCTCATACTTAACAGTAGTATTTACTTTTAGTTGATAATACAGTGTATGCAAAGCATAGACAAAATTTATTGAATATTTTCATTTTTTACAAGGAGTTGAGAAATACAGTGGGATATTTTAGGTAATTTCTACACCATGATCTCAATCAGTCTTAGAATATAGACAAAGGATAAGAAATTTTAAATTTTTATTTAAAATGAAAATACTAGTTTCTCTAATAACAGTGAGTTCCTTAATCCACAGCAACAATATATTTTTACAAAAATAAATGTGGTTTTGTGGTACAGTTAGTTTTCAGACAGGTAAGTGAAATGATCCAATTAATTGTGCTGCTAAAGATATTACATGGAATCTGTAGTGGAGATAAAGGAGAAGAAACTACTGTATTCAGTACCTACAGGATCTTAGGATCATTTTAAGCTGATTGTGAAATCTTCCCCTTTGATATGCTATAAACTATGAATTTGTTTAATCTATCCAAGGCTCAGAGGGAATACCAAAAAGAATCAGGATCCTGTTCTTTTTTTAATATATATTTCTAAGATATTTTTTAAAATGCAAAGTAACAGGCTCTATATTTTAGAGTAAAAAAGTGCAAACCCAATCTGAATCTTTTTCATAGAAATAAACAAATAAAATTTGACCAATACCTATCATACCTATCACCTACTACCTGCATCAATTTCAGAACGAGGGTAGATATTAATTCTTTTTACATTAATATTAAACACTCATTTTAAGGAAATATATTTATCTGTTGGGTATATGCTGTGATTTTAGTTTTAAAAGTTATTTTGTCTCCTAAAACAAGTATGGCAACTCTGAATAGCTCTAAGTTTACCCTCTCTCGACGTCGCATTCGTGCTGCTGTTAGTTGCAAGGTGCTTGTTAGCAGCGAGTCTGCACTCATTTTAGTGATAGTAGCATTCCAACAGCTCTCATGTAAATCTTCTAAGAGTATTTCTTCAGATTCTTTAGGTCTTGGAGCAGCAAAAACTAGCATGTGACAACCACCACAAGCAACCTACAGCACCAAAAAAAGGTCTGCTTAATTCATTTTCAAGTATCAATACAAAGATCTAATTTTCTTACAAGCACCTCTAGGGACTTAGGTTACTAAGAAAAATATAATAAAATAAGAGATGCTAAATTGCTTCAAATTTAGCTCCTAGTGACACTAGCAAGATAAGAGTACATAATTACAATTATTACAACATGTTATCCATGTTCATTTCTTTTTACTTAAATACAAGATGTTTGTATTGAACAGAATACATGATACATATACCAAATAATTGATATGGAAGAAAGCAAAGGTATTTCCACTGATTTTGAAGGGATTGGAGCTAATCATTTTGATGCAAGTCACATGTAGGCAATACTGCTAACTTCACTGACACAAACCTAGATACTTTATCACAAAATCCCCAAAATGTAATGCAAAGCCCTACACCCTCCAACAGACAAAGTATAATTACAGAAAGAGCAGAGGTTTCAATTTCTGAGAAGTTTAAATCCCTTACCACTTCTAATAAAATTAACTTAAACTCTAAGTCCAGTAAACAAACAGAAGTGAGCCACAGACTTTCGTCACAAATTTTGCTGAATCCTGAGAGATGTTTGCATTTTTGATGTTGGCAATTCTGTGATACTTATTTCTTAAACACCTCAGCAAATAGATGAAAACAATGTACTTCAAAGAAAACAATGTTTCACCTTTCTCATCCCTCATTTGGATTCAAACAAGCAACTCCTCAAATTTTTTTTAAGATTCAATAAACAGCCCTGTACCAATACACTGTACAAATAATCATTAAAATTAAAAAGATGTCACTCTGGTGTTTTCAGAACAGATGTTAGTTTTCTCCCTACTGCTAACAATCTATGAGCAACAAATATTTAATTTTACAGGCTACTACCAGCTCCATAGACCAAAACACTCTATTACAACACTACTAAATAAAACCCTAAAAATAAGTCTATATGTGTAGTCCAAGCCAATAACATTCCAAACTAAATGAACAGTGTGATAAGTTTAATTATAATTTCCTTTTCCTTTCAATTTGTGTTGTCTACTAATTAAATGCTGTAGAAAAAAATTTCTACAATAAGATTTAAACTCTCGTTAATAACGTGCTTCACAAAAACGTAAATCTTTTGATGTCTGAGAAGCATGAACAAAAGTTTTACCAGAAGGACCGTGAAGCTCAAGAAATTATAGCACAGAGTGGGATCAAACTGATTTGTAAAATTCTGTTCTCCAAGTCCTAACTTGCCATGTCGCCCGTCTCCAAAAGTAAACATGAGGCCATTCTCTGTATATAGAAAAAAAAAGAAAAAAAAAAAGGATGGTATTAATGACAAAGATTCAGGACAAAACTGGGGCAAAACCATTACAAACAAAATAACAGGCCATGAAAATAAAAAATGTTTCTTCCAAAAGCAAAATCTGAACAATTATTTTCAGATTTTCAACAGATTAATACAATTCAAAATATATATATATTTTCAGACAAAGTACTGTCAGAGATTAGAGTTAGTCTAGAGAATTTGAGAAAAAAACCTGCAACAACAACAACACAGCACTAGATAGAAATTGTACAGCAAAACAAAGGCTTCTGAACAAGAACACTTGTTACAAGGCATGATTATGAGCTTACAATTCCCCAGGAGATACCATGGACGGAACTATGCACGGCATGGCTGTGAATCAAAAATTCCTAATATCAAACCTGGCTTTCTCACTAGCTCACCCCTTCAGAACTAGTAAGTCTGCATATGTCTTCCTCTACTGCTCATTTTATAAAGAAAGCTTTTACAGTATAATAGAGAGTGACTGGAAGTGCATTTCAGAATTTTTCACTTACATTACCTGCAATTACAGCAGTATGATTTTCCCCACATGTAATGTTGCATATTTTATGCCTCCTCAAGTGTTTCACAGACTTTGGTACGGAGCTTTCAAAAATAAAAGTACCATGTCCCAGCTGCCCATATTGTCCAAGTCCAAAAGTATATACATCTGTCTCTGAAAATGTACAAGCAAAGTTAACAAAAAATATGCTGATATATACATTATAATCTGCTTTCTATTAGCCAAGTGAAAGTCAAATAACATCAGCATAAAAAACCAACATTTTATTAATTAAAAAATGTACCAACTAATCAATTAAATTTATCAATAACAAAATAAAACAAAATAAAAAACAGACAATGAAGCACTAAAATATATACAGGAAAGAATCTTGAATGGTTCAATATGCAATATGTTTTCTAACATAACTGCAAAAATCCACTGAACACATGTACACAAAATACCAGCTAACAAAAAATTTATGGGAGTTTACATACTGCAATTAATTCAAGACCACAGTGTTTACATATATGTGCATTTTCAAGGCCAATAGTCTCATCTTAATTTTGGGTTACCTGCATGTACACTGTATGACCCTAAATTTAATAGACTAGACCTCTTTAAATGTGTGTGTGGGAGAGACTGGAACAATAACAGAATAGGTTTCAGTATTCTGTTCGGCCCTGCATTAAATACAGAGAACACTATAATTGTGTTATCTTGTGACAGAATAATCATCTTTCCACATTTACATTTTGTCCATTTAATGGATGTGTGTCTGGATGTCTGTGCCAGGAAAAAGAATGAGAGTTTCTCCAAAGCAATAAAGATTCTTGGTGTGTCCATCCCTGGCACTCCATCACAATAGAAGACTCTGAAGCTTGTAAATCTTTATGAAATCATGCTTGAAAAGGGAAATTCAAAGACTAAGGTTTTCTGGGAAAAGGAGAAATTTTCCTGGGATTTTATTCCATGCACCTTCTTCTTCTGCATGTAGGCAACAAAGGAAAAGCTAGAGAAGTACTAATTAAAACTTGAAAAATTGTTACAACACCCTGTGAAAAACTGAGCGACAAAAAATATACTGTGTTAAGTAAAAAAGAACCAAGACTTGGGAGCAATATACCATTACATCATTGTCATGAACATGGCGCAGAGCATGCCAGCTCCTGCTGCCTAGATGCCGTCAGGTCAAAAAATCTCACCACCTTCTAAAGCAAGAGAGGAATGGGTATCTGCAGCTGAGTGTGTGGAATGACAGTCATCTTTGCTTTTTGAGCACTTCTTCGTGTCAAGGAAACAAGGTCACTGGAACAGCAAAGTATGTTTCAGTGCCACAGAAGTAGTTTATCCGCACAACCAAATTCTCCGAGAAGCCATAAACTAGAGAAATATCAAAACCAAATTATGTAACCGTTCCCCCCAACTAATCCTTCGCTACTATCAGGGAAAGAGAAAGCAGAGAACAGACCAGATTCCCATATTACTACCACAGTACACTTACTAACTCACATCGAACTTTCCAATTTCAATGGAACCATGATGAAATACTGTAACACTATGTATGGAAATATTCTTTCTAGGAAAGGATTTGCCCTTTCTGGCCCTTTTAAATTGTTCCATATAAACATGTGATGAATTCACACCATTAAAAAAAAACCCCCAATGATCTCACACTTTTTCAGACAGTAGATGAAAAATACTGAGTAAAGCTGGTTTTTTTCACTAAATGTAATAGTAAAGCTCCCTCTGCTGGAAATTTTAGTGCACGAAAGCAACACCTCATGATCTTTAGAAAGTAAAACAAGTAAGAAATTTTCTGTAACATTTGGACTTTCTGCATAAGAAACTATTCCTGCAAGAGAGGATCTTTCTCTTAGCAAACCAAAGTCTCATCTTCATTTTAGTAAATGGTTTTCGCAGGATGGCTTATTCCATAAATTCTGTTTAGCAGTACTGCGTTCGTCTTAACATTTCTTTGGAAACTGGTCTTGTAATTTTCAAATTTTATAGCTTTATTTGATTAACATAATTATTTTGAGTGAAGTTGGAGTTTTTTCACATTATCTTAAATCCTAGCTTGAAACATGCAATGCCTTTTGCATTTGTGTTTAGAGGGAGATGTTCTCAAATGCTAACTTTAAAAGCACAGGAACTATTTTCTTTCCTCTGTTTGTATTGACAGTGAGGAGAACGGGCCAATCCAAAACCAGGTTAGAGTACCTTTATAAGAAGAATGGTTTATTCTCTTGACCTTAAAGATCAGGGGCACCTAAATTTTGCTCCTGCCAAATTTGCTTATTAGTCAATTATCAAGGCATAAGAAGACAAAAACCTTGCACATTTCTTAAATGATTCACCGCTGTGGTGCGGCGTGAGGCCAAATCTCAGTAATTATCTCATTTAGCAGAAATCAGATATTTCCTCCAATCTGTCTTTATAAATACATGGGAAGAAAAGTCTATGGCAAAGCAACCTCATAAACTTAGTGATAAAATGAGAGAGGTGAATTTCATCATTCTGAACTTGAATTTGCCGACAGCATGAACACAAAAGGGGATAGTGCCTCACTGTCACCTTCTTCTTACTGTCCTCAGCCCCAGTGAGGATATGGTTGGACGAAACAAATGAAATCCACTGCTAGCAAACAGGTAGATTTTGCTCCCCCATTCTCTCTGTTCAGTTCCCACTTGCACAGTCTCTGCTGTCCACCTGGCTACGTGCTGAGCCAGCTCAGCTCAGTAAGTGAAAGGCCCTTAAAGGATGATGAGAAACGGTGCCAGGGCTTGCACAGAAGCCGATGGCTTCACTGTTCCAAGTGACCTTCAGCACTTGAGTGCTGGGACTGCTTCCTCTTTACTTCCTACATTTTCTTTTGTGGATGAAGAGGCATATTTCCCTGTAACTGTCTATCTTCCACCTCTGCAGGCATTTTCTGGAGTATGTAACAGCTCTTTAATCTCCAGGACCATTATCACTATAAATAAATAGTCCTAGGCAAAAATCTATACACCTTTCAGATTTTTTTTAACACATGCTACTTGCTTAAAGAACTGAGTGAGCTCCAAGAGTGTTTTTAAGAGTCATGCTTTCCTTGCTATGTGTTTAAGGCCACAAAGTTAAAAAGAAAAACAGAAACAGACAGGTATGCTTATATCTCTCCACATAGATTCAATTCCCTTGAACATCATTAATGTTAATACTAATATTATGTTAATGGGCTGTTCACTCTTACTGTAAAAATAAGCTGTCGACACAATACGCAGTTTTACCAGAGCTAGTAATTGGATTTGGAGATTTCAATATAAATAGTATACAGACTGAAGAAAGGTTTGAAAAATGTAGATAATCCTATATGGTTTGCACAGTCAGTTCTGTCATGAAAAGGTAGAGCTTTTTAATCCTTTTCATTCGCTGTCAAAAGGGTATCTTGACTTTCTTTTATTTTTAGAAGACCTTGAGACAGAAAATGAAAAATCCAACCTTTTATACTAATACACTAATGTGCTGTGTGCTGTATTTTTATGTCAAATGATCTATTCTCGAAGGACTGCTTCACTTCTTCCTTTGAAGAGATATTTTCTCCATTCAGAGAATAAAAGGAAGCAATATATCCTTTTATAGAGAGCATTATTCCCAGAGGACCTGTTATCATCTGAAAAAATGGAAGATATTAAGGCCACTCCCAATCATCTGTTTCTTCTCCAGTTTCTAGAGTCACAAGTTATTGTTATTCTACTGTTTTAAAAGCTTTATTGAAAAAAGAACGCGAATTGGGATTGCTGCTCTCTCATGCTTCTTGTGAAAGTGAGGAGACCAACAGCTTTCATTTTCAGTAGGAAGCATTTGCAAGCATTATGGGTAGTGGATGCATTTGTTTTAGCCTCTGAGAGAAGTCATCTGGGATGCAGATATGATCTTCTTGAACTGACTGATAGACTGTCATGAAATGAATAGGTTTGTGCTGCTCCACTAAGAGAAAGCTTTTGCATGATAGAATTTTTAACTGCAATTCTGTTTATTCTCTAGAACAACTGCAAATATTAAAGGCAGAAGTAACAATAAAACTTGTAAAGAAGATTGTTTCCAATATAATATTTAACATGTCAAAACCTTTTAACTTTAATTTTTATTTTCATAATCATTTCTCTCAACAGTTTAATTTTTTGTTCTCTGGGAAAAAAAAATAGTTTCCCACTTTGCAGTTTCAGAGTAAAAAACTGAATTATTATAATACATACTTTCTACCATTTACTCTGATACTTGCTGGAGAGATTCCAAACAGTAGTTTGATTTAATAACCCAGAGAACAGTGGCTCTTACCATATAAAATTGCCAATAGAATAGATAAGACAGTCATAAAAAAGAAATCAAATGGAGTGGTTTGAATAGACTAATTATGTACAGGAGTCAGGAAGAAACTTGCCTCGTACTCAGTAAGATAACTGGATTATGCTTTCTTCTAATATGATAAACTCTAAGTAGAACTGATGACAAGAAATGAGCCAAGATGTGCAACAGCTTCTCCATATGACATTTTCTCCTATCCCATTCCTATGTTAAATGAGATAGATGAAACAGGGGAATGTACAGTAGTCAGACACTCACTACTTATTTTTTAAGACTGAAATGACACACCCTGGAAAAATGGAAAGACTCTGAAAAGATGAAAACTGCACCAGTATATATTGTGTTACTAGAGCCAAACAGCACCTATTTTCACAGAAGATGATACATGAAATTCAATTTTTTTTCAAAATTGTACTACAGTCTTAATTTAGGAAAATGATCTTAAAAGAGGTATAAATGTTTCTGCTGCTCTTTAAAGATCCATCCGTCATTCTCAATTTGTGGTCACATCATGGAATATACACTTCAGTACTGATTTCAAGTTAAAAGCCTATAATGCATGTATGTGACATTCTCGTTTTAAATTATTACAGTGTCCAAATCTATCTCTTTTCACAATTTTTTTTTCCTAAGTTTTTTTTCCAAAATTGTGTTTTGAGTCAGAAAAATGTCTGTATGTCAGCACTCCTGACAAAGTACATTTCACTTGAGACAGTATTTCCATTATCCTATACTCTTTTGTTAAAAGTGCCTTGGGCAGAAGTTCATGCCTGTAGCCTATTTAATTACAGTTGAAGTATACTAAAAAACCATTTATCTGACCTTTCACTCTTCTCACAACTATTACTCTTTAGGAAAATGTATTTTGTTGGAGGATAATTTTTCCTCTTCTCTTGACTCAACTGGATCTTCTGGCACTCAGCACTTTGATCATTGACTGCCAGCTAAGCCAGCACTAATTTTCTAATTTGTCTTCTACTAAAAAAATCTATTTCCATAGGCAAGTAAATCTTACATACTAAGACACTGACTTACTACGATGTTTTCTTCACTGTATTTGTTTTTGGGCATTTGTATGCCTCTTTGTTCTAGCTCTTGTAAAGATTTCACTATAATGCTGACGTCATCCAGTCTACCTCTTCCTACTAAACCTCTGTAACAGTCATTTGTTATAGTGAAATTTTATCACATGAAATACCATTAAAACAAAATTGGTTGTGTTCAGATTTATGGTTAAAAAAATAATCAATAATGATAATCAAATTCTTTCTGCAGAAGTTCAGTTTATAACCCATAAAATAATGTCATGATTTATACATTTGGTGGCCCCAAATTCCTACTATTTTTTTTCCTAATAATGATAACCTGATTTCATCTAAAGAAACTCATTTCATGACATAGAATACTGACAGGGTAAGACTGTATGTTGGTGGAAGAAGAAAAACAAAGGCATGGAAATGTAGACATGTGTTTGCATTATTTCCTGGATAGGCTATTGTTATTTCCTCCTTATAGTCTTCCCAAAGGAGTGTTAACCTACCTAGAATCTTGCAGCTTGACTTATCATTACACATAATCTTTCCCAGCACATCACTTCCATCTTTTTAGAAATTTTGGTTACATAACCTTGAAGGCACTCCACCAGATTGACAAGAGATGACATTAGCACTTTCAAAATACAGATTTAAGGACTGATATCTACACATCCCACTTGTTTTTATAGTTTTTGCATTTTGGTAGGAGATTAGTTACAGGCATATTATACAGCTGTGGAATTCATTAAAAGCCAAAGCTGATCTTTTTTAATCATCTGTAGGCAAAGTCAAACTCTTCTTTCCTGCTTCTGTAGTACTGTAGTTCAGGATAGAACTTATGGAAATAAATAGCTAGCAATGCTTTGCATATATCTCTTTGAAAAGCTAATTTACCTTCAGGACACAACTATTTAATAGTACAGTAATAAACACCATATTTCATCTTCCAAGTACTATACATACAACCCTGTGAACTAATATATAAAAGTTGTACTTGCTCATTTTTATAACTTGTAGTATACATTGAATGTCTGTATCTGCACTAGTTTTATATGTATGTTAAGATTCTGCTTGAAGTCACACACAAACTCTGTATCACAAAAGAGATATTCAATTATTTAGGCATCCAGTGGATCATGCATCTCCATCACTATTAACAAATTGCTGCATGAAAAGTGACTTCACAAATATCTTCCTAAATATTCAGGGTCATTTAATTTTACTACAGAATTAAAGTTTTTCTCTAAAATTTCACTCACACATACCAATACCACTTTCAACCTCCTCAGCAGAAAGAAACACTGATCATTTGTGTTGCACTAGGAGGTGCTGGCTTGTTACAACCCCAGCAAGAAAAGCACTCAGACTCTGTAGTATCTCTTAAAATGTTATTTATTGGAGCTAATACTATCAAGATAAATAAGATAGTATCAATAATCTTACATCCCTTCAGATGCTGGGAATCCTGAGCGGTGTGGAATTGAACAGGCCTCCAGCCAGGCACAGCACACTACATAGATCCCATTAATGGAAGGTTACCCCATTTTGGTCATTTGAGTTTTTATAGGATTTTCTTACAAGCAAAACCCTATTCATCATTTATACTGTCAAATAAAAAGGACATTCACATGGGAACTTACTGCTGAAGTTTTAGATAAAGGCAAGAACACGCAGGCTGTGTAATCACAGGTACCAAGCAGAAGCTGCCTGTTAGCTCCTACGTGATGAGAAGCTGACAAAGTTTATCCTGCAGCAAAGGGATATGCATAGCACAGGCCCCAACATCAAACTATACTCCCAGCACAGCACAGGTCTGCACTCAGGTTAACTGTTATGTGGATTTCTACCTCCTTGATGTACAATGGTCTTCCAGGTAGGATCACTACAGCATCTTACATTTCAGTGGGATATACATTCTTTACAGTAAATTGAGTTCACTGATTAAGTCACGGGGCTGTAAAGAAAGCCAGTTAAATTGCATACCTGTCAGCACCACCGTGTGCTCTCCACCACAAGCAACCTTATCGACCTTTTCCATAATACCCAGCACAGGCTGTGGGACTCTATTGTTCTTCAGCTGTTCAGGCAATAATCCCAGTTTCCCATTCTCAGGTTCTCCAAAAGTATAGAGCTCACCATCTCCTGTGAAAATACAGAACAGAGCAGGATTTCCAGCACGCACTCCGAAGTAAGGCTGTGTTATCAAGACTGGTGCAGATCCAAATCAGTTAGACAGAAAAGTGTATCACCATCACAGGACAACTGAACATACTTGTATAATGTCCAAACAGCTCTGCAAAGTAGTCTGCTTTGATGGGACAAAAAGAGGGATAAATTTTAGCCCCTCTCCAAGACAAGAAATGCAAAATTTAGCCTGCAAGGAACCTAGCCCAGGGAAAAACAAAAGCATATACATCCTGCTTCTGAGAGGTTATGATTCCCTCTTCAACCAGTATTTATGTCAACTGAAGTTGCTTGCAAGAATCTCAAAAGAGAAAATCATTTTGCATGGAATCTTGATGGAAAATACACACTTTCTCCTTGTAAGATATAGAGAAAAAAAGAAAAAAAAAGCAGAGTAAATGACATGAAACTGTGTGTGGTCTGGACAGCAAGAAGAGAGCTGTATGTTCAACAACAGTGTATATTCAACAGCAGTGGTTCCACAGCAGAATAAAATTAAAAAAATACTGAGATGTCTTTATGGATCTCTTCCTGTAACTTCATCCTTAACTGCTATATAATCATACGAGATGACCCTTCTCATTCACCCAGACTTTTTAGAAATCCAGTTCAAATTGAGTCCCAAATCTGAGTAACTCATTTTACTTTCACATTTCCTTTGTTTTATCTTTTCTAATCACTACCTTAGCTTTTTCACAGCTATGTAAGTCTGAATTACCATTCAAGACAGCATTCTCTATATCTTTCCACCATAGTTAAAAACAGAACATGTAAAATGTACTTTCCACTGCTATATTTACAATTTATTTACATTTATCTACTTCTTTCACATTTATCTACATTTTACATTTATCAACATCCTTTTAAAAAAAATTATCTACATTTCTGATTTTCCATGCTAAGGGGCCCCCAACTATTCTACTATTCTCGTAGGTCAGAGTGAGGTTTAGGTTCCTTACTGCCAGGAAAGCTTCAAGTTAATAGAGTGTTCTCTACTCCTCAAAAGACTATCTATGGAGTAGCAACCTCATACCAAAACTGTCCCACAATCTGAATTTGAAATTACTTACAAAAGAAATCATCATACTCTATTATGTAAGAAGCAGTTTGTTTTTTAATCCCAGTTGGATATAACAAAGGATAAAGAGAACTCTCACATGGAGCTAGTCCAAGATAAAGAAGTAGGGGCTAAAGGAAATTCAAAGAGATGGCGAGAGTTACATAATCAACATAAGAACAAACCCCAGATGTATACTCCATAATTAAAGCTCAGTCATCAGAAGCACCCATCTGCAACATTTTTGGAAACGTGCAGATTCGTCCTTCAGTACAAAATGTACTTTTACTTTCAGAGGGATACATCTAAGGTTCACAGATTTACTTTCACAGCACTTAGGGGCATTACTACTGTAGGATGCACAAGTATCTGAGAGATTCTTCTTCAAACGCAATTAATTCCTTGACAACTTGAAATGCTGGTCTTTCCCCACAGACAATGAAAACAGATGAGCTTAAAGAAACTTTCAAAGCTTAAGCCTTATTTAGGTGTTCAGAATCGACCATTAGAGAAGTCCATGCCTCTCCATCAAACACAGGCAGAGCATAAGAAAACAAGCTTATTACTAGTTTTCTGTTATAACACATTTGTGAATATTTTCCCATTTGCACAGCTGCTACATTTGTTGTTTTTTCCTTGCATTTTGTCAGCCACAACTTAAAATTTGAGAATTTAAGGACAATGGCAACAATCAAAAAAATAGGCCGACACAGAAATAGGAAATATGGAAGAGCTAAAGGTAAACCTATGAATAAAAATGTGAAGTAGAAAAAATGAAGCTACATATGCATTGTAAAAAGCAAATGAGATTAGTCAAATTATTAAAATCAAGTTAATAAAAACTGTAGGATACAATTAAAAAAACAAAGTTTATAAAAACTTGGTCATACCAAGCCAAGACAGGAAAGGAATTTTATCTTTTGGAATTTTTAATTCTGATGATGAGAAAGTCAAAACTGGTGTCAGTAAGAAATGCGACATTTTTATTGAATCTTCCTGAGCTTTACTCTGGCTCACCCACTTAAAATTCCTCTTGCATGAATAAAAACCGAGCAAGAATTTCAGGTTGCAAAAATGCATCTTCATTTTGTGTAACTATGGAACAAATAGTTAGTAATACATTTTCATTTAAGTAATCTGATAAATCCAATACAGAAACTAGATTCAAAATGCTTTTCCTGGAAAACTCATTTCCCAACAATGTATATACAGTTTTTTCTTTGTGGCACATGGCCCTCGAGTACTTTGCGCTAAAGAATGGCTACAGCAGTGGGTGCGCAGAACAGAGCAGCACAGACTGCTGTTGCCAAGACCCACCATCAGCAAGGCTTTGATTCATTCTGAAAACCTTTAAACTACTGTGTCTTTAATAAAGCAGTGCTTCTCCTCCCATCCTCTCAGAGGAAGTAATTCTGGAGTAGTCATGCTCATCTGTGACGTATATTACCTTTTGTATCGCCAAAATAAAGTCCACAATTGAAAAAAAAAGGTCTAAATTATTAGCTATTTTCTTCAAAAGAAGCCTGAGGATAGCTTTTCAATGAATTTTAACTATAGGAGAATCTGAATTACATCCCTTATTTTATGATAAAGTTCATTCAGGACAAAAAAAGGGGGCGGGATTATGCATTTTTTAAGATACCTCAGCTTCAAATGTATTTAAACACATCAATTAACTTGAAAATTATGAAAAAATGTATTACATAAAGAACAAAAACTGTAAGAAGGACTTTTTTTCATAAAAGCTAAATTCCTGCTTTAAAATGGAAAATGGGTCCTAAGCCTCAACATAAAGTTGCAACTCAGCACTTCCACCAAAGATTTAGAACCTAACTTTGATGGTACAATATTTATTTGTAAAACTTCCAAGATCTAAGAAATCTAGCCTCTGCCTTAGCCAAAGAAACCCCAAACTATTTTATATGGTTTCTATATTTTCCGAGATCACTTCTGCTTCTCACAACAGCACAGATTCTTCAAGTACCATGCTGCTGGGCCAATGAGGTTTAGCAACTGAACTTACTGTCTTTACTGAATGCTCTAACTGCACAGAGAGGCAATCAGGGAATGACAATAATACAATCCTACTTAAAGTCAAATTTCCTGCAGCATTTCACAGGGCTCAGGCAATTAAGAATAGGCACCTACAATCTATTCACAGAGCTACATTCTCTCCAGCAAGACAACGAAACAGGACAGCAGCTGTATTTCCCACCTACCATTGTCCGAGGTGTAACCCCATCCTCCCAGCTGTCCTTATTTTTTCTATCATTTTGATATTTTCTTTCCTGCACACACAAACTACACCAATAATATTATAACACTTAATTTCCCTGCATGTATCTGTGCAGAAATACCTTTGTTGCACTCTTCTACACTTCTTTTCTAAGAGGTGTTTTGCAGTCATTTCAATCTGCCCGTTTTTTAAGAAACAGCAAATTATCTCAGCAGCAGCAAAGTGTATTTAATTTCATTTCAAAACTATGCACTGTGTTTAGGCTTCTCTGTTCAGTTTGATTTTCTGTTTTAATTCTGATTTTTATTCTTATATCTATGTACAGAAATACTCTGAACAGGCTGATACTTTGCAGTCACTTGCAGCAGCATCAATTTTCTGTTCTAAAACAGTAGCCCAATTAACAACAAAAAATCAACTGCAATGTGAGGCTTTCTGTAACTGAAACATTCAATTGGCAAAAAGAGATTTTATTAGGGATTCTAAGTGAAAAGAAAGAAAAAAAAACAACAAAAAGAACCCTGTATTTTTTGGAAGGTAAGTATTGTTTTAATACTCGTGGGTCTGCCATATACTTCTAGAAACAAGACGATAAATCCACAAAAGCACTTGGGAGTTACCTACTTAGGCAGTTCTCTTTGAAGAGACCTGCACTTCTTTTTAAACACTATTGCACTGCAAATATTAATCCCATCACAATATAATTAATAGAATTAGAGATTCAAATGGCCAAGCTTCCACTGACTTCCCAAACTAATCAAGTTTGTTACATTTTTTCAACTTAATAATCCAGCTAACAAAGATAAATCCATTTATTAAAGCAGTTTTAGAATACATTATACATTCCTTTAAGGAAAAGAGAAGTCTAAAAACTATAAAGAACAGCTACTAAGCATAAAAGGAATCCAGCCAAACCCAGATAAATTTTGAGAACAGTATGTGTGCAGTACATCTGCATTTTAAGGACAGTCTGTTCACAATGGAACCTGGTTATTTCATTTTCTCCTCTCATATGAGTCACATTCTCATGTGTTGAACTCTCCCTAGCGTGGCACCTTTTCTGTATCACTGAACTTTGGGTCACAGGAGCAGGTCAAGGAAATGGGCAAGCGAATGGAAAACTATCTTTGCTTATCAAAAGCAAATGCACATACTGCAGATGAAAGAAGATATGAGATCTGGCTGGTGGCAAATGAGGGCAGTAGACAAAATAATTGAACCACTCTATGATCCCTTAAATAAATGAAGGAAAAAAGAAAAAAAAAAAAAAGAGAAGTATTTATTTAAGACCAAATTTGTTGAAACCACCTAAACTGCTGAAATTCTGAGCATGGAATTGTTTGTGCAATGGATGAGCTTTAAAATTGGTCCTTAAAAATAATTACAAAGTACATTTAAAAAAAAAGAATTTGAGGAACCTGCAAAGCTCCCTATGAAAAGACATTGTCTCAGTGAGAATCTATCTCAGTCTTGCTTACAGTAATAGTTCAAGCAGGAGAAGCAACAGAAGAGGTCTAATATATTCAGCTCCCTTCTGGCTTCACAAATGTAATTCTGCTGTGATCACTAGTGTAATAGTTAGATACATCGGCTTTTCCTGCTCTCCACCTCCTCCAGTGGACAAATGAGTCACATATGCTTGCCAAGCTTAATGCTGTCTGAAAAACTGTCCCCTCTTGAGTGAGTGTGGTCAAAGACTAGTCAAGTGAAGATCTGTATATGGACACAAAATCATTGCTACACTATTTCATCTCTTTCTTTCTTCATTGCTTGGCTTGAGACACACCTCTAATATGGGAACCTAACACCCCAAGTCTGCAAAAAGAAAGGAAACAGACACTTGTAAAAAGTCCTAAAGAGGTCTAGAAACTAAAAACTTTGAAGAATGCAAAGTGAGAGGAAAGGGGAGCAAACAATCATCTTTCAAACATGAAGTGAGTAATCAGGCCAGCTTCCTAATTTCTGTATGGAAATGAGCTAGCGACTGCCTGTGCTTCTGCCTAGTCTAAATTTCCTGAGTGTTTTTGTTATAAATTCAGATGATTGAATGCTGTACAATTTCTGGAAAACATGCTTTTACCTACTAACGGTTTGTGTCAGGATTCCACTCTACTTTCATTGACATTGCACTTGGCTTTACAGCAGGTAAACATCTTAAAGACAAACGCCTACTAAAATATCTTTTATAAAACCAGCTGTTTCAAAGAAATAACAACTGTAGTTTTAAAAAAAACCCCAAACCAACAGCCTGGAATCCATACTTCACTTTTTTTTCTCAATAGTCTCTTATTAATGAACATCTTGCCCTGGAGAGGGCACTATCTGACCACACTACATATTCGAGTATCCTCATTAACCACCTTTTAGTTTTACCCCAGATACCCCTGCGATCCTAATGGTTCACTTAGCCAGGATACACCTTCAAACAAATATATTAAGAAAGGGAACCATATGGTGCCATGCTCATCAGTTCAGCCCAGCAACATTTATCAAGGCCTACATCCTGCAACTATGTTTTATTATTAAAGACAGTATAGTATTTGATGCTTTTTTATGTACAAGTCATGTTTAAAAAGTAAAAATGTAGTAATTCCATAGCATTCTAATAACTGCTAAGTTACAGGTGTTCAAAGCTTTACACTAGCAGTGTTTCTACCATTCTTCCATAGTAACAGCAACCACAATCTAAAGAAGTTCCTCTGGTATACTTTATTGATGTTGAAGGAATTAATACAGATTATACACTCACCTGAATAGTTCCTATTTCATTTCTGGAAATACAGAACTACTTTCTTTTCCAGGTATTTTCTCCAAAAGTATATATTAAAAATAACAGTAATCATACAAAATTCTAGTATACAAGATGAAACCATACAATAAAAATACATGGAAAACTCCTTGTGCTAGGCAAACTTTTAAACATACTTCAAGGCATAATTCAATGATTAACTGGCAATTTGGCAGAAAATACCCTATCGTTGTACTATGAATATTCCAAATACTCCACAATTACCTAGTCTGCTATTTTCTACCACCCTTCGGGGCAGAATACGAGGATGTGAACCACTGTTCTTAGCCAGTCTAGCAAGTCCTACAGGCAAGTGTTGATCGTAAGTGAAAAAAGAATCCTAATAATACTAAAAGAATCACTTTTTTAAAGAAAAATCTTTTAAAAGCATAGTGCCTTGACTTCCTTCTTAACAAGGCTTTAAGAAAAATAAGGTAACTACAGACTCAGCTTGCAGAACTTCCAAAGTCATAATTTAATGGCTATCATAGCTAAAATAATGTGTGACTATGGTACACTTAGATTAAATGCATAAGCTTTGTTTTTAAACACTGCCTGGATATACACTGACACTAGTACAACAGAAGATCAAGTCAGTAAAATTATCAGTCAAATAAAACTGTCAGCAAGGGCCCAGAGGAAAATAATAAAAAAATATTCCTCCTTTCACCACAAAAGAGGCCATCCACGTGTCAGTAGTTTCAGCGAGACAGATTGAAGCTCAATTTGTGCAGGATTTGCTGATAGTAAGGTTGAAAATTAAGATTTTCCATCTCACACCCAGGCCTGTTTAAACAGTATCAGGTTCAACAACTCCCCATTTTCAGAGGTGATAAACCAGTTCACCTTCTTATTAATATTTTAAAAGGCTCCATTTCTCTTACCCAGCTGTTACCCTAATCCTTTTTTCTCATCCCTTTCCATTAAAAGTTTAAAAGTTTCCACTTCCTTAGAGCACCTGGCACACACTGTTCTCTCCTTGCTCTTAGATGCTCATCCTCAACCCTTCTTCCAATGACAGCTTTTGTCACATCCCTCTGCAGTCTTGGTAGAGCTCCAGCTCGTGGCTCTAAGGCAGAAATACAAACCTTCTTACTATATCCTTGAGTAAAGACTTTTCTTTTTTTTTAAATTATTTTGAGTTCAGAAAGCTGTAGATTTCCTAACAGGTGTTAAGCTCCTGATCAATTAGAGGCACTTGATTCATTTACTGTAATAAAGTATCTGTAATAAAAGTTGCACACTACCAGCATAACACCTAATTAGTATTTGTCCACCATAGGAAGCTCTTGTTCTGCTAATTCTCGAGAGCTACACAGATATTCTACACAGAAAAGTAACAATTATCAACTAACCTGAGAAAAGTATCTGATGGAATAGTTCCTGAGTATCTATTAAAAGCTTTACAATAAAAAATATTGATCCTTTGAAATCTTTTAATTACTCCGAGGGACTAAACTGTAAAGCTTAATAAAGTAAATCTATATGGGTGAGAGGAATTCATGGATGCTCATATATAATACCATCAGTACTGACTAATAAACTGACCCATACTGGCATTACTAAAAAAACAGTGGCATCATCACTTTGGAAACCAACAGAGAGATGGGAAGAGAGAGGTGGAAAAGCAAAAGAGTTGAGTTGGTTTTTGGAGATCAGACACCGACTCACTGTAGTGTATGCTTCTCCTCACATCATATACTGTCTGCTTAACTGACTTCAAAATTTAAAATTTAAGATATAACACCAAACTTTGACAACCATCTTGCACTGCTAGCAAATGAGATTTATTTTTCCTCAAAACACAGTAAGTCTATTCAATATTTGTATTTCTAGAGAAGATGAAAATGATTACTTGATCATCACAAAAAAATGAATTATCTCAAGGAAAGGTAGATTATTGAAACAAAATATTAATCCACAACATCTGTCATCACCTTCATGAAAGTAAAGTGTGTCAAGACAGTGATTCTTTCTAATATACTTTCACACAACAATGTGCAAATACAGAAAATAAACTGCAGTTTTTTCTCAATAATAATATATAATTATATAGTAGATTACATACATATTTCCCAAATAAATAAATTAGGACCACATTTTAGAGAACCTGTCTCTGGTAACATCTCCCAATGTGATATAAAACTACACAGATGATTTTCTGCCACAAGGAAGTTTGTAACAACTATGGCATATCTAGTTTCAAAAGTAATGAATGCCTCATTAGCTACCTTTACAAAGACAGCAATTTCAGAACCACTGCCTTGTCTCCACTAACCGCTATTCCCATTCTCTTACCTGTTATCAAGGCAGAGTGATAATATCCACAGGATACAGAGGAAATAGGTTTTCCAACATCCACTTGACAAGGGACACTGGCACAGGCTTCATCAGCCAAGCCAATCTGACCTTCTGAATTGTCACCCCATACAAAAAGCTGCCCATCCTCTAAAATGAAGACACAGATAGTTAACAGATTTAAAATCAAAACTAATAAAAAGTTAATCTACCCATTTAAGAGCATTTCATAAACTCTGTGTATGATACTACTACACGTCAAGATCTCAGGGACATAAAATGGTACTTAGCACAATGCAACAAAACAGTCTGAAGGAAGAGGGTATCCCTTAAGCTTTTCAAAAGTGACACAGAACACTTAGTTATCAACTGATGGGAGACCATAAATAGTAACAGGAAAAGTACTATGTAAAATCATTCCTTCAAAAAGAGGAAGATTAAGTATATAAGACAATTCAGTTGCCAGAGATCAGTATGAAAACATTACAGTAAATTTAATCTTCTAATTTCTAGTAGGAAATCACCACTTTCTCATTATTCCAAGCTTATTATCTGTTCTGAGTTTGGTACACAACCCACCTATTCTTGCCTTATCTTTCAGTACTCTTCACAGGTGATTATATTGCCCACCTTCATTTTGCTTGCCTTAAACTAATCACAATAGCTGTTAGAGATTAATTAAGACCAGCCTCTATCGACACAAAGACCAATAACAGCAGTAAGAAACAAAAAAAGGTAGTGAACAACATGATCTGTCTAGAAGAGATGAGGTTTTCTCTCTGCATGTTTCTTATTGGTGGGAAATAAGTTGTGAATAAAAAAAATGTATCGCCTACAGCCCTACTGAGATGCTGCTGGGAACTAAAATAACTAAAAATTTACTTACAAATCTCAGAATATTAGCAATTATCACAAAAAATACAAACCAAATGAGCAGGCTAGCATCTCTCTCATACACTCTTATGTTCTCTGTCACATTCTGAAAAGACAGCCTCAATAACTTATCCTAAACGTGTACAGAAACAGCTGCTTTATAGCAAAACTTGAGAAATTACATTCTAGGGTAACAAAGGACCACCCATCCCATGGCTGAACGTATTGTATCTGTGTGGACTTCAACATGTTACAATTGTATAACTTTGCCATTGGAGGCACAGAGAATTAGTGATGACACCACTGTGTAGCCTGTACCAGTAAACCAAAAGAGTTGCAGCATTAAATGGAATTAGAAAAACTTAAGTTTTTGTAAGATTCATGTTTTGTATCTGGCTGCCCAGGAAATGACTGAAGATTTTTTCCATTTTGAGGGTATTCATACTGTTTCTCCTTTGTAAAGGACTCCTACCAAACTAGTACAGGTTGAGCTCCCATTACAGGCCATCACTCATGGAAAAGGTCTACTTTCACAAACATTGCAGGAAGTTAATGAGACTGCCCCTGCTTGCAAGATGGTGTTGAAATAGACAACTGGCGATCAAAAAATGCCTATGGTTACTAGGGAAGGAGAACAGGAAGGCACAGAAAACACACCCACATATGCAGACAGAATGCTGGAATAAATGTTTCCCTGGAACACCAAGCTGGACACACACAAATGGATTTATTAGCGGTTGCTCTTACCAGTTACTGCTGCTGAGGTGTATGATCCAGCTGCTAGCTGTTTAATCTTGTGCTGGGTGGTAAAAAAACTAATTAAATGAAACGTGGTCCTTTCCTCTGTGTCACCTAATCCCAACTGACCTTCATTGTTACCTCCAGCAGCATACACATTTCCTTTTTCTGCATACAGAAAAGCAGATGTATCACACAGGATGAAGACATTCTCATCAGTGGTAAAAAGTCAGAGAAAATGGAGTAAGTAATTTAATTTTCAATGGAAAAACATTACAGAAAAGTTGGGGTCTACTGCCCTGAAATATCCTTGAGTTGACATTAGCAGTTTCTGCTGTAGCTAGCAAGGAAGCTTTGTTGCACATGCTTGGATCAGAACTTTATAAAGGCCTTATATGTACTTTGACTCTTTTCCCACCCCAGAATGGTTTCCCACCATTCTGGAGACTGATCTAAAAAGTAAACATAATTTGAAGTTCTGCGAGAGTTCTCAGAAAATGACTACTAGTAGCCCTGGCAGCCAGAGCAGCTCTTTCCCCAAATAATGTGTATTTTAAGATAAAGCAGGAGAAAAATGGTGAATGGTGTCACAGGCAAGAAAACTGAAGTTGTATTAGTACATAAATTAAAGAGATGTATAACTGTATAGTTTTGACTACTGTGAATGAAATATATTTTTGCTTAGGTTTTTATTAGAAATATTTAATCATTTTAATATTTAAATAACTTTGAATTTAATTAACTAGGTCTTTATTTTGTTTTAGAATCTTAATTTGAAGTTAAAGCTGATGATTGATATCTTCAACTTAAGAGAACTTTAAGATTTCTTTTTTTTTAATTTTAGTATGTTTCACATCTAAAGTGCTCATCTATGATGAAAAAGATAAGGCCCATTAATAACACAAATCCAGACACAAATGTGATAAGCAACTGACATACAATTTATAAATGGTTCTTGCTCTACAAATGGCCACAAATTATCTAGCCAGTGTGTACACTAAAAGTGACTAATATTTACGCTGTGCAGTCTTGCATACTCAAATGTTATTAAAACATTCTGGTTTATTCTAATAGTCTTATTTACAGTGCTCAGGGTCTCCACATATATAAACCTCCTAATAATCAAACAAACCTCTTTATAACATTACTGCAAACTAAAGGATTGCAACCACAAATATGGCTATTCCATTACCTAAATTTTAAAAGCATGACAAGAATTTGCATCAATTCTCTGTATACTGTCTCTGTAGAAATTTATTATTTGGTTTAAATTTACAGTTTATTTATTTATAGCTTAATAAAGCAACTTGTCATTGAAATAGCAGACTACCTTGTCTAACCAAAATGCAACTAAATTCAAAGACTTGGAAACGTTCAGTTCTACTATATTTACTCCAAGATATAACTTCACACTAATAAAGATAAATTATTTGTCAAAGGTAAATTTGAGTACAGATATGTAAAAAATACTAATATACCCTTACAGGGCTTAAATGAAATATTGGTAACTGTTAGGCACACCCTAAATGCCTCCAAGAAATTTTTTCATCTGTCTATTGCTAGCAAATGCCTATATAACATTATTTTATAAATGCATTGGCTCAGAATAAATTAAGCATTCAAAAAACCGGATACCAAAACCCCAAGTTATAACAGTCCCACTTTCATTTATTTTCCTTCCTCAACACTCCTGGGGTTCTTAATGTAATTTTGCATTAAAGTAAAGGAAAAGAAACTGTCTTTAATATGTATATAATATAGGCTACATACCTGTGTAAACTAAAGTGTGGTTTCTTCCACAAACAGCAAGTTTTGTTTTTTCTGGTTTTAAAGCTATGAATTAAAGCCAAAGGGGAGGGAAAAGTTACAAACAAGCTGATAGCTGGTTCAACAACAAAATGTTCTATGCTCTAGAGGAAGCTCTGATTTTTTTCATATTTTTACCAACAGAATGAATACAAGATTCATTGCCCATCTGAACCTAGTACATGAATGATTAAATCAGGATTCCTCCAAGACAAGAAAACAAATATAGACCTTAAAAATCTTGAATTGACAGTCAGGTTAACTTGATGATGGCTACTTTATCCCAGTGCCACATTCCCCAGAATTTACCATTTATGGGACGTATTCAAAGAATATATCAAGTTGTAGGATAAAATGTGTGCTTAAAGCTGTCTTCAGTTTTCATTAACAGTACTATTCTTAACTCCCTTCCATGCTTTTCCCACTATCTTAAATCTCTAAAATCATATCATTCTTTTGTCTTCTCATCTCTATCTTCATTAGGCACAGCTACCTTTTTTGCTAAACTTTTGCTCTGCACTGCTCTCTTACTGATCACTAAACTCAATTGCTAAGGACAGACCTATCTGGACTAGTGCCTAAAATTTTTGCATATACCATCCTGTCTCAATTTCAGCACAATGACTGCCCACCTATTGCACATACTCCTCTGCAATCTGCTTACCCTGAAAGACTGGGAATGCATGCAAGAGGAGTGAAGAGTTATTTTGGTGGGAAAGAGAGAATACAGAGGTGCCTTCTCTCCCATGGCAAGGAGGAAAAAAAATTTCACTGACTTTTCCATCCTCTGCAACTACTTACTGATCACTGCCAACAATTTATCTTCTCTCAGCCATGTCTATGTGCCCCATACAATGCCCTTAAAACAGCATTATTTTTACATAATATACCTTTAATTGCTTTCCCACTGCACTAGTCCATGAGAAAGCCAACAACTACCGTCCCTTTCACAAAGCCTTTTTCAGTCCTTCCAAATCAATTTTCAACAGCTCCATAATATTCAGATTAAAGTCCCTTCTACCAAATCACCAAATAATTAAGCATGAACTGTCTCTGGTCTATCACATAGTCACAAACATAAATTGTCCAAATTCAAGTTGCTGTCTATCCTGTATGACACCTATCACTACGATCAGGCTGGAACCATAACACTTCCAACGCTGGCTTCTCCCTACAGTCTTAATTTGCTGCTTTATATCCCCAAACTCCACTCTGATTTCAGAGATATCTTAATTAGCTCTTCAGAAGCCTGCCCTCCCTAACCTTTCTCTCACTTAGGCTAATCAATTGTATTTGAGGAGCCATGTCATATTCACGAGGTTGCTGTAAATTTTTCATAACAAATTTCATTACTCTCTAATCAAGTCCCAGAAGATATTTTCTCAAAAACATGCAGCCGCAACCATTTGGCCCCAAGCAGAAACTGAAATGTGTCCTTGCAACCCCATTCCCAATGCCAAGTGATGACTTAAAGCTAGTAAGAAAAGCTCCAGGACTTTCTCCTGCTGCCTACTGCCAAGAGAAGAAAGATACCCCCCTTGTGACTTTTTTCAATGGATGGCAGGTCTGGTTTGAATTGCTGTCATCTTCTCTTCGTCTTTTATTCTCCAGTGCAATTTGACAGTAAAAACAAAACTTGACACCCAATCCATTTAAGCCAAGGTAAGAATCAATCTCTCACATGGCTGACAGAAGATGTGAACCTGAGAGTAGCTGCATTTTCCCTCTGAAGTGAAACAGAGAGAGGAGCAGATAAAGGAGAGTAGAATAAACTAAATCAGGAAGAAAAGTGTTTGAACAAGCAGGATAATTTGTTTTTAATAATAAGCTAACAGATCGATCTGCTAGCAGAAAGGATGAGGATAAACATTTAATGGTGAAAAGAAATGTGTTAATGGGATAGATCTGACTTGACATAAGTAAGGAGATGGGGAAAAAGTATTGACTTAGTTTTGTTTGACAAGATAAAACCAGCTAGGAAAGATCAAGAAGGTAACAGTGCAATGAAAACATATTTTACAACACATGAAAGAATATTGGCATTTATTTTACTACTTCATAGAAATATATTAACATTTATGCCCTCTCGGGCACTTCTTATACTTGCTAAAAATGTAGCAGTACTTGTAGAAAATTCCTGATAGATTTTTTCATTTATAAAGGTGCAAAGGCAAAAGTGATACAAAGGTTACTCAGCGCTGTTGGAACTCTGATCTCTAACGCATAGCCAACACTGCAGACACCAAGCATCTGATTAACATCACAATGAAGATGTGGTTTGTCAGAAAAGACAAATATTACTTAAAATGAGAGGCCTCAAAAAATACAGGATTCTGTGTATCTGAAGTAATCTTCAGACATAAAAGGACCTAAAATCTGGAACTGACGGAAAATCAATCAGGGATCCTTTCGAGCTACCTTCAGGAGCTTGCGCAGTAACAGGCTATGCATGATGAGTAAAGAAGGCAGTATCAGTTATTTTGTAACTGCATCTTATAAAGTACCTTCTCACAAGGGTCTCCTTTCAAAAGACAAAAAAAGAAAAAAATTAAACAAACCTTTTACACATGTTGGTTTGCTGACAGTGTTCTTTGATCCTAGTCCTAATTGGCCCCAGTTGTTACTGCCAAACATGTATAGTTTACCATTCCCTGAAAAAAAAATGCAGTCAGAATCCATACAAGTGTTTGCATACCTCATGAAAGACAAGACGGTCATTCACGCACTATGCTATTTATTACTTCCTTTTTAATATAAGGTTTAAGATTAAGCAATTCAATACTTAAGTATAAACAGTAATTCATGTCTTTGTGTTTTTTCAGTACAAAAGTAGTAATTGCATTATTCAAATAAGAAAACCCCAGCCAGAAGAAGGGACAAAAAGCAGAACAAAAATCCTCTTCTTTAATTACAGCACAGATAAAGTGTTCTTCAGAAAATAAAATGTTGTATTCCTGGACAGACCCTGAAGTTCAGAAACCACAGTATCTATAGGCCTACTTATAAAATACCAGCACATTTAACTGAGCACTCACATCTCTTACCCCAAAGACAGGAATGAATAATGCAGCTATATAATTAATACAAACACCAATTTGTAATATTTAGCTTATTTTATTATTTAGGGAGAGCTATTTATTTTATTACTGAATGTCTTCTCTTAAAATGACTTAAACATTTGTTCTTTTACAGACCATGGTTTCTGATAAATTTTCAAATGTGTTCACAAATTGCATTGATTTGTTACTCTGCATATAAAGAAGGAATGCATAAAACCACCACGCAGTCAGGGAGTTTTGTACCTAAACGCAAACATTAGATTACAAATCTCCAGCAGCAGCAATGCTACAGTCCTATTTTGGAAACTGGTATGATGTGTCATTGAACTTGCAAGTTTGGCCATTGCAAACAATGAACAACTGTTGTAATTCCAAATAACCAGTGTTTTTTTAAAAGGATGGCATCTGAACAGATAAAATTGTCATCATCAGGCATGCAAATGAGACAGTCAAAACTGACTACTGACGATACCTTAAAATGAATGAATTTAATTTCATTTTTTAAACTCTTACCTTGTGTAAAGCTGTGAAGTTCACACCCAAAGATGACCCCTTGTTCCCACAGAAATCTTTGCAAAACAATAGAAACTGATTTGTCAAAAAACCCCATTTTGCCACTGTTAAAAGGAGTTTGTTTACTTTTGATGGAGGTCTGCAGAGCTTTGTGAGCTACGCTCCATCACAAAGCTGTCACGTAAATTAACGCTGACACCCTAGCCATTCACAATTATCACACGATCACAATGCAGAACAGCAATTCCACAGAGAAATGCCAAAATATTATGGCTGTTTGTACTTCAGTAGTGTAGGTTCCCAGTGGATGTTCTGAATGTGATTTACAGAGACTTTGAAATATGATATTGAAATGTTTAAAATATAACAAAAATGTTTACTGTTTAAAAAAATCAATTTCTTTTCTTAAATATAACCATATATTTTCTTAAAAAAACCCACAAAAACACAACATCAACAACTAACAATAACTAGTATCTAAAGTCCCAATGTAATTGTTAGATTTGACAATTTTTGGAACATCAGGCTGTGTGTCAATATTACGTCTTTCCAAGACAGTTGGAAGGGAAGAACGACTGAGGTAAGTCTATGCTCATGGTGTTTTACTAATAGCATTTACATCACCATCCCAATTTTGATAAAGCAAACACATCAAAAGACACCCAGAGCTGTCTGTCACTATGAGCAAAGCACATCTTAACAGAAAGAATTTTTATTAGCAAATGGCATCCTATATTGGCATAGGCTTCCTTGTATCTTTATTTTATGCTTTTTAACTGCTTTTATAAGACAGCAGTACTCCTGTGGGAGTACAGTGGGACTATGATGCCAAACTGCTGTAATTGAATTTAACCACATTCTCTCTTATCCATTCAAAATTCCAACAGGTCATGTTTTCATCTTATAATCTGCTGTTTCTTTTACCAGTCTTTAAATTCTTACACATTGCTTTGTAAGTCAAGGAGCTTAGTAGATTAATTTTTTTACATTCTTTACAACTGAGTGACAGCCTTTTATAATTTGAGGCTTCCAACACTTAGCAGTGTAAACAGAAGATAAGAAAACTGTGAAGCAGGTAATTCAGACAGTGAATGAAAACTAATAGGCACTACAGAGGAACCTAAAAAAAAGCCTGTAACGACGCAACATTTCTGGGTCTGTACAGCAAATCAGGGTTTGGAACAGCCAGGATGCAGTCTCAGCTGCCCAGGAAACACGACAGAACTTGGTATGCAAAAGGCCCTATTTTCATAACTGCATACTGAGGTATCTCATCATCACCACAGATTCACTGAAGTGAGAAATAATTCAACAGCAGACAAATAGGCAAGAATCATATTTCAAAACTTCACAAACTCAGATTGTTTTTGCCTTTTTGTTTCCACTTTGGTGCTGACACAGAGAGACTGTAGCCATCTGCCATCTGGAATGGCTGGCAGAAGACAGCTCCGGCAGAGTACGATTATGACTCTGGGCAGCAGAAGGGAAGCAACAGGATATGGACAGGGACTACTGGGATTGTTTTGGTGATGGACACACACTTCCAGTGCCAGTCTCCATCTTGCAAGACTGGAGTATTTCTCCACAGTATGTATGCATTGGCTATTTCCAGAAGATACTTCATCATTAATTCAGAGCTATTAGGGAAGCCACAAGATGCTTACAGCTTTAAGAAGAGAGGAATTCAGAGCTATTAGGGAAGCCACAAGATGCTTACAGCTTTAAGAAGAGAGGCTTTGTGGGAGACTTCAGGAAGAGAGTGTCTCCCAAACAGCACACTTCTGAGTAGCTCCTACCACACAACTATGATTCCTGGGAACCCCATCTGTCATGTGCTCCCCTGGTTCATGAAGCTCTACTAAAGGCATCATTCAGCACCTGAGAAATACCATCTGAAACCCTCAATGTGCTTCATGTTAGTATCAGGCAGCCAAGTATCCCTATCACTTATGTTTAAAAGTATATTTTACATACTTCCCTCCTTGCTTTCTAAATTATATTAGAGTAGGAGGCAAATAAAATGGGGAGACAATGCACAGACTTTGAACATTTATTACAAGATTCTGTTGAGAATTATTCTACTTGAAGAAAACGTTAAAAGGTAGTATTTTGGACAGAATATCATATACCATGATTTTTTAAAATTTATTTGTACTATTTTGTAAATAAACTATGTTAACAGTTAATTTAAAATTCATATACAATTCAAATAAGTCTCAAGAAAATGAGAATAACATCAGTTTTGTTAGACAAGTCACGATATTCTCAAAATAACAGCTTTATTGAGCGATAAGAACAGTCATGCTTAGGACATTTAGCATCACACAAACAAAAACAGCACAGTATGTTGCTTGCTCCTACACACATCAAAGATCAACACAAATGTGTACTAATATTTCTCATTTTCCCCTTGCAGTTGCTGCAAAAGATAATGTGCCATGTTCTGATCGCCTGCTGGTAGGCAGAAAGAACAGAAGGAACCTGGTGTCCAAAGACCTGGAGAGATTCCAAGGTCTCTTTGGTGTAAATTGATGAATGTTTAATACCTTACAAAAATCAAAATTATGACCATACTATCTTGTTATGGTTCCATATGCACCTATTTTCACTCCTACTTTCACACTTGATACTTCTTTCTTTCCTTCTATCCTCTTGCACTGGAGGCTTCAATTCTCTCCAGAGCTCTGAGTTCAGGAAACGTGTATTCTGTCATCACCACTTTCCCCCCTGTGACCAGGATCAGTCTGATGAAATGTGGGCAAGCTGCCTAGGATGCTCTAATCAAGGCAAATAAACAGTAGGACAGTTGTTAACTTTAAAGAGCTTAGTTGAAAAGAAAATTAATAGAGAGGTATTGGGAGGAGATACTTAAAAATATGTGCAACATCACTTACTTCACAGCAGCTCCCAACAGGATGAATAAATTGCTTTCCAAAGTCTGCATTTATAGAAGATGCAGGGAATGGACTGTTAGTATTCTTGGTCCAAAAACCATAGAAATGGGGAAAGATACATTATTAAATATATTACAAGTGATGCTGGAAGATATACTGCTTATGGCTGTGTTAAAGAACTAAAGAAGACAACGGCTTAAAAAAAATTCCTCCTTCAACTTTTTAATGCTAAAGGTAGAGAGCAAATGAAAAAAAGAAACACAGATTTCAAGCCCAAACTTGAAAAGGAAATGTTTCTCCAACTAGCTCAGCAAGCCAACTCAGTCTGCAAGTAACTATCACTGGTCCTCTCTATTCCAACATACAGCCACAGTATGTAAATAGGTTTTTGGACTCTAACTCCTGACATAGAAAGCCAAAGAACAGAATGTTTTATATTTACTTTACACTCTTCTACCTAAAAGTCATATGGGAATATTGATGCTGGATGAGATGAAAGACGCATTTGAAAATTTCCGAATATTTTGTTTGAATGTTAAATATTATTGCCTCTACATTTTCTTCATTTGCATTCTGACAAGATCCACTGCTGGATGTAGCTGTCTCTGTTGCCCAAAACCATCTTTAAGTAATGTTTTGCATCAGTTTGGGTGACTGTTTTACTTATGATTGATGAGACATATTAGTATTAAACTGATATATTTCTATTAGATTTGAATCTACCTCATATCCCCACTGTCCTCTACAGACACAGGTCCCACCACCTCTTCCAGGAGGTGGAAAGAGAAAAAAGGAAGGGGGAATTTTCTGACCTGTAAATAAAGACTGAAAATAAAATGAAGCATGCATTAACACACACCTGCTTGAGATACTTTTCCTTCCTCAGTGATGTTTGGCTTTTATCTCTTCCAGGACAGGTTCAGCTGGATTTCAAGAAGCTCCTGGTTTCCCACAAGGTCAGTACCCTTCTCAGTAAAATCATTATCGACATGCACTTCTGGAGCTTTTATTCCAGGTGTTACTGCAGTTCAGTTTCCTTCACCAAGTACTGCAATTCCACTGTATCATCCAACTCCATCTAACAGCAGAAACGTGAGGTGCACGCGGGCACACACAGGTGTGAAGAACAAACGAAGGACAAAGGTTTTCTGTTTCGCTTCTTCACTTTTTTGTACGACTCTTGTAGTTTCTTTACCTTTGCTCGTTGCCGATTAGTATTTTACCCTCACTTTTACTTCTACTTTACCATGTTCCCAAAAAAACATTTTGGTACCAAAGAAATTTTGTACTTAAGCTTCTACAGCTCCTTCTCCTCAAAAGCTTCAAGAAAATAAAGATCTGACTATCTAGAAGTTTCCGTGGTGATGTATCTGCACACTGCAACAACAAGGGCCAGCTACACTGACATTTTTGAAACGTGCTGCATACAGGAAAATAACAAGGAGAAGGAGAGATAGCAGAGAAGCAGTGCTGCATGCAAGTTCAAACCTATGCAAGTTCACTTCTTCAAAAGCTTGATCGAAGTGGCCACTATTACAGTGCCATAGGAATTAGGGGATGGTTGCTGCTTAGGGTTACAGTGTCAGCACAGGCACAAGCTGGGGGAACTCAAGGAGGCAATTTAAATCAACCAGTGTAAAGTGGGAATTATACTAGTGTTATCTCAGACTGGGTGTG
Organism: Caprimulgus europaeus; assembly: GCA_907165065.1. Next base: position 36,228,757 of record OU015523.1, on the reverse strand, counting down.
TGCATACAAAGGGATATATAAAAACTTTCAGAAGGAAACTTTCACAGTGTCCCAGATTACATTCTGATGAATTTTATGCAACAGGCCATTTAATAGAACTGGTTCAATCCAAGAAAAAGTGACAAGTTTTGTTCAAAAGAAACTTTTCATGGATAATTCATCTTCTATGAAGTTAGGTTTGAAAAATTAAATGGATAATTTTACCTCAAGATATTCTGCAATGTATGAAATCTATACTCTTTTTTTATCATGCCTGGAACAGTGCATTCTAAAAATCCAGCATCTTCAACTTCGCTTGGGGACACAGCAAGAAACCCTCAAGAAATCATTTAATCAGCAATGAGCAGCAGGGCATTGATGAGGAATAAATACATTCCAATAAAAAAGTCCTGAAAATACACACATAAATTTCATAACAACTAAGTTTTATTATCTATCAGCAGTTGGTTGTCAACACAATCGACGCACATGCTCATCAAGAGTAGTCCCTTCCATGCAAAATAAATTTAACAAATTCTTCAATAAGCATTGTTTCCATCAGTTCAAAGAAATGAAAACAAGCATTAACACTGCTGACTGTATTGCACCTGAGCTGCTTTGAAGCTTTTGCAATTTATTTCCGATTTTAGTAGAATTTTTTGAGTTGCTCTTTCAAGGGTTATTTTCAGCTGTCAGTTAACAGTAATTCAAATCTTCATTTCAGAGTTACAATTTTATCTATTGTTTCAGGCAGATTCCTAGTCAACTTGTTGACTGTGTTCAACACATACTGTTTATTTCCATGCTATAAACCTCTATATTTATAAAGATTATCTACTGAACACTGTCAGATTCACAAGAAACATTCAAACTAAACAAAGTCATTGTCCTTACTTTAAACCCTGTATGACACATTATCACAGATTCCCTCATGACAGTTCTTGGGCACATCTTGTGAAAACCTTCAGTGACCTCACATTAACTTCAATAGCATCTGCTAGTTTCCACAGAACAGTCCTCTCTCCATAACCTCATCTGGTATATTACCTCAGGATTGAAGTAAGAACCATAATTTTCCAAGTTGTCCAAATAGATAACCTTTTAACATATACTCCATTTTCAATACTGACCTGTAACAATAGCAGTATGTTCATCTCCACATGATATAAGTACAGGCTTGTCATTTTTGAACCAGAACTTGCTAGGAACATCTCCTGCAAATTTGCTTTTTCCAAATGTGAAAATAGCACCTGATTCTAAAACACAAAAGGATAATGTCAATTTTAGTGAAAACAAATTTTGACTCGTACATTTTGAAACAGTCATTTCCTATTAATTCAACTGCACATTTTAGTTTCCTAGCTTTTTCTCTTTTAAAGAAATGGCTAAAGGGTTTTCTTTGGTTTCACTGAGACTACTTCATTTTCAGGCTCACATTTTAGTCCTTCTGATCATTCTTAGCTTCCATGAATTTCCTAATAGAATAGGTATGTATACTCTGTTCTGAGGATACAATAATTTATTTTAAAGTACACTAATGTACTTTATCACTACCCTCTAAGAAAAACTACTAGGTGTGTAGAAGAAAGAACAAAGAACTCTGAATAACTGCTCCCAGAAAGTAAAATTAAAAACTCATCCTGAAAGCAGGCCGAGACAAAGAGTTTTCACTTACATTTATACTTGAATTCAAACAGGTTTTCCAAATGGGATTAGAGAGAGACACACACACCCTGTGAAGAGGTCACAGGCTCCAAACTGACCACTCTTCCTCACCCATCTGAAAAGATACATGTGCTCTAAAAGTGGCCCCCTAAAATCAAAACTCTCAGACTTCAAAACATGGGTTGGCACAACTGTCTTTGATCATAAGATCATGATCTAAAAAAACCAAAACAAAACCACCCCAAAATAAAGACCAGATAGCTCTTCTGTCCTTATAATCTGTCTTCTCAATTCTTCACACTTTGGAAAGTGTCAGCAATGTTGTTTTAAAACACAGAATGTTATCCATTCACCTTTTGTTTAGTATGTGGCTTGACACAGGAAATATTAATACTAATTATTAATATTAATTCTACAGGAAAATAAATGAACTTACAAGTTAAATAATTTGCCAAAAGCAATGCAGATAATGTGGCAAAGCACAATTAGACATCCTATTTTAAAATGTCAAATCTTGTGCTTTAAGAACAGAATCATTTTTTTCTAAAAAGAAAACAAAGAAAAAAACAAACCTTTTCCTTGCAGACTTTTTGTTAACATGCAAGCTATGATAATACAAATACACACAGTAACACCAGACTGCTTCTGTAAAATTACATATAATTTGAGCATAACATTGAAATATCTCTGTGTATTTACTCTCAGTGAAAACAAATCTCATTAACAGTCCGCAACCCAGCTCCAAAACTCAAAGTTCTCTCTTAAACTGTAAATTTTATACTCATTTTGAAATTCTTTAATGCAAAAGTTTCCCATATTTGTAAATGAGATGTTATTTTGTGCATCGGGTTCAGGAGGCATGTATAAAATTGTATTTACTGCCTCCTTAGATGTGTTTTACTGTCACTGTTTTATTAAAAGCAAGCCTTGTGCAGACTAATTCAAGCTTTTTAAAGAAAGGGTTGAGTTTTTTATCATTTTAGGTAGACACGGCTACAACCACAGACATGCTAAAAAGCATCTAAAAACTCTATTTTGTTTTAAGTTTTAAAGTTTTAATCTCCAGCCAGAGAGCCATGCTGCCTATTTGAACAAGCTTACAGTGATGTCTTTGGCACTGGTGCCAAAGCAGAGCTCTCTGGTTCATTTCTTCGTCTTTCAGAAGCATTAACATGAACAAATATATATATAAATTCTTAATTCAGTGTATACAAAAAGCAGACAGCTTAGTTCACCAACATCCTTCACATCTCATGCACTTCACAACTGAAACCCAAGCCATCAGCTTGGAAATGAAACCCCACCAATTCATAAAACTAAATCCCACAGAACATAAATGAGGTTTTTGCTGTGCCGGCACCGAGCAAAAGCTTAAAAATTACCGTAGGTCAAACCACATTTATTAACCGAAAAAACCCGTCTGTTAAGGCTATAGCACGCCGGTGACGACAGCAAGGGTGCCCCCGTCTGATCTCTGACGTCGGGGTACGTATTTCTCCCCAGACGCCGGATGACACGGGCGCTGCGGGCCACCCGCACCCGCAAGCCGGAGGGAGGCCGGAGGGAGCCGGGGCTGGCCGCGAAGTGCGGAGCGGGGCGAGCAGGGGCCGCGGCCGCACGCCGGCACAGGGAGGCGGCCGTTGGGGTGCCGGTGATGGCGCCCAGCGCCGCCGCGGTGGGGGAAGCGGGCAGGGACAGCCACGGGCGCACGAGATCCCCCTGGGCGGGACCGGGCCGCAGCTCCGTCCCCTGCGCGGGACCGGCACCACTCACCGGGCACCGGCAGCTCATCCTCCTCGGCGGGCTCGGCCATGGCAGCTCGCGGCCGACGGCCGCCGCCGCGCCCCATGCAGCGCGGCGCCGGGCTGCCGGAAGTAAACAGCGGCCCTGCCACGGGCAACGGCCATAGAGAGCGGCGCGGCGTCGCGCCCGGGAGGCGGCCAGGCGTCGGGAGCGGGCGCGGCCTGCGGGCTGGCGGCCGTGGTGGGGGCAGCGCCCCCTGGCGCCTGGCGGTGGGCCGGTCACCGGGGCCTGCTATTCCCGCCCCGCCATCTTAAAGTTCCGCCGGGCTGGCGGAGGCCTGTCCGAGCTTTCCTGCGTACGGGAGAGCGCGAAGGAGGGAAGCTCACGGATGCTTTAAGGAGAGAAGACTCACTTCTCTTGAAGGGCCTTTGCGAGTCTCATCTCCAGCAGAGCTTTGCTTTCCTGGCACCGTCCCTGTGCACACCTGTGCACACCGGCATCCTTTCTGTCTCCCTCCTCTCCAGCCTCTGCCTCCGGCTCCCAAGGCAGCCATCTCGCACCGGGGCTCTGCCTTGAGCTCCCTGCTTATCCAGGCCAGGCTCCTGATGCATCTCTGGAGATATTCAAAACCCACCTGGATGCTTTCCTGTGCAACGTGCTGTAGGGAACCTGCTTTGGCAGGGGGGTTTGGACTAGAGATCTCCTGAGGTCCCTTCCAACCCTGACCAGTCTGTGATTCTGTGATCTTGCTTTGCTGAGCGATTGGATGGGCTGTCCAGCCTCAGCCACGTGAACAGGACATAACTCGGAGGTTTTGTCACTGCTGTGATTCTACTGACCTAAAAGACAAGTTTCCTCTGTTTGATGGTCTGAGTTTCACCAGGATGTCCATGTAAAGTCTTCTCATCGGGTGCACAAGAAGATGTTCAGTCGTCCACTGTGGTGGTTTCACTTGGCTGGCACTTGGCTAGCAGGCAAACAGCTGTTCACTCACTCCCCCTCCCAGGAGATAGGGGACAGAATTGGGGACAAGGGTAAGACTTGTAGGTTGAGATAACAATAATAATAAAATAGGGAAAAGTGATCCACAGTGGAACTGTTCACCACCTGCCAACCAAGCCCAACCCCTTCCCAGGTAACGATCCCACTGGAGCAGTAATCTCAAAACTGAAACCACAATCCTGGAAGAACGAGAGCCTGAGTGAAAGCCAGAGAGAAAGAAAAGAGGAAGAGACCCTCACTAACATACTGGACATGACATGATATGATATGGAATACCCCATTGGCATATCCAAATGCCAATTTAGCTAATTAATTTAAACATTCCTTGCCCACCCACCCCCCCCAGATCTTGCACTTATAGACTAACAAAAACACAAAGTCCTTCAACTTCCAGCAAAAAAATAAAAACATTGGTGTGTTCTCAATGTTTTTCTCATAACAAATCCCAGGCCAAAATCAAAACACAGCACTATTGTAGCTACTAAAAAGAAACCCAGCTCTGTCTCAGCTAAAAGCCAGAACATCCACCCACCCAAGGACACTTAGGTGATGGAAGTTGTGCAGACCCTACTGGAATAAGTCCAGGGGCTTGTAACCTTTTAACCATGCTTAATGTGTAGTCACAAGCTCCCAATGGAGCTTTTCCCTTCCCCAGAAAAATCTATGGTCATTTATGGATTCTCATTTTTTCGGTGTTCCTGTGTGTTTCAGATATGATGGGTCATCCCTTGCCAAAAGAAAAAGGTCTTGCTTTCAGGATGATGTACTGCAATAGAGGCTGCAGCTGGCAGCCTGGACAACCAATTTAAGCCTTGTTTTATGCAGAGTTTAATCAATACAGCTGCTGGTGCATAAGATGAGTTATCCATATAAATACGAAGAAGGGTGCCCACGTTTTCAAAAGGGAACAAAAAGTGTGATTTTTGTCCCTACTTGAAGCAGCGATTTCATCTCTTTGAACCCCAATATCCTGCTGACACTTTCTGCCCTAGCTGCTACTCCTAAGTCTGAAGTGAGGGGATATCCAGCAAAAACTGTTCAAAATAAAACTGAACAAACATTGTTCCAGAAAGTGATGCCTGAGATTGTAGCTACCTGATACAGTGGTTGCCAAGAACATAAATGTGTTTTGAAACACTGGGGAAGATTCATGGGAAGAAGGTGTCTACAGCAGGGTTTTGGTTTCTGTGGCTGTGATATCGTATCTGAGGATCAATATCTGGTTGAAAGAGATGGGAGTCACCTCACAAAGTGGGACACAAAATGTGTCTCTGCTGGTGGGATGGCTGACCTGGTAAGGAGATCTTTGAACAAGGAGTGATGGGGAAAGGACAGTTACCAGCAGTGTCTGCAAGTGGCCAGACACTGAGCTCCTGGAAGACTTCATTGGCCACCACTGAGTGCAGGATGGATGGAAAAGGCTGTTTATAGAGTGGGCATTTGGCCTTGGTTTTGGTCCATCATTGCATGCAGACGAAGCAGAAGTTGTGCTGGCAGGAGCCCAATTACACCACATTGTCCCAGTTGTCCAAGCAGACACGTACCGCTGGAAGATGCAGCTGAGGGCATAGCGGGGTGCAGCAGGTTGGGGAGTGCTCCCCCTTAGAGGTGCCCCAGCTGCTGAAGCCCCATTCCACAAAAGAGAGGCATTGAGGTTGGGTTCTTCCTCAGGGTGGGAGGCTGGGGAGTGGATGAGCTGTGAAAGGACATTGACCTCCCGAAGCCCTTCTTTCAGGTTGAAAGGAAGCAGCACAGGCACTCTTGGTGCACCACCCCACAGCCACTGCTGTAGAAATGTTTTGCTTGCCTTTCCCTAGGCTGACTACTGCTTCCACTCAAGAAAGGAGATAACAAGGGTCAGTCTTCTGCCAGCTCAGAGAGGAGAGAAGCTTTATGTTCATATTAGATGAGTATTATCAATATAATTCCTTTATCCTAATCTATTTTTCTCTTACACTATATTATTCTCTCTTCACCATTGTGTCTCAACTCATGTACTGCTATTATTCCATTTTCAATACTAAGCCCTGGAATATAGAAATATGCCAAACCAATTCAATTCTTATTTCAACATCGAAGCATTTTATGGTGTTGAAACAAGCGAGTCAGTTTTTCACAGGGTAGCACGCTGAGCCCTGGCAGTCCAGGGGCAGCTGGCAGGAATGGGGGGTGGCTCTGGGGCTCTGCGCTCAGGGATGCTGCTGGTATCCCAAATGTAAGAGACGCACGTTACACCAGCAGCAATGCCAACACTGGTCTGACTCTTCCACGCCTGGTGCTGCTCCCTGCTCACAGGAGCTTACGAGGGAATTGGCCCATGTAGGAACTGGGGTTGGGCAGTCACTGCACAGGGGCGACCTGACAAAGGGGCACTGGCACTGTCCCTTCCCTCTGAGGATGCAAGATGAGACTGAGGGCTTGGCACCTCGACCGTCCTTCCTTTCTCTGCCGTCTTTTCTCCTGGGTAATGCTGTTGACATGCTCAGTCCCCAGGGGCTGGGCTTGAAGGCCATGGGAGTCATTTGCCAGAGAAGGGCAAGCAAGAGGGAAACCACGGCCTGGCTTTCTTCTCTATGTGCAGCTTTTCTGGCTCTTTCATTCCCCTCCCATTCCTTTCTGTTGGGTTTTGCTTCTGCTTCATATTTCCCCTGGCGGCCTCTGCGTTTTTCAAGCATCTCAATGTTGGTTTGGTGCAAGGGACCTGAACAATTCCCACCAAGAGCTATCACCCTGCATGACTTCTTCACTACAGTCTCTTCTGGGGAAGTAAAACTTTCTTCTATGTGTTTTAATTATATGATTCTTACATTGCAATTTCAGTGTATCACCTTTGCTGACAGATATTCCATCACCTTGATTTAAATGAGTACACTTCTCCTTACACAGAGGAAGAAATGAGAAAGTAATGGCCATATTTCAATACCACCTGTGGTGCAGGTGGCATAAAATCTTATCTGACAATTGTATTTGAAGGTAGAAATTTAAATGAAATCACTTACTATTTAGCAATTGACCAACATCAGATTATACAGAAAGCAACTTAATGTGAGGAGGTATGCTACACAGGCTGGAATATTTAAGTTTCTGGGCCTCACTGGGGGCTGTTTAACACTACCATAGCACAGTTCAAAACTTGGACCAAAAAAACCCCAGGAAATTACACATTTTCTGATGTAGCCCTTCTTCATTCTTGCCGAGGCCCTGAGGGCATGAATAAGCCTTGATGGCCCTGCCCAGCCCCACACCCCTGGGCCCAGGACCCTCATTTTGTCTCAGCGCGGGGCCATCTGTCCCTGCCCAGGCTGTGCTAGGGCCGCGGAGCCCCCACTGCCATGAGCCCATCCCCAAGGGAGCTGCTCCCCTCATGCTGTGCCCTGACAAATCTTCTTTTGCCTTTTTCTACTAGCACAGGCTCCTGTATAAATATTTAACAAACACAAAATTGCTCTGAAATGGTATTGACACAGGTATGATAGGATGGGCCCATAGAGAAGAGCACAAGCTCCGAGTGGTGCAAGACATCACTATCTGTAGAGTTTGACCAAGGAAAAGCTTCAGTGTCAGCCCCCGCCAGGCACAGCCCTGGCTGGGACAACCACAGTGAAGACTTTGGCTCTTGGATTTCCCTTGTTTGCACAGCAGTGCAGCTCGTTCTCTGCTTCATATGCCTTTGTAGCTCTTTATCTGTGGGACTGAGAGAAGTCTTAACGCGAACAGAAGATGCTGTTTAACGTGAGGAGCTTCTTCAGTATTGCAAAACTAACAGGGACCAGCAAGCAGCTGCTGCGACAGTTTTGGTAAGCTTATCCTTTAGTTTTGTCTGGTGTTCAGTGATATTTAGTCAGAAACCTGGAGGCAAAAGCGGCTGAATACTGTGAAGGAGTGAGTGTTTCAGAGAAAGGCGCTTTTTCCTCCCACGTTTTTAGTGCCCTTTTGCCTCCCAAGGCAGCAAGCTCTGTGTCTTCAGGAGACTGGTGGATTTTCCCTTTTGGCGCTGTTTCCCTTGAAATACTGTTAATTCTTTCAGTGGGATTTAGCAGCAAAGTCAAGAAGGAATATTTCTTCTTCAGGTCAGTGTATGCTGCAGGTACTATAATCAATAAATAACTATCCGAATAAAGTACCAAAAATTCTTACGCGTTTAGACAATTATCATGGCCGGCACTAGGGGTGAAATTCTCTCCTTCAAGCTGCAAGGTGAATCTCCACTCTGGTATTTTTTCTGTCTCTATATACACTGAAGGCATGCAGGAAAAGCAAGATGTGATAGGAGGTTCAAAGTTAACCCAGTAGACCTGGCTCTGTGACATGGCTTTGGGTCTTTCTTCAGCCACATAGAAATGCCTGTCCCCCATGCCTTCAGAAAAGTACCTGTGTGACAGTGTTTCAGTAAGCTGCTTCTCATGCTTGTCACATCTCCTGAATCAGGTTAAAATTAAAGACTTGAAGATTAATTCCACATCTTCCTATGCTTTCATGTCTGTCTCAATAATAATAGCATTAGCAGTATTATATAACAAATTATTAGTTCTAGAAATCAATATACGGGAATTTCATATTCACATGAATCCTAATATGCAATAAGTCATTTTTATTTATCATTTCTACATTACATCAGATGAAAAACAAATGTTTTCCAAGTTCTGTGATTTATTTACTACAGTTTTAAAGTGGTACTGAAGCCTGGGTGATAACTGTTTTATAGATTTTTGATTTTCACTGCTGGCAATTGGTGGGAACTTTCTCTGTTTAGCAAAGATGCTAGAAAAGCAAGTTTGTAAAACAACTGCAGTAAAGTTGGTTTTCCAATAATGTCATCCAGTTTGTTAATTTCCCCATGTAATGATGTTTGTCATTTTTAGGGGTTTTTTAACATTATATCATAATGTTGGCATAAGCTACCACTACTGTCTGAGCATTACAAGTTAAGCACACTGGGGTTGATAACTGTAGGATAACCTAATATTTATTTATCAGTCTGGAATAAGCCAACTGCTTGACCTTGCAATTCTGCCTGTTACATTTTAACTTTGGTATGTTGTCTCATGTTCCTTCTCCAGAATTTATTTGTCCACTTTTGTGGAAAACAGGGAAGGGAACACATTTCTTGAAGGTCATAGCAATAAACCGGAATAATCATGGAAACATAGAGGTCAGGAGCACACCTCTAGTCCAACTTTCTGCTTGTAGCCTGACAACAGCATATGAGGTCACCTGTGTCTTTGCTTAGCCATGTCTTGAAAATCTGCAAGGATGGTAATTCCAAATCCTCTCTGGGTGACCAATTTTAGTGCTTCACTATCTACCGGCGCAGAAATTAGTGCTGGATATTTCTCAGTCCATTTCTCAATTGTACCACATGGTAAAACAAGACCAATGAACAGAAGTTCCTGCTTGACAGGTTAAGATTAGACAATCTCTAATTCCCTGGAAGCAACTGTAGGCTGCAACTAGAAACTCAAGGAGCAGCACCAAAGCTGCCCTGGAAACAATGCAGCAAAGAAGAGTAGAGTGACCAAGCTGCAACCAATTGCATAGATTTTAAAACAGGACAAGTATTTTTTTGTTTGCCCAAACTAAATAGAGTAGCAAATTCCTGTTCTGAAAAATAATAATAATTAAAAAAAACAGTTATGAAAATAATTTCTTTCAGAATATACACATTGAAGTTAGAGCCAGTCCTTGAATATCAACTACGAGCCTTGGTACTCAGGCCTAGATTTCAGTAGCTTACCTTGGTAGGCTGTTTTTCATGCGATGGTGGAAGCTACCTGACCCATGAATGTCCAGCCTTTCTTATAATGCCAGGTATATTCTATTCTGCAGCTGTTGAATACAGAAGTACAGGAAATAATTTTGCTAGCTTTGTAACACGCACTTCAGATTAAAAAATGGGGCATTTAGATGTTTCTAGGTTGTTTACCTCAGATTGGAGGCAAGCATGGGGACAGGATAACACTTACAGCAAAACATGTAACTTTATTTTACTGATGATTGTAATGCTATGAATATTAGTCTTTATGGCTTCAAAATGTGCATTATTATTTTAAATGGTTCTCCAACAAATATTTGTTAATTAAGTCACACATACAGTTTAGATTGTATTTCACTTAAGATAAATTTTCAGAGACACCCTAAGAAAATACACAGGCAACATTGCTCTAAACTTAAAAAACAAGAAATCCATTCCTTTATCAGAAAAACCCAGCCCTCCTGCAGTTTGGGGGCCTGTGCAGGTACCGGACTCTGGTGGTGCACATTGATGAGAATCTTTGTGGTGCTTTGCGCTTAGCTTAGCGGTGGATCCTCTGTCAGTCTGTGTAATGAATGCCTGGAGCACATTGCCCTGATGTATGGCAGCATATACTGAGTTCCAGCAATATTAATCTGCAAAGTATTTGCATGGGCTACTTCTTCATATATTCTTGTTGTTTCTGCTGTTACATATAATCCTTTTCACTGTGAAAAAAGTCTTCTTAGTAATGGTGGGGGTATAATGTGTATCTAAAGCACTTTTAAGTTGTCCAGAAGGAAAACACACAGCATTTAGTTATCTTCAGTTACAGAAAAAATTCTGCTACATGAAAAGTCATGCAGTTTGTGCTGTGATGTTAAATGGACAGTAATAATATGTGGCATCATTCCCTTAAGAGCTCCTATCTTCCTCCAGTTTCAGTTCTACGCTATACCATAAAATTCTGCAGAAAAAGTCTTTCCCTTCAGGTTTAACTAATATAACACCAAAATCTTTAGAAGCCATAATAGGCCTAACCACTACCAGAGCTTATATTCACTGGAGTTAACAGAAGAATGAACAGAAATTCTATTTTTTGCCCCTGAATTTTCCTAGCTATGGGCTCCAAGGCTTGGCAATTGGCCGGTGCTGTAGCTGAGCCTGGCCTCAAAGTTGAGCTAAAGGGAAGGCAACTTGGAAATACAAAAGCAGTAGCTGCACTCAGTCCATTTGTTTGCATTGCTTTGGTTTCCATGGTTCCATGAGACCAGTCTAAAAATGCTGCCTTTAATTAAAAAGACATGTTTAGCTTGTACCCATCCAAAGCTTAGCAACAGTACAGTGTGGGCTGTGTTGTACTATGGAGGGCTGTAGATACGGAGAACAGGCTAAGCTGACGCTCTTCCTTATTAATCATGAGCCTATGGAAACACGGGCTTGGATGTGACTTTCATTAAGATACCTCATCTAAGCTAGAGGAAACTTGATCTTGCAACTTGTGTGGGTGATTATCAACATCCAATTTCTGTAGTCTTAAATCTGGCAGGAGGCTGGAATATACTGAATAGATACACTGCACATGCCCAGAGTACCTCTTGTGTGGTAGGAGAAGGACCACAGCACCCAACTATTGTGTTGGGTTTTTTTACCCTCTTCCCCAGTGTATTCAAGAGATTTCATGCACATTTATAGAAATGCTACTGTTTGTATTGGTGGGGATGGAACATGGAACTACACATCCACAAAGCACGAAGGAGGGAGACAGAACACCAAGATCCATTCCTTGTATTCTGTGCCCCCAAAGGGCAGCTTGGCAGTCAATGCATAAGCCATTTCACCAAGCCCTGAACAACTTTATGCCTTTGAGTTTATTTGATTAGGCAGCATGCAGTCAAGTCATATGCATATCAGAAGGCAAAATAAACTACATTTAAAGTACAGTTTATAATACAATTTGAGACACTCTTAGGGTGGTGATCGATACAGTGTGTAATGGCACATTGAGCCTGTCTGACAGTAAAAGTTATTTAAACTAATTAACACAGTCCATCAAGCTGATCTAGCTGGGTCAAATGAAGGGATCAGAAGAGATTTCAGCTGCTTGCTCATTGGATTTAGCAGGAGTACAATTTAGTGCTGAATCACAAATAGCATATATTTTTTTCTCTTTTGGCTCAGGTATGGGCCACCAGCTCAAATGAATGTTCATCTGAAAGGTCGTGACCTCCTTACTCTACAGAACTACACAGCAGATGAGCTGAAGTATTTGCTGTGGATGGCCTCAGATTTGAAACAAAGGATAAAGCACAAAGGAGAGGTAAAATGCTTTAACTGCCATTTAGGTCACTCAGATGTTGAAATAAATATTGTTCTGAAGAGTATTGGGAATGAGCCATTCAGCTGTCTTGTCCTAAACAACATCACCTGAGCTCTTAAATACTGTAAATCTTGTGACAAAAATCAAAGAGCCTTCCTGTAAAGTGTTCAGAGATACTCTTTAAACACTTCAGAGGACTTTGCAAGTAAAAAGATTAAACAGCTTTGCACACAGCACTACCTCTCTGTGCTTGGCTAACCCCATCCATTGACACATGATGTACATGCAGCACTAAATGTAGGAAATGGAAGACACTTCCCTGCATGGCATTAAATGACTGTCAGAGTTCTCCTTAACGCTAGCTCAATTTCAGTGCCAAAATACAGTTGCTTTTTCCTCCTAGAATGACTTCTTTCCTCCTAGAATGACTGCTAATAAGTTCCTTGAAGGGCAAGAGAACAAAGCAATGGTTAAAAAACCACCTATGTAACTTTTCTAATGCTGAATTAAAATGTGAAAGAAGTATTTCACACTGTAAAGTGTACAATGACAATAAAATTGAAATGCCTTCTTTTTTCCTGTTCCAGTATTTGCCTTTGATGCAAGGAAAATCTTTGGCCATGATTTTTGAGAAGAGAAGCACAAGAACAAGATTATCTGCAGAAACAGGTAGGTCTGAGCAATGGCACAGTCAGATTTCGTATGAAATGGTATGCTGTATGTACTGAAAAACGGCATAATTTTTTATTTAGCAATTTGTACTCAGAAGAAAGCTAAAGTTTCAAAGCAAAAATAGGAAAAAATGGTAGTTGATTGTGATTTACCTTGCATAGTAATGACACAAGCACATCACTTTGGTCACTGAAATTTTACCAGATCATTCCAAAACATGATAGATCAGAAATAAAGTAACAGGTAGAAGTAAGCATTTGTGGAGTAAGCTCCTAGTTGTACTGGCAAGATGCATGTTTCCTAACATCTATTTTAGTAAGCTTTACAAATTTAATTCTGTGCCAGATCTAATAAATATTTTTCTAATGTATTATGCATTTCTGCTGTCACATTTCAGAGTGCGTGTACAGGCTGGGAATCATAGTAATGCCTTGATATAAATTAGGGAAAAAAAATTTAACATGATTACCTACAGGGCAGGATAACTTGATGGAGACTCCGGGGTATTAGCCTAATAAGATCAGGCACCAGAACATTATTCTTTTAGGATACAGTCCTGCAAACACTGAAACACGTACATATCTCTATTTACATAGTGGTTGTTCTGAAGTCAATGGGACTGCTGAAATAAATCATGTGCTTGCATGTTAGTAAGGAATAACCACGAATTTGTGACACATCAAGGAAGGAGAAGCTTGCCCTTCTCACATTTAAGTTGACCCAGTGTCCCTTAGGCTGACTTCTCCCTAGTGAAGGGACAGGAAACTTGTTGAGTTTCTTGTAAACATTTCTTGTAAACACCTTGTAACCATTTCTTTACAAGGTGTAAGGGAGAAGGTAAAAATAATGGAAGAAAGAAGCAGATACACTAACTGCAAGCATTTCTGAATTTACCTTTGTATCCTCTGGCACAGCCATTTGCCTGCTGATCCTGCTCTTTATGTAGACTTCTTGTTGCTTTCTGTTTTCTCCAGATAAGCAGGACTTATCAATGGGTTTCTCTTGTGCATTCCCTCTCTGTGAAGACTACCCACCTTTTAATTCTGGAATTTTTAGTTTCCATTTTCTAGTTGCCTGCCATACTGGTACATGGACAGGTAATGACAAATTCTCTGAATCTGTTTATCCTTCATGCTTCTGTATGCAGAGGGAATCACTATTTAGCCCTTTGCTTTTGAAGGCTTATGGAGGAGGGAAGCTCAGGAAAGTTCAAATGAATCATCTTAAGGATGGGAGTTAATGCACACAAATTCATCCAAGAGGGATTAAACTCCAGTGAAATAAAACCAATTTATTTCTGAGTGAGAGCTTCCACAAGGAAGTTTAATGCATTTAATGCAGTTCTGTGCATTAACTTCACACCTTCAGTTAATTTGTCTTAAGTCCCTTAGGCCTAGGACTTTGTTTGAAAGGCAGACAACTTTTTTCTGTCCATGGAAACCCCATACATTTCAGCTGCTTTTTTACATATATAACTTCTCCCTTGGAATTTCTAACTCAAAACAAATGTGAGGTCACATGTGTTCCTTTTAGCTAAATAAGCTAATTTAATAACAATTTTCAGTGAAAGTGGACATTGAAGTGGATTGGAGTGTTTATTTATAAAATACCTCAGTCATCTCAAATAGCGTTTCCCACTAGTTGCACCTTCAGTATCTTGAAAGAGGTCACTTGTGGGACAAGGTTCTGGTGATGAGATTAATCTAAACAAACTTTGCAACTCTCAGGAACAACTAGGTGAAAAATAAATGGGTTTAATTATAAAGGAGTAGAGGCTTGGAAAGCACTGATTACAAAATCTGCTCTGTGCAGTTTCTAGGAGATTGTTGCCATATGTTAACACCATGGAAGCCTTTTCAGAAGTCCTGCTGTCCCTATGCCTATAAAGAACACCATTATTGAAAAAATAAATACACAGAATCACAGAATGGCCAAGGTTGGAAGGGACCTCTGGAGATCATCTGGTCCAACCCCCCTGCTCAAGCAGGGTTATCTAGAGCCAGTTGCCCATGTCCAGAAGGCTTTTGAGTATCTCCAAGGATGGAGACTCCACCACCTTCTGGGGCAACCTATGCCAGTGCTCAATCACCCTTTCAGTAAAAACATGTTTCCTGATGTTCAGAGGGAACCTCCTGTGTTTCAGTTTGTGCCCACTGCACCACTGAAAAGCACCTGGCTCTGTCATCTTTGCACCCTCTGTTCACGTATTTATATACATTAGTAAGATTCCCTCTGAGCCTTCTCTTCTCTAGGCTGTGCAGTCCCAACTCTCTCAGCCTTTCCTTATCTGAAAGATGCTTCAGTCCTTTAGTTATCTTCACAGCCCTTTAACATGGACATACTGACTCTCTGCAATATGTCCACGTCTCTCATGCTGAGGAGCCCAGAACAGGACACTCCACAATGCTGAATTAAGGGGAAGGATCACCTCCCTCCACCTGGTGGTAATACTTTATCTAGTGCAGCTCAGGATACCACTCTCCACCTTTCCCAGAAAGGCACATTGCTGGCTCATGTTTAACTTGGTGTCCACCGGGACCCCCAGGTCCTTTTCTGCCAAGCTGCTTCCCAGCTGAGTCACCCCCAGCATGTACTGGTGCATGGGGTTTTTCTTCCTCAGGTGCAGGACTTTGCACTTCTCCCTGCTGAGCTTCATGGTGTTCCTGTCAACCTGTTTCTTCAGCCCATTGAGGTCCCTCTGGATGGCAGCACAGCCCTCTGGTGGATACACTTGTCCCAGTTTGGTGTCATCAGTAAACTTGCTTAGAGCACACTCTGCCCCATCATCCAGATCATTAGTGAAGATGTTAAACAGGAACTGGACCCACTATTACCCCTGGGCTACACCACTAGTCACTGGCCTCCAACTAGACTTTGCGCCACTGATCACCACCCTCTGGGTCTGGCCATTCATCCAGTTCTTAACCCACCTACTGTCTGCACATCCAGCCCATACTCCACAGCTTCTCTATGAGGATCTTACGGGAGACAGTGTCAAGGGCCTTAATGAAGTCCAGGTAGACAATTCTCATGGCTCTGCCTCATCTACCAGGCCAGTCATTTAATCATAGAAGTTTATCGAGTTGGTCAAGCATGCCTTCCTCTTGGTGAAGCCATGCTGACTGCACATGATCATTTTCTTGTCCTTAATCTACCTGGAAATGGTGTCCAGGATTAGCTGCTCCGTGGACTTTCCAGGAATTGAGACAAGGCTGACTGGACTGTAATTCTCTGGGTCTTCCTTCTTGCCTTTCTTCTATATAGTGGTGACATTTGGTTTCTCCCAGTCTTGGAGGGCTTCTCCCAGACACCAAGATTGATCAAAGATTATCAAAACATTAATTTATAATGTATTGTAAGAGAATAGTTGATGTTTGTGGCCTTCCCAACATACTATGCCTCTAAACTGTTTTATTCTGATGATGTTGCAACTGTACTGAGTAATGTACAGCTCCTTGTGGCATAATTCATTGCCTCTTCACTCTCTTGAACAAATATAATCTTGTCCTAATGCATATTTCTGAAACCTATATTGTTTTACCATTTCTAAAAGTAGTAGTGGTGTTGTAAGTTTAATGAAGAACTACAAGTGACTTCCATAGGGTATTGGCAAAGTAAATCCAGTTTTGTGGAGCCTACTAGATTTACTGCTATCACTGGCTGTTATATGGGAAAATGTGACATCTCTGCTATTGTCCTGGAAAATGGCATCTGTTTGCAGTTAGAATCCCATACCCATTCTGCATATAATCTTGCATACTTTTTGAAAACAAAGGTATTCCACATGGTCATATATTACTTGTAAAATAAACATCCTCAGGCATGGCATAAAGGTGAATGCCCTATTTTTCTTATAGCTTTGATGTAAAATATTCTGATTGTCAATGTTGCTCTTAAAATATACAGCTGCAGTTACATTTTAGTGAACAAGCCATAAATAAATCCAACCATTTCACAGATGCTGAATGCAGACAATATGTCACGGGATAGAAATGGAGAGGAAACAATACAGGCAGAAAAGCTCTGTATACCTTCTTTCATTGTGCACTGGAATATACAAGGTCTTAACAGCTTTACAGAGGTTCACTGCCACTGGCTTTAGCAGAATTACTCCCAACTTACTCCTTTTACACGGTGGGGTGAGAGGGACATGACATCCATGTCTGAAGGCTACTACATACAGTCACAGAAATAATTGCATCACTTCATATGTTCTAATGTAGTGGGGGTGGTATTGCATGGCAGGAATATAGAGTATGTTTTTTTTGTTGGAATGGTTAGGATTATTTAGCTTGGCCACATTACAGAGGGGGCAAGAGCACTGTTTTAGCTTTCTCTCCAGTTAGAGAGAAAAAATTGCTTGTCAGTTTTTAGGTTTCTGCTTTAGGAATATTCCTGTAATTGCTGTCTAGGAGAGTTATTTGTTATCAGTCTAAACTGAAAAATGCTTTCTAGATTGTAAGTCCTGGCAGGCAGTGAGGAAACTAATGAATCCAAATCCAGATTTCTTGAAATACAACAAAAAAATTACTTCCTTTGAGTTTGAGAAGCTGGCTGTGTATGGCTCCTGGTGGCAGCAGGGCAGCCCCACAACTGTGTATTCAACATGTGAACTAGAGGATTCGCTCTGGCCCACTTGCTTACCTGGTGTAGCAGGGACAGGCTGGAATGGAGATTTAACCTGTGTCTGCACAACCACCAGCACTTGCGTCCTGTGTGAAAGAGTTTGCGTAAGTGGGCTCAATAATGTGCCACAGCCTGAGGCATAAAACTGTCCATTTTTGAAAACTAACAGGAATGAGAAGTGTGGACATGAGATAATGATCTATTGTGGCTCTGCAGTATAAACATTTAATACAGTTTGTTGAAGATACCAGGATTCATATAAACACTTAGCATGTGGCTTTGGATATGACCAGCTTGTGACAACAGAGAGGATTAGATCTTCCAGTTTAACACAGCACTCCAGTGTGTGCTTATTTGATGAATTGGTGCCTGCATATCTTCAAAAGTCATATATTTTTTCTTTCTACTAGTAGTTTGGATGAAAGAACCTGAAGCAAAGATTCTGTCTCTGCAACTATATACAAAGCTAGAGCACAGAGCTCCTGTATTTCCAGATGGAAATTTTTGGATGGAAATATGTTCCCAGGCCCTGCACAGATGGCCGGTTCACAAGCAGAAAGCCCAACACATTAGGACCCTACTATGTACACAGACTCCAGGTGGTAGCTCTGACTGGGCTGCTTGACGTTTGGCAATTCTGAATAAATGGCCAGATTCCTCTTTTTCTACCTATCATTTATCTAAAACAGAACATGTCCCTGGGAGCCTGCCTGGGCTGTGAAGCATCTACCAAAGTGTATGCATTTAGAAGTCTAAAATGCAGAGCTGTTGTGTGTGACTTATGGGGCTAAATCACTGTCATAATTGTATATTACTTTTGAAAAAAAAACCAAAACACCACAGGAAACTGGACAGGAAAAGTTACTACAAATGACATTTCATCCTTGATGTCTTGACTTTAAAACTTGTGCTGAATTGATGGGCTATAGTGTCTAGGCAGCTGTTTGCCTACACATTCCCATAAATACAGTGTTTGTGTCTGAGCAGCAGAGAGGAGGTGAAAGTATTTGAGGAAACATAAACATTTTTCCTGCCTTAATAGAAGAAGAATGCTTCTGAATTACCAAGGAAGGAGGACAAAGCAACCAGCAAACCTGTAGTGCTTTTCTAACAGCAAAAAGTCATAGGACAATAAGTGATGCTTCATTCTTAAAAGTTTGCTGTGTTTGAGTCTAATCTTGTTGAGATTTGGAGCAATCGTTAGTGAAGACAAAGGCAAAGTAAAATCAGGCCCATTCAATACAGTGAGTGTACACTGGCTGGATGGAGCAGAGATTTGCCCTCCAGGTGGGGTCTGGAGCATCATTATTTTTAATCAGACTTTTAAGGACATTGGGGCAGTCAAAAGGTAATGGTTTGCCAGTATTATTTTTATTTATTGAGTTTTATAGTCTAAGACTGGCTGAACTGATGCAAGTGGGAGACCTTCCCTCAACCCTGCTGCCCACATGGGATGGGAGTAAATAAGGGCTGCTCTGTGTTAGGGGCCCAGTTGTGGGACCCAGGCCTGCCGCCTGAACCTAGTTGCTTGGTTTTATCTGTGAAAGGTTTCAGTGTTCACTCCCGGTTTAATCTTTTTTTAAAGAGAGCTGTGGGATCAACTTTGTAATCTTTGACAGGCCTGTGCAAACATCATGTTGAAGCTGCAGTCCTGAGGATATCTGCAGTGCCATCTAACGGCTACAACCAGCTCAAGCAGCTTTTAACCTTTTTTTTTCCCCCCCCTTTCCCTTTTTTTTCCTTTTTTTTAAAAAAAAACCCACAACAAAAACAACACGAAATTTGTTAGCACCCCCAAGAGATCACAGTTTGGTAGAGAAGGGAGGTCTCTACTCTTCTGTGCTGTATGCAGCCTTTTTTTTCCTGGCAATAAAAATAAGGTGGGCTTCCTTCTAGATTTTTGTCACAATAAAGGGCTCGCCCCCCCACAGTGTTGTCTCAACAAGGTTGGTTTGTCCACACCAAGATTCTCTGGAAATTTCCTCCATCATGGATATTAGTGACAGGGGAAGATCTCCCAGACTATTTCTCTACTAGAAGGGAGTTGTTCTTATGTGTAAAATCTTCCCCAGTGCACAGAAAATGCCTTACAGGGTTACCTGCAGCCCAGTTCAAAACCTACTCTTTGTACATCTCCAGTTGTAGAACCCTGTGTCCTGGGCTAGGCTTATGCTAAATCAGGTGCTACAGTTCATAAAGCAGCCTCTCCTAGGCCCTGTTCTCCCAATATGTGGCCACGATGGACTTGACACGGACATTCAGTGGAGGGAAGCTTTAGCCTTAAGTGAGGCAAAGACGGGGAGGTTCAAGTGTTGGTGAAAATAAGCTGTTTTCCTCCCTGCCCGTGTCTGCTGGTTGCTTGGGATAGCTTTCTAGTGGTGAGGCAACAGAAATAAGGCAGGACAGAACCTGAGAGTTGCCCTTAGCATGTCATTTGTCTTTATCCAAAATATTACACAAACACCTTCTAAGGTCCCCAAAGTGTTTCACATTCTAAAGCGATGCTCAGGGCTTTCCAGGGTTTCCTGTTCAGGAATGGCTTTCATTCTTCAGACCTGATCCATCCAGTTCCTTACCTTGCCTTGTGAATTCCTAACCATTGCAGTGTAGAGGGATGCTGGCAGTGCCCAAGGTCTTTCCTTTTTTCTCTGTCACATTTTAACTTTTAAGGCACTTGGTAATTTTTTACCAAGCTCAAGTTTGTTACAGAATTTGAAGAGACTTAGGGCTTTCTATCTGAGTGACTGTATTTGAAGCTTCTTGTAAGGATGTGGAATTACACCCAGTGACTCAGATGGCCCTTCTAGGATGCTAAGTCCCTTGAAGTAGAAATTCAGCATGGTGAATGGATTACCTGGCTCTTAACAGGGAGCCACAGTGATGCTTTTGGCAATATGTAGCCTTGCAGGTTGAGTGACTGTTCCTGTGAACACAGATCAGAACTTTTGCCTAAGGATTTTAGCAAAGCATCATACTTGAGTGGTTTTATTCCAAAATACATTTGCTTGTGTCTTGTGTGTCAGACTTCAAATGTTTGAAACATTTGGATGCCTTGCTGAGTTTTACTTTTGTTGCTGTAAATACGAGGTGCTGGTATCTAATTTATTTTTTTATCTGTCCTCACTGTAGGATTTGCTCTCCTTGGAGGACATCCTTCCTTCCTCACAACACAAGACATACATTTGGGTACTAATGAGAGTCTCACAGATACAGCAAGGTTGGTAAAATGACACTTGATTGATCACTATGTATTTGTAGTTGATTAGAATTTTGGAAGCTAGTATTTTCTTTCTGGAAAATGTTGGAAGGCACTACAAATTCCTTAAATATCTACAGATCAGCTCACAGAATCTGTAGTTCAGTATGCCATCATCCCATCCACTCTAGCTCTCCAAGATGTCACACAATGAGAAGTATTTTTGTCAAATTTGGCATATAGAGTGTTAATGAGAATGACAGTCACACAAATGGAGACATTTTATGAACCTCGGTAGTACAACTCCAATGATGACAGCACATATATTCAAAGAAGACTAGAACCTTCTGGTTCTGTTGCACCTCATGGAGCTAGAAGTACAGCTGACTGGCAAATGAAAAAGCAAGATGAAAAAGCAAAGACTTTATTTATCCTGATTAGGCTAGCTGCTGGTGGGCCTTAGCCCACCTGCAGTGACAGGGTGACACTGAAGGCCATTCTGATCCCCCTATTTCAGCAGCACCAAACTTGACCAACACTTTCCAGCCAGTTTCTGATTTCCTGTGCGCTCCTCCACCCACTGTCAGGACTGCTGTGGAGGCTGGGCTGTGACATTGTTCTCTTACTGACAGCCTTAAAAGACTGTAATCATGCCCAGTCCCACGTGCATGCAGTGATGGGTACCTGTCAGCCCATCCCCATTGCCATAGCAGAGAAGAACTGAACTCAAGGTGTTTCTCCAGTGGATTCTCTCTGACATTGCAGAAAGTAGGCAGAACACGAGGTGATCTTTTGCGGGTGCTGTTGCTGTTTTTCATAGCATTCCATGTATTAAAGACTCATCCAACCTCAGTATTGTGCTGCTTTCTAGGCAGCCCTTTTGCAGCCTGAGGTCGATTCAGTCAGGCTTAGCTGTCAGAAGGTTAATAGTGTCTGAAAAGTCCTTTTTGTTCTGGTGAAAGATATGCAATTCATCAGGTTCAATTCAAAATATGCAATCAGCCAGCTGAGGTTCCATTGCCTCTGCTCTATACTCCAGTTTTCACAATCAGAGGGAAAGGTTGGTTGAGAACTATGTTGCTGTTCTCTCTGTGATTAAATTCAAGAAAATGTAAGAAAAAGGGCAAACATTTGAACACTTTAAATTTTTCTTTCTTCTTCATTTTAACTATTGAAGTGGAAGATATACGGGTGTTGATAGTAGAAAGTAAAAATTTCCGTTTCTTGAGGCTTGGAAGTACTTAGCTCTTATTCCCTGCTAGATACATAACTCTGCCAGATCCAAAGCAAGCTGCAACAATAGTGTTTCAACAAAAGTATGTCCCACTGCCTTGCTTTAGTAAAAATCATCTAAACTTTGAGCCTATAAAGGGAACAGATTAATCTGAGACTTAACAGTCAAGTCTGAGGTACAATAGGCCACTGTGTCCAGTTCAGCAAAGCTCATACACTGCCATAGGATTCAAATACATCCCCTGGAAATAAATGTTTCATCCATCATGGGACATAGCCCCAGTTTAAGCAGGACAGCTATAGCTTCATCAGAGTGTGCCATTGAAATGCTTCAGAGCACATGCATCCCTGCTACAACTCTACTGGCATAAGAGATGGAGGATTTTTCAAGTCAGATATACATAACTGTGGTGGTTTGTGTGGATTCACCCTTTTGGCTTACAGCCTGCAGCCAAACACAGCCTGCTCTCTCACTCCCCCCACCCCTCCTACTCCCTCACCCAGGGAGTAGGAGAGAGAATTGGAAGGAAAAGGGCAAGGAGACTCATGGGTTGAGATAAAAATTATTTAACTAATTAAAATGATAATGATAACAACAGTGATAACAGAATAGACAAATGAGTGATACACAGTGCAATTGCTCATCACCTGCTGACCAATGCCTGGCCTCTGCCAGCCGGCAATCCTGGTGCCCAGACAGTCCCGAAACCGAAACTCCGGAAGAGCGAGCCCGAGCAATCCCTGAGAGAATGCCCCCGTCTTCCAGTCAACCCTGGTTAATATACTGGCATGACGTGATATGATATGGAATATTTCATTGGCACATCCAAGTGTCAGTTCTGGGCTTTGCTATTCACTGCGCTTCTCCCCTCCCAGTCCTAATGCAGCTGTGAACAGCCAAACACGATGGCCTTGAGCTCCAGCAGCAACTAATAACACCAGCACTGTTATCAACGTTCCTCTCATAACAAGTTCTGCTGAAACTAAAACACAGCTATTCTAACTGCTAAGAAATTAACTCTATCCTAGCAAAACTAGGACAACAGCTTACTATGTCATATTAAAGGTGAATGGGAAACATATCAAAGGTAAATTCCCCACACTGATGTAGGTAAGTATTATTCTCCAGGCATCTTACCTTTTCTTCCCTTCTCACTGGACCACAGTAAGCAGAGAGTCTCCTGGCTAAAAAGGGAGAGGAGGAGAGGATGCTGACAGAGGACATAGTAGGAGGGAGATGAGAGGCTGGTGCTGAGAAACTGGGGCTGAAGAGACAGAACCTGATATGCTCCACCGGCATGCCAGGCTGGAAGGACAAAGATCAACTATTCACGTCAGCTTAAAGGAACTGAAACTGAAAAGGGATGGGATACACCAGAACAGTGGGGAATGAATGAAGAAGTGCAGAGGTGTCACATTTGGGAAGAAGTGACTTCAGGCTCCAAGACAAAATGATGTGGAAAGATTGCAGTGCCCCTGAAGGTGGCAGGTGAAGCGAAAGGAAGGGTTGATTTACTAGGGGCAATGTGAAATTGCATTGTGGCACTTGTGAATGGGAAGAGAAGGACAAATGGTGAGTCTTCAGAGCAGTACCTCAGGGTGCCATGTGGGCTGGTGGCTCCATGGGAACCAGGGAGGTGTGAGTGCCAGAAGCTCCCCCTGTGTTAGGCAGGACAGGGCCTTGTCAGCTGGCACCTGTGCCCCTGCCCCCAGCCAGGGAACAGGGCAGCCAGGAAGCAGCTGGGACAGCCACAAACCAGGGCATCGGGCATCTCTGTGGGGATGGGAGCAGGCCAAGGCCAGGCTGGGACATCCACCCACGGGTAGGGGTACAGGTCAGGATCAGCATGGGCATAGTTACAGAGCAGCAAGAGATGTGACTCCCGAGAGAAGATAATTGACCTTGATGGAGGCTCCCCGCAGTGCTGTCTGGGAGCCTCCTTTCCCCTCTGACATCAGAGTGATGAGAGGTAGCCCTCAGCTGCACTGTTGCAAAGTTGGCTCTGAGCCCCAGCAGCCAAACCTCCCAGAAGGGTAAGGATGGGACGAGGGCCCTTACACCGTGCTCCCCTGCAATAACCTCTCTGAGCACCATCCCACCAGATGTGCAGGACTGTTGCTGGAGGCTCACTGCCATTCAGATACCAACCTGCCAGCAAATGCAGGTGTGCTCTGATACATAAACAGACATGCTGTGTATAGGCCGGTTTTAATTTCTTTTTAATCCCAAATGGGATAATAAAGGGCCATCAAATCTTTTGTTCACAGTCATTTGAATGACCTTTGTTTGCACAAGGAGAAAGGAAAAAGAAAGACAGTAAGCTACAAGAAATAAGGTAAAAAGTAGAAGCAGGTAAATCTTCCAGCCATTCTAAAGGAGTCTCCATTCTGTGGAGAAAGCTCCCACAATATCCACTTCCCATCCCACTTCCCATCCCACTTCTGAGCCCCCTTTTCTCTGTCACTGCTTGCTTGTCCAGGTCAAGTCCCTCTTAATGACACCGATCTGGGGATTTTGCTCCTCTGCTGAATCACAAGCACTTGCCTGCTACAGTGGAGTGAGGGCTTTCCCAAGTCCTTACGGAGCCCCACGTGCTCTGCTTGACTCCTGCTCTCATTAGCAGAATTATTATTGACTTTGCATAATCAAGGCTGAGGAGTTTACCCAAAAGAACAACCTGAGTGTTAATTCCTTGTGAATGAAGGATAACATGCCAACCTCATTCAGTTAGTGTAAGAATAAAAAAAGAATGCCTGTAGCAGACCCAGAGGGTATTTCAAATATTTACAGCCACGTGTCTAGGGTGTTGAATGCCTTAGAAGTACTTGAGGTTGAGACTTAAAGCAAAAAGGGCACAGCTCTATAAAAGTCCCAGTTTTTATTAGAACTGCTGCAGGTAAGGGTTGAAAGCATTTCTGCTGTGAACATATTTTTAGTGACTTATTACCTGCTCATAATGCAGTTCTTCCATGCTTCACAGGACATTTACATTTACACTGACACAGTAGCAAAAAGCTACCACCCATTAAGGAGCTCTAAGTCTTTCAGTGCTGTTTAGCATGGCTGATATATTATGTGAAATGAAATATAAGTACTGTATCTGTATTTTCCACTGTAGAGCAATTCCATTGTGCACTGCTGTATCTCAGTGGCCATAAGGTTCAGTGGCAGCACTGAAGAACTCATAAGATGGTTTTACCAGGCCACTGGCGTTATTAGGGGATGCATCTCTGCATCTATGGGCAACGGGTTTACTTCTCACCGGTTACTGGGAACACACGCAGCTGTAAGACCGTGAATGGCAATGAACTAGTCTTGTCAGAAATTTAAACCTTTTGAATGGATACATACTTTCAAAACAAAAACAAAACTACCTTGGATAGCAATATTCTACAGACATGGGTCAAGTTCTTTTCTCCCTTATAAACTCACTGGGCTAGCCCTTGGCTAGCAGCCAACACAGCTGTTCACCCGTACCCAGGGGATAGGGGAGAGGACTTGGGGGGCAAGGATAAGGAGACTCATAGGTTGAGATAAGAACAGTTTAATAATAGAAATAAAGAAAACTTAAACCAATACTAATATTAAAATTGTAGTGATAATGGTAACAGTGACAAAATATGTAAATGAGTGATACCCAGTGCAACTGCTCACCACCCGCTGACCAAGCCCGGCCCATTCCCAGATAATGATCCCGGAGGAGCGACAGTCCCGAAATGAAACCGCAATCCCAGAAGAGCGAGAGCCCGAGCGAAAGCCAGAGAGAGACAAAAGAGGAAGAGACCCTCACTAATATACTGGACATGATGTAATATGACATGGAATATCCCATTGGCATATCCAAATGTCAGTTTATCTTATTAATTTAAATATTCCTTGCTCCCCCCCCTCCCCCCCCCCCAGATCTTGCACTTGCAGACTAACAGAACACAAAGTCCTTCAACTTCCAGTGACAAAAATGCAAACACTGGTGTGTTATCAGTGTTTCTCTCATAACAAATCTCAGGCTGAAAGCAAAACACAGCACTATTGTAGCTACTGAAAAGAAACCCAGCTCTATTCCTGCTAAAAACCAGGACACCAAAATATACGTGAATGCCCCATTTTCAAATTCCAAGATCAGCCACACCAAAAAGACATACTGATACTTGTGTTTAGTTTTTGATTCTTCAGAGGATTCACTCAAGTAAAAATTTCCAGCTTTTCTCTGTAGAAATAAAGTTATTTTGAAAAGAGAGATATGCAGCATTCCAAAACACTCATATATTTCCATCACCGTCTTGCAAAAAGAATGAAAAGAGAAAAAGACCTTGTAAGTTGGTGATAACATAGGAACCTTAAATGAAAGTCATCTGATGAGCCTGTGCTTACTCCCCCTCACCTTCCAGAACATCACCTTTACTAAGACTCTTATCTAGCCAGGTCTTTTCTCCTGTGCAATCCCAGACTTACATGGTTTCTTTTAAATTTATTTGATTACAGGAGACTTCATCTCTTCAGATGGGGTCTATTTTTTTTTTTCTGAGTTCAATTTGGTTTTGTTTTCACAAAGAATAAATCCAGTTTCCACCTGGATTTCCTACTATAAGATGTGACATCTAGAAATATTGGCAGGACTGTCTGATGTCTTGCTGGTAAGTGTCTAATAAGTCTAGTATCTACTTTCAACAGATTAAGGAGGAAAATCCAGCAGTTTTCACTAGCTGATAGTTGATTATAGCTGAATTTCCTCTAATGACATACCATGTAAAGGAACCATCTTCTTTAAATTCTTTATCAGTCATATCAGGTAGGAATCAGCTGTCCTAACTTCCTAAAAAAAGTTAGGACAGCTGATAAATTTTCCATAATAAAAATGGAAAATTTCCCAGTATGATTTCCTCTTTTCCTTGACTGGTAGGACTGGCTATGTCTTGTTTAGTGTAGACACCTGTTAGATGGCTGACAAAAGGGACCACCCATCCCATCGCTGATGACTAGCTCAGAACAGAACAGGTTTTCCACAGCCATGTGCTTCAAGCTAGAATAAACACACACATACACACACAGAAAAAGAAACTCATAAGCTAGGAAGAGATAATGGCACGAACAGCAACTGTTCAACACCTTGCAATCAGTAAATACCTTATTTGGTTCCTCCTTTTCACTTGTAGCTGCTATTGGCAGTCTTTTCTTCAGAGAGCTCTGCAGGGAATCTTGTAACATTTTATAGGAGTTTTGCTTATGTGAGGAATGTCTGGTGTCAGTAGAAAATATTTGTTACTGTCTTCACCAGGAGATTTGTCTGTGTAAAGACCATGGCATTAACAGCCCTATTTCCACAAGAGGAGGTACCAGAATTCTTCCTGGCTAATCAGGAAGATAGACACTGCAAGGATTTTTCATATTCTTCTGTTCAGTTTCATCCTTGTTTTGTTTTAAGGTCCTATTAGAGATAACATGAAAACACACAAAATGCTACTTCAAAGTCAGGCTTCAGGGCCTGATTAAAACACAGACACAGAGAGATGCAGAGCTCAAATCCATATTTAATTTATCTAAGGAATTCAGAGCATACCAAGTGTACTAGGCTAATCCACTGTGCTAATCTCCGAGTCTTTCTCACTTTGGCAGATGAGGTTAAGGTCAGAGTGGTACCGTGACTCCTGCATGCCCCTGAGCATATACTGAGTTTCAAATTTGGGCATTACTTTAAGGCTGACACCATGTGTGCCAATATTCAGGTGCATAGGTAGGAGAAAGAACAGGCTGGTGGTGTTGGCCTCCAGTTTCTGTGTTTATTAAGATCAGGAAATAAGAGTAAATAATTGGTAATCCAAGACAGATCTGTATTCCTAATCCTCACAAAGATCACACTACTATAGAATCAGAATGGTTTGGGTTGGAAGGGACCTTAAAGATCATCTAGTTCCAACCTCCCTGCCATGACCAGGGACACCTTCCACTAGATCAGGTTGCTCAAAGCCTCATCCAACCTGGCCTTAAACCTCTCAAGCCTGTCAAGATCCCTCTGGAAGGCGTCCCTTCCCTCAGCGTGTCAACCTCACCACACAGCTTGGTGTAATCAGCAAACTTGCTATACAGAGACACTGTACTATTCAGTCAATGCTGCATTTGTTCTTTGCTAAAAGACTCAAGAAATCTTATACTTTATCTCTTCTGATGTTATCAAATTCTTCAAATGTTACAGTTTCACACAATCTCTTATCTTGGTTCAGATACCTTAACATTTATTGATGTTACATCTGTAGCTACAAACGCTAAAGAGAAGAAAACATAAAATACAGCAGCAGTTTTCATTTGCTTACCGTAGTTTGTTAATAAGTAAAAGTGCTTATTTATTAGCAGCTTGTTAAATGTCTGCATTTAAGTGTGTTATGCAGACATGATAAATTATTCACATAGCTGAAAAAAATTGATTCATTACCACTTCTCATTAATATTTATGTGTTGCACGCTGAAGGGTGCAACAGGGATATATTTATTATGTTTCACTTGGATATTTTCTGCCATCCTCTAGGGTGCTGTCCAGCATGACAAATGCAATCTTGGCTCGAGTTTATAAGCATAACGATCTGAACCTAATGACGAAAGAAGCCACGATCCCAGTAATCAATGGATTGTCTGATTTGTACCATCCTCTCCAGATTTTAGCTGATTACCTAACTCTTCAGGTAACAATCTAATCCCCACTCAGTAACGGGTGTTTTTGCTAAGTCTTGATCTGGGTAGGTATTTGGGGAAGTCAGGTTCAAAATCATTTATTCCTAGGTTTTTCTAAGTGGTAATTACATGGCACTTGTTATTTAAAGAGATCTTCATCCAGCAATATAATTAAGGATCTGTTTAATTTAAAACAATTACCTAGTCCTGTCAGATGTGGTGGGACTGAAGTTAAGCATAAAATTAAGTACTTCATTGGAATTAGGCTGCAATTCAAAAAATGTGCAGTGGGCTTTACCCATTAAGATAAAGGTGAGATGTTGACTCAACCAAAGCCAATGAAACTTTTTCCACTGACTTAAAAAAACTCAGTAGTTCACTCTTGATTCCTCCCTAACCTATGAGCAATTTAAAAGGAATTCTATCCATAGATTAGGAAACTGGTTGAACAAATTTGTTTTGAAAAGCCAGCTAATGATACCAGTGCAAACATCTAGTGTTCAGGCACTTAAACTTATTTAAACTTTGCTCACATCAAAGAATAGTTAAAGAAGATCATATTTTGTAGTTGAATCTAATTAAATAGTTGATTTGACAGAAGGATAACATTTTACCCACAGAATACCAGATGTTTATCTGGGAACAGAAGGAGTATGCTGTTTTACAATCAATTGAGGAACTGGCTTATAAAAAAGATTATTATACTGCAGTGCTGGTTGACAACTATGATGAACTCCCCTGACCTTGTTTACTTTCTGAATGAATAAAAATCACACTGCTTGAAAAAGGGAGGGCAGAATAATGTCCTGATTCATTCAGCTGTGTTTCTCAGCTGTTGAAGACTTTGCTATGGGTCATTCAGTATGTGGAAAAGATCTAGTGAGACTAGTATTAAATTATTCATGCCTTAAACTTTAAATACTGAAAGGCTCCTATGTTTAGTGAAAACTACTTTTTCTTACTTTGATCAATATTTTTCGTACAATTTTCAATATTTAAAGTGAAGACACCAGAAAAAATTGGTGAACTTGAGACTAAAATGTTTCACATACCTCAGAATAAGGCACATTTGTGAGATCACATTAGGCCAGCCACAATGAACTGTTTGAATTAAGTAAGACAGTAAGGTGCATTGAGTACGTTGTCAATCAGTAAATGTCAGAATTTCATTTAAACACTGCGTGCAACTGTAAACCAGGTGAACCTTCTGGTTGTTTTGCAGGGGATTCTGTCTCACAAGCACTTCAGTTACTAAATTATTTTATCACTTGTGAATAGCAGGCTTCAGGAATAATCTGTGACTCACGACTATTGATATCTCTGCCCCTAAACCTAGTTTTATCCATGCCACTGACTGCGGCACCAAAGTTCAGAGCACTGGCACCCTGTACTCCATCTCCAGTCAATGAAGAGAGCCCGCTGAGCATCTCAGTCACCCTCTAGAGAGCCACTGATCTTAGGGGAAAACCTATGGAGATGAGCAGAATGAGTACCTGCCCTGTTGATCATCCTCTGCTCCTCCTCCACTATGTCCTAGTATAGGGCAGCCACGGTGGAAGCTCCAGGTGAACATGAGCCCACAGGCTGGACTTTTCCTTGGTTTGAATACCTAGGGCAGCAGCAACAGCAGGTGGATGTCCTTGTTGCATCAAGCACTGGAGATGACATCTTTGCAAAGGGTGTCCTTGCCCATTTTACATAATGAGAAAACAGAACCATGACAGTTGGTGCTCAAACAAAAGAAACATTTAACGTGGAGAGATATCATGACAAAGTGGGCACTTACAGGGATCTCAAGGAGTGGCTTAGCTTTTGGACAGCTGTGGAAGGTTTTTAAAATGTACAGCACTTTCCCAGTCAGCTTGATAAGCAGAGCATTGTTTCCTCCAACCGTGCCCATCTCTTGCCCAGTCTTCCCAGCATGTTCCCTCAGCCCAGAGTTTGTCAGGAGGTCTTTAGAGGGCAGCTGGGTGGCCACCCCACTTTGCCAAGGGCATGCTGCACCACTGATTTCTGACCAACTTTCCATTTTTGCTTTCTCACCCAGGAGGGAGGGACAGGCAGGGGGCACCTCTCAGCAGTGCCCTGTGGGTGTTGGCACTGCGGGCTCTTTGCCTTTCTAACTTACCTGTCTACTGCCTTTTTTATCTCTGCACTGTACACTGAGGTGGAGAAGACTGGTCTTACAGCCAGTAGCATGTAATAAAATGGCAATTTAATCATATAATGAACTTTAACAGGTCGCAGAAGTAGGATTAACACTTGAAGAAGTGTGAGCCACAGGGTCGAGATGTTATTTACCACAATCAAACTTCTCGTGGGATTTTTGGCAGGGTAAAAAGATGTTATCTGAGTATTGCCTGCAAGAAGATCAATATAAAGATATTGAATAGTACCACTGGTTCTTTAAATGAGTTGAAAGTTTATATATAACATTTCGAATGTTTTTCTGCCATATAAAGGCAATGTATTTGATTTTAACATACATGCAAACTACAACAGTAGCACAGACTGCTAGCCTTGTATTTAAATGTAACTACAGATTTTGTGCAGCTTATTTCTCTTTAAAAATATCTCTTCCTTATCTCTGTAAATATTTTCCTGCCTGGACCTGATCCTCCCTGCTGTCAGTACATACCCAAAATGTACTTTTTTTTTTCCCTCTTCTTTTTTCTCCTGTTGCATTTGCCAGCAGAACAAATGCACACTGATCCTCTTCATGCTTAGCACATTTTTATTCTTCCATTTTCTAAATCCTATTAATTTTATCATATACCTTCTTAAGTCCTCTTCAAGCACTTTCTCTTCAGTCTGAAACTACCTAATTTCCTGTTTTGTTTTGTCAGAACATCTTCTTGCTTATGGCTTCTGAATCCCCTTTCACAGGTGCATTTTAGTGTGGTTATTTTAGCGTAGTCTGTTGCATTCCCCAAACAATGTGGCTGATTTATTTTCAGGGCTGTCAGTTCTTGTTCTGTACCCAGGATGTTCTTGTCAGATCACAAAATGTGCTCCTGTCATGAATACTGAAGTGAGATTCTTCAGATTCAACATCCTTTTGCCCAGTGCCTTCTTCCTGAGCAACCTGTAGCCCCTCACAAGTTTGACGTCTAAGCTGGTTCTGCCCTTTCATACTGTGGTCAGGATTAATGAGATGGTTTTTTTAGCATAAGTGCTACCCTCTTTCTTAAAAGTTGGGTTGAGCTGAGTTTGCTCTTGAGTTTATAACCCACTACAAATGGTTGTAAAAATTATGCAATCTGATTTTGAGGGTTTGGGGATTTGGCCTTTAAAGACTATGAGTTTGTGTGCTGGCACTGTGCACACGCAGAGCCACTTTACTTGTCTGTCTGTCTGTCCTGGAGGCATGTAACAGCCACTTGCTGAGTCCACCCGGTGCCTCTGTCTCCTGGGCAGAAGCTGTGGCTCACAACTTCTGCTCTGCAAAGCTTGGCTGGAGGGCAGCATCCCACAATTTGTATTCCAGGGACAACCCTGGGTATTGACATCGATTCAATTGATATTAATGTCACTGGCTAAATCAGCTGACTTGTAGTTGACCGCAGGACCGCCAGACTGGTAATTAGAGTGGATCCATATGCCACTAGCTTTTCATGTCACTGGTCTGAAGGGAAATTTCTTTTTCAGGAGGAAATGTTTGGCCTAAGAAATACATCACTGATTCCTTTTTAAATAGTGTAACAAATTATAGTGTTGCCCAGCTTGAAGAGGGCTGCCATATATTCTCAATCTCTCCTTGGTGTGTGAGCCAAAGAGCTCAAATTATAGTCTTAAAATTCATCACCATCATCGTCATAATCATTATTCTAACAATCAGAAATCCCAACTACGATCTGGACTGATTCTTTAGGCTATACTGGTTGAATGACCATGACAAAAACCAGTGTGGGAGTAAGAAAGATACCTGCATCTGCCTTCAGCTCAGTTTGAGAGCCAGTAGATCCAGGTTTGTCCAGTTTCTCATTTACTGGTTTGCACTGTCTCTCAAAGGGCTAAAGCTTTGACTAGTCCCCTGATTTCTATTTTAAATTTTGACAGATTATTGATTCATTACTCAAAAGCTTGCTTTAATTGAGGACTGTTATGACTGTTGTGGTCAAACATTTCAGAAGTGATCTATAATGGTGTCAGAGTTTCAGCCTAGCTGGAAGCAAGTCCAGGCAGAGGCAGACACAAATGTCCCTAATTAGTTAAACCAATCTTCTTTGAACATGCAACAGTGCTTAATCACTGAGCATACTTATTTTTTCCCAGGGTTTGATACACTGCAACCATGGCTAAAAACAGAATGAAACACTGCAAAAGCAGCATGAGTGTGAGAAACCTGACTGTAAAATTGACAATTGTTTAGCAGGAATTTTTCATGAGAATAGCAAAACCAAGTTTTGTGGCACTGCAGCAGCAATCACTAGTTTGCCAAAGGGGCATTCATAAGGGAGAAGGGCTCTAGACCTTCTACGTATGTGTAAAAATATTTTGAAGTCAGGTTCCAAATGTAAAGAGAAACTGCAGAACACCCAAGCAGTTAAAAAGCCTACATCAATATAACAGAGTTTGGAAAAACTGACGAGGGATGTAAGGGTACAAATATCTCCAGACACTCAGGAGATAAGCATGTATTGTAACGGTTCGGGTTTAACCTAGGGTGTTAGCATCGTGGCAACATACTTTTAGTGGGATTTTCTCAATGCAGTTGTATAAGCATATCCCATAAAACATGAAACAAAAATATGTCTCATATACAGTGGCTTTTGTATTGCCTCAAAGCTTTCTGGTTCTGACCAACACAATTATCTCGTCTTTCTTGGAGGCTGAGGATGTATGCGTATAAGCAGTACAGTCACTGTCATAGTGAGCTGGCTTCAGATGAAGAGGTTTGTGTTGCAGCAGCAGTGTACCAGTGGCAGCATAAAGCTTAGCACAGGATACAAAATAGGCTCCACTAGCACACACAGAGCTTGATTCTGCCTTGTCTATAACATCCTCCATTAGCTAAACGTCTTCATTAAGATGAGCTCAGCTATGTCCACTCTGTACAGTAGTCACTCCAGATGTGGCTTTGCAATTTGCGGTGCATATTGAGGGTCATTATGCAGACACCTCCAGTACTTTGTATTTTATCTGTAACAGCTAGTAGCTTGGGAAAACAGAGGAAAGTAGTTAGTATGCACTGTGCTTCTTTTAATGCAGAGCAGCAGCTGGTAATAAGGTGGAAGTTATTTAACATAGCAGTATATTTGTGACTCACTAGTCTGTGCTTTGAGCATTACAGGCTGTGATGTCTATTTTTAAACAGTAAGATCAAAAGAACCCAGGGCTGTCTCATTTGCTCCTGGCTGTGGGTTCATGTCTCAACTGTCACTAAGCCCTAGCTGGAAACAACCCCTTAAATAAATGCTTTAGTTTGGCCTTCTCCTAGGAGCACC
This sequence comes from Caprimulgus europaeus, assembly GCA_907165065.1. Next base: position 36,194,479 of record OU015523.1, on the reverse strand, counting down.
ATTGCTAGGAGATGTGGAAGGACTTTGAAAGATCCTTAGAGACCTGCAGAGCTGTTATGCTGAAATAACTTCCGTGCTCACAAAGTCCTGATTTGCTCTCCTGTAAATGCCCTTGCATCAAACCTCTGCCAACGAGCCTGCTGTTAACAAACTTCAGCTGAAAAAGCAATAGTTCTACAATACCATAATTTTAGCCCTTAAACTGTAGGCAACCTAGGACTCTATTAAGTTTAGATTTCAACAGCATTTTAATGTCATTCAGTATTTCAAATGCTACTATTTTTGATTCAAAATTGTGGTCACTGGCAGAAATGCCAATAACTTTGTTCTGGAAACAACTTCACAACTATTTGTTTGGGAGGAGCTGCTGTCAGGAGAGGAGGGGTAGTCCCAGTCCTTTTCCTGTGCCGTCTTTTGGCATCTTTTCTGTGACTGCCTGCAAGTTTGCCAGTTAGAACAGCTCCACAATGTGGATGCTTATCCTCTCTGACAAGCATTGAATCATGTCACACACAAAGTGTTGAAACACTGTCTGGCTTCCAGCTGCTACAATGCAATTGTAGTGTGGCCCAGTTTTGAACTAAGAATAAAAGGGTCTACATCATGTCTTTTGTCTTTTGAGTCATGAGGTGGAGTTGCTAAAGGGCCTCAAATTGTCCTGCTCTGGAAATACAAAACTCCTGTTACTCTTTTTGCTCCTTAGGCCTTATCTGTTGGTGGCTGAGGGCCAGAGTAGCTGCACATGTACCGACTGCAAGCGCCATCAGGCAAAGCTACAGTTAGGGCTGTAATGCTGTTGCTGTTGCAAGTTTGGGTAATCCACACTTTAAAAAATCATTGTACTCTTTGGCTGTACACCAGAGAGCAAACCCTGCAGGCCATGGGTGGCACAGCTGCTTTCAAAGTATTGATCTTTGCTGTCCTGTGCAGTTGTGATGATTTAAATGCATTCTAAGTGTACGGCCACTGCCATGGCCTCAGGGAACATTGTGTAGAGACAGCCAAGCCAGAGCAAACCCGAATAGGGATACACTCACAGTTTGGGGGAAAGCTAGAAGGAGTGCTATCCTAGGCATTAGGACTGCCTCTAAATTAAGAATGGCATATGTGTCAATGTGTCCATCACTGGAGAAAGCTGCAGCACTTGTGTCTTCATGTAAGACATGAAGGGCTTTCCCGCCCTGACCATCTTGTAGCTGCAGTAAGTTTAATTAAAGGTACTGTTCCATGCATTTGAAGGTAGCCAGCCTTCTTTGCACCAGACCTATCTGATCAATCCCCTGTACCTAGGGCAACAGCTTGTTTAGCTTGCCCAGAACATAACCCCAGGGCTGTCTGATTCATCTGGCAGGAGCACTATGGCGGGCTGAACGGGCTCACTATCACCTGGATCGGGGATGGAAACAATGTCCTCCACTCCATCATGATGAGTGCTGCAAAGCTGGGAATGCACCTGCGTATTGCAACTCCCAAGGTAAGAAAACCTGGGGAGTAAGGAAGGCACACTTTGCTCATTCCTGTCTCAGCCACTTGGATACTTCCCAAGGGCCTCGGCTAGTGGTGCTTGCAGGTATCGAGTGCCAGCTTTCAGAACCCAAGTTCAGAATCCTGATTCAGTTATTTTGGTGCAAAGCAGGAGCAATTCTACTGAATCCAACTTCAGAAGGCTGAGGGTAATTAATGACAGCAGTATAAATCACAGAGGATGGTAATTCAATTTGAGAAAACGTTACAGAGTCATTCAATGCCCTTCCCCCCAAAAGAAATTTGAAAGTTTTTTCAGACTGATGGAAGGGAGGGACCTTGACAGGCTTGAGAGGTGGGCCTGTGCAAAGCTCATGAAGTTCAACAAGACCAAATGCAAGGTCCTGCAGCTGGGTCGAGGCAACCCCAAGCACAAATACAGGCTGGGCAATGAGTGGCTTGAGGCCAGCTCTGAAGAGAAGGACTTGGTGGTGGTGGTGGATGAGAAGCTGAACATGAGCCGGCAATGTGCGCTTGCAGCCCAGAAGGCCAATAACCGTATCCTGGGCTGCATCAAGAGAAGCGTGGCCAGCAGGTCGAGGGAGGTGATTCTTCCCCTGTACTCTGCTCTTGTAAGGCCCCACCTGGAGTACTGTGTCCACTTCTGGAGCCCCCAACACAAGACATGGACCTGTTAGAACGAGTCCAGAGGAGGCCACGAGGATGACCCAAGGGCTGGAGCACCTCTCCTATGAGGACAGGCTGAGAGAGTTGGGGCTGTTCAGCCTGGAGAAGAGAAGGCTCTGGGGAGATCTTATAGCGGCCTTCCAGTACCTGAAGGGGCTACAGGAAGTCTGGGGAGGGACTTTTGACAAGGGCAGGGAGTGACAGAACAAGGGGAAATGGCTTTAAGCTGAAAGAGGGTAGGTTTAGATTAGATATTAGGAAGAAATTATTTCCTGTGAGGGTGGTCAGACACTGGAACAGGTTGCTCAAGGAAGCTGTGGATGCTCCTCCCTGGAAGTGTTCAAGGCCAGGTTGGATGAGGCTTTGAGCAATCTGGTCTAGTGGAAGGTGTCCCTGCTCATGGCAGGGGGGTTGGAACTGGATGATCTTTAAGGTCCCTTCCAACCCAAACTGTTCTATGATTCTAAGTAAGTGTTGCATCTTGGTTGGTTCAGATTGATGATGCAGCTTTTTTGAATGCTGCATTGTAATACAATATCAAATATAAAACAAAGAATCAGTTTAGAAAAAAAAAAATTATATATAAGAATTTCATTCTGTAACTGTTGAAATATATTTTTCTTACATTATCAGAACACTTTCCACCAGTTTATCTCCAAAAAAACCTTTCAACAAATTCAGCATAATTTCAAGTTTGACAGTTCTGAAATACTTTCTTCTTCCCATGGCAAATGGTTCAATCTGTATTTTTCTAACCAGTCTTAATAATTGGTAAATATCTTATATGTGTTCTGTGACGTTACCTATCATCTCTTTTGACAGGGCTTTGAACCAGACCTCCGAGTAACTGAAGTAACTGAACAGTACTCCAAAGAGGTAGGAGCCCGAGAAATAGCCCAGTAGAGTAGTTTGAATAGAGTGTATTTTCATTATAAATGAAGTTAGAGTTCCTTGTCTTCCTGATCTTCCTTCTTTTATTCACATTAGTATGGTACCAAGTTACTTCTCACAACAGATCCTTTGGAAGCTGCAGACAGTGCCAATGTCTTAGTTACAGATACGTGGATAAGTATGGGACAAGAAGAGGAAAAGAAAGAAAGACTGGAGGCATTTCAAGGTTATCAGATAACCATGCAGGTAAAAACTGAGATTTAGTTTTTTGTTGATGCTTTTACAGTTTGTGTTTATAAGAATCAACATCAGCAAAGCATGGATTTGGTTTTTTTTTGAGTGGGGCCATGGAACAACCACATGCAAACCTCCCTCCAGCTTGAAAAACTCATAAAGATAACAAAGTTTGAGTTACCTTTTACACTTCACATGGCTTGGCCTCTTTCAGAGCTTCTCAGTAAGATCTAACTCCAGAACACATGCAAGAGATCTAACCTTTTACTTCTTCATGACTTAAAAACTATTTAGAATTTTGCATTTCCTCTTTGTTACCAGAAATGATCCCCTATATTTTATATATAATGAGCAGCTCACAGATTAACTCTTAAATGCCTAGGCAGCATTTGGGGCAATTTTGTGTATATCTTTCAATAAATAAAGCATTACATATATGTCTTTAAAATCATCTAGTTGAAATGCTTATCAGCACAAGATCAGTCAGAGAAAATGTGAAGTCATAAATTATTAATAGTCCAAGATAAAAAGGACATTTTCCTTGCTCATAGAATTACTGGTTTAATTGACTGTATTTTAACATAAGTTCTCAAAATGCTGTTGGTGGGTTTGTCTCTGAACTGGCCTGAAATGCTTTAATTCATTGTTCATTGGTATTAGATCAATATATTATGAGTGACAATATCAAAAGAAAAAAAAATTAGCCTTTTAAATCATGGTTTAGTATGTTCTTGTTGCAATTATCAATAGTATTAAATATCTGTATGGTATTCAAATCAAGAGTGCACTTTATTGATCCACTAGATCACCGGAGTTTTTACTCCCCTACTAAAGCCAGAGAAATAGGAGTAAATATTTGACTTTCTTGAAGTCAGCGCTGAACTCTTACTGATTTAAATGGGGATATTCCCATCTTATTCACAGATGAGGAATTCTTTTGAGTTCATCATCCAAGTAACTAGTGGGAGCTAATATAAAATTTGTTAACCTTTTTACTAGTTAAAGATTTTATTAATGTCCTCACATATTTATTTTTATATACTTTTTGATCTACAGACTGCCAAATCTGCTGCTTCCAACTGGACTTTTTTACATTGTTTACCCAGAAAACCTGAAGAAGTTGATGATGAAGTATTTTATTCTCCACGGTCATTGGTTTTCCAGGAGGCTGAAAACAGAAAATGGACAATTATGGTAAAAAAGGAAGGTAACAGTAGTTAGAGGTTAGGGTCAGCTTCTGTTCTGCCTTACTCTGTAGGCTTGGATTCAGCTTAGTTCCTCAATGAATTGTAAGTGTTAATACATATGTTTCAAATGCACTCCACAGCACATGACAGTTTTGAATATGGGCAACATATGTAGCACAAATACTTCTGGACACAAATGTGACGTGTTTTGATGATAATCTGTTGTTGCTTGACACAGTTTTTATCACTAAGTGATTAAAAAACTATAATTTTTTGGTATGTAAATCTCTGGGTTTACTCTAATGATTAACTCAGCTGCTCAGTTTCAAAACATGTTAAATGCTGAGGTCTCAGGGACTGCTCTTAGGAACTGGTTTCTGCAGTTTCTTCTCAGGAAAAACTGCCACTGACACAAATGGGAACTTTCCCTGAGAAAGTTCTGCAAGAGCAAAGCTTTGAAGGACCCTGAAAAGTTATGGTGTGAGTAAAATACCGTGTGATCCATAGGAACCATGAGAGGACACTTGGCATTTAACATAAACCATAACTCCCCTCTTCATGTTCCTAGAATTCCAGAAAACTACTGCCAGATCTCAATCACCTGTTATTTATTGTCAGCTTTAGAACCATCATCTTGACAAAAACTAGTGAAAACTTTCAGAGGTGCAAAAAAATAAGCAAACCAGAAATGGCATTATCCTAGCTCTCGGATGAACTCTAGATGTACTCCAAGTGAATAAGTGGTTGAGTATTGTTTTTACCAAGACCTCAGATTTTTGATATGGTCAAAATTATTCACAAATTTGTCTTAAATTCATAGTTTTCACCTTAAAATTCTGAAAAGTGCTCATATTTTTTATTTTAATTTTGCAATGTTTCTAACTGCCCTAAATATTTTTTTTTTTTAAATAAACTCTTTACTTTGGGTTACGGCTGCACATTTTTTAGGGGGCAAGAAAAATGTCATATTTGTATTTTATCAAGTTATAAAGATAATGAATTTATGGGTCTTGTTTATATATTATTTTTGACCACTTTTAGCTCAAACAGCACACTGAAAAATAAATTATTTGCTCAGCTGTAGTTCCAAACAGAGCTGAGTGCAGCTACTACACGGGTAGCAGTGAGGGGCTGCACAAGCTGTCTGTTCAGTCCCCACCTCACACCTGGGACTACCTGCCACACTGAGCAGTGCTGAAGGGAAAGGAAGAAGAGGCAACAAGACCACAGCCCCTGGAGAACCTTTGTAAATCCAGTTCTGGGCCAAAATAACAATTTGCAGTCAGAGATTGCTGTGAAATCACAACAGTGTGAGACAGGTAATACCCTGTTGAAACCAAGCAAGCATGGGGCCTGTCATGTACACAGGTGTGGGGAGGATGGCAGAGCGGCTGCAACATCATGTTTTATTTAGCTGGTGTTCCCATTACTCTCATTTCACAGCCATGCCTAAGGTTTGTTGGAGTAATAGGGGAGGGCAGGAAGGGTAGATGACACACCATTAACCTCAGTGAGGGTTTTCCATGTTTTACTACAGAAAGTATAGCTAAACTGGGACAAATGTCAAAGACCTTATTCTGGTATGCCACTCATGACATGATGCTCATGGAAGTTCTGCTGAAATCCACAAGCTACTGTTTGGGTACCTACAGCATCTCCTAGCAGTGGCTGAGGATACAATATAACACACCAAAAAGGCCTCAGCATTTGATCTAAATGCATCATCTGAATTTCTCCTAAGCTGTCCATTAATATATTTTGTCTGCACTGGGAAAACCTATCAGCTACAATACAGAACATCCTCACTGATTTTCAGCTCTTTCCTGATTCATCATCAGAAATTTTAGCAAATAAATCTAAGCGTGCAGTTTTTGTCAGGACAATAATTTTCAACACAAGACTTTAGAGCTGGAAAATATTTCCCCCTTATTTATCTTTATGGAGTATCTGTTTCCAATGTGATTGGATTTTTTCTCTTCTTCCTCCTCTAGGCTGTCATGGTTTCCCTGCTGACAGATTACTCACCACAGCTACAAAAGCCTACATTTTGATGCTTGGATTCCTGCCAAGAGGAGAATATTCCTCATCGGCAGAACATTCTGGTCCGCAAATACATAGATCTTCTTCAGAAAGGATCAAGGCAATGAATGATTCTTTAATAAAACCATATAGTTAGCTGTATAATATTGCATTACATTCGTGAACATGTTCAAGACAATAAACACCATTGAAAAGATGCTTTTCATCCTGTGACTCCAAGCTGACTATCCTTTCTAGTGATCAGCATCATGGATAATGTTCCAAGGCTATGCTTTAATGATTGGCTCTACCAGCATCATAGGCATAGCATAGTCTCCACGTGGGTAGCTGTGTTGGAACTTGTATAGTGTAGTATGACAGTCATAAACTTCTCCCTATACCTGTCCATTTAATTGCTGATCTCAGGCAGTCTGTGCAGAGAGGCAGTGCGTTAGTTTGCCTTTGTTGCCTGCGCTTCTGGGCACCCTGAGCCCTGTTTCCCTCCAGCCAACCTCCAAATCCCACTCCTGTTTAACACCAAAAAAATAGAGATCTTGTGAGCATTATCTTCTTCTGTGACATTCTGGTGGGCTGGCACAGGAGGATATTGCTGTGTAATTGGAATAGAGCAGCTTCCACAGAGTTGGATGCAGCAGAGAGAGACAACTGGAAGGAACTGGTTCATTCTTTGTCCATCTGCCCTATAACATCTTTCCATAAACAGAATTTTGGCTAAAGCAGCACGTTTTCTGTTTCTTTTTTTCTAAGCAAACATGAGGGGCACCATATGATGGAACTGCATACAGCTCCTGTGCGGAAAGAATTTGCTGCATTTTGTTTGGCATTGTATCATGGTGTACATTTCAGCTAATCCTTTGCAATAATAAAGAGATTAATGACATTTGTAGTCTTTATGATGGCTGGATGTTGTGTTTAGTATTTCAGGTAAAACTTTGCATGCTGTTAAAAGACACCTTCATTGTTGTTTCTAATTAGTTTCAAGAATCTGTTGATTTTTTTCCTGCTGCAATATTGTAAAAATGTCTGTGATTTTTAAAAAATTCTGCAAATGATTTTTGATTTTCTGACCAGCTGCAAAACATTATTTAATTCCTTTCAAAATTGGAGTTCACTGCTGGGCCACACAGATCACTCAAAAGAAAATAAAAATGCATTTGTTTATCTACCCACTTATGATTGATTCATTATTTTTGCAGGCATTTGTGCATCCCTCATTAAAATTATCATTTTCCATTACAACATTACAAGGGTTTCAGTAATTCAGCGCTTATTTGCACTTCAGCAGAGATCTAGCTGCATCAATGATGGAGGAATAGAGTATGTGCTAGAAATCAATGTTTTACTTCCCAGTTTAGTATGTGGAGGAAAACACATGCAATACAATGTATTTCTGGTTGTATTAGGTCCTGCTTTTTGAATTAGGTTCCAGTTCAGTAAGATATTTAAAGGTATGGTTGGAGCTAGTCAGCTGTTCAAGCGCTTAGAAGGGTAGATATCCTTACTAACCTGATTTTAGGGCTAGATGAGAGTAAGACAACTCATTTTGCTAGTCCTTTCATAAGCATTAAGATCAGTTTTATTGTGCTGATTAATGTACTATCAGTGAAGCATGTAGATTTATAATAAGAAAGTTGTATTGTTAAATGTTTGATGGTGAGCAGATTAACAGTTATCTGCTACTCTTTTGCTCTGATTAGAGCTCAAGTGCATCTAGGTTACTGCAGACTCTTTTTATACTTGGGAATCTGAGCAGGATGCCAGACATCTGAATTCCCTTGAGATTTTTAAAACACATGTATTTTTAAAACACGTGAGCAATGGAGTCCCACATTTCCAGGAGGGTGATTTCACATGGTTCTATTCCTCTGTGAGCACATATGGCAAAGGATGATAGTCCTTGCTCTGTCTCACACAAACTGCTCCCACCATCAACTGTTCTGATGGTTTTTAGAAGTTCTGGGCGGACTCAATGCAGATGTGCTGAGCAACTGACCATTGTGTGGAAGCACTGAAGGTACCACACATTTCTGCGTGTGCAATACCCAATTTGTGCGCTGTGTGCTGGGAGCCGGGCACATCCCGGCAGGGCAGATTCAGGGAACATGTGCAGGCTGTCTGCACAGTGCACACAGAGCAGAGCTGACACTTCCTAGAGGCATTGGGTTGGTACCAAATAGACATGCAGATCTCTGCCCCAGGGACCCAGAAATATGGTGCCCTGAAGGGACTTTCACTGCCTCCCCACACAACGGAACAGCACGGCGAGGCTTAATGCACTTGGGCAGATTAAGCATCCCGGGATTGCCGGGTGGCAGCTGTGGTACCGTGCAAGGCGGTATTACTGTGCCATCCAGACTGCTCGTGAGTTCATTCCTTGAATTTACAAGTGATGACTGCAAATGTGATGAGTAAAGAAAACTGCAATAATGTAGAAAGATTTTCTAGGGGAAAAAAATAGTTATCATTATTCAAAGGGCTTAAAACAAATGTGTAGCAGGTAGCAGCCACTAATAGCTTACAGTGGTTTTAATTACATTTATTATGCTTTAATCAGGAGAAGTACTGTTTTCATTGCTGAGTGCACTTGAAGGATAGGGTGTTGTTTTCTCCGTCTTTTTACATAGAGGCAGGTCCTGCCTAGACCTAGACCTTCCACAAAAGCCTGCTCTTCCGTTTGACCTAGAGAACAGTCCTGGGCCAGTTTGGGTCTATCAAGCCTCACCCACACCTGACTCATTGAATAACCCCGTGCTCCGATATCGTGTCTTCACGCATTTGCAGTGCTGCGTTCTGGTCCCTCTCCAGGACCATGCACTGGTGGGGGCAGCTGCCAGCCTAACCCATCACATGCTCAGAGGCACAAATGTGTGACACAGGATCGATGGGGCACTTAGAGCAGAAACTGGCGACCAGAGAGGACATCCTATGCCATCTCAAATGGCCCTAAGTATTGTGATTTGGCACATGATACACTCCCTCAGTATTTTCATGACCCTTTGGAGGATTACTCCTCTTCTACACCTAGAGTTAGAAATGCAGTGTTGCCCATTAGCAATACATTTACACACTCTGTAAGCACTTGTTCTGCAGCTTGTTACTAGCAGTCATGGGATTCTTTGGTTACCCTTACGTGATTTTCTGAAAGTGATCTAACATTAATTAGAGATTCAGTAGAGAAAAAGGAGCAAAATGCTTCTCTATAATTTTCTCAAGAAGTAAGAACAACATTTTTTTCCTCTGTGTACCACAAAGCTAAGAGGTAGCACAGTAACTACAGCAGGTGAGAGGCCTGCAGAAAGAGTTTACAAATAATTAATATCTCTAAGAATAGGACGATCAGTAACTTAGAAGGTCTGAGTGGGGAGCCTGGACAATCAGAAGGGAAAAAAGAAAAGTAAGAATTCTCAAACAGAATTAATAATTTTATTTGCACCAGTTTACCTCAGGAATGACTGTGGAAAAAAATCCACAGCAGATTTACTCATTGTCTGGTAGCAGAATCAGTCTCCTGTGAGAAGCTGAGTTGCAAAAAAGGAAAAACACGAATAACTAGATTAATTAAACAGCAAGGAGGCACCAGGTTTGACTATGTGAAGTCCTCCAGAACTCTTGAATTAACATTTACCCCTCATAAGACAGGCTAGTAAATTAGCCATAATTATTTTGCTGCCTTTCAGATTTTGTGAGAGAGGGAGTAGGAGCTACGTGAAGGTCTGAGCAATGCACCGAGCTGAACATTCGGTCTGGGGAGAGCTTTCATGACTGAATTGTATAACATTGAGCTTAGTTTGGTTTTCCAAGAATGTGTAATACTGGTGGAAGTCTGAAAAACAGACTTCACACAAAGGGAAAGGTTTCTTCTTTCTTCTGGCTCTCCCATTACTCAGTTAATCACTTGGTTAATGTATTGAGCAAATAAACAGTGCTTTTTCGATTATTTTGCCACGGCTATTTAACCAGCTGCCTTTCAAATGCAGAGCCCAGAATTTCTGGGTCTTGCCCAAGGTTATGTGTACAGAGACACTTCATAAGCCACAATAAACATTTCATTCAGCTCGGCATTTGCTGTCATGACTAATGGGATACAGCTATTTGCAAGGCTATTTGATTCTTACATGATCTTGTTACCAACTCTTTGAAGAAATTCCAAACCTTTGTGGCCTCTGTAAACGCTGATGATCCCTTCCATGTGCATGCTGCAGAGGATTTTTCTCCAGGGGCAAGCAATCTGAGGTGACTCCATTCAGAGAGCAGATCTTTCACAACCACAGTCAAAGCGTTGTCTGACCCTGCCAAATCCCTTGGAAAGCTCCTTGTGGTCTGCGTTGTATGTTAGAGAACTATTGAATTCTGCTGCTCTCTAATGGGCCTGTGCTAAGGGGATTGGCACCCGTGCAAAGCAGGCTCCAACACAAGCGTAATACAGCCAGAAAGGGACAAGCATCAAAATTGCAAACTTTGCTGATCAAAGTTACTTAGTTTAGCCAAGACTATGAGGAACAGCAGTGATAGCTGGAGAAGAGTACTGAAGGGTGAGTAGGGCAGATGCAGGTCACGCTCAGTGACTTAAGCACAAAATAATGTTCACTGGGGGGAGAAAGCTCAACTACTCACACAGGTTATGGGACTTCACAGGTCCCTCTCCAGCTCATAGCCAGCAAGTTCAATGGTGTCACACCTGACTGACTTCTGTCCTCTCCAGCATCCTCATCTGAAAACCCTCACCCACTGGCTGAATGTGAGGTGGATGCTCTCCATGGGACACACCATGGTCCCACTCCTAGACAGTTTGCACTAGTGGACATGGAGGAGCACACCATGGCTCCCTTGCTGCTCACTTGCCCTGATTCCCCATCAGTGGGAAGCAGGGCATATGGGGTAGGGTGTGCAGTTGGTTTGCTCTCCCAGCCCTAGGAGGTGGCAACTCCCCCATGCCCTCAAGTACAGCACACAGGATCCACAACATGCCCCAGCATGGGGCATCCATTTCTGAAGGTAAAGACCAGGCTGATCACGGTTAACGCCATCTCAGTGATGTTAAAACACCTCTTTTGGCGTGGCCCACACAGCACAGAAAGCTATCTGGCAGAAACCAGATTCTCTTTGTGGCATGAAACGGAGGCCGTGGCATTTCCCATCCTGCTTCCCATGCTGTGCCCCAGCTGAATGTGGCCTGGGTGTTTACTGTGCTAAAGGGTTGTGTTTGACACACTGCCAGCAACTACTCCCTGGGTTCTCCACCAGAGACAGTGCTCATGGCTAGCTGTTGCTCCTACTTGGGTAATGAAGAAAGAAAGCCTGTGAGAACCTGAAACAAGAGACGCTCTAGTGTGCACACAGGAACATTACACTACTGTGTCCAAGTGCAGGCAACTGCACAAAATCCTTTGCTTAGGTGTCCCCACAGGGCTGTAGAAGGCCCAGGTTAGAATTGCAGGTGCAAGTGTGTTCTCCTCACATGCCGCCCCCTGCCAGAGCATCCTGCTGTGCTGTCCAGGGGCGTAAGGATGGGATCTGCACCCCTCTGATCACCTGGGAGGTTCTCCTGCATGCCTGGGGCACGCTCACCCCATGGACGGGCTTCAGCCGCAGTAAAGCCCTTTCTGCTTTCTGCAAACCACTCTGCTCAAGAGCAGAGTTTCACTGTTGGGCTGATCCATGCCCTGCACCTTGCTGCACTGCTGAAGGGTTGGGTGGCCCTGGGACCCCCTGCCCGGAGCTGTGGGGCTGAACCTCCACCCACTGCAGACTCAGCAAAGGGAGGTTTGCGCCCATCCTGCACGCCTGCCAGTGCAGGGCACCCCAAGGGTGACACCCCAGCGATGGTGCATTGCACTTTCCCCAGGCAGGCTAGAATATTTCGTAGCTGCTAGCATATTTGAAGGATATTTGCTTACTTTGGGAATTTAACTAATTAAAAAAAGAAGTCTTTCAGTGCCACAGAATCCCTGTGTGAGTCACCAGCAGGCTTTCAAGATCTACTCTGCAGCCCAAATTTCTGACTTAAATCCCAGAGCAGTTTTGGGGGATTTCTGAAGATGAGACACTAGAGGGTGAAGGATGCACCATGCACCTCTCCAGGGGGTTTCCCCTGCGATGGGGCAGGCCTGTGGGCTCCTCTGGGCACAGCCACCTCTGACCACCTCTGAAGGGAGCAGGGGCAGGTACCATGCAGGGGGAAGGTTTGAAGCACTTTAAACTCAGACTGACTTCAAGCAATAAAATGTCTTAATCCCAATCCAGCAATTACAGAACACATCTCATGTGGTGATCTATACATATACCTTACAGGCATATAATGCTACAGTGCAGAACTCCTGATAGCATGATCTACAAAGGAAGAAGCGCTGTGACACAACTACAATGACCTAGTTCATTGTAACCCTGAATTTCCTGTGTTTTACATAATTATAAACCCCCATGTTTTACTTTAAATTGCTTATGCATTCTTGCAATAGGAGGAATTTTTAAAAGTGTAGCCAAGTAATTTGATTTTGAGAAGTGCTGTGAAGAAGACAAGGGTAGACACATATAATTTATCTCCTACCAGCTTTATGAGTGTCTCTCTCTCAGGAAAGGTAACAACTTCATCCAGAAATAATTCCATTAGACATGAAATATCAGAGCTGTGAATCACTGGGCATTTCAGAGCATCTCTTCACAGCAGGAGAGCATCTGAAAACTGCACCAGAGACAGGAGTTTAATTCTTATTGTAGCACTAGGGAGGAAGATGAAATAAAAAACAGCCATAGGAAGTTGCAGTACAGCAGAACTATCTATTTTACTAGTTGCCTTCCTGGGAACATGAAACCAGGAGATTATAGTTATTTTTCCTGCAATACTGTTGATTTGGTCAGGGTAGTAACTAGGATTCACAAGACTGCAATTAAGGGCTCAGGAAAACATTCCTCTGAAAGTCGGTATTGTAGTGACCATGCATACGTTGCTTTTAGGTATCTATATAGCAGGATAATAACTGGTTCTACCAAGGAAAAGCTTTTCTGATGTTCAGAGAGTGCAGTGAAATCAATCTGTATCAGAGGTTCATAAAGGGAGAATGGATTCTGAATTGTGGGGGCAGTCAGTTATCACCAGTTTGAAGGTTTTAGCTCTGACTACATCAGAAAGTGACCCGTTCCTTGTTCCCACCTCTGCAGCTAGACATAACACCACTGTTTCAATGTAGATAACTATGGGAGCTTCCCTCCTACAAAGCTGGGCCGGTGAGATCATCACTAGTTAGCCAGGGCAGTTGCTTCACCTGTGGCTCTCAGGACTTGTCCCATTCTGCAATAGGATTAAGCTGTTTCCCACTGCCAGCTGCAATTGTGCAGGACCATGATGGGTTTTCTTACTCTTCCCCGTCACTGAGGTGGACAGAAGAAGGAGAATAAACATGTTTATTCTGAACACCATATGTTGCAAGTGACAACAATAGCGGCCCTGCTGAGTTGCTGGGCTAATTTATAGACATGGGACCTGTCCTTCAGGAAAAATATATTCACAGAAAGTGCATGGGCCTTCAGCACTCAGTATCTCTGAAAGCTACCACATCCTACCTGTCTCCAGACTACTGCTGCCTGTGTAAAACAGGTGTCAAAGGCTATTATAAAAAAGAAAGAAGGCCCTTGTAGCTGGCAGGTTGTCAGGGTTGTTATGCCAAAGTCTAGGCAGCTAAAAAAAGGTAATCTGCAGAGTATTGGCATTACATGGCTTAAATGGATTAGCCTTTACAACCCATATATCTGGACTGTCTCCAGAAGAGGTGGCAAGTGTCTTTCCTTGAAGCAGTCCTCTTTTTCAACCAGTTGATGGAAGTCCATTACTCACAGAGATGCCCAGCTGCCTAGTACCACGATGAAGACAGAGAACATGTATTACAGTGGCTGTTTGCAGAAGCAAACACAGGACATGCTTAAGCACATGCTTAAGCAGGAGGACACGCTTAACCACAAAACCTCTGCAAAAACTGGTGGCAGTTTTTTCAGCTGCAGTTGTGACACTTTGCCAAGCTAGTTTTTCATCATAGAGCTCAGTCTTTCTTTAGGAAAAGTTTTACTTCTCTCCAAGTTTTTTCAGCGAGCTGCCTGAAGAGGATTTAAACACCTTTAACCCAGGTGTTTACCTGGTGAGGGAACAGAGAGGCGAGAGCCCATAAACTTTGGGGATTCTCCTTCTCAAGCATCTGAGTCTGTGGCTGCCTGACAGCCTGGGCTACTGGTCTGACCATCCTGGAGCCACCTCCAGTGTTTGGCACTGAGGTGCTTGTCAGGGGACTGTCCTGTAGCCAGGATCTCCTTTCTGGTTTTCAGAGACTTTCAGCACAGCCAGAATTATCAAAATCATCTGAGAGATGGACTGACTGTTCCTCTTATGCCCATTCCCATCTCTCAGTCCCAGATTACAACGCATCTCAGCTTCCCAGGACCCAGGAGTGTAATTACAGTGTGGAACAAAGGCCTCAAATGAGAGATTTTTTTAAGGAAAATAACTCCCACTCTTCAATAATGAATACATTGTGTCCAGTTATGTCATATATTGTCTGTAACCACAAAAATAAGAGAGAATTGATCCTACATTTATCTGAGATGGAAAATTTTGGAACAGAATGAGAGCTGATGGAGATGTCTGGGCCTATAGAGAAATGTCTGCACAGCAAAGAGGTACATGTCCAGCTTGGCAGAAGACCTTGCTAGAGTAATTCATGATATATTTCCTGCATCTGCTTTCAACTGTCAAGAGGCCTTCAGCATGTAATTTGTAATTTGCCATCCTTTTCCTTCTTAAACTTCAGTCTCTCCATCAGCATTGGCACTGTGATCTCAGGTGAAATCCAAGAGGGATGCCCTTCTGGTCTCTGAATGCTGTTTTGAATTCAGAGTTGTTGGTGGTCATCAGCAAGTGACATGAGCCACTCCTACCATTTATTTAAACATTCCTGTGCAATAATCCACACAAAGTTATGAACAGATAGATCATGTGTGTGCATAAGTGTAGGGAAAAAAGGACAATCTTGAGAACTGTGCTGAGATGGTGCATGTCCTTGCTAGAAATGTGTTGAGTTTGTAAAGGCTGGGCAAAAATAAATAAGAGGGGCAAAATTCACTGATTCCCACCTGTCTCCTAACAAATAAATCACAAAGACCTCCTTTGAGATACTTATTTGCTCTGCCCTCCCCCAGCCACAAGGAAAGGGGCTTTTCTTCCACTTGAACTGACCTTTGGCAAACATTTCCCTTTCAATTAAGATCTGAAATGTTCTTATGGACAGCTGTTGCTGGAGACAGCAGGTAGAAGGGTCTCTGAAGCCACTCGCACAAGAATCAGGACAGAGAATAATTACCTGAATTCATAAGGTTAATTCCAATCTAGATGAAGGCAGAGAGAAATCATCTAGGTCTACATTGGAGAACAGTATGTTTGTCTTTCTGGACTCTCTGGTCTTCCCATGCTGGCTGTTTACTATATACTATGAATATTTCTCTCATGGACTGTTGAGCAATTACTATGTCAGAGCACTAGGCTTGCTGTCCTCATGTCATTACCAGTTTTATATCCCAGCGTGAGCCCCCAAGGAACGAGGCTCACTGGAGTCAATGGAAAGCCTCCTGTGAACAGCAGACAGGGCGTGAGTGTTTGGCACCAGGGAAGCTGTTGCCCAAGTGAGCTAAAGAAAATGTATTAAAAACATACATCAGAAACTTACTGCATGCAAACTTAAAGGTGAAACCCAGAGTGACTTAATATATAGTCTCAATAAAAAGGATCAGGATAACTAGAAGAGTTAAAAGAAAAAAACATCAGATTAACTGTTTTGGCAGTTCTGCCCTTCTCCAGACATCTTTCTTTTTCTCTGGTTATTCCTCTAACACCTTTTGTCAACAGCTTCCTCTATTCTTCTCCTTTCTTCCTTTGAAAAGCGAATCTCACAGTACATCGATCACCCTCTCTGCATCCCGACTCCATGTTCTTATGTGCTTATAAGAGCAACTCGTTAACCTGGAAGTTAGCCTTCAATATCCTTAACTTCAATATCCTTTGCATCTTACTCCCCTTCCCTTAATCATCACCATTCTCCTTGACCTCAGTGGTCTCTCACTGACCACTCTCCTTGTCTTTGAGGTCCACTATAAGGTGGATTCTCACAGCCTGAGTTGCTTGCAGTGTTCAACATGGTGTTCATAATAGTCCACTGTGACAGAAATTTATGAATCCTTCCTTCTCTTGGCTTTCCCAGTATCAAAACCACTTAAGGATGTGCACTTGATAAAGTGATTTCCTTCCCTCTTTTATCCCTTCCTGCTGCTATCTTCCTTAGCTTTCAAGCACATATATTCTCTGTTCCCTTTCCAGGCTTCTATCTGTTTATTTACTTTAATGCCTTGTTGATTTGCATCCTCTTGCTATGCCAGAAATTCTAGCCTCATTTGCCTGGATATCTAGTTTCCCACTGAGCATACACATGCTTTCTGCATCACGGAAAGAAGGTCCTTCTGATACTAGTCTTTCAAATCTGCATCTGATCATTTTGCTAGGCATTTTTATTGTGCTGCCTACACAACAGTGCCAATTAATCATGGCTGTGCAGGCAGACAAGGTCTGCAAATAAAAAGGTCTATTCTGGGTGGGGTTTTGCCCACAGGTTTACATGTATGTGACTGACCTGCTCATAGAGATTGCATGATTTTTTTAAACAGGACCAAAGTATGTGGGGAGAAGGCAGTGTGAGGGAGTGCCTAAGGAGCTGCACTGTGACTTAGGTTTTGATGCCAGCTCTGCCACTGCTTTGGCATGCTCTCAAAAGTTACCTGCTTGTGCCTCTGTTTCCCCATCTTTGAAACAGGAATAATTTTGCTTACCCTGTTTACCAAGTGCTTTGAGACCAAGTGATAAAACATGCTATGTAAATAACCATACAGTGTTGTTTTTCCTGTCCCATTCTTTCTCATTAGGTGTGACACCAACTGGTTTCATCTGCTGCTAAATTAGACCATGGGCATCTGAAGGAATCCTACATTTCTCACAGTGTGATGGCAGAGGCGTTGCAGTGCTCCCTAACTTAGAGGTACTAATGCAGCAGAAACAACAATTATATTAAAAGCACCTTTCTTGGAGCTATGGACAGTGCTACAAAGGGGAATGCTAAGTGTCTGCACTATATAGTGGGGATCTAAAGTAATTTCTTGTGACATTTTGTAGTCTGACGGTTGCCTGAAAGAGACCCCATATGGGATGTAAATTGCATGTGTTGCTGCCATATGCTTGGGGAAGGAAGATCCATTTGTTCTTTTAGAACAGAGAAGCCTGCTGAATTCAAACCAGAAGTCAGCTACACATCATGTTCATCCCAGCTTGTGTTAGCAGTTCTTTATTCTTTTGCTTTTGAATGCTGCATGAAGCTCTGTTTGGTGTAGCTGAGCTTCTATCACAGGGAATCTGTGTATTATTTTTGAAGGGATGTATCACATCCTGGTAGAAAACTGTATTTTCACTCCAAGGAAAAAAAAAATGAGCTCCCACATATAACATATGAAACCAAATTTAGGCATAAGCCTGACTCCATGAATTTCCTGATTTCATGAGTGTTCCAGTCACTTACATGAGAGCTGAATTTGGCCTGGGATGCACATTAGTACACTGGATTGCTATTTGAAAGCTCAGAAGTTTCTGGTTAATGTTTCAAGATTTTTATCCTTCTCTAGCAATTCACAGGAAGGATAGACAGAATGGGTAGGGAGTATTGTATGAGTTTTCCCTATTCTCTTTTTCTCTATTCTGATACCTTATAATTTTTAGGGATTCTTGTTCTTTATTTGAGACCTGTACCTGTTTTACAACTATGCATAAATACACGAAATGGCAACTAGGGAGGCACTGAAACTGCCAGCCTGAACATCGCCATTAGTAAGATGACAAGATGCTGATCTTACCTGACCCCTGCTGTAATTCTAAAAACAAGGCAAGTTTTGCTTAAGCAATTGTGTTCTGAGAGGAACAGCACAATAATTTAGGCCCTTAACAGTATCTGTGTTTTCCTAATAGCATTTTTCTCACTTTGTTGTTTTTTTTTTTTTTTAACTTTGGCCCTGAGCCTTAAGACTCATGAAGCAGAAACAGCATGATCCTGAGAGGATATTTTCCCTCAGGAAAAAAATGCCAGGCTGTCAGATTAAAAATTTTTGCCAGATCCATATACCGGATCAGAAGAAAATGGTTTTGCTTCCAAAATACCTATTATACTGGTGTCATCTGAGGTCAGGGGGTTTGCAACCACTCAGCAGCTGCACCAAATATGATGCTGCAGGGCAGATGCCTCTCACCTAACTTCAGACATCTACACTGTTGATACTTGGGCACAAGTTAGCCATGTCAGCTCCCCTTGTAGAAACAGGGCTAGAAACAGGCATTTCTGAGAGGCACATTTCATCCCAGTGTGGGTACCCAAAGCAGTCCAGAGGTAATGTGTTAGACCCAGGTGTTGCTTTCTCCTAGCCATAAATAGGGTGTACATGACCACCCCACCTCCTCACACACCGTGAATTCCTCTCACAGTGTTCCAGTTTGGGCTCCTGAAATTAATGGCTGCTTTGAAAACATGTGCAAATTACTTGCCTTGGGTCAAAAAGTAAGTCTGCAACACAGTCCTGAGTAAAGGTTAAGGTGACTCAGTTCGTACACTAGTGACATCGCTGTCTCTGACTCTCTCTCTCTCCCATGTTCCCATCTCTTTCGTTGTTTTTTGATAATGTGACCAAATGAACAATTTCACCGTGAATATTTGAAAGAGCCACTCACTGTCTTTCATTTACATACTGATAAGAGTCATAAACCGTGAAATAGGCTAGTCTTATATCAGCCATGTTTCCCCCTTCCTGCAGGGATTTGAATATGTCTCCCGTGAAGAAATTTTAGGCAGTTTACCCACCTCTAGGCAAGGGCAAAGCATTCCTCTTTGTTCTCTAACCTACATATGGACCGCCAACAGAGAGCATTACACTCACCAAAGAATTTAAGCGAGAGATGAGTAAAAGCAAGCCAAGATTGTGAAAAAAGTCCCTGGAAGAGAAAAAGAAAAAATAAACCCAACAATAAATTACAAAAGAAAGAGCAACCAGAGTGAGTTAAGAGGGAGTTTTCCAGGGGTGCTGTTGAATGGAGATTTTGTGACACTTGGATGCTGCAGTACAGAGCAGAGATCCCAGGCCATGTCATGTGCTGCATCCCTTTGGTTCCATTTCTGCAGCATGATCAGCATTGCTGTCTGTCTCACAACAGCACCAAAAGTGAGGGCACTCAGAAACCAGATATCCCGTCCTCAGGAAAGCAGCAGGGCTTCAATTCTGAATCATAAATAAAAGTGACTGTCGTAGATTTATTTCATGGGTGGAAATGTTCAGACACTGAGTACAAATTGTTTCCTTTGGACTTACTCAATTTGACTTAATTTTGTGTTTATGTAAAATAGCAGTGTAACATAAAAGCTGCAGCAAAAAGGTAAGAACAGAATATTTCAACATCTTCTGCAAATATTTTAATAAAAGACATATGTACCAGTAAAAATTTTCAGTTTTGCCAAACCAGCATTTTCACTAGGAAAAAAATCCCTCTAAAAAACCTCTGCCTTGTCTTTCCAATACCTTCACCTACTAGTTAATATTAGATATTAATCAATCAAAAATACATATCTGTCATGCTCCTCTTTTGATATCCTTTCTGGAAGAAAGAAGGTCATCTAGTGATTTATGCAGGCCTGTGAAGACCAATAGACTTATTTTCTGATGGAGACAAGCCTGAACATTTTCCATCTCTGTGTCATATCAGGTTTTAGGCTTCAGGGACAAAATGGAAAGTTGGTAGGAGAATGAGCAGGGAGGGACCGTAAAACAACCGTGCTGGATGGTCACAGATAAGTAAAGGGTGATCTCACTATTTAAAACCAGGGCAAGCTGAACATCAAATATTTGTATAACATCATCTCTTGTCACTATCCCCTTATCAATATGTTGTGGGACATACATTGCATTCACACCTGAAAGAAGCAACACCATAGGTAGCAAGCAAATAAAATCCCAGATCACTCAGGAAAGTAAATATTCCTCTGTGCCTCTATGGGTCATTTGTCCTCTCCTCGGTTGTCTCTCTAGTAATAGGTTAGTATGGTAGAATAATGTATGTGGCTGAGCATTTATGAAACTGCTTAGGCCAGAAAATGAGCTTGTGCACTGTTTGATAATCCAGCAATTACTAATCATCACGTTAGTTTCCTTTGGGAAGAAACAATGATTACAGGAAAGTTACACCACACTGCATTAACAAAGCATTCAAAATGCTTTTATGAAGTAGACAGTATTTTACAAATAGTTCTGTAAATATATCCCTGGGCAAAGATATTCAAATTGAGACTTTATTTAAGGAACACCTCCTTTGATTAAAAAAATATGTTCCTAAGAACAGCTGGAGACATTTGCCGAGATAAATCAGATGCTACTCTCAACTTTTATGGGTTGCTAAACCCATGAAATATATGGTATGTCTAAGATTTGTTGGCTGCATTCTTGTGCTATGAACATAGATACTGTAGTTTGCTAAGAAAAACGATGGACCCAGCAGGCTATGGCAAAGCCATATCTTCTTTTCTCATTCTTACTGATGAGAGCTGAGAGAAAACTGCTCTGATGAAACCTCTGGAGCTTTCTGATTTTTCCCATATTAGGCATGAGCTGAAAACAGCCTGGGTCTCCTGTTGCATTTTTACCTCTAGAAAGGAAAGTAAATGAAATACCACCCAGCTTTTTTTAAGGTTCATTAGCTGTTACAAAGACCTGGAAAGAATAATTTTTAGGAATGTTGCCTCAAGACACAGTCTTAGGGACCACCAAGCCCCTCATGTCTCTAGCATCTCCAAGTTTATGATAAATGCATCTTCTTTTCTGGACACTGACAACTAAAGGGAAAAAATATCACTTAGCTTAAAGATGATCAACAGCTTGCAAAAACAACAAAAGAGGAAATGTATTGCATTATCTTTCCTCCCTCCTCTATTCCCTTGCAGGATAAAGCATCTCCGCAAAAAAATTTCTCAGAGTTGCACCTGAAGACTCTTGGCCAGGAAGCCATGGGGACATGATCTGTATCATTCAATGGTGAACTTATTTTGATTTCTAGAGATAGAGCTGATCAAGGATGTGTATGGTGTAAGCAAAAAATCCAGGCATACATTAATAAATACAGAAGGTGGGTCTCAAAATATCTACGAGGAATCACAAATATATAATAAGAAGGCACCGCAAAAGCGTAAGAAAACGTTTTGCTGCTTTGCAGTGTAAGTTCAGAGCTCACAGAAAGCTTCCCTTCCAGCATCATTAGAAAAGATGGGATGTGAATGATCTGCCCAGTTCACATCTTGTTTCACTTTCCTAAAACTTGTGGTTCTTGGGCTTGGTGGCTGCAAAGGTAAGGGGCAGACTGTTGTACTTAAGGGGCTTAAATGATGGCCAGTGTGATACACAGTGTTTTCTTATGGACATTTTGCATTTTCTCCTTCTGTTGTTTTGCTTAGTCTCTGTTACTATTCATGTTACAGTTGTTCTTCTGCTAATCTGTAAACTGCTTTGAAATTCTCCCAGTTGAATTATCAGCCAAAATTCAAAGTGTTGCTATTGTTGGCAGCTAGGAGAGAAATCACAACGTTGCATTAGACAAAAGTGTTTAGCCTTCCATTCTCACTTCCACTTTTTTTTTTTTTCCCCCCTTTTCTTTAGCCTGGATAGAAAGCAATGGCAAATATGTTATTAATACTCATGGGGACAATATTTCCATTGTGAAGTCTCCAGGAGATATTCTATTCAATTTGTGATTTAAATTCTGAACTTTCAGACTAATTCTCTTAGCAATACCTCTAACTTAATCTCAGGAGGAAGGGAATTGTTTCAAAATTTTTTCAAACCCTATTTTTTGCTATGTGGAAATGTGCAGTTTCCTAGTGACCAATGTAACGGGAAGTAACACAGGTGAGGTCCCACACACCTGCAGTGCGAACATGTTTTTCTCTGCTTTCGTGCCAAACACAGAAAATTCCCACATTAAATGAATGACTTTTTGAAACCAAATAGTATTGCTTAGACCAGTCAAGATTCACATGTGGGATGGTTTTAAAATTAGCGTGGATTAAGTCAGAGAAAAGTCAGCCAGTAACAGAAATGAGCTATCTGTTTGACAGCTTGGATTGAAGTTATTAGCATAATTAAAGTTTCCAGAGAACCTTCTAGTGCTAATGGCACTAAAACTAAGGTAAGTGTGGACCTGCTTGCTCTTGTGGAGGCTAAGAAACAGGGTGAACTACATACAGGAAACAGATTAAAGAAGATAAATCTATATTCATACAATTTCTTTCTCTCACCCACTTGACCTCACTTTCACAGACCACCACACATGTAAATTCTTCCACCCTTTTTACGTACTGCACATTTGACTTATGCCAATAGCTAAGAGAAGCAGGCCGTTCGCAAGATCAGAGTAGTGGTGTATTTTTTCCACCCATTGGAGCAAGGAAACTTAGGAAACACTATAACAACCCATAACAACAATAGCAAAGAGTACTCACAATAGACTGCATTCTCCAAAGAAAGATCAGAGCAAGGGGTGTGTTTTGAAGCATGTGTAGGAGGGAAGAAGAAGACCATTTTCTAAGCCAGATAATTTCTGTGTTGTGATCATTACAGAAATGTCTTTTCAAAACTCTCAGAAACCAGGAAAGAGGAGATTTCCACATCCTTCCCACAGTTCCTCCTTCTAGGGCAGAAAGAAAGAAACATTTGACATGTTTCTGAGGATGAGCTGTGTCCAGTTGTTCTCACACAGTTACAGTGACAGCACGAAAATGCCCGAAGCAGATGGCGGGCACGTGGGTGGGGACTGGATTGCTGAGATTCCAGGAGGAACAAAGGGAGAATCTCTGATTATTGGGGGAGCTGCAAATGCGCATGGGCACGGCTTCGTGCATGTTTAGCCACCCCTTTTTTACACAAGCATATGGGACATGTACACTCTGGAGGGGTATCAGCTCGTGGGAGGAATGTGGTGGGACAATAATACTCTGAGATGATTAATAGGAGCATGGTGAGAGTTGCTGTTTATATCTAGTTATTCTTCTCCCCTGTGTTATGAATCATCTGATACAGCAAAGAGGGAGAACAGATTGCAGCGGAGTATGAAGTGCTCATGACTGGGTATTGCTAAGGTAGCACAGGCCACGCTGGTGCTGTGGTGAGCCCTGCAGACCTGCCCTCCTCTTCTTCCAGTTAGAAGAGCAGACAAAGCGTGCCACTGCTCCGCTCTGGACTCATGCAGGCTTTTGGAATTTGGGGTGCAGAGGCAGGAAGCTGGTGCATACCCAAGTCTTGACCCAAGCCCAGGTCTGAAGGTGGGAAGGCAGAACACACAGGTTCAGAAACTGGGAAATACACCTGAGTCCTACAGTAAAGACATGGATCTGAAACTGAAATTAGTTGATGGATAGATGATCTGGTAATTCAGACAGTTTTGTGAAAGACCTCCCCAGCATTCCTAGCAGTCTACTTTTCCACCACTGCCTTCATCAGAAACCTGAAGCACAAAGCAGCGTGGAACACTCTGCAGAGCCTGCTGGAGAAAGAAGCATCTGGGGCAAAAGAGTGGCCTTCATCCAGCCTCGCAAGAGGGAGAGGAAATCACGTTACTATCTGTTTTTACATTCCTGTTGTCAAGACGTTTGTGCATGAGTATAAAAACAGACATCACAAAGAGATTGGGAGTTGTGCTAGAGGTAATGTTCTGGTGGAACAACTGGTAAGGAGAAAGAATTGAGAGCCTAATCCTATTTTTTTCCTCTTTTCTCTGTCCTCAATGTCTAAAATATGTCATGTGGAGTCCCAGGCAGCATCAATGTCATTCTCTGTCACCAGACACAGCAGGAGGTACTTACACACAAAGACCTAAAGACTGGGATCACAACTCTGCATGCAATATTCATTATCATGTGCACACCCACATGCTCAGAGATCTACCCCTGAAAATAATGCTCAAAATGAAGTAATTGCAAAGACGATTAATCCAAGCTCATCATGAGCTTCACGGTGGTGTGAGGCCACTCACAGCAGGACCTGTGCGACAAGGCACTGGGCTCAGGGTGCGTTACCCTTACATTGGAGCCCGGAGTCGTGCTCTGTAATATGAAATGTTCTTTTTCCTAGCTGCAGCACTTTTGCTGGAGGAACTCCCACTTAATACTGTAAATTCCTAACACCAGGAATGTGTCTGTCAACAAGTATTTGAGGAAGGCATGTCTGAGTCCCCACAGGCACACTGTTTCTGATGATGCTACTTCAGAAGATCCAGGGATATGGACAATATACAGAATATTAATCCAGGAATGTCAGCAGCACCAGGGCCAGGAGGTCTCCTGAAACCACTTAGAAGAAAATAAAGGCAATCCCTCATTTTCTCTTAGTGCTCATACCTAGTTTATGTAACTTGTCCTGGTCACTTATTATTTTTGTCTTCCCATCCTATACCCATAGCAGATGGTTCATCTTGTGTTAATTTGATTCACAAGATTTCTGGGATAGAGAATGTATCTTGCTGTGCTTGCAGTGCGTACATCTGGCATTTCCCAATTTTCAAGTGCTTGACTATGCCACCTAAATAAATATAGCTTTTGTATAGCAATATTTGTAATATATTTGTATTGCTATATTTTTAGCAATAATGTATCATTAATCATTGGAAGAAAGTGACCTGAAATGCATAATGAAGAGAAGTGGATACGAAAAAGATTATAATGCTGTAAAATCTAGAAAACTGCAATATATTCACAGGATGACTGAATTAGATATTGCAGGAGTAACAATGCACAGCACTTTTAATTTTCAAGTGTCTGACTTTGCAACCCAAATCTTGTTTCTTAACAATGTTTTTGCATGTTTTGGATTTTCTAAATGTAATTCCCCGGGTTTTTGGGGTTTGTTTTTGTTTTTGTTGTTGTTTTTTACCATAGAGCAGAATATGGTAAAGAACAAATTATATGTAACTACAGCAACCTACTGCCATTGTGAGAAGGACTTGAACCCTAGGCACAAACGTAGAGGGCGTGACTTTGGTCCAGACCCAGGCACCTAAGTTCAGGTGTTGCTAGAATAGCTTTCTACACGTGAGCCACTTACCTATCCTGACACTTACCTACCCTGCCACTGTCGTCAATGAGGTCTACAGGGGTTCCCTAAAACGGGCACCTCTGGTGCATTCACAGCTCTCCAGGTTCCACTGAATGGTACTAACTGGCTCTCCAATGACAGCAATTGGAGCTGAGACACATATTCCACCTGCAGATACCTGTAGTGCAGAGAACTATATTTAAGTGTCTGAAAGAGGAGATGAATAGGAGGGTTTGAATCTGTTATCTAATCATAGATATCTGCTGCCGTATTTAATACACTAGGGAACCTGTTTACTCTCCAGCTGCCTCTCCAGAAGATTGTGGGTCTCCTGCTTTTCCCTCAGCCTCACAGAAATTTGCAGGAGAGAGGAGGACTCTGAAAAAGCACAAGACCGTTATGTTTGGACAACAGAACTGAGCCCTGAGTGTCCTCTCCAGGTTGAGGAATGGACAAATTGAGGACTGCTGTGCTCAGCCAACTCTTTCCTTGCTTTCTGGAGATAGAGGATCCCTGTGACATGCGTGGGGAGTGAGGAGCTGAAGGGAGGAGTGTTAATGCTGGTGTTTAACATGCTGCCTCAGAAGAGAAATTGCTCTGCTGCTGTGTACTGGGCTCAGAATAAATGTATGATTGTACAGGGAGAGGGAAGGCCCCTGTCCTGTTTTTCTTATCATTTATTGCTGCAGCAGAGCTACTGGGGTATCCCAAGAGGAGTGAGGTGAGCAGTTTTGCTGCAGCCACAGCCCATCCTCAGAAAGATGATGCTGGCAAGGAAGCAAGTTTTTCCCAAAGATGAAAAGTAAGGATGATTTTTTTGGGACAGTATACTTTTTTACAATTAATCATCCAAAACCTAACAAGAATTCTACTTTACCAGCCAAAAGGCTTTGCTGCTGCTGAAAATCCAGCCCTCCCCAAAAGACTGAATATATGAAAGTTTCTCATGAAACATCACAATGGTCTTTTGTAATGGAAAGCATTAAGCAATATGAAATGACAGGGCCCTTATCCACTCTTCCTGAAGTAATCAGTAAGTGGTGTAGGCTCTTCGGAGAGTATAATGAGGCAGAGTTGCTTATCACAGACATGATGCCATTTAAATGGGTGCCTGACAGGCAAATGATGTTGGAACTTGTGAGTACTGCTGTGCCAAGCCCCTGCGTTGGCTTGTGTGATGCTCACCGAGTCTGGAATGCAAAATCAGCTGCTCTGACGGAAATCACAACTCTGGGAGCTATTTTCAGAAGACATTAATGAGATTTTGCTTTGGGGTGATCAGTACAAAATGGAAAGCTCAAGGAGGCTTCCCTAGAAGGGACCATTGCTCTCTAGCAAAAATATAACCGCATCTACACAAAATCGAAGTTCAGATTTACCAAGAACTAAATAAGTGGTTAAAAATTAATTTAAGTGGGGCATCATCTGACTTGATACAAATCGTGTCCCATGCTGAATTAGAAGTGTACTGGTTTTGTGTATGGAGCCCTTCTCAGCCATGCTACAGGCAGGCTGTCTATAACACTGCACAGTATGATGTTCTGTCACGTGTCTTCCTGGCTGATTAAGACCTTGTGCCATGTTCCCAAAATGTGTACAGCTGACAGGTGGTCATTTCCATGACTGTGTCATCCAGGAACATATCCTGATACACAGTCATACTTGTATTCTGTTTTACTGTGGATGATACGCTCACCTAGTTATGTTCAGTCCAGAGATGTGACTTCAGTGAGATGTCATGCCTTCTCTATTAATGGCATACTGGGCCACATGCCACCACAGCGTCTGAAAGCCTCTGTGACTTGTTCAGAACTGGGATGTTAGTACATGGGGTTTGATTTCTCCTGGAGTGCTAGGATTTTATCCTATCTTCCTGCAACCAGAGGTTATTGTTTTCCTACACTGCTTCCAAACCACTGCGTTTAAGTGGCTAATGATAGTTTTTTGTACCTATGTTGCTGGGCATTTGTGTCAGCAGGCTGTGCAGGAGCTGGAACAGACTCAAGGTTCTGTCACAGCAGTGGCAGAGCAGCCCAAGTCAGAGGACACATCCTCCAAGCTCTGTCAGCACGCCAGGTACACATAGCTTTGTTTTTCTTCATGTGTAGCCTCTACACAGTCAGGGTTGGAAAACTATTCAGAGGTGTCTGGGAAGTGGGCTGAACAGTGTGCCCCAGCTGGAATGACCCATAATCATAGAATGTTGTGAGTTGGAAGGGACCCACAAGGATCATCAAGTCCAACTCTTGCCCTAGCACAGGACAATCCTAAGATTCAGACCATGTGTCTGAGGGAGTTGTCCAAATGCTTCTTGAATATTGTCAGGTTTGGTGCCATGGCCACCTCCCTGGGGAGCCTGTTTCAGCGTTCCATCACCCTCTGGGTGAAGAAACTTTTCCTAATGTCCAACCTCATCCTCCCCTGGCACATCTTCCGGCTATTTCCTCTGCTCCTGGCATTGATGGCCAGAGAGAAGAGGTCATTGCCTGCCCCTCCTCTGCCCCTTGTGAGGAAGTTCTAGACCACCATGAGATCTCCTCTCAGTCTCCTCTTCTCCAGACTGAACAAACCAAGCAACTAATTTGTCTCTGCATGATGCTGAACTCAAGCTGGGGCTGCGGTCAAATAGTGAACGAGCCCACTCAGGCACCAGGATGAGGATTGATATCTGTACTTGCATTAACTGCTCTGTGAGGTCTTTCTCCAGGCTCAGCCAAGGTCCAAATGTCCTAGTTCGGATTTGTGTATAGTCTCATCTAGGATCACATCAGCTTTCCTGATGGTCATTTTTCTGATTAATATCCAAAAGCAATAGCCACTACACATTTCTGCCCCTGTCGTAATTAATTCATGTCTGACTCCCCAGGAAGTCTCTGGGAAAGTCCCTGGTGTTGTCTCCATTTCTACTTCTCAGCTGCCAAGTTTCAAACTTTGGAAGATGAGGCCATGTTATAATGGAGCAACTTGTTACACTGCCTATTAGCAAAAGGCCACTGTGACCCCTGAAGAAAATTATTGGAGTGCTATAAGAAATTCAATACTCTTAGACATAAAATATGGGTGGGTTAAAAATACATAGTTCTTTGTTTAAATGTTGTGTTTTGGGCAAAGCACACAGCTGCCCATAGTGTGCTATTAAAATACAGTTAGGCATAATATTATATACTAATAGAAAACTATAACAGTGACAGCAGAAGAGCTGTGTTATGGAACCAAATCAAACCATGTATTTTGTAGCAGCTCAAATGCACCCTGACTCTAACTGATCACTAAATTACTTCTGTAACTGCTGCATGGACATGCTGGGAATATACAAAGAGTTGTTCTGACTGTTACTCAACCCCTTTCCTCTGTGAAATGACAATTTCCCATTTTTCAGTCCCTGGTACTCCCTCCTCTCTGTTCAGATGTGCTTAATTATTCAGACAATTTAATTATTTGTGTTACTGTAGCACAACTCATGCTCCAAGAGTCAACACATACCAAGAAAAAACCAAGATGTCACTGAAGACACCCTCTTCTGAACAGGTTACCTCTTTTTATTCCAGTGGAAAACTCCTGCTTGGTTTTATGCTCCCAGCAAGATGCAAGCTTTGCTTTTTCAAAGTATTGTTTATTTTCTGTAGCTGCTGGGTACAGTGTGCAGCTGTTTCTGTATCCTGCTTGGCTCCTGGACTTTAGGTGCGTTTCTCCTTGCAAGCGGAGAGCCACACTGGCTGCCATCAGTTCTTCACGTTTTTACTCCTCACCTCTCACTATTCATCCAATAGGAATTCACCCAATTCACCTCACATCTCGCATCTCATGGTAATATATGTGGATATGCAGTATTATCCAGCACGGTTTCCTGTTTTTTGGGCTCCCATTCCCAGCTGCCTCAATGAGTTTCTAAATATCATCTTTCCTTGTGCATAAGGTTGCCCCTTTCTGCAGCTGAGTCCTCTTTCACTTGCTGCTCCTTTTGTCGGAACCTTGCTTGCTGACCTCCCAGTTCCTCAGCTTTAGTAGGCAATGATCCTTTTTCAGAGACATTCATCCTCAGCACAACCACTTAAGTTTTACAAACCACAGGACTATGCCTGTGCAAGCACAAACAGACCCATGTTTGACTTCACCATCAGTACAGTTGGTGCTGCCCTCGCTGCCCAGTCCAATCTGCTCCAGCATGAGTTTGCACGTGCACACCCATACCCTGTTGTTATTACATGAGAAATTATCTCTCACTCAGTCAAGTCCCTATTGAGTCTTAATCTCCTTTAGCACAGGAGAGACCTCACATCTCCCCCAAGAGGCTCCATTTCAATGTCCCTTTGTACCCAGGAGGGAGTCGGTGAAGCCACTAACCTTGCTCAGAAAAAGACACATATGGAGTATTTCAAACCAGTACCACCTGTCTGTTGCAGGCTTTTCCTCTCCCCAGCCTCACCATCCTTAGCCGGCTCAAAGCCATCCCTCAGTGGAGAGAAGAAACCGCTTTCCAAGTATTTTGGCTTTTCTGGAACAAAAAATATTGTGCAGTTCCCATTTTGTTTTTTTTTTCTGGAAAAAATACTGATTTTTGGCTTTGTGTATGAATCAAGACAAGGTTGGAGCGGTAGTCATTTATCTTGGTCTGCCTTTCTGGCCCCTCCTTCAGGGACTAGACCAGAACTGGTTGATGTCTTTGTATTGCTTCATAACTTACTACATTTGTGTTTTCTTCCCACTGGTCCTCTGGAAAAAGATGCTGCCTGAGGCAATGAAGACTTTATAACATCCTGAATCATGCCTCACATGAGGCAGGGTGATTTCAAGGGCAACAGCTAGGTTAGGAGACAGTCTGAAACGTCTCCTGGTCCTCTATCCACTTCAGTATAAATGTACTGGTTTCCTTTTCCTTAGGTTCATTTGCATCAGCTGTGCTCTTTGTGTCGCAGAGGATGGTCACTGAGTCTCTTAGATTTCATCTGGTACTCCCCGAACAGAGTTACTGTCAGTGCAGATTTGAGAAATTATGGGCATTTCTTGAGTTAGTCTCTGCAGACTCACCAAAACTGTCTGTAGAAGAGAAATATCCTGTAGATAAGCTTATCATAACCTTTTGTTGTCTGAACAGTGATCCTATCTGCTTATAAAGATGAGTGGCTGAGCATGCAACTCTCATCCATTTCCTTAAATCCTCACTATGGCTTTTGGTGGTTTTTTTTTATTTTGTTCTGGTTTTTGTTGTTGTTGTTTTTTGGGCTTTTTTTAGCTGGCTACAAATATTAGGACCCTGTTTTCCCTGAATGCTGTAGAGATGGGGAAGGAGGTCCTTCTGAATTCTCCACAGAGCGAGAGTCACTCTTCTCTGGAGCATGGAAATAACCCAGTATACATCAGACAGCAGAGGCATAATAATGACAATAATCTACTCAATGAGCAAATACAGCTTCCTTAGTGGTGGTTCCCACGGTCTCTGTGGCACAGGCACTGCTTTTTCTCAATTTCCCAAGGGGGTGGTCAGCACAAAATGGGTGAAGTTCAGCTCTCTGCTTGTTTCCACCAGCACACACACACACACGATCCATGTCATTGGTCAGTGATGACAGCCAGAGAGCAAACAACATCCATTCAGCTGAACCACGACTGACTCATATCTGATGATAGAAACTCTTTATCTGAGACATACACATAAAGTTCAGCCAAACCCTCAATAATTTTGATTCATAAGTCGTTAAAAAAACAGTATTTTTATTCCTCAGTCTAAAACTTGAAAAGATGTGAATAAACTAGCATGAGATCAGAAGATGGAAATTAAATGAGTTTTGAAAATAAGATTTGAGAGAGGTTAATCTTAAGACCAAACTGTTTCCAGATGGGCAGAACCTCCAAGTAAGTTTAATGTAGCAATGGGTGGGAAAACTACACCACACAATGCTAAGAAAGGAAGGGCAGTGAAAGGGAAGAAAGAAGGTACACTAGTGGCTATAGAAGATGGAACAAATATTTATTTTGTTTCTAGGTATCTAGAGAGTCACATATGTCTGTTGCAGCCAGCTTCAAGGCGTATATACCTTTTGCCATTAACACAGTTTTCTGCAATAGGTATGGGTTTTTTAATAGGTATGTTTTCTGTACAGATTAAAAAACGAGCTAAAAATAGCCCATAGAGTCAAATAATTCTGAATATTCAGTAATTAAATTATACTTAGTACTTGCACAATACATTAATTTCCAGAGTAGTGCATGAACAGTAATTAGTAGTCATCATAACAGCTGAAGGAGTGTGTAAATATTATTCCTGGTTTATAAATATGAGAAAAAGGGGAGGGACAATAAGTGAAATGCCCAAGGCTGATGAGGAGTTATTAAGAGAGGCAAGATGAGGAAATGGGTGTCTCTGGACCTCATCCTCCACTGGTCAGCAAAACAGGCTGTTCTTCACACCTCTGAAAGGTGAGCAAGGACTATCACCAGTGGAGGGTGAGGAAGCATTACACATACTGCTGGCTGCTTTAAACGGCTGCAGGAGTGGTAGGCAATGACACATCGGGTTCTTTGTCTCTCAGTCCCAGGTTTAGATAATAACATCCCCATACATCACCCTTCTGCAAAGGAAGTATGGTTCAGTTACCTGAAACTCAGGGCAGAACTAGAATCAGCTAACTCTACTAAAACTGGAAAAAAATCTATGTTAAACATTAATACTGGGAAATAATTTAACTATTACACAACAGCAGAAAGCAGGATGAAAGGACTTTATACACATGGGAAAGTTTGTGTAAGTACAGTAAAATCCATGCCTCACTCAAGTCAGTAGGATCAAGATCTTACCTGCTTGGCTTTAATGAATTTAGTAATTTGTCCACAGGTTCTTGGTCTGAAAACTGTAGAGGACACCATATGGTTCACCACCCTTATTATTAAACAACGGGGACAAGGAAAAGGATGGAGGACTTTCATTGCCTAGGATAGGTTAATAATATATAATACTTATATCGCCCTGCAGACAGGTGACACGAGTGCTTCACTGCTAACCCACATGTTTCTCCTTCAACACTGTTATCAGAACTGCTACGGCCACATTTACACTCTGCCAGAATCACCTCTCTATAAGTAAAAAATGGTTATATTGGCAGATAGCACAACAGCTAGATGTAACTGTGTTTCTACAGCTAGATGTAACTCCTTCATGTGCACTCCCAATACTTTGTTTTCAGAGGCTGGCTGCGGGGCATCTCTGGCAGATTTCTGCTCTCACGTGAACATGCTGGTGGCTCCAACCACCAAAAGTGAGAGCTGTGCACACAGAGCCCAGCCATAATTTGGCTTTCTAATTTTATAGCCACACTACATTACCACTAGTTGAATTCTACAGGGCACTGAAATTGATCTAAGAGTAGAACTGCACCCATAGATGCTGCCTGTATGACTCTGTTTAAATTGGAGCAGTGCAGAAAAGACAAACTATTATGATTGCTTTTATTCCAGTCTCTAAAACAGATATTTTCCAGCCTGACGTGTTGATAGGAGGGAGAAGAAGAATAATCCTTGACTGCCTTAGCTGTGTCAGCAGAAGCCTCTGGTGCAGATCCAGCTATATTGGCAAGAGTTCATGTTTGCTGGGATGGTTTGGCTTGCTCATAAAATACAGCTTTGTTTTCTTTAGGAGCGCAAAGAGCAGAAACGATGATACAGCTACACACTCAAGCACAAACCATTTTGTTCAAATCAGTGTACCTACACTGCTATAAAAGTAAAGTCCTTCTAGGACCAGCACAGCTTACGACTGCCACACGTGAGCTTTGAGAAACTTCAGCTACTGCTTTAATATATGACCAGCTCCAGCTGTCACTCACTCCTAGTCACAAAGGTTATTGCTCCCTTAGCAAGGAAATGTCACCTGTTCCTTGGGTGCTCCAAATTATGGTCCACAGCATGAGCTGAAAGCCTTAATAAGCGGGATTGTGAATGGGAGCAGATGCAGTTGGGTGCAAGTCCTCTCTTGCTGACTCTTATAGGCCATAACCTTGAACAGAGGGACAAGAGTGGGCAGCTGGAGGCAGTGACATCTTAAACTGCTACAGCAAGGATTGCTATCAGGCAAAGTCCTTTGTGATGAAATGCTACAAACTGAATTGAGAAATACAAATGTTAAGAAGATATCAACTGCTAAAGTCCCAAGAAACAGAGGAATATGTGGGAAATTTCCTTTGTGTGCCAGCATTGCCTTAGGACTTCTGTGTCTGAAACCAGGATCCAACCCTGGTGATTTCCCTTTCGACTCGGCCTCTAGCAAGAGAGGGGTGATGTTTTCCAAGCTTTCATGTGCTTGCCAGTAAGGAAACCTGCAGACTGGGACCCTTTTGGTGCCTGCATATGTGGGAAGGGTACAGGACACCCCAGCACCTGTTCTGGTAGACACCTAAACATGCAAAGAATCTCCCTGCTTACCCAGATCCCTCTCTGGCTGCAAGGTGAGGGTGATGAACCCAGAAGCAGAAGAGGCAAGAGGAAAATTGCTCCAGTTAGCCTTCAAGAAGGGGCAGTCGGTGTCTGGTCCCAAAACACATCCTAGTTGGTGACCACTTGTGTTATTACTGACATATTGCAAGGAGCCGAGACTCCTGCCACATCCCAGAGGAGACTCAGAATCCCTCTTGCTAGCTTTCCTGCTGAGCCCCATGAGGTTTGGGAGCTAAGCCCTATTAATGACTGCAGCGTGGGCCCCTGTCAACAGGACAGATAGAGGGTTTCTCATGTTATCTCCCTGGCTCCCCTCCATGTGGAGGTTGGCATACTCTCACATCAGAAAAAAACAGATCTTAGGCTGAGGAAAGCATGGAGCCAAGGCTGCTCACACTCAAGGCACATTTTCCACCCCTTAGTCTTATTATATTGTGAGATGGCAGGGAGAGGCAGATGAAGAAAAAGATGCGCTACTGCCACTGCCTTGTCTTTAAAAAGCTGCTGATCCTCCTCAGGAAAGCAGTACCTCTGGTGGAATGAGTCATCCAGCATTCCCTACTCTTTTCTTAAATTATCAATGGAGAGAGAGTGAGATGCTCAATCAAAAATGTTGAATTTCTATCTAGAAGTTTCTAGGGACACCTCTTTCCCTCTCTTAATGGTAAAGAGAATTTGCTTTAGGAAGGCTGGAATAAATGTTTCTACACTATGAGATAGAAGCCCCAAAAGTAGGCTTGTGCTAAATTAGATATCTTTGGGTGCTTGTTTGTGCTTGGACAACACTAACTCAGGAGGCATGCTCTAGGAGTATATCTATGGTGCTTCAGCCACTGGACCTCAGCTCATGGGACAAGTCCAGGGCCAGACTCAAGTAAAATCCCTGAAACTTGTGTAGTAAGAATGAGGGATCCTTGGTGTCAGAAGACCACCCCTTAGTCTCCTAAGCAGCCTCTGCTGCTCCTCCTCACTGGCTGATGTGAACACAGCCGAAGTCAGCAGTGCTGCAGCTGCGGTGGCATTTATCAGGCAGGACACTCCCTTCCCTTGTGGCTCATTCTGCTGCTTTTCTTCCTCCTCTTTTACCACTATTTTCCTGCTTGCTATTCTTTCTTGCTCCCAGCCAGCAAGCTGCTTGGCTTCCAAGGATAGCTTTGCCCTCCAGGTCAGAGCTGCTGCTAGCAACTGCTTTATTTCTTATTAGTGCTTGAGGAGCTCCCTCCCTGCCTCCTAGGTCTGCCTGCCACAGCTCTAATGACGTATCTATAAAATATCTGCACCTCCAGTCT
The DNA here is from genome assembly GCA_907165065.1 of Caprimulgus europaeus. Next base: position 36,159,069 of record OU015523.1, on the reverse strand, counting down.
AATGACACAGACTAGATTTCAAGGCTATTGAACTAACCGAGTATCTTAGCAACAAATATTTTAATAACAGTATTCCCAGCCATGTTAAACAAGCACCTACTGCAATAGTCAGAACGCCCTAGAGCATTTTATTTTGTCCCACAACTCATTTTCCTTTGGCTTATCCTCACTTAAAAGAGTTACTAAAGTCAATGTCCCAGAGAGGTTGTCTTCAGTGTCCTCCCAACTTTCTAGAACAATATCAGAAAAGAAGCAGACCACTGCACTCTTGCTAGCCACCCACACAGACTTGCTGTGGGGCTTTCCTCACACCAACTGCTAGAAATTTCTGGTTTTTCTTATGGTGATCTGCTCAGAGGAGTGATGCTGAACTGCTGTCTTGCATTGTCTGTTTACTCCATATGCAAAGACTGCAACACTCCAGCTACCTCCCCAGCGATGACAGCCAGGCTGATGCCTGCTCTCTTCTCAGTCAATCCTTGACTGACATCCTCTCCCTGAAGCTGCCAGGAAGGAACAAGTGACATCTCATCTAACTTCCCTGCTACCTCTCCTTTATGCTGCTCACCCAGCTCACCATGAGGCCCTAATAAGGGCCATTTCCTGTGGCCCTTATTAGAATTCTGGGAAGGATTTTCTTTAAAATAAATTTTCTTTTTGAAAATTAGATACAGTGGAAACATTCACACATCAGGAATAATTGCCAACGTAACCACCTAGCTTTGCTGTTTTATTGTCAATTTACATTTTGCAATTACCTTTTTCTCTCCCCTAGTAGCTAAACAGTGAGACTACCTGTGACATCAAACCATAATTTGTATGGCCACCATTATAAATTGGTGAAAGCAAGTAATAGTTTGTCTTATGGAATACAATAACACAGCGTGAAATTATAGTAGCTTATCTTCATATTCCTTGAGCAGCATATTGTTGCTCTCTGATGGGTTGAAAACTCTTTCTTTTGATAAAGCCCACTAGTATTTGCCTTTGAACTCTCCTAATGAGATATTTTAGTGAAATAAATATCCAGAGACTTTCTTCTCAGCATATCTCTACGCAGGATAAAACCAGACCTTCTTATCCCTGCGACTCACGGGGTCCTTTGTTTTGGGAAGGGAATACTGCAGTCATCAGAAAGCACAACCTCTCCTAGTATGTGTTTCCCTGGGGACTGTTGAGCAGTGCATTCTCCATCCCTCCTTATTTTTCCCTGTATTGCATCCCACTAATTTGTGTGTCACCAGTAATCAATCAAGTGGCTCCTGAGCAGCTCTCCTCCAGGGACTTGGTGTGGTCCAGCCTGGGCCAGCGAGCACTTGCCTGGCTCCTGGACTGGGTCCAGCCCTGGGCAATGGGCACTTGCCTGGTTTGCAAGCACAACTGCTGGCTCCTCACTGAATTGCTCCTCTGCCAGGTTGACTCCAGTCAAATTATTTTCTCTTGTCCTCTCACCACCCTCCTCCCCCCGGTTACAAATGAGTGTTTGTGTACAGCTCAGGAAGAAACACCTTTCACAGTTTCATAAAAATAAATGTCAGCCTGCCACTGAGTTAGTCAGAAAGTTCTTACAAGGTCGAAAGCTGTTCAAAATCTGTCATCATGCATTATTTAGCAACCTCGCTCGTATTAAGGAGGTAGATCTGCTACCCTACAAACTGTGCATGGGCAGGGGAATTGCAAATGACACCCATCACCCTGAAACACCCACAAGACTGTAAGAAAGGTTATGTGAAGAGTTATTGTCTGTACCTGGAGAGTGGCACATAGGTTGAAAGAGGAATCACTTATCTCTGTCATTCTCGCTTTGTAAGGGTCTAAGTCCAAATCAAACATGTGGTGTGATCTGTGCTCCTCCCCAGCCAAGTGAAAGGAATGTTTTGGGTAGGGTGCTGGACACTTCTGGTGTGAAAGCAAACAAATCTTCCTCTGACTCACTTGCACAACTTCATTTGTGACAAGGACTGAGAGCGAAAGTGACAGCCTCATCATTTGATTTGATTGCTTACTGTGTCAATTTGGTATGGAAGCACTTTGAGTCTATTAATCTATTGATTGATTCTTGAGAACATAATTTGATTACTGTATTTTTTTGCATTTTTATTAGTTGTTTAAATAAACTAAGTAGCACGCTTGTTTCAGTTTATGTTTATTATTCATTTTGATAAATTCTCTAAAAAAGGCCACTAAGCTAGCTTACTCCTTTAGACCACACCAAGGACCATCTGCCTAATATGGCAAAGGCAAGCATACCCATGTGAGTCTCCTTCTACACTGTCTACATACAGTATATACAGCTGTACTCCATGTCCAGCAGCATTACTCTCTCCCCTGGGACACCCTATTAATAAAGCACAATTGGCTACTCCAAATGAACCACAGTCCCTTTTTCTGATTTCTGAGCCACATTTTTTGCAGTTGCATTAACCAGCCTTTGCCAGTGTCCCTGTAAGCCTGTAACAGCCCCAAAATACACAACAGATTTTCTGGGTGGAGCTCTTCTTTCCACTCACCCAGAGTAACTTCACATACATAGGCATACACACATACATCCATATAAACTAGGGCAACCTGAATTCATAGGAGCAGGCAAGCTGCTGGTGGTTTTATCTGTTTTGAGCACTGCTGCGCAGCTGAAGCAGGAAAATTGTCGCAGACTAGCCACTTAACTTCCTGCTCTTCAAACAGAAAGCAGTTGTCACCATTGCTGAGATGTTAATTTCCAATCTCTGACTCTATAAGAATGTGACACCAGTTGTAAGGCAACACCTCTTGGCATAAATATGCTTTTTACAAGTCTCAAAGAGGAGATGCCGTGTAAGCTATGGTGTTGAGTGCTGCTCCACAAACTGGCCTAAATTCAAGTTGATGCACAGCTAGAGCAGCAATGCATTTCAGAGCGTTGTCAGATTGTACCTAGGAAATGAAAGATCTGGCCTTTAAAAACGTGACCTCTTTGTCTAATGAAAGTATAGCCACCTCTTCTTCCTCCCTCCTATGAAGGCCCACCTTCATTGTCCAGGCTTTGTCACATTGTCACCTTCAGTTGTGCCCAGGAAAATGAAACATACTTCTCTCTGGACACTATCAGTATATTTTGATCATAGACACTGAGGGTGGGTGATCAATTAGGTAAGTGGTTAAGTATATTAGCTGAGAAATGGAAGTGGAAACTAGCTGCGAAAATGATAGAGAAAGGTCCCCTGAAGTATTTGTGCCTAAGCAGACAGATGAATCTGCTCAGCCGGGTTTGCATCTCTTTGCTTTGTTTTTCAGCAAACATTTGAATTGCCACTGTTTGTTTGCAGGGATATTTGGAGAGGGACCATAGATCATCAGCACTTGTACACAGACAAATACATGCTGCAGGAATTGGTACCAGCCAGGTTTAACCCTCACCACGTGGGCAGGAGATGTCTGGGAGAACGTAAGGAAGCACAAAGAGACCAGAGTACAAAGCACCCAACACTTTTAGTCCAGACTCACATGACTGATGGCTGGTGGCTGTGAAGAAGAGGAGAAATCCTTCAGACTTGGTGAAGTCCTTGACAGAGATGAAGTGTTTGTGATCCAGCCCTGAAGCACAGAATGAGGCATCTGAGCAGGAGCTAGGCAGAAGGGTTCAGCCAAAGACATACTCCCTATGGGAGCAGCCCCGCTCTAGCTCTGACTTTAAAGATAACTGAAATGGGCTTGTTTGGGTGGAAGAGGGAGAAACTCATAACTATTTGGTACACTGCTCAAAATTTGACTGTTCCCTGAATGAAACACACATCTACCAGATCTGCTGTCCAGAGGCAAGGGTGGAAAGAGAATTGGGCATCTTGGCAAGATTTCTGCTGGAGCTGAATTCAAAATGCAAACTCATACATCATTCAGAAACTCTTCAATCCTTATTACCCTCTTTGCTACGCTGAATTAAAGTCCTCTGTCTTTCTGGAGTTCAGTTCTTTTTTTAACTGAGACATTTTATCTGAAGAGCAACTCTCCAATTTAGGGACAGGCAATAAATTAATAAAAAGATTGGTATAAATCATCACTCGTGATTTAGAATAGCTCGGCAATCGTTTGAGTCTGTAAAGCTTAACTAGTGTTTCTAGTGTAATGTTCTGCCATGAGATTTAATTTACCTTATACAAGTCATTTAGTAATCTAAACACAGATGTAGAAACAACTAATATGTATTAAACCAGTATGTCCAGATCCAATGGGGTGGATTTGTCCATCGCTAGATATTATGGCAACACTATACAGATGATTTGGATAGACAGCCTCAGCTGTAAACTCCATTTAATCACATTCGCTGTTCTCTTATTGTATTTGTTTTCCAATGAGCCATGTGCATCATAAGCTCTCACATGAGTTTTCTGTTTACAAGCAACTAATTTACGTTAAGTGGTTTTCTTAGTCATCTGTCTGTTATGTCATTATCTGGACAGTGTCACATCAAGGACTGTCCCTTTTTCCATGGATTTGGACTGGCTAGTCATCACTCTGAGAGCTTACCACTGATGTAGAGGAAAAGATACCACTGAGGTCACAAAAATCTTAGAAGGTTGTAGCCACAATTATAATATACTGAGTTATTTTAATTAAATTGTCCATGACATTCCCAAAATAACTCAATGCACTGTCCTTTGTGAGTGTTAGAATTAATATTGCATTTCTAATAAATTAATAGCAATCAGCAGTATCATGGTTGGCAGTTACTTGAGGCAGTATTATCTCTTTGATAAGCTCTTAGTTTTCCTCTCAGCAGTCGTCATGGTGAACTTGAATTCCTGTGATATCTCCCCTGCTTGCATAGGTCTTTGACTATAAAACTGGTTAAAACTGGCTTGAGCCCAAAGTAACTTGCCATAACAAAGTTATTTCTGTCAAAAGCAATGGGAAAGCACTCGCTGGTTAAAAAGAACAACATAAATGGAATTGAAAAGCAAAAGCTAAGAGGGGAGGGTATTCAGCCAAGACTCGACACATTCTGTACCTGACCCGTGTTTCTCTTTGCCATCTTTCTCTAGATAGGAAAAAGTTACATGCTTCTTGCTGTATGACCTGCCTGTTGCCCAGGAAGATAAAATTATGCAGTAAAAAAATGAAATGAAAGGCTGTATGCTTTCAGAACTAACCCTCATTAAAATTCAGACTCCTCTCATCTTCAGGAAAAATAGCATGCAGTATTTAATCTACAGACTTATTCCTGTGTTTCAAATTAATATGAAACATGAACAACTATATTCCTGGAAGAAAAGAGTGAACATCAGCATTGCAGAGCCAACTCCTGGATGTGCACAGGTTCTAGAAGAGACCATCAGCATTTCCCTTCCTTGTTTTTCTATGCCTAACTAGAGGAAACTCCCAAATGCTCAGATAAGCCCAGCACTGTATGGCCCTAAACGTGCCTTGTCATCTACCTTCCGGATTTAATTTCTCTCTGCCCTCCCTCTCCTGCACCTTAGAATAAAAAAGAGCTAAGTAACTTATATTTAATAAGTGTTGATTACAAAACACCCAGGTCCCATCCTGCTTAGATTGTGTGAATAGCCCACTACTAGACTGTTCTGAACTTGACCCTCATTCTGCATCCAAATTCAATGATACAGCCATTCATCAGCTTGATTTTGGCAGTGTTGTACATGCCCTCTGAAACGTTATTTTTGGCAGGCTCTCAAAGCACGAGTAACTTGCAGAATACAAATCTCACTGGCTTGCTGCACAGTCTCCTTCATGATCATTGATCAGCGTGAGCTCAAGACCTCGGCTGCCTAGCCTAAAATTAAAAAAAATAAGGCTTTTGACAATGCAATTTTGAATAACAATTAATATGCAACATCAGTGATAACAGTTGGTATGTGCATCAGCTGCTCTGTGACTGCTTTTCTTAACCTCTGTTCAGCTGAGCTGGTCAGCAGGAAGAAGGTGCCCAAGAGGGACCTGCAGCTGGTCCCTAAGTGAAGCAAATACTGCTGTCAGTTGACTTGTCCCACTGAAAACTGTCTGGAGATGGCAACTGCAAAAAGCAGACCCTTGAACCCCTACCTTTTTGGTTAGAGAAGTAGTAATGACTCTGCCTATTGGAAAATTTTAGAATAATTTCTATTCTTTTTCACAGAATCACAGAATCACAGAATGTCAGGGATTGGAAGGAAGGCGTCCAGGCGGGTCTTGAATGTCTCCAGAGAAGGAGACTCCACAACCTCCCTGGGCAGCCTGTTCCAGTGCTCTGTCACCCTCACCGTAAAGAAGTTCTTTCTCAAATTTAAGCGGAACCTCCTGTGTTCCAGCTTACACCCGCTGCCCCTTGTCCTATCATTGGTAATCACTGTGAAGAGCCTGGCTCCATCCTCCTCACACTCACCCTTCAAATATTTATAGACATTAATAAGGTCACCATTTTGACTGCTTATAACTGAATGTTAGTTAGCCCTGGGCTACCAATGGGGAAATGGCAGCAGAAAACAGGGCAGGCGCTGCCCCTGCCACTTAAAATTAGTACTTGAGGACTGGTTCCCAGGCTTTTTCTACAACCACTGGCTCTGATCTCTTTAAGTTTTCAAAGTCTCCAGAGAAGAGTACAAGGTGCCCTGGGATACTTGTATGCAATGCGTGGGTGTCCCTGCAGCAGTTCTTTGGAAGAGCAGCAGGAAGTATTGAATTGCTGCAGTGCTTCACATAATCCAGCAGCCAAATATCCATATACAAAAGCACCTGGCCCACCTATAACAGAAGAATTGTTGTGGGGATCTGCTCAAGTTCACTAAGGCATACTTGATACCACTGCACTCCAACCACTCTTCTTCAGAAATCCCTGCAGGAAAAAAACCTGGAGGAGCTACCTGGACCTTGGCACCACCCTCTGCTCCCTCAGGGGGAAACCTGAGGACCAGAAGTGATTCAGCAGAAGATAATGCAGCACAGAATTGATTTGCTTGGCAGCCACCCCACTGCAGGTCTGCTAACACTGTTGTACAACACCTTTCACTGATAATGAGTAAAGCCAAAAGCCCTTTCCTTTCATGGGAGGGAGATACTAAACATGATGCAGTTTAGCCTTGTTTTCTGAAGATAACATCCTAATCTAGCAAGTAGGAGTCATCCTTCATCACAGTAACCCACACCTCTGTTCTTTCAGCCACACTAACCAGAGCCTTCGTATTTCTCATGGTCGGGGAGCTGGACCCAGCCCTCACCAGAGCAGATTTTCATGCCCCTTTAATGAAAGGGCTGAGACTACAAGCCTGATTCTTCAGTCAGTTGTGCACATCTCATGCCACTAAATAACTGCAGTGAATTTTGTGGTTTAAGCCAGTAAAAGCTATTTTGCAAAGAGGAGAGATCAGGCTCTGTAAAACGTATTCAGAAATTAAACAAGTAAAACAGAGCAAACAGCTCTGGCCTATTAAGGTAATTTATATCCTGTTAACCAGAAAAAAACCCAACCAAACAAAAAAAAAAAAAAAAACGAGCACAAGACACATCTGGAAGTTAAAATTAACTAAAACCAGATTAATAACATAAACAAGCGAGATATACAGCCTCCAGAACCGTGTAGCTGAGCCTGATGGATATCACAAGCTAGATTGCTAGGGGTTTTTGTTTTAAAAGAACACAACAATTCAGAGAGGGAATTTTCAATTTAAGCCATAACTACTTGATTTGGAGATTTGTGGGTACAGATAAAAGACATAAGCACAGAGGAAAAAAATAACCTGCCAACAGATCTAGCTGTGTGTTGGGCCCAGAACTAGTAACTATTATTTGAGAATATTTTTGTTGCCAAAATTCACAACTAATATTATTTATACTCTGCATCGGTTGGCAGGTGGTGAGCAACTGCACTGTGTATCACTCATTTGTATATTCTGTTATTACTGTTATTATCATTATTATTTTATTTTAATTAGTAAGTAGTTTTTATCTCAACCCATGAGTTTCCTTGCCCTTTTCCTTAGAATTTTCTCCCCTACTCCCTGGGCGGTGCAGGAGGAGGGTAAGAGAGCAGGCTGTGCTTGGCTGCAAGCTGCAAGCAAAAAGGGTGAATTCACTCAAACTACCACAATGACCACCTGCAGATTTAACTGAATTAAAAAATACATACTCACATACACACACTTAAATAGTCATGAACACCTATTTGGGAAAAAAAAAATTGTAAAATATGCATTTTAAAAATGCCAGTTAAGCAAGCAAATTCTACCCCTATTGCAACTTTGTCTTGCACCAAGGGCACTAGCTCCTGGTAGTGAAGGAACTTCTGAGTTTGGTGCATTTCCTTTGAATGTGTGAGAAAGACTCCACATGCTCCTAGCTGAAGAAAATCTGGCCACAGTTTTCACCTTATTGCTGCCCTTGAAACCACTTTACTATTCTCTTGCATACCTTGTTATGAAATCTTCATCCAAACTGCAGTGGGCTCTGCCATCTGTTTGATTCCCCTGCAGATCTGGCCAGAGCAGTTTTATGATCTTCTTTCATATCTATAATAGCATTTTTATAAAGGTGACAAATGCTACTGCTTAAAAAACTGCGCGGACTTTGGTTTCTTTTTTACTTTCAGTATTGGCAAAAATATCTTTATGGAGCTTTTATTTGCTCATATGACCCTAAAAACCCACCAAAGCAAACATTTGCTAAAATAACAGTAAGCTGAGCAAAGCAGAAATTATCAGGTTTTGGATTATATACCGTTATATCTTACACACCAACAATACTGCTTGCCAAATTCAGAGTCCACAACATTTCCAAGGAAAAAGGGAATTTTCAAATCCAGTGCTGACAGATTAAAATGCTCTCATTCTTTACTTAGAAGTTGACCTAATTTGACAGAAAAATCTGCAGGAGAAATTAAATGTGGAACTGTTTCATTTGATACCCCTTTACTGACTACAGCAATGCTCTGAAAGTCAGTGGTGTTAACCATGCACTAAAAAACAAATCCTGCATCAAAACCTCTCTCTCAAAGGTGTACCTGGTTCTCTCAATTCCTGCATGGACATGGTGATGTTTTTTTCCTGTGGTGCTGCCTCCATGGTGCCCCTGCCAAGCGTCTTTATTGTTCTGCTCCTGCACAGGAATAATATCCTGTCAGTAATTCTTAAGTATTATAGAAGCCCTCTTGCTAAGCTTCTGAAGTCATCAGAACCTAGGAAAAAAACAGTAAATAATTTAGTTTGGCTTCATGTGACTTGTGCAGTCCATGTGGCTCCTTTGCTTACATACATTGTGCAACTGCCATGTGACAAAGGTGGCCTGTGGGATAGAAGATCCGGTGCATGTCTGCAGGCCGGGCTGGGACTCGGAGGGGACTGTAAAATGCAAGCTGGAAGGAACACAGGCAAATTGCTTCCCTGAAATGGAAAAAGAGAAAAGACAGAGAGAGGCCTCTTACATTTTCTAAAGCCTGTAGGTTCTCAGGCACCAAAGTGATGAATATGAGACTTGCTGAGATCTTCTCCCCCACGGGGGGACATTCATACGAGTGTCACTGCAGTGACTCCCATGGACTGACAGCGCACTTTACTTCCCTCCTCCATGAGGCCAGTATGATGGCAGGAAGACGTGGGATGTTCTGGTGCTGATCTGCAACTCTTCAGCAGAAGGTCAGAATCCCCAGGAGAATCTGGACAGTGTAGGGAGGTCTTCAGAGATTGTTTTTGCGATGTGTTGTAGTGCTGATGTTAATGCAGCGCCTTTTTTATGTTTTCTTTTGCCATGTGAGATTGAGTATTGAATATAAATGGCTTTTACATCATTAAAAATTATTTCAAATGAATCAATAAACTCTCTATCTCAGTTTCTAATACTGGTGTAGTTCTGTTGGTTGCCAGTAAAACACAAACAAACAAACAACAAATAATTAATAAATATATACAATTTAGGACAAACATGGAAAAGAACCATACATTTCAAAGGCAATCAACTGTTACAAAACATTATCAGTCTCAGCTATATATGTTAAAAAAGGAAAGCCCTAGTTGACTCTGTGCTAGTTAAAAATCTATGTCTGTACAGCCCAAGCCTGGTTCCAGCAGTCCCAGCGTGAAGGGCCAGCGACGCAGGCAACCCTTGTGCCTTATGCGTCAGTGAGAATGGCACCGGGACCTGCCTGCTGTGCTCTGCGCTGGGGACCATGGCACATGTGCAGGACCTCATCTCTTTGCCCCCATTCTTGCTGCTGATGCTGCTAATGGTTCCGCACAGTGGGCTGAGCAGGCAGCTAGCACAGCAAGGGCACAGGAGAGACTCTAAGGCAAAGAAAGGCGGGGGTGATAGTGGCCAAAAGCAGTAAGAGAGAGGGGAAGATGCTGATGAGCAGCAGCCACCTTGGGGGCAGGATATCAGAAAGTGAAGTGGAAGAGGCACCCCCTCAGAGCTGCAGGGAGAGGAGGTAGCCGTGCGTTATCCTCCAGTATGGAGTGGGGGAGCATGAAGTGAGATGTCCTGGTGCCTTTCCTGTGCACCTCCTTGCCCTTCTGCTCTCAACTCCCTTTGCCTTGAGCTCATCTTTTTGCTCCTGCTGCTTGAGCATATGGTGCTTTGTTTCCAGTGCCAGGGAGACTTTGTGAACAAGCTGTGTATGCTTCTTTCATTCCTTGACCTGAGCCCATCTAGGGTGGGTGGCCAGCTTGGAGCTCAGGCACGGCCATGGGCACGGCTGCAACATAGCTGCAGTGTAGCTCAGGCAGAGAGCACGGGCAGAATGCCCAGCTTAAAAGCATCTCCTGAGAGAAGGGCAGCTTTTGCCACTGAGGCTTTGTGCCTCTTTGCCACTTAAACAAAGTGTGTATCCTCAAAGAGTGTATTCTCAAACACCTCTTTGATTCCAGACGTGACAACTGTGCCCATTACCTAAGCTGACCCTTAGCCCAAGCAGTCAAGACCTGAGGAAGGGGAGGAGGGTGTGCTGGGGGCCTGACAGGCAGCGCTTGTAATGGCTGGTAACACTGACACAGATTGAGTCCCTGACTGTTTGCTGCTCCTCTCTTCAGAGGAACTGAGCTCCTCACACAATGGCTTAGGAAATCACCGTATGGTTGTGGGGAAAATGAGGCTGCTTACGGAAGGAACTTGAGAAGGATAAGCAAAGGGTGTCTCCAGGAAACCATGCTCTTCCAGAAGGAAGGGATGTGGGTGCAAAGCAAACAATCCTCTCCAAGGGAAGAAGAGCTGTTCTCGTCCACCTCTCTCAGCTCATCCAAGAAACAAGCAGTGTCTGAGTGAGCAGTTCACATCCACTCTGTTTCTCAGCATCACAGAGAAGGAGCCTGCTCCAGAAACGACAGCTGAGCCTCTCGGCTGGAGCTAGATCTTTTGCATGCTCATGTAACAGATAGCTGTATGCAACATGCAACAGCTTGTCCTTAAAAATCAAGACCTCTGCCAGGGTGGGAACTGAGGTGGGCACAAAGTATGCTCTAAGTATCATTCTTGTTTCTTTGGTTGCTTCAAGATAGGTGTTTACAGATTCTTTATCTGTAATGAATTGGTTTTTAAATGTTATTGCTTTATACAGCTTAATCCTATTTGCCAAAACATGCTGACTATTAAATTGTAATTTTTTCTCCATTTATCACTAGCACACTGTTGTAAAATAAATGTCTGCTTTAAAAATCAATTATCTTCTTTTCTGAAGGCATGAAGAGGAATGATTGTTTAGAGGAAGAGAAGAAAACCTAGGCACCCCATCAAGAGAAAATACATTGGCTCAAAATTAATGTGGTATACCTCAAAGTTCCTTTCACTGTGTGCATGGCCTCATTTTGCCACCTGGAGCATGGCTATTTATGAAAGAGCTCTTGGGCTGACCATGGCCTCTGTGGCTCTCTTCACACCATCCCTTGTCCTTCTCTGTACTATATAAAGTAGGGATTCCTCTGGGTCTTTCAGGTTATCTCCTTTTGTCCTCCCACTGGGAATCAGGTCTTGCCAGTTGTACCCTGAAGCTAACAACAGAATTAGCAGGTCCCTGACGTGACCCTCTTCGTATGGTGCTTTGCCTTGTCTTAAGCTGTTGTGTCACAGTAGCATAACAACATTTTCTACTGCAGTGCAAGCTCCACGTCCTGACTGCCCTCAGCAGTATCCATGTTGTCCGTAGTCCATCAGTTGTCTCACACCTCAGGTTTCCCAATCCTTTTATCCATAAGCTGGGGATATTCAGGAGTCCCTGAAAATCCTGCATGATAAGCAGACAGTTACATGTCAGTCAGGAGTCTGCATCTGTCTTGTACGTGGATAGCTCCACCTACATAACAGAAAAGCTGGAATTTGCTTTCTTGCCCCTACCTCTTATGCAAACACTTTCAAACCTGCGATGACAAGAGGTAACTTCTGCTAGTGCTGGAGAACAGGACAGGATCCCCAGTTCTACCTGCACTTGCTTCAGGGCAGGCTTCGAAGAAATGTAGTGAAAACAAAGCAGGTTGCAGACAAGAAATGAAAAGGAGGAAAATGGAAAGAGTATTGAACGCTGCACCATTCAAATTTTAAGGATGCAGCTCCACCACGCTTCTCGACAGAAGCTAAATAACAGAAAATCATGGACAAGGGTGGCCTCACAGATGCTTCTTAACCCCTCACATTGATCTTTCCAGAAGAAGAAATTATCTAATTCCTCCCAAGGTAACTGTAAATTACCTACTGACCTTAAGAAAAGTTCCAGGTATTCCAGGGACATCAGGACAGAATCTGTCACTGGTGTTCAGAGCTACGAAGAAAGAAACAATTTAAAAAAAGAGAAACCAGAGAGTACAACAAACCAATGTGAGTGACTTGGCAAATGTGCAGGGTTAATTGTCACTTTATTGCTAGAGATGAAGATTATAAAAATGTATGGCTCCATTTTTCCTGCTGTGTGTCAAAACTCATAATTTGGAGATGTAATAATGCTTCTCCTGAAATATTATAGATATGTTCTTTGTGTATTTTTCTGCTTTCTGACCTCTTATCTTTTCCAAGTCCTCCACCCTTTCTCTGTAGATGCTGGTGATCTTAATTTATCCTGTTATGGTAGTTATACTTAGTCACAAATGTATTTCTTTTCCACTCCCTTCAGAGAGGACACCACATAGCTTTAGAGTAATCAGGAAAGTCATCAGAAGCCATCAGAAGTGCTTGCCTACAAAACATCTAGAAATTTCCCTTTTAAATAAGGGCATTTGCTGAGAAATAAGAAAAGTTATGAAAAGCATATTTGTATCGACACTACTGATAAAAGCTAGATATTATACGCCAGCTTTGAAGGGAAAGGGGACAAAGGACATCCCTCCACCACACACTCCCTCCTGCCTCCACATGGTTGGTTGGATTTTGGGACAAAGCTGCTCAAGCTTCAGAAGTAAAGCTGCAAAAAAATCAAGAATTTAATTGTCCCCATAGCAAGGAACAATCCAGAGCCAAAGGAAGATCACAACATGGCAGAGTCCTTACTTTATCTTCTAATAATTATTATAAAACAGCACTAAAACAAACACAGCAAGTAGATATACCTAGTTGCCATCTGGCTTCCAAAAGGCTGAGAGTGCAACCTTTATCTCAGTTTTATTAATCTCTGTACCATTTTTTATCTTGTAAATGGTTAGTTTGTTAGAGGCATAAAGTTCACTCCTTTTACCTCTTTTCTCCCCTAAACTGACTTCTTTTGATTCTTATTCTCTTGACATATTTTTTTGGTCTAACATAAGCCAAAAGCCTTAATCTACTGATCATAAATCATAAAGTATGATGTGCATCCCTAAGACTTTCTTAAAAGGTCTAAGAAAGCTTCTTAGTGTTACTTCTTCTTCCTCTGTAGAGACATACTGCTTGCTCATCAGTTTGAGGTGGCACTACATTCTCAATACGGCAGATCCATCCCACAAGCCTCTCTTTCCTGAATTGGTGCTGAATGTGTGTTGCATCCTAACTCAAGTTTGTTGATAAACTACTAAAGCTTATGCCTATATTTAGTCCTTTGTATCTGTGTTGCAGCAGACTAAACATTCTTCACTGGTTGTTGTAAATGGGTGTACCTTAGTTGACATCATCAACACCACATGTGCCTCCTTACAGAGTCCATTCTGACAAATCATTCTCTAAGATTGGCTGTGTAGCCCCCACGGCTTCCCTGGGGACACGTAAAACCTTAGAAAACACATTTTGGGGCTTGGGCCTGACAGTTTGGTCCCGTTGATGCACCTGCCCAAAGCATTCAGCTACCAGCCATGCAAAGAATTGTCTGTCATGCAAGAGCTCTGCTTTCTTAGAGCCAAATTACCATGCAGAGGTGTTGGTGGGACCGTTACAGAGCCGCCTGAACTCACCCAAGACACATGAGCACAGCAAGATTATCAGATCTTATTGTTCCCTCTGCTTTCTGCCTTTTGCCAGAAAGATTGTCTTTGCTCTGCAATGGACTGACACAGGCTGCAGGCACTGCCAGCTGAGGATCTGGCAGTCAACATGGAGAGGGAAGGAATGAGAGAAAGTGAAAAAATTACAAATGCCTGATCACCAGGGAGGCTGAAGTGAGTGTGGATCATAAGCCTGAATGCCCAGTAAAGGACAGCAGAGGTTGCAGTGTTTACCTTCAACAGCACCACGGGGAATCCAGAGAAGGCCAGAGTGGGCATGAAGCAGCACAAGGTTTTGTTACACCTGCTGTAATTGCAGAAGAATGTGAAGCCTCATCACACGTGGTACAATGGCTGTTTACATCTCTGCATCACTTACCCCAGAAAGATTCTGTTTAACCACCAAATAACCAATGTCAGCTTCAGGTAAGGATGGAAGTCCCCATTTTCACTTTCTGCAATGCTGTGCTCTCCTGTTGTAGGTTGAGAGTTCCTTCTAGATCGATGTGCTGCAGGGAGACTTATTAAGAAAGAGGATATCTCCTGTGCATTATGAAGAAAAAGGAGCTCACAGGCACCAAATGTCAGAAGAATCCCCTGCAAACTGCTAGCATTTTAAAGAAATATTTTTCAAATGATACAGCTAGGCAAAAATGTCCTGTTTTGAATAACTACAAGAATGTTCTTTCTGCAGGGAGATGTGAAGAGTAATTATGTTCCCAACTTTGTAAACATGGATTACAGACCTGAAGATCTATTTTGCTTTAGAAAGGCTTGTTTTGATTTTGTTCAAGAAATACTTGAAAATCTGCACTCCCAAATCTGCAAAAATATGATAAAATAATTTTAAAAGGCAAATGTGTTTCAAATGCACACATGAAGGCTAGCAATTGTTCGGTAATTCAATTTAAGCCTAAAATGTTTGATGGCTTGGTGCTCTTGTCATATTTTGACAGTATTTGCTGTAACCAGGAAGATTTATGTCTAGCTCTATTCAGACATTCTCATTTTTAATCCAAAATTTGCATCTAGGTCCAGTAAAGTATATGCTGCTTGACTGTATGTCACAAAGCAAATCAGCACTCCTCCAAAGACAGTCTCAGCAGGAGACTGTAGGTTTGGCTGGAGATAACATGGAGTATCTGGTTCTCAGACCTCAGGACATCATGCCTGCAAGAAGACTCAGGGGCTGATGTCTCTTGTAAGATCAGCTGGACCTTCCCCTAAGCCCCGCTGCCGTGACTCTGCCCCTGGAAGTGTGAAACAGAAGAAGACACAACCTTGTATTGGGTTTGTGTGGCAAGGTTCTGGTAACAGCGGAGCGGGGACATGGGGTGGCTTCTGTGAGAGAAGCTGCCAGAAGCTTCCCCCATGTCCGACCCGACACAGCCAATGCCAGCCGGCTACAAGAAGGGACCTGCCGCTGGCCAAGGCCAAGCCCATCAGTAACGCCTCTGTGATAACATAATTAAGAAAAAAAAAAAGGAAGGGAGAAAAAAAAGCTGCACACTTTGCAGCTGGAGAGAGGAGTGAGAAGATGTGAGAGAAACAACTCTGCAGACACCAAGGTCAGTGAAGAAGGAGGGGGAGGAGGTGCTCCAGGCGCCGGAGCAGAGATTCCCCGCAGCCTGTGGTGCAGACCATGGTGAGGCAGGCTGTCCCCCTGCAGCCCATGGAGATCCATGGTGGAGCAGATGACCACCTGTAGCCCATGGAGGACCCCACGCCGGAGCAGGTGGATGCCTGAAGGAGGCTGTGACCCCATGGGAAGCCTGTGCTGGAGCAGGTTCCTGTCAGGACCTGTGGCCCCATGGAGAGAGGAGCCCACGCTGGAGCAGGTTTGCTGGCAGGACTTGTGACCCCGTGGGGGACCCGTGCTGGAGCAGTCCCTTCCTGAAGGACTGCACCCCATGGAATGGACCCATGCCAAAGCAGTTCGTGAAGAGCTGTCAGTCATGGGAAGGACTCAGGTTGGAGAAATTGGTGGAGGACTGTCTCCCGTGAGAGGGACCCCACGCTGGTGCGGGGGAAGGAGTCCTCCCCCTGAGGAGGAAGGAGCGGCAGAAACACCGTGTGATGAACTGACCCCAACCCCCATTACCTGTCCTCCTTGTTCTGTTGTGGGGAGGAGATGGAAATCAGGAAAGAGATTAAGCCCAGGAAGAAGGGAGGGATGGGGGAGGTGTTTTAAGATTTGGTTTTACTTCTCATTATGCTCTGATTTTGATTGGTAATAAAGTGAATTTGTTTTTTCCCCCAAGTCGAGTCTGTTTTGCCCGTGCCAGTAATTGGTGAGTGATCTCTCTCCGTCCTTATCTCCACCCACGAGCTTTCGTTATATTTTTCTACCCCTGCCCATTTGAGGAGGGGGAGTGATAGAGTGGGCTTTGGTGGGCATCTGGCCTCTAGCCAGGGTCAACCCAGCACAAACCCATAGTCCCAGAAAGCTGGAAACAACAGCATCCGCTTCGGAAAAGTGGTCATTTAGTCTGCACCACTCTGCCAAGCAATGGAAGCCAGTGTTTTAGAGGTGAATGCTTCTCTGGGTGCCTAAGGTCAAGCTGAGACATGTTAAGTATCTCAAGATAGGCACTACAAAATGGTGTGACCTAAAATCACACGCTATTGGCAAAAAAATGTGAGCTGTTGCCTTTGTCAACATCAGCATCTACCAAGACAGCCATATGTGCTTTCTGCTGACTGGCTATTTAAATTCTGGCTGATATTTTATTTGGTTTTACACCTTCTTAAAAACACCTTAAGTGGAAGGGAGTTACAACCAAAGCTACTGAAATAAATGGTTACTGTGCTCCGGCCTGTGACAGCAGCATTTATCTTTTCTACAGCCCATGTGTGAGATAAGTTTCTCCTGCTCTTGCTTAGCTATTTGCTGTCAAAAATCTTACTGTAACTTTTGTACAGTGAATATTTATAACTGTTGTTAGTGTCAATATAATTTTTTGCAGTTACTGCACTTATTTACATTTTAATGGCCAAGTCAATAAAGATTTATGCACCTGTCACCTGAATTTTCCACAGAAGTGGTGAATGCTTCAAAAAACAGTATCTCCTGCAGAATATTCCCCCTCCAAGCATCCTTTAAATGCCTTCATTGTTTTGGGAAACAGGCTATCCATTAAAATAACCAACTCTTGAAGTCATAAGTCAAACCCAGCAAAATCTTGCAGCAGTCTTCATGGCAAAATTTCTGCATGTTATAAAAGCACCTGCTTGGGGACTGTTTTTTCTCTCTCTGTTTTTAAACACTGTCCCTTGAATGGCAAAGTCTGGTTTATCGCTTTGATATGCCTCAGCTGCACAAACTATATTGTTTTTTAGCTTGAGGAGACACGCTGCTTAGTACTGACCTTGTTTTGATTTCAATCCAGTAAAAGGTATGGTTGGGAGCACTGCTTTGGGAGGTGTGGAGGCACACCGTTTAGGAGGGGCATGCTGTGCTCCAGGACTCTGATGCAGGCATACCCTCCTCCAAAATGTGAAAGGAAATCCTGAAAGCATTCCCTCCATGCCTGCCTGTGGTCTTGGTGCAGTAGTTCAGGCTACTGAGATACTTGTGCACCCTCATTTTGGCCATGCTTTTCTCAAAGGCAGTCTCACCACAAGGCTCTTCTATCCCCACCCAGAAGAGGCTGGCAAGACCCACATCGCTGCTCTCCTGCCAGGGCTCTGCAGGATCCGCTCCCTTTCCATTCCGGGACTAATATGGTTATTCCCTGCTGTCCATCCCTTGCTGGATTTCGTGGTGGGCTGGTAGCTGTGGTGACAATAACGAGAAGCAGGCTTTCGCCGGGGCCCTCTTCTCTCTCCAGGGTGTGCTGTCAATTGAGGCTCATCTTGTCCCAGCAGAGATGATCCAGGTCTGTTCCAGCTGAAGCCTGAGGTCTCAAAGATGTACAGAAGTACAATGTTTCTGAACAGTTTAGGCTGGGGTTCACTATCCAGATTGGCTTTAGGATAGCGCTCAGGCACGAGGCTGAGGTGAAGCTGAGGTGAGGGACCAGGCTCCAGCAGCACCCCAGCTTCATGACCTGCTCTACTCTGCCCTGGTGAGGCCACATCTGGAATATTGTGTCCAGTTCTGGGCCCCACAGTTCAAGAAGGACAGGGAACTGCTTGAGAGAGTCCAGTGCAGAGTCACCAAGATGATTAAGGGAGTGGAGCATCTCCTTATGAGGAAAGGCTGAGGGAGCTGGGCCTCTTTAGCTTGGAGAAGAGGAGACTGAGGGGGGACCTCATTAATGTTTATAAATATTAACATAACGTTAAGGGTGAGTGTCAGGAGGATGGAGTCAGGCTCTTCACAGTGATGTCCAATGATAGGACAAGGGGCAATGGGTGTAAGCTGGAACACAGGAGGTTCTGCTTAAACTTCAGAAGAAACTTCTTTACGGTGAGGGTGACAGAGCACTGGAACAGGCTGCCCAGGGAGGTTGTGGAGTCTCCTTCTCTGGAGACATTCAAGACCCACCTGGACGCCTTCCTGTGTGATCTCATGTAGGTGTTCCTGCTCAGGCAGGGGGTTGGACTAGATGATCTTTTGAGGTCCCTTCCAATCCCTGACATTCTGTGATTCTGTGATGTAACATTTGTAAATCCCACTGTCTCAACCCAAACCCTTGCACTAGAGCTGTCCAGGAGAGGCAGAGCTGGAGGAGCCCTGGCCCCTCAAACAGATCCGGTGCAGAGCTCCTGCCCTTGGACACAGCTTGGCTCACCCATTACAGGGCTGTGAGCCAAGCCCTGCAAAACCTGGGGCGCGTGCTGGGGTCTCCAGACCCTCGCTGCTTCACTATCAACACAGATTCTCACCGTGACACTGTAAGGCATTTTCTCCCACACGGACAATTCCTCTGACCATCCATCTCCTCCCCAAGCCCCTCAGCTCATGCCTGTGAGCATCTCCACGAGAAAACGGGGTTCCCGGGTGGGTCTTGCACTTAATCCTCCAACATCCCCATCTTTTTTCTCCACCCTGAGATATTCCGGCCGATTTCACGCTGGGGGCAGAGTCCGGTGCCCTGCGGTTCCCCGCTCCTCCCCGGCCGATGAGGTTAAGCGGAGCCGAGCACAGTCCGCAGCTGCAGCATCGGGAACCCCGGGGGGTCGTCCCCCCCCGCCCCTGCTGCCTCGCGGCCCGAGCAGCCCCCGCGCCCACGCCCCCTGGCGGCGGGGGGCGGTGCGCCGGCGCGGCCGGGCGAGCCCAGCGCTGAGCTCACCTCCCTCCGCCCCCCGCCCCCTCCCCTCCCCTCCCTCCTCCTCCTCCTCCCGCGCCCAGCCCGCAGCCGGGATCTCAGTATTATGGCATCGAGGAGAATGGAGACCAAACCCGTGATAACGTGTCTGAAAACCCTCCTCATCATCTACTCCTTCGTCTTCTGGGTGAGTGCGGCGCGGGCGCGGCGCGGACAGTGACCCACCGCCGGGCAGAGCCAGGCACCCCCCACCTGCCCGGGGTGGGCGGCGGGGCCGGTGGCGGCCGCCTGCGGAGCTCCGCCGGGATGTCACCCCTGTGCCGTGCGGGGCGCAGCTCTGGGGATGCCGGAATAGATACACACACACACACACACACACATGCACACACACACACGCACACACACACACACACACACGCACACACACGCACGCACACACACATATATAATGTATACACACATACATACATATATACAAAAATATATTTTTTGGTTCTTCTTGCGGCGAGCGGCTGCCCTCGAGCCCCCACGGGGGAAAGTTGCAGGGGTCTCCCCGGCTGCCGCGATGGCCGCCCCCCTCTCCGCCGCCTCCCTGACCGCCTGCACCGGGGCGGGGGTTCCTCGGGGCGGCCCCGCTGCCTGCCGTATCCTCGTCCCGCCGCGGGGCCCGGCCGGCTGCCGCCCCCTCCCCGAACCCCCCAACCCTCACCCTCCGCTGCCGGGCCCTGCTATCACCTGGGCGCAGCGGGCGCTGGGCTCCCCGCCGCCCGGTACCGGCCGCTGCGCTGCGTTTCGTAACCCGGCGGAGGCTGCCGTAAACCATTTTTCTGACCCAGATACATTAATGGAGCGGCAGCGATTGAGTGACGGGGAGCCGGGCTTTTCAGGCGGTCCCGGGGGCTGGAGAGGTTCGCAGCGACCCGGGCTGTCCCTCAGCAGATCCCTGGCATGGGCAGCGTGTGGTGGGGGCGATCTGCAGATTAAAGACCTTTTAATGGTACATGGTGACATCGCACGATAATGGCCCCGCTGTGTGCTGTTAGCGACCGTCAGCTGCACATCGCTGATACAATGCGCTCAGGCGAATTTGTCACTGCCGAGCCGGGGAAGCCGATGGTGTGTTAGCGTTTTAATAGCTTTAGGCTGTGAGAGTGTTTGCGAAACAGAGTAACTCAAATTTCCACCCTTCTGCTTAAAATGCGTTCTAAACAAATAATTGCTTATTCATGGCAATGATGTTTTACATCTCCATAGCGAACACAAGACTTTATCTGTTTCAACTTTAACTTCATCGTTTTGTGGTTTTGTTTTTGTTTTTTCTTTAAATAAACTAAAAGTAATTTTCCTAATCCTTTCTTATGCATTATTTACCCTCCCCACTCCCCAGCATTTTACATACCTCCCCCCTCATTTTTAACAATTTTGGTGGCAACTGCAGCAGATGTGTCTGATGACTGAAATGGATAGGAAGCCGGCATCATCTGTTGTTTTTTTGTTGTGCAAGTAGATCCTTCACGCTAGTCTCAAGGAGGTAGGTTGCTAAGTTTGTACACTTGCCACAGTTTAAAGATTCATCCTTTCCAGTGCTCTATTCTCAACGGATCCACAAGAACCCCCTCTTCTTCCTGCGATTAATGACTAACTGCAGGAGCTCTGGTGAATTCATGGTATCTTTTCAAATTACATCTTTTTAAAAGTGACCGCTGTATCTGCTGTAGCCTGAATAAACAGAGGACTTAAATCGGCGTGCCCGACGAGCTAGCACATCTCATGAACGCTAATCTCATTAAAAAAGAGAGAATTGTACATTGAGCCCAGCAGCTGGCTAAGGGCATTGGCGCTGTGGGCTGCCGTAATGCCAGGCCAGGTTGACAGCTGGGACCTCGCAGGGTAAATGACACAGCTGAGCTCTGGTTTGGGCTACAGCAATGCGCCTGTGCTGGTGGGATGCTCTAGTGCAAATTCTTTTCCTCTGAGCTGTCTGTCAGGCTCCCATGCGTCCCCATCTTCTCCACGGGCATGGCCCATTAATGTGGCTCTTCTAGTTACTTAACACCTGACATCTGTCAGGGTGTTTGTCTGTTTGTCCTCTTCCTTGAGCCTGGAAAAGGAAGGAGAAAATCAAATGGTTGGAGACAGAATCCTGCAGCCAGGAGCAAAAGAAACAGAATTTCTTTTCCATCATGCTTGCTGTTGCATCTCGTTTCCCAAGGCACCAACCTAGGGAAATCTAGGCAGATCTCAATGGGAGAAGGCAACAAAAGGCTCGGTGAAGGTCCAGAGTAGGTGACAGCAGAGCTGAAGTCTTTATCAGTTGTTCTTCCTTTTAGCACGGAAGAATAAAAACTAGTACACATTTCTGGCCCCTTTTCTGGGCTTTGAATCAACTCATTTAGTATAAATTGGAGCAGGCTTCTTCTGTTGCCCTGAGTAGGGCAGAAACACGATGTCCTCTGGCCATATCCTCTTTTTCTTTTTACAGGCACATTTGAGAGCTGAGGATGTGCGGAGTTGTCTCAATCCCCCTCCATTATTTTCTGGGGTGCCCTTTCACATGCTGCTGGCTCCAGAATCAGTGTAACTCAGATCTGGTCCCTGTGAATTTTCAGAGCTGAAAGATTCAATAGGAGGAACTATTTTAAAAAATTATTTGTTGGGCTTACCTAAATACCAGAAGGAAAACATTCCAGTGGCATAAATGGATGGTTTGTAAAATTTTATTCTGATGACTTCCTCACATTTTTATGGAGAGTTTGTAAGCTGATTTTTGAAGCAGAAAGCCCTGCGTTGCTTAGCTGCAGTTAGTGTGGTTTTGTGTGGTTTTTTTTTCTAGCTGTGGGATGGAGTAACACATGGGGGAAGTGGTTCTGTGACAGGGACGCATGTGGTGGAAACCCTTTGGATATCTGGCCAGGTGGTTATGAATTGTGATGTGAGGGGACAGGGGGAGAAGATGCTTCTTTGAATCCACTGCTCTGTTTTGAAACATCCAGAAGGACTTCTCTGTGTTTACATCATTTATAAAAGAAGAAAATGTATGTATGCAGAACGTTCCTATAATGAGTGATTATTTATCAGGGTTAAATATGAATTGCATTTGTATCAGTGGGTGAGATGTATGTAGATGAAAGCTTTTAGCATAAGCATTAAACGAGGCTCCACTGACTACATGGGAGCTGCAGGGAGGTAACGAAGAGACAAGTTTCATTCAAATTTTGTACTGTGTTCCTTTCCAAATAGGTTTTATTTAATGGCATTTGTTGTTTTGATAGCTTTCTCTCCTCCCCCTCACCATACTTCCCAACTTCTTTCCACAAGTGTATCAACATGGTAAAAACATTCCATAAACAGAGATAACAAGCTTTTTATGTGCTCATATGTATTGTTATTCATAGAACACGTTAAATGCCTAGGGTTACCGCTTTTGGTCCTTAAGGGACCTAGTAATAAAAATTCAACAGCCATTTTTTTCCTAATCAGAATTCTGTACTGAATGCATCTAGTTTGGAACTAGTAGATTAAAAAAAGGCAATAAAAGCACTGCTTGGCTTTTAGCTATTTTCATTTTTTTTTCCCTTTTGGGTATCATACATTCCTTGCACAGAAATCCAAGATATTTTGAACAGAAGATGAATTTTGGATTGGAATTCAAAGTGAATTTTTTATAGGGGAGTGAAACCTTTAAGCATCCCTTAGTACCTTGTATTTATCTAGTTCTTAAGTGATCTTATGTCTTAAAATGTATGTATACTTAATATTTCATTATAGGCTTCAAAATATATATTTTTTATCAATTAGCAACCTGCCTCAGTGTGTTTTGGGATGGAGCTTTAGGGGTGCATGCACTCAAAATTTCAAGGCTGCAGAAAATGGGTTTCATCTTCCATGCAAAGCTGCTTGTTGCCCCAAACAGGCACCGTAGCAAAGTGATTAGCTTCCAATTTTAGGCCCTTTGAGACACTTGGCGCTTGAATGAGTGCTTTGTGTGTGCTGTCCTGCTGGTATGGGGGTTTCTCGCTGTTAATTAATGTAATAAAAGCATATAAGTAGAATTTCCATTCAGATGTTTTTCCAAGGTGAGTCACTGATCTGAAGAGTATCTTCTGACCAAGATCGATGTTTTGGATATTAAATTGGGTCCTTAGAACTCGTCTTGTCTTTTGCTATGTGATAAAATCAGGACTAAGATGCCTATTTGCAACATTAGTAATTTTGTTTTCCAAGTTTTTATCATTTGGAAAATGGAGCTGTGCATCCTGGTATGACCACTGGGAGGTTAGCGGGTGGCAGGAGAACCATAGACCAGAGTGTGGCGAGACAGGTAAGTGTCGCGTGGCTGTGAGGCTGCAGCCAATGCTGTGATTTTAAAACAGCTTGAAATTGCATGTTTCCATATCATTCATCTTCTTTTAGCCAGTTCCTCTGGTGGCTGTGGAAATGTGTTGTCACTGGCATGGAGGGGTCAGGTGGTCAGAAGATGGCTCTGTGAAGGACGAGGGGCTCAGATCCCCTCTGGCACAGGGGGTGTGGGGAGAGCCAGTATCTGCTCTGGAGAAGGGGCCCCCTCATCTCCCTCTTCTCTCAGGCTTCCCCCAAAAGGAGGTCTGTGACAGGGGCTGGGAGTGGCTGCAGCGTCGCGGTGGGCAGCTCCTGCTCCTCACGCCGCAGCGGTACAGCAGAGGTGGCATTCGCCCACCATTTCAGGAGCTCACAAAGCCGTTTTCTGGGAAATACCCGAGACAAAGAGCAAGCATGGTGGCCTGCTCTGTAACACAAATTTATGGCTGAACTGCTGACCCGTCTTCAAATGCAGCCGGTTTGAGCTGTGCATTATAATATGGGATTAAATTTGCGTGTCCCTTTGAGTTACTAGTGATATTAGTCATCTTCGCAATGCGTGTACAGCTGCGTTGCTGAAATTACTGGTTTTCTCCCCAGAACTTATTTCCAGTGCATCTGCGTTCGTTTCTGCATGAATCTGGTCTTTTTAATCCTTCTTACTATGCTTGTGGTTTTTTCTTTTTAGTATCTGTTAGGAGACGGTTTTAAAGGAAATATTTTGGGAAATATTTTAGCTTCCCCATGTGGCTTAGATTGCTCAGTCTTTTGGTGGTTCCATTGACTACAAAATCATAATTCCTATATTTTTAGAAATAAATGTTATTATTTTTACCTAGTTACCTCGAAACTAGAAAAATTACACTCTCAAAAATGCATGATATCCCCATCATGATGGATTTGAAGCTCTCCATTGTTTAGGCACAAACCTCATGCAGTTGCCTCCTTAACTCAGTTGTTTTCTGTTCTGTTCTCATAATGACATACATGAAAGATTAAAGATAACGGTGTTCTCTTGTGAATGTAGCCCAAGGTGAATTCTGTTGGCTAAATAAATAACTGGATTAAAAAAAAAAAAAAAAAAAAAAAAAAAGACTAGAGGGTGTTTAAAAACATAGCTCCAGAGTCAGCTTTCTGAGTTCCCTGTTGGGGTACTTGCCCAACTTGGCTTAGTTTTCCATTTTTTTTTGTGAGATTAGTTTTAACACAGCTGTGGTATAAAACCCCCTTAATGACAGCCTAACAAAGGAGAGCCATGCCAGCACGAAAGCTCCAGTAAATGTGAGTAAAGAGAAGACAGAGCTGTGACTTCCCCTTGCTCTGGGTAGCAAGCGGAGGGGTGTTCTCACAGGTGTGCTGGGAAGAGGTGCAGGAACCCCTGTCCCCAGAGTCCCTGGGTGGGATGGCGCGGGGGGAAAGCTGTGTGGCACCGCTTGTGCCTTCAGACATCGCGAGGATCTCACGCTTGTTCTCCTCCTTGGGAGGGAATCTCCTCCTAGGTAGTTTTACAAGTGTGGTTGACTTGTGTCAAGCAGAGGAGCTGGCAAGTCGGTGTAGTTTTTGTATTGCTAATGCCCATTCATGTTCTGAAAATTGTGTGTGTAGCACTGTACACCTCATTTAAGGGAGCAACTGACTTTTCTGTTGGTTAAATGCTCCTTCTTTTCTTGTCTTTGTGTAACTATGCTTATGTCTTGATGAGGTACCTGCTCCAGCTTGACCCTAGAGTTTGTATCTGGACAGTTGTCTAGTTTGGGGATGGTAACTTTTTCAGACTAAGAAGTCAGTTTGGACTTGTGAGGAGGGATGGTGGGTGACTTGAAGTGTTTCAATTTTATTTGGGAAGACATAGGATGCGTTCATAAGCAGGCAGTGGCAGAAGTCCTTGCTCTTTCACAGGTGGTGGGATAGGGGTGCAGTGGAGTACTGCTGTGTGTGTAGTAAACACTTTGGCTGTTTAGTGTTCACTCCTGCTCTAAACAACCTGTTGTGTGGCCTAAACAGTGTAAATACAAATTATAGGGAAAGGTGTTGGAGAGACCTTGTTAGCACTTTCCCATTGAAAAGGCAGTACAGTCCTTTTTTTCTTGGATTCTGGTTCATACCAGCCTTGCTTGTCAAGGAAACGGAGGTAATTATCCTAGGTAAACCAGGGGAATTTAAAATGGATCCAAGAATTTGATTTTATCTCTGATTATGTGACTGTTTATCAATTCTCTGTGCTGTCAGGGAGGTAAATTAGGTTACCTGGTACCGTTAGTTGTCTCCATCTCTGCATTTTTGTAATCATTTCTTCTGTTGTTGCAACTGTCCTACAAACTTATGTGCCAAAGAGTTAATAGATTAATATCTAGAAAGGCTCTTTGTGCATATGAGCTTGCAGAAACATCTCCTTCAATCTTCATTGTGATTTTTGAGTCCAGTGATACTTGTTACAGAGATGCTAGCTTTACTGTAGTACCAAGTGTGTTCTGCATCCCCCAAATTTGCAGGTGAAAATCCTGTGGACCTCAGTGTCTTGCAAACCTAGGTGACTGAATCTTTAGAATAGATACAAGACCTCAGAGGTGACTATAGGGAGCAGATGACAGTTACTGTAAGGCTGTTTTTATCTGCATAATATTATTTCTTTAGGTTCATCACTATTAATTAGCATTTAATAATCTCTCAGAGAACAGATTCTTCTCATCAGTAGAGCAGGCCTCTTTCCATCTTAGCTCTCTTTCACCGTGGTGGGCAGATGGCTTATATGTTCTGTCTTTATAACAGTTCTGGGTAATGAGAGGGAAGCATTTACATTTCTCTCCTACTAAAGGGACTCTGAAGCATGGCACACTTGTCTCTTACTGGATTATCGTTATTTCATAGCTCAGATGGTTCTTTGAGCTCTGGGAGAAGGCCACAGGATTTTTAGGAGATGTAATAAAAGAATGGAAATGATGCTGTTAGTATAAATTTTGGTGTAATTTCCATGCAGTGTTTTTCAAGATATTTTCCAGATGTTCTGTTTTCACCTGTGTGGTATGACAGTGCTAAAAGCCTTAAAAGAAGCAAGCAGCCCTGCCTTACCTCTGCGTTTCTCACCTTCCCCATCTCCCTGAATTGCCGTGCTGAGTTCAGGTGGTGGCAGGTGCCCATGGTGACACCCTGCCAGAGGCCAGGCTGGATGCTCCACAAGGCAGGAGGACTCTGTGGAGCAGCCCAGGCTGGGTAGAAGACTAAAATTTTGTCTCGTCATCGTTTCTTCCTGGGAGTTATTTGCTGTGAGCTGTGAGAAAGGTTGGGTTTGTTTGGGCTGCATGTGGATTTGGATGGATCAGGTTGAAATGTTCTTTTTTTATATTCAAGTAGGTTTTTTTAAGAGTTTATTTGCTAGGAGAATGTGATGGTGGGAATAATGAGGTGACGGACTTAATCTACAAAAGTCTCTGGATCTGGGAAGCAGACCTAAGGAGGGGGTTGGCATGCTTATATGGTGCAGCAGAGAAGGAGGAGAGAACAGAAAAGTGTGAGAACTTGTAAACATCAAAGGAAGAGGAGCACTTACATTTCTCTAAAATTGGGAAGTGAAGGAAGCCTCTGCTGGATGACCCTTATAATCACTCAGTGCCTTTGAATAGAAATGAGCAGCTCAGACCTGCTGATGCCACAGGAGTGGTTATCAGTGAAGCTAACAGGGTCTTCAGGATCTTGTTCCTCACCAGATTACGGGTACTGCTTCAGATAATATAGTACATGGGAACAGAAAATTGAGCTGAATGCCACCAGCAAAGTATGTTTACAACTCACCCCTAGCAAACAAGAAGTTTTTCTTATTGCAAGGACGTAAGTACATTCCCTGCAACTGAAGTTTCAGCTAGACCATGCTGAATCCTTTGGTAAGTTTAATCCTTTTTAAACTTCTGGTAAGTTTTAAAAACATTTATCATTTGGGCATAGTTTCTGATGGGTTGGTCTCCGTCTAGCAACAACTTTTAAGTGTTTAGAAAATTTCTTTCAGTATTTTTAGCAACATAATATGAAAAAGTGCTCATTTTCTGTGTTTATAAAAATAAATGGGAGCTATACCAAAACCTGAATTTTTTTGTGAAAGTAGTCCCCTCAGGGATGGAAACTGTTGGTGATTTGGGAAATCCTATAAAAATGATGTTTTCAAAGAAAGAAGAATTTCCTGAATATGCCAGGTAATGCTGACATTTCTTTTTTGTAGCTGGACCTGAAACTTAGACCAGTTAAATGGTGTCGTGGGTTGTGTAATGGCATGTGCTTGATCAGTCCAATCGGGCAGAACCAAGACTTGCCCTGTTGAACATCTATAAAGTGCGTTGGATTTAAAGTCATATCTGGGGCTTGGGGTCCCAACCAGATTTGAAAGCCCGTAGCAGAGATGGGGAACTTGGGGGTCTGGGTGCCCTTGCAGTCTGCAAGGATGTACGCCTGGATTGGACATCCATTGGACATCCTGGATTGGACGTACATAGGACCATTGCTCCTATGTTAGAAGATAACACAAAGGTGCATGACTGTGCAGCTTGCCTGGGGCTGTCCAAATGCTCTACTCTGACCTCACCAAAGAAAATGTGAAAGAAATTGCATGCAGTTTATGGAAACACAGGTAGATTAATTCCAAAAACTATGTGATGGGACTGCTGCAAATTTCCTGTGGTGAAGGGGAGAGGGGACAAGCCCATGATTTCTGTTGTGTTCGCTCTCTTGGCCAAAGCATTTTAATTGCAACTTGCTGTTGCCACCACTGCATCAAAAGACAATCAAAACACCAGAAATCTGTCAGGAAAGTTGTGGATTTTATTCTTGCAAGAACAGGTTAAGATAAAAGAGAGGACACTTTCCAGGTATGTATTAACAGAAGAAAAGATGGAAACTCAATCCTCCTGTACATACATGGTTTGCCTCAATAGTACTTAACATCGAACTGGCTCTAATTTGGCTTGTAATGATAATGAAGTACCTATCACTTCTGTTTCCCTTTGAAGACAAGGAGGAAACAGAAATACAGATAGGTTACCCTCAATACCTTGATGCTTTCTCTGATGGCTGCATCTCATCACTGCCCTGTGCTGAATGTAAGACTTACTGCTCAGTGGTGTGCACTGATTTTAGACAGAGCGTGGTTCAATTTACCTGTGAAATACCGTCTTACAGGAAACCAGCAGCTGATTTTATTTCATGTTGGAGGGTTGGTTTTTTTTTTAATTTCCTTTTGGTTTACAGGTCACTGATACTATGTTACATCTGCTTCTTTTGTATAGCTGTGTATTTGAGTCAATTGAAGCAGACCTAGTTTGCAGTTGCTAGCTGATGTTGAGATCAGCTTGCGTATTATCTGGGACCGAATTTCTCTTTCCAGTATACTTCAGGAAAAACTGCTGAGCTAAATTATACAGATCAAATGACCTAGAGGCATAAATTGAACTCTCTTGTCCCAGAACAACTTACATACCATCTATACATCACCTGCAGGCTTTAGGGATTTTTTTCACATGCAAGTGCAGTTTAAAAAGAACCAGGACCTCAAGGTGCCAGGGAGCTGGCTGTCAGGAGTATTTCAGTGTTATTTCCTGGAGCGTACAGCCAAGCTCCAGTGTTTTCTTGCTGCTTGTTATAAAACAGGGGATGATGCAGAAGGGTTGGATGAGGATTTACTAATGGAAGGTTGCACCTTTCAAAAAGAAAACAGATGTAGTTCGTGGGGATGGCATCACGGGTTTATTTTTGTGTGGCAGGTATGATTTGGGACGCATACTGCCTTCCTAGGAGGCAGCAGGGCCTTGCTGTGCTCACTGAGCGTGTCCAGGATCTTTGTGCAGCTTTCAGAGTGCTTGCACAAAACTCTTGCTGGCAGGGTGGGACAACTGTTCTCTTTGCCCATGGCCTTGTAGGCAAATACTTCCTTATGGAAAAATGCTCCTTTTTAAGTCTTTCCCCTTTGATGTCCCTATTTCAAAGCAGTGCTTTTGCTGAGCATCCTCCCAGCATAGGAAGGGCAGCTCAGTGCCCTCCGTCCCCCTGTGCAGTGCTGAGCTCACCCGTGGCCGTGTTTCCCAGCACGCTGACCAGAGAGGCGTGGGACCACTTTGCCCCATCTGAAGTGGTCCCCGCTGAAGCCGGAGGTCAGCCAGCAGCCGCCCTGGGGGGCAGGTGTGGGGTGGGCTGTCGCGCTGTGCTCGCCGGCCTGTGAAATTGCAAGCTGCAGGAGGTGTGCTGGACCAACCTGCGTGGTAATAAACCAAGTATTTAATCCAGCAATTGCGTTATTTTCAACTGAAACCAGCAACAAAAATAAAACCTCCCACTTCCAGGAGTTTTGTGTTTTGTAAGCAACAGCTAGTTGCTTTCTGACGTGAAAGATGGTTGCACTTAAAATAGGTACATCCGTGGGAGAGGGAATTTTCAGCTAGTGAAATTGTTAAAAATGATATGGAAAAATTGCCTCAGTTTCTGTGAGCTGGCATGATATACATGCAATACTTATGCAGAGAAATGAGTGCTGTTTAACACAAAACAAAGCTGGTCCCTGTTGTACGGAAACCTGAGCATGCTGCACCATAGCTATTTTTTAACAGAAGTATCAGATTTAAAGTCTTCCCTCCCCCATCGCTCGCTGACCTTACGTTGCCCAGGGACCAGACAGGATTAATCCCTTTACGCTGAAGAACATCTAGTATTAAAGCAAGGAGCTGGGCTGTTTCCTAGAGCAGTGCAGTCCCCAAATGATCAAGAATATAACCGAGCCCCAACCACTTAGTTGATTTATTCTTTTCATTTCAGGAAGTGCTTGGCTTTGCAGTTTCATGCCAGGTGTTAGACCAAAATGACTTCCTATTTTTTCCAGCACCATTGAATATGTAAAATGCATAAGATGGCAGACCTCTAAATCTGAAGGATATTGAGAAGAATTTTGTGCTAAGTCTTTGCTCTTAGGCAATCAATCAAGCTCTTAATGATATGAAAATAAGAGCTACCTCATCAGTGAGAAATAGAGACTTAACCAGTTTTTCTTCCAGTATCATTCAGCAGCCAGTCAGTTGCGTACCTAAGCCTGAGTCTGTGTGGCAGTAACGTTTGCTTTCTGAAAACATATTTGCTCTATATCATATATTAGTGCAATACTGGAAAGCAAAAGGCTATGCTATAAAAAGACATTTTAAGAAGAATTAAATCACCTGAGGCTGATGAGTACATGTGGGTGGACTGAGCTTTGTCCATACAAAATTTAAAAAATATTTTGTAAAGTCATCTTGCTCTGCCTAAAATCAGTGGGACCCAGGTATGACCAGACTGTCTCATGCAGTCAGCTGACTGTCTTTGAAACTCATCCATGTTTAATATTTAGCTTTGGTGAAATAGAAGGTTATTCTGGCTTGAATGCCACAGAATTCCCATGGAGTTGGGATTGGGAGGGTTTGTCACTTATTCTTATGCTGCATATCTCAGCAGGATAAACCTTTTTCCCCTTCCTCTGTCAAGACAGAAAACTTGCTAAAAGTTCTGTCTCCTGTCCCTAGACTTGCTTTGGTCACCTTTTGATTCTGCAGCACAATGTTGTTTCACAAGATGTGTGCTCCTCCAGCATGGTAGTTCCACTGAAGCTTAAATGGACCCCAAAAGAAGTAGAATTGCATGTAAAATTTTGCAGCTTCTGTAAAAACAAAGCCTAAACTAAAGAACACTACAGCAAAAGACTCAACCTGTAGATTTGTTGATGAGATAGTGTACTGCTGGATCACACGTTGAGTCAGCTGGTGGATGAATAAGTGCTGAGTATTATGGCCAGCATCAGAGGGGATGGCAGAATGTGTGTTGTTTGGATTAAATTCAGAAAAAAATGGAGCCTGGCTGCTTCCTTTATGTTGATAAGGTGGGATTTTTTACAGCATTGACAGTTGTGGATTATGTTTTCTCGGTTCTTCAAATACTCTTGTTCTTAAGAAGCATTGTGTAATTATTTAGGAGAAAACAAAATCTTTGGATTTATTTACCAGTGGTTGTCCTTTTAAAAAATAATAATTGGCATGCCCATTTTATAGATGGAGACACTGATGCAAGTCAAGCAATACATCTAAGGAACAGTTTGGTCGAATTTGGCACAGCTGTGAATCAGTTACTTTAACTCCCTGACTGTAATAATTATTACACTGCAGCACTCACTTCGACAATCTTTTTTCAACTGCAGGAATAGCAAGCTGAAATAAAAAATTACATTTTACCTGCTGTTAAGGTAGCTTGTAGAGTATAGGAGTATTTCTGAAAAGTCTAATGAATACTGCTTGTGGAAAGAGATTATTGAAAAAAGCAGCTGGCTGTATCAGAACTATGAAATTGGTAGACTGTGATGCTTCTTTATTTTGAAGTTGCATACACAGTGGACTGGAAAAAGCATTTCAAGTTGCCCAGTATCTTGGGAGAGGGAGCAGAGCATGACAGCAGGCCCCCAGGTGAGGGGGCTTCCACAGCTGGGAATGATCCAGGTAACTTTCCAGAATTCATAGATCAGGCAAGCCTTTTGTGGGAAAAAAATATAATTTCCCCTCATACAGGGCATAGTGGGGATAGTTTTTCTTCAAGGAAATAAGTGCACATTCCTGTAGGTGGATATGCACCTCTGTTTTGAAAGATAGTTTGGTTGAGGAGCAAGCATGTTGACACGCTTACCCCAAAGGAAGGAAACTTAGTGTGCCTGCTTAAGAATGTCCTCATCCTCTTCATGCTAAGTGTCAGTGATCTGTTGTTTCCATGGCATGTACCAAGCATGGCAAGCAGGATCGAGTTTAAATGTTGACTCCCAGAACAAGCTGGTTTGCTTACTTTTACCCTGTTGCGGACATGAAGATGTGGAGAAGGATTTTGCTAATGTGAAGCTCTGGTAAGACCAGTATGAAGAATTTTGTGATTTGTGGATTCTGACATTTTCTCGGTGAGATTGTCAGGTGCTCCTAGGAATTGGACTGACTTCTTAGCTAAAGAGGATTTCTCCCTAATTTCCTCATGCAGTGGATGCTATATCAGCTGTGTAGAATTATTAGCAGTTTTCTTTGTTAAATTTTAATCGGACAGCTACCAAGCACAGTCTGCATGGGGATGGCAGTTCTCAGGAGTCTCTTTAGCAGAGGAAAAGTGCACTAGCACCTATGGGGGCTGAGGCTGAGTTGCGCTGGGAAGAACAGAGTGGGCTTCCCAAGCTGCCATTTAAAGCCAGAACAGGTTGTGAGGATAAGCGTTTCAGGTAACATGTTGCTCGGAGGAAGCATTTGGTTTGGGGATTTCTTCAAGGAGAAGGGAGTTTGTTCCACACCCCAGTGAGGCATTTCTGGAAGGAGTTAATGCTGGCTGCCCTTGGTTTTGTGTCAGAGTTAAAGGTTTTTCACTAAATATAGATTAAGGTGTATTTTGTTGTTTGGTGAGTGTAGGCAGGGACAGCTCATGGAAAGAAGTCATCATTCATCCTAGTGTGCATCTTGAAGCTGAGTGGGTTTGGGTGAATGGCAGGCTGGCTTTCTTCTGATGGTCCTTGTGCAGTTTTATCCTAACATCTCTTGTAATGGCTATTGCTCAGCTGGTCGGACTGCATAGTTTAGAGCAGTCACTGTTTTGTTCTTATCCTCGTGTATTGTCTGGTGAACAAGAGGGTAAAAGGCTCAGCAGGGACTCAGCAAAAGGTCATTAATTTCTCTGGCATTCCTGGACCTTACCACCTAAAAAAGAGAATTTTCAGGTAAGTTACAACATGATTTCTGTTTTCCATTCCTTCTCCATAAGTGGTATCATGTAGAGACAGAGACTGGCCTGCAGCCTAGTTCATGCTTTGGTATCTTTTATCACCTTATTTGGTGCAGTTTAAATTACAGTTTTCAACTGGTAAATTACAAGTTGCTTAGGAAAGACTTCTTGATGCCATTTTTGCTGGCAGTTTATTTAATCCTTTTCATGTAAGTTGTACCAATCTAGTATCTAGTGGGGCTGCCTGCTAAGCAGTAACAGATGGCCCGTGCTAGCTAGGACAGGAAGGATCATAGAGGTAAGAGCCAGTGTTATCTACATATATGTTTGGATTGCATCATGAATGTTTCCCAGGAGGGAGCACAGCTGGCACTGGAATTGGGGAAATCTGATTTTTTTTATTCTTTATTCCACGTCTTGGTATACTTGAGAATTAATGTGTGTGGTTCATGTTGGGCTATATCAATAATATTGAAATTATACTCCTTCTTGGATAAAATTGCTGTGCTTGTTGTTTTCTCCCCTTTTTTCACTTATCCTGTAATCAAAAGTAATGTATGAGAAAGTATACAGAAGAGAGCAGCCAGTTCCATTACGTAATCTTGCTTCCATGTACTCTACCACAGGATGGCCTTAAAATATAGTAAGTCATGCAAAACTGAAAGAGGAAAAACAAACTTAGTTGTAGACATTTTGAACCATTTTTTTCCCCACTAACTTTGCTCCTGCACTGAAATATTTAGGTACCATGATGGGCAAAAGGCTGAAGAGAAGAGGATGTATCAGAAAGTGGCTGCCTTGCAGATCTCCTCTGCTGGGCTGTCTCTTCTTAACGCTGGGCAGGCAACATCCTCCATACTCTGGCTTGGTTTTCATCTGTAGCAGTGGGCACACCTCTAAGGGGGCAGGGGAAAAGCATGGATGAAGAGGGTTGTGATATTAAATGCAGTCTGTGAAGGCAAATCTTTGATTCTGCTAAGGTGGCCAAGGCTTATCCACAACCACTGAAATTGCAGCTTGCTTTGTGTACTGTATTATGTTGGATGTTTGTTAAGGCGCCACCGGGCAAAGGCTAAGAGGTCACAGACATGGCCTTGTAATTGTGATTTGATAGATCAGGCCTTTTGGAGGTCTCTCACAATATATATTGGTATCTATTTCCTCTTGACGCTAAGAAACCACATTTCTGGGAGGCAGGAGACTGTTGTTTTTCACATGAATAAAAGTGGCAGAAAATTCTTACTGAAAAATTATCTGTCAGACATAGGAGAATCTTCACTTTGTGGTTTTTTTTTCTTTTTGTGTTGCTGTTGTCCTAGGAGCTTCCCATGCAAATTGAGTTTAGAAGATAAGATTTTATTCAGTTCTCCTTTTCCTTTCCCCTGGGTGGACAGGGGCTAAGCAGTCCTTGCTTCACGTAAGGTAACTAAAGCATATGTCAGCCATGGGATGATGTAATGCTCACTTCTTCTCTCTGCAGTAGGATGACAACCCATAGTAGATTAAACTCATTAGAAGTGCCCAGAGAGTGACCTAGGGTGATCCTGTCAGGCTGAGACTTTATCCTTGGGCAGCTGAGCAAGTGGAAAACACTTCTCCCAGCTTGCCCTGGGAGTATTTCTGTCTCACAACTTGGCTTATGAAAGTTGTGCTTTTCTAGTGCTGCATCACTGCAATGGCAGTAGTTCCTGCTGTCTTGACGTCTGTCTTTTGAGCATAAGCAGGAAAGGATGGCAATGAGTTATGAAAAGATCCACAAGGAGTGTCTCTGAACTGCCCTGGGAGAGAAGAGGAGACGGAGAAAGGCAGTGAAAACTCTTCCTCTCCCCCTGCCCCACATACACACGCTTGCTTGAGTCTAGGGTAAAGCAAATTCTGCGTGGGCTCACTTAGAAGCTTTTCTTGTCATTCAAGAAATAGAGAGATACAAGTGCTGCATTGGGAGCCTCTTGCCAAATTAATGTGAGACTTATTTTGGAAATTGCCTTCCCTCCATTTAAAGCATCTTTTGCCTCATGTAGTACTAAAGTAATCTCAAAGGCAATTAAAGCATTCTCTGGGCCTTCTGTGTGAACTTTTTTTCATCCATAGAAGGTCATTTTTCTTGAGACATTCACTTAAGCTTATAGAAATTAATAACTTGCAGGACTCTAGTGACCATATTGCCTTCTGCTGAGTTTTCAAGGAAGGGCTGAGATATTTCAGAAATTTCTTTTCCAGATGATTACAAGATCCCACCACAAAGGTCTCTCATTCTGTCAGCTTTCTTCCCAAACCTACCTTCTTGCACTAGCAAGACTCTTCTCCACATGTT
The DNA here is from genome assembly GCA_907165065.1 of Caprimulgus europaeus. Next base: position 36,123,139 of record OU015523.1, on the reverse strand, counting down.
TGGCATTGGAAAGTCAGCAGGGCTATGCTCATGGTGGACTAAGAGACCTTCTTTGCTATTACATGAGTCCTCTTATGAATTGGCCAGGTTAAGAACTTGGATGAGTTTGCCTCTCCTGTGAGAGCTAGGACTGCTGCAGGATATTTTCAGAGCAGTGATCTTAAATGGTTGCCACAACCCCATGCCCTACTTTTTCACCAGTGGTCTGTGGAGACAGGACTAGAAATACATTGTTGGTCTTTCAAGGGAAGAAAAGATGAGTTTATCCTCACTTGCTCCAGGAGCCGCAGAGTATGTGGCTGTGCAAAATGCTCAAATGCACTTAGCCTTGGTGGAAGTGACAGCTGAGTCTTTTCTGGGTCTTCTGTTCTCTGTTAGCTATGGATGGAGTGCCATGGCGTACCTTCTGGAGAATGGCAAAGGAGGAAGCACCTGCTTTTCTTACCTAAGCTGCTGAAGGGATCAAAGTATTTAGTGCTAACTCTCCCTTGCACTTCCCTTCTTAAGCTCTGCTTTTGAGAAATAGCTCATTAATCTATTAGTGGCCTGGTGACGAAGGAGGGGGTGTAAAGCCACTAACAAATGAATTTGGTCCAGTCTGCTCGTAGCAGTCAGGAGCCTGGTCCTTCCCTTTTTGTTCTGGTGGGGAGATCAGGAGCTGGATGGTGAGGAAGGTGCTTTCCTGTTGCACTGTATGCTAGTTTGACTGTTGCTCATATACTGGCTGCTGTATAAAAAATATCTTTGTGAAGGACATGAGAAGTTACTTAAGAAATTATGGTAAGGGCTGTATAGCTTACACAGATTCCGAATTAACGACCACCTTGCTCCTGAAACTTCATACCAGAGTTTAAATGGTAGTACCTTTCTTTCCTTTTCAAAGGTCTGTGTGTATATTGCAAGTTGGCAAGAAAAAATACCTTTATAATAATACTTTGACCTCATAAGTGAACCTTCCAGATAGATAGAAATTGGCAGGTTCCTTTTGTGTGGGCTTGGCAAGCACTGCTAGAGGAAAAGACAGTTTGTTACCTGCTCAGGAAGGACAATATCAGTGTCATAACACTATCCATTGCTGGCCTTTGCTCTAGCTCACTGGTGAGGTCTGTTACAATGAGCCATGACTTTTTACCTGGCTTTAAAACTGGCAAGAAAACTGCAGGATGACTGTGAAGTGTAAAGGTTTGCACTTGGTTCCTGTTGTAGGAAGGCATTGTGGATTTTCACATTACTAATGCATGTTTCAAATTGGGCAGAGGAAATGAGGCTGCCTGTAAGGCAGAAGATTTTACTGTGCTTTATCCTCCAGCAAACAATATGTGAAAGGTGATTCATCTAGAAAAATGTGAAGAATCTAGTTAAATTGATCTCTGATGCCAAAGAAAGATATTTGAAGGAGGAAAACCTAGCATAATTAGTTTTGAAACTCTCTTTATCATGTGCCACACTGTCAGGGTTTAACCCCAGCTGGCAACTCAGCACCACACAGCTGCTCACTCACTCCCCCCGGTGGGATGGGGGAGAGAATCAGGAGCATGAAAGTGAGAAAACCCATGGGTTGAGATAGAGACGGTTTAATAGGTAAAGCAAAAGCCCTGTGTGCAAGGAAAGCAAAACAAGGGATTCATTCACTGCTTCCCATTGGCAGGCAGGTGTTCAGCCATCTCCAGGGAAGCCGGGCTCTGTCACACATCACGGTTACTTGGGAAGACAAACGCCATCACTCTGAGCATCCCCCCCTTCCTTCTTCTTCCTCCAGCTTTATATGCTGAGCATGAGGTCCTAGGGTATGGGATATCCCTGTGGTCGCTTGGGGTCAGCTGTCCCCACTATGTCCCCTCCCAGCTTCTCGTGCAGCCCCAGCCTGCTCGCTGGTGGGGTGGGGTGAGAAGCAGAAAAGGCCTTGACTTGGTGTAAGTGCTGCTCGGCAATAATGGAAACATCCCTGTGTTATCAACATTCTTCTCATCCTAAATCCAAAACACAGTATTATAGAAGCTACTAGGAAAATAAAAAACTCTATCCTAGACAAAACCAGGAGAGTTACTCACAAATATCATACTACTGAAGTTTTAGATATCTTTGTTCCTGACATACCTGCCAAGTGTTTCTATAGCACACCTGGGCTGCACCTTCAAGGCTCCCAGCTTCAGGAATAGCCAGACAAATGGTGAACAGTTGGTCCTGAAATGCCTAATGACAAAATGATATTTGTATGTGTATCTAACCTAAATAATAATAATAACAACAACAGCAACAACAACAACAACAATAATATTGAACATCCCGGAAGTGGTCTTGAAGTTCAAAATTCATTCTGTATCTTATGCCTCTAGCTTATGTTCTGGTAGAATAAAGCAACAAAACACTTTTCCCATTCTTAGTACTTCCCTTTGGCTAACCAGCAGGTTCCCACTGTCCCGGCAGGTGGCCCCTTCCCAGACAGCTGCTGTGAAGCTCGCCCAGGACACGGCATTGGTGTCAGTGGGGCATGAGGGATGGACCTGCAGCATTTGTCTTTTGTTGTAAAGGTAGCCACGAAGGTCATCAGTGATCATCAGACCACTGTTTCATGGCAGTGGCTTCACTTGGGTCTTTCTGATACCTTCTCTGGCCCATTTGCTCTGATACCATTTGCCCTGTACTTCCAGATGGGTATCTTTGAGCAATCGCCCCACACCCCTCAAATGCAGCACCTTTAGGGCTGCTTGTTCTCTTGGGCCATCTTGGGGTTTTGCGGTGGTCTCTGCTACAGAGGGGTCCTTTGTTCACCACATTGCTAAGGCAGGCTCTGAGCTTTGTTATGGGCTTCCTGACATGATGCCTTCAACTTCAGCCTGAGCATCGTGACGATAACTTGGCATGAGGAGTATGGGGAGAGCTGAGTTACTCAGCGTGCCCTGTCAGCCTCCTCCAGCCTGTTACCGTTGCCTCTGCTGTGGGTAACCTCTGCCTGTGTAGGCCTGGACCTTCAGTCTGGAGGGGTTAAATGCACCTTGCATTTCTGAGGTTGGGCTTCCCTTAGCAGGCAGTGCTGTTCCCCCATTGGTATGATCCAGTCTCTCTTTCCTAGTGTTCTGTTTTTTAGCTGGGACAGATCTGGATTTCTTTTTAGTAGCTGGAATAGCGCTGTGTTTTGGTTTCAGCCTGGGATTTTTTATGAGAGAAACACTGATAATATCCCAGTGTTTGCATTTTTGTCACTGGAGGTTGAAATACTTTGTGTCTACAAAAGGCAAGGAATATTTAAATTAATAAGGTAAATATTTTGAGTATGCCAATGGGATATTCCATATCATATCATGTCATGTCCAGTATATTAGTGAGGGTCTCTTCCTCTTTTCTCTCTCTCTGGCTTTCGCTTGGGCTCTCGCTCTTCCAGGATTGCGGCTTCGGTTTGGGATTGTCACATGTCTGGGATCGTTATCTGGGAACGGGCCAGGCTTGGTTGACAGGTGGTGAGCAGTTGCACTGTGTATCACTTATTTGCATATTTTATGACTATTGTTATTCTCATTATTATTTTAATATCATGATTATTTTAAGTTTTATTTTATTGCAATTATTAAATTGTTCTTATCTCAACCTACAAATCTCCTTACCCTTGCCCCCCAGTTCTCTCCACTATGCCCTGAAGGGAAGGAGAGTGAGGGCGCGGCTGTTTTTAGCTGCTAGCCAAGTGCTAGCCAAGAGAAACCACCACACCTAGGTAATAAGGTGCTTGTTTTTAAGGAGTCACCATTACTGCCTCCCTTTCCCCAACATCCTGATGCTGGTAGTGTGTTGACATCCTCGCTTAAGACAGAGCAAACACTTAATTTCCCCAACTTTAGTCTGCATCATGCGTTTTAGACTTAGACTAACTTGTGTCCAAGTATATACATCCATTGTTTTGGTTCCCTGTTTTTCCATGTCCCTTTTAAATGGGACAATTTAGTCAGACTTTTGTTTGTTTTTTCCCCTCTACATTTTGCCAGCTCTCATCCTGTCCCTGCCTTGAGGCTGCAGAGATTTTATGACTTGATCCACAGGGAATGCCTCATCCTAAATGTGTGTGCTTTTACACTTCCCTGTTGCTTTGGTTTAAAAACTCCTGGTGAAATAATGTCTCTTTGTTTTTATTTTTTCCCCACCCAATTTAAAATTTTAACATCTAATTTTGATTTGGTTTAGAAGAACTGTCCTTCTCTGCAGACTGCCTCTATCTGAAATTCTACAGAGCTTGTCAGGAGCCCAAACGCTGCTGGGGCTGTTGGGCTGTGGTACAGTGCAGCAGTCAGAGCGCTCGCTGTAGGCTGCTTTCCCCGTGGTTTTACCTTTGTCCAGCACTTATGAAATTACATGTTGGGGAGGATCTGGCTCTTGGACACTGCTAACAATGTGATGGGGCAGCTGTTCTGGGGTGTCAGGAGCCTGGCTGCAAGGCAAGGGGCATTTATACCCACACCAAATAGCACAGCTGTGTTAAATCCATCCTGTGCCAGCTGTATCTTGGATTTGTAATGCTTTCCTGAGGAGGCCGTGGTTATTTACTGTGCACACTCAGTACAGCTGCCTGCCCTGTCCTCCTCGGCACCTGCTGGGCACCCCGGCTGAGCTGCTCTCCATCGCTTCCCGGCACCCTGGGCAGCATCGCTGCCCTCACTCCTGTCCCTGCTCTGCCCTTGAGATGTGTTGTTCTTTTTTTTTTTTTTCCATAAGTTCAGCAGCATGCAGGGGAAAAAAAAAAAATAGACTGCATTGCATTAAAAAAAAGGAGGGGGAAGAGTGAGGAGAGGTGAAAAATGGGAAATGCAAGAGTGAGGGGGAATGCGAAAGCATCAACTTTGGTGCAGTGCGTGCTGATGCAGGAGGGAATGGCATCGGGCAAAGCACTGGCATGTGTAGAGATGTCATAGGAGTGCAAAGTGGGCTGCAAGGCCTAAAAGGCTTTCTCACCATTTGCAGCTAAACCCCTGGACAGTACAGTCTGTCTGTGAACAGAGGAACCGTCACTTGCTGTGTGAATATTGGCAGCACCACCCAGGTGTTCCTCAGAGGTGGTGGTGCTGGCAGGCGCCTGCAGTGTTTGCGGTCAGAAAAATGTCCTCCCCCGTGCCCAGGCAAGGCAAAACTCGTTTTAAAAACAAACAAGTCAAGGCCAGGGTTGCATCATGTTGTGCTCATGCATTATCCTGCAGCAGCAGGCAGTGACGCCGTGGGTCTCGGGGTGCCAGGCGGCTGCAGTGGGGCAGCAACCCTGTGCTTGCCTCTTGGTGTGGAGTGGGAGCAAGGAGACTGGCTGCATTGGGGGTCCCTGCCCCTCACCCCTAATGCCATGTTGGAGGTTTCTCTAAGGCCATGATGACACGTAATACCTTTTAGGTGGGGGGTTGTCCTTTCTTTCCTTTGGCCTTTTCTTCCTGCAGATGGCTTCCCCCGCCAGGAGTGAGTGTGGATGTTAGTGCTGTCAGCTGTCTGTTTCTAGATGTGTGAAATGTGGACACCCACAACTGATGGAATTTGGCTATGCAGGCAAAGATGGGGTGGAAAGAAATGGAAAGAGAGGAGGGGAACATCTGGGGAAGGATGGTAAAAGTTAATGGAGAGGAGAAGGGCAAAAGGAAACTGATGCTTGAGGCGATCAACGAGTCATTTGATGGCCAGTACAATAAGTAAGTGCCTAGATAGAATAAATCGGGCAGATGGAAGAGGAGATGGGGCTGGCAAGGCATGCTGTTTTATTGCCCAGTGCACTTGCTTTCTGGGACATTTCACTTTTCTTAAGGTTGCCTGCCTCAGTAGTGGTGTGCCTATATACGTGCAATGATGGGCAGTATATCGGCACTATGGGAGTGCTGCTGTTCTGCGTGTGTGTGACACCAGGTAACTCTAAAACGCTGTAGCACATGGTTTGTACCATTGCTGTGGGGCCAATTCATGCCCCTCTTTACTCCTCCTTCAGTTCCCCATCCCTTGGGGTGGAGAGCTACTGCCCCGCTAACCCCACTCTTTGGGGAGCGGAGACAAAGGGGGAAATGGGGTGGAGAGGCTGGTCAGTGGGATCAGCAGGTCTCAGAGGGGATTGGGGTTGGGATAGAAGAACCCCTGGGAGCGGGTAAGGGAGGACCTCCTTGTGATCCCCTCCAACACACCATTGTGGTGTAAAACCCCTTTATGTGGAGGTCAGTCTCTGCAGCAGAATCAGAGGGGCTGACAGGAGGGAGAGGAGGCAGCCTGGTAGTAAGGGCAGGCAGGGAAACCTCCAGTTGGGTGGCTGCAAAACTCCCGTCAGCCCCTTTACCAGATAGCTTCATGGCTCTTGATGGCATCGAGATTCACAGTGCTTCCACCGAAAAAGATAACAGTGGCATTAGCCATTAGCAGTTTAAATGTGCAGCCAGAGCCCCATACCTTTGGATATGCCCATGCAACCATATTTTAAAGCTGCATTTTATATCCTGGCTGCGCAGGGAAAGGGAGTACATATCAAGGATAGTTAGAAAACATCTCTGCCTGCTAGGACTTATGTCACCTTCTAGGGGACTTGTCACAAAGCCAGCTACAGCAACATCTTTGTCCGTCAGTCATGCTGCTGTTAGTAAATGTAAACACCGAAACCCCAGACGTGCCAGGCAGTTCCCTCGCTGCATTGCATGTGGCTGTTTAATACGCTGCTGCTAACAGTGTTCGTGCTGTGGGAGTGGGGCCTTTAGTGTGATCCTAAAGCCAGAGGACCCCACATGTCCAGTTAGCTGTACAGATGAGCAGGCTCCAAAGGTCTTACCTTTCACCCCATTCCTATTGCAATGCCTTCTTCTCCCAGTTCTCTCTTTCTTTTATTCAATTAGAAAGCCAGTATCACTAACAATCTCCTCTTTTAAAAATAAGTTTCAGGAATTCATGAGCTGCCTGTGGGGGACAGAGCGTCTCTTCTGTTCACAGGAGCAAATCATTAGATCTTTGCCAGACCATGCTGTTGCAGAATAGCTTAAAGAGACTTTTCTGGTGACAGTAAGGGACAGAATATGTTGAGACACCCAATGACATTGAAGCTGCACTTATGGCAGGCAAGCCTGTGCTAACAGCGGAGGACTGTTTCAGAACATTTGTACTAATAAACTTTCTTTGTGCTCTGCTTGTTTATTCTGCTTTGTTCCCTTAAATGATGGTGCATTTGTGGATAATTTCCTCTGCTGGTAAGCTCCCCCTATCCAGTTGAAAGTTGTCTATTTTTAAAATGCCAGCTGCCTCTCACATAAAAAAGCCACTGCTGATGTACCGTTCCTTGCAATGCATTATTCAAAGTCCTTTTTAGACTCTCTCAAATAAAGAGCTTCATTAATATTTCAACAGTCACTGTGATTCTCTTCAAGGGGGTTCTGTTCCTTTTCTCACTTGACACCCCTATATTTTTATGTGTAGTAAAGGTGCTTGGATTTTGAGTTACCTTTGGTAGAGCAAACTGATTGTTTTCTGGAGGAAATGGGTCTTAAAAGAAAATTTGACCTTGAGATTGGTGCTAAGCAGATACCTGGTATACCCAACATCTTACTGCAGCCGTTGGAAACAGGAGTGGTTTGGGGGTGGAGGAGCTACTTTTGTACATGGAACGGCAACTGTTGTGCTCCAGCACATGGAGTGATCTTTCTAGCTGGCTTTACTAGCTTAGAGAGGAAATAGGAATGGAGATTGGAAAAGGAGAATCAGAACAGGTTGGATTTCTTCACTTAAAGATTTACTTAATAAGGTTTTCTTATTTAAATATTAACTGCATTTGCACTGATTTCAAAACCACACTCAGGGCTCTTTTATTCCTTCTCTGTATTAGGTGCAAAATCTGTGGTAAGGCCGGGCTTTTGAGAAGGAACATAGTGATATCCTCACCTGAGGTGCTGGTGGAAAATCAGTACCAGGCTAGTCTGGAAAAAATACTTTTGGCTTTAAAGAAGAAATACTGAGACAGAAACTTACCAACCATTCTGAACTCGCTGCATAAGAGCAGTTTTCTTAATCCACAGGGATCTTACTTCTTTCCTTGTGATACCGTGATAAAAGATTCTTTTGGCTTGATTGTGCATGACAGGTTTTGGTGCTGGGAGATGGAGGTCTAGTGATACAGAGCTGCTTAATAATTTTAAAAGGTAGCTTCTCAATACATCAAGCAATTAAGTGTTTGAAGGGAAGACAAGCGTTCAAAGCTGTTGCTCACCCATGAAACGAGAGCCAGCGTGATAATGCTTGCTAAAAATCAGTGCTGCAGTCCCCAGGGTAGACGAGAGCTACGCGTTGGAGTCTCCCCTGCAAATGGAGGCAGCAGGGAAGCAGATGATGAAGAGGTTGATCTAAGTAGGGTGAGGACTATCAGTTAGCAAAGAACTAAAGCAGCCACAAGCATTGAAGGGCTTCAGGCAGTGGGTAACTGGACACGGTGTTGCCTGCCTGCGGTGTGCCTAGTTTGCATGTTGGGCAGTTCTTGCACTGTAAGGGCTCTCAGCAGGACAGCATGTAAGTGGAAATCTGTGGCTTTGCTTGTGAAATACTAGAAATGCTGTGAGCTGCAGTGGTTGAGTATCCAGAAATTTGATGAAGAAAATAATTCTTACCAGGCTTGTTAAGAATAATTTAACATTTATCTCCTAAGTCAGCAGTAAAATGATATTATCATAGAATCATAGAACGGTTTGGGTTGGAAGGGCCCTTAAAGATCATCTAGTTCTAACCCCCCTGCCATGGCAGGGACACCTTCCACTAGACCTGGTTGCTCAAAGCTTCATCCAACTTGGCCTTGAACACTTCTGGGCAAGAAAAAAGTTTTGAGTTTTGGGGGGTTTAGTGGTTTTAGTTGTTTTGTTTTGTTTTTTTCTGTTGATGCTGCTGTGCTTTAAACTATGGTTCATAGAATCATTAGGGTTGGAAAAGACCCCTAAGATCATAAAGTCCAACTGTTCATTTTTAGTTATCTTATTCAGGGTGAAATTAAATTATACCTTTAGTTTCCTGAGGTAAATAATAGTTTTTAAAAGCCCAGATCCTGCTCTCCCAAAATGTACAGAGGGGTTGTTTATTCCTTCAGGAGGGAAATAACAGCTGCTGTTCTCAGAAAATAAAGACGTTTTTCCCCTACTTCACTGGAATTATTAATGATTTTCCCAATGTAATTTGCTTAACATTTAAAAAGAGCTTGGCTTACAAGCTGTTCAGAAGGTACAGGAGAGCATACTGCATGGTGCTAGGAAGACAGAGGGGATGCCAAATCAATGCTGGTATATTTTGACTGCAATATTGTGTCTTGGTGGGGAAGGTCAGTAGTTAGACAGCAGACAAGTCCAGCAGCCCGAGGAGGTCATGCAGGGCCTGCGGACTTGTGCTGCATGGTCGAGCAGCTGAGCTGCAGGACTCTGGCTGGAGGCTGCAAGCTTCAGCATCACTGTGTTGTTCATGACAGGTGACTAGTGGGCTACACCCTGTCCAGCCACAGCCCAGGAGCGACCCTGCTCTTCACAGTGATGACCAATGATAGGACAAGGGGCAGTGGGTGTAAGCTGGAACACAGGAGGTTCTGCTTAAATATGAGAAAGAACTTCTTTACGGTGAGGGTGACAGAGCACTGGGACAGGCTGCCCAGGGAGGTTGTGGGGTCTCCTTCTCTGGAGACATTCAAGACCCGCCTGGACGCCTTCCTGTGTGATCTCATGTAGGTGTTCCTGCTCCAGCAGGGGGATTGGACTAGATGATCTTTCGAGGTCCCTTCCAATCCCTGACATTCTGTGATTCTGTGACCCAAGCGTGTGGGAGCCGGCACGGCGGCTGTCTGGGTGCAGAGCTGGGCAAGGATGTGTGCCGGGTCTCTGTCACAGCCCCTTTGGCGCCTGCAGGAGATTATCGTGTCACGCGCTTACTGGCTGACCTTAATCTTCCTAATACGGGATCGCCCTCCCTGAGAGGGGGGAAAAACAACCCAGATTTTCCTGCTGATGGCAATGCAGTAAGCAAACCCATAGCTCCAGGGAGGGAGCGTTCACAGGGCGCTGAGATGTGGAGGATAGAAAGAGTGCCCCGGGGAAAATGGAGGAGAAATGGGATTGCTTCCTACTTTCCCTACTGCGTGTCCATCACAGCTTTTGGGATTAGTGTTGTCTGATGAGAAGTTCCTCCTTCTCAGGTTGCTTTCCTGGCCAAGAAACCTTTTCCCCATTACACTAGGACTCCCGAGGGTGCTTTGGCTGCCACTGCTTGCTCTTTCAGATCACTGCTCCTTGTTCCCTGTCTCAGGAGAGAGAGGAACCGTCTCTTTCCTTAGTGTTCTGGTGCATTCCTGCTGCCTTTCCTTCAGCAAACTGTTAATCACAATTAAATGTCTGTTACCAGTTCCTGCTGTAAGTGTGTAATAGATGGCTTGCTTTTGCAAGGGTTACAGAAGGATCCTGGCCCGAGGGACCTGTCTGAACATTTAGCGTTTGGAGCCGTTGCTCCCATCTGCTGGGTAAGCAGTTGACACTCATTATTTTACCTGAATGGTGTCTGCTGGAGAAATTGGGGCCATTGTGTCTGAGCACTGGCTGGTGTAAGAGCAGATGCTCAAAAAGAAAGATGGATGTTTGGGTCCTCCTGAACTTGCAAATGGTTTAGCTTGGGAAGCATAAGCCAAATTTGTTTAAAAGCTCTTAAAATTTGCTAATGGTAAATCTTTTTTCCAACATAGGAAGCAAGGGCTCTGTGTGGGAGAGGGGTAAAAGACAGTGACCAAAAATCAGAACAGGAGTTCCAAACTTCTGGGCAGATGTTTGATCTAGTGTCTTAATGGATCAGGTTAGCAAGTGAAGATGCCTTTTTGTAGCGTTAGCCACGTATTTTCAAAGTTGTGTGTTTTCTGGAAATGTCCTTCAACAGTCAGTATTGGCACTGGTTAACTCCACACGCCCCGTCAAATTTTGAAGGTTGAGATTTTTATAAAAGGACAGAGGTGTTAAGACTCTTATGGTGAAATACATGGATCTCTCTTATTCCTGTCCATTTCCCTTTCCTTCTTCCAAGTCAGTTCTGAAGAAGTTCTCCACGATTTTGTTGCTGAGTCCCTCTTGTAATGGGAAGAATACTTCTGCAAGCCTCCTGACTTCTATTTGCTCAGAAAGGGACCAGGATATACAGTCAGAAAAGGTGGTTTGGTTGCAGGACAGCCAAGCAAACAGGCACTCACACAAATCAGTGCTTCTAATAGAGTGAGACACTGCTAGGAGTGACTCAGAGAAAGTGATTAATACTCCCTGTGGCTACAAAGAAATGTACAGAGCAAAATGTTGTTGTCAGCAGAACATCTGATGATGCAGGAGGTAAACTTGTTTTTAAAAGTGAGGCTTGGAAAAATGTCAGGCATAGCATTCTACGTAGAAATTGAATGCTATATTCTTGGATGTTTGCAAGACTAATGCTTATTTAAGAGAGTAGAAAGTTAATTTGTTAATTAAGTGTTCTGTCAGCTTGCTCCTCACTGCCAGCTTTTCTGAGTCACCGCTTATCAGCTCAGCCTTCCTTTCTACAAGTGTCACAAGCTTAAATTTTTACCACAGCTTGATCTATATGTACTGGAAACTGAACTCTGCTCGTTTAAACCTGTGCAAATATAAATGTTGTCTGTAGCATACCCAGCATGATTAAAATTACCTCTTTTGTGAGAAACATGTCAGAATTGTTGAGCTGGCTCGGGTTTTCTTCTGGGAACAGCTGTTGTACTGCTGATGGTACTGCAGAAATGCTGTTGGATTATACTGATGGACAGGCAGATAAGGAAAGCGTCAGCATGGTTTGACGTGTCTGTAAGAGCACCAGAGAACTGAACTGCTGCTTTGTGGAGCAGAGAGATGGCACGTTGCAAGTGTCCTTAGTGCAGTGTCTACATTTCCTTCTGGATTTTGCATCCTTGCCCTGGAGTTGGGAGTTTTGCCAAACATCAGTGCAGTCCCGTGCAGCTGCAGCCTCTTCATGGACAAGATTTTGGTGGGGGTCCCAGCAGGGGAGGCTGATGGGACACTTTAAAATGTAACTCAGGGCAATGAGAAAGTCCACGAAGCACCTGTCATGCTGCCTCTTGTCTGAACAAATTTCTGTTTTTAAACTTCTTTGGGAGGATGCCACTTTGGAGCTGAGCTCTGCGAGCTCTGGGGTACTTTTGATAGGGAGCTCCAGCTCAAAGTGCTGCCATTGATCCTTGCTCACATAGGGGACAAGAAGCTTTTGCTTCTGAAGCTGCTGAAGCCAAGAGGCTTTCACAAGAAGGATGCTGAGGAGAGCTTCTCCTTGGGCTGGCCATCCCAATGGGAGCCTGGGAGTTCGGTGCCATCCAGAGGTGTCAGCACAGCTGTAGGCAGGACCTTGCTCTGCTGCTGTTGCCAGCTCGTGGCCTCTTGCAGAAGCCAAGCCCTGCGCCTTTGCCTTCTCAGGAGTAGGTCAGGTGTCAGGCAAGTATATGCACTGCTGATTTACAGCCCTTACAAGAACTTCAGCAAAAGAGTGCACATAATTTTGCTAAGGTTGTCCGTTGCTATCTCAATAAAGGGGCCAACTGCTCAAAGTTACTTCAAAACAAGAAAGTGAGGCTTTCCTGCAGGCTTTTCAGTAATACCTTAAAGGGCCCACTTCAGATGTCTCTTTCTGCTAAGTACAGTGACAGTGCTATTACTACATAGTAAATCAGGTCTTGGGCCTGAAATTAAGCTATTGGGGCTCTTTAACACTATTAATCTGAGAGATTCAATGGCTCTTTTCCTTCTTCTTTTTATGCTTTTTTTCCCCTCACTTTCTCCTTCTTGCTTTTAGGTCTGAAATGATTTAAAATTGCCCCAGATGGACCTTCTGGGCAGAATTATACAAAACCGCCTAAAGCTGGGCAGCATAAAGAATATCTCTTTGCACTTGTGCCCATTAGTCTAATGGGAGTGAAAAGTGAAACTCTTGGCTAGACTTTGTAAACATAGTTCTGTGCCTGTTTATTTTGTGTCCTGTAGAGCCTTCACCTTCCACGTGTGCCTTCTGCTTGTGAAGGGACAGCTCACCAGCCCGGCCAAGCTGAGGTCTCATGTGCTCAGACTCAGGATGGAAAAAACAGTTTGCCTTGCAGAGTCACTAAACCAGGTACTCTGCAGGTCAGTGGGCTGTGCAAACTGCTTCTGAATGAGCTGTGTTGCACTTTATCTCGGAAGGGCCTCTTAGCCCAGGGTGTCCAGAGTGAGCCAGCCGTGATACAGTGCAGGGGAAGGCTGATTTTCCATGGCTTAATCAGAGGTTGGGTTTTATTGTCTTTTTTCACCTGCGCTTCTCCAGATGCACGACTGCAGCTGATTTCATAATGTCTACAGCTTCTTCTGTTGGTGCACAGGCAATTCTCTATGGCTTTATTACCCTCAGTTTATGGAAATGCTTGTTGAAATGCAGCTCATGATGAGCTTTGCAGAAATACTAGTACCTGAAGCACTGCAATACTCTTTTTAATTTAATTTTTGAATCATTAAAGAAAAACAGAGGAAATAATAACTTTTCTAGAAGACCTATCAGTTAAACAGGTGAGAAACCCAATAATACAGCTAAGGAGAGGGGAAAAATAATTGTTCTTTGTTTTGTTTTGGTTTGTTTTGGTTTGTTTTGGTTTGTTTTGGTTTGTTTTGTTTTAATTCTATGCCCTTTGCATAATTCTCATATATTCAGATATAGAGGAGGCTAATTGAAGAACACAAGGTGTTTTACCTCTTTCCCAGTCTGTCTGGCTATCCAGCATCCTTCCTATAGCGCTGCTTTCCTCTCTGGGTGTGGAGGAGGAGGCTGTGGCAGGTAAAGTCAGGCAGTGCTGCTGGATGGGGCTGGCTCTGCAGGATCCCAAGCTGGTTGCTGCGCCAGGAGCGGGAGAGGTGCAGTGCTGCTGCTGAGAGGGATGGTTTATCACAGCCAGGGCAGCAAACAGGGTTCTTCAAAGGAACTGCAAAAACTGGATATCCCTTTGTCATTGTCTCCAACTCCCTATTTCCTCCTCCTTCATGCCCCTGTTTTTCTTTGGGTTTTGTTTTTTGGTTTTCTTTTAGGGGAGCACAGTTTGCTTGGGGACATTTTCTGTCACCTCCTTCTGTAAGAAATTGCTTCCTTTTAGAAAAGATGTATTGCTTCCTAGCAATTCCTGTTGACCTAGAGAGCACTGCACAGTGATTGGGCAACTGCTGATGTTTCTGTGTTTTCTGGTTCTCTGGAGAACCGCTAAATGTCGTAGATGATTGTCTGAAGGCATTGAGCTCGTTTGTTGAAAGGATGGCAGTGCCGCTGCACGGGCTCTTGCCCACAGCTCCTTGCATCACATGATTTTTGGAAAATGTGGTTCCTTAATTGTGGTGAGGGGAGGATTGACTGCCTTAGGAAGCTGCACGAATGCCTAGCTGGAAAGTACAATTTATCCTCAGTGCACTTTTCTGCAAAACCATACTCCCTGCCATAATTTGTCCTCGTATGACTAGTGCCATTAACTTTAATGGCTTGCATAATCAAGTTCTCACATTATCCTGCTCTTCACTGTATTTTACTTTGCTTCTCATTCTCATCCAAGCCTCTGAGGAACAGCGTGTGCTGTTTGGACTGAGAACAAACCTGTGCTGGTTGACGCTGAAGTGCACAGGCTCCACTTCTTGAGGCCGTTTGGCCACCTAAGTAGCAAGGATAGCAGGTTTGTTAATTTGCCCTAGACAACCTTTAGAAGAATGTTTTACATTATAAGTAATTTCAGGGTTCATATTTCTGTTTTCAGGCATGGTCAGCATCAGTAAGAAATAAGGATTGAGACCAGTAAAAGATTTGTGCATTGTGCACCCATCACTGGGGAATAATGGGAATACTGGCCATAGTCCAGGAGAAATATGACCTAGTAAACTTCTTAAAAGACTGTTCAATCACTCTCTTTATTATGCAGGAGCATGCAGGCTGTATACAGGATGAATAGCATTTTCTTAACTGCTGCCAAAGGAAACATTTTCTATGCTGTGTATAATAATTTTCTCCACTTTGGTGTCTTGGCTGGCAGCAGAAGAGGGTGACTTCTCACCTTTTCACAGGGGCGATTTGTGATGGTGCAGCTTGACCTGAAGTGAGGCATAGGGGGACCCTTAATGACTGGTTTGCTTCCCTCAGGCCTAGGCGTAAGTGAATTGGCCAGTATCTTTGCACAGGAACTCACTGGCTTTCCGTAGTCGTGTAGATCAGGAGTGAAATAATACAGGAAAAAGTTCTTTTTGAAGAAACACATTGTAAACAGTGGATCACTGGATGGGAACAGATGGGTCTCTGCCGCAGGCAGCTCTGTTGGCAGCTGGGATGGGGGCTGTCCCCTGACCTGGTCCTGCCATGCACTTCTTCAGGAGACTGTGCCCACACCCCCAGCATCCTGAGTCTTAAGGGCCAGGGCACTGGAAGGCACCGCAGGGCTGTGTTTGTCTGTGCTGAAGCTAATTTTGCTCCCAGTCCTGGGAACTGTGACCACATTGTGCAGCACGGTTGCTTGGCTGGAGATGGGGTGAGATGCCCTGGAACCCAGGGACCATGAGCCCCTCATATAGCTGGGAGCTGTGGAGTACAGCTCCTTCTGCAGGCTCCTTACCCAGGGCTCCTCCACTCCCGCATCCCCTTTGGACACAGGGGCGGCACTGAGACACCTGTGAGGTATATTTTACCCCTACCTGCCACTGCCCCACCCTTGCCATCCCCATTTCAGCACATGGTCGAGGGAGAGAGAGACCTTCCTCTGTTTCCCTGGGCACCCAGGCTGCTTAAATTAGAATGTGATGCTCTTTCATCCCTTTCCAGCAGAACTGCAGGTGAGCAAGCCCTGGCTACGAGACACTGGCCATGAGGAGCCTGCAGTGGGCCAAGTCTTTGCACTGGGCTGTTGGACATGTGGGTGATGTTCTTGCTCTGCCACTGATGTGTGGCTTGTTAGGGCAATTTCTTTCACCCCGCCATTGCAGTTTCTTTGCAACAGACGGTCCAGCTTTGGCTGCTCTGTGTGAAAAGTACTGTCCCTGAGAATCAACATTGCTATTTGACACCTACAATGATGAAGCAACTAAACAAAAATCCTCAGTAATGTTAGAAAAAGCGCTGTGTCTCCAGGTGGGATTTTTTAACACCTCTAGCCTTTTCTCCAGTCTTTGCCCTTCCCAGTGGTTTATTACTTCCCAAAATAGATTTCTTAGGAAAAAATTTTCCACTAGCTTCATTCTGAAGCCAGAGTGACAAGTTGTTTATTTATTTAATTGGTTTTATGTTCCAACCAATAAATTAATCTTCTCTGTATTTTATTTTGAGCAAGCAAAGCTAAGAGAAGGGGGAATGCATACCAGAGATGTGGGGTTTTCTTTTCGTGTTTTAGCAGTGCTTTCTTTAGATAAAAAGCTTAATTAAGCATCCCTTTCTCATTGCAGTATGTATAAATGTGGCTCCTAAAGAACATGTATTGGGCTTGAGAGTAGCTTACTGCTCCTCTACAGCCCATCATTTTCTTTACAAAAACAATTCCTGCATATAATTATTTGGTTATCCCAATATATTTATCTTTTGCAACTTCATACTTGACTCTTTAAGATTTTCCTGGCATTCTGACAGCCTGAGCTTCCCCAGCACTCAAGCTATATTTTTCTCCCAGGCTTCTAAAATTGCATTAGAGTGGAGCTTTTTTTCTTACTTTTTAAATCTAAATTTGTTTTTTATGCTTCACAGGATATAATGCTCACACTTGTGTGTACAACCCATCTGCACACAAAACGAGAATGAAATATGCAGGGTTCATTAATCAGTTGTGGTGAATGGCTTGAAATGTTTAATTACAGAAAAAACACAAAAGGCCCAATGAATCAGATGTTCACAGAGTAATAGAGGTGGGGCAAAAACTTTGTGAATAATATGCTGTTTGAAATGTAGGCTCCCTTATTTGCCCACAGTTAGTTCCCACCCATGTCTTTGCAAGAAAGATAAGCAAATAAAATGTATGACATCCTCAACTTTTTATTTCTTATGGAAATTCTGCTGTGTTTATTCTGTGACCTTGATGGCAGACATTTGTCCTCAGTCTATTTTAGAGCTAGGCATTTCTGGATTCTACAATGTACCTTTGTTTAAGAACAAAATGCCCAAATCTTTCCCAGCAATGGCAGGCCCTTTTGTCTTAGAACTGAAGCTTTGGAAAAGTCTTTTCCCACTTAGGAAAAGTCTATTCCCACTTAATTTTTACAAACTAGCTTGCATAGCCAAACTTGTGACATCCTTGCTAATCAGCACTCATAAGATTAAAAAAAAAAGTACACAGCAATGTAAGTGCTTTATTTCTCTTGCTGTGGCTGTAAAATTTTGGTGTATTTTTAAACCTCTCCTGACGATCCATGCTTCTTGTGAGCTTCTCATCAGTAGAGAAGTTGAACAGAATAGAGGTTATTTCAGTTAATTACGGGGTGACGTTATAGCTTGAAATGGAGGACGAGGAATGAACAAGCACTTTTGCATGCTGTGCCCATATTCCATTTTGTGCAGGCATGTTAATAGCTGTATCTGTTAGTATATTTTTAAGGCTGTGTTCAGTCTTAATAGGGTGATGTTTGTCTGTGAGCCTCCCTCTTACTCTGTTTGCGACCAGTGTATTTGTGACAATGCCGGCACTGTCTCTGTGCCGTGAGCCGAATGGATGTCTTGTAAAGGGGACTGAGATGTTACACTGGCTTGTCAGTGATGCTCTTCATTTGTATTCTGCTCAGGGGGCCAAGCCACCGAGGAAGAGACGTGCCAGAATGCTTTCCTTATGAGAGCCTCTGCCCTCTTTAATGCTTCCTTGCACTACTTTACCTTTCTGAACCTTTTTCTTTCAAGGTGTAGCTGTTTCTGCAGCACAGAGCTCGGCTTTAGGGGATGAAACAGATAGAATGTGCTATAAACCTGTGGGTTGTTTTGGGCTGTTTTATTTTTGGCTGCGAAACACAGCATTAGAAAACAGAAAGCTGCATTGAGAGCATCTGGTGCCTGCCCTCTTCCTGCCTGCGCGGGGGGATTTGTGTGGGCAGAGAAATGCAAAGTATATTGTGGGAGTATGGCCGGTGCAGAGCTGGCTGGTGAAGCAAGAGCTAGTTCAGCTTTTTAGGGAATGGCAGTTGCCCTTGGAAACTCATGAATGGGAAGCTCCCAAACTGCTGTTGTTTTAAACTGAAAGAGCCGGGTTTGCTCTTAATCTAAAAGACTGCATGTTTGAGACTTGAATGCTAATACGGTACATCTTGCCTAAAACGATGCAGTGGTGCATCCTTGGTGGTGAGATAATGTGTAGACAAAGTGTGGTGTCCTCGCTTGCTCTGCTGCTTGAGACAGTGGCAGCCTTCAGGGAGGTGGAAAGACCTTTTAATGCTATGAGGTAATTTTGCTCCTGAATTCTTGAGTACCTTCTTGTTAAAAGTCTTCTAGCTTTGTTCTAGTGTCTTCTGGAAAGTGATGAGTGCTGGTTTTACATGCTGTCATCCTTCCTGGCTTTAACTGCAGCAGTCCAAGTCTGTTACATGATGGTCCCATTTTTGGGACTGCTGATGCAGCATACAGCCGGCGCAGGAGAGACCAACCGCCCTTGAGTGATATCCTTGTGCACTGCACTGACAGGGGCCAGGCAACTGCCCCATGTCTCCCAGCAGCCTGTGATTCACCTGAAGTTCAATGCCACCAGCTTTCACCTTCTGCCATGCCAGTCATCTGCACCAGCGAGAGAAAGGTCTGACTGTTCTGGTGTTAGCTCCAGTCTCTGCTGCTGTCCACATGCTGGTGTGATTTTTCTCTCCTCCATCCTTTCTGCAGCTCCCTTTTGCTCTCTGCCCTTGAAGACTCCTGTATAAACACCAGATCAAAGAGTCACCTTGGAAGGAAAAGGCAGAACAGAGAAAAGGCAATTTTGGTGAGGTTTGCAGGTCATACTTCAGGTCAAACCAGTCCCTGATGGAGATAGCAAAGAAAATGTAACGTTGCAAGAGCAAGTGCAGTTTGCTGAGGCAAGGTCCATGGCTGGTTTTGATTGCTTCAGGGTCATCTCCATGGGTGCCTACAAACCCTCTCTGCACTTTAACTCATGTAGTGCCCAACTCTTTCAA
Organism: Caprimulgus europaeus; assembly: GCA_907165065.1. Next base: position 36,104,018 of record OU015523.1, on the reverse strand, counting down.
GTGAGGAAAATGAAGATCAGGAAGAGATTGCTGGACACTGGCAAGGGCGAGTGCCTGACCTTTTGTGTGAGCCATGTTAGGAACAGGATGAAGCTGTTCCTACCTTGGTATCCCAGGGAGTGCCAGGATGAGAATCAAGATACCCATTTCTTGTACTGTGCTATTAATTTCCTCTGAGGCTCGCACTGCCTGACTGCCTGTCTGGGAAGACAAAGATCTAATCTTAGATTTAGACAATCACAGGTCAAGTCAAGGTCACTAAAAAATCTCAGATATATTCCTAAAGGAAACATTTTTCTCAGTCCTATTTCCCTGGTCCTTTCATTACATATTGGAAGCAAGGCTTGTTTTCTTCCTGAGTTTCATCAGCTTTTGATATGGCCAGTGCTGCTGGATCCTGGTTATGATGCTGTTGATATTGGGAAGAGGGAAAATTGTGTTTCTTGAAGAGCATTTTGTATGAAGGTCTGGTTACCAAAAGAAAGGTCAAACGAATTCAGTGAATAATATATCCTGGATCCATGCTAAACAAACACATGTGATGGCAGAGAAAGCCCTTATCTTCCTGGGTTGTGAATGAATTAAAGTGGTTCCTAATATTAAAATAAAGGTGTCTGAGAAGAGGAAAATAAATGCTGTTGCAGTCAGAAAACTAGTTATTTACTGTATCCTAGCAGGGATATGGATCCTATATACAGAGCTAGAGCAATGATGCAATATTCTCACTGACTCTACCCAATAACTTCGGTTACTCCTTTGCATTGTCATAGTCTGGCAGAAAGCAAAGTCCTGTTACCTCTTTTCCTTCATCTGCAATGAGTGCAGGGAAGCAGACTTAAGGAAGACACATCACACCAAGCGAGGCCAGTTTGAAATAGTAGATGGGCCTGTTTGGTCCCTGATTCATTTGGAACTGAGTATCAGAAAAAGAGGTCAGAGCATCCTCTGAACCGAGTAGGGTGATCTGTTGAGGCCCCAAAGCACAGTTGTTTCCGTGCATTATGGATTTGTTCTTGTCATAACAATTCCACTGTGTCAGTGGAATTTTATTACGCAATTAGGAGGAACATGATCACCTTCAACCCTGAGAGCAAATGAACTTTTTCCGCAGCAATTCCCCTTTGTGTGTACGCTGCATACTGAGGGGAAGAGGAATACCGTGGATGTTTGTATGACTAAGCAGAGCACAGTCTGTAACTGAAAATGTCACTTCTTGTAAAGTAATTTTACGTGCTGGTGGCTGGACATTTTTAATTTGAAATTTTAATTTGAAAGTACATTCCTGTCAGCTCCTCTGCATATCGAGGTTTGATGAGCAATTTCTCACAAATATGTGCATCATCTTTGTTATGCATCTTCCTTCTCTGCTTCTCCCAACACCATGCAAATTGATGGCAAGAAGAGAGCGTGACTCAAATTGTTATTTGTTAGGCCTTCTGGTTTTCTCTCATATAGGAATTTTGCTGTTTCATAGCTCATCTTTCAACCACAACTAGGCATGAGTAAAATCAATAAATAGGTAAAGCAATCACCCTGCTTATGAGTCCCAGCAATAAGCCAAAGGATGTAGTCTGTGGTACTGGCTAAGCAAAGTTCTGTGATTTAGCTACATCAAATGAGGTATAGGTTGGGGTTGCTCTGAGACAAGTGTTTTGAGTAAAGGATCGACTGACTCTTTGTTCTGCAACATTTTCAGCAGGCTTAGGAAGACATTTTAGAAATAAATAGGCAACCTTCCCCAAAATGCTCTCCTAACTGCAAGTTTCCAAGACTCTTAAGGGTGATCTCACTGCCTCTTTTTAATACTTCAACTTCTGACTAGACTGAGCCTCTGATGCAGATGTCAGCTTGTTCCCAATTATTATGCCAACGTCCTTGAGTGCAACCATCTCAGACAAATCTGTACAGTTGAATATAGCAAAGTGCTGTTTCAACTCCAGTAAAGGTTTCTTCCAGCTGACGTAGCATTTGTTCCCAAAGTCAATTCCAGTAGATGTTTTTTTTTTTCCCTTTTCTCTTTTTTCTGCTTTGTCCTTTGTCCTGAAGCCGTTTCAGGGAAGAGAAGTTACATATCTTGTACTGGCATCTGAAAGATGCAGCTGAATATGAATTTGCAGTTATTTTTTAGTTGATTTTCCACACTGTTTTTGGCAGAGATCTTTTCCACGGGCTCATCTACAGGAGGAGAGAGGATGTCTGAATGCACTTTGTTTGGGATGTTCATATTTAAAAGTTTGCCTTTCTTCCCCTTTAGAGCTAGCTGAGCTTTCTGCCTGGCTGTAGAAATCCTGTTGCAATAAGTCTGTTGGCATTATTACACTGAAAAACAGGGAAATGTCTCTGTGCTTGCCTGATAATGTTCTTTTGTTATGAAGAAATTTTGCCAGAATCAGCCCATCTTCTGTTGCCACATGAAGTTTCCAGAATAATAATGGATGCTGACTTCCAAATATTTAGAGTTCTCTAATTAGCAGAAATTATCTTTGCACTCTGCAGTAGGGGAATGGTGTGTGCCTTCCTCGCCCACTCGGCCCCAGGGGGGCTGGAACGAACGCTATGGTCTAAGAAAGCAACTGCTGATCTCCTGTACCATGCAAAAGTCCCATGAGCTCTGGCATGCACTGCTCTGGCTTTGTAATGTTTTCCATAGGGGCTGTGCCCCCCCAGGAGAAAATCCAGTGAAAATGGGCAGACCTCAAACCTGAAATGTAATCTGAAAGGTTATGCTTTTCTTACTTGCAAGAAGTTAGACCTGATGTTTCACTGAGGATGTAACATGAACTGTTCTCTTCAGGAGCATCCTCAATTGTGTTTTGAGAAAAAAAAAAGGGGGGAGGGAGAGGAAAAAAAAGCTCTAGAGCCAGGGCTAATGATACAGATTTCAAAGAACCGTTACTCTAAAAATATGCTGACATCCCATATGGACTAACATCAGTGAGGACCCCGAAGCACACTGGGATACTGTGCTCCCTTATGTAATAAAGGATGTAGCCAAATTATTTTAAGAAGAGAAACCTAAAATCCATGTGACACCTCTTGTGCTGATGCTGTAGAGCATTTTCTCTTCGTGGCCAGCTGCATTGATCAGGCAATAGCTGGAACTGTAAGCTTGGGCTTCTGGGTGAGGGGAAGTGCACACATGTAAATGTTGTGGTGCACAGGTACAAATGTTACTGTGTTGTCTGTACAATAAATCCCAGTATTCCAGCCAAGCCCTGAGCTAGCCGTGAGGCTGCCTGCCCAGCTGGCACAGAGCGAGCCCCTGCCACAGCCTGCTTCATCCCAAGCAGACACTGACGACAGGCATTTCTCTCCATTGACTCTGATACGGGACAAGAATGATATGTGGCTGAAATTTCTCATTCTGCTCAACTTATGTCAGTTGAATCCTGTCCTTAGTAAAAGGCACATCCCTCCCATCACGTTGACCAGACAGCACCAACCGTTTGTGACTCAGTTTTCAATATTAATGGGTTACTTGATGCATCTAAACTTCACTGGAGTTTGTTGTAGCTCCTATGATTATAATTTTTTGTAGCTCTTAGTGCTTACAGTTGTAAGGCTGAGATTCATGTTAAAAATGGGTTGGAGAGGGAGTGCCAGAAGGTTATAAAGTCCTTCTCCCTGCTTCTGGGTATGATCAGCAATACTTCAGTTATTCATCACTAGTTTTATTCTGCTCTGTTTGAAGAACTCTGCTTAAAATCTATTCCTGTGCTTATATATAGTTTTTATAATGTTTGATCTGAGTCGTTCTTGCTCTAATTTCAGCTCATTATTCCTTATCTGCTGTGGTTATGGAGAACAGATTGTTCTATTGACTTTTGTAGCATGTTGCTATGTACATAGAAGTCCATTATCACACTGCCCATAGCATTCTCCTCTCTAGACGAAAACAACACTATTTTCTTTAATGTATCCTCACAAATAATATTTTCTAGATATCTTTCTTGGGTTTTGACCTGTCTTCCTTTGGTCCCCATATTTTTTTGAAAGTACTTGGTGCAGAACATGATAGTACTTCATCTGGGGCCCTGTGAAGCCAAGCAGAGCAGAAGGATGATCTATATTGTAGGTGATGTGTGCTCCTGTTTATATTTCCCAGTGTGTTCAGTTTTCATAACAGTATAACTTCACTGAGTCACGTTCACCTTATGGTCTGCTCCACCCCAAATCTTTCCCTGAAGAGCTGTTATCTGAACAGTTTTCCCCAATGTCTATTTGTACAGTTGGTTGTTTCTGGATATGTGTAAAAACTGTACTCCTAACCATGTTGAAATTCCAAGCATGTCTTCAAATGATGAAAAAATCTCATATAATCTTGTCCTCTGGTATAATTGTGTTCCCTCCGGAATTGTGCGCTGCAAATTTTAATAAGCGTGCCCTCTACTTCATCTTCTCCTTCACTGATGTCAGGGTGGAATAAAACCAAGAGCAAGGAAAAAAGGGGAACCCTATGTATTGGGTTTGCATGGCAAGGTTTTTGGTAGCAGTGGGGGAGGGGACATGGGGTGGCTTCTGTGAGAGAAGCTGCCAGAAGCTTCCCCCATGTCCGACCCGACACAGCCAATGCCAGCGGCTACAGGAACGGACCCGCCGCTGGCCAAGGCCGAGCCAATCAGTAACGCCTCTGTGATAACATAATTAAGAAAAAAAAAAGGAAGGGAGAAAAAAAAAAGCTGCACACTTTGCAGCTGGAGAGAGGAGTGAGAAGATGTAAGAGAAACAACTTCGCAGACACCAAGGTCAGTGAAGAAGGAGGGGGAGGATGGGCTCCAGGCGCCGGAGCAGAGATTCCCCCCCCAAGAGGTGGTGAAAGACCAGGGTGAAGCGGGCTGTCCCCCTGCAGCCCCTGGAGGTCCATGGTGGTGCAGATGACCACCTGTAGCCCGTGGAGGACCCCACGCCGGAGCAGGTGGATGCCGAAGGAGGCTGTGACCCCGCAGGAAGCCCGCGCTGGAGCAGGTTCCTGTCAGGACCTGTAGCCCGTGGAGAGAGGAGCCCACGCCGGAGCAGGTTTGCTGGCAGGACTTGTGACCCCGTGGGGGACCTGCGCTGGAGCAGTCCCTTCCTGAAGGACTGCACCCCATGGAATGGACCCAGACTGGAGCAGCTCGTGAAGAGCTGTCAGTCATGGGAAGGACTCACGTTGGAGCAGTTGGTGGAGGACTGTCTCCCGTGAGAGGGACCCCACGCTGGTGCGGGGGAAGGAGACCTCCCCCTGAGGAGGAAGCAGCGGCAGAAACAACGTGTGATGAACTGACCCCAACCCCATTCCCTGTCCCCCTGTGCTGCTGGGGGGAGGAGGTGGAAAATCGGGAAAGAGATTAAGCCCGGGAAGAAGGGAGGGATGGGGGAGGTGTTTTAAGATTTGGTTTTACTTCTCATTCTCCTCTAATTTTGATTTGTAATAAAGTAAATTTGTTTTTTCCCCCAAGCTGAGTCTGTTTTGCCCGTGCCAGTCCCTGCTGAGTGATCTCTCTCTGTCCTTATCTCCACCCACGAGCTTTTCGTTATAATTTTCTCCCCCTGCCCATTTGAGGAGGGGGAGTGATAGAGTGGGCTTTGGTGGGCATCCGGCCTCTAGCCAGGGTCAACCCACCACAGTCTTTTTTGGCGCCCAACGTGGGGCATGAGAGATTGGAGATAAGGTTATTAACGGAGAGAGGAGAGGTAACGGGCAAAACATAGACTGAACATGGTTAAGGAGTGGTGAGTGACGAGTAGGACGATTATGGGGGATTTTATGGATTTAATTGTGGTGAAGAGACAAGGGGTGGATTGTGTGTGTAAATTGTCCACTTTGTCTGTTGTTGTGATGAAGTTATTTTGATTTTGGTGTGGGGAATTATTTTCTGTTGATGTGAGTAGAAGTTTGTGAAGATTGTGTGATGAATGTGGATTTTAGTGATGATTCTTAAATATGTGATTCACAGAGGCGAGGGGTGGAATGTATTGGGTTTGCATGGCAAGGTTTTTGGTAGCAGTGGGGGAGGGGACATGGGGTGGCTTCTGTGAGAGAAGCTGCCAGAAGCTTCCCCCATGTCCGACCCGACACAGCCAATGCCAGCGGCTACAGGAACGGACCCGCCGCTGGCCAAGGCCGAGCCAATCAGTAACGCCTCTGTGATAACATAATTAAGAAAAAAAAAAGGAAGGGAGAAAAAAAAAGCTGCACACTTTGCAGCTGGAGAGAGGAGTGAGAAGATGTAAGAGAAACAACTTCGCAGACACCAAGGTCAGTGAAGAAGGAGGGGGAGGATGGGCTCCAGGCGCCGGAGCAGAGATTCCCCCCCCAAGAGGTGGTGAAAGACCAGGGTGAAGCGGGCTGTCCCCCTGCAGCCCCTGGAGGTCCATGGTGGTGCAGATGACCACCTGTAGCCCGTGGAGGACCCCACGCCGGAGCAGGTGGATGCCGAAGGAGGCTGTGACCCCGCAGGAAGCCCGCGCTGGAGCAGGTTCCTGTCAGGACCTGTAGCCCGTGGAGAGAGGAGCCCACGCCGGAGCAGGTTTGCTGGCAGGACTTGTGACCCCGTGGGGGACCTGCGCTGGAGCAGTCCCTTCCTGAAGGACTGCACCCCATGGAATGGACCCAGACTGGAGCAGCTCGTGAAGAGCTGTCAGTCATGGGAAGGACTCACGTTGGAGCAGTTGGTGGAGGACTGTCTCCCGTGAGAGGGACCCCACGCTGGTGCGGGGGAAGGAGACCTCCCCCTGAGGAGGAAGCAGCGGCAGAAACAACGTGTGATGAACTGACCCCAACCCCATTCCCTGTCCCCCTGTGCTGCTGGGGGGAGGAGGTGGAAAATCGGGAAAGAGATTAAGCCCGGGAAGAAGGGAGGGATGGGGGAGGTGTTTTAAGATTTGGTTTTACTTCTCATTCTCCTCTAATTTTGATTTGTAATAAAGTAAATTTGTTTTTTCCCCCAAGCTGAGTCTGTTTTGCCCGTGCCAGTCCCTGCTGAGTGATCTCTCTCTGTCCTTATCTCCACCCACGAGCTTTTCGTTATAATTTTCTCCCCCTGCCCATTTGAGGAGGGGGAGTGATAGAGTGGGCTTTGGTGGGCATCCGGCCTCTAGCCAGGGTCAACCCACCACACCCTACTTGACATCTCTTTTTGCTTTTACAATGACCCATTGACACTTCCATGGGTCCTCAATTTGTTGCTGGTTTCACCAATACGATGCTTCCTTGATTGCTTATGGGAACATCTGTGGATGCAGCATCCAAAGAGGTGTGGCTATATGGGTAGGAAAAAATTGAAAAAAATTTTTATACAGAGCGCTCTGGAGCTTCCCTGCAGAAGTGAAAAAGCATGAGATGCTAATATACAAGCTTTCTTGACTATAGTCAAGTTGCAACAGTGAACAATTGTCCAAAACAATGTTGGTGTAAGTACAGGTTCCTCACTTAAAAATATTAATTTCAGAGAAAAGTCATACAGGGAAACATAAATCAGTCATAAACATAGGGAATTTGGAAGCTGGTAAGTAGCAAGTATTGATATGGCCATATTCCTGGTTTCAAATGTTCAAGAACATGCAACTAGATGTTGGTGTTTGGGAATGTTAGCATTGAAAGCCTGCATGTTGAATGGCCCCATAGACTTACAAGCTAATATAGTTCATAGATTGAAGGCAAATGTAGGTTCAAGTACCATATCTATCCCCAAACCCCTTGCCAGTGCATGGGTTTTACCGTAGGCACTTTTCATAGTACTTTTTCACTTCTTTATGTGCGTTTTAGATGCGACAGCTGGGGAGAATGAAGATGGTGTGTGTGGCACTGACAAATGCCCAAACTGAAATAATCCAGAAAAAGAGTCTTCGTGCCACTTTGTCTTTGGGTTTCTGATGATAATAGCAGACGTCTGCAGTGATGGAAGATGCAGGCTCCTGCTGTGAAAGACTGTAATAATGAGAAGCATTTGATGAGCTGACTGTTTCATTCTTACTGATGAGTTGATACTTTAAGGATACAAGTAATTACAGCAACTTTCATCAGATTTAGTTTAGGTGCAATTGGAACTGATTCGAAGAGAGGAAGCTTGCATGGACTGAAAAGTAACTAAGATGTGATAACGGCTGGGTGCATTTTTCATTCCTTCTCCATTTCTGTTTCCCCATCTACTTAGCACTGATTTTATGTTAAGTATCTCTGTAGACTTGAGAAGTTATGCAGTCTTTAAGGTTGTGTGGCATCAGTTTGGTTGCATGATTATCAGAAGTACAGGGAAAACAGTCTTTGTGCTATAATATATGAGTCTTAACAGCAATGCACTGGCAGATCCAGGCGGGAAAACAATCTTTGTGCTATAATATATGAGTCTTAACAGCAATGCACTGGCAGATCCAGGCTGAAAAACTACCCGCCTGTTGCTGCAAACTGTGTGTGCCTCGTCGCTTGCTTCTGACTGTGCTGGAAGAAACCTGAGGGACCTGTACAGGGTGAGAAATGTGGTGGCTGGGGCTAACACTGCACTTCACAGCAGTCATTCAGGGTTGGTGGGCTGGAACACTTCCAGGGAAAGGGTACTGATACCAAAGTGTCTTCACACATCGCTGCTAATCATGGGAAGGAAAGCGCCTGCAGGAAGGACAAAACTTTGTAAACAACTCTGAGGTGGAAATACGTGCAGCAGCCCTTTCAGTTGTTTTGGCTGAGGTTAGACCAGCAGGAGGGATGTAGCAAGCTGTTGCTGTCTCCAGGTCAAGGAAAACATTTTAGAAGTAATCTCCCCTGATTTATTTTGCTTTTCATTCTTGTGGAACATTGGGGGTTGAAGAATAAATGGGCAGCAGTTATTGTTTCACGGCCAGCACCCCAGGGAAGTGGGTGCAACCTGGTAGCTGTGCTGCTCGCAGGTCACCTGCCTTCTCATGGAAACTGCAGGCAGGGACTGCTGCAGGCAGCGGGTGTCCTGCCAGCTCTGCCAGCTCTGGCTCCGCTTTCTCTGAAAGATCCCCCAGATCTGTAGGGAGGTGATACAAATATCCCTTTCCTCCTCCACAGGGTCTTGCCTTGAGTTTTCTTACACTGAGAAGGACCAGATATTGCTGTGCTACCTGCTGTCAGCCATGCACAACTGCCAGGATGTGAGGCTGGAGGAGCAGAAATGGGCCACCGCTCTGGGAGGGCCACCGCTCCGGCCGTGTCTCTCCTGGTGTGGTGGTCGGCAGTTAAATGGTGGCTGTGAAATGGAGGCGGGTGAGAGCGGGTCATTTTTGGAGTGCTGCTGGTGAATGTGTCAAGGAGCTGCCTGCCTTCACACCGCCCTGGCAGCGCAGCCCTGCTGTGAGACTGGTGCTATAATTAGCTGGTGGCAATCAGCAGCTGCTTGCTTCTGTCACAGGGATCCAGACTGTCTGGAATGGTAAATACAGAGGTTTGGGTTTTTTGCTTTAATGACTGTAAGTATCTTCCCAGTGACAAAACCAACTGGCTTCCGTAACCTGGATTTCAGACTGATTTGTGGTTTTATTTTTGTAATTCAATAATAGATTGGTTTTTGCTTTCCCTGAGTAAATTGTAGATGTGTCGAAGCATTAATAGTAAGCTTTCATCTAATTAAAATACTCATTGATCGATCCGTTTCTGGAGGTGGTCTCAGTGCATCCCTTTAGTCCCTGTCCTTACCATGTTAGTCTGCTTTGCTTCAGTCTCTTGGGAATACAAGAACACTTACAAGGTTGGAAGCTCCTTTTTCACTGAAGGCATTTTCTTTACTTAATATGGCAAGAGCCTAGGTAATTTTTTAGCTAAAATTGCTTTCACCACTGATGGATGGGCAAAATTATGTACCCCCCACTCTCCAACTTGCACCGTTTACCTGCACCTATCTCATGGAGAAGAGATTGTGACAGATTATGCTGCTAAATTTTGCTTTTATAGGAGTTAAAGCTAGGGAAGGAGGAGGAGGTGGATACTGTATCCTGTCCACTCTATTTGTCTTTTTATTAACAACATAATAGGCCAGTTCTCACTTTTAACAGGTCGGTTAACTTAAATGCTTTGGTACCTGTCTCATCTGGCAAGTTATCAATTTCCATTAGTTTTTTTCTGTGATAGTAAGAAATGTGCTTCAGGGTAGGACTCAAAATGGTGCAAGTTAGTGGCTTCACTGAAAGTTCTTAGTATTAAATCTGTCTTCCACTTCATTCTTGCATCAAAAGATTTCAGTCTTTAAAAGCAAAAGAAAGGCATGGAAAACTCCATCAATTGGGCAATTATAGGTTTAATTTTAAAACTACAATGTGCTCATAAAGATTTCTTTACCCAGATGAATGAATGTATCCTCTATGAGATTCATTGTAGTGTTTCTGTATTTTTAATACTTCTAATACTTTTTAAAAAGTATTTTTCTTGCAATGCAGAAGCCAAGAACTGGCCTAACCTCCCCTTCCCACTCTAAAAACATTCACCATACTTCAGGGTTTTTTGTGTTGTTGCTGGCATGTCATCCTACAGCACTGGCACTTCTCTGGCAATTCTTAACAACATGACTCTGGGAAAGGAGAAAGAGATCTCACATCTTCTTGGTGAGCAGGGTAGGATCCAGAAGTCTGCATCATATCAGACTGAGCAAGACTGATTTTGACCTGATTCTATCAAACTCCAGTGCCGACAGTAGGAGCTTGAAACACGAATGCCTGCCCTGCATTTGGTTAGAGAGCTGAACAAACAGCGTCTGGAAGTACCCTGGGTACTAACAACCTTTGGGGGCTTTTGTGCAGATTTCTTTTTCACTCTACCCTATAAAGTGTTCAGGCTTGCTTATTGTGGAATTTGGGTTGTACCCTGATGGCCCTTTTTTGCAGCTGTGATCAGCCCTTAGAACACAGCTCTGCAGGTTTTGCCTTTAATTCAAGTTACTGGTCTGCGTGCAGTCTCATCTAGTGCCTGTGCGCTCCGTACAGCCTCCCGCTCTCTTATGCAAGGGTAAGGCCATTGATGTGAAAAAGCACACAGCGAGCTCAGCGGGTCTGTGCCTGCATCTCTGTGGTGCAGCTCTGAACCATTAATCTCTCCCGTGGTTGCTGATGCACGTTTGGAAGCATGAAATGACATCATAAGGCTTTAAAGCCAACACTGTCAGATAACTTTGCAGTCTTATCTTTCAAAGTCAAATGTTTTTTCTTCAAATCTGTACCTGTGTTATAATCCTGAGCACCTTGTTTGTCCCCTTTGTCTGCCCTCTTCATGAATTATTCAGTGTTTCATAAATAAATAAGGATGCAAGTACATTTTGGGATATTTTACAAATGTTGTTTATAGAACAAATCTGTTCGGTACAAAAAACTAAAACTAAACAGCATTTGGCATCAGATAACAACACTGTAATCCTAAGCACCTGCTTCACACCCAGGTTACCATAACCCTAAGGCCCAGATCAGGAATTTTAAGGAGGAAGTGCTGCTTGCAATGTGTGATACTACAAGTGTCTGCTGCCTGACATGCTGTGGAGCTGATGGACAGCCTCAGTGGCTGTATTTATAGCATGCAACAGCCAGGTGCACCACAACAAGCAGACCTGCTCCTCGGTGTCATGGGAATTCCCTAGTGTTGTGGCTAGGGACAGCACTCCCAGCTGCTTCCCTGCTCCCCCCAAGCAGAAGGATGGGGCCATCTCCTCCCTGATACATATGGTACCCAAACCCTCCAAAGCAGTTGTCATTAGACTGTGCCCTGTGCCTCACATACTGAGTGGTTTATGCCGGAGCTGGCACAAACCAATTTGTTGACGCTCTGTTTACCTTGTACTCCATACGGTGCTGCGTTCAGATAGCAAAGGAAAACATTGCGTCTGCTGCCCTCATTGCCTGGGAGAGGGATTAGGACGGGAAGCAGAGCATCCACTGTAGCTGGAGATGTTGCCCATATATCTGCTGCTCACATAACCGATAATCTCCTACGTTCAGCACGAAGCATCCGGAACAAAGTGCTACCCGTGCTGTTCCCCTGCTGACATCCATCGTTGCAGTTCCCATCTGCTCACAGGTTTCCAGGGCATCAGCTGTATTCCCAGCTGCTGGTCCTCTCACATATCACTCAGGTCCTGGGACAGGCTTCATGAGGAGTTGCCCAGTACCTCCAGCCTAAGGGCTGGAAAATTACTGCTTCCAAATGTGTCTCCTTAGATTTTTCATATTTGGATGTAGTTGTATTTGTATTTTCATCTAATGCAATATATAAAATCATACATGTGGAATTTCTAGAAAAATAATTAATTTGCCATGTGCTACTGGCTGCTTTGCTAGGCTTCTCTCTCTCCTCACCTGACGTGCACTCTCAGCCTCGTTTCCGTTCCTGAATGTCTTCAAGTGTTAGACATGTTTATCAGTCACTGAACCTGCCATAGAAATATTTTTCTCCTCTGGACCTCTAAATTTCTCTGCTTGAAGCCAGCCAAAGGTGCAATTTAAACAACCACAACTTTGATGACATACTTGAACTGCTCTTGAGCAAGATTTGCACTGCAAGAGAAGTGGGAATTTTTCCTTTCCCATGGGACTTGTAGCACTTCCATCTTACCTTGGAAAGGACCCAAGATACTGATTTTTAACATTCTTGCTCTCTTCACAAGAAAGTGTAAGCATTCTACATCATCTAAGAGGCTTCAGCATCCTCCAAGCCTTGTATCCATCATATTGAAAGGATACAAATACTAGGTAGTAGAATTTGAAAAGCTGTCTGATGCATTTCCAGAAAGGTGACATATGGAGGATGCAGGGCCCTGGAGTGTAAAGGTGGCATTTTTTAACATTTCTGTCTTGCCATCCAAACCCAACTGTGGCTTTACCACCTGTGTACAATCCACGGCTTCAAACTCATGCTGGAATCACCTTGTACACTCTCTTTTTTCCCTCATCATATATTCCAGTTCAGACTCTGCAAACAGAATGATTTAAAAGGACTCTTTAAATTTGGCAGGAAGAATGTAGCTGCTGCAGAGTCTCTAATGCATCCTTCTTTATTTTACTCATCACTGACAGGGGATTTGGAGAGGGTGGAGATCTGAATAAAGTGTGTAAAATTTGCTGCCAAGAGATGATAATTAAAGGAGAGAAGATAACACTATGTAATAATATTATTACACATGCACAAAGCAGGGCTGATCTTAATGTTAGAAGTTGAGTATTTCTGAGCTATGTGCCTTTAAGACCTAGATAATGCTGATGCATTACCTTAGGGTTTTTCTTTTGAATTTCCAGCTTCAGAAAACCAAGCTTTGTTTGGTTGGGTTTTTTTTTTCCTTCTTTCCCCTGATGGCACTCTGAAAACCTGGGGGTGTTTATGTGAAAGAAGACTCACTGCATATAAGATATCATGGTGTGATAAGACATGTTTCAGTAAATAAGGGCAGAATGGTGTGGACTTCTCTGTCATGGAGAAGGCATGGTTGAGATGACAGTTACCTCCCCTTTAGAATACCAGCTTTTTGACTAAGGACAGCTACAACTAATTTTTCTCTTTTGCTTTCTGACATCTGGTGGCAGCACCAAGTAATGCAGTTAATTTGCTTAAAATCTTACCGAGAGGGTAGCTCAGACATTAGATTTGGAAGATTCAGTGGCTTTCCTGGAAAAGAAACTAACTTGACTCTTGGCACTGTATTTTGGTGTGGTCTTCCCCCCTGTGTATGAACACTCCTACAAGGCTGGGATTTGAGCAGGACAGACCCTTCAGTAAGTTGTGTTAATACATATCACATTAGAAATTAAATGGTTAAGCTTGAGTTACACAGTGCATCTTGATTTAAAATGTTGCCAATGAAATTTCGCTAAGAACTGCTTTAATGCTTAAGAGACCATAAGCTTGGTGATAGCAATGCTGTAAAAGTGAAGATTTTCGGTTGTCTTTTTGGTATTTTCTTGCTCTAACATTTAATTCCCCAAATGAGCTAGAGTTAGTGCTGAGAAAATGGCCGCGTCTGAAAATAAAATTATGCTGTCATTCTCTGCTAGAAAGAGAATTATTTTTGCTTTTGCTAGAAACGCTTGAGTCCTTTCTGCCCCTTTCCTTCCCTTCCCTTCTTTAGTGCTGAGTAGAAACAGAAATGAGGATAAAACAAGCAAAATGGGCAGCAGATGCACATATGTGTGCGGCAGGTGCAGCAGTATATGAGCTCACTGCAGTTCCAGCACAGAGGCTTGAGGTTTGTGTGTGGCTGCTGACAAGGTGTCAGTGAACCTCCCCCTGACACTCAGGGACTGTGTCACTGACAGATAACATGATTTCTCTGCAGCAATAGATGGATAAAGTGTTGTTAATAGGAAGGGCAGTGTGCTTTGTAATGTTTTGTTTTATACCTCTTTCTGTCTTCTCACTGGGTAAGGGTAGTGAGACCCTGGTGGAGATGTAAAGTGATAGTGATTAATTTTGTGCGGCATACTGCAGATTGCACTCCCATTCCAATTTTAGGCAGAGTACTTGAAAATCCATGTTCCTTTTCCTCCACAAACTCCAGCCCCAAGATAAGAAACCAGACAGCTAATACTGGGAAGCGTAATCCCCACAGCTCCTTATCTGTGCAGCGAGAAGCACTGTATTCAGGGAGGGACTTTTCCACCATGGCTCGTGGTTTTGCACTCTCTGCCAGTTCTTGTATGTCAGTAGCATGGCATTATCAGCACATTGTCCCATGTTTCTCTGGCAATTAAACGAGCCAATGGCTACAAGAATTTTTATGATCTTTCTTGGGTTTTTTCTTGTTTGTTTGGTTGGTTGGTTTTTGGCGTTTTTTTTAGTTTGCTTGTTCCAAAGCCCCCTCCCTACTGGACTTTGTCAAAGAGATTACCCAGCTTTACTTCTCAGGCACAGTTGCCATTTATCCATCACCATGACTTTTCTGGCAGAGTAGATGGCCACATATTCCCATTCTCAGTGTTTGTTTGTTATAGGTCCTGGAGGCAGGGCAGAGCAGGAACAGGGATGGCTCTTCAAGCAGCCCTGCTGGCTGCCCCCCAAAAAAACCTGAGGTAAGTGTCAAGGTCCATCAGCATTGCAGGGCTGAACTCTGTGTAGAAGAGGCTTTAGGAAAGTGTATTGGGTTTGTGTAGCAAAGTTTTGGTAGTCGGGGGGGGACATAGGGGTGGCTTCTGTGAGAAGCTGCCAGAAGCTTCCCCCATGTCCGACACAGCCAATGCCAGCCGGCTACAAGACAGACCCACCGCTGGCCAAGGCTGAGCCCATCAGTAACACCTCTGTGATAACATCATTAAGAAAAATTGGGGAACTTATCATCCCCATCTTTTGTGGTTTGCTTTTGAAAGTTTCAACAGCAGTCACACCATAGGAAGCTCCCTAAGTTAGTACTTCCCTTACTGCTGTGTCCCATCATTGGCGAAACCGTGAGTTTAATGCATTATTTTGGAAGTATTTTATGCAGGGACTTTGGTAATAATATCTGCAGAGCCTTTTTCTAGCTAGACTGTTATGGAGATGGTGCATCCTTGTTCATAGTGTCAGTGTGTCATCCCGTGTTGTAGAACAAAAGCCCCTAAAAATTAAAACCTGTGTTTTAGAAGGATATTTAGTAGTCTGAATTATACCCAAGTCTACTGCAGCTTATTGGATGAAATTTTTGCCATATGTGTTTTCCCACTGTGAAAGACAGCTAGACTTGATTAGATGTGTAAATACTCAGATGTTTTGAGTGAGGAGTCGAGAGGAAGCTCTTGGTTGGTGGCAAAGGCAGCAGGAAGGACAATAGGAGCCTATGAACTGCACGATCTCCCGAGCAATAAAACTGCACTCTGCAATTTTCTGTGTTCAAGGTGACTTAATCTTAACTTACATAACAATAATTTCCTGCACACCAGTGAATAAGAGATCATCATATGAAAGTCTGCTCAATCCTTTTATGAAGAAAGAGCAAGTGTATAGGTCTTGAGTTTTCAGTGAACCCGGGACAGTCTTGGTCTGCATCCTGCCATGGAGAACAGTTTCCCCTTTATATCATCTACTGTCTCCTTTGTGTGGCAAAGAGCAGTTTCTGCACTCTGTCCTGTCTGCTGGCTTTTGTGTGGATAGGAAGTAAACTTGGTGTGCTGAAATATCCGGTTTCATGTAGTCCAGTGGCTCCACATTCTTCTGTGGTGTAGCCCACATCTTAGTAGAGGGGTTGTTTTGTGGAATTCCAGCATCGTGCAGCAACCCTGCAGGAGTTACACTGGCCACTTCTGTGTGAAAGTACTGTACATTTACTGCAATTTAGCAAATTATTGCAAGTAGTGACAAGACAGCTCTCCAGTTGCTGTCATACATGGCATATGACTTGAGAGCCAGTAGCACAGCCTGCTTGTAAGAACATCCCAGCTCTGCTTGCCTTTAGCATCGCTCTGGGGAGAGTGAGCTCAGGAACCTGCCACCACAGAGCCAGGAGGGGTTTGCAGTTCATAGAATCATTTAAGTTGGAAAAGACCTTTAAGACCATCAGGTTCAACCCTTAACCTAGCAGTGCCAAGTCCACCAGTAAACCATGTCCCTAAACACCACATCCACACGTTTTTTAAATACCTCCTGGGATGGTGCCTCCACGACTTCCCTGGGCAGCCTGTTCCAGTGCTTGACAACCCTTTCAGTGAAGAAATTTTTCCTAATCCAATCTAAACCTCCCCTGGCACAACAAGAGGCTCTTTCCTCTTGTCCTATCGCTTGTTACTTGAGAGAAGAGACCAAGACCCATCTTGCTGCAACCTTCTTTCAGGTAGCTGTACAGAGCAGTAAGCTCTCCCCTCAGCCTCCTTTTCTCCAGGCTAAACAACCCCAGTTCCCTCAGCTTCTCCTCATAAGGTTTGTTCTCCAGACCCTTCACCAGCTTCACTGCCCTTCCTGGACACGCTCCAGTGACTCAAAGTCCTTCCTGTAGTGAGGGGCCCAAAACTGGACATAGTACTTGAGGTGCAGCCTCACAGTGCCAAGTACAGGGGCACAATCATTTCCCTTGTCCTGCTGGCCCCTGTTTCTGATGCAGGCCAGGATGCCATTGGCCTTCTTGGCCACCTGGGCACACTGCTGGCTCATATTCAGACGGCTGTCGACCAACACCCCCAGGTCCTTTTCCGCCAGGCAGCTCTCCAGCCACTCCTCCCCAAGCCTGCAGCGTTGCATGGGGTTGTTGTGACCCAAGTGCAGGACCTGGAACTTGGTCTTGTTGAACCTCATACAATTGGCCTCAGAAAGAGATGACGTTAGTGAAGCAGGACCCGCCTTTCATAAACCCATGCTGACTGGGCCTAATTGCCTGGTTGTCCTGTATGTGCTACATGATGGCACTCAAGATGATCTGCTCCATAACCTTCCTTGAGATGGATGGGATCCACACCCAGACACTTGTGTATGTCTAAGTGGTATAGCAGGTCACCAACCATTTCCCCTTGGATTATGGGGGCTTCATTGTGCTCCCCATCCCTTTTGTCCAGCTCAGGGGGCTGGGTACCCCAGGAACAACTGCTCTTACTATTAAAGACTGAGGCAAAGGAGGCATTAAGTACCTCGGCCTTTTCTTCAGCCTTTGTCACTGTTACCCCGCATCCGATAAAGGATGGAGATTCTCCTTAGCCCTCCTTTTGTTGCTAATGTGTTTATAGAAACTTTCTTTTTGTCTTGTACCTCAGTAGCCAGTTAAGTTCTAGTTAGGCTTCTCATTTTCTCCCTGCATATCCTTGTGACATCCTTGTAGTCCTCCTGAGTCTCCTGCCCCTTCTTCCAGAGGTCATAAACTCTCCTTTTTTTCCTGAGTTCCAGCCATTACTTTCTGTTCAGCCAGGCCAGTCTTCTTCCCTGCCAGCTCATCTTTCAGCACATGGGGATGGCCAGCTCCTGCACCTTAAAGATTTCCTTCTTGAAGGACATCTAGCCTTCCTGGACTCCTTTGCCCTTCAGGACTGCCTCCCAAGGGACTCTGTCATCCAGTTCCCTCAACAGGCCAAAGTCTGCCCTTTGGAAGTCCAAGGTGGCAGTTCTGCTGACCCCCCTCCTTGCTTCTCGAAGAATCAAAAACTCTATCATTTTGTGATTGCTGTGCCCAAGACAGCCTCCAACCATCACATCACCCACAAGTCCTTCTCTGCTCGCAAACAACAGGTCAGGTGGGGCACTTTCCCTAGCTGATTCACTGACCTGCTGTGTCAGGAAGTTGTCTTCCACACACTCCAGGAACCTCCTGGACTGTTCCCTGTCCTCTATACTGTATTTCCAGCAGACATCTGTCAAGTTGAAGTCCCTCACGAGAACAAGGGCTGGCAATTGTGAGACTTCTCACAGCTACTTGTAGAATATTTCATATGCCTCTTCCTCCTGGTAGAGTGGCCTGTGGCAGACTCCCACCATGATACCTGCCTTGTTTGCCTTCCCCCCTCATTCTTGTTCACAGTCAACCCTGTTATCACCATCATTAATCTCTAGACAATCAAAACACTCCCTAACATACAGAGCTACCCCACTGCCTCTCCTTCCTTGCCTATCCCTTCTGAAGAGTTTATCACCATCCATTGCAGCACTCCAGTTGTTCGAGTCATCCCACCGTGTTTCTCTGGTGACAACTATGTCATAGTTTCCTGCTGCACAATGGCTTCCAGCTCCTCCTGTTTGTTGCCTATACTGTGTGCATTGGTCTGGATGCACTTCAGCTGGGCTACTGATCCCACCACGTTTTTTTGTGGAGTAACCTCTAATTCCTATGTGACCATAGGCACCTCCACAGTTTCTAATGCATCAATAACCCTTGTGGCTTTGCTGTTGCATGGGTCTCCATCCCCTACCTCCACTGGGATGGCAGACCAAAGGAACTTGCTAGCACACTGTCCCTCAAACACTGGTGTGCTGCCCCCAGGCTGATCTCCAGCGAGCCTGGTTTTATCCCTTTCCCCCTTCAAATCTGGTTTAAAGCTCTTTCAGTGAGCCCTGCTAACTCCTGTGCAAGGATTGCTTTCTTTTGTGCAGAAAATGACTTTGCATTGCAATAAAAGATTTTGGTTTAAAAGCTTCATTTAACATTTGGGAAAGATTTTTTTTCCTGGTCTGTTATAATTGTTAAAATAGGTCAAGGTTGAGATCCAGATCATCAGAAATCACCCAGCCTTTAAAGGCACGTGTTCTCCTGTGGGGCCCGAGGGACTGAAATCCCGTCTGACAAGGCGCCCAGACCTGCATTTTATTCTTGGCTTTTCTGCAATGCCTGTGTCGTGTTTTCCTCCATCTGGAGAACAGTGCTTACCTTGCACTGCTGTTGTGGGGATTAATTAATCCCTCGATTTGCACAGCGCTTTGAACATGCCCAAACGAAATGCTGTTACTTTAATTGCCTCGTGGCTCTGTGCAGCCTCCCGTGACAGCAGGGGCTGAGAACCAAATGGATAGGCAGAGCGAGGCCACTCTGCCCGGCCAGCAGCCAGGGCCACCCAATGTGCTGCCTTCCGAGGTCTGCTCGTGCCACCTCCCAGCCTGCCCAAATGGAGGGGGACAGTGTCCCTGCCGTGGGGTGCGCCTAACCTGTGGATTTGGCACAGGCTTACCAGGGCTTGGGCAGACTCCTGGGCTTTTTTGTGTGCCCCATGACTGGAGCAGCCTCTGGAGGATGAGCTGCTTGTGCTGGTGATGTGGCTGCCGTGGGAAAGTCTTCTTCAGCAAGACTAGTTCATGGGTTGCAGGTTGCTGTGCATCTGGCCCTGACTGCTAGAAATTTGGACCTAAATTTAAGAGTCAAATGATTATATTATCTGTTGGTGTTTGGAACACAAGAGGGGTTTTGGCCCCTTGCTTGGAAGCTGTCAAACCCCCACAGGATGATGTCCTACATCATCTGCAAATGTCTGAGGACAAAATGGTCACTTAGCCATCTTAAAGGTAGATTATGAACTTTATCTGTAATCTTCTAGGCACTTGAGGCCATAAACCAGATCACTGATGCTGTCTTTAGAGGGCAACAGGGTTTGTGTCTTTTTTGGCAGAGGGCTGTCTTACGTACTTGTGGTCTCACCTACTTGAATTTTCTTTGTTAAACAGCTGACTGTTTTGTTTTGGAGGGGAGAGTTGGTTCACATTAGAACAGGGACAGGTTAAAGGCATAACAGGGATATTAACCCATTGTAGTTACAGCAGTAAGTATTTGCATACCAGTGATTGATTTTCTTTACATCTCATCTTACAAAAGACATACACTAGTAAAGCATATAGGGCTCCACAGGTGGGCTGTAAAATAAAGTATCAATAGAAACATTGTGGTGGTCTTTGCTGTTTCATTTCCTTCTATCTTTTCATTTGCTGTCTTATTTTATCACTCTTCATTTTTTGTATTGTCAGTCTCTATTTCTACTGTTCCTTCTTGGCAAAGTTTTTTTCCAAGTGGAAATGGCTGCCAGCATGGTGATGCTCATGCAGTTGCATCCCCACCTGCCAGTGGCCCATAGTCTTGGTGAGGCTGGTGAGGCTGGCTCTACAGGAGCTGCAGAAAATGCAGTCCACAAATGGACAAGGGGTGGTAAGCCAGAAGACAGAATTTACTTTGCTGACAGTGGATCCTTTCCCAGTGATATATTCAGGATACTTGGATGCCAGTGGGAGGAAGTGGAGTATAAGAGAACACAGAGAGGAAAAGGCCTCCAGAAAAACATTTGAGTTACTAATCATGTGTCAGGAAACAAATTTAGGATGACAATGCTGCCTGGACAGTGGTGGCTGTGGTCAGCTGGTGGTGACCTGCTGGAGCAGTGGTGTGGGCTTTCCATTGCAAGGAGGAGGAGGAATATGAAAGAGACATCTTTCTTAAGTTACCTAAGCTGAAGAACTGCTGCATAAGTGTAGCTTTCAGAAAATCCAGGTCAGGCAAGGGAGGGAAGCTGTGGGGAAGGCTTGAATTACTCCACTTCTCTGAAGAAGAAAAACAAACCTGATTGTGGCTACAGAAATCCACCCAGGTACACCACATTGCGTCCGCATGTTTCTGGTGCGAACACCAGTCTGGCCATGAACATGCTTGTTACACATTGCCTGAAAAGATGTATATTGATCCTGTAAGAGCTGAATTTCACCCATCTTTATTTTGTCAAGTCTATGCTGCATTAAGCATTCCTGCTAAATGGAAGATTTGTTGGTGACTCACAGCCATGGGAACTGTGAGACCTGTATGTTTACTGGAAAATCAGAGCTTGGAGCTGACAGACCCAGCCCAAATCTTGCACTGGAATGATACCAGCGTGTTGTGAGGTGTGGATTACTGTCATTTCCATCTTTCTTCATGTGCTTTGCCACAATGTAAAGGACTTACAGATGATGTTTGATATAAAGCAGCATCTGTAAGAGGGTGAAAGATAAGGATCGATTATCAGCACAGCTCAATGCCCATATACGTGTCACTTCAACATATACTGACTTGCCTTCATTTAAAGCCGTATTCCCTTTGCTTTCCTTCTGCCATGGGCTACATTTCACAGAATAACCCAAAACCTTCTTGAGGGCACTGTCTTAGTCATCAGGTATTGACAATGTCCCTCATGCTAGCTACTCTGATGTGAGCTCCTCCTCCTCCAAAAAAAAAATTAACGCAGTTGCCTTGGGTAATGTTCGTGCTGCTAATGTGCTTTGCTGTGATAAGAAGAATGACTGTCACTTGAGATAGCTGGAAAAGGAAATGAGGAATTTATTCAGCAGAGTATAAATCATATTGCTTCCTCTTCCAGGGATCCAGCGAGTACCAGTGGTTGGTGTGAAGTGAAGGTTTGAATGGTATTGGAAACATGGTTGTGATCCACACTACACACATGCTGTGCCTTCATCATTCATTGCTTGCTTTCCCCCAAAAGTGAGAAGACAGAGGCTGTTGTCTCTTGTTCCCTGGCCAACAGAAGAAGTCTTAACACTCCTCTTCCTACACATTGTGCTCTCTCTGTTAAAGGCCCATGTAGGGGCCTTTCTTCTGCCCTTCCTGCTCAGCCCAACAGGGGACCAGGGCTCCTTTCCATTATATCTGCCTGGGCTGGATGCCACAGCCCCACCATGTCAGGGCTTTGTGCTCTGGGTGGTGGAAGGCTGAGCCCTGCATTCGGGTTCTGCTGCCTCTGCCTGAGGAAACCAGTATGCCTGGGTAGCTGGGAGCTCTGGGATGGGGAGGCAGAGTTCACTTCTTGGCTTTCAGTAGAAATGCCCAGGCACTCCTACATGGGTTTGGCTGTAGGCTCAGCTCTTGCTGCCCTGATCTGGCTTTGGTTTGGTTTGGTTTGGTTTGGTTTGGTTTGGTTTGGTTTGGTTTGGTTTGGTTTGGTTTGGTTTGGTTTGGTTTGGTTTGGTTTGGTTTGTTTGGGGCAAGGAGGGTGGAAGGTTGGAGGAGTAATCCTCTGTGGTTGGCAGGTTGCCCTTCCTCTGGCTTTGCTCTTTGACATGCTGCTTTTCCTTGGCTTCTTTGGCCTCTTCTGCTCATGTAGTTTGTGGTGTGGGAGCTGTGGGAGCAATGCTCAGCTGAGTGGTGGTGGCACTGAAGCCTCGTCATGTTACACAGAACACTCAGGGACCAGCAAGGCTGCAACCTCAGTTTCTTACTTTAAGTCATGTAGTGTAGCTCCATACCTCTGTGGGGTCCATCATGTGCTCGCTCAACCTACCAAAGCCTGATTTAAGTCCCCAGTATCCAGGATGCAAGGGCTTGGTCAGATCTGTTTGACTTGGGGACCATATATGACCTGAAGAAGCTCCACAGCATCCAGCTTGGTGGCCCTGGTCATTTGACCAACAGCTGGGTCTCATATCTCTGCTGACCTGGGCAGCTCTGTGCTTTGTTTTGCTGTCCTCCTGGTGGCCATCGGTGTTGGAGATGACAATACGTGCTGGAGCAGTAGGTGCACTCCCTTGCAGGTGTTGCCTGGTACAGTTGCAGCCTCTTTCCTGCTGCCCCATTGCTGCCCACCTCCTCGTCAAACGAGATGCAGATGGTCAAGAAACTAGGCTTTTGCTTTAGAAAATGTGATTGTTTTGCCTTGCTTCCTTCTTCCCAGGAGGCAGAGGGAGAGGAGAGGGAAGAGGCAGAGAGTGGAGGAAGCAGACTGATGGGCTGCCTGTGGTTCTGCTGGCAGTTTTTGGTGAGGAACATTTTCTCCCACTTCCCTTGTGCTACTTGGAGGTGCTTGTGGGAAAAACTCAATCTCCTTGGGATCTGGCCTGGGAACAGAGGATGGGAAACACCCTCTTGTTTTCCAGAGCAAGGGCCAGAACCAACGCAGGCGCTTAAGTCACATAAATATACTCAGGATTTCATAAGATCAAACCATTTGAGCAACACGTACGAGGTTTGGTTGTGAGTTTGTATGGGGTGAAGGGAGTGGCTTCATGTTTGATTTTGATTAAATTATTTTTAGAAGCAGGTCAACTGAAATAGAGTGTTCCTGGGTTTTCATTGTCGTACTATGTGACGCCAGTCAGTCATTAGGAATTTTGCATTTTTATTGTCTTTCACCTCTAAATGGAAATAAAGGAAATAAATTTTGTTGGAACTTTTGCTCAAACATTTCCTGTGCTCTCTCACTACCTCTTAAACACTTAAAATTGGTTCAGAACTGAGTATTAGTAATTGCATTGTATTCATGTATTTCTAACTTGACTCTAAGCCTGAAAGCAACCAAGCAGAAAAAGTATTTAATAAACAAGAAACTTAGAGGAATGGTACACATAGCCCAGTGCTGTTAACATCCTTCAGCAAAAAAGATTAAGTGCTGCTGTCGTCATTTAATCTTTGGGGGGTTGGAGGGAGTGGGGGAAGGGAGAGGAGAGATGTCTGATCCACTTAATGCAAAGTATAAATTGATGTCATTTTAATTTTCTTCTTATAAGATTTACCACTTTACATGTAAATACCAGGCAGTGATGTGGCTATGCTGGATTTCCTATTCATATGGAGAATGTGTTCATCTACTGGAACTTAACTGATCACACTGAGTTAAGGGGAAGATAATAAAAAGCTATGGAGTGAATAATGGAAGGATTTAAAAATGAGGCATGGGGGGCAGAAGATAGAATACAGCATCATTTTGGAGGTAAAACTACAGTTGAGATTAACTATATGTTTCTGGACATCTGGCTGATCTAAAGTCTGTCTGACAATTATCTTGTAATTGTTAAACCTACTGCCTTTATGTATCAGATTAGGTCTGTTTAAATATGTATGTAAAAAACAGAATGGTTATTGATTCTGTGCAGCATAATTTGTGTGGATCTTAGTTTGGTGTTGGTTTTATTTCTACTTTAGTTAATGTGGTTTTGGTTCTTGTTTTGCTTTGTCTCAAAAGTAATGTCAAAACAAGCATCTGTGAGCTTAGTGATAGGTAAGAGTTTAAGATTAAAAAGTTATCATTTTTAGAGGAACTGATTTAGAAAGGAAAAATGGGCATCTCATTACTTACTAAAAATGCATTTTCTGAACAATTGTATGACAATTAGCATCTAATAATGCTGCATCTGTATTTAATCCCTTTCACTGTTACAGATTTTTAATTAAAGACTCTTTTGTCTTTACGCCTATTAGTTTGAGTTCCTAGCCTTTGTGCTTAACCAAACTGGTTGCAGGAGCTCTGCTGACATCCTCAGTGATATTTGTAAAGAAAGAAGACTACTAGGAAAACACGTTAATACCAGCTCCCATAGAAACACTTGAGCATTTCATTAGCAGTTGTAAGCTGGAAAGACAATAGGGAAGGTTTTATTAGGTGAGAGGTGGCAAATGGAAAATCACAGAATCACAGAATGTCAGGGATTGGAAGGGACCTCGAAAGATCATCCAGTCCAACCCCCTGCCGGAGCAGGAACACCTAAATGAGATCACACAAGAAGGCGTCCAGGCGGGTCTTGAATGTCTCCAGAGAAGGAGACTCCACAACCTTCCTGGGCAGACTGATCCAGTGCTCTGGCACTCTCACTGTAAAGAAGTTCCTTCTGAACTTCTTTAAGCGGAACCTCCTGTGTTCCAGTTTACACCCATTGCCCCTTGTCCTATCACCTGACATCACTTTGAAGAGCCTGGCTCCAATCTCCTGACACTCACCTTTCATATATTTATAAACATTAATGAGGTCACCCCTCAGTCTCCTCTTCTCCAAGCTAAAGAGCCCCAGCTCCCTCAGCCTTTCCTCATAAGGGAGATGCTCCACTCCCTTAATCATCCTGGTGGCTCTGTGCTGGGCTCTCTCAAGCAGCTCCCTGTCCTTCTTGAACTGTGGGGCCCAGAACTGGACAGTAGAAAATCAAACTTTCATAAGCCACTCACAACTGGAACATAATCTTATTGTTTATGAGTTTGCATTTCCATCATGCCCTGATCACAAGTGTCTAAGGCCACGTAATAAATAAATAAATAACTCCACTTTCATGAGCAAGGAAAAAACAATATTCTGGCTCAATGCCAGCAAGCCCTCTGCTCAGCATCAACCCAGCACCAGCCAGCCTGCTGTGAGTGGGAAGCACAGATCGCTCCTCAAGGCCTGATGTCAAAATGTCACTGATTTTGTGTTCTTTGCAGATTGTATTTAATGTGACCTTTTCCTTACAGAGACCATCTCCGTTGGTGTTTCTAGTTATACATCTATATTAAAAATCCACTGTAAATATGTTGGATCTATATTAAAAGGCTAAAGGTAGGGAGTTGAAATATTGAATATTTTGGTATGTTATTCTAAGATGGAATAAATGAAAAAAAACCAACCCACATGTCAAGGGATGTGAGAGAAAGGACAGATTAATGCAGGCATGAGAGTGGTCAGAAAAGGCAATGTTTATGCAGAGACAGGTTTCTAAAGATGTTTAGGTACCTAAAGGTGCACATGGATCCTGGATCTGGTTACTGGACCTCTTTGTGATGAAAGACAGTCTTGGGAAACTGGGTGCCTATTTTCTAATGCATTATCCCTTATGAATATCTTGGTGCTTTTAAACATTTCCCTGTTTACATGCTGGGCTTACTACAACCTCTGGTAATCTGGTTTATCATAGTTAAGAAATCTGCTGCCTCCGTATTTTCTCCTCTGACCTGTGATGCCCATTCTTGGGTGCTGTTTCCATGGTTTAGTAGTGCTGACAGCCAAGTGTCAATGCTGGGTTTTTGGACTGAGAGATCAACAAAGGAAACAGAGGACATGGGAGCTCACAGCTCTGGCTTAGTGTTTAGATACCTAAAAACTGTTAAAATAACCAATTTGTAGTCTGCCAAGTGTCGCTGTGGATGGATGTCCTAGCTTCAGCTGGGATAGAGCTAACTTTCTTTTTAGTAGCTAGAATAGCACTATATTTTGGTTTTGGTATTGGATTTGGTATGAGAAGAATGTTGGTAATATGCTGATGTTTTTAGTTGTTGCTAAGAATTCAAGGACTCTCCAGCTTCCCATGTTTTGCTAGTCTGCAGGTGCAGAAGAAGCCGGGGGGAGCACAGAAAAATTAACAGATACAAATTGGCGTTTGGGTGTGCCAGTGGGATATTTCATATCGTAAAATGTCATGTTCAGTATATAAATGAGGGTTGGCCAGAAAGCTCTCTTGCTCTTCTGGGATGGGGGTTTCGGGACTTTCTTTCCTCTGGGATCTCTAGCTGGGAAGGGGCTGGGCATCAGTCAGCAGGTGGTGAGCAATTGCACCGTGTATCACTCATTTGCATATTCCATTATTACTGTTACTATTTTTGTCATTACTATTTTAATTTTAAAAATTTTATTTCAATTATTAAATTGTTTTTATCTCAACTCATGGATTTTCTCACTTTTAGCCTTCTGATTCTCTCTCCCATTTCGTGTGCAGGGGAGGGTGAGCAATCAGCTGTGTGGTGTTTAGCTGTTTACCAGGTTAAAACCACCACAGTGGTTTTATGTCAGTGTTTCTACAGAGTCAAGCAGGCTTTATTTTGTGGGCATGGGTGCTTGTTTCCATGTTGAAAAAGGAAAAGCAAGATCTGAAAACTCTGTTCAAGTATTGTTGGATGGATTTAGAGGGAGCCATATGCTTGATGCTTCAGAGTAGGGGGTTGAAAGTTTAGCAGACATTGTCAAGTTGGAATATAAAACCTGTAACCCAGAATGAGATCTTCCCCAGAAAATAGCTACATGCTTTTTTGTTTCCAGCCAGCTCTAATTTTAACTGACTGTTTAGACAGTTTTATGCATGATCCGCGTAGTCACACAAATCAAGTGTGCTTGGGAAAAAGAGTTAAGAGCATGACTGGAAACTACCCTTAGACCTTGCACTTGCACAGGCGTGAGTGTGATTTGTGCTGCTGCTGGAGGAAGATGAGGAACCCACTGGGCAGCTTGGGAAACTGTGGTTTCTGCAGCACTCATGGTGCTGTGCAGGCAGCAGGTGGAAGCTGCCTGCACCAGTGACCCTGCAGTGGAGTCACACACTGGGGTTTGAGAAGCTTCAGTCTTCTGATGAAGGTTTTAAAGAAAAAAAACAAGAACTTGCTTTATCATAGTGCCTTTGTTCCCTTTCTAGGTTTTGCTGCCCAGAAACGGATGTGTTGGACTTGGTGTCCAAACAGCGTTGTGGGCATTCAGTGCTGCGCATCAGGAACGCAGGATTGTCAGGGCTTCTGGGCAGTATGGACCACATCGAGCTTTAGTCCACCTCAGCCCTCAGGTTCTTCTCTGTGCTGAGAGGAGGTCAGGGAGAGCAGAAGTCTGTTGCAGAGAGCTGGGATCTGGGGGCAGCCAAGTTAAAAGACTGACTCTTGGTATGTTTCAACACTGAAAAAGACCTAACGTTAATATAAATTTAGTGGTATGTAGATATTTCTAGAACTGTAGAAACGTAGGATGGAAAGCGCCTCCTGGAAGAAAGAACCTGACTCCCTGCTACCACTGGTAGCTACATCGTCTGGTGCCTTCATGTATTGACCCAACTCTTGTCTCAAAGCTAATTGGCTGTTGCCTCCAACAGTCCTGCTGAAAGGCTCTTCAGAAACTCATTTGAATGAGGGGTTAAACACCCAATTTTATCCCAAGACAATACAGTTCCCTGGGAGTACACAAGGGAAGCCAGTTTATGCTCAAAGACCGTTGGACTATTCATGTATTGCTGCATTTAGCAGAGCAAGCCACATTCCTCTGATCTTTCTTCACACAGTAGGCTGATGAGGAGTGGAGAAGCTGAGCATTTCTTCTCTAGATCTTCTGCACTCTCATTTTGTCATATTTGAACATGGACAGCCACAATGATACTCTACTCCAGAGAAGATTTCATCAGTGTTTTTTCTTCTGTAGCATCCATATTTCCATGTGCCTACTGGAAATAATAATTTGCACAAGTGTTTTTCACACCTGCATTGCATTGGTAGCTCATACTTACCTTTGGAGCAGCTGGTACAGGTCTTTCATCTGTAATTCCTGATGACTGAGACCAGCGTGTGACAGAAATCTGTATTCATATGCTGAGGACTAGTGTGAAACACCTCCATTCCTTCCAGTCCTCTATGCCACAGTGGTGGCCAGTTTCATCACTAATAAACTTTCCTTAGGATATTCCTAATTTTTTGTGACGCTTATAAAAATAAGTCATCTCCAGTGCTTGCAGAATTTCTCTAATAACTCCTATCGGCAAAGGCTGTTGCAGCTTCCCCCGTGTTGCCGGCTCCTTTATCGTCAGACTGGTTCTGTGCAGCTTTTCTTGTGTTTTCCACATTGTGCTCTGTCAGCAGGCTTACTCAAGGGAACTCAGATGGTTCCAGCGGTATATCTGTTGTATAAAAAATGAGTCAGCTTTTCAGAAGGAGTTATTTGGATTAATTTGCAATAACCGAGCTCTCAGTAAGCCATGCTGCATGGCTTTGTACCATTTCCTACTTACTCCATGCCTTTATTTAATAAAGTGAGGCAAGCCAGAAAAAAATACTTTTGTATTAAAAAAGGACATCTGTTTAAACTAAGAAAACTTTTTTTTTTTTTGCTTCATTTCACAACAGTAATGCAGACAATGCTGCTAAAGATGTAGGTTGGTGATCTTGATTTGAAAATTAATGCTGGTTTTAATTTTGGAAAAGAATATTTTTATAATATTGCTGCATTTTAATGGTGCATTACTAGTTTAAGAAGTAGCAGTGAACCTTCCTGATGGCTTGCTGCCAGGTACCAGCCATTCCACGAGGAGAGGCAAAGGCCCATGCCCAGTGGTGTGCCTGATTGCAAACGCCACAAGGGTTTTTTTTTCCAATAGACGGGGCTCGGTTTTCCATTTCTGTTGCCAGTTTATCAGCTTGGACAATTAAAATGCTATCAACAATTTATAATAGGTTTTACTTTCTCCTTCTATTTGCTTTCTTAAACAGTGTAATTCCTGTAATGATGTAGCAGGGGAGTGTTTACTTATGTTGATTTTAAAATATCCATTTGAACAAGAAAATATTTTTGTTCAGCATATGTAAATGTGTTTCAGAAACCCTTTCAGATCTGAATTTTTCAGCAAATTTGATCAAAGTAAGTTCAACTTACTTTGTCAGGTTAGGACGAAGGGGAACTGGGCTGTGTTTGAGCAGTCCTGTTGGGGGAAGAGTAAAGTAGGTAGAAAGGACATTTTTTTAACTGTAGTTTAAGCATTGCTTTGCTCTGAAAGATACTCTTAAGTGTTCTTCATACAATCTAAGAAAGTAAGTAATACAGTACAGTGGAAAAGAACCATTCTGCTCTGCCGTTCTGTACCCAACAGATACAAGTGGCTTTTGAATGGACCTCCATGGAGGGAGGAGATCTTGAGCCACTGAGATGTTTGACAGCTTCCCCATCATTTTTGTTGGATTCCTTTTGTGCTGGGCTGGCTTTTAGAAGAGAGCAAACCTACCTCTGGGCTGTAGAGCCCAAGTGCCTGGCAGACATGCCTGGAAGGGGATGCCCAGGCACCTGTGAGGAGTATAAAACACAGGGATGGAGGAAAATAGCAGCCAAAGGTGGAAAAGGATGAGAGAAAGATGGCAGAGTGTCCTTAAAATGATTTTGTTTATTTTTCATTT
This sequence comes from Caprimulgus europaeus, assembly GCA_907165065.1. The sequence goes on along the minus strand of OU015523.1, from coordinate 36,074,052 downwards.
GTGGGGTGAAGAGATACACCAAAAACTGTTCCTGATAACAAACTTCAGCTCATTTTATACAGAAAACATTTTTGCTTTTGAGCATTTGCTTTGTTTGCACTTATTTATGCTTCCCCCCGCCCTATTTATGTTTTCCTGTGTTCCTTCTTTATTTATCTTCTTTCCACTCTTGCTCTCTCAGTAACAGGGTGTTCTGCTGTGCTGTCAACTGTAGCACAAAACAGCTAAGGTGAAACTTCTCCCAAGCATTAAGTACTTTAGAGCCAGGCCTTGAATTGTGCTGGCAATAACGTTTATGTATAATGGGCAATGTACTTGTATTGTGGGAACATTCTCACCTTCTAACTTCCCCATCTAAATGGGCCATTTTAATGAAAGGATAATTAACTTTTCAGAACTTGACATGCTTTTGTTGTTTGGTGTACCCAGTGAGCAGGTAGCGAGAGCAGACCAAATGTATCGGAACTATTCCAAATTTACCAGGCTTCCTTCAGGTTTGTTTCCAGCCTTATCTAGGATGTGCTGATGAGTTTTTCCCAGTGAGAGCCAAGGGGACACCCATGCTAGCCACATTGAACTCTCCAGTGCTGCGCTCTGTGCAGTAATGCAACAAGTATTGCATGGTGCCTGCTTGTGCCAGCTCCCGTGAGTCAGTCCTCTGCAGTTTTGCAGAGCTGTGGCTCTTGCACTCAAAGAAACTCTCTGACTAAAGAGGAGGCATCTTTTGTGGTGTGTGCTTGCCTAAGGTTCTTTGTTTTGTAGGTAGCTTCATCTCACAGTGGCATCATTTATTCAATGTGATGTATTCTTGTGATATGTTCTTATCTGGACACTCATTTATCCATTTGTGCCTTAGCATCCAGCCATAGTTTTTTGCCTTTATGAACAGCATGAATCTTAATGTTTAAATAAGTCCAGGTTGTTTTACTTCTAACCAAAGTGTGCTTCTCTCCCCAAGCCAGTGAGAGCATCCAGAGCTCCCAGTCATGCCTCTTCTGTTGCTGGCTGATAAACAATACCACGCTGCTCTTGGCAGAGATGCATCAAGTCCCCTTCCAATGTCTGGGGTGTAGAAATGGTTGTTTATTTGTTTGTCCTGTAATTTCTCTAGTAAGATATTAACTGGGAACCTGGAACCTGGAGTCTAGGAGCCCACTGGCCTGACAGTCTTATCTTATTGTCTGATCTGTTGGGATGGTGTAATGGTAGAAGGGGTTGGTTGTAAGTGATTTGCATTTTTCAAAGAACTCTGTAAGTCAGATTGTTTTTCTTTCTTGCTATACTACAGAATGGTGCATTATTTTTTAATTGACAAGGCTTTAATTTGGTATTTCATTTATGTCATGCATGGTGTTTGAGTAACCTACAGGTCAGAGAGTTTAAGCCCTTCTGTGCTTAATTCACAGTGTATCTGAAATATCTTTTTGAAAGTCTGGCCTTTTTGACACAAACAAAAAAGATTCATTCTGTTAATTCTAGATTCTCATGTTTCTTGATGTGGCATGCTTTGGGATGCTTTCTGCTCATAATGAGGGTGTCTCTGCAGCTGCAGTGCAGCAAAATGCCCTGCAAAATGCATCAAGTCTTTACAGTGTAGACACTTGTAGCTGAAGTACCAAGATCAATGTGGAGTGAAGCATGAATGGAAATGTCCATGTGTGAAATCTCCCTAAGAAAACCAGAACAAGGGTTAAAGGAACAGCATGTTCTGCTTGGAGCACCCTTTATATGAGTTCAATCAAGGAACCATAAGACAAGAAGAGGTAGAAGAACCTGACCTAAAGACAGGATAAGACAAAGAACAAGACTGGAGCTATAAGATGCCCAAATAAAGAAGACAAAAGAACTGTGAAATTCAGAGTTTTTTGTCTAAGACTTCTGAGAGGAGTAAAACAAAATAACGAGGCAGAAGTTTCTGAACCATATTCAATCATAAATGGTATGGAAGATGATCCCCAAATCACTTTTTTGTGTCCCGTTGAGAAGAACCCAGGAGATATTGTGAGGACGAGGCAGCCAGTATCTCCTGACCTCTGTGGTGTGTGTACGCAGGTCATCCTGTCCAAACTAGTTGATTGGAGATGTGTCTTGGTGCTTATAGGTATTTGTATGTGAGTGTCAGTAAATAAAATCAACTTTGGAGTTTCATAAAATACAATCAACTTACGCTTCTATGAAGTCTTACACTGGGTTTTGTCACACTAATCTCCTACCTACACCTGTAGGCAGAGTCTTGAAGTCCCAGAGAGACTTACAGGCTGAAGAAGCCAATGATGAAGTATAGACTCTCTCAGAGAAGTTCCTGTTACTTGTTGGACTGTGACCTCTTCTCCAGAGGTTGATCTTGGAGCATTCTCTGTTGGTAACACTTAGATGGGAATAACATGTTTTCGAAGAAGCGGAACATACTGGAGCTGTTTGTCAGGGCTATTGCAGCCAGAAGCAGCTTTTATTGTGCTTTTTCTCCCTGTGAATACTTGGGAAGTACAGAAGTCTCTGTCTTTGCCCTCAGCAATGTTCAGGCAGGAGAGCTCCCAACAGTTTGGCGTGCTTGGAAGCCACAAGGTCTACTTGTTAATATAATCCACATTAAAATGCAGAGCTTTAATTTTTTTTATGTTAATTAGGTAGGAGGATGTGTTCTTTTTGTATATGCCTGGAGTTTGGAAGTGAGAGCATTGTATGGTGGAAAAGGTACGTCTGGTCTTTTTGCATAGTGTTTTGTGTCAATGATTTTATTTATTTATTTATTTTATTATTATATGTGGATGATTGCAGCAGCTTTATTTGCTCTTGCCTTCTTTGCTGCTGCTGCTACTGTTTCATTCCTGGGATGACAGGCTCTGATACCTTAAGCTTAATGTAGCGTGTCCTCCTGGATGAACAGTGAGCATCAGTTACAGACAGATAGGATGGCAAATTTGGGAGCTACGTCCCTGCCTGGAGCCAGTCACAGTGCAATTTTAGTGACAGCTGCTGGCAGTGTGTTACTTCACTTACTGGTGAAGTAAAATAGGAAAGCTTGGTAAGTGCACGTAAGAGAGTAATGAAATAGGAATTTGTATGGCTCATGCAAAGCCTTTTAATGCCTTCTATTTTCTCTCATTAGTAGTTGGCTCCCCAAATTGCAACCTTTAAAGATCATAGATGAGGCTTGAACAAGACTGACTGGCAACAGTGCAAACATGAATTTTACAACAACCAGTCAGATGAAATAAAACAGAATGATGTGTATGATGGTAGCATTAGCTTGCCTTACTGCTAATATGAATGCTAGTAAGATAAATATTGACTATCTGTAAACAAACTATCATTATACTAGCATGAAACCTCCTCTCAAACTGTAATTCTTCTTGAGAAAGAGGCAATAGTTTTCTTTAATCTTTTCAACAGGCGCTCTATGCTGAATCATTTCTTTTAATTGCTGTTCTAAAACATATAACAGTTTTTTTAATGCCTACTTTTTATATTTATCTTTTTACTTTCCATTAATTGCAGTACTTCCATTCAGGCTTGAAAATGAAATTGCTTCCTCAACATATTTCTCCTCTGCTGTGTGTACACATGGGCTTTTTTTATTAGCCCTATTTCCAGTGAAGCTGAAAGTGCACTAGTGCTGAATGCACGGAGAGGCTTTTTTCTTAGTTACAGGTGCTTTAAAGGAAACTGAGAAGAGCTGCCATGTAGAACAAACCTCACCTCCTTCTCCTACTGTGGTGAATTTATCTCATGTTTAGGGGACTGAAGAGCAGCACCCAGAGCCAGGGCGATGGCTGCTCACCTCTGCCGTCCCACTGGCTGTTCTGGGTGGCTCGGCAAGAGAGTCTGAACCTCTGTGTGCCAGAGCTAGGTGTCATGATAAAGTCCTCCTCTCTTCTTTCGTTTAAACAATCCACCTCCTTCATTTGTTTGCTTTGATTGCAGATTTGGTTAGTAAGTATGTGAACAGTGTATCAAAACCTCATTAGAGCTGATGAGATGAATCGGAATAAAAAAGGTTTTTAAAGTATTTTAAAATTAATAATCTTTCATTGCAGTAAGATATACAAAGTCTGGTACAATCTGGTCCATCTGTCACTTAGGACATCACTGTAGCTGTTTGAAGAAAAGAAAACTTGAAGGAGAGAGGAGCAAGTGAGCCACATTCCGCAAATCTTTCCCTGCATCTCTAATAGCAGGAGCATTCCTGCTCAGAAGTTTTTAAGTATTTCACTGGTTTTGACAAAGGATGTTTTACAGGCTGGGTGGTGGTGTGTCAGCAGGGATGAGTGGTCCACAGATGAAAGCAGCAGCCGTTGCCTCCTGAGGCTCTTCTGAAGGGATTTAGAACAGCTCAGCTATGAATAATGAGAGTGTTAGTCCCCACGCTCCCAAAGGAGCTGTGGCAAAGCTTCAGGGTGGGATGAAGGAATCCTGCACGTGTCCCACAGCCTCTGGATCCACACCAAAAACATAAGATGAGCTTAAGTACTGGGAAACCTATGGTTAAAAAGGTTTTCTGATGGCCTCACCGTTGCAGAGTTGCAGATAGTTTGTATCTCCAAGGAACATTAAAGTACAAGCATAATAGTTATATGTGTGTTATCAGCAGTCTGGCAGGATCACCTGGTATTATGGTTATCTGATACTTTCTTTCATCTTTTTTTTTTAGTAACACCACATAACTTCACAACCTCAAACATTTGGGTTGAAATTTTTAAGGTTTTGTTCCTACTTACGGCTGACTTCTTTTGGTTTTGTTTCAGCTAGAATTTAGCAGTTTGAGTGCAAGGCCAGATATGAAAACACAAGTTTTTTTGACATGAGAACACACAGTCATACACATACAGTCGAAAGTGTCACAGTTTTTATTAAGCAATTCTAACATGTAGCAAAAAAAAACTTAAATGTGAGGGATATGCCTTTATTTTCAGCCACATACAGTTGTGCAATGCAAACACAGGCACTTCTATATCTCAACTATTTAAGCAACAGTGTGTGTGTGTGTGTGTGTGTGTGTCGAAATACAAAGCACAATTCAGTTGTTTCTTTTAATGTGACCCAGGGACTTTTGGTGAATAGTTACAGGTCATAAACTACTTTCAAACAATATTTATCAACTATGGTGTGTCAGCTGTGGGATGGTGATCATTTTGAACTTTGATTCTTGGAAATATTTTTCTTTTAATAAGATGGTGTACTACAAGGCCAGTTCACTGTAGTCTTGTGCTAAATGCTTGGAGCATGCTAGGGAGCTGTATTTTCTCTTCTACAGTCCTTCAAAGCTGTCTTGCTGTCACTTGTCCCTTTCTAGCAGTCCAGCTTATGGAGCAGTCATGTTTTTTCCGCTGAGGATAAGGTTATTCTGATCACATAGCTTCCTTCACACACAGAGCTGAGCATCACCTCCTTGAATATCCGACTTGCTTGCGGATAAAGACCTTGTATCCCTGCTAAACCTGCAAAGCAGGGAGTAGATGGTCACTCTAGCTGGCAGCTGGTCTCACCCAGAAGGCCCCTGACATCCATGTAATTGTTTCAGGGGTGTGTCTGCTTTGTCTGTAGGCAGTTGCTGATTTTAAGGATTATGCATTCTAAAATGGCACACTACACGTTTCACAAAACTTCTAGAAGTTAGGAACTGGCTGCACATGGTGGTTGTCTACTGTGTGGGCTCTGGAGGAGCTGACAAATTTGAATTTCATCAGCTTTCTTCCTCCTCCTTTTAGCTGTTAGGCAGATAGGACTTGAGAGAACAACCGTGGTTATTAAATCCATCTCCCAGCAGAGCAAGAGAGTGCACAGAGCATCTGCACACCGCAGTCCATGGGACTTCCTGTTGGGATTTGGGGCAGATATTTCCTTCCTCTCTCTAAAAAAGCATTTGAGTATTAAAAGTGACTTCTGGCTTTGACTTTGGCTTCTTTAGCAGGAGCAGCACATGAAAAACAGAGCTGCACGCAAATGAGAAGCAGAGCAGTATGAAAAACTTTAATGAGGATGCAGAGCCAGAGTGCTGGGCCTTGATTGAGACAAAACTGGGTTATTTTAGCGTGGAAGAAACCATGTTTTGCCCTCCTTAGCCTTGTTCTGTTACTTTTTTTTCTTCCTTGGCTGCATTGCTACCTGTGTTTGGGAGGAGGGGCAATAGCCAAGGTATGGGTGAGAGCAAATACAGATGGTTATAGAGAACATCATTGGTTTTGAAGGACTGACTTGGGTATACTGAAATGAGAACACTTGTTTTCTCATGATGGCCCATGTGAGCTGTAGAGCAACATAGGGGGGATCCACCATATGTATACTGCCTGCCAAAAGCAGACCTGTATCCAGTGGAGAAGTTTCCTACAGCAGGGTGCCTGAAAGAGCTGGAGAGGAAAACGTGGTTCATGCAAAAGAACAAAAAGAAAGAACAGAAGTTTCAATTACAAAAGAAATGTTTTCTTTCTAGAAAAAAGCAGTTGGAATGGCAGCTCTCGGCTCGTTCCGAGTATGATTAGGAGAATGTAAATAACCCATGATTTTCCATAAAATGGAATTCAGTACATTAGGGCTTTAGCTGCAATAATAAAATCCCTTTTAAACTTTAAACAAAGCCCTTATCAGATCATTACTCCCGAGCTGCTTTTTGCATGGATTGAACTGAAGTGAACGCTGCAGCTGATGACTTTCTTGGCACTGCACGGGTGGAGGCTACAAGCCCCCCGGCCCCCCACTTCCTCTTCACAGGCTCCAGCCAATTAGGGTTTTGAGTGGGGCCTCCAAGCCTCTCTGCTTGTGCCGCTGCCCAGCAGACCCCTCCCGTGGGTGCAGGGATGGAAGCTGCCCAGCTGCCTTCACCTCCTCCCCTCCACCCCACTCTTCCCAGGGGAGGAGGCTGCTCCCAGCCTCATTGCTCTCATTTCCACCGTAAAAATGCACCCGTGGCCAGTGTGTGCCCGCTTTGTCCCCAGCGCACTTGTCCTTTGGCTTAAATAGTTCTCCCTTGCCCTTGGTGTGTAATCCCCTTACGAGCAGGTTCATATCCCCTTACCCCTCTTTATCCCGCGTCATGCGGGGCTTTGACAGACACGCGCCCGGCCTCCTGGTGCAGACTCTCCATTGCCTCATCGCCCCGGGAGTCCGGCACATATCACCTCCCCTCTCGGGAGCGGGGGTAATCAGACGTGGGCCCAGTGCAGATTGCATTGCAGCATTGCAGACGGGGCTCACCGGTGCCTTGTGCAGGCTCTGCTGGAGATGCCTCGCCTTTGGAAATGTACCCTTGGGTGGCACGTGCCTTTTCTCTGTCTGTGTGCTGTGAGTGGTTCCTCAGAAACCCGTGGTCAGCTGGCATTCAGAAATCCTTTTTCTCTGCTATTATTTGCAAATTCAGGAGCTTGAAACTTCTGGCGTTGGTCCCAGCAGCACGACCTTGAATTCGGTACTATTGAATTTCATCGCAGATCTATAACTGCACATTTCAATGCCATATTCTGCTACTTCTGAAGGTCATTAGGAGCACAGACGTTTGAATACAAAGTGGTTCTGAGAGGGTTTCATGCCACTGCTATTGTGTGCGGTGACTAACGAGCTTGTAAATCAATTTTTAATTCTTTTCAAGTTTTCTTACTGCTAAATCTTAACTTTTAAAAGCCATCAGATAAACACACTGATAGCTCTGCTTTTCTTCCACTTCCCACAGCCAGCAAAGTGAGAAATCTAGGTTGCATGCTTCTGTGGATGGCATTACTGCCCCTCATTATACTCAGAAGGAAGCTATGTAAGATTAGCAAAGTCATGATTACAGAACTATAATAGCAATATAGACAGTGGCAGGCTAGCACCTAGTTAAGGATGGAATTGGACTGCTATGCTCTGTATCTGCCCAAGAGTTTTTGTGCCCAAAAGCTGAGTTGCTGCCCTCGCCCTCTGGGCACGTTGCACCATCCTTTTTCCACGTGCTGAGTATGCAAGTGTGTTAGATGGGTGCAGTAATTCCCCGGGGGAGCTTCCTTTCCTAAACTGTATTCCAGCAACTCCCCTTCAGAGTTGTTTTGCAGATTCTTTGCTGATTGTATCTATTCTGACAGCTTTTATGGCTGCTGTCATCCAACATGTGTGCTAGTGCAAAAGAATATATTTTCTTCTGTATGTTTGATTCAGGATGCACCCATTATATTTTGTTGCTCTCTAGAGCTGGATGAACTGCACCACATGGTCATTGTATGCTCATTGCACGCCCTGTTTTTATTCGTGTTGAGAGCTGAAGTTTTGATGATTTGCTTGGGTTTAAGGTGGCATAGTATGATGTGGTAGTTCGTTGCTAAGTGTCTAAAAACTGACACATGCAGGGAGGAACTCCTGTGCTGTCTGGTCCAATGAAACTAGCATGACTCCTTCATCAGAGACCCTCTCAAATTCTTCCCTATCTTGGTCATTCCTGAGGTACAGGTGAATCTTTACACTGAAGTCTAGATCACACTTGTGCCAACATGGGCTTTGGACGTAGTGCTAGTGTAACTGCCCTAGATAGCACTAGAGGTTGTTTTTCAGGGTGTTTCATTTTCCTTCTTTACTTTCTTCACGTAGGGATTATAAAAGTTTAGATTTTGCATGGATTTATTAGGACATAAGCAAAAAAGAGCATTTAAGAAAAAATAAAGGGTTTAAATAGAGAATATACCTGTTTCAAAACACCTAGTCTTGGTTATCCTGCATTTTTTTCTTTTGAAGTCTTATATCTCAGTAAAATTGGAGAACTGTTGTAAAGTTTGAGGTCAAACTGTATTATGCTGTGTAAACCACAATTCTGTCATCTTTGTGTATTGCTACTGCAGCATTTGAAAGTGTGAATATAAGGGACAGCTGCTGCATTTAAACTTTCAAAAACTTTCAGGTCCCACAGGTAAATATTCTCTGGCAATATCAGTTTGCTGATGATCAGTTAGTTCCTTCTATTCTGCTATATATAGTACTAGACCTTCAACCACTATTTCTTTGGTTTGGAGTGTGCTTTCACACTGATAGTGAACTGAGTATACATGTGTTTAAAGTTATACTTGTCAAAGAATTGGCAATTTTCAATACCTTGTTAATCACTTAAAATAGATTTTGACGTTTTAAAAAGCACAGAAGTTCAACAGGGAGAAGGACATCTCTAAAAGTGATGAACGTCTGGGAGAAAGTAAACCTACCCTGCCCTAAATATTTGTAAAACAAGCAAGTAAACAGGAAAAAAAGGGAACATGGTGGCCACAAATTTCATCCATGAAAGGAGACTCCTAACCTTGAGGAGGACCTGCTGGTTTGTTTAGCCAAGCAAATGTGAAGGTTTAAATCATCTGAAAGGGTACAAGTTGGTCTGTATCCACCTTGACAAGCTGTTGACTTGCGGTGCTGCATCATCAGTTCCATCCACTGTGCTCACAGGCAGGACAGGGCAGGGCAGGGAAGCACTGCTTGTGCACCTCCTTCAGCTCGTAGGCAGAGCATGGTCACAGTGCCAAGAGCCACCACGCAGCAGGACAGTGCCAGGCTACAGGCTGGTGTGGGAAGAGAGCTGTGCTAGTGGCTCTGAGGTCGTCGGTGGGCAAAATGATTGACTCATTTAAAGGACAAGCTCCTACGGGGCTGCTTTATCTGATCATGGAAATCTTCAAAGGAGCATGTTCCTGTTCTTCACCTGGGACCAGAAGGGAGAGCATGGAAATCCAGAGCTGACTGAGAGGCCACCACAGGAAATTGCTCCATCTCTTGAAGACTGTCAATGAGCAGCAGAAAGGCAAAGCTTGAAGAGGACCACAACTCTGTCGTGCTGTGGCTCCTGTGGAAGAGAGTCCTCCTGTGGTGTAGAATGGTAGTTCACTGGACATCAGTCCTGACAGTGACTTTCGGGCTTTGTGGTAATGTTCTTGTTCACCAGTCACTGCATTGCCCAAGAGAAGTAGAAAGAGAGGTGGGCACTGTCATCTTTGAGAGCAGCAGATGTAAACAAAAGTCTTCTGTGGTGAAACAGGCACTAACTCGGGTTGACTGGTGAGGTGGAATGCTCTCCTTTCCATGGTCATCCATACCAAGCCAGGGTTGGATTCCTCTGTGTGTGCTCTGCCTGCTGTCACATCTAGACTGTGACTTCATTGCTTCTTATTGACTCTTCCCATCCCAAAGGCTGCCTGAACCATTAAGACTGGTTTTAATTAGGTTTAATCAGGGTGCCAGAAGGTTCACTTCCTTTTGTCATGTACAGGAACACAATCTCTACTTTCCTGCCTGTTAGCCTTTTGCTGTGCTAGAGTTCAGCTGCAGTGTGGTGAACACTCCTTGAACACTGTGAGTTTGGGTGACATTCATGGTTAAGCCGTATCCAGGCTTCGGTAGCAAGAGTAGACCCTCTTCAGAGCAAATACTTGGTAAAGAAGGATATTCAGAAGAAAAATCAAGGAAAGAGCAGCTCAGCTGCAGGTGAGGTTTCAGCAGAGCAGGTGCAGCATTTGCAGAGTGTCCTGGAGGTGTACTGACCAGATGCATGCTGCAAAGGTGCTGCCTCACTGCTGCATCAGGTCTCCATGGTTGGCCTCTGCTGTCATCATGTACCTCTTAGAAGGGGATGGAGACAGGGAATGTGAAACACCCATAGGTACAACGTCAAGCTCGAGCAGCGTTCTCAGTCCTGACTTTGTGCCTTAGCCTTTGCCCAGCTGCTGGCCCTTGAAAACTGAGCTCTGTGAGCCCAGTAGACAGCAGGGAAGGCTATGGCTGCCTGTCATCTCTTAACTGCAGCTCAACAGAGGACATGCGAGTGAGGGCAGATGAGGCCCGGTCCCGCTTCCATTGCAGCTTGGACAGGTGACCTGTGGCTAGTCGCCCTCCAGAGGTATGTGGTCCTGCCTGATGCAGGCTGCAGCTCTGCAGAGGCTCTGGCTGCTGAGCAGGTGGAAGCTGAAGCCATACAGCTGCTCTCCAGAAACAGCCTGTGTCCTCACAAGCTCCAAAGGTCCGAAGCAGGCTTGCTCCCCACCAGCCTGGTTGTTCCAGTGGCCATGGACCACCATGCAACTTCTTCACAAGTGACCACAATGGACGTGCATAGGAGCCATGGAATCCACAATGAATCAGTATTCAGGAAGCAGGAATGGTTGCAGGGCTCAAAGCCATGCTCCACAAGCTGATGGGTGCTGAAGGCACCTCCTTTCTCTAATTACGCTTGCAGAGTGGGATGCCGCTTTTGATGTCTCCAAACTGTAAGTTCTTTTCCCTTAGACGTTCAGTCATGCATATTTAAAGCTACGTTTCAAGAAATTAGGTCTGCAAATTCCCAGCAGAAATGTATTTTGCATTTTATTTTTATCCAGAGATGACCACATTTTTGTCTGCAGCCAACTTAAAAGATACATCAATTAATAGAGCCACTGGTGACTAAACTGTAAAACAGAATATTTTCTCTCATTTAATGAAGTATCTTACATAAAAATAAGCAAAAGCCTCATGATGAAGAACTTAATTTTACTAAGATTTCCAGGTATTTTTCTGTAAGTGCAAGGTGTAATAAAGCTGAGTTTTCACCATGAGAATATGACTGTTTATTATAACCGTTCATTACATGCATGGTCTTAGTATGAAGATCAGATCCCAAATCTCTTTACTCTTCCTGAATCTTTCTACAAGTGGCATATAATTAATTATTTCCTTGTAGGAAAATTCTATCAGAATTTGCTACTGTAGTAGCAAAAAATTATTAGTTTTGAGCCACACTGCAAGGGGTCTTCAAGCTCTTCAGTTGTGTCCCCACACACACGGCTCACTTTGTTAGTGCTCTTCTTGGGCCATACCCAATTCCTTCATCCTGTAGCAAACAAAGTGGATCAGATGTTTTCTTCCCTGCTGTTCATTAAACAATCATTGGCCTCTTCTCCTGATTGCAAGGAGAACCTCTCTGCGATTTTTAGCCTGTTTTCCCTACAGAATAAGTGACACAACCCTGGTTGTCATTTCTGCTGTAGCCTGCATGGAAAGTGTTCTTAAACCTTGGTGTACAGTTAGTGTATGGATGGGTGGGGGTGCTGGGAAACAGCTAGGTTGTTTATACAATTTTCATTTCCTATCAGAGATCATTTAACTCTATTTCCTTGTAGTTGATAGAGGCACTGGTAAAGTTTGGGATAAGTACACACTCTATTATCTGTGGGGTTGGTGGTGAGTAGACAGATTAACTCCATCATACCTTAGTATTCACTTCGGCATCTGAGAGTCAGTATTTTACTTTCATAATTTTTTTACAAGCACTACAGTTTGACCTCTGAGAATATCAGTCCAATGGCAGCTCACTCAGGACAACTATTCATGTACTTATAATAGTGTCCCAGCAAGGAAAAGCACTGAACCTTAAAACTATTTTTGAAAAGGAAATAGTATAGTAGTCCACTTACAGAAAGTGGGCATGGAAGAACAGATTGTTAAGCTTGACATCAATGTGTCTAATCAATATCTCCTCCACTGTATTTCGGGGCAAATCTGGTGGCTGTCCCCTCACCTGAGTGCACTAGGCACTCAGCTCTGACCTGGTGGTGACATGAGAGCAGAGGCGAAGCCCCCGTTGCTGTAGTTTGCATGTGCTGGGTATCCCTTATGGTGGTTTCTGCAGGGAGGACATGGGGCCAGTAGTTCTAATAGATAGGAACCACAATTTTGGATGGAAACGGCAAGAGCTGTGGTGGATAATCAGTTTTGTGACAGCAGCTCATACTAGATGGATGCTGAGCATCAGGGATCATAACTCAAATAGATTGCTGTGGCAAAGGGATGATGCGAGACCCATTGTGCTGGACACCCTGCAGGTGCAACCCTGAGCTCAGAGAGTTTCAGCCTACCCAGGTGAGACAGGCAAGGGATCGCAGAGAGGAGCGTAAGCTAACAAATTAATCTTATGGCATTTTTTCTTTCAATCCTTTTGGCTGGATTTTCTTAAGAAGGGATTATTTAGATGGAAAACTCTGGCAGGAAAGGAGAGGAAGAGGGACAGGCCTGAGCTGAAAAGCAGAGAGATAAAAACAATGGTTGTGTCAGTTACTGGGGGATGTATTAAGAAATGGTGATGTCAGGGGCTGGAAGGTGCTAGAGCACTTATGTACCAGAATGGGCACTGAAGGTGTTTTCTCCTAACACAGTGACCTTTACAGACTGTCTCTCAGTTTGCAAATGGTTCAGAAATGGTTATTAATTGACTTGCAACTTTTTCTTGAGTAGAGTCCTCCCTGAGTAGGGTATAATTATAGTGGATTTTAAAAACAGACAAGGAAGTTTTACTGGAAACACTTATTTCTGTCCATAATCACATTTTCTTTTTTTCTTTTCTTTTTTTCTTAAAAAAATAAATAAATAATAGTAAAAAATCTTCATTTGTAGTAGAAATACTGGGCAGCACCAGTGGTGACTGCACCTTTGGTGGTAGTTTTGTGGTTGACATTTTTCTGTCAATGGGCATCATTTTTATTTTTTCCAAAGTGGAAGTAAGGACCTGAAAGAGTGCCTTTCTTCCAAAGACACAGCTCATGACATCTTCATTTCTTGTTAGCTCCACCAGAGGTCGATCCTGTGCAAAAGGTAACCCGAGTTGGTTTTGTAGGTGTCAAGATCACCAGATGTGAGAATAGAGAATTCAGCTGTGTTGCTGGCTTACATGCACCTCTATGTTGCATCATACCTTTTCTTATTGCTTCGCTCCTGCCTGTGAAGAGCTGATACTGAAGCTCAAAGGAAGATGTTTGTTTCAGTCTCCTGCCTGCCTGATGAGAGCCCAGAGGCTGAGGTGGGAGAAGTTTCAAAGCCAGCCACTCCCATTGCTTGGCAGGCTGTAAAGCAAGAACATTTTGAATGTGATCCCTTGCCTATTTTGGGACAGTTATAAAATTTTCAGAGGTAGGCTAGTTATTTTTACGCCTCTCTGGACATGCTTTTAATACAGGATTTGTTCTGGGTGCTGTCAAGGTCGACTGTTTTCTTAGTTAAAAAGTTTCCCTCCTTTGGGGAAATGTCTGGTAGATCTAACTAGCTGTGTGCCTTGGTCTTCTCTCATTTCCTCACAGCCTGCTGAACCTATCGCAAGGCCTTTCAGCTTCAGCCAAGATGGATTGCGTTAGTTCTTGTCTGCATTTCCCTTGGCTTCATCCATTTTATGTACAGACTTTCTCTAGCCTGTTTGAGGAGATTGCCATAGAGCTGTGCAGAGACAGTGTACCTGTACCAAAATGCAGCGGTGCTGGTGTTTAGAAAAGGAAATATTGGAATCAAGGAGCTGAAAATATGAGCAACATGGGTATTCTTCTTGCATCTGACTCTTTGATGCCACTTTGGATCTCTTTTTATGTTGCACATGTTTTACATTAATTTAACAAGTTGCAAATAGAAAACAAAATAGAAAAATTATACCTACAATGAGATTCGGATTAATGAAGCTGCCCTCCTCCATCTCAGTTCTGTGGATAACCGGTCCAGGGGGTAGTAGTGGATGAAAAGCTGGACCACCAATGTACACTTGCAGCCCAGAAGGCCAACCACATCCTGGGCTGCATCAAAAGAAGTGTGACCAGCAGGTTGAGAGAGGTGATTCTCCCCCTCTACTCTGCTCTGGTGAGACCTCACCTGGAGTACTGCATCCAGTTCTGGAGCCCTCAACACAAGAAGGATGTGTATCTGTTGGAGTGTGTCCCAAGAAGGCTACAAAAATGATCCAAGGGCTGGAGCACCTCTCCTACGAGGACAGGCTGAGAGAGTTGGGGCTGTTCAGCCTGGAGAAGAGAAGGCTCCAGGGAGATCTTATAGCGGCCTTCCAGTACCTAAAGGGGGCCTACAAAAATACTGGGGAAGGACTGTTCACAAGGGCAGGTAGCAATAGGGTGAGGGATAATGGCTTTAAACTAGAAAAGGATTTAGTTTGGATATTAGGAAAAAGTTCTTCAATATGAGGGTGGTGGATCATTGGAACAGGTTGCCCAGAGAGGTAGTGGAGGCCCCGTCCCTGGAGATATTCAAGGTCAGGCTGGACGGGGCTCTGAGCCACCTGCTCTAGTAAAGATGTCCCTGCTCACTGCAGGGGGGGTTGGACTAGATGACCTTTGAAGGTCCCTTTCAACCCAAACCATTCTATGATTCTGTGAAATGCTGTCTCTCCCTGCTGCTTTTGGAAGCAGCAGGGGTTGCTGTGTGCTTCTTATCAATCAGGATTGAGTTCCAAGTTTTAATTTGCCAGAGCTTAGGAATCAAAATAGCTCACATCTGTAATGAGCAGGAGGACATGAATTATGTAGACAAGTAAACTAGCAATTACTACTGCACATCTATCTTCACCTCTGTAAACGATAAATTCTAAATGTTCCATAAGGAAGCCCTGCGTATAAATTAATTCCTCTGCATTTGGGCCTCTTGCACCTCTGCGGATACAAGATGCAGTAGCTTTTATATCCCCTATTTCAGTTTAAGGCAGCATGCCCCTTTATACCATGCTACCATTGCTCTGTGAAATTTGGGGTATGAAGACAACAGACTCAATTAGGATGTAGCATGCATTCAGTTTGAGGGAGTACATGGTGCTTTCCTGCGCTTGCAAAAGTTATTCTCTGAATCCTCTCCTCTTATTTACATATTTCATCACTGTTCCTCAGAAGGAAGGGGTTGATAGTTTGTTGTTGTTGATCTTTGTTCTGGCACTATTAAAAGAGATAACTCTTAGACTGTTGCACTTTATTGAGAAACTGCATGTGTTTAGTGTTAGATCTGATTTCAGCAATGCCCAGTGTGATCAGATTATCACTCTCCCTGCCTCCTATAAAGCTGCAACATGTACCCTTGTAGTAACACTGTTAGTCATATCTTTATCTGTGTCTCTTAAAAGCAGATGGTTTACTGGACAAGACACACCGTTCGGTTCAGTCCTGTTTCTTCCTGCCTGTGGCGTGCTCACTTTTTTACCACATCCAATCAGCTCCAGAACTGGGAGTGATGTGTAAAGATCTGTGCTAATGCTGAAGGAAGGCAAAAGCTAGCCAGCCTGCCTTTGACTGAAATCAGTGACTGGTGGGATGTGTCTGTGATGCCATGCTTCAGGAGAGGCAGGACAAGGCAAGGAGAGACGTTTTAGTGGTCCATGCGCAGTTTTGCTGTCCTACTGACAATCCCTGATTTATTCAGATGTGAGAGCAAATGTGTGATACACAGAGTAAATGTGAGATACACAGAGATGGTAGCTGGGGAGGAGCAGAGGAGTATGACTACTTGGAAGGCCAGTGAGGTTTGGGTATGATACAAATGGCCAGAGCAAGGGGTAGAGCTGGTTGGGGTTTTTTTTCCCTGATAGATATATTTTTTTAATTCTATTTTTTTTTCCCAAGCCAGAATGTGCCAATTCATCTAAATTAAAATACTCCATGGGAACATATCATTTTCAGTGGAGTTTTTCTTAGAAAATGGCCAGGTGGCCTACCTTCTTCAATTCCTGCTGTCTCATCAGTCGGGGGTTTCTGGGACATGTTTGCTGAGCCTGAGTTCACAAGCAAAGAAATGTGAGACCTGCTAGTGCTAAAAAATGCAATTTCTAGTTGCATGTAGTCTTTAAAATCCTTGCCCTACTTGAATATCTCCTACATTGGGGTTTCCTTTAACCTTTAAAATGTTTGACCTAAATGAAGGGCAAGCCTAATAATGTTTTATTGAGTGCTATATCTCGAGTTTCCTGGCTGAGGAAATGTGAGTCTAGGAGCTTCTACTGCAGTGAATTTTTGTAAGGAAGACATGATCTACCTTTGATGAATTCAGGATGAAATATCTTTCTAATAATGTTGAAGGCTGAAGAAACAGCACAGAAAAAAAAAAAAAGTAGCAAGGTAGGTTATTTTTTTTCCTTTTCCAGTCACAAAAAGAAATCGTGACTCAAGGTTGCTGGTCGTGAAAGGTCGGTGCAGTAGCGGTGTATCAAAGGGTGTATTAATTTTCCCTCTTGGCATGTCTCAGCCCATGAGCCTGGAGCAGGTATCAGTAACTGGCAAACCTTTGCTCTGCTGAGGCTGACAGCGACTGTGGTTTTGGGCCTCTCACTATAAGAAGGACATGGAGGTGTCCAGAGAAGGGCAACAAAGCTGGGGAAGGGGCTGGGGAAGAAGCCTTATGAGGAGCAGCTGAGGGAACTGGGGTTGTTTAGTCTGGAGAAAAGGAGGCTGAGGGGAGACCTTATTGCTCTCTACAACCACCTGAAAGAAGGGTGTAGAGAGGTAGATGTCAGTCTCTTCTCCCAAGCAACAAGTGATAGGACAAGAGGAAATGGCCTCAACTTGCACCAGGGGAGGTTTAGGTTGGATATGACGAAAAACTTCTTCACCTAAAGGGTTGTCAAGCATTGGAACAGGGAAGTGGTTGAATCACAATCCCAGGAGGTATTTAAAAGACATGTAGGTGTGGTGCTTAGGGACACGGTTTAGTGGTGGACTTGGCACTGCTAGCTTGAAGGTTGGACTTGATGATCGTAAAGGTCTTTTCCAACCAAAACGATTCTATGATTCTCCCAACCAGAGGTGAGTGGGAGAAGAGAGCTGCACACCTGATCTGCTGGGGCTGTTTTGATGGTGGCTGTTAGCAGAAGGTGCTGTGGGTGGTGTAGGGGACAGGGAGTGCTTCAGGCAGGGCACAAGGCTTTCTGGGCTGGGACATTTCCTCGCTGGGTGAACTCTGAGGCGCAGGGCTCTCCTGACAGCAGCCGCGCGAGGCTGGAGGGAGAGCGCCCTACATCAAGAGGCAAATGAAACACTGGCCTGGGAACATGTGCAGAAAGGAAGCATCCATCAAAGCAGTGTGAGAGGTGGGGCAATGCGAGAGGTGGGGCAGTTTGCAAGCATTAAAAAGAGATGAGAAAAGCCAACACAAACCGCTTGCCAGCCCACTCGTGGACGTGAAACCTCTCTGAGTTTCTGGGGCTTGTCGTGGCAGTAGGAAGAGGTAAAGCTGGCCTGCTGCTGGCACGGGTCTCTCTCCAGTGTTGTCTGTTTGGGGATGGATGCATGCTTTAGCTGTTTTGTCCAGGTGTGGGCTATCACTGCTTAAACCAAGGTTTGTATGAAGTCCAAGCAAAACTTCACAGCTCTTTTCTGAATCAAAGCATTCAGATATGGGAATAAGGGAAACATTACAGTGGGAAGGGAGTGGGGAGGACTGGGGAGCTACTGTGCGTTGTAGGAGG
Organism: Caprimulgus europaeus; assembly: GCA_907165065.1. The sequence continues at coordinate 36,055,871 of OU015523.1, read as the reverse complement.
TGCTCTGAGATTCCTTTTAGACCTTTCAGATGCAAATGGACCCGCATCACCTATTGGGCCTGACCCACAGGTCACACTGGACACAGAATTAGGCTGGCATGGTGGTTTCAGGTCAAATGAAGGAATTGCTTGGTTAATCAGGTGCAACCACACAGGACTCATTTCCACATGCTGTTGGGGCGAGAGGAAGGGCAGGAGAAGATGTGTGTAGTGATGGTAACAGGAGTGGTGTGTATTCCTGCTGCCTTGTTTTCAGTCCAGCCCTATCTTGGTCTCCCACCTGCCCTTGTCCGTCCTCCTTTTAAAGAAAACAAACCTGAAAACTAAACCAAACAAGAGGCCAGTACATTGATTCCCTTGATTGCATGATGGAGCAGAGAGATAGGAATAAAAAGTGTATCTTGAAAATAAGGAAAGAAGGTCTGCCTTTGGGTGGAGGTGGGGATTAGTCATACCACTGCTCATGCTCTGTTAAATAAAGGTCATGAAAAGGTTTGCAGGGAAGTCTTCTGGTTTTTCCTCTTCACAAGTAGAATTCCAGCTGGGCTGCTGCAACCCAAGGCACGACTGCAGCACGCCTTTGTGGAAGCGTCTCATTCCCTCTGCACAGTGCCAGGCTTGCCGTGGCTTTAGACCTCACCACGAACTGTGGGATTTCCTTAAACCCATGTCACTCAGAGCTCTATTAAGAAACAGAAGGGGAATGACCCACCAAGAGGCTTTGCTCCTTTTTTCCATAGCCTGTGTGTACCATAAATTGGGTAGGCCCCCTGAGACATGGGGAAACCAAACTCTTAAAACGCATAGTAAAGGACTAGTAATTGTTTCAAACAGCTGACAAAAATGCTTTTTATTACAAAGCTTGAGTTCTCTTTCAAATATGAAGCTGTTTGTTCATTCTGGCAGTGAAGGCTGCTTTTACGCCTCCCTGGGGACAGTGGTAAAACTTTCAGCAGCTCAGACACAGAAACCAGCCCTTTGTCGAGCTGGAGGCGAGAAGCCGAGAGTTGTTCTGCAGATTTCTGAGAGACCCCACAGCTCACTTTCGGACTTTGCTGATTATTCTGAAAAAGCTTTTGTTAGGGAGAAGAGGGAGAGAGGTGAAGATAGTGGTGTGTGTGGATGGGACCAAACTCAGCGGAGATGTTTGATGCCTGTGGGTAGGTAAGCTACTTGGTGATTATTTTTTTTTTTACATTCAGCTGTTTGTTGGTGGGGTACAAGAGCAAGGAATCAGCACTTTTCACACAGTTCCACTGAAAAGTGGGCAGGAGCTGGATTTATTCCTACTGCCATTGCGGGCAGGAGAGCAGAAATCTCTGCTAATCCTGTCCCGAAAGTGTGACAGGAATGCTGGCGCCTGCCGCAGTGGGTCATGGGGAGCAGGGGAGGCTTGGGGAGACAGAGGGATGTGGTGGGTTTCCCTGGCAGTGCTGCACTGCCGTGTGAGACAGACAGGGACATGTCCTCCCTACTGCTCTGGGAGGTGTGAGGGAAGGAAGGGCATAAACTAGGAAGTGTCAAAATTTCCAGGTGAGATTATTTTCTCTTTGATATAGAAAGGATCTCCTGTCCCCAAGGACACATTAATTTGCTTTTGTCTGTCTGGTCTCCTCTCTTTATTCCCTCTTTTTGTGATTTCATTTCTTCCCCTGCATCTCTCCCCTCATATCTTTCTTTAAAGCATCTATTTTGTATCCTCCCTCCTCCTGGTATTTTCCTTAGGTGGCTCTGGTTATTCAGCAGCTCTGCTGAACACAGTTCCCTCTCTGAGAGAGAGAAATGCTGCACCAGAGCAGCACTTGCTGCCACTGCTGCAGACTCTGGTCGAGCAGAGGACAGGCTCCTTTGCCTGCTAGTGCCAAGCAGCAGGAGGGTGGAAAGGGCACGGTGGGAAGGCAGTGATGGGGCTGCATCATGCATAGTCCTTTTTGTGCCAGCCTACATAAAAAAGCCAAAAGGCTACTTTCCTTTTTTCCTTCAAGAAGGCTTGCCTGAATTAATTCACATCAGCCTGGATGAGAAGTAGCTGAACAATATTACAGTATAGCTCAGCTGTGATTTTTTAGTGGTAACATAACTGTGAACAAGGACCTCCTCACAACTGCAGGACAACCCTAGTGTAATACTGTTGAATTTCAAAATTTCACAGCAGTATAAAGATGTTCACAAGAGAAAACTTGAAAAGCAAACAAAAGAATACTGTCAGGACATCCTGAGCAACCTGATCTAGTTCAAAATGTCCCTGCTCACTGCAGAGGGGTAAGACTAGATGACCTTTAAAGGTCCCTTTCAACCCAAACCATTCTATGATTCTGTGATTTCTTCTGCTCCTGCCCCTCAGCAGTGGCCTGGAGGAGCTAGTGAGAAGTTTTGGGGGAAAGTTTTCAGGAAGTATTTGCAGAGCTGGCGCTCAGGACTGGCCCTTTGCATCCCACCTTTGGTCACGCTGTTGGAGTGAGTTACATGTGTACAGACTTGAAGCAGATGTGTCAGCATCAGGTGATGATCAGCAGGAGGTGCAGGCATCATCCCTGTTGTGGCCGCTGCTTGATGTCGGTGTATGGCACTCCGTGGGCGTCACCTACATCCGTGCTGGTGCTGGGAGCCTGTGTGCCCCCGCTGCCCTGTGGCATGGTGGTGGCCTCTGCTTGCACATCTCAGGCAAGAGGCTGGTGGACATCAGGGCTCACTGGTGTCCTCCTAACCCATGTCAGGGGGGGAGGCTTCTGCACAGCCAGGGGCTCGCTTGCTGTGTGGCCTGGGGAATGGGGGAAGGCTCACTTGCCAGAGTAATGCACTGCAGGGGATGCTCGTTTTCCTGCAGCTTTGGCATTAAGAAGGATGCGTCGTCCAGCAGCAGGTTTTTGTGGTTCAGGCAGTTTTTGTGGCAAAACAGGAGGTGTGAGACAGCAGTTATTGTTGGCTTTTGGTAAGAGTGATGGAGTTGGCCACCTCTCTCAGTGGGCTGTAGGAGCAGAGAGCCTGTTCCTGCAGGCTGTACGCTTCATCCTCCCTTGGCAATCATCAGCTTCGAGGTGATTAGTCCTAGATATTTGTCCTCCAGTGGCAGACTTAACATAACATCTCCAGATGCTGGAAATTAATTTTCTCTGTCCTTCCCTCTGGAGTTAGTAAAAGTCTTGAGGCTTCCTTCTGCCAACACAGCAGCACCAATGAATCTTTTCAGAATCACTGTGTATTGAATTTGGATGCCTTCCCTTGTAGTTCCTGATGGTTTTCTCCTCTTGCTTTGCAGATCACAGGTGTTATCCTCCTCGCAGTCGGAGTCTGGGGGAAGCTCACCCTTGGCACGTACATCTCTCTCATTGCTGAGAACTCCACTAATGCTCCCTATGTGCTCATCGGAACGGGTACCACAATCATTGTCTTTGGGCTTTTTGGCTGCTTTGCCACTTGCCGTGGCAGCCCATGGATGCTGAAACTGGTAAGCATGCTGAAGTGCCTTAAGGAAGAGGGGAAGAGGTTTTGTTGGTGTATTGGGATTCCCCCACCCCCTGCCAAGCTTCACCAGATGTTAACATGGTTTTTTAGGCACATAAGCTAGGTTTCATTGATCTTAATGTTCAACACGTGTGTCTTTTGGACAAAGAAGGGGAAAAAAATCTTTGCCAAAACCAGTTGTTGATTGAGTATGAATGAATTTTGCTACCGCACAGCGTACAGGCCCATGTGTGGTTGGGAGCAGGGTGAAATACGCCTGTGAGCCAGATAGATAGATATATTTACAATCTTAAAAATGTCCAAGGCATCATAAATATGAAATTCATTTGAAGTATACTTTAAAGGGATCATTTTAACATTCTGATGTGAAATCTGGGGAAAAAATAGTTGGTACTTTCTAAAGGCACACCAGCATTTCTTTTTCTCCTAACATTCACTAGAATAAAACAAATCAACTCCAGGGGAAAAAAATAAAAAAAAAAATAAAAAAAGCTTTTTAAAAGCTCTGTATAGTATGTTTGTCTTCATCTCAAAAGCAGCATGGGCTCAAGGTACACTAAGCAGAGGTACAGCAGCTGTCTCCCAGTCCAGTTTAACCTCTCTCCCTATAAGTTTCTCTGTTCCGAGTTTTCCAGCGCACCTTAAAGTGCAAAATAACTGTAGGTTAAGCAAACCTATATGATAAATTGTGTTTCTAGGAATATTCAGGAGCAAAATCCTACATGTGTAATGATTTGAAGGGTAGAAATAGCATTTGTGATGCACTGAGATAGTGGAAAAGGGCTTGACAGTACAGTGCATCTCCTGCTACAGTATTTTGGGGCTGACTTTCTAAGGAGATGGGATGATTCTTCTCCAGTTTGAATTGGATTTTTTAAATGGACATCTTAAAGAGAGTTAATTTCCTCAACTGATGGCACAGTAGGGGAGAGGTAGCAGCTGCAGATCAGTCAGCAGGTGCGTGCTGGTGGCCAGTCGGCACGTACCCAGCGTTGTCGTAGGCATGCCGCTGCTGTCTTTTGCTGATGATGTGCTGTCAGGGCATGTGTAGAGGCTTGTTGGAGTTGCTGCAGACCAGATGGGAAGTGGATAAAGGTGAAAGAAGATCTAAATTTGTAGGAATTCAAGCTCTGCTGGTTGCTCTGTAGGTCACGTATGCCACTTACAGTGGTGTGGGCTGTTCCAAGCACATGGCTTTATTTTCATTCTTTATCTTCTGAACAGAATACAGGCAGTGATTTGACAGCTGCATTAATTGTGGAGAATGATTTTTCTGCTTCTCCTTCACTGTTGTCCTCCTTTCTCCAACAATCTTCCATCAAAAATAAGCATCCCTCATTCCAGTAAATCCTGCTAGGACTAAATTCAATTTAAAATGTTTCCTTTTTCAATTAACTGTTATTTAGCACGTGGAGAAAAAAGGTAATTTTGCCTCCGTAAGATTAAATGCCTACTTCCAATTTTACCATCCCACTTTGCATTTTTTCTTTACCTTCTTTATTTCTGCTTAGATGTATTTTTAATAGTTTGTGAGTGTCTACACTGGAAGCACTGTTTTTAAGGTTTATTTTGCTCTGGATCCAAATGCTGCTTCTAAAGCCAAACACACGCCTTGGCTCAGGAAAGTATTTAAGGCATCTGTCTAGTATCACCCTGAGAATATTTCCAGTGAAGTCAGTGGTTCAGTTCACTCACTGGAGAAACTTGAGGAATTAGGCAGCAAATCCCAGTCTAGCAGTGAGATGGATAAACGCGAACTCACTGCAGGGCGGTTGGACTAGGTGACCTTTAAAGGTCCCTTCCAACCTAAACCATTCTATGATTCTATGAACCAAAACACCTGGAGTAACCTATTTACTTTAGCAGAGTGCCGTGCAAACCTAAAGGGTCTGTTTGTATTCCTTATTGCAAGATCAAAACCCAAGTGACTTGGATCTATCCCTGGAATGTTAGTGTGTTTTAATTTATATGAGACCACTACAAAATGTAGGAACAGAAATGTCAGAAAATCCAGTAATTAGACAATACACATTGTTTATGAGTTGTGTAAACACATATTCAGGTAATAACCTATGTGTTGCCCCTGAAAGACCTTTGGTTTGTTAACATCTTTAAAGGATGTCTAGAGTGGAAAGCTAAATTTTATGTGATAACTGAGCAGTATCTGTGCTGAGACAAAAGCCTGTCACATTCTGACTTCTCTTTCCTTCTCCCTTTTCAGTATGCCATGTTCTTGTCCCTGGTGTTCCTGGCTGAGCTAGTGGCTGGCATTTCAGGATTTGTATTTCGCCATGAGGTAGGTGGAAATCTGCTGAGTTTGCATATGGCAGTGCCTCCCTGGGCAGGAGCTGCTGAGAAGTTCTCTGGAGCGTGGAGAATGTGTAGGTCGCTGAGCTCGGCAGCTCCGTACACATCTCCAGGGAGGCGGCTGATGTGCAACAATAACATGTACAGCTCTTAAAAACTGATGTGATTCCAAATGAAGGGATTTAGCCAAAGCTCTTGGCCTCAGCTGCCTGATAATTTACTCTGGAGCTATCATTTTTTGTGTGTCCATCACACAAGATCTACTTTACTCTTTTACATATGCTGAAGCCTGCAAAATAGGTTAAATACCTTTCTTAAATGCAGCTTCTTCTTCCAGGCAAGCGCTTGTTTATATAATGCAAAGAGCACTTCTGCATCAGACCAGACTCAATGTTTTGTAAATCTTTTTCTTTTTTTGAGGGGGAAGAAGTGGGATGGGATTTTGTTTCTATCCTGAGAATAAGGAGAGATTAGAAATAGAGTGAGGTAGGAAACTGGGACATGAAGAAGCTTTAAAAAAGCATGATGGTCTAGATTTGTAGTAGTACTTTGGCTTTATCCACTGTAATCGGGTCTATTTCTGGTTTCAAGTCATAGACCTACATGCTGAACCAGGACAATCCTAGAGACCCTCCTTGTCTCTTCTCTTTGTATTAACTGGTTTTCTAGTCTCCTCTTTTGACATGAGATTTCCCTTGCTGTAGTCTTATCTGGTGTCTACCCTTGCAAGTGGTGGATAGTTTTAAATTTGATCCTGAAATACCCATCCACCTGCTGAGGATTGCCATTTAATCTGGCCTAACCTCAGTGTTGGGTTGCTGCTCCCTTTTGGGCAAGGCGGTCTCTTGTGAAGGTCACAGCCATGTGGGTTGCCCAAATCATCAGCTATCCAGCCCTTTTACTACCCAGTCAAAGTGCCTTTCCCAGTGATGTGCCTGGCCTTCTCCAGCTGAGAGACCTCTTGTTCCTTACCCAAACACCTTTGGTGCTGGGGACAAGGGCTGCTGTCTGGTCAGGGGATTTACATCTTCTTTTGGTGCCACTGGCTTCTGTCACCAAGGAGTTTGCACAAGTTTCGGCTGCCACCAGGCATCCATGAAGAGAAAAGAGCAGTCAGCCTCCTTCAGACTTAGTGCTGGAACAGTGTGTTTGGGGAAAAAAGTATCAAATTATATCTTTCTTGTAGGTTAAATCATTTTCTGTTTTTTAAAATGCAGCAGTTTGCTGGGACAGTTTTCTTTCTATGTCAGATAGACCTCGCTTGAAAAATGGCACGAGTGCCTCCTGACAATGAACAGGGCGCTCTGCCAGCTCTGAAAGCACACTTAAAAATGAGTGGGAATTGCTAATTTGGGTGCCTTGTTAGGTTTGGAAATGCACTGCTTCCTGTGAAAACTGCTTCAGATGTTGTACTTTTCATTGCTCACACGGGCTGTTTTTTCCTTTGCCCTCACAGATCAAGGATACATTCCTTAGGACATACACTGAAGCAATCCAGAACTACAACAAGAACGATGAGCGGAGCCATGCAGTGGATAACGTACAGGAAAGTGTAAGTCTAAAACTGGATATTAAAAATTAATAAATAGAGAGACACAAAGCATGCATTCAGATTTGATCACAGAACGTGAAGTGTGGATGGCTCAATCTGCAACCTGTGTATTGGAAGCAAAATTAGGGACTAGTAAAACTGATCTGAAGAAAAACTATTTCAACTGATATGCTTGTCCAAGCTGCCTAAGTTTTAATGAACAAGCTACCTAATAAAGACAGGGCCTGTCCCACTTGCTTGTTGTTGGTCCCAAATCTTGATTAGGTTTATGAGACAGTTTTATCCCTTAAGAACAAGGTGTTTTTAAGGGAATCTGTCAATAGGATTATGAAATGTTGGGAATTTGAGCTGGATTAAACAGGATTTTATAATCTAGCATCCTGTATCACTGATAAACTGCAGCAGTTCTCTTCAGAAGTGCAGTGAGAGGCTGGCAAAGGAAACCTGGTGAGTTAAGGGAAGAAACAGAGTATATTTTCTGCAGAGGAAAAGGGGATGGACAAATGTGCTGCTGAGGCTGGCAATGAAAGCCGATCTTGGGCCATGCTGGGGGGATGGATTAGGTGCTGGGTGGAAGGGCCTTTCTGACCCACAGGCTGTGGTAGCAGGGCGGTAGGAGGTTGCCTTGCCTTCCAAGGCACAGGGCATGAGCAAATGCCACAGCATGACCAAACTAGTTGGAGATGCCAACCACAAGGGGCCAAGCCTACCAACTACAACACAAAGCAATAAAATTCACATTTAAATTCATCCTGGAAACTGTACCATAGCAAGAAGCTATCCCTTCAGCTCACAATACATTCTGTGAGCCAATTTACTTTTTATATGATTGTAACTTGCTGAATGGCTGAAATTTTAATGTAATTGTATTGATGACTTCTAGATCTTCTTTAGAAATTACAGCTGTTATGTTGGACTCCTCAGCGTGTTTGAAACTGTGCTCTAACCTGGCTTTTCAGAGTTAGCAGATTACTGCACTGCTCTAAACTGAGTATATTCTGACATCAAATTGTCTATTTGCCTAATGTTAACCTATATTTTGAACTTCTGATTCCATGGAGTTGGCTAAACTAAATAGTTTTGAGTAATTGTTCAGTGTTTCTGTCATAGCAAAAGCTACTACAAATTTTATTTGTAGCTCTGTTTTTACAGGAATTCCATTTATAAGCCCACAGAGCACATACTCCATACTTTAGAGTGACTGTCTTCTAGCTTAGCATCTAGAGCAGAATATCCTTCCCAGCATATGGTTTTTCAGACGATTTTACTCTATGAACACATGGTCTCCTTCTATTCATGGCTCAGTGAATTTTCATAGAAATTATTTTGGTGAGTTAGAGAGGCTTGTTTCACCTTAACAATCTGTGCTAGTTTGACCCTGTAAGTGTTACGTGTAGTTCTACGTAATACTTTGAGGTTTTTAAGGCCATTTTTCTTGACTGCATTGTGAGACTCTCTCTTGAATTTCCAATGTCTACTTTAATTTAATAAATAAATAAGCAAAGGAAACAAACAATGAAAAAAACCCAACAGACCTTCAGCTAAAAAAAGATGGCTTTATGGCTGGACCTTTGTCAAATGTTACAAATAATAGCTCTGCACATAAAATACCTTTTTTTAAGCAGGTCATCTGCTCCTATCTTCTGCAAATGACATTCCTGACACTTTTGTGATAAATGGGGCAGGGGGTGGTATCTACTTTTCAAAACTGGAGACAACCTGTCTTTATTTTGATTATGAGCTTATTAAGTGAGCAGTGATGATTCCATACCAGTTAATTCTGGTTTGTTTGTTTTAAATCTGCCTCTTATTCCTTGTAGCTGAGCTGCTGTGGCATTCAGAGCTACACCAACTGGAGCACCAGCCCTTACTTCTTCAAACACGGCATCCCTACAAGCTGTTGCATGAACTCCAGTGACTGTAACACTCAGGATCTGCGCAACATGACTGTGGCTGCCACTAAAGTAAACCAGAAGGTACCAGTAATGTTGTGCTAAAGGCAGGTGTTATGAAACCATCCAGTACACCAGCGGAGCGTGTGGCTGCTTACAATTGCATTTCATTTCGAACGGTTGGTTGGTAACGTGTGTGTTGGGCTGGAGTGGTGTTAAGGATGGGCTTTGCCCTCCACTTGCTTTCAGATTCTTCAGGCTGGCCTTTCTCAAATGACCAGATGCAGTGACATTTCTGATGAGGAGAGGATTTGTTCCCCTTCTTCACAGCAGAGGTTGTGGTACAGCACTGCAGACAGAGGCAGTGCTGGCCAGGCACGGGACCGCGAGTGGCACGTGCGCTCAGCTCCTCCTGAGGGTTAGGTCAGTCAGCACTTCTCTGCCTCTCTGCTTGTGCCTGCTGAATACAGCGGGGTTTTGATGAGGACAAAGTCATAGCTACATGAAGGGAAGGACAGGTTTTACTCTTGCTTATGTTTAAACAGTAATTTCAGTGCCACAGCCTAACTGGCATCCCAAACAGAGAAAACACAAGTGATGGACAACAAGCGTTGTGGTTGGCTGTTACATGCACAGTGACTCTAAAAATCTTTGACTATGCACTGCTGCAAGCATAGCACAGCCAAAGTGACCCCTCTCCTGGGGTCACATGAAGGGGCAGGTTGGGAAAACAGAAAGAAAATGAATAATTGGATAATACAAATATACAAAACACAAAGAAAGAAAGGGAGGAATAAAGAGAAAATAATGCAGCATAAATAGCTGACACTGCACTGCAGAAATACAGCTCAAGTTATTGCTTTAAGTGCTAGTGCATCATCAGTTCTTTGTTTCTCACTTGGGATTTGCAAGAGAGGCAACAGACAGTTTGTTGGTAAAAGGAATGATATTGTGGCCAAGTCACCATGCTAAGTTGCAGTACAGCTTGGGCAAGCTTGGATTGTTTTATTTTCTGTTTTTGTTTTCAGAGTTGAATTTAAAAAAATAAATAGAAGTCCTGAGTAGAAAAAAAGAGAAATATGGAAATGCCTTTCTGTCTTCTGTTTCTGTCTTTTTCACCTCAGTCACCTGTGAATCAGGAGGTTGGAGTGGTGGCTGAGCATAACCTGAAACATCTTTCTTTGAAAGCCAGTCAAGTGGATAACATTTTCTAGCATGCAATAAAAAAAAGATACTAGAGGATTATTTTCCACTAAGCCTTTCTTTTCTGTAACAGTTTAACGAGAGCCACTTGCTGCTGACATATGTGGAACATCAGTGACATCCATCTGTTACGAAACACGGTCGCCACCAGTAAAGTAGTCTTGCTGGGTTGCATAAGTATGAAGGCTGAGCCACCCCGTTCACTTGCACTTTTTGAACTTCTAGGTACTTTCTGGTTTTGTAGAAGTGGAAAGAAGGTGAGAGGCAGGACAAGGTGGATCTAGCAGATGTGCAGTACGGCCAGCATCCCCTGCAAGCATAGTGCCTCCTGGGCAGCCCATCCTGAGCCCCTGCTTCTGCCCACCTTCCCAGCAGGAAAGCCTTCTGGTGTGACTGGTACTCTACCAGGAGGTCCCACCTTTCCAGTTGGGGATGGCCATGCACTCAACTTCTCCTGGTTGCGTAACTGAGTGGGTGCCATTTGGATTCCCACCACTGGTCTGATGTTTCCCCCAAAGTGCCGGGCTTGCTCTGCATGCTCTGCCTGCACAGCGAAATCCCTGTCCACGTGTGAGTTCCTCTTGACAAAGGATGCCTGAAAAATTGTGGGAAGGAGCTGAGGGATGAATGAGCTTGCGCTAGTCCAGGGCTATTAAATCACTTCCAGCCGTGCTTGCTCCTAAGCGTCTCTCCTGTGAATGCACAGCTTGCCTGACAGAAGAGGAATGCTGATTCCTCAGGAAGCAATTGACTTAATTATTTGATTTAATTATGTAGGGGAAGTTTGAATGTCCTGCGACATCTAAAAAACTGTGTCCCATTTTCCAAGATAGCCATTTGTAATCAAAGGTTGTAGATTTCTATTTAGCAGTTGTGAGATCTCGGAGTTGTCACAAACATTTGAGCAAGGTGGAATGTTTCTGAAAGGGGCATGAGAATAAAAAGTAAGCAGGAGGAATTGTTGTGTGGCCCTGTGCTTTCACTTCAGATGGGAAGCTAACATCACGGCCTCAGATCCAAGCCCTTTGCTCGTCTTGGAAATAGGCACTTTGCTCTGTGTGTGTTGGAGAAAAAGGGAAGTGTGTATTGTCTGTGTTGCAGAAGACCCTTGTTACTGTGCCTTTAGATAAGTATATTTGGAATACATCTTTTTGAGGGATCTTGCAAAACTATCAGTAAGTCAAGTTCTCAATGAGCTAATAAAATTACTAGCAGTTTATGAGAACTAACGATGAATTATCCAAAGAGGATTAAACTAATGATCTAATTGCAGGGCTGAAAGACAACATTCCTGGATTTTCTTTGCCAACTTTGCCACTAACTTGCTCAGTGACCTTGGCTAAATCGTTTAGTGTCTCTGTCTGTTTCTACATCTCAGATGGGACTAATACCTACCTTTTAAGAGCTGTGATTAAGATTAGCTAATTAATGTTCATATAGTGCTTTTAATCTTCAGAACTCATTACCAACAAATCTCAAGAACTACTTCTCTCTAAAATCTTAATAAAAGAACAGATGCATGGACTGAAGAATGACCGGATACTTCCTAAATTGTCACTTCTGTCCTCTGAGTCAGCACCCAGATGTGCACACACAGTGCTTCACATACTTCTGTACTGTACGTGCAGCTCTTGGGTGCTTCTTGCACTCTCTCTCCCTGCAGAGTAAAGACTGAGCAATTAAGCCATATTTATGCAATGCACTTCAGGAAACAGATGATTGTGATTTGGGAAAACACAGTCTTCAAACGAGGAGAGTGATCAAAACTATCTCCCCTTCATGTTTTTTTAACGAGATCTTCTGTTTCCCTCAAATTACCATTGCTGTTAGATGTTGCATCTCTTGAAGGCTGTTGAACAGAACAGATTTCAGAAGAGCTGGGAGAGCATTAAGCTGTGTCAGGCAGAATGAAAGCACTGCTTGAGAAATCTAATCTCATTTCTTAATGTGTAAAATGCACACAACTATAGTTGCTTGATATGTTAAATAAGCAAGCTAGAATCTGACGTACTGTACACTGTTGTAAAACGTAATTAAGAATTAATATGAACACTTAAATGTTTTAGTACTGAATTACAACTGTGCTGGTCCTCAGCTACTCTTAGGTTTACCACTTCATTACTCTTCTGATGTTATAGGAGAGGTTAAAGAAAATATACAATTTAGTTTATGAATGACCTGTCTCTAACAAAAGACGTCATCCTTTCCTTCTAGCTGTTATTTTTACAAGCATCTAATGCTCTGAAGTCAGGTAAAGAGTTCCTAAAGTGTTTGCAGAAATGAGGGGAGTGTGGATGGAGGATGAATGAGGAGACAATTCTCTCTTACAGGGCAGGAATCCAAACTGAGAAAGAGAACTCACTGTTATTTCTATTTTCCCAAGTTCTGATAAAGTGGATAAAGTTATAACATTAAATAAAATGCCTTGGGACTGGCTTTACACTGAGAGTGTTGTTTGTTATTTGAGGAAGCATAGCAAAAGGGGCCAAGAGGTAGTTTTGGATTGTGTGGGCAGATGGGGTAGTAATGAAAGAAAAAATAGATGTTATCCTTTTTTTTTTGAGTTGTGCATCACTTGTTTAGATTAATTTAGACATCACAATCTAGGAGAGCTAATTTCAAACACTTTTTTGAGGAGTAGAGTAAGTGAGGGTAAAAACTTGGTGAAAATTATCACACTGAGGGGGACATCTCAAAAAAGCCCATCTAAGAGAAGCGGGGAAATGTGTATGAACCTTCTGACCCCAGTGTGGGCTGTAAATTGAGGCATGAGGAAGCAAGTCAGCTGGCAGAGTCAAGGTCTGAGATAGAGAGATAAAATTTGCTTTGGGGAGCAGGACAGGGAATTTTTTGTCCAAGAACAAAAAAACTTTGTACATAACCCTTGATAGTTTTGTTATATGGTTTAAAGTTACATACTGCTCAGTACTTTGCCTGGTGTCCTTTGGGAGGGGAGGGGAGCAGGATGTCTGAAGTATGCTTGTATTAAATATCAGGAGTATTAGGAGATGAGCATCATTTATTCATTTTTTGACATCTATATTGTATTATAACATTACCTTATATTGTTACTGGTTTGGTTTCAGGTCAAAGCTATATTAATGTTTTTTGAAACAATGTGAACTGACTTTAGTAAGACTTATAAAAATGAGTGCAACATCACATTTAGCTTTTAAAAGCACTGAAATGCATTTCTTTCTAAAAAGAACTGGTTTTGCCACCACTTTCCATCATTCACTCAGAATTGCTATTAAATAAAAAGGTGACATTGTTGGAAATTAAAGCAAAAATACTGTCTAGCCCAAGTCCATTTTAAATGAGAAATTTCTATGTATGCATTCATGGCAAGGAAGGTCGATACAAGGAATGATTATGCTTGTTTTCCAGGGCTGTTATGACTTGGTGACCAGTTTTATGGAGACAAATATGGGAATCATAGCTGGAGTGGCTTTTGGGATTGCATTTTCACAGGTAAGTGCTTAAACACTTCCCTCCCCCCCTTTTTTTTTTCACCCTCTTTCTTCTTTTTTGCCTAGACTTCAAGGGAGGAAGGATTATGGAAAGGGACTGAACTCAGCATGCTCATTAGTCCTGAGGTCATCTGTTCATTGATTTTCTTTTTTTCAACTTAAATGAAGTTTCTCCTTGGGAATATCAGTTACGGTTGAGCTAATGACTAGCTCAAGGAAAACAACTTGTCCCTCCACTGGGTCAAATAGAGGTTAACCCAATAAAACATTGGCTTAAATGGAGCATAAACAGCTAAGAAGACAAATAGCTTATCCATTGTTTGGATAGGCTTCTATCTTCTAAGCATTCTTACTTTTTCTTAAAGGAGTCTAGAATTCACGTAAGAGTGTACCTTCAGGCCTCCCCATCCTGGACCTGGACCCTGGAGGACACACCTGGTTTTGGTGACTGATTTTATTTGGGTTTATTTTTTTCCCATTCAGCACTGAACACTGAGCAGAGATCTGCCAAAATCAGATTATTAAACCAACTGCACCAAATGTTGGCAGTTGGGAGGGGCAAGAGGAGAGCTGAGAAGGTGTTTGCTTCTCTCTGATATTCAAATTGCCTTCACCTAGACAGGAGTTGAGGAAGCTAAAGATCTGGTCAGAATCTACTGATCAAGAAGGGGGCAGGAAAACACCTGCATCTTTTAACAAGATGCTCCTTTATACTAGTCATTTTGTGTGTGATGGCAAGGACTCTCTTGGAAACATGTCAAAATGAGAGAGAGGGAAACATGGGCAATGTAAAAGTGCTTGCAGAATGGTTCAGCAAAAATGCACAGTGACACCTATGATGCCTGAACCACTTCTACCTGAGAGGCAATCTGCCTTCTCTCTGCAGAGAGTACATGGCACAACATGCAAATATCATATTCTAAAACAACCATGCAACGTTCATTTGCTTCATTTACACAATATTAAAAATTGAGTCCTCAGGCAACACTGAAAATATGAATATATCTTTTGAATGACTTATGTTTATCCAGCAGTTAGAAAAAATGAGGTACTAGGAAAAATTATTTGACTTCTTAAAACTCATGAGGTTAGTTAGCAAGCTGTAGGTTTACACTTTGCTGCACTGGAAACAAGTGATTTGACACTGACTGTTGCCAGTGATGGGCAAGTGAATGAATGGGAGGGCTGTGGCTGCCCTATTGCCCCTGCTGCCCTATGTGGTCAGCCCGTGCTCAGCTGCATTGTGTTTTAGTCACATCTCTCTGAGGTTTACTTTGCTCAGCAGTTACAGTGGCCTCCAGGTTTTTCAGAGTAACCGTGCCCTAGCCATGTGGAAAATGGCCACCACGTCCTCTTGGTCAACATATGGGCCACCAGAGAGAGCTCTAAAACTGTGTGGGCTCAGGCCTGCTGACTGCTCTACCTTGGACATGCCTGGAAACCTGATGCCTTGTAGCCTAGGCATTAGGTGTGAGAAGCCCATGATTAGGCCCATGAGCCTTTTTCATGTGGGTGTAAATGATGGTTCATCATGCCGCCAGCCACACAGAGCGTGTGCGTGCATGTCTGGTCTTTGGGATCCCAAAGCAGTGAAACCCTCAGTGTGGAGCTGTTGGTGCCTGGAGGAGGAGGAGTTGTAGGGTTTTTTGCTTTGTTTTTTTTTTAATAAGCTATTCTAGTTCTTGTTGAATGGTCACAGTTGTCTTGACACTCTTCTCCAACCTTGAGTATGACTTGATTACTGCTATAGGACTCTGGGCTCTTGCTTCAATTTTGTTTCTAGACAGCCAGAAGGCTATAAAGCATCTTTTAAAATGCCTCATGTAAAACTAACCAAAAGGAAAATGGGATGAGTAGAATTTTACAGTTCATATGCTGCTTGGGCAAACGCTTCAGTCAGGACCAATGTTATTTGAAAGCCTTTCATTGGTGTATCGTACATACGATAAGCAAAGCATCTTCTTATCTTGCCTGAAAGTTGTTTGCATCTAGGAGGGAGACTGTAGAAAGAGTGCAGCTGGAATTGTTGGTATTTTGGCATGTGCCAGGATGTTTACTCTAGGTCGTGGGTTGTTTGTGAGCTCCACAGAGGAACGCGGGCAGCGGCGCAGGCAGAGTGTGGCCCCTGTGAGGGGAGCCCTTGGCGCGGGGTGAGATTGGCGTGGCAGGCTGCAGGCAGCATGAGGGGAAGGCGCTTTGCCACCGCAGCTCTGAGTGAAAACTGGTGTGTTTTGGTGCTGGCAGCTTGTGCCTGCCCTGCTGCCAGCTGGGGATGGGGCTCCCCAGCGCCAGCTCAAGGCTCTGGCACTCCAAGGAGATACTCAGCTGCTTGGGGTGTTTGTAAACGTGTGAAAAGGAGAAGAGAGGGGATGCAGGGGAGAATAATGCAGCTCTCCTGGGGTGTGAAGAATAGAAGGCAGCCTATAGTTATAATTTACTGCCTAATCTGTTTTGCTGGACCCAATTAGGGCCAGTGTTTACAAATTGATTTCAGGTTAACCATGGCTGGCAGAAATGCCAGGCAGTGCTCCGGCCATAGGCAAGGTTTCACTGTTCCTACTTGGAATAGGTTTAATCTAAATAAAAGACAAATTAGATCATGTTGCTCTTCTACAGTAAAGCATGCTCAAGGGCCTTTCCTTCACATGATTTGTTAGGTACTGACTAGCATGGGGAGTGTGCTGATTCCCTGAAATAAGCAAAGTTGATGTAATGGCATTGCACATCTCATAGCCCTGGCACAGACCTCCCAATCAGAGTCAGGAGTTTTTAAAAAACTGCTATGTTGCTGACATTGTCTGCACTGCTCCTTGGGTTTGAAATAATAATAATAAAATACAATTTGATTGGTTTTGGAATCAGATACCAAAGCTGACTTCCAGCTGGAATAATTTCAGTTTAGCAGGTGCTCTTCAGAGCAGCCAAATGATCACTGGGTTGTGCCCAACAGAGAATAAAACTATGCAAGTAGCATAGATGATGAAGAGTTTTGCCTCAATAAAACTACAGTGCAGGCATTGACTTAAGAGATAAAAGAGTCTGGAGATGGTTTATATATTGCAGTTGCAGTAGGTTCCTTGAGTAGAGGAGTCAGTGCAGTGTTAAGGCCAAATTATTCCCTTTGTATTGGAAGGACTGGAAGTCAAGTGCTCTCTATGTACTCAAAAACAATTTTTGAGCATGCATGATTCCCATCATTTGAAGATATGTTCTCATGTGGCAACAGCATCCTTCTGCCCTCTTTACTGTCAACATTAATGTAAGTAGCTCTGCCTGACTGTGGACACCTTATCTACTGCAACTCCTGTCAGAGTATAGGGAGGCTGAGGCTTGGCTCTAGCACAGGGTTACACCTCTGTCACTGCTTGCACCAGGGTTAGGGAGTGAGATCCATATCAGGATCCAATATGTGACTTGAAATCTAATAGAAGAGAGGGTTGCTTCTAAAGACTATTCTCTGTGGATTCAGCATAGAGATAGGACCTGTGCCAGAAGCATACCGTGGCGCAGGAGGCTGACTCACGTAAGCAACATGTGACACAGAAAATTCTCTGTCCTCTGATGTAGAGCTGGGGACCCTGGATGTTTGGAGATTTGCATTTTGAGAATATGGCAAGGTAAATCGCTGAGCTAAACAATTATTCCTGACAGATTAAAAAAAAAAAAAAAAACCAAACAAAAAACCCCCCAGTTTTACCTTACCTGATCTTCTGATGAATTCCAGGTTAGTTCAACACATTTCTATTTATAGAAATTCATTCAAAGAATGAGAAATGGTGAAGATACCAAGAGCCAAAATAAAATGGAAATTCAAATTGCACTTCAGTTTCTCTTCAGTATGATAAGATGTAATAAATGAGTCATGCAGGATAGCTTCCAGTCAAATTTAACTCCTTCAACATAACTATATTAAAAAGCCAGTTATATATGTGATAGGAGATAAAATTGCTACAGAGTTGTTGTGGATGGATCTCAATGGTCAGAATTGAGATATGCCTGAAATGACTCCTAGAAACCGTGGAGAGACGAAGAACTCATGATTTGAATGAGCTTTGGCCAACAGGATGGTAGTATAGGAGATGCACCTGAGGGATGTGGGTTTCCCAGTGCTCTAAAGCAAGTAATTTGTCAGCATTTTCAAGTTTCCTGCAGCAAGACCAGAGGTTCCAAGACAGACTCACAGTTTTCCATGTAGTAGCTCGGAAGACCAAGATAGTCTTAGAAAAAAGGTAAGAAAGGGGGAAAGTGACAGAGAATACAAATGCAGAACCCAGTCTGGCATCTTAGCACTCAAAAAACTGGGACTATAAAATAAAATTTAAAAACTTAGTAGGTGGATAAAAGTTGAAATGGGGCATTTGAGATACAATGGGAGGAAGGGAAATGAATGCAACTTCTGGCAGCTAGTTTTTTTGCAGGAATCCTTTTATGTTGATTCCTCTGGTTTTTTAAAGGAGCTGCAGCGACCTGCTGCACAATAGGATGAGGGCCTTCCTCTCATCTGAAAAGCAGAGGTTGCAAGTGATCAAGCAAATGTGGGGAAGAAAGAGGGGTGGAGAGTGCTTATTTGTGGTTCGCAGACTGGGAGCCTCTAACTTGATTTAAATCCAGAGGACTGTAGTTATGACTGAAATGAAAGATCACCATGAGGAAAATTCAGCAATTTAATAGAGTATCATCTCCTCTCGGCTACACGAGGGACAGTGTTTTTGTGGTTAAATGTGGAAGTCTACACATCTTGGAAAATAGATGTTTTTATATGTGTTCAAAGTACTTCTAAGATATTTATTATAGCTCTGCTATGTCCTGGTAGTAGCTAGAAATGCGATATAAAATGTGTATGCAATAGTGTGATATGCATGCCATTATTTTTTAAATATAGAAATTTAATGTTATGGTGCTATAACTGCTTAAATGCATAAACCAGCATATGGTCAGAGCCAAGAATAAGTAAGTGGGACAAAGATCAAAAAGACATATTCATGTGTAACCTGCCATTTATCTGACAAGTGACTTGAGTAAATCAAAACATTGTCACATGCCTGCAAATGCTACGAAGCTTAGACACACTGATTATTAGTTACAACCTGTTTAAAACAGAGGAATCCCTAATTAAAGGTAGCTGGAGGGGGTTCTGCTACAGCTGAAGGGGGAAAGAAAAGCCCAGAGCTTCCTATTTCCATGGGCTGCTGTGTCTCTCCCCTTCTAAACCTAGTACGAGCAGCAGATTGTGGCTGGGAACAATTATGACCATCATCTGGGTGCTCGTGATGGGAAAAAATAGGTACCTTGTGGCACAGACATTAAAAAAAAAAGTAAAGTTGAATGTACATACATTGTTGACCATTGTAGGATGAGGGAGGAACTGATTTGGGTCTGGGATGGAATTTGCTCAGTGAAAACAAATAGAATGAAATACACCATGAAGTTCATCTTAATGGAAAATGCAGGAAGACAGAGAACTAACCTCTGAGGCCAGCTGATGGAGGTGAGAGAAGGCTGAAAGTCCCCACAAACACAGAAAAGGGACAGCGAAGCGGGTGGGACAGGACCACCCAGAGGCACTTACTCTGTTCTACCTGTGAAGGCACAGAGAAAAACATACTGGGGATGTGCTGTGGGAAATCTCATTCTCCAAAACTGAAGTGAGCTAAGGAAACATGGCATGAGTAAGCAGTGGGAGTGGTAAAGCCTCTCTAGTAAACCTGCAGAATGTGCTGGGTTTTCAGCAACACTTCCCAAACAGCCAAATTGATAAAATCATCCTCCTGGTGACTGGAATATTTAAGCATAGAAATCCGAAGCCCAGCCAGAATATACTGGCATTGTCGCTGTCACCAGTCCATGGACTCCTGGGCAAGTACATGAGCACTCCAGCTACTCAGTAAGTTTCCTGCTGGAACACCCATCTAGAGAAGTTTAGTAGAAAAGGCAACCAGATGGCAAAAACGTCTTCTTGGTATCAAGTGAGATTTTTCAAATCCGAGGAGGGTTTTCAGCACCCACATCTCTTCTGGCAACTGTGAAAATACAGCACCTGAACCCTAATAGTTTAGGTTTTTATTGGAAGTTGGTCAGGTGGTGTTACATCTAGTTTTAACCAAGGCAATGTCATCCCTAGTAATTTGTGCTAAAATCAGGGGGTGCTAGTGGGGGACAGTGGGGATTCAGCCTGCTTTTAGAGGTGACTCTGTAGCCTTTTGAGATGCCCAGAACAGCTCTGGTGGACGCTGAAACAGAAGACAGAGCAAATTTCTGGCAAATGAAGCGTGGCCTAACTGGGAATATGACATTGTAGAGGCAGAAAACAGTCTATCTAGATTTGAGGTACCCTGGCTTGGTCTTGCTCTGGCCTGATGCCAGCCCAAATCAAGCAGTTGGCTGGTAGAGAAGGTGTATGTTTTGATGATGATCGCATTAACAAGGAGCACTGATGGTCTAGGGGAAAGGACACGCAACCCCAAGTGTGAAATAGAGGAAGGAGCCAGTTTGGATGAGCAGCCAGCCAGGCATTATCTATGCATGCTCTGCAGGGTCTGAGGGAGCTCTGCTGCTGCCAAAAGGTTGTGATCCCCCTCCTTAAGCGCTGCTCCCTTGCGATGTGCTCTGCAGCTGCAGGGGATGGGCAGAGGTGGTGCCCTGCGGGCACGGGCACAGCTGGAGCAGCTGGGACAGCCCTTCCGTGGAGCCAGGTCCAGGGAAAACTGGTCCAGCTGCAGAAACAGCCCTCTTGCCTCACCCCCGTAGCCAGGGCTGAGCTGTAACAATCTGGGGATATGCTCATGAGGTAATTAATTGACCAATCCAAATGAGAAAAGCAAGGTTGAATTATTTATAGTATATTAACGCTGTTGGCACAGGCAGGAAATGCTAACAAACTGCAACAGGCAAAACGCTGAAGTGACCGAGTGCTTATTGACGAGTGGGAGCCAGGGATCTGTTTTCAATAATCTGAGTGACAGCCAAGGGAATAGTGAAAGACTTTTTATTTTTTTTTAATTTCCAGATTTATAATGCTCATTTCTCTGGTGCTGCATCATTTGTAAAGAACCCATCACCCCTCTGAGGCATTAGGAAGCTTTTCCCCAGCACGTTGTTAACAAAGTTAAGCGGGCTGCCAGCTCTCAGTGGCGGTGGGTGGTGGTGAGGGACCTGAGTGGAGCTTGTAAGGGAACCACAGCCAGTCATGGGCTGATGCCCCCACCAGTTTACATCTACAGCTGACTTGGCCAGGCAATGACAACAGGATTGAAAAGTAGCAATAAGGCGTGCTGTCTGCCAAATAAATACACTCTGATCACAATCAAGGGGAAGATCTGATGAAGAAAGACGGGAGATTTTAATGCTGTTTTTCTGATTAGAGCAGTACTTAAAATAAGGTATAAATTCTGCAGTGCATAATAACTCCAGAACATGAATATATTTGCTCACTGTGGCCTCTCCTTTGCTTTGCATTAATTTAACTTTACTTTTTCTATCCTACTTCTGTTCTTGTCCGGACCAGTTGATCGGGATGCTGCTGGCATGCTGTCTGTCCCGGTTTATTACTGCTAACCAGTATGAGATGGTGTAACAAGGTGAGCTGTCCCTGCTTTCCATGCATTATGCTATATATGCCCCAGTATATTGTCACGGCTGTGCTGCTTCTGCTGAAGATAGCAGGCAAGTTTCAGGTGCTCAGCATGTTCATCAAGAATAAAGTTTTCCCATGGGATTCTTTGCTTTGTGGTTTCATCCCAAATGTGGTTTCATTTTGGTGGGAAAAAGAGGGAAGTGTACTGTTGAATGTTTTATCATTTCAGTTTTCTTCTTGAAAAGAGAGGGCAAAATATCTTCCATTAATACTGTTAGCAACCAAAGCAATCCCCTTCTTTTCTTTTTTTTTAATCTCCTCTTCTCTCCAGTCTTTCAGGAGAGGGAGGTCCGGAGCCTGTCTGAAGATCAGGAGCTGCAGAACTGGAGAAAGACTGCAACGAATGTTATAGCACACACTGTCTCTCGCACACACACACGCACACCCACACCCCCACAAGCAAGCACGTGCGCGCGCACACTCGCACCCCACCTCCCGAACTCTGTCCCATGCGTAGTGTACCATTCTGTGAAGTACCGCGGTGCCACCGGGAGCAGCCGCCTCCCCTCGGCCTCCGGACCCCGACCCCATCCCCGCGGCTCGGAGTAGGACGGCACCGTATGTATGTTCTTGGTCACACAGTAGTTGCATCGTAAGTTAACAAAGGTAATTCATTAACAGCATTGATCGGGCTGTGCATGTAGTGACTGGAGGGCACGATTAGCCTTTCACCATGGTTAATGTGTTGCACACGTTCATATAAACCGGTATATGAAATATCTATTCTTTCGGTTTTATCTTAATTTCTTGTTTTGTTTATTGCTTTACTAAGGTTTTCATCGTTTCCCCCTTCCCCGCGCCTGCGCCCCTTCCCCAAAAACAAAGGAATCAGTAACATAACATAAAGATACTTGAAAATGATGTTGAAATGTTGTGCTTGAAGGGAACCGCTATTCCTGATGTTCTTCTACATCTTTGATTCTTACTCAGTGTTGTATGCCTAGTGCGTATCCCGGTAGGCTTGTCTAGTGCATTTTGCCTCTGAACCTGATCCTGTGTAATACTGTTATTAAGCTGTGTTGTTGCTTACTGTGAAGGCAGGAATTTTGCTTCCTTTATTTTTATTAGGTAGCTATGAACTAATTGAACTATGCTGTACTGCGGCCTTCATACCTTTTTCCTGTTCTTTCTTTTTCTTTCCTTTTGCATTGAGGTTGCAGCCACCAAATACATTGTTGAATCAAATCAAAATAAAAACACACAGACAAAAAAAAAATCACAAAAAAACAGGCATATGAAATATTTTTGGGGGAAAGCAAAAGTTTAAAACCTTTTTAAAAAAATAGGACTTTTTTAATAATGCCTCTGTCTAGCATGCCAACGAGAATGCATTGATATTGTGAGTATTTGTGATATACGTATTAATAAATGGAACCATTACAGATTTCTAGCTGCTTCCTTTTCATTCTTTAGTCGTAACAAAACTCTTTTGAGGGGGGACATGAACATGAAACACAAGTGCACAGCTTGGAGTGACATGTCTTTATGCATATTTTGACTACCTTGCTTGTGACAAAAAAAACATTACTGCCCTGGGAAAAAAAAAGAGAAAGAGCTGGAATTGTTTCAAAACTCCTAGTTTCAAAACTCCTAGAAAAACCTTCCACGCATGGTTTCACCATGTGACAAATACATACCCTCTGCTTTGCAGTGCTTCTTCTTGTGACTGCTAGCTATCTGCAGTGTTTAATTACCCCATCGTTAGCACTGCGTGTGCTTTTGGCATTGAGCATTTCTCTCTGGTTTTGGTGAGGTTGGAGAGAAGAGGGATTTGGGGTTGAGGCGGGTAGGTAGTACCCATCTTTGCTGCGTTTGTGGAAAGGCAGGCACTTATCTCTTTCTCATTTGAATACATGAAGTGCTGAAGGTCTGATGGAAAGCCCATGAAAGTTTAAACCTGGAAATTTTGGACCCAGCCCTTGGGTTGGCAATTTGGACAAAGATGATCTGAGGAGAGAAGCCACTACAGCCTTCCAGCTGTGGAGGAGCTGTGCACAGCCAGTACAGCTGCCGCAGTCCCAGCCCATCCTCCCTCTGTCTGTCCATCTGCCAGTGCCACCCACCCGGTTACTGCGACCCTCGGCCCAGGGGGGCTGCCCTGCCTGGTGCCTCCAGCATCAGCCCCCCATGGACCTTTCAGTGGTGCTGGTGCGGTGGCTGCGCTCTCACCCACAACCATGAAAGGCCTTGCAGCCACACGGGCAAAACCTGGCAGCATATGCTGAGGCAGCATGTCTTAAAAACCTCGGTGGCATCCTTTGGCTTTATTCAGAGAGCACTTCCAGAGCAGGGAAGAGAAATGGAGATTTGTAAATGAGAGAAGAGGGAGCTGGTCCACAAATTTAAATCTGCTCTGAATAAAACATATACCGTGAGGGAGCAGGCCAGCTTCAAACATGGAGAGCACCAGTACAGGTCCTGCATAAATGCTGGGCAGTCTGTCTGTGCTTTGCTGGGGACAAAGCCATTCAGCACAGGTTGCAGCACTCGCAGTCCCTTCTGAGGGCTTAAAAACAGTCACAGCCACTCACTCCGTTGCTGGGGCTACGCGATGCTGGAGCGATGCCCTTCTCCCGCCAGCACAGGAAGCTTGCGGGGGGATGTTCTTCCACACCAGAAAGAACTGGCCCACAAGCCTCCCCAGTTTCCCTCCCCTATTTATTCCCAGGCAGGTCTCCCCTGTCCCATGGAGGGGAGGGACGGAGGCCAAAGCTGACACCTCCTTCCTTAGGAGCCGCCAGTGACTTTCCGGAGTGGAAAAGCACCAGCCTCTTCTCAGTTTTCTTTCCTTTTTTCTTTTTCCTTTTTCTTTTTCCTTTTTCTTTTTTTTTCTTTTTTCCTGAAAGAAAGAGTTGTTTGTGCTAAGAGCTCTTTCTTTTGAAGATGCTGATGTTGTGTGACAGGTCAGCAGGCCCCCAAACTGCTCCAGCTTGCCCGTCTCCATTCAGTGAAGCATGTGCTCAGCTTTAAGGCGTAAGCATTGAATTAAGTCCATTCAGCAAAGCCCTTCAGTGCATGCTCAATTGTTTCCCTTGGCCCAGCAGCACTCCTGCATGTGTGGGGTAGGTGTGTTAATTGGGCTCTCAACAGCTTCCATGGAGAGGATCAGGCT
Source organism: Caprimulgus europaeus (assembly GCA_907165065.1). The sequence goes on along the minus strand of OU015523.1, from coordinate 36,031,237 downwards.
GGTGAAGGACCCACCAAGAGCTTCCCTGGTGAAACCCCCTGGCTCAGGCTGGGGCCAGCAGCAGCAGCTCCAGTGGGGAGGGCTGAACTAGCTGGCACGGTGGCATCCCCTGCCCTGGGCACAGCATCCCTGCACTTCTGTGACTCCCTCCTGGATGGAGGAGTGAGGTGGTGGAAAGGAAGCAAAGCTGGAGCTGGCAAGTATGGGTTAATGTCAGCCAGGTGGATATGTGTGGGATTTCAGCCTGGAGAAGAGAAGGCTCTGGGGAGACTTTATTGTGGCCTTTCAATACTTGAAAGGGGCTTATAAGGAAGATGAGGACAGATTTTTTGCAGGGCCTGTAGTGATAGGACAAGGGGAAATGGTTTAGAGCTAAAGGAGGGTAGATTCATGCTACATGTAAGGAAGAATTTTTCTATTATGAGGTGCCAGAACAGGTTGCCCAGAGAGGTGGCAGAAGCCCCATCCGTGGAAACATTCAAGGTCAGGTTGGATGGGACTCTGAGCAACCTGATCTAGTTGAAGATGTCTCTGTTCACTGCAGGGGATTGGACTAGATGACCTTTAAAACTCCTTTACAATGCAAACCATTCTATGACTCTATGATTTTCCCTCAAGAGGTGAAGCTGCCATAGGGTACCAGGGAGATTTGCCTCAGGGGCATGAGCTGAATTGGTGGCAGAAAGGGCCAGCTCCTGCTGTGCTGGGCTGGCTCTGGTTGCCTGGTCCATCCCCAAGCAAATGGCATTCACTGCAGTCACTGGACCTGAACTGGGCAAAAGGCAGCTAGGCATATTTGGGAGTCAAAGTGGTTGATGGGGCAACTGGATGAGTCCCAGGAGGAGTGGAAGGAATGGGGCATGGCTGAGGAACAGGGAGTAGAAGATGGGGGACCATGAGAGCAGGAAGAAAGGGTGTTGAGACCACCTCAGTTTGGCTCTGGTGAGCTGCTAGCTTGGTTTGGCTGCAAGGTGGACCAGCATCCTTAGCTGGCACATACATCTCGTCCTGAGCAGACTTCCAGGGCTTGTTTCTGCTTAGGAGAATGGCCCTAAGCACTGCTGAGCAGATAATGTGTTGCTGTGAAGGTGTTTAGTTTTGGGCAGAAAGTTGCCCTGACTGTTGCTGTGGGCTCAGTGGAAAGCGAGGTGCCCCTGGGATGTGGTATGAGGACTTCTCAAGTGAGCTCTGGAGTACGCTGAGCAGCGCATTCCCTCTTGGTGGGGATGTCTCAGCTGTCACCTGCAGGCTGTGGCCAGGTAAAACTCAGGTTGCATCTAGCCCTGCCTAGCCTGGGACTGCTGGGTGAGCCTCATCCGGGGAAAACTCGTCTTTCTTGTCATTTAGCCCATTTTTCTCACTAGCATCAGGCTGCAGCTCTGGGAGCAGATGGCAATACTGGAGGGTCTGCCTGGCTGCCACCATCCCTGGACAAGCATCGCTGCGGAGGAGATGGGCTTTGCAGGACTGCTTGAGGGATTTCAGCCGGTTGCTCCTCAGAGGACTCAATGCAGGGGCTAAAATGATTTTATCGTCTGTGACTCTTCCCCTTGACTTTAATGGCTCATTACCATTTAAGATAATTTTAAGATTAGCAAATAAATTTCCTGCCCGCCAAGCCCCATGCACTATTTAGTTAACAGTGTATAAAATACCTGACATCCCACTGGAGGGGCGGGATTGATCGGGATGCCAGACTTCTACCAGGGCGGAGTTAGGGCTGCTTCAGCACCAACCTGTATCATAAAAATAGAAATCTTCATTTCTGTTGTGTCACAAATGACACTCCTGCTATTTTGTGTATAAAAGTGTTTTACCTGCAAAACATGTGAAATCTGGTCAACCTTCTGCAGGCTACTTTTATCAGCTTGGCTTAATTTTGAAGAAAAAGCAACCTGTTGCTTTTGCCTTTTGCTTGTCATTGGACCTGTTTGTTGAAGTGTTTTATTCAAAGGGGGTTTCGTTCTTGCCCACCGTGACTGGAGATATTTGGTACCTGAGAACTCATTAAAAGCAAGCTGTGCTGAGGCAGCAGCTCTTTAAGCTCAGGAGTCTGTTCTGCTCTGCAGTAACTACCGTGTGGCTATTTTTGGTCTCTGCTGAATCTATCTATAGGTGATACCAAGTACTTATTTTAGATTGCAGCCCTTCTGTGTAATCAATAACTGGGGTGTGCATATATACATACAGGCATATATAACATCCCTGGTGTGCTATACAATGATGTAACTCATACCATGATGTACATTCCCAATACAACTACTGAATCACCAGAATGCTATTTTTTATTCACCCTACTCATGTAACACAGTGTCTTGGCCAAGACTTTCAGAAGCACGAGATTTTGGGCCAGCCTCTGGAGGCATTTCCAAAATGCTGTAGCTTTCAGGAAGTGCCGTGTGACCTACCTTTTGGGAATCCAGCCCTTTCAAAACCTTTTAAGACACTCAGAAGGGAAAAGTCATTTTTGAAAGCCCTATCTGTTCTTAAAGTGGAGGTTATTCATCCACACAAAAAACAACAGCATTTTTAAAAAGCAATTATTTCCAGGGGGGAAGTAAGGACAGATTTCTGGCTGGCATGGAAGCCATGGTTTGCGTGCTGTATCTTGTTAAGTAAAGAATCAGAAATCACGATGTGAGAGAAGGAGAACTGGATAGGTGGAGGGAGAAAAAAGCAAAAAACAAACACCCCCCCCATCCCCCATATAACCCTCTATATTTCAGAAGGGTTTGAAACAGGAAGTTTTTCAACCTGACTGTATCCCTGGCACAGTGGTGCAGCGATCTCCAGCTCTGAGCTGGGCAGGCTCAGCAGCTCAGGCCAGAAGCAGTGGGTCTGCAGTCTGGTCCAGAGGGGACTGCTGCCTGCCAGGACAACTGGATGTCCTCCTGATGGTGAGAGCAGCCTTCTGTGGGAGCCTGCAGGCATCAGACTGCAAGAAACTACCATGGTTCACATGCAATGAAATTCATGGCCAATGTCAATCCGTGGCACTACCTGAGGCTTTGCAGGAGCAGTTTGACACTGGTAGTGTCTTACTCTGGCTCCCATGGGCTTACTGTGCTTCTATGGCATTTACCTTTGTGGTGGGTCTAGCCTGGCTAGCAGCCAAACACCAAACAGGCATTCACTCACCCTCTCACAACGGGACGGGGAAGAGAATTAGAAGGGTAAAGTGAGAAAACTCGCAAGTTGAGATTAAAAAAAAAGAAAAGAAATAAAATAATTATTAAAATTAATAATAAAAATAACAGTAATAATAACAACATACAAATGAGTGGTGCACAGGCCAATTGCTCACCACCTTCCAACCGATGCCCAGCTAGCGATCCCGGAGCAGAGATAATCCCAAAACCAAAACTGCAATCCCGGAAGAGTAAGCCTGAAGGATCCAAGGGAAAATCCCCGGAGCTTTCTGGTCAACCCTCATTAATATACTGGACATGACATTATATGATATGGAACATCCCATTGGCATATCCAAATGCCAATTTGGGTTTGGGATTGCTAATTACTAAGCTTCCCCCTGCACCAGTCTTTTGGACCTGCAGACTAGCAAAACACGGGGAGGTTGGAAATGTCCTTCATCTTTCAGTAACAGCTAATAACATTAGTATGTGATCAACATTCTTCTCATAACAAATCCCACACTGAAACCAAAACACAGCTATTCTTGTTACCAAGAAGAAAATTAACTCTGTCCTAGTGAAACCAGGACAACCTTTAATGCCATGTTTGTACATTATTGCTTGCTCAAAAGAACTGGTTAGTGGTTTTGTTCGTTATTTGGTATCTTCAGGCTTGTAGTTACTTGTAATTAAAAGCAAACAAAGAATTGCTTCGAATTTTCTTCACCCTGGGATTCATTGTGACCCAAATGTCAGATGAATAAGTACTTCTCCCGAGCAGAGGAACAGCTACATTGAGCCCGTGGGTTATTGCTGTGTGTTTCTCTATATACCTTCGTGCAGTCCTGGTCCTTGCAGGGCAAGGTGGCATTTAACCTTGTGGGGAACCAGCCCAAGCCCTGTGCACTCCTTCCCTTTCTGTGCCAGCACCAACAGCCTGCCCAAATCAATGCCATGCCTTGTGGGGGTACAGAAAACAGGCCTTCTCCTGCTGTGGGAATGCATGAGGCAGCCTGAAGGTAGGAGGGTCGGAAAACCCCGGCCAGCACCACAGTGAGCTCGAGCACCAAACTGAACTTCGACTGGCATTGTCCACCCGTCCTTGTAATGTTGGGGTTTCCCGATGCTTATCCCGATAGCCTAGGTGCTCCCTGTTTGTTTGGACTATGCATTGTAACTGCTACAATGTGAAAGGGAAATCAAAAAGCTAATCAAAATCATCTTCATGAGACCCATTCAATAAAAAAGTTATTGGCAATTAGCAGCTTTTTTATAAAAAAGTAATTAGCCCTCCTGCCCTGAGAATTAATGAATGCTTTTCATTACACCCCAAGGGGTAATCAACCCAACAATAATCCACTTCAGATGAATGTTGTTCTAAAACAACATTGTTTGACAACACAGGCAGCAGGATGGTCACAAACAGGAGGCAAATCCTACTGTGGTGAACTCTGGGGCGGGTCAATTAAAAATGGAAGGCCATTCATAATTTACTCAGATTAGTGTGGTAGACTCAACTTCTTATTCATTAAGAAGATGAAGGAAAGTTTACAAACAGAGCAGTGCTTCATTTGCCCCTAGGTGCGAGGCTTAGGAAGCCGATGGAGATTCCCTAGTGCTGGTTATTACCTTTTGCTGAATGTACCTGTAGAGCTTGACCAGATGGAACATGACTTGGCTGCATGGTTGTCTGGATGTGGCAATGTCACTGTCTGGGAGGTGTTTGACAGCTGAATGGCAGAGGGATGTGTGTCCCTGCAGTCTCCCCTTCACAGCTTAACCCACTGGCACCACAGGGAATGAGTACCAGGCAATGGCACCTCTCCTCCCTTGCTCCTATTTGATTGTTGGCATTTTCAGCATGATACGCTTTGGTGCAGATGGAAAAAGCACACAGTTTGGTGGCTGTCCTGCTCTGACAGCCCATCTGCAGTCATCACAGCCACCTGGTTCTCTGCAGAGCGGTAAGGCATGGTGCAGGAAGGTGCTCCCTGTCAGAGGAAAGCCCTTGAAGAGACAAACAGATAAAGCAACGATTTCCCTTCCCCTGCCCCGGGAGCATCCTTGCTGCTCTGTGGGTCAGCGCTCCCCGACCCATGTGTGGCCCTTGCTCAGCCTGGGTCTGGTGGGGACCAGGCTGCTGACATAGCCTCCTGCAGCCAGGTTTTAAAAGCTTCCCCATCACATTTACAAACCTGAGAATGGAAGTAAAGAGCTGAATCCTCCCCTTCAAGCTGGGCTGCCAAATTAGAAAAAAGGTCCAGGATGACTTGGTCCCCAGAGCTCTCCCTCTGGAAATACAGTAGGTAATGGGAGGTCTAATTAAGGAGGCCAGCAAAAAATTTACATGCTGCAGATAAGATCTTCCTTGCCCACTTCTCCCCTTACCATCTCACACTTATTTGCTAGGAAGACCATTCCCACCCTGAAGGCAAATAGGTGCCTTCAGCCTCTCCTCCTTTACAGCTTTCCCTGCTCTCCCCTGGGCAGCAGGGACTTTCTACCCCATGGAGGGGCAGAGGACTGCCAGGAAATGGTGCTGCAGCCCCGAGGGACAATGTGTGAGCACTGGGAGCAAGAGTGGCAGCCGGCTCAGGAGCCAACACAAATTTTGATAGCCACCTCTACCAAATGTCGCCTTGGTGGCCGCGTCTCTGCTACTGCTCTCGCTCCACTCTGTGTGCAGCAAGATAAAACACCCAGGTGAGTAGTAAATGCAATGATTGCTTAATTTGCATTGCGGTACTGACTGGAGGTGATAGTGCAGTATCAGAGCACCTTCTCACTGGATACGTCAAGGAAATGCAGACATGCCATGGAGCTAAGGCTGTAGGTGTAAGGATAGGAACAAACAGGGGCGGAAAATAAGACAAGAATTAGGCAGCGTGGAGGCTGTTGGGATCAGTGCAATGAGCACAGGGCTGCGTTGCAGTTGCTTTAGGCAATCTCAATCCTGGCATTTCGTAGGTTATGGTTGCCTAATTTTGCAGCTGTAAGCTTCTTTGAGTACTGTGGTGGGTTGACCCTGGCTGGATACCAGATGCCCACCAAAGCCCACCCTACCACTCCCCCTCCTCAACTGGGTAGGGGGAGAAAAATATAACAAAAAGCTCATGGGTGGAGATAAGGACAGAGAGAGATCACTCACCAATTACTGGCACGGGCAAAACAGACTCGACTTGGGAAGAAACCCCAAATCTAATTTGTTAACAATCAGACAGATAAATAAAACCAAATCTTAAAACACTTCCCCCACCCCTCCCTTCTTCCCGGGCTTAACTTCTCTCCTGATTTCCACCTCCTCCCCCCAGTGGCACAGGGGGACAGGGAATGGGGTTGGGGTCAGTTCATCACACGTTGTTTCTGCCGCTCCTTCCTCCTCAGGGGGAGGACTCCTTCCCCCGCACCACCGTGGGGTCCCTCTCACGGGAGACAGTCCTCCACCAACTTCTCCAACGTGAGTCCTTCCCATGACTGACAGCTCTTCACGAACTGCTTCAGCCTGGGTCCATTCCATGGTGTGCAGTCCTTCAGGAAGGGACTGCTCCAGCGCGGGTCCCCCACGGGGTCACAAGTCCTGCCAGCAAACCTGCTCCGGCGTGGGCTCCTCTCTCCATGGGCTACAGGTCTTGACAGGAACCTACTCCAGCACAGGCTTCCCACGGGGTCACAGCCTCCTTCAGGCATCCACCCGCCCCGGCGTGGGGTCCTCCATGGGCTACAGGTGGTCATCTGCACCACCATGGACCTCCAGGGGCTGCAGGGGGACAGCCTGCCTCACCATGGTCTTCACCACAGGCAGCAGGGGAATCTCTGCTCTGGCGCCTGGAGCACCTCTTCCCCCTCCTTCTTCACTGACTTTGGTGTCTGCAGAGTTGCTCACATCTTCTCACTCCTCTCTCTTGCTGCAAAGTGTGCAGCTTTTTTTTTTTTTTTCTCTTCCCCTTTTTTTCTTAATTAAGTTATCACAGAGCTTGCCACACCAGCTCTTTATGGGATGGTGGAACAGGACTGCTCAGCTGCCGGCCCACTGCAGAGAGGGGCGATAAAGGGGATGCTCACACAGAGCACCCAGCCCCCAGGCAGGTTGATTCCCATGCTGTGTCATAATTTTAGTATAAAGGGAAAGAAAAAGTCCCTCAGTTTAATATTCGCTAGAGTTTTATCCCCCTCTTTTTTGCTGGAAGGGATGGCAGGCCTCCAGGGAAAGTTTTACAAGGAGGAAAAAAAATATTTTCTTTACAGTTTTCCAAAGTTTTCAGAAGTTCAACTTGCTGTAATTAGCTTTGAAGCATGCATTAGTAATCACTTAACTGCCACATTTGAATTATCTGAGCTCAAGGATTACTTTTTTGTAGTATAATGGTATTTAAAATTAATGTATTTCTATTTGAATTTCAATTTTCACTTTTTAGAGAGTTGCTCTTTTTTCCACTGATTTTTGCTTTTTTAACAAATGAAATGGATGAAGACTTGGTGGAATCTTACTGCAGAACCAAGGAAGATCAGGGCTAGGTCTCATATGGATTAATACAGAGCTCTGGAGTCTGTATTTTCCATCATTAATTTTCTTGCAGTAGCAGGAAAGGAAATTTTTGCAGGCATGGTTGAAGCCTGGAAAGGAAGGGATCCTTTAATGCCATCACAGCCACAGTGCCAAGAAACGCTAGCTGCTAGTACCTGCACCTAGGACAGGACAGACTCTAAGACATAAAGGCAGCTACAAGCTCAAAACTAGGTGGAGTTAAAGATTGAGTATGTTTTGGTTCAGTAGGAGCTGTGACCCAGCCCAAAGGTGCACTTACTGAGGTGGGAGATGCTCATAGACCTGTCCTATAAATTACCTGTCCCACAAAACTCCCCTTAATAGAGCACTTAAGGAACCCATCCCGAGTAGGCACAGCTCTTGTGGTTTAAGCCCAGCCAGCAATTAAGCACCACACAGCTGCTTAATTGGGATGCAGCAGTGGGATGGGGGAGATAATTAAGAAAAAAAGAAAAAAAAAGTAAAACTTGTGTGTTGAGATAAAAACAGTTTAATAAGATAGAAAGGGAAGGGTAAATAATAAAATTATTAGAATATACAAAACTATCTATGCACAATACAATTGCTTACCAATACAATTGTCCCCCAGCCAACTCCCCCCAGTTTATATACTGGGCATGACATCATATACACAATATTCTTTTGGTCAGTTGGGGTCAGCTGTCCTTGTTGCGTCCCCTCCCAGTTTCTTGTGCACTCCAGCCCCCACTGGCAGGGCAGTATGAGAAGCTGAAAAGCCCTTGACTAAATGTAAATACTGCTTAGGAACAAGTAAAACATCAGTGTGTTATCAACATTATTCTCATCCTAAATCCAAAATGCAGCATTATACCAGCTACTAAGAAGAAAATTAACTTTATTCCAGCCGAAACCAGGTCAACAGCAAACATGAAGCCTGGGCAGTCATTATCTACGAGCTGCCCTGCACTGGCTCCTGGGCCAGGTCTGTCAGCCCTTGGTAGCCTGTGGGGTGGCCACTATCCTCCCCAGGATGCTGCCACCACCATGGGGTAGCACGACCAGCACCTCCTCTTCCCCCTGGCTCCCCGTCTGGACGGCTTTGCCAGGCTTCTGGCCTATTTTTTAGCAGAAACAGAGCTGGGTTTCTTTTTCAGTAGTTAGAAAGTGCTGCATTTTGCTTTTCAACCTGTGGCTTCTTATGAGAGAGACACTGATAACACACCAGTGTTTGCATTTTTGTCACTGGAGGTGAAGGACTTTGTGTTCTGTTAGTCTGCAAGTGCAAGATCCAAGGGGGTGAAGAATATTTAAATTAATAAAATAAACTGGCATTTGGGTATTGCCAATGGGATATTCCATATCATATCCTGTCATGTTCAGTATATTAGTGATGGTCTCTTTCTCTTTTAGCTCTCTGGCTTTCACTCAGGCTCTCATTGTTCCAGGATTGTGGTTTCGGTTCAGGACTGTTGCTCCTCTGGGATCACCACCTGGGAACTGGCCAGGCTTGTCAGTGGGTGGTGAGCAGTTGCACTGGGTATCACTCATTTGCATATTTTGTTACTATTATCATTATCACTACTAATTTAATATTTGTATTATTTTAAGCTTTATTTTATTTCTATTATTAAACTGTTCTTATCTCAACCTACAAGCCTCCTTACCCTTGCCCCCCAATCCTCTCCCCTATCCCCTGGGGTGAGGGGGAAGTGGATGAACGGCTGTGTTGGCTGCTGACCAAGGGCTACCTCAGGGAAACTAGCACAGGTGCAATTCAAGAGCAAAGGCTGACAGAGTAAGGAGAGGGACAGCTTTGCTCTTTTTTCACATTTTATCCCATCTTTGAATAGCTTCCTTCCAGTCCTGAACTGAATGTTATGTGCCTAAGTTTCCCAGTTTCCCTGTTAGAAAGGGATGTAGTGACGGTAGGGTGGGAGATGCACAGAAATGCAGACTGCTCCTGGGCCACTAGAGTAAGGAGCTCAACTCCTTCCAGCTACAAAGTTGCAGTCTCCCTTAAAAAAAGCAAAAAAACCCAACAAGAACCCCCAAAATTATAGTAACTTTTGAACCTGAACTGTTCCTTTGTTGTTTTTCTTTTTTATTATTTCCTAGTGGATCAACTGATGCTTGTTTAAATAATGGCAAATGCATCTCTCTTTGGATGACTGAGACGATTAATAACGGCTCTTTACTAGAGTCAGACTCTGCTTCTGCAAAGGTGCTGAAACTCCAGCCCAAACAAGGACCAACTGACCAGTTCAGATCATGGTGGCAGCTGCATCAGTGGTGCTGCTGGGCAAGCCATGGGCTCCAGTCCCCAGTCCCTGACGGCCAAACTCCTGCTTTCCCCAAAAGCAGCCTATGGCTGGATGCTCAAGGGACAGTTGTGTTAAAAATGAATGCTGGAAATGCCATGAACTATTTCTTTGGGCCTGAAGTGGCACAGCAATGTGACAGTCCTTCGTTAGGTTGAAGCTCAACCTGTCTGACCAGTGGCCAAATCATCACTAATGTTCTCGCTGTGTTGCTGCCTGCAATAAAATTCCCTGCAGCACTGAAGGAGGCAAATTTCAACGCTGGCTGCCCATGCCAGGAGGGTTTCAAATGCTGGGCACCCTGCACAGTTACAATAGTCAGGAGGCAAAGTTTAGCTGGAGCACAAACAAGCTGTTGTGATTGCCATTGGCTTGTTTGCAGACTGAACAACCTATGGCTGTTACTGTTCCTCAGCCTCCCTAATTCTCTCTTGTTAATCAGAGTCTTGTATTGGAGAATAATTGGAGCTCCTTTTCTTTATAAGTAGGATAAGGTTTCCAAGGCCACACTGGTCATCTGCTTGTGGTCAAAGAAGGCATGTTGTGTGCACCCATGTCCAGAAACTCCCAGCAACCTCTGTCATCTCTCTAGGGAAAAAATAAGCTGCTTTTAAGACAGGGATTGCAACAAGGCACTCTGTGTGTGTAGTGCCTTCCTGCTGCCCAAAGAAGGCAAGGATAGAATCAGCAGGTGAAGAACGAGGCCTTTCCATCTGCAGGACCTCATTCACCTTCTGATGAGGCCAGAGCAGTGCCCAAGGGTGGCTAAGGATGGCACAGGGTGCCGTACCCCCACCTTGCCCAGGCCACACTGCTTGCCCCGGCACTGGCACGCCAGGGAGCTGAGGTAAATGGTAGGGCTCATGTCCCACGGGAGTCTCCATCCCTTCTTTGGCAAACACACAGGCTGCACCCAAAAGACATTTGGGAATTCACCCCTTCTGTGGCAAGTCTGCCAAATTGGCAGGGGAGCATAGAGCAAAGGGCCTGGCTCTTCTGCCATGCTGGAGTTATTCTGGTCTAGCTGATAAACCCTGGATTGTGCTGAGGAGGACACAACCCACGGGCCAAACTGCAGGGGTCTAGAAGAGCTGCCTTTCTCAGTTCTGACAGTCCCTTCCAGCCCCATGTTGGTGCAATTTTCAACACTGCATTCAAAGATCAAACTTTTTCATTTTTTTTCCTCCCCCAATTAATATTCTCAATGTTTTAGTTCCTTGAGAAAGATGCCCACCTGTGCCACCTACAGAAGGTACCAGTGAGGGTGCATCTAAGGCATGGTCCCAAGACAGCCCAACAACCAGGGGCTGGTTGACTAAACTGAGTATATTAGCAGCAGCCTGATGAACTGGCCTGTAAAAATATTAAAGTGGGAGATGGGCATGATACACCAGCACCTCATGTGAACTGCATCTTCTCTGCTTTGTGTAGGTTGATGAGTAGAAGAATCCCTAGCCACAAAAAACCCTATATGGATTTTCCAGTTTATCAATGTACTTTATTTTTACCACTTATCCTTCGGGGAAGAAATATGATCAGATAAACCATGCTTAGGTGACATTTCATATACTGAGTATTTTCTGTAAAGTAAAAAGAAAGTGCATGGTGGTAGCCATATTTGTGTATGTGTGTAAAAGCTATTATGCCATGTATCATCATCATCATCATCATCATTGTATCATATACCTGTATACCTTATAACCTGACTGAAATTGAATATATTTATTCCCTTATGGGAAGGGAGAGTACACGACAGGGGAAGGACAAATTGAAAGTGACTTGAGTGCGTTTAAACCTGATACATGTTTCTGAGAGGTGCCTTTCCAGAGCAGCAGAGCTATATTTGGTAGGTCAGCAGAGTGGTCCCAAGCATGGGTGTACCAGGTGCTTTCTTTGAGGTATTCCCAATGGCAGCAGTACTCTGCTTGTTCCGGAACACGAGCAAAGGGGATGCTGAGTTTCACAACCTCTGTCCTTGAGCGCAGGATTGTTGCACCCTTGGATGCCACAGTGGAGCCATCAGGCAGAGGCCCATTGCAATATAACATTGCATCTCCCTCACACCCGTCCAGGAGATTGGGAGACCTAATTTCAGGTCTGCAAGCTCTAACAGTGTCCCCTTCAGCACTATTGCAATTACGCCTGTTACACCACCGCTCCTTACTCCCACTTAATGTATTGTGGCACTTGTGGTGGTGTTGCAACAACAGCTGACAGATCCCCTGCCTTGGCAGATCCACTGCTGTCGGGATGCAGGCACTCACTAATCGGGTAACGCTGTTGTCTTGGTTGTACTAGTGTTTGTGTCTGCTGAGTGACGAGCAGTAGCTTGTGCTCCGCTTTCTGGTGTTTCCCTTTCAAGCTTCACAGTTGTTCTCGCCATTTCACCTCCTGAGCATATCAAAGTTGTTGTGGCCACTTTGCGATAGGGTGGCAGTTCTACCAGGGGGAAGGATGTGCGGTGGCACTCCCTGGCAGCCCTCGTGAGCCTGTCACCGAGGCAGCGCCGCAATCGATGGGAAACAAAGGGCAGTCACCTGGAACTCATCTCAGTTTGGTTTCTGCTGATTGATCTGCCAGCTCCACAAGGGAAAAAGCAAGTTATGCTGGATGCCAAATATTTGTGGGCCCACTCTCTTCATCCCAGGAGCACTTTTAGTTAGGAGCCAGGGAGATGAATGCAGGAGAGGAACCCCCTCTCTCCAGCAGTGGTTGTTTTTGTAAATCTCACTCTAATTTTCTGTAAATCTTGCTCTAATAAGCCCAGGTGTAAAAGAGGTACTGCTGAAACACACAGAGACTCTGATCATCTGGGGCAGGGGGGGGAACTCAACCCAAAGACTTTAGCACCAAAACCACAGGCTTAAAAAAAAAGATTTCTCAATATATAGTCGTGACCACAGGCAAAAGACCTTGGTTTTACGTATTCCTCCAGCTAAACAAGCTTGTTCACCAATGTCTGAAGCCCAGAGCAGCTCCAGCAGCTCTCCAGAAGAGCTCTGCCCATCGCACCACGCAGCCAGAGCTTGTTAAGGGCTCTCACTGCAGGACCTGAACTTTCACGCAGCTCAGGTGCTCGGGAGAAGACTGCCTAATCAAGGAAGGGTACAATTAATAGATTGCCCTCATGCTTGAGATCAGAGCAACTAATCTTGCTAATAACACAATTTCCCACTTTGTCACAGATAAAGGACATCTCATTTAGTGCAAGCTGGAAGAGCCTGCGTAGTGCAAGGCTCAGTCTCTTCACAGAGGTGATCTCCAGCGAAGCGTTAAGCCCAGCAGCAAATCTGAAGCGACCGTATTTCCTAGTGGGTTATTGTGTGGCACCACATTTCCAGCTGACTTTCGCAGTGCCTTGAACACGGAGCTGGGAAGCAGCTCTGGAATACAGCCAGACTAGAAGATGGTGGTGTTGGAGGGCTCCTTGCTGGATGAGTTTACTTTGCTTACTTTAGGAATCTTACTTACTACAGCTCAGCTGCCAGGCTTAGAAGATTAAATATAGGGAATACGGAAAGGTGCTGTGGAAAGAAAATCAAATAAAAGTTTGTCCGTTGGCCTGAGCTAGGTGGGAAAATGGGAAAAAACCACCACAGTGGCACTTTTTGTTGGTTTTAGTGTTGGTTGGAGGTGCAAGGCTGAAAGTGATGGGAAGGTGGGAAGATTTTGACTTCAGAGACAACACATTTACATAAATGATCTACCAAAGATTAACATTCTGCATAAGAACTCAGAAAGAAAAAAAATGAAAACAGCCTTAAAAGAAACAATTAGCCTTGTTAATCTGGCATGTTAAAGAAACTCAATAACTCAAAACTCATCAGCTCTCAACGCATCTTCATTTAGCACCCCACAAGTGTGCAGAATGTCTCCTTATTAGGCTACAGAAAGCAAAGATACATGTCAGCCTCTGCATGGGTGCAAAGATCACAGTGGGCAAAGCAGTGTACTTGCAATAGAAATCAACAAACACAACTGTAACGAGATGCCTAGAAAGCATCAAAGAGCATGTGGCTGGAAATGCTGGAGTAGAGCAGAGAGTGCACACAAAATCCAAGGGATAGGGGGAAACCTTTTCTACAAGGCAGGTTAACGAGACAGATTGGATGCATAATTTGAAGAGCTTCCAACTAGAAACAATGCCAAAAAGTTCAGAGTGGGAAAATCTGGGAGGTGAAGGGTCTTTAGGGGGAAGATAAAAGCAAGTTCAAGTGCAGTGAGAAGACAGTCTGCCAGCTTTGAAGGCTCTCACTAGTGAAAATTCATAGCGATGGTCACAGCTGCACACAGCCACACAAGCAAGCACAGGACCAGAAAACTCATGAGATTTAATATGAAGGTTAAAATTTGCAATGTCAACCTTTCCAGTGAGGGACATCTCTAGACCAGGTAACTGTCACTAAATCCACTAAAGTCAATGAACTTGATAAAGAAAAGCAGCAGGTCATGAGGTTGCATGGATATGAGCTGTCAGGCCTGAGACCAAGAGGGTGCACGTCACCAAATCTACAACAACAACTAACAAAAAACCTTCCCAGGAGCAAGGGGACTAATTGTATCCTTATGAAAGACACAGGGCTGTCACCCAGGGACATAAAGGTATGTCACGGAAAAGACAAACCCTGATCTTGTTACTACTTGCAATGTTTCACAAACATGAAATTAAGGGATTAAAAGAAGCATTACAGAAGAAGAGTGCAGATAGCACAGATTGTAGCATATGAAACAAGAGAAGGCTTTGGGAGAGGAGAGGAGAGGAGAGGAGAGGAGAGGAGAGGAGAGGAGAGGAGAGGAGAGGAGAGGAGAGGAGAGGAGAGGAGAGGAGAGGAGAGGAGAGGAGAGGAGAGGAGAGGAGAGGAGAGGAGAGGAGAGGAGAGGAGAGGAGAGGAGAGGAGAGGAGAGGAGAGGAGAGGAGAGGAGAGGAGAGGAGAGGAGAGGAGAGGAGAGGAGGGGGCAAGAGAGATACCAGGTCTTGCTTTGCATTAGGCAAGATCATGGACATCAGGAAAAGACAAAATTCTTCCACAAATCAGCTGTTTTGGCAGGATTTTATCAGCTGCCAAAGGACCAAGGGATGCTCCAAACCAGAGCTGTGTCAGGATGTGAAAGTAAAGACATCAGCCCCGCAGAGCTAACGGCCCTCCTGTTAAGGGACAGAGACCCCTATAAATTGCTGTAGCTTGATGCAGTCCTGCTGGAGGCTCCAGCATGCACAACAGGCACCACAGCTGAGACTGAGTCTCGAAATAACCTTCTGGAGTCCTTCGAGAGCCAGAAACACTTCACAGCATTATTGTAGGTGCAAGAGAGTCTTGCAGGAATGAAAGGCCCCATTGATGATGTGCCATGCGGGGGCAGGCAGTGATCAGAATCCCAAATTAAGGAGGACATTGAGGCAGCCAAGAAGATACAACCCAAACCTCAGCAGAGCCAGATGTCAATCCCAGACAATTTAATTATGTCTGGAGAAACCAACCGCAAAGGCAGTAAAGCCTGCTGATTATAAGCAACAGTGAACAAGCCGAGAATGAAAGGGGTAAACAGGGAAATTTAGAAATTGCAAAGGAGGTTGAAGTAGGTCAGTGTGTTCACATCCAGTGATGCAACTCAAACCACTTACTAAAGAAACTGCATTGCTCAGATGCAGAGTAAGCATGACAGCTAGAGCAGTGAACGTAGAGAAAGGGTGAGAGCAAGGATCTGAAGCATTTACCCACATTGCCATTCAGTATTTTCTCCTCCTTCCCCTTCAACCACCACAATCAGGCTCATGCTACAGGCCAAAATGCAGCTGTAAATAAATAACAGGACTTTGCCAAGCTATGGCAATGACTGTAAAATATTCCATGGTCACTGGTTCCCACCTTCATAAGTGTCTATATCATTAGGATGGCCATATTTTTTACTCTTAAACTATAATCCATCAAACAGTGTGACATTTGTTGATGTGCAGCACAGACTTAACATGCTTGATGAAGCTTAGATGATGATCAAGTGTCTCTGCTTTTGGAAAGCTGCTAAACTGAAAAAAGTCATTGAAAGAGAGCAAGATGTGCACAGGGACAGCGGAAGAAAGGAGAGGTGGTGTTTCACTCCAGAAATACAGGCTTGAGTAGCTGTGTCCTACAGTGAGCTTTGCAGGAGGTACAACAAGGATAGGGGATCAGTTTGGAAAGACCTGCCAGGCCATGTAGGTCACTGTGCATCCTAGTAGAAGTTGCTCCTAAACTACTGTCGTGCCAAAGAAAAGCAAGAGGCAGGGAGTAGTACCCTGGCAGGTAACGGTGAGTGCCTTCAGAAGTAGGTTGAAAGTTTGGAAGAAGAAGAACATAAATTCAAAATAGCAGCCAGCGTGCCACCCAGTAATTGTCAGTGTGTTCAGCTTGATGAGATGCAGCCAAATGATTTGGAGAAAGCAGAAGCCTCCCATGTGAACACGGTAAAGCCTAATGTGCTCTGTATCTCCAGGAAAAAGGGGAGAGTGAGGAAAGAAATGCAGCCAAAGAGGAAATACTGTAACCAGCAACCAACCCTCAAAGCAAAGGATGGTGTAATCAATCCCCCCTACATATTCCCAACATGAACATTCAGTCATTTAGGGAGTATTCATGAAAAGTGTGGACAAAATATTTCCCACGATGCTGAAAAGGAAAGCATGCAAGGGGGAGTGTGGGAAAGCGTTTTGCAAGGACTCCACACACTGACGTTTAAATGGAGAGAAAACAGCCTGGAGTCCTGGGTTGGACAGTGAGAAGGACCTCTGTGTCTACCCTGAAAGGCAGTCGGGTGGGGGCTCTTCACCCCAGGGCAGCTGATGGAGGGGCTCAGATCAGCAGTGTTAAATCCCTGCTGTTCCTCATGGCTTTATCTCAAGGACTCCAGCAATGCTCATGGCCAAATACTCCAGTAATGCTCCTAAGTAAATAACTCATATCTCAAGCATAGGAGAGCTGTGGAGTTAATTAAACTATTTACAGATTTTTTTTATGTAAGGCCATGACTCCTGGATACCCGCAGCTTTTTTAGGTCCAATCTGCTCTGGGTGATTGGTAGTTAGGATTTTGTCACAGCCTGACTATGACCGTCCTTTCTAACTACCAAAATCTGATCTCCAAAAGAGCCTCCAGCTGTCTCCCATCTCCCATTAATTTCTACTAAAAGTTGTGCATATCCCCATTTGGCAATTGGCTGGAGTTTTGTTTTGTTTTCTCCCCTTGAGTTATTCAAAGAGACATGGAGCTGGATGAGTACATTAGATCATTATATGTCTCTTAAAGTAGTTGCTGGGTTTATTTGAATAGGGATTAGGAAGATTAAGAATGTTTTATTTAAATTATTATAGTAGCCTACAATTTTCAAATGGTAATTTTTGTCCATTATATTGATCTGTAGTTAAAGGATTTTGATGGTTTTTACTACAGTATGGAGAAAGCAGTTAACTATTGCTGCTGTGAAAACCAAAAGTTTCTGAATTTTTTTCAATGGATGCACAAATCCCATTGAAATTCAATGAAAATTGACCCCTCACCCCTGTAAGTTGCTTTGAAAAACTCATTTACAGAACTTCCAGCAGTAACTTTACACACAATTAGTATTTCCTATCAAACATTTTTTATAGAACTTTACATATTGTTATTTTGAAAAACAAACAAATGAAACCGAAACAACAGGAAGGGCATTCCTGACACAGCATTACTGACATGCAAAAGTGTTTCAGCCCTTCCCTTACCTATCTTTATCTCTTAAGTTGTACACCTCAGTTTAGCTATCTGGGTTGCTTGCATCAATATAGTACAGAAGGAGAGTTCAGTCCAGTTTACCCTTCTTTCATCCCAGTTCCACCTCCAGCTGTATCCATTATTTTATCTTATGCCTTTGCAAAAAAATAACTGAGGAGCTTTAAATAACTCTGAGGAGCTTGAAAGAAGCCATCTCAGTTTCCTTTATCAGGGGGAAATATTTGGATGGAGAGCCAGAATCCCACGCATGTTGCTCCCTCAGCTCCACGCTCAGCACATCGCAGCTGGCATAACACCAGCAGCTGGTGCAGGCTTACTGTATCTGAGGTTGCTCCAGCATCTCCTAGCTGTCCCTGTGTTTAACCCAGAGAAACAGACATGGGTTATGTCATTAATTGTTTTCATATGAATCCAAAGAAAGCTAAACATGTACCACCCCTTTCATCTAATGCTTGTAGAGTTCCTCCAGGTGTTGACCCCTATACAAGCCCACTACACTTTGCTGTTTATCCCCATCCGTCAGGATCTAGCCATGCTTGACATTGACCCTCTGGCACAGATCAGGTCAGTGAGCAAGTGCTGACTGCCTGCAGCCCACTTCTATACTTGCTGGCACACTGGGAAGCGAATGCAGCCCCTAATGCCTCATTTCTGCAGCAGCATTATCTGTGTGTTTGCAGACAAGGCCTAAGCCGGGCTGTAGGAAAGGAATGCTTAATTATTTGCTGCCTGGCTCCTGCACGAGGTTCTGCATGAAAACCACGGGATTTTATTCTTCTTGCTGGAGGGAACGGGTTGGAGGAAAATGAAGTGCTTAGAAACCTTTTTTCTCTCCCAATCATGCTGTGTCTGTCCAAATTATTTAGCCATTCTCTGTGCACACTCACTGGGAGAATAATAGTAACAATAACAACAACAATAATAATAATAATAGCTTAATGAAATACTGTAAAGGGAAACTAATTAGTAAGTGTTACAGCACCCTTTCTGTGTGCTCACTAAACTGCAGAGGAAGAATTCATGTCTGGGTACTGATGGCACATGAGTAAGGAGAGCTCAGCCTCCTCTCAATGTGCACTTACTACCAACTTAATAATCTGAAAGGAGTAAAATATAAAGCATTCAGTAATTTTTTCTCTCTGTCTCTTTGTGTATATATCCTCATCCATGCAGAGACTCCATAGCAAATATTTCTGTAAGAATACAAATATAACCCATCCTGCCCCAAATGTTGAGCTGAATTGCAGCTCAGCAGCAATACTTTCTAAGGCTTTTTGGTGGCTGCTTCTCTGCCTTTGAACACACCTTTGGCACTCAAGCCCTTGGAAGAAGAGCATTTACAAGTCTGGGTCTGAGGCATTGTCTGGTGCGTGCTCGGTACCTTTTAGGATCTGTGCGATCGCACATCACTGCGCATCTCATAAAATCAGCTCAGTCTTGCTTATGCACTCACAGCACAACTCCCATCCGAAATCAGCTCCTTGTGTTGACAGGAGATTGGTTCTGGGGTGTCTTATCTTCAATAATGCTCACAGTTTGCCTAGTCTAGCCAAGAAAACAATGAATAAGACATCACCCATTTAAGTCCTGGATTCCTTGCTTTAATGTGAAAGAAACCCTGACATTTTTTGCCAGAGCAGGGCTCTGTCTGAAAGTCTTTGTCTAACATTTCTTCTCCCTCCACTGATGTGCACTGTACCGCAATCCATGTGATGGCTTTTGTCTTATCCAAGGAGGGACTGGACTTCAACAAGGCTACAAAAATGTAATGCATTCTGAGAAAATTACTTTAAAAGCAGAAAAAGGAATCTTGAAAAGCACTGTGAGATGTAAGCCATTACGTAAAAGGTCGGCTGTTATCGTTATTACTTTATTAGTCATTATTGTTGATAATGATGAAAGTGCTCGCCTGTCTTCAAAAAGGTCATCGTTTCTGCTGTGACTCAGTTCCATTTTGAGAGCTGAAGTCTTCATCCCTTCAACTCTGTGTTGATTCACTTTGAGTTTGCTAAGGAAGCAAAACTAATTCAATCCATCTGTTGATTTTCAATCCAGGTAACCTCAACAGTTTTTAAATTCACTGGCCAGTTTAACCAAATGTGACAGAAGGCTAAAGATGTCCAAGACAGAAATTTCCTGTGGGTTGCATGAAAGCAGGAAGGGGGATGGAAAAGACCCTATTAACATTCCCAGCTGAGGGAAAGGGTACTGTGAGAGCATGACTGCTGTTGCGCAGTGCAAAGTCCTCTTAGGTGCTCAGCCTTAAGCCATGAATCTGTAGAAAACCAGGTCTCACTGGATCTTGTCTTCAAACACTTCTTTTATTATTCCCTCTTGATAGCAAACCCAATAACCTCCTAAGCAAAGATTCTAATTGTAGATGACAACGTAGCCTGTGCTAGCATGTAAAATTAAGCTGGTATTATTCATAGCTCAATAAGCCTACAGGGTGTGGTATGGCTCTTCTTGAAAGCTGCCAAGTTTTCCTCATGGTGGTACGGCTGTTGCCTTGTTTTCCTGTGCAGTGGCAGAGGTGTTCTGAATATAACTCATTAGTTTGTTATTGTTGCCTTCATTCTTTCTGTCTACCTCTCAGTCAGTCCCCAGCTCAAATCAGTTTCTTTTTGTTTTGTCCCATCACCGTCTACTTTTTAACATGCTTGGCACATGGTTTATGCTCTTGTCCTTTACCCAAGCAATGCTGACCCCCGCCCCATGACAAGGTCTTGTGCCCATGGACACATATGCGGATCCAAATGCAGAAGGAAGCTGTACATAAAGAAATCAGAAATTAGTTCTAAAGCTCCTCTGGAAATTGGTTCTCTGAGAGTCTGGTATTCACAATCCAAATCTTCCTTTTCCCTCCCCCTCTGTTAACTTCAGTTCATGAAGCATGAGACTTTTTAGTTCTACATGCTGGGAACTGATTGTAGGGCAGCCAAACTCACTTATCTTTGCCCTATCCATTTCAGAGGTGACTAGAATTTGCTGAAATTAAAACTAAAACTAAAAGGTTCAGCAAATATTAATTTGTATTTTACAGGAAATTAGGTTGGACTGCATCACAGACATTTTTTCATATCTAGTTATAGTCTTAAAAATGTCACGACCCCAAAGTTTGTAGACACAGCACACTTGAAATGAACAGGGAAGAATGATTTTAGAAAGTAGATCATAAATTCACACATGTGAGTAGCCCCTGTGTATCTTGACCAAAAGGCTCAGTACAGTGTTTCTGTGCTTCCAGTCAACCAGTGAAAATCCCCTTTGACTTCAGGGCTCCCCCAATAAACTGCTCACACATCCTTTAAAGATGCCCTACGTTCATTGAAATTATTCACCAAATAATTTAGAAGAATGAATAAACATAAGAAAAACGTGACCTACTCATGGACAATTGCCAGAGGAAGGGGAGGACCTGCAAAATTGATCAGATTCATTACTCACTGTCACTGAAAGCAATTTCCCTGGCTCTGCTCCTGTATTAGGTTTGTGTGGCAAGATTTTGGTAGCAGGGGGGCTACAGGGATAGATTCTATGAGAAGCTGACAGAAGCTTCCCCCATGTCTGTCAGAGCCAATGCCAGCTGGCTCCAAGACGGACTGCGGTCTGTGGAAAGGACCCACGCTGGAGCAGTTCATGAAGAACTGCACCCCATGGGCAGGGCTTACCTTGGAGAAGTTCATGGAGGACTGTGTCCTATGGTAGGGACTCCATGCTGGAGCAGAGGAAGAGTGTGCGGAGTCCTCCCACTGAGGAAGAAGGAGCAGCAGAAACAACGTGTGATGAACTGACCCCAACCCCCATTCCCTGTCCCCCTGTGCCACTGGGGGAAGGAGGTGGAGAAATGGGAAGTGAAGTTGAGCCCAGGAAGAAGGGAGGGGTGGGGAAAATGTGTTTTAAGATTTGGGTTTATTTCTCATTATCCTACTCTCATTTAATTGATAAGAAATTAAATTAATTTTCCTCAAGTTGAGTCTGTTTTGCCAGAAATGGTAAATGCTGAGTGATCTCCCTGCCCCTATCTTGACCCACAAGCCTTTTGTTACAGTTTCTCCCCCCTGTCCAGCTGAGGAGGGGAGTGATAGAGTGGGCTTTGGTGGGCACTTGGCCTCCAGCAAGGGTCAGCCCACTGCAGTTCCCAAGCCTCCCTGTGTAAATCACGTCCCTCACAACCTGAAGGAGCCTCATTTCCCAAACAAGCTGAGTGGCAGCAGCGGCACCTGGCCAACGCTTTGGCTCCGTCACAGTATCAGCCCTAAATCAGGAGATCTGAAAGATGCTAAATATCCACTTTTGGGCAATAGCTAATCAGCAAGGGAAGGGTTTCCCGAGGAGCCACAGACAGCTCATGTGGCCACCAGCAATTTATCCCCTTCCCATTGCTATTAACAACACAAAATACCACACCTTTGAGCTGGGGCTATCCAGCCATTATGGCACATAAAATATTGATGAAAATTAATGGGGGGAAAAAAAAAAGAAAAAGAAAAAGAAAGAAAAGGAAAAAAAAGGCAAGCTGAAGTTCCTGTAGCTCTGCCCGCGCCATAGGACCGGGTTTCTCTGAGAGCCCGGCCGTGCGGCAGCCACGGGCTCCTGCAATCCGAACCCGCGGCACTAGATGGCAAAACAGCGTCAGTTTTGGCAGCGCAGCTCGGGCTGCTGCTCCCGGGGACCCCCGGCCCCCCATCAGCAGGTGCTGTGGGGACAGGACAGCCTGCCCGGGAACATCCCACGGGCGGTGGGCTCTGCACCCCCTGACCTTTCGGCTGCCCGCCCTCCTGCCTTCAAACCACAGGGGTGACCGGCCACCACAGATACTGTGCCTCACAGATCGCATGCGGCTCTTAAGGTGAGGAGATCATAAAGGCTGGTGTGGATGTATAGGTGGCTGGTTTTTCTTATTGCTGTTGCTGGCATTAGCTGTTCGCTCTGCAGTTGCCCTCAGGAGCTCTAGATCTTGTGCAAGACAAGCAGTTCCTCGCTCAGAAAAAGATTACCCAGCAACTAGGTGGAAAAACTTGTCTCCTTATCGAACAAAAAGAGATTCACATGTAATAGTCTCATGGTGAAACACCTCTCCTTTCAATTCTATGTCAGTCTGTGCATTGGCTGGTTTACTGTGTGAGGGAAACTACCAGCTCTGCAGTTAAGCTGCGAGGTATTTTTATTAGGAGCCTGTTCTCCCCTTCTTCGTGTGCAGATAATACCTGTTTATGATAAAAGGAGTTACAGAAGAAAAAGTGGAATTTCCAGGATCCAGTTTTGGATCAAATGACCAAAATCTTCTAGGTCTAAGTCAAAACCACTGACCTCTGCACAGGCCAGTAAATCACCTTTCTATTTTCTTGTAAGGGAATTAAGGTTATAGTCATGTCAATGAACTCCTCCTCACAACTGCAATACTATAGTTTATCTCATTTTAGGGATAACCTCTGTTCCCACCCCATATCTAACTGCTGGACTCAAAGAATCACTTTAAGTTGGAGATGGAAACTTTTACAGTTTCATCTGAAGGCAATATCCAAACTGCTCTGTCCTTTTAATGGTTGGGAACTCAGAGAGCTGATGGTCAGCACACTGTTCCTCTCCCCTGCGGCTGCAAGAGGGTGTGTATATAAGGCTCTGGATGTTAATGGCCATGACATGACCCCTTTGTAGAGGTCTTATAGTCAGCCTCCTTCCTTGGGAGCAGGTGAGTCCGTG
Source organism: Caprimulgus europaeus (assembly GCA_907165065.1). The sequence goes on along the minus strand of OU015523.1, from coordinate 36,007,833 downwards.
TTGCTGAAGCGTGACTTCCTAAACGGAGCTTTCCCTTTGAAAGTTTTGCTGAAGCTTTGAGCTGTGTCCCTCCCTTTAATTTTTCTCTCCATCCTCGCACTATTCAGTCCTTCCCAGTCTCCCCTGCCTTCCATGACGTGCTGGTGACAGTCCTAAAATGACCTTCCCCTAAGAAGCTCAGTATAACTGTTCATCAAACAATAGGGCCCTATCAAGACCCAAACTTTGCACTTGGGGATAAAAAGGCAGCAGTAAGCCTGAGTGGGCCATACATATAAAGTCACTGAAGGGTATTTTCTCTTCAGAGTTGAAAGCAGATGTGATAGTTGCCAAGTCCCGATTATTTCTACCTTCAGGACAGGACAGGGCTAACATGAAAAAAATCCTGCTTTCCGCTGGTGTGGGCTTTTAGCAAGTAAGACGTATTATGCTTATCTTTGGTTATTTAAATTACACTGTCTCACTCTGTATAAAACAACTTCTAATACGAATTTAAAAAGTAGCTTTGGATCGTGAAGCAAGTGGGAATGGATAATCAATTTTTATCACTAATATTGTGGGCAAGACCAACAACTCTGAATGAGTTATGAAAGTCTGCTCTGAGCAGGTGTGTCTCCTTTCCAAGCAGTCTCATTTTAGCCCAGCCTTAATAACAGAAAAAGTGTTGAGTTAAACACATTAAAACAAAACAAACATTTATTTTCATTGTCCATCATATGTCTTTTTAAAATGTGGGAATGTGAAATTCTCACAGGTGGGCTGGCAATGGGAGGCACAATAACAACGGACTAGAAAAGCCTTTCAGCTTTACAAACATGGTTTCCAATCAAGCTTAAGTAAGTGACAGGCGAAATTGGGCTATTGATTTCAATCTAGTCCCGTTTGGCTACAGCAAAAAATCGGCACAACAGTGTCTTAGTGCTTAAAGGGACACTGTCAGCTGAAAGATAATGCTTCTGCTGGAGAATATTTGCAGCATTATTTATAACTATTGTGACTACTGGACCAGTTGAGATGACTAGAGCTAAAAGACAGCAGAGAGTGAATTTATCTCGCCCCATTTGGGGAGATATGCTTACTTTGTACTTTTGGCCATGCATTCTGACAGACCTGTGCCCCAAATCTCCTTTCCAGTTACATGGTAGAGCAGACATGATGCACAAGCGCAGGTCAGGCTGGGAAACACGTTTTCTTTGAAACTGGTCTGTCAAAGAAAAATATTCACATGGAGTCAAAAATCTTCTGATGACCAGGAAGGAACCTGCCAGGCAAGCAGTAACATCGACCTGATTTTCCTTTCTGCCCATGCACCCACCTGCCCAGCAGCCCACCTGGAAATCTGCTGAGGAGCTTTGGCTCCCAGTCCCTCGCCTTGCCTAAGAGGTAGCACAGATAGAGCTGTACGTGGGGCATGCTCACAACTCCATTGTGAACTTTCAAAATCAGAACTTAAGGATCTTATTTCAAAAGAGCCCAGCGTGCACCATCAGGATTTGATTTTTAAACACCTCGTTGATCTTTTGTAAGTCAGGTCCAGCGAGCTCAGCAATGAGCACAGGGAGCTCTGTTTGAAGCCAAGCCTTCACTGTGAGTGCTTAACGCCTGAATCTCTGGCCCGAGGTGACTGGCTCAGCACCATAGCAAGAGTCAGAGCCAGCTTAAAATGCAAGAGTTTTTTGTTCCCACACTTACCTTTTTGATCCCAGCTCCCGGTGCACCTCTCCTGCTGCTGGGTAAGGCCGTAGCAGGGCTCAACAGAAGGCTCTGCGGCTGCCCTCTCGGTTTCCTTACATTGAGGGATTTGTGCCAGAAGTTCAGCATTGCCAAATGTCATATTGAGTGATTTCGTAGTTCTAGGTTAATAAACTGCTTACCATCATAGGGGAGCTGAACCATGCATTCCTCCAGTTGCTACGGTAGACTGTTTTCTTAACTGTGTACCTAAAATGTGCAGTTCAGAATGACTCTCAATAGCCCTACATTTCCCGATTGACATTTTTAATTAACCAGCATTTTCTTTCATTCATATCTAAATGGGCATACAGTGTCGTTTAAATCTCATGAACCTCCATGACTGGAACATCTCAAGACCTTGTAGCTGCAAAGCTCCACTCTTGCTGCAGAGAAGAAAATATCAGAGAATAGTGAAAGAGCACATCTCACACCAAGAAAGCTCTCTGTGCAATTATTTTTTTATTAAATTACATGGAAAAACATCTTATCAAATCAAAGTCTCTTCACAGTGACCCAGCTTCCACATTATCTGAAGATTGTGTCCATCCCTTATTAAATGAGGCTGTTTGTCAGTTTAGGGGGAAAATGGAGTGAAATTCCCCCTCCCCAGTGTTGGGAAAACTAGGATGAGTATAACAAATTTGCTGGTAGTACTGTCTAGGAGTAGTAGTGTGAACCTTCTTACACATTTAAGAAGGTTGGATTCCTAACACTGTTTCAAAAATGACCTTAAAACACATGCAATAATAAGTTACATAGAGATATTTCTCAGTTGTTTCCTTGATGCTGTGTGAAGTTAGATACCTAGTGATGGAAAAGAACCCTTTTGGTGCCTTAGACTGCTAAACACTGTGTGTGTCCCCTCTGAACCCACCATGTTCTCTAGTTTGAGACAAGGCATGTAGTTTAGGATTTTTTACTGACTTGCCTAGGTGTGACCCAGACACGAGGAGTACAAGGAGACTGCTGATTTACCTATCAGTGGAATCCTTTCACATGGAAGCCGAAGAGGAGCCGGCTTTTGTTCTGATCCCCGCTCAGCCCTTCACGCCGCAGCAGTGACGGGGAGCCTGGCAGCTCGTCTGCTCGCTCCCATTTCTTCCTGCAGGCACCACGCTATATATCCCTCACAAGCCTGACCACGGCTTTCAGAAACATCCAATAAATCAACAGTTAAAAGGGAAGAGTAGACATGGGGAGCAGGTGCTTATTATCTGTGCATCTCTGGAGAAGAATAACCCACAGTGTATTTCCATGCCCATTTGAAATGGAATATGACCATGACCCTGCAAGTGGCTCTGCTTGAATTGTTCCTGGCATCATGTTTTACTCCTAATATTTTCATTGTCTGCCTCCATCAGTTTTACCTCCCACTGTAGCATTAATTTTGTATGTGAATATGGAGGCTGTGCTTTAAATAATACAGCATATGCTTTTTATTTGCCATGTAGAATAATATTTTTTTGGCTGATTTATGTTCCACCTGGACAAAATTATTTTTTATGATGGGTTTATTTCATTTGCTCCCACATCCCCAAATGGGGGGGAAAAAAAGAGAAATCTTGTAAACCACCAATAATGATGGACACAGAAATCTGCTTTGAAATACAAATTTACTGCAAAAACAGATTGTCTCCAACCATGCAAATGAAAAAATGCTGTTGTAATAACTTTAAGCTCTCGAATGCGTGGTACTACTGGGGAGAGTAATCTTCAGGCTCTTGTCTAGTGCTTTGCACAATGCTGGGAGTATGGAGAAATTCTCTGACAGCTCTTCCAGTAGAACAAAATTACACATATGGCTAAAGCATGGATTTAATTTAGCTCTTTTCAGAACTTCATCAAGAAACAAAGCCAGGACAAAACCCTGTGGTCTTTTGGTCTGCAGATTTGCCACAGAACTTCATAGGCAAAGCTGACAAAGCTACCTCATTGCCAGATTTCACAAGGACTGTGGAAAAAATGTTATTTGCCATTGAAACAAGATAGTTTCAAAAAGATAATTTGGGTTTCAGTAAAAAAAAAAAACAACTTATGATGTGCCTTGTTGTGTATTACAACCCTGGAACAGACTGGCAGTATTCTTATGTTATCTATCACCTACAGAAATACTCATTATGTACAGATTTATTAAAAAAAATAAAAGTCATACGTAATCCTTAGCACAACTTAGTTCTGATTTTGACTTCCAGCTTTCAGTGCTCTGTGCAAAGCAACTAAATATTAATCATACAAATCCACAATAGTCATAGCAGTTGGAAAGCTCTGATTCTATTTTTGGTTGTAAGAGTCATCTTTAACCATACAAGATCCTCCAGCCAAAACCACGTTGTAATGGGAGTCCATATAATAAGGACACTTAATGCCTCCATGTCAGTTCTGAACTGCAGAGCTGGGAAAAGTGGGATATTCTTTCAGAGCAGCTTCCCTTTTGATACTGAATGTAACAAGAAGAGATGTGACTTTCACAGGAAAATTCTGCTGCTTCTACTGCCACTCCATAACTCCCCATCAGATGGTAGAAATCCAAGATGCTGTCTCACCCTTGGTGCCTTCTGGCAGCAACCAGAAGATTTACTCCCATGCAGGCCCTCTCCTCCCCACACAAAGCTCTGCTCCAGCCCCTTGTCCTGCCACATCCCAAACCCTTTCTCCACCAGCACAGAAAGCTTCAGTGAAGGTGGGCCACTTTTGTTCTGCTCCATCTTCTCTTTCTGAGTGCTGAGAAGAGTGCAAAATTTATCAACAGCAAGCTAGGCACTGAAAATCAGGTCACTGGTTTAAAACGAGGAAATACAAGCTATAGGATGGATGTGTATTGTATTTGTTTCACCGTTGTCTCAGCCCCATGCCTTTCAAACAGAACCAGAGCTCCCGTTCTTCCACAAACTCCTCGGGATGAAGGCAGCTCCTGCAGGAATCGTAAGCCTGCAGATGGGAAGGGAGAGGAAAACAGTATGAAAAAGCCACAGTAGATGGTGCTAGACAGGTGCAGAAGACACCAGCTAGTCATTTGAGGATACCGGCAAGATTTACCCCTAAGCTAAGCGGTTTAGAAAATGTGCAATTTAGATTTATCAGTTCAGAAGGGAGATTCAGATAAAAACAGTTGAGCTGGTGAGATTATTAAATGCAGAACCCCACGCTGAGATGATGCTCATGTTACTACATGCGCTGATGAAGGGGAAATAGGGCACTAGCACCCCTGGCTGCACCCAGGCCAACGCTGAAGGCAAGGTGTGTCACCAGGCAAGGTGTGTCAGGGTGATGGGAGGAGAGGGGCCAAGCTGCGGACAGAGACCTTCCTTCACCCAGGAACTTCTGGGAGATGGAGGTGACACCCTTCCTGCTCACTGGGACAGGGACAGCAGAAGCAGTAGGTGCGCTGCAGGTTATGGTCAGAGTGGGAAGCGTAGATAGGTATTTCCTGTTGGCAGCCCCTGTGTATCAAACTGTTAATGTCACAGAAAGGTGGTCTTGTGTATTTAATTTTATCAGGCGGAAGAACTCTGATATATGCTGCACTCGGTTCACCGCTCCCATGCAGATTTACTTGGCGTTTTAGCATGCATGCTGCCTCGCTGACAGAGATTAAAGGCTCTCCTCAGAGCCCCAGGTATTAGGCTCAAATGTATAAATCAGGGCTTAATATATAATATTTGTCCATAAAAATATATCATGGTGGCATTCGTTTAGCTATCTGCATATTAAATACCGTTACAGAAAGCCACGAGTTTATGGAGGATTATTTTGCTACGCCAATAAAGTCTCCTGCCATCCTAAAGAGGTATCTTTTCTGACAGAGCCTGGGCAAGGTTGCAAAGTGGAAGGGGCAGCCTTTGCTAAGGCCACCCGTGACCCCACACGTGCCCCAGCCGTGCGGTGCTGCACCAGGAACCCGCTCCCTGGCCAGCCCCGGGCTCTGGCTTACCAGCACCGGCCAGGCAGGGCAGGGAGCACGGTGGAGATGACACCACGAGCCTCTAAAGGAGAAAACTGTGTGATGTATGGCCACTCAGGAGCACCCGCCAGAGAGCTGTTTAGAGTGAGATTACAGTCTCAGAGGAGACTCTCATGCCTCTCGGTCACAGGGTTACTACGATGATGCAGTTGCAGCTTGTACGTGGGAGGGATTTAAACGATGGCCAGAAAGAAAAGCTGGATCAAACCTCTGCAAACCCTGTTCAGATTAACCCAGATTCCCAAGTCCCCACCTCTGAGTGACTTGAAATTGGCCAAACTGATTCTTTTCCCTCGAACAAAAGATGAAAAATGAGAGGGGGAGGATGAAGTTTACACTTTGGCCACAAGTTTACAAGCAGCATTTTAGACTGAAGGGAAACAAAGCTTGCCAAAAGAAGGTTCTGTGCAGTCTGGAGGTCTCCATCCTACTCAAACCAATTCCATACTAGCATGGCTATACAGATTTCTCTGCAATTGTTGCTGACTTAAAGAGATGAAAGGGAGAAAAAAATCAGGGTCAGTTGCAGTCTTTCCCTCTTCATCCTCTTCATATTCAAGGTCTTCTTTTTTTTTTCTTGTAAATTCCTTTTATTAACACGGGAGGGAAAAAAAATATCCCTGGGATCCCTGGCGCATCCTTGGAGTGGCTGCAGCCTCATCGTGGATGACTAGACAACCGCCACTGTGCCACATAATGAGGAGCACACATGCTGCACCGGGAGATACTAATGAGGGAGCTACAGCCCCCTTAGCCCTCTCCAGTAAATCCGTGTCTGCAAGCCATGTTTTATTTATTATTATTCAGGCTTATTATGGCAGCGCTAAGGAGCCGTTTGAAAAGGGCCGCTGTTGTCCTGGGCACCACACAGCACAGTGCCTGCTCCGAGCAGCTGCCAGGGGAAACGCATGAGGCTGGCAAAAGGTAGGGGAGAAGGATGCTATGTAAATACCTTGCGAACAATGCCATGGCAGCATTTATCCCATCATTTCCTTTACGGGGGGTTTCCAGCCTGTTTTGGCTTCCTGGTGCTAGCCGAGCACTGCTTGGGAGGGATCCCAGGCCCTGAAAATACACAGTGACTGGAAAACAGATTGAAGCTGAATTTGTGATGATTTCCATGGATCAAGGACTTGGTGGGCCTGGAGAGACTGGGGTGCAAACTGCAGAGCCAGGTGACTTGGAGGGGCTTCAAGGGAGCCACCTGAGACAGCCACCTCCCTGCCCACCGCTGCTCCCCACTCCTTGCTCCCAGCAGAGCTCCCATCGGACTCTCATGCTGTTCACCATGCACAGGAAACACTGCTCCCCTGCACAGAGACATGACACCGCGAAGCCCTTGTTGTGCTGCTTCTGGCAGCGCGTGGCCTCGCTCAGATCTGCATGTGTGCCAGAGGGAAAGCGGACTCACCATCGCCGCTCCCTTCTGCAAACGCCCTCTTCCCGACCCCCCTGCACGCCTTCCCCGAGGTTTCTGTCTGCTTTTGGAGAATCACTCCACTCACGAAGGACCAACAGAAACAGGAGTAGAAGGTGTCTAAGTGAAAGACAGAAGAGAGATGAGTAAATCTTTGCAGAAGTTTCACCGCAAGTCTGAGCAGGACTCAGACCGATTGGTCTGCATTCCTTTCACATGTCAGATTTCTACTCACCCTCTTCATTAGCATGTTAAGCTACAAGGGCAGATTCTATCCAAGTCATGGAGAGGCATCAATTAAGACGACAAATTTACATACCATTCTTTCTGGATGAGAAATAACGAGTTTCCTCAGTTCAGAGTTTGGTACAACTGGACTCAGTTTCAGAAAGAGAAAGGAGGAGAGAGAAGTGTTAAAAGCGTGCATCTGCACTGACACTCAACATGATGGAAGCAGTTCACAAGTCTGAACAAAAATGTACGTCAGACAGAAGGAAGCGACTTGCAGTTTCCAAGGCTGAACTCTAATCTGCCATGTCACATCGACAACAAATTACAAGAGGAAGTGAAATTCCCAAGAGATGTTGCTTTTATAAGGCCAGCCCAAATGGTGTTCCGAGGCTGCAGAATGCAACACTAAATATTTGCACATATTTATCACTTTTCGCCCACACAAAATCTCACCTTATTTCGCAAATACTCTGCAGCAGAATAACTTCCTCAGTGACAAAGTGTAGCCATTGCTGGCCTGCAATGTGCCGGTGGCACCTATTTTGTGCCAGTACGCGTCCTGGGAAAACTGTTAACAAAGATGGTTTGTTATCCTGTTGCCACTGAAGAGAGAATTTAGATAGGCCTTGCAAATGGTACAAAATCCCACGCAAGTTGACAGAATCATCTGTCTTTTCTTGAAAAATACTGCGCAGCTGCTAATGAGGCCGGAGGAGACAGGCTGCTAGCAGCACCGTTTCTGTAGCTAGCCTTTGTAGCACTAAGCTTAGCTTCACTGTGGCTAAATACTGACGTACAGCTAAGTTAACTAGTTAATACTAGTAACAGCTCATTAACAGTAATAGCTAAATAGTAATAGTACTAGTTCATCCCTGTTCTTCTTTACAGTCAGACACAGAAAGAAGGCCCTCATTCAGAAAGGGCTGAACACCACCAGCTCTCCTTCACTTTAGGGAAAATTAAAGGGTTTTAGTTAATATAGTAAATTATATGTGACTGTCTTTCCTGAATAGCGGCACCAAATCTTTTCAAGCACAAAGGTGTTTTTACCTCCACACTGTTGGGTTTGTACATCAGGAACGCTTCACCCAGTTGAGGTGCCTGATAAGGACTACCTTTGCATGCTGTTGTTGTTTTGGTCTCCTTATCCCCGTGCTGGTCAAAGGTTAGTGTTTACACCTTCCTGGACTGCAAGACAGCAAATGTGCAAGCTTCCTCATTGCTCAGGACACGAAGGGGTTTCCAGCTGATTCCCCTTCCACGTGCTGCATGGCCACAATAACTGCATCATTCTGAAGAGGAAATATTTTAAACAAAAGCTGCTTGCGTATAGAAGCTCGTGCCACAAATGGGATCATCTTTTCTTAACAGGAGAGGAAAAAGAATCATCATTTTCCCTCGTGTGTGCAGCCATCGCAATTACATATTACATACCACTGGAGTTAGAAATGCATGCTCCTTTATTTCTTTCTAACCAAAGAGCAATGAAACCTACTCAGACTTGTGTTAATGATATACATTATACATACCAGTGACATTTACGCTGCATATCAAAATTGATCAGAACATAAGGAAGTTAAAAAAAACCCCTGCCGATTGCCTTATGCTGTGAAGTTTGACGTGAGCATGATCTATCTCAGCCTAACGGGGTAGACATGTGCCTGCACAGGCCACAGCACTGTACTAGTGCTACGCTAAAATGAAGTGACATTTACAGCCAAAGCTGGAAGCAGATCGTGTGGCTATACATTTTGGGAAACAAAGAGGGAGGGTGGGGGTCAAAGTGATTTTATGCTCAGCTCCTAATTTGTATCGTAGCATCGCACTGAAAACACAGCGTTTCATCATCTGGTGTTTTTGCTACAAGCATGTACTTCCCGTTTGCAGCTTCAAGCTGGGTTATTTCTGTCAACATTTTCTCCTCCTCAGCCAGTATGTTCTAACCACAGGTTTATTTATTTTATTATTTATTCAGATTGGGGGGGGGGGGGGGGGGGGGGGGGGCGGTGTTTTTTTAATTTAGAAAGTTGGACGAAAAAACAATTCCTCTTGCTCCTGTAGATTTATCTCTTTTTCCAATGTATTCAATGTTCAGCACACACTCTATTTCAATTAAAGGCAGCAAAGCTGTTAATGGTGTACTAATGACACATCGTGTTTATATAAAGATGCAAATATATGCTGTGGCCAATTTTCTGGTCTGGTGAGATTTTTTCTTTTCCCCCATAGAAAATTACCTGAGAACAGATCGTAATCTTAAACCGATAAGATCAGATATATATCTATATCTTATATATATCTCTTGCTACCGCTTAACCACAAGCATTTGCAGCGTCTGTGCTGCTGGCGAAGGAGACGCGGCCGAGATCCCACCTCGCACCCAGCCGGTTCGTCACCAGGGAAGCGGCCGGGTCGCTCCCTCTGGGATGGGCCTGGGCGGGGGCCTAGAGCAGCCGCGGCCAGAGAGGCTGCGGGGAGCAGGCAGGCAGCCCGCACGGGAGGGACGGCAGGGCAGGCCGGGGAAGCGCCGGCGGAGCGGAGCGCGGTAACCCGCCGCCGCTCGGGCCGGCCCGTTAGTCAGGCCTCTCCTGCCTGCCCAGCTCCCTCCGTCTCCGCGGCCGCGGGTGAGGCCAAGCGCCGGGACACGCCGCCGGTGACCCCAGGGCCGCCCCGCGCGCTCCCGTGCCGGGCCGCGCCGGGCCACGGGCTTTCCCCGGCGCCGCGCAGGCCCCCGCGGGCGGTGGAGGAGGGGGGGAACGGCAGCGGCGGGGCCCCCTCCTCTTGCTGTTGGTTGATCCGTTGCCACGGCAACGCGCTCAACACCACCCCTCCCCCTGTGCACGCGGCTCCCCCCTCCCCCAGCCGTTCTGCCCCACGTGACCCACGGCGGCTCTTCCAGCCAGCTCGCCTGTTACCAGGGCCGCGCGAGCCGGCGGCGGGGCTGTGTGGGAGGGGGTGGTTGTTTCCGATTGGTTGCTGCCGGGGCTCGCTGATTGGCAGGGGGCGGTGGAGCCGGGTCTCTGGGCGGCCCGCCGATTGGCCGGGCCCGGCGGTGAGGCTGTGGGGTGATGCCGGCCGCCCCGCGGCCGTGGCTGGCAGACAAAGGCCGCCCGGGAAGGGTCGTCCCCGGGCTGGCACGATGAGGCAGGGGAGGGCGGCGGGAGCCGCGGCTCCTTGGCGAGCTACTGAGAGGCGTCGACGCGAGCCTGGCCGGCTGCCGGCGGGCCCTGCAGCCCCGGCGCCCTCCCCGCCGGAGGATGGCTCTGATTGCCTCTGGGGCACGCGGAGCCGGCGGGGCTGGCTGCGCGGCCGTCACGCTCGCTGCGCGCTCCGCAGCCAATGAGCAGCCTGGGTGAACGCGGACAGCACGCGGAGCCCGCGTGTCCCCGCCGCCTGCCCTGTCCATCACTCTCCCCCGCCCCGGCCGCCGCGCCCCCCCCGCTCGTGGGAGGGGGCGGCCGGCACCGGGCGCCGCGGAGCCGCGTGCCCTGGCACTGAGGCAGAGGGGGGGCTGTGGGGCGGTGTTGAAGCACTTATCGGTCCCGGCGCCGCGCCCCTCGCTGCCGTTCCCTACCCGGGGCGGCGGAGCGGGCGTTACCGGCGCTAGGGAGGGCCGGGGGTTCTGCAGCCGCCGGTCTCTTCTCTTAGGGTGGGGGCGCGGGGCTGCCACCGGCGCGGATCGGTAAGCGCCCGGCTCCTCAGCGCCGCAGCTTCCACCGAGAACGCCAAGCCTGTGCCGCCGCAGGCCATTTGGGAAGCGGGGTGCCCGCGGGTCGCTCTGTGCCGCCGGCCCGGCCGGTGCCCGCCCAGTCGTGGTGCCCTCCCCCGGTGCGGGGCGAGAGGCGGAGCCGGCGCGGCCACCGCCCGCCGCCTTTATCTGTCGTGCCGGCGCGGGGGGTGGCACTGGGGAACACCTTGTGCGGAGATAGGCACTATAAATACCGCGCCGGGGATGGGAGCGCAGCCACGGGCAACGGCGACGACAGGCTGACGGTGCGGCGGGGAGCGGCTCCGGACCACGGTGGGTGCCTCCCCCGCGGCGGCTCCGTGTCCCCGCCGGGTCATGCCGGCCGGGAGTCGCTTGGATTTTAATTGACTGGCGTGTCGCGGGGCAGCCATCCCCTCGGCCCCGCGCCACGCGTGGCTTCCGGCGGGACTTGCGGGTTTGGGGGTTTTTTTTTGCGTTTTGTCTCTTTTTCCGTAGAGGAGAACGAGGGGGCGAAAGGGTGAAGGGAAGGGATGGGGAGGGGAAGCCTAAAAAAGGAGATGGGGCCGGGGATAAAGGCGGCGGTGGGGGAGGAGGAGGGTGCGCCGGCGGGAGGGGATGGGATGGGAAGGCGGGCTGGAGGGAGCGGGGGAGGGAGAGCAGCCCCTAACCCGGCGCCCACCGCCTCCCCGCAGGACTCTGCTGGTGAGCAGCCGCCGAGGACAGCGCAGCCCGCGGCGGAAGGCGGCCGGTGCCGGTAGCGAGGAGGAGCCCCGCGGTTCTAGGAGCCCCGCGGTCCGAGGCGTCTCGCTGAGCTCGCTCCCCCGCCCGCCCGCCAGCATGATGCAGATCTGCGACTCGTACAGCCAGAAGTACTCCCTCTTCAACGCCATGAACCGCTTCATCGGCGCCGTCAACAACATGGACCAGACGGTGATGGTGCCCAGCCTGCTGCGCGACGTGCCGCTGCTGCTGGAGGAGCTGGACGCGGCGGGCGCCGTCTGCCCGCCCCGGGAGGCCGCCCTGCCGCCCGGCGACCCCGGCGCCTACTTCTCCCGCAGGGACATGTACAGCCATTACATGCTGCTCAAGTCCATCCGCAACGACATCGAGTGGGGCGTGGTGCAGCCGGCGGCGGGCGAGGAAGCGGCCCGCAAGAAGGACAAGCTGGGCGGTGGGCCCGCGGAGGAGGGCGAGGGGGAGGAGGACCTGGAGAAGCAGTTCCACTACCATCTCAGCGGACTCCACTCGGTCCTCTCCAAGCTCACCCGCAAGGCCAACGTCCTCACCAACAGATACAAGCAGGAGATCGGCTTCAGCAGCTGGGGGCAGTGAGTGCCGGCGGGAGCGGGGTACGGGGCCGCCCGGCCCGGTGCTGCGGCGGCGATGGAGGAGGGCTGTGCCCGGGGCTGAGTCTCCGGCTTCCCTGCGCCTTCCAAGGACTGCAGCCGGTTTTCTACCAACGCACAAGCGAGAGAGAGATGTAAATTAATCAGTACTAGTTTATTAATTATTCCTTCCCTCCCTTTTTTTTATTGTACGGTCTGGGGAGAGCGGTTGCTGTGCTTCCCTGGGCAGGGAGGCTGAAGCCGTGCGTGTACGAGGTGGTGGCGTAGCTGGCAGATAGGAGGCTCATGACAAGCCGATGAACATAACAAAACTGGCCTAAAATCACTTCTGTTACCCGGGAGAGAACCCAGTGGGCTCACGAGCATCCTTCCGTCACAGGACGGATGGTGGGTCCCACAGTTGTACATGTACTGGAGTTTATTTAAAACTTTTTTTTATTCAGATGTAGAGTATATTCTAAAATAAATGCAAATGTATTAACTAAAAGTGACTTAAAACTTTTTGGTATGCTTTATGTTTCTTTAATTAAATGATATTTTTAACATCTGGAATTCTTCTGTTCTTCTTCTAAATTATTTCCAGAGCTCCCTTTCTAGACACAAATCTCTGCATGTGCAAGTGAAGGGGATTTTTTTGTGGCTTTTTTTTTTTTCCTCCCCCAAAGGGAACAATTGGGTAGCGATGCTAACTCAGCATAGCTAAAATGGATGAATGGCCGTATTAACTGCACCATACATGGCCTGAGTTTTTTGTAAGCTGTTCCCAGCCAGACAGTCCGGTTGCTATGAGTGAATGCTGGCGTGAAGGTCAGCACCCCTTAAACAAAATTGGAGATCGAGTCACGGTTACTTTGCAGGCAGCGATTCGCAGAGGTTGGAGAAAAGCCTAGGAATGACTCTTGCTTTTTTCGGGAAGTATCTTGTCCTGTGGCGAGCTCTCTTCTCTCCCTCCGAATAGGTCTGGGTTACTTGCCTACCCCATCTATTGCATTACTTTCTTTCCTCTGTAATCCTTGGATACTAGGAATTAATTGGTTTTATGTTATCCAAATTGTATTGATTCAATTTCTTCTCTGCATTATTTTAATTTGCTGAAGTAATGTGCCTTGGAATTGGGTGCCTATATCACATTCTGCTATTAAGTTCTAATATTAAAAGTGTACTTACTGATGATGATACCATGTGTGCATATCACAGAAGATTATCATTTAATAAATATATATGTCCTGTAACGCATGAAGTTTTCTTCTCAGGCACTGAAATGCTAAATTTGTAGACATCTCTTTATACTGAAGTTTCACTTTGTATTATTGCCATCAGATTTAGGGCTTGTTTGGTGGGGTTTTTTTTTTCATTTAAAAATATAATTTTTCTCTCAGCTTTAAGGCTATTTTTGCTTAAATTCAGATACTTGTTTTTGGCAATTTGTTTTTCAGCCCAACTGTTGTAGCATTGTAGAAAAGCATGAGAACTCCAGACATGGTACTAGCTGGCAGATGTTTGTATAGTTAAAACAATCAACCTACATGTGTGTTTAAAAATACATATTCTAGGCGGTTTTCCCTTCTAGGGTAAAGAAGAACTTTGTAAGGCTGGATGATTTTTAGCTTGGCGGTGCTTGTTCTTTTCGTAATGTTTTTGGCTCCTCTTCCCCTCCCCCTTTGGGAAGACGCCAGGAAAAAAAAAGTCAGGAAGGAGAAGAGGGATTACCCTGGTTTCCTAACATGTCGGCCTGCCAGTCTTGCCATAGTCTAACTAACATAATGCAAAATATGCGATGCCTTATGCTGGATCGTAAAGCTTTGCTTCTCCTGAAGGTGATGGTGAGAGGAAGAACCTGTTCTGCTGCGTGGCTCCATTCTGCCTTGTGCTCCGCCGGCTGAAAACCACATTGCAACCCCTGCTCGGGAGCCCTGCTGAAACCTCGGGCAAAAGCAGCTAAAGCAGTTTCAACAGCGTTCCTTTTGAACTCCCGGTAACTGCTCCTGCTACGGATTTAGACAATCCTGTTTAAATGTTGCACAAGAGGCAATGTGGTGCTGATTTAGAGTATGAGTAACATCAGCAAAACACTGTTACATTAGTGCAGTATCACCATGAATGTTGTGTCCATTCCTTTCGCATCCAAACAAAAGACTGGAAAAGTTTCGGGGAAAGAGGAGCTAAAAACTAGCACTGTTGGGCAGCAAAAGCAGCATTTCCTCACAAGTAAAGCTTTGGGTAACAGACTCCAGAGTTTGCCTTGTCTGAGTGACTCACCCGCAGTTGCTGAGCTGCATGTGGGTCCCGTGTGGGGTGCTGGCCACATGGCTGGCAGCAGCCCTCCACAATCCTAATTCAACTGCAGCAAAACCTGCTGAGACTCACATCAGCAGCAGAGACACTGCCACCTCCCACCTGGAAGCTGCTTTAGAGTTCCCCTTTTTCAAGGTCATGGCAGAGGATCGAGGCTCTTGGGATCAAGAAAGAAATCTCGTGATGCAAGGGTGAAAAACAAAACAAAACAAAACAACAAAAGGTAAAACCAGGGATATATTTCTCATGCGAAGGACAAGAGATGGGATTTTGCTGTTGGCTTCTGCGGAAAACAACTTGGTCTAAAAGGTGGGGTGGTCAGACAATTAGGTAAATGCTAGCTCCTGACATTGCAGCAAGCAAAGAGGAGATTGCAGAGTCTTAACACACAGATTTTGTATGTTAGATGCTGAATTGGAAAAATTTCCATAAGCAGCACTATATAATACAATTAGATTTATTATTATGTTTCCTTTTGAAGGACTGGATTATTTTAAGTGCTCCTGACTGGATACCAAGTTCAGCAAACCTTTAATCTGCTCTGGTAAAGTGATCCTGATACCTCTAAGTGATAATGACAGATGACATCAGTCTTAACGTAAAAGTATCTTTGTGATGTCAAGTGCTTTGTGAAGTGGACTTATCTCCAAGCCATACGTGAGCAAAAAAGATAACTTGCCAAACTACCGTAACTGTGCACAGACCAAGGGAATATACACATGCACTGTGAGAAGCAGCTGTAATTTTTATCTCACTTAAATGAAATACACTCAATATATAGGAAGGCAGACATTAGAAGAGTAATAAATAATGAGATTCAGAAGAGTTTACACTTACAAATTGATTACAGCAGAAGGTATGTTACAGCCAAGGGGCCCCAAGGACATTGCGCATGGGATGCATCAGTTCATATATAAAAGTGCCCAGTACGTGTCATTATAGTTTGAGTCAACTCTTGTTTTTGTGTATACAAAAGAACAGAGAGCAAATGGGGGGAGGGGAAGCCATATACACAGAATGGTTTGGGTTGGAAGGGACCTTTAAAGGTCATCTAGTCCTACCTCCTGCAGTGAGCAGGGACACCTTGAACCAGATCAGGTTGCTCAGAGCCCCATCCAGCCTGACCTTGGACATTTCCAGGCATGGGGCATCTACCACCTCTCTGGGCAACCTGTGCCTGTGCCAGTGTTTCACCACCCTCATTGTAAAAAATTTCTTCCTTATGTCTACTCTTAATTGGCCCCCTTTTAGTTTGAAACCGTTTACCTTTGTCCTATCGCTACAGGCCCTGATAAAAAGTTTGTCCCGATCTTTCTTACAGGCCCCCTTTAAATACTGAAACACTGAAATAAGCTGTCCCCAGGGCATTCTTTTCTCCAGACTGAACAGCCCCAACTCTCTCAGCCTTTCTTTATAGAGCAGGTGCTCCAGCCCTCTGATCATTTTCGTGACCTTCCTCTGGACCCACTCCAGCAGGTCCATGTCTTTCTTGTACTGTATGTATATAGATGTGTATAAAAATAAGGGCATTGGGGATGGGTGTGAGGTGAGTCCCATGGGAAGAGCAGCCTTTCAAAGGCTGCTTTGACCACTGCTGTCCCGGATGGAGGACAGCTCTGTGCTGCATTATGTGTGCATTTCAGGAATCGTATCTGACACCTTCAGGTTTTCTCCATTCCCCTCCAGAAGTAGGGCACCATATCCCATTCCACCCAGGAGCAGATTAAAAGTCTGGAATCAGTATCTTGACACCCACTTGGACTAGACCCACCTGCTGCAGCCCCTTGTGCTGGGTGGGTTGCATTTCTCCTTGGCCTCCTCCCCAGGAGACAAGCCCCTTCTGCTGCTGCAAAGGGCACGCTCTGGTCAGTGCCTGCTGGAAGGGGCAGGTGAGGCTGAGTCAGGCTAGGCTGTCATCTTCCTACTTTCCCTCTGTAAGCTCTTCCTTGCAGAAGGTTTTAAATAGGTCAAGATATCTGCATTTTGTGGTTTGTTTCCCACACCCCCCCTCCCCCCGCCCCCTCAGGCTCTTGCACCAAGACACATGAGTCATCAGTAGATTGGTTTCGCTGAAGGATGCACTACCGTTAATGGCCAGATGGAAGGTTATATTCGGATCTTATTATTATGGAGTTAAGCTCTGCACCCTGTTCTATGGGGGGGGAGGGGGGAGGAAAGGGAAAAAAAGAAAAAAGAAAGGGATAGAAAGCTTCTCCTCTTTGTGCCTGTGGGTTTGGTACACAGATTATCTCTTTGTGGAAACGTCTGCAGTGATTTTCTCCCACAGACTTAGTTCCTTGAAGCACTGAGTATGGGAGGGGATTGTCTGGAAGTACTGCTTTTTATTATTTATATCTTTAAACATTATATATTTTTATTATTTGCATCTAGCTACCGTAGTGCTAGGCACTGTATTCCAATGAGCTCAAAGAACTTCGGTGATAATATACACAGGGAAAAAAGAAGAATGGGTTATGAGCTGCCATAAAACCTGCGGGGAGTGCAAGCAAGGCGAGCATTGCAAAAGCAGTTCCAGCTTTGCATGTGTTTTTCTGTTATTTGTTATTGTCACCTCTAAACAAGCAGCAATACCTGAATGCATTAGTTCTAATGTTGCAAAATCATTTGCCTTCCAGACCACAGACTTGCCTGACAAGTTTGGGTCAAAATAAGTTTTTTAAAAAGATGAAGTTATAAACTCCTTTCTAAAAGGAAATTTGCAAATAGGAGTGCAGTAATTGTATATCTTTTTGTTGGTAGCCAACTGTGGAATCAACACTCTTTATAAAAATTAATATTCCTTCCCTGTTCAAACACACTCATGCTTATTTAACCTGGAGTGACAGAATGAGGAAACATCTTCTAGCTTTTGTGCTTTTGATTTTTCTTCTGGACGAGGTGGCACAGAACAAGCTTGGAGACCTTAGAGAGAAAACAGGTGCCTCTGTATTAAATCACAAAGCAGAAAATGAGCTTGCCTCATGGTGTTTGTAAGGTTTGTCATAGTATCAATTAAAGCATTGTATCTTTTTATCACCTTTATCTACATATGTCTGATTCTAATATAGTTCCTTCTTTTTGTTCTGGCCTGTTTTACCTTAGCAACTTTGGATTACAAACAACAGGGCTGATATCCCACAGGCACAGACGTGCTATTTAAGACTAGCTGAGCCCTTTTAAGTGATCTCCCTTTTCATCTGTATTTGAACTGAGAAGATGGGCAGAGTGCCTAGAGCCGTGATTCAGAGTACAGCACAACAGCATGGCAAGCCCCTGGCTGTGGGATTGCTGCTTGCTCATAGGATCATAGAATGGTTTGGGTTGGAAGGGACCTTAAAGATCAGCTAGTGCCAACCCCCCTGCCATGGCAGGGACACCTTCCACTAGACCAGGTTGCTCAAAGCCTCATCCAGCCTGGCCTTAAACACTTCCAGGGAGGGGGCAGCTTCTCTGGGCAACCTGTTCCACTGTCTGGCCACCCTCACAAGAAATATTTTTTTCCTAATATGTAATCTAAACCTCCCCTCTTTCATCTTAAAGCCATTTCATCTTGTTCTATCACTACCTGTCTTTCTACAAAGTCCCTCCCCGGCCTGCCCCTTCAGGTACTGGAAGGCCGCTATAAGATCTCCCCGGAGCCTTCTCTTCTCCAGGCTGAACAGCCCCAACTCTCTCAGCCTGTCCTCATAGGAGAGGTGCTCCAGCACCTCAGATCATCCTCGTGGCCGCCTCTGGACTCACTTCAACCGGTCCATGTCTCTCTTGTGTTGGGGGCTCCAGAACTGGACACAGTACTCCAGGTGGGGCCTTACAAGAGCAGAGTACAGGGGAAGAATCACCTCCCTCGACCTGCTGGCCACACTTCTCTTGATGCAGCCCAGGATACGGTTATTGGCTTCTGGGCTGCAAGTGCACATTGCCAGCTCATGTTGAGCTTCTTGTCCACCGGCACCCGCAAGTCCTTCTCTTCAGGGCTGCTCTCGATCCACTCTCTGCCCAACCTGTATTTGTGCATGAGGTTGCCCTGACCCAGGAGCAGGACCTTGCACTTGGCCTTGTTGAACTTCATGAGGTTGGCACAGGCCCACCATCTCAAGACTGTCAAGGAGAGGTGCCTCTGGATGGCATCCCGTCCCTCCAGCGTGTCAACCACACCACTCAGCTTGGTGTCATCAACAAACTTGCTAGTCACTGGCATATGTGCTGGAGCAGGGAGAGGGATGCACAGGGGAGCTTTTATTCAGGGATTTCCTCTGGATTGTGCTGTGGTGAAGAGAGAGAAAGGCAATGAGGAGGTTTCTCAATCCATAACCAATGTGGTTTTTCACTGGGAGCAAAGAAAGGGAAATTATGAAGCATCCTTTCATCCCTCCTGAGCAGGAGGGCTGGTGCCCATACACAAAGGCTTTCCACCATACTCAGGGCAGAAAAGATTTATTTGAGGTCCAAGCTGACAGCTTTCATGGTTTATCAAAACACCTGGGAGTTGACAGATTAAAGACTTGCCAAGTCAGCACTCATCTGCCAGCAAGCAGATGTTGCATGGATGGAGGCTGTTTCAGTGCAGAGATTAGATATGTCAGATAGATTACACCCTTACACCCTTCCCACTTTTTTAATGGATCTTTAGGAAGCCAGACCAGTCAGGTGGTTTCACTTATACCACTTGGAGGGGATTTCACTGGAATCTGAGAGTGATTTTTTTTTTTTTAAATGAGAAGAAATAGTTTTAGTTCTCAAATAATTTGGTATAACATTCTGCTCCCCTTATCTCTTTCGCAGGCAGACGGTCTAAATGCAGATCCAAGGAGACACAAGGTCTCAATTAGACGTACCTCAATCAAAACATTTTTTCAAGTTTTAATATCTGTCCTTCTGAGATACTGTATTTCGTCTCACTCACATTCAAAATGGCTTCCCCAGACTTGTCATCTCAAAGAGGGGCGGATCAGCATCCTGCTCTGGAAGTCTGGAACTGAAATCTGGTTTTCTTCAATTTTCAGGTGGGATAAGCAACCTCCAGAACTTCCTGTGCTCTGCACCAAGTTAGCTCATATTTCATCCTTAGGAACAGACCATTTCGAAATGGGAATGCATGTACTTCTTGTGGCATGTACTTCTTGAGCCTGATGGTATTGCCACTACCTGAGGAGTAAAGCAGACATGCACTAGTTAGAGTATATTGACAGGTACAGTGCTTATTTGGTATTTTTGCAGGGCTACTTAGAAACTTGCCCACTTAGAGCACTGAAGCTAGAAGCCGACAAAGCCACCAACTCAATATAGTTATCAAGCCTGCTAACCACAGAGAAGCCTGCTGCTGCAGCTGTGAACAGCCCAGACGAGGAAAGTGCCACAAGCTTTCTTTGAGCCAAACATCTACTGACTTCAGAAAGATTTTTTTTATCTGAGTACCCACCAGCGGGTAATACTCAAGATGTCTCAAGCCACCTGCCTGGCTTCTTGCTTTCCCACGTGTGCTGTCCATCCCCTCCTCCCCACGTACTCTTTCTTCATTCCCTGAAGGCTGTTTCTCCTATGGTCTTGTCCCTGTGTCCTTCCCAATTCCCTTTCCTATCTCTCTGAGATTTTTCTCCCTGAAATTCCTAGTAAACCGAGTTCATTTCATCGCCCAGACAGGTCTCACTTTTGAACTGAGCTGTAATTGGTAATAACAGCATATTAGGTGATTTCATTATATTTCCTTGTTTGAATCATATAATTAAACCTGGCATCTATTATTAACCTGTTATTTTTCATGTGGAGGCACTGCTTTTTTGAAAATGTATTAATAGTGGTGGCTGATCACCAATCCATACTTGGAGAATGTCAGAGTGCCCAAATAGCTGTGCTGAAGGCAGCACCAGCAATGCAGGAACCTGGTTTCTGTTGCTAATGTGTGCTGTGCTCATCTTTTGATGTGTCCCAGTAATTGCCATTGGTATTAATTGTAGCATCACACTCACACTGAGAGGAAAATACACCCTGTAGCGAGCCTGTACAGAGACAAGGGAAAACAAGGGAGCTGGCAGATCATGGCCTTTGCATTTGTGATGATGGCTCTTGTATTCAAGTTCAGCACAATGCAAAAAATGCTTAATTTAAAGAAGCTGAGAAGTCTGGTTTCCATGAAGCAGATGGTGGATTTCTTTCAGCTTTCACTGGTATTGTTAGTACAATATTTATCAAAGACTAAAATCATTCCTCATCTAGGTGTATGCAGGCATATGAGACTTATTTTTAAAACCAGACTAAGAACACATGCAATATTTTCAAAGGGCTGTGTGTTTTAAGACCTAGAGGTGGCTGCTTTTTGACTGGCTCAAGCCTATGCATCGCGAAGAGGGCTGGTCCCATCCTGTTCCAAGTCCCCCACCTCTGGCCTTGCAAACTCTCAGTTCGCCTTGTGCTGCCACCAGTGCTTATGCAGTGAGGGAGTTACCAGGCCAGGGAGCTGATCCAGCTGAAATCTAGCAGAGCAAAAAAGCTTTCAGCTGTACTAATTCCCCCATTTAGCAGAAGGTGTAGCTGCATTAGCTGTGGGTCAGTGTGGAGGAAGGGCTGGGAACACGCTGGCAGGAGGCAGAGTGGGACCTTCCCTGTTGGCAGCCACTTTCACACAGATGGGATTAAGCAGCTTGTGAAAGTGCTGTCTGAGTCTCATCTTCCAAAGAGATTTGTACGCTGATGAGTTTGAGTGTCACTGAAACCAGCGACTGTTCAGGCTGAGATCCCGAGCTGGACTTGGGCACAGCCACATGCACTGATGTGCCACCTCGCCCCTTGCACCAGAGCCTGCAGTCCCTACGGAGGCAGCATGGGCTCCCCATGCTGTCCCTCTGGGCAGCCCTGCAAGCACCAACGAGACAGAGCTGGTTTCACCTCAGTGCTCTGGCACTGCGGTGCTTCCATCCCCTCATGGTGGCCATCACCAAGAGGAGATGCTTCCGTGTGGTCTTTACGAACAAGATAACTTGACTCCTTCAGAGCACAGACCAGCAGCGATGCTGCTGCCCTGCTGCAGTTGACAGATGGCTTCTAAAGAGGAGAGGTCCCCTCCCTCCCTCTGATGCAGGAGATGGCTGTGAAGTGCTGGGTCCCAGCTCTCTGGAGAGCACCCAGGGAGAAGGTGTTATGTGACAGTGATGCCAAGTACAGCATGGTAGCGATTTTGCTTGGTAGGGAAGGCTTCAATATTTGTGAAGTGCGTGGGAGGGAAAGAGAAAAGAGCAACAGGAATGCTGGGTTCACCTGGTGTGCAGACATCAATACACGCCAAGTCCCAGACCTTGACACAGGGACAGGAGCCAGGGAGTTGCCCTCCCTGAGAGCAGCCTGAGCACAAGGTCTCTCCTGCTCTCTAATTAAGAGATGCCATGCAAAATAAGGCTGCAACCAGAGGGCAGAGAGCTAGGAGAGCAGGTTGCTCCTGAAGGGACTGGAACCACTCTTCAAGGAACTTTGAGAGGTGAACTTGAAGCCACCCAGATAACTGAAAATAAGGTCTCTGCTAGCCCTCAAAGTTGCTACTGGATAAAAAGGCATAGTATTTTGTGGGGAGTCCTTCTCAGTAGACATGCTCTGAGACCACTGACAAGGCTGAAACCATTTCTCTTGGGGATTTGTGCCTTACAGGAGCACAGATTTTGGCATGGTTCTCTCCTCTAGCTCAGCTCACCTTCTGCAGGAGGTAGGACCTATCTGTGCTACGGCAACAACCAGGCTTCTTCTCTTGCTTCTACATCACCGTGTAAGGCAAAGTTTTCTGTCGCTGCTGCTGCAACCAGAAGTGGTGGAGAGATGAGAGGCAACCTCTCCCAGCAGAATTTGCCTGATTCTGTCCACTAGGTTGGCAGCACTGGCAGCACTGTGTGGCGATGGCATTCCCAGCCAGCCTCCCTCTCGTCCCTTCTCTGTGACTCTGGAGCCTTGCCATGCCCCACTCCACCTCTCCTCTTTTTTTCCCTCACTGCTGTTAGAGCAGCTGCCTGGAAAACCCAGGAGGGTGCAGGCAGAAGCCTGTACCATCAGGAACGAGGAGGAGGGATGGCCTGTTGAGTTTGCCAGGGGATCCTGCCTTCATGGGCAGGGAGAGCAGACAGGAAGCAGCTGTAGTGGGAGCAAGGTTGCTAATCCACAGTGCTCTCTTCTAACCTGATTTATCTACCCCAGGTCCCAAAGTCAGCCTTGTGTGGTATGTGAACTCTTTCTGAAAGGAGTTCTGTGCTTGCAAGAATGTGATTTTGTCAGGCTGCAAACAACTTTTTAGAGAGCTGAGAGCTTTGGTGTGGAAGCACAGATAACTACGTTCCTTTGCACTGTCGTGGTTTGGTGGATGAAGAGAATGCTCAAAAAGCTTTATATTTTGAAATTAAATGTTTTTATTCTGCCTTTGCATCCTTTACCAGATCTCAGACTTGCAGCAGTGCCTAGGTGGATGTTGTGAGCCCTGATGTGCCTGGCAGTCTCTGGGAGCTGTTGCACAGGCCAGGGAGCTGCTGTGGAGGGCTATGGGACTCTGGCCAGCCTCCCTGCCCAACTTGCCTTCATATGGAAAGTGGGGGGCAGGGGAGAATGTTGTTTACCAGGCCCTCATCTGACATGGAGTCAGCATTTAGGGTGAGGAAGACACCTTGGCA
The DNA here is from genome assembly GCA_907165065.1 of Caprimulgus europaeus. The sequence goes on along the minus strand of OU015523.1, from coordinate 35,984,501 downwards.
TCCATAGTGCCCTTTTGGTCTGCATGCATGCAATGACTTACCCAGAAGATCCTGGGGAAGAGTTCCCATCAGAAATGTGCCTAAGGGCTCTGACCTGTGGGCTGAACCAAGGAGTCACACAGGGTGAGGATGTTGATGTTGATGATGTGGGAGCCTGCCCTCTGCAAGCAAGGGCTGGGCTTCAGGGGCTACTATGCCAGATCTCTTCTCCTACTCCTCCCTTCACTCGTTGGCCTTGAGACATCTCAGGGTGTGATGCCTTTCTCCACAAAAACCAGGCTCAGCAGAGACAGGCTGTCAGACTCTGAAGCACTTGCTACTTTTGACTGTGTGTTTTGGACAGGATCCCCTTCCATCTGCACTGATGCAACTATTGTTTGTATACATGATTTTAAGAAGGGATTTCCCTTCTTCCCTGCTCCTTTTAATATCATGTAGCAGCTAGAAGCAGGGATGAGAGACTGGCACCATATGACCGACCAGCTGTCTGTGGACTGTCAGACCATATTGTGGGAAACACAATGTGACTACCTTTGATGCTTGATCGTTCAGTCCCTGTTGGCTAAGCTATATGCTGTCTTCTTCCCATTCAGTTACCCTGAATGTCATGTGCTGGGTCAGTGTCTGGTTTATGTGGCAGTATTTTGAGTAAAAAAAGGTAATGTGGTCCATCTCCAGTGCATGGTAAAAGCCTCTACCTAGAAAAGCAGTGTGATTCATGCTGTCTGAGCATATACTCCCAAGTTATCCTTTCTGTTGTAGAACAATGTCTACACTTTTCTTTGTTTCTGTTTTCTAAATTGTTTTTAAAGGAACGAGAGCATGCCACCTTTGCTCCAGCCTCGAGGTAGCAAACATAAGTGGTTAGGAGTAAGAACAAAAAAGGATGTGAAACAAAGCCAAGTATAGATGTCATATGTTGCCTAATGTCAAAGAAATGTCTTTGACCTTAGTCCTGTTGGTTTTCTCTGCAGAGGAAAGCATTTTAAAGACTTTTCCATTATTTGTGAGTGGAAAGGCTATATGAAGATACATAAGTATCCTTCAGTTGCCACTAGGAAATCAAGATGCTCTTACAGAGGGAAAGAAAAGAACCCTGAGGTGCACCAAGAGCATGCTACATGATCTGTCACTTCTGCTGGGGTCCCTTCAGCACATTGCAGCAGAGAAAGGCAGTTTACAGACACTAGGGAAAAGCTATTCTCTGTGCCACTCGAGGCACTTATCAGGTAAGGGCTTTTCTGAGGATGCCTCCTGAACCATGGTCTCTGATGCAGTTGGTCTCCAGAACTGTGTTAGGCACAGGTTCTCCAGGTTGAAGATTGATATGTGGAGATTCCAAAAAAATTGACCCCAAAAAGACGTGGTGGTTTAACAACGGAGGCTCACTCACGCCTCACCTCCCACCCTCTGGTGGGATTGGGAGGAGAAAATATAAATGGACAGGACTCATGAGTCAAGACACGAGCAGTTTACCAGAATGGTAAGGAAGAGAGAAACAAACAGTAACAACAACAGTGCTAGTGAAAGAATATACAACACAAGCGATACATGGAAACAAACGGCTCACCACCCAACCTGCTTCCAGTACCCCCCCCTCTCCTCCAGAACTTTCCTGTTTAAATCCTGAGCATGACATCACATGGTATGGAATACCCGATTTAGCCCATTTGGGCTAGCTGCTCTGGCTGTTCCCTTCCCAGTTGCCTGGGAACAATCAACTCTATCCTAACCAAACCCAGGACAAAGGGGACACCTTCTTTCAGGAAAGATATAGAAGCCCTTTCAGTACTAATCAGATGGAATTGCTAATTTCTCGGAAGCTACACTTCCTCTGAATTGGCAGAGCTGAATTCCCCCAATACGCAGATGACAGTATTATACACTGCTGCGTGCCAGCAGACACACTGCCTTAGCTACTCAGAAATATGGTGTGTTTTATTTGACAAGTGGCAAAAACATGATCTGCTTTACTTCTCTTTAACATTCTGATTTTTAAGCTGCTGAGGTATGCTCCTATGCATTCACCTATTCACAGAGGTTCTCATAAAAACTGTATGATGATTGTTATTGATTTTTACCAATAATATGTTCTTTTTGTCTGTCCCTTCTTCCTTCCCTCTTGCATTATTTATATTGTGATCCTTTTCCTTCTTGTGAGCATCAACATGATTATCTTTCTTCCCAAACTACACACTGCTGGTTTTGAAATCTACTGATTTTTGCAAACAAGTTTCCAGCTGTTATTTTGGGGTTGTAATTCATCTGAATGGACTTAGAACTATTGTCTTTTCCTTCCTGCAGATATTTCTCTGAATTTATGGAAGTCTGTGGAAAAACACTGTATTAATTCAGTGTTATGGATTGAGATTAGGACATGCAGCTGGTGTCATATTGTACCTACTGCAAAGCCTCAACACGGCAGAAAGAGTTGCTAACTACACTGCCTGGAGTAGAAAGTTTGAGTAATCAAGAGAGGAGAAATGGTGAGTAGCATATGAGTAGAGTTGTTCATTCTTTCCATCTCAGCTCTTGCTGTAGGAAAGGAAGAAAACTGAAACCTGCAGAAACCTAATTCTGATTGCAAGAACATCATGGCAAATACACGTAATTTACTGCTGATGCACTTAAAGAGCTGTAGTGGCTAGATAAGACAAGTTAAGGCAGTTCTAACTTATTGGCACAATTTATTTATCAGAACTTTGCTGATTGGAATTTTGGTGAATTAATATATTTTGAATAAAATTTTATATGACCTTGTTTTTCTTTCCTTCTTTCTCATACCACATAGCATCTCTCTTCCTCTCTCTTTCCTTTTCCTACTTAAAGAAGCTGGTGGGCAGCTTGTGCTTTTCCTGCCTGCATTTTTTGCACTTAGCCCCTGTGTTTTGGAGAAGTCCTTGCCTGCAGCAGCCTAGCCAAACTTCCAGGGCTGGCCACACGCTTTCTAAAACACATATGCAGATTTACTCCACCTTTGTCCCTCTTGCAGGGTGGAACTGATGAAATCTCTGGGCTGCAGGGCTACATTCAGTCCTCTGCTCCCTGTATCACCCCCAGCACCCTCTCCGAAATGCTAATGATTTTGCCAGATGGATGCTTCACAGCCCATGGAGACACCTAGAAGAGGCTTTCATCCTCACCTCCAATTTCCTCTTCTCTCTTGCATCTAAGAAGAGGACAGATGTTCGTATCTTTACACCCCTTGTTGTTTCCTTTCCCTCCTGGCCCCACCAAAAGACTAGGGACTCCAGTAAGGGTGTCTCTTTGTCTTGTTCTCCTCGTTTTGAGGGCAGAGAGGAGCAGATCTCACTCCTCTTTGCTATTCCCAGGGCCACTGAATCCCTTCCAGACCTGCTTGTACCTTTCCTGTCATCCAGTTTGGGTGAAGTGCAAAGTTGCCTGTTTCTGCTTTACTTCCCAGAATAACACAGATGTTTGGGAGAAGCACTGGCTGTGAGAAAATTACTTTCTTACGAACTATGAGAAAGAAATAGCTGAGATCATGATGGGTGGATCCTCCTTTACCCTACTCTCTAGGTCAGCCTCCTAGAATAACCACTTTAGGGACTGCCAGTTTGTTTTAGTGAAATACAGATTTCAAGGGAGATCCTGATTCCAAAGCAGAAGATCATGTTTCGGGTAACATGGGCTTCCTCTAATGTCTTCTGTTATTCCTCTATCTTCTACAGTCCTCTCTCACATCAATTTCTTTTTTTTCACGTATCCCCTGTCAATCTCTCTTCTCCCAGGGGTCTGTTCCTTCTCCTGAGGGGTTTAATCTCAATCTTTCCATTGACTTGGATGACATGTCAGGCCTCATGTCCTCTTTTGGCAGAGAGAGAGAGACAGTAGAGCTCTATGGTATTTAACAGGGTAAGTGCTAACTACAGTTTTCTGTAAGCCACATCTCTGGCTTTCTCTTTCTCCAGGAAAGATAGGGAGGGGCATAGAGGGAAGAGGCAGAACTACTGAAAAACCCCACACACCAGCCTTTTCAACATAGTTTGGAAAGGAAGAGGGAGGGAACATGAGAGATCCTAATCTTAGATCCTAATCTTAGTGTATATTAAGTGATCACATACAACAGTGGTGGGTGTGGACTGGAAAGCTCAGTAGCTGGCTAGATGGTAGATTAGGCAGATTGTTTGCCTTGAACTGGGTAGATGGAAAAGAGCAGGAAAGATGTGAGGAGGAGCTGGAGCAGAAAGGTGTGAGGTGAGCCATGGAAATAAAAGTTCAGGCAAGTTGCAGAGAAGATGGAGATGGAGATGGAGATGGAGATGGAGATGGAGACAGGAACTCGGATGGTGAGGACAGACAGAGGATGCAGGAAAAAAAACGATGGGAAGATGAAAGCCATGGGAGTTAATCCAGCTCCTATTAAAGTTGACAGCATTACTCTTTAGAGATAGTAGGCTTGGCTCATAGAGAGGTTTTTAAATAGGACAGAAGGAGTAAAGGACGACTGGCAGACAAAAGACAGGCAAAAAGAAAGAGCGAGGAGAAGGAATACACTAAAATGGAAATAGAGAAGAGTGTTGAAAATGAACACCGGGAAGTGTGCTTCGTATATTGGAAATATGCTGGAAAAGGGAAGGGCGATTGAAACCAGAGCAAAGAAAAATGCATGAGATCATTTTGTGATTTCAGATTTCCATAGTAGGGGATATGAGAGTCCGGGCTGTGGAGCTGAAGCCTTAAGAAAAGCCTGTGGAATATGTGAAGATGTGCAGGGGAAAAAATAATTACAAACTATAATATGTATTATTTTATGCAGATTAGATGTGACTTCACTTTCCTCTTAAGCTTTATACCCCAGAAGCGGAGCAGGTTGGTAAAGCATGTTGGGGGACTGGGTAGGGAAGATGAAGAGTAGCAAGTAAAAGGGCTAATGACGGGATGGTTTGCTACAGATCTGTGTCTTGGTGATGATTGACTCTGACGTCTAAGAAAATGAAAGCTTCAGCTGAAGCTCTTCTTGAAGGCGGGGCACTATGAGGTCTGTCTCCATCATGTTTTCTCTGGCATGTGGGTTCCCTGCCGACAAAGCATGACCTTGTGCTTCCGTCTTCACCCCGGGAAAGCAGGAATACCCAGCTGCCCGTTCCCACAAAACCTGAAGAAGCCGGGTATCTCTGGCTGCATCTGGACTGTGAATCTCTGCGAGCCCCTGCCTTCCTGGGTCCTGCAGCCTTACTCTCACCCTGTGCAGGGGCAAAACACAGACAGACACGAGTATCTCTGTCCCCTCCAGCCCCATGGTTTTGGCCATAGACATCCACAGTTTTAGATCCCTCAGCTTTTCTTTTCCTGGGCCATTGCAGCCGTATATGCAGCACAAATTCCCCAAGGCTGGAGAGTTTTGTGTTTCGTTTTCAATCCTAGCGCATTTTGTTCGCTGTTCTTCAGTCTGTTATTGATTCTCAGCTTTTTTCATGACTCTAAGTGCCTCTTTCTTTGTACTCCTCCCTTGCCTCCCTCCCCCCAAAAAATACCAGCCTGCATGCTTTTAGGCTGAATCTGAATTTATTTATTGCCTTTTTAGGAGCGTGGGTTTTTTCTTTAGGCTTGCTGAAAGAGAGCTGTCCATTATGGTTTTTTTCCCACTGCAGAGAAGGCTTTGCCCTGTTTTCTCACGGTGTTTGTGGCAGATGTGAAACTGCTGAAGACAGAATGTACTTTTTTTCATCAGTACAACTTCGAATCGTTCGGGCTGAAGCAAATGAGAGCTGTGTGCAGGTGGATGGAGGAAGGGTCCCAGTGTCTGGGTACTTTTCAACTCTGGGACAGGGTGTATCAGTTTAGCAAATGGTTGCTAGAGCCTGTTTCTGCATTGGGGCAGTTCTCTAACCCCAAATAATCTCCTCTGAGTGCCAGGACTGGCTGTGCTGTTTGGCTGCTGATCTGTCATTACCCAGTACTTGAATAACTGCTACAAAGCAGCTATTCCAGAAACAACATTGCTGCGAGATGAATGAATTTATTTAAGCTTTCTACATTATTGTTGAAAAAGTATGGGGAGTAATGCATGAAATTTGCTCTGTGTTGATGCTCATGATAAGGAGGCAGATAAACCTTTGCCAATATTTTACTCTCTTATCAAAAAAAAATCAATAAAGTGCTTCCTGGCAAATAGCATGTTTGACATGTGGCCTGTCCGTCGGGGTATTCGAAAGGCTAACAAATATCCAGTATCCAGAATACTGTGCCTCCCTTGGAGACAAACAGCTTGGGGGACAGAAGGGGTTGTGCAGCTCTGCAATGCGCTGGGTCTTTGTCCTCGGCATCTGCTGAGACGCTGCAAGTCTTAACACACGGATCCTGCTCCTCCCCCTGTGCCCTCTTTCTTTCCACTCTTTAGATCAGTAAACCTGGCACAGTCCCAGCCATACTCAAGGTACTGACCCATCAAGGACTTTTTGGAGTGTAGTGCAGACTGTTAGTGCAGGCCTCATAAATTATGTTTTATTCATGATCCTAAATGTGCTTTCAGATCCAGGTACCACTTTTCAGCCGGCCTCCTTCAACCCCCTCCTCCTCCCTCCCCCCATTTCCTACAAGCCATGTGTTACTTGCCCTGAAGTCAGTGCAAAGCTGAAGGCACAGCTCTGACAGGAGGGACCTACACTGTCTACACACTTGCTTATGCAGGTCCAGGTATGTTCAGCAATACTTTACTGCTCTCATACAGTGCTCTGCAATGTGTATTCTTCGTTGCTGTTTTTGATTAAGGTATGCTGAAAGAAGTAGAAGTGATTGGATTGCTCTCCTCTGATTATCCTCCTGCTGACATAATTCATTGTCATTTAGAACATAATTTGCTGCTAGGGACGTGATTAGCTTGGATTAAGACACCATTAAATAAACAAGGATAGATAAGAGTAAAATGTCTGCAAAAAAAAAAAAAAAAAAGAGTCTTTGTGCATTGGCTCACAACTTTTAATTAGCCATGATGGAAAAAGAAGTACCTAAAAATTTCTTAAGGGCTGAGGAAAGTCCCAAAGCAATCTATCCACTATTTTAGAGTCAATATGAGGTGTGATCAGTGGTCTTAAAAACAGTAAGTATATAGTGATTGACTGAGAAGTTCCTGTGTACCTCCCAAACAATCTCCTTGATGGCTTCCTCATCCTCCTAACCGAGTGAGTGCTCACTGGATGTGAACACTCAAATGCCTAGGTGAAGCCATGGTTCTCAAGCTCTGTACTACATGTCCCACAAAATGGGAAAGTTTAGGGAAATTAAAGTCTTATCCTTTTGGTACCCTTCTCTAGAGTACTTGGAGGTTGAGGTGGTAGTTTATTGACTCTTTAACAACACTATGAAGTCAAGGATGCTATTGCTTCCACCCATGAGTTGAAGGATGAGTTCTGCTTCAAGAGCTTCTGGTATTCGTGTTTCTATTATACCCAAGTGGAATATTAAAATTTCCATTTTCCAGTGGCAGCAGAAATATCTTAAAACAGCTAGACAAATTTTCCATGGTTGTGAGCAGCAATAAAATACTGTTAACTAAATGTAGGACCAAACTTTATGTTACACATCAAATGAGAGCTTATAATACTTTCTACATGTCCTTAGTAAGACCTAAGGACAGATTTAGCCAGGAAGCAAAATGTATCAATGTAAAAATTAGTCTTTTAATTCTCCTCAGCCTGGATCTCTCTGAGCCCAGATCTGCCTCTCTTACAACAAAAAAAAGTAATGTGGTTTTGAATTGTTCAGAGGGGATACTTACAAGAAAACTTGTCTGTGTCAAGAGTAATGTAAGTGGTTTCCTAAGTATTTGTTTTGTAAGTTACCTGACCTGCTGCCTTTTGTTTGCATCAATTTGACTGTTAAATTTGGTCCACAAATTCACTGAGAATCAAAATTGCAACCCTGCCAAAAACTCAGGAGCTGCATAAGAAAGTGTTTAAAACCTACAAGTTTTGACAGTGGTCCACAAATTGTGACAGCTGAGCTTTCTTCAGCATGTGTAGAAACTCAAAATTAGAAGCTTAAATATCAGAATTAAATGGAGAATTGGCTGATGTATTTTGTTACCAACTTGGTACAGTTAACAATGTGGATTAGTCTTTTTTGCAGTGCTTTTATGGAAAAACATAACAAACAAAAAAAACCTTTTGTGCTGTAATTTGGCCAAGTGTGTCTAAGATAGAATGAAATTTGCTCAGTATATATTTTCCCAGTTCGGAAAATTGCACTTTTAAAAAGTCTGGATGAACTCTGCGGTATCATTTGTTGACCCACCTGGAAGAAGTGACCTATCGGGGTCTGTTGACTTTCCCGGAATAGCTTTATGGGGCTGGCAGGGGACGGTGACCTGCAGACCAAGACTTTTGGTGGAATATAATCTTTCCATGTTGACTTTTGTGTGACATTAGAGGTTGTAGTGACATCCAGTTACATACTTCTGTTAAGTAAGCAGATGGTTCTTGTGTTGCCTTAGCCCTGTGCAGCACAGCCATGGGTACTCTGGGTTTGTGCAAGGATACAAGAAGCGTGACTACCATACCTTGGAGGGACAAGTGGTGGAATGCTTATTAGGAAATAAAAAAAAAAAGACCCAGCTATGTCTGGATCCCTAAAAACTTGATTTGAACAGGTGAAATTCCTTCCATTGATACAACTGCATTGACTTCTCACAATGGCCTAGGGAATTAAATCTTAAAGGAAAAAATTTGAAACGTAATCTAATGAAAACCTTGAGAGGAAACTGTGCCTGTGCAGCATATGGTAGACATTTGGTGTGACCCTTCACTTGTTATTGCACAGGAGCCCTGTGAAGGAACCCTAGCAACCCAGAATTGTAGCACTTTACAGTATAAACCTACCCTGAAAAGGGTCTGGTTAACTTCAGCCTCAATTGTTTCCCTTTCTGAGTGTGCCCAAACTGGGCCAGCTGAATTTAATGATAGAATAAGTTGTTATGACTTCATCACTCTTTCTCTAAACCAGATCCAGCTATGCTTTGGAAATGTGAGCTGTGCTGGCCTTTGCTTTATAAACAGGAGTGTTCAGTGGATTCTAGCTGTAGCAACTTGACTTTTGGGGTCGGTGAGCCAGAAATCATCCATCCTGATGAAAGGGTCAGTTCACAGGGCCAGTAGGATTTGCAGTATCTACTGCAAATAGTGGGAACTGAGCACACTCTGTGAGGAGATGTGGGACCACAGCAGTCCCTCCAATGGCCTCGATTACATTACAAGGAAACCTGTAAGCAGGGAGCTGTGGGATGTGCTAGTCCTCTCCAAGGACAGAGACCACGGTAAATAGAGAGCAGACCTGCCCCACGGTTCAGGTACAGCTGCAGCTGGGCAGGGTGTAGCTCTGTCTGCACAAGGGCTCCAGCCAGCTCAACCAGGCTTAATGTGTGTTAGAAAGCCGCACCAAAGCTGGTCCTGTCCTTCCTGTGCCAGGCAGCAGGTTCAAGGCCAGCTTGACTGGGTGAGGGCGGGGCAGCTCTCTGCAGCACAAACAGGCGCTCTGAGCCCTGCACTGACATTTTCAGAGCATCATTTCTCCTGGAACAAAATTGTACCTTAACACTTGCTGACCCTTCAGATGGAGCTGTCGTCCTCTGTGACCTGGGGATCTCTCTGTCAGGAAGCAATTGCCACGCTGCAAATGAGAGAGGATGACTGCAAAGGCAGGCAGGCAGGTTCACTGCTCCATTTGTTTCGTACCGCTGGTGCCTTTCATCAACAGCAACAACAAAAGCCCAGTAGATCACACGTTTGCATGGAAGTCTATATGTTTCTATATATCCCAGCACAGATTGCCAGGAGCCTGTACTTTCTCATTATGAAGTTTGCTGTAACGTTGTAAATTGCTCTAATTTCCTCCAGACTTGTTCCTTAAAAGAGCAGGAATGGTGCCTGTAGAGAGGAAAACCAGAAGGCTTGGGAGGACTTTCCTGTCTGAGACTCTGTGTTTTCACTCTTATCCCCAGGTGAAGAAGTCTCGGATTTTTAGTGAGCTGAAGAGTGGTGAAGTGTTTTACAGCAGCTTTCATCCAGCCCATAACTGAAGCCCCCACCTCACCTCTTGACCTCTGTAACTGCTGAAACCAGGATTTCAGATCCCATGGGCCCAGGAATTGCAGAAGTGTGACATCTGGATCCAAAATTAACCATCGCAGTGTTGGCCCTTCTCAGATTCAAAATTTTTTTACCTGATCTCAGTTCAGTATACCTGTCACAATGGAGAGCCACCAGCCAGAAAGCTGTTAAGCAATGCACTTAAAATAGCTGAGCATCTGAAGGGTGGGAGCTGGGAGGTGATAAGGGGCTTTCTAAACCACTGCCCAGCCGTAAGGGACCAGGCTGCTCTTTCCAGTCCACTTCAGAACAAAATCAACCTGGGAAATTACCATCTCCGTCACCGTGAGAGTAGACTCATCCCTTTGACATGCCCTTGAAACCAACTGGAGTCCATCAGGCAGCCAATTGCTTGGTCCCAGGTGAGAAGGAGCAAACCTCTGTGATTAGTTGTTGTTGGGTTTGATGCAAAGTCATGCAGTCAAACTCAACAGCCCAGTGAAGGTTTCAGCTGCAGAGCTACGTACTCTACACCCAGCCTTGGCATTTCATGTGTAACTTGCTGGGTAGGTTGTTTTTATTTCTCAGTATATGGCAAATGCTTCCCTCAGTGTCTTTGCTCACAGAATTAAATCCCACACACATCGCCACTATATGCCCCTATGGTAAATAAGTAACTTCTGAATTAAATCGGCTTCCTGGCCTGTGCTGCTGCCTTGCAGTGTGACTGGATGGCACAGCGCATATTTTGGGACCTGTTACTTCTGAGAAAGGCAGGTCACTTTTCTCAATGGAAAATTTTCAGCTATTCCCACCAGTGACATCACGCCTTCCCCACTCCCTTGGCCACAAAGGCGTATATTGATAGGCATGACATTTGCCTTTAATGCTTTCATTGTTTCCAGCGTTTCCTTTGGGTTGTTGTTGGAAGCCAGAAAAACAAGACAAAAGGCAAAGTATGTTAAGAAGAAGACCCAGCCTGCGTGCAAATATGTTGTGAGATTCTCTGTGGCTCCAGGCAATTTTCAGGGAATTTGCTTTCCATGGAGCTTCTGCAGAGTGACTTAGGATGACACTGTTATCCAATCTCCCTGAAACTGCCGCCTCCTTACTGCAGCTCACTGCAGTCCGATGCCTGGGGATTGGTGCACTGTGCGGGGATCTGGCATGGAGTTTTTAGAGCCTTTTTAAAAAGATTTGTGTCAGCTGCATAGAAGATCATACTTATGGGAGCTGCTGAAGCCATGCCAAGTTTGCCTTGTGAGCTTCTCAGGACTGGGACACGACATCCTCAAGGGCTATTTGTGCATGTGGGACCAAGCTGTCCTTTGCAACCTGTGCCTTTCTAAAAAGATAGCAGAGGTCAGAGTGGACTTTGTTTTTGCTTCTTACAATATTGATCCAAGTTCTATATTGTTGTCCTTTCAGAGAAATTTGGCAGGGGGCTGGGTAGGAGTGCTAGGTCTCCTAAACACATTGATCACCAGGAAGGAGAGAGCTGATGAGTGCAGCTGATGGAGGTGGGCTCTTGGGCTATGTGTGAGGATCCTTGCAAGCTGCAGCTCCTTCTGCAGTGAGGTAAATCTTTTCCACACAGTAATATGCACTACTGTAGATGAATCTTCTGTAGTTTTCTGACCATCCTACTCTCCCCTCTACTTGCCTCTTTAAATGGTTATTTCTTTTTTCCTAAGAATTACCCACAGCACTTCCAATGAACTGTTGTCCAGAATGTGTTAGTTTATAGACAGATAAACTGACCGTTACATGTTTCATTAAATATTCCTTAAGAGTTGCTTTGTGTCTAAGGGAGTTTGCAGACATCTGAATAGACCCCTCTTAAAAGTTAATTTGTCTGGCATTCTGGACAAAACAATACTCCAAAGATTAATAAGCATGAAATGAATGGCTTGGTAAACCCATGCTAAATGATCATTTGGAAAAGGCAACAGCTACTACTCCAATACATGCTGTTGCTCTTAAATCTGAACAAACCTGCTACCCAAGTGAAGAAGAGCCCAGAAGAGAGGGGGCTCTAGATCTTGTCTCTCAACAGCCTCTGGCCTTGGTCTCACACAGAACTTGCATTTCTTGACAGGCTCATGAGCTCTGCTGGCCTTTCTCAGAGGAGCCCTGTGGGTTTTTTGGTTTTTTTTCACAAATTACGACCCAATTAGTGGCAATGTGGTGTGCAAGCACCATGAGGGATTGCCAGGACAACCTCTGGTGAGAAGGGGAGCCTGCAGAACAAGGCTCTGCTTGCCCAGGCTTGCCAGAAGCCAAGAGCCACTGGAAGTGCTAGGAAGACCACCAAAAGTCTTCTGGAGATCTGCTTTGCCCTTTTCTTTAAATGAGGAGAGGTTTCTCCTTTTTGTTTGTTTGGATGGTTTGTTTTTTTTCTTTTCCTTTTTGCAAAATGCATCTGAAACCTCCCTGGCCTGTTGCTTTTTCCCAGCTGAGATGAAGTAGGTGAGTGCCTCCCTGACTACCTGATGCAGAGAAATCACCTCTTGCTGCTGAGAACGGTAAGGAGGGGAGGAGAAGCCTCTCCTGGCAGCAGCCAAAATCTCACTCCCAGGCTGCAGCAGGGAAGCTTCGTGCTGCTCCCACCCATCCTCCAGGGCTCTCTGTGTGAGGTGCGGGTGGGCCAGTTGAGCAGCGGAGGGGGAGGGCAGTGTGCAGGGAGGGTACCCATCCCTTCTCACAGGCAGTGGTTAGACCTGACCCACTGCTCTGGGGGTCCCTCAGCCCCTCGTCTGCTCCTGACACTGACAAACTTGCTTGGCCTTTTCTGGCTTGCCCTGGTCATAGGTGGCTGACAGATTTTCAAGCACCATCCATCCAACAGCTGCCCGCGCTCCTACAGAGACCAGGGCGGTAACAGCTGTGTTTGTCTCCCAGTGATGTAACTGCACTTCTGCAGAAATCGTATTTATAACTTTGATGGCTTTTCCCTTCCCTACAAGAATGACTCAGAAGTTAAATCAAACTTGTGGTCACGTAGAGTCCCTTGTGCTTTACATGGACGATTTACTCGGTCTGAGATACTGCTGCAGAGGACAACCCGTTCCATTTCGCCTGGTACCAGCAGCAAAGAGGAGCAGTTAGTCCGTTACCTGCTTGCGTGGGGTTTATCAGATGCAGATAGAGTTGCTCTGAGCACAACAGGTACCAGCATAGGACTGAGGTCAGGGGAAAGTGGTACACCAGAAAATGGGAGAGAGGACTGGGGGCACAGCTGCCATGAGCAGGGGAGATGTGAGAGAAAGAGCTGTCAGGAAGGCAAGGTGAGGCCAGGCCAAGCCAGAGCCTTGCTTAAAATGGCCTTTGTCACCTGGCAGCAGCAATTCTACACGCGTTTTTTTAATTTTACTTCTTCCGTTGAATTACTTTAAGCAAACAGACGTGAACCAGAACGACCTTGCCTTTTGCCCCGGGTTTGGCTTGGGGAACTGGTCCCTCTCTGGCAAGTCTCCACAGAGACGACTTGTGTCTGTGCCTGCACGTGTGCTCCAGTGGATCCTGCCCCTTACTAAGCCCTGGAGAGTCTGTGAATGTTTTAATCTTAAATACTGGCCCCAGACAAGGCAGTTGTTCATGTGCGTCATCAGCTGCATGGTGTTCCCACCCTAGCAGCTGGTCTGGAGCCAGGGTGCATGGGCAAGGGTTAGGGTCATGGCCAGGGAGGGTTGCTGGGGCTCTCATCCTGCCTGCCGCTGCATAGCAGTTTGAAGAAGCCCCTAAAACAGCTTTCAGTGTTAAAAAAAGCAGCCATTTGGGGAGGAGCTGCATGGCTGCCTGGGATACCTGTCCCATCTCCTGTCCTGAAGCATCTGGCCAGAAGGATGGAAGGAGCTTCAGGGCCTGCCCTCAGGTCTGCGTCTCCAGGATCTGAGAGCTGTGCCTTACTTGAGACCAGAGGTTTTGGAACCTTGGCCAAGAGGAACCAGATAATAACTCTAGAAAAGCTGGCGCAGCGATATGTGCTAAAATTGCAGGTCCCATGTGGAAGGCTACTTGACAGCTCAAGATCCTGTTTGTTGTTGAGGCTGCTGCCTGGAAGACCGAGGTGACGTCAGGCAGGGCCTGGAGCACCTTTCCTGTGCCCACCTTGTTCCAGGCTATAAGTGCTGGGAGAGACCCTCCTCACATCCCCAGTGCCTGCCAGCAGCCGGGGGGACTGGCCACAGGAGCTGGCAAGCATTCCTGGAGCCCCAAGGGTTTAAATGAAACACATCTAGACCTCTGAATTGACAGCTCTCTTCTCCTCCTGGCTCCTTTCATCTCAAGGAAAGGAAACCAATTTCCTTTGCAAAGTAATCTGAGCTCCAGGAGTTAAAAGTACTATTTAAAGAGCTAGGCAATATTGTTGCACAAGGAGCTTACAGCCTGGAGAAAGCTCTCTGCCTCAGTGTGTAAAAACTAGGATAATAATGTTTTTTTGTCTCACACAAGCTGGTGAGAATTAATTAATTTTAAAAGCAGTTTGAAATACAGCCACAATATAGATGCTAAATTTTGTTTATTAATGTTCCGTTTTCAAAATACAAGACTAATTACTTATATGCATGGCAAAGAGTGCATTTTCTATGCTATTAATTCAGTCTTAATGGTTTAGGTAGTACTTACATTTATCTGTGCCTCAGAAAAAAAAAAAGTGTTGCATGAGATAAAAATTGTGTGCAGGGCTCTCTTAAGTGTGATCTTTATTACGCTGTTTCAAACTCATTTCATGCTGAGCTTGTCAAGACCAAACATCTGGCTTTTGCTGTAGCATGTGGTGCCTCCTGAATTGACAATTCCTTACCATGAAGAGGCTCAGGAGAAGTGCGTGGAGGTGGAGGGGTGGGAAGGACCCAGATTTGTTCCCCGTAGTTTCGTTGCCAGTGACAAGAAGGCAGAAGGGCTTTGTGCTTGCTGTGGAGTGGGTTGTGGAGCCCAGGTAGGTCTCTCTCTGAGCTTGGGATGTAGAGGTCTTCCATATGCACTGACAGGGATGCAGGGACAGACACTCACCAGAGAGCTTTAGGCAAGTCTCTGGGTATCACTTGGTCTTTGCTGATGCTTTTTCCCCCTGCAGTTAGACCCTATTTCCAGAGCTTTAATGAGTGATTAGTTTACAAACAAAATAGTGGGATCCTGCAAATGTCTTTGGCCATTTTCCAGTTGACCCAGAACATAGTTTTGTGTTTGTTTGGGCCTAATTATTTCCCTGTATGTATGTGTGTCAATGGTTTAGGGAAGACGTCCCAGTTGTACCTGCTACGAGGTAGCAATTGTCTCTTCCTACGTGCTTGTATAGTAATTAATTTAGAAGGGCCTGGCTCTGAGTTGAGCCTCTGGATGCCCTGGTAGTGAATATGTTCCATGTTACACTTCAGAGGAAAAAAAACTCTTTAAGAAGCTCAGAAATGAAACCGAAAAATAAAATATTCTTTGGAGCATTTTCTCACTGCTGAGTCAGATGAAGTTGGAGAAGGCACAGGGAACCCCTGAGAAGTCTAGCTATGGAGAAATTGTAGCTATAAGGAGATACAGATACACAGTCTAATGTATGTAGGAGATGTGAAAAAAGTTTTCTGCTCCAACTTATCTAGGAGCTGCAGTAAACTCTGACACTTCATAGTGCTTCAATCACTTGCACAAGAACTTCAACTAAAGATGATAGATATGGACAGAGAGAATCACATTTGCTCCCCTTGGCTTTGAAGGGGCCAACTTGGAGTTCAGGGAGGCTTAAGTCACCATGCTTAAGGGGCTTAAAATTTAAATGCATTTAAAGCAAAATAGCCTCAGTTCAAGTGATTTTTTAAAGAGAAATGGGTGCCGGGTGAAGAAAACTTGCTAATGCACAAGGTTCAAAGTTGTTTTTTGCTATGAGAGCAAAAGACACGTCTGAAGGGTGATTCAAAATTATAAACAGAAATTGGAGAGGTGCCCATTGTGATAGTCTGAGCTCAGTTTAGATGTAGATAAAGATGGAAAGTTAATTTTTAACTTTAACTAAGATTTTTGCACGTTAAAAGGTGTGTTGTAGTTGCCTGTCATGCAGCATAATGAGAAACAGAAATATCTTTAATGATCTCACGTTTGTCTCAAAAAGTGTGAATCCAAGACTTCATTGTGTTGACTGTCACTGGGTTTATCTCTGTCTCATCCACACTTGCCACTGCTCTTCTGAGAATTGCTGTTTGCCTCCAGATAAATTCATACTAATAGTGGCTTTCCTTTACCTACCCACATGCTAAGCAGGGGGAAACAACAGGCAGATCCTCTCCAGCCTGGATGAAAGTGCCCATGTGCCAATAGTCTCCTTTTCACCCATGCTCCTCCAGCTGATGTCTCCCCTGGGCTCCAGGGGACTGTCACTGCCCAGAGCCCCTCTCAGTTCCTTACTGCCTGGGTTGGAGTGGGGAATTTCCTTCCAAGGGATATATTAGACTTTCTGTCTTATGGGCTGATGTGCATCTTCTTCCTTGAAATTATATTTTCCTTTTAACTTGGAAAACTTGGATGTCTGTTTAACTTGGATGTCTGTTTAACATCTTTATCAATGATCTAGATGAAGGGATCGAGTGCACCCTCAGTAAATTCGCAGATGACACCAAACTGGGTGGAAGTGTTGATTTGCTTTAGTGTAGGAAGGTTCTACAGAGGGACCTGGACAGGTTGGATCAATGGGTATGAAGTTCAACGAGACCAAGTGCCGGGTCCTGCACTTGTGTCACAACAACCCCATGCAACACTATAGGTGTTGTTTAGTCTGGAAAAGAGGAGGCTGAGGGGAGACCTTATCACTGTCTACAACTACCTGAAAGGAGGTAGTACTGAGCCAGGTGTGTGTCCAGGTAACCAGTGACAGAACAAGAGGCAATGGCCTTAAGTTAGGCCAGGTGAGGTGCAGATTGGATGTCAGGAAAAATTTCTTCACTGAGAGGGTTCTCAGGCACTGCAATGGGCTGCCTGGGGAGGTGGTTGAGTCATCCCTGGAGGTGTTTAAAAGACGGCTAGATGGGGTGCTCAGAGATATGGTTTAGTAGTGGACAGGTACAGTTGGACTCGATGATCTCAGAGGTCTTTTCCAACCAGCTGATTCTGTGATTGGACTCATTATTTTTCTAGACTTCTTTTCTACTTTGTATGCATATTGTGAGCAGGAAAAGACATCTTTAAATGGTTTGAAGCTGCCACTGACTTTAAGGTAACTAGAGCTGACAGTGGGCTTGCGCACACAGAGAGATGTAAATCACTTAAATATATTGCACATAATTTCCTGGTGCCTGGTCTCCTTGGGAGCAGAGCCCTGCTGGGATGAATGCCATCACAGCGTGTAAGCTCCTGGGTTTGATGCTCTTTTTGTTTGCAGGGGAAGTGGGGTTCATCTCTGCCAAGGCAAGGGGGATGGTACAGGCTGCCACAGCGACACCAGCCACCTGACTTCATTGTAGCCTTTCCCTCTTGCAGCCTCAGGGATGTGTTACTTCCTCCATCCCACAAAATGCCCAGTACTTTATTTGGGATGTGCAGGGTGGGTGGGAACTCTTCCTCAAGTCCTGCTTCTGAAATGGGCAAACTCGTGGGGAAAGGGTCTCTGGGTGATTGAGGGCACTGTGGTTCCCTGTGTCCCCTCATAAGTTGAGATGAAGCTTCCCAAGCAGGAAAGAAAAGCTGTCTATTTCACCCTGGAACTGTCTGGAAGAGTTTTTTATTGTGTTAGTTACAATACTTATTAAGTAAGATTTCCATGCCCTTGCTAATACACACAGATCAGGGTTTGATAATTGAAAACACAAAGCAAGCGGACTCCACAAGGTAAGAACACAAAACAGTTCCAGAAAAATCTCAAAGCAAGTTATTTTTGAGGTTACCTGTCCATGCAATCATTGCAACTTCTGCTAAACCACCAAAGTGCCAGCAGCCACCTGGAGAAATGGGTAGCAAAGGTGGCTGTCACCAGAGAAACAGCCATTACCTCTCCTTGTAGTGCTGGACTCGTACCGGGGTGGTGGCACCACTCCCTTGGCATGGCAGGTGCTTACTCTGCCCTGCTTTTCTGTAGATCCAGTCCCATCTGGCTCCAAAAGCTGCCATCAGATCTGGATGTAGCTTTTATTTTTCTCCTTTTTTTTTCTCTCTTTTTTTTTTTTTAAACCCAGGCATATTATACGATTACAATGTGTATTTATTTCTACTGTTGCTACTTCCTCCTGAAATTATGCAAGCTGTTTAAATCTCTCTGGCATTTTCATGGAAGGGTGGATTCTGCAGGGTGTCAGGGTGTGTGTAGCAGCTATATAATTTCTTTCCACTGATTTCTCCCGGGGAAAGTGGATGAAACACCAGCACCATCTGCACATCCTGAGAGGCGTAAGAACTTGGCACTCTGAAAGTTGGCTAAGTCAGATCCAGCACCCCAAAGCCTGGGCCAGGGGATCTCAAAAGGGAGCTAATTAGTCTCCGTCCTTTTGAACTAAAGAACTGGGACTGCTTGACAGCGATTGCAACAGATTTTTGTCCTTCAGGAGCTGGGCATGGGAACAGATGGGGCACATGATCCAGCAGATAAAAGAAACACCTATCCCGGGTCAGTGCTTGCTCTTTGTATCTGTACCAAAAACCCGATTCGTCCGCAAACACTAATTTCACAAAACATTGCAAATATTGCGTTAGGAAACGCTGGAAAAAAATACAAAAATAATCTGGGTGTAGATGTTGCACCTGCTGTGAAGTGACCCTGCCTGGCTGGTGGGCACTGGGTGAGGCAGGGAGGTGAGGTGCTGCTCAGGCACAAGGGGCAAGGGTAGGCAGGCAGGCATCTCTCATGCTTTGCCTCCTCGGTGGTAAAGTTGCATCAGCCCCAGGCCTGGCTGTCCTCAGCCTGCCTCTGCACGGCTCCCAGGAGACAACTGTCCGTTCCTGGCTGCTGGCTGGCTTCCCCCCATCAGATCTGAAATCTATGCTAATAAAGAAAAAAAAACTCATGTGAAGTACGCTGATCGGATTTGTATGCGATCCCAGCTCTTCTAGCGCTGAAGTTGCTGAGGAAATTGAAGTGTAGCTTGCTTATGCTAACTCTCTGCAAAAAAATTACCTCTGCAGAAAAAAGCTTCCAATTTTGGGCTCTTAAAGGTAGGCTCCAAAATCCCTCCACAGCCAGCTAAGCACCCAGGGCAGCTGGACCTGATGCACCCGCAGCGTGGCTGGGCATGGGGACAGTCTCCGCATGGGGAGCAGAGCACGATTTGGGGAACTCCCTCAGTGCTGAGCTCAGCCCCACGAGCCCTTGAGGTTTCCATTGTCTTGCCAGGCTGGTGGGAGCTCTGTTCTGCTGGAAATGAAGTTTTTGGCATAGAGCAAGTCCAGAAGGAGTGGATCAAAGCACTCCCCTCCGAGCCCCACAGCCTTGGGTGCTCTGAACACAAAATTCGCAGTCCTCAGTGGGCTCCCTCACAGCCACTGCACTTTTATCTCTTCTCATGGTTGGGTAGATGAAAATAAGAACACTGGTAGTGTTGGATTATTTTTCTCCCCCAAAGTGCCTGTGAGGATGAGCCTCTACATATTTGCATCTTTGGGGCATGCCAGTGGATTTGCAGCGTAAGCAATCCAGGAGGATTGGTAGCATTGAGGTCAGTTCAAATCCATGACACATTTCAGATTGTATCTTCTTTTCCCTGCTCTATTATTTTCTTCTTCCCCTGGAAATTCAACTGCTGCCTTCAGAGTTTGTCATAACATTATGCAGGACAACTAAATACAACAAAATGATACTTTGAGGAAAAAAAAAGAAAATAAAAAATCTTAACTAGTTTAGTGAAGCAGCTTGGAAAACTTTTGATGGAATTATGGCTTTCTTTGGCAGTGTGCAACTGGTCTGGACAACTAGAGAGATCCCTTCAGTCCCTCTGTTTCCACTGCCAAACACAACATTGCTGCTGGTCCCAAGACACAGTAGCTGGGTGTGCTGGGAAACCACCTGATATTTGGGGATTGTGGAGCTGATTCAGTTCTTTCTCCTCTCTCAGACCCTTTGCATAAATAAAGGAAGTCTGTCTCAGCATCTTCACAGGTGAAAGGGCTGTGGAGGGAAGGGAGGTGACAGGGCATGGAGAAGGGAATAGAAAAGCCAGGTGTGGGACAGGACAGAGGAGAAGAGGTCGATCCTCCTCCCTGCCTAAGTCATCTCCAGGACGTCCAAAGGTCCCTTACATAATTGCTGCTGCACCTCCTTCTGCTGACTGGCAAACTCTTTTCTGTATTTTTGCCAGGCAGTGTTTGGAGAGGCAGGGTGTCTCTCCCAACATCCTGATCCAATGCTGGGGGAGAGTGAAATTGCCTCTGCTCAGTCCCTATTAACACTTCCCCTCCAGCATGTCTTTGGCTGCCTCTTTCTCCTAACTGGCACCTCCAGCTTTTAGTTCCATATTATGGTTATCTAGAAAACCTTTTAATATTCTAGGCTGGGCTGCATTTGTAGAGTAAATACCATTCACCCTAGAACACACAACGCTTGCTGATACATTGCACAATTTTTGCTACAAGCAATTTCAATTTGGTCTTCCCTCACACTGCGTGGTTTTAAAACACATAAAATGGGAGAGAGAGTACTGTAGGCTACGTGTGGGTGCGTGTGCAATCGCAGTGTGAAACAAAGGATGCTCTTAATAACACGGGGCGTGATGCACTTCCACGAGGACCAGATCTGCAAGGGGGTGTGAGCCCAGCGAGCTCCAAGAGGCTTACTCCACCAGTGCGGAGATGGTGGGTGCACAGGGGCTGCCAGGGGGTGGTGATTTGGGGTGCAGGCAGGGGCGACGGCAGAAGCTGGGCACAGGCTGGCATTGTCACCCTCCTCCAAGTGCTCGGGGCAGAGGAACAGGCAGAGCAGGCTGGGACCAAAGGTACGTGAGGAAATGAGCCGTGCCCTGCAAGTGCCTGTTTGTCTATAAAAGGTCAAAGCTGACAGCAGCAGGCCTGATCGGACTCGCTTGGTCACAGCATGCACTACAGACTTGTAAAGCTCCCACACCTGAGTGCCAACCTCCCTAACTCCTGCCGTCCCTTGCACTGCTCCGAGGAGTCTCCCCAAGGCTGGGAAGGTCTGCTGGGCTGCTCTCCCACACCTGGCCCCCGAGGTGCCTGTTGTGGGGAAGGGTCCCCACCTGCCCCCCACACAAAACAGCCCCCTGGCTGGTGGCTTTTGGGAGGTAGTAGGGATGGATATCAACGCTGTTGGTTCCCAGCCCACCTGGAGGCAGCTCTATTTATGTCCTAATCTTTAATGGTTAATTGTTATGCTTTAGATGCATCCTCCTGACATGTATTTAACCCTTCTGGAAATAAGTTTAGCTTCCTGAGACTGAGTGAACAATGGTAAAAAGGAAGCAAGACTTAGAGAAACTGAACTAAGCATCTCTCATGCCCACATGTAGTATGTCTGTACTACAGACCTAGGGTATTTCTGAGGTCCCAAGTTCACACGCTGCAGTAGGGCCAGGGAGGAGGCTGAGTGTATGGAGCACTCAGAGACTTAGAGCAACTTTGTGGAGGGCAAGTCCTTGGGCAGGGGGGTGGGAAAGGCACCACGTGCTCCCTTCAAGGGTCAGAGACACTGGGCATACCCACTACCACTTACTAGTTGGGGGCAAGGCAGGGTGAGACTCAGGTCTCATTACACTGGTGTTACTTTTATTCAGCTGATATATTTAGAGAGGGCAGAACTCTGTGCAGCAGCCATCGGTGCCTGGCATAGGGCCAGACTAAATATAAGGAAGAAATCGTTTACAATGAGGGTGATGAAACACTGGCACAGGTTGCCCAGAGAGGTGGTAGAAGCCCCATTGCTGGAAACATTTAAGGTCGGGCTGGAGGGGGCTCTGAGCAACCTGATCTAATTAAAGATGTCCCTGCTCACTGCAGGGGGGTTGGACTAGATGGCCTTTAAAGGTCCTTTCCAACTCAAACCAGTCTATGATTCTATGACAGGGCTTCTGCTTGGGATTCCCCAGCCTCTTCCCGCAAGACAGAGCTCTCTCCTCTGAGGAGGGAACAAACCTGGGTCTTCTGTGGTCTGTCCCCAGCTCCATAATGCCACAGCTGCTCCAGGCAATGTGGGAAGCTGCTGAAACATGCAAATGCCATTTTTGTGCAGGGAAGCAGAAGCTGCTGCTTCTTTCTTTGAGAAGTCCTGCAAAACAGCAGAGGAAGGAGGTGGACCAGTGCCTGGCAGATGTGTTGCTGGGTGTTTGAGCTGCTGGATAGTCTTGAAGGTGACATACTCAGCTCTAAGAGATAACCAAGCTAACAGCAAAGGGGGAAAACAATTGCTTAAGCAAAGAAGAGCACAGTTAAAATGTAAAAAACAGCTCTGAGTTTAATCACAAGCCCACAAAACAGTGAGGATCACTGGGAAAATCAGTATCTGGAAATTGATAATATGTCATGAAACAGTCCCATGAATTCCCAACTGTGACCAAGCTCCCCAGTCTTGAGCTTGGTTTAATAGTTACAGCTTAGCTGTAAACTAGGAGGAAGGGTTTTTATTTGCCCTGTGGGTTGTCCCAAAAGGCTTTGGAAATCAGTTTTGTTCTATTTTCAAGCTTATCTGGTCTATAAAGAGTTTGAAAATGATCCCATAGGAAGGATTTGAGAAGAATGCTTGCCTTGTTTTAATGAAAAGGTTTAGTATAGCTAAAAACTTGGGGGCTAAGAAGTTTGGCTGCTTTCAAACTTTTCTCTTTGCTAAAAATAGCATCCTTGGTATGCAAGCTTGGGCCACAGCTTGAGAACTGGATCCAGCAGCTGCAAGTGATCTTAGTTGTTTTTTTCTTTTTTTTAGTTTTTTGGTGTTTTTTAGTGTGCAGGTGAATTCTGACATACAGGCCTAACTTTACTATGGTGGGCCAAATATCATATGTAATAAAGCAGTATATAAAATATACTCTCTTGATATTCTCATCTTTTGTTTGGGTATTATTTGGCATTCTGATGGATTTGGTGCAGATTTGTACCTCCTTTCAGCTACTTTTTTTTTTTAACTTTTCTAATACATAGACATGAGATTTTCTCTTTCATTTAGAAGCAAAGATCATTTCACAGGACCAAGGTGGAGTTAATCTGCTATTTGTGAGAATGCCTGTCAGAAAACTCTTACAACACTTTTTATAAAAATCGTATAATTTCTTTGCAAAAAAATGTTTTACAATTCTGTAAAATTTCTAAGATAAAGAGTAAAAGCAAACTTATTTATAAGCAAATAGGAAAAAATAAGGTAAGTGATCAAAATAAGGCTCAAATGTTCCTAAACTCACGTGTCTCCAGGAGCGGGTGCTTCAGCTGGCATGCCAAGTGCCGCAGAGCTTTTGATAAAAGCCTGAGATCTGGCTGCATGGCTGCTACCAAATTAAAAACTGAAAAAAACACGTTTTCAACCAGGGGTAGTGTTACCTTTAATTGAAATCAGTGAAAGAGGAAAACTGTGCACCTGGCCATGCAGATCATGGGCTGAGAACACGCCAATCAGCCTGCTTGATGAACTTCCCAGCGCTAGGGGTCTAGTCACTCTTCTGCTGATGGAGGGAGAGAGAGGGAAGTCCATGCAGAGGATGTCTTGGTGAGACCATGTCCCTGTGCCCAGAGAAACCCTCTGGAGAAGTCTAGTGTCCTTCTGGTTGCAGGAGGTGCCCCGAGTGGGAGGACTAACTAGCTGAACCACAAGTGGATGAGGAGGTAAATCTCTTTGAAAGTGTTTTTGCCTTGGAACGAGGAAAGATTATAGTCCTCTTAAAGCAAGCCATCTGGTGCCACGCTTTCTCTCCCTTCCTGAGTCCAGCCTGGCCCCGGGGAAGCCGGGTGGGCTCAGAGAGCTGGTGGGGCAGATGTGTTTCACATGGGCAAGTCCTCTGAGTGAGCTGTGCGCTGCTCGGGGGTCCTGAGCACTCCTCATGTGGCTGTACAAAGGGATTGTCACCTCCTTGCTGGAGTCACACATTGCAAGAAGGGAGCATTTAAACCACTACCCGCTATAGGGGCAGCTTTTTGGATTAATAACAATATAGATGGTGGGTCACCTGTAATGCGTGAGGGCAGGCTAGAACTCAGAAGGAGTTTTGCAGGAGTGTTCCAGAAAGACTGTGCGTGCTGCTGACAGGTTCCTGAGTTTTATTAATTAGCTGCATTTTTAATCAACTTGGATTTAACCAGATTAACAGCAATTTCAAATCCAGTGAACAAGGAGTGGGAAACATACATCCCCCCCCCCCCCCCCACACACACACACATACAAAAAGGGGAAACAACACCCTTTACTACACATTGGTAAAAGACAAGGCTTTGTTGTTCACCTAAAATTAAGTGACGAGTTGTTAGCAGTGGTGTTACAAAGGGTGAAAATCAAACATGAAATGCTTCAGATTTTGGAGAAAGCCTACTGCTGGAGTCAACTGTAGTCAAGCTGGAGTAGTGAAGTGCCAGAGGGTGACAGTCAACTTTCCCTCTCCCACAGGACCCTCGCCAGGTAAAGGCAGGGGGTGTGTTATGAGCCCTGAACAAGAGGGCTGTGACTCGGAACAAGTGGCTTTTATTCCCACTTCTCTGTTCAACGTGCTCCTTACTCCTGGACCGTGTCAACAAACTTCTTTCTTCACTTTTCAGTCAACGGGTTTGACTCCATGGAGTGTTGTTATACTTAAAATATCTGGAGAAAGTGGCTAAAATATGTTATCTATGTGTAAAATGCTGACTTTTTTTCTAAGATAATAAAACTGGCTGGGGAAACTGGGCGTCTGGAGCACTGATAAATGAAGACAAAATTAATGATGGCCATATGGAGAGCCAAATAGGAGCAAACCCCACTTTATTACCATTGGGAGCACAGATATGATGTTTCTGGGAGGGGGACTATGGGTGTTTCCAGAGATTCTCACTGGAAGTAAATACTTTTACAATGAAGCAAAATTTTAGGCAAAACCAAAAAAGCAAAAATAAATATCCATACCTCATTGAATGTGAAGACTGAAGTGTGCTCCTGCTTGGAAGGTGAGTAGAAACCTGAGTACTATTTAGGTCAGGCTGTAAATCCACTGAAGCCAGAGGTTATTCACACGAATTATGGAGCTAACAGCACAGATCCTGTTGTAAAATTGAACTTTAGCTTTTGCTCACTTCTTGGTAACTATTCCTGGTACTGGCCATTTCTCAACATCCTCTTAAGTATTTTGCCTTGGAATAGAAATCTGGAGATCATTTCCATGTAACTAAGTATTTATCCTGAGACTTTTCAATGATTAATGTGCATTTAATCCCTTACCTATGTGATTGAACATGAAAATGCAAATAGCCGAATATTTAATTATATCCTTGAAATCTGTTTCCTTCCCCCCCCCATTTTTTACAACTATTTTAAAGACATTTTCCCCAAAGCAAAATTCTGTTGGCATTCCTTGTTAGCCCTATTAGGCTTGAAACCCTTCAAGTTGTTTTTCTGAGTGAAGGAGTGGTTCTGGCCTTTAGATGTGCACTGGCCAAGAGCCGATTCCCCCAACGTAAAATTTCTTCTACGAATGAGTCACTGGGTAGCAAGCTCAGTGGTGTTTGTTTTCCCTGCCCTGCACGATAAGGGGTGACGTGTACTGCGGATCTCGAAGCCTCTAATGTAATTTAAATCTGCTTGTAACAAACAACAGAGAATAATATCAAACTTCATTTCAGTGCACTAAAGGGAGGAGGTACCATCTGTTCTTTATATAGCCGTTAATGAATATGCAGAAGAGATGTACCCACTCGCCACCTGAGCAGCAGGGTGGCCAGAGTTGCTGGCGGTTGGGTCCCAAGTTAAGGACTTGTGTTCACCTCAATGTCAGGAGACAGCTTTAAACTGAAAGGGGCGAGGGGGATTCCCATTTGTGCAGCCAGACCCTCCTAGCAGGAACATGGAGAGCAGCTGGAGGAGGCTCAGCTATGGCCAAACCCTGTGTACAAGCAATTGCTCCCAGAAAAATTGCTCCCAGAAATATTGCTCCTCTGCTCCTTGCGGTAAGCAGCTCCTTCTTAATCATCTGCAGTTAACTCAGACTAGCTGTGAAAATGCATGGCAGAAGCTTCAGCACCGTGGGTCTTATGTCAACAGGAAACAAAGGGGACGTACGTACATCTTTTTGCATGTGTAGGCAAGGTAGGAATGGTTGGCAAGTGAACTCAAGCTGTAGAAATACCTGTATGATTTTAGGAGCAAAATCTGCGATAAGATCGTGTTATAACAAGGGTTTGGACTGAGACTTTCTGGAAGAGATTAAAGGAAGGTGCAGAATTATGCGTGACAAAGAATGGAAGCTTGTCAAGCAAGAGAAGTAAATCATGGAAGGGGGAGGACAGTGGAACAAAGTAAAAAATCAAGATACTGCAGGTAAAGGCTTGACGCAAGGGGTCATGTGAAGTTCAAAGTCAGACTCTAGCAAAAAATAGCATGTAAAGAGGCGCAGCCTGTGACAGTCAGCATAAACTAACCCCCCGTAGGTAAAGGTTGTGTGAAAATATAGCATGATACATTGCTGTGCAGAAGAATTTGCAAGCATCAGTGGACGGTGCATAGCCTGGACAGACAGAAAGATGAGGATGCTCCTACCTCAAGCAAATCCTGCATAGAAACAAAACCAGTGCAGGGTGTCAGGGCTGAACCAGTCACCTGGAGGAAGAGGAGTATCTATGGATCCCAAGCTGGACACACATAAGAATGGTGCAGATGAACTGCGGCAGGTGAGAAAATCCAATTTCCAGCAACCGCAAACAGAAATGCTATTTGAGTTACAATGCTGTCATGCCTTTGGCTCCATCAAAAGGATGTGTTTCTGCTGGGCCAGAGCAATAAAGGAGGGATCAGAGGGATGTTCTCCCAGGGACATGGGTGCTCTGAATCCAAGGAAGAAGTAGGAAAACTCATGCAGTGGAGCTTTGCAGGGCCCTCTGGTACACAGTGCTGACCACTGGAGTTCTGAACATGGAGCACAGTCTTTGGTTCTGGGTATTTTCTGAACCATGGGGTATAATCCTTTTCCCTCTGCATATCAAACCTTGGGCTCCGGCTTCAGGGAAAGGATCTTCCCCCAGGATGACTTAGCAGTGTCTTCATGCTGTAATTATACTTCCAAACAAAATGGAAGAGGGTCATCTCTGAGCAATCCACTGTTGTCCCCTTCCCTCCCTGTCTGCCAGGCATCTGCATTGTTCCCACTGGTCCAACACAAGCAGTGTCCAATGATCAGAACATAAAGACTTTTTCTCCCTAATACCAGCTTCCCAGGGATTTCCCCCCCCTCCCCAGATTGTTCATTTACTAAAATGCTTGCTCTAAAAATAAATGATTCCTTAATTTATTGGTCCATTAGAGAAAACTGCATCATGTCTGAAATGCTTTAATAAGAATGTAAAGCAAGGGACGCTCAAATAAATGATAATTAGAGTGTCATCAAGGCATTCCCAGATCCCCCACCCTCTTCAGGTGTCAGTATGCCACAATACCCAAGCAGAAGCAGGAAGCGGGTGTTGAAAGCCCATACAATGCACTTGACAGCAGGCCACCCACAGCAGCTACTCCCTGTCCTACTGGACACAGGTAAGACTTCTTATCATGGCAGTACTCCCAAAATTTCTGGTGACTAACACTTAACAAATTAAAGCAACTATTGGCTCAATGGCACATGCTGGATTTTTAATAGGCTTTTCCTAGCTACCCTTGGTCATCACTGCATGATGGCTGAAGATGGAAAGTTCATGGTCTTTGGTCAGTGGAAGCTCAGTTATGTCATGAGCCAACACAGCAAGGAACCAGGTCATCATTGGTAATAGAGCCCTGAATCTTGGTATGCAGGCTGGGAGAGTGCAGGTGAGTTTTCAGGCAAGGGTGCCATGCCTTTGTGCAGCACATGCTTCACCTTGGGGCCTGTCTGCATGCCAAGGGAAAGGGATTTCCACTGGTGCTTTGGTATACATGAAATACTCTCGCTTTTCTCACAGTTTCTCTGTTGCCAAGGCCACAGTCTTCATACGAATCATGTGTGTTGTCAGGACTTTGTTAGGACCACATACCTCTTTTACACGGGGCTTTACCTGTAAATTTCTCTGTAGCACATTATGTACCTCCAAGTGGCAATATTCGATATTAACCACTACAGACCTCAAAAACTAACTCCAGAAATGATGGATACATCCATAGCTGCAGATCTTGGTGTCTTTGTGTTCTGCTATCTGGAATGAAAGAAGCACCCTGCTCTGAGCTCTGAGCTCTGCCCTTGTGCCTGGCAGGGCGCAGGGGTTGCTCCCAGTGGGGACCAGAGGGGAAGATCCTCCAGCTGAGGTGCAACGGAAACCCCTCACAAAAGCCCTTGTAATCCTCACACTGGGGAGGAAAAGTGATAAAGGTGGGCTGGGAGGTTGGGGACAAGGCTTCTCTGAAGATTCCCAGTGAAGTTACTCCCAGAAGCTGAGCTAGAACCTCGCCAGTCTATGAACATTGCAGGTAGAGAAAAGTGTCTTTCCACCATGGCTCACTCTGGCACAATGGCCTCGTACAGCCCAGCTCCGCATTTGCCCATGCAGGGCCAAGAGGCTTCCAGACACCAGCTGCCTCAACCTCCACCAAGGGTTGGGAGACAGACCTTCCCTGAGCTCAGCCCTTCTGAGCCCTTTGGGTGGTAAGGTCTCCAGAGAAGTCCCTCCATAAATCTCCATCTCTCTGCCTTTGCCTTGCACTGAAAATTCAGCAGGTACTTAATATTTATAATCCAGTGTGGCCTAGATGGTATTACACAGATACAAAAATATGCATATTATTTTATATCAAATCTAATATTGAGTCCACTCTAATGCTGCAACTAATGTCGGCTCTTTCACCTTCATCCTCCTGGCATTGCGTGCTTCTGGTGAGGAAAAACACTGGGGCTTAGTTTACACAGTTAAAACCTTTGTGGCGTAGGACTGATTTGCAGGATGTTTCATGGGATGCTTTTGAAAAAAAAAAAAGAGTCCTTTTCAATTGTTTTTGTTGTTGACCAGGATTGAAAACATATATGGGAATGGCACAGGCAGAGCCCACCTCATTCACTTGCTTCTGATGATCCATACCTAAGGTATTGCTTTTTTTTCCAAACACAGAGAAAGACATGGTCTCTGCTCTCTGCTCCTTAGGCACCCTGAACCATCACAGTGTGATTAGGACACTCAGGATTGTGGGATGGGAACTAAACACTAAGATTGTTGATGGAATTGCTAATGAGGACCTAAAGATGACATGGTGAATGATAGCAGATCAGTAATTGCTTTTTCCCTGTAGTGATTTAGCAATTAGAAATGGAAGAAGAAAATCAGGATGAAATTTGAGAGCTGTGCTGTTTAGAGTACCTGCTTCTGTTTATTTTTAACCCTCTCTTTTATCCCACCAATCCCTTCCATGATGTTTTTGCTCCCTCGCTCTGCACAGTGCTGCATTCTATTTGCGATGCCCTGTCATTCGCATCTTGTCTGCAAGCTGTCTTCTTCAGACGTGAGCCTATTTAGACAAGTTGTCAGGCTGAATGGGGAAAATCTTAAATCAATGTATTTCAGCATGCAATCATATAGAGGCTAATTTATCTGCTGCCCTGTTCAGCCTGCCAGTTTAAAATGAGGTCTTTCAGGCACGGTGCCTCTGAAAGTCTCCTGATTAACAGAGCAATTTTTATTGGTAGGGCGACAACGCGATTGTTTTATGGTAATTATTGTCATTTGGACCTGTGTATATGCAAATGGAGGAGATTAAAGTAAAGAAAATATAAAGATGATGAATATGCAGCATGTAGCCAAGATGGCAGAAGGATAGGAACGTTTGCCATATTGATGTTCTCCACTGCAGTGAAGAGCTGGCTGCCTTTCCAGGTGCAGGGAGGTCCCTGAGGAAAACAGATCTGCTCTTGCCCCAGCCCTCTGCCCCATCACCAACCAAGCTGGCTGCCTCTCCTCCCCTCCCTGGCAAAGGGCTTTGAGGATGGCAAGTGGATAAACAGACAAAAAGGATGAAACAATAGCACAGCCACATCAGTGCAAACAAGACCTCTTGAGATCAACCCACTAGTCCTAAGGGTACAACCCCTTTCAGAGTGGGTTTAAATGTATTTCCAGCTGTTCTTTTGCTGTCTTTCCTGTTAATTACTTCCTGTCACTTTTACTTCTCTCACTTTTAAGTGAAGTTTGGATTTGTAGAATACGTTGCCTCTATGGGCATTTCTAGCCCTCGCTGGCATGAAACCACACAGCAAGGCTACCCCAACAGTAAATCTAATCCCTCATCTGGGAAGAACTACCTCTATAAATTAAAAATACTCCAGCCTCTGTCCCTTCAGCTCTGTTGACCCTAAAATCAAAAGCAAAACCCCAGTGGCTTCCCCAGGGAAGGTCTGGAACCGTAGTGCCATGGCTTTCTCACTGAAACCAGCAGCAGATCAGGAGCATACAGATACTCACCAAGCCTAGATCTGCCTGCTAAGAGCTGGACTGAAATCAGCAACTCACTTTGGATAAAGCACCAAGCATGAGATCATACTCTTTTTTTTTTTTTTTTTTTTCCTTTTTCACATTACATTATTAAGGCTTACAGGAAGGGGAGCAAGACAGCAAATTTTGTCTCTACTAAAAACATGTCAGGCTTTTTCTGCTTTGTAATATATTTTGGTACCCATCTGGGAGGGTGGGTCTGGCTGCTCCTTGCAGTTACAGCCGTGCAGCCCAAGCCACTGCAGCCTCCCTTTTGCTTCATCTGCTGTAAATGAGGAGACCAGCATAGCCCTTCTATTCTTAATGTGCCACAGTCCTCAGCTATTTGTTCTTGCCTTGCAAGCCTCAGCTACTGGTTCCCACAGCACCCCTGAGCTGCCTGTAGCTATTATTCTCCCACTCCATCACTTTCAGGAGAGCTGCTAGACTATGGTCTGGCTTTGCCTTGCCCAAAGTTCCCAAAGGAGGGTGATGGCCAGCAGGAATCTGGGTATGGTAAGGCTCATGCCCAAGCTCATAGTGCATCCATGGACAAGACTGCTCATTGCTCTGGCAAAGGATTAATTGCAAGTGATTTTATGAGTTTGATAACATTTGTGCCTGAGCAGATCAGGCATGCAGTGCTCCAGTGTCAAAGATGCTCTGTCTTCCACCAACTATTGACTGACTCCTCAGGAGTCTGGTCCTGTCCTTGAGGTCAGGAAGTCACGTGGGGAGAGTGCATGTGTTCCTTAAAAGCTCAATTACTTCAGCTGCCCAAGCTGAGAGTGAGTGCTCACATAGCAGAGGTTTCTCATGGCTGGGAAAAGCTGAACAGATTGAAGACACATTTCTGTCTGCTTTTCTGTTCCATTTCATTCCTCTTTTCCTGTGTTTCCAGAGTATATTTACAGGTATTTCCTTATGACCCTCTATTGTCCCATATTACTGTCGTTCCATTCACCCTAACAAAGCACTTGTTTGGTTTGGCATTTTATTCAGCTGCTGTGTGGGTGGTGGATCCCACCATGGACCCGATTGAGGATATTCTCCTATTGCTCCCTTTCCTCACACTCCAGCTGACAGCACACAGACTGAAAATCTCAAGGCATCTCCGCTAAGTGGAAAGGATTATAAAAGTGCTTTGCCATTGTGGGCTACCTCTGATTCTCATGCATTTCCCATGATGCAGGACTTTCCTTGCAGGCTCTTACCCCGGATCAGCTGAAATGTGGAAACTTGCTGCAGTCCTGGTGAAATAGCAATTCCCACACTAGCTGCACTGAAGGATTGCTTTGCTGCCTCCTACCACCTAATGCAAGCCTCTCCTCTGTGCTAGGCAGTACCATCTGTGGGAAAAACCTAGCCCAAACCTCTCACTGCTCACTGCTGATCCATTTGAGGTCTCTCCTCTAAATTAATCTGCCAAAGCACATCTTTGTTCTACAGTTTCACCACTTCCACTGCTTTTGATAGCGTTTTCCCTGACAAGTTCTCATGATAAAGCCACAGACCTGTTCCAACATGTTCTTCTCTTTGAGGAGCATTGTCCAAGCACCTTGCATAAAGTACTTTCACTTGTGAAGTATGTACACCTGAAGACATATTTCCAAGTTGACCCTTCCCCACGTCAGTGTGTTCCAACTCTTTCCCAGCAAGGAGCTAACTGCAGCTCACAGCCTAGAAAGACTCATTTTTAAAAAGCTGAAAGCCAGATTGCTGGAACAAAATCCTACCATTTCAACTGGAAAATCTGTTCAGCTGGAGCTGGGATGCAGAAGAAGATGACTATCTCATTTTGCATAAGACACCAGCAAGTAATCTGATGATTTTGATGATTTTATGTGACTAATACAATAGGTCATATCTGAATGGTCAATGGAGAGATGAGAGGTTTCATATTCTATTACCAAATCCCTGAGCCATCTGGTTCCTAATGACTTATTTCAAAACAAAGGGAATAAAAGTTCTGAATTGTGCAATGCATTCTGACATCCTCTCTTAGACAGTAAGATGCCCATTGCTTCACATCAGCAAATGAGATCAATGCCTCCATCAATTACAGCTTCCATGCTCCCCTTTCAGGTATTTCCGACCATGCACTTAATGGCAAATATATCCTCCTTCTTGCTCAAGCTGGTGTCATTCATCACCAGGAACCAGAGGGTGGAAAGTAGAGGGCAATGTCTATTGCCACAGTGAGTGTTTGTTTCCGGTGGGGCGGAGGGGGCATGATGGCATGAAGAGGGGAGAAACCTGGCAGGACCATGGGGCTTGGCAGGGTGCTGTGGGGCTGTGGGCTGTGCCACCTGTCCCAGCTGTGGTGACAGCAGTAAGTTGTGCTGGGGTGAACAGTGCACTGGGGGACATGTCCTCATCCCTGTCCCTGGGAGTGGCAGCTGCCAGCCAGGCTCTGCCGCTGGAGCCAGACACTTCTGAAGGACCCACACGAGCTGCAGCCATATGAGAGAGTCCTGGTTTCACTAGGATAGAGTTAATTTTCTCCTTAGTGAGGAAGGAGAGCCTTCCCTATTTCACACCCTTTTTCCCTACTTGTGCTTTAACACCAGGAGCGTGGGTGTGCTGTGTCTCCTTTGCTCATGGGTTGGTTCCTGCCGCAGCCTGGCACGTTCTGGGGAGGATGCCACAGAAACGCTCAGATGCGCACAGATGCTCACCTGCTCAAGGAGGGGTGCCTGTGCCGACCCAAATCCTGAGCTGGGTGAAATGCAAAATGCAGGCAGAAAACTCCCAAATGAAGTGTTTTAAAGGGGAAGCTGCTGCCTTTGTCTCCCAAGCCCAAGGCCCCTGCACAGCTCCAAGATACCAGCGCGGCCTGGGCAGGTTGGCCATGCTGCTGCCTTTCGGATCACTGACCCTAAGCACAATGTCTATGGCAGTGACGTCCACAGAGGCTCTCAGCAGCCTGGGCAATAGCCTGTGGTCACCAAAGCTCGCACCATGCTCATCGAACTGGTAAAATTACCCGAGCTGGTTTGCTGAAGTGATGGCTCAGTGATGTTTATTAGTTGCGGTTGCAGTGTTAACCTGCCCTGGGGAAACCCAGGCCAGAAGTTTATCCATCGGAGCTTTCACTGTTGTGAAGCTTTCGATGACGTGGGGTTTGCATGTTGTCTGGCAAAGGCCCTGAGCCCCCTCCACTTGCTGCAACCTCTGCTCCAGGTGGTCCTGGGCCACAGTAAGATGCATACGGAGATGCTCACATGTTCTGCCTTCGGTCCTGGATGTCCTTATAATTTGAGTTAAAATCTCACACAAATGAAGGGGTATCCAATAAAATGGATATATTTATTATTCCCTATTTATCACTTCTATAGTTTAACCAAGCATATCATAACACTGTGAGATGCTATCTGGGATTACATATCCAATAAATACAGTATATTGTCAGCATATGGTAGCACTATTACGTATAATTATATATGTTTATAGATACCCCATCACAGACAAGTGTGGTTCTTGGTTACATTTGTGATATGTTGTTTGTTGCATCACATTCATAAATGATATGCTACCTCTAATTATGTACATTTATAGATGTATGCCTTATTTACTGCACACTATAGTGTTTGCATCATCTGTCAGAGTCATCCTGTTGATAGCCCAGCTGATGTTTATTTGCTTAATGCCTTTTGATTCTTTAAACATCTGTCTTTTAAGTGGTGGGTGCCTTACAATGGATTCATCCAGTAGTTAGACCTGACTTACAGAACTGATTAACCCAGTCAGGGAAACGCTGGTTTCCTTCCCTACGAGCCACTGGCCAAGCACCCGGCTGTTTCCCAGGGGCCAGGGCTCCACTGCCTGCAGCTGGTCTTATACATCTACTCAATTCAGCTTATTTAGGAAAAGCTCTGTTCTTTGAAGGGTCAAGGTCACTGTAGATGTGAACTCAGCCTTCAAATGAAAGGCTGGATGAGGGGCTGTAACACCATCTAAAATCTGGGCTGCAAGCTGTAGCTCCTCTGTATTGCTTGCTCAAGGGTAAGGATTCTTGGGTCTGCAAATAGCATTGGTCTGCTGTGCTCAGAATCACACAGAATCACACAGAATCACAGTGGTTGGAAAAGACCTTTAAGATCACCAAGTCCAGCCATAAACCTAACACTATCAACTCCACCTCTAAACCATGTCCCTAAGCACCTCATCTACCTGTCTTTTAAATATCAACAGGGATGGTGACTCCACCACCTCCCTGCACAGCCTGTTCCAATGTTCCTTTGGTCCTTTCCCTAATGGCTATCGAATTGCTTCTCTCTCCATACTACATAATTTAGGTCTGTTTGAGTACAGAGTATTTTATTTATTTATGTATTCAAATTTTTAAAATGCATCACTAGGCATCTTAGCAGTACACTGGGCACCCGACACATAAATTAAAAATAACAGCATAAACTTAGACAAAGGACTATCTGTAAATAACTCCTCCTCAACTCACACCCTTAGCAATAGCCTTAGCTTGGAACAGGGAAATAGATGGGCTTTACAGCCTGTTGGGAAGGTTAATAAATCTGGATGCCGATGGACCAAAGGGGAAAATGAGTTTCAAAATTGAGGCACACCCTCTCCATCCTCTTCATGGGGATGTTTTGCCTTGAACTGTTCACCTATTCTGGTCCTCAGTAGGAGACCAGATTCTACAGGCCAATTTAGGGCTAGAAACATGGACTGTCAGGGACATCTCACACTGTTACTGCTCTCCAAACTAGCTGACCACGTTCTGATCACATGAATATCTTATTTTAAAATAAATTTTGTTCACACCTTCAGAAGTTATTTGATTTGGAACAATATTTAGGTACCCTAAGATGTATTCGAGATAGCTGGGTAGTCAGAAGATGGCTGTTCACTATTTTCTAAAGATCAGGCACTTTTTACAGATGTCAGATTGAGCACCAAAATCACCAGTTGGTTTTGAAAAGGTCTGTGTGTGAGTGTACAGGGGGAAACATACTCTTCAGAAGTAATTTGCTGAAAACAGTTTTAGTATTTTCTTCCTGCCTATGGCAATTTATGAAACACAAATGAGATATTGTACCAGTAGTGATGCTGAAATAAATCACTCTAAAAACAGAACTGAAATTTTATTTCATTACTAAAGTAAATATAAAAGTGCTTTAGCACAGTTTCAAATTAGATTGGGGTTTGGTCAAGCTTGTTATAAATCCAATGATTGTAAAGCAAATGGCTCGAGATGAAGTCTCAGTAGAGCGCTGTTGCGAACACGGCTAATGGGATGCTGCGCGGTGCAGAGCAATACGCAGAGAGAAGCAATGAGGTGGGTTTTGTGCCTGCAGTGCTGCAATCAAAGGCAGTCCTACAGCATGCTGCATCCATGTCTGCTGTCCAGTTCTTAAAAGGATGCTGAGAAAACAGAGAGGAGGACAGAACATATCTGCAAACCAACTCATGGCCTGGGGAAAATGCCTTCTTTGGAGTAAACAGGGAAGTGGAGGTTGAGCTCAAACTGAGGTGCTTCAGCCTGCCTGTGAATGGGGCTGGAAGGCCATGAAGGAGGGCACACTGCAGGAGGGAAATGCCCACAGAAGATGGAGTTCTTTGAGCTGGCAAAGACCAAGCAGAGACACATAGTGGTGGCTCTACCTCCTCGAGAGCAGGGCTGACTCCCAGCTGGGGATACCCCCATGGATAGTCCTGTACCTGCATCTACCCAGGGATCACTGGGAGCCCATTGTACAAATGTGCCCATGCAGGGAGACAGTCTGGTAACTCTTTCTCAAGGGTGAAAGCATATAACATCAACCAGCTGCTGGGAGCAGATGTTCACGTGAGAAACATGGTGCAACCCACAGCAAGAAAGTTACAACCTGCTGTGGGTGGAAGCTGGGTAAGCTTCATCCGGGAGGATTTTGGGAGAGGCTTGACAAACCACTGTTGTCTGCAACATTTGGCCTGGGTGCTCCTGCCTTGGTGCAGAGTGATGGACTCAGGGAGCTGGGGTGCTCCCTCCAGCCTACACGCCCATCATTACCTTCTTGTCCTCAGCTTGAAGAGCAGCCAGCGAGCTGCTTCAGCAATGTGAGGAGTCACCATCTCACCACTGAAGCCAGCAGCATCTCAGATGGCTGGGTGTCCTGCAGCCTTTCTCCCACAGGAGAAAGCCCCACGTTACTGGTTAGCAATTGGCTTCAGATTGCTGCTGATTTCCCCCAGGGGCCAGTTGCCAACACACTGCCTGGCAAGCTGGCAGCACCCGTGCCCACAGCAGCTGCCTTCCTTCACCTCCATGGGGCTTCGGTGGAAAGCCCAGAGGACAGCGCTTGCTTATGGCTAAAGCCTTACGGCTCAAACACCAAACTCCCATCTGATTTCCAGGAAGGCAAGACTTGATCCCATCAGAAACTTGCAAACCTCTGTTCAGCACCATGCTTCCCCTCCTCAACAGGAATATTTTCAAGCTGGTAGAGAGGGAGATCCCTTGTTGTTATTAACCCACGTTGGGCACACTCAGGAGTTGATTCAGAGGTATGAATGTTATTGCGAAGATGCTCTTTGAGATATAAAATGCTGCATCATAATGACCAATAAATCAGATGCGTTGCTGAAGAGGGAAGATCGAAACTACAGTTGCAAGTAATTTCATAGCAGAGTAGGTGCTGCAGTCTGTGCAACGTCCTGGAGCTGACACGTTTTCTATGTGCTGTGCTATACTCTCCTCTCATAGCACCTGCACTGATGTAAATGAGCATTATGCATGTTCATCAGCTGAACAATAAGCCCTGTGAAATGAATGATTCATTATAAAATGATTTATTTTGAAAGAGAAAGAAGGTTTTGTCTAGTTTTGAGAAGTACCACAGGAAAACTCCATTTATTTATGCCTGCTTTTGTTTGACAGTCATTTCTTTGTTCCTCTCTGCTCTTGCTTTTCTAGTTCCAGTTAGCAGCAACGTTTGGCAATGGCAGCCAGGGGAAGAAAGGAGAGTCAGAATCATTGTCAAGAAGGAAAAAGAAGTGTGTGCCTAACAAAAGAAAATTCAAACAACATGTTTAAGCAAGCAAACCAAAGACATAGATGTTTCAAGTTTTTCTTGAAGTCTGTTTACATTTTCTAGTCATTTGAGCCTGTCATTTCCACTGCAGGTCTGATTTCTCCCTTCAGGCTGTCCTTAACTCATTACTTGACCTCTGGTCAGAAGAAGTCCATCCTAAAGACCCAGTTGACGTTTTGTTTTACAGCTGTGGTCTAGAAGGAGATGCTTTTTAATGGGTACAAGCAGATTTGTATTTGTTAAGGCTTTACTGAATGTACTGAGCAATCAGCAACAGCCATTATCCACCAGTACCAGCCTACAGGCTGTTTTTAGCCCATTGCTTGCTCTTAAAACAAAGAGCTGCCCTGGGAGGCCATCCCATACAAGATGACACAAGGACCTGATACCTCAGCACCTCCTGTGGTTGCGGAGCCCTGGCACTGGCAGCCCACACTCACCACCACCCACCACCTCCTTGCTCCATCACCAGCAGCTCACTGCAGCCAGCGAGAGCACTGACCTGTGCAAAGCAAACTTTCCCAGCTCCCAAAGAAAGCAGCTCCCTTTTGTGGTGGATAGCAGACTTGAATGTGCCTGGTCTTGTTGAGTTTTGGGATGAAGCTTCTCCAGACCTAACATAGTTTGGGGCTTCCCAGTAGCTACAAACAAGTGGGGTGTTTTATAAGCTATAGGAAAGTCAAGCCTGCCAGCTGGAGGTATTTGGGAGGCTTGGGACACCTCTGACTCCTGTGGTTCAGCTGTAATTTCTGTACACTGCCTTGACAGGTGTTTTCTCTGTAAACTTTGTCCACAAAGTGAACTTCAAATGAACTTCTTATTCATTTCCAACATATAGTGTGTTTTCTGGATGCGGTCTCTGAGGAGAGCTCCAATAACATCAGCATGTTAAAATACTATCTACCTACCTTTAGTAAGCTATTTGTCCCATAAGACTTTATCAGCATTCAAATAACAAGTTGTCTCTTCCCTGGGATTAATTTCAGTATTTAAATGCACCAGCCAAGAAAGGCACAGCAAGGCCTGAATATTTTTAAATGTAGGATAAGGATCATGTTTCCATGTTCTGAGATATTTTTCTTTTTATTTAAGAAGAAACTTATGGAAGGGAGGGAAGAAATATCTCAAGGGAGTATGAGAGGACACATCTGCCCACTGATAAAATAAAAGGAAGGTGTTCTACATTTCAAAAAAAAAAAAATATGTGTGCTTCCTCTTCAAGGCTTCCCTCTGGAAGTTCATAAAGCAGCTTCACTAACAAAAGAGCAATTTGTGGTGTATGGGAGAGGTAGGAATGAGGACAGACACACACAGGGAATCAGGAGCATGCTAGAGTCTGAAAATTTGCCTCTCACTTTATAATTCAAGGCACAACAGGCATAAATAAAATGGGATGCAAAAAATCAATGTGCATAAATAGTAAAGGATACTTTGGGGAAGAGCAGAGAGGAAAGGTGTAATTGCTGCTGAGGAATGTTTGGAAATAACTGAGATAAGAGACATTAGGACAATGGTATATGGGACTGGCTCACAGCGATTCAAATCAGAGGCTGACTCTAGCTCCTGCAATAGATTAAAAGATGGGTTAAACCAGCTCCTGGCTGGGATGGCTGAGATAAACCCAGCCCCACCTGGTCTCCAGAGGACAGAGCAGTGTTGTCACTTTACCCTTTCCTGGGTTTCTCTGCCTTTACAGCCCCTCTGGCATGCCTTGCAATTTAACTGTGACCTTTCCTGTGGTGTCTGGGAAAGCTCTGCAGTGGGTCTGGTCCACCATACATTTACACCTGTTCAATCACTGGCTTCCATGTGGCATTGAGCCATCCCCACCACCAGGCATCTACAGCTCAGGCTGTCCAGTGCTGCTCTTGCCCTGCACCAAAAAGGTGTTTGAGTGATGTCCAAAATCACACTCTGACCTCTCCTGAGAGCCCACGTTTACCACCACGAGTGGCAGCTCAGGCATGGGTACCACAGCATCCCCGAAGGTCATTGCAGTTCTCAGCCTGAGCGGCTGGTGAGGAAGAGCCACAGTTGTTCCTCCTGCCACAGAGCTGGTCTGAAGCACAGCAGGGCTCAGTCTACATTGGGCTACAAGGACGGCTGGCAGGGCAGCTGGGTGCTTTTTGTGCTTGTTGGAGGTGTTTGGAGCTCTCACTGGGACAGAGGCAGAGCCTCTTAGATTTTTTAACTAAATCCTAAAGCAGGGTGGAAGTAGTTCCCAAACAGTGAGGAATACAGAAGTCTGCTCCTAGTGAAACTGCTTAGGAACAACCATGAAGTACTGGTAAGTTTGAATGATGCAAGGAGAGAAAGGACACGAGGTGGGCTGGTAGGAGATGAAAAGCACTGACACGTAAATCATGGCCCATTCACTGGTTTTATGTGCCACGCAGTAATAAATACTGCAGGAGGTAAAACAGGGCACCATGGGTGAGTATGGAAGCACAGAAAATAATCAAGGAAAACAGAGAGACGTGTGAAGTGTAAAATGTCACCCCAGATAAGGGAGGGAGGTGCTACAGGGTAGAAGAGGCAGTGCAAGAAGTAACATGCACATGTGTACACACAGAGACAAACATACAAAAGCAAAAATAAAGCGTGAAAGAAACATTGTGCAAGAGGTAAATAAGAAACTCTTTAGATAACCAAGGGAAATGCTCTCAGGAAGGGAAAATGAATTTACTTGCAATACATGGTAAGGATAATTTATTGATGTGAGTTGGCCATAGTAAATGGAAAAAAAAATAAAAATTAATGTTTCCCTTAATACTCCCAAAGGAAGGAAGCAAGAGAGAGGCCAGAGCATATCCCACACTAATTTACATTGTGGGAGGACAAAAAACACTGGGAGAAAACAAGGAGAGCGTGGCCTGGCTCTGAGTGCTGCAGAAGTGGCAATTTTCTGGGGGGAGGTCGGTGAAGTGCAGGAGGTCAGAGCAGACCTGAAGGCAGGGTGATGGGAGGTGGGTGTGGAGGGGTAGGAGGATGGGGGAGCCTCTGCTGGGAGCCATGGGGCCAGGGGGCCATGGGGCTGAGACCACAAGTGTTCTTACACCTCCCCCACCTGCCCCACTCTGCTCCTCTTGCAGACCAGTCTACTCAATACCTTATTGGAAATTATAGATGTGCTCACTCGTGGGAGCCCCAGCAAAGGTGAGGGAAGTTTCCAAAGTGCACATTTGCCTTCAGGAATGCAAAATAAGCAATTTTACAGCAAAGCAGAGGGGACAGAGTGATACTGGAAAAGTTACAATTGGAGTGCAGCGTAGGAAGTTGGGCAGTTTTGCCAAGAGGAGATCCACCTCTCAGGTGTGCCGTTGCTTCTGCAGCAGCTCCACCACACCACATGAAACTAGACTTTAAGTGACAGTCTGATTTGATAGCATAGTACAAAGATTCAGCAGCATCCGCAGCTTTCCCAGGACAGCATCCTGTCCTGAGCATCATCTTCAACCACATTGCCACCCCAGCTGCACATGAAGGGCTGGGGGACCAGGGGACAACACGTGCCGATGGCGTCAGGGAGAGCAGCTGTAGTGAGACCCATGAGCTCTGCCAGCCAGCGGGAAAGCCTGGTGGCACCCACAGGACCAGGAGCAGGTAGGTGAAAGTGAAGTATGGCTAGTTGGTTCAATCTGGAATGACAATAACCCTGTTACACACAAGTTTAAGAATTAATGGGATCCAATATTACACTGTTTTTGTGACCGATTTGATGAGCCAGTTTATCAGGCTTGCTTAACCTTCCCCTCAAACCTGCGCTATCAGCCTGTTGGTGTCAGGGTGCTTTTTTTTTTAACCTCTCCTTTTATGTCTGTGTAAGCTCCAAGGGCAGATACTGTACCCTGTAAAAAGGATTGTGTTCAGGAAACTGATAAATAACCCATGCCAAATGGAGGCAGCAGCATCCCTCATTTGGTTTTGGAGGACAACTCCCAGCTGCATCTCTGTG
Organism: Caprimulgus europaeus; assembly: GCA_907165065.1. Next base: position 35,942,967 of record OU015523.1, on the reverse strand, counting down.
TTGGTGTCCAGAGTGCTATAAGAAAAGTATTATTCATCTCTGCTCTGGATTTGGACCCTGCCTCCTCAGAGAGCCCTGCAAACTGGCCAAGGACTATGTCCCTGTGGCTTTCCCTTCCCTACAGGCCCCTATCAACAGCAGGACCAGCTGCACACAACTCTGATGGATACTGGCAGCAGCACACCCATTAGAAATATAGTATACTAGAGTTGCTGGGGTAGAAAACAGTTGTACTGAAATGAAAGACTGCAGCACCTCTTGATACTTACTCTCTAGGTCAGCTCCTAAGGTTTCCCCTTCCTTTCATCCAGCTAAATACATGTGTCCAGCTGCTTGCATGACCTTCGATGGTAGGAGGCAATCTGCAGAAAAAGCCCTGCTCCTGCCTGCTGCTTCCACCTGCCAGGATCCCAGCTTCTGGACAAGCCCTGCTTTTAAATGCACATTTTCTCCCTGGAGGCCTATTTCTCCAGCAATCTCTCATGATTCATAAACCTTATCCAGACACCAGTTTTCATCACATGCCCTAAAGATTAATGGTGTCACAGTTTCGCTTTAGAAATGCTTGGTACAGCCCTTTGCTTCACAGACAGGAAACTTTCCACTCCCTGGGGCTGGGAGCCTAAATTCCAGCCTTGCCTACCACCGACTCATGTCCTCCCCACAAATCCATGGCTGCCTCCAGACCAGGAAAGCAGCTTTTCAACTGGAGCTCATAACCCTTTGGGCCCTGACATGTTTCACAGAAGCACCTGAAGTGGTGGCCTGGCCTCCCAGGGACATGGAGGGAGGCAAGACTGAGAAGTTCAGCCTCCGCTCTGGAGACCACAGCCACAGGAGGTATAGGAGGTATAAAGCTCCCAGCTGTCCTAGAGACTGTGGCAAGCCTTGAAAACCTTCCTTTTAAATTCCTTATTTTGTGATTTCTAATCTGATGCAGGTCCCCCCAAGTCACTCAGCAACAGTCTTCTTCCTCCATTCATCCCAGGGGAGTCCATGGATCTGCTAACATCCAGGAAGTTCTGACCAGGATAAACAATTGCAGATGTTTGATATTCACCCCTGTGTTTGTGGGAAAGCTTCTTGGGTGTAGTCTAAGGTGTGAACACAGTGCAGCTATACCAACGTAAGCCACACAGCAGCCACTTCCATTTCGCAACAAAAATGCCTTTCCCCCCCCCCCCCACCCCGGTTAAACATGGGAAACAGATGAACAGCATACAAAGAAGACAGTTATACCACAATAGTAGTGTCCACATGGAAGTCATCTCTGTTCCTGTGCTAGGGCATCTGGCAAAACTTCCCTGCACAGGTAACATCTATATCGTTTGAGATATTCAGATAGTTCTTATCAGACTCTCAGGAGAAGAAAAATTAACCATAAAGAGATCCCAAATTTGAATAAGCCAGAAAAGTAAGTGCCTGAACCTCTTCCTGACAAGATATGTTATTTTTCAATTTATTTGAAGTCTTCTATTACATTTTATATTTTTACTTTTGGGGTGGTTTAAAGCACAGTAGGACCATGTGGTCCTGCACTCACTCCCCCCACCCAGTGAGATGGGAATCACAACAACGAGGGGCTCAGGATTAGGAGTGAAGGATAGGGATGGCTCATTCACCAGTTATGGTCATGGGCAAAACAGACTCAACTTGGGGAAGAAAAATAAATTTAATTCATTGCCATTCATTTGAGTAGCACAGTGAGACATAACAACCACATCTTACAACACCTTCCCCCACCCCTCCCTTCTTCCCGGGCTCAAATCACTTTGCTCCTCATGTTCCTACCTTCCCTCCCCTCCGTCCCCCATCAGTGGCACAGGGGACAGGGAATGGGAGTTCAGTCAGTTCACCTCTGCTGCTCTTCCCAGCATGAAAGTCCAGGAACAAGATGTTCCAAAGCAAGCTTCCCATGGAGTCACAGACCTCTTTGGGCTCAGCTTCTGGCTCTGGTATGGGGACATCCACGGGCTGCAGATGGGTTTCCAGTCCAGTGCAGCTCCTCACCCCCCGGCTCTGGGGATCCACCCCTGCTCTGGCATTGAGTGACTCTGGGGTCTCAATTTCAGTCACACCTGCACTCAGGCTCAGTTTCTCTGCTCCAGTGTTGAGTCCTCTATGGTCTACACGTGGGTATCTGCTCTACCATTGAACCTCCATGGGCTGCAGGGACCTCCTTTGCCTTCTCCTACTCCATGAGGTTAAACTGGGTGTGTGAGGTTCTCTGTCCTCCCCCTCCTTCCTCCTGGCCATGAAGCTCTCTCTTTGTTTAGGCCAATGGTCACCTTTTGTTCAAGTCAGTGGCCTTCTACTCCAGGTTCTCTCCACCTTCTTCTTTTCAGGACAGTCCTTCCCCTCACAAATATGGATTATCAGAGGTGTTTCTCTAGTGCTCATTGGCCCAGCCTGGCCTGGGGGGTACAACTTGGAGCCAAGGAGCTTTCTCAAAGCTTCTTCACCCACTACAAAAAATGCACCCTTCTCCCTCCCAAATCCAACACAACTTTAAAGAGATCTCATTGAGGAAAAGAGTGTATTTTATATAATATTTTCAGGTTTTCCTACCCTGTTCCACCAAGCACAGGGAGGGAAAAATACTGGGGCATCTCACCTGTTCCCACTGAAATAAGTCTAACCAGGAGAACAGTGAGAGGATGTGATTTGCCATGGCAGACTTCCCGTACCTGAGAACACATGGGGTTTGCTCAGGGGTCTGGCTCAGGGAGGTGGCAATCATTTACCAGCTCTGCTCTGCCAGTAACCGAGGCTCAGCAAAAGGCAGACAACAGCTGGGTCCTGACCAGACATGAATTTTGCTTGGTGCCCAAGGCACACCTTTCCCCCACGCTGTCCAGGGACATCCTGCATGTCTACCACTCTCCCAGTTTTTCACAATGCAATGGTGCTGTAGTTCCTCTGCCCTTGCCACAAGGATGCTGCAGAGCACCTGGCTGCCCCAGATACAGTGCATACCTCCTGTGCTAAGGTCCCAGTTCATGCACTCTCAATAAAAGTTGGCTTGCTAGGAACAGCATAGGCACTTGCTTGCTGTGCTCATCTCCTGTGTGTCTGCACCAGGCAGATCCCTCTGACCCAATGGGTAAGGACTGGTGTCCCTGTATGTTCTGGCACCTTGTCCCTTTTGAGGATATCTGAAGTTGTCAGATTTGGCAGGGGACCTGACGGAAATCCCCACCCTCTCAGAGTGGCAGCTGGGAATCAAGTGGGATACCCAGGGCATCTCAAATGGCACTGGATATCTATATTTAGGCACCCGAATCCCACCCGGTGAGTCAGCAAAGCCCTTTCCCAGCAGATCCACTCCCTGATGATGGGGTGGGGCAAGAGGGATGAGGCGTGCCAGCATGACCCTGCGTGTCATTGCTAAGCATACCCTGAAGGTAGCAGTCACGGGAAATTCCCACAAAATATAAGATAGAGGGAGAGCCTTTCAATAAGTTTATATTTAACCACCCTGCAGAGCTGTATCATTGCTTGGGAATACTACAGGCTTTGGGGGTGTTGCCATTATCAAATGGGTTCTTCAAAAGAAAAATAAATTAACAGGCCCTTTTAAATCTTTATTTGCTTCTTGTTAGGCTATGTTAGATGTCATTTCTAAGTACAGTTCATTTTTAATTCTGCATGGAGTTATGAAGGCTACCTGGGTTTTTTTGGGGCAAGTAGGGTCAAGAAAGGGTCTGTCATCTCCAATAACATGGCACACAGGTTATGTGAGTGAGGAATACATACATTCAGAACAAAAGCTGACTTTCCTTGGTGTAGGTTGTCTTTTAGCCTCTGGATGCTTTAAGCATATTGCAGTGGAGGGGTTTTTGTCTAATTTTCTTGCTTTGTGAAGCAAAAGTGAAGTCACTGAGCCCCAGAGCATCTTAACCCCAGGGAGCCAGTGGGCTGCTTTAACCACAATTACCCAGAAAAGTGAGAGCCCTGGCAGTTTTCCACACTACTGGTCTCCAGTGCCTGAACACTGGGTCAGCTGTTTAACTTGTGGCAGAGCTGATTCCTTCAGGATGGACAGCTGGGAAAAACCTCTCATGGTGGTTTGAGTTCTCCTCTGGAGTGTTTGGGTTTTTTGCCTGAAATGCTCTGATGCACGTCCTTTCCTGGTTCTGAGAAGGATGAGCACAACTTTTTTTTCACCCTTGAGCGAAAGAGAGGAGGCATCAGTGACTCCTGTTTTATTAAAGCCAGGCCAACTGCTTGGGGTCTTCTTGTGACAGGAATTATCAGTCTTAAATACATAGAGAGGAACAGGCTGGTTTTGCTGAAGGCCTGAAGGATGAGAGAAGCATTGCACTGCTATGTGCCTTGTGTCAACACCCCTTCCTTGGTGCCTCTGTGTCTGGGGCAGGGGAAAGATTTCTGGCCTAAACGCTGCCCCTTCACCATGACTGCTTCTCCCAGCAGTGCTGAGCTGCATGGCACACACCAATGGAAAGCAACATATGACCCTAAATACTGATGAGAAGGAGGGGCTCAGGAGCTGTCACTGTTTGTTTTATCAGTTCTCAGGGTATCCCTGCATTTCCCTCCCTCAGGCTGGCAGCCCTCAGGAGCTTGCACCTACCCTGTGAGATCCCTGGGCATCCCTGCGTTCTCTGCAGGTACTTACCTGTGTGGCATGGGACCGTCTGGAACCCAGTCCAGGCTTTCTCATTCCCCTCCGGTGACCAGGTGTGCAGGAGATGGGCTGGGATGCAGCGATGCCCTTTTGGCTCTGAGCCTCAGATCAAAGGGCTGCAATGTTCATGGTGCCATGTCCTGCAAAGCCCTGATTCCCTGGGAACTGCCTCTGCCATTTCAGCGTCACTGAGAGCTGTTTGAAGGCTGTGGGCTGCCAGGCGTCCTGTCAGCTCAGGTATTGTCTGTCCTCCCGCAGCCCTCACAAAGGCAGCTTAAAAGCAAAAAGGGGCATTTTGCTCTTTGACTGCTTCATCAGAAATACCCACCCCTGCTGCCAGGCAAGTTGCTAGTGGAAGGGGATGCTGCAGTCACAGACAGGAGGGCAAGCACCTCACTTTTTGGGGGGTGCACCCTCAGCCAGACCAGGGCCTATGTTCTTTTGTTCATGATGTTCTACAGGCTCAGAGGAAGAAGTTATTTTTTATGTTTTCCCCCATGTGAATATAGGATCTAATTCCTCCCTCCCTAAATCAAAAGCAAGATGAGAAGCAAGAATCCAGTTTTGTCTTATCTCAGATCTCTGTCTCGGGAGGATACAGGGCTTTAAGATCATTGCACCTCCATAGCTTCCAGCAAAGAGAATGACATCCAGAACAAACACCAGAATTGGTTAAAAAGGATCACTTAGAGAATAAAAGCAGGTTGGGGATGACTTCCCATCCCAGATTAAATTAGTGTAATTGCGTCAGCCTTTTCCTCTCCGGACCAAGTTGCCACGGGGCAATTTGTTTTGCTCTTCCTAATACACACGATGTGTTTTTTGGACACATTCTCCAGTCACCACGTGCCCTGACGGCTGCCTTCCCCTCTGATGCACCGCTCAGCTGTGAGCAGCTGCTTCCTCTGCGCCGAGCGCCTCCGCAACCAGGGGAGCGAAAGGGGCCCTGGCACCGCTTCTGTCGCGCTCCTTTTGATGGCTGCACAGCTCTCTTGATGTCTTAAAAGACGAGAGCAGAGAGGGCAGGCTGAAGGTCTAACCCCTGACCACCTCCCTCTTTGCCAGGTCAATACTTTTTTCCACAGGACAGAGATCAGAATCGCACACCAAATTTCACGTGGTGCTTTGCAGCAATGCTTCATTTCTGGTGGTGAGTTAGGCTTTGTGTCCCAGCCGTCCGTTAGCACAACTGCCAATTATCCGGAGAGCCTCGACAGAAATGGCTGATAATAGCCCCAAAATTTCACAACTGCTAAACAAGTACAGACTGCGTAAAAACGCAGAATCAGTGGGCTGCCAAGCTTTTGTTCATTTTGCTGTTTAGGAGGCACCTTTATTTTTTTTTTTTCTTTTTCTGTATTATAAAGTGAGAAATACTTAGCATTTATTTAATTAGCTTGGCTACAATACAGACATTCCATGATTACAAACCAAAGTCACTAAAAGCCTCATGTGAATGGTACTTTTTTGTACCATTGGAAATTAAAAATCAGTTGCACTATGATTAAATTGATTCCGGGTGGTTTCTTTTGAGTAATTATGTTCAAAAACTGTCTGCCAGTCCAATTTGCTATCAAATCTCACTTTATCGCTAGCATTCCACATGCAGGTGCATAGACAATATAAACCAAACGTCCTACAAAATTATCATCCTTTTGTAGAAATGAAATGCTGATTGTTTATTATCTGATTTAATTTCTGGTGGTTAAATCTGAGCAGTCTGATTTAGCAACATTTTTCAATCAACCTTACAAATATTTGAATGCATTTATGTAACAATTAATGTGCAAAATAGTGCGAAGCAACGTCAGCGCTTCCGCTGTTTAAATCAGGGGGCCCGATTCCTGTCTCCTAGGGAATGGGATGTCCCCAAGGCAGCCTGGCAGGGGACCACACATAAAAGCTGCGGTCCATGTGATGTCTGATCAGCAACGCTGTCCTTCCCAGAGGGCATCATCAACACATGGCAGCCTCTTGCAGCCTCTTCTCTCTGTGGGGCCACAAGCAAGAGGGGCTGGAACCAGGGCACTCCTGGGATGAATTTGGGCCCACGATCCAGTCCCGGATTTGTGCCGGTGCACCTGAAAGTAAGATTGCACCCCTTAGGCTGTGCTGACAGCTGAGGGTGAAGCCTGAGGCTGGTTGCAGGGCAGGAGGCTGGCTGCATGGACACAGGACTGCTACCTTGAGGTTTCAGGGTGCTGCTCCCTTCTCGGGAGTGCTGAAACAGGGTCGTCAAAGAGAGCTCATTGATTCCCTGAATTCAGCTGGGCACTAGAACAGCTCTGCTGTCTGCCTTTATTTATCAGAGGTGTTGGATGGAGTCAATACAGCCCACAAGCTTTCTGTCATCTGTTCTCCAAGCCGTGAGGTGCCATCCCCATTTGCAGGTGGGCAGAGGCAGCTCCCATGGCAGCGAGTGGGAGCTGTGCCAGCTGACGGAGCCAGGCTGGGGACCCCCAGCCTGCACAGCTCTCCAGCCTGGGCATTTCTGAGCCTTCCTTGTGGCACTTCTCACTGTTAAAGGGTACTGAGCGAAGGCTGGGACAGCTCTGGTGTTATTTTTGTACAGCCACTGTTGTCCTGGATATCTTGCTTCCCCTCTATGCAGCACGCTGTAGCTGGTAGCAATGCTGTTGACAAAGAGGTGACTCATTTCCACCATCGAATCTCTCTCGCACAATGCATCTATATCCTGTTTAATTTCACACCTATCCTGTTTGCTTAGTTACACAGCGTTACTGTTCTATTTGGTGACTTTCAGATTATATTATAAGGAGTGAATTGTGTGTTATATTATACTGTATGCTAATTGCTCCTTTAATTTTAACTTGGTTACATGTTTATACTGCAAACAGTTGAGAAAGTTAATTATTTTAACTGGTGTTTTAACTATATGTTTAATTTTAGGATACAAATTTAATATGCTATACAAAGTCTTATGGAGCAAAATTGCTGTGCCCTTACTCAGGTAAATGGGAGTTTACTTGAGCCAAGAAGCATCTGTAACCCAGGGAGTATTTCAGGATCACTGTTTAATTGCAATAATTGCTACACACAAGTCATAAATTCGGATGTTGTGTATCACCAGATCTGTTCCTGGCTTTGCTGGAAATGGGCAGTGTGATGTTGAGCAAGGAACGTGCAACCAGAGCTGTTAATCTCTTACTCACCCCTGTGAGGAGTTACTCATGCTGCTCATTTTGCCACAGGAGTAATGAGAAGATGAACACCCCCGTTTTCACTAAATACTCAGGATTTCCTCAGGTGGAAGGATGTTATTGGAGAGGCAGCTGCATTGCTTCATTACTTTGCTTATTATTTGGCCTGGGCTAATGCGTTTTACCCAACAGAGGCTTGATACCAGAGTGCTGGGAGCTTTGTGCATCTCCAAGCCAGCGCCCCACTCAACCTACCTGCTGAACATCCCTCCATGAGCCAGGATCCTCCTAGGTGCACTCTCCTTGTCTTCCCAACCCTCTGCTCCTCTTCACCCCACTGATCTAATGCCTTGAAGTTACTCTTATATTTAGTATAATTTAATGGAGGAGCTGAGGGAACAGACAGGGATGGGGAGAAGATCAGAGAGAGATGCTTAGATGGTACTGCAGATGTTGTCAGCCTACGAGAGGCCCCATGGCAAACTGGGTGGGTAATTTCCAAGTTTCCCTGCTGCGTCTGTCCTATATAGATCAAAAAGTTGCTCTCCTTCTGTCTCTGTTTCCGTGGTGGATTTTAGTATTGCAAATACTGATCAGATGAATGACAATGAAAGAGACTGTTCAGAGCACCTGGAGGTTTGGTAGGTAATATAATTTGGCTTGCTGTGAACACTTGTATTTGGAATTTCCAATTTCAGTGTGGAATTAAATTTTGACCTCATCAGCATACCTGACTTAGCACTACTGGCAGGTTTGCTAACCCTTTATTTAATGTTCTGATCTACTGTTTGTTTCAACTTTAGCAAAAACCTTCCTTTTCTTCAGTAAAGTGTAGCAGCCAAGCTAAACAAATATCAGAAAATCCTTTTAACTGTGTCCACTTCTTTTGTTTGAATGCCCAGAGTCTCCCACTCCATCACAGCACCGCTCCTGCTCTGCAGCCTCGTGGCAAAGGCACCTCATTTCTGCTGATCTGGGTGCTCACGAGCACCGAGAGCCCTGTTGTCCCCAGGTGCAGAGGAGTCTGACTTCCCTGTTTCCATTTACTCCCATATAAATAGAAAAGGAGCATTTTAGCAGCTTAAAAACACACTTGGCTCTGGACTGAAGGCTTTGCTGCTCTCCCTCCAGGAGCCACACAGCAGAGGGTCCTGCCTCTCAAGACACAGGGCTGCCGGGAAAACCAACCCCTGGACACATTTCACCCACCCCACAGGGGCACAGAGCCTGGCTCAGCTGCCTCCAAGCTGGGCAGCCTGTTGATGGGCAGGCTGCTGGGCACAAAGAGTGGGGCTGCAGAGCACTGGAAGGAGGCTTTTAGGGTAGTGACAGCTCTGCCTCCCTTTTTCCCGTCAGGGCCTTGGCAGGGTAGGCTTCGGGATGGCTTGGGAGCAACCACACATGTGGGGCAGAAGAGAAATCCCTGCTGGGTTGCTTATCTCCTTCACCCAAGGCATCTGTGGGAGCTCAGCCCCCTATGCAGGCCAGAAAGTTAAGGGATGTGGGAGAGGATGAATCCAGTGTCCAAACCAAGACAAGCTGGTGTGAGAGGGGCCATCAGGAGACACCGACACACAGCCACTGGGATGCATCACCATCTGCATGGCTTGAGTATGTCCAGAAGGCAGGTGCCCTCGGAGTCAGCTTTTCATAGCACTTTGAGGGTGGCTGAAATCTGCTCAATGATCCATGCTGAAACATTAATTTCTCTACTCATAAATTGGAGGAGGGCCTATAAATGGTGATTTAACCTTGGAGAAAGCCAGCTGTGTTTGCCAGCAGCTACAGCAGCTCCCACTGGTACCTGTAAGCCCACATGCTACCTGGTGGGTGAGGCAAATACCCACTGCCACCACAGAGGTTGGGTTCTAATTGCAAATGGACATTGAGCCTTGTCCCCATGGGCTTCAGGCAGCTGCCCATATCTCTCCTCATTCTTGCTCTGCTGACCTTCTGGGTCATGGCCTCAGGAGCTGGGGCTGTATCCACAGTCAACCCTGCAGCACAGGATTGCATCCGCCTAAGTCAAGTGCAACGTCAGGGGCTAAGCAGAGATTAGGGATCAGGTGGACATCCTAAGAACTTGATCCAAATAGCTTGGCTTAAAATAAATAACCCATTTTGAATCAGGTTTTGCTTGTTACAGACAGACCTCCATGAACATAGGAGAGGAGAAGTAGGGGAGGGATGAAGCAAGGCTCTGGAGCAATCTTCCACAGTCATGCACAGCAGTAATACCATACTGAGCAACGCAGACTCACTAATACTCAGTTTAAGCAATGTGTCCTGGTTTTACATCTGTGTAGCGTGCAAGTAACCATGTTTCACTGACAGCTTGAGTTCCTGTGAGACTGTTCCCATGAGGCCAGTCTGGGAGGAGAAAACTCAAGGGAGTAAATGGATTTTTTTCCCTAGTGGTTTCATTGTCTTTCAAATCAGGCTTAAAAGGTTGCTGATGCTAAAAGTACACATACTTTTGGCTGCACACAATTAGCCATACCCTTTAATAACTTCATGCCATCCCTTTGCAGAACCAACGGTAATACCAGGATTGGGGTGATGCCAGGTGAATATGTGCCATCCTAGTTACACTTTAATAGTTCAAGAAGACAAATTTCTACCACTCCTGCCTAGACAAACGGGTCCCTTTTAACTCCAGCAACTAAATCTCCCTTAAGCTGCCATGTGCTCTCTCCCACCCTACCAGGAAGGCATCCTACCTTCCATGGTTTGTGCCCTGTAGAGTACTGAGAGTGCCTGCATCACCTGCACTTGCAGCTCAGCTATTAATTTTGCTTTTTCCCCTGCTATCACAGTCTCATGAGCTGTGGGGATCTGAAAGGGTCTGGAAAACACACTGGTGCTTCAGTTCCTGGTGGCAGAGATCAAACTGAGTGGATTTCAGATTCAAATCCCACCCTACTTTGAGGTCAGACTCCAGGCAATGTGTCCCAAGCCGCTCACCAACGGAAAGTCAGGTGATGTTTTTTTAGCAAAAAAATACAAATAGTGAGAGCTGAGGGGTGGGGGGAGCAGGAGTGGGGATAAATGATGTACACACAGCTAACCTACTGAGGAAGTCAAACAGATGCTTTATTGTCTCTAAGGGCTCTTGGCTGGATATATCTATTTCTAAACAAAGCTTGTTGTATCTCGGTGAATTGTTTCAGGCAGCAAATTGTCCTGCAAGGTTCAAGGCAATGCTTCTCTGTTTCCCTCCTGAAAAGTTCATTGCACTTGGGAAAAGGCAGAGCCAACCCACCACATGGGCAGAGGTAGGAAAAAGCCCCGCCAAGTCATTTGCAAGCCCCCATTTTTGTGTCCATGATGTGTCTGATGGGCTTTCAATAGCAAGCTTAGGAGATACCTCAACAAGCTGCTTTACAGCATCTGTTTAAATTATTAAGACACCTTGGTGAAAACCTTGATGTGTAAACAGAGCATTTGGACGGGGTAGCCTCGTGGCTTGTAATATTTAGAGCAAAGTTTCCGCAAGTACAGCGTCAAAGCGGGCAAGCAGAAGCTACAGGCTGAGTTACTCAATGGAAGTAAGTTCATCTTTTTTCCTGTGGAGCTACTCCCTTATCACAGCTGCGTCACCCTTCGTGTCCTTCCTTGTGGCAAGTGACGCATTCTCTCCAGGGCCCTTTTTTTGTCATTAGAAGGCAATGTAAAGCATCCATCTATGTATCTGCCTAATCTCACTCTGGCTATTGCTGTGATGCCCAGATAACAGATATGAAAATTAGACGTTGTCTAGCAAGGCGCAGCTTTCCTTCTGAATGACTTCCGATCGGGAGTGATCAATCTGTATGACACAGAGGGATGCCCTGACAGACAGGCAGCAGCCTGGAGGCTGAGCTTCCAACTCCCATATACATTTATATTCAGTGCTATGTAATTATGAAAAGGCATTTTGTATCGGACTTTGTTAAGGTGCATATTCATCGTAGATCAATGTGTTGTGGAGTTAGGAACTTTAAAGGGATGTTGTTAGGCTAAAAATAATCTTGGCCGGTTTCCCTTTTGCTAATCAGCTGCTGACAGCCGCACGAGCTGAGTGGGAAATGCCTGTCTCTGGTTTGCATTCCTTTTGCACAGGAGGTGGAGACAAGGCAGAGCCCAACAGAGAGCTTCTTTGGGAAGGCCTGATGCCGGGTAACATCCCGCCAGTGGTTCAGAACTGTGGACTTGAAGCATATTCTTTCTGGAATGTTGAACAATTCCTTCCCTAACTTAACAGGGTGAATTTTAAATGTCTAATTTAGCTTTCAGCTGCATGTTATTAGCCTTTCCCCCCCTTTTGGTTTGAATTGTAAAAAAGAAAAAACAAACAAACAAAACTGAGGCTTTCATCTGTAGCCAGGCCCCCGGTTAGTTTTACTTTGCAGTCTGATGTGTAAGGCTCTACTGCAGAGCTGCAAAAGCTGCTGGAGAGTGTTCATTTACATCAGAACATGCTGTTTGCAACTCTTTTTTGAAAATCCCTCTCTCCTTCTGCATTAATTTTATTCTTTGAAATAAAATTGTGCAAAAATGATACATACAATCATTTTGACAGCAAACTAAATAAGGGGCTCTGTAGGAGATGCCATCACTAATTTAAGCCTAGTTTGTTTAGCTGAGGAAGAGAGGGGGAACACTTGTTTTAAGAAAAATCATTCTCCAAAGAACAGTGAATAGGGAGGTGGAGGCTGGTAGGCAGTTGCTGACCGAGGAGTGACTGAGCTTAGGGGCACTTATCTATGGGCAGTTGCTTACCCTTTGAAGGGCAGGGAGCTACATGTGCAACTCTGCCACCCAAAGAGGAAGAGTCTCTCTTATCCTATGAAGGAGAACTTTTCCAGTGGCTTACTCTCCCTGACAGAAACAAGTATCTATCTTCATCTTCTTCCTCTCCTTAGACCCTGAGTGCCTTGCAGTGCCAGATTGTCTTTAAAATAACTTCGGGAGCATGCCTACAAACACATCTTGGCAGAGGGAAAGGGAAGAGTGCAGTGCAACCAGTCATGGCAAAGACACTTGTTTCCTACAGGGAGCAAAACAAAGCAAATATCTCAGGTGGAAAAAAAATGCAAATGGAAAACCAAAAAAATATGCACAAGCCATGAATCATACAAATCTTACACTTGTCTGTGCGCTTGGGTCTCCTGTGATGAGACCATATGTGGAGGAGAGGTTGTTAATATTCTTCAGATAAACATGACATTCCCCTCCTTTGCTTCTGCTGAGAAAAACACCCAAGGTAGTGGAGAAGGCAATTTTCCTAAGAGCTGGAGCACAACCCTTCCCAGCGCTGGTGAGGGGACACCTGGGTGACCTGAACACCTGTTTCCCCTCTCCCCATCTGACTTCAGCCATCATGAGGTGCTCTCAGTGATGCTGTGTCCTCCCTACCCCGTGATCCCTGGGGAGGGTGGCATATCCTGCTCAGCACCCCTGGGATGGCTCCAGAGTGAGGGGCCGCCCTGCCTGCTGCCAGAGCTGCCTCTTGTGATGTTTGCATCTCCATCTGCCACCAGTGCCACTGGCTGGGGACTGGCACTGCTCTGCAGTCTCCTTAGCACCAAGCATGTTACCAGCTCACAAATCAACTTCACAATAATTAGCAGCAATTAGTGACTTAATAGAGAGTCTTTGGGGATTCCCAAGTGTGCCTCATGAGTGTGGGTTTATAGGACAGTGGAAGTTGAGAAAGTCCTCAGGAATGCTGGTGGCACCTGGCTGTCCCTTATCTCTGTGCCTGCCCGGATGGGTTTGTTTGTGCGCACCCTTCCTGGCCATCGCCCTGCCACCCCGCCGGGGGAATGCTGCCCAGCTGCGTGTGATGGCATTCCTGGCCAGCCCCGGAGCAGCCACAGTGGACCTCCCACCGAAGCCCCTGCCTCACACCCAGCCCTCCTCCCAGCTATGAAACCCATCAATGAGCCCATGCACGGGCACAGGGGTGAACTCCACAGGGTGGGGGGCGAGCTCAGCTCTTTGCTTGCACAAGAAGGGGGAAAACACAGTGGGAACCAGTTCAAAATCAGATTAATTTTCTTTGCCCCTTCCTTGGTCCTTGGCTCTGCCAAGGTTTGGGCTCCTGGGTGGTGCTGGGCAGTCACCAGGGCTTGCTTGTTGGGGGCACAAGGAGTGAACTTCGCAGCCAAAAAGCCTTGCCTAATTAAATTTCTCATTCTGAAAACAAATAAGGGTTCTCAGAGGAGACAACAGAGTCTCCCTGAGGTTGTTACTGTTGGGCAGATTTTTGCAAGTCATTATCAACCTCAGGAAATTGTTGATCAAATGGCTGAAAATGCAGCTTTCCAGTTTTCCAGTAAACCGAGCGTAGTAAGCCGCTGTGGCATAAGCATCTTCATAATGATGTTTGTGAGTTAACAGGAGGGGCCTGGGGTGTTTTAATTGCCTTAGTTTCTAAATAAATATAAAGAGATTTGTACACATCCTGGATGCAAACAACTCTTTGCAGAAAGGTTGCTTGGCTTTCCTGTGGCTTTTTGCCTCTGAAAGAAGGAAAAAAATCCCATTAATGCTGGGCTGTGAGCATTGTACTAGCATGTGTCCAAGGCTATCATGAACATGGACATTTACCACATTACCACAGCACCTTTATACCTGTGAACCTCTCTCAGCTGTTTGGTTACTCACCCACTAATGCAGGTTGTTAAGCACTCTTTGGTCTGAATTTGTTCAAGATTTTTGTGCTGTTTTACTGGCAAAAGACAAGTGACATGAAGACAGGTCAATAGAAACATCAAACTGCACAATTACTGCAGCTCAATAGATAGATGGTTCTTAGGTCAGTATGTAAATTGTTGTTTTTTAGAAATTACACATTTTTCCCTTTCATGTGGGATCTCGTCTTATCTTTCTGTAACTACAGGCATTGTGCTATATAATAGGGTGTACTACTGCATGACAAGCTATTTTGTAACATGGTGGTGGCTGTTTTGATTGCACAAATTGATCCAGGCATTGGAAATTTAAAATAGATTTTTTACCTTTGTTGCCTAGTTTAGTTTCTACCTGTTCTCTGCAGGTATACAGGGAACATTAGCCTCAACTATGTCATTTCAGTCCAAATTCCAGATCACTATTTGCTTGGGGTAATTTTAATTGAGCTGGCTGAAGGTGAAACTCACTCCAATGAATAATAATACCTGCTCTTTTAGAAGAATGACAGAGATGAAAATAGAATTAATTCAGAGATCCAGTCCTGTGGTCTAGCTACTGGGCACACATCCTCCAAATTCGACAGGACAGAATGGGAACTCCTTTGAAATTTCCAGGCAGCTGATTTGAAATAAATGCAAAGGAATGTTTTTCCATACCATACATAATAGAACTGAGGAATTCACTGCCACCAGGTAATGTGGAGGCCCCCAGTATAAACAGGTTTCAACAGGATCAAGCCACAGTTGGGAAGATGAACTAACTGATGCTGCAAGCTCCAGCTCAGACTGTCCAAGTTTCACATCTGCCAGAAGCTGAGAAGGTGGCAATGAGACGGATCATCTCTGCTTGCCAGGTTTCCATCCCCATCCACCCCTGGCTGCTTTAGGGAATGCACTACCAGGCTGATCCAGAAAATTTAGTCTGACCCTGTATACCACTCTCAGCTTCTGTATTGCTATGTGGTCGAGCTGTGCTGTCCCCGGGCACAGCAGATCACATGCATAAACGTGTCAATCCAGAGATGCTGTTTGCACCCCTGCACTGGGGACAAAACTGTTCCACACATCTCTCCTTTTCTAAGGAGAGGTTTGCAGGCAGAAAACCACATTTTACTGGAAGGGCTATAGGCAAGCTAGTGCATTCAACCCAGAGCTGGCTTTGCAGTGCCTTAGTGACCCTCCAGAGGAATTCAAGGCAGACCGCATTTTTTGTGTGCGTGCTTGCTATCTTATCTTTGAAGCCCTTCAGGAGGCCGTGATCTGCTTTCAACTAACCTGAACGCAGTCTGACTGCAAATCTTTGTTTGAGGAAGCGATTGTGTGACTTTTTAGCTCCCATACAACAGGTAAAGATCCTGCCCAGTTCTGTCTTGTATTCAACACAGGGATCCTTGGTGTGTATTGCTTTCATTAGCATCACTAGCAAAGGTGCCAGGTCAGAGCTCAGCTCTCCACCTTCAGCAGGCACAGCACAGTGCTTTCAGACCTCTTCTCCTTTCCCTAATCCACCTACCCCAGGGCTCAGGAAACAGCTATTTTCCAGCTCTTCCAGAGAAAGATAGGGGTGTTTGTTTCCCCTAATTCCTTCTTTCAGAGCACTATTTTCCCACAAGCAATCACTCCTGCTGTTCATTTAAAGGCAGTGAACATGCTGCCAGGGACTGGAAATGACCCTGTGGTTCACCAAGGGGCAAACCCTAGATGAACACTTGCAGAAGTAGAGATGATAAGACTGCTAACAAAATACTGTTATCATGGTACAGGAGGCTGACTGTCTGGGTCCCACATGGTGGCTGCCTGCACAGCAATATATTATTCAAACATTTTCCCCCATTCCTGCAATTCCATAAATGCTTGTAGGTATCAGTTTTCCATAAATACTGTGGACAGACTCTGCTAAGTGATTGAGGTGACAATTTTCTGTATAGGTGCCCACATCCCAAGGGTGTCAGTGGGAGTGTGTTAACTTGGCCTGTTCGCAGTTGCACCAGGAGGCTGATTTTAATTTCTGCTCAGATCTCTTCCCAAGTGTGGAAGAGGCATGAATTGCAGGCTTAATATGGTGGTTATCCACAAACTACCTGCTGTGAGAAAAATTCACCCTGCCAGGCCTTTCTCCAGAAGTTATGGCCCAATTTAGAGGGGACAATGGTGGAAACAGCAGATATATAGAGAGGGCTGCCATACTGCTGTGCCATGAGAAGTTTTTCCATGATAGCCTGAGAGTCAGAATGGAAAACAATGGTTCAGGAGACAGATCAGAAGAGCACACAGACCTGTTATGGGTAAAGAGAAAGAGCCCAGAGGAATGTAAAATTAGCAAGCTTTCATCATCTTCATTATCTGTCTTGGTAGCAGGGCTTTTGGAACAGATTTTTTTTTTTGAAAGTTCCATGAGAGATCTTGGCACCAACTGACACAACGCTAATTTCCACCTTCTTGATTCCTTTTATGCCTGTGGAAGGTGAGGAAAAATTTCCTAATGCCTGAATGGAGTCTGGATCAGAACCTGCAGTGCCAGCTGATCAACTTCCATGTGGCTCAGCCCTGCTGTTTACCTGGGCTGGCACAAATTCTCGCCTCACAAATGGGAAGCACTTCCAACTTACTGTGAAGTGATCTTGTTTAACTCAGTTTTTCCAGTATAAAGGTGTCAAATACAACAAAATATAACAGTGTCAAATATAACAAAACATGAGGTAGGGTTGTAAATGAGCTTGTAACATGGCAGTCTGGTGTATCTACTCATAGGCTCTTTTTTTTGTAGCAAGGACTTCTAAGCTGAGCTTTATTTGTCCTAGTTTACAGGCACTTCAAGGTTCAGTTGTAAATGCAAAAATCATAATGGTTCTCTGAAGACAAAATGCAGGAAGACTCTGGTTCAAAAGCCACCAAAATGCAATGGAGAGACTCACTGAGCTTTGGATAAAGGCCATTGGGAAAGGCACTGCAACTCAATTTCCTCTGGGACTGCTGCCTTTGAGGAAGCTGGATACCAATGGCACAGGTTCACTTGGGACTCCAGTGCTAACCTGGTATCTATAAAGTGTGGCTCTTTCCTAAGCATCCCAGAAAAGGACTGAGGAAGGTCAGAGAGGCACGTCCTGAACCCTCCTGTTACCTTCAGCCAGCAGCTATATCTCCCTGACCATATCCATCACTGGAGATGAAGCATTGGAAAGGAGACCTCAGAGAAGCCATAGGGGTTTTAGCAGTTGAAGAGAAAGTCCTTCTCCATGGCTCTACTCCCCTGGCTGCAGCACAATTACTTCAGCAATTGGAGCGTGCTTGGAGGGGCACACAGCTGAATGCTAAATTCATTTATTTCTCCCATTGGACTATGCCTGTCTATTTACCAAGCACAACTGTGTGTCTCTCTAGCATTCACTTGTTTTCTTCTCCCATTGCCAAGAAATAGCTGAGTGTTTTGCAACAGCTGGCTCAGAGCACTCACAGCCCAAGGTAGCTGGAAGACAGTGGATAAAGAGACTCTCCTAGTAAAAGGTGGGAGCAGTAGATCACATGTCCCAGCCACCTCCTGCTCTGCTCATCAACATGTTAAAAAAAAAAAAAGCTTACAAAAATGTAAGACACATTTTTATACATTGTCGTATATGTTGTCCTTGCACAAAATGTGGATTCCTGCTTTGAGTAGGAGGGGCATAGGTTAAGAATTTTTACAGTATTAGCACTAATTCCCAAATGCTTCACCTTTTAAAAAGAAGAGGAGGTTTTTTTGTTTACCCTGTAAATTATACTTAATGTAGCAGGCAGTTTTTAAGAGCAAATGTAACTACAACAACTTAGGAGAAGAAATAGAAAAGTAGCATGTGTCTCATTGAAACTGCAGAAGGAATTTAAGTAAAATGGATACTTGTGCTGGAGTCAGGACATGGCTTAGGCTTAGATTCAGTCTGGTACTTGGAGGCAACTGGCTGAACTGATGCTGGTACAATTTACAGCACAATTTGTTTTATTAGTGTCATAAAATGCCCTATCTGAACTAGTGGTCAGGATTTAGGAGTGGATCGATATTGAAAAAAATCCATTAATTGATTATGGTGTTTTTCAAACTTTCTGAACTGACAGCACTGTTTTGTTCAGTCAGCATATCTACAGAAGAAGGCTATTTGCAGAATGGGTGGCTTTTTTAAACGTTCTTCCTCATAAACACATTTTTCATCCAGCGAAGGCTGTAAAAATGCCATGTGAGTTCAGCCACCAACCGCACCCCATGAGTGGCAAATTAGCCACAACTGCTCCAAAGAGGAGTCCTAGTAAGTGGTTTGCAAGGCCTGCCTATGCTAAACTGTGTTTAAATGAACCAATACCAAAACATGAAGAAAAATGTCACCCAACCTTGTGGCCAAAGATGGAGGCTGAATCCAGCTAAAGATTTCCCCACCCTTTTTCTGCCTGGGGACTTTCCTGTCTTGAGCATTGAATGATGTCTTCCAGGAACACAGTGCTTTACCTCCAGCAGCACGGAGCTCTCACTGCCCCAGAGTCACACTGACTCAGGGCCACCCCATGAGGGAGAAACCTCCCTGACTCACCAGCACTGACTGCTTCTCCCTGCATCCAGATCTTTCATAAAACATGCTCTATAAGTGGTAAATTGGCCTTGTTCTTCACCTGAACTTTGTCCAAAATCAGCATGAGGTGGTACAGCTGGAGGTGCTCTTTGGAAAACCTTGTTCATGAAATGTAAATACTTGTAGGTGATTGCATAGATAATGCGATCTCATGAAGGAACCGTTTGATATGTCAGTGTTAATACCTGCATCCCTTCATTCCCCTGGTGTTTGTATGCACAGTACATATTTTGCTTATAGAATACAGAGCAGGGTTGTAATAGAGATGTCTTCAAGCTACATTTATTTGATGTATTTGTTTTTACATTATTTTTATGCTACTAGTGAATGGGCTGTTTGGGAATCAAAATGCCAAAGCTGAGGTATGAATGGGATCGCTCATCTCCATCCCCCATCACCCATGATAAAGAAATCAGAGTAGTATTGATTGTGGCAGAGAGGGGAACAGAGTAAACTGTACTTGTAACTATGCAAGTCCATGCTAGTCATTTAACACCTTGGAAAAGGTGATAATTTTGCCTTAATTTTCTGCACAGTTTAGAGTTTTGGGACAGCATCATGTCTTTGGGGAAGACACAGGGGGAAATATTTTTCAGTAAGCATAATTAACAAGCAGCTTCATCAAATAGTGGTGATTATGCAAACCTCAAGGTTGAAAAATGGCAGGGAAAAAGACATACATCATTAACCAGCAGACATCCAGACCTCTGCAAAGAGGGATCCTGGCAGGCCTAGTCCCACGGCTGTCAGTTCCTGAACTGTCAGCATCTCATGCTGTCCCAAGGGCATTTCTCCCCAGTTCCAGTGACTTGGACATGTTTTCTGGCTATGGCTTTAGCAATCACAGCCCAGATAGCCAGCTGGGGCAGCTCCTCCTCTCTGCTCCCTGGTGAGAGGCTGCTGCTATGGCTGGCCTCACCAGCACAGTTTCACACACCAGAGCTGCCACGAGGCATGCCCCAGGTTTTACTTCTGTTTTGGAGATGCCCACGCCAGGGTGAGTGCTGACATTTGGTTAGCTTCAAGTAAAACCCCAGAAAAAGCCTGATTTTAAACAAGATAAATGCACACTCTGCCACTTGTGTGCTTTTGGCCGAATTGCTGCTAGGCAGTAGCTTGTCCCCCCACCACAGAGACTGTGGCCAGGGCAGCCCCACACCTCTGAGGTCCTGGACCTCAATACACCTCTCCCTTTCTCTGTCACAGCTGCCACTTCTTACTGCTTCTCATCTTTTTGTCTTTTGTCCTCCTGGATGAGGTCAGTCAAATTGTTCTTTCCTCCTGCCAAGGAGAAGCTGCTGAAGACTCATTGCCTGCGTTGTGCAGAGCACGAGGGATTTGCATTTATCACTGTCTGGTGCGTTTAGACCCTGCTGAAAGTCCTCCTTATCTCTCTCACCCATTGAGCAAGGGATGTAATAACTTGCAAGCCCTTACCGATAGCCGGGATACCAACACCGCTGTCTCCAAACAGGCTGTGATACTGCGCCCGTCATCCTGGCCTCAGCCCTGCGGGAGCTCTGCTCAGACCAGCTCTGGGCAGGTGCACATGGATTATGTATCTCTGAAGCAGAAGATTTTATTACTTTCTTGATGGTTATAAAATACTCTTCATGTTTGTGTGTGCTTTATCCTTCTCTCTTGCTGGGAAGTGGGAAAAACAAAGTCTGAAATGTTAAGAGCAAAGAATTTTTCTGTGTGTTTAGGTTTGAGGTCAATGTGTGAAAAACCTGCCTTCAGCTCCTAAAATAAGCTGTGGAGCTGTCACCGGTCTGTGATATGCAACTGCCCGAGGAACAGATGTATTTGCACAAGAAAAAAGCGTGGGCTAATTGATTTGTGCATGTACAAATGGGCATGCTCATGTGTGTTCAGACCAGTAGGTACCAAACAGACA
Organism: Caprimulgus europaeus; assembly: GCA_907165065.1. The sequence continues at coordinate 35,921,989 of OU015523.1, read as the reverse complement.
AAAAAAGGAAAACTGCAATATAAATGGACAGCAGCATTTAAAAAATGTAAGCAGGTGTTTGTTTTTATGGGGCATTCATAACAGGCTCTTCATATGTTTGTACCTCTTATGGGCTAGTGCAAAAGTAAAGTGAGATCTGCCCAGAGAATAACACCTTTTATCAGACCAGCTGATAACAGCCTGAAAAAAACAGGAATATCGGGACACACAAAGCTTTTCTCAGGCCAGAGCAGAGGTTTCCACTCAAATCTGACAAAAAGTCCATGTACCCATTAAACTTGTCTGTTTTTCATGACTCTTATTGCTTACAGATGCTGTCAGGCCATGGGATGCAGCTGACAGGAGCAGCTGGTTGCTGGTGAGGGACCCCACACACCCAGGGATGCCTGTGCACCGTGACTAGCTTCCCTGCTGTGACACTCACTCTTGCAGCCAGCAGCTCCCTGCCAAAGGCCTCTCTGACGCTCAGTCTGAAGCCAGGGCTGCTGGAACAACTTTTCCACGGAAAATGTGGATTTGTGTGGCTAGACACGCTCTGCAGGGATATGGCTGGGGCATCAATGGATTCAGCACATTCCTCAGTCTCCAGCTTCCTCCTAGTGCTCAGAACCACACTCTGAAGCTGCCCAGTTTGCCCACTTTGCCAGCATGGAAGTGATCCCAAAAGGTCAGGAGCCTCGAGGGTCTCAAAAGCTGGTAGCACTTCACTTCTTCAGATCTGGGTCAACCTGCTAAGGAGCATTGGGGGATCCTGAACTGGAGATGCTGTTATGGGAGTGGCTGCTTAACTTGGGGGTGTTCAGCCCTTTGGGGTTTCCCACTTATCAACTGACACACCTCAAATGAGTTCCACAGGATCAAAATAGGTTTGAAAACATCAAAATAAATTGTTTGGACTTCTAAGGGAAAAAAAAAAAAAAGTAACTTCTGTTTTGTACCACATTTTTGTTCCACACTGGAATGAAATTTTTTGGGGTGATTGCTGAAAACTGGGAATGTCCTGTAAACTCACTGTTCCTCGATCCATTTCTTCCAGAGCCCTTCTCCAGGAGCAGGTCTGAAGACTCCTCTAGGCACATTGCCAAATGGAGGAGATGCTTTTGCAGCAGCGTGGAAGAGAGGGGCAGAGGGGCCTTTTGATTCTCTCCTGTCTCTATATTTGTACCAAGAGAAGCTAAAAAAAGAAGTGCTTCCACTTCCATACCTACGGTCACACTAAATATAACCATCTAGATGGTTCTATATATACATTTTAAAAAGCATGACATGCAATACTCGCAAAGAGATGAGACTGGAGAATAAATTACCATGCCAGAGGGCCAGAGCTGTCAGTCACTCCATGCATCGTAAACCACTGATTGATTTGGTCCTAGAGAATGGCTGACTTTTCTCTTTGTCTTCCTCTGACATAACAAACTTACTGTATTTTCTGTTTTACAAAAAACCTTTCTAAAAATAATAATAATAACTTATATCATCCGAAAACCCAGAGAGTAGTAAGGACGTGGTATAGAGGAGATTTTGATTCATCTAGGGTTAAAACCCCCAGCCAGCAGCACCAGTGATCTCGGTCACTAATAGTAACCTTTTGTAGCTGCATGCATTAAGGTGGTATTGGATGATAAGGCTGAAGAGTGAAGCAATCTGTTGGGCTACAGCTGAAAATAGAGTCACTGCTGCAGAGGGAAAAAACTTCATTCCCTCTCTGGCTCTTTCTTCAGAAATGAAAATGCAGGGAGTGGCGCTGAGGGAAGGAAAATCTGATTTCCCACTGCTAAGAGACAAGGTGGCACTTGTGAGAAGGATTTCAAGGTCATGGTGGCGATGCTATCAGTGGTGACGGGGGAGCCAAGCAGACAACAGGTGAAGGTGTTGTGGAGGCGGCGGTGCGCTGCTGAGGGAGATCATCCGATAGCCGGGGCCAGCTGCCTGCTGGGGGGCACCTTCAGCCCTTGTTTCCCACGCGGGTGCATGGGAAACTGGCTGCCGAGGTGACAGTCAGGAGGGGTGGCAGGGAAAGCAGCCTCAGCTAATGTGCCCATAGGTAACTGGGGTGTTCATGCTCATGCTGTGCAAAAAGACTCTTCTTGCTTCTTTAGCTCCTTCCTTTTTGTTTCTGGACACCTCCCTCCCTGTACTTGCATGCTGGCACATAGGAATCACACAAGCTAGCATCATCTAGATAGTATATGTAAGAGCCACAGCAGTGAGGACACGGCAGCAGGGCCAATGGCATGTGCCAGCACCCAGCCTTTGAAGAGCCCTGGAGTCATCACATCCAGGCAGTCACAGACAGGGATGGACATGGTCCCTGCCTGCATGGCACAGGGGCTGAGTGATGACGGCTGCAGCCATACACCATCACACCCACCAAGTGGTCCTCGTGGATCCTCTTCCCCCTCCACTGAGCACTGTCCCAGTAAACCTCCTACTGCAGGCAGGTCCTGGGACATCAGCAGTGCAGAGTCAGTCTGGGAACACATTCATGTTTCCTTTAATCACGTGGATTCAAAATACATTAAATGGCAGGGAGTAGGGAGGCTTGATGAAGGCCAAATGAACTCTGGTGGTGTCTTTAAGACAGTGCAGTCTCAAAACTGTAGCTCTGTCAGTAATGGCAGGGATTTGAAGGTAGGACCCCATGTTTCTCCTAATACCTTATCCCTCCAATCATGTTCCACCAACAACTCTAATCTTGGGCAAAGCACTTACCAGCTTGACATCCCTGTTTACTCCTCTTCATGTGACAAAAAGAAATCCTAAACCACTTCACAGGCTTGCATTAGAGTTTCATAACTAATATTTATATGGACCTTGGAGATCCCTGGCTGGGAGGTACTACAAAAGGAACATCCACATCAAAGGTGCAAATATACACAGAGCTGGTTCAGGGAGTACAATAACTGGCTTTTGCAAAAAGGCTACTTGAACTGAGGGCAGCAGCATGAGCAAAGGTTGCACAACCCAGTCAGGACACGTTCCAAGGTGATACTCAGCTCTTACTTAGCTAAGGCCTTTCTAGGGGACAATGGAAATTTCACCTTGTTAAGAACTGGTACAAGGCATTCAGGGACTCATGAGCTTAATCTGGACCACCTTCCCTAAACTATGATTTGGGTAGGGAATTGAAAAATGCCACTTAGCATGGCAACAAACACGCTGACCTACCGCTTGTTTTTTCACCAGTCTTTTTAGTCCTCATATGCTCTTGGTCTCCAAACTCCAGAGCTGATCTGGACACTTGAAAGCCTGCAGTCAAGGGTTCACTGATTATGCCAACACTCAGCATTCCCACTGGCAGAAATACTTACAGATCCTTGGTGCTCTTTTGCAATTAGGGAACAAGTATATTCTTGCAGTTTAAGCACTGGGGAGGTACGTGGGAGATCTGGATTAAATACTAGCTTCAACAAAACCTTCCTGCAGAAACTTCCACAATGCTGAATTTTTCTGTAAGTACTTGTACTCCTGAAAACCACATGGCTCCTATTCCCTACTGAGTGAATTTGCCCCATGACACCTATATAAACTTTTTTTGGTGGCTATCTGACTTGCTCTGTGTCCTGAAATCTTACCTGTGTCTTACAGTTGTGTCTTAGCTAATCTTACAGCTGTCACTACCTGCCTCTTAAATGAGTATTGTGCTTCCTTTCTCATCTTGCATACACTGCAGTCCTGAGTATTACTTGGAAATTCTGTGCACGATTTTTGGACAGATAATAACACTGACATCCCTCTCATCATACCTGTAGGACTAAGAAGCTATGGGGACTTAAGTCATCTTACAGCATAAGTGGGAAGGGGTCTAGGACCCATATTATATGATTTTTGTTTTGTTGTTTTTTTCCCTAGCGTTTCTCTCTGTTTCTCAGTTTTCCATTGCCCCTTGCTGCGAAACTGAGGACTGCCAGGGGCTGACACCAAGATGTTTCCCTGACTGCTAATTCGTAGCTTTAACTAAAAAGGAAAGTGAAGCTGACTTGTAAGGCCGCGAAGGGCTGGCGCTGTTCCAGCAGGGATCAGCGGGAACATGAAGGCACTGCTTACCCCATGCTAGCCCTGAGCACTGGGGAGCTGAGCAAATAGCTGCCGTCACCACGTGCCATAGCTGCACCCTACAGATCTGAAATGTCCTGTCTAGCGAGGCGGGTAACAAGTCCTCTGAGCCAGACAGTAAAACTGAACTGAAAAATTACAACCAAGCCAAAGACGGCTGCAAAAATCCGGCAGTCCTGCCTTCTTTTACCCATTTTCTGGGGTAAGGTCCTGAAGGCCATATCCAAAGTGGAGGGAGCCCAGTGCAGCTTCGTAGGGACCATCGCAGTGCCCTGGCTGCTGCCGCTGCTCGTGTGTGTGAGGATCTGGGGGAGAGAAAAGACAATTGCTCATGTAGGGCAAGGAAGATCAGAGGAATCATTTGAGTATGGGTGCAGTTGCCTATACTTAATTTTGACCAAGAGCCCAAGATGTAGTGGACAGGACGTTATGAATGTAAATTCAGTAAAACTGTCCCCTGTTGGGCACTGAACTAAGTGGATGCCTGACAAAACAGTTATTATGGCTGTACTGCTTTCACTGTTGCTTTCTTCAGCCAAAACTTTTCTGCAGCATGGGCCAAAGTCTTTTGCCTTTGCAGGGCTTTCCAGCCAACACTATTACAGCATTGAACAGATGGCATCACATTTAAACATTGAAATTAGGTTTTGCTGGCTTCCAAGCTTGATCGGGAAAAGAAAGACACCACATCATTGCTTTAAAACAATAAAATGCTTCAAACAGAACTTTAAAAGCTTTTCTAAGGTCCCTGTTTGAAGAAGTACCACGGCAAAGTATGCAAACTATTCTTTGTGAAAGAAAGCTAGGAGTGACTCCCTTCCCAAGCAGACCAGCTGCTCAGTGTCTAGTGATCTGCTGCTGGCCATGCCAGGCTGTGGCTTGCAGGTCATTAGTGACCTGTGAGGCCCGGAGATGTGATCTCCAGCTAGGCTGAGCACTGAGTCAGGACGCTTACCCAAAGCAGCCTTTGTAGGTGACACATGTGGTAGCCCCAGTGCAGGGACTTGGCTTTTCCCTGGCTACTGTGACCTGGCGTGACTGGTACACCCCAGCATGAGGCAGTGGCCCACATACCATGGTCTGTTTGACGTGGTGAGCAGTGATAAAATTGTGCGCTGCTGGTCTAGGTTATTGCAGTCTCAAACTGGGCTGTGTTCCCAGCCCTGCTTGCAGAATGCATACAGACACCACGCAGGAAGGACAGTCTTAGGGTCAGAGCATGATACTGGAAATCAGGGGAATTGGTTCACTTTAGAGATCAGACATAAAATCCCTGTGTGACAGGGAAACCAGATGTTCTGCTTCGCAGTCATGCAGAAGGAAAACTTTCCCCTGACAGAGGCCAGGGCTCTAGGAAGTACCTGAGCAAAATCAGATCCCTCCCAGACACCCTGCTCTTCTTACTGCTGTGCTGCCTCTTTCAGCCCTCCAGAAGGGATGTAGAGCTGCAGTATAAAAATGTGTTCAGCATTTAATCCAGCTGCACACACATAGGCAACAAGAAAGCTTGTGGCACCTGCTGTTTCCTGTACCACAGCATTTCTACTCCTAAGGGTATCCAGATTTTGTGTTTATCTTTCTCAGAACCTCTCAGTGCATGCTGAGATTTTAATGACTGGAAGATGTATTGAGGAATGAGCCTCTTAAGTACAGCCACATCCCCTCAGGTATCTCCTGGGTCTCCTGCGGGATCAGTCTCTTTCCTACTTTTGCCACTGGCATAAGGCTGTGCCAGCAGGATGACTGCTGCAAGGATTAAACTAGGGCCAGAATTAACTTAAGATTTTGATTACTGAGACCAAGCCTTAAGGAAAGTGGCAGAAATCTAGAGAGGAGGCTGTACCCAAGCAGCACAGTGGGTACCCTGGGCCAGTGTGGGCTCCGAAGGCTGCACACCGCTGCCCAGCACCACCCTGTGAGCAGCACAGATGCACCCAAAGCTGAAACTCCAGAAGAGCTGTGCTAGCTCTGGTTTTCCCATGGTTTTCCTCTGCAAAATAAGCCCACCAATTTCACTTTTTAATTATTTTACAAGGTTGAAAGGAAGAGGGGAGAAGCAATGTTAGGGGTAACCCAGAGCCTCAGGCTGGTGTTGTTAAATCCCAGAGGAAAGGAGCCAGGAAAGGAAAAAAGGGAAATGGGAGGAGAACTGAGGTTCCTGGGATTGTTAGCTGCACATACAGGAAAAATAAAATTGCCCTCCCTTTCTCAGTAGCAGAACAACCCTCAATGGAGATGCTTTGCCGTAAACACTTAATACATCTATTTCTTCAGTCATATGCCTGCAAATGTCCATGCAATAGTGGTCAAGGAAAAGGCTGAAATCTCTTAATTCTCAATTATTTGCCAAACTGTATATCAGACAATGAGCAAGCTGTTAATAGCCACTTCCTTCCCCCATCCTCTCCTCTGCACCCAAAATATTAACTATTGTGGAGCCCCATGATCTCAGCAATTTTCAGACCGTTCCACCTGCCTTTGTGTCTCACAGATAGCCTGAAGCTCCCAGGGCAGCCTGCAGCCAACACTCAGCAGTGCACCAACTATGCTGCTGCCTGCTTCCTAAGGATTGAGATGTTTAGGAGTGACAGAGGTGATTCTGGATGATTTACTAATGAACAGAGGTATGATAGAATGTTGCCTACCTTTTATTAAAAACAATTCATAGGTAAGAAATTCAGGACAGGAGGGTTCTTCTTCCCAAGTTACATTTTGCAGGACAGAAAATGCAAATGAGCAAACCAGTTCTTTTAGTTAACAAGCTGGTATTAAAATGTCTTATTCCAGATTTGTTTGCAGTCTCCCTTTCTGTGCAAATCATAATGTTACCACACCTTGAGGTTCATTTTTGCTCAATTGCAAAGAAAAAAATAGTTTCTATCTTGCAACACTTTATGAGGATGCCAAAGACAATACCTGTATGTATTTAATCAGTCTTATCTTTTCCAGAACTTGCAGTAACCTTTGTGAAAACTTTGTAGAATTGCCCCCTTGTCTGCTGAAGAAAGGTGAGGCCAAGAGCAGAAACAATCATTCCAGATCCCTCAAAGACATCCTGATTATAAAACATCCTGTTAGATATGCTGGGTCAAATTTAGTCCTGCTGTACTAAATTTGACCCAGCAAAACACTAAAAACAGTGTTTAGAGGAGTCTGGCTTACACTCCTTGAGTATCTGTTTGGCTTTTTACTTAGATAAATTATCTCAGGCAACATCATATTCATTTGGGGAATTTCTTTATAAAATCAGCCAATTATCTTTCATACGGGGTTCATAGGTTTAAGTCCAAGTCTGTTGAATTTAAGACAAGTTCTCCTGTTTCCATGGGCTATACAAGAGGACTGTTATGGACACTGTGACTGTCATTTGTCACAGTTTTCATCTGCCTTCCTTGCAGATTTTTAACTTGGACAAACTTAAATTTCCAAGAGAAACTCATCTACCACCTTGCTGAGGCAAGAGTCAAAACAACAAAATAATTTTATTATAATGGAATACTTTACAACCTGGGAAAACATAGGTTTAAATTTTGATCTGCCACAGACTCCCAGTACGACATTGGGTAAGTTACTTAGATCTGAGTTTATTGCATCTAATTCTTGCTATGTCACTGTAAGTCCCTATAATAGGAGCAGAGTCTAAATTAGGAAGCTGTGTTGCCTTGAGGGCCAGCAAAGGCAGCTGGAAACCTGAGTAAATTACCTTTCTCTGTTGCCCATGTTTCTCCATGGACTATGCAGAAAATTTTGTCTGCTAGCTTAGACACTTCTGCTGGGTGCCTAAAGGAACCCATGAAAAGTCCAGGCTTTGACCTTTATATGGGGTTGTTCCAAAGGTATAAAGAGATATTTAGCATTTAGTCCACGCAGTAGCATTGTGAAGATAAATATTAAATATAGTGAAGTAATGAGATCTGTCCTTCTGTTCCAGATAGAGAGGTGAGTGGCTACATAGACTTTAGAAGAAAATCTGAAGGTTGGTTTGAACGCTGCCACAGAAGTTGGCCCCAGTCTTTTAAACCTGTGCAGGATCTCCTTATGTTTCAGAATATTAATGAGCCTCTGGAATAACAGCATAGCAGTGTTTTGTAGCCAAGATGATTGAAGGTCTTAAGGGAGAAATTTAATTCTTCCTACAAGCCTTGCTTTGCTTTGAAAAAACACATCTTGAGACTGAAGCCTGAGATTAAATCCAAAAGTCCACATTTGGGATGATTTGTTGAATTCAGTGTGAGCATTTGAACAATGCTCATGTTTACATTTCTCCTTGCCTCTTATCTTCCATCATGAAATGCAGGTTTTGGAGCACAACTACAACCTTGCTGCACTCTCTGTGCTGTTATGAGCCTTTGATCACTTTAATCACTGCACTTAAGAGTAGCTTGATCTATTTTTTTCAACTAATTTGACATTCTACAAGGTAAGAAGGTAATTAGTGATGTCTGCTCTACTGAAATAATACAGTATTTCACTTTTTCCCCCATGAGCTTTACAGTTTGGCTGTAGCCATGGTTAGACAGAAAACAATGCCTCCTTCTTAGAGAATGAGAGCCACAAGACAACTTTGGGAAACCTGATTACACAACTTGCTCACGTTTTTGCTTGGCTCTGCCTTTGATGCAACACAAGCCATGAATTTTAGCTTTCCTTTGCCCTGGTAGGTCCAGATGCTGGAGAAGCTGGTGGTAGTTACCTACATGTCTCTGTACTTGGACTGTTTGCTGACTCTGTATTCTTCATTTGGCAATAGGCTCAGGTATAGAGCTGAAAACTAGGTTTTCTTGTTTGGGGCATGGTTTCGCACCCCTGGAATGTTTTAAGCAGGAGGTTCTGCTGCTTTTACTGCCTGATCTTATCTGAGTCACTTAGAAGGTACCAGCTATCTGAGTATTATCTAATTGCTCAATTTGTGTGTCTTTTTGCATGCCTTCATAAAAGATAGGAGTAATGCTTTTTTGCTCTATATTTTGCCAATTAACAGGGGTCACCAAAAGGGACACCAGCACCAGTCAAAAAAGCAAGCGTGTTTTACTGGTTATCTTAAAACAATACAGAAAGGAAATAATGGAGTGAGCAATCAGAATAAGCCAAGCATATTGCTAAGCAGCAACACAGAGTTAGGCAATGCATCTAATCATTGCTATATAAAGTTAGCAGCAGTGATTAAGAAAGATACATCACCAATGACCCAATTTGCCATCATCCAGACCTTCAGTCGCTGGGGTGTCTCGGAGCAGTGAGGGCTTGGAGGACCTCTCCCCAGCAACTAGGAAGTCCTGCATGGTGCGTCCACCCGTGGATGAGGCCACCAAAGAATCACTGCACAGGGGTCCAGCTTTATGGTTCTTACTTATCAAACTCTGCAAGTCAGGATAGCTTGCTTATTCCTTTGTGCAGAAATATCTGGTGGGTAAGTTTCACTTCTCACAGCCACATCCTGGATTTGGCCAGGATCTGAGATATGTCCGAGAAGCTACTATTTTGGTATTCTGTAACTGGCTTTGAATTGTAGGAGTAAAAATCTCACAGTCTTACTTCATGCTGATGTGGTACAGGCTGGGAAAAGAATCTCGCAGTCACATTTCATGCTACTATAGTACAGGTTGGGAAGTTCACTCAAAAGACAACTTTAAGGCTTATAATTTAAGCACTTGTATATCAAATGATTTCAGAGGGGTAATGCTTTCACCTTCCCAAAGGGGCTCTCTAGCTGTGTGACCTGACAGTGTTGCACTGCTCATTGCAGAACAACACTGGTTTGCTGCCTCTTGAGCAGCGAGTCTGACCTTTGTTTAGACAAACCATCTGCTTTCTCTACTCTCTCTCTCTCTCTGATCTACAGCCACAATGGAAAATGAGTGGCCAGCAAAACTTCAAAAACCTACAAACATTTAAGCTTGGATTTGCTAAGGTGCCTGGGATCCCAGCCACCCCCTGGGAGATGGCGGCTAAAACAGAGCTATCCAGTTTGTTCTCCAGGAGGAGATGCTTTTGCAGCCAGTCAGACCGTTATTTCGTCTGCAAAGCAGGCCTGCCGCACTGCTAGGGGAGGGCTGGGTGGCCTGGCCTCTGCAGCGATGGAGGCTGCTTCAGAAACTCCTTTCCAGGTTTTGATGATCAGTGGATTTTCCTGTACCAGCACCACTCTGAAGCCTGATGCAGGACTGCAGCGCCGGTAAAGCGGTTGTGATCCCTCCCACACGTCCCCTCTCACCCTTATCTTTTGCAAAGGTCCAGGTAGTCCATCCCTCCCTCTCAGCCTGCAGTTGCACTGCTGTGAAGTGAGATGTTGTTAGGTCAGTGCTGTATCACAGAGCAGTCCCCTGCTTTGCTTCCTGCTTCTAAGTGTAATGGTGGGAAGGATTTGAATGTATCGGGATTTCCCTTTCCCTGGGTTGCTCGGCAGGGTGTGAGGTTCTGTGTGTCACTGCCCATTAGAAACTGGTGGGCATCCAGGTTTCACTTGGGTAGATTTGGCTGGTCTCAGAGCGGCAGAGTGGGAGGCAGGAGATCATTCATTCATTAGGATAGCCTGGCTGCTGTTCCTCTGCTCTCTGCAGTTTCCTTCTCTCCAAGGACATGGGCTGCTATAGCTGAGAAAGCAAAAAGGTGAGAGGATTCAGGTTCATTTCAAGACAACCCAGGTCTGTCTGAAGGTAGGAAAAATGTGTGCCACTTCCCTAAACTTCCAAACTTCAGTTTCTTTTTAGAAGTGAAATAGTTGCTCCTGCTCATATAAAACCTGCAGCCTTTCTAGCAGGTGCAAACAGCCCCGTGTAGCACGCACAGCTTCAGAGCATCACAGGGCTTTATTAATTTGTTGAATCTATATTACAGTAGCATGCAGAGCTCCCAATGAGTTTCCCAGGCCTCACTGTGCAGACATCGGACTGCAGCCAAACCCAGCCCCAGAGGGGTCGGTGAAGGCACCAAGTATTCCAGCTGCTCTCGCCAGCCAGGGAGCGACACTTCCAATGCTTCCACAATCAGCTGATGCCAGTTGGGATTGAGCGGATGCCCAGAGCTGGTCACACCACTATGACCTGCAGTCCCTGATTGTTTTGCTTGTATAGTAAGGAACAAAACTAGAGTTACCTGTTGTTACTGCACAGGGTCTATCAGAGTCCTGGTCTCTAGCAGTCATGGGATGAATTATGGGATGATACCACCGATTTTGTTGTAAATGAATGGCCCAACCCCACCTGTTCCCAAGTAATAGGGTTTCTTCCACCTGCATATCTTGTCCATTAGAAGAATGGGAGACAGATGTCTGCATATGGATGGACAGTTGTTAGAAGAGTAGTGGAGGATTCTCCTTATTCAAGAGCTGCTAGATGCTTGATCCTCTACTACAGAAACCACACGCGTCAAAGGCAGCAGAATCTAGGCCATACGTAAGTGAAAGTGGGGAAAAATCAATCCACTTTATCAAATAAATATGTGGGTGGAAGCATGTGTCTAAGACAGTGACTTATTTCTTTTTATGCATAAAAATTAACTGTCTGTCGCAAACCTGCATTTTTTCATTATAATGAAATCCTGGGGAGCCCATGTGCTTTTTACATCATCAGGGAGTCCAGGCCCTGATCTGGTGCCCACAGTGCCCTCAGGAGCCATCCCTGCAGCTGTGTGCTAGGATCTTTGTTATGGCCCCCTCACTGCCCTCTCCTCTGCCTCTCTTTGCTCTTATGAACAGAGAGCCAGGCTTCCGTGAGCGCCACATCCACAGCATCACCGTGCCCAACCCCTCAATGTCTTGAATGTTGCATAAAGAGCACGATGGGTTTTTTAACAGAGAGAATCCTTTGCATTTGCTGGCTTCTTGCTGCAATAAATTGGCAGATGACGCTCTAATGAGAACAATAATGCACCCACTTCACCACCTTCGATCACTTATCTGCTCTTCTGCAGCTTGTGAAAGGCTCTAAAAGCTTTCACCAGACAGGTTGTCTGATTTTTAGGGAGTGTCACTAGTGCTGTTTACCCTAGACAGCCAGAAGCCTCTCTTTACAGTGTGTGGTTGCTGGGACAATTAATGTCAGGCTAAGTGACCAATACCTAGTTTGACCCAAGAACCGTCTGATTCCAGCCATTTGCCAGCAATTTCAGCGGTGGAGGCTGCCTCAAAGCAGCATATCCAAACTGAGTGCTTCAATAAACCACTTAATGGGTGGCATGCTGGGGTGCAATCAATTGGCATCAAATGTGCTGTGCCATTTCGCACCAGCTGATGGTCAGCAGTAGTAATTGCGTGTATACTGGTACTAGCTGTATTCTCATGACAAAGTGATCTGTGTTCTCAAGCCTTTTCCTCTACTCAGAGATATGCATGCAAGGGACAGAGTTGTGTTTCAATTTGCACAATTGTTTTTACTTGTTCAGCTCTCTAGCTACAGTGTCATGACCATCTTTACTCTTTCTTTAAAAAGTTATTTGGCAGCTCAGATGAACTCCCATGGGAGGTTATCACCAGGTTGTGATTAAAATTACCCACTAAACAGCTGTTTCTTTGGAATAAATGTATTGTTTTATTAATCTGTAAACCTGCAGCAATTAAAATTGGGTTTTGAAACATAAAAAGAAAAGCTGTATGCATCCTGTCTCACCGTTTGGCTTGCCATTTCCCATGTGTTCTGCCTGTCACAGTCACCTCTCCCTGCAGCTTCTCAGTCCGAGTGATTGAATTGACAAGTGATCTTTTATGACTTTCAGCATACCTTTGTCTACTTTAGGACCCAAATCATGGTCTCTACTTATTTATGCATCTTTATCTGAAGGGGAATCGACTCTATTTTAATTGCATGTGAACGGGATGATAATAAATGTTAATTGCTTTCTCTACCCATGAACTGATCTGTATCTAGCAGAACTTGCCCTTGATAATCCGGTAACATTGGCACAATTGCAAACAAATAAACACAGATACGCTGCTTGCATTAGAAGAATCCAGGTTTCTCTCCCATTGTTCCCAGGCTGCTCGATGCTTTTTCATTTCAGCAGCTGCATGCAGCATCACTGATGTGGAACCGCTCAGCACATATGCTAATATCACATACCCGCTATACTGGCCATCCCTACATGAGAGGTAATGTGGGATTTCTTTTGGAAGAAGGTAGCGCCTTTTTTTTGCAGGAATGAAGCCTTCATTCTCAATGATTAAACCACCTAGAAAAGGCCCACTCAGAGGAATTCCAGGTTCACAATACCCTGTTAAAATGTAGAGCTGCTCCAACATGTATTCGTCATCCATAGCTTTCTATGTCCTGTAACATACCTACTGCTGTGATAACTGAGCACCTGTCAAGATACTATATTGCTAGCCATGGAAATGGAAGTCCTCTTGAATTTATCAACAGAGAAGCTTACATTGCTGCCTGGCAAGTTTCTCAGCTTTTGTGACTCAACCTTGACCTCTAAGGATCTACTTCTCAGAGCAAGAAAGCAGGAAATTCTCCTTGCAAATTTAATCACTGTTTCCTCTGCTGCGCGCTCTGACTGACAAGACAGTAGAGATATCTTTAGCTCAGACAAAATTATCTGAGAGCAGTCACTGCTAGAAGACACAGACCACACACTCGTGCCATAAGTTGGCTTTGGCATCCCAGGTTCCCAAACAACACTCACAGTGACATGGAAAACTGCCCACCACCTGAGGCCAGTGGCTAATCATCAATGTCAACAGGGCACCTTGCAGACACTAAGACTGGGCCACATTTGAACTGCTGGTCCAAGTGCAAGCCATTCTTAATAACTTCACTGTCCTCTGAGCTTCAGAAGGATGCTTATAACCTTGCAAAAAAGCCATGTTACAGAAGCATCAAGTGATATTAGACTGCAAATAGAAACTTCCAGAGGTGAGTGATGAAAGATTCCCTTTTTTTAACACTAAATAATTCCATTATAACTTCCAGTAAAAGCAAATGCAATTTGTCCTGTGCATTGATGTCTTTCTCAATGCCTTTCACAGAAGTTTAGGTTTAAGGCATCTCTCTTTCTTTTTCCAGGCTCTCCCTGTTTCCCAGAATGTGTCCCAGAGATGAAGCCAATTCCGTTGCTGAGACGCTGGATTTCTCACCTGCTGATTGCAATTAGCCGCTGCCAGCTGGGGCCTGGTGAGCTGCTGAAGAGCTAACAAGAAGTGGAGACCAGCATGAAGCCTCGGCAGTGCATATGCTGTGAATAAACAAGAAATGCAGTGCTGTGCTCCTGAGGCAGTTCCACCACAAAACAAGGTTCCCACATCCCTCTGTGTGTGTCAGAGTCTGCTTTTGGAGGCTTGGCTTGCTCCTCACACTCTTACACAGTGTCATCACACATTTGCCAGAAATGAAATGTGGGGAAGTAAAGGTTAATGTAGGTAAAAACCAACCCAACCATGGTCTTGTTAAGAAATCCTCCCAGTCAACCAGGCAGTATCAATATCTCTATCACAATAGAGAAGTCACCTCTGATTATGGTGGTTGCCATATTGAGGACACATCAGGTGAGCTCTGGAGATGTGTAGAGCCACCCCCAACCCCTGCCAGCTGCTGGGGTCCTGCCAAGCCTGCTGTGTGCTCAGAGGCATCCACATGGGCTCTGAAGCATGGTTTCCAGTAGTCTTTACCTTGTTCCTCACCTGTTCGTATATAGCGATGCTGACTTATCTACTGGGGCCATGCAGGTTTTCATCTCAGATCTCCAAGGTAAACTCCCCAGAAGGCTGTGAATAAGTCAGCCTCCCTCGTTATGCCCCAGGAAACCGTGTTGGCATTCTCTCAGATGTTCGTTAACTGCCTAGTGCAGAAGATGGTGCCAGGCAGGCATGTGCCTCACCATTCCTGGAAACATCAGTACATGCCTATTTCAGAGGAAATTTTCTGAAGAGCAATTATGGCCCACAGTCTGTACTCCCATAGCAATGGGAGGCAGTAGTTAGGCAGTCTACTTAGGAACTCACAACAACTCCCAAGACAAGGCATTAAGAATGCACATGCTATTAAGGTCTTTCCCAAGACATATGTCTCCCTCTTATTAAATTAAAAAAAAAAAAAGGCAGTAAGAAGATTCATCCTTAAAACTAGAGAACGGAGCAAGGGTGAACCTCAGACTAAAAAGAAACCCCACCGCCTCTGGGCCCCAGGGACCTGGGTGACCCACCAACAGGCTCCTCACGTTGCACCAGCTCAGCGGCCCAAAGGATGCCAGTTCCTCTGCTCCCCTCTCCCTCAGGGCTCCTTGCAGAGGACATGGCGCCTCTCCACGCCCCAGGGGAAGGGCTTGGGGACAGGGAAGAGGGGCCCACACAACACTTGACAATTGGCAGCTGTGCAGGCAGACCTTGTGCAGGCCGGCTGGTCTCCCTCGCCCACCGGTGCGATGTCTGGGTGCTTCTCCCCCTCGCAGCTGCTGTCAAGTGCCAGGGGCTGTGCTGCTTGCCAGGAGCTGGGTTGGTGGGGGGTCACTGAGGGCCCCTGACCTCCCTACTGTTGCCACCATCTCATCCAGGGGACCCCAGGCATGGGATGAGGAGGGGCTGGAGCCCAGGACACAGGAGGGCAGGTGGAGGGCAGTGCCTGTGCCCAAGGGGCAGCAGAATGACACAGGAGAGTGATACCCGCTACAGGGGCCCTCAGTCCCCCTGACCCTCCTCCTCCTCCCACAGCAGGGATCTTTCGGGCCTCAGGCCCCCCAGAGCAGCCATCTTTGGCCACATGCATCGCCACCATAGTGGCCTCCTGATGTCATGAGCCATTTGTTCTGGCCCCTACAAATACAGGGACCCTGGCAGATGGCCCACAATTCACTGAGCCTTGAGGCCCTGTGATGCCAAGAATGCTTAGAAGCAAGAGGTCCCAGATCAGCAAAGTGAGTGGCTGCCCACCCTTGAGAGGCAGAGAAGAAAGATGTTTGCAAGAGCTGCAGAGGAAGAAGAGGCAGCGGCAGAGGGGGGGCACCATCACTCACATGGTAGCAATGGCCATTGCTTGTGTGGCTGATGGTGTGGAGCACACGGAGGTGGATCCACCCAAAGATCAAGAAGAACCAGTGGAAGTGGATCCACCTCCAGCATGGCACCTCTGGTACCACCACACACACCAGGGCTCCCCTCCATGATGCTATGGCAGCGGTGTGTCAGGAGCACCCAGCCAGCGCCCCACCAGCCTCTTCTCCTGGCATTACCTGGGAGGCCCAGCCTCTGCACCTGGCCATCCTGCAGGATCACCCATTACATCTTCTGGTAATGAGAAATTATTCTGTTGGTTACCATGGGTGATGTGAACCCTTTTTTTCTCATTCCCTCCAGCCACCATGAAGAGGGGCTCCTCTGCTCTGAGTCCCAAGAACAGGGGATGAAACGACCGGCTTCTGCCAGTCTGTTGTGCCCTGGGCAACAGGAGTTGCCTGTCAGAGGGCCACCAAGGTCCCAGGGGACTGAAGGTGGGATTTCTTCAGTTTGAGGATGAGAAGGCTAACCCGATGGGTGGTTGAAGATGAAGCCAGACCCTCTACGGTGATGCACAAAGAATAGCAACAGGTCAAGCAAAGGAGTTAGAGAGACAGCTGTTCCTCTGGAGGAGCAGAAGACTGCAGTTCTGCCAGGAAGAAGTGCTGGCCTTCAGCACTGAGGTCTCTTCTAGCTGCTTCATTAGGAGTTCTTTGTAAAATAGGCAATAAACAATAAAAAACAAAACAAAAAAGTAAAAAATGCTTTTTTCCTCTCTTATTTGTTACTCTGGCAATTGCATCTGGACTCCTCTGTTCCCTCCTGGTCTCCCCAGTTCAGAAAAGATACTGATGCATGGGGTGTGGTCCTTCCCCAATGCCTTCAAGATGGCGAGGGCTTGGGCACACAGCACCCTGAGGGAACTGCCTGTGGTGATGAGGGTGGTGAGACCCTGGAGCAGGTTGCCCAGAGAAGTTGTGCATGCCCCATCCCTGAAAGTGTTCAAGGTCAGGTTGGACTGGACTTTTGAGTAACCTGATCTAGTGAAAGATATCCCTGTCCACAGCAGGGGATGGTCTTTAAAGGTCCCTTCCAACCCAAGCCAGTCTATGCTTCTATGATCTCGTGCTTGCCAGGCACTTACCCTTCATCCATGCCAGTCTGCTTTGTCCCAGTGTCTTGGGTCATGTCTGATGTTCCTCTGGCACCTCTGAGAAGTTGCATTGAGGTCTCTTCTCTTGCTCCAGATGTCCCTGTGAATCTCAGAGGCGTTCAACAGCTGCTTTACTCCCACATATATGTTCCTGTGCATAATTAACCCCTGAGCTTTCCCACTTTATGCCCTGTCTCCAGCGCAGCAAACAAGATTCTTGTTTCCTATGCTCAGGATGGCTCTGAATTTAAACTTATTAATTTCTTAATTAATTTAAACTTATTAAACTCTTAATTCAAAAGGATCTCAACTCTTTGTGGATTTGGGATGCTGTATTTTTGAGTAATGGCAATGACGCTACTGCCAATGGAGCCTTTCTAGATTGTATAGCAGTGGTAAACCTTCACAGCTTAACTTCTCCGTGTGAGATACCCCTACATAAAGCATGCCAGAGTATTGGAGACCTTTTTTCTCTACATTTGCCCTGTTTTCTGGTTCCTTCTTGAAATTTAGGTGACTTCTGTCTGCAGATATTTGACTGAACTTCAGCTGCTGTCATCAGGTGTCTCAGGACTTGTGCTGAAGTGAGCTACTTTGGGCAGAGGACAGACTTGTCAGGCTGTTCCCACTAGGGACTCTTCACAGGCTCTCTCTCAGGGCACCCTCCACATTGGTACAGAAACAGGGTGCCCTCCCTGTGAACCCCTGAGGAGTGACCCACCTATACCACCTCAGCCTTGCCAGGCTCCCTGCTCATAGTCTTTGGCAGAAAAAAACAGCTCTGGGAGGAGGATTTTGTTCTCATTCATTGTCTGCCTTGTGGAGCCCAGCAATGACTCATTACTTTCTCCAACTTGGTGCCATGCTCTGTTACAGTGTATGCCATATATGATCATTGGCAGGAATTGCTGAAATTAAAAGTCCTCCATTAACTGGGATTAGCTCACCATTATTTTAGTAACAAGACATACCACTATCATGGGAAGCATCCAGCCAGAACCACGGACTTCTTTTATATTGAAGGAAGGTCCTTGTTGATCCATCTTATTTGGTCATTTTTTCATTGGGGGAGGTAAGAAAAACTATAGTTCCTTTTTCTGACTCTGAATGCAGAGGATTCAGGGTGGTTTTAACCCCTTTGAGATTATGTGCTCTGTTTAAGAACATACCCTGTTGGCATCCACCTCCACATCCAGATAGTGTTTGCATCCAGTCCTTTCAGAATGACACAAGGGCAACCTAAAATTATTTCATGGAAAAACTGATTACAAGTTAGACATTTTACAACATCTGTTGTGATCTAAAGGCCACGACTGTGGAAAGAAATTATCACAAAAAGGTCGACTACTGACCATATGATACGTATGGAAAAAGTCAAACTATGACTTCCAAAAGATCCGTAGAAGACTGTCAAAGCTCATTAGGCTAAACAAATTCCTTGAATAATTAAGCTATGCTACTATTCACCATTAGGTTTACAGATTGAGTCAGAGGTTTACACAATATAGCCTCTGCCTGTTGGTAAAAGCCTGATGAAGTCACATATTTTTAGTTTCGTGGCATAGCTCTTTTTGCCATTTGATTTAATCTGTGAAGGTTGCTGCAGCACCCTCCTTTTGGTGGGTATACAGGATCCAACTGAGAAAAATGAAACCATTTATTCAGCAAGTCAAATTTTTTACCGGTGAGTTCCACCTTTTTCTGGATTGGTTCCCAGGGGAATCACAAAGGGGTTTGGCCTCTCTCCGGGCCATTCAGCACTTTGGAATGTGCTGTAAAATTATTTGCCCTGAGCAGCTTTTAACTTCATCGTCAGCCTTCTCTTCTGAGGGATGCATTGCTGATGATGAGTCATAAAGACATTGATTTTAAAATTTACTTTGAATCATAATTGCATTCGTAAGATTACATAGCAGCTCTCAAGGATCTACTGAGTTTTTAAATCTATAGCTGATGTCTATTCTTCTCAGTTAAGTACTATATAATGGATAAGATGACCTGGCAATTTTTTATTTTTATACTCATTGTTTTTGGAAAATGGTGTCTTACATCTGGAAAATGGAGTTAATATGAAAAAAAAGCTTTTTTTTTTTTTTTTTCAATGGTATTCTTTGTTTTAAATAATCCAGCATAATGGTTCAGCTGGGTGAAACACCGCATTATAATTGAAGGTTATATCCTTCAATTAATATTGAATTAATATCTGAGGGGTTTCCATCATGATTTTAGATCCCAGTATTCTAAGTTGTTATAAATCTAAAACAATGGTTAAAAATATAGAATTAAAAAGACATACCTAAGAGTGAAAATGAGGTGCAAGGTCTAGTCACCAAGACTGCAGAGTGATAGGCACATCTTAGAGTCCATGTTGCTGTGGACTCATTTGTTTAGATAAATGCTTCCTAGCTATGCTGGAAGGTTATCACCATCATCATCCACCATCATCTCCCACTTTGTCTTCCCAGAGTGAACTCCTTAAAATACACTTTAAAAATACACTTTCCTTTGACTTCATTCCCCTCTGCTGTTCTTTACCTACAAAGCACTTGGGCAGCAGGCAAAACCCCTTGAAGCTTCCTGAAGCCCTATTGACAGACAGTGGGAAGCAGTGGATTTTCCATACATCAAGCTGGGTACCACCATCATGCTCTGCCATTCAGGGAGAGAAGGTGAGCTGTTTCTCTAATGAGACTGACGGAGAAGGAGATGACAGCTTCAGGAACACTCCAATGTCCTCATTTTACCCTACCTGATGAGAATTTTATGTTCTGTGTGAGCATGAGAGTGCTGGACAGACATTGGCTGACCCTCTGGTAAACAAAATGCAGTCTTCACTTGTATAGTTCGTCTTTAGTGACCATGAAGCCAGTAAGGAACTTTCTGCCTTGGTGCTGTGGTCAAGGAAATAAAGCACTGTCACTTCATAGAATTGTCATTAAGAAATCTCTCTTGCAAGCCTTACATTCAGCTACTTTCCCATTAATTTGCCCAGTCACAATAATAAAATAAAAATCCCAAGGCATTAGTGAGGACAGCAAGGGACAGGGGAGAAGTTGATCCCTGTTAGAACCTGACAGGGTCTGGTCTCTCCAGCTTGTTCACTTACTGGTCCTTGCCTCTCCTTTCCATGTTTTTGTCTTGTTTTTTTTTCCAAGTACTTTGCATAATAAGCTGGTGAGAGATGGGAGCCAAGGTCTTCTAAGGTTTAAAAGCAGACAGCAGGATTACAAAATATGATTGTCGCATCTCAAAAAACAAACAACCAACCAACAAAGGAAAATCCTGTCTCTCCACTCAGCATCCCTTAACAGTACTTTGCATATGATCAAAATCAAAGCTGTTCATTGCAACCTACATGAAACAGGCTGATTTTTGTTTGACTAGCCTGTGTCTCTCAGTAGCCTGCTTGGACTCTTGCTGACAATTTCTGACCCTGGCAGGCAAGACCCCCAAAGGGCAGGCTCTCTGCTCAGGCAGACGAGGAAAGGGACATAATACAGGGGATGGCTCAGTGCCTGAACCCACTGCTCTGTTTGGGCTGCAAGGATTCTCGGTCCATGGTTCTAGAGCTATTAAGATCTCAAGTGCTACATAAATGCCAAGTATTGTATTCCTGGGGCTAAAAAGAAGGCAATCTTTCCTTATCCTACAACCTGTAAGGTCAAGGTAAATGTGACTGTTTAGAAACACTGCAGTCCTGAAGCCTCTGGGGAATTTTAATGTGTTTTATAAACTTGTTTCCAAACCAAGCTATTAGGAAAACAAGATATTTCTCCATAAAGCCTTTCTATTTCTCTCTTTGGGGACAGTACTGCCTGCCTTACAGTGCTTTAACTCAATCAGAATCATCATTTCTATAAACAGACCATTTTTCATGACTTGCTTGATCAACTTCGGAAGGCAGCTTTTAAGAAGTTATAGTCAGACACAGGAAAAAACCACCCATCTTACTCCATCTGTTGCAGGCAGAGATGTAATAGAAACCATGTCCTTTCTCTGAAGGTAATGCATGAAGGAAAATACACACATACGCACTTGTTCTCCCTTCACACTCAGCTGCAGTTATGCAATATTATGGAGGAAAAGGAACAAGCTCTTTCACAATTAGATTGCAGAGTTAAACCTTTTTTTTTGTACAGAAGTTTATGGTGGGAGATGACAATATTTACTCAAGGCTTTGCCTTTATCAGGAGGAAATTTTTAGCTGCTGGCCTTTGAATACTTAAGTTGGGGCAAAGCGGGCCTCAAGGACGGACAACCTAAATAATCACGGAGAGCTATGGCAGCACTGGGAGCCGACGGGGGCTTGCTGTGAAATGAAGAGCAATTGGTTGCTCAACAGTGGGTCAGCTGTGGGAAAGACTGAAAAAATTCCTTACATTGGAGGTCTTAATTGCCCACCTTTGTTTTTATATCCAGGAGGTTGACTATATACACCAAGAGGATCAGAACTGGGCTTACTTTTTGTCTCAGCACAGGATTATCAAACAGTTGACACCTGGGACACACACATAAAGGACCTGCTCTAAATGGATGGAAGACGACCCTATCTGCTGATCCTGTCAAGGGACTGAGAGTCAGCCAGAAACCTCAGAAAACTTCCGAGTGTTGCAGGACTGCAAAGTGATTTCAAGCACTCTCACTGGCCTTAGCAAAGCCACGCTTTTTCACACGCAGCCCTCAGCCAGAACAGAGAGCTCTTCCCCCTCCCCTCCACACACATACTTCAGACACTTAAATATTCAGTGAAAAAAAGATTTAGTGCAGAATCTGAAACAAAACCAAAAACCCCTTATTCTGAGTCAAAGAGGTCTCTGCAGTGCTGTTGAACTGGGAGTTTAGAGAGCAATCCAAAGAAGAGGGAGTTTTGAGACTGCCGTTTTAGAGAAAACATGGTGTCACACGCCCCACAGAAAGCAAATATGTGTTAAGAGGAAGTCTCTGCTTATCTGAGAATTAGTACTACCCAAACATGCCTTTTGTGGGCAGGAAAGAGAGGCAAGGTCTGCAGATTTAGCTGCTAACAGAATACTTCAGGCAGGTGTGTTACACTCCATAGGAATGGACTTTGCACCGCAGCACGGATCTAATTCCACCCCAGCCCATGGGAATGAAGGGTTTTGGTTTTCTCTGAAATGGATCTTACCAGCTCTCTTCAGACATTTCAAGTGTAAAACTCAACTTCCTAATGACAGTTGAAACTTTCACAAAGTTTGATTGAGAGAAAGGACACGTGTAGTTCCTTCCTCTTTTTCAGTCTCTGCAGATCAGACAGTTGGGAAGGTAGTTAGATTATTCTGAGCTTGAAAACAATGAACAAAATGCAAAAATGCAAACACAGCTTTAGAAAGTTACTGGTTTTGGCTGAGCTCTCACTGTGTGTCAACAGTTGATTCTCCTTTGCAGGTATGGGTGCAAGTAAAATCTTTTAATAAAGAAATCTTTTTCAGTGCAGTGCTGTCATTGTTAACAAACTCTAATCGATATTCTGCATCACTTTTTGAGAAAAAGCATTAACTGGAGGAGGGGTGCAGCAGAAAGGAGCAATTACAAGATGACAAGTAAAGCATCTCGTTATTTCTATACACTGCGAGACAAAATGCATACAGAGAGAGGGAGAGGAGTCAGCAAAGGGGGAATACGAAAGAAAGGGATTAAACTAGCTGCACTGGGTATAGTTGTTGGATGAGACCTTCTGCTGTTCTCAAAGTACAACTCTGCCATCTCAAGAGCAGAGCACATTACTCAAATTCCACAGGCATTACTGGGGACTTCTCTGGGAAGTTACTGATGCTATGGTGAACAAAGGGAAAACATCATTACATCCTTATTACAGACTGCAAACAGGTAGTGTTTTGGGTAGTAGTGAACGTTGAGTCAGAAGATTACGTCTTTGACGTAATGGGGATGCAAATTAACAAGTTCATTAGGAAGAAACTTGTGAGGCAGAGAGAGTGGTCTGTGTTTCCCAGTGTTGCTCAGGGTGCAACAGCCACCTGACATCAGCTTGTTCAGACTGGCGTATTTTACATCTATCCTAGGCTCAGTTTACCCCAACAGAACGAAATGACCTGTTCAAGGTTGCTCAAGAAGCGTATGAATATCTAGCTCTGAATAACTGAAAGCCTCCCTATCTCTTAGCCAATTTCCTTAACTACAAAACTGTCCTTCCTGTTTGATGCCTTGTTCTGAAGCAAATCCTGACCACAGCTCTCCTCTGCCATGTCATCAGCCAAGCCTACCGTTTCCCTGTTGCCAGTAAACACTTGATTGCATTTATCACATTACGATTTTCTTTTGCTTCCTTGTCCAAGCTCTTAAAATTGCTCAGCTTGCAGCAAAGCCACAACAGAACAACTTCTGCTGCCATTGCTTGTCCTGTTTCATGCTTTCTGAGGTGCAGACAGAAATCTGACCTTCACCTTGGAGCGATTTCCCATTCATCATCAAGATGAATAGCTGTCGATCCACCCTGCGCTGCTTAAAAAGGTGCCTCTCAAGTGACTCTGTGCATACTTCCCGGCTGCACCAGCAGGACTGCTTCTCTGCAGCGTTTGCATTGGGTGAATAGTGCTCATAATCTGAGACTTAACGTCAAATATTTTCTGCAAGGGAAATAAAAATGTCAACAGGAAGTGAAATGTGACCTGATTAACAGTTAGACCTCTGACTCTGCTTCATTTTTGACTGATGTGGTGTTTTACAAGGATAATAATACTACCGATTCCTCTTAATTGATGGACCCTGATGGTAATATAAATTAAGCAATTAATACAATTCTCTGAGACTCATAAAAATAAACTGTGCGGAGAGATAGTCATACTTATTTTTTGAATTACTTTAAAAACAAGTGTCATACAAAGCATTACAACATTTTTTCTAGGGAAAGCCAAAGTGAGTTTGACCTCCTTAAGAGCCAGAATGTGCCAGAGGAAGCAATGCAAAATATCTGCACAGACCAGGGCAGTTTATGATAACCCAAGCTGCTTTTCATCTGGGGAGTTCTGCAAGCCCTGATTTTCATGCATTTTGTTTAAAACAAAACTAACAAAAAATAATAATTGCTGTTTAACATTTAGAGTCATGCCTGGAGGCCCCATTCAGGATTGGGAGCCCTTTGTGCTAGCTCAGAGCATGGCAAACACAGTGGGAGAAGCAGA
Organism: Caprimulgus europaeus; assembly: GCA_907165065.1. Next base: position 35,897,694 of record OU015523.1, on the reverse strand, counting down.
CTCTGCAGTAAATGGCTCGCGATCTGATTCCTGATGCTTTTAATGGTTTCTTCTGTGGGAGGTGGATTTAATAGTGAATAGTAGACTGATGTGACCTTGAGAAATGCCAGCTTGAAACCAATGGGAGTTTTCAGGAGAGAGGAAGAATTCTGGGAAAGCAAAAATTTAGAGGATTTGCAATACCCAAGCGATATGAAACAGTATTTACAAACATTTACAAACAGGCTGCTGTTGTATTCAATCATGTTTGCATCCCTCCACGCTTGCACTAATGGGCTTCCTGTGACTGATATATTCTCAGTGTTTCTCATTTGACTTCTGCTTTCTGAGCAGTCAGAGTTCATACTCAAAAGCTTTCCTCTGCCACCATGAAAGCTCGGCAGTTGTGTTAATAGAGGCTGGGATTCTCTTGTAATGTCTTCAGGTATAAAGAAAACAACTTGTTCACCCAGAGGCGCTCAGTGCCTGCTGTTCTTTAATTCTCTTTGAAAAGTTACTCCCTGACACCAGGAGCAGAAGCCACACCACAAATTACAGGGAGTGAATAAAGCAGGATTGTTGCACACGCGGTCTCCTCCCTGCCTTTGAAATTTAAGAGCTGAATAATTCGGAAAAGGCACTTGACTTCTTTTAAAATAAAAGCAAAACAGATGCCTGTTTTCTGACTGTGATTTGAAATGCCTCCAGTAAATGTTCCTGAGAGCTGGGCAACTGGCTGCTGGTGCCAGAGCAAGAGTTACCACAGGGGTGGCCCTGCCCCATCATCCCACCACTCCAAAGGTGGCACAAAGGTGGGTGAAGATGGATTGAGCATGAGGGTGCATACATGCACATCCAGCCATGCTGTACCTGCACTTCTGGACAGGGTGCCAGGGAAGACCTGTAAGAGACACCCTCAGGCATCAGCTGTGTGATGGGAACAGGTCCTGTTCCAGGAGAAGGGAGGTGCCAGGGTGCCTGGTTTTGCATGCCTCCATGACAGCCCTGTGGCCTACTCTCATAGCCACATGGGCTACACCAGCAGAAAGGCTCAATAGTATTGACTAATCAGACAGGTACGAGGCAGGAGGAGCAGTGCAGCCCCTGATTGCATGAGGTACTGAGGGGAGCAGACTGAGGGGAACCAGCTCTTGCCGTGGAGGTTAATCTGTCACGAGGAGATGCCTAAATGGACTGGGTGATTTCTCTGCCTCTGGGGCAAAGAGCAGGAGCCAGGACAGGAGCTACCTAGCTGGGCTGGGGCTTACCCATTGTGTGGCTGCTTCGCAAAAGCTGAGTCAGGAAAATAGCTCTGAAGAAGCAGTGACAGCATTTCTCTCCTTCTGCCACCCTGCATGGGAGCTGTTGGGATCTTGGACTGGCCCTAGCAGTAGCATTTAAATAGCTCTCAAGTATTTGTTAAAGATAGCTAGCACAATATAAGTTGTTTTAATTATGCAGTGTAACCTGTGACTGTCACCATTTTTGTATTCTACATTGACATTTCCCTTTATCTTTCTCTCCTCCATCTCCCTCCTTTTTATACAGACAGAAGGGAAAGCCTTACATCATGTAACCTAAGCAGGATAACTACCTCCCTCGCCTCACCATCATCCCTAACTAGCTGCTCTAACTAGTCAGCCAGTCTTTGCAAACAGCTGTTGGGGCAGAGGAGGAGTTTAATTGAATAAGTGTATGAGGACACTGCTGCCAAGCCGCACTGCACTGCACTGCAGGAGCTGCTGAAAAGCAAGCATGTCCTCCATCTCTTTCCTGGGAACTGTCCTAGTTAGGTGAAAAGGGCATTGGGTTTGTGTTTCTGACACTTCAGAAGAAAGAGAAAGCAACACAATTTATCAGAGGGAAACAACTGAGTATTAGGGGTGTTTGATGACCGCAGTTCATTTCTTTCAGCCACCTGTGACTTCCTGTAGATCTCTGCATCATGGGCTAGCAATGGCTGAGAGCATGGCTTTGCCACTACCACCCACTCAGGGTGCCACCACCCCTGAGCACATGCCCAGATACCCAGGCCCAGAAGGATTAGGGCTGTGATTTCTCAGCAATCTGCAGGGCTTTTTATGGTGGGTACAGCATCACATCGTAGGGCTGTGCCAATCACTTTCCATTTCCAGCCCTAGCTTGGGGCACCACTCCTACATTAAGGCTTATTCACACGACTCCAGCCCACGTGTCTGCCTTCCTAATACACAAACAGCATTAGCTTCTCCTAACAAGGTTTGTTTCATTTCTTCACAAGTTAGTTCCATTACAAAGATGTTCCTTTGTCATCAGTCCAGTTTCAACAGTATCTTGCTAAACACACAGGTAAACATACCTACACTGTAACTGGGCTTTCACAATTCTTTTGTATCTTGCACATTGCTCATTCATATGCAAAGTTAACAAAGTGGTGAGAGATGCTGACATGCAGACTTTATGCTTGGGGACAGCCAGAAAAGACTGGGAGAAGACCAGAGAAACAAATGCTGTATCACAATAAGCCCATTTTTCATTTTTTAAAAAGTAGAAATGAAGACTGAGAAGTCAAATACTTACAAATTAGGTACAAAAAAATTACCATTGCACATGTATCCTTAAATTGGCCTTTTTGTGCAGGTACATTTCTTATACACACATGCTTTAATTATAATTAACAACTTTACTAAAGCAAAACAAGACATCTCTAGTGAGTCCTCACTCTTACTCTGTAATTTTCCAATACAACTGAAACCAAACCTAACCAAAAAGATGCCACATAAATAGGTCTCCTTTGGCAAAGTTCCAGACAAGCTGAAACGAGAGGCACAGCATGAGGCCATCCTAGTGTGATGGCTTTGCCCACACACAGGCATTGCCAAGGAGGTTGTTGGTTCTAACTCATACACAAAAATAAAACACAGAATGTGCTTTTCAGGGCCATGTGTGAGTGATGTTATGGGAGTGACTGAATTCATACCTATTTCTGCTCTGTGAAACTTTCCCTGCTCCATCTTGATGACAAATGATAATCATTCCAAAATCTTCAGATTAATTCCAGCTCCTAGCACAAGGATAAAAGATAGCAGTAAGAGCTCTGTTGCCAGACCGCCTGGGCATGGCAGAGACTACTTTCTCAGCTTTCTGAGTGGTGCCTCCACCTTGCAGAGGAGACAGCACTGGCAGTACTGCCACCTTGTTGTGTGCACACAGAGGGCTGCGGTTGGCACATCAAGGAGACCATTGCTATCAGCTTATGCCTGTGTGTGGGGCAGGGCACCTTTGCTGGTCGCTGTGACCTGTGGAGAGAAGAGATAGTGGGAGAGGCTGGCTGTGCTGTTTCTCCCCCAGCTCCCTGCTGGCTCTGGAGCAGGAGAGGTGTTAAATAGCTCTGCAGCCCAGTCAGTCCCTGTCCGTGGGATCACACGGGAAACGTGGGTGTGTGCTGCTGCTCCCCGAGGTGCTCGGGGCTCTCAAGGACACTGTGTGTACACTGGTTAGACAGAGTGGCGTTGATCCGGAGATCACCAAGCGTCACAGCTATGACTGCAGGTATATTGGATTGCTACTACTCACAGGCTGAGAGACTGTGTGTCCTACTAGGCTGCTCTCTGTGGCAGCATTTTCAGAGCAAAGCTCTTCTGCTCACCACTATTGGTGCTGCAGTGTTAAAAATGCTGTTTATAAAGTAGTGCAGAAGTCCTAGCTCCGAGTCCCTTAACCTCTCGGCTACAGCCTGCAGCAGGGGATTGAACACTCCCCCTCTGCCTCCTTTTTTACTGGGAGATATGGGAGGAGAGGTCAAAAACTTCTTTTGTGTTCAAACAAGCGGTCACGGCAGGGAAAAGGCTGAGAAGCCCTGTGGCTGTCTTCTTGCAGGGCAATTAACAGCTAATGGAAGCTGGGCCAGGGTATGGATGGACTGTCTGCCTGCAAGGCCCTTCCTGTGCTGGTTGATGTGCTGCAAGGAGGCCAGGGAAGACATACTCCCTCCTCATAGACACTGTCTCCTCTCTGAATACTGCTAAACAAGCTACTCTGCAGTGACAGCCCGGGGAATTATGTATCCTTCCCAAAGTATGCCACTTGGGTGGAGCAGGCAGGGGGAAATGCTTGCAATATTAAACAGGGGAGCCAAAAACCTTAAGGCAGGAGATGCCTTTGCTCCCCAGTGCAGAAAAGTGACTGCATTCAGGCTGCACCCTACCAGTGCTTGCTTGACTTGGGTGCCTTGGCTCCCTCTGTCCTGACAGGCAGGTCTCAAGAACAGGGGACTGAATCCCTCACTACATGTCAGAATAGCTGTCACAGTTGCATAGGAAGTTTGAACACAGCTAAGACGTTCCCAGCTGTGCTGGTTTTGGCTGGGATAGAGTTACATTTCTTCATAGTATCTTGTACAGGGCTATGTTTTGGATTTGTGATGAAAACAGTGTTGATAACACAGGGATGTTTTAGTTATTGCTGAGCAACGCTTGCACAGTGTCAAGGCCTTTTCTGCTTCTCACCCCACCCCACCAGTGAGCAGGCTGGGGGTGCATGAGAAGCTGGGAGGGGACACAGTGGGGACAGCTGACCCCAACTGACCACAGGGATATCCCATAGCATAGGATCTCATGCTCAGCATATAAAGCTGGAGGAAGAAGAAGGAAGGGGGGGATGTTCAGAGTGATGGCGTTTGTCTTCCCAAGTAACCGTGATGTGTGACAGAGCCCAGCTTCTCTGGAGATGGCTGAACACCTGCCTGCTGATGGGAAGCAGTGAATGAATCCCTTGTTTTGCTTTCCTTGTGCACAGGGCTTTTGCTTTACCTATTAAACTGTGTCTATCTCAACCCATGGGTTTTCTCACTTTTACCCTTCTGATTCTCTCCCCCATCCCACTTGAGGGTAGGGGTGAGCAAGCGGCTGTGCGGGGCTGAGCTGTCCACGAGGGTTAAACCACAATACTGGCATTTTTATTTTAGGCTTTGTCCAAGTTTACTTGAAGCCATCAATCTGTTGACTTGGGTCACCTCTAGATCAGGCCCTTTCATTCTTCTTAGGTGTCCACAATTTCAGCAGCGAGAACAGCCCGTGGTATGTGCCATCCCAACAGTAGCCCCTCTTGTTAGCTGTGGAGAAGCCACAGGGATTTACAGGTGGACAAAGGAGCAGGTTTCCCAGTCCCTGTGTTCTTCTGTCTCAGGGGTCATGGTGCATAAAGCAGATCTGAGGGAGAAATTTTGTGGAGACCCTTCTACTGAGACGCAGGACTAACCTTGTTACCCTGTTCCTTTGGTAAGTGGAACTGAATGTTAGCTCTTCAACACTGAAGAGGTTTTTTTCCTATGGAATTAATGTTTCCTAATTATTCTAGCACCCCTTAGAGTACAACCCCTTTTGTATAAATGTGACTCACTTTTTCTAGCCATGCTAGGAAATATTCTTGACCTGAGAATATTTCTCCTCAGAAAGTCTGCGTTTGCTTGATCATTATTTTTTTTGCATTTGGCTAGGGCAAAAGCCAATGGGAAAAAAACCCCTCTAGTGAAATCACTGGTGTAGATTTCTAATGGGCTACATGAAAAGTCTAATTATGATCCATTGGTAGTGGTGAGTGTGTACATAACTGTAAATAGAGGGTTAACATAGACAGCGTGTAGTGCATCTTTCTTGAGCAAAAAGTGGTAAATCCCAGTGGCCTTACTTGGCCTCCTAAATAATAAATCATTTTTATGAATGATTTCAGGAGAAGCTGCCCTGCTGAAGCCCTGCTGAAGCTATTCAGGTGCTGTTGTTGAGAACAGCTTTGGTGTCAGGGACTGAGGATGTGATGCCTGGAACATCGCTGTTTCTGATATTTAGTCAGCCAGTTCACAAGCAAGTCAGGACTAATTCCTGGGTTTTTTTCTTTATTATTATTTTTTTTCTTTATTAAGTGTAGGGGAACACAATAACAACTTTGGGGCATTTTTAAATTAAACAACAAGAGTGGGGAAAAAAAAACCAAACAACAATCTGAATGTGATTGATGCTGCTTATTTGCTAGTATGTTGCCAGGGAGCTCCAAGGCAAGCAGGGAACAACCAATAGCAGGCAATGGGGGTGGAGGAGACCTTTTTAATTATATCACATCATTTTAAAAAATAATATTATTTTATATCTCACAGGATCTTAAATAAACATCTTGGAAATATATCATGTTATATTTTTGCATGTGGATTGCCTGCTCATCTATGGTTAACCACTGACTTCGTGTTTAGATTCCTGTTTAGATGGGCTGCATTGTCACCCTTACGCTGTTGGGAAGATAATAGTCTAGAAGAGATAGGAAATTGGAGAAGACCTGCAAGAATGAGTTCAGCATCCAAAGGACCCCGCACTTAAAGCTGTCAGAAAACCCCTCCATCTCAGCATGCATGCAGCAGGATGAGCAGAGCAGTGGCCAGCACAAAGGGCTGCATCCACAGACAGGACGAGTCAGTTCTGTCACCACAGAGATGACAGAACTGCAGAGATGTCAGTGCAGAGATGACAGAGTTCCCTCCCTGGGGAACTGGAAGGGCCGCACTGCATGGAGGCAGACCAGGCACAGGTGGAGAATGGCCAGGGGAGATCTGGGGGTGATGCACAAAAGCTACACTAATTGAGCTGGAAACTGTTTTTTCCCATCTCTTCCTGAGAAGGTGGAACAGCAATTAAACACAAAAAGCAGAGAGATCCTCTCATTTATTAGTGAAGCAAGAGACTGCCAAGTTGCTTGGGTGTTTGGTGTCCCTCATGGTGCTTCATTGCAGCTGCAGTGGTCTCAAGAAGGATGCAAGACAGGAAATGTTTTCTCCTGGCCCTGTCCAGCTGGAACTTGCCTGCTGTGTTACACGATGTATTCTCCAGATTGTGCACCATGATATGGTCCTCACTGTGACAGGCACTGTTCGGTCCACTATACATTAAGCTCTCCTGCTGCTTAGGCATCTTTTCACATGAACAAGTGTAACTGGGCAAAAGTGTCAGTACCTGCAGAGGATCTTCTCTGTCAGGCACAGGAGGCATATGTTTAGGTAGCAGTTGCAGGATGAAGACCTAACTCAGGATACAGTCTTATCAAAGCAGGCTATGTTTGGTTGTGGGAACAACCTATGAAAGGTTGTGGTAAACAAAGCAATAGATCTTAAGGAAGATATGGAAAGCTGAATTGTGCAATTAAGATTCTGTTATGGAGTGATGTGATTAATCCATGGAGACTGTATCCACATGAGCATACTAGGGTACGCCACAGAACATCCTAAGTTCCTGCCTTTGCAGTGGTCCAAATTGCCTGCCCAGGCCATAACATTGCTCACCATCAGCCTGCACGCCGAGGTTCCCTTGTGTTCAGAAACTGTGACCGTGGAGAGAGGGTGGCAGGGAAGTGTGAGGTCAGAATGTGATGGTGCAAATCTGGAGCTAGCAACTGGGAACTGCCAACCAATTTGGTAATACAGACATAGTTCAGAAACTGGGGCTTCCTGCTATTACATCAGTGTCGGCTTGTACTTGAACGGTTGAGCCAGTGCAGGTCCATAGAAAACCTTACAGAAAAGACTGAACACAACTGATTCCATGCCAACTGTTTGTGCCCACAGAAGACCCCACACATCTCAGAGAACCCCAGGTTCCATTATAGGTTGGGAAATGATCTCCTAGAGACCAGTGTAGGAGAAAGGGATCTGGGACTCCTGGTGGACAGCAGGATGACCATGAGCCAGCACTGTGCCCTTGTGGCCAGGAAGGCCAATGGCATCCTGGGGTGCATTAGAAGGGGTGTAGTCAGTAGGTCAAGAGAGGTTCTTCTCCCTCTCCACTCTGCCCTGGTGAGGCCACATCTGGAATCTTGTGTCCAGTTCTGGGCCCCACAGTTCAAGGACAGGGAACTGCTTGAGAGAGTCCAGCGCAGAGCCACCAAGATGATTAAGGGAGTGGAGCATCTCCCTTATGAGGAAAGGCTGAGGGAGCTGGGCCTCTTTAGCTTGGAGAAGAGGAGACTGAGGGGTCACCTCATTAATGTTTATAAATATGTTAAGGGTGAATGTCAGGAGGATGGAGCCAGGCTCTTCACAGTGGTGTCCAATGATAGGACAAGGGGCAATGGGTGTAAGCTGGAACACAGGAGGTTCCGCTTAAATTTGAGAAGAAACTTCTTTACGGTGAGGGTAACAGAGCACTGGAACAGGCTGCCCAGGGAGGTTGTGGAGTCTCCTTCTCTGGAGACATTCAAGACCCGCCTGGACGCCTTCCTGTGTGATCTCATGTAGGTGTTCCTGCTCCAGCAGGGGGACTGGACTAGATGATCATTCAAGGTCCGTTCCAATCCCTGACATTCTGTGATTCTGTGATTCTGTGATTCTGTGAAGTATTCAAGATCTGTGGCTGCAGAGGGACCACAGTGACACTAAATCACAAATGAACTTTAGTGGCTGGGCAGGAAGAAGGCAATGGGCATAGTGTTATTGCCCTCTCCTGTCCCACAAAACATCTGCTGGGGGAGGCTCGGTTACTGCTACCTCCATCAAGTGACCTGCAGGTCACTTATCACTCTGTGGGCTACTGCCACAAGGTAAGCAGGAGGAAGCGCACTTCATGGATCTGCCTAAGGAACATTTTATTTAGGGACCCAAAGGATTTTCACCCAGCCCTAGATCCAAAGCTTGAAGAAGAAATCTGTAATAAGAAGAGAGCAGTTCAGGCTTCAGCTCTTTTTTTATTCCTTTCCTGTGCTTGTTTGTGAGAGATGCACCTTTCTTCTCACAGTCAAAGCCAGGTGCCTTCTTTCCCCTTAATTCTCAGGGATATGTCATTTTTCTTCAGTGCATTCCCAAAAGAATTAGAGGAGGGAAAAACATCTTTCCCTGCACAGCATGTTGACACAATGCCAAGATACTGCTAAGGCCAGAAATAAGTGCAGAAATAAGCTTGATATGTGAGACCCAAGACCCCTTCCTTCATGGCTCCAGATTTCCATGAGTGTCATCAAGTCAGAAGTCTTGACATCATATCACACTGATGATTCAAAAAGCAAAAAGCCATACAGGTCTGATGAGGAAGATGTACACTTCATCCCAGACCACTGGAGAAAAGAAAAATAAAAGAGTGGACTGAAAAAGATTAAAATGGAGACTGATTGGCAAATCTGGGGTGAGGAGAAGTCCCCACATTTCCTGTGTGGTTTTATGTCTGTAGAGTCTGCTTTTGCAATTACTAATACAACAAACAAGGGACTTGCAAAAAGGCTCCTAATGCTCACTGATCAGAAGTATAATGACGTGTAAGCTGCAGCTGTTCCAGTGGATTTCTGAACAGCAGGCTCTTGTTGAATGAGCCCCATGATTATTTATCTCCATCATGGGCTCTTTATTCCAAGGTATTTGTTGTCTTCCCTGCATTTTGACCGTCTGTCCTTATGCATAGAAAGCTCCGATAATGGATTTTTTTTATTAGCCTCCTCTTCCTCCTGCTTCTACAAACACAATGCGTCCCTGAATCACCGCGCTATGAAAGGGAAGATGCTGCCAGTGTTTTAACAAGGGCCTCCCACAGCCTTCTCCCCCATTAGCCTCATAAACACAGGGCAGTGCTGGAGCATGTGCTGCAGAGAGAAGGGTCAGGAGACTATTTATTCTCCCTATTTAAACAAAAATGCTTTCTCGTGAGCAAGGAGAGAAGCAAACAAATAAATTAAGCTGTGCCTTGATGGAAGCATTTATACTGTGTCCTTGGGAAATGTACTGAGTGTGGGGATAGTGCAGGCCAGTGTTTAACTTGGCTGATTTGAAATGGTTTGTGTGTAAGTGGAGACCTTGCAGGGGCACTAAGTGCATTCTGCCGCTTGATTTTTTATTTTTTATTTTAGGTTTTAATATCTTGTGTCTGGTGCAATCTGCTCTGTTTCAAGGTAAAGTGCTCATTCTTTGGAGTCACTTTGTGACAGCACTGTGAGCTGGAGTCACAGGCCTGGGGCTTGGAGAGAGAAGACCAGAGGTCTAATGGTGGCTGCCGCAGACCCGCTGCCTGATGCTGAGGGAATACAGTTTTTCCGTTTGCCAAGCAAAGATAATGTTTGGTGCACCAACTCACAGTTAATGTATTACTGCTTAAAATGGCAAATATTTTTACTATTTTCTTGAGACCCACTGCAGGCAGGCATGGCTGATCACAGTCTCCTCAAACAGGACGACAAACTCTAGGCCAGTGGCTCCTGGCTGTGTCCCCAGCCCTTCAGTTTATCGCTGCTGTGAACCTGCACACTTGGTCTAGTTGGAGGCTGGAAGTTATACTCGGGAATTCATTAGCTCAAAGCAGAGCATAGTTAAAGGAAAAGCTCTTTGGCATAGCACTCCTGATTTCAGCAGGGTTATGCTGACTTAGATCCAGCAGTGATATGGCTCTAAATGTCCATATTTATCAACATTTTAATATGAAAAGACATGTTTCTATTATTGCATTTCATTTTCAGCTGGGTCTTTTTCTCCCTTTTTTCCCCTGGGATGACATTGTTGGAAGCCTGTTAGTAACACTTCTCTCCCTGTCACTCACTGGACCAACATATATTTTCTGTCTATATGATTCTATTGGAACTGTAAATTAAAAAGCCTCTTTGATTATCATTGTTACACAAGGTCAGCAGAAAAAGCATGCCTGCTATTTTTAAGAGAGCTTTAAACATTATTTTACTTTTTTTTCTGAATATGTAAACGCAGAAATGACAAGGCTGACTGACGTGTTCCTACCCTCCTTCCCCACCGTACCTTCTTCCTGGAAGCCAGTGTTACACAGGCTGTACAGAGGAGGGCACCAAGCCTGTGCATTCCTTGAATGGTTTGGCTCCATTTTAAAGTGGACAATGAGTAACAATAAAACAAAATCCAATGTACAAATGAAGTCTCCAAACCAGCACCTGTGTGGGCATGGGCTCCTCCAGTCAAGCAACTTGGAATGAATGAAACAGGCTATTAAAAAAGGAGGGCAGCCTGAAATCAAAGGCTTGCTGTGGCTTGCGGTGACAGAAGTCACAGCAGCATGCCATAATCCCTGGTCTCACAGTGCTGGAAGCATAACCACAAGGTTGTGTTCTTTCACAGGCTGTCTGGGATGCCAAGCAGAGGCAGCAGGGCAGGCAAGTTTGAGGGTTTTTGACATTTCCAGGCAATGGAATTTCTCTTACTCAGACAGCCAGGTTGCTGGGACTGTGACAAGATGAAACAGCTGAATGGACCAGACAAACAGAGGTGGCAGCGGGCCTAAAGGTCAGTAGACCAGCTCAAACTCACAGAGTGGGTGGCAGCTTTGGCTCACCAGTTGCCCTTACCCTCAGGGAGGAAGGCTGTATTGCATCCAAAGAGGGATCAATAGAGATTGTGGTGTGGTATGGGGACCTTGGAGAAGACACATATGACTTTTGCAATGCAGCAGGAGACTTCTGCTTTTCATTCTTCACCTCAAGGCCTTCAGTGGATTCATCAATCACTGTGCAGCTCTTGCGCTCTGCAGATGACAAGGTCTCCTTTAGGCCTATGTCTTGCTCTGGATCTCTGACAAGAATCCCTTCTTAAGAGGCACTGAACACTTGCTAATCTTCCACTGCTGCATTGGCCCAGGGGAGCTGGAGAGTGCTTCTCAGCTCCTGAATGAGGGTGCACATCGTGGCCACACTCTTGTGACATACAAAGTTGAGCCTGAGAAGAAGACAAGGCTTGCATGGGGTCAAGGATGAAGCACGCCCTGCAGCAGGTGCCTTGGTTCTTCATCTGGGTGATAAGCCTGCTGAGGCTCTGGTGAGGTAGTTCAGAGCTGGTTGAGCTGTAGCCACAGAAATGTAAGGGCATGTAGGGACCTGCAGGATGGAGGTAGCAGGGAAGTCAGACTCTTGTGCAACTGTATTGATTGCATCAGGACTAAATTTGCTCTTTTAAGTGCCAAGAATGCATTGTGATTGTTATTAGACACTGCTTCTTTTCTTGTTGCAAATGGTTGCATATATTAATACTCATAGGAACCACACAAAATTACTTGCCCACAGCTTTTTGTAATATCCAGAGTTCAAAAAAAGCATGGGTGCTTTTAGCCAGATTGTAACAATTTTGTCTTACACAGCTGATGAGATGTCTGCTCTACATCCATCCATTTACTGCTCAAAAGGTCATGTTTAATTTTCTAAATGAGCCCCCTCCCCCCGAGCGCTCAACTCTAGACAAAGTCTTTGCTCTCTCCATGGCAAGATATCACTGCAGTTTTCCTTCACTACTATGCTGAAAGGGTGCTCATGCTTACAAGGCTTGTGTGCAGTGAGGAAGAAAAAACATCTGCCACCCATGACTTCCTAGGCATGGTGTATTTACAAACCTTGTTAGTTGCCATGAATACATCATGCCTGGTTGATGCCCTTATGGGCAAAGTAAAATTGTAAGAAGGGTATTCTCTTTTCTGCTCCCCTAAGAAAAAAGGCTTCATTTGGTAAAGGCAGCACATAGGTGTGAGAGCTCCAGGGGATGGGGAAGAACATCCTGTAATTCACTTAAAACCAAAACCAACTGGCAATCTTCAAAAGTTCTGTCACAGGCAGATAGGTAACTGCCGTCTCTGTCCTGAGTCCCTCAGCAGCGTAGGACCTGACACACACTCATTTTGGTCTATGGTCCTGCTTAAAACAATGTGGTCTCAGAGGAATAGTATTAAATATTTTCTCTGGTAGAGCTGTGCACCAGTTAGTCTTCACCCATAGGAGTGGCTATCTCACATCACTATTGCTGTTAGCCTCCCCTACCCAAGAGGAGATCCTCTCCAGTGTTATCTGCCAAGGCTCTGGCACTGTGAAAGGTTCTGTACTGTTTCAAAACCCTAAATACCAGCTAATGATAGATATGGAAGGTGTGCATGGCTCTCAGAAGTATTCTTACAACTTCTGAAAAGGTATGTTGTTTTGCAAACAGCTTCCTCTCAGTGGGATCCATTTTAATGAGATCCGCTTTTCTCTACTGCTTTCAGGAACTATTTTCTTAATTTCCTTTTGCCTTCTAATATCTCCCAACAACATCATTCTGTTATCATTTGTGTTTTGCATTGCAGTCCAAAACTCTGCTCCTTTTGTAGCTTGGTTCTGGAGACACCACAGAGAAGTAGCTGAGCCTCAGGGTCTATGCAAGGCTGGTTATTTTGTAACAAGGCAGTCGATTACCATTAGAAGTTCATGCAAGCAATAGTTAAACCTTATGTAATAAATCTGACTCAGTTTAAGGGAAACAGACAGTCTGAACATGATGAACACGCATATGTCAGTAGTCAGAGCGCTGGAATCCCTTTTCCATGCCAGCACCTATTTCTGTAACAAGACCTTTTATTAGTCGTGATTCAGTTTTCTCAGCATTTAGCTGAAGAATTTGGAAACGCACACGTTTGCTTGCATTGGCCAAACGTTCCTCCCAACAAGATCCAAACAGTGAAATTTGGGATTCACCCAGATACAAAGCTAGTTAAAGAATCACTCCATTGTTTTTTGTCGAGTTTTAAAATCCAAAAATCGTGCTATGCTAGTTTTTTTCAGGTACATCTGACTGTTCCTTTAGCATCTTTTCATAAATACTCGCCTCCCACTTTAAAAAAACACAAAATCTTACTGCTGCCTCCCTGCTTTTATAATAGGACAGTAACAGAGAGCCTTTTGTGGAGAATACTGTCATGGTCCTAAAAAGGCTTCAAAATCTCCCTGGCTTGAAACAGATAGCAGAGATAGGTAGAGCAGCAAACCATTGCCTTCAGCTTTCACACAGGAGCACTTTAGTGTTACTGGCTCATGTTTTTTTCCCCTTGAACCCTGGAGCCAATCTTTGTGTGCCCTCTCCAATGGGTAAGTTGCTCTTTGTTTGGCACACCACCTGAATGTCAATGGGTGCAATTATGGTGCTTTACAATTCATCGGTACTTTCAGGGCATCTGCACACAGATACATGCATTATGCTCTCAGCCACGTTTCTATCTGCCTGCTAAACTTGCCTTCCTTTTCCCTCTCAAGCTTGAACTCTCAGGTTTGCAAATGCTGCTGCTTACCAGCTAAAGAGTGCTGGGTCAGAGACTGCTGCATGTGGGCTCCGACCCTACCTACAGTGCGCAGACACAGCAAGCTGAACAAATGCACTTTCCTATCCCGTTTGCCTTTTAAAGGGATGCTATGGAGCCAGCAGCTACAGCTTGAAGAAAAGTAAATGTAGGAAAAAAAGAGTGCATTATGGGCCCAGTCCCACCAAGTAATGAACACACTCAATAATTCTGTGTTCCTGAGATCCAGCTCCCAACTCTGCACAATTTAGCATTAGAGCTGAAATGTTTCACTTAAACGGAATCATAGAATCATAGAATGGTTTGGGCTGGAAGGGACCTTAAAGATCATCTAGTTCCAACCCCCCTGCCATGAGCAGGGACACCTTCCACTAGACCAGGTTGCTCAAAGCCTCATCCAACCTGGCCTTGAACACTTCCAGGGAGGGGGCATCCACAACTTCTCTGGGCAACCTGTTCCAGTGTCTCACCATCCTCACAGGAAAAAATTTCTTCATCTAAATCTACCCTCTATCAATAAAATAAAACTCAATAAAATGGCTTGTAAGTGAGGAAAGGACCAGGTTTGGGAAATACAGAAGTGCAAACTGCTAAAAGTCTACAGGATGGCAAACAAAAGGCTCAGAGCCAGAATGGAGATAAAGGATGTGATAAAAACAGCAGTGCCAGCAGGTGAAAGGCATCGATATAAGCAGGGACAGAGTCCACCTCAGTGCAGTTCAGTACGAAAGGACACTACCAGACAGACACTGAAAGAGTGGAAAGAGGCTGTTGGTGGCCAGAAGAGAAGATAAATCTGGAAGCGGCATGAATTAGTCTGTTACCTGGCTGAAGCAGTCAGGCAGCACTCAGTGATAGACAAATTCAGGAAGCAATGACACTAAATAGATGTAAACAAGCTGTCTCAGCACTAAAATTTTGTTAGTAATCAATTAAATTTCATCTACAACTCTTAGCTGGCAGCCCTGGCTCATGGCCCCTCCGCTCTTTTTGTTTCACAAAGATAAAACATGTTGTATACTATTTCTGTCAAAATCAGGAGATGGATGGAAAGCCCTTCCCTTCTCTAATGAGGCTGAAAGACTCCTTACCCTACATATCAGAGAAGCCTGTCACATTTACATTAATTGATGCTGAGAGCTTTAGGGTTGTTCAGAAAGTGTTCAGGGCCAAAGAAGGGCCATGAAAATGTATGGTTAAAACAGATCAGACTGTGCATTAGTGAGGCCTGCAATCCAGTGTTCCTTCCTCAGGTTTAGCACTCATGCCACACCAAACTGTTCTGTGTGAGGAGCTAGGGGCCCTTTGGCAAGCAGCTGTTTCATCCTCCAAGAAGACTATTTTTACTAATGCCAGAAAAAAGTCCACAGAGCAGAAACACGCTGCTACAGCCATCACCTGCCTCATTCTGCCAATTATTTTGTCCATGCAAGAGTTTTTGTAACTGTAAATGACAATGCTGCTTACAATGCTTACGTTTCAGCTTATATCTCTTCAGTCCTTTCAACATTCTCAGAGATAATGATTTCAGCACAACTTTCATTTCACATCACCCTCACCATTTACTGAAATGGATCTGTCCCGGGGACAGTTTCTTCTTTTTATAGCAGCTTTTACTTCTGGATGGAGCTCTTCATTTCCAGGCATGGTCTGTTGTGTAAAGACCTACAGTAAAGTTGAGAGAGAGAGAAAAAAAAAAAAAAGTGTCATGATTTGGAGAAGGCAGAAACTTCTGAAACAGTGCAAAGCTTAAGCCATTAGTCTTGGTGGGTCAAACGCTGATGACCTTTATGAAAAACAAACATCTGTAAACATGGGGTGATTCCCAGCCAGGACTGAGCCCAATGTGACCTACATCTCTCCAGCTATCTGCTGCATGCTGGAAAAGGTTGCCTTTGAAATGCAGCCCTGAGCACTGCTACATACCAGCGAGCTTCTCCTTCTTGACAGCAAATGTGTTTAAAACCCAACCTTAAAAAGAGCATTCCCTGGTCATTATGGTCGATGGTGATCTCCTACTGCCCTACCCTGAAACAGCATTGACTGCCTAGCAGGCAAAGAAAGACAGGAGAGGCGGTGAGGAGGGATAGGGGACAGCTGGGGCTTTTCAGTACTATTTCAGTACTAGGGGCTGTTTGTGACAGCCACGGCTGCCTGTGGCAAGCAGCTCTGGCCACAGGTGCCCCATGCCCTCAGAGCAAGGCCATGGCTTTCCCTGCCATGGCAGTGGTGGGGTGTCTGAGGTGGTGGCTGCAGGTAGCCCTGCTGTGTGGACATGGGCTGCTGCTGTGCGCTTCCCCAGAAATGGATTCACCTTGGCCATTCATCATCGCCACAGGCAATCTAATTACAGCCCCGTCTGAAAAGGAGAGGCTCATTTATAACACAGACTTTGTTATGAAAGTGTAATACCTCGAACTACATTTTTGCAATGTTTTTTAAAGGAAAATTAATTAATTGTCTGGTGCATTTTAAAATAAACAGCCTCCTGAGGCTGGAGCACCGGCACCTCTCAGCGTATTCCCTCCCCACCCAGATCGCCTGCTGTGTGACAGTGAAATGCTAAAATTATTTTGGCAGAGAAACAGTCTCAGAGGCTGTTGTTTATTTTCTACAGCAGAGGAATATCTCAGGATGCAGCCTGCACCTCTGCCCTGTGGGACTGTCTCTAATTGCAGGCGGTGCGCTGTAGAAGCATTCCAAATGCACAGTTCAGAAAGCAGATTTAAACACTGGGGTAGTGGCACCCACGTCTAGCATGCACCCGGTTTGGTCTTTAAAAGAGGTGAATGTAAGAGTATGCTCCTCTGAGAAGCACAAAGCCGGATAGTAGAGTGAAGCAGCTGATCTCCTACTGACACGTGTGCAGCACCATCACCAGTGAATCAGTGTTAAGAGCTGAGAACCTGGCTGGCATGCTTGGCTCCTGCCAGCCTTTCTCATACCTATTTTTGTTCCTTTGAGCAGTCTCAGTGATGGGACAGTTCAGGTGGGTGCTGCTCAGGAGTGGTTTCAGAGAGAAGTGGGGCCAACTGAAAAATGGCAGAAGGCAGAGAGAATCCCTGTCACTGCCGAGGCTGCATTAGAGAATGCATTGTATGCACCGCACCCGCTGCAAAGCCTGGAGCAGACTGTAGCACCTCTTAACCTGAGACATGTTCTGCTCTGAGCTCCTGTGCTTGCCCTGGTTACACCATCTCAGGTCACTCCAAAAAAAAAGTGAAATTAGTAAGGATGAATAGCTGCAGCCCATCTCCTTTTTCGTTACCTCCAGTATTTGCTAGATAGTCCTATCTCTTCTAACCGTACTTTTTCATATGGAGAGGCCACGTATTAGATAAGGCTTTGATGCAAAGAAGCAATTGCAAAAATGATGAGTCAGATCCCCAGGCAGTATGAGAGAGGAAAAAACTGCAGTGGCATCTGGGATGAGGGATACTCCAGAAGCTCAGGAATGGATCAGCTGAGTTTGGAAGTGAACAGCAGAAAGTAGGATGTAGAACAAAGATAAAGTCTTTGCATGAAAGAAAGGAACTATATTGCAAGAAGATACTGGGGGAATGGTTTGACACTTTCCCTGTGCAGGAGAGGAGAAATGGACACCCAAGGTTCTTAAAATCACAGCAGGTAAGAAGGGAAGATTTTCTGAGGAAAAGGCTAAGGACAGGACAGGGATGATAGGACCACTTCTGAAATCTTGCTCACTGGCTTTTATCTGTTGGTGGAGTGCTAAAATAAGAGATGGAGCCAGAATAGGGACCATTAGGAACAGGACATCCCAGCTTTTGCCAGCTGAAGTCTTCCTGTAAGTAGGGTGCTGTAGAGAGTATGTGCTGCATTAAGGTTGTAAACACCTTGTTACACAGTGGCACTCTTTATTATACTGTGAGTTCTTTGTTACCCTCATGCTCTCTCAGGTCATGCTTTTAAGGCTAGTCTGACATATGGACTTGGACAGAGGTCCTTGTTCTCATTGCTTGGAAGAGCATGTCACAAGACATGTAAGATACTACACCATGGGCAATAAGAACAGGTTTTGTGAGTATTTTGCCCCATGCTGCTCTAGATTCTGTGCAAAACCAAATGTAGACAGACAGTCTCTGCTCAGAGCAACCTGTCCTCTTAGGTGTATGGACAGGTGCTGTCAATCAGGGGTTTTCTCTTCCCAAACTCCACACTAACCAGAACAAGCCAGCCAGGGTTGGGAGCACTGTAACCACATTAGTGTGGTGCCGTGTCTGAGCTAACAAACGAGGTCATCTCTTATCCCTAGAGGTCTGCCTTGAGTATACCTTACACCCACACACTCAGGTTAATTAAGAGACAGGCAGATGTCTTTTCAGGTTAGAGGCCTACATCCGAGGACAGGAGATAAACGGACGACTGGGAACGGGTGGAGAACAAGAAGGACTGCAATGGAGAGATTAGAGTGGCTGCCCAGCTAAGGCATGCCTTCATCTCTGCAGGATTTTTTTACTTGACTGCTTCCTGGTTCTTACTTCACAGGGTTTTCATTACATATTCTTCTCTGTATCTTTGCAGTACTAACTGTGGAATGCTGCATGCTTTAACCCATAGTTTTGCTGTTGAGCTACGTCTGGTCTAATTAGGTATTCATATGGTGATAAACATTCATTTCTTATACACATTATGCAGAACTTTGTATGTTTTCCTGTATTTTCTTTTATTTCTTTTGTAGTGTTTAAAGCAGGATATGGTTTCTTTGAAAGAGGAAAAAGAAAGATTTTCATAACAAGGCCCTGCACAAGCAGAAAAAAAATAAAGTGTAATCCTCATCAAATTGGAGGTCAGCCCAGAGCTCAGGACCTCTAGACCTTTTGCTAAGGTCTGGTGAAAAATGTCATGGAGGTCCACCAGCTTTCACCATGCTTATGGAGTAATTTTATGCAGGTCATCTCAGCATAAATCTGTGCACTTGCTCCACTGCGGTTCCAGATCTGCTAAGCCAGCGAGGTGCTGTGTTACTGTCTGTATGGCAATGGTGGCAGCTGCTCTCCAACAAACCCCAAACTGCAGGATCTCCTTCAGTAATATGGGGAACATCATATATTTGGGGTCTTACTAAAATTTGGACAAAATGTATTGACTCATTTAATTCATCTGGAGTGTAGTCTGCTGTTTGTATATCCCTAGGCAGACCTGAACAGGTAAGTTATGCTGCTGATGGTGCCCTCATTCTGCTTGCCATTCGTGCCATCAGAAATGCTAGCACTACAGCAGTTGGTTTCTCTGTTGTCTGGTGGAAATCTAAAGGCCAGCTGGTATGACTTTGTAAACCCCTCTGCATAACCCCAGTTTTGGCCACCCTCATATGCATGTTTTTACTCCTATCATGTGGGTTATGTCAGTATTTTAATGGCACAGTCTCTGGACTTGATTTCAATCTCATGTTTTCTGGTATCCATTGACAGTGTCTTCAGTTAAGTAATAAACCAGCAATAATAGAAATGTGGTATGAACAAGAGGAAAGTCAATCCTCCAGTTTTTAAAGGAAAAAAAAGTATGCCAGAACTTGACAAAAGCTTGAATCTCAATGCAGAAACCTACTATTGTCAGGCTTTATTTGATCAGTTCGGTTCCTTTTGAAGTAAATCCACAGATACACACACACGTATGTGCACAAAACAGTTATGTTAATAGGTTTGTGCTAGAAAAAAATGATTAATTTGACAAAAAATGTAATGTTACTGACTGTTACGATATAACATGTAGTACAGTATAAAGCTATATGTTTTGCAAAATGAAAAAGCATGCTCGAAATAGTTTGAAAAAGTATATGCTGTGTGTTGCATTCTTTGTTGTCAGGGTTTTCTGAGCTGGGCAAAGGATACTATGTCAAAATGCAATGTTCTGTGCAAAGGTAATTTTACAACGATTTTACCCATCTATCTGCTGGTCAAATCCTGCACTTGTTTACACTGTATATTCAAGTAAGCAATTTCACATGATATACAGTAACGCAAAATTTATCGCTGCATGTATTGTGCACCTGGAAAGAAAGGAACATGAAGATGAGAAGAAAGGCACAGAGCTCTTTCAACTGAGATTTTTACACTGTGTGGTACATACATTTATTTCTAAAACTACCATAAGAAAGTGGGGAAACTACTATTAAAGCAACCCTGATCTCCAGGCCTGTTTCAGCTTGCAGTCCTTCTCTGCCCAGGCCCCTCTCGCCCTGTATCCCAAGCAGCCCAAAGATTACTAGCATCTGGCAGGTTGCTAGTGTTGCCAGGTGCATTTTTTATTACAAGCTTTGCAACATGTGCAGTGCTTCTTAAAGCTCTAGCTTTTGGATTCATGTGCTTCCTTCAGCTTTAATATAAAAGGCTTGCAGGAAAAAGTTTGGATGTGTAGCTTCAGGGATCCTAATGAGCTCAAAAAGTCGAGGGACCTCTTTGTCACCTCCCCAGTGAAGGAACTTCGATGATAAATCCCAGAAACTGTGGGACCTCTGCCTATGCTGTCACCCTGTCACATGGCCAGGTAGAGCATCAGCGCGTTGCATCCACCAGCTTCTCAGATGCCACCAAGGCATGATGGGTGCTATTGTCGGTGCTCTCCTTGATGTCCCCTCCATCCAGTTCTCTCAATGCATGTCTGATTCTGTGATCTTTACATCCCTTCCCTTTATTTCGTTGTTGTACCCTATAGTCAGTTCTTTTTCTCCTTTTCTTTCTTTTTCCTCTAACCCTTCCCCATCCTGGGGTACTTTGAGGTTTTGTAAGGGCAATCCTGGTCGTAAATGCAGAATTGTAAAAAGGTGTAGCTGGATTTCAAGGACAGAAGCCACATCAGTGCCAGCAATGAGTGAAGCTGCACAACTGTAGTGTCTGCTTAGCGCTCCTACTGTCTTGTGCTTCGTAGCACAGCCAGGCAGTTGGATGGAGAAGATAGGGGAAAATTTCTTCTTCACAGGTAGTTCTTATGGTGCTGAGTTGTCCCTGGACACTTGCCCTTGGGCTTCCCCCCATGATTGATTTGGGGATCTATCTATCTCTTGCCATTGCAGCTGGAATTTTCCTTTCAGGTTATGTAAAACTGCCCTGTGGCACTTTGTACTGACAGGTGCCAGAGGAATAAAAGGCCCCTGTAGTCCAGCAGAGCCTGAATGTTTTAAACTGGAGAAACTTTATGATATTTGGTGGAAGAAGCAGAAATGTGGTGGTTATGAGTCACCCAGAGAAGTCAAGCTCCACTTGCTTTTTAACATGGTTCTGCTTCAGAACACATTCATTTTTACATGAATTTTCAAGAGATTAGACTGTGCTTTAAAATTTCAAACTTAGACAGGCTTTAGCTCTAGAGCCTCCAAGAAGCTGCATAATCTATATGAACAGTTTCATCCATCACAGAGATGACATGTCAGGTGTTTGGAAGCACAGAATGACGCTACACAACAGTAAGGGAAAGGCAGTGAAATATGCCATGTTCTGTGGAAGCTGTAAGAAGGAATTAGGTAAACTGAAAGCATTTGCTCAGTGGGGACTTGGCTGGGGCATGTGCACCCTTTTTGAAAAATGCTGTACTATCTTCCATCAGCAGAAGCAGCTAAAACCTTAGAAATGTATCTCCTTCAAACAATAGAGTAGCACTCCTTTCCTATATCCTGAAGGGAGAACACTGCCCACTGAATACTTCTTACAGTCCCTGATCATTTAGTATTGATCTCCAATCCAGGCTTCTGTTTTGCTCTATATTTTGCCAATTAACAGGGGTCACCAAAAGGGACACCAGCACCAGTCAAAAAAGCAAGTGTATTTTACTGATTATCTTAAAACAATACAGAAAGGAAATAATGGAGTGAGCAATCAGAATAAGCCAAGCACATTGCTAAGCAGCAACACGAAGTTAGGCAATGCATCTAATCATTGCTATATAAAGTTAGCAACAGTGATTAAGAAAGATACATCACCAATGACCCAATTTGCCATCATCCAGACCCACAGTCGCTGGGGTGTCTCGGAGCAGTGAGGGCTTGGAGAACCTCTCCCCGGCAACTGGGAAGTCCTGCATGGTGCGTCCACCCGCAGATGAGGCCACCAAAGAGTCGCTGCACAGGGGTCCAGCTTTATGGTTCTTACTTATCAAACTCTGCAAGTCAGGATAGCTTGCTTTTTCCTTTGTGTGGAAATATCTCATCCTCCAGGTTGGATTCCACCAAAACTCTGGCCAGTCCTCGGGGCAGAATCCAAGGGAGTATTTCTGTCCTTATGGTTTTAGCTACCTATCTTTTGACTGAGATCTGTCTGGTCTCACTGCCTGTTTCAGTCCTAACCAAGGACATTTGCTGATTACACATATTGTTACTTTTGCGGATAGCTGGTAAAAAGTTATTGATCGCTATTGCACTAAAAACATTATAACAAATAGAGTCTTTACAGGATCCATCTAGGGGCCAACAATTAACTTAGGCCTATTTCCCAGGCCTCTGCATATCAGCTTCATAAAGCCCAAAACTTCTTAAGTGGTCCTTGGGGGTGTATGGGCTTACTCTGAGCTGTACTGGGTCTGCTTGTGGCCTGAAGCATCGTGTGTCTTCCATTGTTTATTTGCAGATGATCTCCTTTGATTTTTCATTTTTATTGATGTGCATAGTCACATAGTGGAAATCATGTTGTAGAGGTCCTTATAGCTACTCAGTGGAGGAAAGAGGTAGTGAACAGCGCATCTCTTTTAACAACAGAAGAGACAGAACATGGAGGTGTTCAGAGGAACTGAGTGTGGAACCAGCATTTCACTAAGACACCTGACAGGAATCCAGGAATAAAAAATAATCACCTTCTTTAGTTTTAACTGCCACAGTTGAATTTTTAGATTGGAAAATATGAGATCTATCATAATCTATGGATAGGTTGATGATTTCAATTGTAAACATTCTTCTCTGACTTGAAACGGACAGTTTGTGAAACAGAAGCGGGCTAGAAATTCAAGGGAAAGAACAGTTCCTGGGGAAAGGTACAGGTGCAGGAGAAGACAACAAAGATTTGCCTCATGCGACCTTGTTGCAGGAAGCTTTTTAGTAGAACAGACTGAAAGAAAGAATCAGTGGAGTGGTCTTCTCTTGGTAAAAGTGTTTTTGTCAAAATGTAAATTTTTGTGGAAATGTGTCAAAATTTAAAATGGGAAAATTAGAAACAATTACCTGTTGACTTTCTCATTTCACTGTAATGATGCCAAATTGTTTCATTTGTGCAACTGAAAATGTTTCATTCTGATTTTGTTGTTTAGATCTGGACTTTTCTATTGCAACATTTGCTATTGTATTTACATATTTCTACCTATATAGTCCATATTTATATTGCCTCAGCGTTGCGGAAGTACAGATTTTCTGGTTCTGCAGAAACATTCCTATTGTTTTATTTCTTTGTTTGTTTTTTGTTCTGATTTGAAAAGTTCGTTTATTTTTAAAATGGTGATCTTCCACCCCAACAGACACGCAGATTTTTGTGGTACCCCTGCTTCTAAAAGAGAATTCATTTTTCCCTCAATTTTGCATGTGCAGCAAAACCTTCTGAGGCCAATGGGACGGTTGTGTTTTGGATCAGTGCCTGTTCTGAGATCAAGTTTTAATTCTGAGGATTTACAGTGATTGAGTAGCATTAACCAATCCCTGAATAATATATGTCTTCCTAATGCTTTCTAGAGGAATTCGGCTTACTTTCAGCTACTTTCCATACTTTCTTTAGGAGTCCTTCCTTTCATGCCCCGGTGGTGCCATTCTCAGTTTCACCACGTAGCCAAGTCACAGTCCAAGTGGAAATATATGCCACAGAAAAAGCAGCTGTCCAGAAAGTCCCCAGTTTTCCTTCTTACCATTTCATCACTGTTTCCTTCATCTGAGGTAGGCCAGTGTGCTGTGCACGTGCCTACTTTCTAAGCTTGCAATGTTTCCCTTTGGATTCTCTGTGCCACTGACTTCTATTTTAGACTGATGTTTAAAATATAATTCATAACAGCAACATTGGGAGGAATTAAACAGCAATCAAAAATCAACAGTTTTTAGAAAATAACTGGTTGTGAATAGCAGTTCTTGTGCCTCGCTTCAAAATCCTTCCTCAATTAGGGAAAGAACAAAAGAGATTCCAGAGATGGAGATGTTTTTCCCAAGAGGGTATCTGTGTATGTGTGTGTGCAGAGGGGGTGAGTGCTAATTGTCCCCCCTTTGCTCCTTGTGTCCAAGCCAACCTGACAAAGAAATCAAGTGGGATTTAGTGTGGATGTAATGACTGAAATGTGCATTCATAGCAGCAAAAGTCAGTTTTAAAATTTTCCCAGGTGATTGTCAGTGTGCCACTAATCAAATTGAGGGTTGATTGCAAAACTAAAAATGAAGTAAAGGCTTTGCATAATTTGGTAGACTGCTGCTCTGTGTGTGTGTGTGTGTGTGTGTGTGTGTGTGTATGTGTTTATGGACTCCTCCTTAAGCATTGTGAATTGAATTAATCATGGACAGAGAGGCATTCTGTGTTCATATTCTTGCTGCAATTCCAGAGCTGTTTTCCATCTTCCAGACTGGAGTTAAGGACTGGGTTAGGAGATACAGGAGAGACCAGGCCTTGTTCTCTGACTATATTTGTAGGCAAGATTCAAAGGCTGTTCAATGTATTTTGCATGACTTGAGAAATTTTAGACTGCATTCTATATTTACTGTGTAGAAAATGAAAGAGCTATTTTATCTCAGCTTCTAGGGATGCTTAAGTTAAAGGTCTGTGACTACTTGGGTAACCACAGCTATTGAAATAAAGGCCATGGAATCCCAGACCCAGTTGCAACACCCCAAAAATGCAGCCTTAATGCTTCTGAGAAGGCCCCACAAATTGCCTGTTCTCATCAAGCATCAATCAGTGCCCCTGAAGCCAGGCTTATTTGTATCAGCCCAGAGTCTGGTCCATGAAATAAATATATGTTCGTTCTCTCACTAGGACCTCACAAATTCCCCAGCCCTACCTAAGCCTGCAGCAGCTTTCTGTCTCATCTGTGTTGGTTTGAGTTGGATGAGTTCAGATTAAGCAGAGGGATTGGCACAGTAAGAGGATGGGTCAGCCCTCTGATTCCTTTCAGTTGCCTGAATGAACTCCCTTTCCTTCTGCAAAGACTTTACAATACAAACAGCTTCCTGGTAGTGCAGATGGACTGTTCTGTTCAAGCCAGCCCTATTTAGTTCTGTTAGATGAAACAAAATGACCACAGCTCATTTTACTAGCTCTAGATTCATTGCTTTGACATGTTTTCTCAGTAAAGCCAAACCCAACCTGTGCCAGTTAGCTGGAGCATTGGACTGGACCCATCACTTTTGATTCTTTTCTTTCTTTGAGGAAGGAGGGAACTTCCAAAAGGTTCCTTAAGGCCCCCTCACTTTCCCTCCCATACTAATCCTGTCCTTTGGGATCCCAGTGTCAGTCCTTAGGTGCTGTCAGACTGCTGTGCAGAGCTCATTGGCACACCGGGCCCTTATCCCCACAGTGTCTCACAATGTAGGATTGCTGTGGCAACACAAAAGGAAGGTTTTCCTAGCTGTCATGATGAAAGGAGAAGGCACTAGAAAACACTAGTTTAAATTTTGGTGCAGTGTTTCCCTAGTGACTGTTAACTTAACCTTCGAGTGCCTCAATTTTCCTACTGGTAGGAAGGGGTGAATAGGGGAAAAAATGGGGGAAATGGAGTGAACCTACTAATTAATACCTGTTAACTCCCTAAATGATCAGTGCAAATCCTCATGTGAGACAATGAAACAGTGTGCTGAAGGGTCTGCTAATTGTAATCCCTTGCAAGTGCAGGTAGTGCACTGCAGGTAGGAGAGCAAGTGCTGGTCCTCCTGCACCAGCTGCCCGCAGTCGGCTGAGGGGCTGATGGAGCCCAGGCAGAAGCAGCAAGGTGCCTTGGGAAGGAGCCAGGAATTGCCAGGAGCAAGGTGAGGTCTCAAAATCCCACCCAGCCTACAGATTCCTTGTTGAGCTGGTGCTGCATGAGGAAGGAAACATGGTATTGTCCCTCAAAAGCTGCCACCTTGCTTTCTGTGCCAGCCTTCTTCTAACTGCTGGGGGTGTCTGGAACAGCACAGCCAGAAAAGCAGAACAGAGCAGGGACTTCTTCCCCAGTGCCATCAGCCTGCCAGGGACTCAGACTGGCCAGGCCAGAGCCTCCAATGAGTATGGGACAGCGCATGGTCACAGTGAAGTGGGCTGAGAAGCAGTGAGAAGACAGAGAGGATGCTGTCAGCAGAGGTTTGGGGTGACCAGAGATGCATTGCTGTCGAGGCTGTGAGGCATGTGTTTACAACATGGCTGTGGCTGGCAGTATCAAGCTATGAGGGCAGAAGAGGCTGAGGAGAGTTCTGGTGCCTTTCTGCAGAGGTGGTCCATGGCAGGAACACTGTGCTGTTGGACAAGAGAGAAAGGGGAGGCCTCAGGGCTGCCTGAGAACGTTGAAGAGGGCACTCTGAGCTTTCCATCTAGCAGTTATTCCCTGCTTGCTCAACCACCTCTGTTGTTCCCTGACCCAGTCCTCCACTCCAGGCAGTACTTTGTGTTGTTGCTTTTCTGCCCCTCTCAGCCTCTCATCAAGGTGTAAATAACCCTTCCCCCTCCATGTGGATCTGCAGGGCTCTGCTGTTCCCCTGCAGGGCTAAAAACTGTCTGCAGCAAAGCAGCTGCTCTACAGAATTTACCTGACTAAAAGATTAGATGCCCTGAAATGCATCGAAGGGCTAGATCCTCACGGCTGGTATAAATTCTCATTTACAACATAGATCACAGCTATAACCAACATGTAAATCACAATGCTCCCTTCTGACTTGAAAATCTATGAATCTATGGAAATTGGCATAATTGCATTGATTTCAGGAGGGCTGCTGCGATTTGTGCCGGCTGGGGACGCGGCCCGGCATACGCCCATCCTGTTAGAACAAATTAGCATTCTCTCTGCGGTGCAGCAGTTCAGCATCCAGGCAGGCTGGGTCAGCGGCAGCGTGCTGCGCCTGCCGCCAGCTCCTCCAGTTCTCCTGGGGCCCAGGGAGGAGCAGGGCTCTCCACTTCCCCCAAACACTAAGCCTGTGCCTTTGTCTCCCTGTTAGGCTGTGTTTGAAAAATACTGTTGCCCAGGAAAATGGTAGAGTGTAGAAATGTAGGAGTGGCAGTGCTTTGACCAAGAGAAGTCTGTGAGGGTTTCCACAAGCTATCTTGTCCTGTCAAATGTTGTTCAGGAAATACTTTTGCAGAATGCATCCTGCACTTTTGTCCATAGACCTCTTTGAAGCCCTCAGTGCCAGTTCCTTGGCATAGCAAAGGAAGCATGTACAGTAAGCAGCAAACCAGATTAACAGCCATTGAGTCTTTACTCAATGTGCAATGAAAGGACCTTGCCTTCTGACTGCTGCAAATTTAGAAGGGGGTGATCAAATAGCAAAGGGGAAATATGGAGAAGAATCCCAAACAAGGCATTTTGTTCTGCATGCAACCCATAAGAAAGATCAAAATCGTTTACTACTAATGGGGTTTACATGGCATTGTTTTCAGGTAGAATAGCAATTCACCTCAAAGTCTCTGGAATAAGAATCAAAGTCCTTAGTCTCACATAGCATTTACTAAAGCCTTTGTTGATAGTGAAAGCTCTATTTAAGGCTACACTTGCACTTGTCTTACAATGGCTGGGGTTTTGGTGCTTACAATTCCCTGAAAAAAAATATTCTTCTGGATTAAATTTTCAATGTCTGACTTTTGTTCAGGAGTAAAATTTTGTTGTTTTGGAGAGAAAGATATTGACCTAAGAAAAAGTAGAAAACAAACTTTAATATTATCAAATGACATTCAGATTCTTCTGCATACAACTTAATCCTGATGAAATCTTCAAGACAAAAATACATAGTTTGCCTAATTCTCACCCAGGACTGGAGTCAAGGTCAATTGATTTTGGCCATGTTAAATGAACAGTTTCCACCGTGCTTAGAGTCATGAGAGTGCAAGTCACAATAAATATTGACTGGACTGTGAAAGCACAGGATGTGGCCAAATTCTTGTTTTCACTACACAGTTGTATCTCTCTGAGGATACTGGTGTTGCTTTTGCATATTTTCATAATCCAGGCTTTGGAGGACTTTCAGGTTTGGATTTTTTTTTTAATTGTCTGGTTATGGTGTTATGAGGGATGTTTGAATTCTCTAAAGATCTGTGTAAATAATAGATCTCATTTGGGTGGCCAACCTGAATAAACAATAGAACTGTAGTGTTGCACCAAGCTCTGTTCCAACAGCCACTTCCAGTCTAAAGCAGAGGCCCAGAGATTGCACCAGCAGTATGAGTCTCACACTAGTTTCTGTCATAAGCAAGTAAAAGAGATGGAGATGCTAAACACAGGGTGTGCACCCTCCCCATCACCCCTGCTTCCAAACACCACTCTTTGGTGGGGAGGGGAAGTTTGGTCATCCCACCTCCTCAGTCCCTTGTGTCTATCAGGAGTTCCACCTTGCACAGGACTGCCTAGCATCTCAGCCACCACAAAAAAAGGCAGGCCTATGCTCTAAAATGTCCTAAATGCTAAGGCAATGTCTAAAATGCTCAGGCCATGTCTAAAATGTAAAATAATCAACCTGCTTACATACTTTGCAATCTCATCCCCTGTTATGTTGAAAGGAAAGTCAGCCAGGGCACATTTAGTATGAAAACTGCCAGAGATTGCAGGTTTCATTGGCACTTGCCACAGCTGGCTCTAACACAAGTTTCTGTGAGCTAGGTGTGGCCCTGGAAACCTCCATCCCACTCATGCCAGACCTGTCCTGGCTTGTTTGCATGAGGAAAAGAGCTCACACTTGGTGCAAAAAAACCCTTTATGAAAAGGATATCTTGACCTATCTACAAATAGGAAGAGGACATCTTCTCAGGCAATGCACTTTTCTGTCCTTTTATCTTGTGTTGCTGTGCTTCCTCCCCACCTCATTGCCAGGGAAACCCTTTTCCTCTGGCAAATGCCGCTCTGACGATGAAACTGTGTGTGGAACACTCCTGCCTTGTCAGAAAATCTAGTTTTGGTGGCTTTTTTTTTTCTGTCTGGCTTGCCTGGGAGGGTGGTGACAAATCATCTCCATACGTGTGAGAGAAAGGAGTGCCTGGCATCTGCAGCTGGCTACCTGATGAGAGGCTGTGCTGCTTGACTTTACCTTCTGCCCCCCCAGGGAGCTGGGGACCTATCTGCCATGCAAGTGGGGCAGGTCCTTGGCTGCCTCACAAGTTTGCTGGCCGACTTGCAGGAGGGTGGGCTGGTGCCTGCCACTGAAGCAGGTTGTTCCATTCCTGCTTAGTGGATGTTTTTATTACAGTGTGAAACGAAGCAAAATATTGAAGCTGGGTGAGACTGTGTTGTGAGGAAATCCTCTGATCTTGCTAGCTCTGCTCAGTGTTTAGCCTTTTATCAGGACATGAGCTCATTGCCATTTCAAGCTAAAGACAGAGCTTTGTATGAATGCTTTGCTTTCACTCTTGAAATTCTCAGTTTGACTTGCAGCTTGTGTCAGAAAGGGCCTGATCACAAAAAAAGTTAATGCTTTTACCAGGAAAGTTAGCAAGCGCTTACGTGTCACTCTTCCAAGGGATACAGGTGTGTAAGTAGAGAAGAGTCACACATCTTTCTTTGAATCGGGTTCTCAGAGCATCCATCTAGATACAAATTATCTTCTGCAGAAGATCCCCAAATTCTTTTATGTCACTGAGAGCTCTAGTTGCCTGGCAATATGAGTAACATCCAAGTGCCTCAGAGGACTGGACGTAAACTGCAACATTGGCACATTGTAAATGGAGGCAGGCATATTTCAAGATTTTTACAGAGGAAAAGGTGCACAGAAAAGTTTAAACAGACAGTTGAAATGAGTTCTTTTTATTCACATTATATTTTATTCCTTGTGATAACCAACTTCTGCTTTTATTAAATAAACTCCAACAAAACTGCCCCCAGCCTTTTCCTCATGTTTTATTTTTTGGTTGCTGATCTTTGTGTCATACTCATGGTTCTGTTGCTGCCAAAATTTGAACAAGGAGATGTCTGACTAGGATATCCAGAACCTTGTTAGAATACACAGGGCAGGACAGAGGGACACAGCCTGAGGTATCAGCCTGCCTTGGTGGTGGGTGAGCCATCTCGAGGGTGTCACAAGGCTCCTGACACGGGACTGTGGGCTCACGTGCTCTGTGACAGCGCGCGTGGGCTGTGTGAGCTGATGGGCAGCTTACCAGCGGGGCCAAATGGCCAGTTCTTCAAGTTGTGACTGTGTCTCTTTCCCAAGGCAAGCTTGTTAATAGCTCATTTAAAACAAGCCAGAAGATTTGGTGATAGCCTTAGCTTCCAGAGCTGGCACACTGTGGCAACTCCAGCATAATGTCTGGTCTACTGAGGAAGAGGCACTCACCCTGCTCCATACCTTTTCCCTCAATAGAGCCCCCACTAAAGCAGCATATTTGCCTTCACCTGGTGTCCTGGGTCCAGTTCCCAGGCTGTACTGCACAGCAAGATCAGGTACTTGGAAGATCTCTCTTCTGTTATAGGAAAACTCGGTCTCCCACCAGTGACAGGACTGCTCAGAGCATTTAAGCTACAATTTATGGCTTAAATCCAGGCTCAGCAGCGGGTGGTCCCACACATTAGCACCTGCCTTCAGTGTGGTAGCCCTCTATTGCAGAAGCAAGAGAAATCTTAAGAAGCAACTGGCAGAGTATTGGCTTTCTTTTGTTTTCTGTTCTGTTTGGCATTTCATCTAACTGTCAGGAGAGTATTTATTTCATTTCATAACAGACATTGTCTTCATAATGCCCCTGAACACAGGACAGCAAGCGAATGCTGTGCTTGGCACGTGGCTGGGGAAGTGCATGTTTCTGTCAGCTCACAGTTTTATTCCTTTAGCAGTGGTAAAAATGGGTTGTAACGAGCACTGCTGTGGAAGTTACTACTGCTTAACTCTAAGGTGAAGCCTGTTTGTTTGCATTGTAAACTCTAATTCAGCAATGACCAGTTCAAAGTGTGCTTTTAAATGCAAAGGTACATAAAATGGTTGTGTCACGGACACCTGACCTACCATTTAAGTGTCTTTCTTGCTCAGATTGCAGTCCCCCATAATCTGGAGTAAAAGCTTTCCACATCTGTGATAAAATTATCTCAAGCAGTTTCCTGGGGGAATTTGGCTTCTTAACTGGATTTTTCCTTTCTCTGTTAACAGACTTGAAGTGATGCTTGTAGTAGGAAGAGGAGCTGCCACATCCCAACCCATTCCAAGTGGAAAGAGGATCCTCATGCTGCCTCTAGCTGTCCACCAGAAGGCTCACCGTCGTGTGTGTAATCCATGACTGGGTGAAGAATACTTTGTCACCTGTTCACTCTTCACATCATCACAAAGGTGATGCTGGGGAAGGACAAACTATTGTATTCTGAATCAATAAAAACATTAAAAAGGATGTGCTCTCTCTCTCTGTCATCTCTTTAAACACCAGAGTCAGCACATTTCCCTACATTCCCTTTTTTTCCTTAATATCAGCGAGTGGCCAATGTAATTTTGCTAAAGCTGATTCTAGTAGTGACAGTACTATTCTGTACTGATGCATTGTACAATCATCTCTACTTTTACCGTGTTGGGCATGAGACATCCTTGGCTTAGAATAGTAGAGATTTAAAGTCATTTAGTGTTGGTTTGAAAGAGTATGTAAATTGCAAGAGACAGAGAATGTGATTCTGTGCCTATAAATTTTATCAAGCCAGCTGCTTGTCAAATTTCATTTTTGCTTTATTTAATCATCAGATATTACTGGAAGAAAATTGTACATTCTGCTGTTAGTTTTCCTGGTGTAAATCTGGAACAAGAGCCTAATTCTTACCTCCTTCAGTCTGATATCAGTGGAAACCAATTCCAGTGAAATTTACTTTAGATTGAAGCTACCACATTTGTAGCGTAATGTGGTCTTTGTGGTTCTTAAAATAGATGCAAGGAAATGCCTACAGTTGTACAAAATTATTCAGGCCAGCTGATTTCGTATCATAGCATTTACTTCTGCATGCTGTACTGCATTCTACTTCACACCTTTGAGCATTTGTCACTCCATTGTCTGGCCGTTGAGCCAGCTATAGTTAAAAAAATAGTTACTGGCACATACTGAGTCAGCCATCAGGTTTACAGGGAGAGGCAAAACCGCTAACTGTTGCAATAGTACCTGAAGCAAAGGTGTGGCTAAATTAGCAAGTATCTACCACTCAGTGACCAGCTTCCACCTAAATCTCTTGGAAAAGCTCTTCAAGTGTTATATAATCCTCTCTGCACATTCTTCCCTGCAAATTTATCCTGGGAACAGAGTGGATAGATGGGGTGATATGCCCTGGTCAATTTATCTTCCATGGGGCTGAGGCCATTGCAAAATAGTACGAGAGGTGCTTGAGATCAAACACAAGAGCCTAAGTCAGCAGTTGCAAGCACTTGGGGCAGGAGTGGCTGTGGGAAATGCAGGAGCCAGGCTGGTTGTGTGTAAATTGAACTGAAGCCCTGGTCCTTCACAAGAAGGTACTTCGTGTAACAGGGGAGAGGCATAAGTTAGTATCAGTCTTAGAACAAACCTGCGCTATGCACGCATCAGGCAATGCCAGCAGCACCTTTTAGCTGAAGAGATGTAATGCTACCATGGATGAGGAGCAGAGGATCTGCTCAACAGATAATTTATCCATACTGGTGCCATTTGGCTTCTTTTTGGCAGTTCCCACGTACAAAGCGTTCAGAGAAGGACATCTAGCTAACGGGTGTTAGCTCTCCAATTACCCTTGCCTGGTATAATGGCTCCCAGAGGCTCATTCTTTGCTGCTATAAATTAGAATAACCCTTAAGGTTGACTAATTTGTCCATGCCCTTTACTAGGGATGAGGGTGATAGGCAGGAAATGTAGAGCTGCCTTCTCCCCTCATAGCCTCAGGGCTCTCTTATCCACCTCAGCCCAGCCAGCAGTGGGGATCAGTTATAATCCTGGCTTCCTGCTAAGAGCAAGAAAAAAAATACCCAGGCAGGATGTCACACAGACCAAACTAAATCCCTTCAGAAACATACCACCATTCTCTACTGCAGAAAGCCTCGCAGCAAGGCACTACCCTCAGCGCGCTGCTGCCTCCCTTCCCCTCCCATTGCCAAAGAAGCTCCCTTACAGGTGTGCTCACTCAGGGTGAAGGCTGGAGCAGTGGGCAGTGAAGCTTCCTTGGCCTTTTGGCAGGTATCACTAGCTGGGCCCACGTGAGCAGACAGCAATGATGAGGCAAGTATTCGTTTGTGTAGGACTATGCTCCTGCTCCTGCATCCTGCAGATGCACCAAGACACTACTGATCCTGTTGCATTCACAACCAACCTGTGCTGGGCAGTCCTGAGAAGGCAAAGGAAGCATTTCTAGTCCTCTGGCTACAGCAGCACTGTGGTTGCATAGCCCCATGGCCACTTGCATAAGCAGCAAGCATGGGTTGTCCCTTATAAGTGGCTCAGGAAATTTTTTTTTCTTTTTGGTTACCTATGAACCATCTTCAGCTTCCAAAAAGTTGCTTTTTCAGCATGGAGAGATGCTGCTAGGAGCCTGAGGAACCAACAATGTGCTGCTCTGCATGTATAATTTAAAGGAAAGGGAAAAGACCTTGTGTGGAGAAACCTTCACCTGAAAGGAACTGGTTTGTTCTGCTTTAATCTCTGTTGTTTGATTGACCCTTTCTGGTGAAAACCCTGGTGCAATGTTGCTGTACTTTTGAGGCCAGACAGCAGAGGATATTTCAGTGCTAGAAGAGAATGTGAAAGACAGTGATACTACCCCAGTATAAAAGT
The DNA here is from genome assembly GCA_907165065.1 of Caprimulgus europaeus. Next base: position 35,863,829 of record OU015523.1, on the reverse strand, counting down.
TCCTTTAGAGTGGCAGCTCAGATTTAAAAGAGGTTCCAGAGGAGCCTCTGCATCCCTACCAGTGGCTGATGGAAGTTGACATATCTGTTTTTACAGTGTAGAGCTGGGAATGGGGGTGTCTACCTTGGGTTTCATGGAGGCACCTCACTCTCTAACCTTTGTTAAGATGTGTTTAGGTATACCTGAAAACCCTTGAAGTTCCCTGTCCCATCCTCTGCACCTTCTCTGCAACTTGGGGAGCTGATCCCCCTGAGAGTAATCTTGGGAGAGTGGGGGGAATGCATTATTTTTCATCCACATCAGTTCCCTGATCCACTTCCTATAGAGCAAAACAAACACTTGTCCCAGCACAGCAGGTGGGTGGTGTGAGGAGGGAACCAGTGAGGAAGGAAGAAGAGATTAAACCAGCACTGCCAAATAAATGTGCCTTGAATTGCAGCTACTGGAAGCTGATCTGTCAGTGTTTCCCATACAAAAAGGTGCCTTTTCAAAGGGTAACAGGGAACAGGAGTCGAGCTTAGGACCCAAGCTTTGAGAAGAAAATTTATTTCAGTTAGTTCTAAAAGAAGCCAGATATTCTTTTGTTTAAGCTTATCCAGCCAAACCACTGTCAGTTGCCCCGTTTCCCTTTGAATTATCTGCTCTGAATTCACTGCAGTGCCTTGAGTTTACTCTGGAGGGAATGGGAGCAGAATTGAGCTGTGGCAGCTCGTTTCCCTGTGGTTTTCTGAAGAAAATGAATCTGTGACTTGGGGATCCCTGTGTGTTGCCTGCTGACTTATGCAGAAGGCATCTAACTGCACCCAAATGCTTGCAGGGCAGTTGTCAGTCACAGACTGAAAGGGCCAGCGCCATGGGGAGCAGGAAAAACATGTGAAGGATAAGGAGACCAAATCTCCTTTCATTGATGTGTTTATCGAGAGCCTTCTTTAGTGTTATTGTTATTACCCTAAGTGTAAACCGAGCAAACAGTGAGAAGAATCAGGCCAAAGTTCTATTGAGCTTGGCTTTTGGTGCATTCACCTGGCATGACTGCTCCCACCCCATGCACAGCACATAATAAACGTTGCCGAGTTACTTGTTACAGCCACCGCCGCAGAATAGTAACAGTACTGCACCCTGCTCAGACCCCAGCTTCCTCCTCTCCCCTCCCACCCCTCACACATACTTTTTTTAGGGCCTTCAAGGTGTTGCAGACAGTCAGCTATTAGGGGGAACTGACAGACCAACAGGAGGCTCAATTTTTTACTCCGAGCTGTGTACCTGAAAACAAACCTTTTTTTCCCCTTTTCTCTCAGTCTGTTTCCTTCTGTTTCTACATCAAAGCAGTAAGGAAGCCCTAGCCCTCACACTGATTTCACCAGAACTGGAGACTATTTAGCTATGTTCAGACCTTGTCCACAACCTCAACAAGGTTTGGTCAGGTTTCACAGTGGGAAAACAGTCTGCTCCTGTCTCTGAACATGTGGAACTGCACAAGGGAATGCGGTGAATGAGAATGTTTTTCTTTCTCAGCATACCTTCTGAAATCCCACTGGACAATCTCTGTGACTGGCAAAACTCTCTCATAATTCTGAGTGTTGTGGACCATCTCAAATCTTATCTCATGTTAAAGATTAAAGAGCATGCCAGTATTTCTCCACCAAAGGTTTACAAAATTCCGTGAAGAAAGCCTCTGCTTTTCTCGCTCTCACTGGCTGGGAATCAGTGGTGAAGCTGGAACCCCTAACTCGGAGCAAGTTGGGCCAGTTCTCATTTCCACTCCTCCCACCACCACCTTCCCCAGCCATGGATGACTCCATCCAGCCCAGCCTTAGGCATCTCTGGCTTGGATTTACCGCAGCTCCTGATTCCTGGAGAGTACTGCAGGCACTGGGGCTGATCTGCAGAAGGAGGCAGCAGATGTGGGACAGATCTCACATACCTAGGCTGCATGCTATGCAGAGTATCACTCTAAGACAGTCTTCTTTATTTTCTTTCTTGAAATCAAAAGGGAAAAAAGGAGACTAGTTGTAGTAGTTTAACTTGACTGGCAGCCAAACACCACACAGCTACTTGCACCCTCACTTCTGCCTCTGTGCAACCCCCCTAAGGAATAGGGGAGAGAATTGGAGGAGTAAAGACAAGGAGATTTGTAGGTTGAGATAAGAACAATTTAATAATTGGAGCAAAATAAGATTAAAATAGTAATGATAATAATTTAATATACACACACACACATATATATATATCAATGATTGATGCACAATACAGTCGCTCACCACCTGCTGACAGTGATCCCAGAGGAGCAAAAAGGAACCTTGGACTCCAAACTGCAATCATGGAGCCCGAGTGATTCCTGGGAGAATCCCCTCACTTTCCAGTCAACTCTCATGAATATACTGAAGATGACATAATAGGCATATCCAAATGCCATTTCTCAGGTTTGCTAATTACTACACTTCCCCCTCCTGGTCCTTTGCACTCACAAACTACCCAAACAGTGTCCTTGTACCTTATCACCATTCTTCTCATAACAAATCCCACACTGCAACCAAAACACAGCACTTTCTAGTTACAAAGAAGAAAATTATCCTAGAAAAACCAGTACTCTAGTGATCCCCCAAATCCCTACCAGCAGATAGATCCTCAGGTGGTGCAGATCCCCAGGATGTTACTGGACTGAATTCTAGCCAGAAGCCCGGCCCCATGTTCTTTAAACGGAAGCAATACTCAAAAGCAGCATAGAAAATAAATGTCCTCTCTTTAGATGTAAGAAATTATTGCTCCCTTGCAGGTGATAATGTTGTTTAATTCTTTTGCTCAATGTCCTGCCAAGGAGTTCAGTGCTGGATAATGCAAACAAAAACCATTCCCACCCTGAAGGGCTGACAACTCAAGAGACAGACATACCGCAGACTGGTTTTACCAGGGAATGAATAGGTAAGCATGGTTTCATGTTTAGTACTTTTACCAGTGATGAAAAGCAGGACAGGCTCAGAAATGAGTAAGCCTGAGAGAGGTTTTTTTCCCAGTTGATTTTGGGGGAAAAAAAAAAAAAAAAAAAAAGCCATCCAGTGAATTTAGGAGAGTTTGAATGGGGAAGTAGCTAGAGAGCACTGTTTGGCAAGGGAGAGGAAGACAAACTGTTCAGAGCAAAATCTCCCCACAGGAGAAAATTACCTTAGAAATTCCCTCTTAAATAAATCAGCAGTTCTTTTCCAAATAATCCCATTTAATGCACATATACTGCAAACTGACTGTAATTCATTACCTATGTAACTCACATAGTTAAAACACAATTTCTAATTTAACCAGAGTATCTGACAGCAAAGGGCCACTGAACAACTTAAGTACACTTCTTCAAAGGTCAGAGACAATTGACCAAACCTTACCTTGCTTTTCTGGCTATATGAAGCCTGTATTTCTAGCCCCACCTTAACTATAAAGAAGGTCTTGGCTGCAAGGATAAGGAAAGTAGCAGAATCCTTATTTTGGCTGCATAGCAATATACAATTACACAGGCATGTGCGGTACCTATGCCATAGCAGAATTCACACACACTCATGTGTAATTCTAGGCTGTGATTCTCTTAGTTATTGATTATTTCCCTAAAGTTTTCAAGCTTGTGTCCAGATTTATAAATGCTTATATAAACCTTGCCTGCTTCCTGCACAGAAGTCAAACCGTAGGGATTTACACCTGCCCTTCACACAGTCCTGGAGGTGATGTACGTCTTTAGCTGCATGCTTTTGCCAACTTGTCTGCATGGCTATTTGCACAATATTTACAACACACATTTTCTCCAAAAATAAATTACATTTGGTTACCTATTCAGAGGTTTCCATGTGTCACAAACCATGATTAAGAATAAAGGAAGAGGGTAAAAAGTACATAGAAAGCTCTGTGTTAAGAGGTTAAACACATCCATGGATACAATCAACTAACAATGTGATTACCATGGGATTGAAGACTGAGTGGTTTTGTCTTTCTAGAAGCCTTCAGGACCGTCTGCACTTATAACACACTAATACTTTAATGAACCTTTTTATTTTAGAACTTGAAGTGTGAAATTCTCACATACCCATTTCCCAGGTTTATATTCTTTATATGCCCTCATATCACACTGGCATTCATAGGAATTTACTATGAATGCCGGGTCAGGCCCTGGCACAGGTTTCTGTTTTCTAACTCTGTTAGAGAAATGTAAGTAGAAGCAGATATTACATGTGCAATTTTTTACTTTCATCTCTAGGTGGGTATGATTAGTTGGTCATTAGTTAATGATGACATAGAGCTGGTATTCCTGATAAGCCCACAGTTCCTTCAGGCTTGCTGGAAGGCTGCAATCCGATTAGTCAGATGCTGTAAAAGTTGTTTTTTTAATTACCTCGGAGTCAAGCTTCCCTTTCTGAGCTGCTAGGAATTACTCACAGATACAGGTCCAAGGGAAGAATTTGGCCTCCAAGTTTTAATTAAAATCACATTTAAATACAGGGTAAAATGCAAACCTTTTTCTATGGTACCCAACAAACATCTTTCCTAGTTGACCTGCCTCCTACCTCTTTGTCATCATCCTTCATGATTCAGGGTTCACGTGACTCCTTCACAACCCACCCTCAGCCTCACACTTGTCACCACTGGATGATTACCTGGGGCAGGGGACCTGAGGACAGTCAGGGGACAGGTCTGTACTGCAGTTTGATTATGTCAAAGTCAAAGAAGACTATGAGAGGGGATCTCAGGACACCATGCTGGCAGACAACCAAGAGGAGCGTGTCAGCTGCTGTGTTTTGTAAACTAGCAGCAATCCTTTTGCCGCTGTGGATTGCAAAAGCAGCAGTGCTGCCAATGTTTATATGCCTCTGGCATCCTGACTAAGAATCTTTTAATTACATCATAGGTATGTGCAATAGGGTTTGGTTTTTTGCTAGCTAACAGGGAGATTTTTGGCTAGATGAAAGGCACATGGTCGAGTGTGTACCTGTGCATCAGAATTATAGCTGGGGCTGCACCAGAACCCAAAGGATACAGCCTCATTTTTTTAGCAGTGATTGAGGAGATAATGGGGGAAGGGGGATATTGCTCATCTTAGGGCATAAGCCTAACCAGTAGTACTGCATTGTTTTGTACCAGGTGTTACTCTATGTATAATTTTACTTTCTCTACATTGTACTGTGTAAGAGAATTTTGTATAACAACCCTCCTTCACTGTGATCCAGCTTGTAGCTAATGGGAATTGAGGACATTGCAAGGGAGTATAGACCATAAATTAAAGGTTTGGTGTGGTTTGCTTTTTTCCCTGTGGTCCATATTTGGAACCGTGAGATTAAATGTGCACTGGGTCTTTTCCTACTGGAGTCTGTCCTTCTTGGGTAAGGGCTAGTTGCCAATAGGAACTTGATCTGAAGAGTATGAAGTAAGGTTTTAGTCTAATCTCTTACAGAAGTCCAGCAAACTTTCATCAAAGGAACAGGAAACCTAAAACTCGAAAGACCACTATTTTAATGTCTGGAGTATATGGACAGATATAATAATTTAATTCTTCTACTGCTTGTCATTTTCTTGGTTTCACCAGCAATATAAGCAGTTTTTTACCATCCTTCTTTAAGAAGGTAAATACTATATTCTAAGATGAACAAGACCCCAGTTGAACCCATCACTATGAAGGATACAGGTACAGGTAGAAAAGATGAACACTACTCAGTGGAAACAGAAGGGTGATCTTGAGAGAGACAGGGTGGTATGGCAGTGAGGAAAGAAGCCTTGTAAAATTCAGACAGAGTTTCCTTCCCTGCTCTGGCTTCTTTGTGACCTGCAGTGAGTCACTGAGGGCATCCGTAGCCATTCTTCCCCACCTGGTTGATTCCGCTCCCTTCTGAACAGGGGTTCAGAGAAAGCTCAGCTGTTTCTGTAGCAGCTGCAGAGCTGTATGTTGTTCAAGACAGTGAGCAGCAGAGATTTGGTGGCTGCTACATGAATAGACAAACCTTTCCTGCAGTGGAGAAGTTGCAACTCTAAGAGTGGCTGTAGCAAGTACTGTGCTACTGCTGACCCAGGTAGACCCATCCTGCTCCTAAGCCAGAACCCTGCACTAACTTTCAATTCTTTCATCTGTACAAGGGTGTGAGAATTGCTGTGCCTCACAAACATGAAGATTGGATAATTACAACTGTAGGACACTAAAAAATTACACTAGGAGAAGTACCTCAGATGAAGAATTGTTCCTCTGTCAAGACTAATGTGATTTTCTCCAGGTTGTTCTGTTCAGTTGGATTCTAAAGGGCAGGGATATGGTTTTCTTAAACTCTGTGGAATGGTGCTAGAATTCTGTTTGTTGGCTTTTATTTTCTCTGATAGTCTATAAGGCTATTCCATAAGGGATCAAAGCATCTCTACAGACCTTACTCACCACATACCTCCTTCTTCTTCCCTTTCGTTCTCCTTTGGACTTGAATATACACTCCACTAGAGTAGTCTGATAAGTAGAAAAATCCATCTGAGCTAGTACTAGTTTTCTATAATTCAGATTGCAGAGTTTCATTGGATCACTTTCTACAGGGAAAAAAAAAAGAAAAAGAAGAAAAAAAAAAGAGGTGAATCATCCTGAGGTGGGTGCAATATCCTCAAGAGTAAGATCTTGGGTCCTAAAATGCCAAGTTACTGCAGGCAAACTGAACTGCTTAGCTCCCAAAACCTTCCCAATCATGATTTATAACAAAAGAAGGATCTTTTCTCAGGTTAATATCTGAGCTTCTTCTCATCTTCTGTGCCACTATTCAGAAACAGCTGCAATGTTAAATAAATCTTTTTTCATATGAGTTGGTACTGCACCTCAAATTTCTCTTTTGCATTCAGTGAGGGTCCAGTGGTTCTAGCAAACTTCAAAAGGGATTTCATATTCTATAAAATACTTCACATTTCTCTGTATCAAAGTCTGCTATTTTTTTCCAGGATTGTAAAAGCTCACACTACCTATCTAGCCTGTCTGTCCACATCACTTTCATGTGTTTCTGAATTGCCAATGAAGGGTACATGGGCCTTAAAGCTTGCAAAGGGTTCCCTTCGATTGAGTTTGCACAGCCTCAATTAATTCCTCTCTAGAAATCACAGAATCATGGAATGGTTTGGGTTGGAAGGGACCCTAAAGACCATCTCCCCTGCCATAAGCAGGGACACCTTCCACTAGACCAGGTTGCTCAAAGCCTCATCCAACCTGGCCTTGAACACTTCCAGGGAGAGGGCAGCCACAACTTCTCTGCTCAACTTGTTCCAGTGTCTGACCACCCTCACAGTGAAGAATTTATTCCTAATATCTAATATAAACCTACCCTCTTCCAGTTTAAAGCCATTTTCCCTTGTTTTATCACTCCCTGACCTTGTAAAAAATCCCTCCCCAGCTTTCTTGTAGCCCCCCTTCAGGTATTGGCCATTTAAGGTGTCCCCGGAGCCTTCTCTTCTCCAGGCTGAACAGCCCCAACTCTCTCAGCCTGTCCTCGTAGGAGAGGTGCTCCAGCCCTCGGATCATCCTTGTGGCCTCCTCTGGACTCGTTCTAACAGGTCCATGTCTTTCTTGTGTTGGGGGCTCCAGAACTGGACACAGTACCCCAGGTGGGGTCTCACCAGAGCAAAGTAGAGCAGGAGAATCACCTCCCTCGACCTGCTGGCCACGCTTCTCTTGATGCAGCCCAGGATACAGTTATTTGCCTTCTGGGCTGTGAGTGCACATTGCTGGCTCATGTTGAGCTTTTCATCCACCAGCACCCCGAAGTCCTTCTCTTCAGAGCTGCTCTCAATCCATTCTGTGCCCAGCCTGTATTTATGTTTGGGATTGTGCCGACCCACGTGCAGGGCCTCGCACTTGGCCCTGTTGAACTTCATGAGGTTAGCACAGGCCCACCTCTCAAGCCTGTCAAGTCCCCTCTGGATGGCATCCCATCCCTCCAGTGAGTCAACCGAACCACACAGCTTGGTGTCATCAGCAAACTTGCTGAGGATGTATTCAATCCCACTGTCTATGTCGCCAACAATGTTAAACAGTGCTGGTCCTAATACCAACACCTGAGGGACGTCACTCATCACCATTCTCCACTTGAATATCAAGCTGTTGACTGCAACTCTTTGAGTGCAATCCTCCAGCCCATTTCTTATCTATCAAGTGATCCATTTGCACAGCCCATGTCTGCCCAGCTTAGAGACAAGGAAGTTGTATGGGACAGTGTCAAATGCCTTGCACGAGTCCAGGTAGATGACATCAGTTGCTCTTCTGACAGATAAAATAGAATGGTTTGGGTTGGAAGGGACCTTAAAGATCATCTAGTTTCAACCCCTCTGTCATCAGCAGGGACACCTTCCACTAGACCAGGTTGCTCAAAGCCTCACCCAGCCTGGCCTTGAACACTTCCAGGGAGGGGGCATCCACAACTTCTCTGGGCAACCTGTTCCAGGGTCTCATCACCCTCACAGTAAAGAATTTCTTCCTAATGTCTAATCTAAATCTACCCTCTTTCAGTTTAAAATCCAACATGCCTTGTTCTTTTTTCCCATTGCTTACAAGAAAAATTTCCCCTGGTAGTGAGGGTCAGGTCTTACAGGCCCAGCAACAGCATCAGTGACCAAAGGTTATAACCTTTTTTTTCATTCCTGCAATTTCTTTAACCCCAGGAACAGCCTGTGAGTATGAACTCTCCATGTTGGTAACATGTTGATGGAGAAAAGAAAGATTTTTCATGATTTAAAAACCTGTAATGAGGACAGAAGGAAAGAATACAGGTATTCTCAAAAGACAATTAAGTATTTGTGCAGGTTGTATCAGAAACATTCTTGAAAGTCTTTGTCCTCTGTGAAAACAGAATGTGGAAAAAACTAAGAAGGTATGGAGGGCTGATCCCAAAAAGGACCTATGCACATAATGTGACATACAACTGAAATATAAGTGCCTCAGTGCAAAGCTGCGTACTCGAAGGTCCACCTCATCTTGTATGTCACAAACTTAACTTTAATATTCCTCAACTGGCTAAAGCTGTGCATCTGGGCATGAGCAGAAATACCTCAGTGCTGAGAAAGCTGAGCAAAGTGACACCTATCCCATCTTCAACCCAGCAACTAGGCAATCAGTGCTTATTTCCCCAGAGGGACCTATGCTGCTAAGTATTGTCACAGCACATCCAGCATGTAGGGTCCAAACAGAATGGAGTGGAAACCTTAATTTTAAGATTTCATGGGGGAAGGTGGCAGGGGCAAGTGCCTTCTATATAATAACCTACTGGTTCAATAGCCAACCCTTCACTCATAAGGCTCTGACAAAGTGACTTAAATCCACACCTTCCCCAACAGAACCCAAACCACCAAGTGAAAAGCCAGTCTAGGCAGAAAAGGATACCTTAACATAGCTGTCAGCTTCTAAGGGCAAGCTGGATTGTGCCATGTCCTAAATTACAGCAGTTGGGACAGGGAGTCCTAGGATGCCCCCACACACTGTGTTTCCCTTATGGCAGTTTCTGTGGCAACTGGTGCTGTCATTGTCCTTGGTCACCCACCATGTCCCTGCTCTGTTGCAAGTCATGCATCGGTCCAAGGTGACACAGACAGCTGTACTGATGTGCTTTCAACAGCCTGCAATCCCTGACCTAGAGCTTGAGTCTTTCTTCATACCAAAGTCAGATCAGGGTAATGCAGTCAAAACAGTACAAATCAGAGGGAAACATATATGTAAGTTACGACATGTATGTTTTTCTTCCTTCCTGCAGCCCTTTTCTTGTGTTTTCCTGAAAACAGAGTAACTAATAGCATGGGTGACATGTGGTTGTTTCTACATAGTTCTAGAAAAGGTGCCAGAGCCCTGTAATAAATTATTTCTCTGAAACATTAAACATCCGGACAACTAACTGTCAAGTATTTTCCATGCACAGATGGGAGCTGCAGAAGAGCAGATCTGTGGGGTCTGAATCATATGCAGCACAAAAGGAGCCCTTTCATGTTACATGAAAACACCCTGCAGTGTTTGAAATTAATTCCTTTGGATCAGGGGGAATCAATTTTGGTCAAATTGCCTTCAATCAAATGACTAATGGTTTTGTTAAAAATCTCATTGTCAGTCTAGAAGAGAGATGTTGATCTGGATAAGCTGTGCTGAGCTTCCTCTCACTCCCTCACCGCTCATGGCTTGAGAAAACTCTTCAGAAAAATATCCCATGCAGCATATTATTAAGTTATCATGTGTTAGCACATCTCATTCACAGAGCTATCCAATCTGATTTTAAATTGCACATAAATCTTCAACTAAATATAATCCAGATTTCATAATGTTTTATTATTTTCATCCTCTATACCTGTTCCCAGAGTGTTTTCAATAAGACTATATTATTCCTTCCTCTGTCATGAATATGCATTATGTTCAAGTTTTCATTTGGGGATCTGGGATGGGCAAAGCTGGTGGGGCTTCTTTCTTGTGAAATCTTGTTGATCAGGGGAGTTGTGGTTTCTTAATTCTCTAAAATTCAGTATCGGGCCAATTCCACTTTTCTTTATCTCATCAGATTTTGGTGTGGCATTAGATTAAAAAAATGCCATTATGAGTGTAGCATCTGAGATTTAAAGAAAGAATTACAAAGAACAGTCTGTGAATGGATGTGGTATATCTCATATGTGTGTGTGCAGTATGTTCACCATGTCCCAAGTTGAGGTAGTATGGTCCACTGCCTGAGTCAGAAATCTTCTGCCCCCAGTCGACCACCAGGCAACAGAGCACATGACCACATGAACATAGGACAAGGGGAAATGGTTTTAAGCTAAAAGAGGGTAGATTTAGACTAGATATAAGGAAGGAAATGTTTACAATGAGGGTGGTGAAACACTAGCACACGTTGCCCAGAGAAATAGTAGATGCCTCATTCCTGGAAACATTTAAGGTCAGGCTGGATGGGGCTCTGAGCAACCTGATCTAGTTGAAGATGTCCCTGCTCACTGCAGGAGGGTTGGACTAGATGACCTTTAAAGGTCCCTACCGACCCCAACTATTATATGATTCTATGGACATCCAGTGCTTTATTTCCAGATATTTCTTTGAGTTAAGTAGAAAAAAAGTAGTAAGTTTTGAGTGTCTCTGAATAATGTTCTTACTGCTGATGAGCTTCAGTATTTTTCTTGTTTACTAGTACAGCTCACATGAGGGTTTCTTCTCCAGGCTTTGGCTACACATCATATGAGCTACGGAAGAGCCAGAAGATGCTCCAGACTGAGTTTCCCAGTATGTCTTCATGTCCACTGGTGGCTTCACTGTTTCATTGCCAGGCTGTCATGTGGAAAATCTCCACTGCTTTGTGCCTTGGGAAATTTGGTTATTAGTGGCCTCCAAATTCTGCCCATGATGGTCAGGGAAGCCAAACTATGTGATCTGGGGATTACACTAGGCCTGGTGCTTTGAAGGGCTCCATAAAGTGGTTACTGTCCCAACTTCAGTGCAGCACAGCACTTTTTTAGCCAACCAACGTGCTACATTAGCCTTCACAGGACATGACAGACTCTGCTGCTGCACACTGCACAACACTCACACACACAGAAATTTAAGAAAGTGGTTTATTCTTATGCAGAGTAGCTATAAAGAACGCAGAGGGTGATGTAGTGAGACTAGCAGCATTGTAACTGACTGTACAAGAAGTAAACAATGGAGAATCAGGCCCTTGATCTTTCTTGTAACGCTTTGTTGAGCCCAGACTTAGTATCACAATCAACTTTATACTGCACGTGTGTATTAAACTGTTTACTACTCTTTTAAATCTGCTTTCTCCAAGGTAACATTGCAGTAGGTACCATAGGATTTTTAGATACATATCTTTCGGAGATTTTTCCAAATGTCAGGGAAGTTGATATAAATTTCCTTTAAAGTTTGATTGTCTTCCTTCCTTTGATTGAAGTTAAGAATTGTAGACAATGTTTCCAAACAGCTGTGAAACCAATCCAAACTTGCTAGTGAGACAGAAAAGGGGAAAGAGTTGGAAACTGAAATGTCTTGAGATTCTTTTATCAGTGTGGCAAACTCTTTTTGAACTGATATAGTTTGATTTACCTTATCAAATATTTAAAAAGCAGAGTGATAACAAGCTCGTCGCATAGAAATTTTCAAGATTAACAAGTTATCTTAAAACTTTCTGCATTATCTCCACACTTCAGTTCAGCAAGCTTTCTGCATCTGAACATTTTAGAGAAGCTTCAAATAATTTTTAGGGGGATTACTTAAAATTCAGAGCCTGTTACGATGAAGACTAGCTTTTCTGGAATGGTTTTGAAGTGACCAAGTAACCTACTGACTTGCATTACAGCACACAGTTCATGACATACCATTCTCATGAATCACTGCAATTGCTCTTTCCAGTCATGCCCAAGGCTCTCCTCCTGCCTACCCTCACACCTCTTTCTATACCTCTCACCAGGAGCTGCTTTTATGACCCTGATTCACGCAAGACACCATCTAACAAACCCTTTCCCAGCATTTGGGGAGTGGTGGTTTCTCTTGTCTGAGCTCATACACGTCCTTTGAGACAGTAGGAATCCTAAGAGCCTTCTAACAGGGGGTAGGAGTAAAGTATACTGGGCTCATCATTTGCTATGCTAACACCTCCTTCCCCCACTTTTCTTGTTGTTGTTTGTTAGTGTTTTGTGTACTGCTCTTTGAATTGTAAGATTTCAAGGGAAATCAAGACAGGTTCTCACTCTCTGTTTATTTGGAGACTACCAGGGCAGGGCTGTGGTCTTGGTGGCGTTTGTGATAATGAGTGGCTTGGTGTTTGGGGGTATTTTAAGGGATGTAGCTAGGCATTGAGGGTATTTCAGAGGATATAGTAGACATGGGTGCTGCACTATAATCCCTCTTAACAGAGGACTGCAGAAGCAGGGGCCATTGCAATACTTTCTCCTCAACACTCATTTTAGCTCAGTTCTTAATAAATGAGCTAGCTTAGGTGTAAGGGTCCACAGCTTCTATTTATACTGCTCTTGAAAAGGAGTGGCTTTTTTTTTTGCCTTGATGAATATCCAAGACAAATTAACATGCCAAAGATTTTATTTGGGATGGTCCAGGTTCTACCAGGCCAAACTGGGCTGTGTGGTCACCCAGTATAAAGCAAAGAAAGATCCTCCTGAGTAGATTATGTTTAATTATGTTAAGTAAACATAGTATATTGCATTTGATATAAATGTCTAACACATGGAAGAACTGATAATGTCTTTTCTTTCTTCTCTGTCTTGATTTCAGGTAGATGTGAAATCTGCATTGCACAAAAATGTTCCTTCTTTTTTTTTCCTGAAAATGGCTGAGGGTGTAATGGTGAGAGCAGGAAGAAGAGTTATCTCAGAGAAATATGTGTTTCTTTCAGTATTCTTCTGGTATGGTCTGTAGTCACTTTGCTGGGCCCAGTGTCTGTGCCTGTTTGCTGACTCAGCATGCTGCTCAGGACAGGATGTGCATCTCAATTAGAATGTTTTAATGAAATTAATAGCACTGATATAGCTGCATGGTCAAGTGCCATAAAAAGTAGAGTCTGTGAGCCCTTTCAAAGCAACAGAAAGGGGAATATGGCAGGTTTGCTTCTAACTAAAGAAAAGGTTGAGAAGATGACTAGAACAATGTGCTATGCAGGCAGGAGGAAACCAGCACATGCTTTCTGGCAGTGTGTATGGGGAAGGATGTTTGGTCAGATGCTACAAAAAAACCACAGAACATTCCTAGCTGTCGGCCACAAGATGCTTTTGGGAATGGTGGGAAGAGGTGGTATTGCCCTCAGGAGGCTCTGAATCTTTGCAGCAATGATCACTCAGGGCTTTGGACTCGAGCAGTTATCACCTCTCTCTGGCTGGAGGAGGACTGTAGCTCTAGGTAAGAGGAGATTCAAAATGCAGTGGCTGAGAGTTGGGGCTTTTACATAGTTCATTACTATGTCTTAGTAATAAAGGCAGACCTACTGCCAAACTCATGCTTAGAAAGTCCATGTGATGTCTCTTGACCCTACCAAGAGACTTCCATGTCCTGTATTTGTTCTGGCTATCAGACATGTTTTAAGCATTCAACTTCCATTCTCACCTGTCAAATAGGTTGTGTTCACGTGTGGGGCTACCTCTGCTATGCAGTAGAACATTCAACCCAGTCTTAGAACTTGTACGAGGACTTCCCATCTAGACCTTGCACTTCACAAGAATAGGCTGGCAATGCTAACTCAGTTTTACAAAGGAGAGGCCAAACTGGAGCACAGCACTGTAATTTGCTAAGGGTGAGCAGCAGTGCAGAGGCAGAGACTTGGTCTCCTCCCACTCATGTCCCAGTCTCTGCAGAAGTCATCTTCTCCGATATAACACAGAAACAATTGAAAGAGAAACTGGTGGAGGCAGAATGGCTAAAGAAGCAATGCTGGATTTGCAAAGAGGATTCTGGGTTTGTTTATCCTGTCTGCTGTGTGGAGAGTAGAAAGCCCAGCCACACTCTGTGCCGTAGCTCATGCCTTGACACCCCATTTGGATGGGTTGGGAATGGAGCTCTGAATGCTGGCATTGTTTCCCAGCAGAAATCCTGAGCTTGGCTTTTCCTGAACATGGCATGGATGCTTTGAGCACATGCTGCAGGCGAGCTGCCACCAGCTTGGTGTACAGAAAGCTGAGGTGTCAGATGGCTCGTGCTGCTTAACCCAGGGCTCAAAACCGTGCTTCAATGAAAAGTGCAGAAAAGTGACTCAGAAGAGGTGAAGGAAAAGATGATAATTTGAATGGACAGAATCACTATTCCACCATCCTTCCTTTCCCCCATTCATCAGCCCTGCACTCTCTTAAAGGGAGTGGGCTTGTGGACACCTTGAAGGACATTTGCAAATACACACACACACCCCCCCGCAACCCCTCACATTTCTTTTTATTTGCCTCACTTCTACCTGTAACAAAAAAATGTCCCCGCTATGGTCAGACTTTGTGTTGTTTGACTTAAGCATGGATCACAGTGATGAGGGCTTGCCAACGGCCTCTTGTTGCTGCTGGGGTAAAGAGAAAACTCAACAGACTAAGCAAGATGATCTAAATACTAATAAAGTCTAAGGGTGATTGGAAGGAGTGGAAATGGGAAAGCCCACAATCCAAGTAATTAAGCTGTAAAGCCCACGGGGGAAGGGCTGTCACCAAGTCATCTGATGTGGGATGAAGACCAAATCACGGTGTTATTCTTTGTGTCTTAATCCCCTCCTCTGCTCCCCAGCATGTTCTTATTTCCCTATGAAGTCTTTATACGAAAGGTGGAAAAAAAAATATTTAAAAAAATCTTGAAGGATAAATCTTGTACTTCAGAGCACTGAACAGCTGGTACTTTAAAGCACAGAACAGCAGTTTAGTGATTAATTTACCTCTTTAAAATGCTGAACAATCAGATGCAATAAAATATAAAATTTTATTTTGTATGGCCTCCTTCAAACCGACTGTAAGCTGGAGATCTTTCTAAAGTTAAAGTGCAGCTACAGAGTTAAATAATCAGCAACAGCAGAAGGGAGAGGTATAAAGAGAGATGTGCAAGCAATAAAAAGATCAGCTCTTCGGGAACCCCCGCTCCAGTCCATTGAATTTTACTGAAAGCAAGTAGCCTTTGCGATAATTTTTACATATTGATGGATTTTTGCCTGGCATGCCCTTTCCCTCTCCTACCATCTTAGAGCAGCATCTCCATGCTGCTTCTGCAGCTGCTGTTGACACTCCCTGGCGGCATCAGCACGTAGCTGATAGGGCTACAGGCTATCTTCCACCGGAGAGTTGCTAGTCCTCCCCTCTGCCTCTCCCCCAACCTTGTCATTAAATGTTACCTTCGGTGGCTGGTTGCCCTGGGTACCACCACCAAAGGGGATGCTGCCCTTTTGGCCTATTGCCCCAGACAGAGAATTCCAGCAACCTGCTGTATATTTGCATCTGCCATTTGTGACCTCTCTGGAGACACCGAGGAATGAAGTTCAGTCCTCTTGCATAGATAGCTGTGACTGACGTGCCAGGAAAAAAGAGTGTGTGTGTGTGAGAGTGTGTGCACGTGTGTGTGTGTACAGAGGGCAGAGATAAGAAAGGCGGAGGGGAAATCAGACAGATAATGATTTTGGTTATAGGGAGAATTGCATTAGTGTGAGGCATACGTGGGCAAATTCATCCCTGGTGTAACATTGCTGAGCTCCCGGAGACAACATTGGGGAATCATTTTGCCCATGAAAATACGGAGCCAGTCTACCCTCGTTTGTCAAGTGCAGCACAAAGCAAAGACATAAAAAGCCCTGTCTGGGGTGGAGGGTGAGGGTTCTGCATGTTATGGGAACCCTTCACATCTGCAGCATTTGGGTGTCCTGAAGTAACGCTCTGCCTGTCTTGGCGTTCTTCTTCTTCCACTGGGTAATAATAAGGGAGTTAGCAGACAGATGCTAAACCCACTCTTACTGCATTTAGCATTTCAGAATAATGAATAGATTTGCAAATGATGTTTCAAGGCCTCTTCTTTTTCAAACAATGGCATCGCTAATGTTCCCAGCTCCTTTGACTTTGCAATTGTCTTTTTCAAACAGTAAAATGTTACAATTACCTTTCTAGGGAGGGCAGTGGGGAAATGTGATTTCTAAGTAATTTCAAGAAATGCTTTTTATAGGGAGAAGTATGTGCTGATAAACTACTTGCCTAAACTCCCTGTTGAGTTGCACTGTGCTGGTGTCATGGCTCTGAATTTACACCCGTATAACTAGGGAGTTGCCCTCCTAATTTCCATGGAGTGATATCTTCCCTGGTGGGCTTTTACCTCAGTGCTGATGAGCTCAAGACTCTGGTCCTGAGACCACCAAGCAAGGCTGCTGGCCTAGCACACGGTGTAGAATTTGCCTGAACGTATTCTGCCTGAAAATCTTGACGAATCTTGTTGCAGGGATTTGAAGGTCACCCTCCCTAGAGCAAAGTGTACGATTCTGCAGCCAGCAGTTGCAAAGGCACCTTGTGTTTTTCAAAACCCGAGCAGTGCTTGCTTCTTTTGTGCTCTCTCTCCACTAACCGATCTTTAATATGGAGCTAATTCTGACTACACTGCAGTACAATACCACGAAATCGCATTAGGCAGTGCAAGGAGACTCACCACCCCTTCAAGCGTGAGAAACTCTTGATTGCTTCCCCGAAGCATTAATGAGCCCGCGTGGGCTGGGCGTGATGGAGAGTGGCCGGGGCGAACTTAACCATGCCGTGCCGTGCCGTGCCGGGAGGAAGGGGCTCGGGCTGCTCCTTCTTCGGGGGAGGAGAGAGAAGAGGAGCCGCTGGATATTGACCTGCCGTAAGGCCGGGCTAGCTTGCTTTTCCACTCGCATACCAGCACCCTTGTAAATGCCCCAGCGCTGAGCCAAAAGGCGGTAAGGGCAGGAGAGGGCAGCGTTTACTCCCCGCAGCCGGCGGTACGGAGCCCCGGGCGGTCTGCCCGCCCAGCCGCCGCCTGCCCCAGGCTGCCCTGCCCGCCCAGCCGCCGGTCTCGGGTAGACCTGGCCGCCCACTGAGCGCTCTGCCCGACAAAGCGGCGCGCCCCCGCTCCTTCCTTCTCTGGGCCCCTCCCGCGCCGCTCCGGGGCTGCGCGGAGCGGAAAGCCGTGGTTTATCGCGCCTCTGCGTGAGCCAGAGTGAAAGGTCGCGGCAAAGGTGGGACGTTTTAATGATTGGTTGGCACAAGGCAGTGCTTATCTCTTTAAGAAATGGAAATGAGGTCTAATTAGCATATACTGGTTGCAATTAGCATATAAGTCCCGTTCGGGGACTTGGAGGAAGGAAAAGGACCAGACAGCAACTTAATGGGATTTTATTAGATGAAATTAGCCACCACTGAACAGTCATAAAAATATCTAAATTATTAGTAGCTCTGCAATTTATTGTGAGTGCTTCCCGGACATGCTAATATCTATTGGGTCTGCATCGTGCCTGCTAATCACAAAAACAAACTGCGGGACAAGTATAATCTATCTGCCGTACATTGTTATGCTATTGTAGGCACAATGTGACAGCTTTATATGGATATGTATGTGTGTGGCTTGGTTTGAGGGGTACATTTTTGCTAATGCCTTATGAGTTATGCAAATTGGATATGTTCGAGCAAAAATGACAAACTGGTCTCTAGAGAAACAATCTCACCTATAATATATGGGGGGAGGGGGTGGGGAGGAGAGGAAGCTGAAGCATACAGCTTTTGTTGAGTCAGAATGAAATGCAAAACCCCTATAGTCATGGCAATCACATGCATTCAGAGGCCAGAAGAAAAGCCCTTCTGTATAAGATGGTGATCTCTAGAGACAAAAAGGATATTGAAAATACACTCAGATATACGTATTTTTAACACATCCTTGTTTTCCTTCATCCTCGCACAGGTAAGATGTTCTTTTTAATGAGCACCAGCTACAATATCCACTTTAGGTGGAGTCCAGTTATTGTCTCTTTTTCCAAATGTGACTAGCAGGGGAATGAGTGCTGTGAAGTGAGGTGGTAAAGAATCAGCATTTTGGATTTATAGTGAGAGGTCAGGCAGACTGACCCAAGATAGGGTCTTACAGAAAGGACAAAACCAGGACAGTTTGCTATAAAGACAGGAAAAAAATACCAATGATAAGAATAATTATACCACTCTAGCCCAGCTCCTTGGTCAGTGTTTGAAGAAAGAAGTTCCTCCAAGCCTTTTCTATTGAACATGTACCAACATAGGACTTCTGGGCTGGGTCCAGCAGAAACTTAGCTAACCGGGAGGTGTGCATGCGGTGGCACTGGCAATGGGATGACACCAATTATTATCCTCCTTGTCTTTTTATGAAACCAAGTGGAATTATCCCATTGCCAGGACCAGCATGAGCTATTGACACCTGGTCATGGCTGTTTTCACTGCAAGAAGGACCAAAGGACAATCCAGGGGAATGCTGTAATAATGCACCCTTTAAGGGTCTGGTTCCTTGTGTTAATTTGTAAGTGGTGTGTTTTGTCATACTGCGTCTGCAAGAAACTCCATGAAAAAGGTCAAGTTTGTCTCAGATTGGCAAAAGAATTGTAGAGACTAATTTAATACAAGCTATTAAGGTTAAAAAAAATAGATAAAAGTAATTTTAAATGGTTGCTATAGCCTATATGGCCTCCCATTTTGGAGTAGGGTTTGGAACAACTTCTGCATTTCATCTGTTTGATATGTTCAGAGCATGGTGAGTGTCTCTGAAATGTTGACTGTGGTGCCTGATGAGGAGCCCAATTTGCATATTCTCAATTTAATCTAAAGTAGGTGCTAATTGATTACCTCTGAATGTCAGCACGCTCTGATTATCTGTTCAAGATGCTCTGGAAAGGAAAAAAAACTACAACCCTGAGCTGCAAGTGGGAAGGGGGGTTTGAATTCAGTATGCCGTGGAAAGACTGTTTACTCTTTTACCTGATATTATATAAAGTTTTTAATTATCCAGGCCAGAGGCTGTTGAGTGACTGCTGCTTTGTCATGTCCTTCCAAGGCAAATGAGACAGATACAGGATTGTCCTTGATTTCTGTCCTGGATGATTTTTCTCAAACTAGACATCTCTTCTACAGGATTTTTCTCATCTCCTCCCAACCCTGTCCTTAACAGCTTCAGACTTCAACACTGAATTTCTCCTCCCTGACTTTGAAGGCACAGTATAGAGAAGGAAGGTCAGGCTTACATTTAATATACCATGCTGGATTTCAGATGAGCTGTGAATTTCAGCAGTGGTGTGATCTCTGAATTTGGGACTGGGAGGAAAGCAGTCTGTAGCTGATCCTAGCTCTGCATGCAACTTGGGCCAAATCCCATACCCTCTTGAAATCTCAGATACCTCTCTCATGACTTGACTACTCTTTGTAGGCAGCCTCTTCTTTGTAGGCAGCCTCTTCTTTGTAGGCAGCAAGGACCATCTCTCACTATGTAGTTGTACAGGGTTTATCATAAGGAAGCCTTGACACATAGGCTGATGTAATATTACTAATCAGACATTCCCAGTCAGGTGCATTACAGCTTTTTACTCTCACACCTCCTACATTATTTTGGGACTCTACCTTTGCTGAGACATGAGCTTCTGGGGTTGTCGTGTTTGGTTTTGGTGCGCTTTCTTATCTGGGTACTGAGCCCAGCTTTACTTTGTTCACATACTTTGTAGCACACTAGATTCTGTACCTGGAGGTAGGTATCTATCTATTATTTAAATAAATACCTACACTCTGCATGAGGAATAACTCAACATGAACAAAAATTTTAAATGTGGTGAGAAAATGCTCTCCTACCGTTTCTTTTTTTTTTTTCTTTTTGTTTCCGTTTTGTGGCTGGATACAATTAAGTAGCAAATTGATGCTGCTTTGGATCACGATAGGATTAATCAACAGCACTCTAGCAAGGCCATTTTTTCCTGGCTTAGTCTTGGTATGTGGGGCTATTTCCCCAGCAGAAGTACCTTCCAGTTTCAATCCTGTCATGCAGAAAGCTTTTTCTTCTTGTATACTCTCCCCCTGTGGTTTCCACGGGAGCTCTGCCCTCCAGCTTTTCCAATTCAGCACTCCCGGTATGAACTTGTGTGTCTGGAAGGCTGCCCGGGTATGGGGAGTTGATGCAGCAGCCAATGCCATGTGGAAGTGTTGTGGTTTTTTTTCTTTTAAGCAGTTTATCTACATTAGACTGCCCAGCTCCTGTTATGCATCTCTGATACAGATAAAGGACTGTGTAAGAAATGCTGTCATTAAGAAATTTCCCTTTTTATTAGTGCTGTTTAGGTCTGAATTCTTGGATGCTGTTTAGTTATGCCAAATAGTGGCTCTAAACTATTTAGATTTTTTTTTTTAATCCTGCAGGGTTTTTTTTAAATCCTGCAGTACTTTGGCCTCCTCCCATGCATGCATTTCTGATGCACTTTGGTCTGTCCCAAACACTTGCCTCCCTGCTTCCAGATCCTTCCGGTCTCCCCTAAATGGACCAACCCATGTTGTCTAGTGCCCAGCAGAAGTATTGCTGCATCCCAAAGCCCAGCAAAGTCAGCCCTGATCCTGTCCAGAGCTGTCCCACAAATCTCCCCAGGGGCAGGTTTTCACACACCCTGTCTCTACCTCACTGCCTGTCATCCCCTCCCATTTGCTTCCCCAGCTCCCTGTCACCCTGACATACTTCTGGGTGTCCTGGGGACCTGTTCCCTCTCACCCCCGTCCTAGCCAGCAGGGCTGGGCTGTCCCCTGGGGAGATGAAATGCAGACATGCCTGCAATAGTTTTGTTCCTGTCCCTGCTCAGCTCCGCAGACGAGGAGGACAAGCCAGCCCTCACAAGGAGGGTATACCTCCACCCCAGCTCTAGCCTTTGGCCCTGCTCTCCACTGGCTTCCAGTAACACAAAGCCAACAGCCAGCAGAGTTGGGGGAGCCAGGAGAAGAGGAGAGGTGAAGGCTTGGTAGCTTTTCCCCAGCACTTGTCCCTTCCTCTGCCCATCTTCAGCCCTGTGCCTGCTCTCCTAGGTGACCTGCCCCCAGTCTGAGACCTTTGTCCTTAGAGGGACCCCAGAGAAGGACACACTATCCCAGCAACCCTGGGCACAAGAGCAGAATCGCTGGGTGGTCTGGAGAAGCCCTCGTGCTTCCCCGTGCTCCTGACCGTGAGCAGCGTGTTGCGAGGTTATGTGTCCCACGCAGATGGCCACTGTTCATACACAGCAGAAAGGTGCAAGATGTTTTCTAAAGATGTTTCAATACCTCCCTTCTGGATCTTATTCCCCTTCAGCAGAGACATATACCCAAGCCCTATGGATCAGGGATCAACCTTGGCAGGCACTGGAGGAGCTTGGCTTGGCCCAGCTGTTCCTTCATGCTACCTGCATGAAGGGCATCCTGCCTCTCTCCATTTCCTCCCTTTGGCTGGGCAATGAGACACTCCATGTCTCCATGCACTGTCCTGCCTTTCCTCACTTTTCATTTCCATCCTTCTTCTCTGCCATCGTCTCCCGATTGCCTTTATGCCTGGGCACGAGGCTGCCCTTCCCTCAGCCTCCTCAACCTTCCCGTCTCCCCTGCACAGTCCTGGCCGTCCCCTCTCCTCTCCCATGGGCACCTCCCCAAAGCCTTCTCTCCTGTTTGGGCCCCTTTGTTCTTTATGGCTGTCTGTCAGCTAGGCCTTCATTTTGAAAGCAAATCAAAGGCAGTCTGTTGTGAGAAAATGGAGAAGTGGTGAAATGACTGGGGATAGGAGGAAGCTGGGATTAGAAAACCCCGCTTTTGTACTCTTTTTCTTTTTCTGGTTTTGGTGGAGGTAGTACCAGAGTAGTAAACTGTGCAAATTCTTCTTTTCTCATCCTAGGAAAGGCTGGTTCCTGTTTTATCGCAGAGAAAAACATTCCAGCAGAAATGTGAGCATGCTATATATTTTGCTTGTAATATGCTGCATTAGAAAAATTAATACAAATTTCAATGCCAAGCTGAAGATTCCAACAGAACGTTAGTCAGGAATTGCTGGAAAGCATAATTAATAATTAGTTATTATCCTATAACTATCACAATAATTAATGTGTGGTGTTTCGCTTCACTAGTTTTTTTCAAAATATTTGATTATTTCTGCCTTGGCGGTGCGAATTTCAGGTGGTGAAAATGAGTTGCTTTGCACCGGGCGATCTCCTGAATATGCAATGAAGAAACCCGCAGCAGGCAGGAGCCCCAGCCAAGGCGGAAGATGAGACGGTGAGCTGGGAAACAAAGGTGAAGGAGAGAGGCAATGAAAGCGAAGCGTTTCGTACAATAGCTAAAATACAAATCTCTGGAGACTTAAAGATGTTGCATGAACATCAATTTCGCATGCCTATTGTCTGAGTGGTATTAGCGCACGTCGGACTCACCACCCCCCTTCCTCTGAGCGAGGGGAGCGTCGTGGCAAATCAGGAAATAGCATAATTGAATCAGCTCCAGCACATGACAGGGCTTAAAACCCGCCTGGACGAGGCACTGAAATGACCACATATCACAAGCACCTTGGCATCCCGCCTTCCCCACCCTTTCCCCCCCCCCCCCACCCCCCGCCAAATTACTTCTGTGAGTAAAGCAAGCAAGATTTAAGCCGCAGCAGGAGATGGTCTAGTCGTGGATTTCATTAGTGGTCTCTTTTGCCATCGGAGAGACTTTATGGCTAAGAAGCTGGATGAAACAGCTTTCTAGAAACTTCTTCAGAGAACAGACAGCTAAACAAGTATGAGTCATGCTTATACTGTTTATGGAGAGCTTATTTTTTCCCTAGGAATAAAACAAAATGCCAGTAGTTTACCACTGTTTGCAGCATGAGATAACACATGAGAGTCAGAACGTGCTGCCATGGGTCAGAGAGGCAGTTCCCATCCCTCCCTCCCCCTTCGCCCCTACATAAAAGTTGACAATTAGTTTTTACTGCACATACATGAAGGGAGATACATGCTTTGGCCTCTATGTGAGAGCAATAATTCTCTTAAATTGATGTGTCAGCGAACTAAAACTCAATATTTTTTTCACACAGTGTATTTTGCAGTCAGAGGACCTTCACTAATCGGAATAAAGCAATTTGGCTCCCTGTCATTGCTCACTGAAAACATATGAGCTGGTTGGCATGTATGGCCTCCTAGATTTATCAGTGTCTCCCATCTAGTGCATGGGAGGTTCAGGGCTGCAGCTCAGAGAGGAGTGAATTTTTATGAATGTTTTTTTCCCCTCCCTCAGAATTCCCAGAGCTAGATTTATTCCTTAGTTTCAGAAATATTTTATTTATTGTCCATATACCATATCCTCTTTAGGTCAAATCAAAGTCATGTTTTACATTTTTTATTTGTATTACTATGTCTTTATCACTTTGTTCATTAAAATAAAAAGTGCAACAACCCAAAATCTGAGAGAGGTACTGTTCTCATACCTCTACTTTCCTTTTTTTTTTGATTTATTTTTGAGAGTGCTGTGATATGAACATACACAGCTGTCCTTTCAGAGGGACCTGTATAAAATGGATTTGCTGCATCTTGCGTCAAGTTCACCAAAGGCCATCTTTGGTGTCATGTCTTTGTCATGTCTCTGAGGGAATCACCAACATCTGCCACACCCTTTCTTTGTAACTGGAGGTGTGGTACGGTGACAGCAGTGGGATCCCAGCGCATTTTTCTGGTTGATGTTATCTGAAGGCTGAGAAACATTCTTCTACACAAAAGCACAGTGTAGGAGCTGGCAAAGAAAGATCTCTGGAGCTGCAGGAGAAGCGAGAGAGACTACAGGGCAGAGTCAGTGAGGTAAAAGGGCATATTCTGCTGTAATCGAGCTGTAAAGGCTATCTGTTAAACCATGCCTATCCTACCTACCCTGGCAGAGCACCAGTGTAAGCTGCACCAGTTCAGCTTGGAGGGGAAGGTGAGGACTCCCTCAGAGACATGGAGAAGATATGTTAATCATGGATGAAAAAACTTTTCAATATATGCATTTGAGGAGTTAGCTTCTTGCCAACTACTGTCCTAAAACCCCCTCTTCTCTTAGCCTTTCTCACCTGAAATTAGAAGTACTTTGGAGGCTGGCAGCCCAGCTGGCTTGGCAAAAGGCATGTGGGCACTGCTGTCCTTCTGGTTATGGACTTCAATCTGTCCACATGGTTGTGAGGACATCAGCTGCCTCTTGACTCATGCACGAGGCTTGACCATCCAGGCCAAGCCTTCAGCTAGGACATGGCAGCTTGGTAAGTGGCATCTCTAACAGCTCTAACAAAAGAGACATGACTTCTGTGCTGAAGAAGGAAGGGGTCTGTTCTGTGCATCCCTTTCAGTCTTTCCTCAGGGGTGACATGCTGGTCTCAGCAGCCAGGGGAGGACATATTATCTTTGGCTTCTTCTGCCTTTATTCCCATCTACCCTTGGCATGTTCTGGGAGGAATGCTAAGAGGATTGGTTAATAACCAGAGAAAAATGTCCCAAGCCTTTGGAAGTCCATTTATCCTTTTAATCACACTCTCTTTAATGAGCTATATTTTTCTTACTTATCATTTCCTTTGTTCATGCCCATTACGGTGTTATTCACAATTTTAGCTCAAACAATACCTCTTAAATAAGAGGATAATATTAAGTGCATCAGCACAAGGAGGGGAAGCTGCTTTTAAAAAGTGAAAGTGCTGCTTGATTTCCACTTTCAAAGCATTTAATTTCACCTGGTCCACACTTTTAATATTTTCCAATAAAATAACTAGATGGGGGCACATTAAAATGGTCTCAGTTGAGCTGTTTTAATAAAAGGAGAAAGTTTAAAGAGCTCGGCCATGGATGAAAAGCTATTTAAAGTAAGCAGGTTGGATATTTCTGGTATGGATGCATGAGTTATCTGTCTCCACCTCTAATTAAAAGGTCTGTATTGTTCAGTTCTACAACACTCCACATGATAGACATATTAAAGACCCAAGAGACCACCATGTTGTCCTGTGCTGTGTCTCACTCTCATAGTGGCCCCGTACATCTGTAACTGATCCTGCCTGCATTCCTGAGCAACTTGGTGATTCGATCTTTGCACCTCACAGTCCTGCCAGCCTGGCAGGGCAGTTGCAGCCTTTGAAAGTGAATTATCCTGGGTAACACTGAGCTCCTGGAAAAATGATGCAGTCTTTTTGCAGCATAGGTGGAAATACAGTGTCCAGAACTGGGAACAGCATTAGTGATATGAAGAAAACTCGCTTCATTCTACATTCTTCCATGAAAAATTTTCCCATTGGCATTTCAGGGGCTGGACTACACCACAGAAAAAGCAATTGTGTGCTTTTCCTGAAGTTGTTGGCCTACCAGAACTAGCAGGGAGCTGGCTTTGCTTCAATGGGGAGCAGGCATGACTCTTTACCTGAGCAATTCCTAGTCTGTGGGCTTCCGCTAAAAATCAAGTGAAAAAGTGTGCTAATAGACTGAATATCCACATTAAATACTCATGCATCAGCCTTGGTGCTAACTGTGACTTGCAACCCCAAAATCCTTTGTAACATAGTACCACGTTTGTAAGTTATGAAACTGATAGAATGCTCTCTGACAATTTTCATCTCTAAAAAAAGGGAAACCAAAAATGGTCTCTCTTTCTTTTTGAAAACCTGGCTTAATTAGGCTGCAAGTAATGAACAGGCAGCTTTCTATTTGCCATGTGTACAAACAGGTGGAAAGGGTATGGAAGTGTTTTAAAATATGAACGTCACAAAGCGTGGAGGCATGGGTTTTGCTGAACTTGGTCAGGCAGAGTAATATGTGAGTGACTATAAACCTGGGTGGAATTCCCTTAAGAATTTGACAGCAAATATGGCTTTCACAAAGGGTTTCTTGGTGAGGGAGAGTTTTCAAATGCCCCCCCAAAATGATCCCTTTTCTTCTATGTAAACAGCCAGTGCAAAGCATGATGCTGTTTGTAAGTGATGAGACATCCATCATGTAACTTCATAGAAGCAGTATTACTATTCTTATAAAATGCAGTTACTGTCTAGAAGGAATATTCTGATGGCAACAGCAGCATTAGAATTCTTCCTACACAAAGATCTAATTAATTCTGGCATCAAATAAGAAGTATGGGTACTTAACTGTTTTAAAACCCATTTCACAGCTAGGTGTTGGAGCAAGTAGGACTGTGTGCATAAGTGATATTATGGAAAGAAAGGTCAAGTGACTTGTGTGAGTTTAGACAACCAAGGGAGCGGCAGAGACAAGTGTTTAGACAATCTCAGATTCCAGGTAGATCTTCTGTTTATTAGATCGTATTAGATCTTGAAGGCTATGTGGATATTGGTATGCTTTTATTGGCCATTTCAACTGCATGTTATTTCCCCATGGTTTCTAATCTAATCCTTTAAGGCCAACATTTATTGACAAAGATTATAACAACGTACAACAGATTACATTTTAATGGAGGATTCCAAAGTAATGAGGTATATTTTCCTCTGCTGCCTCTAGTCTCATGGCTTCCAGTGCAATCTCATCTAGAATAAGGACAATGGAAATGTTAACAGACAAAATGTTGATGGGATTTTTCACCACACCATCAAGTAGCAGTGTCATATACGTTTTTCTGTGTTGGCGTCTTTGAGAAGAGCTGCACTGGTGTGGGAAACTGAGAGAAAATGCCTTTGAAAGGGTTGCAGGAGGGAGTGGAGGGAGAGAAAAGGCAGAATCACAGAATGGTTGAAGCAGGAAGGCACCTCTAGAGATTGTCCAGGCCCAGCTCCCTTGGTGAAAGCAGAGTCACCTCAAGCAGGTTGCTCAGAGCATTTCCAGTCAGGTTTGGAATATCTCCAGGGATGGAGACTCCACAAACTCTCTGAATAACCTGCTGCAGTGTTCAACCACCCTTAAAGTAAAAATTTTTTTTCTTATGTTTAAATGGAATTTCTCTCTTGTCCACACTACCCTGCAACCCTTGCTTGCTGTCCTGTTCCACCACTTCCCCACTTGATTGCAGATAATCATCTCTCTCCCATGCCAGCCCTAGTATAAAGCTCTCTTCACCAGGTTGGCCAGCCTATTGACAAAGATGCTTTGTCCCACTTGACCGGGTGGATCCCATATCTTCCTACCAGTCCTCAATCCTGAAAGAGGGCTCCCATCATCATAAAAGCTGAATCTCTGTTATTGAAGTTAGCTGCGTAACCAGAGGTTGACACACAGAATCTATCCATTCCTCCTCAAAACCTTCCTCCAGGTTTTCCCTGGCCATACACTGGTGCCTACACTGAAGAGCAGCAGGTGTAATAACCAGAGGGTCTGAAAAGCCTCAACAGTGTCTCTACAACATCCTGTATCCAAGGCCTGAGCAAACAGCAAACCTCCCTAGATCATGGATCAGGTTGGAAAGTGGGTACCTCTCTTCCCTGAAGCAGGGAGTCACCCACTACTGTCACTCATAGCTTCTTTCTGGTGCTTCTGGGTAGCTCAGGCTCAGCCAGCTCAGATGCTTCAGTGGACACAGCTTCCACCCTTTCAACTGCCACCTCTACACTGACCCTCCTCTGAAGGTGCAGGTCTGTGAGTGGAGCAGAAGTCTTCCTCTTGGTAACAGAAGTCACCAGCTCCCAGCCTTTGCTGTTACAGGAATCTCTTATTTCACAGCCCCCTAAGAACAGACTCAGCCTGTGCCTGCTTTGGAACAGTTGCGGATTTGGGCCATTTTATCTGCAGGGTCCCAGAGAAGATCCAGTCACTCTACTTTTCATCATTTCCAAAGCCGCACAGGACCTCCTCCTGCAGCTTCTTTACTTGGTAGCACAGATCCCCTACTAGTGCATGCTTTCTGCAAGCAAGGAGACCATCACCCCTGACCTTCAGCAGGAAGTCTCAGGCACCTTCAGCAGGAAGTCTCAGGCACCCCTGCAGCCCCAGGCCTGCAGAGCCACATCCTCCTCAGGGATTTGGTCTTGGTTAGTGCCTCAGATGTGCCAGAGGCGGCTGCTTCAGGGGGTGCAGGGGTCCATGCCCTGTGGCATGGCACCACTGTTGCTGAGCAAGGAACACTGTCCCCAGCAGAGATTCTGGCCCCCTTCTGCACAGACTGCTGGGCAAACACCTGCTCTGCTGAAATTCAGCTGCTGGTGGGACATAGCACAGTTTAACTAAGTCTAGTGACACTTGGTAATGGACCTCAGCAGTCTCCAGGGTGAAACAGCAACCACAACGGCAGAATGCTCCCCATGTTTTTCCTTCACATGATATGAAGCAAGTAATCTCATGAACTCCAGCAGACAGCCACTGAGTTTGGGAGTCTTTTCTCTTGTGTCATCCATCTATCCTGCTGACGAGAAACTACTGCAAAGCAACCAATGTCACTTCCTGTAGCCCTTGAATTTTCCAAGGCAGCCTCTCCTCCATCTGGTGCCTGCCTCATGCTGCTTAGTTTGTGATCTCATGAAATCACAGATGCAGGCAGTGTGATTGTTCCTTGAGATGCAACTTCAAGACTAGGGAGGGCACTAGCCTCTCTTGTATTTTCTCCATATTCCTAGTTGCCTTAGTTCTTTGCTCCATTTAGTGATGTGAAAGGTAGAAATGGAAGTGCTTTGAACAAGTCCCAGGGGCTTCAGAACAGAAAAAGGAATATATCTGAGAAATGGACGAGTATCTGAGAAGAGAGGAGTTATCAGCATGAGAGACCTCAAGCTGAGTGACTGAGAGTTGACATTCCTTCTATTTATTTATAAAATTTGTAACTGTGGAAATTAGCCTTAGAAGCTGTAGACCTATTACTGTTAGTTTTATCATCCTTCTAAGACATACCCTGAGGCATTCCTGGAGATTGAATCCTATTGTACTTTGCAATAAGCCCATAATTGATTATGCTATGGAGCTTTAATATGGGTTGAGAAATGGAATACAGAGTAAATACATTCAGAATTTTGCTAGCAGGCCAAATTTAAAACTGGGTTTCTGAACCTACCAGGATTATTCCTTCTCAACTAATGATTTCATTTGAACCAGCCACCCTGAGAGGTGCAAGTGTGTGAGTAAGTCTTTCTGCTGTAAGTCTATCTGCTTGCTGGGCTTCTTTAAATAAGTTTATCCTGTCTACTTCACCTGTAAGTTTGTAAAGATAAAATTAGATTCTAGCTTTATTCATTATAGGACATTTTAGGTCCTGCCTGCTGCTTCCTTGAGTAATACTTCAGATGCCTGTCAACAATGCCATCACATCACAAATTTGCTGATTTCTTTCAGTTCTGAAAAAACAAGAACATTACACCATATTCTCAAAAATGAGGGAGAACTGAAATAGGTGCTGGTGGTAGTTGTCTTTCTACTTCTCAGCTTGAATTATAGCCCATGTAACTTCCTAGTCTTCCTTAGGTGTTTTTTCTAGTTCATTCATTTGATGAAAATCTTTCCTTTCTGAAAGCAGCTTGTTCATTTTGCTCATTAATGAGGGATGAGAGAGTTGTTGGTCTCTTCCTTTCAT
Source organism: Caprimulgus europaeus (assembly GCA_907165065.1). The sequence continues at coordinate 35,833,925 of OU015523.1, read as the reverse complement.
TAGAAAGGTTCCTCTTTCCTTTTCTCAGTTGCTAAGGACTATATTATTTCCTTTGATATGCAGGTGGCTCGTGCTGACTGTAGCTAATTCCAGAGCTTAAAGTGGGCTAACTTGTATATCTAGCGGAAATTGAAGTTTCTTAAAGCACATTGTTTGCTATCTAGGAGGCATTCCAAATAAGCAAACTCAATGATGTTGGTACAAGCAAAAGAAGTGACAGAATCACCACTGTTTTCTGAGCATTTTAATCCTGGTTTTGTTTCTGGACTTGAAATCTCTAAGGCAAAATTTGTTTGTGAGATTCAGTTTTTTAGGGTTGGTTTGAAGTGGAGTTTTTTTGATTCACAATATATATTTATTTGAAAATGCTCCTCATGAAACACTGTTATTGTCTGTGTATGATCTCAAGGGAAACAATAATTAGTTTCGTATTTCCCACTGGAAAAGAATTCTCTCTCTCTCTTTCTCAGTTTCTCTCTTGCTCATCAATAAGTAAAAAACCCCTGGTTATTTCCCCAGAACTGCTACACCAGTGGGTATGGTCCATTAAAATGTGATAGATGAGGATTGTGTGTTCTTATGGCCAACATGCTACTTCTGGTAAAGTCCCCTTTCACATGTTCTTACCAAATGTGATGATACTGTATTTTGGTTCGCTATGATCAGGTAAGATCAACAAATGCAAATTACAGAGAAAAAAATTTCTCATGTCAAACTGGAGAAAGCTGCAATGAAAGAGCAACTTTATTTCATGGTTTGAGCTCTTCCTTACTTAGCTTCACACATGGTATCTCTGGCACATAACATTTCCAGCTGCACATAGGTCAAGATGCAACAATAGACATATGTGGGAAGACAAGACATAGGTCATGAGGACTACCTAAATAAAAAACCTTTTATTTCTTATATTAAAGATATAAGATTCTTATATAAGAATCTTATATTAAAATAAGATTCTTTGGCAAGCATAACAATATTTCATTTGAACCAAGCTTTGGTCCAGCTGGCAAATTGCACTGAACAAAAAGTGAATATTTGGTAAATTTTGTAGGAAAGACCTGTTCCTCCTAACATTGAATTCAAAGTTTGGAAAGGCATACTTAGTGTTATGCAACAAACTTAAACTTTAATGTTATCCTTTCTCACTTTTTATCTGCACTTTCATTGCTCCAGGGAGATCTTGCATGTAAACTACTTAATTTTTACTCTGGCACTGGGATGTTCCTACCTCTGCATACAATAGCTCTCTGCAAAGCTTTGCTGTAAGCATTTCCCAATTTGAAAGCAGCACCCAGAGCTCTTTGAAACAGGAGTAGATGAAGTGATCATTAAAACCTGAGGGTTTCATGTCTGCTAAGGGAGTTTTTATTTCTGATGCAGCAGAGGGTTGACTGCAGAGATTCCAGCAGAAAAGGCTTGGTGGTGTGAGCAAATGCAGATCAAAATGTAAAAAAATTGCCATCTGTTTTGTACAAAGGAAGAACCAGGATTTGGGGGGCAGAGTCTAGCAAAGCTGTTTCTTGTAAACTTTATGGCTTTGCTGGATGGCGTGACAACATGCTGCATGGAGATGAGGCACTCGTGATGTGTGACTGGGCTGAGCACTACTTGAGAAATTGAGCTGGCATTCCCTAGGACAGGTTTCTCCTGGTTTCTTTCATACAGGACCATTTTAACTTTCCAAAAAGTCTTATGTACACCCCCCTGCAGTGATTCTGTTGTTTGATGGTGTTGATGCCTATTACCAAAGTAGATGATCTTCCCCTTCCCACGTTGCCCTTCCAGCATGAGAGGAAAAATAAAGGGCCCCATCAGTTCGTGTCTTGGCATCTTGCTTGTGTAGGGCAGTAATTCCCTACCTTGCAAGAATTCATATAGGGGCAAGAAACTACCGATAGGCTGATAGATGGTACTGCTCTTCCCTGTGGGTGGGAAGCACTGACTCTCAGACCTCAGGTGCTGCAAGCACACACAGGAACATGCACACACATACACACAGTTATCTATGTGCAAATATCTATGTCTGTATTTGAAGTGCACACATTTGGAGGGACAGTGAGTAGCTTTTACTCCTTAATATGTTTTTACATGCATCTCCAAGGATGCTCAACAATGTTCTTTAGACTAGCATCAAAGAGGAGATTTCTTGATTTTGAAAGAGTGGACTTACAGCTAAGAATTTGGTTCTTGTTCTCATTAATAACCTGGCATATTCCACACCCTCCCCTTATTTGTTTGAAGTGGGAAAACAGCGCTGATGAGAACGTCTTTGTTAGAACGATATCTTCCCCCCCTTCCATTGTAATTACTCAGTGTATTTATGAGGTCTTTATTAAGACAAGACAGATTTATTTTCCAGTTGTGCTAAATTGTTTATGGCCTTTTAAAAGTGCACTGTATCCTCAGCATTAGGCTTTCAGTTATCTGCCTGGCAATGATCATAGAATCATAGCATGGTTAGGGTTGGAAGAGACCTTCAAGATCATCTAGTTCCAAGCCCCATCTAATTCCAACCCCTAGTGATGAAGTGTTACATTCTAACAAGTGCGTTAAGATCTTGTCCTGGTGCATATTCTGTGCTATTTGTGGGATGATGGTGACTAGGAGAGACACACAGACATGGAATGGACCAGGTGTGCATATATCTTGATTTTCTGTAAATTGCTCAAACCAGTCCGTGTTGATGGTGACCAGTGATCACTAGCTTCTTTGATAAACTGGACTTCCCAAAGGAGTTTCCTCCTGTTTAGGTGATTAAATCAGGGTCATATTTGCAAAAGAACTCATTGCCAATATGCAAAGATTGCTTGCTTATTTTGGTGCCTGGATGACAGCTGATTCATCCAGTGAGAGAGCTGCTACCAGTCCTATTTCTAGTAAAGTTATTACTTTACTAGGAAGTAGCTTCTAATTGTTATGCAGAGGCTGGAGTGAATTTACTCATTTTAAACATGCTGGTCAGGTTCCTGGGCTTGTGTGCTCTGGCTAGCCTCTGGCTAGCCTGGGAATCCAATACCTTGCCAGCATGCTGCAGCTTTTCCAAGGGAATATGTAAGAGTAATTAACAAAAGCCTCTGACTGCCTACACTAGTGGCATCTGTGCCATTCCAAGCCTCTCATGGCTGATGAAAAATCACTCACAACAGAGGCCAGCAGCCTCAGCAAAGAGGGCCAAGCATGGCTAGGGCTGGGGTCTGGGGTATGTCTTCCTCGGTGGGAGGGGACAGTGCAGCCTAACTCTGCCAACACCTTGAAGTACGATCCAGCCACGGCAGGTGAGCTCCTTAGGAATGGGCAGAGCTGTATCTGAGCTCTCAAGTCATGAAGGGCATCCTGCAACACAGGTGGGAGAAGCAAAACCGTTGTGTGCTAGCATCGCAGTGTCAGCCTGCAAACGCTGCTCATGAGTATTTCCTCCTTTGGGAAAAAAAGGAAAACTTCTGTGCATCATAGAGGAACTTCCTCCTTGTGTCCCTCAGGAAAAGGAGTCCTTTAACTCAGTGACAAGGATGGCAGCAAAAAGAGTCTATGGACTATAGCCCTATGGCCACTTGAAGTTCTCAGCTTAGCTGGTCTTGATGGATTGATGAGATCTGATTTATAACAAGAAAATAAACGCTATTGATGTTTCTCTGCTATGTTTTTTTTTTCTCTCAAACCTTCCAAGAAACAAGGCTATTTTGAATCTTTTCTCCATGTTAATGAAAACAGCCTGAGGATTTTTTCTCACCCAGTTCCACACTTTGCCTTGTCATCGTATTATACAGCAGCACAGCATGGAGAAGAGTTAGAAGAAATTTCACTATGTGAAGAACATGAAGGGAGAGTGACACAGGTTAGAAAGTGTTTATCAAATCAGCTCATTGCCATGGAGGGGGAAGGGAGGCACACAGCCGTTAATTTAGGGAAAGATTATATGTGATTTCCCACTCTGATAGAATGGGGTTTTTGCAGTGTACATTCAATGGTTTCAGGTAAGTGGGTTTTGATTTACAGCAGAGAAAGGAAGAGTGGAGGCCATTGTGTTTAAACCTCATCTGACTAGCAAGTACAGCCATTGATCAGATACTTGTTTCAGCACTAGATTTTGCCTTTTACTTTTCTATGTGTGATTTTCCCTGGCAATGAACCAAAAGAACCTGCTTAGCCAGCTGAGAAGATAGTATCATGCATACCCATATGACTTTCCCTGGGCCCATATTACACAGAGTCTGTGCTATTCATGATGCTGCAGGTGGAGAGAGTTGGGACTATGCTGCCTTCTCAGCTCTTGTGTCCAAACTATGGAGGAAAAAAAGCAGCCAAAGAGGGATCTCTTCCATGACACTGGCAAGAGCTCCAGCTTTTTATAGCTGTCATCCTGATGGGGAGTTAATGCCAGCTTGCGATTACTTAGGGTATCGTATTTATGGCAAAGTGACATATGAAGCAATACTTGACACCTCTTAGTTTGTCAGTAAGATAACTGAGATCCTTAAGATCTCCATTAGCTAAGCTGTAGAGTCATCATCCTCCTTCTGATGGGTAGCTGACGCACTAAAGAGGACACGTTGTGTCTTACCACGTTGGAATTTGGAAATTCTGCGCTTAAGCTGCCTTTGCAGAATCTCATGTGGCCAGAGCATAATTGAATAATTTGGTTCCAGGGGCAAATTTGAAAATTAAACAAGGATTCGAGGGAGCAGCCCCTATGGAAACCATGTCAACAAACAAACAGCATCAGAGGATTTCAGTGATGTTTGTATAAGGAGGATAATGTTTGCTTGATTCTTGTGGGCTTTAACTGGCTATCATCCTTCTACAGCAAAGCAACAGAAACTAATTGAAAGAAACCAAAACCAAATAGAGGTGTGATAAGTTATTTGTAATTTGAAATTCAAGTTGTAGGGCACAGTTTTGATAGGATGCATCATGGCACATGGAAGATTTCTGTTTTTTATTGGAGCAGTGTAATTTTTAGAAAATAATTTCCATTGCAGACACTTTTGTTTGCCTGTTGAGAACTCACTGTTGGAACTTAGTATGTTAAAAATGAGCAAAAGTAGTAGATTTCTATTCTAAGATTTATAATTTCTTTTCAACTCAAGCCACTAGCAAAGCCATGGGGTGATTCAGTTAAAAGAATTGACAACAGTTTCTTCCTGGATGCATTTCCTTTAATTTAGAGGGAATGCCCAAGACCTTGTTCCCAAGGGAGTCACACAACAGTCAGTAGCCCTCTTTGCCAAGCTTCTAAGCCCTTTTCAGATTCTAAACATCCATTCTCTGGGATATTTCTCAGGGTCCTGCCATCATCAATGCTGTATCCATCTCTGAGGTTTTCTTTCTGCTTCCTTCTCTTTTTTTTTCATTCATTTGCATTTTTTTCTTTCCCTTGTGCATTTGTATATGTACAGACAGAGTCTTCTCTTAAAACTATACTTAGCAAACCTCATCCTTCCATGGAATTTAGATTCCTTAGAAGGTTCACACATTTTCATCCAGGCCTTGACATGAACCCATGTTTTGGCTGGAGGGTGCTATTGCTTCAGCAAGCTAATTTGATAAAAGAGCTTATGGCTTCTCACACCTTAAATGAAGGGTAGATGTTTCACCCAAATATGTTTAATCCAATCATAATGCCATTGCAAGTTTAAGTATGTTTTCTAATGCTTAAACTATAAGGTTGGAAATGGAGATTATCTTTTATTCCTTGGAAGTACAGTGTCTGCAACAGAGGGGCCTTAGTCCCATTTCAGGTACACAGGTGCTATTTGTACCACTGCACAGTAATGAATAGTTATGATACAGTATAAAATGCTTTTTCAAGTAGAGACTGGAACTCACAGCCCTTGCGAAGGAGAAAGCATTTGTGTCTGTACCTCATGCCTGTCCTCCATGAGCCTGAATTTGGAAGGCAGATGGAAAGATTCCAAAAATTCCCAACAGATAAAATCTTACATGAAGAAGAGCAAAACGTTGAGCATGTAGTGTGAGAAGCTTCATAGCAGCAGCTTCTGATTTCACTCAGGCAATCCTGAAGGCTGACCCTCACCCCAAAATTTCACTTCAACTTCTCCTAGCCCTTTTTGAGTAGATCACTGGCAACACTCTTCTGCCTTTGCATGGCCGTGCGTCACTGAGCTACCATGAGCATTTTCCAGGATTAACTCTGCTCTGCTCCTCAATTGGTTTCAACGGGTTTAGCAAGCCTTTTTTTAGCTAGCGTGGAAAAGCTAATGCTCTTAGTTCTCAAGCTTTTTAAGAAGTGCACGAAGCCAGATCATCCCCTCCCAGTTTTGCTACAGAAGGGATGTAGCTAGCAGAAAGCCCCCAAAGATAGTTTGAAATCTCTTGGAGGAAAGGGCATGGGGCTTAAGAGACCTCAGCCTTCAACTTCCTTGTCCTCTCAAGACTGCACTGCACAGCAAAGGCTCTGCAGTGTTGGTGAAGGAGTCTGTCAAATCCTGAAGAACTGCACAGAACAGTCCCATTCCCAGGAAAATTGTGGGGGAAATAACTCAGGACAGAAAACTCATGATTCACAGTGAGACAAATTCCCTTTTAAATTCAAGGCTGACCCAGGGAATTAATCTTCCTGTTTCCAGAAGAAGGAGGTTGAGGGGGAAGCCCAAAGGATTGGCTCTATGCACAAAGCCCCCAGCGACTTCACATAATCAGTATTGGAATTCCTAGCCTTACACAGAACATTAGTAATGCTGGACAGGTCTGGAAAGAAGTATCTTCCTCTTTCTCTTCTTCATGACCTCTCTGACCAGAAAATTATTCAGGCACCACCAGGAATTCTCTGCAATTTAGCAGGAGTCTCTTTGGCCTCAGCTCCCAGCCTGTGATACAGGACTTGGGGCAGTAACCTCTGCAGACCTCCCACACTGCATGTGAGGAACGGTGCAGCAGACCAGGTACCCTTCTCTGCATCTTTTATTGTTGGTGGTATTACTGCCTGCGTGCCAGAGCAGCAGTGCTCCATCTTTGAGCAGAGCCTTCCAGTCACACCCAGGCTGAGCAAGCTGAAACCAGAGTAACTTCAGTCTTCCAAATATCAGGATGTCAGGGTTTGGACTGGCACAACCACCGTTTGGATCCAGATTCTGCTATATCAAAACATCAAAGATCAGGGAACAAGAGAGAGGTTTAAATTCCTTACAAATTTCCATAAAGAAGACAAGGTAAAACACAACCAACTCCTCTGGAGAGTTTTTGTTCTTGTTGGTTTGTTATTGGGGTTTTTTTCCAAACAGAGCCTGTATGTCCTTATCCTTACTTCTTATTTCTACAAGACATTTAGGTAGACATTCCCAAAAGTAGAGTGTAAACCTCACAAAGACCTGAACTTCCCAGTAGCTTGTGTGAATGATATGCATGGGTTGTGATTGGCACAAGTCATTCATGCTAGGGTCTGTGCAGAAGGACAAGCCTCCAGCCATGAAGGCTGGGCAGCAATATTTTACTTTAATAAGGTGATGAACAGCATTTGGCCTTTTTTCTGCTCCTGCCTGTCTCAGATACTCCTTTGAAGAGAGGGGTGAGAGAGAAGAAGCCCTCTGGCTTTCAGAGGGTGCTCTGGTGGTGAATGCCCAAGACCCACATTACTATTGCACTGTGGCTGAGAAGCCATGCACCATGCCCATGTAGGACTGTGTCCCTTCTGGATTGACAACAGAGTGGAACAGAAAGAAGGTCTCCTAGCTCCTGTTCTTGTGCTTTATTAATGGATAAGGTGGGTTTCTTGTTTGGATGGTCTCAGTGAGTCTTATTAACACATTTTATTTCTTAAAGAGTGGAAAGAAGGCAGACATAACATCTTTTGCTAGGCACAGTACAAAGACCCTCAAATCTTGTCCTGAAAAGCTTACAAGACAAATGAGCTTCTTATAAGAGTAGGGGGTGGGTTTTTGTTTTAAAGGTTTTTTTGAAGGTATTCCCAGTTCTTGAAGAGTGATAAATAGTGTGTGTCCTCTCACAGGAGGAAGAGTAAAAACACATTCAGAGTTGGGAAAAATGGTTTTATTTCCAAAGCCATATACCTGCTGCTCACCAGGAGCAGTCCTGAACTGGGCAATTTGAAAACTTCTGCAAGACAGTGAGGAAAACACAACTGGCTACGGCCAGTCATCAGTAGAAATAATTTTATGATGGCAGCTTGGCTTCTATGTAATTTTGACTGGCACAAAGATTTTGAGGAAAACTGTTTGGTATACGTGGATGATTCATCTGTCTCCTTCTCTTTTTAGGCAAAAAAAAAAAAAAAAATTAATGGCTAGTTTAAGAGCAAACTAATGGCTGGTTATATAACCTTATTAAGTACATGACAGAACTATGGAAAATGGCTTTTCATTTCAGCTTTCCACTGACTCAGAGACTGTGTGTTTGTTAAATTAGACTATCACATAGCAGCGATGGAAGGACTAATGTAAAATAATTAAGTTTGGACTGCTTGAACAGCTGGCCTTCCTCCTCTGCTGCAGCCTGGTCACGCCAAGTACACCATGCTGCTCTGTTCTAGGGGATTAGGATCCTGGTTTTGTGAGTGCTAGGCTAGGCTGATCTCAGATGAGGGCTGAAATCACGTGAATTGTTCAACATGTGTACAGCACCTGATGGGTCTGCAAAATGAACAGGGCAGAACTCTCCAGATGCAACTTTGTTAGAAAACATCTGCTGAAAGCATTTGTTGTTAATGCTTTTTGTGTATCTGACTTAGAGATATTTAAAAAATATTTCTCTATTTCATAATTTCTATTGTCTGTGGGTTTGGTGAATGTGGTCTCTTGACATCCAAGTGTAGGTTTATCTTTTCCATCATCCCAACAGGAGGAACTGTGAGTCACATGAACTGAATGCAACTTTGCCAAGGAACCCAGGGAGCTCAGAGAATTCAATTCATCCCACCAAATTCTGGATATTTGGCTTACGATTTTAAAAGGGTCTGTAGGAAGGCTTGTAATTTCAGAATTATTCCAGGCTGCAACTTGTCAGAAAGGACCGAATCTGAGCCCAGAGCAGCTTTGAATCTGGAAGTTCATTGGCAGAATTGTGGGTGTCTGAGTATAGGGAATGCTGGAGAAAAGATAGTGTGATCTTCTTAATGTGAAACTGCCTCAGACCTTCTTGCTCCAGGGCAAAGTCTCATGGATAACAACAGCCATTAATTTATCTTTTTATTGTGAGCTTCTGAGTGCTTTTTATTTTTTTTTTAAACATACCCATACACAGACACACATGCAAACATGTACCTATATAATGTTCTTGCCACGCATCCAAAAGAAGACATTCATGTGCCTTGTTAACTGATAAAAGACTAAATAGCCTCCTTGGAAAACACCCTGTCCTATACTTGGCTGTAAGTAACTGCTTGGTAACTAGGGAAGTGACCCATCAGTCTCATGCCTGCAGAGGGTGCTTTCCCTACAGCCCACCCACTGCCTGCTCCATCACAGCTGGGGTCTCCTCCTTGCCCAGATTTGCTTCTTGGACACTGTGCAGCAAGGCCAGCATTCCAATGAGGGAAGGATAGGAGTCGGGAGCACAGGTTTCATTCACCTGCATGTAGGGTTACTGGCAAAATTATTGAACTTAGTCTAGAGCATGTCAGTGACATTTTTTGCCACCAGTACTGACAAGAGCAGGAGAGGTGGTGTAGCTACTACTATCAATAGCGGCAGATCCTGAGTCTTTATTGGGCCATTTAACACCTTGAAGTGGTTTTGTTCTACATATTGGATGTTGGAAGCCCTTCAGTTCCAATGCTGGTGGGTTTTTTCCATGATTAGTACCTTAGAAAATTTCCCAAGCTGCTCCCCCCTCAAAATGTGGTCAGCCTCCCTTGCATGGATGATCCATGAAAGATCCACAGCAGCCACAGCAGCACTGGGGTAGATAGGAGAGTATGGCTGGAGAGAGTCACAGACTGGTTTGGGTTGGAAGGGACCTTAAAGATCATCTAGTTCCAACCCCACTGCCATGAGCAGGGACACCTTCCACTGGACCAGGTTGCTCAAAGCCTCATCCAACCTGGCCTTGAACACTTCCAGGGAGGGGGCAGCCACAGCTTCTTTAAGAAATCTGTTCCAGTGTCTGACCACCCTCACAGGAAAGAATTTCTTCCTAGTTTCTTCCTAAGAGGGATAACTTGAGATTAAGTTGTATGGGGTGTGGACCCATGTCCATGGAAGGGAGGCAGGCAGGACACCACCGTGTCCCCTTTGAGACACTGCTGATCATCATGATGTACCACAGAGGTACCTGATGGTGTGGAAGGTGATAGCTGTGACACCAGTAACCTGCATGCTTGCTGGCAGTCAGTTAAGTGACACAGCTTCCAGTGCCACACACGAGGTTGCAATGTGCCCAATACTTGCTTACACAAGGACTAATGGGAATGTACAGGTGGTAGAGGAATAGTCTCTTGACTTTCTCTGTGGGCTTCTATCCTCTTGATGGAAAACAAGCCTCTGACATGAAAATGGATGGCTGCCCGTGCTGTTTTAGCCTATGGCATCATGCAGCTGGGTGGCTGTTCTAAGGGAAATAGCTAGTTTTTACACAAAGCAATATACATCTGGATTTCCACCCATTTTCATTATTATTTCAAGGCTGAAGTTGAACCAATTGTATGCATGAAAAATAATGCATTCATCATGATTATTTAAACAATTTTTAAAAAATTATTATTAATTTCAGGACACTTTCATATTCCTATACGGTAAAAAGAAATCAGAGTTTAAATAAAAGTAATTGTCAGAGTTTAAATAAAATGGATTGCCTGTTCCTCATTCTTCCCCTCTCTCTGCTGTTTCAGCCTCAAATGGCATGGTGCTTAAGTTCTTGCCTGCAAAATACTTCTGGTAAAGGTCTTCCCTTCCTCAGTGTGCATTTTCACTATGTCCATGTAACTAAGACTAAAAAGGGTTCCATAATTTTAATAAAGATCTTTTCCTTCAGTCAGATTCTTAGTTTTGCATTGCCAGTGGTTTCTGAGCTGGGTTTCCCCTTTGCCCCTAGGAAATTTAAAAATGAATATGACTTACATAGGGGTCATTCATGCATGCAATCCATAGCAAAGAATTATTTGGAAAAAGACTTTTGGCATAGCTGCATCATAGAAATGACAAGGACAAAATTTAGTTTGGCTTTCAGTTCTTTCTAAATCTCTCACATTTTTGAGAAGGAAGGGAAAGGTAACTTAACAGTAAAAGATCTGTTTATTATTTGCTCTCCTCCTGCTTTCTGCAGTATTTGCATACATAGTGTTATGCTTGTCCTATTTTTTTAGCTAAGAAGTACTGCAGATTTTGTATGCGTGGTATTTTTCACCGATGTACAGTGGCTATGAGTCCAGGCAGGTGCCTTTATTTTGCTCTCCTGTACCAAGGTAAATCTGGAGGTTTTTGTTTCTGTGAAGCATCTCTGGATTTAGATGAGCATAACTGAATATTGAATCTACCCCACTGTCTCCTCGGCACAAAGACTCTGAAATGGATTTGTGAGTCTCAAATCAGTCCCTAGGGCATCCTAGTCCACACTGTAAAACCACCGTATTTAAATTGTCACCATTAAATAAGTTGCTCAGGAGGGAGGGAGAACAGGACGGGAATTGGAAGTGACTTGGTGCTCATGCTGGGTGTCAGACAAGACTGCCCTTCCAGTTCAGAGGTCACTCAAGTGGTGGGGAGGAGATTCTATGGCTGCCATATGGACTGCATGTGGCAGATGGGGAGGTCGTCTCCAGTACTCCCACAATCTGCAGAAAAAGAGAAATAAAAAATGAAATGTAAAAACCAAGCCTCCTTCCACTCAGGCAGAGGAACAGAGCAGAAAAGGAGAACAGGTTCTCCTTTCAGAGTATTTCTGTGATAATTCATTAGCTGATGTCCCCCTTTTTTCATCTCTTCAGGGAAATATGCTGAGAATTTATTGCTGAGCCATTAATGAATTTTTAAACTGTCAAGGAGTAATGTAAATAAGTAGGATCCCAGACTGTTACACAGCCATTATCAGGTCAAAACACATGCACAGGAGCTGTTGCTTCAAGCAGAGGGTAAATCTTCATGTAGAGTCCCGCAAGGCACAGAGCCTCTCGGAGAAATGCCTGCACGGCCCCGTTCAGCCAGATTCTAGCTGTTGCCTGAAGCTACTCACTGCTGAGGTGTGAAATGGTGTCCCCCAAGCAGAACATTTTTATTTTCCAACTAGGCCTCAACAATGTTTTTTTGTGGCTTTTTTGTGGCAGAAGGAAAAACATAGTTTAATGCCCTTGGCCTTGGCTTTTTCTCCCACTGGCCAGGAAGGCAAAGTTTAATTGTATGCCAGTGAGTTTTGGCAGAGATCTCTGGAGCATCAGTGTCCATGTTCAGTGCTGGCCATTCCCCTCTAGCATGAGGCAGATTTTTGGAAAGGGAGAGAGAACTTGGTCTGTTCCAGGGGGAGGAGGAAACAGCGTACCTATGGGGCAGGAGCAAAGGCCCACAGGAAGAGAAAATGTCTCAACAGACATTTCCAACTCCCTGCCCTCCAACCCATGCAATAGATGAGTTTCACAGGTACTGTGATGCTTAAGTGTATTGAGAATATTCTTACTGAGACAGCCAGCTGCCTGAGCAACTGCTCTAACGCTGCATCCCTGAAACCATCCCCTTTCTGCTTAAGCCCAGGGATGGTGGCTTGGTGTGCTCTGGCTGCTAGAATAGCTCATCAGGATGTGTCTGCTACACCTATGGCTTAGTTTTATGCCTGTGGATTAGCTGTAGTGAACGGGAACAGTATTTTGTGACAGTTGCAACAGCCAAATGGGAAGCTTTTTAGTGAGTGTTAATTTCTGGCTTTTAATTTCATTAAAAATCTGAGTCCTTTTAATAGAACTAGTTACTGCCTTCATAAACACAGAAAAAAAATAAAAGTGGTGGATTTAGTGATGGGACCAATTCTAGGAAAACTTGTCTCCAGTGCTAGGGGTTGATTTGTCCAGCAGAATGGGATTTATTTGTTTGCTTTTTACTCTACAGAGGACAAAAAAACTTTTCCCATTCTAAAATAGATAATCATGCATGAAAACCAGACATGTCAAATATCACAAGCAAGGACTCATGTGCCCAGGTGCCTGAAGTCCAAAGAAGAGTTACATTAATGTCAATGTGCTTTGGATCATTAGCTCTTAAGCCTCTAACGATGTTCCCTAATGACCCTACTGTTATTCCTTCTCCATCAGACTCTCTCTAACCTGCAGGAGCTGTGCTAACTTTTCAGGGTTTCGCTGTAAGAGAACCTTTGAAAAAACATGTAAGTATCCCAGCAATATATAAGAGGCATTACCCATTGGGAGTCTGGAATGTAATTTATAGGAGGTTGTATCCTCAATATTCATTATGTGAAGGCTCAAGTTCTTCTTCATTTTTTATTTCATTCATTTATTCTGCTACAGAGACAAGAATTTAAAAGAACACCTGTCCCAAAATTAAGACAATTTGCCATGAATTTATAACTGCAATTTAGATGCTGGTTACAAAATCAGCACCTCCCTCTTCCTCTCACGCACACATCTCTGTATACAAACCAGCAATCAGCATTTTCTCCTGGCCATGTCCAAGGCTGGGGCAGATCAGCATCATGATGTTGTCGTCAGCTTTCCATGAGTGAGGTTTGGTGCCCACACACTTTGCTCTGCACAGATAGAAAGCTCCTTTCTCTGCAAAGCCAGAACGTACTCTGACTTTGTTTTGAGTTTGTCAACACATCTTCCAGTACTCTTCTTGAGGTCCAGAGAAGGATGCACTGGGTGATCCCAGCAGCTGTTCTCCCTCCACAGGGACTACAAAGATTTTTTCAGTGTTATCACAAAGTAGATTTAAAACACCCACTCTGTATTTATGGGCTTTGTGAGCACTATACTTATGTTTACATCTCTTTCCGAAACTAAGGGCGAGCAAGGCCCCACCTTGCAGGCCCACTATGGCAATTGGAGTTAACCCTGTCCACGTCTTCCAGGCAGGGCTACAGCCCGAGGGGTTCTTGGTCAGCCACTCTTCCCATTTGCACCAGAGTGAAATGAACTACCTCTTGGAGAAATTGTTCTCAATTTAAGAGGGAGCAGAACTTGACCCTCCAGGCTGGCTGTTATTGCAAGAACATAGGGAAAACATCTAAGACATGCAGGATGTAGGAAAAGGGTAATTTTCATCAAAGTCATGTGCTAGGGAGTCTTCAAGCTATTCACAGGGTTCATAATTTAGCTTGCAGTTTTCTGATATATCCTAGAATATGGTCCTACCAATAGTATAGATATTGCCAGGTCTTTCATGTTTGGGCATAATCTCTGGCCTCATCACTGCCCGTCTGATCTCTTCATACATTGTTGTTGCACAAAGAGTACCAGAAGCATCACAGTTATTTTGGGAGGTAGATCTGTCTTGCAGCCTTCTGCTGCTCAGACTTAGATAGCCAGGGAACAAAACTTTCTCACCCTGTGTCTTGGAGAAAGCACACAGCACGGCAGCACCAAGGGAGACAAAGGGAATCCTCCTCATCCTTAGACTGACCAGAAAAGGTGCAAGTCTTCATAGGGAAAAACCTGGAGGAAAACACAGGTAAGTGAGTCAGCAGAAACCGTTTTGCTGGCTGAGTAGATGGCAATGCAACATCCTCTGCACAGCCTGAGCACTTGCAGCCAGGACAGTCACCTTGGGGAGCCTTGGCTCCAGCCAGCTCCAGGCACCTGACGGGAAGACAAGTGCCTGAGCTCTCTGCACCAGAGGCAGCTGCAATATGTGGAATTAATTGCCCTCTAGAGGTGCTTCTGTTTCTCCACTGAACGTACTGGAAGCCTGGACAACTAGCTTGGACTTGGGCCTTTAAAGAGCCATTAAACAGCCACAACTCAGCAAGGTGACTCCTCTGTAAATCTCCAGAAGCTCAGCCTTAAAAATGAATGGGAATTCACCCTCTTAGGATCATCTGTCCTCCCTCTCTGTGGTCTTGGTTAGGCGCTGCAGGAATCATTGTGCAATCAATATTATTAATACTAGCAAACTGACTCCGGCTCTAACTATGCACACACCAAGAAAACAAATCGAAACAGCGAAAGAGGTCTTTGTGGTAACACAACTTCAAAGCTGAGGTTGTAATCACACAGAAGCTAAGGAATGCAAATGTGTGGTAATCAGAGTATTGTAACTCATCCATCCAAATGTTAATAGTATTTTCTCACCATATATTACATTAGCATTAATGGCTTAGGTTCAAATTGTGCACTGTTTTCTACAATTATGACTCATTTTTCAGCTAAGGGGACTATCCATGGTAATCTGCATAGCAGGAGCAGGATTTTTAAAGGCTTATGTGAGCATGCCGTGTGTGTGTGATTCTCCCTGTAATAATCCTTGAAACCTTGTGGCCAAAGCCAACAAAATGCAAAAGCACGGTAGAGGTTGCTTAGGAAATTCAGTTCCTATGAGATCTGTGAAAATAGGCAGTTGTGAAGATAAGAGACCTGCCACTGGACAGAATACCGTGCTGCTGAATGTTAGAGTTGTTAGATATTGAAGAGCTCACACCAGAGAGAGCACCTTTCTAAACCAAGGGAGAAACACTACTCAACTCTTAGGGCCCAAAGCCAGCTGCACTTGAAACACAAATTCACACATTCTGCTCCTCCTGGTGCCAACATCCACAGAACTGTTTGTTAATGAACAGTGCCTTAAAGTGAGTGAAAAAACACATCACAACATAGAATCATAGGATCATAGAATCATAGAATCATAGAATCATAGAATCATAGAATCATAGAATCATAGAATGGTTTGGGCTGGAACGGACCTTAAAGATCATCTAGTTCCAAACCCCCTGCCGTCAGCAGGGACACCTTCCACTAGACCAGGTTGCTCAAAGCTTCATCCAACCTGGCCTTGAACACTTCCAGGGAGGGGGCATCCACAGCTTCTCTGGGCAACCTGTTCCAGTGTCTGACCACCATCACAGTGAAAAATTTCTTCCTAATATCTAATCTAAACCTTCCCTCTTCCGGTTTAAAGCCATTTCCCCTTGTTCTATCATTAACTGCTCTTGTAAAAAGTCCCTCCCCAGGCCCCTTCAGGTACTGGAAGGCTGCTGTAAGATCTCCCTGGAGCCTTTTCTTCTCCAGGCTGAACAGCTGGAGCCTTTTCTTCTCCAGGCTGAACAGCCCCAACTCTCTCAGCCTGTCCTCATAGGAGAGGTGCTCCAGCCCTCAGATCATCCTCATGGCCTCCTCTGGACTCGTTCTAACTGGTCCATGTCTGTCTGCTGGGGGCTCCAGAACTGGGCACAGTACTCCAGGTGGGACCCTACAAGAGTGGAATACAGGAGGAGAATCGCCTCCCTCGACCTGCTGGCCACATGTATTTTTATGTCTTATATTCTGCAGTTATCTGAAAATAAAGATAAAATAAGCACATAAGTTGCTTTGGGTATACAACCTGGCTACTGCCCTTCCAAACAGAGACACCACCACAGTGATGCAGAGCACTGGTGCACCCAGTTTTCCACACTCCTGCCCACATGAGGGCTTATCTGAACAATAACAATAACAATAACAATAACAATAACAATAACAATAACAATAACAATAACAATAACAATAATAATAATAATAATAATAATAATAATAATAATAAATAACAACAACAACAACAACAACAACAACAACAACAACAATGTCTGGATAAAATGCATTCATATGGAAAACAGTGGGCTAGACAGCCCCTTTGCCTTACATTGTGCAGGGAAGGTTTGCTTTGCCACACTTTCTCCACCTGCTTTGGGTTTTGGTGTTACTCAGGTATGGGTAAAGAGCATTTGAAGAGTAAACTTTTAAGTCAATATGATTTTAGAAAGCACAATAACAAATATCACAGGTTTCCATTCTAAGGATTGCTTGAGTAGACTTGCTTCTCCTAAGTTAAAAAGGGAGTACAGAATAAAACCATGAATGATTCTGTGTCATAGCTACAGTGATTAGTAAGTTGCTATAAGCCAGAGAGACTTGTCTTTTTTTTATTAGAAACAACCCTAGAAATGAAGTTTATTCCTCTCTGGATAAAACTAAGTCTGTCTCCAATCCCTCTCCTTCTCTTCCTAATAAAGCTCAGGTGTTGTTGTGCTGAAGACTTTGGTTGATGCCTGCTCCTGATTCACTTTACAGCTCTGCTGCACCCTGCATTTGTAAATCCCCAAGCGCTCAGAGCAGACATCCACAATGCCAAGAAGATCCCATGTGGTGAGGATGTTTTAGTATCTCCGCTTCAGAAGTGGCTGGAATGAAGTATGGCAAGAAGAAGTGGTGTGGCTTGTCCCTGAGCCAGCTGGTGACAGAACCAAGAACAGAGCATAGGAGTCCCCATGCCAGGAACCTTGGTCTAGGCTGGACCCCTCCTTTATCACTCTCATATGAACCCTCAAAAGAATGACCCAGCCCTTGAGGGCTCAGCATGTGCTTATGGTCAGAAAAACCAGACCCACTCTGTTTTTGATGTCCATGGTTTTTTCAGCGACATTGAACTTTGAGCTGAACTTCACCTGTTCTTCTCCCTAATCATCAGCTTCCCTTTGCTTATATTCTTAGGTATGGATGAGAGCGGATGGCAGGTCGCTGGGTTAATCTGCATCTAATCCATAGCACAGTCACGATGCTGAGCAGAAACCATGTTTAGCCCCCTGCTGTGAGTAACTATCCTTCCTGCTGGGGGGGTGGAATCCAGACAGTTGATGCACTTCCACCACTTTTCCTCTACAGAGTGCGTGACAACGAGGTTTCAGGTCTGAATGGGACCATTTTTCTGCCCTTGATAGGAGCAAGCCTACATAGTCTTTTGTGGACAGACAAGAATGTTTTCTTCTTGAATTTTTTGTCAGCTGTACCCCAAGAAGCACTTTATATCCTGCTGCTTTTTCAGAGCATTTGGAAAAGAGAACAAGGTAGGCAACCCTGCTCCTAAGACTTACTCTCCATTTTCTGATCTCAGGCTTATTATTCTTTCCAGCATGAGTCACTCCTGTTAGAGTGGCCCAGTTTACCCACCCTCATCCCCTGCTTTATTAGTGACGAGAATGACTGTGTGATGGCAACGCTCGCATGCCGCAGGATGTTCCCTTTGTGTAAGCCTTCTTTTGTATTTTGACATTTGTGAGTGTTCTCTTCCTTTAAAAAGCAGGCAGAGCCTACATTTCAAAGATACTCTCTACCTGCAGCGACAACGTCAGATGAAGTATGGGTGCTGTGTTTTATACAATCAGGCCCACAAGTGAATAACATGGGGGTGGCACGATCCTTCACTTAGCTGGACACATAACTAGGCTTCAACCTAATTTTTTAGCATGTTTTACAAAGGAGTTTCTACAATCACGTGTTTGTTCATTCGACCTTAACTTATTCATTCCCATAACTTATGAGCCCATTAGCAGATTTCCACTAAATTTGAGAGAAAGATGTCCCAAATATAATCAGATCCCCAAGTCTTTTCAGACCAGGCAACTGAAGAGAGACTTTACTAATTCCCTAGTGAGGAAGAGGCCACCGTGTGACTCCATCCATCATAGACACTAGCGAATCCACGGGACTTTGCTTGCTCTTGAGACCCAAGCTGATAGCAAACCAGACCTCATCAGTTAACTCACAAAATAAACTTGTGCCCTAAGTTCATGAGGACCCTCTCCTACAAACTTTTATACGTCTGAGTGAATTTGTTCTCACAGGTAATCCTACCCCTGAGCAAGGGGCAAGGAGTGCCAAGACGTCCTGGTTCTGCTTTGGAGGTGCTGGCTTGCGCAACTTCTTTATCTGGGGAAGCCCCAGCCTGGAGAGTTGCAGATGATTAAGTTCTCGGGCTCCCACAGGAAGGGAAAGATGGTACACATTTCTGCCAGCATTTTAAGGGGGAGGGAGTAGAAACACCTCAATGTTGGATCAATCTTAAAAAAAAAAAAAAAAAAAGAAAAAAAAGGGGGAAAAAAAAAAAAAGAAAAAAAAAAGAAAAAAAAAAGAAAAAAAAAAAAAAACTGGATTCACTAATTTGCTGAAGGTGTCCAGGGAAACATAGAAATGATTAAAAAAAATCCCTTGGGTCAATAAGCAGTCTGCCTTTGGAGAGACACAAGGGTTCAGTGGGTGTAAGTTTAATTAAGCCAACCAAAAACTGAAGGGAAAATTAGAAACCATTTCCAACAATGCTTTACAAAACCTTCCCATTGAAACAGACACATTAATTGAATAGAAGCTGAGCTGTACTTTGATACAGGAGCCCCGGCCCAGGGTGCCTCTTGCTGCAGAAAGCAGCATTGTGAGGTTTCATTTAGAAGCGGCAATCTCTCATCGTTATCCTTTCCTCCTTGGCAAACATCAGCTCCCTCCCTCTTTTTTTTTTTTTTCTCCCTTCAATTAAATGTTTAATTAAAGTAGCATTACTCCCTTTCATTTGGAAAAGTAATTGAGGACACTAGCATGTAAAAATTGGTCTGAGAAGCAAACTAGAGTACACACAGCACAGAGCATCAGTAAGGCCTACAAAAATGTAGCTCTTAATTTGCTCTGGTGCCACATCAAATCATGGTGATGGTGAGGTGATACAGCTGCAAGAACATCTGGAAGGAGCTGATAAACATGGGTTTGGTTGTGTCTGAAGTGTGCGTCCAGTGCAGCTTGCCTTATTTATTTCTTTATTTGTTTAATCCTGACTGGTCAGCTCAGCACAGCTGAGAGAGAAAAAGAAAGGTGACGTTCACAAAGGTACTTTTTTGGTAAGTTTTCATATAGTGATTCCAGAGAGCTCGTTGAGTTGCTTGATAAGCAGGCTGGTGCCTAATAAGGATTTTCTGCTGCATCTTGTAAATCAGTCTTTGTCAAGTTATATGGTGGCTCATCACCCTGATACGTTCCAGGACCAGCAAACACCTCTGCTCTGGCTGCATGTCTCTTTTTCACAGTCTCTTTATGAGACCTTAGCAGAAACTTTTAGTTATGCAGGTTGGCTGCCCAGCCCATTCCTGGCTATTGGCTCAAAGGTGTCCAGGTTAACTCTTGACAGGTTTTTTTTTCCTCAAGCAGGCTTAAAGGAAGAGCAGAGGAATTCCTGTTTTGCTGTAAATGGGTGGAATTTCCCAGAGTTTGAACTTTTAATGCCTTCTGAATTTTCTATGACAATAGTATGACATCTCGTCACACATTTTTAACAGAAAATATTTGAGTTAGGATCTTTTTCATTGCCACCTTTAATTGTTGACCAGCATCTCTGACACATCTGTGCACACCAGAAGATTTCTGCCCTCTGAAGAACAGCTACAATGGGGAGTTACTCTTCATAGGCTGTGCTTGGGGCTGTTTTTACCTGTTACTTCCGACCTAGATGGAATTTTGTGTGGTACACAGGCTTGAATGATTGAGGCCAAGAACAAGCCAGCTTGATTTATTACTGGAACAGCGTGTGTGCGTGTCTGATTGATAGTGGAGGGCTTGGGAATGAACCCAGGTTCACAGTCAAGCCCAGGGCCTATCTAGAAAAGCAGGCATAAAGTAAAGGCTGACGGGACATGTGCCTTCTCTGCACACCTTGGCCTGGAGTCCAGCCTTCTAGCACCGTGACTGGCTTCCCACGTGCACCAGCATTGCACTGCCCACATCTGAAGAAGTCAGTGCTGAATGCAGGGGGAACTTGGCTATCGAGGTGGGTGAGTTTGCTCCCCAGGTTTCTCTGGCTGCTTATCAGAAAGATGGACTGGGCTAAAGCTGATAGTTTCCGATGCTCAGTGTTCGTAGTAGAGCTGGTCAGATTTCGGACATGTTTGTCTGGCATATCAACATCTGATACACCAGCATTGGAACACACTGGAAACGTCAATTTTTATGAGATCCTCCCAGAAACCAGGCAGATGCAGGATTGTATCCTCCCTGCCAAGCAAGTTTTGAAAGCTTCTCTACCTCCCTCCCTGGCAGCCCACCTGGCATGCTGGTGGGGAGATGGCAGGCAGGGGGTGGAGGCTGCTATGCCCTCGTCTTCTGGCTCCCCAGCAGTGGGACTTCCCAGGGCTTTTTGACTGCTGGGCTTCCTGGCTGGCCATTGAGCCCTTCAACGTGCTGGAGCAAAAAAGTGGATGAACAGCCTATTCTGTGAAGTCTTGGGGACTTCCTACTTCAGCCCTGCAGGAGAGACACAGATTCCTATCCTTATACATTTTCTTTCTCTTTTGGAATTACTTTTGATTGAGGCTTGTTTTCTTGGCTGGGTTTTTTGCTTCCTTATTTCCTTGGTTTTTTAAATTCATAATTTCCCAGGGTACAGGAAGAGCAGTTTCTAGTCATCCTTTAAGCAATAACTTTTTGTAAGAGGAGACTGGACTTCTTACAGGTTTTTTTTGCCTCCTGTGATGCTTCTCCTCCTTGCGTCAAGCAGAAGAGAGGACTGGAATCAAAGATATAAGGTAGCAGTGGATGGAACGTGTATTTTGCTGTTTCTTTCCTAGTAGCCTCCAACCTTTCAGAAAATTCATTGGTAAGGTACCTAACAATCCTTTTCCTTTCTTCTTTTTTTACAGCTGTCATTAAAATGACTTGGCCTCAAAAGGGCACTTAAAAGGACGGCAGGTGGGAATCGAATAATCAGTGGGACAACAACATCCTGGTGCTGCAGAGCCCTGCCCTGCCTCTGCCAGGCAATGCCGTGCAGGAGCACTCTGACCACCCTGGCTCCAGGGAGCAGGTGGCCACAACCATGCAGCTCTGCACAGATTGAGAAGAGGCATGAGCAAGCCTGTGGTGAGATGTGGGCTTTCCCAGCTCAACCTCTCCAAGGACCTGAAGTGATGTGGCCCAATATGGCAGACGCACCCCCAGCCTGATGTTGCCTAGGACAAGGTCACACTTATGCAACCATTGTGTTCTGGCCAGAGCAAGGCAGTGCTCCAAAATGTTGTTTGCAGGTACTTTCCAGGCTATTTGTTGCAGATCAGTTTGTGGATTTTGAGGATTTTAGATCCAGGGAAATATTTGAAGGCAGCTCTGCGACATTCCCATGGCAGACACACACACAGTTAAAGGGTTGGAAGCAAGCGTCAGTGTCTCCTGGCTGCTTTGTCCCAAGGAATGGAAAGGGAGGTGGAAGAGGGGAATGAAAGGACAGCTTCCCGAGGCTAAGCTAGGAGACGGAGCATCCTGGCACAGTGTCAAGTACCGCTGGAGATGTCAGCGGGATCTCCCTTTCAGTAAACCCTTAGGGGTCATTAGGTGATGTTTCTTTCTTGGCACAGCTGCAAACACGGCCCATTGCCTCTGTTTTGCTCTGCTAGCATTGTTTTCCCACTGACTTTAGTGTTGATCTAACATAACCGTTGCATCTCATTCCCATCCTAAGACGAGGTACAATCTGAGGGAGGCCTGTTTTTCATTAGCGTTGAACTCATAGCACAGGAACTTTCTCTGACGCAGTTCACAAGGGGGCGAGGAGGTGGGAGGGAGGGTTAGTTATTACCTCTGTTTCCTCTGCTGGAGCGTGGGCTTCTCTGCCGAGCTCTGCCGTCTCTCCCAGGGGACAGCAACTAATTCCTCCATACCCCTGCATGCCGGAGCCTGTCTTTAGAAGAGACTTCCAATCATGACAAATTATCTGTGCTGATTTTGTGACATGAACTGTTACCCATTAGGGAATGAACTGACACCAATAAATTCATTTCACTTACAACCTCACACTGTGCATGAATTGAAGCTCTAGAGGTGAAAGACATAAATTTACCACGTGGGCAGACACACAGCTTCCCCCTAAGACTATGCACTTCACCTTTGCTATGTGTGCTGCTTCTGCTGGGCCAGCCCAACATTAATTTTGCATAGAGTAGATTTCTCCCGTGCCATGCGCAGTACCTGTGATTTATTCTTGCCTCGAGTTGCTGTGTGAATAGCCTTACTGCAGAACAAACTACTGGTTGTGCCTTCACCAAAATAAAAACTTCAAATCCAAACGCAGCCTTTCACTTTACAAAATAAGAACAGTTAGTATTTGCTTAGCATCTTCTGACTTCCAGGCTGCTATGCGGAGTCAGTAATTAATGAGTCTTCCCTACACCCTGGTGAGGCAAGTGAATGAGCATTATTTATTATGCAGAAAGGGGTTCCCATATGTGCGGATCTACATCTTAGTCATTCCGATGGTAAATTCATCAAATCATTCCAGCAGATAAGGCTCTCCTTTTCCACAAACACTCTGTCAGTCAAGTGGCTGAAAGTTTCGCTCATTTACCCAAATGAAAGTCTCACAGCCCCCTGGACAAATAGAAGCTTCCAAGCGTTTAGTTAAAAGCCTCTTGTCATGGGATTCTGCAGAGGAAAAACTGGAAAAAAAAAACCCAAACAAAAAAAAAGGTTTTTTCCAAAAGGGGCAGACACAAGTACACACAGAGGCAGAGAGGAATGTAATTGTCTTTGTGTCTCCACGTTCCTGAGAGCCTGAGAGCTCCTGATCAAGATGGACATCCTGTTAGATTGTGTGGTGCGGACACTGGGTGAAGTCAGTCCTTGACCTGGAGCAGTCACTGACCTTGTCCCCTTTGCCTCAATGTTCTGAACGACTGTTTTGAAGTAAAGCTTACTGGACATAATATGAAATAAGGGACCTTGAGGATGAGGTCTCTCCTGTCCTTTTTTTATGAACAGCTATAGGAAGGGTTAGACATGGTCATGGGTGATAGGTCCATAGAGAGGATGAGCCCTTCAGCAGCCTTAACACACCTACAAGTGTGGATATTGGGGATGGGGTCACAATTAAGAGAATGGGGTCACAAAGAGTTGCTCTCCTTAAATTGCTTCTCTTAAGACAGAGCACTGGGCATGACTGGCTGCTCGTCTGACACTGTGGGGCATATTTTGTGTTCTTATGTTAAAAGGGAAGTGTGGAAACAGCCTCCAGAAGCCATAGGAGGGAAGACATTGGTTTGCCGGATCTTCCAAGTACAGTAGGCACTGGAAACACCTCCAGGGTTGATGCTGGCTGAGCCACTTCCTTTTTGCTTTTATCCAGCAATAACATATTTTCCTATCCCTCTGAGAAGCCAGGCCTACCCCCAGCAACAGCATACAAAGGTCACATTTCTTGTGAAAGTGCAGGAGAACCTGAAAAGAGACAGTAGTTAGGCAATGAGTCTAGTCAGGAAATGGTCTTTTTTTCTGTTCTTTTAGTTTTTATTTTGGTTTTGGATATTTTTTTTTAACCTTTTGGCAAAAACATCTAGTGTTATGATTTGGGAATACTGTCTAAATGCATTACAGTAGTTGTTGCTTAGAAGCTTTATTCTTCTCTTCACTTGTATATTCTGTATTCCCTGCTTGAACTGTGTTAATTCAATAAACTGGACCTTATTTTTGGTAAGCATCCTGTTGACCCCTCTGTAACTGCAGGAAGCTCTTCACTATAAACATTTTCTCCCCCTCCAATCATAGCTTGTCAGCTCCACAGAAGAGAGATTGTGGTCACCTCTCTACCTGGAAAGTGTCATCAATAAACAGGACAGACTGGGAATAGGTAAGATGCTTAGGAGGATCTCTGAGGGAGAGATCAAACCGCAGAGACTCCTCTGAATACTGATTTCCCCAGAGCCTTTCCACTGCACATGAGAGGGAGAAACGCATTTCAGCTCCTTCCATGCTTGCTCCCCATGCAAAGCGGCAGGATCCCAGCCCTTGCTTTGGGTTGCAGTCATATGTGAAGGCAAAGGTGAAGGCAAAGCTGAAGGCATGGTGACAGGGAGCTGACATGCCCTCACCCATTATAGCATGGCAACACTTGTCCTGGGCTGACCTGTCCCACATAAGTAGCAGCAGCAGCAGTCCTGCCACGCTCCTCTTGATGCTGCTTCCAAAGGCACGGCTTTACAGAGAGCTTCATGCCCATTAAAAACAAAGGCAAGCAGGAGGAAAATCCTTTCCCTACCCTTCCTACATTCCAGTTGGGAAGGCAGGGCTACTAGTAAAAGCAAGGGCCTTTCCTGGAGTGAACTGGTGTTTCAAACAGAGGGGAAGCAGGCAACCACTCTTGGGGGCACCATGCCATGCCCAGTCCCACTGCTGCTTCCCCCTCCATCCTCCCACCTGCGTTGCTCTTCCTCACCACTGACCACCCCTTCCCCAGCCTATGTCTCATGGACAAAGGGGTCAGGATGTGCTCCTGTGCCTTCAGGGTCGGACCCAGGCGCCTGGATAGATGAGAGGTCACTCATGGGGGGAAGGTAAGGAAACCCGGGTTCCTCCGTAATGTCAGCAGCAGGCAGGACCTGTTCATATTAAAGCTCTGACGCTTGAGGAATTACACTCCAGTCTGATTGTTTTATAAAAATCTGTTCCGGCACCTGTCCAGAGCCATGATCACGTCTTCAGTCATGTGGCCAAATGCCTTTTAGTTTTAATCTTTTGATCAAATGCCCTAGTGAAACAGCCATTTGCTCAAATGATTGAAAGTTTGTCATTTGACCAAATTACCAGTCTGGCAGAATGACTAACGGGTTATGCCACGATGTCAAATTCTATTAGTGTCACATGAGAGAGACAGGTGAGGAAAGTAAGGGTTAAAGGGGAAAGTCTGTAGAAGTGTTTATTCCCTTGCCATGTACCCCCACACATACACAAGTGTGGTCCCAAGGAACAGGGTGTGAAATTGCTAGGATGGCTCCATATCACGTGAGCAGGTAGGTAGCTGAAGGGGCGTCATGTGGACATCCCTCAAAACTTGGGGAAAACAATTTATGTCACTGAAGAAGCACAAAGCTGCTGGATAGGAGGAGAAAATTGGAGTTGAAGTGTCCACCTGGACTTCAGATGAGAGCTGCCACTGCTGGGACTAGATGGAGAAGAAAACCTGGCCAAACCATGAGCCAGGAACTGCAGCTTGGTGAGAGCAGACCCAGGCACTTCTAGTGTCACTGGTGTTACCACACTTGCACTGCTTGGATCAGCTGGGGACACTGGCATAATTTCCTCACTCCTTTGCTCTCTTGTTTCTGGTGCTGCACTTCTGAGGTGGAAGGAAAGCAGGGAGTGAAAGAAGAAAGACTAAAACATAGCCACTGGAAGAAGTGAGAACTGACAGCAGCCATATAAGGGGGCGTTAACCTTTCATAAACCTGCTCCCTGGCCTGTGACTGGGACCAAGGAATAAATATCATTCTTGTAGTACGTCTCTTGTGTGCAGCACAGCTGTTCTGGCACACACTGGTTTCCTGGGAATTGCAGTTATATTTACATGGTATTAGTATGTGAGATGGATTTTGCTAACATTAAAGAGGCAGCAGACCTCAAGCAAGAGGCCAGGACTGAGGAACCAACTTCCCTCGTGTTTCAGGAAGGGTTTGCCATGGACATTCCTTGTGAGTGATGCTCTTATGAAACTCTCCCCCCACCATGGCCCTGTCCCTGACATTCCCAGACCTCTGAGGGCCTGGGCAGAAGTAGATGCTGGATCTGATTTGTGCCCCTTCTCTCCCAGCTGGCCCTATTTTGTTTCAAGCAACACATACAGGGGGATGGTGTGCCACCACTTCTCATCCAGACATGCAGTTAGGCACTTGCTCATCCTGATACCAGAGTACTGCCACGTGGACGCAGACAGTGAACCCTACACTAATTCAAGCCCCATAATAACAATCAGATTATCTGCCTTGAACTCTTGACCTGCAGATGTGACATACACCAGGCCAGGAAACAGCATGCGCAGAAGTGTGTGTGTGTGTGTGTGTGCATCTGCACGTGCATGTGCACGCACGTGAGCATCATCTCTGCCTCTTCAGGTCAGATCCACTGCTGCTCCCCGCAGCCCCTAGCCCAGGCAGAGCCCCTTCCATCACAGAATGAATCATAGAATCATTGAATCATAGAATGGTTTGGGTTGGAAGGGACCTTTAAAGGTCATCTAGTCCAAGGCCCCTTCAGTGAGCAGGGACATCTTCAACTAGATCAGGTTGCTCAGTGCCCTGTACAACCTGACCTTGAATGTTTCCAGGGATGGAGCTTCTAACACCTCTCTGGGCAACCTGTTCCAGTGTTTCACCACTCTCATTGTAAAAAATGTCTTCCTTATATCTAATCTGAATCTACCCTCTTTTAGTTTAAAACCATTACCCCTTGTCCTATTGCTACAGGTCCTCCTAAAAAGTTTGTTCCCATCTTTTTATAGGCTCCCTTTAAGCACTGAAAGGCAAAATTACTGTGAAATCACTGGACAAATCACTGCAAGAACCATGTCACTGTCAAGGTGAATGCTGATGTGGGTGACTGCTGCTGTCAGTACCAGTACAGCCTCTTTGTGCCTTGGACTGGATCAGCCATTCTGATGGGTATATGTGATGGTTTCACTGGGCTAGCCCTTGGCCAGCAGCCAACACAGCTATTCACCCACTTCCCCCATGGGATAGGGGAGAGGATTGGGGGGCAGGGATAAAAAGGCTTGTAGGTTGAGATAAGAACAGTTTAATAATAGAAATAAAAGGAAACTTAAAATAATGCTAATATTAAAATCGTAGTGATAATGATAACAGTGACAAAATATGCAAATGAGTGATACCCAGTGCAACTGCTCACGACCCGCTGACCGAGCCCAGCCCGATCCCAGAGGAGCGACAATCCCAAACCAAAACCGCAATCCCAGAAGAGCGAGAGCCCGAGCAAAAGCCAGAGAGAAAAGAGGAAGAACCCCTCACTAATATACTGGACATGACAGGATATGATATGGAATATCCCATTGGCAATACCCAAACACCAGTTTATTTTATTAATTTAAATTTTCCTCACCACCTTAGATCTTGCACTTGTAGACTAACAGAACACAAAGTCCTTCACTTCCAGCGACAAAAATGCAAACACTGGTGTGTTAGCAGTGTCTCTCTCATAACAAATCTCAGGCTGAAAAGCAAAACACAGCACTATCCAGCTACTGAAAAAGAAACCCAGCTCTGTTTCAGCTAAAAACCAGGACAGCATATCAGTGCAATGTGTCCTGGAGCCTGCTGGCTGCCTGAAGTGCATGGTTCAGCTCTGCGCTGTGCCAGGGGCACAGTGTCACAGCACAGGCAAAGACAGGGCAGTGACTTGGCTTTATTTGTGCCTCCTGCAGCCACAGCATCTTTTCCTCTTCTTGCGACATGAGCTGGAACACTTGAGAGTCATCTGGTTGGTATGGTTCTTGCAGCTGTCCCTCATTCCTGTCCTAACCCGTCAGATAAAGATTACCTGAGCTCCAGCCTATCCCTTTCCACATCATCCTGTTGGCATATACACCTCTTAATTTCTGTTCACAGTCTCTGGCTTCTCAGACTACAGAGAGAGAGCCAGCTTCCACAGCTGACTCCAGAGCTTATAATATTAGAGAGGTGTTATACATCCTTTGCACATCTACATGTACTTGAGGACTGTCTGTACTGGGTCTGAATTATATATACATAAGTGTGGAGAAAGCTGGCATTGCAAAGACTTGTATTGGTCATAAAAAGATTGCCAGTGTGGCCTCAGCTTGAGGTAAATGTCTTGAGCAAACCCATTATGTATTCTGTATATACACAATGAGTTTGATTTGAGATGTATTTATGCTCAAGAATATTATGTATTCTCTTTATACACCATGCAAGGTTAAACTTTTTTGAAAAATTATATTTGCTTTTTATCTCACAGACATACGAACGATTTATGGCCAGACCTGCTGAATCTATTTGAAAATGCCAATTTATTCTTGATTAACTCCAGAAGTGCTGGAGATCACTAATTCACTCACTGCTACTAATGTGTTTGGGAGCTAGACTTTGAAAAGTTTAGTTAAACTGTTCTGGAGGAGACTGAGAATCCAGATTGGGCCTATTTTAGATAGGGTTGATTTAAAATCCAGCTTTGTACTGCAACTCCTGGTTGGGGGCATTTAGATTTACAGCTGTGATTTGGACCAGTTCCTTATCAATTCCTAGATAGTACTTTTTCATCAGCTGATCTGACAGCAGGAAGAAGGTCGGGATCATAAATTCCTCTTTCCCGAGAGCAGGGAGCAGAGGTGGGAAGTGCCTCCCCCAGGGGAGCAGCAGAGATGGGAGCAAGGGCCGGGGCTGCCTGGGCATCGAGTCCACCCCCCCAGGAGTGCTGGGTGCCTGCACCCCACTCTCAGGAGCTCCATTGCAGAGCAGCCCAGCTTGCCTGTGGGCACTCAGAAAGGGTGACCCCACACTTTCCAGAGCTGGCTGGGTCAGCTGGGAGCAGGGTGTCAGCCTGGGATATCAGCACAATTCTCCTTCACCCAGTATACATCTCCTCCTGTTCTTGCCCCTTCCCATATTCCTTACCACGACCTCACATGCTCCCAAAAAACTGACGTATGCTGTGCAAGCCAGGCCAAGTTGTCCTTTGAGGGAGAGCACGAGCAGAGGGAATGCTGCCGTTGGCGTGCAAGGCATGAGGTCCTCAACAAGGTGCCCTGAAGTTAGACACTCACCACTATATTTAGCCATCCGAATAAGCCAGATGATTTTCAGCACAGTGGATTTTTGTTTCTAACTTTACACAAGCTTAGCTAACACTGTGTAGGTGAGTCTGAGCTGCAAGGTGCTCGGGTTTGGACTCGATCCAAAAGGACACTAAGCAGAGAAGAGGTGAGTGCCTTTTGCTCCTGGGCTACCTCCATGGCTCTATCCCTTCCACCAGATGTGGTGTAGCCTCCAGATCTAAGCCCTTTCCCTCACACCCTCCTCTAGCTCCTGAAGTTAAAGTCTTTCCCATCTCCTTCAGCTGCTCGGAGCCACTTTCTCCTCTCCACAGCCTCATGCTTGCTCCCACCATGCTCTGCAGCTCATTTGTATGCTGCACCACCAACACCTGCCCACCCCACAAGGGGGCAACAGAGGCACTGATGGTCTTAGCATGTTTGTTTGTCCCTCTCAAAAGGGACAGAGGGATCCTCCCTCACCATCCTTGGGAAGCCCTCGCTGAGGAGAAACATCAACAGGAAAGTGTGGTGTCACATTAGACATACCTGAAGTAGTTATGGCTAGCATCAGTTGGCAACGGCTTCTGCTTGACTTGGTTGGTGGAGGCTGCTGTCTCCTCCTTTTTAGGGAGAACTCATGAGATGGCAATTTGATTCACTCTGCTCTGTGACAGCAGCCTCAGTTCGCTCACAATGTGTAGGAAGTACAGTAAGAAACCCCTTCCACTTGTTCCCCAGAGGCTGGAATGAATGTGAAATCATATACACATCCCTCTTTAGGTTACAAAATTTTAAGCCTTTACACACCATTGCTCAGTGACTATGGGGCAAAACCAACTGCTCAGATAAGGACAGTTCCAAATAACGCACAATTTGTGCTCTCAAATTAAGTGCTGATGTGCAGTTTGTTGCTACCAGAGGTAGCAAACCAGTCGTTTTGGACTTTGTAACAACTTCATGGGAGCATGGTACAACTCTTCCCAGCTTATCAAAAATAAAACTTGTACTTGATGTAACAGTTGTATTTATCTATCACATCCACCACTGTGAAATATATCGGTCAAGGATTGTTCCCACAGAACAGCTCAGCACTTAGGTCTGTGCAAAAGCTGCAGAAGGGCATGAATTATTATGAGTATTTTTAATCAAGTAACAGATACAGTTGGTGCCATCAGGGTTTTCAGAGAAACTCAAGCTCCTGATAAATATGTCACAATCTGTGATAACTTTGCCAAGTCCTTTAATATCCTACAGCTCCAGTTGCTGCTGCCCGACTCCTGCAAAATGTGGGAAGGAAGAGCAAATGTCAGTAAAATCACTTTGTCTGTTTCAGACCAGCATATCATCTGCCTCAAGGGTAAATCTGTGCTGGCTCCTTCCCCTCAGAAAAGGCTGTTTGTTTACCTTATTCTTATCAGAAGGTTTTTCCCAAGGAACAGGCCTCTCCTATCTGATTTTTGGAAGTGATTTAGAACCCACCCACCCAGAATGGCAAGGCTCCCATATCCACCAGTGATAAAGCTTGCATCTTCTCCGCTTCATTGGCGTAACTCTTTGCCACTTTGCCAGGTCTGCATCGCATCCCAAACACTTTGCTGCCAAACCAATGGTATAGCATCTCATTTTTCCAGATTGAGCTGACAAGGACAATGGAAAGCACCCGAGGATCGCTGAGCCTTGCAGCACTGGGAGGTGAACACCCTGCACCAGGAAAGTGGAGAAGGTGGGTTGTGGGAAGGAAAGAGCAGTGCCCACATGGATGAGAGCTTGGGGAGACAATCCCCTGCACTGGAGGGACCACTGGGTGAAACAGGGGTGAGGCATTTGTGGCTGTTTCTTTGCCTATTGAAAAGCAAGGGAAAAACTGCAAGGCTGGATCTCAACCTCATTGGACATTGAAGTATTCAGAAATGGATTTTGTTGACGTATAGGAACCAAGACCTTTTCTTCAATGCAAAATCTCAAATTGCCAAGAGAGATTTTGATTGAGTCTTAGCTCAGGGTGATTTTCCAGATCACTGTTACAGGCATCTCTGGGAAGTGTTGCAACACATGGCTTTTATCTGGCAAATCACCATGGCTTGGTCTCTGGAAGCATGGGGAATGGGTTGGGGCTTGGATTTCTACAATTTTTCTTTTTTCTCTCTTCATTCCTCTCTTTCTAGACATCTGCTATCACGCTACAGAGGAGCAGCAGTCTGTACGACCTGTAGGAGTAGTGCAGGATTTGGGGAAGGCGTAAGAAGTCGTATGATCAGTCTGGGACATCAATAGGAGAATGTATAATGAGCTTAGTTTTATAAATTATTACTTTTAAAGGACATGAAGGAGAGGGGAGACTGAGGAAATCTCCTCCAAAGCATTACAAATCTGTTCTAGAGAACGGCTGTTCAATGAAACACACGGTAAACAAAAATGCAAATACTAAAACATAACCTAAAACTCAGTACAACCTGGGAGACTGAGTGAGGTTGGCATTCCAGGAACAGCAAAAGCTCCCGAGTAATTGAGGCAAGGTGGACCCCCCGCGTGTGGGGAAGCATTTACTGCATCCCCTGACATAACTTTGTCAGCATGGAAACCCCAAAGGTACTTCTGGGGAGAAGGGCTGAGGGACTGGGGAAGAACTGCATGGTAAATATTAGCCTAAACAAGTGTGTGATAATGGGACCAGAATCAATACAGAAACTACCTGTGCCCCTTGACAGAGAAAATAGATTCAAAAAACAAGTATGAGGCCCCCATGCCTAACCATGGTCTCACTGTCCCTGTTTTTTCCCTTCAGCACATGCCCTGAAGGCACTCAGTGCTGCCTTGAGCCTTCCCAAGCTCAGGTGGAGAAATGGCTTTGCCCTGGGTTTCCCTGCACAACCCAAGGTGAAGGGCAGGGTGGGGAGCATGGCACCTGTGCTGCCTTCAGCATGTACTCAGCTGAGGACACGCTTGAGCCGAGCCCCAGACCCGTCTCACCCATCATTCACACAGCGAGCCCTCCGGCCAGTGCTGGCGGGCAGGAGCACACATCCAGCCTTATTCACGAGCGTGGTTGGGATGGATCGAGCACAGGTTGGAATGTGCTACACCTCATCCACCAGCTAGCTGCTCTCCTAAAGTCTGACCTGCTTCCACAATAGTCTTTTAAGTCTCTCTTTTCACCTTTTTATTTGTGGCTGTGATGAGCAAATCCCAAAATGACTGAGCTTTCCACTCACCCTCTGTTTGTTTGATGCACTAACCTAATCCTCTTTCAGGGGGTCCTGGGACACAGCAGCCCGGACTGCTCAGCTGCTGTCCCAAGGACCTTCCTCCACCACAGGCTGCAGGATTAGTCCTGCAACATGAGATCTGCCAGAGCTCTCTGCTTGGCACGCTCCCGGCTGATTTTCCACGGCGTGCAACCTCTTCAAGGGGAATTTCCTTTGACGCTTCCACCGGGGAAAAAAAAGTGCTGTCAAGAGGGCTTTAAAAAGCAAAGCTGCTGCTGGCTGATTCACTGGAAGTAATCCAAGCCAGCGGAGGAGCTCACAACCACGGCAGCAAATAGGCTGTTGGACCGGGGATGCTTGCATGGCACGGGAGGTGGGCACGGGAGGTGCAACCAGGATGGAGCTTGGCAGCCTGGCAGTGAAATTAAGGGCATGAAATTAGACCATGGCAAGGAAAGCCAGTGAGTGGGAGTTAGCCCAGAGTTTCCTGAGCATTATCTGGTGTTTGGGAGGGAAACTGAATGGAGGACAGTCAGAAACACCCCCCCAGGCTGGCAGAGAGGGGGGTGGCATCTCACACCTTGGGCTTGAAAGGTCAGCATGGCAGCTGCGCAGGGCCAGGGGAAGACAGGCTGCTGGAAAGAAGTTGAGATGAGAAAAGAGAAAAGAGCCTTGTGTGCAAAACAGAAGCTCAAAGTGCAAAACTAAGACAAGGAAATATTTTATGTCTTGCATTAACCCACCTGAAACAGCAGGACAGAGAACAGTATTGAGAAATAGTCACAGTGGGAAAATTTGCAGACCTTTCCTTCTGGCACCGCTCCAGCGCTGGCAGCCATGCAGACAAATTAATGGCTCCGGTTTCTAACCCTGGCTGTTGCTGTAGCAATTTGGAAAACAAAACTCCAGGTGTCCTGGCTGCCACGCCGTGGTGCAGTGACCCACCGCATCCCAGACCCAGCACCTACACCTTCAGCTCACTCTTGCTTTAAAGGGAAAAAGCTTTCAGCACTGCTTGCCCAGCCACAGTGACTCTCTGGAGAGGTCGCTAGCCACAGGACACTGATGCTGGGTTCAGGAGAGAACACGATGCTCCTGTGCCCGGTTTTCCCTTCTCTGCCAGTTCCTACCACGGCTGAGGCTGCAGAGTGCAGGAGTGGCTCATACAGGGCAGTTTTTCAGAGGAAAAGGTCTTTCAGATGAACAGAAGCAGTGGGTGAGCCCACCTCTCAGGGAGCGAATGCAGCATACGTCTGCGAGGTCACTGCTCTGTTTGTCAGGGCTGGGCTTGTTCTGGTGACCATTCCCCTCAGTGGTGGTCCAGCACCATTCCCGTGTCACACAGCGCCTATAACTCATAGAAATAAAGCACGTCCAACACCCCTCTGAGACATGTATTCTATATGAAAATTTGGTTTATTACTGTCAGACCCACAAATCTGGATCCGCTGTGTAATTCTACTGACGTCCATCAGTCAGACAGACACATTTAATGAAAATGAGAATTTATACTGCTACTTCCTATATTGGCTGCTGCCAAAGTGCAATCGACAGTCAAGATCTTCCCTTGCCAAGAAAATTGTCCCTGAAAGAGTGCTGGCATCTCAATGTTTCAGGAGAACAAGCCCACAGATGCAGGGGTGCCTCTTTGGTGGATACAGTTCTCCCGTGCTGGATACAGAACCAGGGTGTCTGTCCTGTGCAGGCAGGAGAGGGATACGCAGGCAGCGAAATAGATAGAAATGTATAATGGATGATCTTGCTCAGTGCTTGGGAATGTATATTCCCCAGTCTTCTCAGGAAGCAACATGTTTGATTTCCTCCAGCTATTTTTTTAAAGTGCTGTGTTGTGAATATTGACACATTTTAGGTGCATTTGCATCAGCTGTAGCTGTGGGGGCAAGGGAGACTTCTCTAGGTGCGTGTGGCAAGTCAGGCACCTGGCTCTCATGGAGTAACACTGCTGAAAATTCTCTTTTGCCTCCATCCTCTCTGCCCTTTCTTCAAAAAACCTTTGCTACCTTCCTGACTGCTGCAGGGAAGTCAGTGGGGGTAAGAAGGAAGAGGTGCCATGGTACTTCAAGGCTTAGAAAGGTCTCCTGTTTGTCAGAGGGGCAACCATATCCCAGTTCTCCCGCTGCACAGGGTGCCCCTGTTGCACCTTGCATTACGTTTGTCCCTTTGGGATTGACCCACTGTCAACTAAAGCCATCAGCTCCCTGTGACAGCACATTCGCTTGTACGATTTCCAGCCGTGACCAGGATAACCACCCTCGTGCTTTGGTGATGTGGTGTACACCAGGTGCATCTTTCCTCAACAAGGAGGGGATTTGTGTTTCAGGAGACAAAGTGCTCAGGGAAGATTTTGGTTCTGTATTAAATATTGTCTTCTATTAAAACCAAGTATCTTGCACTTTGAACCCTTCAAGAATTAAAAATAGAAAAAGGGCTGAGAGTCTTCTTTTTGAATTTATCCCAGTTTTGCTTGTTGGCTGAATTTAGTAACAGTTTCTCTAGAGTAAAGAAATTTTGTCTGCCTGGATGTTGAGCCTGACGAAAGACCGAGTAAACAACCTTTCTGTCCAAAGTCAATTTGGACCAGGATCATTTTCTTCCTGCTGACAGACAGGTTTTCTGGCATAGATCAAGGTACTTGGCATGCACTTTTCCTGCTTTACTGAGGAGCAGAGGTCACAGGGTACCAAAAGACCAAAAATGCATTGGGTAAGACCTGTCAACGCCTACAGTTTAATCTGATATTGAGCCACTACCCTGCACACAATGTTATTGGCAAAACCCACACATACATGGCTCCTACAAAGAAAATGGTGTTGCAGGTTTTGCAGCTCATAAAGTATACCTTGTGGGTGTTACCTAGCCTGAGCCATCTTCTGCATAGGATGAGATCCTCACTGTTGTGTGAGACCACAGCCGACTCTCTCTGACAAGTCAGTGTTGGTGATTCTCGGGCAACGTCACTGGTAAAATGCTG
Organism: Caprimulgus europaeus; assembly: GCA_907165065.1. Next base: position 35,798,268 of record OU015523.1, on the reverse strand, counting down.
AAATGGCAAAAACCCAGCCTTGAAAGTGCTGAGCATCCTAATTTCCCTTTGATTTAAATGGGAGCTGAAGGCACGCAGCACCTTGCAGGATTTGGTCCTGTGTCAGCAGATGCTGGCTGATCTTCTCTGATGAGATGTCAAGACTGTCCTTTTTTCCATATCTTTTTTTTCCAAGGAAGAGGTTTGCCTATTATTTCAACTTCGCAAAGGCAAATTGAGGCAAAAGCTATTCTTCTGGAGACAGAGAAGAGAAACTGCAGTTCCCTTTCTGTCTGTGTTTTCAGTGTTTGCAGCTCTAAGGGTACATATTAAGTGACTAGAAAAAAGATTGAGATGCTATTCCAAGAGTGGAGCAAATTATTCTTCACAAACACAGCTAATCGAGGCTGCGGGGTTGCAATCATTCATTATAGATGAGAATTAGAGGAGAAGAAAATGTGTTTTCTAGCCTACTGCTAACACTAAAATTAGAGGAGCCAGGGAAGTATAAGAACTGAAGATGCCTATCTCCCAAAAAAGCGTCCTGGTTTGGTGGGAGGGGAAGATTGCTGCCCTTTGGGTCCCTTTTACAGTTGAGCAGCCCTCCTCCCAAGGTCTCAGTGTCAGTGCCTATAACATCTAGCACCACGATCCTTGTCGGGTTTTGTCTGCTGGCAAACAGAAATCAGAGGTGGGCATGAGGAGCCCGATGCTAGAGCATCCCTGAATTGTGAAAAGCAGTGAGCTCTGAAAAGCGAAGCTGCCAGGGGTACACCAGCATTATTCAAACCTCTCATCGGACAATAGAGCCTAGTTACACTGCTTTCCCCTGGGAAATTCCCTGAGGCAGGAAGGCGGTTGAACTACGGTGGTTATAACTTTGATATCCGAATGAATATCTGCTAGCCTCAGGCAACCGGGCTTCTGTTAATTTTGATCAGGGAGCATGATACACTGTGGCAAGCCGTGTCACTTAGGATTGTGTCTGCTTAGACATGATGCCTCTGAGTAATGTAATTTATATTTCATGCACAATTGAAGCAGCTAATGGTATAATTCTCCAAGGGGGAAACAAGTTGTTACAGCATTAATTACATTGCAGTTGCCATTTTTTTTTCCGCCCTGCGCTGAGCACTTTTGAGTCATCAGCTCATCAGCAGCAATAGCTGGTATCATGTAAAAGGGTCTCTGCCCTGCCAGCCCCGGGGGAGGCTCGAGTCCCTTCCCTTCGGGGGTGGCAACCTGATGGTCTCGGCTGAGGGCTACCGGACCCACTGGCTGCCATGCCCCTGGCCCAGCCAGCGCTGGGTTGCGATGGCAGGCTGCCTCTTGCGTGTGCTGCCCGAAACTGCAGCGTGGCGCTGGGAGACAGGGTTTGGAGAAGCAGCCAGACGTGCAGAAATAGCGCTGGAGAAGTCAGGAGAGGGTGTCAATTCTGGGCATCCCAAGAGGTGGTGAATACTTAAGTACCCTGGGACTGGGAGGAGGGATAGCTGAGAGCCTGTGTGTCTGTGTCCTCAGTGGCTCTCTCCAGTGACAGTGACTGCTAGGGAGCAAGGATAATTCAAGAAGCATGAGAAGAGTGGAGAGAAGTGCTAAAAAACCCTCTGACATCTCTGCTAGCCCAGCTTTCCCCTCTGCACAGCAGTCACTGAGAGGGTGCTCTGCCTTCTGCCTCTCAGCCACCACTGCAGCAACAGCAAAGAGAAAGCGTCGACAGAGGAGACAAGAACAACCCTACCAAAGCAAAGCAGCACCCAGGGATCACAAGGAGGGGGATTTGTTCCTGGGGAGCAGGAAGTGGCAGTTTGGCAGGCAGGAGCCTCAGGGTCTCACCCAGTCTCAGAGGTCGGGCGGCAAAGGGAGCTGGGGGCTCCCAGGTTGGCAGAGACAGTGGAAAAGTCTGACCCAGCCGGAGGGCAACAGCGCTGTGTGCGGGGAAAAGCCCGTGTGAGCAGAGCTGGGCCATGGCGGTGGCCTTGGGCAGGAGGAGCGGCCGAGGCAGCCTCAGGCAGGGGTTTGGGAACTGCTGGCTGTGTGTGGCTCTGGGCTACAGCGAGTGTTTCTTTTTCCAGTTTGCCTACGGCATCAAAAACCACAGAGCTAGCAGCTGAGCTAGGAGGAGGTGTAAAAATAGAGTCCCAGCTACATACCACGATGCGCTCAGGCTGGATGTAACCCGAGTATGCACTGCCGTCAAAAAAAGATGAGAGAAGAGGAAAGGAAAGGGCAGGAGTTACACAACTTAGGCTGCTATTAAAAGCGCTGAATTAAAAATAAAACTCTGTGTGTGTGTTTTGGCCCAGCAGCACGTCTGGGAGGGAGCACGGCGTACTGCGCTGCCAAGTGTGAGGCTGGGATCAAGAGGAACATTTGTGTTCGGGTTTCCCACACTGTCAGTAGACTAGCAGGGTGGTAGAGATGACATCTCTAATCAGGAGGAGGAGGAGGACAGTGTGACAGTGTGGACAAGGGAGGTGGACTTCACTTAGGCTGAGAGCATTGCCCACAGCAGCAAGCATAGTACACACCAAGAGCCAGTAACTGTCTTCCTGGTAAGAAGCTGGTGGCCCAGATCACAGTGCTGCAGAGTCCCAGGGAGGATGCCAAGGAACATTTGCACTCTGTGTACTCAGGCACTAATTCTGTGCAATCGTTTATGTCAAACTCTAAAGGAACTGAGTGCAGATCCATATGGAAAATGATGCCGTGCATCTACACAGAGATATTCCAAGCATACCATGGGACATAAGATCTGAAGGAGGGAGGACTGGAAAATTATTCATTCATGGAGAAATGCAGCTTATAGGAAGCCAAGATTATTCAGTTCAGTTGAAGTTTAAACTGGAAAGGAGCTTTGGTAGGAAAAAAAGTATGAATAAATTGTTTCTAAAAATTCATTAATATCTAATTGTTTCATATCATCACTTCCGAAAGAAAATCCTTCTACGGGGAAGAGAAATTCAAGTATCATTCAGCAGGGGACTCAAGGACCATTCTCCAAGGGGAGGAGCACAAATGCATATATATAATGTGCCCTCAAAGTGGTTATAAATCAATGATTAAATAACATTAGCATATTAACCATTCATTGATGTGGGGACTCCACTTTCCCAAGTGGATGTTCTCCCCCAACGACTGTCATGTCCCTCATGCTCTGTCCCTGACTCTGTGGGGATGCTGCTGCTTACACAGGAGCCCGTGAGGAGACACAGTAACCTTCATCCCCCTGGGATGTGTTGCTGGCTAATAGCTGGACACTGTCCAGCAGGGTGAAATGTCAAGTTTCAGTCTCTTTCTGCAGCAAAACCACAGTTGAACTCCACTCTGTAATATTTTAGTTGTGAACCTTAACCCACCAGTATAAGCTCCTGAGATATTTGGGATGTCTTTGCACTGTTCTGGTGACAGCAGCAGAGATGTATCTTTAGTTCCTTGTGAACCAAGCTCTGGGTCCATTACCTGATTAATAGGACCCTTTTTTTTTTGGTCTCCATATAAATCTGAAAAACACAACAAGAGATCTGAAATAGATGCACTTCTGTGGAGTAAGTCCTTTTGGCTGATTGAAGCATTCCCTGGCACAGCCAGGAGGATAGGTACAGACAGACCCATGCTTGCTCCAGCCATGCTCGAGGCTAGCTAGATGCAAGCCACCTCCAGCCTGGCAGCCAGATAGTCACGGGTCAGCTCCAGGCTCACGGAGGGTCTGGCCACTACGGCGGTGTCTGAGCTAGCTCCAAGTGTCTGGGTCTGGCTGCAGTCCCTCACAGCTCCAACACTGACCCATAGTGCTGGTAACCTGCTGAGATCCGCTGGGCTCGTTGCTGAGTAAAATTTGCAGTGTAAGCCAAGGCTTGGGATCCTGTCTCTGCACTGCTTTTTTTCTTCCTTTTTTTTTTTTTTTTTTCCAGTACAGAAAATTCATGTCAGGGTTAGGGGGCCTTCTGCAGCTCATCACCTTGGGAAATCAGGCTAGTGATGTGGGGAACCTCCACGTGGTCTGAGGTTGCTGGCTTCAGGCATTAGGGATTTCTTTAGCTGTTTGTTTAAAATCAGAGCTGGAAGCTACACAATTTAGAGCTGGAGCTGAATTTCTGATTAATCTCCACTTGCAAGAAAAGTGTGTCAATTTTTTTTTTTCCTTAAGCAGTGAGGTAATTAAAGGAAGAACAAGGCAGATTTGCCGTTCTGGGAGCTGCTGCTGTATATCTGGGCTTCCACAGAGAAGGCTGGGTATTGCTATGAAGCCGTTCCAGAAGGAATGTCAGAAATATGCTTTTACTGATGAATAGGCAGGAGCCATGCTTTCAGATAGGAATATTTACCTGCCCTACACCCCAGCTGCTGCTATGTCCAATACATAATAATCTAATCCATTTTAATATCCTGCTATCCTGCAATAGCCAGGAATCTCTCCATTTGGAAGAAAGGGGCTGCATTAACATTCAGATTGTAATCCACACATCCTAAGAACATTTATAACTGCTGCTGTATACCCATGGAGCTGGATCAGGGCTGGACTCTACATTCCCTCCAGCTCTCTGAAAATTCAGAGGCGTTTCATTCCAGGATCTTCCAGGGCTCCATTTTTCAATCTCAGATGCTGCTCTCAGCCAAGCCTCTGTAACGTGCTTTTTGAGCCTCGTGCTGCAGCTGCCCACTGTGCCGTGAGTATTCTGCGAGCCACAGTCATGCAGCCCCCGCTGCAACCGGCCAACAAGTTGAGCAAGTTGTGCTCATAAGAAATGATCTGGGAGGAGGAGACAAGGCTGTGGCACTGCCCTTGAAGCACGAGCCATGGGAGGGGACTGCTCACAAAACTGAGACCCACTGAGGCTACTACTGCACAGCTTGGCATCCCCTGCCCATCCTGACACAAGAAGCTGCAGGGGAGTTTGGTCCATTCCCAATGGGTTCAGAGGAGCGTGCACAGGCTGTTGCTGTATGTAAGGCTGCAGTGATCTGTCTTTGACCTTTATGGTCCTCAGTCAAGTGAGGTGAAGCCTGGACCGCATGCATAACCATGTTTGCAACTTCTATGGTAGGGTAAAGGCATCCCAGGCATTTAAATCCAGCTCCACCAGCAAGCCAGGTCCCCCTGTCCCTCTCCCCACTTTGCGATGCCACTCCATCTTCAAGCAGCACAGCAGTGCCAACATCCAGTTGAAGCAGTGCCAGGAGCATGCACATCTGGGAAGGCTGGAAGAAAAGCAGCCAGAAATAGCTAGCATTTAGTAAGAAGCCTCATGGGGCTGGCGCTGTGGTCCCACTCTGCCAGCCATCAGAGTTCAGATAAGCTTTGACAAAGCATCCAAATTCTTTTTTAATTTCAGCCTTTTCTTTCTTTTGGCTCAGCATCAGCCTGGCAAGAGATGCATGAGAGGGGATGGAAAAGAAGGTGAGAGTGTACCTGGTGAAGAGAAACCCTACACCCTTACACATGCTGAAGTGTTTTTTGCCCCGACCTTGGGCCCAGTTGTGAAATAAGCATCCACACCTGCAAATGCTCCCTAAAAAGTAAACGGTGAAAGATTTGTGCTTAACCAGCAAAAACTTCCACCCAGGCTTTCTTTCAAAATTAATCAGGTTTTGTTTGGCTTGCAAATATTTGCCCCCAGGAATGGGGGATTGACCCTCTCAGTTGGTGTCTAGGCTGGTCCTGCCACCCTCATGATGACCTGATCCTGCGACTACCCATCTTCTGCTGACCCAACGGCCTCACTTTCTTTTGGTTAGGAGCCACGGTGTGGAAATGGAAGGAGTTCATAAATTCTTGCTTCATACCCCAGTGCAAGGATGGGATTGAGACAAAACATGCAGAAAAATGAAGGAGGGCACCAGCTTGGCCATCACAAAACAGAGTGAAGTCCAGGGGAAAATGAACTTTGGCAACTACTGGATGTGGACTTATCAGGCATGTGGGAGAAGCACTCAGCCTGCATGTCCGTTTGGTAGCTACCAAGCCTATCTATACTGGTGCTAAATGTGAAGTTGGCTTGCAAGTAAAAGCTGTTCATCAAGAAGAACCCTAAAACCACATAGTCATTTCACAAGAAACACCACAGCTTTCATATGATCTTTTAATCCCTGCTAGATATATGAGCACTCTTTCTTGTGGCTGAAATGGAATTTAGGCTTTGAACTTGTTACCCATAGCCCTACCGCTGACATATGATCTGCTGCTGGAGTAAAAACCTCAGCAGAGAAAGAAAAGAGAGACTCCAGCAGCGGGTTCCTACAGCTTTGGACAAGCCTCCAGCAATGCTGAACTGGGTGGACATGTAAGTTTATCAGCAGAGCCCTGGCCAATTCAGAGAATAAAAACACGAGCCACATCCATGTCACGACACCCAGCCCTGAGCACATGCAAGAGGGCTTGGGGCACCTCTACAGACCTGGGAGCGGTCTGAGACCTGACAGCCAGTCCAGACCAGCAATTCACAGGACTCTTTGGAAAGGAAAATAGGCAAGTGCCAAAAAAAAAAAATAAAATAAAATAAAATTTTAAAAATCCCTTCGGTGTCCCAAGACTGGTCCCAGATGAGTCTGTTTTATACAGGAATCACCTTGTATTGTACCAGCGAAGCAGCAGCCCTCGCTGCCGCACAGACGGCAGTCCTTCCAGATTTAATGCACCAGCCATGTGTAATGACACACACAGTTCATCACAGAGGCAGGTAGCAGGGCCCTTCGCTCTCATTCATATGAATATAATGCCCACAGCAACGCAACGCATCAACATTTTTAGAGCCAACAGTTTGACTTTCATTGCTCTGTTATTTTTAATCATTTTAATCTGCTTTTTTAGCATTCTACTTCTCCATTTTATTTCAAAACAAGACAAAAAGTATTCAGCAGCTAATACCTCTGGTTTTAATGGCTTGAAAAATAATGAAGGAACATTAAGCAGTTCCCGAGCCTTCCAGAGCATTGGTATTTTTAAAGATGAGATTGATCAAAGAGGCTGTGAACTCTAATGGAGATGGATTGGCTCAGCGCGGTAATGCCAGCACGGAGGCCGGTTCAGCGTGCATCCCAGCCTCTCCCTTTCATCTGCTGTACACTCCAGCGGCCAAAACCTCTTTGCTGAAGCAAGACCCTGCCAAGTACGAAAAATCTTGCATTTCTTATAAAGGTTCAAGGATGAGAAACTAATTTTTGTACGAGCTGATTGTTCGTGCCACTGCTTCGCTGCAGGCAGGGGACAGAAAAATCCTCTCCCGGAGGCTGCTCTCGTGTGTCTGAGCTACCCCAGCCCCAGACCACACAACACCTGCATTGCAATGCAGGCAGCTGAGGTGCATGAGGAAGGCAAGAGAGGAGACTTTAGTCCACAGATTGCGACGTGAAGCGCACACCTACTTCTGCTGTGTATCTGCTCAGCCTCCTGGTGAAGAGGGGTTTGTCAGCCTGTGTCCTAGGGATGGCAAAGACCCACACAGAAGGCAGCACTTCTCCAGAGCCTACCTCTGCATGGGTGCAAGGAGAGGCAACCAAGATCCCTGAACTGCCACCAGCACCTGGAGACCCTTCGCACATGGTTGCTGCAGATGCCATGTCCTCAGCCAGGGCCCATGCACACAGCTGGCTATGGAGAGATGTCTTGTCTTGCCTTGCCTTGCTTTCTGGCTGCTCCACTGAGTCCCTGAGAGGAGCGCAAGCATCCTGAAGGGATTTTTTTTCTTCTTCTTTTTTTTTTTTTTTTTGTGGGAGGGACCCACCAGTTTTATAGCAGTCTATAAATCCAGTGGTACAGGAGGGACCTGATCTTGGACACCCTATGTTTGCCAGAACTGAAGGCGTAAGCTTTGGCTGCTAAATGAGGTTAAAGTCACCCATTCTCTATTTCCAGGCAGTGCTAGGACTTTGACAGGGACAATTGCTTTGGCAGGGGACACAGCAATACATCTGTTGTCTCTAAAACTTGCTCTGCTATCTTTCTGTGGCAGTGCTGTTATCTTCTCCTCCCTGGGTAAATCCAGCTGAGCTTTTGAACGTGGAGCAAGGTGACGAGGTGTGGGGCAGTGAGGCAAGAAAGCAACTGGCAGGAAAGTCTTATTTTGGTGAGAGAGTAACCAAAAGAGCAGCTGGTTGGATATGCACGGCACCCTGCACGCAGTTTGCACATGCTGTCTGTAGTAGAAGCCTGGAACAGAGGGCTTGAAGAGCCAAGAGGGGTGCCCAGGGGCAGCCACCAGCCCCAGCTCAGCTACAGGCAGCTCTGCAGCGTAACAACACTGGGCCCCGACGTCCAAGGGCTTCTTCACCAAGGAGGGCTCTCTGGGAAACCGCTCTCCAGATCTCCCCTGCTAGCAAAGTGTCAGTGTCAAGGCAGAGCTGCAAAGCTCCCACAGCCCATCCCCTGGAAACGTGCTGCTGCTTCTTTATAACCCCTGACTCTGTAAACGTTGGGGATAGCCTTTAATGCCCTAGATCTAAGGCGATGTAGTGACTATAAATATTGTGCTTTGAATAAAAGAGTTGTGAATACTAGATGGGTCCATTTACTGTTAAATGTCATATTTCAATGTTTTAACACTCAGTGTCCCAGGTGCTGCCCAGAAGGTGAGAGAGCACACCACAGCACACAGTGGTTTCGTTGTAAGCGAGCAGACAGTATCACACGGGTAGGACAAGGAGGCCACAGTGAGGTGGCTGTGCTTTAAAGTTTTGCCAGCACAGCTGTGTCACATAGGAATGTAAAGAAAACACCTCTCTGACCCAGCACCATGCCAGCACAGTGCCTTGCACAGGTCCACATCCCTCTGGCAGACCAGACCTTGCACTAGTGCAGCCTGTTACAGAGCCTTGGCTGGCCCCGGGGTCTCGTCTCATCGATGCTCGCTGTTCACCACTGCCCACTAATTATGGTGATGGTGATGGAGAAGCCATAGCTGCCCACCTAATTCAGTCACAGCAGAAAACTCTTCAGATACCCTGTTCCCACTCCTTCATTTTACATTAGCACCTTGTTAACACAATGGTAGCACTTTATAAATAAGCAAGGTGCACACAGACTACTGTGACTTTTATTCATGCCATCATTATTTTTCCTTTTGGAGGCTATTATTTACTTGTGCTCTGTTTTTATAACTCCTGCTCTTTTCTTCCTCGACTGCTTTAACAGTGTGGAAGACAAGATTTAATGCACCTGAAATATCACAATTAGCCTCGTCATGCTAATAACTTAAAGGAAACAAATAAATACTAGAGATTGTGGCACTTTGGAAATTCCCCTGTGCTGCGGGAAGAAGGCCTTCTGGTCAGGGCACATTGATTTTTTCTGAATCCATCCACGCAGGATTCAAGGACAGGACAAAACACTATTAAGTCAGCAAGCAGAATGCAGTAAATAATGAGCAAGCTGGAGAAGGCTGAGGCTCTGTGCTGGCTGAGTCCAGATATAAATTGTGGTGAGCTATGCATCTCGGCACCACGGTGACACTGTCTACCCGTCTGGGTTTCCCCTCCGCTCTCAAACAAGACCTGGAAAAGCCAGTTGAGACTCCAGAAGTTTTGCACATTGTTTTCATTGGGGAGACAGAAATAACATCCTTTCTCCCCTCCACGAGAAGATCTGCTGCTCTGGAAACCTCCATGTATAAAAACCACTGCTACTCTTGGGGCACAGTACGTCTGTGCCAGGCAAAGGCTTTAGTACAGGGGAAGTTATGCTGGGGAAGCAGAGCTGCTACCAGAGGGGTTTCACTGGGATAAGCTGTGTCAAAGCACTTTGCCATCATAGTTTTGCTGCTATACCTGTGCTTTTCCTTGTGTAGAGAAGCTCTCTGGCCTAAGGCTTGCCTGTGAAGGAAGGAGAGAGGATAGTCCAACAGATAAAAGCTTTCCACGGAGCAGCAGGAGGGAGAAGGCAACCCATTAGCTTTTCTGCTCCTTTGTTTGCCTTTATCGTCTCCAACGCTCTGCTCCGTGTACTTCAGCACGTCAGCTTCCCCCAGAGTTCAGGGGAACTAATCAAGTACGTAAAATGCTTTATGTGATCAAGTATTTGCAGGGCCAGGGTCCTGGTTAAGTGACACAGGGAAACTGGAGAAGAGAGGAGGCCCCTGCTTGAAGACTCACTGCTGCCCTGATGACTCGGCTGCCTCTCGTGCTTTGGCCCACACAGAGCTGCAATGCTGACAACCCTCGGGAGGGCGATCAGAGCATCCCTGCAGAGCACCAGGCACCACTTGTGACTCCTAGATGCCAGTTCTTGTGATTTAATCACCAGCCTTACAGTTCAGTGTGGTTTTCTTCCAAAAAGTAACCACGTGCAGCAGGAATCTCAGATTTCCTTTTCTGGAAAACTCTGTTGCCTTCCCTTTTACAAAGAAAACCTCAAAAAAGTTGAAGTCAGTGCTAACTGATTTGACAGTCTGGGACACTGATGTATGACACTTGGGCTCCGGGACAGACTGACAACATTGAAAGAATATGTACCATCTAATACAGCTGGGAAAAAAAATAAAAAATAAAAAATAAAAAGCCGTGTTCATTCACATCAAAAACATAAAAATTGGAAACCTGGAAATAAATTAGAAAATGTGATCTCAATTTACATTAGCTCTGGGAAACAGTTGCAGTTACTGGCCTTGTAGATATGTGAAAGGCTCTTCAGTGTTACTACTGAGATTATGTCAGCGCTGGCATGACAAGGCAGCTCGAGATGAGCTCTTCCTCTGAGCTACTCCTACAGTAACTGGTCTCAGCATCCAGCTCTGCTAATCTGCCTCAAATTCGTGTTTATTTACTTCTTTGTTTTTCCTTTCTTTCCCCCTCCTCCCTCTTATCCCCTTCAGTACCCTTAGCAGCATGTGCAGGTGCCCCCAGGGTTATCATCAGCCTGGTGCATAGTGAGTAAGGAAGATTGATTCAATGGGATGTCCTCCAAGACCTGCAGCACCTCTGACAGCCATTCATCCTTTAGCTCACCCTGCCTCTGTCCCTGCACACTTTATGCTGGCCCTGGGGTCTTCAGGGAGGGTGGATGGCCTGCACCCAGGGCTCATCTTCTTCCTTGTGGTGGAGCACCACTGACACCAATGCTGATGCCCTGACCCCAGACAGTGCCCTGGGATGGTTTAATCCCCTTTTCTCCCTTGGTGGAGAGAGAGAAAGGCATCAACAGGGACCAGCAGATGCCATTTGGCTTTGGCCCTTCTCTCATACAGGGCAAGAAGCCACAATCTCCTGTGACAATGTCTCGAGTCAGTCCTAAGAGTATCACCAAGCAGTGCCCAGTAGTTTGATTTCATTTCATTTTGGGGAATTCTCTCTAAATCTTTCTGCTTAATGCTTGACATGTTTGCAGTCTGGTCATTAACTCAGTACCTGGGATGAGGCACAAGAGAAACACCACATACTTTGGAAATGAAGAAGTTGTGGAGGTCAAACTTTTTTTTTCAGTTTTAGTCTTTAATGTTGCAAGAGAAAAAGAAAGAGCAGCAGCATGAAAAAATAAAGCCCAAAAGAGCGTATGATGCAGAATAATCTATACCATAAAGTGGCCACAACAAGCCTTGAGAAGGCAGCTCAGGTGTGTTAAAGCATGTGACTTTTAATCCAGATCTTATCTCCCACATTCATCTTATATCCAGTGGTCAGGAAGTAGCTTGTTACAAGACACTGCTGAGGTCTTCCCCCTGCAAAGCCTGTGGCTACAAAGCCTGCCCTTCTCAGGCAGAGCACCCAAGTGAAGATTTAGGTGACACATGTCATCGGGCTACCACCTCACCCATGGAGGAGGATGGAGTCACCATGCTAAAAGAAGGGCCAGTCTTGGACTTCAGAGCTGTGAATATCCCTGTTTTGCAGGAAGCTGTGGAAACAGCCCCTCTTATCTCAGCCCCACTGTCACTGTTTCCAGATGCTACTATTTGATGCTTCTGCATGTCAGTGTTTCTATCTGCCCAGCACCGTAGCCAGGCTTCATGCCCTGCCTAGTCTCCAGTCCTTGCTTCTCAAGTATTTCTGAGCAAAAAGGTCAATTCCTACCACCTGGACTGCAGCAGGGTCGCAGCAGACACATAGGCTCAGAGGAAGTTATTTGTTGCCCCATTCCAATGCCAAACACAGGTGAGCTGTAACTGGGCTCTCCTGGTGATAACCAGCAGTGGCATTGATGGAAAGCCATTGCACTTGCAAAACTGGCTTCTGTCACAGGAAGGGGAGCACATGGCCTACATCACCCTGCATGTCAGACATGTTTTGAACTGGGAGATTTCCTCACCTAACAACCAGGGCTGTATTTCCAGCATCTATTGCAATGCTGTTATTCTCTTGTGCATTCAGCCATCTCTGCTTGCACAGGCTGCACTTTCCTTGGTGCTGGTTTGCACCAAGCTTGCCTTTTAACATTTAATTCTCAGAAATGCAATGATTGCCAAACCCCTTCTGCACCCCAATTTTTAGAGGGATAATTATTAAACTGTACTTGGGAAAAATAGGGTGACAATTCTCATGACCGAGCTATTTTCTGCTCTAGTGAAAGGGGCAAGTTGTGGGGTTCTAACCAAGACAGGAATAAGATTAAGGAACTCCTCATTTATCCAATTAGAAATCCCTCTACAAAAGAGAGCAGGTAGGAAAACTGAGGGAGAATAGAGCAGCCTCCAAGCAGGAGCAGTGGAGGGATGAAGAAATTTGCCCCTCCCTGGAAGTGTCCAAGGCCAGGTTGGATGGGGCTTTGAGCAGCCTGGTCTAGTGGAAGGTATCCCTGCTGATGGCAGGGAGGTTGGAACTAGATGATCTTTAAGGTCCCTTCCAACCCAAACCATTCTATGATTCTGTGATTCTATTTCCAAATGGAGGTTGAGCCATACATGAAATGGTTTACGTGCTCTGCAAGAGAAGGGTGTCACAGCCTGTGTGCCAGGAAAACCCTTTGTCCCCTGCACAAGTAGTGCTTGTCAGGAAATGTTAAGCACTAAAAATCTGAAAAGTCCCCAGGGGATTTACCAGCTCAACGTGAAACATTTTATCAGAAAAAAGTCTCATGGGTCTAGGCTAAATGAGAGGATCCTGCCTCAAAACAGGATAGTCAGGGCTGTCCCCTCATGGATTTGAGCCCCTGGTCTGAACTGGGAGAACAGACTTCAAGTTGTTTTCTTAATCTCAGCTGGGTCTGCAAGTCTCCTCAACACCTATTTCCTCTTTTCTTGCTGAGAAGGAGAAGAGGAAAGGTTCAAGAAATCAATATTTTCAGGCCCAAAATAATCCCATCCTGTTCCATGCCTGGCTTCAAATCCTAGCTGTGAGACAGGTAGCACCATACCTTCAAAACAGCCCCTGATTTTGGATGCTGGGTGGAAGGTGCTGACTGTGCACCTCCTGTCCCACATGGTGCATTTTGAGGCAACTCCCACAAAACCTCAGCCAGCACCCTCCCTCTTGTCAGCCACCCTTTTCCTAGAGCTAGCCCTCATGGACCTGTGCACAGAAAGCCACTGCTGATGTTGTTCCCCATGGAGGCTTAACCCCTTAGTCGCTGCCCCTGGCTTAACTTGGGCACGGGGAGTCCTGTTAAAACACTTCCTTGTCCCCATGCTCTCGGTGGGGAAGCAAAACTCCCGTGCACAGTGAGAAGGCAGCGCCTGCAGTGTGCCACAGATGTAGGTCCCGGGGGAGTGCTCTCCACCCTGAGCTACACAGAGCATTGGCTCTTGCCATGCTTGCCCCAGTCTTGTGATTGCAAGCCCTGACCTCCAGTCAGTCCCCTTTGTCCCTTCCTGTCCCCAGAGCCCAGTCAGCTGCCCTTAGCATCCCACTGGAGACCAGTGCCTTGGCAAAGACAGTGGATGCTCCTGCCTGGAAGGCAATGGAAAGTGAGGACAGGAACTGAGCTCAACCCAAACCTCTCTGCGGGAGTCTGGGGACACCAGAGAGGCTGTCCTGGTACAAGATGGGCTGGTGCAGACCCCATATCACAATGCTCTGGCCTTGCACACCTGGCAGCCTGGGACAGGTCATGTCACCAGTACAGCCCTTTTCCTCTGCTCCTTCTGGAGCCCCGGCTGGTGAGGAAGCCCTCTGCCTGGTTGATAATGCCGCTGCACATGCTTTTTGTTTTTTAAGCTGTTGCTCTCAAACAAAAGTGTTCAGATGAAAAATAAACCTCTTAAAAATCCCAGCCTATTCACTCCTGGCAGTCTGGTATTCCTTCAAACTGTCAGACTTAGCAGATTGTTTACTGGAAACGGTTCAATTGGCAGGACCTTGCGCTGTGCAGATGAAATTTTAAAACCTCGTTTCTTGTTGCGCTCAAAGTCTCTTTTTTCCTCTACATGGCTTCACAGAATTATTATTCACTTATTTCCCATTGAATCAAAAAATATCCATTCTCTTTCATTTCTACAGTAAAAATGTGCAAGGGATATTGGCCCTCATGCTTCAGGACGCCAGCCAACAGCTAAGTGCTTGGACTGGAGATAAAACTTTCCCCAATGGGCACAGTAAGGCAGAATGGTCAATTATCCCCAAAGCATCCCACCTGGCCGGAATGGGGAGTCACACTCTTCAGCTGGACTGTCAAGAAGTGCACTGCATGGCACTCTGTGAACCACCCAAGGGTCTCCTCATCTGGAGAGCTCTTGCTCTAATAAAGAAAAGCTCCTGCAACTCCTGATCTTGCAGGTTTTGGCATTTCCCTTACTGCGTACAAGCACAACAGGAGGGAGAGCTTTGATCTGCTTTGTCAGGGTCCCGTTGCTGCCTTTACAGTTTCCTGTGAACAGCTAAACCTGTGGGGCTGGGGCCCCTGCTTTGCCAGTCTCTTTGGGTCAAATGCCCCACTCCTTTGGTTAGATGAATACCACCCAGTCACCAGCAGGAAAGACTGCTGCAGCCAACTTCATGAAGTTTGTTGGTGCTTAAGGCAGAAGAACCTGCCAGGGATCTGAGGTCTTCCCAGTTGCACTTCCCCATGGCCCATGTTTGGAGTTATAACCCAAATCCTACAATTTGTAGAACACCTTTGGTTGCTTTGGCCTCTAAGCAAAATGTTAAAAGGGTCTGCATGCTCCTCTGCTGTGGCAGTGCCTTTGTTAGTTGCCTGTTGGGGGGTTCAGGGCTACATATGCCGTCTGGGCAGGATATCTTCCTCTTAGGCCTCATCTCCCACACTGCTTCCACTAGGCAATGTTGGTGTCCAGCAAGGCTTGGAGGTGTGGGGGACTTGCGCCCTGAGCAATGCATGGTAGGGTGGCAAATCCAACCCAGCAGACATTGCTCTGGCCTCTCTCATCTGATGCATTTCTTTTAAGGATGCCAGGATTTTTAGGAAGGAGCCAAAGCTGTCTGCTCCTCTGCCAGAGTTTCTTCCACTCACCCCTGGTTCTCAGCCTGCTGCTGACAACTTCCCTCATCATGATGCTAAACTTAAATAAGTCTATTTCCAAACTGGATTGCCTCTGTGTGAGTCCCCAAGGAGCCACACCTGCACACAGCTCTCACTTGCCAAGTGTAGGAGGTGGTCTAGGATTTCCATCAACACTTGCTGGTCACATCTCACTAACCTGAAAGTTGTCTTCTCCTATGCCAGTGTCAAAACAAGTTGTTCCAAGAAACAATTTCTAATGCAGTCAATGAAATTACCTCCAGTGATTGGCCTAATGTGCCATTCCCAGTCATCAGGGGATGTTCTGTAGGCCCATAATCACTCTGTCAGCAGGTGGAGCAACTTTCCTTTTACTCACCTCCTCACCGTTAACCCAACCAGAGATCCTGTTCCCTTTGCTCACAGCTGCATTTCATAACTGAATAGATTGCACCCTGCAGCCTTACCCTCAGTGTGATGGTCCTTCATGGGCACCTAACTGTCCCTGTGCACTGCAGCATTCATGCTGCTGTTGTCCCAGCCTCAAGGGAAACCTGTCCCAAATGCTCTTTGATGAGCATTTTCTCACGTTAACAAAACAAAAGACCAGCAGGGCGAACATGAAGAATTAACAGGGCAAAACCACACAGACAATTAGCACATACAGCCCCAAGCCTCTGACTTTACTTCTTCCTCCTATCAGAATCCTGCTCCCTGTGCCCCCTCAGAGGACACTGAGGTTCGCTGGGTGGCCATTTGGGTTGTGTGGAATGTACCAGTGTCACCCAGTAAGGGAAAACAGTGCTTAAAATGAACATGGGGACTGACAAGCATCAAATTTTGCAACTTCTACCTCTGTGCTTTGATGGGACAAAGACTGGGAGCTTGGATATATGTTGTTGAACCAGTGAGGTCGGAGATGGAGCTAAAATGATTTGTGGCAGTTCATTTCTTGCACTGCAGAGCGGAGGTGATCCTCTCCACAGTGGGGGACAGATAAAAAATGGTTGGGAGGGCATCACTAGCAAAGCTGCCTGCTGCCAGGAGAGACACAGGGCAAGGGGGGCTGTGGTGAGCCGTCTGCCCAGTGCTGGGTCTGAGGGTGGCTGGGCTTGCTCCGAGGGAGGCTCTGCCTAAACCATGCAGGCACACCTCTTATTCTTCCTGAAGTAGCACAGGTATTTTTTTAAGCTGTGCTTTGTGGTGGGAATGCTCTGTTAACCATCAATGTGTATTTCTTCTTGAATACAGGCAGTTCTCATTTTAGTTACTGCACAAAGAGCTCCCCACTGAATAGAGCATTGCTCCCTTCCTTCCCTATTCAGGCTTCCCCAAACACCTCTGGGGCAGAAAATGAACACTGGCACTGGGTCCTTACCCCCAGCTCTCTCCAGATGCAGGCAGGAGGGACAAACTCAGCCTGTACCACACCTATGTGCTGCATTTACATGTTCAGAATCTCCTCTTTCCCAGAAAATCAAGTAATTCAGTAATGATATTCCCCAATCATCGCAATGCTGGTGTCACAATCTGATAGATGTACCTGTGTCCAGAGGTCACTGCCATGGGCTTTTTCCTTAGTGGCATCAGTGGTCCTGCCCCCCTCCCACCTCTCCGTACCAGAGGGGTAAGCCAGACCCGGGCGTCACACATGATGTACATCACAACTGCGTGCAGGATAGCTGTCTTGCTCTGAAATAACAGCTGATTCCCGGCTAATAGATTCAGTAATCTGACACACGGGCTGTAATAATTGTATCTGAACAAGGCAGGCTCCAGCCTCTGCCAGCCTTATTAGAATGAGTGATTGTTTCCATCAGGGATGTAGCTCCGGTGCATTCACCTTTCCTGGGCTCCGAAATACAAATTGAGCTTCTGACCTTGGTGGATACGGTAGCTGACCTATTTCCTCCTTTTTAAATAAGGAGAAAACAGACTTTGGAGGGAAAGTGGCTGCTTTCTGCAGAACTCCTTCTGCTGAGCTCCTCGCTATCTTGAGATCTTAGTTAAATATTTGGCCTGCCATTATTAGCCTGGATGACAGTCTGCCTTACCCACTGTGCTCTGTGTGTGAGGCGCAGAGGCACAATCCTTTCTTTCTGCTGGGTTTGGGTTTATTCCTAATTTCTCTACTCCCCAGCACAGTGTGGCTGTTGAGGGCAGCCTCTTTTTGCTGTGGCTGTGTGGACAAGTGGTCTCAGCAGCTCTGTCCTAGGGGTGTTTGTACTGTGGTGTTGTGGTTTAAGCCCAGCCAGCAAAATAAGCACCACAGAGCCACTCGCTCACTCCCCCTAGCTGGGATGGGGGAAAGAATTGGGAGGGTAAAAGTGACAAAACTCATGGGTTGAGATAAAGATGGATGGGGACGCTGAGGCTACACCACTGCTGAGCAATGCCCCTGCCACTGCTTCCCTGCTCCCAGTCTCAGGCAGTGCAGGAAGGGCTCTGCCAAGGCAGTGGGCAATGACCCCCCCTGGAACTGATGGGGGGGCACTGAAGCTGATGCTGGTGGGTTTGCAGCAGTACCCAGGCTTGCCCTGCCTGGAGAAAGAAATGTTGTCCACTGTGCTTACAGCAACAACGTGGGAAATGCAGGGAGGGGATGACTCCCAGGTGACTTCCCCTGGGAGCCACAGGGCCATCCACTGAAATAAAACCACCTTCTGCCCTCAGCCAGGAGCCCTCCCGCTGCCTCCTTCAGTCAGCAAATCAACGGGCCTCATTCGCTAATCCTAAATTTCCCTTGTGATGTGCCATGCGAGGCAGGTTTTCCAACAGGCTGCAAGCTCCATCCCATGCTGCAGCTGTAAATATAGCTGGGAGGGCGATTTAGCCACGGTACCCCCCTCCTCTCTGCATATTGCTTTTCCTGAGGTTAAATGTCAAACATCTCTAAAATATCACCCGAGCCTGCAAACGGCACATGCTTCGGAAGGGAGCCAGCCAGGCTCCCCCCAAGGCTCTGCTCTGATTTATGGGGGTGTGTGGCACAGCACCGTAAATCCAGGCATACATCAGATAACGTCATGAGAGGACGGCGTGCATTTTGTCAGAGCTGGGACGCTAACACAGGGAGGGTAGGAACACGGACAGCCCCAGGGCGCACAGCTTGCTTTTCTTTCTCCATCAAAGATGGTAAGAAAAAAAGGCTGTCCTGCCTTGATGGCTTCGCGGAAAATTGCGACTGAACTCAGCAGTCAAGGCATCGGCAACGTCGTGGGAGATTCCTGCCGCTCCGTCTTGCTACTCCTGTTTAAGTGAAGAGGAGGCATGGGTTAGGGACCATGGGCAAGTCTATAGGGCTGGTAGTTTGTCTCAAAAGAGGGAGCCAGGCTGGGCATTGGAGTGGTGGGAAGGAGATTTATGTCTTTTACTGTCCATCTGCAAAGCAAAACAAAAATAGCTGAAACACCGGTTTTCTGCTTTATCGGCTCTGTGAATAAGCATATAAATTTCTGTGACATTTCTGGAGGCTTGCTGAAGGGGAAAAAAATTCATCCCATAGGACCTGGCCAGCAGCAGTGGCAGCATATGGTCTGCTGAAATCAGTGGCTGAGTGCATTTTGTGTGTGTTAGCATTAAAAAGGTGACTTTGCAAGTAATTTCAGAAGCAGGGCGGGTTTTTCTCTTTTTTCCTATTTCTTTTTTTTCTTCTTCTTCTTTTTTAATCCTGTCTAAGCTGATGCAGCTGTCGGAGCCAATAATTCTTGAGTAAGGGAGCTGGGCTGTGTTTTGTTGATTGGGAAGCACGAAGGGTGCAGACTTCGTTGCTGGCTTTTGGCCGCCTCATAGGGGGCAGCTTTGGCCTCTTCCTTGGAGGCAGAGGGGAGACAGGCAAATACTTTGGTGCAGGTGAAAAAAAGAGTTGGATATGTTTTCTTTTTCCCAGCAGCTGCAGCTCCCTCAGAGAAGGAGTCGAGGCCCTGTAAGTCCATGGGAAAGCCGCTTCATTCTCTAGGCTGCAGAAGGATGGAGGGGGTCCACCGTTTCAAAGATGAAACTCACTAGGGGAAAAACAAATACAAATAGGCAACTGTTTATTGGAGATAAAATGTGGCTTCTTCACTTTCATCGTCGACTAAAACCTGGTGTTCTTTCTGGTGAGGGAGGCAGGAGCCGTAATGCGCTGTCAGAAAGATGTCTTTCAGCAGGCAGCACCTCTGGATGTTTATCTCCCTGCCATTGTGCTCCAGCGCTTTGAAATGTAAAGGGAAGACGCTGCTAATCACACTGTTGCTTAAAGATCAACAGCCAGGCGAGATGTACTTTGTCACGTTTTCTCTTTGGTCTCTTTTTTTCTGTAATGAAAACGGTGACATTCACTGAGGCTTGCGCACCAGCGCATGGCGGTGGGTTTTTAATGAATCACTCCTGCCCTTTTCCCTGGGCTCTGGCTGAGGGGTGCAGCCAGAGCTGCTTCCAGAGCATGCCGATTGCGGACCCAGCCACTGCGGGAGAGCACCTTGGTATCACATCTGGTTGCCTTTGCTTCGGATCAAATTCATCCCATGTTACATCTGAGCCGTATCATTGAAGTCAGAGAGGATGTGAGCTGTAACCAAAGGCTGAAAGACAAAAGTCTGATGTGAGATTTCTTATTACTGGGAGAACAGAGAGCTTTAGGGGTATAAAAAAGGGAGAGTGTGGAATAAAGGAAAGAAATGAACCTCAATATATAAGACACCTCTTCCTCCCATGATGCTCTAGGTCAGTAAATGTCAGAGCAGAAAGGAAGAACTAGGCACAGAAATCTGGAATGGCAGTTTATTGAAAAGGTGTGGCTGAAGGGAGAGGGATAATTTCATTTTAAGCCAGGAATTTCTCATGCTCCTGTCTTCTTAACTGTGAGATTGGCAAAGAGCTCTTTGCTTCTACATTCCGCTATATCCTGCACGTGGGGAAAACGCTGCAACTCAGAGTTGTACAGGGAGCATAGGGAGAGGAAGAGAAATTTAGCTCCTCTGCTAACGCCAATTAAGTAGAGCAAACAAAGAAAAGAGCAGAAACGTGAACCACCAGTTCTTCCCCAGCAAAAGCTCCACTGAATCCTATTACAGGGCTATATTAAAAGCAATAAAAAAATTTCATCTTTTGCCTGCCTGATGGCCAAGGGAGGTATCGTCAGTCGGCAGTGAGAAGGATGGGATACACAGCAGATAAAGCCGAATAACTGAACAAATGCATCAGCAGCTTATGTGTCAGGCATCAAAATCCTACCTCCCCAAGCCAGCTGTGTTGGTTTTCACCAAGCCTTTTTTGCCCCATTCCCATTCTCCTCCGTGAGCGGCTTCCTGCCTCGCAGACTAAAGGTGGTTAAGCGCTTCCTTGGAGCACAGTCAGGGGGAAGCAACGGCTCTTGCACAAGCCTCGGTCCCTGTGCAGCCTAGGAAACACCATGCATTTCTGAGTGTCATCAACCAGCTTTTCCCCTGTCGACAGTTTCTATTGCTGCCACGGGTGTAGGGTGCCTGGTGCTAAGCAGGTCTGTGGATGGCTTCAGGTTCCCAGCGAAGCCCTGGGTACCTCGAGGCACGGCGCTTGCAGGGAGAGCAGACCGACAGCTGCTGAATTGATAGATGTGTGTCCCTGGCAGAGACCAGCCCGTCTGTAGCAATGTAAAATTGAGGGGTGAGCTCTCCGTGTGACAGTCAGGCTGCCTGCATGCAGCTGACTTAAGGACGAGGGGCTACACAGTGCTAAGCATGCCGCTCACCTTCTGGGCCCCTTCCAGCATGATAAATACTTATTTAGATGGTGCCCTGCAATGTGCAGTTGGTTACGACCCGTAAATCCTGATGTTAAATCGGTAAAATAAAAATCCAGTGCTGCGTCAGCTCGGCCTTTGAGAAGGCAAAGCTGATAAATAGGGTTTGATTGGCTCTTTCTACACCAGTGCCCCAGAGCAACACCCTCTGCACGAGTGTGATACTGCTGCAAGCTGACAGTACAAAGGACAGACGCTTACCCGTGCCAGCCATTGAGCCGGCTGCCTGGATTAACCCTGATTTCCTTCCCTGACACTCCTTTCTTCTGCTGAGGAGGGAAACCAGGCGTAAGAGCGAGTCCCTTTGCCTGTCATGCTGAGAGCGTGGTGCTGGCAGTGTAATTCAGCGTGCTAAGCCTGGTTCTCCCCTCCCTGGTCCCCGCTCTGCGGCAGTCTAGCTCTATAAGAGCGAAGGATTTACACCATCTTACACAAGCGGTGTGAGAAGGATCAGGCTGACAGTCCTGACTCCCAGTGTCTTGGGAAAGACAGAGACCAGCAGCCTCCCTTGCATCCCTTTCCCACCTCCCCTTGAGCTCTTTGTATCAATAAGGATTTCCCAGGATGTGGGTGGAGGGAGGGCGTGTGGGACAGCCTCCCCCACGCACCTTTTCAGAATTAGCCTAAATGCCTATGTGAGGAGTCCCACAGTCTCCAGCAGCAGAGCAGCCAGCTTCCACCACCCTGTACCACTGTTGGGATGAAAAAGCGACAATAAATACAAATCTTATCTGTCTAATAAGGCAAGTTGCCTGCACAGCAGGAAGGAGCCACTCTATCGAGATGGCATCTGCGCCCGCTGAGGCAACACCCTGAATTCGGCAGCAGCCCAGGCTCACCGGGGAAGGGAAGAGCAAGAGGCAGCCACACTTTTCCCACTGCCTTTTGTCACGTCCCCAAGTGAGCCTGGCTCATGGTGGTGCCAAGACTGGTACCTGCCCAAAAGGAGCCTTGGCTCCCAGAGGATGCTCCGCTCCTCCCTGCCGTCTGTGTGCTCACTAGTGGACGAGCTGATGAGACGCCAGGAACTCAGTGCCAGAACGTAAAGCCAGTACACTGCTTTTCTGCTGATCCCTGCTCACTACCAGCTGGTCCAGGGCTTGCAAGAAATCAGCCCTGGGAGGGAGGCCAGCTGCCTGGAGCTGGGCATGAGCGAGGGAGAAGATGCTGGCTACTGGACAGAGGCACCTCCAACCCTCTCAGTGGCTCCAGGCATCCCCCTTGGGCAGGCAGCCCCTATGCCAGAGAGCTCAGGGATGCATCCCTCAGCTGCCTGGCTGAGGACTGCTTCCCACCATCTCCAGTTGGCTCAAGGACACCACTCCATCGCAGCAGGGGATAACCTATGTCATGTCTTCATCAGCCCGAAGTGACAGAGATGTGATTTTCCTAGATATTAATTAATTGGAAATGTTGGGTAGGTCAGAAATAGCCACTCCCAAACCTGTCTTCTGGCCCTGGTACCAGCTTCCTGAAAGACATCAAGTGTGGACCAATGATGGTTATACCCGCTGTAGACAGAAGATGGGATAGGAAGCAAGGTACAACCACTCACATTGATTGTGGGAGTGCAGTGCAGAGCTATAGCACAGTCCAGGCATCTGCATTTCAGCATATATGGCTGGGAAACAAAGAATAGAGCTGTAGGAACATTTTGGTTTTCAACGATTCACCATCCAGAATGAAAAACGGAAGGTGAGGGAAGGGATATGTCCTTCAGGCTCAGCCCAGTGAGCAGGGCTTTTTACTCAGCTGCCTCAAGGGGGGAAGGGATGTAAGCAAGTTTAGAAGCAAGACAACATTTAAAATGAAAAGGCAAAATGTTAATAATCACAAAAGGTTTTGACTTTTAAAACTGTCTCCTCTTGGCTGACCACTGGTTAAAGTCGGTGTAAGAGAAGCTGAACAAGTGTGGGACCAAATGTCTCTGCCAAATGAGAGGACTGTGCAGGCGGTGCTCTTGTTAAACCATCTGCCAGTAAACAGGCTCTCCCTTGCTATTTGTCCATCTAAGATAATATTTTAGAAAAATTGTACAGATTATCCTCAAATAAGTAACTCTCGATATGCCTATATGCCTTTTTTTTTAAATAAAGAAAATGACCTGCATCTCAAATGCAAACTTTTCTGACCGCTCAGTAAGAGCAGTGAGAGTCTTCTGACAGCTTTTATCCCTTATTGCTGAAATTTCAGCTGAGGAAAAAACCATCTTGTGCTTCTTTCTCACACATCTAAATTCTGAAGGATCAGCTGTTTTGTGGGGGAGGGATAATAACTCCCTGTTTTTAACATCCAACTCAAGACGTTTGTGAAAGGGATTATACAGCACCTTGCCTGCCCATAGCAAGGGATTGAATGTGATGACCAGGGAGGGCACCTCCACTCTCATGTTTAATTCAGGTGTTGTTTTCTGTCTCAAAGACAGGGAAAGCGGACGAGGTGTTTGCTTCACTTGGAATGGGGGGACAAATTTAAGTTTGAGTGAGCTCGACTCGGCCACCCATGGTGTTAGCCTGGTCATCACTAGAGAAGAGCTTGGCGTCTGTGCCTTGACCTTGGGGTTTCTTCCTACCCTAAGAGTAATACACCCTCAAACACTGAGCCTAAGCAGTCCATAGCATTGTCCCCAGCTTACAGAAGACAAGAACAAGGCACTGGGGACAGGGACCTTGTCAAAAGCCACTAGCATGGTAGGAGCAACCAAGGAGTACAAACAACCTTCTGCTTCCTAATCATTGTCTGCTCCCAAGACAGTGGGTAGACATGTATGTGGCCACACCTGGCTGCCTTTGTCTCCCTATGTCTTTAGTTTGAACCGGCATACGAAGGGCACAGACTGAAGAAAGAAGTCCCAGGAGCTGGTGGAACCTAGCAGGCTTCCAGGTTTCTCCTACCATCACAACAAAACCTGGGGTGAGGACAAGGGCCAGCCCTGTCCCAGCACTGGACACAGGGAAGGTAGGGTAGAGGGGTGGCAGCATAGTGGAAAGAGGGGAAGAGGAAAGTGATTGGGGGAGGACATGGAAGAAAGATTGAATGGATCAAGGAAAGGGATAAGGAAAGAGAGGAGAGAAGATTCACTGGTGATGTGGAAGACAAAGGCAAATAATGGTAGTGGAGGTGGTGAGCAGAAAGAAAACAAAAGGTAATGAAATAGGAGAAAATCAGAATAAAGCTAGGAAAGGAGAAGCAGAGGAAAGAGCATCCATCCTGACAGCCTTCGTGATGGCTGTTATTTGCAGATAGGAAGAGCTGCCTGCAGAAAAGCTGATTGAGGCTGATTGAGGGAAAGAATGAGCCACCACATGTGACAGATGTTAGTCACTTCGCGTAATGCCCTGTTGGAAGGCACTCAGATGCTGCGGGGATGGCAGCACTCGAAGAAACTGCATGGAGCACGGCAGCCCTGGGAGCAGGCGGGAGGAAGATGAATGGCAGGAGTGCTCCAGTCCCCCTGATCTCAAGACAGGAAGAAGAGAGAGCTGAGTGACGGGCTCTGCCTTTTACATATTTCCTGCCCCTCTCTGTGCTTGATGGTTCCCTCATCCAAAACCAGGAGATGACCGAAGCAGATGGGAACTCTTACTCCTTCCTGTGGGGACCCGGGCTGCCTTCATGACCTCGGTGCTTCACTGCTTGCAGCCACATGCCTGCTGCAGCCCAATGCCACCACGCCCTGTGCCTGGGGCTTGCCCACAGCTGGGTACAGGGGATAAGGGCTCTGTCGTCTGACCTTGGCCACAGAGACCCAGGGCCAGCCCTGGTGTGGGCATGTAGCCCCTGCGAGTGCCAGCATAACCCCACCACCCACATCATGGCCAGGGCAGATGTGGCCATGCAGAAGAGAAGGCTCCGAGGAGACCATATAGCAACCTTCCAGTACCTGAAGGGGCCTACAGGAAAGCTGGGGAGGGACTTTTTACAAGGGCAGGTAGTGATAGAACAAGGGAAAATGGTTATAAACCTGATGACAGTAGATTTAGATGAGATATAAGGAAGAAATTCTTGACTGTGAGGG
Source organism: Caprimulgus europaeus (assembly GCA_907165065.1). The sequence goes on along the minus strand of OU015523.1, from coordinate 35,773,188 downwards.
TGGTCAGACACTGGAACAGATTGCCCAAGGAAGTTGTGGATGCCCCCTCCCTGGAAGTGTTCAAGGCCAGGCTGGATGGGACTTTGAGCAACCTGGTCTAGTGGAAGATGTCCCTGCCATGGCAGGGAGGTTGGAACTAGATGGTCTTTAAGGTCCCTTCCAACCCAAACCATTCTATGATTCTATGATTCTTTGATCTGCAGCAATGGCTCTACAGCCTCTGCCATCCCGTTTGCAGCCCTCACTTAAAATGCTGCCCGACAGAAGAGTTCTGGAGGGCTGGGTTTGGTTCATGCTGCGTGTTCAGCTCCCATTTTGATGGTGGAAATGAGAGTGATCGCAACCTGGAAGGGAGCAGCTGGAAGGGAGGGATGTATTCAGCACCATTGCTATCAGCACCCATGCAAATTGTTTCTAAAACAATGTCTCAAGCATATACACTACTTGAGTGTTTTGGAAAGCAAGCTTCAGGAAAGAAAAAGAGCCAAGATAGCTTAATTGTGCTTTCGTACTTTTACATCTATTGTAGACTAGTTTCCCTTACTTTCAATATTTGAAAACAAACAAAAAAAATCATTAAGCAGCAAATGGCCCATAGGCTTTCGTGTGTAAGGCTCTCATGGTTGCAAGTCTTTTTTTTTGTTGTTGTTTTTTTTTTTAATATGCTGCTCCACCTTTTAAAAAAGCAAGAGAAAAGCAAAGTTGCTCAGGAACTACTTTACTTTCAGCATTTCTAGTGAAGCAGCTGCCGTATTAGATCATATTCAAACACAACCCCAAAGAGGTCGGGAGCAGCGTATTAGCTGAACTGTTTATCTGCAGGCAGCCAAGGGGGAGGATGGTGCTGCTCAAATCAATTTTCTATGCTCCGACTGGCCCATCTTCTTGACACTTAGATGTCACTGTACTACTGGTGATAAAAAGGCCTGCCAAAAAAGGATGGATTTGAATTCACGCAGGGTCCTACAGAGCCAAATGAGAATTGACAATATTAGTCTTTAGGACAATTTTACAGATAAAATTAACCAGAAGAATAAATTTTCAACAGTTTGCTCAATCTAATCTGCTTTCTATTGCATTGAATCTTGCTCCCACCCACCGTTGCCATTTTAATACTTTCAAGTAATATTGGCTTCTTTTTCCTTTTTTCTTTCATGAAATGAAGATCAGGCACATAAACCAGATACACTTTGCTGTGAAATGCCAGCCAAAAAAGAACACACCTGGTTTCTGTAAAGAGGAGGAAGAAGTCCTTCACGTAGATTAAAAGCAAGGAGAAAAAGTATTGGCATGTTAAATTTGGGCCTGAGGTATAGTCTTTGATTTGATCTGAACCTTAACTTTTCCTAAGTTCATCTGGTTTTGGTCTTAATTTTATTATTTGGATAACTAAAGAGCAAAGGCTGCAGATCTGGTTCCAGATCTGGTTTTGAATTAAAAGTAGCTGCTAGAAAGCTCAAGACTATCCTCATTCTAGCCTGCCTCTGTTGTAAACTATGCAGACTCTTGTACATCTGTGACTATCATTCACGGTACTAGAAATCAGAAACTCTCCGACTTAATAATAATACATAACACATGTGTAACACTTTCCATCCTTCAGTGGTACGCAAACGACCGAGTGTCACAGCAAGCCTGTGAAGTGTTTTCTCTGTGGCAGAGATAACGCCATTTCATCGGGAGGTTGACTGTGTTGGTCAAGGACACCCAGACTACACAAAAGCAGAGGTTAGGGCTGTGTGGTAGAGCTGGAGCAGGTGGGGATAGCCACACCTAACCTTCTCTAATATGCTGCATTACACATCAGAGTCCTTGCATGCTTTTCTTTTACATATTTACACAGAAGTTTTTCACATCTCTGGCTGAATATTTAGAGAAGCATTTCAAAAAATTATTCATCTGGCTCGCTAAATGGAGCTGGAAGAAAATATTTCAATTTTGTCTATGCTAAAAGCATTTTGCCAGCACCTCTTTTGAGTGTTTTTGGGGCTTGGATCAGGGATCTCAGCACTTGCCAGAGAAAAAGGAATAATTTTTTGTTGGCCCTATGCAAATTTACCCCAGTGTGGCTACACTCTGACCCTCTGAAGGGCAACCTTCATTCCTGTCTCAGCACAGCTCAGGGCAAGCGGTGGCCGCAGCCACTGCAGGTCCAGGCTGCTCTGCCAGGGCTGGCCCCAGGGCAGTGGTGTAGAGCCAGGTTTTCCCTGGACTTGCTCCTCAGAGCTTTCAAAGGCATCAAAGGAGGTGGATGCTAGAGATTAAAGCACTGATGGCCTGGTATGGGTTTTCAGTACTCCTCCTGGCACTGCCTGGATAGGAAAGGGAAGTGTCCAGTATTAGCATGTGGAAGATGCAAAGAGAGCCCTAAGCTGGGATGGATGAAGAAAGACATTCATGCAGGGAGCAGGAGGAGATGGGAATGAAAGCCACCCAAGTCACCCAGGGGGAGGGAGGTTTGTTACCACCTGTTAAGAAGCCATGGTCATCTTCAGCCCCTGGCAATGTGCATACCTACAATCCCTCCAGACTCTGATTCACCTGGTGAAAGATGGTTTGCTACAGCTACCAGCCACACCATTAGCTCAGCTGGTGGATATCATTGCCAAAAGCTCTGCTGGACCAAAGCACCGTTTAAAGGTTGACAGCCTTCCTTCTGGTTGTATCTTTGTTTGCAGAGGTGTTTCTCCCTTTTACTTTTCAAAAGCCGCTGAGAGTACAACTGGAAAAAAGAAGCAACCTGGACCATGTTGGGGATGCATCAAATGGCCTGTGGAGCTGGGTTTACTGCCTCTGGGTACAAGCATGCCACTAAAGAAGCAGCCAGCGAGTGAACTGGAACATGGGGCACAGGATCACCTCTGCTGCTGAATGTTTCCTCTGTTCCCTGAATCTGACCCAGGCCGTACCCACAAATGAGCTAGTGCACTCCAAGGCACTGCTGGGACACAACCTCATCACTCCCAAAAGTGAGAACCAAGAATGTTTCAGGGCTTACCACCAAAAGGCAGGATTACAAACACTACATCAGCCTGGACTCTTCCTGCTATTCCCTCCATCTATCTCCACTGGTACCCCAGTAAACCTTGCACCTTCAGCCATCTCTTAAGCCTTTAAGTTGTACTTCATGCTATGCCATAAATTTTCATACCATAAAAGTCAGTTCTCGTGGGCTGCAGCAGAGCCCTCCTGTTACTTCAGTTGCTTTAAACTGGAAAAAATATAGGCAAGGGGTCATAGTCACATTTTAGGACCACAGGGGCTGGTTTCTCCCAGCCCAGACAAGACCCAAGGCCTTATTACTTAGGCACAGCCCTTCTGCTTTAGATGAAACACTGTCATACAAGTAATTTAGTGTTCCTTGTCTTGGAAACATGAATTAACCCCTGCACACTTTTATTTAGTAATACTGATGTAGGCTTCATTTCTGGGTTATGATGCTGGGAAAGCAGGAAAGGCAGACAGACATCCTCAGCCCTCTTGGCCAGGCACAACACCCCCAGCTTGGTCTGAGGGCTGGACTGAGCTCACGTCCTTCCTCAGCATTGTGCAGAGAGGCAGCAGGCAGGGAAACCAAGGGAGGTTGGACAGTGTTATCCTCCTTAATGGGCCAGCAGTCAAATCACAAGAGGAAACACACAGGCAGTTCCAAAACAATGACAGCTCAAGTTTTGGTCCAGAACTGGACACATGCCCATTTCTGCTCATGGAAAAAAAAAAAAAAATGCTGCTGTTATTTCAAAACAGAAGGAGAAAAACCTTAAAAGCCATTGGGAAACAGATGCCATCACCTGGTACCCAAACAGACGGTGCTGGCAGAGGCAGGATGGTTTGCACAGAGAATTAGCCTGTTGCGATCAGGACCGCTGCATCCTTCAATGCCCAAAATGGCCATTGGTGGTGAGGCTGACAGGAGATGTCACAGTCATGGGATTAAGGCAAACGGCTTGGCACACCGATTTGTATCCCTCACTGCCACAGGGCTCAGACTGAATGCTAGGAAAGTGGCTTAACCCAAAATTCATACAGTTTGCCAGGACCTGGGGGATGAAGTCTCCATTTGTGGAGTACTCAGTTTGTGTGATGAGAGGTTAGATCTGCACACCATGCTGTGGCAGGAAGCAGGGAGCCGTAATCCGGACATACAAAATGTGAAATACAAGGGAAAACCAAGTCTTCAAATTGGCCACCAAATTTGAGAGACAAAATTTGCCATCGTATTGTATCTCTCTCCACTGTACTGAGCCCTTTCCAAAGAGAGGCAATAATCCCTGCGGGGCTCAGCCTCTGGCTGTTAGTAAAATGTTTGGGAGCTAATGTGATGAGCAGCCCGGCATTCAGCGGGGATGAGGAGAGACACTGAGCAATGGCCACCCTGAGTGGTGGGGGTGGCAGCACCCACTGAACACAGGCTCCTTTACACCGTGGAGACATGAGCCGGCAAGGAACCCAGGCTGGAAGTGGGGAGCTCTGAAATCAAGAGACGCACTCGACAACGTGGCAGGAAAAGGAGGAAAATACCCTTGGCAGTAGATGGAAGGGATCACAGCGCCTGGCTGGGACAGCGCCGGCTCCAGCCAAATTGATTTCCCTGCCTCCACTCCACTAAGCACCAGCACAGCGCTGAGCTCCTGGGCCATCAAAGCGGGAAATGTGCTCGTCATGGATTGCTTTTCTGGTCCTTTCTCCTCCCTCCTCTTCCAGCACGCTTTTCTTCTAAGCTGGAGTTCTCCCTGGGTTTTGGCAGCCCAGATTACCCCCAGAGGACTTCACCTCCCCTGGCAGGGCAGCTGGCAGCTTCCTGGGGTGGCAGCTGTCACTGGGTACCAGCGCTTTCGGGAGGTCCAGCTGGCAGCCGCTACCTACCATCCCCTTATTAAACTTCCAGCTTTCAGCTCGCAGTGCAATCTCCACTCCTGCCTCTGCAGAGCCGGAGCCAGGACAGGCAAAAATTGAGCCTGCGAGCATCGTCTTGCTCTAGCAGCTCAGTGTCTGTGCCCCTGGGCTTGGGAATAGCGGCAGGACCCCATCACAGGCATCCCAGGAGCTGGATCGCTGGCTTGCTTTGGCTGCCAGCTCCCCAGCGCAGCCTTCCGAAAGGCAACTCCACGTCCAAGGTGCCAACAGGCAGCATCTGCATGTGGTCTGAGTTTGAAATAAACCGCAATAGAAATGCATTTGGGCTGGAATAGATCCCTTATGCTTTGAAAAGGCCAGCTGGGGACTTGGCCTCTTTATTTTGCTCTCCTGTAGCCCACTCTAAGGCTCAGGTAAAGTCAAAGCCTGTTCTCAGGCTCATTTTTGAAAGACATCAGAATTTCCTAAGGGACAGGAGGGGAAGAGCTACCACCCAGCTCTAATTTTTTTAGTGTGATTTTCTATTCTCCCCCTCCCAAAAGAGATTTTCTGTCCACCAGAATAAACCCCAAGTGCTGAAGTTCAGCAATCCTGGCAGAGGGAGTGAATCAGAGCTCTCCCCCTCACACTTCACCCCACCTTCTGTTTTCCAGACAGATTCCAGGCTTGATTCAGTGCCTCGTGATGGCAGGCAGCATGTCATTGCTGCAGCGGCAGTAACTGCATGGGAAGGGGACAGGGACAGGGCTGTGCCCAAAGCATGGACCACAGACACAACGAGGAAATGAGAGATGCAGGGTCAGAAAGCACAAATGGAAATTAGCCGGGTGGCACATCTGGTTTCTCAGGGAGAGCTCAGCATTTTCACAGGGAGGAAGACATTTGTGGTGAAAAATGTTTAGCCAGAAAGCCAACTGTCCACTGACATCCAGCTCTGTGAACTGATTCCCACCAATCCTGCCTAATTATTTTTTCTCCATGGTTTTTCATAAAATTTCAGGAAATTTCCACCCCAATTTTGGTACCTTAAATGGGCCTGGCAGTTCAGGCTGCACTAAGCTCTTCTCAAACCTCACTGTGTACATCCCTTCATAGGGCTAGCTCATGAAGAAGACACAAACATTGCACCCGTGGGGGTAGATAAGCCTTTGTTTTAAACCAGGGAAATCTGCATTGTGGTAAGTGCTTTTGGGGGCTCAAATCCTCACCAGGATTATTGACAAGGAGTCGAGTTAAGTCAGAAGAGTCTTTTCTCTCTCTTCATGAAAGATGTGGCATTAAATAAGACACACTGTGTTGTCAATATGAAAGATTAATGGCAACAATGTGGCATATTTAAAAAAAAAATCTAAGCAGACTTCTTTTTCTTCTTTGCTTTTAATTGTAGGAATGCTGTTAAAAGCATAGGAAGAAGCTATTACAGAGTGGGGTGACCTGAAAAGGAAAAATCTTTAGGCAAAGCAGTGGAAGGAGTGTTAGATATCCTCTTAAAGTTGAGCAAGAAGACAAAACAAAGTGATGAACACAAAAGGGAGGAAAAAGTAGAAAAGAGGAATTATGCGGGGAGGTGGAGGGGCGCGGAAAGAAGAAGAGCAGGCAAGGTTGCAAGGCTGGAAGCTGGTCTGGAGACACTGCAGTCCCAGCCTGATTTACACCAGGTTTTTTGGCAGGGCACCATCAGGTAATGGCTCACCTTCGAAGCCTGGCTTGACCCATTACTGTCATAGGCAGTGGCAGAATTACAATCAAAACCTAGATCTGATTCCCAATTTTGGAGGTGTTTGGATGTGAGAGTTTTATTTAAGGCTCTCTTTTAATAAAAAAGTGGGCAAACTGTGATCAAGGGGAAGGAATTGTCTCCATTTTCATGATTCACATCTCCCGGCACCCACAAGATATGCATTTCCATGCTCTGATCTGTGCTGCTCTGAAGGACACAGCTGAGAACAGAGCAGGGAGCTGCCGACTAAACGGCAAAAGAAAGAAAGAAAAACGCAGTTACATTTTATTCTTCCTAACGTTTTGCTAAATTGGTTCAGCGAGCTTCCCTGAGTCTGGGGAGCCAGGAAGGGGAGGGAGAGAAACTTCATTAAGTGAAAGATTCTCGGAGATAATTGGGAGGCCAGGGATAATAGTGGCAGCCTGCATTGTGCTGGGAAAGGAAGGCGCTTGCTTCATATTTGTTAATTGAAGAAGCCGAGAACGGCTTTCTGAGGAGCTGGCTGCAAGGCTGAAGGGGATGTACATTTTTACCGGTTTAAATAGACATTAGGGGGCTCCATTTTTTAAAAAATAAGTCTTGGAGTTGCATTGACAGCCTATGCAAACAAGCGAAAGCAGCACGATCTGCAGCCTCCCCCACCCTTCTCGCTCACAGTCGGGTCCAGGGCTCGCTCTGCAAAATACTTCAGCCAGGGGAGATGCCGATGGCTATGGCAGGGAGACACAGCCAGGACCGAGTGGCTCCTGGGGAGACAGGAAGGGAAGGAGGGATGGTGGGGGGGGGGGGGGGAGACGGGGCTATGCGGCCACAGAGGCACATGGAGTCTTAGAGAGGCACAGAGCCTGCCTCGTGTGACATGCTGGCTACTGCTCGAAGACTTTTAAAATTCAATTCTACCCCCAGTGCAAGTCTGCAGCCCTATCATGCAGCCATCGGGGGTTTGTTAAATAAGGCTGCAGCTCTGCTCGCTCTGGAATAGATGGAGATGGGTCATCATTCTAAAAATGATCTTTTTTTGTAAATACCTCTAAAGTGCTTTGCTTAGTAATATTATTTACACATCTATCCACTTGTGCCCTAAAAGTATCCAGATAAAAAAAATCTATATCCGACTAATTTAAAATCGTTAAAGTTATAATGCCTTCTTAGTTCCACGAATATTGCTTTGTCTTTCTTGACTCTTCCGTGCAAATCAGAAATGTTTTGGGTCTGATTCTCATATGTCCTAAGGCCCATTTCCTCCATGCAGGAAAAGTTAATCACCCTCAGAAGGAAAGCAAGTGAGGGCTGCACCCACTGCAAGTCTTCTCTGCTCCCAGTATAGCACAGAGAAATTTCAGCATAAAAGAGAACCCAATTCTTGAACATGCGATGCTGTGCAGTAAGCTGGATCCCGCAGACTGCCTGAGAAAGTGATTTTGCCAACATCAGTTATTGTTTCCCTTGCAAACCGCTTCCAGGTCTAGGTCCATTGTGACAATTAGTGATAAATCACTGCTGGGAGCTTGGGCCATCCATTGGAAAAGCTCCCAATAGCCAGTTACCAGGAGAGTACCAGGGCACACGGCAACGTCATGCTTCATATTCTTTCTATTTTTAATGGCAGGGGGAGGTAGGTTACGTTTTAGTTCTGCATATACTGTGTCAGGGTAAAATAATGTTTTTTTCTGACAGCACTGAATCAGCATGCATCCAAAATTTGCCTTCTCCCACTGCACATGCTGCCCCCATGGAAATCAGTGAAAGCCTCACTCAGGCATATGAGGGCAGGATTTAGCCCATAAATCACAACCCAGATCATAAATACATGCTTGAACCCTCTCTCAATATGATTCATTAAGAAGGAGCTTTTATGGTTGGGGTGGTTTTAATTATCATTGTGTAATTTTATTGTTATTGTTTCCATTAAACATTAACAAACATTCCTTATTTTTGGTTAACAAAGATCTTTCTTAGATTGCACAGTAGTTAATGAAAACCACATAAACGCGTGCAGAAAGATACCAGGACTCTCGTTCAATTAAATATAAAACTTAAAGTAGAAGATCTATAAAAATCCAGATTGTAATGAATCATAAATAAATACGGAAAACTAACAACTGCCTTGGGTAGAGTAGTAAATTTATAGCTCTAAGATTTGCATTTTTAAGGTCTGCATGGTTGTCTGCGTTGCATTCGCTCTCACCCACAGAAGATGCACATCCTCAGCGTTGGAGCCCCCAGCCTCAGCCCATTTCCTTGGCTTTTCTAGACAAGCCCTCTGATCACCACTATGCCTTGAATTAAGTCCACCTTTGTCCAGCATGATCTCCGAGTCTCTGAAGATGAGACTGAAGCCACTGAGAAGTCATGAAGACACCAGGTTTCTTGGGTGTTTGGAGGGCTGGAGACATGTCCAGCAAAGTTGTCCCCATGCACACTGTGTAGGATGAAACTGGCATGCCAGGCAAGACCTCTCCTCCCAGACATGTTGAAGAAGGAGAAATATGAAAAGAGTAGCTGGTTCCTCACCCTTGGCTTCCCCCACACCAAGAATGGGTTCTGCAGCCATTTGTTAGCGTGAGGTTGCCCTGTTTTTTCCAAATCAGTCTGGAAACCAATTGGCTATGACTCCCAGCCAGACACTGGCATCGATGTGAAAAGAGATGGATAAAAATCTGCTGCAGGTTCTGATACACAGTTCTTGGCCCCATTGTACATACAAATGAATTTTTGTTGAGTGATATGAAATAAAAAGGGTTTAGCTGTGTAAAAACAAACCCACTAGGATGCAATCATTCAACAACCCCATAAAAACCAGCTAATCCACTCTTTGAGATAGCTGTCAAATGCAAAGGTAGCCCATGCATGGACTCCTACCTGTTGAATGGTGTTGAGCCACCAGTCACCAGCCTCAAATGTTCCAGCCTCTCACACCTCCTTCAAAATTAACCCTGACATTTTGGCTTCCCAAGTGTGATAAACTCTTTCAGTACTTTTCCTAGTGAAGACAAAGCAAGCCAGTCTCCAGACCAGAGGCTTTGCTGGAAACATGGGAATGTCAGCATTTAAAGAGTTAATGGGTGAGAGATGTGAAAGGATTTATTAATGGCAAAAACTCTGAGGCGTCTTCTCCAGCCTTATGGGTGTGTCTGTCTGACACAGCAGTTGCCATGGTGGCAGAGTTCTCCCAAAAATCACAAGAAGTGGACAAGACTGGTGATTGCAAGTCACAGGAGAGGGGAGATGGCTGCAGATGGAGATGACTTGGCCTTCATAGATGGGGCTTGGCGCTGTTATTGGCGGCCAGCTAATGCAAAAATGAGCCTCATGAGCTCTGTGGTCTTTTCCAGCTGGACAGATGTTTTAAGGGCTGGAGACAGCTGTTCAAAAAAATGGAAATCCCTGGAAGTTTCACCCAACCTAACCTCATTTCTGTTGCTCCAAGGAATGTGGCATGGTGTGGAGAGCCGGTGCCTCCAATATTCACGGGAATGGCTGTAGAGAGCCTTGAGAATCAAGGATTTCTCAGGCAGCCCAAGATTTTGAAAAATGTGTCCATGTGTCTGCTGCAGCTGTTTGGCCAGGCAGGAGTCTAGATGTGACTACTAAAGCAAGGAACCCTCTCAGCTGCTGGCAGCCAGCAGCCCTGGGAGGGAAGGGCTGGGAGCACGAGGCACGCAGGGAGCTGGAGCGGGACGGGGCTTGCAGAGCGTAAGGGAGACTGAGGCTGGAAATGCTGGGCAAGGAGGGAAGAGGGTACACTCCTTTGGGCCTGGAGGGGCTTAGAGGGCTGGCACGGGGGGAGGTTGGGGTGAGAGAAGTTGGGATGGGAGCACTGGGAGCACTGGGGAGAGAATTTGATGTATTTGGACCCTGGAGTGGGAGAGGGGACAACTGGAAGGGCTGTGGATCATGGGTTGTTGCAGGTCCTGAGCACAGTTTCCACTTGGGCCCTTGTCACCATGCCCCATGCAGGGAAGTCCTAAACTGGATGGTACAGTAAGACCTAAGCAATACTGACAGTGCAGGGAGCTCTGCTTGAATAGGAGCTGATGCAGGTGCGGGGAGGCTGTAGAGTCAGGGATCTGTGGTCCCAGAGCAGGAGGAGACCTGGCCTTCAACATACTGGACCACCAGCAGTGTGTTAAATCAGGCCAGCGAGGGAGTCTTAAGCAGGGGTACACTCATACAAGCACGGCAGCAACCAAAGCAGTGGGACTGACTGCATTGGGGTTTGCACATCGTGTAGCGTGCACTTCTCAGCATGTTTGTCTTTCCCCCATCTCGCACCTCTGATAAGAGGAACTTGCCGTTCAGTGCTTCCTAAGGAGCAGGCTGCTACAAACAGGGAACAGTGAGCTGCACGTGCGACCCAAGAGGTGATCCTTCAGCTCTGACAGCCCGAGCCACGTGAATCTCTGCAGGCTGAAGCTGGCCGGGCTGCAGCTACTGGCACCAGCACACAGGTTGGATCGTTCCAGTGCGGCTAGCGAGTATTACAGAACAAGTCAGAAGTATGCTCAACAAACCACAAGCTTAAAAATAAGGGAAAACACATTTCCTCTCTTCGCCAAGGTGGGAGAAGACAGCGCTTTCTCGAGCACTGCTCTGCTGGCACGATCAGGATGGTTCTTAGCTGATAATTACTTAAAAGCGAAGGCAAAACCAAACAGCTGTGTTTGGGAGCGTGGACTGGGGGGGACCCACACAGAGAAACGTCTGTGTTTGTACACAGTATGAGCAGCAAGTCGTGGTCAGGCTGGAGATGCAGGTGCACATTTTCTGATGGGCATCCGCCACATCGTGACAATTAATGTTTCTGTACCACTCTTCTCTAAGTGGAAGGAAACATTTTCTAGTTTTCCAGCCTTTGATCAGGTGAAATCATTTTTTAGTCCTGTTACTTTCCTATCATGCACAGAATTAATAAAAGTTACCTTAGATAATATTATGGCAGGCATGTTTTAACTCTGCTTTTTCTGGTTTTAACCTAGATTTCCAGCACCAAAAGGGGACACCATTAAGTAGATAAGTAAATTATATGCCAAGAGCCTTTTTTTTTTTAATTGATAGACTATTCAGTTTTGAAGGACCATTTATGGATTATTTCTCGTGGTCTCCAGTGTCCATTGCCAATATCAAGAAGATGGACTGCAAACCCTTAATTATACTTGCATGTCCTGTATGTGTTAAGAACCCATAAAACAAAGCACACACAAGCTTCAGGCTTGTAAGAGTTTGATGAAGATTTCTAAATTTTTCAAGCTGCCAGTTCATTTCAAAAGACAGATTACTTCTCTTAGGATTTCATCTGCCTAATTATTTCTGGCCTGATTACGTAACTGCCCATATTTTTCCTCCTCTGCTGCCCCTGAGTTCAAGTGAAATGTTTAGCATATAGGTGGCAGTAAGGTCTGGGCTGCATTTGTAGGAGGATGCTGTTGGGGAGGTACATGGCATACATAGCACAGGGACACCATCTTAGCCCCATTGTTTCTGCAGGTGGCAGACAGATAAGAGCACAGAAAAACCAGGTGGTCATTCAAGTGGGTTTGTCCCTAAGCTCTTTGCAACCCAAAGCTATCATGTCGAAGGAAGCACAAAACCATAGTATGACAATGGCTGTCACTGTGCTAACGTGTCTACACAAGGAGACCCGTGAACACCTAGCCAGAGGACAGTCACCTGTTGACTGATGACGTGCTGGGGTGCTGGTGCCCTTGCTTCCCAGCTGGACTCTGCAGGAATGATGAGTGGCATTTCAAATGAGAGTTAAGAGCAGAAAGCTGCGTAATGGTTTCAAACCAGCTGAGCAAGCTGTGGGACTGTCCAAGAGAGACTTGCTCTGCAGCACAGTGCAGCTATGGTTCAAACAAAGCAGCAGTGTGATCTAAGCAGGTCTTGCAGCTGGAAGCCTCCTGCTCAAGGCTTGAGGACACATGGATATATATATAATCTATAAGGAAGGTTTTGTCCCAGCAGAGGGGAGAATGAGTGCTTTCTCCTCTGGAGCCTCAGAACTCTGCATGGCTAAAGGACAGGAATGTCTGTCTCCCGGTTCCATCTATCAGCAAGGCTCCCTAGATACAGAGTTCCACACCACTTCCAAAGTTTCCATGTCATAAAGTAAAATATGATAGCAAGCAAGCTTTTTTAATAGTATGATGCTGCAACTGAGATTTCAACTGCTGATAAACACAGGCAGGGCTTTTAATGTTTTTTACAGGAAGAAAAATTACCGCTAAGTTCAGCACTTTCTTTCTGAAGCCAGCCATGCCATAGATTGAGCAACGCAACAAAATGGTGTTTTAAGTTTCTGTTCTTCTCCTTCCCCTCCCTGCCAGTGTATGGCCTTTATTAGCGTTGAGGCTGTGTAATTCCTCTGTAGATATCACAGTTCAGTGAGAACACCTGTCATTCATTTTCGGTGGAAGGAGTTACAGGGTGGGTTTGAAGCCCTCTGGCTGGGGGTGTGCTGCCTGCTGCTCTCCCCCTTTCCTTCATGTCAGAGGGCCTGGGGGGGATGGGGTCCCCATTGCATCAGCACCAGCACAAGCTTAGATGATAGTATCATTTTGATTGGAAAAGATCTTTAATATCATTGAGTCCAACCATAAACCTAACACTGTTGAATCCATCTCCAAACCATGTCCCTAAGCACCTCATCTACCCATTTTTTAAACACCTCCCAGGATGGTGACTCCATCACTTCCCTGGGCAGCCGGTTCCAATGCTTGAGAACCCTGTAGGTAAAGAAATTTTTCCTAATATCAAATCTAAACCTCCCCTGATGCAACTTGAGGCCATTTCCTCTTGTCCTATCACTTGTTACTTGGGAGGAGAGACGTGACACCCACCTCACTACAACCTCCTTTCAGGTAGTTGTAGAGAGTGAGAAGGTCTCCCCTCAGTCTCCAGACTAAACAACTCCAGCTCCCTCAGCTGCTCCTCATAAGGTTTGTTCTCCAGACCCTTCACCAGCTTTGTTGCCCTTCCTTGGACACGCTCCAGTGACTCAAAGTCCTTCCTGTAGTGAGGGGCCCAGAACCGAACACAGCACTTGAGATGCGGCCTCACCAGTGCCGAGTACAGGGGCACAATCACTTCCCTGGTCCTGCTGGCCACACTATTGCTGATACAGGCCAGGATGCTCTTGGCCTTCTTTGCCACCTGGGCACACTGCTGGCTCATGTGCAGCTGGCTGTGGACCAACACCGCCAGATCCTTTTCCACCAGACAGCTTTCCTACCACTCCTCCCCAAGCCTGTAGCATTGCATGGGGTTGTTGTGACCCAAGTGCAAGACCCAGCACTTGTCCTTGTTGAACCTCATACAATTGGCCTTGACTCATCAATCCAGCCTGTCCAGCTTCCCATGAGTGGGAGGCTGAGGTGCCCATGCTCTGCAGAAGAGGCAGTGGGTGCTTCCCTCAGCCATCACAGTGCAGCAGGAGGCAGATACATCGTGGTGTGGGTTTGACGTGTCAAGGTCCAGCCCAGTCCCAACATCAGCATCAGGATTGGGCAACAAGCAAGTTCAGACGGACACAGGTGCCCCAGCTGGTGGCTGGTGCTAGGGCAGGAGGGAGCGGGGAGCCTCGGGGAGCTGGTGGGTGGGGATGTCCATCCGTCTCTTGGCAAGAGGGGAGCAGGCAGAGGGCATCCCCTGCGCACGGGGACCACGGGGACCCCACTCTCCTTTCACACCCAACCAGAAAGAGGCGTTCATTTCCAGCAGATGAATTGCAGCCCCCTGCACCTGTGGTTATCAACTTCAATGCGCTTTAAATTTAACCTGCATCATCTATTTACACACTCAGTGCCAAAATATGTTTTTCTCCAGACTTGGGGCCAGGAGAGCAGCCCAGGAGAGGGGAGCAGGGCTGGCTGGGGAAGCTTTACAGCCAGGCTGATGATCCAATTAAGTCAACAAAGAGCCCCAGTGATATGATCTAAGGGTTCAGGAGCTGGGAGTAAACAGGGAACTGCGGCAGAAGGCAAAGCCAAGCAAACATATGGAATAAGTTATGGGGGAGACAGTTGAGGCAAAGTGCAGAAATGAGTTCAAGAGATGCCTGGGCTTTTCTCAAGAGAAGGAAAAGGACTCGAGGGGGTCTGCTTGAAAAAGCAGGAAGAGGGGATTAAGATAAAGCCAAAAGATGAAGGCCTGCTGTGCTGACTGGCCTTTGCTTGTCTCTGAAGCTTTTTTTTTCATCTCTTTTTTTTAAATTTTTTCGTTTGACTGTAAAAGATATTAATGTAATTAAAGGATGCGGGAACTGCCAGAGAGATCAGCAGTAAGTTAAAGGCAAGCAGAAGGGAGTAGGAGCGGGAGCTACCTAGCAACCAATGCACAGGAGCCAATAAAATGTACAGATGGGCAAAATCCAGGGTGTGTGGGGCGGGGGAAAGCCCAGGAACATGAAAGACAAGCTCGGATATCACATCCTCAAAGTCCTACAGTGGCCTAAGCAGGAGAGTTGATGGCTGTGCAGTCAGCTGGGGGATGTGACACCAGCCCTAGGGTCCTGGAACAGATTCCCACCTGACCCCATCTTGCTGTCGCTGTGGACTTATGCCACAGCTTGGTCAGGTCCGAGCCCTGGGCGGCACTTTGGGAAAGCCTGGGTGAGGGATCAGATGGGTTTATGGCCAGGGTGATGTTAGCAGGCAGGTGGAGAAAGTGAGAAGCACGGGTCCCTGCATCGGTGGCTGCGGGTGGTGGAGGGAGTGGGAGCAAGACCTGGGAACTCAGAGGAGCGTGTCTATACGTAGCAGAGCTATTTTGGCTGTAACGCTGAGGTTGGTAGCAGCCTGCCCAGTGGCTCCAAAACCCCAGCTCCGCAGGGGTGAGCTTCACTCTTGGCCCAAGGAGGAGGGGAGGGGGGAAATTGGTCCACAAAGAGTGTACCTGCTATGCTTTGACCTGCTTAAGGGCTTTTTTTAAAACTTATTTTCACTTAAATCCATGTGACTTTTTATTTCAGGCAAGACCTCACGTTTGATCCTGTAATTGTGGCATGACTTATTTTTTTAAAGGATGCAGTGTTACGGAAAATGATACCCAAGAAAGGTTCATCCTTGGTCTCACTGTGCTTTCGGGAAAGACAGTAAGCCTTTCTCCAGCACGCAAGCCCACAGTTTCCATTTCGAACCTTAGCTCCACATTATTCTTGGATGCGAAACTTGTTTGGCTTCAAAGTGTGGAGAATTTTCCCAAAAAGTTGAGCAAAATTGGACAAGGATACACAGGGCAAATTTTCAAATCTGAGTAAATGATTTTTTTAAAAGCCTAGTAATTTAAAATATAACTTGTCCCTTAATCTGGGACGTTATTTACTAAACTGCTGTAACTCCATCAATGAGTTTTTCACCCAGGTGAAAAGTGTTGACAAGCTATTTCTAAGAAAATATGGGATAATTAAGGAGTCAAGGGGGAAGGGGCATGAAATAATTTTTTGCTCTCCCGTGGCTGGTTGCAGCTGATGTCTCCATCAGAGTCACACATGTCACCTTGCCATGGGCTTTCTCCCAGGCCTTGAGCAGGAGCAGCCATGGGACCCAAGAGAAGGGTTAGAGCTCCGCCGCACGCTGCAGGACTCGACTTCATCCTTATTTTTATTTGGGCCCCACTCTTGCATGCTGCTCCTTATTAACACCAGTAGCTTCTGCAGTGGCTTCCCTTGGTACGCTCGTGTCGTTAAAAGTAAGCACATTCATGCTCACAGGATCAGGGACTTGTTTTGCACTAATGGATTTGTTGCAGAATTACAGCTAACTAGCTGTGTCTTCTAAAAAAAAAAAGGAGAAAAATTGGTTATGCTGGTTTTTGAGTTTCAGGCCATTAAAAATTACCCAGAATGTACAGTCACTCAGTAGCAGCTTCGTAGATAAGGATTTAATTATAAGCCCTGCACTCACTTATACTCTTTGAATACCAAATGTATTTTGTGATTGCTTTCAGAGCACACTATTTTTTTTTCCCCAGAAATTTGAAGGCAATTGAGCAATTTTACAGTCTGGAGTCCTGATTCAGCAGACTTCCCTGTTCAGCAAAGAAATTATGTGCTTAATTCCAATGGGACTTAGGCATATGCCTAATTGGGACCAACGTTTAAGATCACATTAAAATTAAAACCTTAATTTTTGTACCATTTCTGCACCTCTGTGCGGAACACAATTTGGTTCCATGACTCAAACTTTTATACAAAGAGGTCTTTGTAAAATTTCCACTTTGCTGTGGACTCTCTTACGTGTACTGCACAAAGCCCAGAAGGTTTAATGGAAAGTTGGTGTGGAGTTGTACGTAAAATACTTGGAATACATTCCATGTATTACAGTGCAAGTATGTATGTACGGCATTTGAATGCAATGTGTGTATTCAAAGGAGGAAGAAGAGAAAAGGAAACTTTGGAGATGCCCTTGGGGGTTTAGCTGAGCAGTTCAGAGTAAGGATAGCCCAGAGTCCACTCATAGCTGGAAATTTTCCCTGGCTGATGACGGCTTCCAGTTTCTCTCTGTTGTGGGGTTTTTTTTGCTTTTGTTTTTGCAGTATTTCTTTCTTTCTTCTGCCTTCCCCATCTCACATCCAGATTCTTGGAGAATTAGATGCCTCAGGACAGCTTTGCAATGCTGAGCTGGCCGGAGGCACCCACTGACTGTGTTGGAGACCCAGCTTCAAGTGAAAGCCCTGCTCAGCTAAAATATTTGTACTCGGTCTTTCCTTATCCTAATTATTTGGCTACTGGCCAGGCAGATCTGACATTATATCCTCCTCCAAACTCTGGTTTTAAGGAGAAATTCCATCCTTTTCTCTGTGAAAGTTTATAGCAGCTGCTGTGCTCCTGGGGAACAAATCAGCTCTGATGAGCTTACGTTGTCTCATGGAAAAGCCATTTTATTCAAAAATTTATACACAAGCCATAGCCAGCACGCTGGGCTTTGTCCTCGTGCTCTGAATGATGCATGATCTGCAGGCACTGGGGACCAAGCTGGGCTGCCGAATCCCAGCGACCTGGGGGTGAACGGAGAGCAAGAGCCCTGTGCCTGAGATCTGTCCTCTCCCCTGCCTTCTCGTCAAGTGGGATGGGGTCTGTGTGTGTGTGTGTGTGCTGAGCCCCCAGGGAAGCTGGTGTGGGACACGAATGAGAATGTGTGGAGTATGTGAAGAATGAACACGGGAAATGGCGGTTCAGTGGTTTTGTCCTGCTTCCATCAGCACCTCAGCTTCACCAGAGAGAGGGATGACCCAGCCAGGGGAGGGAATCTGGTTACACGTACCTTCAAAGGGAGAGTGCATCATGTAAGGGGACCTCTGGTTTGGACTGGAGCTGTAATCTTTCACACCTGTGCATTAAAGGGCAGATAACTTCATCTGAATTTTCCCCAACAGGTTTTTTTTTATGACCTGTTACACCACCATGAAAAATAATTTCCCCTGAAGGTTGACTTCATTGCACAGAAACCCCTAAGACTGTTTCAAATTGCAGTGCCTGTTGTGCCTCTCTAGTCTGCTGGAGACACACCGAGGAGAGGAAGAGGACAGAACTCTCAGAGGGCTGTACCCCTCCACCTTTGAAGCACCACCCTCAACTGTACGGCTTTGCTCTGCTTGTCATCATCCTGCTTCTTCCCCCGCTGTTTGGGACACCAGCAAGCCCAGCTAAAGCCCTGCAAACCTTCCCAGGTGGGAAGCATGGCGCTGAACCCACACATCACCCCAGAGCCACAGTGTCTTCACACTGTGTCTCGGGTCCTTTCAGAGCACCCTGCTTACTAAAGGCCACATCATCAGGACCCTAAATCACAGAAGGTCTCCCCAGCATCTGCTCAAACCAGAAGAGTGCCCTGCTTCCTGGCTCGTTTTAACGTCCTTTCCCATGGGGGGTGTAAAGCATTGAGGAGCCAGACCAGTCTATAGGGCAGGTGGCAAGCCCCATGGAAGTGTCTGAGGGAAATGCATCTCCCTGCCATCCCCTTCACGACAGCGTGGTTGGGGACTGTAATAGGTCACAGGGCAGTTTTGCTTTAGGAAAGTTATTGCCTGCACATTGTACGCGACCGTACTGCAAGGCAGTATCTGGATATTAAATAAAGAGCGCGGTGGTTTTTCTCACCATTATAATAACAGTGCAAACTGCTATGTTATTTATTGTCATATCATTTTTGCCAGGGGCTTCAGCTTGTCTGTTGGTCGTTAGAAGCAGAAGCGTTTGCAAAACAGTTTAAAAAAAAAAAATCTTGCGCTGTTATTCCTCAGCTTCCATTTCCAAGCGCTCTACCTCAGGAAAACGGCAAAGCTGCCTGTGCACAAAACGTTGCCAGATGTAGAAAGTAAACGAGCTGAGAAAACTAAATGCTTTTTATCATTTCTTTCAGCTAGAGTAATCGTACGTGTTACTCGGAACAATTGCAGGAATGACATTTTCAGAGGGGAGCGTGATTTAACTGAATTTCAAATCCCTTTTGCCTGTTGGTTTTTGGTTTGGGTTTTTTTTCAACACTAGCTGGAACTTGTGCCTATGCCCAGTCATCCCGGAGGGTCTGTTGAGCTTTCCAAAACATAAGCAACCCCAAAAATAGGCTCTGCCTGTCACCCCTCTGCTTCTATACCAGCAGCCCGTGCTCCAGCCGCTACGCCACTCGCCACGGCCAAGAGCAAACAACAGCAGCGCGCCGGCAGCCGCAGCCTGTTTACTTTTCTCCCCCTCCCCGGCAATCGACGTGTAACTGCAGAATATTTGGAGGAAGGGCAGAAATGAAGGTCAGGACCCCACAGCCCACGCCTGCTGCCACCATGCTGACCAGCCGTCCCCATCGCCTTTACGTGACGTGAATCGGCAGCAAGCCTGGCCTCACTCTGGCTGTGGATTGCGTGGGATAAGGAGCAGAAAGTGCTGGAGCAACGTCACCGGACGGTGTTTTAGGGAGAGGGACGGTGTTCCCAGGACAGTGCCCCTGGCTCCAGCAGCCAGCAGGGATGTCTGGCTGCCAAAGGCAGGCACAAGCCTGCTGGTCCCTCTGTCAGTAACCACTGGCTACCGGCTTTTGTCATTCAGATGATGATGTCCCTGTCTCTGCACCGTTATTGGGCTCTTAATATTTAGCAGCCTGTCAGGCAACTTTAATTAGTTTCTCTCTGGAGCAAGCTGTGGTTTGGGGGGCAGGCAGGGGGGGCTGCAAAAGGCATTTGCAGAGGTTCAAATGCGAGGCAGTGCAGGCTTAAATGTGCAGAACCGTGAGATTAAAAGAAGTGTTCAAAATGTGGCCTTTGTGATGTGCCTTCCAGCTCCAGGGGCCGGCGTGCACAGCAGTTATGAATATAGGCGGCTGATTGAGGGCCGCAGCATGCCAGCGGAGCAGCCGCAGCCCACGCAGCCCAGCAGAGGACATCCCCCCCCGGACCCTGCACCCCCACACTGATAGGCCCCCCACACACGCACACAGGCAGCCCTCCTTTCCCCAAACCACCCTCCGGCCCCAGAAGCAGCTCAAGTCCCCCAGCTCTCCTCCACACAGGACACCCAGACCCCAGACGAGCACCCCCAGCATCGCTCTACTGCTTTGCTTGCTCCCCTCTGCCCATCCACGGGCTTCCCCCTGGTCCCTCCACCTCTTGTAGTGGCACCAGGAATGGGCAGCAGAACGGCTTAAGGCCTATTTGCCTTAATTTTGCCTGTCCTCACTCGACCAAAATGTTTGCACTCCCTCTGCTGCCCCACCCCTAGCATGTCCTATATATCATAGAATCATTAGACGATAAAATGGTTTGGGTTGGAAGGGACCTTTAAAGGTCATCTAGTCCAACCCCTCTGCGGTGAGCAGGGACAGTTTCAACTAGATCAGGTTGCTTAGAGCCCCATCCAACCTGACCTTGAATGTTTCCAGCGATAGGGCTTCTTCCACCTTTCCTTTGTGTTTCACCACCCTCATTGTAAGCAATTTCTTCCTTATCCTCTGTGCGCTATCTGGTCCAGGCCAGCTGCAACAGGGGTGGAGGCCATGTGCTCATGCAAGACCCAGGAATAATCCCACCATGACCTAGGGTGGACTCACAAGCCAGAAATAATAATTCCAAATATTTTAAACAGCCAGAGGAGACTGGCTGAGATAAAACGGCGTGGGGAATTCCCTGCCAGCATAAACAATATGATTTACAGAATTAGTAACACAAAGTATAGTTAACTGCCCGGCTCTGCAAAAGTAGGCTGTGTCTCGCATTCTGAAGGCAGCACAGGGCAGTTTGAAAAGGGTGAGACTGGTGGCACAGGGATACAGCTGAAAAGAAGCCAATTAGTGGTTTTGTTTGTGGCTTTCGTGGTGTTTCATGACCTCCCTGGTGCATACTCTCCAAAGGTCAGTCTGACCTGGATCGCTGGGATTCAGATGTTAATTTTTTTACAATGTGATTGAAGTAAAAGTGGGCAGCCTGGAATTCGGGATATACCCCTTGCTCCAGAGCAGGTCTGAAAGGCTCTCAAGGCACCACGTGGGCTGGCTCAGCTGTTGCTAAAATGATGGCAAGTCTGTACTGGCCAGAGCAGCTAATTACATCAGATTTTTAATATCTGAGGAAAAAAATTCCCGGTACAGAGCAGCTCTGGCTTTCCTCATGTTTCTCAGTCAATGTTCACTCCTGCATCGTGAGATTCCCCCTGTGCTTGACAGAGTGTTGCAGGGATCGTTCGTACCAGCTTGCTTCTCACTGCAGCAGAGGTGGAAGTTGCACAGATATTTAACAGTAGTAACCTTCATATTCAAGCACTTTGCAGACATTTACTGTAGGCAGCAATATTTCTGTTCTACAGATAGAGATTTTAAGAGGGACAGGAATGACCTGAATTGCCCAAGGTCCCAAAGGAGAAGCGTGGTATAGCATCAGAGCTGCAAGTCTAGTATCCTTACCTTACAGACCCATGCAAAGTCTGTTGGACAAAATATTTCTGTATTAAAATAAGCCTTTCTTTAGGGAAACCAGTGATCCAACTCCCATCCGGTGTCCATTTGGCAAATTGCTTCTCACAGCCTGTGCACTGCTTTTGGAACCTGTCCTTCTTGTTGGTTCCAGGTGACTGCCAAACCTCTTCTTTGCAATCAGAAGTATTTTCAAAACTAGGTAGAATTAGTAGTTTATTTTTAAAATGCTGGAATACTCAACAAGATAAAAAAACATTTGCTTAGAGAGACTTCTTGTGCACCTAATTAGCTCAGTAATGCATCTTTTTGATAAAAAGCTCTCCCCTCTTCATTTGGTAAACACAGCACACATTATTGCTTTCTGCATGATGATGTTAAATAAGGGAAGTGTGCTGCAGACGAGGTGGTTTCCTGTGATTCTGATGCAGGCAGTTTACAGATGACAAGATCTCAGACCTGGGAGGGAGCAACTGCTTATGTGGGGGAAAAGCAGCTCTGCCACTGACTTTCTTTATGTCCTTAATCTTATCACTTAGCCCAAGAGATGCTCAAATTCATTAATTTTCTGCTTCAGGGAAGACTGTGGGGATTACAGATTACTGAGCTTTCCCGGGGCTTTACACGTGACTCCCTGTAATTCCCTTCCATGGGAAACGGTCAACAACAGCAAAATCCTGGGTGGGCCCACCAAGCTCCCTGGACCCCTAACTTGGAGGTAAGCAGAGGGAATCCAAGCAGGCAAGCAAGATTAGCCAGGAAACATACTCAGTCCTGATGCAGGCAGAGCCAGCCACTGGGGATTTGTGGTTGAACATGCTGGGACCCCTTAATCAGATGTTAATTCCAGGGAGGAAAGGAGCTGGCTGGAGCCTGCGAAGGGGGCTGGCAGCAAGGAAAGGCATGGATCCACTCCCCAATCTGCTCTGCAGAGCGCTGGGATATGATTTGGGGTAGAAAGCTGTATTAATGTCCACAGTGCTGCTTGGCTCACACAGGAATCCTTTGTGTCCTTAATGAAGGGAAAAAACAGGGCTTTATTTCGAAGCTTTGTGTATAATCAGATGCCATGTTGTAAGGCTCTGGAAAACACACCAGAAATAATAATTGAGAGGAAATAAAAGGTTTCGTTCAAAACAGTGTGTGATTTAAATAAGAAGTGAAAAAGAAAGTGAGCAGGGTTTGAGCATCTGAAGAATGAACTTTTAATTCATTTGCATTGCGATTACAGGGGGAGGGGCAGCATTTAAACTGGTATAAAAAACTAGTTTAGATGTAAATGAGAGATAATGGTCTTTCGTAAGAAAATAAGCATGGGGATGAACTTTGGCCATCAGGAGTCTGCTGCAAGTCCTGGCATTGTCGCTGGGGCTGGAAACCCCAGATGCAGTAATTAGCAATGAGTTTGCAGATCTCAGCACTGGCGGAACAAAAGGGCATCGCTGGGAGTCGGGCTGCCAGCTGGGAGAAGGGGAGGTGAGCTGGCACGCCACAAGGGATCATTACCCAGCAGTTCGTAGAGGGGAAAAGAAAAGATCCGAGGCTGCAGCCTGGGGCAGGCATAAAAGCAATCCAGGGTTTGTGGGGTTTAATAGTTCCCAGAGCCCTGGCATTTTCAGCTGAAAAATTCCCTCGGCAACTGAGCAAAAGGGGTCGAGGTTTTTAAATAGGTCCTGTGATGCCCATGGAGACAGTGCTGATATTCTTTAACCCTTGAAGGCTCAGCTGATTAGTTTGGATGAGGGAGGCACACTGCTGGAGAGATACAGATTGGTTTATAATCATCCCATATGCCTGTGCTCACATCCTCAAGCAGGAAGGGGGAATGGGGAGCAGATCGTAAGCCTGCCTGCTGCAGCCACACTGCAGCTCTCCCCCCTTGCCCCCAGCCTGGGACAGCGTCCTCTGCACAGGCAAGCTAAAGCCACCTATGTACAACCCACATGCATCCCACATCCTGCAAGGGTGTCATTCATCAAAGTTTGGCCAGAGATCTGAGGTTTGTTACTGTTATTATTTGTATTTATTGGAGGAGAGCTGGTCCCAGTTTGCTCTGGGAAAAGCCTGGCTCTCCCAGCAGGGTCCCTCAGCTCATGAAGGGATTGATTGCTTATTACTATCATGTTATTATTTTTTAATTGCTCACAAGAAATGGCCTCCCTGGAATGCAGCGTTTGTTTCTGCTGAGGCCATCATGGCCCAAACCCTCCAACCTGGGACGGCAGCTTCTGGCTTAGCAACCCTCCTGCTCGTGAAAGAATGTGCCTCCGCTCCCTGCCCCGTGTGTGGTGCAGAGCCGTTCGCTACGGGCACGTCTGATGAATACCGTCTGTTGCCACCTCTCAGTGGCCTGTCTAATCCCAGGCAGATTTGTTATAGATTTACATGCGGAGTGACCTGGTTTCTGGGTCCTGTCAGGAAAAAAACAACTCTGCTGTCATCTGAGTGATGCATGAGGCAGGCAGCCCTTGGGTCAGGCCCACATTTACGTTCCCAGGACTGGCAGAGGAATGTGATTTGGCCTCCTGCTCCTGTGCCACTGTGCTTAATGCCCTGTACAGCACCTAAATACTGCTGGGGGTGCTGCCAGCCAAGAGCCCCAACCCCTCACAGCATCACTCAGCAGGTCTTCATCCCTCGCTCCAGGCTTGCACTCGGGCTTTGCAGGTGCCGGCTTTGCACACTGTGAGATGTGGTGCCAGGAAAGAGCCCCAACACCCCTCCCTAGACCTTCCCATGCAGCATTTGAAGCCAAAGAGGCTGAACAGCCTGAGAGCCAGGAGAAAGAGAGGTTTCCAGTGCAGGGCAGTGGAGAGGGAGGTAAGGGGCAGCCAGTTGAGCTCCAGGTTAGCAGCCAACACCTACAGCACTGGGCTCCAGGCAGGGGGAGAGGAGGTGCAGCCCCAGCCCCATCCCTGTCCAAGCATATCAGGGCAGCCCCGCTCTTCTACCCAGGTCTCCCACGCAGAGATGTCGGAGAGTCTGCAAAGGATGCACAGGGAAGAAAGCACCTGCCCTCCCATAGCCCTTGCCCTGCCTGGGCTGCGGGGATTGAGAAAGCAGGTAGCAAGTTTGTTCCTGCTCTGTTCAGCCTCTGTTTTTATTAGTTTATTACCAGCGTGTGTCAGGGAAGTCCTGAAGCTCGCCACAAGGATCATTTATTTCTCTCCCTCCTTCCCTCCCCCAAACTAATCCCATTTCACTGCAGTGCTGCCTGGCAGCTCCCCTGCATGCCTGCTGCCTGCTGTGCTCTCTCCTGCTGCCACGCTGCTCCGAGGCCACCAAACCTGCCCTGAAGAACATCCATGTGCTTCTCTGTACATGTGTAAGCACACAAGTATGCGTGTCTGCAGGAAAAGCAGTGAGGGAAGGGAAATAGCCCTAGGCTTTCTGTGGTCTTCTACAGCTGCCCAGCATTGCAGTTCTAGCTTTGCAATGTGGGTGCCAGGGTCCATCTCTCGCTGATGGACACTAGGAAGCATTTCTGTGTCACTGCAAAAGGCACCGAGCAAAGGCAATGCAGGTCTTTCCTTCCCACCCGCCCCCCAGATATGCCCTCCTAAACCTGAGCTGTGCCATCACTCGCCGTGAGCATGGGGCTGGAGCCTGGGCCCCCACAGTCATGTCCTGCAGAAGGGAGATCCATGCTGATGGCTTCAGAAAAGCCCAGCCTGAGAAGCCACGGGCTTCAGCCCCATGTTTTCAGTGGAGTGAGTATAGGAAGCATGTCATCATAACCCTTTGACAGCAAGAGCTGGGCACTGCTCCTCCAGTCCTAGCCCTGACACCCATGCTCCAGTGGTGCCTTGAGCAAGTAGTTTGGTCTTTGAGGCTGGAAGCGGCCACATGGTACCCATGGCCTTTGGGGAGAGAGATGTCACCGGTTTGGTCCGAGGCTTCCTAGCATCTGAATATGCCAAAGTGGATGGAGGAAAAACATGAGTCCCTCCTCGAAATAGCAACATGCTAGCATGGGCAGCAACCATCTGTCCACCACACAGCTGGCATTGCCGGGGGGGGGCATGGCTCCACTGTGCCGGGCTGGGGGTTTTTTTTAACTTCTCTTTTATTGAAGAAACAGCAGACATTCCCAGCCAGATTTGCTGCTGGCATTGCCCCAGCCACGTGGCTAGAGCCATGCCAGGAGTAGATTCTGCTCTGGGACTTGATTGTTATCCAAAATGTAAACCGGCACAGGGAAAAGCTACTAAGGTCACGATCTTCCTGGTGTGGAGTAGTGCAGGCTGCCAGAGCTGCCCCCAGTCCAGGGAAGCAAAAGGCCAGGGAGGGGGAGGAGAGGGGAGCATGGGCAGGGAAGGGCTGCGAGTCCTACGGAGCTGTTTGTAATAACTGCTCTTAAAATGCTGCACTGCGTGGATTGGGATTGCAGGTATTCCCTATACCTGCCGTGTAAAGCTCTGCTAACTCGGCAGCGTTGTGGTTGGCTTCCCCCTCCACCACCTTTTCCCAGCAGGAGAAGTCTGGATCAGCAGCCCCAGTTTACACATTTCACACCCTTCCCTGTGTGCATTTTGGAAGAGCAGGCAAGCTTTGTCCTGGGAGCCAGAGCATGCTCGGGAGCCACATCTCAAACTCCCAGAGCCCCAGAGCTGAGCACCCACCGGGAAATCCCAGAGCCACTGGTACTCTGGGCAGAGTGTCTCTCTTCACTCCAGCACAGCTTTTGTCCCTCACTGCTAAGGGGACAGCAAGTCACAAGGATTTAGCCAGCTCTGGGTCAGGGGCAGCACCTGCCTCCCCCTGCCCTCTTTGTCCATCATTGATTTTTATTTCCAAGCTGGCTCTTGATCACCAGTTTCAAAAATCCCCACAACCATTTCTAATGCATCTCAGGTATAATCCTCCCAGGGAGGCTGTGTCCCCTCGCCACGAGCTCCCCACGCTCCTGGAAAGGCCGGGCTGATTGCATTCATGCATCACTGTGCAAAGGGGGAGGACGTCTCTGTCTGCAGGAGGATCCCTGACAAGAGGAGGGCAGGGGAGGGATGCACGGAGGGACAGCAGTGCCCCCCCTGACCCTGGCTGTTAGGGACACGTGTAGGACTGGTGTGGCAGGGGTGGAGGACAGGCAAAGGGAGGAGGGGGAAAAACAGGTAAAGATGAAATGGCTCAAGCCCTTTCTCAGTGTCCCAGGTGGGCCGCATCACCTCTTCACACCTGGGTGAGTGCAGACCTGGCCCCACCAGCTGTCCCTCTTTGCTGCTGAAGCAAATGAAGGCGACTCTCTCGCACACCCCTGCCCTGCCTGCAGGTGGGAACACATACACCAACACACAGAGTTTCCAGAGAGCTGGAGCAGAAAGAGAGCCTTAGTTCTGGGCACAGTGGTGCAGCGAGGCTCCGCATAACCTCCCAAACCTGGGGACTCACAGCAAGCCCCTCTCCTGCCCCACCACCGAAGCTGCTGGCTCCAAGGACATCATGGGCACAGCTTGGAGGTTCTCTGTAAACCCCCAGCATCACTATCAGGCAGCCACCCACCACGACTGCACTCGTGTCTCCCCACCACCAGCATGGGAGCACACCCTGGCTGCTCCCGTCCCAATCCTCAATTTTTATCCAGTGTTGACAGCTGCTATGCCACACAGGAGCAAGCCAGAGGAACTGCCAGCTTTAAACTGGCTCCTGGAGAGACCTCCCGACTAGTAAATTTCCCAGTTAATGGTGTCCCAGTAGAGGGGACACTCACAAATCAGCAGCACCCGGCGCTCCAGAGCAGCGCTCCCTCCTATGGGTACAAGAAATCCTTCAGAAGAGCGGCCAGGAGAGAGGGGGGTGGTTTTCCCTGCATTCTCAGTTGGCTAACCCATGGCCTGTGATGGCTCTTCCAGCATAGCTGTTATCATCGCTCCTCTTCCAGAGGCAATTAGCCCACTTCCCCTGCTGTTTGCACAGGCCTCGCAGGCAGCAATGAGGGAGACAGAAAGATGGGAAGTTAAATGCGATTGCAGAGCCACAAAATCAACAGGATGACAGCAGGGGCTGGGTATTGCTTGAAATGGGATGTAAAGCTCATTTTCTTTCATTCAGTGATGGATTCGTTCACAACTCGGGGAGAGCTGCTGGCTGTAGGTCAGACAGCACGTTATCTTCTCACCGTCAGGCTCTCACTCTGCCAAAACAGATGCTTTTATCAGGAGTGATAACACATTCCTTGGGTCTGGAAAGCAAATGTCCTGGGATGCTGCTCCCCTCCAGGATGCAGGGGAGGTACCCCACGCTTCTGCAGAGCATGGGGCAGTGGTGGCCATCCCCTGTGGATGGGCTGTTGAGCTGAATGGCACGGGGCTGTGCTTGTCAGACTGCAGCACAAGGCTTCCCTCAGACAATTCGCACCTCTTCATTCAAAACGTCCCTCCAGCCCCTCTGTCCTTCCTCTCTGCCTCTGGTGGGGTGTGGGTAGGTTTGGGGTGTGCAGTGCTGGACCCACAGGAAAGGGCCTACACAGTGCTGAGGTGACTCTTTGCACATTTGTTTCCGGTTGCAGCCAGGATGCATTAGCCAAACCCATAAAATGCATGAAAAGACTCAGATCCAAGCTGACTTCATCCCAGTCCCCCTCCCACCATAAGCAGCATCAGGATGTAAACGCTGAGTTTCTGCATTTTTAACATTATTCTTGGTGTTGTCAGGCTTCTCCAGCCTGGTGGCGTTACCCAGGGCAAGCTTCTCACTCCTCCCAGTGCCCCAGGGGCACCTGACAGCCAAACTGGGACAGTTCTGCCACCTGTCCTCTCACAAGGCCTCAGCAGCCCAGCTCAGGGAGACTCTTGCAGGAAGCACGGAGATGCCAGTGCCCTGTGAGGAGCCCTTGCACAGGGATGAACTCTCCTGCCCTGTGCTGTCTCTGATAAATGGCTAGAGGGGAGGGCAGCCCCCTGTCCTTGCTGCCACAAGAAAGAAGGGAAGATACCTGGTAGCCTTGGCATTAGCCAAGCACGTGTCTACCATGGCTGGCTGGGAAAGCCCAGACTAACACCCACCACCCATCATCTAAAAGGATCCCTGACTCCATGTGCTGGTCTGGGGGGGTCACAGCCCTTGGCATCTCTCCAAGATGCAAAGACCTGCAGCGGGTACCTGCAGGTGAGTGAGTGCCTCAGGCTTGGCCCTTGCTAATCCACGCTTGGGTCCCTATGCCGTTCTTCCCCACTGAGACCTCAGACACTGCCTGTCCTTGCTTGAATCCTTTAGGGATCAAGCCCTTATGCCAGGATGCTGCTGCCTCCCGCTGCAAAAGGACTTCTTTATTTATTCCAATGGAAAGGCTGAGGAGCATCTACTTCTAGAGAACCAGCAGGTCGCTGCAGAGAGACACCTCTTCTCTGCTGGCCTCTTGCTCCCTCCATCCAGGCAGGCAGAGGAAGATGCATGTGTGCTCGTGCCTGAGCCCACGCTCGCCTGCTGTCTGTGGGAAATGTCCCTTGGCAGGGGGAGGCAAGTTTCTCCCTGCTCTGCAAGGTTAGAGCTGCTGGGACATTCCCATCTCCTCCTGCCAAAAGCACTGCTGCTGAAATCGCAGTGCTGCAAATAAAACCGTCTCCTGCCTAATTACTAGGGAAAGGTTCACCTTCTATTTTTAGACAAGCTTGCAAGCTTGCATTGAAGATTACCCTGCTCCTGTTTCTCTCCCTGTCTCTTTGCTGTCCGTGTTTCTCCTTTTCTCTCCCTCGCTGCAAGTCGCACTCATCCAAGCTCAGTTTCTCATGGGGTCAGGGAGCAAAAGACAGCCATGCACTTGTGTGCCAAAAACACTTAGTGATTCTGAAACCATCGAGAGCAAGTCCTTTAGCATTAGGTGGAGAGGGAGCAGCATTTTGCAGAGCCAGGAGCTGTTCTCGGCTTGCCATGCCCAGCCTCTGCCTGCTGAGTGCTCCCTCCACCTGGACACAGCCAGAGACCTGCTTCCATCTGCTCAACATGCTGCTCAAACTGTCCCGTCCAAGTTCTACACTCTTCCAAGACAAGGGGGAATAAGAAAGAAAGAAAGACACGGAGGTGGCCCTTGCAAAACCCTGGCCTGTGGGGTGGTTAGTGTGTAACATGGAAGCAGGGGCAGGCAGCTAGATGGGGGAGAAGGGCGGGCTGGGATGGCCACACGCATTGTAAATCCCGCAGCAGGCACAGGAACACACGCCATGGCACTGCTGCTTGGCACAGAGCTACGTGCTGCGCTCACCTCACCATGCCCACGATTGCAGCGAAGAGCAGAAGCCATTCCATCTGCCTGCTGAGGGAGACTGGCCAGTGTCACAGTGGTCCCGGTGCTGCCATGGGATGGCAGTCCTCCCTGCCAGGAGACCTGCGATCACACAGCCTCAGAAAAGCAGGGGTAACACGTTCAAAGCAGCTCTGGAGCCTGCAGGCATCCCCGCACTCACAGCATGCGCGGACGCAGGAGGCAGAGCCCCAGCCAGAAGGAGTGCATCCAAGCCAGCTTGGCGGGCTTAACCTTGGTCCCAAAAGCCAGTTAGGGAAATTAGCACAGCGTTTTCCCCAAGCTAATTAACTTCCCTCACAGCAGGACTAATGAGCTCCAGCGCAGCGCTTGGCTGTGGCAGCTAGCTGGACCCCAGGCGAGGGGCTGGACTCAAGGGCTTGCTGCAGCCTGCGGCATCGGCAGACACCCGTTCCCCCCAGGAAACTCCTGCTCCTGCTTCAGCACCCACCACAGCACCACCAGCCCAGGGGTGGGGAGTCTCAGCCTGTACCACTGACCCTGGAGGCCACCTGGGATTTGGGGAGTGTGTAGGAGTCCCCATCTTGCATCAGGCATGTCCAGGATGCTCCTCAGAGGTAGGTGGCACCAAGCACAAGCTTCAGCACCTCTGGGCAGCTCCGGAGGGACGTGGGTGGGATTCCCTCCACTGGGTGATGACAGTGTTTGGGAGCTGCCTTTCAGCACACATCTCTTTGGTTTTTTTGTGAGCATGAGTGCAGTCCAGCCCTGTGACCACTGAAGTCAGTGGCTGGTTTTCTATTGATTTCAGTGGCTGGTGAAGCAAAATGTCTTCAATATTCTCCTCCTCTTCTCCCATCCCAGCAAACCACATTTATTTTACCCTCCACTCGACTCTTCCGGGGATCGATGGGTCGTCAAGATGATGAGTTAGTGCCTGTAGTGACAGTGGCACTTTCCATTACTGCTGATATACCTGGGGGACACTTGTCTCCCAAAGACTCATCAGGGCTGGGAAATTCAACAAAGAGGGTAAAACTGTCATTTGCAATGAAGCCACCCCAAAGCCCCAGTCCTGTGGTGTAGGCAGGACCTTCATGGACCTGCAAAGACTCCTCTGGGCCCAAGGAGGTCCCTGGGGACACCAGCACGGGTGGTGTGAACGTGGAGCAGAGTGCAGGCTTGCACCTACACTATTGCTGCTTCGGGGTTTTTTTCCTTCTCCCTTTTCACCAACTGATTTCCTCACAGAGAGCCTTTTGGATAAATACTTCTAGCTGGGGAATGATTTCTTTTCCTGCATATCTTTCGTAACTAGGAGACACCAGGTTTTTTTGAGGTTGCATTATTATGACATTTTAATTGGCTCAGGACTACGCAAGTCTCAAAGCCAATTTGGCCCCGGTGTTTTCAGGCAGAACTGCTTTCTGTCTCCATTTTGATAGATATTTTACGCTGGCCAAAATGGCCTCGTGTTAAATAAAACAAAACCCCCTCTTATTTTACTGGCGATCCAGTTCTTTCCCTTCCTGCTTTAATTTCAGCTTGAAACACGAACCGTACCTGTTCCCCCCATCGCTGCCCGGGGATGGCTGCAGGGCGAGCGGCAGCTGGGCTGCCTGTTCCCACTCGCTTTGTTTCGCTACCGTGCAGCAGCCGGGTCTGAGCCAGCGCGCTGAGTAATTGCCGGATTTCAGGCAAAGCCAACGCTGCAAGTCGCGAACCGCTAATGAGTGGGTGTAGCTGGAAGGGCTGGCACGGACTGGTGAGGGACGCTTGGGGACAGGAGGGTGACAGCCAGCCATGTGTGTCGTGGCCAGGGCACTGGCTGTGCTGCTCCAGCAAAGCCGGAGGACGTGTCGGAAACGTGCCACATGTCGCGACGGCAGCGGCAGACGGCAGTGAGACAAACCCCCGGCGGCTGCAAAGCTGGCGCGGAGCGTCCCCGCACGCGGCAGTGCTAATCTTTAATTTGTCACACCTGCACGGCTCCCTGGCCTCCTTCCTCCCTGCCTGTTTTTTTCTGAGGCACTGGCTTTGATGCTCCCTGACATCCCGACACTCCCGCTGATGCGCCAACACTCTCCTTCTCCCCCCGGGCTGCTCTCCCCTCCCACGCTCCCTATCCGGGGACCTGCCACCCACAGATCTCGCTTTCCCCCAGGAGCCAACCCACCACCCTGTGTCTCCCTCCCACACTTTCCTGTCAGGATTTCCCTCGGCAGCAAAACTGCTAATCCCTAGGTGTTATCAGCAGCACTCAGGAGAGCTCCAGCAAAGCCGGAGGACACCATGCAAATCCTGGGTACGGTGCTCGCCCACCCCCTCTGTCTTGCCCTCTGCAGCAAGAGCAGCAAGCATCCCTGGCCCCCAGTGTGCTGCCTGGCTCATTAGGGTCACTGCTGGAGGGCTTTTAATTAGAATGGCTAAAATGCACAGCTCATACCACCACGATGGGCCGAGCACAGCTCTGATCCCAACACGCAGCACACACAACCCAGGGATGTGCATCATGTACCCGCTCTGCTGCCCGGCACCTTGCCTGTGTGCAATAAGAAGGTTGCAGCAGCTTGCCAAGCGTCGGAGGCAAAAGGGGCAGAGCTGCCAACTAATACCACGCTGCTACTGATACAGAGCCTGTCTGCCCCAGTCTTCCTTAGACTGGAAATCTTTTTGGTCAAAAAAACCCTCCAGTTTGTTCCTGTCTCAAAATCTTTTGGATTTCGGCCCGTTCTGAGCTAAGCTCCTGAGAGGCTCCCAGAAAGGAAAGGTGCAGGATTGGGTGTCAGACAGCTGGGGTGGGTGTCAGCCCTGCAGCTGGAGGGCTGGGTAAGCCCTGCCCTGGGCTTGGGTGTGACATACATGTTGATGTCTGTAATATATCACCCCAGGATCTTGTGTCAACAACTTTCCTAGCATTACTTTCTTTTTTCTAACCAATCTGCCAGGTGTTGCTCCAGTTCATGACCTGAGATCTATTTTTTTTTCCTTCTGACTTTATGCTTTCAATATGATTTACAAAAATTGCTTATAATAACGCTCATTCAGCAGCTGGACAATGCTTGTAAGGATTTAAGAGACACTGTGGCATGTTTAGAAGCATATTGTGTATCTGGATCCCCAAACTGTTGTTTTTAGGTAGTTTCGGTGAAGGGTAGAGATGTGCAAAGGTACCTGTGGTGTGCCAACAAGGGCATTTCTTGCACGGGACATGATCGTTGTGAGATGGAGGAGGGACAGTAAATGGCGAATTCACAGCTGTAAATCCAGATTAGGAGAAGAGTCCAAGGTCTTGGAAAGGCTGTGTTAATCCCTTCCTAACCTTGGCCTTAAATACTTGAACAACCGGCTCTCTCCACCACCTCCCCGTTCAGCAGCTGTGACCTGCCTGCTGGGCGCTGAGCAGGGCTGGAGGGACATGGCAGGTCCCAACCTTTAGAAACGTCTTTCCAGCATTACCTCCATGCCCAGAGCATGGCCACTCAGAGCACGGTGCTTGCAAAGCCACCCTCGTGGGTGGAGAGACCCTTCTGGGCAGGAGGGAAGGTCCTTCCTCGGCAGCGGGGCTCCTTCCTCTCCATCAGCCCATTCCCCTGCCTCCCCTTCTGCTCCCTCTTTCTTCCTGGTGTCACCCCAACCACCCCTGCGAGCTAGGGGATTTTTTTATTTTAGGTTTTTTTAGAGGAGAAAGAAGTTATGCTTTTGTGGCTGGTGGCTCTTGGGTTTGCCCTTCCTTCTGCCAGGCTCGCACCACATAAGCCAGCGCTAAGTCTGAGGGCTAATTGGCTTTATTTATTGTCTCTTTTAAGGCTTTGCATCGTGCAGGGGCTTATTTGCTGTTGCTGCTTTGCTTATTTCTTTGGGGCAGGGTTGTTTTTTTTCTTTTTGTCTTCCTCTCAAGGGCCTCTCTAATTGTCACCTCAGGCATCAATTATGGCTCAGCTGTGCTTTTGGGCACTGTCCGAGTTTGGGAATTGCACAACGCTGGTGAGAAGGTGACTGGGCAGGGGACAGCCCCAGCAGGAAGCCTTCATGTGGGGACACCATGGGGGGATGCTGCGGGGAGGGGGCTGGGGACACCACAGGGATGAGCTCTGGGGTTTCATAACCAGGGCTGTCGGGAGTTTTGCTGTTGTAAAGGTCTCCTCGCTGAAGCAGAGCTGCATAAACTGTTGGATAATCTCTGTTAGAGGCTTTTCCTCCCTGGCAGGAGAGCTGCTGGATGCCAGCCACACGAATGTTTCACAGTTGCAAACCTCTACTTTGCTTCCCAAATTCAGCCGCTCAGAATTCTGCCAACTTTGCAAACAAAAAAATGAGGAGTTTTTTGCATGGTTTATTACTAGCAAAATCCTCTTGCTTTTTTTTTTTTTTTTTTTTTCCCCTGTATTGCCAAAAAATGCAAAGAATGTTTAATTTCCCCTCAAACAAGCAGCAAACATCCTTTTTGGGATTGAGATTTTTGGGTTTATTTAACATTTCCCCCAAAATGGAAGATTTCCATTGCAACTGTCCCATGACTTATTTTTCTCTCCAGGGGACAGAGGCTGGGATGGAGTTAACGTCTCAGAAGGTTGTCTGAGGATGAGTGCACCCAGCTCTGTCATACTCCCACAGAAGTATCACTGGAGACCTTCTCAAAGCATCACTCGGCGGAAAGTAAGAAATGTGCTCGCGTCAGCTGTCTTCCCTTTCATCCTCCGTCACAGCATCTCTTGAGAAAATCAGGGTAATTAACATAGCTCTGTCTTGTCCTGCCTAACACTTTGCATTGTGCTTGCCACGTGCCAGGAGCCTTCTGCCTGATTTCTGGTTAGTGTAGAAGGAGAGGAAAGAGGGAAGCAAGAAAGACCAAAAGCAGAATGATGCTGTGCAAAAGACCTGAAATTGAATCTGGGCTCCCCACCACAGCCCCATGGAGAAGTAGAGCCCCGTAGCATGTGGGGGCTGGCCTCAAGGATGCTTGGGGCCCATCTGCCTTGGAAGCCAAGTCCTGAGAGTCAAGTGGTGGGATTAAGAAGTCAGCCAGAGATGCTGTCCACCAGGTAAAATAAATCCCTACTAAAGTGTTTCTTAATCCTAGGTGCAATTGAGATAATCTATGCAGAGATTAACCAGGTCCAGCTGGAGTTAAACTCCCCCCCTTGCCATTTATTTTTGGCAGGAACAGACTACTACTGCTCCAGTGCCGCCTCAGACGCTCGCACACTGGACCCCGCTCAGGAGAATGGGGTGCAGAAACTCAGTGTAGTACATTTGCCTTGAGACAGAGGTCTCAAATCCTACGGGTTTATCACAAGTTTTGTGATATGGGGTGGCATTTTGTTCCCAGGGCCCCATGTCTCAGATTTCTCTGATTGCATAATAAACCATCTTTTAGCTTCTAGGGGAAAAAAACAAAACAAAACAAAACAAAAAATCCCAACATTTTTGGCCCTCAAAATGCAAAGAAAATGAGGTCAGTGTAAAATTGTCTTCAAGACAGCCCTTTCCTAGGGTTTTTCTCTGGAGTAAATCAGTGCCTAGCTCAGGGAATGATCTCCATCAGCCTTTCTCGCAGAAATATTTGAAAAGCTTGAAGGTTTGGGGAGAAAAAAATACTACTTCATTTCACGAGTCTCTTTTTTTACTTTTTCAGCTGAAGGTTCACATGTGGCTGGGGCTGGACAACGGGAGCTGAAGGCCGTTCCGCTTTCAGGATCTCCCTGCTGCAGCATTTGGATTTATTTAAGTGAAACTGTCAGTGAAGGCCTGTTGAGTTTGTAAAGCTTTGGGAAAGTTCCTGTCATTCTTTGATATGACAAAAGCTTGTTTTTCTAAATAAAATAAAATATTTGCTAAAATTTCATGGCTGCCTTTAAGTAAGAAAGGAAAGGAAGAGTATAGGGAATGTTAAAAATTTAAACTGGTATTCCCAAACCCCCCTTACAACAGCTCTGTTTCTTTTTTTCTTTTTTTCTCTTTTTTTTAAGAAGAAACATCTAATTTTCAGTCTCTAACATTTCTGAATCATTTTAAGGTAGCAAGAGCACCGTGGCAATGACTCACATTACTGCATTTTGATACATCCCCTTGTCATCTCCAATATAAGAAGCTTTGCCTTTTGGCTGAAATGGAACTTTCTCACAGGCAGACGTTTGCATGTGTGTAGCTGTGTCTCTGCACAGAAATGATATACTGTGAGAAAAAGCTGGTGCGGGATTCTCATGGAGCCAGCAGCTCCGACGTGCTGTGTCAAGGGCTGGAGAGTGGGATGGACGTGTGCTGACCGTCCCCAGGGGGTACCCATGCACCTCACATCTCACCCAACAGGAGCCTCGTCCTGCCCCACTGCTGTGGTTTCCTGCTGCTGGCAGCCTTCCAGGCTTGTTTTATTGCTTCGGTCTTAATTTCTCCCAGCAACAGGCCAGTTCGGTGAGCGGACACCTCAC
This sequence comes from Caprimulgus europaeus, assembly GCA_907165065.1. The sequence continues at coordinate 35,737,083 of OU015523.1, read as the reverse complement.
TGTTTAATGAGGATCCGTGTCTCTGTGCTGGATCCCAGAAACTTCTGCATAGGTTTTAAAAATAGGAACAGGTTAAAGAAATTGATTTATTTTTCCCTACAAAGGCCACCATGCCACTAGACTGCAAAATGATTGAAGAAATGACCTTTTTTCCCATTTACTGCCCTTCCCAGAATCCTGTCATAACTGTGCACTGCAAATACCTCCAATGGGATCAAACAGCCGTGAGATGCACACGGTGCAAATGCTGCACCAGTCTGTGATGCCTTTAACCAGCCCTCTTAAGCAAAGGGCTGGAATTAGACACATGTTGTCACCACAGTTTTTTGCAGCTGTGGGAGCCTCTTGTGTGTCAGTGACCCTCCACGGCATCCCAAACACGGAGCTGCAGGTCCCACAGCGGCTACAGGGAGGAGGCAGGATTGCTGCTGCCCCGTCCTTCTCCCGCTATCTGCCTTCCTTTGGGTTCACACTTCCCTTCCCCAGTCTCCAGTGGGATGAAGCAGAGGGCGTCCCCTACAGAGAAAAAACCCCACGAGGTTCCCAGGCAGCGCCTTGTCCCCCCTTGGGGAGCACAGCACCATGGAGCACGGTTATTAACCAACAGTCCTGAAGGTCACTTTAAAATAAATTAAGAGGGCTGTTCCCCTCCTGCAGCTGATTACAGGCATGTCTTGTTTTTTTTTTTCTAGAGAGTGGAAAAGAACGCTTGGAAAAAATGCTCTAATTTTCCCTTTTTGCCAGATCAGGCCTCTGTGTAATAACAAAACCACGGTGCTCGCCCCTCGCTGCTCTCTTTGGGACACCCAGGCTGAGCGAAAGCGCGTAAATCTGTGGGAGGCCCAGGGCCAGAGTGCAGCTGTCCTGACATGCTATCCACCCCTCCACCTCCCCACTATGGCTTTGGCATCTGAAACACAGGAGACGTGCAGATCTGGAGGTAAGTGAGCCCTGGTGGGAAGGAGAGCAGTGCCGAGTCCTACAGGTCACCAGTTAAGCATTTCAACCCAGAGCAGATCTCTTGTAAGCCACTTTTTGGAGATAAGCTTATCTAGACCCAACAGCTGAATTTAACCCAGAACTCTTGATCTTGATTTTTAGCCTTGGCAAGCCTATAAGTTTCCTTGAAATTACACACTCTAGATTTCCTCTCCCCCACCACAACAGCTCCACTGCTCCCTTAAAAGGGACCTGCACGGCTGTGCATGACAGCAGCATCCAGTAATGCCCTTGGCTTCACAGCCAGCCCTGCACATCAGACAGGCTCCCAGCCCGGGAAAGCCTTCCATTACTGACAGTGGGGCTCCAGTGGGAGAGGAGCCCAGATTTTACACTTCCAGTGATAACACATTTGAAGGTAATATTGCACAGAAGTGGATTATAACCCCGGCACTTTGCTATGTGGGCTTTTGGAAATTTGCTTTCAGTGCATAGAAGCAGCTAGAAATATTCTTTCTCACCACAGGAAAGATGCACTTGGTAATAGTGATTCTATTGCTGGACAAGCTGACTGCATTAGGGCTGTCAGCACCGTGACAGACTAGCCAGGAAGGGGTTTGCTAATCAGTTTTCCTAGCATCTGCTCTATACAATCAAGGAAATTGAGGAATCTCAATGTTTTTGCAATATTGCTTAGTTGGCCATGAAATATGGGTGGTTCTGAGAGGAACAGCTTATTTCTCCCTCACTAAGATAAAGCAACTTTGGCTAACGATGAAGCATGGCTGCACAATGAAGCCAGCTAATAGCGGTGCTCTGATGAGGGCAGATACACAGCAGTGTCCCGGCAGAAGGGAAGGGAAGGGAGGCATAAACAGCTTTGCAAATCAGACATTATTAATATGGTTGAACTACAGAGGGCAGAAGGGATTTCTTTTCTCCTCTTTCACTCCAAAAGCAATATTGAGAAAATGTCTAGGTCCCTACCTTTAGCCAAGAAATTAAATTCTTATAAATTTAACAGAATGTTTTCTTGCTTGATTTTTCTTCACTAGCACTTGAGACCAGTCTTCCTGGGCAAGGTAGCTGTCTGGAATTGGGCTGAGGAAACCACTTGCCTGGCCAAGGGGTGGATAAACACTATTTAAACAGAGCCAAAATCCCACTTTTGGAGGTTATGTGGGGCTCTACTTACCCACATCACTCCTGACGCTAGGGTCTGAGCTCTACAGGCTCTCTATCACTTCTGAAAATGTATCTTCTTCACGTGCCTAAACAGGTCTTTAGCACTCCCCCGTTTAAACCTATGGCATTTGCCACAGCAACAAAAAGCTCCTGGGGTCAGTATGAAGTGGCACAGCTTTGTCGAGTTCATGGAGCTGCATTCCCCAGCCCATCTCCACAATGAGGGCACCTGGCTCACTCGCCTTTTTTCCCGGCCAAAGCGCTTTCTGCATCTCTGCTTTGGCAAGACAGCTGTGGTAACAGGAGGGAGGAATTTGCTTCCTTCCTCCACTCTCTTCCCAGCCCTAGCATTTTTTTCTGAGATTAAAAAAAAAAAAAAATCCCAGAGAATCCCCTCCTCCATACAGCCTTGGGGCTGGGGGAGCCACTGTGTTATGGTGGGACTGGACGTGGGGACAGTGCTCCCAGGGCTAGCATGGCAGAGCCAGGCAATCTGATGGCTCAGAAGGGCAGGGACAGTCTAGTTTTTGTGGCCCTTGTGAAATTTTTTGGCCAACTACAGGCCGGTCAGTTTAGATCAATGCCGAAAAGGGCAAACCTGTTCCTGGGACCGAAGCGCGTAAGCCCTTTTTATGTAGCAGCCCTGTGATATAAGCAGCAGCCAGGGATTTATGCTGTCTTTGAAGTAAATTGTATCCCGGTGCACTATAGCATGAAAGCTAAGATTTACCATTGCTGGGACGCTGAAGACCCCGGTGGAAGCAAGGGAACAAATAGCATGGTGCTCTTCTTGCTGCTTTCTGCTGTGGGACTCGGCTTCACAGACCTTCCTCTCCTCTCCGCCCCTGCTTCCACTTGCATTGTGTCAGGGAAGCAAATTGGTCACATCTGCATCCGGCCAGAGAGGAACAAATGTGCTGGCTAGGCAGCGAGGAGCTTTCTGAGGGGGGATGCCTCAAAGTAAAATGAAAGGCTGGCCATCAAAGGTAGAAAACAGACCAGCGGATGAAAGGGATCCTTTGCTTCGCTTTGGTAAGGCTACTAGGTATTAATAATTTTATTTTTTTTTTAAAAAAAAAGCACGAGAAAACTGGGGCATCCAGAGCAGCATGTTTTTTCCCCCTCCCCTTTTCCTTTGCTCATCCTCTGTCATCAGCAGAGGGGAGGGATCGGCGTCCCCCCATGCTGCAGCAAGCACTGTTTATCTTCACTCCTCAGGACGCTGCCATTAGCAGGGCTTCAATGTACCGCGATGCTTCATCATTAGCTGGAGGTGCTTGATCTGGCTGGAGAAGAAATGAGCCGTTTGCCCCGAAGAAACCCTCACGTTTCGTGGCCAGCTGAGCAAATATTTTGAAATATTCCAGCTCTGTGATTTCAGCGGTCAGATAAAACAAAGGGGGATCTGATACAAAAGGGCTGAATTCTTCCATTCGCTCTCTGGCAACCCCACCAATGTCGGTAGTGGTAACGGGGAACCGAGTTCAGCACAGCAGGGAAGCACATCCATAAGTCCCATGGAAAATCCCTGTGGTCTTTACAGTTAATCACGTCCAGTTAATCATGTCCAGAGGTGGACAAGCTCTCAGCTGATGCGCTGAATCATGGCATACAGGCAATTACCCTAAATCAGAGCAGTATCTTTCAGTCCCAAAAGATGCTATTATGCTTCACCAACTGCAACTCCTGAAGGGAAGGTAAAAATCCCAAGCGGCAGCACTGCAGTTGTAGGGAGGATGAAACAGCCAGGTGTTCTTCTGCCGACTCCTGAGCACTTTTCTAACCTTGTGAAAAGTTCTGGCAGCTCTTTAAATCCAGGCTGCTGAGATTTACAACTCCAGACCCTCTGGGCAGCTCACTGAGTTTACTCTGGGGTTTCTCCCAGCCAGCTGCACCAAGCCCCACGGACAAGGTTTCACAGGGCCTGAGACTTATGAGCTGGGCAGTGTTTGGCCTCCTTCTTTTCTCTTTCTGCAAATATGAGTGTTCTCCTCTTCTGAGCATCTTGGCCCCCTTCTCAGGCACTCTGCTGAAGCAAAGCCTTCTCGCCACCCTTTCATTACCAGGGCCCAGTGTGGCAAAGGGATGCTCTCCCATGCACACTGATGGAGATCCAGAAGAAATTACTGCCTGCTGGGAATAGCCCTGTTCCTGCCCTGTGCCACCATCAGCAGCTTGGGCAGCCACCGGGGATTCAGCTCTCAGGGCATCCTAGCTTGTTCTTGCTCGGCATCAGCAAGGAAGACAGCCCTGAGGAAGGATGCTCGTTAGCTGCAGCATCTCTCCTGCTGGCTAGGCTCCCATGGCTGCGCAGCCGAGACCTCGGCAAGCTCAGTTCCTTTGCCCAGGGACAGCAGCGCTTTAATCACCTCCAGGCATTCAGCTCAGCACGATCCCTCACTGCACCGCTCTGCGATTGGAAGCATTTTCCAGTCCACCACTTGTTAGGAAAAGAGAAATGTCCCAAAATGAGAGGTTTTGTGGGGAGGGGATGTGATGCTGGGGTAGATGGATTGACTTCTGGGCAAAGGGAAGGGAGAGCCTTTCCCATTCTGGTTACACAGCCGCTAAAACAGGTGTTCCTATCCCAGGAACAGCTTTGGCATCCATTTATGGGATTACAATATTATCACACACTAAAACACAAGCTAAACCCTATTTTTCATGTATGCGCAGGGGAAAAGGCAAGGCAGGAGGAGGGCTTGCGAGTTTTGTTTAGGAGCCAAAGACTAATGTGCCCAGCAAAGCAAAATTAACCCAAATACCATGATTATGCAGGGAACAAAAATCTGCCAGAGAATGTAATTTCACCAGCAATATCCTGCAGTTTTCCACCGTCAAGAGTTCGAGAGGTGGCATGGTAACAGAGTACATCAGGGCAGGCATTTGACTGGAAGCATTAAATACCTCGGAAAGGTGAATGGCCAAGGTCTTCCCCATAATTAAAATGTGTGTAGTCTTCATAGACTAAGGAAGGGACAGAGCTATTGTTTAAACAGGTAATTAGAGCTGTATTTTAAGCAAACTCGAGGCAGTAACGAGCTCTCTCAGACAGGGAGAGCAGCTCTTCTGCTCCTGGTTCCAGCACAAATAGCTATTGTCCCCCCCCAGGCCTGCTGCCAGGAGATGGACATGGTACCCCCAGCCCCACTCCTCCATGACTGCGTCTGGTGGGGAAAAAAAAAGTTCCTATTTGGTTTCACATTTTTCACTCCCTGTCTCCTTCCTTCTGTGTTCAGGTTCAAGAGAATTGGCTGAGCCACTTTTTTTTATTAGAGCAGCAGCAGGAAAAAAAAAATAGGACCCAGTCAAGTCTCAAGGGGAGGGAGGAAATAGCATGCGCCAGCACTTGCTCACTCTCACACACACTCCCCATCCACGGAGGAGCAGAGAAAGGGCAGTGATCTGGTAGAGCAAAATCAGCCACCCCCACCCCAGAACCCAACCCCAGGAGACTGTCTCCTCGCTGGCCAAGCCCACGTGGAAGAGCCCTGAGGATGTGCCATACTCTCTTTCTGGACAGCGAGGGGTGCATGTTCTTCTGCTGGGGGGTCTGCATTGGAGCTAGGCAAGGAGAGACACAAACCCTCCTTGGTGCTGAGGGTGGGGCCAGGGAGTTGTGCTCCCCTCACTCTGCCTCCTGCAAAATGCTAATCCCTTCCTCACCTCCTCTGGTTTTGCTGCTGTCTCCTGATCAGGTTTCCACATTAGCTGGAGGGGGGAGATGCCAACTTCTAATTAACCCTGTTATACGCAAAACCACAGAAAACAATCCGACCTGAGGGAAGGCAAGGAGGCACCTTTGCACCAACATAGTCTTCCATTAAAAATATATAAGGGCTAGACATCAGCGATGAGGAAACAGGCGAGTACAAAGAACTGCACTCGGCTGCCCAGCTTTGCAGCCCATATTATCTGGGTTGCTCTGACAGGCCAAAAAAAACCTGAAAACAAAACACTTCAAACTGCAAAAGGTTTTGGGAGAGGCCTGAAAACCAGGCTTGCAGGGAGTAGTGGGGTGAGGGTGTGTTGCTCGGACAGAGCGCACAGTGAGGCAAAAAAAGCCTGGAAAGCAGAGGGCTGGTTGCACTTGGGAACAGCCCACAGCTGTGTGCTGGCCACAGCAATAGTCCTATCCTCCAGTTTGTTTGCAGCCTGGCTTTTGGGGGTTGGACTAAATGACCTTTAAAGGTCCCTTCCAACCCAAGCCTTTCTATGATTCAGAAGTCAGGGACAAAGTTTTGTATGGAACACTTAGGATGAGCTTTTGCTGTGTATTTTGCTCCAGAGTATGAGAAGACTGATGGCAGTGAGCTCAGAAGGGCCAGCCTGTTTTGAACCTGACATCTCTCATCTCTTTGGGAGTAGAGCTTGAAGACAAGGCACGACACAATGAAGAAGGACATCCTCACCGCTTGAAGAAGTCACCACACTAAGAGTCACCTCTTTGACAGTCGCAGAGGGCTTTGGCCGGTTCCCTGAAGTAGATTTGCTTGCTTACACTTTTTCTTTGATGCCAGGTTAAGTTGCAATAATGACGATACCTGCAACACACAGAAATCTTCTTTCTCCTTTCCACTAGAAAGGGTGGGAAAGAAGATGAGCGAGAGTATCTTATTGCTGGTTTTGATTGCCCACACAGTGCTGCATGAGCTTCAGAAATCATTGCTCTTTCTTGTGAGTCTCAGGATATTGGGAGGGTTTGTTGCAGCCCCAGCTCCTGAAGTCCTGTCATAATGTGAAACTGTCACTGCTCTCTCGTGTTCTCTAGCCCTCCTTCCTGCAAGAAAGCCATTAAAATGTTAATTATGAGGAAAAGCAGGGGAAAAAAACTCATCTATATGAACTTTTAGGAGCAATTAAGGTCAGATTTGCTGTCCTCCATGTCTGGAAGTACTCAGCACTGCTCACTGGCCAGGGCTGCTCTTCCACGGACCCACGGCGCCAGTGAGAGCCCACAGTGCTCTGGCTGCTTCCATGGCAAGAAGGTCTGGAGGTCACAGTTAGCCCAGGTCTGGAGGAAACTCCCTCTCCTGACTTCTTGACTAAAACATCCCTCCAGGAGTTGTCTCGTAACTGCCAGCACGTCAGAAGCTGTGAGTGTCTGCAGTGGCTGCTGAGGGTCTCAACCCCAGCCCGTGGGAGCGGGGAGCTGAGCACCCAGAGAGGAGCCAAGTTTCAAGGGGATGGGTTGCACCACTGGAGCATCTCACAGCTCTGCCCCAGTATGGCTGGGCAAACCCCAGACTTTTCCCAAGAGAGAAGGCAGCCTCAGCAGCATGGAGCATCTCACAGCTCTGTCCCCTGACCTCCACCATGGGCTGACTTTTAAACAGCTCAGAGCACAGATGCCCCAGTGACTCATATTGCGAAACTTTTTTAAATTTTTTTTTATTTTTTTAAGTAGGAGCGCTGCTCCATCAGTCAATTACCTGAAGAGCTGCTCTAATTTGGCACCCAATTGTTTCCCCAGCTGCTGCTGCGTCTGATCTCTGCTGTGGGCTGCGGGAGCAGGCTGCCTGCGCAAGGGAAGGAGCACGGGCGCCCAGGGGAGGGCTGGGCTGCCCGCCGGAACAGCCCCACGCCCACAGAAAAGCAGCATTAAAAATATCTCAGGGTCACAGGTGATTGCTGAATGGGAGACAATAATGGGAGGGACAGGTCCTGGTGGCAGGGGAGCAGCCGGCCAAGTCTGGCCCGGCCGCAGTGGCTCTCTGCAAGCCGTGGCTGCAGCCACCGCTGCTCAGTAATGAATGTGATGTGACATTTATGGCTTTTTCCACTGTGGATTTCAAATCGCTTCACAAAGGTTGCTTAATAGCACTGTCCCCTTCCCCTCTTCCTCTCTCTGCCCCCTCCCTATTTAATATAAAAAATAAGTGACTTGCCTCCCATCACAGGAGAAGTCAGTGGCTGAGCCAGCAGCAGAGCACAAGTCCCCGACCTCTGTCTCCTGCCCTTTAGCCTGTACAAGCACTCTCTTTTTTCCAAGAATAGGAGCTGTACCACAAGAGCTTTTCTTATGTCAGCAAGGACTTTCAACCAAAAGAGGCTTGCTTTCAGCAAGGAGCCTTGATTAAAGCTGCGCTGCCTCCCAGGCACTGCCAGGGGCTGCCAGTGCTGCGGTGAGGGAAGCGGGTGCCGTGCTCCCCACCTGCCCCTCTGTTTTACCTCCTGAGGCTTGTTCAGGTTGGGACATACACAGCAGCACTTCCAGCCAAGGGCAAAGAAGCGGCACACTTGTTTTGGAGAAAGGCCATCCATGCTGTGTGCAGTGCAGGAACAGATGCCTGTGGAAGGAGAGGCTGTGGAAGGAAGGCAGAGGACAGGTACCATATTCCTGCCCTTCTCTAGTCCAGTTAGTGGGCTGATGCCTTCTCTGCAAGTGTTTGTAGTATCTTCTCACAGTACCTAGACCGGTGTTCTTTTCTTCTTGGTGGGAAAATTAGGTGGGGGGTTAGTCACAGGCACTCACATGCACATATCCACTCATACATGCACATATACATGAATGTATGCACTGCTGCTGCCTGCAGCCATGTATTAGGCTCTTAAAACTCATTCCCGCAAGTCTGCTCCACCAGGCTTGACATTTTCACTTTACTCTGCCAGGACACCATCTGCTGAAATGGATAGCATCCCCCAGACAGCAGACAAGTCGTAGTACCCCAGCCACAGAGCTCTCCAGGAGCCCAGGTGAACCTCCTGCAGTCCTGGATTTGGGCCAATGCATCTGCAGGTGATGAGGCCTGATGAGACCCAGGACTTGTCTCGACATGCTTACAGTAATTCCTGTTCAAAGGCACTTGTGCTCCCATCAGCTGGCATCTCCTGAGGGCAGGTGGCTTCCAGTCAGAGGGGAGGAGATGCAGACCAGCGTTGATGGGGCTGGGTCACTCTCCACCAGGCCAGGTGAGAAAGTCCCAGACAGATGGAGCCAGGAGAAAGCACTACCAAGTTGTTGGCCAACTTAGGAGACGATATTGGCTTCACAGAAAGCTACTTGGCTGCCTGTCCCTGAATCAAGATTCAGTGATGCCAGGAGACAGGCACAGCAGGGAAAGTGAAAGCAAAAAATGGCAGAGTGGATGGCAACTCGACATTAATTCATTTTTACCATATGTCTGACTATTCATTACACTCCACCATTCTGTTCTACAAGACTCCTGGGGGTCTTCCATGCCATTTTATGGCTAGCAGGGTTCCTCTTCGCTTGCAGCACCACGTTACCAAGCTCCCAGGCTCATGGCTCATGAGGTCCTGCAGCAGCCATAGCCCCAGCCTGTGCCCAGGCAGCCATGGGCAGCAACATGCTCCAGCCTTCACAGCCCATCCCCGGCACACCATGGGCCTGCCAGGTCACCTGGCACAGGGGACTGTCCCCCGGGAGCATGGGTGGGCGGGTGACACCTGCTACAAACATGCTCTGGTACCTGCCGAGAGACCCCCACCAAGGAGCAAGGGAGTTTTTTACAGATTTGTGAATTATTCTGTATTTCTCTGCAGTCTCCCTCCGGAGCATGTTCCTGGCATGGGACCAAGGGCCAGCTCCAGCAGCGAGCATGAGTCATCCTGGCAGGCAGCAGTCCGGGAGGGGGAGGATGGCCCAGGATGGGAGGCGAAGCCACCGCTTTTCCATGTGCACTGTCAGCAGCAGCAGCTGTTTCTCCTTGTCGATAGGAGGGTTGAATTAGCTGCTCCCTTGCCTGGATCCAGCTGCCTAGCTGTCCTGTACACCATCAGGGCTTCTTACCCTCACTCCCATCACACACGCAGGGAGCAGCGGTGAGCTGCCCACACGGCTGCCTGCGCTCTGCCCACTGCACCTCACAGGCTGAGCTCCTGTCCACAGTCTGAGCAGACCCATGTCTTCTTTAGGCTGCAAGCCCTGGATCAAGTCCTTGTGGATCAGCCCCCCTGAGGAACTTCAAGAGGAATCAGAGGGCATTCTGCACGGGGAGGTGCAGGGGGTCTCTGTGGATGTCAATAAGAAAGGTGCAACAGCAGGTGGTGTAATAATAGAATTGCTTTATTAATAAGATAAAATAAGAAGAGCAATATAGAGAAACTAATTCTTATGTCCCTTCAGATGCTGGGAACCCCACTTACATGCAGCATTGGATTGCCTCCAGATGAACAGCCGCAGCACAGACCGCAGATCCCACCACTAAGGGGTTGGGTCTCCCTCCCATACCATGGTGCCTTCAATCTCCTGTGACAAACAAAATCATATATCTTCTTCTGACAGGTACGGACGTTCTCTCTTTCAGGATGTTTGCCAGAGCATGACACTGACAGCACAAGGCATCTCCACACATTCCCTGACACTGCTCTGCGCACATGGGTCTGCAGCCTCCCCAGTATAGGGCCCAGCAGAGCAGACGTGGCTTGCCCAACATCACTGCCTCCTCAAATACAGTGTCTTCCACAAGGATCCAAACAGGGAGAAGACCCTTATTTTTCTTTCTGTCAGACATGTCCTTTTACTCTAAGTTTTTGTGCCTGCTAGTGACCACAGACTGAAGCCTAATCAATAGAGCTGCTGTCACTGCTTGCCCCAAGGGGACATGCAATTAAAATGGTCAGTGTTGCTCTGCCTAAAACGCAGGGAGAAACTTTGCCTTCACAAACATCTTTATTCCATCCTTAAATTAGAACATCAAAATCCTCTTACAGGAGGGCTTTAGTTTCCCCATGTAATACTGATGATAAAAAAATTGTTTCAACATGCTATTTTTCTTTGAAGGGGTGCCAGGTGGATATACTTGCAGAAGGAGTAGAATGGACTCAGTACAGTAGTGACCTGTGAAGCACAGGTACACACATTTCTTAGAGCACCCTGGGGATGCTCAGATTGTGTCTGACGTGAACGACCGTTCACCGACAGCTGTATCGAGACAATCAAGCTTCCTGCTTCTGCTTCCTTTGCCATCAGGGACAAAATACAGCTCCCCTCAGTCTGACACTCCTCAGACCTGGAGAAAAGCACCCGAGCAGCTGTGTGGGAGAAGTCCCAGAGGCTGTGTATGGAGATCTGACTCCCAGTCCTATGGCTGCAAGCCAGCAAACACACGTGCTTGAGTGGATAACTGATGCTTTTGGTGGTTGTCCATCCCTAAAGCCACACAGTAACCCACTCCTGGATGACTTCTCCTATCCTGCTTCCACTCTGCTGGAGCGTCTGGTCCCTAGTAGCTGCACTCCTTCATGGCCAGTTTTCCAAAGAGTCAGTGTTTTGCTGCAGGGCTGCTTTGATTTGAGATCCCCAGTCTGTGCCAAACCGGGAGCTGGCGCAGCATTGAGGGGAGAAAAGTATTTTAAAAGCAGTATTTATATCATGCATTCAGATGCAGTCTTCTGCGGCACTAGGACAATCTCCAGGAAAGGGGAAAAGACTGCAGATATTCCCTTTAGTTTACCTGGGAACCCAGAGGCAGATTTCCCCTTGTGCTGTGTTTGATTTCTGCAATATTGCCTCCACGTACGAATGAGTTTTTCTGCTGTGGGAAAGGAAGCCTCCCTGTTGAAAGCTTCAGTAACCTGACTTTATTTTTTTCTTTTTGTTTTGCATTCATCTCCCGCACAGTCCCTTGCAGCTCGGTGCCTCACGACAGCAGGCAACCCTTTCGGCAGCACGCCAGCGGGACGAACCAGCAGCCCTTCCTGCCAGAGCCAGGAAACCACCGGTGCAGCTTGTGGGGCTGGGAGGCTGGCTACTGCCTGCAGCCAGGCAGGGCTCTCCCCACCCTTCCTGCTGGTGGGATGAGAGAGACAGATAATGCCCAAGGAGGGATTTACTGGTCCAGCATTCTCCCTTTTCCAGTTTGCAAAGTGTTCATCAGCAGCCTGCAACCATCTCAACATTTATTGAACCTAGTGAATGATTTTCACCGAGAGGCACTGTGAAAATTCCACATCTAAATCGGTATTTGTGTTCATATTGGCACATTTCCTAAGGAACCTGCAATCATTTATGCTGCTTTATTGGCTACCTGCTATAGCTAATTAACAACATGAATTAGCATGGAACAATCCCAAATTCAGTTATTTAAAAAGCACCTAGTTTTTGTCCCTGAGATTAGAAGATATCAAACGTGCATTATACATATGATATTTATGTGTGTGATGCACATACACCAAATACAAACCTAAGCAATCAGAGATAAGAACTTACTGACATTAATCCGCTTCAAATCATTGTTCAAACTACTCAGGAGACAAACATATTCAGTGACCTTGCAGAGCATGTGGTTCCTCGGTTGACGCGACACAGAAAGCTCCCGAGATAAATGATGGCTAAATTCTTACCAAATAGACACACAAAGAAAGGGGGGTTAGAGAAGTACCCAGATGAACCCCAATAGTCACCAAGAATATAGGAAAGGATCACATCACTTACTTACTTCTGCCAGTAGAGTAACCGAAGTAAGACTAATTAACAAATATCTGAGCGAGGCTTTCACAAAAGGTGTGTTCCTGAGGAAGACTCCTGCTCCTGGAGAAGCCACTGCGGAGCAGCCCTGGAGCCAGCCAGGGCATTTGGAGTGTGTCATGATGAATACCTGCAGACAAAGCTCTTGCTAGCAAGAGGGAGACCTCCAGTCCCTGCTGGAGACCTTGCCAGTGGGAAGCACAGAACCTAAGGGAGGGCCAGGAGGGTGGGACGTGGTGACCAGCGTGATACAGTGCTGGGACAGGCTCTATATTAAAAGTGTCTCTGCCAGTTCCTTGGAAACGACTGAGAACTAAAAGCATCAAATAAAGCTGTTGCCAGCTGGAGGAACAATAGGCGAGCCGGAGCTATCTTTAGCTCACGGGATTAAATTCAAATTGCAAATGCAAAGGCCTCCCTGGAAGAAAAGCCTTCCCGCTCTACTGAGTGCCAGCACAAGTGCACAGCAGAGCCCGGCACCAGCGAGCATCCGCAGCCCCTTTGTCATCCCCGGTCATAGCCCTACCCGAAGGAAGGGTGAAAGGAGAGCCAGAGGGAGGGGGAGCCCATCCCTGCCTGAATGCAGCCCCCCCAAAAAAGCAAGTTTTTCCCTGGGAGGGATGCTCCCAGGAGGGTGCTGTGCTTCAGTGGTGTCCTCGCAGGCTTGAGCATCGATAGCCGTCCAGCTGCAGCCACACAGACCTCAGCACGGGCCAATTTTTCCTGCTTCTCATTCAGGGAGGAGGGAGCAGGTGGCAGCTGGACATATGAGCAGTCAGCACAGCCTCCTGCAGAATCGTCAAGGGACTTGTTGGGGCTCCAGGACAGCAGCATGAGGCCTGATTCATAGGCAATTGTGAGTTTGATGAGAGATGATAAAATCTGAGGCAGTGTCCCGCTCCCTCTGACACCTTCAGGATGGGTGGTAGCTCGTGCCTCTTCAGTCTGCAGGCAGTGGCTCTGAATCCCTGGTCCACTGATGGGTCCTGAGAGTCCCTCACAGCACAGCAGAAGAAAGCAAGTCCTCAGCAGCACTTTTCAGGCTCTGCTCCTTTACTGGAAAAGTTGTACAGACTGAAAATTAAAAAAAACCGTCCAGCATGGCTCTGCGGCAACTGGGACATGGCAGAGGACTGTTGGGAAGACATCCTTGCTGCTGCCCTCTGAAAGGAGTTGTTGATGTGCAAGCCTAAGCCAGATTTGGCTGGTTAGGTTGCATTAAGGGACACATTGTCTTGCCTTTAAGACACTTTAAGATGTTGTCTTTAAGCATTGTCTCGTTTTAAGATGTTAGCTAGCGTGTGCTAGCTAACAGGCTGACAGCTTATTTAGGTCTGACAGCACACATCAGGCTCGCTGTCCACAGGGTACATCTGCACCATGCCCTCCAGATAGCTAAGCTTGCTCTCAGTCAGCTCCTGCTGCTCCTGGCTGTCGGCTTGGCCGATAACCCCCGCCACAGAGCACAGGACATGGCTCCGGCAGGTCTCTGGGCCACCGCAGCTATGCTGCTACCTCACTTAATTAATATATAGCCGTCCTCAGTGGCTGCAGAGTGCTGGGGAGCAGAGGCTGAACCCACCAGGCTGCAGGAGGCACGGCTGACCCTGCCTGCTCAGCGACTCACACTCAACTAAGCAAGGTGCCATGGCACTGTGACCCCAGATAAGGACACTTTGAATCTGTCTCCTGCAGTACCAAATTGGAAAAAACCCAGGCTGCGAGTTCGGGATCGCAGGCACGGCAAAGAGACAGCCTGGGAGGCTGCTGCATGATAACTTGCTTAATGAATTGCAGGCTTCTAAGCTGGTTCCTTCGGCTGGGGAAATCCAACACACACCTCACACGCAAGCGCTAGGAAATTGGTTTAATAGTCTCAATGCCTGTAATGAAACACCACCGGGGAGCAGAGGTCCCAGCTCTCACCCCCATCTGCAGTTTTCATGTTATAAAAAAAACAACTTCTCTCTGATTCCATCAAGTGTTTTAAGGTGTTGTTTTAGAGTCACAACAACGAATTTTAACGACAGTGTAAACGACAGTCGCAGAAGATCAAGCATGAGGCGGTCCAGTTAGGGGTCTGTGCGAAGCCTGCCAGCAGTGCCGTGATTTTTAACTCCGCGCTGGAGTCATCTGTGGTTTTATGTTTATTATTTCATTTTCAAGCGGTCGCTTAGTGGTATCTGGAGGGCATTTGCTACTCTAATACTCAGCCTGAATGTGTTTGAAAGGAAGGACTTGAACAAGTGGCTGAGATCTTTTAGAAAAAAAAAGAAAAGAAAAAAAAAAAAGGAACTCTTTCTGGCTGTTCTGGTGCCAGATCCTGGGAAGAAGGCAGGGAAAGCTGTCCCTCCACCCCAGCCCTTCTCACAGGAGGAAGGAACTGAGGAAAGCCTGTCTGCAGCCAGGCAAACCGCAGCCACCACAGTATGCCAACACAGCTGCCACCCTTGGACCGCCAAGGCAGGCGTGCTGGTGCACAGGGGGTTAACAGTGAGGTTATAACTTTAGCTGTTAAAATTCATGAGGTGTAAAATACAAATTGCGCTTGGTGGATGAGCTGTCTTTAAAGTTTATATATTACTTTCCCCCCACCCCTGCTCTGGTTCAAGCCTCTGTTGGCACAAAGTAATTAGAGCTCACCGAAGAGGGAAGCGCAGCCTTGGTGGGGTGGCACAGGTTAGGCGGGGGTCAGCCACAGCCTGTCCAGACCCAGTTTATAGACGTCTGTCTACAGGAAGCCAGGGGAAACCCATGTCCTATGCATGCATGAACAATCACAGAGCAGAATTAATCGCTTATTCTCATTTCTTCCTCTTTTCAACCTTTGCAATTTGAAAGACAGGAAGCAATGCCTTTGAAGTTTATGCTTTTTTATTTGACTATTCCCACAGTTCAATTTAAGTAATTTACCAATTAAAAAGAAAAAAAACACCAAGAAAACATTTTTTAATAGTTCCCACAACAGTAAAGTTTTTGCCTTTTTTATTTTACAACTAACTCAAATCTCATTTTTTATGTGCACTGTATGACTTGGCACACACACACACCTTCCACAACCAAGCTTTTTGCATTTTTGCTCATATTGTTCCCTTCTCAATACCACTACTTTCACCATCCTAGGTGAGAGGGCAAGTAAGTGAAAAAAGGACAGGTACTAACACCCATAGGGGAGCAACATCCCTGTCTGTAAGGGTTTCTCCATGCACTAGGTGACTCAATGTACTCTCATCCAGAATGCAGTTCCCAAGGGGATTTTACTTACATAATTCTTTCCCCACCCAAGAAAGGGATCAGAGATTCAGTACAGAAAAAAATATGTAAATATACAGAGCAAGGAGAATGAGCATCAACTTATGCATAGCTGACTGAATTGAACACAAACAATGATTGAGAATAGCATGGGCTGGAAGAGGAAATTTAAATATTTATCCTAAACACTCTTTCTTTGCATTTCTTGAAATAAATTACTCCCAGCAATTGCAGGCAGAGATTGTTGATTAATTCCAGCAAAGGCAGAGACGGGAAAAATTACTGTACATCATCTATTTCTGAGTTTCAGACGGCGCTTCTCATTTTTCTTTGTAGTCTTTGTGACTGGGCTTTTTGACTCCAGGGTGATTTGTGGGCGGTTTGCAGAGGAGTTTGCTGCTCACGTCACATGTACAGATATAGATAGCAAAGCACCCTCACACGTACCTTATGAGTAGGAAGCACTTTTCATTCAGGGGGGTGGAAACACAGGCTGTAACCTGGCCAGAAGATACTGGGGTGAGAAGCACAGATGCCCTGAAGAGCTGTCTGCTGAGAGGGACCCGTGCCAGGGCCGCTTGCACCCCAATCCCTCTCAGCCACCAGCAAAAGCAGCGAGCGCTGGGAGGAGAAGCTGAAACCAGGATGCTGTTACAGCTGGTTGAGCAGCGGCTGACAGAAATGCCCCGGGGCCACTGGCAATCGGACATAAATTAGAGCAGTTGTGAAGCTGCTTTAGTTTATACCTGGGCATGGGTCCAGCCCCAGCTGCCTCAGCGGCAGAGGAAGGTCTTAGAGCAGCGGGTCCTTCCTCATACACCTGGCCCAGTGCCACACACAGGCTGCCCGAGCACAGGGGCCTCCCCATCCCACTGCAGCGTTGCTTCTCCCTTGGCCAAAACGGGTCCACTTGTGTTGAGGTAGCAAACCACAGCTGTTTGTGCTGGTATCTCAGTGGCTTTAGGGAGACTGCAGCAGTCAGCCTGCTCTAAGCTACAGGGGATGTCTCAGGTAAGGTACTGGGATACACTCGGTGTGAATTCAGTGACAGAAACTATCAATGCAGCTGTAGCAAAAGGTGCTTTATAATTTTTTTGCAGCCTCAGGAGTCAGAGCTGAGCTTTGTGCACCCTCTGAAACTCCACAAGCAGCTGCGCCGCACATAATGGAAGACTGAAACGGCTTAAAAAACGTTGCCATGTGGGCTAATCCCTCTGAAACCCGGAGAAAGTCTGAGCTAAGGTCTCACTTGGCCGTTCCCTCCATGTCCTGTGCCTGCTCTCTTGCTGCCCTGAGCACACATCAGTCCAGTCTCTGACAGCCGCTCCCTGGCACTGCCAGCCTGCGTGGTCCCCACTCCCTCTGCGAGGGGATTTTCTCACATGCCAGCTGACGCCAGGTGCTGAACCACCCCTAGTGTGACCTGCAGCAGGACCTCCATGTGCAGCCATGTCATCCATGAATGCCAAGCAACACCTTTGAAAACAACAAAAAGCCACATCAGAAGATGAGTCCCTGTCCCCGAAGCCCCAGAGCCCTGGGGTGGCCTTTGCTGCCCAGCTGCCCTAACATCACGCCAGGCAGGCACAGGCTGGGTGGTTCTCTCTGCTGCTTCAAGTGGCACCTGAGGGGCCAGGGGCCAGGTTATGCAGGATGGTGGCTGCACAGGGTCTAGCTTCCACCTCCCGCCTCGGGGCTCGGCCCAAGGGCCAGAGTCATGCACTGCCTGCAAGGGAGCTGAGCCAGAGGCTGAATTTCACTGCTGTGAGATCTGAAGCTCCAGCGGAGGACATCAGAGGGGCTCTGCAAATTCAGAAAACCATTGCAAGCCAGAGGCACTGGCAACAGCAAGTACATTTTGCTGGCAGCTCTGTTAGCCAGCTTGTAGGTAAGCAGCGGCACATACCATAAGCAACCCAGAGGATGGCTGGGAGGGAAATGGAGCACCTTCTTTTTCTCCATTGTCTCTGGGATTCAACGAAAGCCACACTGTTATTTGCAGCCAAGCCTTTGCAGGCAGTGCCGTTGCACACAGGGGTTCTGCAGGCATGGTGGCTGAGACTTTGAGAAACAGATTCCCCACGCTCCCACGAAATGTTATTGCCTCTTCAGTGAATGTGAGCATCTCACTGGTTTCTCTGTTTAAAGGCATTTCTAATGTTTCCCTCTGATCTAGTTTTCCTTCCTGTAATCAGTGAAAGTGAGACCCTGGGGTTTTCTGGAAATCCAGTTAGAGGCTTCTGTGCATCTGTGGATACTCTGTGAGGTGCAGAAGCCCACTCTGCCCACTTACACAGAGCACTGTGCGGGGGGCAATCATGCCTTGCAAAGTTGCTTACAGCACCTTGCAGAAGAAGAGTCTTCTGTTTTGGCCAGAGCTTTGAACCACTGTGGGTACATTAGCAGCACGTTAGGGCCAGAGTGTTACTTTCTTTATTCTTCAGTCGTTGTCTTGGTGCTTTTCATAAAGCCAGATAGACTGGAGAGGTGATCAGAATGTCTCTGCGCTGGATGCCAGCACCATCACTTGACATCAGGCAGCACTAACATATACTAAGCCAGTCCCCCTGGCCTCTGACTCCATTCAAAGGCATAGGACTGCTTTTCTGGACCAGGCATGCTATGTGTTGAGTTAGCTAACACAGACAGCCAGCGGTCAGCACAGGCTGAGCTCTTCTGCCTCCCTCACAGCTGACTGACTGGGTCTTGCCCCGGACTCACAGCCACTGCCTCCTCCAGTGGA
Organism: Caprimulgus europaeus; assembly: GCA_907165065.1. Next base: position 35,718,532 of record OU015523.1, on the reverse strand, counting down.
GCAAGTGTTAGACACCAAGCATTAGGAAACGAAAGCACAAAGCATTAGGAAGCCCTCAAAAGATCTCCATAAAGGGAGCTGTGGCTACAGCATCTGTCCACTTAACAGGCTGTAAAGGAAGACCTACTTGTCTGGTCAGAGCAACCCCCATTACCATGTCAGGACAAGACTGTGCTAGCTGTGGCTATGGGGTGGCAGGCAACGGGTGCAAGGTAAGTCTGGGCTCCAGTGCCACATGAGCTCAGGTGGGTGACACCAAGCACAGGGTTTTGAGAAAGCAGCCCTGGTTGCCCAGGCTGTTGGAGCCAGCAGCCAGTGGACAAGGTGCCCAGCCAGCCGTCACTGCCTTCTCGTCCACACTCTTCATGCGTCCAGCACCAGTAAGGCTGAGTACAGTTAGCACCAGGACTTAAGAGAAACAAGAGGCTATTAAACCGCTAGCAGAGCCTGAGGGGAAAGAGTCTTGCTGGTTCAAGATACACAGAGGGATTTTAAAACCCAGGTTTAGGAATAAAAAGCAAAAAGAGGTTACTTGGAGGCAGTGCTTTTCAAGAAACCTGCAATGTAGTGACCACCTGAGGTTAATCCAGGCAGACTGGGTGGCAGGCATAAGGAATTACTTGATTGTGGGGGACGGACCAGCTGAATAAGGGATTTATTTGTAAGAAGGGCAGAAAGGGAGGGCTGGAGGAGTAAGCAACATGGTGGTGAGCCTTTTCACAGCAAGTGATTAACTGCAGTTTCTAATGAGCAGAGGGAGACTAAAGCTGACTGCTTTTTTCAGAGCCATTTCGGTAACATTGGCCCCGATGTAATAAGCTATTTGTTTGTGCCTACTGGCAGGGACAGCAAGTCGCTATGAACGTAATCCTCTAGATCTGGCGCCATCAGCTCGTTCAGAAGCATCAGCAACAGCATCCAAAAGGGCCCAGGCCCCATCACAACAACCATCCCAAGCGCTATTTAAATGCCTCGCACTCTTTTGTGCTCTTTCTCTCTCTTTCTGCCCTGTCTTTACCCTATTCTTCTTCCTTCCCAAGCGGTGGGGCTGCTTCCCAGCCCCGTGGCCCTGGGCTGGCTGGGAGGCTTGGGGTGGGCTGGCCCACGGCCAGGGATCCCTGGATGACCTTCGAATCGTGTCCCTGCCAGTTCACTGAGCTGCCCTTTCCGATAAGCGTCACTGCCGGCGAAAGCAGGCAGATTATTGATGGGGGGACACAAAGGGGGACAGGCAGATCAGCCTGCCCATTCTGGATATTAGAGGAGGCTTGCCCGTTGCTTTGCGATGAAGGGTACTTCTGGGAATCTGTGTTTGTTTCTCTGATAATTTTGATGAGTACACACACTTTCTTAAAATAGCATGAAAACATCACGCAACAGCGCAATTAAATGCAACCCAAAGAACAGGCTGAAAACAACGCTGAACTCGCAGCCCCAGACGAGTCCTTTCGACCAGGAACGCAACGCTCCTTTAAAGCCACAGATGCACAAATAACTGCCACTTTCCTTCCAGCTTCTTCATGAACTCCACTTGCTCCTTCAATGCCCAACCATTCCTTTTTCAAAAGTACTCAAGATCACACACAAACTCAAAAATCCCCAAACCCGACCTGATTCCCCAGCATGTCAGAGCCACCGCTGTCACGCTGTGTGAAGGGAGCCTGGCATCACAGAGAGCTGCTGGTGGGACAGGGATGCCTGGGACAAATAACTGGCAGGCAGAGGAACCCCTTTTATCCCTCTCTTAGTGCCATGGATGACAAGGCTGCTTGTGTTGTGAAACACTGAAGCTGGGTCATGTCAGAGGCTGGGTGGCTCTGGAATGGGTGGACAGTGGGAGTGGCAGTAGATTACTTTTATTAATTAATTATGGTAATTTATATTACCATAATTCCTTCTCCCAGCAGTTTCTGCAGTCCTCATCTTTGGATATGTGCCATCTCTGGCAGGCAAGCATGACAGAACTCATAGGAGATGGAGGTCTTTGTGTGAGAAAGGCACACTCAATTTTCTTCTCTGAATTTGCTACCTGAATTCCAAGTTGCAAAACAGAAAGTCAATTGGTTGTGTGCTTCTCGGTTCAAAATCTACTAAAGGCATGCAAAATACATCATGCTGCTATCTGTACACTTGGATACACAGTGCCTGATTTGCCTAGAGACTTCACACATACACTCACACATAATCTCTACCTCTGTAAAGAATTGCCCACAGGTCCCGCTCTTGCTCCAGCTCTCTCATAGTTCCTGGCATATCCCTCCCTTCTTGAAGGGCTCCCCCTTTTTTGTCTGAGTTCCCCTACACTTCATTCCCTGTACTGCTGGGATGAAGGTTCACTTCACTTTAGAGTGCTTCCAGACCCCCAGCTCTGGTGGGCCCCAGGTTTGCAGGACCTCCATGAAAAAGAGTGGCTGCAAAACAACCTGCTGAGTCCCACCTTCTTGGGGCAAATTGACCGAATCTGCCCCCCAGCCTCAAGTGATGGTGGTAGGCAGGACACTTGTGCTTTTTAGAGGCACTTTTGTCTAAAAAATTGGTTGGGATTTAGTGCTGTTTAATCCCATGGCCAGAGAGAGCAGCGCGAGAGAGCTCGCGGGGGAATTACCAACATCACTCAGCTCTGGCAGCCTGGATATAAATAGTCCTGCCCAACAGCTGCTGGGTCTCCACCCTTTTTTCCTCGCATGAACTTGTGGTTCCTGTTAAAATTGCAGGATTATTTGAGGTCTGGCTGGAAAGGAGCAGATGTTCTGCAAACGACACCGAAAGCCCCGTGCTGTGCGGCACCGCGGACCTCCCAGGGCTCCCCCCTTGCACGCGCCGGCTGGCAGGGAGGGTTTGCAATAGGACAGCCTTCCCTCTCCTGAAAAAAACATTTCCCACAACAAACTGTCATTAAAAAAAGTCCTGCTTCTATGGTTATTTTTAAAATGAGGTGGAAAAAACAGGCTGAAGTTACATGTTTATCCATACAGCTGTGGAGAATAATGTTGTAAAATAACAAGCAAGCTTGTTTCTCTGGCTATGCCTCCTTCCTCACTCTCAGCAAAAGATCCTCACTTCAAAGGGAAAATGTAAGCCTGCCCCCACCCTTCTTGCATTATTTTTCCCCTGAAAATCTTTTTACACTACATTTCCAAAGCATTGCCCAGTTAATTACTTCTAGGCAGCATCTCGCAGCACGGCTGAGCAATAGTGAACGAATCCTGGTGGCTCACATGCTGGTGGCTTAAAAAAAAATAAAAAATACTTTTAATCAGCTGAATGAGCACAGGGGCAAAGCCTATTGAACTCAAGCATAAGCAGAGAGCCCAGAGCAGCACCAAGAGCAGAGCGCAGCTGCGATCTACTCGGTCTGGCCCGCGGCAGGAGCCTTCCCCCGAGCAGGTCCCTGGAGAAGAAGGGGCAGGGTGCTTCCTCCTGCACGTTGCAGCCGATCCTAGGCTGCTCGTCAGGCAGGTGAAATGGTTTGTAAAACATTGCAGTTTTCTCTCTCTCCCACTCTCTCCTTTTTAAAGCCTAATTTTTCAAGCTGAGTGATTCCAATGAAAGTAATTTCCATATGACCCCCCTCCTCCACCAGTGCAAGGGAAGGTGCAGCAAAACTTCAGCTCTACCTAGAAAAAACACGAAGGAGAAGTTGTGCTTTCCCTCCAGTGTCATTATTCCTTTCTCATTACAAACATTTTGGGGCCAGCACTCTCTTTTACTCTCTGTACAGCATTAAACAGCGATATCATCAGCGTGCTCACTATCTGCTACCGCAGTCTGAATAACAAGGAGTAATAACAATTCCCCCTCCGTTTTCTGGTCCTGTTTCTGAGCAGAATGGATGCAGGCTTCTGTGGAGCGCACAGCTCTTTGTTCCTACCTTCCCTTGAGGTCTCTCGCAATAAGATCCTTTAACATTGCCTTGCTGCACACTTCAAGCACCTTTTCTCCTAACCAGAATCTGCCATCGGGAACCACCTCCCACCTCTGTATACCTGTCTCGATCCTGTTACAGTGCTTTGAGGTTTTTTTAATTACTGAACTGTATATTGTTAAGGCACAATTTACTAATATTTTGACAGTTAGCAACACGCCTCTCACCCAGAAAATGCCTCAGAGCCCCATACAATTCTGCTTATAGATTGCATCTTCCTTAATCTGACCAATGAAATAATATTTACTATACCAGGTTAGTAGCAATTCTATACTTGGGGTGAATACTGTGAATTCTCTAACAAAGAAATTGCCCTTTCCTTGCTAAAATTTCAACAATCTGCAAACGTTGACTGGTGTATGGGTTGAAGACGATGAGCTTGTAAAGACATTGTCACATTTTCCTCCTCTCAAAGTTTCAATAAACTTTTCTGCCAGCTCCAGAAAAACTTGCAGCCGGCTCCTCTGATCATCAGTGAATCACCTGGCCCACACATCAAGCATTGCCTCCTCCAGGGTGGAATGCAGCATGAGATGTTTTGCAAAATTAATTAGTATTGCATGGGCACTAATTAAAAGCACTTCCTAGGGCAACAGGCTGCTTCTGCCTTTTCCTTTTTTTTTTTTTTTACAGGAAATACAGGACAAGATTCCCCCAAAACTGACCAACACAAAGCAAATCTCTGACTTTGGTGAGCGATGTGCACTATCTGCTGTTAAAGTTGATCTCCACCTGGCAAATGATAGCTCTTCCAAAAGCCATAACCATTTTATTCCAAGACCTAGCTGTGATCTTTCCCATGTTTCTCACACTAGCTGGGCATGATAATACCAAGCCTTGACCTCCAGTTTGAGAAATTGCTTGTATTGTCTGCAAGTGTCACAATCACATTATAATCCATAATTGGCGGTGTACAGAGGAACTTCTTGGGGCCCTTCTAGCTCGCCACGGTCTGTCCCTTCTGCTTTGGCCACGCTTGATGCAATACAGGGAGTACAAATGTGGCTTGATTGGATTAAGGCCTTTATTTCTGTGAGGTCTGCTACTATTCACCGAGGTTTAATTAAATTTGTGACCTCCAAGTGGTCAGGGAATGTGTGTCAAGTCAGGCACATAGGAAAACTGATTCATTCTGCAAAAGCTTTGGAGGTGGACAATGCCATTTGAATCTTTCATGATACCGATACCAAGAGAAGGGCCACAGCATCGTCAAGTACTATGGTTTTGTTGAGCCTCTGGGACAAAGGTTTGAGCTGGGAAGGTTCAGGAGTCCAGGGAAAGGCAAGTTTCTCTCTTTATCCCTCTCTAGTTCCTACTTCTTAGTTGGTTCAGTTACACCAGGGCAGCAAAACCCCCCCTGAGACACTGCATCCCATGGCAAAACCTGTGGGACGTTTGGCACTGGAGGGCTTGGTACAGCCTCTCCTTTCCCGCACACCCCAACCCTCAGACACTGGCAACTCTCTTCTTCAGGGCAAACTGTGCAAAGTAGAGCACAGAAGGAGTCTTGTGGACTTTCTGGCCCCAGCACCTAATAATTTTGGTAGCATTGGATAGGGCAACAATCTTTTCAGATTGTAACCTCACTGTGGTCTAATTGTATTGACCATCACTACTTCAAACCTTGTGGGAGCATTGGGATGAGTTTGGCAGTAATATATTCCAGTCAACTGCTTTGGAAGTAGTCTCCTACATTGGCAGCAGGTAGTCCTCATATCTCAACTGGAAGCAGACTCTGCCTGGTTTTCTGGAGAGCTGACAGGTGACCTGTTGCTGTTCATGACAGTGTGGTGGGGACCCTTCCAGCAACATGGATTTCACTGTGGGCAGAGACAGAACAGGGCTGTTGCTTCCAGGAAGATGGTGAGGAGCCTGTCCTTTCCTAGAAAGCATCACTTTGAATGGATGACAGAAGACAAAGCAGACATGTCTCAGGGAGGAAAAGAGGGAGATTGTGCCCCAGCATGTCTTTGCCTAAAAAGGTGTAAGGGATGTAGGCAGAGGCAGCTTCTTTCATTAAACAAAGTAGTATATCTGGGAAAAACAACCCAGCTCTTCTTCAGGTCTGAAATTGAAGCAGCAGTATCTCACCAAGGTGAATATGGGTGAGGGCAATTGGGTTGATGCTGGATGATCTGAGAGAAATGGTAGCTGGCATCTGCAGGGCAGGCTGAGGGAGGTGAGGAAGGGGAGGAACATTAACAAGGCAGAGGTGATATGCCTGAAAGGAGGTACCCATCTTCATTCCTCTCTCTCTCCTCAGCATCCAAGGCCAGGATTCCTCACACTGAGGAGGAACAGGGCTGCATCTCCTCCCCCAGCCTGCAACTCTCTCCTGGGACAGCTTACACACAGAGAGGACTGGGGGAGGCTGGGGCAGCTTTGCCTGGGGTCCAAAAAAACAGTAGGTATTTACAGTATTTCAGACAAGGTCCATGTGAAGATATGACCTGCCTTGCCACACAGTAGCAAGTCAGTTAGGACATAGCCACAGTGCAGAGGCTAAAGGAAGAGACAGAAGGAGATCTGTTGTAAGAGGGATGCCGTGATGGTGAAGGAGGGAAGCAGAAGATAAGTAAAAAGAAGAACAGAGCTGGGGAAGACAAGGAATGACTGACAAAAGCACAGTGGAGGGGGATGAGAGAGAATAGAGGAAGCTGTAAATGGCTGACAGATTGGGAAATGCTATGTGGGTGGCAAGAGGAAATTATAGAAAAGAGAACACAGTTTTCTAGGAGAGAGAGAAAGATACTGCAGCTAACAGATAGCTCGTAAATACTGAAATGGATGAGGAGAAAACACCTAAGCAATAATCCCACCGAAACAAGACACTGGTCTGCCACAGCAGAAGTGCTTTCTCTGGCAAAACTGGTTCAGGGATCCAGAAGGAGCAGCTTAATCACCAAGAAACCTCTAAAAATCCATAAACATTTTTTAGTCTAAAATGAAAGGCAATAGAACCCTGAAAAGAAGCACTGAGAGGCTGCAGCTGAAGTGTTTCCAAATGAGGTAGGATTGGACCATCACGAGGACTTTTCTCCAAATGTAAATAAATATGCTGAAAATACAGCACCCAGAGCAGTAACTCATCCTGCAAAACAGGAAAGGTGCCGTATGGTTTCAAAACACTGTCTTATATCTGCAGGCAGTCCCTGGGAAGATTTCTTGTTCCAGCTTCTTTGCACAGCTATGGAATTACAGGAAGAGAACCTGGACAAATGTCATCTCATTAGAAAACATTTAGGATATGCGTCTGTCATTTAGGAAGAATTAAAGCCTTGGAGATGAAATTGCCCGCTATCCCCAGGCACACACTGAGGAACATCTCAGCAGAGTTTTCACTCTGGTGACGTATGCTAGAGCCATTTTCTTGTTCAGACAGTCGACAACAAAAAAAATTTATCTCAACCATGGAAAAATTGTAAAATAGCCATATTTTTAGTATTTGTTGTAATATGGGTGCCTCTTCTCAAGCTTTGGCTTTGTGTCTCTATTGGGTTGGATTTTTTTAACTATGACCCTAAATCTTACTGTCCTTACCCCTTAAATACAATAATCATACTTAATGTGGAGAAGGACATTCAGGAAATGGTCCTAGAGCTTTAAGAGTTCTCTTCAAGGGCGTTATCAATAGTCTCTTGGCAAAAGAGCTCATGACTTTCTTTCTGTCTGATGGTGCCCAAGTGACTCTGTAGTTTAAGCAAATAGCTTAGCAAATGTATTTCTAGGCAATCGTCCTCTACACCATTCTCTGAGCACCAATGTCCGAGAAACACAGTAAGTGCCCCACTGCTCAAAGGATCCGATATATGCCCCTCCATCCTCCAAAGCCTGCAGTTTGCAGTAAATGGCCAGTGCTATTGATTTGGTATCTGCCTTTTTGCCCTCTCCACATTGCTGAGATCTTCACAAGGAATTTTGGAAGACAGCAGTCAAGGCTTTGCAGATAAGTACATTTGTAGGTACCGGGGAGCCCAGCACCACCTGCTCGCGGTTAAGCAGGGAAAGCATTTCCATGACTCACAGCAGTCAGACGGTGAGCTCTGCAGTTCACGTTAGCAGCCAGCCTGGCTTTTGGTCATAAAGAGAAGAAGGGCCGAGACGGTGCTTGGTCCTCTGATCTAGTGTTCTGCTCAATATTCAAAACGCCTCACCTGGGTTGCCTGTGAGCTTTGTCTCCGTTGCATCCCAGGGACACAAACAAGACTCCTTGCCCAAGCAATGCCATGGTCTCCTGGGGCCATCTGTGCTGACCCTGCAGACCTTCCTTACTCTTTTGGGGGCCAGCTGACCACCGACCTGTTTGCCAGCTGGGCCTCCACACAGCTACCCCATGTCTGCAGCAGATGGCCAGATCCACAGCCTGTGTGGTATCTGCCAGCACCTTCCCTGTGAGCAGGAGATCAGATGGACTCTCACACGTTGTCCTTCCTGGCTCTGATTCACACTGAACACTTCAAGGTCAGGGATGGCTGAATAGAAATCATGGAGGCAACTGTCTTTTGATCTTGTGTTCTTTCCTTTTCCAGCATGCCTGCTGCAGCATCTCTCCCCAGACGAAAAGCAGGAAAGGAGACAGGCTATGTCTTTTGGTAGTGCACTGGGGAGAAGGAGCATGAGAAGGCATTGGAGGGTCTCATGATGAAGCCAACCTTCTCTTCTTCCCGGTGCCTTGCACATGCTGCTCTTCTCGTTGCATTTTATCAAGGCGGGCCCTTTTGCCTGGCTGAGAATGCATTCTTTGCAAAACTTTAACATTAAAAGCCACTTAATGTCAGATGGTAAGAGGGTCATCAGGACAGAGTATGAGAGTCACCTCTGGTTGCTGACCTTACAGGGGTACAACCCTGCCTGTGACCAATTAGCCTCTGTGAGAGTCAGGGGACATGAGGGGCAGACACAGGCTGCAATATCATTTTGCACATGGCTTGTAGCCACTTGTGTTTTTTCATTTTTGTTGCTGGACAATATTAAGATGGATGTTAATACGTTGCTTATCTGAGGTTTTCAAAGGCCTGTTTGGCCTTCAGCAAGGAAAGGACTCCCTGTGCTTGTCCTGTGTTGTGTAATGTGGCAGACAGGAGTCTCCCTCAGTGCCCTCTCCCTCAGTGTCCTTCTCACATTTCATACACAAAGGAGGAAGACTATTCTCCCCACTGAATAATCTTTAACATCTTCCTTTTCTGTTTTTATTTCTGAGAAAGTTTGGAGGTTACATTATCCATAACAACCCGCTAAAGTCTGAGGCCTTCACTCTGTGCTTACTAAATCTGCCTGAACTTAAAAGGACCTCCCCCAAGTAAAACCAAAATAAAACCTGAGTAGAGTCTTTGAGATTTACTTTATTTTTTCTAATTTTCCTATGATCGTCTGTGCCAGTTTACTTTGATATATTTTTCCATCTGCTGGGTATTGTAGGAACTTCTGCATTCTTACTACAATATGTCCACACAAAGGAGACCAAGGAGTCCAAGCAAAGGCCTAAGAAGTCTAGTGTTGTTCTTTCTTTACTGCTTTTGAGACCTCTTGTACCTGTATTGCTCATGGTTAATGTCTTTAGCCCAGACATATTGAGGTTAGTCAATCATAGAATCATATATTCATAGAATCATAGAATGGTTTGGGTTGGAAGGAACCTTTAAAGGTCATCTAGTCCAACCCCCCTGCATTGAGCAGGAACATCTTCAACCAGATCAGGTTGTTCAGAGCCCTCTCCCCTGAATCTTTCTGGGATAAGTCTTCCCCTCGCGTTTACAATCCTTGCCTTCAGCCTGGCTGGTGCTCTATGAGCTGGCCCTGCCAGGATCAGCTCCTGTAGAGGGTGCAAAAAGGGGACAGTAATGCTGCTCTTTTAGCTGTCCCTTCTCCTGACGAAATCTGCCAGACACAAGGTTGCCCATGCTGTGGTAGATACTCTTCTACTGGGAGGTGCAATGTAGAACACCAGCATGAGTGACAGCAGTCTCCAGGCTCTTGCTACTGATGACCACCACCAGTGCCCCCATATAATGATGACTTACCTCTTCATGGACTGGAGAAGAGGAGGCCTGTGAAAAGCACCATTGCTTATAAGTAACCGCTCCTTTCAACTTCAATGACATGTCACATCTATCCTTGAACTCTTCCAAAAATTCCCTCCTGGGACTTTGCTTTCCTTGTAACTCGGAGTGACATGCATTGGCAAGGAGGGAGGCAAGGGTTTTGCTCAGCCTCAATCTTGCCATGTGTAAATGAAAAGGCTGGGCAGTGTGGGGGGGAAGAGAGGGCTGTGGCAGAGTAAATAAATTGCACCCTGTGTGTGTTATGCCAGCAGGGCTCCAGAGTGGTTCTACAGGCTTTCGTAGATGCGAATTTGCCTCCTTGATCGCTCAGGGCAGTGCTGTCAAACAGTGTTGCCAGGCTTGTGCCTCATCCAGGGGTCTCAAATATTTCCCAAGTCTCTCCACTTCAATTTACTTTCACAGAATGATTTTTCCCTTTTTTTTTTAGGGGTGGGAAGTGGAAAAGAAAGCCCACCCGAGAGGCCATGAGAGGAGGGGAGGCAGCAGGTGAGTGGGAAAGGAGGGGAGGCTGAGCACGACAAGGGCTTTCACAACACAGGAATTCAGGCTCTTCCCCCCGCAACTCCCCTCATACCCTTGTTTGAATTTAGCATGCGTCCTCCTATGGCGTCGTAATTACCAAGATTACCAAATGAATCTTTTGCTTCTGTACACACCGGGCATTCAGCGGAGCTCTAATAGTTGTCATTAAGTTTTCAGGGAGGTGGGAGAAGATAGATTGAATGCATGCACTCCAGCGCTGCGCAGAGCCCATTGATGGCTGCTGAGTAATGATTTTTTTCTAATTGGTGGAGAGCAGCGGCCCTAATGGATGGAGCCTCTCTGTGCATTTACACTGTCTCCTCAATCAATAACCCTCACTGTGCCTGGCACGGAGAAGTTCCTGAAAGCCCCTTTGTAATAATGGATTGCTGGAGGTTACACAAACCGCTGCCTCCCGCTGAGTCAGCCCTCTGTCAGGCACCTCGCACTTCCCCAGGGCCCCGGCTTTCCAGGCGGGACACCCGCAGCGGGGCCCCTTGCCTGAGGTCTGTGCCCCCGTCCTGCAGCCACCGGCACCCCGCAGGCTTCCCGGCTGCTGGAAGGGTTTTGTTGCCTGCAGAACCCGTGCCGGCTTGGAGGAGCGGGAACAGCTGGGAAGCTTTTTATTGGCTTTGGCTTGGAAAGTTTGGCTTTTTATAGGAGGCTTTGTGGTTTTCTTTTTCCCTTCTCATCTTCTTAAGGAAAAATCCAATGCCGTGTCTTTATTGAGGCCAAAATCATTGAAAGGTCAGGCTACGCCAAGCAGGGCTCTCAACTTGGCCAGGCTGTGCAGAGCGTGAGCCCAGTTCAAGGAGAGCAAGCTTTGACTGTCCATTAACCATCTTCCTGCACCACGCGTGTCACAGGCTGCTTGTATCTCAGCCTTCAGTGTCCCTCTGTTTTCCACCTTCCTTTTTGAGGGATGACAATTCTACAAGTAAAACTTGCAAGACAGCTCTTGAAATGCAGCCTCAACAGTGTATTTCAAGGAGGCAGGCAGGTCTGACAGGTCAGGGGGGGATGTGAGAAAAGGGCTGCTGTAGAGTAAAAGGGAGGCTTCAACAGTGTGCCAGTTCGGCCTTCCTCTTCCTCACATGAGAGCACCTTTTACTGGAAAAAAAAGAGGGGATTTCCATGGTTTGCTGCGATTTAGAGATGGCTGAGCCTTGGTTTCTTCATTGTTACTCTGTTTCTGGGGGCACTGTGTCCTCACAGCCCACTGCAGAGTATTTCCAAGTGCAAGCATATTGTCACTGTAAACTCTAAGCATCCCAGGAAAGATGCCCATTGCTGGGACCTCTTACAAGTGAACTTGACCTAGTCACATGGTCCAGATCTCTGTAACTCAGACGTCCCAAGTACCCTGTACTGTGTCTGCTCTTGTTGGTTTGCTAGAGAGGTTTTTACATCTCATTTTGTGCCTGGGCTTCACCCAGCCGCACGACTCAGGCCAAGGTCCACCCCAGTCTCTGGAAGGGACAAGACTGTAGGAAGGGGAGGGAGGGCTTAGGATTGACCTGCTTGCACGGCTGGCTGCAGTTGGTCCTGCTACAAATGCAGACGGCTGGGATCTCCTCCGGCATTGAGTAAATTAGCATTTTCTGTTGTCCTCTCCAGTGCTTGGGCACCTCAGAGCTTGTAATGATCTCCGATCCTTCTGCCTGAGACTGGATGTGAGTTTAAGGTCTGCCTCTGGTTTGCCTTAAAGATGAAAACACTGAGGGGTAAGGTGCAAGAGTTTATTTTGCTAGTAGGGGGTTATGATCTGAGCCCCAGGCCTAGACCCTGGCAAGTGGAGTGGCTGTTTGGGGTTGGACGGCAGAAAGCATCTTGGTATGCAGGTAGCATGGTTTGCCAATTCCTTCAGGGCAGAGAACCTAGCAAAGAGTGGGTCCCAATGTCCCTGTGTCACTCCTAGTAGCCTGGGAACATGACTGGGGACAGGAGGACAAGCTGGGACTCCAGTGGCACTCATGTCCTTGCTTGGTGTACTACCACTAGGAAGTATTGCCTGGGATGGACTTCAGCAGAAGCTATTTCTATGCTGTTGGGTACACACCTTAGATTCAGCTGAAGAAGTAGCAGGTAAAAATGTTGTAGAATAATTTTGTTGTTGTTTCATGCCACAGCAAGGGAAAGACTACTGAATTGTTTTAGGAGGTGGAATTCTGATTCATCCTCATTGTGACTCCTGACTCTCTGTCTGAGTGCAGTACATGATTTTCTCTCCCTTTTGCAGAGGGAGTCAGTCATACACAAGCTACTTCCTCACTGAGCAAGGAATGTCAGAGGGAGAGGGAGGCAAGTGGTCTTGATCCTCCGTTTCTCAGCAGCATCTCTCTCCAGGATGGGCAGAGGTCCAGGCGAGAGGAAGGTGAATACTTTCAGGATCAGTGTCCACCCTGATGTGCCAGGGCCCATGGGCCATGACTCCCTCACCCTCTGTAAGATCATCCCTCAGATCCTCCTGAGCCCTGAGATCATTATGTTGCAGGATGAACCAGCCTGGTTTAGGTGCCTGGGGATGCACTTTGTGTGTTCTTGAGGCAACAGAGTGTGCACCAGGAGAACAGTGTGGCAGAAACTCCTGCCTGGCAAGGGAGGAACAGGCAGCATGCCAGCAGGCACAGAGGAGATTTCAAGAAGGAAGAAGGAGTCAAGGAAGTCCTTTTGTTGAGTAACTGTGATCGTCAGATAGAGGTGCAACAGCTGAGGCATCCCACACAGAGACCCACAGCAGAGGACAGCATGTTTCCCCGCTGCTGCTGCCTCGTGAATGGGAAGAGTTCACCTGCCATCAGCACAGAGGGACTGCTTGACTGGAGACTGGGGACAGCAAGATAGACCAAGGTAGGCTTACAGAAAATCTGGGGGGAAAATTTAGAGGAAAAAGCAAGGGCAATAATAATTATTTTTTTAATCCTTTGTGAAGGTGTTTTAAAATCCTTTCATATAGATTCTTATAACATAAACAAAGGGGCTGGCCACTTCAGCAGTGTAATTTGTGCTGGAGAAGGGAGTTGTGGCTGGAGAAGGAGGACTGGAGCCAAAGACAAGCCTGAGACCAAACCAGGGAAGACCTGGCAATGCCAGCAGCTCTGTCTAGGGGAGCAGGGGAGCCCTGCCTACGAGGTAAGGGACTGCTGCAAGGAGGAAGCGGGATGAAGCTCAGAGGCCAAATCCTGCTCAGCTGACCTTGCAGGGCCCCCCAGCCCAGGCAGCAGCAGCCTGCCCCTGCAGCAGGGAGGACATGGAGCGAGCCCTCAGGTCTACTGCTAAACGGGGCTCCCCAGAGGGGAAGCTTATTAAGAAAATACCTAAATCAGGAAAAGCTCCTTAGCTGGCAGAAAGAAGAAGCCAAAGCAATGGCAAAGGATAGACATTCAGGAGCAGGATTTGGACCAGCTGTCAGCCCTGACTTGCCAGTGCAGATGGTGATAAAAGGAAAGGATCTGCCTTGTTCACTTTCTCCATCACAGGTGTGTTAACTCATCAGTGTTGCAGGAGATAAAATAAATACATATGTTTTGAGAGCAGGACCATGCTTCACCTATTGTACAAGTGGTGTGTAGGTTAGAGCATCTCTGAGCCCCATGTCCCATCACAGCAACAGAGATCCCTGCTGTGGGACTCGTTGATGGTCTCACAGCACAACTGTGGGAAAATGGAGCGCAAGATCACGGGAGCCACGGTGCAGCCTGAAGGCATCCAGCCGTTCATTTATGCTGCTGCTTCTTCACAATCCACTTACTAGCGGGTGGCTTAGAAAAATCAAACTGGAAACATTTCCATAAGCCCTACTTTCTATGTAGTTTTTGGAACCAGAGGAAACCTGTGGACTCCATCCAGATGCCCAGGTGAGGGGGATTATGATAGCTCAGGCAGAAGTGTTTATGCCTCTCTTTTCCTGCCTCTGTTCTCCTGCAGTGCACCCTTTCAATGCAGGGAGCCTGCCTGCCTACCTGAGAGGCAAGTCAGCACTGTGAAGCAATGCAAGATGCCCTCTCTTGCTCATGGTGACAAACTTTTATTCTTTGTTTATTTGCAACCTTCCTTAATCTAGAGGAAATTGTATTTGCTTGGGAAGCAGAGCTTGCTCTTTGTATATAAAAAGCACAACCTTCTCACCTGTATTTATGATTTCTCCCCTGCCCTGACAGCTCCTCAGGGACTTCAGGCCTGTCCTCTGCAGCTTCTTTCCCTCAGCTGGCTCATGCTTTAGGAAAACGATGTCTGCTTTGGACGTTATTATCAGGCAAACCAGACAAACTAGGATCTTTCCAAACTGTCCCTCAGAACAAGCCCGTACTCACTAATTTCAACAAAAACACTTAAAGTGCATGACATGAGGATACCCATTCTATTATGGAAAAAAACCAAAACAAAACAAAAAAACACCCAAACAAAAAAACCCACAAAAAAACCCACAAAAAACAAAACCAAGTGGTGCTATCTGAAAGAAAATTGCCACAAAAGAAAGGATTTAGGGCTCGTTTTCTCTGACAATCAGAATGATATAGCTTGCATGAGAATTTATTTCAGTATGCTTCTTCAGCACACACCAGACTCCCAGGAGAGTGTTTCACATCTCATTTCCTAACGTTCCTGATTGGAAGCAAGGCCTGCATTTACTTGTTTTTTTTCCTCTTACACTATCATTTCTGGTCCTCCTTGGCTTCTGTCCTGTGTGCTTCACCTCTTCCCCAGCCCCCTCATCCCAGTCCAGAGAGATAAGAAAACCCTGAGGATGTGACAGTGACCAGAGCTCCAGCAAACTTCAATTCCTTGCTGCTCCTCTCCCAGCAGGAAGTATTCCCTTCTCAGAGGCATTACCCAGCCCAAGGCTATTTACAGCAGTCAAGAGTTCAACTCATTTTCCCAAAGCAAGTTCTCCTTATAGCTCAGGGTAAAGGCTCCCCAAGAAAAGCAGAAATATCTTTTCCATGCTTTCCATCTCTGGAAAAATCAGCTGAACTGGGCCCTCAGACGGTCTCCAGAGTCTCCTAGAATATGGAGTTAGCCTGTCTTAAAAGAAGCCAAGGGATAAATATTCTGGGTGAGTTTTAGATGCTCTCTGCACAGTCTCTGCTCCCACTCTGCGCAGTCCCACTGGCCAAAGAACAGCAGCATCCGAGGCTCACAGCTGGCCCATGGGTCTAGATCTTGACATCTCCTCCTGCTTTCTCCCCACAGTACTTTAATTTGACACAAGAAAGTTACTTCTTCCAAGTGCCACTTCAGTTCAGTCTCGCTTCTTTCAGGCTTTTTTTCAACTGATTTAGGAATATTACCTTTTTGGAACAGGAAATCACTGTATTTGATTACACATCATGGGGCAGAAGACCAAAGTGGTATTTAATAAACTGCCACTTTTGCCAAACGCAGCAACATCAAATCCTGTGAAATGGGCAACTGCTGCAACGTCAATAGCTTGAGCTGGTGTGCTGGCAGGGCGACAGCTGATTGTCTCTTGGCTACTACTGAGCCAGGTTCAAGAACTTAAACAAGGCTTTGAGCTCTGGCAGCGAGTCTCAGGTGCACTCCAGGCCCAAGGATCCCAAGGGCAGCAAACCCTCCCTGTATCAGTGCCTGCCACCCAGTCTGTGAAGTGGTGTTGCATCAGCTCCAAGAGCAAGAGGGGAAAGAGCGAGAGAGAGAGAGAGATGTTCACTCAAACTGGCAGCTGCCTTTTGTTTTGCGATGGCAGCTGCCAGCAAGAGACAGGCAGGGCAAGGGAAAAACACACAAGAGCAACACGCTAGATGCAAAGCATATTACACGCTAGATTTAAAATAAAATAGCATGCATGAGGGGTAAATATTCAGCATAATGCATGACAACTCAGCCCCACCATTCTCCTTCCAGTTCCTGGGAGCTGTGGGACTGGATCTCCCTGGGCTGCGCTGGCTGTCCTGGAGGAAGAGACAGGGGCAACACTCAAATTTTATAAGCAAAGGAAGCAAGTGCCTGAACATCGACTTTCTTCATCCACTTGAGGCAGGTGAAAGGAGAAATATCACTTCAGTGGTGAAGGGTGGTCTGTGGATGATCCTGTACAGTGGGCTCGTTGTTTCCCTCTCACTTCTGACAGCTCACTTGCTTCCTTTTCCTTACAGGACTGTATTTCAGTCAGTTTAATACTTTTGGCAGCGTGACAGCGCTGGAGCCTCCGTAGAAGTGGTGCTGCACATCCCTCTCCTCCTCTACCTCACACCAGCACCACCTCCCGCCCCAGGGGAAGCCCTTTGCGAGGGACAATCTGCTTTGCAATAGCTGCTGGTGCCTGGGCAATGCTGGCCAAGGTCTGTATCTGCAGTGTTTAACTTCCCTGGCCCTTCACCTCCCCATCTGCCCCAGTGACATTCCTCGGGGAGACATGCCAGTGAGGGTGGGCATGCGTTTCCCACCCCTTTCCCAAGCGCAGGGTTTGACAGCACAGCGAATCTGGCTCTGGGCTCCCTGGTACCACAGTGAAAACACTTTGGCAACGTGGCACTCACTCTGCTGGTTTGAATTTATTTTAATGGTTCTGACAGGCCAACTTTGTACCAGCAGCCTCTTCTGCTAGATCAAATATTATTTACCCACCCCATTTTAGCTTTATGCCATGTTCAATGTCTTCTCTCCACACTGAGCTCACTTTATGCCAGGTCAGGTATCGTTTGTCCAGCACAGAGCATAAAGCTGGCATATGTTCCCACCGTGCACTCTGGCTAATTCAGCAGAAACACGAGCGCACGCCGGCACCTGATCCAGACCGCACTCCTCCTGCTGAGCAGTCTGCTGGTGCACGGATCTGGCATACGCTCCAGGGAAGCACGGCCTCGGCAGGCTGCAGCGGCTGCCAGGAGCACCAGGCACAGGACAGGAGCAGGTCTCCGGCTGCCCCCAGCCCTGGCCAGAGCAGTGGGAATTCAGGCCTGCCAGGAAGATCCTGTTGGGACCCTGGCGAGCCATGCGAGAGCCTAAAACCCACCGATGTGTCAAGGTAGCAGGGGAAGGAAGAGGGGAGAAAAAGCTGTGCTATTCTTACTTCAGGTTAAAAGAGTGATGAGGTAAGATAAGTTTTACCTGAGGCTGAATTCAAGCTGCTAGCCTTCTTAAAAAAAATTATATACATAAACCCAATGTTTTTCTTGATGCCTCTGCCTGCTGGAGCTAACTCAAGTTAGTCAAGCCACACTAAAAAAAACCTTATTTCCTTTATTTAATTGTTCTGATCAGGGAGTGTAAACATAACTGAAGTAGGTCTGAGCAGCTTTTTATGCAAGGTAATGTTTCAGAGGAATCCGGGGAACCAGGACTTTTTTGCATGCGGGGTAGTGAAATAAACATATTGTCTGAAAGCAAAGTGACTCTGAATGTGGCCATGGAGATAAAACTGGGTTTTCAGCTCTGGTGTACAAGAGCAGCATTCTCAAAGAGAGCTTTTTTCAATTTCCTCTTCTTTTTGTTTATTTTAAGTGAAGCCTTTTTTAATCTCCTTTTTTTTACGTTTTAATCTTTGTATAGAACATATTCCATGACCCTGACAGAGGAGAAGCAGCGAAGTCCTACCTCTATGAATGTGTTTCAGAACATCAACTGATCAAAGCCAATGCCACGTGAGCAGGGACTGAGTTACTCCTGTTGCCTTGCGTTCCCAGGTTTGACAGACTGCATCATTCGGTGTGTTGATGTTTCAGGATTTCATACACTATGAATATTCACCGCGCATATTAAATTAACCAGGTGAGAAAAAGACAGGTTTGTTTTGCATGTTAACTCTGTGTTAACGCTGCCCCTAAGTGGTTAAGTTGGTTTATTGCAAGTTAATTAGCCCCCATTTCAGGCAGTTATTTATTTATTTGTGGAAAACTGCCGTGTTTTTTTCTCTTCCAGCTTCGTGACTAGGCCTTGCCTCTCTTTCTCGTTTGTATTTGCATCCTGTTCTGTGTGGGTTTCATGTAACCGCAACACTTACAGTCAACTCAGCATGGAAAACACGCATACAGGGAAACATGGATGCCTACTACATGTTTATTACTCAATCCAAGCGAGGCTGTGATCCTGTTAGCAGGGTCCTCTCCCTCAGCTCGTTTTAATTAGCATTTCAAGGGATGCGTGGTACAGCAAGCTGGTGAAGTTTAAAGTTATGATAGGCTGCTTTTTTGCATCTTTCCTCCTGAATTAATGTGCCATTTCATGATCATTCATCTCCCAGGCAAGCCTTTTCCCAGGTGCCTTGATATTTATCCTTGTGCTCCCATCCTTCTGTGTGGATCCATGCAATGCACCCCGATCACATCTTCTCCTCTTGGGGCATCTGGTTGCTGTTGGAAGGGTATGTAAGTGTGGGGCCACCAAGTAGAACAGCTCAAGCTTGCTGTGGGGCCTTGAGCTTCCCTTCTCAGTGTGTGTCCCTCTGCCCACCCCACAGGAGAGGCAGGTGAGGATGGGCAACTGCACACAGCTTTCTGGCTCTGAAGGGCCTCACACGAACAGAGGGGACTTGATGAAACCTCCAACCAAATGAATGCAGAGTTTACTGGCATGCTGGGCTCCGAGGTGCCTTTTAAATTAAATCACCCACCATGGACCTCCTTGTTTCAGTTGCTTCCAGGCTGTGGCTGGGGAGCCTCGGACTGCTCCCCAATTTGGTTTTCAGTGACCAAACTGCCTCTCAGAGTGCATTAAATAGGTGACTACCATGACCCCTTCAAAGTCCAAGCTTCTTCAGATGCTTGCTTTCTTAGACACCCGAGTTGCTCAAGTCAAAGCAGATTTTCATTCCTGAAGTGCTTCAGCTCCCTTTGGGATGGTGCCTAGCAGAAGTGCACCTTGGTGCTGACCCAGCCTCATCCTCCTCAGGAGTCAGGGTCCAAACAGGCAGGGTGCCAGCAGCAGGCAGAGTGCTTGCAACTCCAGAGACCTGGATTCAAATTCGCAGTAGAGTCTCTAGGTGAGGAAAGCAAACCTAGTCAATATTGCAGCAGAAGATGCTTGCATGCCTGCACTGCACCAGGCAGCGTAGCTATCCATTCTTCCCAGGCTGTGTCGACAGCACAGGGAGAGGAGGGTGAGGAAGAGCAGGGGCAGTGCAGCTCAGGGTACCTGGATATGTTGGCAGAATCTCTCTCTTGATTATCAGCCTCTTCTTTCCACACGCTCTGAAATTCCTATCTAAGACACCATAAAAAAATGAGCAGCGATGAGCCTTCAGGAAGGTCTCCAGGCTTCAGCACAGAGCACAGGCTGTTTTTCCTTCATGCCACCACTGCCCTTCACCTTGAATGAGCAATATTTGTCTCCTATCCTCTTTGCTTGTAATCATGCAGACTCGAGTCCAGGGAGGCGTCTTGCCGCCTCAAGCTCCGTGCAGCCACACGCCACCTCCCTGTAGCGCATCCCAGTGCCGGGGCTCAGAGGGGGAGGGCTGGCCTTACGAAGCAGGGGCTGGGGAGCGCGATGGGGGCGAGCAGGCATCCATCCTTTCCCCGATGCCCTGCTCCAGCCGCTCAGCTCGGCAGCTCTGCGGGAGCGGAGGGCTGCCTACATCCTGGCCTTGCGCATGGTTGGACATGGAGTTAAGGAGTCCAGATACTGGGATGCGAAGGAAGCCGTGACGGTGTGAGAGGAGCTCGCTCATCTGAAAGGGGCTTTGGGAGGGCATGGACAGTGGCATATTTACAGGCTGCCTGCATCTCTGCCTCTTAAAAACCTGCCACTGCATCTCTTCGGTGCTATGTTTTTAATCAGGGCTGAGAAAGTCTGCATAAAAGCTCAGGGACTACCTTAAATACCCCTAACTAGGCTCTCTTGAAACTCCTATTAAAATACAAACACCATAGTCAAGACTGCAGGCTGGAGGTCTGCCTCGTGGCCAAATAAATCAAAATATTCCAAAGGTCCTGTTTGCAAGCCCCCGTTAAGGTCTGACAATTGGCTAATACCAAAGGCAGCGTGGATCTGAAAGACCGAAACAACGTGACCCTTCCTGCGAAGCAGCCCGGGTTTATTTCTTGCCCTTTCAAAGCAGGGCTTCACTGCTTTAATGCCAAACTCCTCCTCCCAGGGGCTGTAGAAAAGGGTTGCCGATGGGCCGGCAAGCTGCTCAGGGAAACCAGGCCACAGGGGCTGAGGGCTGCACAGCCATGGCTCCTCACACCCCCAGCTCCATGGCCAGCACTGGCCACCCACCAGCCTCTGCCTGGGACCTCCCCACCCAGGACCGTGGCTCAAAGCCTAGTGCCAGGATTCAGGCCAGCATGAAAAACACCTATTCATCTGCTTTTGCTGCCCTGATGACGTCTGCAGGCACTTTCTGTGCTCTTTATCTGTTTTCTCAAATAAATTAATAAAAAAAGAGACAGAGACGCTGGAAAAAAACGACAGAGAAAATGAACAGATTTTGATCTAGTAAGCAATTTAAATCTGGGCTGGCAAGCTGCATTCTTTCATTCATTAATTCAGTCGTGTGCTCAGAAAACCCCAGCAGGACTCCCTTTCAGAGCAAGAACTTCCGACTGTGAAATAAACCCTGCGTAACCAGATTAACTATGAGGTATGTATCAGCCAGGTCTTAGGCATTAATTCAAGCATACTTTCCCTGTGCTGCACATCAACAGAGCCTGATTTCTGGATCAGGTGTTGCTCACTGGCAGGCATAAACTCTCTGAAGTTTCCTGTCTTCCACTTCCCCCTGTATTGCTTTTACTTGCCCAATAAATAAAAAAATATTATTATATGTGTTGTCAGGGAGTCTTGATTTGGCTGTTAATAGCAACATTATCAATACCTTGTCTTTCAGCCTCACATAATTCAAAAGTGGCTGAGAGGTTTTGTTCTGGCATTACGAAAATGAATCACTTCTGGGTTTAGCCCAAGCATAGAAAATCTCACCTTAAAACTTCAACATTCGTAAATCCAGAATATATTTAGCATGCCAAAACTGATGGGCGAGATAGAAATCTCTGCATAAACTTAGTGCAGTCTTCTACCTAGCAAGTCTTTGCTAATACTGAATCATCATGGTGATTACTGTCTGTACAAGTGACTTCAATTATAGTATTATTATGTTATTTATCATTTGATAAATGAAGCAGGACGGCAGCCCGTTTGCTCCAGGTGCTGTACAAACATTTGGATGTGCTTAAACAAGGTCCCGAGGACTATCCATAACGTCAATGGGACATGAGTGGGAATCTTCAAACAAGGACCCCTTTCCATGAGCAGGCTGATCTAATACCACCACAGCAAATGCTGCTGGTCTGGCTTGCCAACAAACTCTTGATTTTCAACATGTGCTCCCCTGTGAGTTGAATATAGAGGGACAAAGTCAACATTAAGTCTGTTTGTACAGATCTATGCCATTAATGTATTTGTTTTAAAAGTAGAGTGAGAGGGCTTGAGTTGTTTGGGATTATTTTTTTTAAAAGACAAAAATCTTCATCTATTCTGGCTGTCAAATACTTTTATTATTACAGCCATCTAAAGTATGGTTTATGACATAGTTAAAATTCATGTATAGCTTCTACTGCAATTTCAATACTTTATTTCTATTTCAATTCTTTATTTGTTATGAAGAAATCTAATATGTGATAATGGCAAAGCTTCTGTCATCAAGTGAGCTGGGATAATCCAGCTGGTACCAAGTAATCCCTTCTCTCCTCACACAGACAAGTGCTAAATCAAAACTCAGTCACCGAGTTCTCCATTATGCAGAGAAGTTCAGGCTGCCAGGACCTTTGGCATACCTGCTCTGCAGATGGAAGTCTTGACTTCCCATTTATATCAGTCTGGCATCTTTCAGAGATATTAGCTCAACTTTGTTTTTTTCAGCAAGTGCCTTTGCACACAGCATGTATGTGTGTTCCTGCCATCACTCTGAAGTATGGAGAAGTCACTTACTACCTGGCCCAACTAATTTTGAAGCTTTCACTGAACTGGAATTTGGAAACACAACGTATTCTTTCAGTGTGGCCTGCAAATCCCACCTTTTAAATTGGATCTTTCCACACAAAGTTGTCACCAAGTCATCGTTTTTCTGGTGACATTTGGCCATTCAAGAGCCACATCATAGATAGCAGGGACGAAAACATGCAAAAAATACTTTTTTCTTTTCTCTCTTCTGTCCCAGTCAGAGAAGAAGGTTCACAGGTTGGAGAATTTATCTTCATCAGAGTCCTCCAGTGCCATTTATCAAGTTTTAGTCCAAATAGTATCTGTGAATATGTTTAGCTTGTTAGCAATAAAAATGCTTAGCTGACATTGATTTTGGAGCGACATGTTGCTGAATAAAAGCTGGTGCTTTTGCTCCTGAGCCATCGCATGAAATGCAAGAGCATGCTCAGACGCTGACTGAGATGAGAGCCTCCAAGGTGCATGTGTTAATATTACAGCAAAAGAAAAAGCAGCCTCATCCCAGAGACTTTAAAGAATATATGTGGCTTTTTGGTTCTTAGACAACCGTGAGCATCATCTTTTCTCATACTAATATAATCTGCTTTCTGTTTTCACAAGACTTCAAGGGACAGTGAAATTGCTTCAAACCAATTTCATCATGTGAAAAAACAATTAACAGGGTTTCCAGGAGAGGCATATTCTAGGTATCCATCATGAATTTTGCAGTCACAAACAGACCACAGGCACTTTTCCCTCTAACAACAGTATTTAGAATTATATATTGTATATTATTCTGTAATTGTAACTTTAATTTATAAATTAAATGGGCGAGAGACACACGGTGACTTTCTGCTCTGGGGTACATACATGCTTGGTAGATAAAAGACAAAGGGCCTTCTAGAATCAGAAATACTTTCCCTCTGCCTGCGCTGAAGGCAAGTCATACTTCAAGATTTTTTTTTTCTTAAGCTTCACAGAATGAGCTTCTTCAGCTTCTCCTTCTAGAGCAGGTTTGACAGATTGCAAATCATTCTCCCAGGCATTTTTAAACCCTTTCCACTTTCACAACAGTCTTTGCAAAGCAGACAAAGGGAGGGAGAAGGAACTAAAGCCTTCCATTGCCTATCTTACTTCCTCCCACAAGCACTGCCCAGCGCAGCGCAGGAGCTCCCATCTGCATGATCCTCAGCAGCGACGTACAGCTCCCTGCCCCGATGGTGCTCACCTGATGATGCACTCCAGAATAACTCTCTTGGAACTGGTGGATAGTTACAACCTTTTTTGACGTATAGCCTATGTGTCCCTTTCAGAGCTCCTACTTTCAAATATACAGTCTCCTTACTCTAGAAATGTGACCAAATGCTTTCTTTCTCCCCTCATTGTTTGAGATCTACCCAGGCTCTGGAAGCTCACTTCATCACGGGATCCAGATGCTCTGTAGAACTTGCTGGTATTTCCATTCATTGTGCCAGATGCAAACTACATCATAGTGATTCTTTTTCCCTGACACATAAGTCAATGTTCACTGACTTCAGTAGTCAGATTGGTACAAAGAAGAGCAGAATATGACTTTGTCCTTGTTGCCAGATGAAAACAACAAGTCTCCAAGGCTTCTGCTGCTGCAAGGGTCTCACACAGCCCAAAGCCACCACTTCAGCTCTGCAGCCCCCTGGATTCCAATCCTCAAATGCAAAACCAGCAATGAAGGTCCAGGTTACAGCTTTCTTTATGACTTCTTTTCTGAATATGGCTTAGAATATGGGGACTGATTAAATGTAATTTTCATTATTCAGGCTGATTTCTTGAGTTCCCCACCAACAGCAGAGACTTGAGTGTAATGGCTAAGATCTCTGGCAGAGAATGATGCAAACCCAAACTCTCATTTCAGCTCATACCTGAGAACCAGATTAACTCAAGTCCATGTCTCAACATGGCTAACACAGCAGCCCTCATCTGTGTCTCAAGGAACATGGTACGTGTCTCGTACCCCCAGTCTCAAGAAAGGTTCGGTATGTCATTTCCTTGAAGGGTAGATGGGGACAAAGTGTGTATGTACCGGGTTTACTGTGATTGTGCAACAGCAGGAAATGTCACAGAGGCACTAGTATATTTCAAAATACATTATAAGCCACATAATAGACACAAATCTTTTTTCAGTTGCTTATACAAACTGAAACCACAAAGATATGCATCAAAACTTTAGTCTAAGTTTATATACCACTATGCTTATCCATAAGGCGTTACATTTCAAGTTCCGAAGAACGCCAGAGAATCCAGATAGACCTCACACCTTGATAGATGGGTTTGCTTGTGAAAACTTCACTTTGGAGCCAAGAGAGATACCCAGACATGTCCTGCATCCTAGGCTAATTGTATGAGACTATT
The DNA here is from genome assembly GCA_907165065.1 of Caprimulgus europaeus. The sequence continues at coordinate 35,693,755 of OU015523.1, read as the reverse complement.
ATTTATTCCATTCAGTAAGTGTGCATCTGGTAGTGATGATTGCAAAGCCTATAAGAAGGCTGATACTTCCTAGCAAGTGACATTTTTATGGTTAATAGAAACTGTCATAGAAACCACTTGGAGGGGGATATGTACAGGCTTGATTTTCGATTTAACAGTAAATCACTTCAGATTAGAATTAGATATCATGACAAAATCCTTCACCCTGTAAATTTCCAGAATGCATGTAGCAGTGGCTCCGGGAGAAACTATGATGAAACTAGAAGAAAAGTTTCTTATTTGGTTTTGACATCCAGTGTGCCCGAGATTGTGTCTTCTCCATAAATGATACCACATCACAAATGTGCCTGCTCTTTCATTTCTTGCTGTTGTATTAATAACAGGAAGTAGTCCCTCTTGTAGGCCACGACTCCTTGGGCAAGAGGCAGTTCAAAGATGGAAGAGAAAGATGGGCATCGTGCCAGAGACATCACAGGCAGCATCAGACCTACTGTGCTGCAAGACTCTGAGTCACACCGAGTCCCTGCAAATACAAACAAGCCACAAGCACCTAGTAGGGCTCCTACCATCAGCCTGTTGACATGAAGACGCAAGAGCTGATGTCATAGGTGTGGTGACAATGTCTCTACCTAAGTATTCTTATTTCTGGTTTGGGACAGCTGCAGACTTCAGTAGTGTTCATGCCACCAAGCTCCTGCCAAATGCCCTAGCAATCTCTAAGTAGTTTTGTGGTGACTGTAATAATCAAAGGACATACGTAAGACAAAGTCTGCGTATAGAGACAATATCTTTTGTAAGGCCAACTGTTTACAGATGTGAAAATTAGACAAGCTTGTGGGCAAGAAGTAGTTCTTCAGGACATTTTGAGGTGCTTCCAAAGAAAAAACAGTCAGCACAAATGACTAATGTTCTCCTGAATATTAGAGTTCAGCTTTGCCCTTCCAGCAAGGGATTGAGCCAGGGTCAGTTTTGCACCATTCACCTTTCAAAGGAGCCTGCTGCACCCCAGCAAGTGCTGGAGCACTCCTAGAGCCCTGGAGCAGTTGTGTCTCTGAGACATGGATCTCCATTCCTCCCCCCTGTTATGTGGGTGTTCCTGGACTGCCTGACATCGCCCTCCTGCCTGGCTGTAAGGTATTACTCCTTTCAGACCTCCTCTGTGCATGACATGGAGATAAGGCCTTCTTTCTTCCCAGCTTTGTCTTTTTCACAGAGCTGGAAAAGCTCCACAGGGCCACGGAGCAGCTCCTCAGGACAGTGTGCAGTGCTCAACAGGACCTCCATCTTCAGTCCATGCTTCTGCAATGATACTAGTAACATTCCATATCCAAGGCACAGGGTGACTTCACCAAGGAAATCCAAATTCTCCACAGTCAGGAGAAAGCCCCATAAGAAAATCAGGTATGAACCAATGGAAGATAGAAACCTCAGCCTGAAAATGTTTGGGATGGAGTGTAGCCATGGACACAGATTTTATTCCCATTTGCAAGGGTCCCAGTACCCTCTTCCCGTGTCGGAGGGATGTTCCCCGGCTGCTCTCTTTCAAATGGGCTCTGCTTCCAGCAGTGAGAACAAATAACCATTTCAACAGAAGTGACACTGCACTGTACAACATCTCTCTGCAGCCCTCGCCAAAGTACCAGTCACACGCTATTTACCACAAGCTGGAGAATTCACTAAATCTGGCCTATTTTGAGTCAAACGGGGAAAGTTCCAGCCCTCACGAGGACAACCCTGCCAGCTGCCCTCCCTCTTGCACAATAGGGAGAGGAAGGGGACATCCATCTCCAGTACCCAGGCTGAGAGCAGCCGTGGCAGCGCGCGCGAGGAGGCAGGTGGCTGGTGGGGAGCTACAATGGAAAGGCAATTGCACAGCATCTCTTACGGAGTACGGGCGCGTGTAAAAGGCTGCGAGCAGCCTCAGCCAATTAATTTCCTTTCAGTCAGATCTGGAAACGAAGCGAGTTGCATTCAGAGTGGGACGCTTGGTCTAGGGGGGAAAAAAAAAAAAAGAGAGAGAAAAAAATGATTCAGCAATCGGGAAATTCAGAGGAGGGGCAGGAGGAATGGGTCTGAAGAGATGAATCAGCATTGGCTTCAGGTGATGGAGGGAAGGAGGCATTTCTGCTCTGCTGATTTGTGCAGCCTGATTGAAGTCAGCCCGGGCACTGGCATTGCACTGGAATGGAAACTTCCTGATAGGCTGCGAACGCCACGATGGGGAAAAATCCAGCAGTCATGCAGACAACCTCTTTATTAAGTACATTTTGTGACCTCCCAGCTGATTGGACATTCTTTTACCGACTTATAGTAGATATTATAGCTGTTGGGAGGGGAGGGGGACTGTTGTGTGGGGGTTTTTATGCTTATGGTGACAGTGTGGGGGGTAGTGAATTTTAAGCAGGGCTGCATGAAATTCAATCACTTAATCTTAAATTACAGGCCACTGGCTGCCAAAGCAATTTTTGAGATGGAAATTCTTCTGATTCACAGATTCCTTTACCTCTTTTAAGGAACAAATGAGTAAACAAACTATGAAAATGTTATTTACTTTTTCAGAATTTGCTAGAAGGGAAAGATTACATTTTTTCTGTGGCATTTGGCAGTGCCTCCTTTCCCCTCTGTAGCAGGTAGCTAGGAGACTATGATTTCACGATGAACAGATATCTCTTCCAACATCTCTCTATTGTATAGCCAAGAGCTGAGCCTATTGTTCAAAATGTCGCAGGGATGTTAATTAAGGTATACCAGAGATTACAAAACCTATTCCAGTACCCTTGAAAATCCTAGAGGAAGCAACGGGCCAAAAATATTTTTAGAGGATATATCCAAGGGTTTGGTGATATTCTGAGAGTCCTTAGTCAGCCAAGTAAAACCTCTTGGGATTACCCAAGGATTACTCACACAAGTAATTGTTGCAGACTCAAACTCTTCTGTGCCCACTCTCTGGCAGTCAAGTTGGTGTAGGAAGAGCACTCTTCAAAAGAGGTAAATAGCAAGGCATGAGTGCTGGAGTGGGTACTAAGAGGAATTAGACCTTCAGAAAACCCAGACTGGGTCCCATGCCAGCACAAGACACCCACAATGAGTTGATGGTTTTGGAGGTACTGTCTCTCTCTCATTCTAGCTCTGGTTGCTCTTCAGTAGAAATTTCATACATGTGCAAATGACAGGCAGTTCAGACCTGAATCCTGCCTGCAACCCTCCTTCCCTCTGCACACAGCAGCCCTCTGAGGGAACAGCGGGGCTCACCATCGTGCAGAGCAACAGATTTTATTGGGAAGTATTGCTCTTACAGTGTCACCTCTTTTATGGTGTTCCCTGTGCCTCACTGTGAGGCTGAGTTAGGGGAGAGGAAGAACGAGCCTAGAGTGGTGGTGCTGACCTCAGATGGGGCTTCAAATCTCAGATCCTGGGGGCCTGAGCTCAACCTCAGTCTCATGGCACTTGCAGCCAGAGCTCTGCAGGGCCAAGTGCTGGACTATGACCAAGATTACAGGGACACAGCAGTAGGAAGAGGCACCTGCTCCTCTCTGGAGATTTATGCCTCTGGGACCAGCACACCTCCTGGCTTCACTTCATGGGGCTGCAATGAGGTTGACCAGAGCACCAAAGACTGCGGGGCACTCGGGTGCCCTGCTAATGGGGCTGCATAAAGTGCCACCGGACCTGGCAATATTTCACATCAGCATGTACAGAGGAGAAGAGAGAAGGTGCTAACCATCAGCATACTCGCTCTCTCACAGTGAGGCCCTGCAAACTGTTGAGTTTCTGACTTTCTGTTTTGAAAGAAAAAAACAAAACAGTGTTCTGAGGAATAAACATCACAAACTGAGTAATTATAGGAGATATTTATTAATTTATTTCCTAGATACATTAGACCTGTATGAGACAGTCATACATGGTCGTTGTAGTGTAAAATTATTTTCCCAAATAAATAATTACCAAGCAGGTAATCTTCTCTTAATAAATGGTATGTATGTGATCACACACTTCCCTAAATTTTACTTAACACAGAAAAAAGGCTGCAAAACAAACATGGTTTTCCTATTTCCTCCTCCCCTTTATTTTGTGAATCAGAACATCCATGCATTATTGAGGCCTGCTCAAAATGGAGCCACCTTTAAAGCAGACTCTCTGTATTGAGGATTATGTGTGGTTTATTGCTGAGAGATAGCTCAGAATCAGAGCTAAGCATTTACCCAGAAATCATTTGTAATTCCGGTTGCCCCTTTTTTTGGCTAATAACAGCTGTAAGGACAATTGGATCAGCGCCATGTACCTGTCAGCAGTGCCGAAATTCCCTGTACAGACCCGAATTGTGCACGACACGATTACCGAGGGAAGCTCAGTGCTGCACCTTATCTTTTTGTATAAATCCTCTTAATGTGGTTGCTGCTGGATCCCCCACACACCACTGAATCAGCATCTCCTGTCAGTTCACCGGAGGGGAGCTCTGCCTTCGGATGAACTGATTCAGCAGGGATGGGGACCACGGGAAAGAGGATCCGCACACGGGTGAATGGGGATGTGGATGCAGGAAAAACAAGAGGAGTGATGGAGGAAGGAAAGAGATGGAGGGAGAAGGAAAGGCTGCCCAGTGCCAGTCAGTTCCTACCCACACGGCTCCCAAGAGGGGCTTACTGTGTCCCCAGGGCACATGCCTTCCTCACAGGCAGCAGAAGCGCATCCTCCATCCTCCCTGCTCAGGGCGAAGGGGACAGGCTTCCCAACCAGGGCAGGGGGCCCTGCTCGCCCACCCACACCGAACATCCCCTCTCCACAAGCAGGCCACACACTGTTCCCACTGTTTGAAACACCAATCTTTCCCAAGCCATGAAAGAAGGATCACTAAAAACCTCCAGCTACTGCATCTCCCCACCGCAGCCGCAGGTTTTTTAAAAAAATCCCTGCCTGACTGAGAGAAGGGAGGAAAAAAAAAAAGTTCCTTGGGTTTTATCCATTTTGCATGCACATAAAAGATGAACTTCCCTTTGGAAACAAAACACACAGAGTTACGGTTTGAAAGGGGCCTCAATTTGGCTTCGACCGGGTGCAACTAATTGCAGTTGCGAGCACTGGCAGGTGTGAGCAGGCAGCTGAGGAGCCCTTCCCCCCGCCGCCAGCCCGGCCTGCCCGCCCGCCCTGCCCGCCCCGGGCCCAGAGCAGGTCCGGGCCTCGCTGGAGACACCGCCGGGAGACGTGGGGCATGGCACCACGGGCAAACGGGGTGTTTGCAGCATCCACTCAGCCACTTTATTTCTGAGAGGGGATATCCAATGTCAGCAGGGCAGGAGAAGGTTCTGGAAGGCCCCAGTACACTCTGGAAGGCCAGCAGGGCCAGAGACACTATGTCCTGCCTGGGAGAAGCCCTTGAGTCTCTCCAGACCCATCTGCATCCGTGCCCAGCCTGGGCCCTGGGTCCTGCCACGGGGAGAACACCACCACCATATCAGGAGGGAGAACTGCTGCCACAACGAAAGCATCAACCCCTCCGGTCTTTCCCTGATGCCACCCGTGTCACAGCCAGGGAGAGGCTGTCTATACCCTGTCTCGCGTGCTGGCCTCTGCTCTGGCTGCCCTGACCTCAGCCAAGGGGCTGATGTGCCCCGGCAGCCGCAGACCCCCAGCAGCGGGCAGGTTGGAGCTGGGGCACAGCCAGGGGTTTCATCAGGGACTGTGCAAGTCCTGGCTGGCGTTCCATCCATCACGGGCCCCCAGGCCAGCCAGCATGCCTCCCTCTGAGCTGCTACTGACAAGACTTTGCTGATGCTGGGCTGTTTGTTCTCTTAGGTCAAATGCCCTTGTGGACCTGACCACAGATGGCGGCAGTTCACCTGCCTGTTAACCAGTGGGCGAAGAGCCCTGCGTTGGTTCACTGCTGCTCCCCAGGATGACTTCACTCTGGACAGGGGCTGCTTCTTCCTCTGCTGATTTTTAGGGTGCTCCCTCCCCTGGCCCAATTCAGCACAGCCACTGCAAGAGGAAGACAAAGGACACTTTATCAGTATCTGTCCTGAAAGCTCATTTTGTCTGCAATGCTTTTAGCAGGGCAGACAATTACATTTGGCATCTTAATTCTTTCATTCTTTTTATGTCTTTTAAGAAGTAACTGAATCACCAAGATAATACACAGGCTTTCTCAAAGGGGGTCTATGATCCCATTGCCCACACCCTTCTCCTCCCACTCTTACCCATTTATCCCCTTACTTAGCAGCCCAGGGTATGAAATGAAGAGCATGAGCCAGTCTGGACAGGCGCTGCGGGTTTTCTGCACAGTGCCTAGGTACTCTGAGGGCCAGTGAATCACAGGGGTGCAGATTGCAAAGGCAGAGCGAGCCAGCTTAATTAGCTAGCCGGAGCTCCTGAATAACACACACAATGAAGGACATCTCTAAATTCATTCCTGAATGAACTAAAGCACATCTTTGGTGAGGGGGGGTGGAAATCTAATCCTGATTTAAAGTTGTTAGTGATAGTCCCCACAGTCCTTGGTAATTAGTTCCACTGGTTAATTACCCTCACTGTTAAACATCTGCACCTTATTTGTAGTCAAAATTTGTCTGCCTTCCAACTTCCAATTGGATCATATTATAGTTGCGTCAGCTAGATGGAAAAGCCTTCTATTATCACATTTCTGTTCCCCATGTCAGTACTTAGAGACTGTGATCAAGTCATCCTCTCAACTTTGTCTTCGTTAAGCTAGACAGATGGAGTGTCTTCTCCAGTCTGTCACTTCAAGCCACGTTTTCTAGTACTTAGTCATTTTGTGCTGTGGCCTTTCGTGGGTTCGTCCTCACCTCATCCACAACATTCTTGAACTGTTAGGCACACTAATCTTTTTCAGGTCAATCCTCTCTAGATCTGGAATCTCCTGCAATCCTGGAACTGTGGTCTGTACTCTGTTTCTAGATGTAAGTCCTAGTGTTTGACTACAAAGAAAGATAAATTTTGGGGTTTGCACCCATCTCATTAAGTGATCCAGACCATACCACCTTGGTGATCGATCTGTTTCACTCTTCAGATGGCGTTCCCACTTTTAAGGAATTTTCCTCATACACAGTGGGGCTGGACTTGCAGCCTTCCCTTGCCTTCTCTGAACTTTCCCATTGCAGCACTTTGGAAGGACTGAGGCAGGAGACGGGAACTGGTGTGAGGATAGAAGGGTCTAGCACTCAGCTTTTGCCTCTGCTGAAAGCAGAGGCCTAATCTTTGCCATTGCAGTCCATAATGCTAGCTGGTTTATTTTAATAAATAAATTTTATTAAATAAGTTACCCTTAGGGGTGCAGTAGGTTCTGGATTCACCTCACCACAGTGTATGGCAGAGATACTCTGCCTAGCTTTAAATGAACTGGTTACCAAAAGCACCACTGCATCGCAAAACCTAGCCAGAGCACATGGTGCTGTCTCTCACTGGATCAGCCCAGGTAGAGGTGGATGAGATTTCTTCTCAAACAATGCTCACTGAGAATCCATCTCCTGTGGATTCTCAGAGAGCAGTAAGCATGGTGCTTATGGCACGAAAAATGCTTCAAGGAGGGACACCAAAAAAAAAAAATAAAGACCATTGGTTTTCCCCTAAGGGAGATATGGAGCAGCTTTTCTTGTGCCCACAGGCAGCACAGAGCTGGGGCTGTGGTTCCACAGCACAGCACACTTTTTTTTGTATAACCATACCCACGACACAGGAACACACACGGTTCTGCAGCACAGAAAACTGGGGCGGTGCAGGCAGTCCGTGGGCATCTGTGCCTGGTTCCTGGCTCAGGGAGCATGACTGTGATGTGATTTCCTGTGATTCCCAGAGGCTGTATGCTGAATCCTGGATTTGCACTGCCAGTGAACCCCCACACAGTGGGGTCAAGGTTGCCAGTCCCCTCCAGAATCTGAAAGTTAATACGGTACCAGCTCTTCCTTATCTCCCTTCCAATGTTAAATTGCCCCAAAACTAGCTAAAGCTTTGCTTGCCCACAGCAGTGACTTTTGTCGGTGGTCACACGGATGTTGCAGGATGGCAGAAGAGAAGTGGTGGGCAGAAGTGTTTCTGTGGCAATTGTCCACCATGTGAAAGTGCCTGAGGACACCAGTGAAGGGTCAGTTACAAGAGCACATCCAGACACTGTGCACACTGCCACTTTCTGATCGTCTTGGTCCTGGGTTGGGGAAACAGCCATTTTGTAGCTGGGGGTGACCTGTGTTTTGGGTATTGCACATGGAGCCTAAATTGTGCTGAGCAAAGCTTTGGGACTATTTAAATGAATGGGAGTTTTGCCAGTGACTTCAATGGGTCTATGATTTCACCACGACATCTGTCGCACATTAGCTACATCAGTATTGATGTAACAGGCTGAAAACCAAGACATGGCCTTCGCCAGTTTAGAGTCAGCGGAGGAGTGCTGATACCAGTCTTTGGAGGGCAGCCAGACCCAGATACAGTACTTTCATTTTTGGTATAACTGCAGTCAGGCCTGGGGGTTGTGGAGCTTCCATTATCCTTGTAAAAATGGTCCGTCCTGATCAAAATAGTTATGCAAAATCATTTGGGAGTGAGACTTGGTTTTCATGTCACTGTGACTGGGTTGTACTGCCTAATACACAAGTGCACCCTAACATTCATTTTACTAACATTTACAAAGCACTCCCAACAAAATAAAAGTACTACATTGTTTCACTACCACATAGACTAAAACGTTATTTTTATACCATGAATTATTATTTTCATATCATAAAATAATGTTTAGAAAAGCAATGTAAATAATTTATTATAGAGATCTAAGTAAAATTAACCACACACAAAAATCTAGACTAGTCTCTGCACAACTCTAATAAATACCCCAAATATCTGGACTTAGTGGCAGAAGCCTGGTAAACATTTCAGTTTTGAAACAGAAAAAAAAAAAAAAAAGCCTTGGCTTGAAAATAGCTTCTCCTTTCTGCGATTTTTTTTCTCACAGTCCAAATAACAGAGTGAAAAAGAACCCAATACAATTCCCATAGGTCTCATTAATGAACCTGCGAAGGGAATGTGTTGGAATAGCTGAGGGCTCTCACTCCATTTAAAATGTGTAACAAACCCAAAAATTACTTATCTTTACTGTTTCAAGGATATACAAAGTTTGTGTTCAGAACTGTGCAGCTGGAGATTTCTGGCACAGACAATATGCTAAATCTTCCGGGCTTCCCACTGTGGCCCTTGCCAAGCTCTTGATGCAAAGCCAGAGCCAGGACCTGGCTGCCCGCAGAAGGTGGGGTTCCTCCTCTGCGATTAGCCCCGTTCCTTCCAGCAAGACCGCTCAGAGCCAGGCCGTGTTCAGAGGCTGCTGGTGCCAGCTGCCCAGGGGGCTGAGCTTCCCGGCTACTCTGTGCTTCTTAATTGTGCATCCTCCACCCTGGGCTTGCTTCTCTGAAGAATATTGACGAAGGTTTCCACGTCCCTGCTTAGTTTAGACACAGGGCCAAGAGCAGAGTGGTGTGATGCACTGGTTACTCTGTCTCAGCAACTGGCAGCTGGGCCTGAAGCACACCTTGGTGTTCCCCTCACTGTGGAGGGAGTGGAAAGCTGTTGCCAGACACAGCAGTGTTGCTCAGTGCTTGGGGAACCACAGCCATTCACTCCCTGGTGTGTGAATTCAAGATCCAGTTAATCCACCCGCATGAGCCTCACCTTTCCTTGCAGCACTGTGAAAAGGTGCAGCCTAAGCTACAGCCCTGGTCTCCAAGCTATTGCATTCTTCTGTCTGTATCAATTTGGCTCGTACGTCCTATGAAACACCAACATGGCTGATCCAAAATGAGTTATCTGGGTTGGGGATCCTGGCTCAGCGCAGCACAAATAGAGGGCCAGATGCGAACCTTTACTTTGGGATCCTGCCATCTCAAATATACATGAGTGGAGCTAATTTTGTTCCAAAGAAAATGAAAATTGTCTGGTTTTTTCCTCCCATGTCCTTCGCATAGTCTGTTTTTGTTTTCTGAGACTGGGGTTACTCAGGCTTTTCTCTAGGTCTTAGGAAGACTGAATTGCTAGGTCCCTGCTGCTCCATCAAATCCAGTCCCCTGCTCTTGCAGGCAATCACATCTTATAACACCATTCATAAACCGATCAAGTGCTGTCTAAAAACTAGTTACATATATATATATTTTTTGTTCCCACTGCTCATACTGAAAAAATGCTCTAGAACCTCCCATTTCAGTCATGCTTTTTTGCTCAGCATGATGGCAATTCCAAATAAGGGAAGGCAGTCTAAAAGGAATAAATAATATTGTGTGGGGAAGAAAAGCAACTAACCCACACATTATCATTAAACAACAGGACGTGACAGGCAGTGTAATGTTTCTGGTTTTGTTGTGAGTCAGGAAGATGAAGGTCATGTGATATCAGCTCTCTCTGCAGCACAATAAACCTTATTAACATTATAAGATAAAAATAAATATTCAACAATTAAGGGGAAAAAGGGTCACACGTTTGCATCTGCTGGGGATTATTGACAGCAATCTGACATTACCGTCAGCTAAACCCACCACTCTATTTTGTCCAGAGTTTCTAAAGCCATTATATAATGATCAGTCTAATAAAGTCTAGATTAGAGGCATTTCTCTTGTGTACAAAGAGATTGGCTTTTGGGTTGCCTTGTGGAAAAGCAACATTATTCTTAGGGAGAGAAAGGGTTAGTTGTCTCTAACAGCAATCCTGTTTAAAAATGTAAACTGTCTGAGGCCATTTCAGACCTCCGGCAATACTTTATGCTAACAGGTTTATGTCTGAATTAACAAAGTTCTCTAACCACTTAGTCTGTTAAAATGCAGTTATTTTTTTCCCCTTGCTAGGAAAGCATGTGCCAACCTAAATTTGGATTGTATTTATTACCATTTGCAATCACCTGGTGGCAGAGGCCACGTGAATCCCGTGAGTTTATCTGATTTGAGTCTGGAGCATTCAGATGTACCTTTCAACTTGTTTCTTCATGCTGTGCATGTCTAGAGTGTTATGCAGTAATACCATAAGCCCCTACAAGTGCACAGAGTGATAGGAAGGAGCAGGGTAAGATACTGTCCCTTGGGTACCACATAGCTTGGAGGAAGGTGCTGAATTTGAATTACCCGATGTCCACTGACACAGCATCAGGACGCAAGCTTCCTTTCTTTTCTTCTTTTTTCCCTTAAAAAGGATGGGAGGAGAGTGCAGGGGGCGGGGTCACTTAACTAAAAGATGCCATCAAGCCCGATATCACTGAGGTATGACTCTTCTCACACACCATTTTACAGCGTGCATGAAGATTAGCAACACTGCATCAGCACCTACCAGCTACTGCCTGCCACAGGACTTCTGCTGCTCCAAGGCCTGAGGCCACAGAGTGAGGGGTGAAGGACCTCAAGCCAGCTTCAGCCATGCTGGCTCAGGACCACGGTGGGTGGGTGGCCCTGTACCTGGGCTACAGGTGCTGCTGTGGGGTCCTCAAAGGCAGGAGCCACTAGCAGACACAGAGCACTGCACTGAGGCAGCTGCATCGCTTCCTCAAACCAAGCCGGTCTAGCACAGTGCTTCACTTCATGTCATGCGAGCATTTCTCTATTGTTCATTCCCAGCTAATTAAAATCTTCTGAAACTTTGGTCAGCTGTAACATACATCCTATTTTTACTGATTTTTTTGTAAAACTCGTGGCTGATTTCAACCCTGGGGGGACTGTCTGCAAAATCGCATTAATACTTTTCAAAAACTTTGCCTATAAACACTTTTCCTGCCCGAGAGGAAATAGCAGGTTTGTGTGGCTACCAGAGGTCAGACTCAACTACTCTTTAAAGCTGGTTTGCATAGGCAGATTTACAAAGCATATTAAAGAGAAGCTAAACCCCATTTGCATTATCACCTTTTTCAAAGAAATTGTGTTTAGCTCCAGATCATTAGAGAGATGATAAGATATTTTTCCTCTTGTCAGCTCAAGCCAGGCCTGAGATTTGCACCACAGGTTTTGGGTGAAAAGCCACTAACGGAAGACTTGGGTCCTGAAAGCAGCTTGCTCAGCTGCAACAGGGGCCTGTCTGCAAGAAGAGGCTGGCTGGCCCTTGCAGCTGGTGCAGGAAGCCAGTTTGGCTGGCAGAGGCTTCCAGATAAAAACATATCCTCCCCTGTTCCAGGCATCTGGTGAAACACAATCCCAGTCACATTTTCTCCAAAGGCTCTGTCTGCACTCAGAACATTTCACAGATTGTGTTCCTGACCATGGCGAGCACAGTGACGGTCCCAGCGATGCTCTGAGCCCTGCAGCAGAGCCCCAGACACCCAAGATTCTCGGTCGCTCGCTCAGTGGTAGCTGGCTGCACCCAGCACCACGTATCATCCAAGGCCAGATGGGGTTGCCTGACTTTGGTCACCCGTGGCTGTGAGCATCAGGCGTTGTTTTAAGCTCTTCATCAACCAGATGGGGAGACAGGCAGGGCAGGGGTTCCACCATTTAGAACAACCACTGTACCTGCAGCTTCTCCACCTTATGGTTCCTGCTTTCAGTAAGATGAATGCTACTGGGTAGGCAGGGAATAGAATAAAAGCAAATTTTGTCAAATTTTGCAGAGTAGCCCTGGTCCGTATAAGCTTTGGGCTACGTACATGAGCAATGAAGTGACTACCTGTCCACCTTTATGTGAGCCATTTCTGTGTATCTGCCCACAGATACCTCGCTATTACTGTTTTTAAGAGCTGTGGCACTGGTTTCCAAGAGTAATCCTCCAGAACAGGGGAACAACAAGAAAGATATCCAGGTAGGGGCACAAATCCTGCCCAGTCTTAAATGCATAATGTATATCTGTAGGCTTCTATATCATAGGGAAGTTGAGAGATAGACATGTGGAAGCATATGGACCTTAGTTTGGGTCATTAGCAAATGCTGGGTATGTCTTTTAAACCGTAGTAGAATATGATGTGGCATGAAATACCTAATTACATACTCTGCTTAATTTTACTTTCTGCCTCCTATGTACATGCACACATGTAGTGTAAGTTTCAGAGTTTGCCACCATGCAAAATTCATGAGGACTCTATGGCAATAGTCTAGCATACTGTGGATGAGGGCCTGGGGTCACCAGGCTGAGCACTGCTCTCTCCACGTGGCAGCACGGAGAGCTAAAAGAACGAGCTGGAATCCAACTGTGCTGCTGTCATGTGCTGTATGGGTGACTTTTTGATTGCTTTTGATTCCATCCCTTATGGAAGGAGATAACATTTGTTTTCTTTTCCTTGGAGGAAGGCTACATATTTGCCTTGATATTTCTAAAGAATTAAGTCCTCCTTCGTGTCCCAGTTAGCTTTTAGTGCATTTAGACTGTGCCTGTGTAGCACTTTCTATAGTGCTTTTAAATCCAGGAACAGATATAGGTTGAGCTTGTGTCTGGAGACCGGACATGCCCAGAGATTCTTCTACACAACCCTAACAGGTTTCTCTCTCCTTTGCCTGACACAGTGCAGCTCCTGTGCTAGATACTAGCCACCAGCAATTAGTACTAGGGTCTCAAGGGGCTTCAAAGGGGGGAAGGAAGGGGTGTACTTACAGGGCAAAAGCTGCTCTTTTTTTCTTTATGTAAAATTCATTTCGGACTTAAGCATTCAAGTGTGCCGTTTCTTCCTTTGCTGTATGCCAGGGAGCTCTCCTAGTCAGTGGAAAAGGCATCTGCCCCTCCTACCCTTCCAATAGTTGCTCTCAACCTGAGCTGCCCTGCTTCAGAAGGACACATTCATTTAATTTCAGATCAGCAATGTTTTGCTGTTATCCAGTTGCCTTGAAACTACTCTCTTACATCAGGTGAAAGTAAAATGCAAATGAAAGTATTTATTTACAACTCCCAAAACAGACCACACAGTTTAAAATGATGCATGCATAGAAATGTTGAAGTCTTTCCATAGCCATTCTGGTAGGTCTAGAGAGATTCAAAGCTTCCCATCAAAATATATTCACTTCTTTTCCTCCAAAAGCTTAATTACCCTTAAATGTTTCAAAAGGTAGTCTCACTGCTCTTCCAGCGAAAACGAGCACACTCACTCAGAGATGCAAATGTCAATGCACTAGACCAATGTGTCGTATCCTGTTCTTGACTTGACTAAATAGCAACTCCTTCACTCAGTGAGGGATAAATCCTCCCTCCCCCCCTCAAAAAAAAAGCAGTGTGACTCATCTTCACTGCAAGTGTGTTTGTCTGTTAAATGCTGTATTTTATTTCACACCAAACCTTAGCCAACACACTTACTACAAGCATCTGCTAGGGACAAACATGGGTAGTTCATTAATCACTCTTGATTGAGACCAGACACTGCAGTCATTGACTAGTGCACGTGACAAAGGGTTGTAGAGGTTCCACCTTCACATCTTAACTTTTCAGGGCTACAGGAACAGTCTTATTTCCTACTTGCTTCAGACTCAGACCCCTCGGTTCCTGCCTGCCTCCCAGTCCCTGCCAGCAGGAAAAGACAGAGCAAGTGATTAGTGCATGGGAAAGCTGGCCTGAGAGACTGTTGTCTGTTTGCAGCACAGGTGCTACTGGCTACTAAGGAGGTAGCCAAGGCATGTAGCAAAGCAAAATAGAGGATAGTAATATGTACTGAAAGGGCTGGTGCTCATTCCTCAGGCTTCCTTCAAGCAGCCTCTTCTAGCTAAGACTGCGTCTTCTTGCTTCGTGGGGATCTGTGAGCTGTGAACACCATTGCTACCAGCATCTCCTCTATTTGGGAAAGTTAATTGTGGGAGTTTTTATTTGCCTTCCAAGAAGCGGGTACTCCCAAGCCCTCTCTTAGAGGGATGATTAAATTATTTTTATGCAAAGAAGGGAAAACACCTGGTATTATTAAACGGAGTGCTCTCAAATGTGATGTTTAGGAGGGAGCATGGCAGAAGAGGGCCTGGACAAAGTTATTTGGTCACCTTGACAAATGTTTGCAACTGGCTGACCTTTGTCCTTTAGAGATTCACTCTATTCACTCTACCCCCTTTCTCTAGACCTATGTTGGGCATGAAAGTACTCCAGCTGCTAATCCCCTCCCCAGCACGCTGAAAGCGTCTCCCCACGTTTTCTTCCCCTCGATCACAAACTTCCTCCCTGTGAAGGCACGTATCCTAATCTGACCATCCACCAACCCCTCTCCTTTCATTCCGCCTACAACTGCTAGTTGCAAGCATCATAGGGGTACCTTGCCAGATCCCCTCACAATTCATTCTGGCTTTCAAGAAGCACAGCCTTTTTTTAAAGCCGCTCTGAAGTCAGCAGCTGTGTCCCTGGCATAGGCAAGGGTACCTGCCAGGGCAAGGCTGTCTAGCCAACATGCATAAAATTGCCAAAGACTCTCCAAACCTCTCATCAGAGGCAAATTAATTTGCTGTATTCTTCTCCAAGGTCATTTTTAAAATTGCCTACTGGAGGGAGACATTGCTAGCAAGTTACTCTCATCTCCTGCCGGAACCAAGGATCTGTGTTTTCATTTAGCAGTTCCCCACTCTCCCTGTAGAAATTACATCCCTTTATGTGAGGCTACAATGCTCAGCTTTCTCAAGCCCACATCAGCCAAGCTTATGAGGCCTGAGTAGATTCCCTGTGGAATCAAGGAGGGCTG
Organism: Caprimulgus europaeus; assembly: GCA_907165065.1. The sequence goes on along the minus strand of OU015523.1, from coordinate 35,678,160 downwards.
CATGCAGATGCAGGAGTTCCTCTGTGTGCAACACAGTTCAGGCTCAGCGTTCCTGTGTCTTCCCCAGTCAGACAGATGAAACAAGGACCATCTATGAGCCGCCTACATAAAAGCTGTTTTGAAAGAGAACTACTTGATTTGAAATGATGAGGTGGCATCAGATAGCACGGACATGTACTCCTGAATGATTTCTCAATGGAAGATACACCTTCATCAGGACCATCAGCCTCATGACACAATACGATTAACTCACTCTGTTGTCCTGAATCTCTTCACTCTTAGTCTGGTCCTCCAACTGTGTTCCCTCAGTGACTACAGCAGATCTCCTTGGTTTGTACCAGGAGGAGAAAGACACACAGACAGCATTTTCAAAAAGACAGGAATAGCATTTCTAGCAAAATGTAGCCCAACATGATCTTGATCCCACAGGCACAACTGTAAGGGAGCCCTCTTTATGAGTTTGTGGCGCTCCTCATACCACAGCTTCCTTCTTTACCTAAGGCCGTGAGGGAATTATGTTGTTAAAAGCTAAATATTACATTTCTTGGTGCTACCTCTGGCTACCTCTGGCCTCTCTGTGAAGGAAGGCCAGTGGGTTGACCACTGAGTAAGAGGATGAGAGCCATTTTAGCAAGCCACGGTCAATTTTTCCATCTCCTGGTGTAGTGCAGTGTTTGTAGTGGAGTTTGATCCTCTCTGTGCACTGAATTCCATGCCTATGATCTCTTTGCTTTTCTTTTATGCCTCTGTCATAGTTAGCCAAATATCAACAGATAGAACAGAAGTGAGTAATTCCCCTGTGCATGTGCTTCAGGAAGAGTCTAATCCCTGCTCTAGCCAGTAAAAGCTTTTAGGAAAAAACACCTAACAACAGAAAAAAAGCACCAAATCTTAGCATGAGAAGAAAGCTGAGACAAAATTCCCCATAACAGACCATCTACTGCTCAAACCCACTGTTCCTTAGACAGGAAACCTCTCAGAAGACCTCTGCTGATTCTGGCTCTTTGAGGCTCCATAGATGTACGTATATGCGTGTGAAGCAGCGAGGGAGGAGAGGTATGTCACAGTGTTGCTCTCTCTCTACTAACGGTTGCAGACAGACCTGACACCCAGAGCATGAGATAGCATCGCGCCCGATTTACATCAAAGCTGCTGCTGCCTCTTCTTTGCAAAGAAAAAAAAAGCCAGAATCCATTTCAGTTGCTTAATTCTCAGCTGTAGGTATAGCAGAAGCAGCATTCGAACCAAGGATAATCATGTCCACACAGCAGCTGTAGAGTGATCTATAGCTACTTATTGTTCAAAATGACCCTCTGCTTTATGATCTCCTGTTACTCACAGGGCTTTCTGTCCTATTGCTGGTAGCAGGTGTATTTACAGGCTTCCACACCTTCCTTCTATATTTTGACCATGTTACTGCACAATTCCTAAACCTCCCTGAGATGCTTAAGCACTAACAAAGCCCTAGTCAGGTCTTCACCTAGAAGACAGGGAACAATCCCACATCTGCTTATGTTACAGAAGTGATGCTACTTCACCAGCACTAAGCCTCAAGCAGAAGAAGGGTGCAGGACCACTGCACTGTAGGCTCTTCCCCTCACGTGTGACATCTCTGAGCTCATACTAAGTTAAGCTGTACGTTCCTGTGCCTTCACTGTTGTTGTAACATTGGCACTAATTTTTCTAGGCCATAAAGGGAGAGTACACCTTTATCCTTTTCAGAAAAGTAGGCTCTCTTGGTTCATTTCCATAAAGCCCAATGCATTATGCATTATCTCATTCAGAGGTAAATAGTGGATATACACATGGATGAAAGATTAAATCCTGGAAATTCTAAACAATTGGCAGGAGGCATAACCATGGCAAATTGATTCTGTTCCCCCTCTGCAAAAAATAAATGAAAGAATATTTGTGCATCTTTAAATTACGTGTAAGATTTAAAGACATTTGGGGGTTGGTTTCTTTGATTATTTTTTTTTAAATGGAAGTACATAGTGATTATTGGAAAGTTCCTTAAGTTCAAAAGATTATTTTAAAACAAAACCTCTGACAGCCTTGCTTATTGCTTGTCTACAGTATTACAGGCCTAAGTACCTGAATAACAATGCCAATATCTATCACAGAAACAATGTGCAGAGGCAAACAAAGGTGTACGGAGCTCCATGCAGAAAATAAAAAAATCCTTAAAGAAAATTGTATTGCCCCAAAGAAAAAGGTTAATTTAAATATGTAGGTGGTCATGCTTGATTGGTTGGTTTTATGTCAACCCTGACCCTGCAGTAACCCCAGTCTTGGTGATCAAAGGGATGAAGCTACAGGCTCCAGGGCTGAGTTTGCAGTCTGTACAACGTCACCATATCTCTTTGTATTGCCTCTCATAGATCTGCAGTTTGCCATTTGAGGGTATCAGTGAGCACACTTGCTGTCCTTACTGACCCTCATTTGGGCTCAAAGGGGTTTAAGGAGTTGATGTACAGGTGGATTGCAGAAGTCTGTGTTTTCTGTCCTGTGTCCCAGCCTGGCAGTGGGAAAAACAGGTAGTGACAACACCATCCACAGAGAAGGTAAGGGGCTTTTAGCACACCAGGTATAATTACTGCTGTACCTGCACAGGTGTGATGCCAGGTTGACCAAGGAGACAGTTTCAGCCAATCTCTGATCTTTCTGTACACAGAAAGTTTAGTGCAACCAGTGCACAGCACTAAGAGCAGGCACAAAAAGCCTTGCTGCTGCTGCTGCCCATATTGGCCAGTACTGTAGCAATTCTATTTTATAGCCACTGGGGCCAGACCAACCTCTTTTTTTCTGTCTCTGTTCACTCATTATTCCACCTGATGATCATAGGAGTATGTGAGCATGCATAGGCATACAGGTGTATATAGGAGCTCATGTTGGCTGGAGCAAGGTGAGGAGGGTACCTGTTGGAACAAACATGCAGCCTCCATGATAGCCTTTAGATCTATTACCTTTGCTAAGGTTCACCTTGCTTTCCCACAGACAGATGTGTGCTCCTGTGCAGTGACCTGGCCATCTGCAGTCTAATTCACTCCACATCTCACCTGATGGAGTCCCTCCCTTCTTTAAAATAAGGGACCCATGAAGCAGTGTGCCATTTAGAACAAGTTCTAGGTGATGTATTGGAGGAGCTTATATTCTCATGGTCATACTAGATGAGCTTGTTATGTAGGCTAAGACCAATAGAAACTGTCCCATCCTCTCCCCCACTTCCAGCCACACATTTTCTTTGCTCCTTCATGCTGGTAGTAGAATCTGGGTGGCCTAACAAGAAGCTAGAACAGGGAACTCACCTGCCTGAAAAATAAATATTTTTTTCTAAGACATAACCCACTTCCACACAACCACTGATGCTTATTCTCCCCCGTGGTCTCCCATGCTGTCCCATCTCACCTGTGCCCTTTTCTTCTGTGTATCACACCTCAGTGACAGTGTTGATACGTTCGACAACCAGCCATGGCCCTGGACATCTCCAGACAGTCCATTCAGTGATGCTACCCTGGAAGGAATACTCAGGCCCTGTCCAGATGGGGGGCAATCAAACACACATCACTATAAGGCTACTGGTAATAAAGCATTACCTCTGCTGAGGGTGGATTCATGGTCTAGCTGTAGCCCAAGGCCTTTGGAAGTGCTTGAAGAGAACATATAGTTCCTCTATGCCCATTTAACCATGCAGGAAACTCACCAGCTGCATGACCTGATGCTGCAGGATTTGAGTAACATCTCTGCTGCTTCATCCCACCTCTGTAAAGCAGACAATGAACACAAACTCACAACCTCAGTTTTCCCTCTTTCCAAGGTTACCAGTCTATGCTCCACAGCCCTGAGCTCCGAGCACGAAGGAGGAGTGTGTCCGCAATTGCATTCTTTAAGAACCAGAGGGGAAGTGCAGGGTGGAGTAACAGCCACCAGCTGACACTTGAGCCATCACAGGCACACTTGCTCATGACAAGGCTGCTGTCTGATCAGGATGCTGTCTGCTCCTTGAAAGTTCCCTTGTTTACTTATTCCCAGGCCCATCCTCAGCCCCACATACGTGCACACGCACACACATGGGCACACGCACACGCATGGGCACACACACACGCATGGGCACATGCAGACACACACGGTGACCTGCTCTTCTCTTGAGAGAAGACTGGAAACACAGGCTGCTAGGGAAACAACTCATAGTTGTTTAACATTTGGTTTTGTTTTCACAGGTGGGTTTTCTGTGGTAGCAGAGCATCTCACTACTCAGGTTTTTACTTCTGTTGGTTCTTATTGTCCATGCTGGGCATGGCCACCAGTAGACACTGTTCTGAGTTCAGTAAAAAAGGTCAGAGAACTAAAGAACCTTTTTTCCTCTGCTTTCTTTTTCAGTCTTACAGTTGCTAGCAAGGCCTCATACAGCCCCCTCTTTGAACTCTTACAAACACAGAGTTTGAACGTTTTCAGTCCTTGAGTACCTAAATATAACCAGGACATTGGTCACATTTCAGCAAATAAAGTGGGTCTGTTCCTCACACATTTTCCTGAACACCCCTGCAGTTGTGTCAGGACTCAAAGCAGTCCCACCAGTGTTCATGTTTGATCTGCCATTCCCAGAGGATTTCATTACTCCCTCAGAATGGTTTTTTCCTACCAAGATTTCACATTGTCAGGTAAGTTCCTCCATTGCCTGTGACCATTAGAGCCTTCCTGTCCCACAGCTATTGGTTATAAAGTGGCAGGGAGGTGGGGTCTGTCTGGTTGTTTTATTGTCACTATGTTCAGGGAGAATTTTTTTTTTTTTAGTCAGTATTCTTCTCATTGAAAAATGCTTTTTCCATTGTCCTGAAATGATAGTCAAATTTAGTGTGGACTTACCAAATTGCTTTCCTGGAAAAAAATGTCAGGATTATATTCACAAAGCTGAGAGGAAGACAGCCACTTTTTATTCACTCATAAAGGATGTGGGAGTCCTGGGTTTAATTTCCTCCTCTGCCTGAGGGAACTTCAACCAGCATCACTTATCTCCCAGGAGAATACCATAAGGTTGTGCTGTGCTGCATACTAAGGTGAGTCGCTCTTACTCCTCACCATTGGTGTGTCCTGGTCTGCACAGAAAGTCTTTCTAGACCCTCAGCTGAGACTCTCGCATGGAAATGGTTCACCCAGCTTCCTCAGTCACTGCTAATGAGTATTGGACTATTAAGGAACATGAAAGCGCTGTCGACAGAGTGCTTCCACCAGGATCCCCCTGCTCTCTCCTGGCTGTGACTCTCTCCTGGGAAATCAGAAGGGCAGACACAGCAGCAGAAGAGGGCATTACATATCCTGCACAAGCACTACATCAGACAAACCCATATACTAAAGCTCACGAGGTAAAAAAATATGACTCAGTCTGCTAAAGAAAATTACTTGTATAGTCAGCACAAGTTAAAGATAGGAAGACCAAATTAGTTCAAACAGAAAGTCATTTTGATACCACCCAAAGGCTGTGCTGAGGTCAGGGCTGATATACAAGATGAATGCCAAAATCAATGGACCAAAACTGGTGTGCCAGGAGCTAAACCCAACTGGCGGCTGCTGGAATGTTCATCACCCTCTAGGGACATCCTTCTTGATAATGACGATAGGATAGGTGGATAGAAAGTAGAAATACAAACAGCTGTTGTTGCCAACTTTGGGACCCACTGTAACACTTTTGGCACTTAGTTACCTGATCTGATCAGACCTTCTGGACAGTTTCTGACCAGGAGACACAGATGTCATTGCTAACTCCACCAATTTCAACAGAGTCCTGGAAACCCACTTGGAAGATGAGATTTGGGGTCCTGATGCCACCCCTCTCTTAGTTGCTTTGTCTTTTCCTCACATGCTCCTCTCCTTGTTCTTTCTCCTTCACCTTCTGCTTAATCAAACTGGCCTAGACAAGAGGGGTTCAGGTTGTGCCACACAGCTGTGAACTGCAATTAGGGAGACACCTAAAGCAATGTCTGAAAGAGGGAAACACTGGTACAAATTTCGTAGATCTCAGAGGGGCTAAGGCCATGTGTTGTATTTATCTTCTTCTAGCAGTGAGGCTGCAAGTAAAAGTCAACACCAGAAAAGGAAGTCATATTTTTTGTCTTGGCTGTCCTTTTCTTTCCCCTTGCACATAGGTGTGTCTTCAAGTGAGCAGAGCGGAGTTCAAAAATGAGTAGTAACACCAGATCCAGTCTATCTTGGTGAGTGTCTCTCTTTCCCCAAGAACAGCTACTACTGCTGTGAACTTAAATAAAGGGAGGGAAGCATTGCTATAAAAACTGCCAACAGCTAAGGGAAGAGAAATAATGGACACTCTGAAAAAGGAGGGTCTTGCTTAATACTTTATTTTTCAAGTGCTTAAACTATTTTTCCTCCTTTTTGTGTATCTTTAATTAAAGGTTAAAAGACTACTACCAGTGATTGTTTGCCATGGTAACCAAGTAGGCTGAGGTCCCTGAATTCAAAACACCAAACCTTTTTAAGTGTTCAGTGTTGCACAGTGTCAGGGTCATGTTAGCATCTTCGACTCACTGAGCCTACTTCTTCCCCGGAAATGAACATGGCTGTGCCCTAGTAGCCAGGCCACTAGACTGGAGGGGGACAGCCCTCTTACCTGCACATTCCCCCTTTGAAGCTAACCCTGTCCTCTCACTCCTCCTTTGGGTGGTTGAAGGTTTCATTTTGAATTAAATGCAATTTTCATTATGAAACAAAGCTATTTCTTTGCAGTTTGTCAGCAAGATAAACAAAACCCAACCTTACTCCTCTGTTCTTCCAGAGGTGATATTTTCTTCTTTCCTGCTGAACCAAACTGCACTTATTCATACTTTGCTGCTATTTAAGAGTAGGGGCCAGCTGTGCACCATTCAGGGTCACCACCAGGACTTCAGTGCCAGAATACACATCATAGTATTTTCTAGTGAAGTGGAATGACTGGCAAAGTCATTTTTGCAATGTGTGCTGTCTGTATCAATGCATGTGTGTGTATTTATTACATTAGTCACCTCAGCTACTAGAATGACTTGCAATTAAGATTGCAGTAGTACCTGAAATGTCACATTGCTTGTCTCTGTTCTGAAAGGGGCACTGTCTAACCGGAGAAGGCAAAGAAAGACATATGAGGGCATGACCAGACTTACCCTTATAACCATGTTAGAGTGGCTAAAAATGCTGCCGCACCTAGTAGAGAAATATCTTTTAGCTGAGACAGAGTCACTGGTCAAGTACAAGCTCTCAATCTGTTGTCCTGCAAAGATGAGTTTCAGACCTGGAAGAAACTAACCCATTTCATTTTGCATTTACAATAGACCAGGAGTACATGTCCATATAGTTCTCACATCTTTCCTGTGAGACAGCCACCGTGGCACACATTTCTTAAGTTACTGTAGCATGACACACAGCATCAACAGCACACAGGCTGTTTGAATGAGATGCAAGCAAGGCAATTAGCATAGGGGCACCCCCATGGCTGATGTATTACATCAGTTTTGTCTGTAGACAGAGGCTGGTGTGAGTTGACATTTATCTCACGTGAAATGCAGAGCCAGGACCTGCTCCTCTAGCAAGACATGGGCAGGTGGCCCCTGCTTGGGTGCCACAGGAATTCCATGCTGCCTTCATTCAGATCAGGTCCTTATGGATCACAGCCCAAGGCATCAATGGTCAACCTCTCTTTGCCTCTCCTGGGCATCCTCCATTGCTTTCTCCCCAGTAGAACAGTCCTGGTCTTTGTTTCTAGGCCCCTTCACACTGCATGTATGAACAATTTGATTTGTTACTGTAAGTAGATAAATCAATTAAATTAGGAAAGAACAATAGCACTAATAACAAATGTTGGCATGGACATACAGTATAAGCAAGCCATCCAACTTTCCCCTCACGCTTTTCTAAACTAACTAACATAGGTGGTCAAACTGTGGCACAAAAACCCAACCACAAGTGGGCTTTTCATAAGACTTGCTCACTTAAATCAGCAGCCTAAAACAAAATTAGAAAGAAGCTTCTCTCCAGGAGAAGAAATGTAGTGAACATACGTTTTGCTTCTATCCTTTCTTCTTTGAAATTTTTCTATTCCATCGATTACTCTCACCACAAATGTTTTCATATTAAATGTAGAGAAAAGAACAAGATTATCTGCTTTGAATATCAGCGAACATACAAATTTGGACAGATCCTCATCTGCCAGATGCTGGAAGAGCTTCTCTGGAGCTATACTGAAGTACTCAAGCCAAGGGTTTGGTCTTTTTTTTTTTAAAGAATTACTTGTGGTGACTTATGTGCTAGTTCAGGCTGTTGTGTTGGTTTGGGATGAGACACAAACCTCTTTTAAATGTTTTTTCCAAAATAGAAGAAAACCCAACAAACTATTCTCTAAAGACTTCCTCTCTTTCCTAAGCCTTTTAATTAGTATGTCATAGTTTAAAGTTTTCTGTGGTTGCAGAAGTCCTTATTGAATGTCAGCAGTACTCGGTGAAAATACCTGACTAAGTAGGAACCATCTAACCCTTGGGAGTTATTGACTGCTGCCTCCAAGGGTGTAATTAACAAGTGGCAGAACTTGCCATGTGGGTCATGTTTTACAAGATCCCACAGTATCGGTATTGATTATGATTAGATTAGATTAGTTTGATGGTAAATGCATATTTAAGTTATGAGATTTTCAGGCAAATAGTGAATACCCTGTCATGAGCACCACCAAGCACATTTGTAACACAAAAACACTTTAGAGTTATCATAATCATAACACCTTGAGGCACGTATATGTGGAAGAGACTGAGCATGCCAGAGAAAAGCCAGATTCCTGTATTTAACACCTTGCAAGCTAAAAGCACAAATAAGTTCAGCACACTAAGAAGTAATTTTACATTAAAAAGAATAGCTTATGGAAATTTCTCTTCTGTGCATGCTTGCCAGCTAACGGCATGTATATAGAAGATGGCAGCAGATACAGCTGGGCTGGCACGCTGTGCGTTATTGCCTTGACACCAATTCTAAGGAGACTTTCATAAACTTGTACAAGGGAGAAGGTTATTTTTAAGTCCTTCAAAACATGTAGGTGTTTTTTTGAATCTTGAAAATTCCATGCATCTGTCAGAAAATTTCTATTTTGTTTACCAAAGATGTTTTTACTGTCCAAGCCAGGGTGACTGTTGCCCTTTAGATGTGCTAGAGCATGCGAGACATCTGCACACAGCTGCAGACATGACAGAGGACCTAAAAGAGACCATGCTTTTGCAAAGCTGCTGCTGAAGGGAATCCTGAAGTATCTCATCTATCTCTTGTTGCCTAAGGTTAAGCAGCTGAATCTCACCCATTTTTTATTTTCATGTGCCACTTGAAATTTCTAATGTCTTCTTATCCTTTTTTTTTCTCCTCCCTTAATCTTACTTCCTCAGTCACAAAGTGGGAAAAATCTAACAGGAGGAGAGATAAAGAAGAAGAATAGAAAGGAAACAAAAAAAAAGGAAGGGGAACATTTCTTAATTTTAAAAAATCCAAACAAAAGGAATGAGAATAATGAAAAGCTTTACAATAAAATATTTGCCTTTGTTTAAAGTGAGTTGCAGTTTTTTCTGATACATTCTACCTACTAATACTTAGAAAACCCTCCACCTCACCTATGAATGCTCTTTTCCCAAGTATAAATAACAAGCAGATTGATTCAAAAAACGTGTTGTAACACAAGTAGTAAAAGGATGAAAACAGTGCAGTGGAACTTCTCACATCAACCCAGGTTAGAGCCTCCTGCATGGTCTGAAAGACATGTTAGAAGGCCACAAATGGTGATCCTGTTGCTGACCTCCAGAATGGCCTTGGTTGCCCCACTTCACTAGGGTAGCAGGAAAGAGTAATGAACCACAGTGCAGTGTCATGAAGGGTCATGTCAAGTATTATAACTGCGAGTCCTTTTAGCTGCCTGCAAGAATTATTTCAAAACCTCATCTGAGAAAGAGTTGGTTTTACTGGCAAATGAGCATAGAAAATGAGAGTAAAGATTGCCCTTCTAGCAGGAAAGACAACAGATCTTCAGACTGTGAAGTCTGTGGGTGTTTGTGTGTGTATGTGTGCAGCAGGGGAAGAAGCAATCATTTACTACTTTCCAAAAGGCAACAGATGGAAAAATAAAGAAGCTGGGCTCCTACCAGCCTTTCAAACCCAGGCACATCCTGAAACACAACAGGCTCCAGAAAGCAGATATATGCAGTTCACTCAGGTATGGAAAGCTGCGTTATGAAACTTTGGTTGCTACTTGCATATTGCCCAAGCAGCCAGGGATCAGGTTAGGAAGGCCAAGGCCCTGACAGAATTAAATTTAGCCAGAGATGTCAAGGGCAACAAAAAAACCTTTTATAGGTATGTTGGGGAGAAAAGGAAAACTATGGAAAATGTGGGCCCTCTCCATAAGACGACAGGAGACCTGGTCACCCAGGGCATTGGGAAGGCTGAGGTGCTCAATTACTTTTTTGCCTCAGTCTTTACCGGCAAGGGCTCATACCACACTGCCCAAGTCCTACAAATCCAAGGATGGGTCCAGGAGAATGAAAAGCTGCCCTCTGTAGGAGAAGATCAGGTTTGAGAGCACCTAAGGAACCTGAAGGTGCACAAGTCCATGGGACCTGATGGCATGCATCCATGGGTCCTGAGGGAACTGGGGGATGAAGTTGCAAAGCCTCTATCCATCATATTTGAGAAGTCCTGGCAGTCTGGTGAAGTTCCCACAGACTGGAAAAAGGGGGAACATAACCCCCATTTTTAAAAAGGGAAACAAGGAAGACCCAGGGAACTACAGGCCGGTCAGTCTCACCTCAGTGCCAGGCAAGATCATGGAGCAGATACTCCTAGAAACTATGCTAAGGCACATGGAGAATGAGAAGATGATTGGTAACAACCAGCATGGCTTCACCAAGGGCAAATCATACCTGACCAGTCTGGTGGCCTTTTATGATGGGGTCACAACATTGGTGGACAAGGCCAAAGCAACTGATGTCATCTACCTGGACTTGTGCAAGGTGTTTGACACTGTCCCACATGGCATCCTTGTCTCCAAGTTGGAAACCTGTGGATTTGAGGGATGGACCACTCGGTGGATAAGGAACTGGCTGGATGGTCGCACTCAAAGAGTGGTGGTCAACAGCTCAGTGTCCAAGTGGAAACTGGTGATGAGTGGTGTCCCTCAAGGTTCAGTATTGGGACCAGTGCTCTTTAACATCTTTGTCAGTGACATGGACAGGGGGATCGAGCACACCCTCAGCAAGTTTGCCCACGACACCAGGCTGAGTGATGTGGCTGACACGCTGGAGGGACGGGATGCCATCCAGAGGGATCTTGACAGGCTTGAGAGGTGGGCCTGTGCTAACCTCATGAAGTTCAACAAGGCCAAATGCAAGGTCCTGCATCTGGGTCAGGGCAACCCCAAGCACAAATACAGACTGGACAATGAGTGGCTTGAGGCCACCTCTGAAGAGAAGGACTTGGGAGGGGTGGTGGTGGACGAGAAGCTCAACATGAGCCACCAATGTGCACTTGCAGCCCAGAACGCAACTGTATCCTGGGCTGCATAAAGAGAAGTGTGGCCAGCAGGTCGAGGGAGGTGATTCTCCCTCTGTACTCCACTCTCGTAAGGCCCCACCTGCAGTACTGTGTCCAGTTCTGGAGCCTCCAACACAAGAGAGACATCAACCAGTTAGAACGAGTCCAGAGGAGGCCTTGAGGATGATCCGAGGGCTGGAGCACCTCTCCTGTGAGGACAGGCTGAGAGAGTTGGGGCTGTTCAGCCTGGAGAAGAGAAGGCTCCGGGGAGATCTTATAGTGACCTTCCAGTACCTGAAGGGGATACAGGAAAGCTGGGGAAGGACTTTTTACAAGGGCAGTTAATGGCAGAACAAGGGGAAATGGCTTTAAGCTGAAAGAGGGTAGGTTTAGATTAGATATTAGGAAGAAATTCTTCACTGTGAGGGTGGTCAGACACTGGAACAGGTTGCCCAAGGAAGTTGTGGATACCCCCTCCCTGGAAGTGTTCAAGGCCAGGCTGGATGAGGCTTTGAGCAACCTGGTCCAGTGGAAGGTGTCCCTGCTGATGGCAGGGGAGTTGGAGCTAGATCATCCTTAAGGTCCCTTCCAGCCCAAACCATTCTGTGATTCTATGATATTAGAATGTTTTTAAAATTATTTTCCTCTGAGGTTTTATCTTCTGGGCGCAAGGTACTGCCAAGTTTCAGGTGCTCTGCCATTAAGGTTGCCTAGCTTTGATATCAACACCATCGCCTCGATAAACCGGACACTGAGGGCCCCACTCTGCCCTTCAGGCAAATATGTAATAGACCTCTGATTGCTGCATAGTTGGCAACTGAAACATGATGGGAGAGGCTGACAAAGAAAGGCCCTGTGGCACTGGTGCAGTTGACAGGCCAATTGTCAAGGGCAACATGGTGACCTCACCAGCTTTGAAGATCTTGGCAGGTGGGAAATAGCAAGGAGTTTTGCACTCATCTCTGTGGCCATCACCTTCCTCACTCAGCCCTCCTGTTGTCTTGCCCAGCTCTCTCAGACACACGGATCCAGACAGCAGTGCAGAGCAGGCAGCTATATCTCTTCCCCAGCACTGAAATTTTCAACCAGTGTGACCTGTTGGGTCTACTGTAATTCCACTTCCACCAGTGCTCTCTCATGCTATATGCAGCCTGGGATGAAGCAGGGGAACCCCACACCCAGCTGTGCCATGATCTATACAGCTGCAGCCAGCCATGAACTGCTGCTGCTGCTCAGGAGCAAAGGAAAATGGCACAGCCACTCTTCATCGGCATCTTTGTGGTGTAGCCCATAATCCTGCACACATGTTCTACCAGGCAAATTGTCAAAGCAGAGCTGTGAGTGTCAGTAAAGACCCTCCAGTGTCCTTGGGTGATAATGTTCAGTTGTTTTTATGGACTTTCCGAGAGCCAAGTTTGCAAAAGCCAGCAGAGAGCGGTCCAAAATTGAGACAAGAGAAACACATAAATCAGAGAGTACAGGCGGATTCTCTCTTGTCCAACTCTGCTGCCACCAGCAGACTACAGTGAAGGCAGCATACCTTCACTCTTGCCATTCTCCAAGAAGTCTCTCCACTTCCAATCCTCCCGACACCACTTTTTCTCCCTGACAGTAGTGGGATCCTGTTTCTCTTCTACTGCAGTCTCTTGGTGCCAGCTGTGTCCTGCCACCAAAAGCCTGAGACCTAGCCTCACCACTGAGACCTGCTTAGGCCAGGGTGAGGCACCCATGTGGCAACCCTTCAAGTTCATGCTGGGGAAATTCAAGAGGTTATATTAAAGCAGGCAGCTGCACACTGTCCACAGGACCTCTCTGACAGTTACTGACTCTGTCGCGCCGATAGCAGAAAGGAGGATGTGTCTTGTCTCTGCTGCAGCAGCTCACGGCCAAGGTGCTAATCTGTGCTGGAGAGAAAGCACCAGCCACACCTCCCTCGTGGCTGCTCACCTGCAGAGGCGATACCCTCCAGCAACACATCGAGGCGTGTACTCTTAGAAACCATCCCAGTGTGACTGGGCATAAAGCATGAGCTAGGGCTCTTGGAGCAAGCCTGGACAGCCCCACCGTGGCTTGTCTGTTTGTGAGACGGCCACCAGCAGAGCTGTGCAGCCTCCCGGCCACAGAGGTGATCTGGAAAAGGGGGTTGTCACCAAGCCATTGTAAACTCCTCATGGCATGGAGCATCTTTCATCCCTCTGACAGCACCAAGCACAACAGGGGGAAGAAAAGGGATGGTGCCTAGCTGACCCCTTTTGGCAGTCCCCAAACATAAATATTTATTAATAATAATAACACAATGAAGAGAGCCAAAAAAGAGCAGATGCTGAGAAACAGTGCAACAGTTACCTGCCAACTGAACCCTAGCAGCAGCAACAATAAACACAGTACAAGTAGAAATTATCAAAGACAACTTGGGAGGAAACCACAAGAAATGGCAGTTGAGCCTTATTAGTGCTATAAATCATAGAACTGGTTTCAGTTCCTGCAGCTCCACACAAGCCCTATGACGCTGTCTCTCGCGCAGCAAGCAATAGGGGTCTGCACAGCCTGGAGGCACAAAACAAAGCAGGCAGGGAAAAGCTCCGCTTTTTACCAAAGTAATTCTTAATTTAATTGTAAATCAAAGGCAGGGGGGTTCTGTTGCTCTCTGTGAGCAACGAAGAATAGAGTGAGACATGTGTGAGGTGGGAGAAAAGTGGACTTTCTGGGGTTTGGAAACTTCTTCAAGTGCATGTTCCAGGCAGATGTTCTCACAACGCTATCAGCTTGATTATTTATTTATTTATCTATTTGGAGATTTACTGCCTCTGCACTCTGCATTTGCCTGGTTGGCCTTAAGACCATCGTACATCTTGATATTTTTTTCTCCAGGGGTGATTTTGACAACGGGGGCTACAATGTTTGATTCCTCCTCTGACTCTCCTCTGGAGTGGAGGAGGCAGAGGGAAGGGTTAGTCCACCTCACCTTCAATTTTAAGAGTGTTTGAAGCTTCTTGAAGCACACGATCATTTTTTTACCTGGGACCCTCCCATCCCCAGTCATTGATGTGTGCCATTGGTTATCCTTCTTTTCCTGCATAGAAAATGCATTCTATACTGAATTCTCTCAGCAGGACTTTAGACTCACCAATAATCACTATTATCTGCCCTGTTTAGAGAAGCAATGAACCTAGGAACTGATAATAATCTGTGTTGGGTCTGGCTGGGATGGAGTTAATTTTCCCCATAGCAGCCCTCAGAGTGCTGTGTTTTGTGTTAGTAGCCAGAAAGGTGCTGATAAGACCCCCTTGTTTTGGTTACTGCTGGGCAGTGCTCACACAGCACCAGGGCTGCCTCTCCAACACTTCCCACTCCTCAATGGGCTGGGGATGGGGAAGCTCTTGGGAGGGGACACAGCCAGGACAGCTGACCCAAAGTGACCAAAGGGATATTCCACACCATATGACAACTGCTCAGAAACAAAGGCAAGGGGAACGGGGGGGGAAGGGGGGCATTCATTATTTACATTTGTCCTCCAGGGTAACCGCTGTGCATACCCAAGCCCTGCTTCCCGGGCCAGACATCGCCTGCTGATGGGAAGTAGAGAGTAAATATTTTGTTCTTTTGCTTCTGCACATGCAGCTTTGCTTTGTTTCTATTAAACTGCCTTTTGTCTTGAGTTTGGGGTTTTTGTTCCATCTTATTTTCTCCCCTCCCCATCCTGCTGAGGAGGGGGGTGATAGAGTGGCTTGGTGGGCACCTGCCATTCAGGTAAGGTCAACCCACCACATAAGCATTTCCTATTTTCAGTATTATTTAAGAGCCAGCAATGTGCTCAGCTGGTAAGAGACCAAAGATGGAGACAGACATGGCCTCAAGACAAATGCTTTCACCCTAGAAATACCTGCCAGGTAAAATTCTGGCTCCCAGGAACAGCTCCAGAGACTTGAAAGGGAGTCTCCAACCCCAAGAGCAGTCCCAAGCATTAAACTGTGTTTTTAAAGCCCGTCTATAAACAGCACCCTGATCATTATCTGATGCCCCATGAACTACTGCATCACACGGAATACCTAGTAAAGACATAAAGCCCAGCAGGTAGCACAGTGTAGAGCAGCAAAGCAAATGACAAAGACTCAGGACCAGAGTGCTCTAAGAAGTTCAGAGGAGGAACAAGTGAAGTTCTGTGTCTTACCGGGTTTGCTTTAAGTTTGAATTATTTATTACCTTCTCCTGGCCAGTGAGAAGACAAGAGTCACACGAGTCCAACTGCTTTTGTTCTCGGAAACCAATCCTTAACCATCTCACATGAAATACAGTAAAAGCTTTCACATCCTCAGGCTCAGGCTAGATGAAGGGATTGTCTGGGACTGCACGTTAGGAGAGGAAGAACCACCAGGATGGTGAAATCTGATTACAAGGCACCCATGCAGGCATTGCAATATACTCTAGCTTGCTTGTGTCCTCTGCATGTCTGAAATGACTAATAAAAAAGGGATCGTTGGTGGAAAAAAGATAAATACAAGGCAGTATTTTTGTCGTGCCTTGTGTTATTTCCATGAAGCAGCACTGAGCATTTGGGGCAGATTCTCTCAACCATCCGAGCTGTGCTTTGCAATATCAGAGAAGAACGACATGGTGGCTTCAACCTATCACACAACTCTTTTTGGTCCTTGATGCACGCACTTCACATAGAGACATCTTAAAAAAGCTAAACGTAACCCACTCTTCCAGTCAGATGGGGAAACCGCAGATTCTGCATTGCCAGCAGCTACCCAGAGGTAAAGGCATGGCCCACATGGACCATTTCCAGACCACAGGTGCCACACACGGCTGGGACAGAAGCAGGAGGTGAGATGTTCACGCTTTCGAGTGTTAAGTGACCAGCAGCAAATGGTTCACGCAGAAACACTTCACTGCATTCATTGAGCTGCAGGAGCTAGTTCTGTCAGTAAGCTTCTGTGAGGCTAGGCAGAGAAAGATTTGCAGCCTGGCCCTGGCAGAGGACAGCAGCTGACACTGCGGGTTGGTGACCACAGACTAAGCCACCTCTTGCCAGACGAAGATGTCCCTGCCTCTCATCGCTCCTGCCACTAGTTCTCACCCTGAAGCTGGCTTCATGGGAACTGATCCCTCACGCACACACTTTTTTTCCTTGGTTACTTTTAATCCAGACTAATTCCTTCATTCAGGTCACTCTGTAACCTCACATGCTCTTGCATCCAGCAAGTGAGTGAGGGTTGGGAAGCAGGACCAGGCAGACAGCAGGAGACCTTTTTCTGTTTATGACAACAACTGCTTATTGCCACTGTGGTTTTGGGGTTTTGTTTGGGTTTTTCAAAGGGGAACTCTCAATTATGGGGCAGAACATTCAAGCTCTGGCTCTCTGGTTATGTCTCCAACACATTCACAGTGATCTTGTGCTCCTGAGTAAGAAAAACTCGTGTGAACTTTTCTCAGACATGGATGGAACACAGGCTCTGCTCTCTGCTAACATGTTTCTGTGTTACCAGCAACCTTATAAAATTTTTAGGGCATATGGTATGACCTCCACAGTCTTGCTGGGCACACACCCTATGCTGGCTCTGGTGCCTTGCCAACTTTCTGTGTGTAAAGATAATCTATCCCATTGTCTGAAGTCCAAGACAGCCTGGACTTCTTGAAGGCATGCTGTAGGACAGCCTACAGTAGTACATCAGGTACTGAAACATTTTGTGTGCAGCTGCTGTTGCTGGTGACTGGCAAAGCAAAGAGTAATAGGATATTTGGCTTTGTTCTGACTCAGCCTGGTTGATCTTCTGTGTGTGCGACCACTGCTTTCAGCAGCAGTACCTATATGTGTCTGCTTGAAATGACTGTGAAGCTCGGGCTTGATTAATCATTATCTTGCTCAGGGAATAGGGCTTTGTGCAGTTTCTGAAAATAAGCACATCACACCAAAAGTTACCCAGAAGCACACCACTTCCTCCCAGTGGCAGTTTAACCCATAGTAGGACCTTGCAGTCCTGCACTCACTCCCCCCACAACAAAGAGGGCTCGGGATTAGGATGGGGACAGGGATGGCTCACACACCAGTTATGGTCACGGGCAAAACAGACTCAAATTTGGGGAAGAAAAATCCATTTAATTCATTGCCATTCATCTGACTAGACATAATAACCACATCTTAGAACACCTTCCCCCACCCCTCCCTTCTTCCCAGGCTCAAATCACTTTGCTCTCCATTTCTCTATTTTCTCCCCCAAGTGGCACAAGGGACAGGGAATGGGGGTTCAGTCAGTTCACTGTTGCCACTCTCCCAGCATGAAAGTCCAGGAACAAAGTGTTCTAACACGAGCTTCCCATGGAGTCACAGACCTCTTCGGGCTCAGCTCCCGGCCCTGGCATGGGGACATCCACGGGGCTGCAGATGGGCCTCCAGTCCAGCGCACCTCCTCACCCACCGGCTCTGGCATTGAGCGACTCTTTCAATTTCAGTCACATTTGTCCTCAGGCTCAGCTTTTCTGCTCCAGCAGGAGATCTCCATGCTCTCTACACATGGGTCTCCTTCACCATTGAACCTCCATGGGCTCTAGGGACTTCCTTTGTCTTCTCCTACTCCATGAGGTTGAACTGGGTGTCTGAGGTTCTCTGTTGTCCTTCTCCTTCCTCCTGGAAACAAAGCTCTATCTCTTTGTTTAGGCTGATGGTCGTTTTTTGTTCCAGTCAATGGTCTCTCTTCCAGGTTCTCTCCACCTTCTTCTTTTCAATACAGTCCTTCCTCTCACAAATATGGATTCGCAGAGGCATTTCTCTATTGCTAATTGTCTCATCCTGGGCTGGGGGGTACACCTTGGAGCCAGGGGAGCTTTGAAGCTTATCACAAGGTGGCCCGTTCCTCCAGTACCAAAAAACCCCCCCACACACACAAATCCAACACACTCCCAACAAGATCAAGAAGCCCCAGAATTAATTTGCTTCTTCCAACATCATCTTCTGATCTCTCCAGTACTGATTTGGGAGTCTGGAGGCAGGGCTGTGCCAGGCCAGCTGCCAGCCTGCAAGGACATTCCAGCAGTATGAGCATCCAGGAGCACTACATGATTTTGCAGGGGCCAATGAATGGGTGGCGCAGGGAGCCATCATGAGAAGCCACTGCTCCTGACCTGTTCTGCTGCACAGCATGGGAATTCTCCCTTCAGGATGGAGGAAGCTGCCCCTTTCCCTCCCACACAAGACTGTCATTTGCCACGTTTCTGACAGGGGAGGGGGGGTTGGTATGTCACCTCATCACACAACTATTTTTATCTTCTGCCAAGACTTGCATCACTTGTCTGAGGATGAGTCAGACTACAGGAACTGAGGAGAGGCATAGGCAGGTGAAAGAGGAGGGGTTTGTCCCTCTCAAATAGGATGGTTGATGGAAAGGAAGGATTGAGATGTAATATCCAGTAGCCCTGGACCAAGCAGACATTTGATCCATAATCCCAGCAGCCCTTCCATTCTTCAGGCAGTACAGTGAATATATATCTACTGCACTAAGGATTTTTTAAACAATTAATCTATAGGAGTCTTCAGGACTCACTTTGAACATTCAGGCCTTTCTCCTCAATCTCATCAGCACTGGAAGAAAAAAAAAGATAGAAGAACAGGATATTTTATTTAACAGAGCACAAACACGCAAATTAAGCTAAGGGTATGGGATATTTGGTTTATAGCAGTAATGCTGGATAGGGCTTTGGTGTATCACTGGCACATCCAGGACTCCATTTCTCAACTCATAATGTGCAGTGTTTATCTAAGGATGTGAAATCCTGAAACAGAGCCAGTTTGTATATGACACAAGTCATCTTGCCAGATCCGAACGAAACTGATTCCAACATCAGGCTGAGATACTGGAAACAGAAATGGCCTTGGTACATGATAGTGAGAGTGGGCTGTCTTGTCTTGATAATGCTTGTGTCTCTGCTAGCTGCCTTCACTGTCGGTAGCCTTTGCCTTCTGCTGGAAGTTTCCTTCACCCAGGCTGTCCCCTGCTCCTATCTGTGTCATACTGATGCAACTTCCTCCTTAAAATCAACTCCCAAACGCCGTTTCTGCTGTCCTGCTCCCTCCATCACTGCATTCCCTTCTAAAGAGTAACCAGTCTGATCAGACCCTCCAAATAATAGCATTATCTTCCCACTCCTCTCATTACTTAGAGCTATTGTGAAGACAGTAGATGATCAGATGTGCCCAGGGAAACAGCCAGGGTAAGCACAGGGATAGAAAAGCTAACTTAGGAGAAAAGGCACCAAGAGAAAAACAGTGAACCGCACTTTCAAGTTTTGCCAGCATAGCAAAGAGTGTGGGAACAAATTACAACCGTCAGTGAGATACCTCTGGCAATGAAAGCCCCAGTTTCTTCAGGAAACTGGTGTAAGTTATACTGGCAAAAGCTGTATCTCCAGCAGGAGTCTGTCAGAAAACCCTTCCCAGGGTAGGCAGAGCCAGCAATATTAAAAGGCAATAATATAGCCCAGCTGTAGGAAGCCTCTTTTCATGGGGAGAAATATTTTCCTGTGACAAGTCTCAAGCAATTAAGCTCCAGAGAGCTTCACAGTACGGGCAGAAGCTTTGTACATTTTCTGTATGAATATGTATTTAATTATGGCTCCAATGCAGAACACATTAACATAAATAAAGAGGAGAAACAGAAAGCAGGAAAGGAGGGAGGGGAAAGCTCTGGTTTTCACCTGTCTCTGTTAGTAGCAGCCCTGACTCCTCATCATTCTGCGGAGGACGCAGAGCTGTGCTTGGACATTACAGCTTACCCGTCTGCTCCCAGCAGCTGGGATCAGCCTCCCCAACACTGCTGGTCTTGCTTAGGGGTTAGTACACTTAGGACCATGGTCAGATAACCAGGAACCAGCATGGTAAAGAGGCATAATATGTTGAGGAGCAGGGAAAAAAGAGAGTGGTTGTTGGGGGGTTTTTTTAGGCCATCTGCAGATTCACAGACCCAAAGAAGAAGAACAGTTAGCCACAGAAAGCGTTCTGTCCCTACATTTTCCAGAGCATTTACACTGGGAGAGGCATCCCTCCAGGCCAGCAGAGTTTTCTTCTGACTGCGGGCATCTGCCACAGGCTCAGTGTCTTAGGTGAAGTAGTGCTCTCTCTCCCACCCCAGCCCTGACACGGGCTTACCCTTATAGTCCTTACCTGCTGCCCTTCAGGGACCTGCCCTTAAACAGTAGCTTCCCACTCTCTATTAACCCTCCACCTCTTTTGCTACCCATGGGCAAGGGAGACAGCACACATCTCCATGTCTCAGCTCTCCTACTCACGTTTCTCCCTCCCCTGCCTGGCACACAATCCTTTCCACAATGAGAGCATTTTACCTTGCCAAATGGTGGGCAAAAGGACAGACGAATGAGAATGGTGGTGTGGGAGAAGGAAAGCTTTGCCTGAGGACCGAGGCAGAAATCTCCCCCTTCCTCTGCCCATCAGTCCTGCAGGACTTTCCCCTCACATCTGCATGAACATCCAGCTCCCCTGGCTGGTACGTGGTGATGACTTGTAGCCCATCAGCTTTCTGAAGTAAATAAACCATGTCCTTTGCAGAGGACAGCAGAGAATTCCTTCTGCCGAGACTCTGCCCTGACTGCTCCAGACCAGAGATAAAGACTTCACATTTATTTTTTATTTTTAAAGCAGGAGCCTTTGCCAGAGGCCAAATATTCTCTTGTTTCTCTACCAACACTCTCACATGCCCATCTTCAACTGGAATTCACAGCATCCTCAAGGATATGATGAACTTCCAGAATGTGTGATACTGTTTGATCTTCCATTACTATGCTTCAAAAATGCACTCTGAGGGACATATAAATCTGAACCATTGACAGAAATCCCTGCCCTTTGTTTGCACTAAAGGTATTTTGCAATCCTGTCACAGCATCGCTTGCAGAAGTTGAATTCTACCTCAACTCTACAAGGCTGAGCAGAAACCAGCTGTCCCTGGTTTGTTTCTAGGAAGCACCCTCACATGAAACTCTGCTCAAAGCAGGCCAAACCCAAACAACTCTTTCAATGCACGTGGCTACTTGGCATCCCATCTAGTGTAAAGGACTGCTGTTGCCACTGGAGTTGACAGAGTTAATACTCAAAAGACTTTTTTTCTTTGAAAAAAAAAAGAAATCCATACTGTAGATGGGGTAGAAAGTTTCAGCCTCTTGTGGTCAAGGCTGGCTGATCCTGGTACCTACATTCAGGGCTGCCTCAACAAGTGCAGCGCTGTTTTATTATCGACAAAGTCCTCTGACCAGGCTACACTTCATTTTAGGAAGAAAAAACAACTCTATCCAAACTGGCAGTGCTTGAAAGTTTTGCTGCTTTGTATTTTTAACATAAAGAAAATACAAGGCCCAGCCTGAACAGTAGCAATGAGTGCTTAATATTCTTTTTGCATAAACCTAACAAATCAGTGCATGATTTAAAAATGTCACTGCACATCTGTGTTTAGCATGTGCTGCTGCAAAGTCGGGTGGGAGGAGGGGGAATGTAAAGAAGAAAAGCAGTCGAGATCCTGCAAGCTGTTTACCTCTCTGCTGAATAATTTCCCTGGCCCTTGCTGCAAAGCAGGGATGAGTGCTGAACTCCTGCGTGGCAGGGAAGGTGGCTCTGCAGGAAGGCTCCAGGTCCTGCTGCAGCACTTGGCCTATGAAAGAGCACAGTGGCCAGGGGCTCAGAGGGGCTGCCCATAACCTCTGCTGCTTCATGTGCAGATAATATCTGTGAGACCTTGCTTTTCTCTGGATTTACAACAGTAATGGCTAAGGTTTTCAATGAACAGTGCTCAAAGTTAATCTTCTAATTCTTCTTTTGTTGGCAAAAGAGAACCTCCAGGGTGGCAAAAGAGAAGCACCAGGGTTCCCTTTCAGGACATCTACTGCATTGATGGCTTTAATGAGGAACCATGGGGTATGCTCCCTCCAGACATCCCCTGATGACAATTCATAGCCCATTAAGCAGCACTTCCACAGATTGTAACTGACTTTGGATGAGACCTGGCTTGCCAGAAAAGACAGGAACAGACACAGCTTCACACACCAAATCATCCACAGCCCCCTGGGAGGGCATTTTTTTCCATGGTGAGTCCCTCTTGGGCTTTCCCAGCTGCTCCCACTGGCAACCTGACATACTTCACCCATGTCCTAGGTACTGAGCAAATACTCAGTGGGTTGAACAGAAAGTACCATCACCTCATGCTGATAGGCCACCATATGCCTTTTAAAATGTGAGCAGAGAGACACTCTGGAGAAATGTGTACTGCTTGTCATGTCCAGCTCTAGAGATAAATAGAGAAGTCTCCATGGATGCCAGTCTGGCACCTTTCAAGGGTAATAAAATACATTCAATGCTTTTCAAGCTTTTCTACGAATATTCAGAACTGTTTGTCACTATGTTGAAGGAATTTGGGTTTTTAGACACTGCTGGAATGATTAAATAGAGACCTTTCTTTCAGAAGGGTATGGAATTTAGCTGAAAAGCAGGGTTTGTCAGTTTTCTGCTGGGCAGACAAACTAGCCAGGACAAACTTGCAGCAAGAAAGGTAGGCTGTCCAACGGGGCAGATTTCCCTAGGTGGCATAGGAGCACAAAACCCACTGACCTTGAGCACGGTGGCTTCTCCTAAGCCTGCCTGTGTTGCTGTGTGGGATGAAGGGGACAGAGAAGACACGTTACAGCAAGCCAGTCAGGCTCCAGGCTTGTTGCCCCTTCCATGGTGGTGTGCAAGAAGGAACAGGGCTGAAGGCCAACCTAAAAAGAGATATTAAATTCTCAGTGAGGGGGGTGGTGATGGTGGGACATGAAGGAGAAGGTGCTTGAGGAGCTGCCAGAGAATGTAATGAGTGAGCAGTGCTGAGGAAATAGGTCTGTGAGATGTCAGCACAGAAGCGATCACTGAAGTGTGCAGCAGGATAAAACTACCCAGGGATAAAGCGAGAAGTGAGGAGAGGGGCTTAGGCAATGTCCTAAGGAAGGCTGATAGCAGGGAGGAGAACAGTGCTGAAAGAAGACAATGCAGGAACACCTAGAGAGGTAGCATGAAAACCAGGAGCACGAAAGGCGCTGGAGCACCTTGGGAAGAAAGCTTTTCGATAAAGGAAGAATGATCCACATCAAAGGCAGGCAGCAGACTGGGAAGGAGGCTTCGGAGTGTGCCAGGAATAACAACTGTGTCTCAGCTCCTGTTGTGTTCCCTCTCCCCCTGCAGCACCGTCATCTTCTTTATGTTTCATCTGTAAACTCCTCAGGGCAGGGACCTGGCCCTCCCTTCCACCTAGCAGTTCAAGTAATCATTTGCCGTTTGTACCAAGATTATTAATTGTATGAATGTGCATGTGTGCTTTTAAATACAAGGAGTGGCATATCCCCGAAACCACACTGCCATTGATTTACTCACTGTACTGCCACCCCAAGAGTTCAAAAACCTGCATCAGGTCCTTGCCTTCCTTTGTGTCTATGGAAATTGGGTGGCTGTGTCAAAGAAGAACATGATATGTCATGGGAGAAAAGAGGGAATTATTTCGGCTTCTGCTTTTTCAGTTTTCCTGGATCACCCCCAACATAGATGCAACAATCTCAGTACAAACATTCCACCTTAAATGTGCATAAAATGCACTTGTAATTCTGCAGACCCTGGATACCCTCTCTTCACTCAGTTTTGCCCTCCTGCTGCCACAGAAAGCCCCCTTTCCATTCTGGCTCTGCCCCCAGCACCTACCATGCACCTCAACTTGCAATGGCAACTTGTAAGATCCCAATTCTTCCAGCCCATCTATGCACTAAGAGCAGTGTTCAGCCCAGAAAGTCTTTAAATATATTCCTAAATATTTATACTGTAGTTAGCAGTGATCCAGGAAGGAATTTAAGTGTTTCTTTGTGTGTTTCTAGCTCCAGTGGCTCTTAAAGCATGTGTGTAAGGGCTTTGCTAAACAGGAGTGGGCCTTAATGCACACTTAATTACTTTGCAGTCTAGGCCCAAATGTTTGCCTACACTGCAGTGATCAAGCTCTGTCTCTTGATTTCCTGTCTGCAGTACAGGGATAAAGAGAACAGATGATGATGTGAGACGTAGACTCCACTGGCCTGACCTTGGGATTGCTGAATAACTCATGACTGGCAAAATCCTGGATTGATTTCAGTTGGATTTTATGAGGCATGGAGCTGGAAAGAGTGATTTTCTTTCCCTCCTCATTACATGGCAATGACCAGCCTAGCCATGGCTCCTCATCTGGCATTCAGTATTTCCCACATCTAGTGGATGCCAAGGACTTTCTGTCTTCTGTTCCTAGTGCCCTGGGTTTTAACCTTTTTTAATTTGTAGAGCCTGCACATTTTATAAGGTAGAAGTGCCCCCATTTAGAAAGTCAGTAGTCATGGGGCTGTCCACACAGATCAGAATTTATGACAATGGTTAAACTAGTTTGCTGCTTTGCACAGACCCTTACAGGTCCATGCAGAGTGACTGCAAAGCACTGCCCCTGCCTCCTACAAAGACACTTCAAAATTCTGCTGGACAGGGTGCTGGACCACCTTGTTCAGACTGTGCTTTTGGCAAGAAAGGTTGGACTAGATGATCCTTGAGGTCCCTTCCAATATAGTTTTCTATGATTCTATGAAATGCTTTCACCTGCTCCCAGTTTTAAGTGCCACCATTTGAATTTAGACTGGGACAAAGTACCTGTAAACTAAAACTCGAGATCATTTTCCCTTCCCCATTCAAGTGAACCTATTCTCTGCTCTCAGTGAATTCAAATTTTAACACTACAGATTTTCTGCAACAGAACACTGCCTTGATAACCATTTAGTATGTAGACTAGGAAGCCATTAATAGCAAGCAACTAAGAGGAAAGACGATTACTGCCTTTTAATCTTTCATTTATTCTGTGAGTAAGTAATAATTACTTAGATGTTATGGCCAGTTACTATTACTTGCTAAGCTTCACAAAGCCCTGTTTCTACAGTCATCTTTGAAAACAGTAGAGGAAACTACACATCTAATAGAAAGAAGCAGTTTCTGAGGGTATAGTCACAGAAAACCCAGACCAGATAATAAAGGTTTTTAGGCACCTGCCGCTCACTAAAACCAACAAAAATTAGATGCTGCTAATGGCCTTCCAAATCTGGATCCTCGTGACTACAGCTGTCAACTGTTATGGCAGTAGAAACTTGAGATGAGATGAAATTAAAGCCTACATCTACTCACAAGGGGCACAAGCTGTGTCTCTGTAGTTGGTTTTATTTTTATTTTTAAACCAGAACTGCAGGACAAGCCTTTTTTTCCCATTCCCACAGTGTTAAAAGAAGTCATATTTTCAGTTCTGATACTATTAAAAAAATGTGTGGCAAACCAGTTGTGACTTATTTGCCTAGTACCAAAAGCCACAGAATAAAAATTGTAACATCTATGTCTTCAGCTGCCATTTCAGGGAGCAGACCTCTCTTCCACCAGCCAGCAAGAGAGGCCACGACAGCAAACTGGTGTATGCAGTCAGCTGGAGAGCAGCCACGGACCGGGGGCAAGAGCCAGGTGCTGGGTCCCAGCAGCCCAGGCTATTTCTGGCGTTGCTGCTGGCTGGGTGAGCACGAGTGAGCTGTGGCGAGGCCGAAAGTCTTTGCTGGCACAAATCACCTGCTTTACATTCTGTGAGGGGTTTGCTGTGGCTTCACAGAGGGTTTGCACGTCAGGTCATTTCCGATCCTCCTCTGCGCTCTGCAGGCTTAGCTGGAGCAGCCTGGGCACACAGGTTGGTCCAGAAGAGCTCAGACCTACTCGTCTTCCAGGTAAGCTGCAAAATCTGCCCCTTTTCCTTGAGTTTTGACAAGGGAGGGAAAATACAAGAGTAGTGATTGTCAGGAGGCAAACTGCTGCTAGGTGAGAGCTTTATGTCATTGTCTCCTTTAATTTCACCATCACTAGCTATGTCAGTGAGTTTAAATATGAGCAATGGTGTTGCTCAGTATTGTCAAGGGCACACAGAGCCCCAGCCCGGTATCTAAATGAAATCCACTGAAAAATGACTAAACAGGATTAGCACAACCTGAGTGCAGATATAACACACACACATGCCCATGAATCATCCTACACCTATGTGCAGAGGTGCAATAGCCCCCACCAGAGACAGCAGAGAAACTGGTCTTGGCGTAACGGGATCAAGACCTTCCTCCAGGCAGGGCAGGGCATCAACTGTAACCCTCTGTGAGGGCAAATGCAGCCCTGTAAGGGTGCTCCCAACCAGGCAGCTGCCTCCAGATGACTGAGCAATCTGCGGTGTGTGGCAGGGCTGGCGCGGTGCGAGGGGCTGTCCCTCCCTCCATCCACTCGCCTCTGTCACAGCCCCTCTGCTGAGGACATCTGCAAACGCTCCCATGGCTCCTCCGCCTCAAAACCATTGTGCGCGTGTGGGCGAAATCCCTCTCCATGAGAATACCTGGAAGCCAAGGAGGGAGGAAGGAAACCCTCACAGGCTCAGGGTGCTGCTGCAGGCAGGTGCCTGCGGTGTGGTCACTCAGGTTGCAGGCAGGGAGCTGGAATCACAGGCAGAGCCGTTTGTGCAGGAGCAAGGTCTCCTTGGGGGCGGGCCCCCCAATTCTGCCATTTGTTTCCCTTTTCGATCTGACAGGGCAGAGACAGATTTTATTGAGCTGCTGAACAACTCGTGAGGCCTGTCTACTCACTGAGGCTTTTCTGAGAGCGTGGGTTGAGAGGTTTATTGGATCAGGGGATAATTTAGTATCCATTTTTCACAGCATGTCCATTCTTATTAACCTGCCCTTGCAGTCCGTTTCCCTCCCCTCCACCCCTGGGTACTGGAGGGACAGGAGTGGAGGGAGTACCTTGTCTCTGGCTGTTTGCTTGCAGTGAGACCCCTGTGTCCCCAGGAGCATGGTGCTTGTGGGGCATGGGCAGCGGTGTGGGGCTGGATCACCTTATCAGCACCACCGCTCCCTCTTTTTCAGTGTGGGAGGAAGGGGCCCCAAAGAGCTCTGTCAGCCCACCTCCCCAGATGCCACTCTGCTACGCTGTGCCAGCTCCTCCCAGCAGACACAAGAGGGTCTTTCTGGAGGACACATTAACTATAAGAGCACCCATGCCTCCCGGACAAAGCCACCCGTCCCACCAGTCAGGAAGCGCATGAGCATGCCTCTCCTCCTGCCTGGCTGCTGAGGACAACCCAGGTGAGCCCCTGGCACAGCTGCTCCAAGGTTCAACATTGTGTTCACCGGGTTTCTCCTGCCTGAAAGCCTTCACTGCTGCACACCTGCTGCTTTACACAATGGTACAAGTTCTCCTCACACTATTGCATCAGCCCACCTCAGACCAAGACTGGAAGCCCAGTTCTTTGAATGTGATGAGCTGGTTGCCTTTTGGAGGGTCCCCCGTATCTACCTTTGATCCAAAGGTCACCTAGAGTTGTCACTCAAAGGGAACATCAAGGATGACAAGAAGAGCTTCTCCTGCTACATTAGCAATAAAGGCTAAAGAGAGAAAATGTAGGCCCATTGCTAAATAGCAGAAGTGATTTAGTGACACAGGGCACAGATAAGGCTAAGGTACTCAATGTCTTCTCTGTCTCAGTCTTCATCAACAAGGTCTCCCAGGCCTCTGAGCTCAGAGGAAAGCTACCAGCAAGCAGATAGGCATTGACTCAGGGACTGCGTGAAATATGTTGATCTCTTCAAGTTCATGAGACCGAACAGTTGCATTCAAGAGCGCCAAGAGACCTGGCCCTTGTCCTTGCAAAGACATTCTCTAACATCTTTGAAAGACTGTGGAGGTCCAGGGATTTCCCTGACAATTAAAGAGAGGCAAATGTGAGGCCTGCCCGTGGCTATGGGAAGGTCATCAAGAAAAGGGAACTAGGAACTTCACCAGTGTGTGTGACAGCAAAACAAGAGACAATGGACATAAATTGAAACAAGAGAGGTTCAGACTAGATGCAAGAAAAAACTTCCCCATGAGGACAGTCTAGCAGTGGAGCAGGCAACCCAGGGGGCTGTGCAGGCTTCATCCTGGGAGGTTTCAAGCCCCAACCAGACACAGCTCTGAGCAGCCTGCTCTGGCCTGGGGCTGACCCTGCTCTGAGCCTCCCAGGACCCCATCCAGCCTGAATTATGCTGAGATCCCATGCTGAGTTGAACTGGGCAGCAACAGTAGGAAATTAAAAACACAGAAATATAATCCCACTGTTGACACAAATAGCCCCAATTCTGCAGACTGCTTTCATTCTCAGTCTGCTCTGACTTATGCAGGAAGCCAGAGTAGCTCTCAGCCGGGGCAGCAGTACACATCTGTCCTCACTATGCCTGTCTGAAGGCTTGAGGCTGCTACAGCTAAGAAAAGAGTCAGATGTGTACAAAGCAACTGCAGAGGTGGGCTGCTTCTGTGAGGAAGCAGTTGCCACCACCTCCACTCCTTTTCTCAACTCCCTTTCTCTCCCTTCCCTCTCTCATTGCTCCTTCAGTAAAAACCCAAACAAGAAATCAGCCCCCCTTACAGGCTCTGTGTCCCACCTCTCCCTGTCCCACTCCACTCCCTAAACCTAGAGGGACTTCTACCAGGCCACAGTCCCTCTCCTGGGGATAACGGCAGTGCCCTCCGGCAACCGCAAGTTGAGCAGCCTAATGATATTAAAGCTCCTTTCCCTCTCCTTCCTAGCTGTGGCTGAGGCTAAGCATAGCTCAGCGAGCCATCGGGAACAGGAATCGCATCACGAGCAGCCCTGGACAGAGAGATGATTTTGAGGGACAGCTACAGCAACCTCATGTTTAGAAAAGATGCTTGAACTCCCCTCCTAAGTGGTCATGGAAGCTATTTTCATCTTCAGCTGCTACAGATTTGTTCCTGGGATGGTGGCTGCACCGAGTGGCTGACACAGACCTGAGAATCAATCAAAAGTAATTGAAACAGAAGAGGCTCAGCAATCAACCTATTAGGTAGCTGGAGCCAGAAAAAT
The DNA here is from genome assembly GCA_907165065.1 of Caprimulgus europaeus. Next base: position 35,648,665 of record OU015523.1, on the reverse strand, counting down.
GCTGCTATGAGGAGCCAGAGAAAGGGGAACCGACTTTCCATCTGAAAACTTAATGCAAGCAAGAAGCTTCAGCTGTGCCGTCTTTTCTTGCAAGAAGAATGAAAATCTGTGGAATCCCTTTTCTGGGTATTTTTGTCCTCTTTAATGGGAAGGGGAGAAAGACGAGAAACCATTAAACCCTTAGCTGTGAAAAATACCATCTCGTTCTCTTTTCTTTCCCCCATTCTCCCCCTCCATATGCAATAAAATGATTCTTTGCTCTCAATTGTTGTCTGCCGTGGCAGCGGTTGGAATGGGCGTTGTTTTTCTTCACTTCACTGCTCCTCACCAGAGGACTTCACTGGCTGCAGCAACCTATTAAGCTGGTTGCTGGCTCTCCTCTGTCAGAGTGGGAGTTGCTGCCAGAGTCCGGTTATTTCCAAATGCCTGCATGAATCGGCTCCCGCCAAGCCAGACCTCAGAGCCACCGACAAGAGCGTGCATTGAAGTGTTAGGGGGTTGCCAGCCTCCACTAATTAACAGTGTACGCCCCTCCACCACCCCTCACTCAGGTTTCACAACCTTCTGGCAGGTGCCCCAAGGGGATTTACTGCGGTGAGTTTAAATATTACATCTAAACCATTAGAGCAAAAAAGAAAAATTAAAAGTGATCTTTAAAAAGGAGGAGGAAAGCTCAATCACTTGCATTCACGATGAGGCATAAGCAAAAAGAAAATGTAGCTCTGAGATTTCAGATTTGGAAAGGACTGCTGTGTACACGGGTAAGCAATACCTGCTCAGCCTTCTCAGAGAGCTGCAGTCTGAAGGGCCACCCAGCCCTCTCTCCTACACAGGTAGCGTGCTGAGCTGAATTACTTTGGTTACAGAGGATGTACTGACTTGACCTTGATACCACAAACTCCTGTTGACTCTGAATTCTGCGTAACACATCCTTGTTTAGATGCAGTTATGAAACATAGTAACTCCTGTTACTGTCTAGATGAGTCCTCCCCCCACACCAATTTCTAATTAACTTGAAAGTAATTAAAAGCAAGTTTCTCCTTTCCTCCTCACCTAGACAATACAGCACGGCAGGAATAGGGGGAGGTTTAATATTATGGTTGAGGCTTGCATTTTGATCTGTGCAGTGGGAACAAACCAGCTGACCAAGGGGATTTAGCTTTGGTTCTGGGGTGATTAGAGCAGTTCTGCCTTGTTGTCATTGTCTATGATGAGAGCCTAGATGCACAATGTTGCACACGTTCCTGGAAGTTCTCTATGCCAGGGACTTTTCCATGGGCTGGGCAGGCTGTGGAGAGGGCACTTAAAACAGTGAGGTTTACTCAGATGAGTTCTACCTGACAGTGGTTTTATAGAGTCGAAGGGGAATATGCCCTGGGCTCTACAGAGCAGTGCTCCAAGTTTTATCAGTACTTGTTGCCTTCTGAGGGTACCACTGAAAATGTCTGGGCAAACCGTGGGATCGGGGACCCAGCAATTCACACCTGCATCTAGCCAGTGTCTGTGCAATGGTACAAGCACTGTCCAGCTTCACCATCAACCACAATTTATGTGAGGGATGTGCTCTCGCTATGGGCTTAAGCAATAACACTCCAAACACACCTTCAGAAAGACTATTCCTTTCATGAGAAGTTTACACGAAATAGTGGGGGGAGGGAAGGGGGGTGCAATAAATTAGAGGCTGAAATTGTGTCCTAACTCTGCTGAGAGAAAAAAAAATCAATTTTTTCCCACTCACTGCCTGTAGCAGTGCTTTATCCCGTAACACCCTCCTCCTGGGCAGCAAAGACGAGGATGCCATACACCACTCAAGAGTAACGTTGGAGTAATCTGGAAGCTTGTAGTTGCAGGAGGCCTATGTCCTAAAGCAAGCCTCCCCTGAAAATGCTGAGTCATCAGAAATGCAATGCCTTTCTGCCATCATCTGCAAACAGCATCTGAAAGAGGTGTGATTAGACCACGGTTTGGAGCTGGAACCATCTGAATTCTGATGTTTGTTCTGATACATCCCTCACATGCACCTGAGGAGTGTTTAATAGGGCTCAGATGTTCACAGGTTCTTAACATCTGTCACTCAAAGACCTTCAAATGCACTGTGGGTACTTAAATCCTTCAAAAACTGATATTTAACCTGAAAACAGGCAGAAGTGGTATTAAGGTTAGTATTTGTAATGTGTTTTTAAGAACAAAAAGGACTGAGTATTAGTTTTAGTTCTTCATTACTTCATGCAGTAGAAAGCTGGAAGATATAAAGATGAACAGAAAGATAGGACTGATATTAGTACTGGGAGCGTTGTTGGGTCATTTTTGGTTTTTTATGGGTCCCTTTATCAAATAAATGGATGGATTATATGCAACATGAAGGAATAATTCCAGACGGGTGATGTTTGTTCCATCAAAGGGACGCTCTCAAAGGACACGCAAAGTCCCTTAGACTTTCCAGGATTAGCAATGAGTGACCTAATATCTCCTCCCACCACTGGTGCCTAACACTTTACAGAAATTTATGCACAGAATGTGACAACTTGTCATGAAATGCTCAACTTCGTGTATCCCATTTTCCTGTAGAGTTCTCTGCATAATATATAAACAGAGGGGGGTGGGGGAAATCTCTCTGAAAGCTCCTGCCAACTCACATCTATTTCATTCTTTTCTTTTGAAAAGAAACCTATTCCAGATGGTTTATCTTTAGAACTTTTAAAATCTCTGACCTTATGAAAAACCAGGAAAAGAAATATGTAAGGTCAGGTTTAGCACAGCCTGGATGCCCTCCTGAGAAGTCTTCATACTGAACCTAGGCCTATAGATGCATGTCCACCACAGGAACCAGTGGACTGCCCCAGGTCAATACAGCCAGCCATCAGATATTGCTGATGAGGCAGGATTTGGGGCAGCCCATGACTGGGCAATGTTTTCCTGTCCTCAAAGATCTTGCTCTTCCCAAGGGCTTGGGCACCTACTGTTCCACGTGAACAAATATGCTCAGACCGATGCCAGCAAGGGCATCCTTGCCATGACCTGGGCAAGCTGTCCACGTTTATATCAAGGCTCCTGTGACACTCTACAAACAACACCGTGGACAGGAGCTGCAGTATCTCCCCTTGAACTTCATGCCCTCCTGGGTGTCAGGACTGCAGCCGGGCAGCCAGCCAGCACACTGAGGGATGTTTTAAGCAAGGCCTCTGAGACAAACTTCTGCTTTCGATAAAGTGCCACAGGATTTTTAATGCCCATGCAGAGCAGACAGCTGTTACCCAAAGGACATTCTCCACCCTAAAATTACATGGAAATTATTTGCCTCTGAAGCTATGTTTAGCCTACAGAAATTCAAACATATAATTCTAGGATATCTGGTTATTTGATTCAAATGCTAATATAGCCACCTAACTGCTAATGCTGCCAACCAACTGGACTCCCTAGGGCAGCGTTCTATGTTTGCTTTTCATGTCTCACTCTAAGCCAAGGTCTCACTCTAAACTAGGGGATCGTGATAGCTGCTTTAAGCCCAGGGGTTCACCCTCCCCAGCACAGAGACTCAGAAGAGCACCCAGTTCAAAGGCTAGGGAGGATGCATGGAGATTTGCCCATTGCTTCATTCCAGGCAATTTCACTCTCCCACTTCAGGCTCTGGAGCAGCAGCAGTTGTGGCAGGTTCCTGAGGAAGGTTTGCCTACCTTGGGCCCAAAGAGTGGTGGTAAATGGAGTTAAATCCAGCTGGAGGGCAGTCACAAGTGGAGTTCCCCAGGGCTCAGTGTTGGGGCCAGTCCCATTTAACATCTTCATCAGTGATCTGGATGAAGGGATCGAGTGCACCCTCAGTAAATTCGTGGATGACAGCAAGCTGGGTGGAAGCGTTGATTTGCTTGAGGGTAGGAAGGCTCTACAGAGGGACCTGGACAGGTTGGATCAGCGGGCAGCAACCAACTGTATGAGGTTCAACAAGGCCAAGTGCCAGGTCCTGCAGTTGGGTCACAACAACGCCATGCAACGCTACAGGCCTGGGGAGGAGTGGCTGAAGAGCTGCCTGGCGGAAAAGGACCTGGGGGTGTTGGTCGACAGCCAGGTGAACCTGAGCCAGCAGTGTGCCCAGGTGGCCAAGAAGGCCAATGGCGTCCTGGCCTGTATTAGAAACAGTGTGGCCAGCAGGACCAAGGAAGTAATCCTTCCCCTGTGCTCAGCCTTGGTGAGGCCACACCTTGACTACTGTGTCCAGTTTTGGGCCCCTCACTACAGGAAGGACATTGAGTCACTGGAGCGTGTCCAGAGAAGGGCAAGGAAGCTGGTGAAGGGGCTGGAGAACAAGTCTTAGGAGGAGAAGCTGAGGGAACTGAGGTTGTTTAGTCTAGAGAAGAGGAGGCTGAGGGGTGACCTTATCACTGTCTACAACATCCTGAAAGGAGGGTGTAGTGAGCCAGGTGTGTGTCTTTTCTCCCAGGTAACTAGTGATGCAACAAGAGGCAATGGCCTCAAGTTACACCAAGGGAGGTACAGATTGCATGACAGGAAAAAATTTCTCCACTGAGAGGGTTCTCAGCACTGGAATAGGCTGCCTGGAGAGGTGGTTGAGTCACCATCCCTGGAGGTGTTTAAAGGATGGGTAGGTGGGGTGCTCAGAGATATGGTTTAGTAGGGGACAGGTACAATTGGACTCGATGATCTCCAAGGTCTTCTCCAACCAAACAATTCTACAATTCTACTGAGAAACTGATTTTTTTTTTAAAGGAGCAGCTAAGTATGTGAATGAGTGCCAAGAGCTTTCGCCCAGAACTTTTCTAAATCACCTGTAGCTTACTGCCACTACAAGGAATGCAAATTGTGCCTTCAAGATTTTCCCTGTGAAAAACAGCTCTCATTTTATCCAAAATTGCCTCTGTCCAACTTGATTTAAAATTTGCATTTTGTCATAGTTAATTATTTCCACTGAAATTCCAGGTACCAAGGTGCTCAAAACCAATATTAAGTACAAAGGAACTCACTGCACATCATTTTAAGCTCCAGCTATGAGCAAACATCCCTTCGTCCTACATCCTTTTCCCACTAGGATCTCAGCAAAGAACTGTGCCCCAGCAATACTATGTGATTTTATGATAAATAGATCTAAGTTCTTCTTCTAACTATTCCTGAGGTTTGTCACATCTCCTATTCATTTTTTAATAGCCCTTTTTTGCTGAGAGAGCAGAGAAATTACAACCATCCTGATGGTGCCAGTCCTAGTGCTCCAGCCTGACAGCAGGGACTGAGCTCGAGGCCAGCGATGCCCTGTGTTTCATGGTGTCTGTGTCCATATAAGCTGCCCCATAGGTGGCTCTCCAGGAATCAAGAGATTCCTGATCTCCTGATCACAGGAGTCTGAGAGGGTACCTTTTCAGAAGAACAAGGAAGGGAAGGCTGAGTGTACCTGCCTGATTAGTTACAGGTAATTAAACACATCTAGCTTCCCCTTGCCTCTCATCCCTAACCTCCAGCCAGTGGAACAGCTTGCCTAGCAGAAATCCAGCACACCCATCTCCCAGTGCATGAAGCCTGTATCCCCTCACCTTTGTTACATCGTGCCTGAACTCCTGCAGCCCCCGGGCATCAAGGCATTTACACCCACTGCACTCAGGAGAGTGAGGTGCCTCAGGACTGTACGGAAGGAGACCACCCCTTCTCTGCCAACTGATCCTGTCTCCAATCACAGGGCAACACTCTCTAACCTTCTCCCTGAAGCTGCTGTTAATCATCTTCAACCAGAGCAGAGGTGGCTTTCAGAGATTTGGGGTTGCAAGAAACTTCTGTCACCCTCTGGTTTGCAGGCCCTTGGGCTTCCCTGGCTTCACACTGATTTGACCCAGGACATTTCCCTTACAGAAACATTCTGTCTCAACCTAATTTAGAAACTGCTTTTGCTCCAGCACCTGTCCTTCCTAACACTTTTTTTTTACTAAGAGCAGCACAGCCTCAGGATTTCTCCCATAAACTTGCTGCTGTCCTAGGTTGGGAAGGATCAGGCTGCTGTCCTCTTCCTCCTGTCCTCCCCCAGGGACTGCCATGTAGCCTCCTCGGACCCTGTCATCCATCCCTCCCTCCCAAGGTTTCTAGTACTGTGGCCAAGCTTTCCAACAAAAGTCTCACCACGGCTGGGTATCATCCTCACCCACGCTCCCCATTCTGCTTCTTCTGCCACTTCCACCTCCAGGGAACAGGCTCTAGACTGCTCCTGCCAGCAAGGAACACAGCCTCTTGCTGTTTAAGGAAAGAGGTGGGTGGGGAGAGAGTCCCTCGAGCTAAGTGGAGAGGCAAAATTTGCAGCCAGTACTGCAAAAGCTGTTCCTTCCCAGTGTACTTGTCCCTTCCAGGCCACTGCCTTGGCCTTCTCCCCAAAATACTTTTGACCCTGCTGCCTTAGACCCTTCCCCAGCTGAGAGTCCCAGACCACCTGGTCCATTATCACTGACAGAAGAAAAGGAAAAGTGTCCAGTACTTCACTGGTATTACCCACTACCTGCTCCATCCGTTGAGCACCTGGGCATGCTTTCAAATCCCAACAGATCTGCAGAAGATGGTCATAGGTCAGCCTCCCCCTGCCACTCCCTGGGATGCTTTTTTGCATCAGTAGCCCCCCTTAATCTGACAGAAAATCCCAGGCACCACAGATGACCTTTTTCTCCTTCCAGCTACCACTGTTCCTACTGCTGCTGAAGCTGTAGTGAGAGCTGGTGAGGCCAGTGCTTGTTTCATTACAGCCTGTAACTCTTACAAGCAGTGTACAGGCACATGGATGGAAAAGACAGAGGATAAAAGTTCATAGGATTAGCCTTACTGGAGCATGTAACTGTGTTTGAATATGGTCACCACCAAAATATCACTACAACTGAAGGTTTTTTAGCTTTAAGTGCAGACAGGGGCAAATTGTAATCAATTTTAACTCCTGTGTTGCCAAGTTTCATTATTTTACCAAAGACCTTGTGATACCAAGTACTCTTAAAAGCCTGTGTTCCAAGATTCGGGTTACAGAAGAATCTCACGTTGGTCTCTTTTCCACATATACTTTGTGATCTCCTCTGTCTCCCTCATATAGCTTCCTGACTCTGCCAACCTCAGAGACACCCTCTTCCTTACTGAGATTTTTTATCTCGTGACCAAGGGAGCTGGACTTCTGATTTTACACTAGTTGGACTCAGCAGTACTGTAAGCACAGTGACTCAAATACAGACAATAGGTAAATTCCAAAATGCCTTTTCCTTGCTGACTCAGACCCAAAAGCCATGTCAAATTTTGTGTCAAATAGCACAGCAAACACAGTTGTGTTCAGATATGAGAAAATATTGAAAATATTGAAAATATTGAAGGCACACCTTAGCATACAGAAGAGGGTTAAAAAGAACAGTTAAGAAGCTGAAAGCATCCTTACCTTTATCTAAGGTCTCTCTTCAGGCCCAGCAATCTCACGTCATGACCCAAATCTACCTCACGCAGCCCAAACCTTCTGTCCCACTCTCCCTGCATGTCTTCTTAGCCATCTGCTCTAAGTTACTTTTCCTCAGAATAAAACTGAGTTTCACTCCAAGTTATGGTGCTGTCAATCCAAAGCATTGGCTCACTGCATTTAACAACGGGCATGGGGAACATCAGAAGCGATTTCCATAAAAGGGTCCTAGGCTGTTATTTGATACAGGAGTCAGAGTAGAGGACGTAGTCTAGGTTTGACCAAGACACAGTTTAAAAGTGGTCTGGATAAATGGAGTTTCACTGTAGAGTAGACAGGGTTAGAGGTCAGCCTTTGCAGAGAAAGAAGAAAAGAGTACTGATCCAACTAGGTAATTTCTGCAAAAAGCAGACTTATTTATCAAAAACTGAATTGATCTAGCTTGCACAACATTAAATCCAAAGAATAAATAATAAACAGCACCTCCATTTGTCACATAGTAAAAAGAACAAAAATGCACAACTGGGAAAATGTGATTTGGAGAAAAGTCCAATATGGAAAAAAATCAGGCAGAGTTGCACTATCGAAATAAAACCAACCTGTGATTTATTGTGTGTTCTGTGCTGTATTTCTTTATTCAAATAAAGCCCTGTTCAAATTTCTCTGAGATGACTTTTCAGCAACATTTAGCACATTGCAAGGCAAGGCTTGAGGGTCATGAGTTCCAGAAAGGACTTGTGTTCGTCTGTCCTCCAGCCACCTGATCTGAGCTACAGACATGACTTATTCAGCTGTGGTGATGCTGCTGGTGGGAGGGAATAGTGTGCCTCGTGCATTAGCATCTCCTGTAAATTATCTTAGGAACAAGACTGATATAGCTACAGACTGAAGCAGCATTTTAGCTGTCCTAGGCTGGAGGGAAGCTACAGCTGATGACAAGAAAGGGAAAGAAGCAAGGAAGAGAGAAAAATGTAATTTTGGAGGGAGCAGTATGAAAATTTTAACTACATTATTTGAACAGGCCAAACAGCAATAAAACACGAACCTGCTGGAATAGCTTATTCTCCTCTGGCTCCAAGCAATGCAGGAAGATCTACTGTTAGGTGTCCCGATGCCACTTTTTTATTCCCCCATTTTATTATTAGCCTCCTACATTTTCTCTGCCTTTAATGATAAATTGCTTTCCAATCAGCATGCTGTGACAAGGCTAACCAGAGGCAGCCAGAGCCCGTGCAGCGCAGGGCCCAGGCAGGCGGCACCGACTCCTATTGAAGGCAGTGACACCTCCCTGTTATTTTTCTTGCCTTCCCTGGCCCCTTGAGATCAGGGGGCCCTGACCACAATGCTCAGGCAGTGAAAAAACACAAATCCTGCTGGACTTGCAGCTGGGGGAGAAACAACCTCAGGAACCGGGAAAGGAGCTGTCAGCCTTCATTATTAATATCCAGCTGTTAATATTTAATGTCATAAAACCACGGCTTCCTCCGCAGCCTAGTCATCAGACATGCAGGGGTCACACCAGCCAGAATCCTTTAGACAGACGATTCAACGTCCCCGTGCTTTAGCTTCATGCCAGGACTGCTAAAGGTGTTCTAGATGTATTTGAGATTAAATACTAGAAGCTTTAATAAAGCCTGAGATTTATTTTTTTTAAAAAAAAAAAAAGGGAAAAAGGAAAAAAAAAGTGGTTATGTTCCTGCCTTCCCAGCCAGCTCTGTTCTTCAGCACTGACCCCATCCACGAAGCCAAAGGTCACCTGCAGCTGGCAAAACATAAACAGCAGTGGCCAAAGCAAGAGTGAATGTCAGCATAGCATGGACATCACTCACTGCTGCAGCTCAATCTGCAGGGCCAAAGCGCTGCCCTAGGCTCAGTGTCCTGGCACAGAGGAAAGGTTTGAACAAAAGGTAAAGGGAGGGACAAGATTTAAATTCTTTAGAGTGCTAAAGCCAGATGATGCTGTGTTAGGAAAAAGAGCATCTAGTCCACCTCGGTCTGTGTTCCCAGGCACTGTGGCACACACTGAGGGGTGCAAGGCAAAGCACGCTAGGAAATGCTATTGAATGTCTGATCTCTTATTTTAGCAGATGAAGGGAGACAGAGAGAGAGCCTCTATCATGGGGGGCTGGCAAGGGGCATTGTAGAGGTTATTTTCAGAGCCTTCATCCTTACAGCTTCACAGAAGGTTCAAACACAAACGTTGCTAGCAGGCAGTTTTCCTCTTGGCGGGAGCAGGAGTGCGTCACCTCTCCTGGCACAGAGCCACGGGTCCTGTTCCCCCCTGCAGATCCCGGGCTCTCCCTGCTAGCAGTTCCGTTTGCTCTGCCAACGTTGCTACTAAAGCTGCCTCGCAGCATTAATTTTTAAAGACTCCTTCCTCCTCCCGGGTATAGATTCAGAGACAGCTCCAGAAGCCCACACATGCATACTAGCGCAGCGCAGCAGCCAAATGCGTTAAACGAGATTTTAAGGGAGAATGGGGGAATAACAAGCACAGCCAGAATGTTTTGGCACACGGCACAAAGATAAGCGTGGCGCCCCGTGCTCTATCTGCTACTCCTTGGCCTTCCCTGCCTCTCCTGTTTCCACCTGGAAACTCAAGATTGATTTCTTTCTTTTTTTTCTTTTTTTTTTTACAGAGCAGCATAGTCAGAGGGGCTGGAGCACCCCAGGCAATGAAGAAACATAAGTAATGAGAATCCTCCAAGTATGTTAGTCAGCATGACATGAAGACAGCTGAGAGAGTCCACAAAGAATCGGTCAGATCCAGCAGAGCTCATTAGCTCTGGCTTGGGGCTACTTCTGCCAGACCTGGGATAGCACAAGGTCCCAAGTGTGTCTCCAAGCTGCACTCTGGGCTCCAGGCTGCCCCATCAGCCCAGCACCAGCCTTTGCTGGCACTGTGGCTCAATACAGCACAGCCCCTCAGCGAGGTGAAGTGCTGTAGAGCGCTGCAGAGCACAATGCAGAGATATTCGAGTGGCTTTTCAGGTAACAACCTCGATGCAGCAGTGTCCATACTGAGACGGAGCTTTAAAACCTACCTGGGCTTGCGCTGACACTATGCAGTGCCCCCAGGTGCCTCTATCCTCCAGTCCCAACGTGTTTTTGGGAACACAGTGCAGAGACACCCCAAAGGCCCTGCCTACAAAGCTACCTTGTGTTTGCAGAGATTAGTAGTGCAGACTCAGCACTCTGGGAACACACAGGGTCCAGGCTCATTTTGGTCTGGAAGCAGATAGCTGCATCCTCACAGGGCCGTGCTGTTACTCACAAGGGCCATTCCAGCTTCATACCCTTGTTACAGATAATCCACAACCCAATGAAACTGCCTATGAATGGTGAGGAACTGTCTGCAAACAGATACTAAAACAGGGTGATGACGACTGCAGTGGTCAGATGTGATGAGTCGGACAAGGCAAACTTTCCCTACCACCACACTTGGTCATGGTAAAAGTGACTATTTACAGATAGCATCTCCCTGTCTCTGGATAACAGTAACTTCAGACAAGTCCTGCAAACTAGGACAACAAGTGAGCTCCAGCAGTTAATTATAGTAAATATTTACATAACAGCGGGGCCCTTCAAATTTAGAAGGAATAGTTAATGCAAGGACATGCCCTTTAACCATCCCATTTTATTATACAAACCACTGGGGAGCCCAGCACACTAAGATTTGCAAATGAAGTGTTTGATATTGGCTGAGACATGAAACTACTTACCTAGTGCTATAAAATGCATAGGTACAGTACATCATTCTTTTTGCAGAAATTTCAACCCCATTTACTTTAGTTAACTCTTCCTCTGCACTTAATGCTTTGCGTGCTGCAAAGAAACACAGTACATAACCCTGAATAGACCTGGTGCCACTGCTTAGCAGTCTGACTTAAAATAAAACTGTTTTCCCCTTTGCTGTTACTAAATTTGGCATCACTTATGTAGATTCTATTGATGTGTCTAATCTACTTAACATCCTCAATGTTCCCCTATTAGCTGGTTGCTTGGGAATTTGATTTACATGAAAGATTCTGCTGCTTTGTCCTATCCCCTGCTTACTCCACACACACACTATGTAATAAAACCAGGTTCTGTAAGTGGGGTAGTATTTTATCATCCAAAATTATTTGGTTCTCATGAGCACTGTAGCAAGTTCTGTAATAGCAAATGTTGTGGGTGCTGGGACTGAAGGTGCTGCATAGTTTCCAGCCAGGACATAGTTTTAAAAGGATTGTGGTCTAAGTTTGGGAATCCAAGTCAGTCACAAGCACCCTCGACCTGCAGGATTCATATGTGCCTTGGGTAAGGTGTGATCTACACCAGGAGCAAGATGAGACACTGGTGACTCTCAGGAAACACCAGTTGTGGACAGTGACTGGCATGACTCTAGAAATACCTGAAGACAAAGCAGAGTGAGCTGATGATCTTCAGAAGCTCAGTGTGGAAGAAAAAGGAAAGGAATGAAACACAAAAATTCCCAGAAGACGTTTCCTTTTCCCCACCACAAAAGTTTCATTCCCAGCTGCACGAACCAAATACAGGGAAGGGTTGCCCATGGCTGCATTAGACATAGGTTTAGGTGGTCCATAAAAGAGATATTCTTACCGAAATGTTATCCTAGGTAGTGTTTACTGCTCTACGACTTCCTTTCTAGAGGATTTTTGTGTTACCTTGGGGAGGAAAATGCTGAAAGGTACCGTAAGTCAAGGGGCCAAAGCGTGCGGTGTAAAATTAGCTGAGAAGAAAGGATGAAGTGGCCCAAGAAATGGTCAAGTTTAGCCAAGGGACAAGTTCTGCAAAATCAGGAACCCAAAACAGTTAGTGAATGGGGGTTCTGCATGCACCAGAAACCTTCTGCCAGGCTGGCTGATTTATGTGACTGAGAAGGCACAGACGAACCCTCCCTCCTGAGCTTGTTCATAACATTATGGGATAGGCTAAGCGGGTTACTCAAAGTTATTACTGCTGTTGCTGTTGTTTATTTATTAATGCATCTGTATCAGAGACTATGGTTGATCCTGGGAGTCTTGCTGTGCTACGTGCACAGGATGCAGAGCAAGAAAGAGCAGTCCTGGCCCGAGAGCATTCCAGGTGCTCCCTTTCCCCAGAACTGGAGCAAGATCCTGAGGCTGTCCCCAGGGACACAGATCCCCCTTTGCACTGCCATGTTAGCCACTTGTTATTTCCCAGCATAAATATGTTTTATAGAGAAATAAACTCTGCATTTCTGAAAAGGGAGTGCTTTCACACACCCGCTTCTCATCTATAAAGGCCCATGATTTGGCATCTCAGGTTAGCGTATGAAATTATGACACCAGAATTGACTTTAGGAGTTTCTGATGCTTCCTTGGATGATTGCTTCTATAACTTATAGAGACAGGGAAGCATTTGTATTCTAGTGAACACATAAATTAATACCCATACATGAAAACGATGTGGAGAGAGCAGGACTGGGGCAGGAATGAGTTTTCTATGGTGTGTAACACCAAAGGAGAGCTTGTCAGCAGTGGTTTCCGTTGTATTTGGAGTGTTGTGGTGAGAGTCTGCAAGTGTAATGAAGTAAAATAAAAACGTTTTATACTTGACTCTTTAAAGCAGCTGAGAAATTTATGGTCTTTTCCATCATCATGCTGTTTTGCGGAGGGGAAAAGTACTACTAAAAATAAACATACTTTTTGATTTTTGCTGGTAGATACAAACCAGATTTTCATATTTTCACATGTGCTCTTTACACTTTACACTATAAGCAGGGCAGGTGACTTTGCAGAATAGGGAACAGATGTAAAGATATCGGGGTCTGGCCTTATAATGCATAAGAGATAAGGTTCTACTGTTCATGCTTGCTAAACGCTTTATTTTAGTCTATCATGGCAGAGACAAAATTATTTGGTTTTGCTTCTTCCCTACATTTCTAACAGCAGCAATATTATATCCATTATATCCAAAATAGGCAACAGAATACCCCATCCACTGCCCAGCCCATGGATCTCAAAGTTTGTTAAATCCATGTCAGCAAAGCTTTAAAAGCAGAGGGGATGAAAACCCATGACCCACTGAAGTCAATGGGAAGTTCTCAGTGAGGGGCAGGACACAGAGGAGCTGGATTTCACCAGGTCCCCTGACATTGTCTTACATTAGAAACAGCAACCAGGGTGTTTCTCTTTCTCTCACCTCTGACCTAAATCTTTTTAAAATTTAAAATAAAATGCTATAGATGCAACATCAAAGAGTTGGAGATACAAAGGAAACCTTGGCCTGCTCCTGGCCCTACGCACTGGCGAAAGCATAACGCGGCGTGAGCAGAGACAGCAGGTAAGACGCTTCCACCATCGCAGCACATTGCCTGTCAGATGCCTCTGCCGTTAGGAGCAAGAGAAGAGCTACATGACACGCATCGGTGGCTGGACCAGATGGAGGCTTTGGACTCCACCACGACATCCGAGTTCTCCCCAGATCTGATGGCAAAGTCATATGCCAGTTTGTTAGACTGGAGAGCCCAAAGCTATCCTGAGAGAAACCCTTATTCTACATAAATCTTCCAGAGCTGATGGATGGCAGGAGCCTCAACTATAAAAATCTCAGCCAGAAACATGATAAATAGTTGCATCTTGTTAAAAATAGGAAGCAGAGCAGCAGTCACATACATTGGCTGAGTAGGAATGTCAGTCAATGACTGAACTGGTTGACTCTTGCTTTTATATATAGCAGGTACTGAAGCCAGCTGCTCCTGGCCAAAACCAAGATTTTTTCCTGTGGGCATCATTTAAATTTGTTTGCTTTACCAGCAAATCCTTATTTTGTATAAAGTACTCAAAGGAAAAAGTTGCCTCCCTTCCTCTTCCACCAGTGTTTCTGCCTTTACTGTAACAGTAGCACATTTGCATGGCGCCTGCTGCATTGGAGGCTCAGACTCCCACAGTGCAGGTAATAAACAAATATTACTCTGAGCTTTCTGGAGCAATTCCCTCCCTCATAAGAACTTTCATAAAACAACAGTCACTAGATTACAGACAGAACAGCAAACCTTTTAAAAAAAATTCTCTCAACACTTAAAACTACCTGTCACATGTGGTTTACTCTATATCAAGAAGAATTAATGAAACCTTGCAAATTTGGATCTTACACCCCAAAACTTCCTCCCTATGACACTTAAAACTTTGCCTTCTTGTGACACTTCAACTATAGCTCCCCAAATCCTTACCAACCCCATAGTCTCCGGCCTGTTATACCTTCAGGCCTCTTCCAAACTAGGTCATCTTTCCATCTCCACAGTGCCCTCCTGCTGTCCTGTGCAACTCCTACCATGCCCACATATGCCCTCACACTACTTTTCCAGCCCTTCAGCTTGGCAAGAAACAGCACATGCTGTGGCTCAACCAGAAATAAGTAGAATTAAACTGGGAAGCTATCAGATGCCAAACAGCATGGGCAACACCTTCTCTCCAGTTTTTATTTGGTGGGAGTACTGATTGGTGTCCTTTTTCTCTAAGTACTGCCATTGCCACCACCCTCTGCCAGATTTTATTCCGTGCTAACCACTGGAGCTCAAAAGCTTGTAGTTGGGGACTAACCGATAAGCAGTGTGTTGGTGTAACTTTCGTGTCTGTAGGAAACAAGACTGAAAATAGGATTATCAACTATGTCCCGTTAGCACGTTTACAGATATCTTTCTTACTAATACTAATATTTCTGTTGAACCTGCCCATGAGACTCTGAGGAACTCAATGCTAGGCACTGTATAAACAGATACTAGGGCATGGTCTCTACTCCACTTAAAGAAGACAAGGAAAGTACGAAAAAGCTGTTCAGCTATTAAAAATAACAGCTCTTGTAAATATTCAGTGAGGAATAAATTGCACACAAGCATGGCACACAAACACAGGGCCAGCTTCAGACTGGGGTTGTCCATATCTGATCAGCTGAAAACAAAGATAGATCCAAACTTGTCCTGTCTGAACCCAACTTTGAAAACATACACGGCTTGAAAAAGGTGTTCACAGTAGCTCAAATGCCAAATACAAAGCCCCACCTGCTAGTCAGGAGGAAATGCTAATGAAAGGGGTAAGACTTAAACCACGTCCTTTGTACAGCACCAACCTCTCCATTTCAGACTGGCAACAGAAGCTTGTCCTCTCTAGATATTCACTGTTCCTCTCCACTGCCTCATCATTAACCATCCATCATATTCTCCTCAACAGGTTCAGGACACTCACTGGTAGGGGAGACATTTGTCTCAAAACTCTACTTGGCCCAGGCTTGAACCTCCATAGATGCAGACTCTCCTCACGGTGCTGTTTCACTTCATGTTTCCTTGGAGTGGAGACTGGCATCTTGCTCTGCTATAGCTCAGGGAGATGCCCTAGCCACAAGATCACAGAGGTAGCACTCATCTCATCTCTAATATTTCGTCAGTCTACACAGTTGTGACGGCCTCTGGTTGAGATAGTCAATATCTTGATGGCCAGGCCACTTTGCAAGGATTAGCACTTAGATCTGCCCAAATTAGGCAGGGTGAGGCTCTGGAAACAGGTTTTCCATCTGTTGAGAGATTGCTCTAACCAATGGGTGATGGGTGGAACTTGCCCACAAGCTCAGGAATTAGCTCAGTGGGGAACATGGGCCTCCCAGCATACCTGACTAGATGCCTGAATGCCTTAGCTGATTTAGGCCTTATTTTAAAACTTTGCTACATACGTGTAGAACCAAATCAGACCAGAGTTGTTCTCCATCAAGGCTCTGCAGACAAGCGGGACACTCAACCATCATCTTTATTTTTCTTTGCTGCATCAAGAAGGAGTTATGCAACCTTAAACTGTGCTGATCAGGGCGTGCAAAACAGACCAAACCCTTCCCACATATTGTCCCTTAGCCATCCCAGGAAGCTCTGGCATGCATGCTTGGCTCGGTGTCAAGCCCCTAAAAGAGCTCATGTTGGTTACCAACGTCAGCAGAACATGTACTTGAGAACTAGGATTCCTGGTTTCCAAAATACTGCCATGATGCCATCCAGCAAGTAGCTACACACATTGCAACAGAAATGGGTATGTAAAGGTCCACCTCACTGGTTAATATGGTTTGCTTATTTGGTTTTGGTTTTTGGGTTTTTGTTGGGGTTTTTTTTGTTTTGGGTTTTGTTGTTTGGGTTTTTTTTTTTTAAAGGGAAGAGGTTTTGGGTGGGTTTAGAAAACTTATCAATGAAGTATCAGGAAAGCAAGTCAAATACAGAAGCAGTAAGGACTTCAGTTTTTACATCTCTTGTCTTGAATCCCAGATTTCCTGCAACTAAATTTATGAGAAGGGATGTGGGGAGGGAAATCTGCACTTATTTATTTCTGGAAGTTAAGATGAAGCCATTATACACAGGCTTGCACAGTATGTTTGCTATTATGAAGCTGCAAACATTGCTACAGAAAGGGCATTTAGTGGGAAATATTGTCAGCTGGCAGTCTCGGGCACTTGAGTACCCTCCATAACATGCATAACGGAATCAATTTAAACCTAGTGAAAGGGACATTGTCTGATAAAGTAATTCCTCTTTGAACACAAGATGGCAGCCTTAAATAAATGCAACCCCGCACAGCTTTTAATCTTACACATCATTAAATTCCTAATTTACACATTATGTTTTCATGGGCCAACCCATAACTCATTAGTGTTGAACTCATGAGTTGTAAAGACCAACACACTAGACAAATGCTGGTTTCTTTATCCGCTTTTCGTTGGGTGGCAGTTCTCTTACCACAAAGCCAAACTTCAAATTCAACATTAAGAAAGCTTTCCAATCTTGTGTGCTTTGCGCACCATCTACCCCAAAGAAAAACCTCTCTGATTTTACTGACAGAGGGTGGAGTAGGGAATGGGGAATACCAAGGTTTTTCTACTTGTTCAAGATACTGGAGTTCTTTGGAAGTTAAATCTTTCTGTGAGAGGATTTCAAGCAGGCCTTGAAGTTAAAAACAAAATGGACTACAACAAGCAGAGAGTTTGGAGCTGGTCTTCCCACTTTTCCACAAAACTTAACGCACCAAAGAATGTTTTGATAGGTTGTCTTTCCATTCTCTTGTCTGAGTGTTGCCTGAAAGACAAGTCACAAACACCATCTGAAGAGGAGGGGCTGCATAGTGCTCCAGTACCATGACACTGGAAATAACTGTACCAGAATGGGTAGTAATGGCAAAAGAAAGGCTACAATTGCTTTCTCTGCCTTGGAAACTATGGGTCAAAAAATGTCAAGCATAGAAGAAGTCTTTGCAAAAGGCCTGGTACCACTGCTTTAATATTGCAGGTAAGAACACCAATAGCTATTGGAGCAGGTCAGGCCAAGGGCCCTTTCAAGCCAACCCCTAGTCTTGATTTTCATATGCGGGCAGTGGCAGTGGGGCAGTGTGAGTGACCATGTGGGGCCATGGAAAGCAGAGCAGCAAGACAAGGCTTGAGGCTAAGTTTGTTCTTCCTAGGCTGGGCTGCAGGTTGTAATGGCCACACGGTCATCAGTCTGCAAGAGCAGCTACTTTGAGCAAGCCAAGATCCAGAAGCCCAGAGTCCTGTGTGCCTTGCTGGAACTGGGCTGAGGTTCCCAGATGCCTGGGAACAGAGTTCAAGACAAGGAGAAGTTCATGATCATTCCTTTCCAGTGCAGTTGAGCAAGCTGCTGGGGAAAGTCAGTACTCCTCAGGGGAATGTTCTGCTGTGTTACTGCCCAAGAAAATCCACAAACCTAAGTAACACTAATGAGGAAAGAAGAGAAATATTCCCACCTCAAGTGTAAACAGTCTCAGGATCTCTTCCTCATCTTCTACAAAGCCAAGTGGAGACCATCCACAATACCAGCAGAAGAAATCTTGATTAAAGTCCCCATCTATTCTCTTGCTAGTCATGTCTCCAGCAGCTCACAGCACTTGCATCACTGGGCAACTTACAGACCCTGTAAGTGTTGAACTTCTGGAGAATAACAGTGCTGACACAAGTCATCTGCTTGGCATCCCGCTGTAGTTAACTTCTCATTCTTATAGGATGGATGTCTTCACCCTCAGCCAGTCCCTTTTTCTATTTGTTTTATTACATAAGCATTCATTTTTCTCCTGTTTTCTTTATCCCTCCTTTCTCTTCTCTTTTGTTGGGGGAGAACATACAATTTTGTTCATGATGAGGTAATGTCCGCCTAAAGCAGAAAAGTCAGTAGAGAAAGACATAACAACCAGGCAAAGTATCTTTCTACTGACACCAGTTTCTCAGTGGAACCTCCCAGTAAGCTTGTGGGTGGTGAGGGACAGTCAGTGTGCAGCAGTGGGAGACATTCTTGTGCAGCAGATAAAAGGACTGTGTCTCCTTACAGAGAGTAAACTACCTGGGGAAGAAGGTGGGCTTGTGATGTACAACAGAACATCAGCAGCAGTAAGTTTTGCTTTAATCTCTGGCACAGATTTTCAGTATGACTTAAAATCATATTGGACCTCTCTATGCCTTAGTTTACTCCTAGGGGAAAAGGGTCTAGCACCCGGAGCATCTATGTGATGATTCCACTTCATGCTCCTGCAAACACATTGAGTCTTGGAGACCCAAGTTCCTTCCTCCACATCTTCCCCTTTACTGATCACTCTAGAGGTCTAATGCAACTCCCAGCAACATCTGTGCAACCTCGTAAGGACATAATTTAAAAACAATGGATTGCACAAGCATACCAGGATGGATTCCTTTCATGGCTAAAGCACAGCAGGAGGCTCTCGAAGATTTAGATTCTGTTCCCAGATCTGCCCAATAGTTTGAACAAATCATTCAATCTTTCCAAGCCTCCAGTTCCCCTTAATGAAAGGGGAACAGTACTTAACGGGGATGGCTATGAGGATTAATGCACACGATGTGAAGGAGATGAGCATTGTACTCCTAGATGCATAATAGCGAGTACTCTCTTTGACTTGCCAAGTCTCCTTTACTCCTGCCAGAGACAGGACACACAGCTTCCAGAGGTGGCAATTATAGCACGGCCAAGCATTGCAGCGATGTGTGGTACAGGGCACGGCCACCCTCCTTGGCAGGGTGCCTCTCCAAACAGGGCTGAGCCGCACAACTGCTCTGGGCAGGGCAGTGTCCCTGCAGGCAGCCCAACCCTGCCCACGCAGCTCAGGGTGGCTGCAGAGCCAGGGCAGCCGGCAGGCTCG
Source organism: Caprimulgus europaeus (assembly GCA_907165065.1). The sequence continues at coordinate 35,629,102 of OU015523.1, read as the reverse complement.
GTGCCCGCTGCCGTGCAGCCACCTCTGCTGCTGTAAGCACAGTGGTGGGGCTCAGTGCAGCCTGGACCAGCCCCTGCCCTGCCTACGCTGCCCCACTGCTTGGCCTGCCTGCACCCTGCTTCTGCTGCTCACACCCTGCCTGCCCACCCATGCCACGCTTCTGCCCACACTGCCCCACTGCCTGCCTTGCCCAGGCTGCCCACACCCTGCCTGCCCACCCATGCCACACTGCTGCCCACGCTGCCCCATTGCCTGCCTTGCCCAGGCTGCCCACACATGCTCATGCTGCCCTGCTCCCCATGCCCTGCCTGTGGCACTGTTTGCCCTGGCAGTGCTGCTCCCCTGCATCCCCAGAGGCTCACAGCGAGCCTCCCACAGCCTTCTCTTCCCCCACACCTTCTAGTTCTGCACAGCCCCTCTCCAGCCAGCCCCCACCAACTCCTCCAGAGTCAGCACCTCCCAGGTGCCTACCCTTGCTGCTGATATCCACACACTCAGGGTTATACACCTTTCCATGCACACCATCATGGCTTTCACACCCCAGCTGGCCACATGGCCCAGCAGCCCCACCTCTGCATGCTTTTTCCCTCACCTACAGCCCCTCTGTACCCTCCTGTGTCCCCTCTTCCTTTCACATATGGCCTCTCTCACACACAGGGCTCAGGCAATCCCTTACATGACAGCCAGCTCTGCAAACCTTGCCAGAATATAAACGAGACGTCCCCTTCAGCTGCACACTGCCAAAGGCAGCACCTCACACCATGCAAAGGGTTCCCTCTTTTTTGGCCTCCTTTGCATACCAGACTTACTCTGTACCCTAGATATACCCCTTTGCTCCCAAAGATAGCCACACGCAGCTGAAGCGTGCACACACCTGTAGATGCAGAAGCACCAATACCAGAGGTACATATGATCCATCTTTTACAGACAGGAGGGTGAGTGGAAAGCCAGCAAGGCGGTGTGATTGGACCATTAGTGGAGGGAGGACTAAAAACCCAGGGCTCCTTCATCACCAGCTAGCATGCTAACTTTTAGGAAATGCTGTCACCACTCTTGCAACTGTATTCACCTCAGTGACACACCAGCTCCATTATATGCTGTGTCGCAAGCTCTACGTCTGTACTCGCCATATACTTGCCCATACCCCACTGGTATTTACCATCCAGGCTGTTCCCAAGCACTGCTGTAATGGACAAACCAAACCCCATGGCAGAAACAACTGCTCCCTATCAAACATCTTTCTCCACCAGTCTTGCTCTGTGTATGCAAACACGCGAGTCCTGGCTCCAGGGCTGTGCTGCACATCTGCCAAGCACTCCCTACCCAGCTCTGTACCCTTATACAGACAGTATATACTTCTATAAATATCCCAAATATATAACACGTTCACAGGAAGGACTTCCCAAACTCTCTGCAACTCAGGCACCGCGAGTAGATCCTCACATCCCATATGGATTTTCAGGCTCTTCAAGTCGATAGTGCTCTACTGGCAGGACAAGTTACATTGTGGTTGCTAAATCAAGAAACAGATCCCTTGGATCTCTGTTAGAGGCAGATGCAGTCTGCCCAGAATGGAGACTCAGACTGCTTAGGGCTTTTATTCAGCTTATTCATTTGTCCACTTGTGTTTAACGAATAAGCAAAAAGACACTGTAACATTTATTTTATTTTCACAGCAAAACATAGAGCAGGATGTCATTGTGTCTGACGCTGTGTGAAAATAGAGCAAGAGTTGACCCTCACACCAAACAGAATATATCTTAAGTAAGTGAGAAGACACAACAACCAGTAAGTACTAGAGATGATGGCATTATGCAGAGCTGTTCTCTTCTCTCCTCCTGCCTTACCACATCTCTTATCATTCTTAACACTGCAGTGGGCTGCTTTATGCTTTCTTGCACTTTGGACACCAAAAAAAAACCAGATTTTTTTTCTCTCTGTCACACTGGTGGTATATTCTGTTCTGCCTTGGCTTTCCCTGGGTTACATCTCCAGTTTCTGGCCATGTGGTAGTGCCTTTGGTGAGATTTCACCCCATTTTTTGCCCTTTTCATTGTCACAAGGTGAGGTCGTTTCCTTACAAGTGATCTGTTGCGGTCAAGGTTGTTTTCCTTGACCTGGTTTATTGCCTTTTAAATGTTTTAGTGTTTTGACTGTTTCTCAGGTTTAGCACAGGATGTTTGTTGCACGGGTAAGAGGTTAGTACTGTGAAGCCTAGGGAGTGATATATGGATGGCTCATGCTTTCTTTTGGATTTAATTTTTCATCCTCTAGTGCTCTGTGGTGAAAGGAGTGTTTGCTGCTTGCCTAGGGAGACACCTGACATTTAGACTTTATCTTCTGTAAAAGCTTGGGCCAAAATTCTCTTATCTGACTTTGGAAGTGGCAGAAAAGGACGTACAGTTGAAGCGAAGGAGGGAACAAAGTGGGATTTGCACCCTTCTGATCCCAAGTTGCAGTAAGGAACCACACAGCCCTCTGACAAAAATCAGTTGCTCCAGTATAAAGGGAGCTTCCATTCCCCAGGCACCTTGTAGTTTGCCCTGCAGAAACTCCTCAGTCCCATAGTACTCTTGGGCCTTGTGGTGGTGAAGAAAAGCAGGGCAACTTGAGTCATAATGTCCTGCTATAATGTCTTAAGCAGAGGAGTGCCCAGTGTCTGGTTTTGGAGTTTTCACAGCCCCTGAACACCCAAATAGAACACAAGGACTGAAGAAAAGGGAAACAATCTTCGCCTTTAATATTTTGAAATGCACGGGGTTGCCTTTCTTTCTCTCACATTTTGCTTTTTTAGTTTTTGGGTTTTTTTTTTTCCTTGTCTGAGACCTAATCTTGCATTGTCCTAACCTGATTTGGCTGCCCCTGCCTCTGGCTGTAGCTCATGTCCTGAGCCAGTAATTTTGATTTAACAGAGACAGATCTGACAGGAGCAGAAAGAATATGGAAAGGAGACTTTTCTGGAGATAACCCTCCAGTGCAAAATAGATATATGTATGAATCTTCCCATCTCCAGGGGCACTGGGGAACAATGATCTTTCCCTCCAGAGCACTCACTTTCCAAGAAGCAAGCATGTTGGCTTCCAGGATCTCTATCCTTAGATAGTCACAGCTGGATTGCCAGATGGGGATAACACCAAGAGATGCTACAGGGTACAGCTGGTCTTCCCAAAGCTCTTTGTTCCCGACCTTCCCCACCCCAACCAGCCACAGCAGCAGAGGACAGTTCTGAAGGGGCGGGCAGCTATGTTGGTCTTATGAGTGGTTGATCATGGGTCACAGGTGCCAGGAGAGGTTTTTTCTGTGAATGAAAGGTTGAAAGTTTGTGTTCTCCATTCCTAAGACACAACTATCATGTGAGGTTAGTTTGTACTGCCTGTGCCCACACCTGTGCCTTTCCAGTCATTCAGATGTCTCAGCTGCAGTGACTGATGGTCCATTAATATCTAAAAAGCTCCCTTGGCACAGTTACTAAAAGAGGTATGAACTTTCTGTAAATGGTACTGGTTTAGAGTTGTTGGAATAAATGCTACTTAGCTGGTTTCCCAATTTTAGATAAGGATTTTGTGTCTTCCTTGATGTGCTCAGTGTGAGAAAGGATCAGTATGGTTGTGTTTGTGGCTGCCGCTGCTGGCCTTCCTGTGAATAAGTAGTAACTGCTTGCAGAACTGCAGGCAAAGATCTTCTGCATACATCTCCTATTTCATCAAGTATGATAGGCTGTAAAAGTTAGACCTGCAGGTTTTACTCCTATGGAAGAAGGATGGATTTTGCTCTGTCCCGTTCTTTTTTATCAGAAATTTCACTGGCAGGTTGTGTCTATCAGGTGGATTCCTCATAGTACAGAAAGGCTGGTGAGCTTTCCTTGTCACGCTTTGAAAGGAGGCCGGAATGTCCTTGGTCTGACAGAATTTAGAGTGTATTTAATTTCTATGTTGCTGAAATAAAATAGTATTTGGTTTAGAGATTTTGTGAAATGCTGTTGTTGTTTTCCAGGCTGACCTTTAGAGGCTCTGTATTGCCGTGACAGTATGTTGCTATGGGGATCACCTCACATGGGTGAGAGCACAAACCAGTACATAAAGATATACTGGGTGCTTTATGCTGCACCTATTCAGTGGCACTGTACAATTGGAAATTGCTCTCAGAAATCTGGTAGGCGGACTCATAAACACATAGGGAGAGCTTGCTTCAACTCACATCGCTTTTTTCCTATATTTTCCTGTATTATTTGGTGAGGGCTACTTTCTTGTAAGTTAGTTACTTATTTCCAGTGGTGCTATACATTTTGTTTTCTTCTAGCAAATACCACTTGCAGCAAATTGAGGATCAGTCCTGGGGGAGTCAGATTAAGTCAAGGGTTTAAGCTATACCTATCTATGTAATGTATGTATGTAATTAAGTAATTTCTTCTTTTTTTTTTCTTTTTTTTTTACATCACCTGTAAGGTAAAAAGTCTGTCAGTGGTTAATTCCTCCTGAAGAAATCCAATACAAATTCAGAAATACTTTTGCTGTTGGACAGATGGCTGAAAGGAAATGATTTATCTACTAACCTTGGATTTAGGAGATATGGATTCGAATCCCTGCTTGCTACAGATTTTTCATGTGACACTGATGCATAAATATCCTAGAATATGGCCGCTAGCCTCTGTGCTCGAGTTCACAGGCTATAAAATAGCATCACCCTACCTCTCAGGGCAAGGTGAGAAGGCAGCACATGGCCTCAGCTGGGTAATCTCAGCTTCTTTACAAGGGAGGCTGCAGGTCCATGGCAGCAGGGCGAGCAGAAAATGACTGGGACAGTACCTGAAGCGTGCGTGGTAGAGAAGGTGATGGCAAAGTATTTTGTTAGAGTTCTGGGGTGGTATAGACATCTGTTACAAACCAAGGCTGGTGGATGCTGTGGGGATGGATACCACACAAATGCCTGGCAAAAGCAAGGCTATTTTCAGGAAGCTAGAACATAATTTGCAACTGCTCATGCTGACACAGATTTTTCTATAGTTTCATGTCTTGAGGACACTTCTGTTCTGTATGGGCATAATTAGTGCCGGTGACCATCTCCCAGGAGAGTGTCTGAACTGGAATGCAGCTATCCTGAAGACACAATGAGAAAGCTATCTGAAGAAAACAACCATGTCCTCCCAATATCCCTACCTGTTCTCTTTCTCCGTCCCCTTATCCCATACACAACCTCTTTTATACAGACCCAAGTAGTCATTAATTCCTCAACTATTCTGAAGGACAGACCCAATATTTGCCAAAAAGCTATCTTTCTTTGGCACTTTACATGCAGCGTGAGACACCCGATAGGCTGGCTGTAGGCACCACAACCGCTCTTCCAACACCACCACACGACTCAAATGCACAAGTCCCACAAATGGAGTCTTTGTATGTGGAGCCTACTTGTGAAACATGTGTGATGGCCCCTTTAGTGTCTAATCTACAGGGGAGAATGGTTCATGTTTGTTGCTTTGCATGCTACCTTCAAACCATCCTAAAAAGCAGAGATGAAGGCACACAAACCCAGTGTTACACATAGTCCCTCACACGTCTTTTGCAAAAGCACCCTCCCCCCCAAAACAGGGTTTCTCTCCATCTTTCTGATGAAAAACCCATCATCAAAAGTATTTATTTGTTTTAAGTGAATACAGAAACCAAAGTTCTGAGCTGCTGTCTTTTGCAATTTCCTGAGCCAACCCCACTTCTCTACACAATTCATCATTGCTTTCTTTGTGCTCTTCCTGCTCTACCCCCAAGAAACACTCAAAAATATTGAGTACAGGCCTTAAAAGTACCCATCCCTGCACGTGGCTGTCTCTACACATCCTGAGGCTGTATAGACTGAATTCTCTAGGATTTGGAGCTTGGGAGAGGAATGCATCCAGCAGATGTGTCATGGGCAGGGGCTGGTAAAGGTATTGCCAGGGTTGAGTGTAAAGGTTGATATGTTGGAGAGAAAAATCACACACATTCCCCAGCAACTGGGATCATGGTCCATCTCCAAGAAGGGCTTCACATCCGGGAAGAAACTGCCTGTGGGTAATTGGGTTTGCTAGAGTTGCCTCTCTAATTAATAAGTGATTTGACTTGGAGATTGGAAATAATAGTTGAAATGATGGCATAAGCACAGAGGCATTGGGGCTGCTGCTGCTGTACTATTAAGAAAGGACTTTCCTGTACAGTCTAATGACACTATATGGCAGTTTGAGGAATGTGAAGTTGTTTGCCCAGGAGACCAACAATGTGATAATATTGGCATATAACCTTCTAGTATTTGAGTAATTAGTTGCTTAGCTACTTTGGATAGGTCATTATTTTGCAAACTGGAAACATTTGCAAGTGGTGATATTTTCCTCAGTATGGTGGAAGAGCTAAACCTATTCTGGCAGTGTTCAACTCCTAGAAATATATATGCATAAATTGTTTCTAATGAGACCATCTGCCTTTTATAGCCCCTTTGGAACTAAATAGTACCCAAAGACCACTCTGTCTTTTAGATATCTGTGGTCAGAAAGGCTGCTTCTGGCAATAAAACTATATCGTTTCTTGCAGAGAGAGAAGCTTTTTGATTCCTATATTTCGAGATGCATGTTTGTGTGCGTATGTGCATGCACATGCACATGATACTGCTTATTCTGCTTATTTTTGTTAAAATTATTAGAAATCACTGGCCCAAATCTCTTAAGAGATAGCATCTGGTTACTCATCTGCTAAATCAGTGTTTTCAAAGATAACAGAAAGTCCGATCTTCCACTTACAGGGTTGGAGGGAGCTCCACAAATCTTCTTCAGTACATCAGTATCTTCTTGTATTTGCAAACGAATAGCATTCTTTTAAAGGAATACCTTCAATTTAAAATTACAGCTGAGTTGCTCAAACTCAGCATCTCACGTGGAATCACTCACATTTTGACCTTGGTATAAAAATTGTGCGGTGTGCAGAGTGCTGTGTACTCACAGCTCCCACTGAGCCCAGCAGGCAGGGGACGCACAGGGGCTCAGCACCTCTCAGTCTCCAAACAGCTGTCGTCCTGGTGCCTACATCAAGCCTAGGGAACACTTTTACTTCTGTTTATAACCATACTTCAATTGCCACCAAAATAATATGGTAACCTGTAATTCAGTGCTTGCTTCCTCTTTGCCTCCTCTTGGCTGGAGCCGACTGAGTGAGAATAGGAGTCAGGCGCTTTTCTGCACAGCTAGTTTTCAGTCTTATCCCCTCTCAAGTCCTTCTGTGGCAACACAGACCTTTAAAAAGCCTCTGCTGGATGTTTGTTTGTTTATTGTTTTGCTCTGTGACCACGTGGATGTATTTGCATTAGTCTGAGGCTTTCCTAAAGTCGTACTCCATGTGGTTTCTCTTTAAATACTCCCTGCGGTTTCTGTCTGAGGAGATGACTGTACGTGCTGGCTCTGTCTCAGAGGGACGATGTGTGCAGGGGACAGCAAACCAGTCCCACAGCATTACAGGCAGCACCGAGGGGTGCTAATGTTGGTGCAACAGAGCTGCACGCAGCAGTGTCACCTGGGTACATGAAAATACACGTTTTTGTCCTGTCAACTTGAACGCCTGTGGCATCGGCTCCGTTTGCCCCTCTGCCAGGCCATGGAGCAGGCCCACTGGCTTGGAGGGGCCAGGGAGCAGCAGCGGGTGAAGCCAGGCAGTGATCCCGCTCCCCGCCCTGGCAAGAGCAGCAGAGAGGGCAAAAGGAGCTGGAAAACTCCGTGTAGGCACAACCTGGAGTCTGTTTCTGAATTAGCTCAACAAAAAGCCATCGGTGCCCCTAGGAAAGCACACCAGAGAGGGGTTTTTTTAGGGTGCACCTGATAGATGACCAGCCCTGAGGCAGTCAGATGTTTCCATGACACTGTCTTGAATTAAATATTATCTGCCAGGTCATGTTAATTAACATTCCATCTGTCATAACACAGGAGGGTAGTGAGCTGAGGGGGGGAGGATAAACAGTCTCCTATTCACTACCTGCTGTTAATTAGTGGAGGAACTAAATAATAAAAAATAAATTTTTAAAAAAGGCTGTACTCTTTTTAAGGGTTGGTGAATCAGTGCTTTGTGGTAACTCTGCTGCTTTGGGTGAATCTATGGTCCCAACTATATCCAGGATTAATCCAGAACTTTAGTCAATGAACCTAGTGCATATTCTCATCTTAGTTACAGCCTGAGAGTAGCCGTGCTTCATACAGCTCAGGACAAATGCACACTCGGGAGGCTTAGGGTTGGAGTTTTTTCAGTCATCATCTCTGCACCCCAGGAAAAAAAATCTCTCCCTTTTAAATCTCACTTGCCCTATTTCCTCTCACAAGAAAGTTTTTCTGGGAAGTTTGATAAAACTCCTTTGGTGTTTTTAGAGCTGTAATGCTTTGAAATGTATCTGAACTTTTCTTTAGAGAACTTTTTTTTTTCCTTTCTTTCTCAGCTCAAATGCACTCCACAACTGCTTGGCCTTACTGTGTACCTCTCTGAGGTAGGTTAACTAGCATGATAAGAATATCGACAAGTTACTTGATTGTCCTATTTTTTTTAAATGTGGCAAAATCCCATTTTCTCTTTTAACGCCAAGTGTCCAGTAGTCGCTACAGAATGTGTTATTTTAACTTACTTCACAGTTAAGTATTTGTATGCACCATTGCAAGAAATAATATAACACATGGGAGTTCTTGCAAGGTAGATAGCTCTGCACCGGTGAGTTCACCACCAGAGACATGCCAGTTGCAAGAGAGCGCTGGTGTGAACCTGGCTCACGCAGTCGTGTTCGCATCAAGCTAACCAGTCACAGTTAGCTTGATGGCTGCTGAAGCTATTTGTTTTAGTCTTTGGCAGGGTTGTTTTTGTATTTTTATCTAGCCAGCTTTACTGCTACCTCTGCATTCACAGTGGAAATGCTTTGCCAGTACAGAACAGCAGTACCCTGACGCAGATATCATGTGGCTTAGCACTAAGAGGACAGCTCTGACAATAGAGCTTGGTCCCTGTTAGTCTTTCTTCCAGAGATAAGGGTTTTTTCGAGATATGGGGAGTGGAGAGAGAGTTTACTTGCTTTTTAATATAATGGCTGGTCTTGGTTTTGGTATTGTTTCCAGTGAAACACACTTTAAAGCAGAACTTTAGGGGTTTTTTCGATGAGCTTGTTTGTTTGCAAATATAGTCTCCATCAGGAGGCCAGGTCTTCTGCAAATATGTGTCTTAGTGTGGTTAAAGGCTATCAGTACACAGAAGTTACCATCTGGTTTGTAAGCCACAGCCCCAGGGATCAGAGGGGGACTTCCCTTGCAGATCTTGTCAAAGCTTCATGACGCCTTCCTGTGGACTGGGCCACAGCTCTGAGCTGTAGAAACGTCATTACGCGTCTTTCAGTAAAAACGAGCAAAAGTTCACATCTTGGTCAAGAAAAGACAGCAGCCGTTACAGTAAATCAACATGAGCAAATTGCTTCTGTTGCATTGAGAATGGTGTGGCCAGCGTCACTGTTACCCACATGAATGAAATGTTACTTGCTTGCAAGGATGTTCAAGCACAGGCAGGAAAAATAAAAGTTCAAAAGAAAATGCAAGACATAGGCAGAGCAGGGTCCTCTCTCTCCCTTCCGGTACAGAAGTGGACAACCAGAGATGGACAGCAGGTGAGGAGCAGGGATGAATCTGTGGGAAGTTAAAGAGCTGCTGAGTTTAGTCCCTTTCATTGTAATTGTAATTTGACAAATCCCCTGGAGAAGGAGGGGGGAGTGACAAGACAAATGGCTACGTTCATTTGCGTAGGTTTGGGCACTGGAGGGAGGAATTCAAAATTTCAGAGTAGTTGTTTCATGGTATTTTGCAGGATAGAAGCACAAGTAGGACTTTTTACTCCTTACCATCTCCAACATGAGGTGGACTCACCAGGGAATACTGACTGGAGTGTGACTAATATCAGAGGTGGACAAAGTGGTTACCTTTTGGGAAATCTGTCTTCATTGTGCTGCCATGTACCTTGTCTGCAAATGGTCTGAGAGTTTGAGATGGAGAGATGGACACAACTCTTGAGCAGCGGGTTGGTTCCAGACATACATTTCTGGCAGTGCTTGTGACATGGGCCCACCACTCCACCTGTGAGCAACCATGCCTGGTCAGTCTCACACCAGGCAACTGAACGCTGACAGGTGGATTTTGGTCATTGGACATGGCAAGTTCCTAAACTGCTGAGCTCTCTTCAACACCTCTCTTAGCAAGACCCACATTTCAGGCAGCAAGCAAAGCAAAGTGTTTTTACACAGAGTGCACGTACAGTTCAGCTTTGCTGGTTGGCCTTTTGTGGCTATCTTAAACAATGCAATCATAGTCCCACTAGCAGCACTAATAGGAAAACATTCTTGCAATCAGCTTTGTGAAGGTTACATTGGTAATTTTCCATCTTCTACCCAGCCATAGCTAAGCTCTGAGGGGGTGCGCGTGCTGTGTGTGCTGTGTGTTATCTACACATGGGGACTAGTCTTTACTTTAGCTTTTCTTCCTCAAGTATTCCCATTCTGACATGGAGAAAGTAATTGGCAGCTTTTCCAGAGAAAAAATGTACTTACTTCTGGAGTCATAACACAGTCAGTAGGGGAAGTGTCTTCACCCCCACCTGCCAGTGCAGAGGACACTCACAGATTACTAGAAATAGCAATCCCTCCAATAAGCCCTGGTGTTAAAATGTTACATAAAGCACAATGATATCTGGGATCCTCTCTTTGTGTTCCCCTTCTGCCATTTCTTCCTCATCTTCAGTTTCAGCTCTTTCTCCACAGTGCTGCTCCAGCCCTTTCTGATTTTGTTATCCTCTTTGCACAAAGACTGTTTTCTTTTAGGACTTGTCCTTGTTTCCCAAACTATTTTTACCAGTTCCACCTCAGTCTCTTCCCCCTCTGACTCACTGCTGGGAATCCTCTCTTGGATCATTCCTCCTTCTCTCATACCCACAGCGTCTGTCCTTCTCTGCTAGAGGTCAGAGCACACTTCTCAATTCCTGGCTATAAAAAAGGGACATCTTGGAAAACCAGTGCTTGGGGGCAGATCGGCAGTTGCTCTTTCCAAAAGCAGAGCAAACAGGCTTCCCTGGCTTTTGAAGGGCTGAGCCAAAGTTCCTATCACTCGTGAGGTTTCTACGCTGAAAGCATTCTTAGCATTTCTGCTTGGTCCTTCTGCATTGTCCTTCAGATGTTGGCATCTGCCAAAAGGGACTGAGCACTGAGTGGAAGCTGGCATGTTGTTGACCCCTGCATGGTCAGAGACAGCTTCTCCCTGGAGACAACTGTCTTCAAAGGCAAAACTCTGTTTCTTACCCCTGCCTCTTGACATTGCTCCTGCAGAAAGTTGTTCTCCTTGTCCAGTTAATAAATTTTTTAAAGGCAATAAATCTCCACTTCTTTTAATAATTCATTTTCATCCAAGCAGATTCCAGGTGGGTGTTTAGGCTCTCACTTTCTCCTGGGACTTGGTGGGTGGCAAGGAGCCTGTCAAGATCACCATTTAAGAATAATCATGCTGAGACACCTGCCCGCAGCCTCCCTCACTGCCCGGGAATTGCTGGTTTGGCTCTGGCTGGCTCTGACTGCCCGTCAGCAGAGGCTCTCGGTGAAGCTGTGTCTTTAAGAGCTGCATCCTTCCCCAGTGCCATGCCTTTGGGGTTGTGCTCTCCCTCCCCCAGACCTTAGATTCCCTTTCTTCAGGATGTCAGCTGTCCTCCTTGTCTCCTCCCTTCAGTGGGATGTCTTCCTCTGCTCTTACTGTGGTAAGAGTTTGTTTTGTTCTCCAACATACCCTGGGCTACTACTGCTCTCTGCATTTTTCTGCTTTGATACCTGCATTTATGTTCTGATTTCTCTCTCTCTCCTGGGGCCATACTGCTTTTCTTTTCTCACCCAAAGCAGCTCTGCCGTAAAGACAGGTATAACTAATAGGACTGGGCTTCATCAGTGAAGCAGAGTTCAATTTACCCTTTGCAGAGATCGTACAGAATCAGGCACAGGCGAGAAATGTCGGGCTAAGATTTATGTGGGACTGTTTGTCTAAATGGGTTCCTTGCTTCCTTATTTCTATGGAGCAAGGAAGCTGCCAAAATCTGCTCTGTGTCTGATACCGCCTCAGAGTCCACCAGTAGAAACTTTTTCCAAGAGACAGGAGCAGGTAATTTCCCAGGCTGGTGGGTTTTTTTGTATCAAGGGCTCTGTTTCCACCAGGGAGATAGATAGGTACAGATGTGGGTTTGCTCTGCAGCTCCTGGCTGCGCACAGCCTACATGACTGAAATCCTTTGCTCCAGGCAGCTCGTACACCACTTGCTCTCCAAAGTGAAGGGGAAACACACAGCTTGAGGTCAGCCCTCTCAGAGGCTACCCACCATGGGCATGAGGGCAGGGGAGCTCTTGCTTTGCTCAGGCACCATGCATTTCAGCATCCTCCTGTCCACTCCAGAGAGAAACCCCACTGTTGTTTCCATTACTACTGTTGTGCAGGTCTGATGTGAGATCTGATTCTTCTCTGGCCCAAGCTGTGGCAGCCCTGTCTCCTGCAGGACAGTGTGCAGCTGCTGGAGAACAAGCAGCAGGGGCAGGGCAGGCTGCCCACCACTGGGCACTCCCTGAGTTTGCGGCTGAAGGAAGACTCCAGCAAGCCGCAGACCCACAGAGATTCTTCTTCACCCAGGCTTCAGCTAGAGAGAAATTCAGGTTTATGCCTAAAAGTTATGTGTTTTATGGCTTTTGAAATGTGTACTAAAGCTCTTATGTGGCCTCCTGCGTGGCTATGCAAGCATCCCGGGATTTTACTGTACAGCTACTCCTGCCTTCAGATGGAAGGGGATGTTGAAACTAATGAAAAATAGGCTGACTTTATACTAGCCCTGTAACAAAATAAATTGAGGGGAATGTGTTAACTTTTGTTTTATTTAACTTTGCCAACTTTCAAGTCAGCTCTCAAGCACCCAGAAGGTTTTAGAAAATGTTTAATCTAGCTCAGACAATTTCCTGAACTCCCTAACTGGACCACCCCATTTTCTGAAACGCTGCCAAAAGGCCTTCGTTACTCACGGGCTCCGGCGTGCTGCTCTTTCACAACTTCGTGCTGTCCTCTCACCCCCACCCTCAAGCTGTTGTGTGCTCCTTAATATAGTCCAGAAAGAGGAACCTCCTTGGCCTCGCTGTCAGTGCCTGAGGAAGCAAGCCCTGCCAATAGCCACCAACGTGCCTGGCAAATGACTGTCCCAACGCGCTTCGAGGGTGCGCATGGCATGAGTGGGAGGCCTGCACTAGCCTGCCAGCTCCAGGTGGGCTTTGCCCACCCCTCACCTCCCCCTGCCTGTGGCAGGAGCCTCTGAGCTCAGTAGCTGTCCCTAGAGAGCCTGGGGATATGCCCTGTCATGGGCGTATGGGACGCTGGTGTAGTCTTTCTTCATCCTGGCTCATACTCAAAGTTTGCTGCCCTGATGCCCCATCCAGCAGGCACTGCCTGTGTCTGGCAAAAAAGCAACAGCGGCTGTGTGTCAGGGTCACCAGACAGATAGAACAGTGAGCATCACCTCCCATCTCACCTCCCTCACCACTGCATGCTGTCTATGCAGCTGTCCCAGGGCAGGGAGCAAGGAGGGGCACACGTAGCACAGAATGATACTGTGCTGATGCCAGAGTTCTCAAAGATGCAGCTTTCAGACCTTTAAAATTATTTATTTTTCCAGCAGAGTCAGAGCATAGCAGTTTTAACTGGGCTGCAGCTCACTGGGGTCTTAGTCACTCTTCCACTGGGCGATGCATGCTGTTTGGGGATTTATCACCACGTGATAAAAGTTTCATCCTGAAACTTCATTTCCTGCCCTTCTCCTGTGCTTCCCTCTGTAACCCGCCCACACCACTGGCTGCAAAGAAGGGCAGCCAGCTCCCTAGGGCTCTCCACCACCTACACATCATCCCGCTGTCCTTCCTCCCCTGCCCACTTGCCCTGTCCCCTCTCAGTCACAGAGAAGGCAGGAGGACAGGAAAAAGTGGCTGGGCTTTTCCAGGGATTTCTGGAGGGATTTGCTCTCCTTCTTTCCCTGGACCTGATTGGCCTATCTGTAGGATTTTTTCTGGAAGAGATGTCATTCATCCACAGACCAAAATGAAATAAAAAGTCAGGGGGAAGAGGGTAACGACAGAAGTAAGAAAAGTGATGAATTAAATGCCTAGATTCACACGTTTGCTGGCTAAAACTGGCAGAGTTCATCAGAAGCCATCCAAAGCCGGTGGGGTCAGAGCCACCCCACAGCACAGCCCTGCCGTGGGATGCTCAGTCCCAGCATGTGCAGGAAGGCAGGTGGTGGTTCTGGCTCCCCAGTCAGGGCTGGGGCAGCAATGAGACCTCCAGGGTGGAGGGCTTTCCTCCCCGCTGCCCCAAGAAGCAGCTTTGCTGCAGGGGAAACACTGCCAGTACGGAACAGCAGCATCGTCAGGTTTCTGGAGGCAAAGTTTTGTCAGGGGCAAGGGGGTTCCTGGGGGCAGAGCCATCCAGGACTGGCAAGGCTGAGTTCCATGTACTCAAGACAACTGGCTTTCCTTGAGTCTTGTAGATGCTGGGTAGCTCTTAGGAGGTTAAACCTCCTGCTTCCGCTTGCTGCAAGTCTCTGCACTGAGCATGATGGCACATAGGATCTTCCACAGCTTCAGAGTCAAGGAGTTATTGCTCAGATATAATTTCCCTATCCTTCACAGAACTATTGCAGAGGGAGAGGATTAACAGGTATGCAAATCTCAGTGGGTGGGGGAGGGAGAGCTGTGCTAAAAAATTAATAAATGCCATGGTGGTATTGCTGTTCAAGCTCTCCGGTGCCTTTTTAGGAAAACTAATGTACTTGCAGGTGACTGCAGGACTGATGGGAAGAGGGAACCAACCTTCCCCCCTCCCAGCTCCTGGTCTGGATCAGGCAACAGGATCTCCTGCACAGCCGGGGATAGGGACAAGCACACGCACACACATGCACCCATGCACACTGTGAAGAACTGCAGCATCCCCCCACATCAGATGCTCAGGGCTGTTGCACACTGAGGAGAAGAAGGCAGGAGCACAGCAAATGCTCCCTGATAAGCCAGCATCTGAGTGAGGGGACTCCCCAACATGTCCAGCACTGCTGGAACTGATTGTGGTCCCTGACACACTAGGCTGTGTTGAGACCTCACTCTACGCTGCAGCCGCAGTGCATGCCTGCTCCTCCTGGCTGGCTGTCATCTGTTGGTGGCCAACGCCAGGCAGCAACCCAGGGTGAACAGGCAGCCCAGTCCCTCCCTCACCCTGGGTACTTCCTCAGTCACCTTGTCCCAGCTCCCAGCCCCCTGTCCAGGTCTGATTTAAACAGGGAGCAGTACATCTGCACCCCCAAGTCACCTAACCCAAAAGAGTATGTACCGTTGGGGGGGGCGGCAAATGGCAAGCTAGTGTGATCTGAATAAGCCCCATAGTGCCCAATCTCAGTTTCTAAATAAATCTGCTTTAAATTACATTGATTTATGATGCACGCATTTTTATTTGATCAGTCAGTGGTGCTGCAAAACCTTCAGGCGCTTAAGGTGTTTCCAGTCTCCCCATCCTGTAGGATGGAGGCACCACTTGCAAAGGGTTTGGTTTTAACCCCCAAATCCACCAGCTGCTTAGCCAGGACGAGCCAGAAGCCTGTCTCCTGTCCTCTTGCTGGAGCCATCTGTTTTCCTGGCTCTTGTACATCATGGTGGCCAAGTGTGATCACTATGTGGATTACCCAGCATCTCTGGGGTCCCAGGCTGTCACTCCAGGACACTTAGGTGAAACCGAGGTGAGGGTATTTTGGACACTGGCTGTGACAGTACACATCTCTGAGAGTTTACATTTTAACATTTGTACCAGGAAATCAGCTCTCTCAGTGTCACAGGGTTAGACAAATACCTGATAAAGAAATAAACCTGTCAAATAAATTTACTTTACAAAAAGACTGAGCCCTGCAGAAGTCTCTGTTGTGTGTTCAAAAAAAAAAAAAAAAAAAAAAAAGCCTTATGCCTTCACAAACAGGCTGCCTGGGATACTGCATTCCGCCGTGCTCAGGAGTCACTGGCGGCAGAACAGGGGTGCGTTTATGGGAACGTCCTTGGGGCTGTTTTGCTGCGATTTGGCACCAGCTGCCGAACAGACCCTCTCTCCTCCTCCTCCTCCCCCAGTGCCAGCTGGGTGAGGGATGGGGCCAGCTCACCTTGCTCTGCCTCCAAAGTAACGCCAAGGGCCCCACCAAGCACTGAGCAGGTGAAGTTAAGGCAAACACTGAGCAGGAAAGACTGTAATGCTGTTGGAAACTTAGCCGGATGTTTGAAGCCCTAGCAAGTCAAACACGGGCTGAGCACAAGGCTGTGTTTCTGAGATGATATGTACCTGTAGGAACAGGCTTGGGAAATAAGCTTTCCGGATTTCTCCAGCCTGCGCTGTGCCTGCCACGGCTCCTGCTCTCCTCACGAAACAGCCCCAGCCCGAGCGCTCGGGCAGCAGTGGGTTGCTTTCATCCTGACGGCACTTGTTTGCTATTAAATAACCTTGAAGACAGAGATGCTGCTTTGTGTCCACAGAGCTGTGAGCTGGTCTGAGCCACTGGTTTTTCCAGAAACCCTCCCTTCTCTAGTGTTTCCCAACAGCAAGAGAGCTGTTGCTTGCTGCTACCCAGGGCATTCACTCCCAAACTGAGGAGGCACCTTTTTGCTGCGATATATTTGCATCTCTTTGTTAACTTTGCTAATCAAGCTCACTCCTAAGCCTTTGAAAACATTGGTAATCAAAGGCACACTGGCTCTTCAGGCATGGCAGCCATTTCAGGTGAGGTAACCCCTTGGGGACCAGGCATGTTTGGACACTAGACTGTTAACAGCTGCCTGAGGAGCTGGTGGGTGGGCTGAGCATCCAGGCTCCTGAAGTAGAGCTCAACCATCTTTCTGAGCCAAGGTAATGTCACACTGCCACCAAAAGGGCAACTCTTTGCTGCCCATCCCTGACCCCTGGCCCTGCTCCCATAGCCAGGCAGTGCTGCCTCCTGCCTTTGCAGGGGGCTGGGGTCTTCTCCTACCCTGCACCCTCCTACGGTGAGAAACTGGCTCCTGGGTCTGGCTTCTGCCAAGTTAGTGAGTGCAAACCGCTCAGGGACGTCCCAGCTGGGACCACCCCATCTAGTAGCAGTGATCCCTGAGATGAGCCCTGCTCCACCACATATCTGTCACAATCACTGCCCTGCTGAGCTGGCCCTTCAGTGAGGCACCCCAAATCCCCAGGTGCCTGCAGCAACCAGCAGGTAGCACAGGTAAGATTCCTGGGCTGGGGAAGCCAGGGTGGCCAGGACAGCCAGGCAGCTACAAAGCCACCCTTGTAGCATGCAGCTAAGGTGCAAAGGGACAGACTCCTCACTCTGCATCTGCTCACATCCCATGCATTTCCACTGCATGGAAACCCAGAGCAAAGCCCAGCTTAGCTCTGCCCGTGGGTTGGCCCAATTCAGAAAGGGGATTTTTTTTGTGTAGACTGACATATCACAAAGATACTCAAAACTGATAGTTCCCCTAAGATGTCACAGAGGGGGGAGATAAGATATCCAGCTTCAAACTATTTGTTTCAGTTCCCTCAGTGCTTTATGCCACTGATTTCAGCACTTCAGTGTGGGAGCCCAAGCCTGGCCCCACAGAGCAGTCAGACACCAAACGCCCATTAGATTCCTGTGATGGTGAAGGAACTTCTAAACAAGCACCCGCAGACCACTGACCTAACGTGTGGCAGTTGCAGCCGAGGTCTCCCCACTCCCAGTGCTGGGCTCTGTGATTAACAGCGGTGGTTTGAGTAGCCAGGCCAGGCTGTTCTCCAAGTCCCTTCAGCACATGTTGGCTCCAGCGCTAAATTTGCATACTGTATTTGCCAAGGGTTATTAGTGTTGATCAGCTGTTAAATAATCTGCCCTTTTCATTTCAGGAGGCCTGTCAGGACTTGCCTTCGCATAGGCTTTCCTTAAACAGGAGTTCTATGGCATATTGGAAAATGGTTTTCATTAGGGAGCCTTTTCCTTGAAATTTTGACAGCTACAAATACTAAACACTGTCTCTGACATCACGAGTGTCTGCCACATGCGTTGCCTAAGCCTCTACCTCCCCAGTGCAAGGAAATGGCTGCAGCCCTGGAGCAGTGGAAATCAAGCTACAGCCCTGTAGGCACCCCTCATTGTGCTGGGGAACGACCCAAGAGAGGAGATGAAGATAAGGACAGATCCCGCATTAGAAAATAAAATTATCCCCTGTTGGGGAAGGGCACTGCGAGGTTGCTGTATACAGGTTTTAAAAACAGCCTCACCCTGCTCTGTGTCTGCAAGGATATGGTCCTTGGGGTGACTTACAGCTGCGTTTCACTGTCCTCAGTTCCAGCTGTGTCTCTTCAGGGCCATGCACCCTTTGCAATTAGCCAGCACCAGGAGCTCCTGAGGTTCAAGAGGGGACGGCCTGTGTGACTCATAAGGAAACAGTAGGATGGGGTAAGAACCACATTTGGCCTCATGGTTAGGCAAAACCATCAGAGGCCTCTGGAAAGTCAAGCCAGGAAAAAAAAATGTGAGGACTGAGGGGAACTTTGCAATAACCAGCTGGTTCCCACACATGCAATTATGCCCAATGCCCTGCAAATTGTTAAAAGAGACAGAAAGGAATGAAAAATATGGATGCAGCAGGAAGCTGAAAAGGGTTTTGGTGTGCATACCAGCTAGTCTTGAATAGCTTGACAGAGAAAAATCATGCTACTTTGTGGGGAAAGGACCTTCACCATTACCAGCAAGCAAACCAAAATACCTGCCTGCAGGATGGCCCTGCACCCTCCATTTCCTGCTCCTCCTGCCTGCAGATTTTGAGTGGCTGTTGAATTCCAGGGACTTTTCCCCTGGTTTCTTCACAGAGGGATGCACCTTCCCCCCCAAACCCCTCACCATCCCCAGCGCCCCCACCCCGGGGGTCTGAGCCATAGCTGGTGTCAAGGCAGTGCCTGCAGGGAGTGCCTGCTGGGGGGAGATAAGGGGGAGAGAGGGGCCCTGCCCAGCTGCCATGGCCACGCTTCCCCAGCCGCGCCGGACACTTCTCTGCCACCTCTCCTGAGGGGGAAAGAAACACAAGCAACTATGAAAATCAAACAATTTGACTGTAACGAACCATCAGTCACGAGATCAGCTGTCTGCTCCTTGCTCACCTTCCGGCACGGTGACTCGGTTGTGCCTTGCTGGTACTGCTTCCATTAGGGTCATCGGGCGACCAAGCTAGCAGGTAGAATTGATTAATTGGTTTGTACATTAAATAGGTATTCCTGCTCAATTATTGACAGGTTTGTTAATGGATTAATATTTAAACGATTCTGCTATTTTACATTACATGTTATTTTATAGATGCACATTTACTTAAAAAAGAGAGCACCCCTTGCATCTATTAACATATTAAAGAGAAAATAAAACATCCAGGCTGATATAATGCACAATGTGGCATTACTCTGGGTGCTTCCTAAGCGAGGGAAATCTTATTTGTTTAATAATAAGTTGGTTATGAATATGCAAATCTGCATCAGTGCAGTACCTCACTGCTGTCACTATTAATGAGTTGCAAATTAATGTGACAACAAAAGGAAAATCTATTTAGTGGCAGAATTGTCGTTCCTACCTGGCTCAAGAGAGCAACCATCTACAGTCACGTTGGTCTGCTGGAGCAAAATGTGCACATGGTGTGGACAAGGTTCGCTTCGGGGCTGGCAAACCAGAAAGAAGCAATGCGCTACCTTCACCCCCGAGGGTAGACGGCAGCATTGCTGCTAATGATCCATCACACTTGACTTGCAGGAAAATACAATCTTTGCACTCTGCAATCGAGGTGAACCCATGCAAAGCACACTAACAGGTGAAATGCAGAACTACCAAGACTGATGTAGGTGGGAAGAGCATGTGCCCATCTAGACACAGTATTTGAAGATAACTTCATCTTCTTCAGATCTGTTTGGGGATTTTTTTTCCCCTGACAACACTAAGAACTCACAGAGTAAAACACATTGGATTCCAGTCACTTCCTTCTCCTGCCTCTCCTTCTAGCAGAAATGCAACAATGAATAAGCACACTGATACAAGACCTAATGTACATCTTCATGAATGCCACATTCAAGTCTTCTATTTTGTGTAGTGGCACCAAGCCCTCTCCTACCAACACTGGACACATACTGAAATGAAAAAAATATTATGTTCTGCAAACAATTTTAAACAGATATGACAGTATTTTTTCAGTTAGCTTGCATCTGTACAAGTTTAAAGTAGCAATGTGTGCCTTTTTCCTGTATGAACTGAAGAAACGATGCTGAATGTTTACCAGCAGTCCCACAGAGCCTGGGAATGACAGCTGCCTGCATTTACCACTCCCTGACACCTTGTTCATATTAATGCACAAGCAATGGGTTTCATCTATAGTTTCATCATTTATTTAGCACAGAAACGAAGGGAGGAGTCAGCTTCAAACTCTGATTCATGGAGTGAGCTTGGCTCCTGGGAGCAGTTTTTAAGACAATTTCCATTCTGCTCCTGTGATCCTGCAAACTAGAAGCTGGGTCGGGCTTCCAGCGGGCATCTGGGCTCTTTCTTTAGCAGATTGCTCCCCAAAGAGCACCAACATCAAGCACGAACAAGTACCAAACGCCTCTGGCCCTCGCTTGCCACTCACTGTATCAGTGTCATTGGCACCAGTCTCCAGTTAGGCCACCAGAGCAAAACGGGGAGACAACAGCAAAGCAGAAGAAACTAGAAGACTGTCCAGAGGGAGAAATAACCCAAATGAGAAACTCCCAGGGATGACCCCAGTATGCAAAACCCAGTCCTTTGGATAAGGTGAGAAGGTAAGGGAGTTCAGTGTTTTGCAGTTCTCATTGCTTATCTCCCAGTGCTGCTCCTGCTGTGGCTTCCCCCCTGCCAGGCAGCCAGGCTGGAGCCAGGTATTTCCTGGGATTTCCCAGCCAGCACCAAGTAAAAGTTTGACAAAGGAAACTCCCTTCAGTGAGGCTCACCTGCCTGCTCTAGCTGGAGATGGGATTTTTCCCTATTGCATCAGTGGTTCCCCAACACCTCCTTGGGGCAGCACGACCTCCCAGCCAGGCAAATACAAGTGATAAGCAGGGGAAACACAAGGAAACAGCTTGGCTTGGGCCCCAATGGCACTGACACTGCACTGCACTTCCACTTTGCAGGAGGCAGGACACGGGATCTGCAGGGTTTTACCATCCCCAAAGGCTGCATTTCTGTTTTCTTATTTTTTATTAACCTGGAGCAATGCCAGCAGTGTGAAGCAAATCTCCTTGGCCCATGGAGGATGCATGAGAAAGTGCTTTAAAAGAGAGCAGCTTGAGTCCAGAAGCTGAAATGCTGGACATAAGCCCCCTCCCAGCCCTGCCCTGCTGTGTTGCTTGGAGCTCGCTCAGTGCCCAGCACCGTGCAGGATTCAGCCAGTCCTGGTGCTGGCAAGGCAGCCAGCGTTGTGACTCCCCCGCCTACACTCGCCGCCACTGCTTGCTCCCTGCCGGCACGCTGCCATCTCTCCTCTCCCCAAGGTAACTACCCCCTGGGCTTGCCTACTGCAAAACTACACGTGCAAGCAGCCTCTCACATGACAGTCTCTCCCAAACTGCCCAGAATAGGGTCAGCCAAGCCAGCCTCATGCGCCCAGCAGCACAGGACACTGCCCTGTTCCACCACTGAATCCTCCGTGTTCCCTCAAGCACCCTCACACTGCAAAGTCTCTTTAAAAAAAGTACATCCCAGAAGATAAAATGGTTGTGTTATGTCAAGGGCTAGACAGCACTGTGATCAGGTGTTCCCCACCACGGCCCTAATTTTAGGGTGCAGACAGGCCCTGGGGCAGGCACACACTTGCATTACAACAGCATGAGGCTGTTACTGTATTTGAGCACAGATGCAAGCGCCAGCATGGAGAAGGCCCAACTGTACTTGGTGGATATACTGGAAAGCTGACTAAGCAGAGACATTTGGGAAGCACGTGCTCAAAAGAGGAAGCCACGTCAATCTTCTGTTTGCCTGCAGGTCACAAAGTGAGGTGTCTGCCATGCACCCCTGGAAATGGTACAAAGCTGATTTATGCTCTGCTCAAATCATCCAAGCATTAGACAACTGATCAGATAAAGGTGTCTGTAACAATTCCTTTTAATGTTCTCCCTTGCCTTAGTTTTTCTGGACCATCTCTGCTTTCTGGGAAGATCAGGGGGTAAAAGCAGCTGGCACTGCAGAGTAGGGGTGTCTGTGTTTCAGTTCCTTACAAAGTAGGAGGCTGACTTAAAAGGAAACCCAGGGTACGTGTGTAAGCTGTACAGGAGAGAGCGGCATCACCCTGATTCAAATTCTGGAGAAAGATGTTGTTGGCTGTGCTAGGACTAAAAATTCCCTGCCCTGTGGGGAAATGGGTTTGGCGGCAGCAGACAGCTCTCAGACCCCTCTCTCACCTCTTGCCCCCAAAGCAGTGCCACTGTAAGCCACACAATCCAAACATCTGGCAAAAGCCTCGATGGCAACACACCACGAGAGAGGCATCAGCTCGGCATCTTTCCTCTGGGGCACCTTGAGGAATGAGGTGCCATTCTCCCTTACCTTCAGGACAAGGATAGTTCACACCGTTTCTTAAGCTCCTCCAAGAGCAAAGACTTAAACTGCAATACACTGTACATTAATCAAAACCTCCGAGCTTCACTGCTCCAGATGGAGAAACTTTCCCTCGTATGTGTTTCTCAGATGGACCAGGTACTCTGCTTGAGACCCTTTTGGTGAGCGTCCTGGCCCACATCAGAAGAGCACTGCAATTTAAACATCTCAGCCAAAGTGTTTGGCTACCACAGGACATACTACTGTTAAAAACAGCCCAAAAGCAAAACTCAGCCTCTGGGTTCACAACAGAAACTTCTTTCTTTCCACAGGGGAAAGGAAGAGCCAGACCCTTAAGAGAGGGTCTGGCCAAGCCTCAGGAGCCCAGCCTCTTAAAATGCAAGTTCCCAAGCTGTGTAAAAGTGACATTCTTTTCACTGTCCCTTCAGATTCCCCCCAAAGGGTGCTCACAGCCTTAACACTCCACATTAAAACTAAAGCATTTTACCCTGGTACTACTTTCCTCCCCTCTGCAGACACCACTGAAAAGAGAATGCAGTCCATTCAACTTAAAACGATGACAAAGGAGGAAAAATAATTGAACCTATTCACAATTTTCTAACTAAAAGGCAATGCAGAAAGTATTGTGAATACCGCGCTTTTAAACCCCTGATCCACAAAAGGCGCCCGCCCAATGTTTTCCTGTAACCTTGAATTTAGAAAGCCAGTGCAGATTCTACCTCAGATCTCATCAGCTGCTCGCCAGCACCTGTGCTAGCTCTGCTCCGCTCCAGGAACCGCACCGAGCCTCCTTTCATAAACATTAATGAGTCGGAGCTCATTTCGCAACCAGGCACGGAATTAATGGGAGTCACTTTAGCCTCTTCATTTCTCAACAGTTTTATTGCCTTTAAGAAAATTTTTGTAAAATATAAATACAAAGGCAGGAGATTTACTTACAAAGTTAAAACACAGATCTCAAACATAAACACACAATTCAGAAAATTTAGTTTATGTACAGTTTCAAGCAACTTCAACATATGTTAGTTTTTCAATATTTTACAAGGTACAGAAAAAATAGTTCAAAGTCTTCTTTAAATAAAGAGCATAAAATGTTTAAACATATATAAACAATCCGGTTTGATGTGTGAAAACTAAATTTCACAGCTTTTAAATTAGGATATAAAAGTTCTTACAATTAGTTGATGCGTATGGATATGGTTTAATTTATATTACAAACTACTGAATTATATTCAATAGTGCTTACCTGGCCAAAGCAGGTAATTCTGTAAACAAAAAAACAAAAGTAATATCACCAAGTGCCTTACCGAATTCTATCTCCCAAACGAGCCACACGACTTTGATCACATCACCTAGAAAAAGTATGTTCTGTGTAATCAGTGCTTTGTATGAAACAAAGTCAATGTGTGGGTGTGTTGTTTAAAAAAAAAAAATGTGTTCCGAGTAATAACAAACTTATCCCAAAGCCTGTGTGCATTTAAAGAAACATTATATAACAATTTTGTAAAAACTGATTGAAGTTAAAAAAAAATTCTTCCAAAATCCATCCAACTGGAATTCAGATCTCTTATATAAAGGAAAGATATTTTCATATTTAATAGTGTCCTTTCTTTACAGAAACAATTGCATTTGAACACATATACATAAAGAAGTAACTGTATAGAGCACTGTACATTAAATGGCCTGATGGTTCACCAGAGGATGTCAAAGGGAGGGTCCTCGTGCGGATGCAACCAGTGAAGCGAGGAGCCGAGCAAAGTCTTCAGTTCGCTTGTAAACTCTACCAAGTCCAACAGCTCTTTGCTCTCCGGGTTAAAAGCTTCAAGGTCCGTAGCACAAGAGAACAACTGGCTGAGGGAAGTCTGTTTGTAAAACTCTGCCTCCGTGATGGTGACAACTTCCAGAGTGGGGAAGTTGCAGCGGAAGATGCGAGATGACATTTTTAGCCTCTTCACGACGTCTGAGAGCAAAAGCCAGTTTCGTGGTCTGTGGAAGCAAAGGAGAAACAGGCTCCAGTAACTGACATTAAGTCACGGGCTTCTTGCCTCTTCACCCTATCGCTGTGTGACAAACCCTCCCGCACACACAACCCCCTGAAATCAAGGCCATTGCCCGGGGAGTCGAATATAACGGATGTGCAGGCGTGCACCTATTTACACATAACACTGCAGCTTTGGGGAGGGAAAGGGGACCAGGCATGCAGGGACACTGGAGCCCGTAAACTTAGGACTTATGGGCACACACGGGGGTCAGCAGCCATCGCACAGTTTGATGCTGGTTCGCCTGGATGATCCTGACTCCCATTTACCAAGTTAGGAAATGACCCCAGAGTCATAATCAGAAATTTCAGAACCTCTGACTTCCAGAGATGCCCATATCAAATACAAGTCAACAGAGGTTTTTTTTCTGATTTTTTAATTTAAAGCAGTTTTGCTGCAGAGTCTAGAACAGCAGTAACATTGACATTTCGTCATCCACAAAAGCAAAACAGAAAAGCCGGTTAAATAAAATTAAGGACACTTTACAAACATGATAACCAAATTTAAGTGCTAGAAGTGCTTGTATTTTGGGATGTTCTATCAAGGTGGCCTGCCTGGGATGAAGGCAGGCATTTGTGTTTGAACATAATTTGTTCAGCTCGAGAGTATGACACTCAAGACACAGCCCCGACAAGTCAGCCTTTCTCCCTCTCATCTCCTATTAGCGACTTCCTAAAAAGCCGAGCAGTTACGGCATTGCTTTCTCATTTACGTGAGACAAACGTAAACACATTTCCCCACAGACACAAACTGCTGCCATCTCAAGCAGATCGTCTCAGCTATTTTCACCCCATATCCTGTGTTCTTACCCCTGAGAGAGACACACTTGAATGTTGTAACATGGCAAGGGAGGCTCATCCGAAAATTCAAATTCAAATACATCGCTAAAGCCATCTTCATCTTCATCACCTGGGCCGGGAGGATTTGCCAAGATGTCAAATCCAGATTCATCTTTTGGATCTAAATAAAATTGAATAAATATGCCAAGTCAGCACTGAAGAGATTGTTGCAGGTCTTGCTTTTTTTCCAATAGCATAGTCTGTAAATAAAATCAGTTTGCTTCCTTCCTATCTTCCTGTACCATAAAAACAAAACAGCTCCCACCCCCACGTGCCGCATGTTTTGAAAGTCTCCACATACAAAGAAATAAAGGGTAACATTTGCTCACCGCACACAGAGCTGCCATAGAAATCCCAGTACAAACCAGGGTCATCAACACTTCGACCTTGCAGGTCAGTTAAATACTCTGGAGAGGAAAAAACAACAACAAAAACATACTGATGAGAACAAAAAGCTGGCAAGTTTAGCAGACTGTGTGTCATGCAGAGTCTCACTATGCACGCTCCACACCTTCCACCAAATAAAACCCACACCATATTCCTGGCGCACGTGCTACAAAGAACAGCAGAGACACACACAATTCTTGCAAATATTCCTGGAACTTGCTTTTCTCCTGCATCCCTTCTCCCATCACATCAAATAATGACCCACCACATCAATGACCCACCGTCTAACAGCGACAGACCCAACCTTAAGCTTCAGCAACTGAGTGCGGCATTTTGTTTATGTGAAAGACAGGATGTAACACAGTTTTTAGCCTGCACAGTTATTCTGAACACCAACTTGAGGATGAAACAGTGGCCCCAAGGAAACAGATGGAAAAGGTTTTTCCACGCAGGTACATTCATAATATGTAATTCTTTTCCATAAACATAAATTTGGGAGATCTGCTAGTTGAGGTGATGAAAAGACACCAGGATTCAAGATGCTAAGAAGTCCAAGATAGCGGACTTTACTGGAGTCCTGATACACCTATGCACTTTCTCCACTGCACCGTTTAAATGGGTAAGTGGATGAGTCCCTGAACTCACTGACTACGAATTCTGTAAATATTTTCAAAGGTAAATTATTAGGGAATGCAAGTGTCTATGCAAAACTAGCAGGAAAAAAACCTAAAACCATGTTAGAACATGGACATGTTTAAAGACAGGAGCCTTTAATACAGTTTAACAGCATTTCAGATACAAAATGAGGCAGAACTTGCAAAAAGACAAGTACTAAAAGGATAAAAAGCCAGACCACAGGAAAACATGATCATGTTTAACAAACAGCTATTTGATTTGCCAATTTCAAGCAGAAAACTGACGGCACCGAAACAGCCCACTGACCTCCTACCTATCAAATCTGATAGTGGCATAATCCTTATGACTTATTAAGAGTTTCAATTAGAAGGAGCCCTCATGCATGGCTATGCTTCCCACCTGCAGCCTCTGGGTTTTTACAGGCAGAGAGGGAGCTACTGCAGCCTACCCTAATGCTCCTCAGCATGGAGCCATCCCCGCTGGTCAGCAGGGTCTTTGAGGGGCCGGGAAATGTCCCCCCGTTTATCACAGATGGCAGAGCCTTGAGCAACATGGCCACACACCTGTGAGGAAGGTCTCCATGAGCTCACTGTGGGTCATTTTCACGATGGTCCTCCCAGAGTAGGTTGCAAGCGTTGGATCAGCACCATAAGACAGTAATAGGCGGACAATTTCCAAGTGATCGTTTTCAACCGCATCATGGATTGGTCTAGGGAAATAAAAAAGATAAATCACGTTGTTACATTTTCACTCAATACTATTATGCAAATGTGTTTGACAAGAAACTTCTGACTTCAGAACAAAGTTATTTATAGAAAATAACACTATTAATACAGCTGCCAATCATCTCATTGTCAGTTTTACTTGCACATCATCCCCTCCCCTCTTGTCTTTTCACAGTCAGACTGCTCGGGGCAGATATTTCCGGTACAGATATTCACTGCCAAACGTATTTCGAGGGCCAGTAAAATAATTACACCGCTGTAACTGAAAGCAGGAGTTTGCGTGAAGCCTCACAAACATCATTTTGCTGCAAGTCACTCTACCGTTCCAAATCTCTGCCAATTTAACAGCATGCCGCGGAGTAAGGGCTCATTCAGCCTGCCTCTGGGCAGGCACGGCAATCAGTTACCCAAAGCTCCTAAATTATGTACACAGAAATAAGTTAGGAAAATTTGCTAGGAATTAAACTTTTGCGCTATATCCTCATTAAGCAGTACTTGTGAATGTATTCGCAGCACAATTCAACCCTTCTACTTAGAGAACAGAAAAACATGTTATTTTAAGTTTAGTCCACCCAGAAGTTAATGCACTTTATATGGCATGAGCAATCTATACAAGCTCAGACATAGATTTTGTGAGCCTACAGAAGGATTATTCGTTAATACACATGCCTGTAATTCCAGGTTTAGAATTCCTTATCGCTAATTATAAATCGCATTAACTTTTGCCTTTAAAATTGATTATACGTAACAGGGAGTTGTCTGGAAGTAGAACGTATTACCCTTCAGACTAATGAAGATGTGTTTAAATCCCATCTTTTCCTTAGAAGGCAATGAGCAGGGAACTGAAAGGGGAGTCAAATGCAATGGCCAGTGACCACAGCAGTTGGACTCAACTCTACACTGCTCCTCCTTTAGTCTGTCAACATTGCTGCCCCCCAACAAGACTTCCAAGCTCCCAAACAGATGTATTAAAAGGCAAGAGAAGTAAGGAAGGACTTCAATTAGGATCATGTACTGCCTTCCTGGAAAGCTTTCAGAATGACGTTACAAGGAGAAGTCATCTGGAAGCACAGAGAAGCAAACCCCTCAACTCCATCTCCCAATTTGCCAAGCAATGCTCGACCCCTCAGGAGAGGCTGAAACTCCCTCCTGCAGAGAGGCCACCTCCCACCACTCCTTCTGCCACATGTGGCAATGTCCCCTCTATGTCACTACCATTTTGGTATGGGTTGTTATCCACGTGATCTTGGGACAGAGCAGAGGCAGATTAAAACAGTCGGAAGAGGAAGGTACACCACCATTTTTCCACCTATTACATGGTGTTTGTTGCTGGTGGGAGGGGGACTCCGATCCATCTCAAAAAGAAGTACATTCCAGGTGTGTTTACTCCAAGTACTTTCCAGTAGGCTGTGACTGAGGGTGATTAACATCTGTCACATGAGAAGCACTCTCGCTTGCCCCCATCTTGCTGGAAAGCTGTGTACAGTTTTGGTTTTGGCATATGCACAATATATTGAACATGAGGAGCTGCACTGAGAGTTTGCGGCTCGTTCCCTACGGAGAGAGGGCTTATCCTGCACTGCCTGCCTCCTGCACACCCCAGCCACTAACACAGCAAACAAGCAGCTGATCCTCAGGCTGCTGAGCACAGCCCTCAATCCAGCTTGTGCCACCCCTCAGGCCCCCGGCACCAGAGAGCACAACACGTGCATGCCTTCAAAGCCCAACGTGCTGCTCTTGGAAAGCTACTTTCAAATTGAAAAGACCAGAGAGGTCTGTGAGGATCACTTGCAAAGGGTCAGAATACCACTTTCTCAATTTCTCAGGGAAGATTCTAACAAAACACTGTGATGCCCTTGAGACAGACGGTGCCAGAGAAGCCAGGATCCCCAGGGTCCCCCACAAGTCTCACCCTCCCACCTCCACCTACTGACTCAGTGCTTCCGCACAGGGACTGCCGCAGCATCGCCTGCCTACGCAGCGCCCGGCGCATCCAGGGCCTGGCTGGGGCTGAACACACCACGCGACACAACACAAGAGGTAACAAATAATAGGGGTGCTGACACGGAGGCTGAAGAAGTATCGGGTGTTCCTGGCTGTCAGCAAGTATCTGATGCCTGAGCTGTCGGGTCATGACACTCTGAGCATCTACAGCAGGAAAGGTCAGCCTCGCTGCAAACCCTCCTGTCCCCTACTGGGCATGAGGCATCCCTGGCTCATCCTCTGGCAACAGACACTGGGAACAGATGAGAGCCACGGCTGCTGCCAAATGCTGGGGACGCTTTTTCTCCCCTACTCCCTCACTTTACTGGAGCCTTTACTTTTGAACTGGTTTCCATTTCACTTTAGAATTAGGATTTTCTGGGGGCGCTTCTTTTGGGGGAGAGTGTT
Source organism: Caprimulgus europaeus (assembly GCA_907165065.1). The sequence continues at coordinate 35,599,419 of OU015523.1, read as the reverse complement.
GGGGGTGGAGTATGGAGAGTGTTGTGGCTTTATTGGTTTGTGGGTTTTCTTGGGGGGGTTGGGAGGATTTTTTGTTGTTGTTTGGATTTTTTTTTAAACTGACTTACCTAAGTGGCTTTTGAAGCCATAATGAATTCAAGATGATCCCTTAACTTATTAAAAACAGCATCCAAATCACCGCCCAGTGTTTCAATCGATTTAACGACACCCGGACGAGTTTATTAAAGGGCGTCTGGTCACTCTCCAGGAAGGAAAAATCACAGCACATGGGCTGTAACCCCTGAGACAGGACCCCCTCTCCCTTTCTAGAGGTCACCCAGCCCAGCACAGCGGTGCAGACAGGGGCAGAGGCAGCACGGCAGGCAGTGAGGCCAGCACACCCATCTTTGTCACCTGTCGGAGCACAGGGAGGCCACCCCAGGCACAAGAGGGGACTTTATAGAGGCAACGGGAAGGAAAGGCGCAGTAAAGCCTCACGGAAGAAGGAAGAGCAATAAATAGGAGGAAGCAAAGGCAGGAAAGAAAACACTGTCGGGGTGGGGGGAAAAGGAGATTCCCCGTGGATAAGGCGGGGGGGAAAGGCAGTAACAGAGCGCTGACTGACTCTTTCACTGGCTACCACAACTCCTTGGCAAGCTCATGAGCAGGACCGTGCAAAGGCACAGCTACTCACGTTTGCTTCTCCCACCAGGCCTGGCAGAGGAGGGAGTATTTTGCAGTCTTGGTAGAGTTTAACCGTTTTCTTTGTAGGATGCAAAAGTGACTGCTGGAATTGGCAACTTTTTCAGATGTGAAAAGAAGATCCCTGGGAGTCCTCTCCTGGGCTGCTTTTGCCCATATAATCTTTTCCACCATGAGCATTGTGGAAATAAACACTCTCTCTCCCTAATGGTACAGTTAATGGTAGTACAGCTCATTTTTAAAACAAACCCTTTGAAAGGCTCCAGAAGGATCTGGGGACATTCAAGAGCTGCAATATCCTACAGGAGACTCACATCTCAACCATCTCCTGTGTACTGTCGAATTCTTCCTACTATTTTTACTGCTACTAGAGTTAGGAAAATATTTCACTAGGGGTTTATCATTCCACCACCAAAATTATAAACTATTTAGGCCAGTCAGGGTTTGCTCTCAGCCTTTCAGGCACCATCAGAATTTTCCTCACTGCAATAAGAGGTCTGGTAACTCGCTGAGCAATACCGTATCTTGGCATTTTATTTTTATTTCCATCTACTCTATTATGCAACCCTGCCCCATGGAAGAGGCAAGGCACAAGATGCAGGAGAGTCGCTACGCCGGCTGCCTCTTCTTTAACGCAATTAGCTGCTGGAGGGTATCGCTCTGCCAAGACCAGCTGAAAGGACGCAGGACGAGAGCCATCTTGGCATGGTCCTCCAAGGGAAAAAATAAAAAAGGCTGAGCTCATCAGCTGCCAGCAAGAAGGATAAAGCAAAGCTGCAGAGAGTGAATCTAGCGAGCGGACTCTGAAGAAACGGAGAGGCCTTGCTAACATGCAGGAGGTGCCTGTGTTTTTGGCATGTGGCTTTGTTTTTAAAGCGGCAAGCGGCATCTGTTCAGCTAAGGCATGCTGTGGAGGTAAGAGGAGAAAAACAAGGAGATATGGCCAAATATACCAGCAATCATCCTTGCTAATGTCAGGCACTGGTCATCCTTTGCCCCTTGTTGAGCTACTGCACTTACTGGGGTCCTGCTGGGGAAGGAAAGAGCTCACCTCTTAAGCACGGCCTATTATTATTTATAGGTAAGACGATTAAGAGCCCTTAGTGACTGTGGCACCTCTGAGACAGGTCTTAAAGATCTCGCCCAGTCCTACAATAATCTTTGATTAGCTACTAATTCAGCAGCAGAGTGCTTGTGTATTCAGGGTCTGCAGGCGCTGCATTTGGAGAGGCATGATCAGCAGAGTTTAAGGGAAAAACAGAGAAGACTGAATTCAGCCTGTGCAGATTGCCTGTGAATAGGGCAGAGAGAGGGAGGGAGGGACAGGGCACGCTGCAGGTAGCAGGAGGTGTGCAGGCAGAAAGCCCCAGCGCTGAGCTGAGGGTGAAGGGAAGGACTGCACCGTACCTACACCCCCAAATGCCCCCCCTGCCTTGCCCTGCTGCTACAGTCTGCCGCTTTGTTTGGTTTGGCTTCACCAAGACTTCTGGTACTATCACAACCCAGAGACGGGAAGCCAACCTTTATCTACCGAAGTCACGACAGACTGGCTGTGTAGGTACATAAAAGGCAACACCAGAGCAAGAGGCTCAGGTCTTTGCTTCGCTTTCAAAACTTAAACACACACATGCAAAACCACACGCTGATCAGAGCACCTGCAGCACTTCAGACAGCACTGGGAGGTGCATAGACTTTGCAGAACTTTCCTACATCCTTCACGTTCATACGGATGTTTTGCTCAGACTGGAGCCACATCCTCACTTGCAACAACTTTTCACAGAGCATCCTCCAAAAACTTGACCACAGATGCAGCAGGCACCAAGTAACACACAGACTGGAGCTCCAAGCAGCTGGGATCCAGGTGACACTGCAGGCTGCCAAACGCAGCGCGTGCAGTTACATCACAGCTCATGAAGTCACATCACAGCTCTTTGCAGATTTATGTTAACTGTCTGAACAGAACTGAACGCGCCCACTGTTGCTGTGTGGAGACTTGAGAGCTTCCAGCACGACAAAAAACATCTTTGGCAAGTGGGCTTGTGAGGTAGTGGAGGGGAAATAAGGCATATTCAGTGTAGTTATAAAAGCAGGTGAGGGGATAAGTCTTTGATGGTGGGGGTTTTTTGGTTTTAAGTTTTGAATTTCTTTCCAAGGGGTGAACACATTCAGGAATTTGAACTTAAAAAGCAACACAATTGGGGAAGACTGATACTTCTTTCCTCCTAAAAGTTAAAGAAGAAAAACTTACTGATGCTTCAAGACAGAAATGGGATTTGTCTTACGAATGTCACGATTCACTCCACAGAGACAGAGAAGTTTGGCCCTACCAAAAGGCAGGGGACAATTCTGATCAGAAGTTCCTTAACAGAATCTTCTGCTCTCTGTCCTGCTCAATTCAGGGCCACTAGACATTTTTCATCTCTACATTAAGATATAACAAAGGGAGCCACAAGCTGAGTTCTGACATTACCATCTATGATCAGATCATTATTACCTTTACTTCTAAAATGCATTTTCCCCAAACAACTTTTCAGTGTAAACAAGCCAAGTTTTTTTCCTTGAAAATCAGCTCCATCTGTGCATCGAAATGAAAGGTGGACTCTGAACCGGTGGGTGATTAAGACCGGTCAGAAACTTCCTGGGGTTAATTTTTTATATAGGTTATTCCGGTAAGTGAGACAAAAATAATTTAGGATTCTTTTTATGGCAACTGGCTGCTAAAGCTGGAGACAGCAGAAAATGCGGGGCTGTTTGTCAGCCTAGAGAGCTGAGACTTCTTACAAAGTGGGAGATGGAGAAGGAATCTGACAATCCAGCCAGAATTTCAATGTTTCTCCAGAAACGTTTCCTTTCTGCTATGATGGGCTGGTAATGACTGACCATCATGAACTTCTAATGGACCATCCTAACCAGCCCTCTTGGGATTTTTGTTTTCCCGACTCCTCCCTTCCAAGTTAATAAATAAAGAGCTTAAAAACAAAAGAAGCAGACTCTTAGTTATGCTAATGTTACCTCCCTGGCTATTTGGATGGCGATAGTGAATTCGATAAACCATTTAAGATAACAAGCTGCAGGAGCCTGCAGAATACAAAGCGAGCTGTCCCCAAAATGCATAGACTGGATAATGTTCTGCATATGCTGAGGAAAAGTTAACACAAGGTCACCCCCACAGAGGTGGTCAAAGAGGTACTTTAGGAAGGAGATGCACAATCTATCTCAAAAAACGCACAGGAACTAAGCACCCCTACTATTCTGTGAAGGAAAGGAAGAAAGTCTAATTTGGCACAGAAAAATAAATCCAAAATATCGAATGAGCAGATACAGTTTAACAGTTCAGAAAAACACTTTTATATACGACCTGCACACTCAAATCGCCACAAAAGCCTGAAGTGCTCTTGAAAGTAACCCCGCTAACAAGGCAAAGCCCACTCTTTTGGCACAACTCAAAGGACCTGGAGCGCATATGAGCAAGGCTGCAGCTCAAGTATCACTGCTTCCTGCCCTGCAGCTGGGAATTTCACAAACTCTTTAAAAAACAAACCCAAATCAAATGTCTTAAAATTCCCAGAGAAAAAAAATCATGCTGAACTCGAGTCACAACAAAAGTGTGCCCCCACTGCTTTATTAACCGGAAGGTGGAGGAGGTCACCAAGTCTTTATCGCTCGTGCCCAAGGACCAGCAATAACGGGGCCACCAGACATCACTCGCTGTGGGAGTTTCATGCAGGATGGGAAGGGGGACAAGAGGAGGATAAAGAAGTAGAGAGGTGCTTTCTCCCACCATCACGACCAAAGAAACTACTGCCCGGTGGTGGTGACCACCCGATGCTGGGCCGAGGGTGCTGCTAACCTGGTTCCGTCTTGAGCGCTGCAGTTGACGTCAGCCCCGTACTCGAGGAGATGCCGTACGATGCTCAGCCAGCCTCTGGCACAGGCCTCGTGCAGGGCACAGTAACCCGCGTTGTCACGATGATTCACATCACACACCTTGTTTTCCAAACAATACAGAACCACTTCCTGGAAATGGGAGGAAAAACAGATACACTGAGTTATTGCTTGCTGCGGAGATGCACGGATTTCTCTTCTTGAGGGAAAGTGCAGGGAGGAGGCAGGGGAAGGGATCACACACAAAATACAAAACCCCTACGGTTACCCTCTTTGAGATGGGTCAGTCAAAAAGGAAAAAAAAAAAAGGGAAGCCATTGAATGTCCTGCTTCTTCAGGAGACACAGTGGAGAGACCACGACATCCCACACACAGAGTAGCCTGTGTGAAGCAGCGCTGAGAGCTCTGTGCCCCCCAGGGACCTTCCTGCAGCCCTCAACGTCAGGATTCGTCCCAGAGAGGAAACGTGCAAATTTCACAGACAAAACTCACAGCTTTCCACTTCTCAAAACTTCCATGCGTAAAGCCAGCAGGAAGGTTTTTACTCTTACATCTGCATTTTTAAGCAGAAAATTCTGCAAGCACAACAGCAGCACAGCCGACATCAATTTGATTGTAAAAAGAAAAACCGCATGACCCGAAACAAAACACATTTAAGACACACAAAGGACAGTTTGCTATCAGCAAACAACAAAAAAAAAAGCCTAGCTCTATCAAGATCAGGGAAATCCCATTTTCACCCACCCTGATTTTCTGCATGCAGAACCAAAGCCAGGCGCCAGGTTCCAATAATGAGCCCGGTGCTGTGGGAAGCCATGTGAATTTAACACAATTCATCTTGCAGTCAAATATACCACGGTCGAGAGCCTAGGCCAGACTCAGCTCGACACTGCTGTGTGGCCTTGAAACAATGACTGCTCCATCACTCAACCAAAAATTTAGGATGGTGCGAGAGTCTTCCTCAATTTGTCGCAGATGCAAAAGCAAAAAAAAAAAAACGACAAAAAAAAACCTACCAACACAAACCCACCACATTTCTAAGTGATGCTGCATGCATAAAACAGGCCCTGCATTCCCAGATTAGCGGCAAGCCATTAATTTTGCATTTGCTCCTCTGGAAGGCTAAGCAACGTCCTCGCAAAGCAGGATATGGCGTGGTGATACGGGGGGTGAGTGTTTGCTTTGCCCAAGCAAGGATGCATTTATTCTTCCCGTTTCAAAATCTACCGGAAAGCCCGCAATAATCTGTGCTCTGGGTATACCTGACCTGAGAGCTGGTATCCAGGATACAGCATGAAGCTGCTCTTTTCGCAGGCCCTCACTAACCAGGCTAACGCGAGGAGCTAATGAGCTGCCCGTCCCAGGCACCAGAGCATCCCCCTCACCTGCCACCACCCACACCTGATGCACCCACCGGTTCAACCTGGGACCCCCACAGTCCCCCCTCTCACCAAACAGGAGCTCCTCGTGCTCCTCCTTATCAGCCCAAAGGCCAAAAACCAGTCCAGAAAGGATGCTCTTTACCCTGCACTTGCTCACGCCCATAAGAAAGGGCTGTGTGAAATTATACCCTGGAGGTATGAATTTTCCTTCAAAACCAGACCACCCCGCCAGGCAAATTAGCAGACGGATATAGGTAGCAGAAGTGGCTGCCATATTCAGCTCCACTTTTAGCATGCAGTTACCATTTAAAATAGATTCTGCAACCCAAAATAAAGGAACACTCTGCATCTATTTTTGTAAAAAGGAAAGGCTTGTCCTAGGGCAGAATACCTACTACTGGACGAAAAGGCTAATTTTGTCAGGCAATTCTGTGTTAAGAGGCTATAAGAAGAATTTCATTAACCACAAAATGTAACCATAAAGACCATAAAACTCCACATTGTTAATTAATTAAATGCCTCATTAACTTTTTTAACATGATTTATTCAATTTACAAAAAAATTAGCCATCGCTGCCGAATATAGGAACATGTGGTGCCACAAACACACTTTTGGTTTCGTAAGCATCTCTTGCAAACGTGAAGAGAAAGGCTGTGAAAGTGCCATGAGGCAATTTAATGTCTGTTGAGGTGCTCTATATTTAAACCAGGAATCTGAAAATCACTCGCAGTTAATCCAAAGAGTCAAGCTAGCACGTCACCAGCCAAGAGATGTGCAACTGCCGCTTCTGCTGCCTGCGGTTTGTTAGCCAAATTGCAAACTGCAGTGTTAAACAGTGTGTGCAAATATGCGTGCTCCATCCCCACCTACACAGAGGTGCCCTTCACTTTAGTCTCGCCCACCCCTGCTCTGCAGCGGTCCTGCCCCTTTGCCAAGGGAAGGGGTCAGCATCCCCCTGCGTATCCCCCATGCCCTGGGCAAACATGCTGCCACCAAGGAGCACTGTTCTCTTCCATCCAACCTCAAAACATGGCCCTTGAGTGAGGCATTATAACCTGAGCCATGATGCTTCGCAGCAGCACCGTGCCAAACCCCAGAAGTGATGCTCATCCCCTGGTAGGGTGCGGGAGTCCCCTGCAAGGGCAGGACGATGCTCAGGAGCTCCTGCTCCTGCAGTGGTGCCACTGGGGACCCAGGGCCAGGCCCTCATGTGAGGCATCCCCAAGGCAAACCCTCTCCCCCTGCCTGGATAAGCCCTGTCTTCAGGGGTGTTTAAACCCCCTGAAAACAAACACCATCATTCTCCCACTCCTATCACACACCATACATTCCTCTAATTCCACTGCCTTCCCAGGCACGATTTAATCCCAAATTCACCAGAGAACTTTCCAAGTCCAGACACACATCAAGAAGAAACAAGCGGCACAAAGACAACCAGTGTTTCCTCTCCCATCAGATTCATTACGTAAGCCTTTTGCAATTTTTTTCCCAAAAAGACTTTACGCTCCCTATAATTCCCCCTTCACAAAAAGTAAATTACAGTTTTAAGACTACTATTATCTCAAGTCATTTGTTTCAAATGGGGAAAACAGAATGGATATGAGAGTGCCCATACCCTGGGATGGGTTGTGAACATCTCCCAATGAAGCAAGGCCTGGTGCAGAAGCCTAGCGAAGAAAAGGCAAAGCTTCCCACAAGCTTCAGCAGGGTTTTGCTCAAACTCTACGATTTCTAGAGCCGAAGACCATTTGCCACACTGTCTTTAAGCAGCCTTGTTGGCTGCAGCCCTGCAATTTATCTGACCAGACACAAGCCGCATTTGTCCTTCAACGTTCCACTCTCGCGTCAGCTTTTACATTCAAAATCACAACCACTTGTGTCCTCCTTCTTCCTGTAACTATCTGGGGCACATCCATACTGTGCAATTGAGAGTGGGGCAGATGCACCTGAGCTACCAGCATCTGGGCTCCCCACGGGTCCAGGAGCAATACATACAGCTTGTCAGCACCTTTGCATGCCAAAGGTGCCAGCACTGCCTCTGGGTTTGGGGTAGGATCTCTGCATGGCCACTGGGCATCCCTGCTCCCAAGGTGGACAGGCAGGCAGGTAGGCAGGCAGGTAGGCAGGCTGCCAAGGGCAGGTACGAGCTCACCCGGTCTCAGGGCAGAGCTGTTGGTGCTGCTACAACATCCCTGCTGCTGTCAGGGCTCAGTGGTGCCCTGTGGTGCCAGCCACTACCAGATCCGAGTCCTGCACCAGCACTTGGCGTCCCTTTGCAAGCCATGGCCCCAGCAGCACAAACTCATCCACCTCCTCTACCATCGGGCTGGCGAGGGGCCACGGGGCTGCCTGCCGCCACTGCAGCAGCCATGAGAAGCCCCATGTGCCCGTGAGCTTCCACCACTCCCACTTCAGCGTGAGCCCCCCACCATTGCGCTGCAGCCACCAAGGATTGCTGCCCTGCTAACGGGGACAGCAGAAAACAGATGTGTGCAGCTGTCACAGGTCACAGACCAGCAAATTACCTTGACCCATCAAGATTATTATTTTTTTTAAATAGAGAAATTTGTCACTTCTTGACCATTCTAACTTTTTTTGAGACAGAGGAAATCCAGCTTTCTACTAACCATGGTAGTCTGGTCGCTAGGAAGAAAAACACTAGAGCTTCAGAGCTTTCATGGCTGACCAAACTATCACAGCTCACCAGAGCCCAAATGATGCCTTGACAGGGCAAGCACAGAGACCCACTGCTCCGAGTCCTGAGAGACACAGACAGATCCCGGCAGCAGCTGAGGGCCACGGACTGGGCCCCTGCCCTGCTCAGTTCTCCTGTCCCATGCTCTGCCAACAACAGGACCCACTGCTGCATTGTCAACACCGTCCGAAAGATCAAATCCAACGATCAGAACATTTGAGCCTATTAAAAACGTGGTGTTCGCTGGAACTTGTGGGTGAATTCAAGACAGAAAACCAAAATTCCCAAGTAGCTGACGATGGGGAGGCATGGTGAGCACACAAGGTTACCCCAGGGCCCCAGGATCCCCAGCTTGGTGAGCCAGGGCAACTCCGGCTTTCTGCAACCATCCCACTAACAGCCAATGCTGCAGAGGGCTCCCGCTATCAGCAAAGCAACCAGAAAGCCTTCAATCCCTGCTTGAGCAAGATCTCAGCCCATTGCTAAGTTTCAGAGCTGCTCCCATTGAGCTGTGCTCAGCAGAGCGCGCCGGGCGCAGAAAGCAAAGTGCACAAGCATCCCACGGCAACCTGCTACGCGTGAGCGGCCCTCGCCCCAACAGACACTGCGCAGGAAGAAAATACACTCCGATAGCTGGGAGCACATGCTACAACACATTTTGATTTTGAATCCATAGGAAATCTTAGGTCCGTAGGAAATTAAATCATTTAAATTATGGAAATTACCATAGCAACATTGTAACAACCACTTCTCCTCCTAGCTAGAGCTGAAGTGCCCTGGGTTAGGAGAAGCCTTTGTCTAGGGTAAACAAAACCTTTCCAATAAACCCTGCCTTCCAGAGCTGGAGAAGGCTTCACTCCACACGAAGCTCTCCAGCTGTACAAAGGGCATTTTGAGGTTTCAACAAACCCCTAAGGGTGGGCAGGCCCCACCTAGGTCCGGGCTGATGCCACCTTCCAGCACAGGGCTCAAGGCAGCTCCAAGATCCAAGCGGTCCTCTCACCACCAAGGCAAACCCTACAGCTGTGCCAAAGGCAGCAATGGCTCTCTGCAATGAAACCCTCTTTGCAAGATCTGAAGTCAAAGCGACAATGACACTCATACCTATATGCCCATATTCCCCCAATAAAACTGCACTTCAAAACAGCAGAGCCAAGGGATTCATCAGTTTCTGATTTTTGTAGCAGCAGGGGGGCGGTTTCATTAGACAACATTGTTCCAGCTACGCCAAGCAGCTCCAGACTCCAAGCATAAAGCATACAGAGTGCTTCTATGATGCATCCGATCATGCAAGAGGACACTCCAAGCGCTACATCCTGTGTCACATACCAGATACTCCTTGGGAAAAGAACAAAAAACCAAAACCCTTCTCCTAAACTACACGTTCTTCAGAAATATCAAAAGCAAAAATCATACAGCTCATTAAAGATCACTATAAAGACTACTTTAAAAAAAAAAAAAAGAAGAGACAATCATTCTGTTTGCAGATGGCTTATATTTAAACGGAAGTGAGGGTTACCAATAAAACTTTACCCTTTGCTCGTTCAGGCAGGATGCTGCATACCCTGAGTCTCTACCAGCTGTGGAGACGTACTCCCGTAGTAACCTGCCCCAGACCCAGCATGCCGGGGCGGGAACGCAGCAGGGGAGGGGGCCCCCGCAAATTTCAATGAGCAAACTCAAAGCTGCCGCTTCGCAAAATTTCCACCTATAAAACTAGGAAGAGGGTTTTACCCTCACACAGGGTGGTGAGAGACCCTTACCTCATACCCCAGGCGTGCCGCCCGCTGCAGCAGCGTTTCCCCCGCGTTCTTATTGACAATAAGCCTCCGCGCTTCAGGCGGCATGGGCCGGCTCGGGGTGGTCTCCTGAGGGGGGCTTGCGATCGGCTGCTGCGAGGGCTGAGAGACGGGTAGCAATGAGGGAGTCTGCTGCAGGCGATCGTACAGCTTCTGCTCGTACGACTTGGCTGGTGAGGAGTCGCAGTCTGAAGTAGGCTCTGGTCGCTTCCTGACCTTCCTCGTTACTGTGACCTGTCAAAATCATTATTGTGGGGTTTTTTTAATCCTCATTTTATAATATAGCGATGGGTTTATATTTTGCCAGCAAAGAATTACACTTTACTACTGATACTTAATTTTTTAAGAAAGACTTGCTACAGCTTTTAAACGCAAGTTTCCTCACCCCCTGCAATAGTGCCTTTAACTCAGATTAAGAAAAGCAAACATAAAATGTGCAAAACATACACAGATGAATTTAAATGCAATCCCCGCTACCCTGCATGCATGACAGCGCATTAGTTTTAAGCAGGCTGGCTCTGCCTTCCGAGAGGCTGGTGAACAATTAAGTCTAAATAAAGATACCTTATCTTCAGCATTTTCGATATCTGTGGTGTCATCCCCTGTCAGAGATGACCTCCTTCTCCTCTCCTGCAGTGCCAAGTGTTTTGTTTTACACTGACGTTTCCCTGATGGCTTCTCACACTCGTTGTATTTCTGCAGCAGAGATGCATGTTGGAAATCCTCCTCTTCGTCTGTGTACAGCCCATCTGTCTTCCAGCTTTCTTTAATTTTCTGCTGTTTGGCAGCCAACCTCGAGGCTGGAGTACAGCTTGGCTGAGCCTGCCTTTTGCTGTTTGCATTGCTGGATGAAAAGCTCTTCATGTGCGGAGACACTGGGAATACGGGCAAGCCTAAATGGGAAGGAAAGGCATTACACGTTGCATGGTGTGTTAAAAGGAAAACACATTGCTAGCACTTAACACAAGCTCCTCGACTGCTTAAGAGATCTACCAATTACATTTTCAAAGCATTAATATTTTAAGTGTTCCACATTCAAACTGTACATAGAATCTTGCCAGTAAACGTTACGCTAACAGTTATAACGCTCTGATAAAAATCGCTAAATGAAATGCCCCACGCCGGCTGCTGGGGCATGGCGAAGGCCGTACAGTGCCGTGCCGGGCCATGCTGTACCACGCCAGCCTGGCGCTGCTGCGGCCCAGCTGCCACAGGCAGAGCGGAAAGCCACCACGGCACCGCCTTGACGGGGAAAAACTCGCCTCCTTACCTGGAACTGCTTTATCTGAAGGGGAACCAACTCCTCCAGCAGCCTGGGCCTGGCTGGGCTTGTCCGCCCTTGGCTACGTGTGGTGGCAGGGCCGACACACGTGTGGTGGGTGAAGAGGGGAAAGCAAGAGAGGCAGCAGCATGGAAGAGGTCCTAACGGGACAGCACTGGGGAAACGTTGAGCTTAGCCCTCAGACGGCAAGAAGAGGAGGAACATCTCCTTGGCAGCGTTTTTACTCAAAAAGCAAAGCAAGAGAGGAAAGGCTACTCTAGGAGCTGTCCCCACAGGAGCCCTGTGCAAACCCTCCATCAAAAATTGCAGGGATTTTGCAGGAAAAGCCATCGGCTGTGTTTTCCCGAGGACTCCGACCAGGAGTCTTTCTGTGTGACCAGAAAGCCCTGGGACATGGGGAACTGCGGCCAGTGCTCTGCCACTCAGGGCAGGATACTGGCAAGGCCGGGTTTTCCCCGCGGCTTAGCTCTAACAAGCTGGATCCCACAATCTGGGCCACATGCAAAAAGCATGGTTACTCTTTTTTTTCTTCTTCTTTTTTTTCTGAGTGCAAGCAGGTTTACAACAAAACAAGGACAGGAAAGTTTACTTTTTATAGTCTGAATTTCCCTCGGGAAGAGAATTGAGGTGACCTCAGAACCAACTCCTCTGCAGAAAAATGAATTAAAGGTTGCTGGAAAGGAAGGGATACTTCAGCCAAACAATGCCACACCACTGAGGCAAGGTGCGGAAAAAGCCCTGAGCACTTGAAAGAGGCTCCTTTGCTCCAAGAAGTCTCTGAAGTGATGCTACTTTCGGAACAGAAGAGATAGCAAATAAGAAGCAAATAAGGCAGCTGCTCAGAGAAGACAGACCTTTATTTAAAGAGACTCGATCCAGGGCCAGTCAGTAAAAAATAAAATAAAATCTAGAATCCTCTTGGTGGGCAGCTTCACACTTTTGTCTTCCTTTAAATAGATCTGTGAAAGCAACTTGCAGAAGGCTTTCTAGATTAAAGATGAAAACAGAAATCCCCCAATTCTTTCAAGCCACTTTCTAGAAAAAGACACATACCACAACTTGCCAAGCAGATGTCAGGAAACTTACAGGACACACGACACGCAGATTGTTCAGCACAAATCCAGCAAGTTTTTTTAGGCTTTGCAGTCCTGAAGGAAGCTGCCTAATCGTGGGCTGAGCTTAGGGATGCAAGGCTGTCTTTCCAACTCTGCAGACAGCATGAAATAAGAAGTGTTTAATTCTCCCTGTTCCAAATGAACCTAATTGAAGTAGCACGTGAAAAGCCCAATTCCAAAACTGAAGTATCATCATTATCTCCTTAAGCATTTACCAAAAAAACTGCAGAGATGGAAAGGAGTAGCAATGAGGTCCAGTGAGTGCAAAGGGAAGTAAGAAACTGCTGCACGTGGAAAAACAAGAAGAGAAAGAAAAAAAACCCACACGTCTGGAGCACAGAAATACCTAAAGGATGGAGGAAAAACCTGAGGAAAAGCCTATCATAAAGAACTGAAGGCCTTCCCACGCAAGGATGTTAAGGCAATAAAAGCAGAAGTTTAATGACCAGCAAAAGTGCATACTCCAGCCTGCAGGCTCCACAGAAACTCTCTGTTCCACTTTGACCCTCCGCAGTGGTGACAAGGCATCAGGCTAAACGTGCGCCGCAGCCAAGAGACAGAGAGTAGCAGCGCTATGCCCAGGAGCTCCGGGATCAATAACGCTGCAAGAGGCTAGCACTATCCAGAAAAAGCCAAGTGTCAGTCTGGGAAACGCAAGACATGCGGGCAGAAGATTAATCCTGGAATCCCACCCCACCTTTCTGACCACTACATACATGAAGGGAGAAGCAAAATAAGAGTGGGCAGGAATATCCCCAAATTTCTATGAAAAAAAACCCTTAAACCAAAAACCCCAAAAAACGCAGGCCTCCCCGACTGATGTGGGTTGTGGCGAGTCTGACTCAGAGCAGGACTTGCCTCCCTTCCCCCAGGAGCGGGCTGCAGAGAGGTCCACACAGAAAAAAGCAGCTGCTGCCGCGTCACCTGAATGCTCGCTTCTTCAGCTCCCACCCTGGCAGCTGCCTCCTCCTGCCTGCCAAGCCAGCGGCTGCCGTGCTGCCGGCAGCCAGAGGCAGCTCCGAGGGGCAGACGGAAGCTTTGCTGGTGGGCGAGATCCTCCCAGCTCCTCTCTTCAGGGCCTTTGTTTCCGTGCTGCCTGGGCAGCGTGGCGATTAAGAGGACCGCTGGGTTTTCTCCTTGTACCGGGTGAGTGGCTGTGGCTCCCCAGGGGACCATTGGAACAGCCGGCTACTGCACCCGCCAGCAGTGCTGGGAGGGTATTGCTCAGCTGGCACCCCAGCAGAGACTGCGGCTCCCGCCTCAGCCACGGGTCCGGGCAAGCAGCATGATGCCCTGAGGTTGCAGGTACCCCCGTGCTCGCAGAGCCACTGAGTCCCTGAGAGCCAGCACAGGCAACGTCACCTCGTAAGCAGGATAAGGCAGGGACCTGAAATGAGTATGAGCAAGCCATATCCTGACTCTAGAGGTTCTGACCCACAAGTATGAGGGTGCAAGGAAGCGAGAGCCAGAAGAGTCACCAAGGGAACATCTTCAGCGGCCACTGCTTGGTGACCCAGCCAGAAGGCACTCACTGGGGGACAGAGGGCTGATAGCCTATTGGCACCTTGCAATGCAACACGACTCGTGCCACACTAAAATCCCGAGTTGAGCACAACTGGAGCAACCAGCCCAGAAGTCAGCACCCTCTGTCTTCCTGGAGACTTGCAGGCACAGGCAGCAAATCATCCTGCCGTTAGACTCAGGCTTCACAGGCACAGGGGCAGACCTCGATGCCCTGTTACTGCCCGCTGCCTGGGACACAACCAGCTTCCTGGCAGCGGAGACTGCCACATTCGCAGACAGTGCTTGGGCATCGGCAACAGCTGTTCCCAGCCCCAGAGCGTAAAATAGCTGCAAGCAACAGGGTATATTCTCATATTCACAATATCTGCTTGTTTAAGAAAAGTTTGAGGACTAGCCCCACATGAGAAAGACAAGCTGGAAGTCTCCGTCCCCATGCAACTGTCACGAGGAGGATGCTCTGTCGCAGCACAACAGGGAAAAATGTCCTCACCCTAGTGAACTAAGAACAAGGAGATTCAAAGGTTTAAACTTTACACTTCAGCAGGGCCGGAGGAGTGTCAGCAAAGTGATTTGAATGATCTCCAGTGCCTCCGCACAATGAATGGCAAGGCATAACTTAGTCAGATTTATGGTTTTACAGTGGCTTCCAAACCAGGAGGTTTTTCACAGCCATGGGACAACTGAATCCGAATGCCTTTGGGAATGGTGCATAAATCGGGAGCCACCTTTTTTTCCTTCCCGAGGTCATGCGTTGGAGACACCTGTCGCTGCCACAGGAGGCATTGCAGGAAAAAGCTAGAGCATCCTTACATAATGTGGCTTCTTGTCAGTGACCCTCGTTTAATCTCTACAAGGTATCTCTTTCTGAGAGTACAAAAGGGAGCAGGTGACGGCCAGGGACGTTTGAGCTGATACCATGCTCACCAAGGCAGCGCATAAAGCAAGGGAGTAAGAGTCAAAGTTCCCTTTAAACTAAGTTTTGATCTCCTGCTCCACAAATCCTTTTGGAGAACCTTGCCCATCAATAAGCATCAAAGTTTAGGGTTTTCTGCCCTCAGATAATCCTACCAAGGGGAAAGATGGGTGAGGAGCTTTAGGGCAGAATGGAAGTTGACACTTTTGCCTTTGACTGTTTCACAGTATGGGATGACCTGGACTCCGTCCTTTCCATGGCATGGGACAAAAGGATCCACTCTCCTTGTGCTTCTCTTTTGAGAGGATCTCAGCTAAACTACAGGTTAGGCCAGCTGGAGGGTGAACGTCCACCAGTTTGATGAAGCTTACAGGTCTGTGAAGGAGGAAGGAGACCAAATGTCCAACTCTGAGCTCCGGCTCTCAGAAACAGCCTTTCCTCAAAAGCAGAAGGAAAGGAAGGAAAGAAAAGTATTTGCAACTTTTTCCCTGAAAAGCTGAAAGAGGAGACAAGAGCTCCGTTCCCTGCTGTGCCCAGAGAAGACAGGGATTCATGATGAGATCAGGGGATGTGGGAGTGGAACTGGCCACATGGGCCGTGTGCTGCTGTTCCCCACCGCTCCTCCAACCAAGCTTCGGCAGCAAGCATCGCAGGGGAGGGGAAAGCAGTAGAGCAGGGCAATGTCCTGAGGGCTGAGGACAGCAGGGATGGGAGAGTATCCTGCCCGTCTGAAGGAAAATTTGGCACATTGCCTCCCTGGGCTCTCATCCAGGACAAGGACTGAGTAGAAAAGGGGGAGAAGAAGGGGAAGAGGAGAAAGGGGTGTGAGAGGGAAAGAAGCAGCCAGAAAGAAGTCAGGGAAAGCTGATGTGCTTTGAGCAAGCAACCCCTTAGGAAAGAATACACTGGGAAGATGTCTGCCAAGAGGCTGGGCAGTGGGACCATTGGGGTTTACAGGACATGCCCAGGACAAACCAGCAAGGTATCCCCTTTGGGAGGAGGATGAGCCTTGCCCTTGTGCATATGCTCCAGGGAAAGGCAGGGAAAGCCAGCAGTGCCGAGGGTGCTGGAGGTGTTGGGTTCCCGAGATGAAGAGCTGCTAGCTGTGCTGACGCTGTTTCAGAAGGTCACAGCCCCTCAAATCCTACATGCGTTTAAATGCACTTACACCAACTAGCAGCCTGTTTGCTCCCTCCCTCACCCAGAAGCATGCCCGCATTGTATGCCCCCCCAGCTCTCCTCTAGAGACATAAACTTCATCTGCACATTATCTACAAAAGAGTACTTAAAGCCAAAACACACACACACACACGAACACATAGTTACACACACATACACAAACACATTTTCTTGTCTGCCAAATATCAGCTACAGTGCAATTCTCAAAGAGGAGGTGTCAGTCCTTATACAAATGGACATCTACAGAAATATATATATAATTAAAAAACAAAACAAAACAAACAAAAAAACCCCCTCTCAACAATTCCTTAACATCGGTGGCAGCATGCGTCACTGTAAATGCTAAAGCCGGCTGGTTTCCCTAGTAGTCTCTGCATACCTTGTTCATTGTCACTTGTTTTGAGGGACTCTTCAGACCAACTTCTATTGCTTTTGGCCTCTGACCTTTTCTTGGTGTGCCTTTCTTCTGTGAAGTCTTTGACCTTTGCAGTGGCCTCTGGCTGAACAGCCTCAGCTAAATCTTTCCTGCTTTGCCGGCCCAACTTGCCGGACGGGGATCTCTCTGGTGACACCTGCTGCTCCCATAGTTCCCTAAGATGCTGCAGGTGACGCTGCTTTTTGGGATGGAGCCCTGTTAATTCAATGCACACCTTCAGGTTGGTCACCTCATTACAATTGGGCTCTTCTAAGTGGTTAGAGGAATTGTTTGTCATTTCCCTCTCAGGCCAGTCATCTAATGGAAAAATAACTAAAAATTAATCAAAAAGCCCCCTCAACTTAAAACAAAAGCTACATTTCACTTTCGGGGCATATAGTCTCAACTTTACCACCACACTATGCATTTTAAAGGTTCGCTCGTTAAGGGTTACATGCACTACAGTAACTTGCACTGCTGTGGCTACAGCGTCCAACGACTAGTGCTTTACCCTTATATGCCAAGATTTTTATATATATACATATATATACACATATATATACATACATATATATACATATATATAATTTTAAGTGAAATGACAGTGCTCACATTAGTAACTATCAAGTTCAAAAATGAAAAGACATTAAGCCAAAGGGACGTTCCTTTCACAAGACATTCCTTGAGAGAGACCAAAGCAAAATGCTGTCTTACCTTTGGAGTTCTTCTTCTTTTTTGCTTTTGATATAAGTTCATCCTGCAGTTCATCCACAAAGTTTTCATTTTGGCTGCCATCATTTTGCACTCTCTCACCAGAGTGTTTACGCTTCCTGTCCAGACGTGGACACGGATGTTGGCCAATATCTTCTGTTGGCTGGTCTTCTGCTTTTTCATATATAGAGTGTCTCTCTAAATAACATTTCTCATTTGAGAGATCTTTTTCCTCTGGAGTTTCAAGAAAGTGACCTTGGTTGTTTTCTGTACTAGTAAAGTTACCTAAAAATAGAAAAAAAAACAAACACCACAAGACCTAATAAATATAAAACAATTCATTGTGAGAAAGCTCTGCTCTCTGATCTCTTCAATGTCATCTCCATCATGACTTATGGTTCATGAGGCATGTAAATAAACACAAAACTGTACTTTGGAACAAGTCTCCTCTGGTCAGCCCAAGGCAGCAGTTTTCTCACCAGTTAAATACAAAAACCCCAAAAGCAGGATACTTTGTGTTGTTTTTACATCACTTTAAGAAGTACAATATTCACAATACTTGTATCCATAGAAACATGACAATACGTTTTTTTAAATAAAGAAACCTCTTTAGATATCAAAAGCACAGACCCTTTTCAGAAACCAACCTCACCCCCCAAAACCGTGGCGAGTAATAATCCAAGCTCCACTTTGCAATTACTTTCTTTCAAAAATACCTTCTGATGATGATGAAGTATTAGTCCTTCGCTAATTCCTATCCTTCCCTAACTTCTCACATTGAATTGCAGTCTGACTTAAAAGCGTTCGTCCTTTCTTTTGGAGATATAAATGGGATCCCGAGCAGGCACACACATACATGGGAATACCACTAAGAATAGCTGTGATATTTTGCAAAAAGCACTACTTGAATCCAAGGTTAAAAAAAGGCTTCCTCACTTCAAGGAACCAGACAGTCATGGTACATCACGTGATCTTTGTCACCTCCTTTTAAAAAAGATCTCGCTTTTTTCAGGGAACACTTCCAGCAGCAGCGAGCGGGTGAGCTTTGAAAAGCTTACCAGAAAGCAGTCTGACAAACTAGCCACAAAAACATCCACGCTTGCATGCTTGCCCTAACTTCAGCTTCCCCTCTCCAGTACTGTTCCCCCAAATTCAGAGACAGTTTAAGCAATTTTAAATGGATGCCTGACTTCAAATGACTCTTAATCACTCAAATCACTCTTAATTGGTCATTTTTCCTTGGGTTTAACCAAACCAACCAAGGCATGGTTAGGCAGACCTGCAGTACAGACTGCAACACAGTTAATCACCTTCCTATTTACAATTCTGACAAACAAGTTGGTTTTTCCCATGCGTTTGAGCCCTCCTGGCTGACCAATATACTCCTTCTGCATGTCTGCCGCTGTTTGGCAAATTGTCTGCATGCTCTGTTCTACTTCCCCACGGCTCACTGTACCTCTCCCTTGTCCTCTTCCTTGCCCTTCCTCCTTCTTAGACTTCCCTTCCTGCAAACGCATCTGCTGGTTTCCTTCTTGGACTCCTGACAGCTCTGTTTTCCCTCCCTCCCCCTGCTCCTCCTGGTCCTTACTCAGCCTCCTCCCTCATACAGCCTGGCCTTCAACTTCTGCTTTTCCACCTTGCCATGGCAGACGTTGCCCCCCCACCGTCCCCTCTCTCCTCTTGTCCCCTCTGAGACCCACCACACCAGCATCCAGGCACTGGCAGCCCCTGCATGCAGCCCAACCGCATCCCGCCTCATCTTGGAAGCACCTTCCTACAGCTCTGCCAAGACCTTCTGGCTTCACCACCGTCCTTGAAATCCCAGTTGTCAGCAACGGAAGGCTGGGGGAGGGGGGAAAACCCTCTGATGAGATTCTTTTCTTCTCCACAACTTGGAAATAGCCACAAGCAGCACCTAGGGCTCTGGAGATGTTTGCAGGCACTAGAAGACACCCCAGCATCATCTTTACGCTGCTTGGGAAGCTGCCTGCAGGGCTGCTTTATAAAATAGAAGATATTTGGCCAAGAAAAATCAAAACAAAAGTTGACTTTTTCCAGGCAAGCGGGACGTTCGGGCCATTCTGCTATTTGGCAATGCTCCTCTCCGCAAGACCGTCTGGCCAACACCTGCTCGCTTCAAGACTTTAAAAAGCAGTTTGTCACATTTCTTTTGGCTAGAAATGCTCACATGCTCCAGAAAACAGGTACTCAGCTTACAACAACTGTGCCCCTAATCGCCAGTGTTCCCCCAAATCAAGAAAGAATCTGGCAATACTCTGCACTTGTACATCTGGCATGAAGATGCTGCCCCTATAACCACACCAACAGTCCCAGCAGTCCTGTTTCACACAGCACAAAAGATGCTGGACTTGCCACGTTTTAAGTATCATTTCAGACATGCTTCTATCGGATTTCATTTACATTTTTAATGTAATCTGCTATTTTTCCCCCTTACACAAGGAAACATTATACTTATATGCTCAGTTTCCCCGAACAGATCAGGTAAGGGCACTCTCTGCCATGCTACCACTATTTATAGCCTTCATGTCTCCAGCCATCCCAGCAACTACACGCCACAGTTCACACTGAGAGTCGCCAGATCGGGACAGCTTTCCTGCTCCTTACACTGTCTGGCCTGAGAAAAGGCAGGCACATCCTGACCAATTCCCCGAGAAGCTTTTGCAGGGTCAGAGGAAGTAGCAGGCTGAAGGGGGGAGTCTGATGGTCTTAATCTTTGGGGCTTGCAGGAAACAGCAAGCTAATACCAGCCTTCCATCACCAACAGCAACCCACTGCAGATTAATTTCTTCTCTGTCTGCAAAAGGACTTGGCACAGGGATGCTCAGCGCCGTTTGCTCAGACCATCCATGCTATCAAATAAAAAGGAGGGGAGGGGCATTTGCTGTAAGCTCTCTAACAGCCCATCACTGTCGGCATTTCTCAGGAGCTCCACGTGCCGTGGAGAACAGCACACACCTATTGAAGTTCATCCAAAAAGCCCTGGTTGCCAGAAGCTCTGCGATACCTCTGCCTCTGCTCTCTGGTCACATCCGAGGGGGACCCCTCAGGCGATCAGAGCTACATCTCCTCAGCCACCAAGCTGGAAATCCCTCTCAAGGACTGCCTGCTGCACACACGTCCCTGAAATCCATCCCGCTAGATGCGGTCAAGACCATTAGAGGAGCGACATCTCCACACATTAATCCAGGTTGCATAATCATCCTGCAACAACCCAGGAGGACAGCGACAGCGAAACCGGGGAGCCACGTCCTTGCCTATCTGCTCCACCACCAACGCTCCCCGCCTCTTCTACAGCCGGATTTTCACCGCCAAAGAACAAAGGTCAGCTGCTGCTCGGGACACAGCAGAACCCACAGGCTGTCAGGCTCTCTACGCAGCTTGCACGGACACGTCGCATGCCCAGAGGTTCTTCCCCTTGGCACAGCGACGACCGCCTCACGGAGCACAGGCTCTATTAATATTTTACCACCAGATTCCACTCTGTCCTCAAACTGTTTTGCAAGCAACCCAGATCAGACACAATGTCTCCCCAAATTAAGATATAAATGTCAACATAAGGCACAGCAACATAAGCATATCCTGCATGCCCAACAAAGACAAGGAGAATTTGTTTGCTTTTGTTCCCCCCCACCATGTATCTACAACATCCTTTTCTCCACCCGAGGAAGAAAACAACAAAATAGTTGGGAGTTTTCATATCATCATTATTCAAACAGTGACAAGGTAGCCAGAAACACAGGATAAATGCTGAGTTCTCATAGCAACACACCTCTATGAGTAAAGAGATTAAACTCCTAAACCTGTTCCCTCCTCGAGCCTTCAGCATTTGCCAGTCTCACACCAGCTGTGAGAACCAGCACTGACAACTCCAACCATTTCTCACTGTCCCACCCAACTAGAAACAAGGAAGAATGAAGAAGATGCTTCTTCCCATATGGTTTCTGCCTGAAGCCATATCTCCTCAGAGCACAGGTTACAATCCCATGAGAAACAGTTACACGCACGCACAAACCTGCTACCCAAAAAAACTTTCCTTCATTTTTCCATCTTCCTGTTGCTGTCAGCTGTTTGAAACCGGGCCTTCCTCTGTGTTGCAAACAAGGAAACACATCCTAGTGTTTAAGCTGCAATTCTTTTGTTCAAAGAACATGGCAGATAAAAAGACTTTCCTCTTCCCTGGAGCAACCTCTCATTGCGCTCACTTACGCACAGCACCCTTTATTCATCCAAGGACCGTAATGACTATCTAAATGCTAAAACCCAGTATTCAGCATGGAGATCACAACAGTAAGAAATTCTCTAAGTCACCTTCAGCATCCAATCCTAAGTATCCCATTGGGCAGAGGAAACTCAGCTGATTAATTTTTTCCTCCAAGCACCTCTGCTTGGGAGCTTTCCACACTCGTTTCCTTCGGCCCAAGCCTATCACACTGCACAAACAGGCAACCGCCATTCTCCCTGCACAGATTTTCATTTTTTCCCCCCTTTTTTTTTTTTCCCCCGTGTCCCATGGCAGGGAGATAATAACTGACCAGGGCAAAGGACATGTTTACTGTCTCCATCTTTCATTTGTTCAGGTACAGAAGCAGCCCAGTGAGAAAAGAAAAGCAGCAGACTACCACGCAAAGGGACATCAGCACCTCGCTCTGATCAGCTCTAAAGGCTTTGGCACATTACACCATTTATTTTCACACATAGAAACTGCTTTAACTTTTTCCCCATGACCTCATGCCTTAAGATCAGGCTTTTAACATACCACATTTTATTTTTCCCAGCTAAGGCTTAAACAGGCAGTGTCTTCCTCCTAGAAAATTAGATAAATGGGTAAAATTCACAGCTTGTAGAATTTATTCAATCTTTCACACTCGGGTATGATTTTCAATACCGCTAGAAGACCTTTGTTATGAACCGACATGCGATCATCACATGCCCGTATTGATGCGTGTGTCCGTGCCAATAGCTTAAATCACTTGATCTCTGAACAATCCTATGACTCATGACATATGCATCCCATAATTTATCATGTTTGCGCTATGGAAATGCACCGGAGCAGCATCGCCTCAGCAACATTTACAAGTCACCTTGGCAACAAAGCAGCTTCACGGCTGCTCTCAGAATGCCCGGCAAAACCTAACCGAGCTGAGAGAGAATTAAAGCACTTCTACTTTACTCCTTGGCTTTAATTGCTCATTAATTAGCTAATATGGCTACCTCTCTTAAATCAGGCCTCTTTTTTTTTTAACAAAAAAACAAACCACACACCACCAAAAAAACCTCACCTTTTTACCCTTCTCCAGAAGGCATGATGAAGCTTAAGAAGACTCTTGATATGGCAAAGCCATGCATCACCAAGTCAGAGCAAAAGTTTAAGGAATCGGATATGGTGCCCTTGTTTGCTTCCAAAAAAGTCTGTACACGTGCTACATGGTTAGGAAAATGAGCAAGCCCCGGGGCAAACTAAAAAAAGGAGTTTCCATCCCATCAGATGCCTCTCTAAGCATCACCTGCCTGTGTTATTTAGCTTTTGGTTGTTGTTGTTGTCGTTGCATTGGTAGATGTAGAGGAGCCGAGGGGGCGAGCAGCTGCTAGGGCCCCGATGGGCTCCTGCGCTCCGTGCCAGGCACGACTGCAGCTGCACCGAGGAAGCAGCGGAGGAGCCTGGCAAGCCGGCTCCCTGCCACAATCACAGTTTCAGTTGTGGTTCTCTTCCTCACCAATACCGGGCAGGTGAAGCGCTCACGGCAGGGGTTGTACCTAGCAGCTCACCTTGCTCCTAAATTCACCACTCACACACACAAATGCATCCCACAACTGCTTTTAGCCAGCACTGGATGAACGTTAAGTAAAATAAGGTGAAACATCTTTTCAGCAGCAAGATCGCTTGCAGGAGGCAGAAAGGAAAACGGAAGAGCTTGCAAACCATCAGCTAGTTCCCATTCAACAGCTTTAAAGCCAAACGCACCAACAGCATGGTTAGAAACTGGAAGGAAAGGGGTTAAGTAGCCCTGGCTCTTGCTGGTGATAAACAGAAGGGAAGAGCAGGCAGAGCACACTGCCCCTTTGCCAGGGGCACTGCCCCTTTGCCAGGCCAGAGATGCATCAAGACCACTGTAGGCTCAAGCTCCACCAGAGCCCAAGCCACTGCACTAGAGGCATTCAGGAAGTGTGAAACCTGGCTTCCCGATTTATCACTGCTATCCTAAGGGGCAAGAGGTGAACCACCACGATAAAAAACCTGACTCTGTTTTTTACTGAGACCTGAATCTGTACCAGTAAGTATTTGCTGCTGTACAGGTGGGCATATAGAAAAGGAGTTTCCTCAGCAGAACAGATTTGCGCTTTTAGGAGTTTAGACATTCAGTAAAAACTCTTAAATAGCCTGTTAAGTCAGAGCTAATTAGTAGAGGAGAAGAACAAATGAACATAAGACTGAACATACTTTCCCTGCTTCCAACAGTTATTTAATAGACTCAAACACATTTTAGCCAGCAGATTCAAGTGCCGGAGACCTCACTAAATGACGAATTTAAAGATGCACCATATAATCATCCTTTTGCAAGGGTGAGAGGGAGGATGTTTCAGAAACAAGGATGCTCTAATGCTCTTCCTCCCCAAAGCCCCCATACCAGCAGCATGCCCCATTCCCCTAAGCAGGCTCTCCATCCCTCCCCTGTGCCCATCCTGACCCCACAGACCACCATCTCCCTCTGCTCTGCCAGAACCATCTGATCTGCAGCCAGAACAACCTGGCAGGACCTCTGGCTGCTGCTGCTGCTGCTCTTTATGTTTTCCAGCTCACCCTACATGGGATTTATTAGAGGACATTACCAGGACACCCTGAGCCCTCTGAGGAGTAAGGGGGCTGCTCGGGGCAGAAGCCTGACAAGCTCTCAGCTTTAGCATGGGGACTCCAAAGGCAGAGGTGCCTTCCTCCTCACAGCCATCTCGATGTAGCTGGGAGAAGAGAAAGCATGCTCAGCTTCCAGGGCCTCAGCCACCCACCATGGTACCTTCTCCACTTCCACAATTAAAACTTTCCCTTGTTATTTTGCCAGGCCAATTTTTTGTTGAGGCTGTTATTTCAGTGACAGCAATACCACAGTAACTTGATTTAGGTGAGTAACCGAGCAAGTATGATTGACCAGCATGCTCTCTGCCAAAAGCATTAACCAAAGACCAGGACAATAATTCAAAGTTATTAAATTGCCTGAATGAAATTTTCTACTAGCCCTACTCATGAATCTCCACCTACGGAAGAGCACACTTAACCACTGAGTTACACAGTGCACACACACACACCACGCACGATGCAGTCTGCAATGTGTTTCCTCTTGTTTTGCAATACTTTCAGCATAGATTTTTTTTTTCTTCAATTGTTAAAAACAAAGTAGCAGCAGAAGGAACTGATCCATTCCTTAACCATATAGGTAAAAGAAAAAAAATGGGGAAACTGATGGAAGCCAGATGCTTACCAGGAGTTAAAAAAAAAAAAAAAAGTGTTTTTTCTTGCATACAGTTAAAAAAACCTAATACCATTTATTTATAAGTTTGTCTTGCTTTTAGGGCAGGGTTGCTAGCACATGTTTTCCATAATCCTCTGATACCTTGCTGCAGCCCAGAGGGAGCAGATAGCCCCGTAGGGAACTTCACAGCCTCCCACCTGCCCTCAAAGACCTGTGTCAGCCATGCACATGCACCCCCTCAGCCACTGCAGCAAGAAGTCACCTAGGCCTACTAGCTTTTCATAATTTGGAGTTTTACAGACACCTTTTACACATAAGCCAGCCTGGCAGATCACGTCCTTTCTCACTCCCCACCCTACAGCACTTTCAGGAAGTCTCTCTCTCTTCCCCACCTCCCTTCTGCATTTAAAACATAACCCCAGACCACTGCTTTCACTGGTTGATGTGGTATTTCATCAATTAAACGGACAATCTCTTTAAGACAGCAACTTTGGTGACAGTTAACAGTCTCCTGAAAAGCAGGTACAACTGTAACCACTTGCAGACCCCAAAACAAGCACGGAGAGCACCAGCTGTGGCAGCTCCGTACCTGCAGGGGCTGAGGTCAGTGACTTTAACCAGCAACACCGCAAGAACACAAAGATTACGCTGCCCGTGCAGCTTTGCTGCAAGCTGCCAGAGCACAGAGACACGTACGCGCTTCAGAAAGCCATCTAAATTCGCTTACATCTGTCATTGTCATTTTGGTCAGCAATGGCATCTTCCAGAGCGACAGACTTTGGCTTCTTTTCACTGTTTCCTTTCAAGTTTTCCCAGTCTGCCTGGCTGAATCTGCAGACCTCTGAGTCTTTGGTAGCTGTTTGGCCTTCTCTCTCTTTCATCTCCAACTCTGAGAAGCGCATCATTGCACGCTAGAAAGAGAATTGATATGAAAAAAAAAGTCTTGCGATAAAAGCTACTTCATTTACCTTACCTCATATGAAAGTATTTCCAAAGAAAAATTGGCTCAAAAACCAAGGTTTCAGATAGATAGCTAGGGTATGAGTTTAACACACCTGACTCGTAAAACAGTGTTCTAGCATCTATATGCAAATAGCCACACAATTCTTTCATATATAAGTATATCTATATATATATGATATATATAAATGTATACTGTATAGAAAACAAAAGCATTCTGTTTTCACGGTAAAAAGAGACAAAAACAAAAAGAAAAACAAAAGAAAAACAAAAAAACAACCAACACAAAACTGTACAATGAATAAAGACAACCATGGCCCACAAACTTCCCTTTGTGTATTTGGAAATGAAATTTAACTCAAAGGTTTATGTAAGAGTCTAGTAATAAAAATTTGAAGAACTGACCTCACAGTAAGCAGCAGGTAGACATAAAATACTGTCCTCTTGTAATCCTTCCATCTATGTAATTAAAATGGGCACTCAATGGATCATTTAGATAATTTCATCCATTTTTATAAGCATAAACCAATTCTTTTCTTAACAATGCAAAACAATTTGGCTTAACTCATCCCTTCATTAAAAGTAAAATACCTTAAGGATATTCCTACACAATATCTGTCATCCCTCAGCATCAACCTCAATACCGCTCCTACTCTTCCCTACGCGTCTGCTTGGCACAAACATCGCCTGAGACCCGCTAATAGATGGCTGCGACTCCTCTCCATCAAACGGCACGTTTGGCATGCTAATCACCACTTCTGGGTAAGCCTTGCTAGCTGGCACTACAGGCCAGCTGAGAAATTGCAGCCATCACTAGGTGCCAAGGTAACATGCACGCCTGTCCGACTCCCCTCCGTAACTGCACAAACATTTCATACATTAACAGTTTTATCAGATCTTAGTAAATGCCCTCTAAAGCTTACTAGCGCGTACATACGTAAAAGCCACACATACTATTCTTTGTATCGCCTCACTCTCACTAACAAACTAATTTTGCTGTTTAAAACTGTTTCTGGCGAGTACACCCTAACAAAAAAATTTCTGATTTCCCCACCTGCGTTGCTTCTCTGAACTTTAATACTTGACTGCAATTTGTAACAGAGAAATAACGATAAAAAGCGCGGCGGTCGTTGGACCGCGCAGACTCACCTGCAATGCCCGCTGCTCCCTGCTGAGCTGGCTGGAGTCTGCGTACAGTTCGGTCGTCACACACTTGAATCGATCACCTACATAACCAGCAGAGTTTGCAATCCTCTTGGCCAACTTAGACGGCTTGGGTTTCAGTATTTTGCCATCGGCAGATTCTGCGTCGTCGGCTCCATCTTTGGTGTAGGTCTGGTTGGCATCGATGCTCGGTGGCGCGGTCCCCATGCAGAACGGCTTCGCGTCCTCCTGCACATCGCCAAAAGCCAGAGCCGGAGCATCGCTCTCATGAGCGTTTTCCACGAAAGCGGGCGAAGGCTGGACTGTCACCCTCTCTTTAGGCTGGCTCACAGACAAATCTTCTTTCCTTAAGCCAAACACTGATGAACTCTGGGCTTGCTTGAAATTATAGGTTTCATGAAGATCATTATTTCTTCCAAACTCCTCTCTCATTACAATAAAATCTCTGTGCTGCGACGCCTGCTCTACCTTGTGCTTTGTAGGGTCATTAGCCTGATTACTGCTTTCGTTAGCAAAGCTGACTTTCGTTACATTTGCTTCACTTTTAGCCTCCTGTTCCTCTCGCAGAAGATCTGGGAAGAGGTGTTTGTCACTTTTGGCTGAGTTTTTACCATGGCCAGAGCTCTGGTGCGATTTCATGCTCTTGTCACTGGGTACTTCGAAATGCATCTTCCCGCTGCTCTCCAGGGGCTCCGGCAACCGTCCCCGCAGAGTCGGGTCCTCATAGCGGACCCTCTCATGAGACCGCGACCTCCTTTCTGCCTTCTCCTCCTTATTGATCTCCAAAGCCGAATGCTGCAGCAGCATGGGGTGCACCATCCCCATCCCTAGGGCATCCTGGTAGGTCATGAACTCTCCCCGCCCCCCCGGGAGGCTGTAGGGGAGGCCGGGTTTGGGAGCCAGATGGCTGGGGTAGAGGCTGCCATTGGGCAGCAAGACGGGGTGCGGATACACATGTCCTTTCCCGTGGAGGGAGAGAGGGCTGATGGCTATCCCGTCCGGCACCGGGTACGGGAGGTAACTCCTGGGGTAGGGCAAAGGCGGGGAACGAAACGCCTCGTTCGGTGGCAGGAAGATGGGGCTGGAGGCCAGGGCAGTCTCGCTCGCCTTGAAGTTGGCTTCCTGGCTGCAGGATTTGGCCACTTTATTGCTGTGTTTCACAGGGGTGGCAACGGGCTGCCCAACATGCTGTATGACCGAGGCGGTGCTCTCCGCAGAGCTCCTGGCTGTCTTGGCGCAATCCACGTTGGCGTTGGGAGCCGGAGATGCTGATGCAGGCCGTCCCCCCACCGACACCGTCCCAGAAACACTGCCAACAACTGCCTCTGTGGCACCCATCCTGGGGCAGGAGGAGCTCCGCTGCTGCGGGATCACCCAGTCCAGCGCCTTGTTTTTCAGCTGGACGCTCTTCCCACTCTCCTCACCGGGGCTGGGACCAGGAACAATCCAGGAGGAGGGTGCCGTGCTGATAATGTCAGGCCTGTAGATGGGGCAGCCGTTCCCGGGAGAAATGGTTTCTTTCTGAACGATGTCGCTGCTGGGCAAGTGCGTGCCCACCCCCGCCCTGCCGTGCACCAGCACCGTCGGTGTCATTTTCTTGCCATGGTCCGGTTTGCCAGCAGTTTCTGCGTCGACGACTTTCGCCGACAAGTCCAGCGGTTTGTCAGTGACATCTTTGGTTGGGGTCTGCTTTTCCAGGAGTGGGGGGGACCTGCCTTCTTTCCGGTCGTGGCCAGCTTTCCGCGCGTGTGGGGCGGCTGGTGGGGGTGCCTCCCCAGCATCGCTGCCTTTGGGAAGCTTCCCATTGGAGAGGCGGGATGGTGGAAATTCGCCGCCAACGCTCATGTAGGGCTTTGGGAGGGTAACAGCAGAAGAGGGAGACGTGGTGATCCTGGGGAAGTGTTTGTGGAAATCGGTGTAGGCATCTCCTACCTGGGCGGTCAGGGGGAGGCGAGGGGATGGCCGGGGTGAGTGCGGCAGCAGGAGTGAGGGGTCCGTTGGCATGTTGGCAGGGGCCGGCTTGGCGGCGGGGACCCGGGGCTGCTTGCTGCTCTGGATGTGGGGGTAGGCATGCGCATCGACGGGGTTGCCAGGGCTGACACCCATCTTCCATGACAAGCTCTTATCTGGACAGTGCACCAAAGGCGGGATCGCCGGTGAAGCTGAAGCAGTTGAGAGCCTCATGGGCGATGCCAGCGATGAAGGGATGTGGGGGGCAACGTAGTGGGAGGGAGGCAGGTATAAAAACCGTTCACCGTTCGTACACACGGGCGAGTAAGCCAGGTGCTGCGGTAAGCTGTAGGTGGACTGCTGAGGTAGCAATGCCTTGTACATGTTCAATGAATACTTATTTGGTGAGTCAAGGAAAGGGTATATGGTGGGCGTCGCGCCCTCCATATAGGGGTTTACCCAGGGGAGCCTTAGGTAACTAGCACCATTGACACCAAGGGGACTCTGCTTGTCACCTGCAGCTCGGTCCAAACCCAGCGTCTCTCCCGTCGGGACAGAGTTTTTTTGTATTCCAGGTGGCGTTTTGTATATAGCGCTGAAGCCATTCGGGGCTTTTCCAGAGACAGCTGCGTTTTCTACCGCTTCGGGAGGGTTAGACTTAAACTGTATCTCTGGATTTCTTTCAGGAGTAAATCCGAGCCCAGCTATCGAACTCGTAGCATCCCGTGATTTTTCCGAGCCGAGTCCGCACAAGCTGGAATAGACAATACTACTGGGGACTCTGAGTCCTTCTCGCATGAGTCCAGACCTGTCCATACTCAGAGCTGCAAGACTGTCAATGCGATGTGCTGCAGTCGCATCCACCTTTACAGAACAAGAAGTATGTTACTTTCACGTTTTGCTACAATGACTACAGCTCAAGTTAGCTACAGACATGTCAGCATTTGGAAGAGAAACAACACCCCTGCAAACACCTTGTTTGTTGTGAAAACATACAGAGGCTGATTGCACTGGAGAATGGGAGAACAGGAACCTATGGAGCAATACATATCACCACAAACATCAATACAAATCTCTCCGTACCCAAAATACATCAGCTAGAAGCAAAGGCTCCAGGACACATAGCCCAAGCAGCCAGAAGTGGCCCAGAGACGATGCTCAGTGGCATCGCTCTCATGCTGCAACTAGCTCCTCAGCCCAGCCCCACCAGAGCAAAAGGACGTGGGCTGGCAGCATGGAAAGTGGGAAGGGAAGGATGGAGAGCCTCTCCTCCTCTTCCAGGACCTCTCCCTCTGGCACAGCTCTGCTCGCCACCGCCACACGATTCACAAGGCGAGGTGCCCAAGGATACAGCATGAAGAAAAGTCTGCTGTCAAATTTCTTCCCCACTTGCTGCTCCCCACATATGCTCAAAGAAGGAGAAAACCACCAACTTTGCTGAAACGTTGGTGTACTTAACATTTATGTGAATTATACTTGTTAGAAATGCAGCTATGCTGCACAACAGTATTTGTAACAGAGCAAAAGTAAGAATGTCATACAACAACACAACACCACAGAGTCGAGAGATTAAGGAGATAAATAAAGTCCCATTTCACTGCTTCACAGAAACAACACGAATGTCCCCAAGCCCAGCTAGAGGTGCAATAGAAAGGTAGTTTAAACGTTTCTCCAAATGGCTCATGTAATAACACCCGACGGTGGGAGAGCAGGGTGGGGAGGACAGGCACACATTCAGCTGCAGCATGAAGCTATAAACTTCTTACCACACTGTGATTCAGGTGATTTTCTTCCCTCAACTCCAGTCTGCTTTTCGGTGCATCGCCATCGTTAACGGGAATTTTCCTATTAAGAAACGGAAGCTTACTATTTGAAAACATCCTGTGCATCTCAGATCAGTACAAGATTATATCACCTCCATATTTTGATTCCCCTAGAGAAGTCCCATATGATACCATACTTACCCTTCTGCATACCAATGCACAGCAACTACTTTCGAAAGCAAGGACCATTTGAAAACAAGTATAAAGGGTTTTGACAGCAAGAACACACCAAGCACACCTCAGAGCAGCCTCTTCCAATGCAAGTGATTTTTGTCAAGGTCTTCTCTTTTGCCCCTTGCCCTTTTCTTTTCCCAAGGAGAGAACATCCCATTTTAAACATACCCTGTTCATGTACCATCCACAAACACTGCTGAGGAGAAAATTAAAACACACATGCTAATATCATACGAACGTCAGCTGATCCATGCTAAAGAGGGAGCTGCACATCTGTGCCGCACCAGTGTTGCAGCACTGGGACTTGTTATCACAGAAAGCACCGATAAAGAATATACCTTAGTGCCAAATTTCAAATCCCAAGGATAAAAATCGCTGACATGCAGCAGAAGGAAAGTTTCAGCATTACCCAACAGAACTCCTTTCAATCAAAGTGCTTAAAGGCACATCATCACCTTAACGCAGAAATGCAATTTTAACATGTTTGCTTATTCATTTTTAAAAGTCCCCTTTCCTGTAAATAACACATAAAAATATTACGCCTAAATAAGTGAGAGGAAAGTGGGGAGAAAGAGTGTGAAGGCAGAGGAAGATGTCTGGCCATTTTCCTCCAGTTTATGTTTGCAAATAGTTCTTCCCTGCAAAGAACAAAAACTTTCCTGAGCTTCTCAGAGGCTTTTCACACAACAGTGAGAACACAGACCCAAAGATAAGGCAAAAAAGATGCTAAAACCACATTAAACTGCCACAGAGAGCCGCAGGTATACCTGCAGCTTGTTTAGTTATCATTTCACTTTTAAAAAAGCTGGCATTTAAGGGAAAAGGACACCTGCATCACCCCACTGAAAACAACTAAAGACTGTAATTTTACTCATTGAATGAATGATATTCAGCAGTAAAAAAGGTGGGGGGGAGGAGAAATTCACTGGTGGGAGACAGAAAGGGCACTGCTCCTATTTCACAGGACAAGCTGTGGGTCCGAAGGCAGGGAAAGGCGAGCCGCAGGCAGGAGCACCTCTGCCGTACCGAGTCACCACAAGAACACGTGCACTATTTGGTTTAATTTCCCTTCACAAATAAGAAATAATAAATTAATTGAAAAAGCACGTTTAAAGGCTGCTTTGGGGAGTAATCTCTTTAAAGGGCGTCCCCGCTTCACTGACCCAGGTTGCCTGTTAAATAGTAAATCAGCAGCTGCTCTACAGCTCTCCGGCACGTCTTGTTTCTCCCCCCCCATCACCACCCCCTCTCCAAACTGGGCTGATCTTGATGCAAGGCAGCAGCTATCTACTCCGGCATTAGGGAAGCGAGCGAACTCCGAGACCTCACGCTGCAGAATTACAGTGTGGTTTAACTTGCCAGAAGCTTAAATATTTACCTGTCTTCATTAATTCCACACATGCGGACCCTTTCATTGCTCATCCAGCTATGAACGTTGCCATACAGGGGAGTTGCAGAAAGCATGACGTCTTCTTAAAAATCGACGCTTTTCTTCACGGTTTTATATTCTATTAAAAGAAAAAAGGAAAAAAAAAGGAAAGAAAAAAAAAAGTTGAGCAGATTTGTCTAGGAGGAAGTGCAAACATCACGGCGGAGCAGACAGCCTCCCTCCGGGTAATTAATAATGAATGCAGGATTGGTGTGGGGAGTGAGCTGCCTACGTTAACCGCTAAGGGAGATACCCTGCAATAAAGGAGCAAATTGAGGGCATTTATAGGTCAGAGGAGATGGATCTTTTCCCCAGCGCACATCCAGAAAATTAAGAATCATTCCAGGCTATCGACAAATA
Organism: Caprimulgus europaeus; assembly: GCA_907165065.1. The sequence continues at coordinate 35,566,494 of OU015523.1, read as the reverse complement.
AAAGTTTCTCCACTGTATTTCATTGGAACAAGAAGTGACTCAGCCAGCCAAGAATACCCCAGTCCCCAAACCTGCATCTCACATAGGCTGGGCCAAGGAGGGAGAGAGACCCTGTGGGATGGAGGAACACACGAAACCACCCATAGGCACTCACAAAAGCCTTGCATCAGGAAGGCACAGGAGTGCATTGCAAGAACAGCCACATACAGGGTGTATTAGCTACGCTGATTGCTGATAAAGCTTTCACGTGCAGAATTAAAACTGAAGAGACACTGCTACAGAAGGGACCTAAATAAAAACCTCCCCTTTAGCGTCTGCACATGACTAACTTGGAGAAAGGGGTTAAAAATAGTAAGTGGGTTGGCGAGCTCCCCACCCCTTGATTTGATTAAGCATCCAGCCCTGGTGGCTTCTGCATCAGAGCTGCTGCTGCTGGTGCTGGTGCTGCTGCTGCGAGTGCTTTCAGTAATTCAATGATGCCTGCTCACTCCAGGGAAAGAAATCATTAACGGGCTCGCTGGAGAAGTATTAGCAGTCCAAGAGGATCGGCGCTGTGTGCAGCCGGAGAGGCAGGTGAAAGGTAACTGCATTTTCGCGTCCAGCAGTGGAGACGGAAAGGCTTTTCCTCCCCTCTACCTTGCCCAACGCCACCTCCGCTCACATTAAATTCTAGTTTGCTGCATGAGCAAAGTGTCAGGACAAGCTGCGTTTTATTAACAGGATTATCGCGGCGCATGATTTATTCCAGTGCAAGATTTTAATTGCTCTTCGGAGGTTGAGTCGTTTCTTTTGACTGAGCTTCAGCCTGCATCCTGCTGCTAAATGCTGGGTTAATAAGTAGAGGGAGCCTTTAATGCACAGGATATCCCTCAGCTCTTCCTCTCTCACAAAAATAGAAGCCCTTAAGCGGGAGGCATGATACTCCTTACACACACACACACAACGGGCAACTGACCACTGGGAGTTTAATGCCTAACGTCTCCCAAAGCATCCATGCTTCCCTAGCAAACTCATTTCCTTTGTCAGGCTACAAAATATGCAAATTATCACTTTCGCATCTAATGGGGAAGAAGCCCAGATTGGGCCTTTAACACAATACTTCACACGCGTTCAGAGAGGTTTAAGAACTGAAACGGCAGGAAAGCCTTGTTCCCCAACACTTTTTTCTCCCCTCAGAGAGGCCTTTTGTGCAAAACTCCACGTCTGGAACAAATGTATATTAATGAAACGGCATGTTGACCCTCCTCTCTCCAGAACAGTTAGCTTTCCCTAATGAAGTTCACAAAGATCGCTGCGAGGAAACAAAAATCCACGGAGATTAGATACCACGCTATCATTCAAAGGGAGTTATTTCACTGGAAAGACGGTTTCTGGACAGATTTACCGTTCTCCAGATGCGCCGCTCGTAATGTTTTCAATAGAGGCAGCAGCAGCACGGAGAGAGTGATTTAGGGTTTTACATAAGGTTAGTGGCTGCCCCGTGCACTGCCTCAGCCATGAGAGATGGACGCTGGCTTGGAGTAGACGGGCCTTGGCGGCACACAGCCCTGCTCCCCATACCACGCTTTGGTTTTGGGGGCACACGAGGCCAACCCACGCTGCTGCTCAGAGGGGCCGCCTGCACCCGCCTGGTTTCCTCAGTGGAAGTGTATCATTAAGATAAGGCGCAGTGCCTGAATTAGAGCCTGTCAATCCCCTGACTGCAGATAGCAAAACGCTGAAGTTGGGCGGTGGGCAGAGAGCTTCCTCAGACACGGTGGGAAATACGGAGGCCCCACACCTCCCTGCCACTGCCGGGGCAGGGCAAAGCCCACCAGGGTGCAGGACGTGGGGAGGTGCTGCGATGTCCCAGGGCCACCCGGGTGAGTCAGCACCCACGCTCCAACGGCTACCAACCCCTTCCCCAAAACCCTCCCCCTGGTACTTGCCGTCCCGGCTGCGTGCGTGTATGCAGTTATAATCGGCGCCCTGATGAACTTCTTGTGAACTGCTTAAAAGTGGAGGTCTGCTGAACGAGCAGCGGCGCCACTGCCAGCCATAATTTCATTGCACCAAGCAGCAGACTTTTAACTCTTCGCACGCCCCTTCCTTTCCTTCCCTCCTCCTCCTCCTCCTCTCTCCCCCCGCAAGTAGCTGCCCGTCGGGGCCGGAGGCTAACCGGGGACTCCTGCGACTCGGCCAAACGTTCCGCAAGCCCTCAGCGCCGCGGGGACGGACTGGAGGAGGGGCGGAGGTGGGGGGGGGGGGGGAACCGCTCCTTTTATACAAAGCTTCCGCGAGGGCAGGCGCAGCCGGCCCCGTTATGCAACCCCGACGGCGGGTGAGCGCCCCAACGCACGGCAAACGGCAGTCGCGGCCGAGGACACGTCTCTCCCACCCTCCCTCCTCCCCCCTGCCCGTCACCCGCCACGCCACCGCGGCCCCCCCCGGCCGCTCCCGCTGCGCTGCGCGGTGGGGCGCGGATCGGGGCTCGGCTGCCGGAGAGCGCACGGCATTTCCTCCGGGAGGTGTCTGTCCGATAAAGCCATTTGCAGCTAAATATAGACGGTGATGCACGGGGGAGGGAGGGAGGAAGGCGAGGGGGGAGAGCGAGACGCGCAACGCACACGCGGTTCCGCAGCGATGCCGCCGTGTGAAACCAGTTGTGAAAAGCGCCTGCAAGCACTAACCTGCCTCCCGGCGTGCTGCCGAGCGGGGCCCCGGCGTGCCGTGCCGAGCTGAGCCGAGCCGGGCTAGGAACACCCAAGCGCTGCCCGCGCCCTGCCGGCCCCGCGCCGCAGGGGCAGGCAGAGATACACAGCGCGCTGCTCGGGCAGCTGATTAAAAAGGGAAACGTTTGGGTCTCCCTCGCAACGTCAACAGACTTTTGGCAGCCATTGACGCCAGCAGCAGCAGCAAAGTTTTGTTAAAACGCTCCTGGCGTGGAAACGAGAAAAACCCGATGGCCGCGGGGGGGGGGGGGGGGAAGACACCGCTTCTCTGAGCCCTGGGGAAAAGGGAAGGGCAGCGCTGCCCGAGTCCGGGCAGCCTCCTCTCGCCCCCGACACTCCCTCCCCCCGGTCCCGGGGTGCCCAGCGACTGTGCGAGGTGAAAGTCAAGGCCGAGGGGGTAGAGGGGTGGAGGAAGCCCGGAGGGGCCGGCGGCTGCAGCGAGCCAGGAAGCGGGGCGGGAGGAGAATTGCAGCGGCGCACGAGTTCCCTTTTGGCGCCTTTACTCTTTTCCACCTCCGAGCTCCGCCTGGCAGCCTGCCAGTTTCCACTGCACAAGCCACAGAGCCGGCAGCAGCGGCAGCGCAACGGCCGCCGCCGGGGAGGGCTGCGCGGGGAACAGGGAAAAAAACACTCTGCGAGTGCCGGTGGCAGGGACGGAACGGCAGCCGCCACGGCAAACAACCGGGCCTTTCGGAAATTAAACACCATGCAATAAATTACCCGCCTCCGACCATCCCTCGCCTCCCCCCGCCTCCCACCCTTCCCCACCCTCCCCCCCCGCCGTTGGTTCCAGGCCACTGAAAGGATCATTTCTAGATTTGTGAAAATCCCTGCGAGAGGAGTGAAAAGCAATCGGGGACTCGTAGCGATCTACTTCGATTAGCCTTCAACCCGTTCATCTGGAGTTTGATTTAAAGGGCAGCGCTCGTACTGTATTTATAAGCTTAAATACGGGCAGCTGCTTATGAATGTCTTTAGGTACCTCGTTTATCTTGTACCTCCGACTTACATATTTACGAGTTCTAAAAAACAACGACCTGTGCCACCGCTAGGAAGGAGACTTTAAAGACACTGTATTGCTGCACCGTTCACAATACACCGTATAAAGCTCTGGCAGCACCCAGCGATCTAATATTAGACAAGTGTTTAAAGAACACGGATGGCTGCGCTTCTTTAAAAAAAAAAAAAAAATACCGTGGGTTATTTTTTGCAATCTCCACACAGCATCACCGCTAGTGACACGTTTTGTAAACCCGAGGAGGAAGCTGCAGACTAAGTAGCCGCCGCACGGATCCGCGGATTAGAGAAGAAGTTTGACCTTTACCCGGGACGTGTGGCATTTCATTTAACCATAAAGCTAAGCACAATGCGCCAGCGAGATCGCTAAACCGATTTAAAATACATATTGAGTCATGCACGACAGTAGTGCATTTCGATTTAGGCAGCGTGCTGCCAGGCAGCGCAAGGGGGTCGGCATCTATTTTAAGGCTCCTGCCGCAGCCGCCCCCGTCGTGTCCGTCCCCGTCCCCCACCCGCCGCTGCTCCCACACCGTCACGTGCCGGACGGCGACCGGGACATTCTGCCGTGTAAACATGGGGCGGCGGAGCCGTCCGAGGGCAGCCGGGGCCGCCGATCCAGCGCCAGCACCGGCGGGGTATCCTCCCTGCCGCCGGGCACCAACGCCCCGGGCTGGCTGCCGCGCTGCGCCTGGCTCCGGCCCGGCGGAGAACCCCCCACCCCCCTCCTCCGCCCGCAGCGGGGTTCCGGCGGGGGTGGCCCCCCCGGCACAGGCGGCCCCGGCCCCCGCGCCCCCCCGCGCCGTCTGTCACGCCTTGGACCCCGCACAGACAGTCGCTGCGCCGTAGCGGCAGCGGCGCTTTCCCCCTTTCCCATATGCTGCGAGGCGAATCATCGCATCGCCCTCAGCGCCGGCGGCAGCCAAAAAGGGAGAAAAAAAAAAAAAAGTTTTCAATTAATGATAAGCCTAGGAACTGGGGAAGGGGGCGGGGGAGGAGGCCAATAAGGGAAAGTTAAAATGGCTGGCGATCCTTCAAATAACCCTGGCCGCCTTCCCCCGGAGCCCACACGGCACTGCCTGACGTGGAGCGCCGGGGGAAGCCCCAGACCCCCCCACATACGCCTCCGTGGGGCGGCCTGGGGACTGCCCCGGCACACGGCGATGCCCACACCTGAAGGTTACGGGACATCTGCAAGGCAGGGGCCCTCCCTCCCATTCTCCCCCTGCTTCCCAGCCCATCGGTTCAAGCGCATCGAGGGGGTGCGATAGAGGGGCTGCAAAGGCTACCACGCACATCCCGGGAGGGGCGAGGCAAGGCGGCTGGTACCCAGCTTTGAGGCATCGCGGCATAAAGGATTTCTCGGGGATTCGCGGGAAACACCGAGCCCGGACACCGCTCCGGCAGCTCCGCACCACCACTACAGCTCCCGCCCCACTCAGTTCCCCCCCCGCTGGCGCGGGTGATGCCTCCGTCCCCCAGCGCTCGCCGCGGCGGCGGGCGAGCGGGCGGCTGCTCTCTCCGGGGGGGCCGGGGGTTTCCTCCCCTTCACGCCGCTGCTCCGGCCGTGCTGGGAACAAGGCTGTCGGAGGAGACGGAGGAGGAGGGAGCCACACACCGGCTCTGCCGCAGAAACCCCCGGTCCCCTCCGCAGACGTGGCCCCCCGGTGAGAGCCCGGCCTCCCTCCCTCGCCCACCCGCCGCGGCATCTCCCTACCCAGGCCGTCCGCGCCATTTTAGAGACACACACACACACACACACACGGGAGCGAGGTTTCCGCTGCTGCTGCCAGAGACAACAGGCAGCAGCCGAGCCCGGGCTGCGAAGGAGGAGCGGCGGCACAGGGACACACACTCACACACACACACCCCCACGCACCGCGGGCAGAAATGTGCATTTCAGGTAATTTAAGGCCTCATTCCCAGCGCGGGGAAGGGAGGGCGCAGGCCTGCGCGCCCCCACCCCATTAACCCGCCGCGCACTCGGCATCCCGTGAGCCCTTCAATTGTTGCCTTTTATTCCGTATGGCTTTTGCTTTTCAGGAGGGGCACAGAAAGAAAAAAGACGGGAGAAAAAAAAAAAGAAAAAAAGGGAAGAAAAATACCACCAAGCCAGCCCCTTCCCCCCGCCCGTCCCCCATTGTTCGGCCGCGGGAGGCTGGGCGAGCGCAGCGCCACGGGCTCGCCATTCACCGGGCTACACCGAGCCCCCCCGTGCCTTCCTCCGATGGCTCAGGAGACTCATGGGCCTGGGGGGGGGGATAGCACACACCTCCCCCCCATTTAATACAAAAGTCCCATCGCTCCTGTGAGAGAGAGTTGGGGGAAAGGCTGCGCTCACTTCCGCAACGTTATCCTCGCAGAAATACCGGAGCACGGCCCCCGTTTCCTTCCCCCAGCCCCCGCCTCACCCCCGGGGGGTGGAGTGATCAATGGGACGTACACCCTTGGTTCCCCTCCGGCCACCCCGGCGCACCGCTCCCCGGCGCGGAGCCGCCGCGGCACGCCAGGCGGGGGCGGCCCCCCCCACGCATCCGTCGGGGACGTTGGGAGATATTGATCACGGACGACTTCATTTTGCATAATTGCGGCTGACAGGGCCTGTGGTTCCCTCATTTACGGAGCAACAGCTTCGAGGGGCTGATGGATGGGGAGCGGCTCCCTCTGCTCCCCCCAACGTCCCCCCCCCTCCCCGCGGCAGCCCCGCCGGGGGACGGCAGCTCTGTGCCTCATGCAGCAAATGGCCGCCTCACAACAGCGAAATATTAAACTTGGGTGCCTCCGTCTCCCGTTTTACCTAGCGCAGCCGGCCTGCAAGTCACCCGCTCCCCGCAGGGCTTTGTCTCCACAGCCGCGGCGGGGCAGGGGCCGGCCCCCACTGCACGGGGACCTTCGGCGGCCGCATGGAAAGAAAAGTGCTTGGGAAGTTGGGGCTTTTTCATGCCTTTGCACGCCCCCTCCTTCTCCCAACAACAAACAAACAGCTCGGTTTCTGCTAAACAATGCATAAAAATTAGCCTCTCCCAGAAGTTTATGTCGGGTTTACGGCGCTAACGTTTCTTCTCGATGGGAAACGCTTTCCCGAGCGCTTCTGGAAAACGCTAGCGAGCCGTCGGTTACAAAAGCAGCATTACAAGCACCTCGGCAAATGTTTTCTGCAACTCTGTGTCCCAGCCTCACATCACCTTCTCCAGACCTTTAGAAGAAACGCACGTCCAGAGCGGGCACGGCCAGCACCCCGCACTGCGCGTCTCGGCGCTCCGATCGCACGGCGTGCAGAAAACAACGGGGGAAAAAAAGGAGATCCCAACAACAACGCTCGGTTTTTACGTGGGAAAAAAAAAAAGGGTGGGTAAGGGGGAGGGGGGAAGGGGGGGGGGGGGGTGGGAGGAGGAAACAAAGTTGCCGGTGGCAGCGATACCCGGCCAGAGCGAAGGGCAGCGCGGAGGCCGCCGCCGCCGCCTTCCCATCCCGACGCTCCGCACCGAAACAAAGCAGCGAATCAACTGCGATGCAGATGGGCGGCTATGAATTTTTTGCTGCTGCTTAGAGCTTTAATTACTCGTTCTTGATCCGTGGGACTACGACACGACACCGCCAAGGTTAAAATGCCCTGAACAGCTCTGAGCAGATGTGAACGAGTTGGCAGACGCGCAAATGAGGTCTGCCTCTAAGCATGATAACAAGTGACTAATACATTGCATATCGCTGAAAGAAAATTATTTTTCTCTAATTTGCATTAGCTTTTTTTTTCCTTTTTCTTCTGTTTTTTTTTTTTTTTTTGACGCCAGCGACATTCCCTCCTCAGAGGCAGCAGCATAATCCTGAAAATATTACTCCGTGACTTTAAAAGATTTGGAAGGAGGCAGAGATTGCCAGTGTTTTGGCTATGCAGGCTTGTTTATCTTTCCGCCTTTGCTCCAAGGCGAAACTAGTTTCGCAAGCAGTATTCTTGCAGAAAAATGGCACATGTCATATAAAACACCAATTTATAGGAACTGATGCTAAAATTGTTGAATTACTACTGGCGCACTTTCACCACTAATAGCACAGCATAATCCATAAAGGACCAAGGGGACAGTCAAGGCCAAAAGAGAAAAAATAATAGATTGACTGGAGAGAAATTATAAAGGCAACCCATCAAACAAAATTACAAAAAGGGAGGTGGGGGAGGATAAGCAGCTCCTCTCCCTACCTGCTTTCCACCCCAGAGCCACCTCATGAAAAAGGCAACAGTACGTGGAGGTCACTTACTATATAAAACATAGCGATTCTTGTAGGTAGCAAAACTATGTCAGGTACAAATATAGGCCGGAACCCAGTTCACCAAGTTCCCTCGACTTTCCAGAGGCTCTTCTGAAAGGGCTGGGAGATCACTTTGGGTACTGGAGCAAACTTCAAGAACAAGCATTTTATATCCTACGTTCAAAAGACAAACCGAGGGCCTTAGACACAGAGGCTTTGAGGAGAAAATAGCATTCGGGCTATTTATGCAGGATGGGTTTTTTTCACCGAGGGGGTGAAACTCCAGGGGTCCCTGCACGTCCAGGTTATTGGGGGGCTGTGCACTGCCATCTCATGAGATAACAACTTCTCCTCCACCAATACGTGTTCGGGAGGCACACACACTGCCAGCCACACCGCACTGTGCCAGCCACCGAACCGTGCCCTGCCCGAGGCCAGCAGCGGCCTGGCCGTGGGCTGTCCTCTCCCTCCTCCCGCGGGGCTGCCGGGACACCTCGCTCACCACCGCTCCCGCAAAGTCACCGGAGTCGGCACAAACCCGCCGCCGGGAGGGATTTCCCCGTGCCGAAGCCAGCCGGGGTCGGGCGCGGAGCCGGCCGTTCCTCCTGCAGCCTCCCTGCCCTTGTAAATCAAGCGGAGGAGGAGAGAAGCGGGGGGGGGGGGGGCGAAGAAGCGTTTGCTTCAGCGATCCCGCTGCCGCAGGGGAGCGGGGCTCAGTGCCCCGCCGCCCTCCGGGATGCCTGCGGAGCCCCGAGGCGCCCGGCCGGGCCCCGCAGCGGCGGGCGGTGCCTCCGGGGCGGCCCCGGGGCTGCTCCGGCCGCAGCGAGAGCTTTTGTGTGCGAGAGCCGGCGAGGCGCGGGCTCTTCGCGCTCCAACAGCTGTCACATTATTTGCACTGGCTGTAAACAGCCTTCGCCTTCCCCCCCTCGCCACAGAGTTAAATCCAGACTAACAATCCCCAGTTAGAGATCAAACCAACAACAGCAGCATTGTGTCTGCCTTCATTGCTTTACCATCAACTACTGCAGCTGGTTTACTCGAAACAAGGAACACCCTCTACCCACCTCCCCCGCCCCCGGGGCCAGAAACGTGCTTGTTCCCGGCGGTTGGTCAGGCGGAGCCTCGCTGCTCTGGGGGGCTACTGCGGGGCGGGATGGGGGGAGAGGCTGCTCCGCCAGCCCGATGCCGCTGGGTCCCAAGCGCTGCGGAGCTCCCCTCACCGCGCAGCGAGGCGGAATTTCCAACCCGCACTCCCGCCCGACGAAAAGCCTTATCAGAAGTTGAGCACGGCTCTCCGTTTAGCTTTCGGGAAGGGTGAGGGGGAGCCCCGCAGCAGCGAGGAAAGCCGCGCCGGCAGCTGCGCAGCGCCCAGGAGCACAGGGCGGGCTCGCCCCCGAGCAGCCCTTCCCCGCGCTCCCCGCCCCCGCTTCCCCGCAGCGGGCCGGCGGCAGCAGCGCCCGACCTGTCCCCGCAGCAAACCTCCCGCCGAGGGGCCCCTCTGCCGCCCCCGCTGGCGTGCCCCGGGCGATGAGTCCCCCACGGCCCCGGCCGCACTGCGCAGCCGGCCGGCAGAGACGCGTTTCCACCTTCAGCCCTTTCCCTCGTAAGGAAATAAAGAAAGAAAAACCCCAATAGCATAAAATACAAGTCCAACTTTGCTCACGATACAACCACCTGTCAGCAAAAGAGTGTGCTGCACACTCTCAGCGGGCCTTTTGTTGGGCACAGCTGGAATTTGAGTGTAAATCCCCGTGCCGCCTTCCCTGCCCTTACTTATTTTTGTATCAGCGGCAGAGTTAGAGGAGAGGTGGAACTGACTGAACAGAAGCAAGGGAAAAATAAATCAACTCGAGGAAACCTTTCTTTGCCGCGTTTTACTCCTACCATTACCCAAATTGTGCATCTTTAAGGGAGAACTACGACACAACAGCCTTCTCTGAAATTTGTGTACTGCACAAACTCTTGAAGAGGCCACGGGAAGCTGGAAGATGCGATTTCAAGGTGTTTATAGGCAGTTTGGGAGCTGGCACCAGCAAGGGAAAGTAGCCGATTTTACTGGAAGCACATCTCCACCTTGGTCTGACTACTGCCAAAGGGCAGTGCTCCCCAGGCAGGTAAGGTGCTTCACACCAACGGGATAGTCTCCAATCAACTTCCGAATCGGATTCACGGACAAATGATGCCAGTACGTACTCACAGGTCAGTATCATCGACTATTCATTGCCCATACGTAGCTAGAAATCTGCTGGCCTGGTAAAAACCACGGCTAACAAAACAATGTCAGCAAAGGCTGCAACACACTCTTGTGAGAGACCAGCGATTCGTGCCTACTGAGGCTCTTTCAGCACAAAGGCTTTTAGAGGAAGAAGAGAGAGAAGGGGGGAAAAAAAGGAGGGAGGGCTCTCCTGTTTCAGGGCTGCTGTCCCCTGGGAACCAAGAACCAAGTGTAGCTTCAATCAAATGCTGACTTCTCCTCCGGGAGCTCAGTAGGAAACCTGATCTCACTAGCTCATGCCTGCCTCTGTGCATATAGGCTGGGTTTTCTTTCATACCAGCAATTTGTATAAAGAGGAGAGCCAATACAGTTTATTGCAAACGAGATCTTGCAGTAACGGATCTAGAGATATTTCTGTAGCTAAAATAAGACAACCTTCAGCCGCCTGCTCAGGGCAGGCCGCGTTGCAGCCACCCCCAGCTCCGCATGCAGAGCTCCGCCGTGGGTGCCCCTGGCACGGCATGGCACGGCCTCCCACACATCTCCCCAAGTCCTGCATCCTCCCCAGCTGGCAGCAGCCGCCCTGGGTTGGGTTTTTGTGTAATGCCAGGTTACATTTCCATTAAAACGTTTACCCTGGGAGATCACTTCCTGCTTGCAAGTACTGTTCCAGCTTCCCCTGCTGATCCCAACTTCAGCAGGAGCTATTTCTCTCCTTGCCCACCGCTGCGTGGAGACCCTGGGAAGCATCCACCCCTGCCCACTGGCCTTGGAACGCCCTGGCATAGCAAAGCATGGCATGGCACAGGAAGTCTGCAGGGAGAAGGCAGGCAAGTTGTCTTGGCAGAGTTCAGCATAACTTTGCACTGGGCTGCTTTATTTTGCAGAGAACTTTGCTAATCCACTTCGTGCTTGACTACCAAAATGGGAGGAAAGGAAAACACCATGTGGGGAGCACGAGCAGGCCAAAGCAAGGTGAAACAGGGGGACTGCAGCCTGCGGGAAGGGCTTCCCCCAATGCCCAGCTCAGCCACCCACTGCTGCAGGCAAGCTGGAGAGGCTTAGAGCACAACCCAGTACGCTGGGGCATGGGAGCAAAGGAGATTGCCTGGGGATCAGGGATCCCTGTAGGATCTCTCCATAACCAGGAGCTTTCTTTCACATGGAGAAAGTTTGGCTCAGGGAAGGGAATTTACACTTAGAAAGAAGAGGAGCTCTTCTTTATCGTGCCATTAGCGAGTTCTCTGTGAATTTCAAGGAGAGCTGAGAATACGCCCCTCCAGCTTTGATTTCACTTCTCTGTCCCTACCTGCCACTACCCGCAAATGCCACAGTGAAGCTGTGGCTGAATGAGCCCCGCAAGATGCTCCCACCCCATCTAGGAGACCCCCAGCTGCAATGCTGTCCCACTCCTGGGGAGCATGGGGAAAACACAGCAGTGGGTGAGGGACAGGCAGCCCCACAGTACCTGGTCCATGCAAACACAAGGACAGCCACCGGGCTGCCCCACCCATGGGGTCTGCTGCCTGTGCAAGTACAGGCGTACATCTCTCTGCCATCAGCTGTGCCAGGCACCAGCTACTCCAATACTCCCATGGAGGAGGAGATTTGACGTTTGTAACTGAGGATACAGACCCAAATGTTTTGTAATATGCAAATACTGAAAGACGTACAAGGCCCCTAGGTGAGGTATTCCCGAGTGTTAAATGAACACCTGGGGCAAGAGCAAGAGCTACTTGAGCTGAAAAAGACAAGCAAAACACGCTCTCAGAAAGAACGGGCAGGCTGTCAGCGCCGGCACACTGCAACCCACCGTGGGTCATCTGGAGGTGCACAGGGAATGACCCCATCACAGAGCTGTGCCGGTGGGACATTGCTTTGAGGGCAGAGGGAGCCGCGGGAAGGAGAGCGTGTTTGGCTGGGAGCGATCTCGCCCCTCCTGGCCCAGGAACAGGCAGAGGAAGCACAATGCCAGACTTTCCCGGTGCTGGCTCAGCCGCGGAGCACAGCCCCGAGTGCCCCCCTCTTTCCCCAATGCTCTATTGAATACACTCAGCCCTTTATACAAGCCATTCCCAGTGTGGCTGGTGGATTCTGCGCTTTCCACTTTAATTGTCTTATCCAAATAAAGCTTTGTTTTCCTTAGCACGACAATCCCAACATTCAGGCCGAGATTTTCATTGGACAGAGGAGATATTTTATTCTCCGATTGTTTAAAGAGTCGGGGCTTACACGGAACAGCCCCAGCTTGTGTGCCTCCGCTCACAATGGGGTCTTTGCAGCCCCGGTCTCCGTCATGTAGATTCATTTTCTGGAGCAATCAGGATGAGAATAATTTTTCTTTGAATTTCATACCTTTCCAAGTCAACCCTAGACTTTAACAAGTCTTTTAGTTTGCACCTAGACAATAAATTTAGTTTAATTTAGCTTCCGGTCTTTAATTTTAGCAGATCTTCTTTTTGCATGCAAATCAATATGGCAATTACCATCTAAAAGCTCGCCCAGCCCCAGGTCAATGTAAATTGATCATTGTCCGCCTTCTACAAAATAACACCGGGAGTCTGTGGTGCATAATGAGATTATACTGGAAACTGTCTTTCAGATCACAAATTATATTTCATGCTGTCAGGATCTTCTCCAAGAGGACTTCCTTGCACATCTAATCACACAGCACAGAATCTATTAAGTCACAGGTAGGTCTGGGGTGTGAGGAGCGTTTGCATGCAGAGGAAAAGTTCCAAATAATTCAGACACCAGTTTAGGAAAACAGGCAGGCAGGTAACTGAAGCGTGTTCTCACTCTCTTAACTTTTCCAGCAGTGCAAGAGCAGAGGGAGGAAAAAATCGCTGTTCAGCCAAGAACTGCTGTCCAGCAAACAAGGAAAAATGAATTCCCTGCTGGAAGGCAGCAGAACTTTCCTAAATCCACATTTGCAAAGAGTTCTTGGCCTCCTCCTTTCCGTCCCCACCTCATCTGCTCGGCCATTGGAAGGAACACTAGCTCCCTGCTCCAGAGAAACCCGCACGAAAGATGCAAACCCCCAGGAAGAGATGCTCCTGCCCGTCACAGCCTCGGGACCTGCGTGGGTCAGCTTAGAGGGAAAGGTCTCTCCAGAGCAGCGTTGTCGTAAACTCATTCCCTGGAAGGACACGAGGATTAACGGGAGCTGCTCAGGGCTACGGGAACTCCCCCTGCCTGCAGCCCGGGCCTCCGTGCTGCCTCCTGCACCCACACGCACACACAGCCAGAGCCGCTCGCCGTAGCTAACCGGGGTTATTGCCCAGCTCTCCCCAGCTCGCCCTAGTCAAAAGGGATTAGCCTGGCTCTCCCCAGCCAGCCAGCTCGACTCTGCCGCTCACATTATTGCAAAACCAAGAAAGAGGGAAGCAGGCCCGCACTGGCAATCAATCATTTCTAAAGCGACACCAGCCTAAGGAGGAAGTATTAAACTCGGCTTCATGCTGCTCTTTCTAAACCCGCACTAAAACGTGATCTATTGCGGTGTTCAGGGGAAAGATAACGTATCACATATCACCTGGGCAACCCAACTGCGCTGCAGAGTCCCAGCAAGAGCCCACACTTTTGTCAGGACACGTAGAGAGCCCGCTTCTCCTCCACGTTGAGCACCAATCTACTTCAAGCCACATTTACTCCGAGGGAAACGTGGCTGCTAGAGCTACAACCTGGGCTGGAACAGGCCTTTTGCCGTCTCTGCAGAGGCCACTCACTGGTCAAAGTTGAGAGACCTTTTAAACAACAGCCACAGATTGCTAAGACTACTTTGGTATGCGCAGCACTCATTATTTTGGGCTGTGGTGGCCTGGGTCCATTTTCTCCACAAACGAAGACCCAAAAGCATGTCAACAACTTTGTGTGGTCTCACAGCTGCACACATCCACAAAGTTTGCTTGCACAGACTGTACAGGAGGCCTTGGAGCTCAGTCACCTTGCCTCTGGCATCCCTGCTATGGGACCTTGGCTTCTTTATCAATCTTATAAAAGTGAATTATCAAGGGGTGAGGGAAGAGGAGGGAAAAGGGACAACAATTTAGAACTGCCTGAGAAGCTGCAGCTCTCAGCACATCCTGGTAAACGCAGATACAGTGCATGACACGGAGCCTGGATTGTCCACCAGTGTAGGAGTAAAGCCAAGGCACCAGTATTGTTTCAAGACCCAGTCCATATTTGGGCATTCAGTTCACACATCCTAAGTATTGCTTTAAATATTAGAATAGAGACATTTGCCAGTGTGGTTCATAATGCACTCAAATGGGAGAAGTCATTTCTGTTCCGTCTCAGGTTACTAGCTTGGTCTTGCTGGTCTTTTTTTTCGAGGGGGGGTGGAGAAGAGAGGGAAACCCTGCTGAGTCTGTTTGCACTGGTCTCTATTAGATATGCAACAAATCTGCCATTTCCGGCGTTGCTTCTATCTAATTAGAGAAGTATTTAGATGTGACGTGTAAATAAGCGCTGAGCTGCCTGGTGCCCTGGCTGTGTGGACTGCTCGGGAGCATTTCCAGTAAGGCTGTAGCGCCCGGAACCAGGGCTCAGACAAAGAGGAATGGGAATGGTCTGCACTGCAGGCGAATCCAACAAAACCAGCTTTTATCTATAGCTCTAAAGCCTTAACTGCTTTTAATCTGTACCGCCCAGGCTTGCACGCCAGGATCGCATCTCATCCACCGAGAACGTCTCAGTACAAAAGGAAGCACACACGCACGCAGGAACTGCAAATAAACCTCAGCCCACCCCAGCCCCAGCGCAGACCCCGCTTCCGCCTGCCCTTGCCCTCCACGAGGTCTGCGTGCCCCCGTGCGCTTCCAAACACCCCGAGGCAAGTACGCCCGGTTTCTGCCCCCACAGACACGAGTCGAGGGCTGCCCCACGCCGTGAACTCACGGGCGGCCCCGTGGGGCGAAGGGCGCCGAGCTGCCGGGGGAGAAGTTGACGGGACCCGAAGGCGACCGCGGAAACTCGCTCCCCCCGCCGGAGCCGGGAACCTCCGCCACGGGGTTTCCACTGCAGCCCGCGGGAAGGGGGAGCACGGCAGGGTCGGGGGAGGTGGACAGCCGCCGGGGACGCCCCGCCGCCGCCGGGACTCGCCCGCCCGGCCACCCCCGGGGCCCCGCAACTCCCAGACCGAGGGGCTGCGGTGCTTTCCCCAGCCACATTACCACCCGATCTCGGCCTCAAACGCTCCTCGGAGTTTCCAGAGAAAGGAAACTCCTGGGAACTAAATAATCTGGCGCTCGCCTCGTGAACTCTTTTCCTGTTGTGGGAAACAGCTCTCACAAAGCCATGAGACGGACGGGGCAGCGCCGGAGCCCGAGGCGCACTGCCCCATCCCCCCTGCTCCCGCAGCATCCCCTGCGACCGCCGCTGTTCCCGCATCCTTCCACGCCGGAGCAGCCGGCTGCGATCCCCTCTCGGCTGTAAGGGTTAACAACCATCGCCACCAAAAAAAAAAAAAAAAATAAAAAAAAAAAAAAAATCGCGGTGACCTTTTCCTCTCCGACTCCCCCACTCTCCCTTTCAGGCTCCGGTTCCTGAGCTCGCAGGGAGCCTGAGCGGCTGTCTAGACCGATCTATCACAGACGGACAAACAATACCAGGAGAAGCCCCTGCCCGGTCCCTCAGCCTCCGCCACTCACCTTAGAAATGGTGAAGAACAGAAAAGTGACCGCGATACAATCCTCCCCGGTATATTTATAGCCTTCCACACAGCCCACCTTCATGCCTGACAAATGAGATTTTGTCTGCTCTCTCAGCGTACGCTCCAATAAACACACATACACTTTTTTTGTGTGTGTGTCCCTGTTTGTTTTTGGTAACATTCCGAGCTCATCCCTCCAACCTGGATGCGGGTGAGGGCCCTCCACGCCCGTGCAGGGAGGCAGGTTTGATATCTGGGGTGGGAGGAGCTGAGGGGGGTGGTGGTAGGGAAAGCAAGAGGGGACCCGACCCGGCCGCTCGTCCACAGGCAACCTCCCAGCCTGGGAACTTCAATGTCCGTATTCATCACGCCCCTTTGCAACCAGCCCCCCTCACCCGAAGTGCTCCCTGGTCCCTGCCAGCCCTCCGGGTTGCGTATTACAGAGGTATACGGGGCGAGGAGCCGGAGGTCCAACGCTGCAAAAGGCTGGGGAATAACTAATGAGCTGTGCAGCCCATTGATCCGGTGCATACTTCCTAATTAACTCTGAGTCACCTATTTGTGACAGCAATTCAAAGAACTGCACCAGGGATAAACTGCAACCCCGGCGCGCGAAGGCAACCGGGGAGGGGGGAGGAGAAAGCGGGGTGGGGGGGAGAGGAATTTGCTCCTAATCCTCCTAAAAGCAATTAGGGTGAGCGCTGCGCTGGCTACCTCTGGGAAAGGGGGGGCGGGGGGAGGGAAAAAAAAAACCCACATCATCCAGCGGCTCTGCCAGCAGAACCGAAAGGAAATGAATCGGTGTGTCGCAAGCGCGACGGCACCGGGCTGCAGACAGACAGGCAAGCACCAGCGTCTCGGGGACGAAAGTAGGCGAGAGCGGCAGCAGGAGGAAACGGTACGCCAAGCTCGGCGGGAAGCGGCGCGCACAAAGCTGCGGGAGAAGTGCGGATGCGCGGGCGGTGGCGACCCGGGCGCGGCGGAGTCAGCGGCGGGGAGTGAGGGCGCTGCCCAGGGGCCGAGACCCAGCACCGCTCGCCCGCTCTCGCCCCCAGCTTTGTTCCCAAGTGGCCCATGCGCGGCACGGCTCACCCTGGCCAGCCCCCGCGGAAAGGCCACGGGGAAGGGAGCAGAAAAAAAAAAAAAAAAAAAGTTAATAGAAACCTTTGGAAAATCCGGGCTTTGCTACGGGGTTACGTGGTGCGGGTTGGGCTCATCCGCCCCCCCTCGTTAATACAAACACGAATACAAAAGCTGCAGGCTCCAAAGAGCAGATGAAAGCAATGAACGGAGTTTCTGGAAAAGATTCATTAGTGGGAATTAATGCTGCGAGGAGCTCCGAGGCGCTACCATTAAACCCAGTCCCCACACTTTGTCAGTTTTACACCGCTCACTACGGTTAGAGCTTTTTTTTTTTTTTTTTTTTAATCGGGGGAGAGGGGGAGGTGCTCTTCCCCTCCTTCTCACCCCCTCCGCGATCACCAAACCCAGGATCCGACAGACATCGCGGAAACGAGAGGGGGGGGAAAAAACAACCACCACAACACACACATCGAGAAAGAGGAACGTGAGCGCTCCGCAGCCCTCGCCCCCGGACTCGCTCCGCGAACATCAAATGCATGCCTCATATGCTGCGCAGAGCCGCCCCGCTTGCCCCGGCTCCACAAAGCAGCCTCTGCTGCCTCCCCGCCTGGCCGTCCCCCTCCGGCCGCCCCTTTGATGGCAAGCCCCGAGCCTCCCCTCTGTCTCGCTCTCCCAAATCCAAACTACATTTTCGGGCTGACTAAACTTCCGTGTCACGCCGGACCTCACGCCAGCGCAGCTCCGCGCACGGGAAAGCCCCAGGCCGCCCTGCCCCACGTGCGCGGCGGCGCCCGCCCCACCGGGGCGGAGGGAAGCGGGGGGAAAGCGGTGCCCCGGGCTCTCCCGGTGAGGGGAAGGCAGCCCGCAGCGGGCTCTCCCCGCCGCTCACCTGCCCGCCGCCCCCGGACCGCCCGCTGCTGTCGGCAGGGAGCGTGGGGCCCGGGCCGCCCGGCGCGGTGGCCGCCCCCGCTCCCCGGGTCGACAACGCGGCTTGTCGCTCGCTCTGTCCCCCGGGAGCCCCGCACCGCCGCTGCCTCAGCGCCTCTCAGATAGCAAAATGCGAGACGACGGGAACACCACTGCCACCCCTCACGGGCGCACCGGAGTCGACAGCGCGACCAGCAGCTTCCCCCCCCACGCCGCCCCAAACAGGCATCTTTACAGCCACTGCTCCAAACTTCCCCTCTCTCCGCCACCGCAGCCTCGGAGCCGCACAACTGCCTCCAAACTTCCCCTCTCTCCGCCACCGCAGCCCCGGAGCCGCACCGGGAAAACCCTCTCCCTCCGCCGCCGCCTGCCTACCACCCCTGCCCGAGCCCCGCTGCCCAGAGCCGTAACTTTCGGCCGCGGCAACACCGCCGCGCTACTGTCCCCGCGGAGGGGCGAGGGGACCCCCGCGGCCGCCCCGTCACCGCGGGACCCAGCGGCGCTTCCGCACGGGAGCTGATCGCGGAGCGGAGCACTGACCTTCCTGCCGCGCCGCGGGGCTGCGGCGTGCGCGGTCCGCGCCGCGGGTCCCCACACCGTCACCTCGCCCTGCTGCTCTCCTGGGAAGGGCAGCCTCGTCGCGGGGGCGGGGGGGGGGGGGGGGGCAGAGACGATAAAAGTTTCCCTATCCCCCTCCCCCTGTCCGTGGGTGCTTGTGCCGCGGCTTGCCCCAGCGCGGGCGGGCCGGGGAAGGGGTGCGAGAAGGCAGGGAGCTGCGGGGCGCAGGGAGCAGGAGCGCGGCCGCTGCCGGCGCCGACGGGGCAGGTGCCCGCGGGAAGGGCTTTGCTTCTCGGCTTGGCTGGGCTCAGCGGCGGGAGCGGGAGCGGCAGCCCGCGATGCTCATTCCGGCTGCCGGCTCTGGTTTGGCAGCGCCATGTTGCTGGTTTGCTCCGGGCGAAGTTCCTGCGCTGGCGAGCGCAGCGCTCCCCACATCTCGCCCGCGCCGCCGTCTCCCGTGCCCTGGCCGCCGCGGCTTTGTGTGTGTGTGGCTGGGGATTTAATTCTCCTCCTCCTCTTCTCCTCCTCTCTCTCTCTCTTTTTCTTCCTCTTCCCCCCCCCCACCCCCCTCTTTAGTCCGCCGGGAAAGCCGCTCTTCCTCACCTTGCCGCTGGGAGACC
The DNA here is from genome assembly GCA_907165065.1 of Caprimulgus europaeus. The sequence continues at coordinate 35,547,465 of OU015523.1, read as the reverse complement.
GGGCTCCGTCTGCTGCACGCTGCGCTCCCCTCGCATCCCCCCTCCCTCTCTCCCTCCTCCTCCTCCTCCTCCTCCAGCCGCCGCCTCCCCTCCCTTCCCCTCCCCCCGGGCAGGCGCTGCACCGAGGGAGCCGCCGCCAGCAGCAGCGGCAGCAGCAGCAGCAGCAGCGCCGCCACCGCTTTTTCCCTCTGCAAGTTTCCCCCTCCCCTGGCTGCGTTTCCCTGCCCAGGCAGGGCTCGCCCGGCCGCTCACCCGCTCCCCCCCGCCTTGCCCTGACTAATTGATTTGCCCCCTGCGCCGCGCCGCCAGCCTCTCGCCTCGCCCGCTCCCCCCGGCTGGCACAGGTCGCTGCCAGGCTGCGGTGCCCCGGGCGGACTCCGGGCTCCCCGGCCGGCGGGGAGAGGAAAGCCGCCCCCCGCGCCCCACCGATACTCCACTCGCTCGCTACCCAGAAGGCCAGTGGAGAACCGCAATTACCATAAAGCTCCGCTCAACTCCGCTCCGCCAAGCTGTCAAAACCCCGGCGGCGGCGGCGCTGCCAGACATCGCTGCGAGGCTCCGCGGCGGGTCGCGCCGCGCTGCCGCCCCCCGCTGCCCCGTTCGCCCCCGGGCCTCCCGCCCCGCTCCCCCCAGCAGGCCCTGCCGCACCCGGGATCCCCCCCGTGCCCCCACCCAGACCCGCAGGCTCCCCTTGCTCTTCGCGCAAGGGCATCCCCGCCGCCCCAGGACCCGCCGAGGGCTCGCAGCCATCCTGATCCCCGGCACGGGTCACGGTCCCTCTCGGTCGCACCTTCCCACCCGTGGAGTGGGTTCCCCAGCCCCGGGGCCTCTCTGTAGTCCCACCCGCCGCCCCCAGCTTCGCGTGGACCGCGGTTTGGCCGCGCTGATTTCCGCGTTTGCCGACGGTGCCCTTCTCCGCGCTCTGAATCGGGATGGAAAAAAAACCACTCGTTTGTCATCGTCTGCATTGCGCGGGGCCGGTGGGGGGGGACCTTATTAAAGCGCGTTTTCGCCTGATCCGGCTTTGGCAGCCCTGAATGCGGTTTTTGCTGCGTGTGAGCGGTGTGGCAACCCAGGGTGGGGTGGCGAGTGAAGCGCCGTTTCCCTCGCTGGCATTTCTACGGCTGCTTGAAGATTTCTGCCCGGGTTGAGGAGCCCTTTAATCTCCGGGTGGTAGTTATCGGCTGCATCTATTTACTTTGGCAAAGCAACTTTTGGCTCGCCGAGCTCAACTCGTAAATTTTACGTTCATAACGCCCATCCCAGCCGATACTCCCCGGTTTGGTCCCGCGGAGCCCGCAGCGTGAAGGTTCCCGGGGCGGCCCCGGCCGCAGGGCCAGGCGGGCCCACGGCCCCGCAGCTCCCCCGCACCACTCGGCGCCTTTCCGGGGAAGCGGGAGTTTTGCCACCTCAGCGCCGCCGGCGCCGCATCGAGCCTTTCTCGCCGCCGCTCCGTGTGGGAGCGACTGCCAGCCGAACACCGAGCGATTAACGCGGACAGTTCGCCTCGAGGGGCATTTTTAATCACCATGTCCAGGACCCTGCGTGAAAAGGGCCGCGGAGATGTTGCGAGCTGGGAAAGCTTTCCTCGCTGAGAGAGCATAAGCAGCTAGCGGGGCTGTGAGTATTCAGAGCCGGAGCAGGACTGCCGCTGCTGCTTGTCTCCGAAGATGGAAAAGCAGGAGTTCCCTAAAGTCGTTCCTATCAAAGCGGCCCCCCCCCTCCAAAAAAAAAAAATCCAGAAGTTTTTAATCGAGAATCTAAGCCACGTCTACAAAACATTCGGGGGTTGCCAGCTGCTCGGGGAGGGGGACTCAGAGTGCACACACACCCCACCACACGCACGCAGCCAGGTCACGGCCACAAGGTTGGCATTTCATGAAGCTGCCATGACGGGGCTTTGGGTTTTCGCTACGTCTCTCAAAAAACTCGTCCGTCTCAAAGCAGAAGTGAAATATCCACCGTCTGAAACCCGAAACTCCAGCCGCACTGCTCTGCTTCCTCGCAGGGAAGCCCGGGGAGCCGCTGAGCGCGGTCCCGGGGTACCAGCCGGCAGGATACACGGCCCCGGGCAGCGGTCGGGTTTGATCCCGGCGCGGCGGGCCACGCATGTGAAAAGGCTCCCACACATTTTTTCAATCTCCGATAACAAGCAGAAGGACACCTGGCCTATTACGCTGTAAAGCTATTTTTTATAAAGATGTTTTAGGGCTAGACATTAAAAGTTATTAGACTGAACACACGTGAGTTACAGGCACACAGCTGGAGGAAAGGCCTCTGTTGGTTTTTAGTTTTGTTGTGGGTTTTTTTTTCTCCTTTCCGAGGGAAAATCTCATTAAAATTGCTGCTTTCGGTAGGAAAGCAGAACTAGTGCATCTCCCGGCGAGGTGGCCGCCGTCACGGCTTTACGGCTGCGTGGATCTGAGCTTTGTCTCTTCCCGCAAGTCTGGATCCGGGTGCCATCGGCCCGCACTTGCATCACAAAAGTCGCCCGCTTCCCTTCCCCTGGGCTGCAAACTCTGGATCACATGTGTGCGCCTACAGCGTGGGGCTGGGTGGTTGGGGCTGAGGCGTTTGGGTTTTTTTCCTTTAACTAATGACTTCAAGTTATCTCAGGGTAAACTCACTCCACTTTTATTTTTAACCGTAGTTAAACTTTCTTTCTTTGTGAACGCAGTTTCCTCCGTGGTGGGGACGAACAGACCCACACTTGTTCGCCTCTGTGCCTTTTTTGTTTCCCCGGGTCCCCGAGCTTTGCAGCGGGAGGCTGGCGGCTGCCGGCGAAGACATTGGGGCTTCAGTTCGCTTCTCCCGCGGCCAGGCCTTCCCCTGCTGCGGGTGCGGGCAGCGCCGAGCTAACCCCGGAAAATTCAGAGTATGCTCTTGCCTTGCCGCCCGCCCTCCCCCCCACACACACACCCCCACACCCCGGAGGGAGCTGATCCCCGGGTCATGCCGCTGCACACCGCTCTCTCCACGGGAGCGGAGGGGAGGGGGGGGGGCTCCCCGCACAGATGCTCGGGGCTCCGCGCCGCTGCTGCTGCTGCGGAGCCGGGAGAGGATGCGCTCGCAAAAACGGCTGCTCCGATAATGCTAAGTACTTAACCTGCTCGTAAAGACAAATCCATTGTTAACGGCAGAATGGGCTTCTCGCAGGAGGCTTCCAAGTAGGATGGCTTTACGCCGGCTCTCATTTACCTCCAGCCCCGCCTCTAATTGGAAGCCCCTCTTCCCCCCGGGGCCGCTAAACCTCTAAAAGTTGGGGGTTAAACCGCAGGAGCGGCAAGGCCAGGCCCCCAGCTCCCTCCCCTGCTCACCAAACGGCCACTGGAGCACGCGGGTCCCCCGGGCAGGGGAAATGAGAGAGAGGGGAGATGGGCGCTGCGAAAGTAAAATGAATTAATGCGAGCGAGGTGCTTGGACAGCCTGGTGATGAGTGCTAGGAAAAGCCTATAAATAACAGATCACTGTCCTAAGCTCTGAATTGCCCTGCTTGAGTGTGTCTTAAATCAGACCTTTATCATTGCTTATTGTAAGGCTGTTTTTTAATGGAAGTGTAGAAATCTGAATAACAAAACAAGACAAGCATCAATTGGCGTTATACAGGGTCTGCAGCGCTTTCAGACCTGACACGGTGCCAGCATATTGTTACACCGCCACGCAAACTCCCCGTGCAATCAAGGGGGTTTTGCATAGCAGAAGTACTATAATTTTACTTCGTAGTTCAGGGCTACTCTGTTGACAGGAGATCCATTATTTTCTCTCCCTCTGCCCAGAAGAGCCCGAGACGCGCTCGGTTCAGGGTCTAAGCGCCGCTATCTCTCTTAACAAAGGCGAATGACAAATCTTGCCGGTCGTGTTTGCTTTGCTCCGCACCCTTCCCCCTCTCCACAGAAGAGCGGAGGGGCCCGCGGTCCTCTGGGCGCCGTTTGCCGCTCAGAGCGGGAGGGACAGACGGACAAACATATGCACGTCTCGGGAACCTCCAGCTGGAAAGCTCGGCCTGCCGACCGCCGCCCGGGGACGGCTGCCGCCGCGGCTGGGGGAAGCGCTTGGCGGGCCTGGGCAGAGTTCGGTGGGGAAGGCGAAGCGCCGAGCCCACCGGAGCGGCCGCGGGGAGACGGGCTGGAGGCACGGCTTCTGCCCCGGCTGGGGAAGGGGAGCGGCAGCCCCGCTGCAGGAGGAGGGCAGGCTGGCTGCGAGCTGCCCCCTCCACCTCACCCACTTGCATACCTCGGCCATTTTGTCTGCTTGCGGCGCGCCTGTGTGTATATGTGTGTGTGTGTGTGTGTCCCGCCCCCGCTCTGTCCCCAGGGGCAGAGTGCTGCTGCGGAGCGCTGCCCCGGGCGCAGGGGCCGGGCCTTGCCGGTGCTGCGGCGGGCGGGCCGGGCGGGCAGGAGGAGGTGACAGCAGGGCCGCCGGCAGCCCCGGGCGCTCCCGCCAGCGGGGAACTGCAGCCTCTAGGCAAGGCCCTGCAGGGGAGGGGGCGTGCGCTGCACGGGTCTTGAGAAGAGTAAAAATAGCGCCGGCGAGGTTGTCGGTCTCTTCGCCTCCCCGGAGCCGGGCGGGCGCAGCGGGCGGCGCGGCGGGGTTTGGCGGGAAGGGAATCGGGGGAGGAGAGGGGCTGAAGCCGGACAAAACCTCGGCCCCGGCCGGAGAGCAGCACGGGCGAGGTTGAGCCTTCGCCTTTGAAGGTGATGTGCGGGAGCCGGGGGCTGCACCTCCTTTTACCGATGGGCTCCCTCAGCCCCGGGGGGCACGGGGTGCTCCCCGTCCCCGTCCCTCGGCGGCCTGGGAGGAGCGGCAGCGAGCGGCGGCTCGGCGGAGGCACGGCAGCCACCACGCTCTGGAGTTTAAATAGAATACGGCGGCCGGGGGAACCGCCATGGTTTGAAGGTGTGTTTGTGCAGACTACAGCTTGTATGTTAATAATTGGATACAGTCGATGAATCACCTCCGTCCTCCTTCTGGTTTTGTTTTTGTGTTGTGTTTTGTTTCGGAGGGGGTGGGGAGAGAAACTGAGGAGACGATGCCGTGGCTCGGCGCTGAATACCAATTCTGTGCCCGGGTTCATAAACACTGGGGTTATTCACTCCGCCCCAGAGGTGACAGCGGAGGCCTCCGCCGTCCTCCGCGCCCGCGCCCTGCGGCGCGGCCCCCGGGCTCGCCGGCGTGGGGAGCGGGATTTGCGGCCCGGCTGGAAGCCCGGCAGAGGCGGGTGGCTCGCTGGGGTGTATACATATGAAATGAGAGCCTTCAACATCAAAGCGGCAGCGGAGCGGGGGCAGGGAGGGGCTCTCAGTGTGTACACGTGTGTACTTTTCCAGAGCAAAGCCCCTAATTTTTCAAATCGGATCTTTTTTTTTTAATTATTATTCCCCTTCACTCGCATGGCAGACACGCAGAGAGATTCTTTAGTCCTGTACTTAACACTTCACAGTGTTTTTAGCAATTAAAGCGAGAGGGGGGTGGGTATAAAGATAAGCCACTTTTTCGCCCTGCAAGTGTGAAAGATAAGATAACAGTAAGCTGGGGCAAAACGTCTGCTTACAACCTCCCCCCAGCGATTCTGATCGGTCACCTCTTATCGCAGAAAATGTGCATTTCGAAAGCAGCTTCAAAAAAGCAAGGGAAAATAAAAGTATTTTCCGTACAGAAATGCTATTTAAACCACCCTCCTCACTTCATCGCCCTATGTTGTCGTGTGTCCCCCCCCCGCCCGCGGTACCCAAACCAGGGCAGCAGCCGCTGCCTAGCGCGCCTCTCGGAAGCCCAATCAGGCAGGTAATCAGGGGACTGAAACCTGCCAGGCGCCGAGATTAGCAGCTCACGGCGCTCCGCGGCGCTCCCCGGCCCTGGCCGCCCGCCGCCCCCGTGACAGGCGCATTACCGGCCCCTCGCTGCCCGTGAAGCCGGCAGGAGCTGCGTTGGGAGAGCCCCCCGCCGGCACCACACGCGGCAGCGGGTGAGGCAGAGCGAGAGCCAGGCTGCCTCTTCCAGGTCGTTTCACTGCAGCACCCCCGAAGGCATCAGGACGGGGGGAGGTCGGCGATGCTCCTACCGTTCTGCCCCCAGCCAAACTACAGGATCCGCAGGCGGCGGCCGCGCTCGGGGTCGAAGTCGCTTGTGGTTCCGGCCCCCGAATCTCCCCCGTCCGTTTCCTACCCCGCCACCGCCCCCGTGCCCCGCGGCCCGGCAGGCACAGGCCGGAGGCGGGCAGGGCGCCCGGTGCACAGGGCGAAGGCCCTGTCCTCCGCGACATCGGAGGCCCGCGGGCAGGATGCGGGCCCCTCTGCTCCCCGCCCGCTGGGCAGCGGGGTTTGGCGCACCCACGCCCGCCACGTCCATGACCGCGGCTACACGTTGCTTCCCCGTCCCCGAGGGCCTCCCCTCAGGCCCGGAGTTTCCCCCTCCCGTCCTTGAGCCATCCCCACCTGCGATAAACCCAGATGCCAAGTAGAAAAGGCTTCCCGACACCTCCCCGAGGGCAAGGCGCGGCCGCCCCGTGTCTTCGCAGCCCTGGGAAACCTCCGCACGGGCTCCACGCGAGGCAGCGGAGTATGTGTGGCGTGGGCGTGCGTGCGTCCGTCCCCTTGTCCCCCGGCAAAGACACATTCAGGGCCCCGCACGGGAGCGGGGTAGAGGGGATCCTGCACAGCCCCGACGTGCTCTGGGCCGGAGCGGAGTCGGGGTAGTGCAGCGGGGAACCGAGACGGTGGGGGGGCTTCCCCAGGCTCTCTGCATCCCCTGTCTCCTCCCGCTGCCCTTCTCAGAAACGCGTCGGTGCCGTGCTCTGGAAGTGAGTAGGTCAGCAGCTGATGACAAGGGGAAAAAAAGAAGAGAACGAGCGAGAGAAGGGGAAAAAAAATAGAAAAAAACCCCTCCCAAACCCTAGCCTGGCGCGATTACTCATCCCCAGAGTTCCCCTAAGTCAGAGAAACTTGGCGAAGTCCCAAGGCCGAGCCGTTAGCATGGTCTGAGGTTCCCCGGGCACCTTCCGCTGAGGGGCCGAGGCCGAGGGCGCAGGGCACAGCGGGGGCGGAGGGCCGGGGCCGAGGGCCGGGGCTGGCGGGGAATACGCGTCCCCATCCCCGGCGCTCTTCGCGCTCGAGTTACTGTGGAGCGTTTTATCTTCACAGTCACATCGGCAGCTAACGAAGCTCGGCGGCTGCAGCCCACACGACTTTGGTTCTCTGCATTTATCCTTCAATAAAAGCCGATTCCTTTATTAGAAACAGGAGACGTGTCTCCTACCGCCCCTATCAAATCCCAACCGGCAAGGCGCAGCCGACACCTCCCCCTCAGCCCCCCCTGCCCGAGAGGGGCAGGCGGCACCACCCCACGGCCTATGCCCCCCCTCCCCCGGATCCCCTACAGCGAGCATCCCCCTCTTCCCCTCTCCAGCCCCACCACGAACAGGGGCAGCCCTCGCCCCCTTCCACCGGGGCGGCCAATGCCCCCCCTCCGAGGTCCCCTCCCAGGAAGGAGCAGCCAAGGCCAGCGGCCCCTCGCCCCAAACACCCCGCACCGGCACGGGCAGCCGCCTTCTCCCCCCCTCCGCCAGATCAATCGCCCCCACCAGGCGCACCCACGCGACTTTCGTTCCCCTGCATTTATCGTTCAATAAAAGTCGTTTCCTTTATTAGAAACAGAGGAGACGCTTCTCCCACCGCCCTCACCTCACGCCCCCTCCGCAGGCGCAGCCAGAGGCCCCCCTTCTACATCGCCCCCACGCCGAGCGCGACCCGCCCCACCCCCCCTCGCTCCCACCACCGCCGCCCCCTAAAAATAACAATAACAGTAATAACAATAATAACAGCCGCCGTCCCCATCAGTCGCGGCAGCCACCCCCCCCCTACTGAGCCCAGCCACCCCCTCCCATTCCCTCTCAAATCCCCCATCGCTACGCGCAGCCAACCCCCATTCCACCCGCCTTTCCCCAGGCGCAGCCAACGACCCAGCAAATCCCCTCGCCAGGCACGGCTCGGCCCCCGCCCGCCTCGCAGCCTCCCCCCCGGGCACCGAGCAGGTCTGCGCGGCGGCTGCTTGTGCAACTCCGATCAGAGCTGCCACCGCCGCTACCAGGCGGGGAAGTGTTTTCCCGGGCGGCGCCGGGAGAACCGGTGCTCGGAGGATGCCAGCCCGCCTAGCCGTGCCGTGCCGTGCTGTGCCCCTCCTCCGCGCCGCGGCTGCGGGGAGAACGCCCGGCGGAGATCTCCCCGCCGAGGAGGGGCCGGGACGGAGCGCGCTCTGTATCGCATGAAATTAATCGCCCGGCTTCGGAGGAGGCAGGTGATTCTGCCAAACACAATGAGGGGTTAGAGCGCTGCGGAATAAAGCGCCGTTCATGGGGCCGTGGGCGGCGGTGCCCGGCTCCGCCGGGGATCGCAGGGTCCCAGGGGATCCCAGTGCTGCTCCCTTCCTCCGGCCCCAGCGCGGGGAGCTCCAGCCCGGCGGACCCCGCGCCCCACCCTCGCCCTCGGGATGGATAAGGGGAGGGCGCGGGATGGGGGGGAGCAGCGAGCAGCCGCCCCAGCAGCGGGGAAGTAGCAGCCCCCGGGGACGGGAAATGTGGGGGTTACAGCCTGCTTCCCCCCTCCCCGTCGCACTATACGACCCCATGGGGGCGGCCCCCTGGGATGGGGAGGTAAACAACAGCCTCCCGCGGGAAGACAGGGGCCGAGCGGCGGAGACCGCGCAGCCCGTCGGGCAAGGCAAGGGCGGGCAGGGCAAGGGCGGGCAGGGCAAGGGGAGCGCAGGGCCCCCGGGCGGGGCGGGCGGCGGTGCCCGGGTTCAGGCGGTGGCAGGAGTTGTTTTCCTCGGAGAGCGGAGAAAGAGGAGGAAATCTCCGTGTGTTTAATGAGGGGGTGCAGTAGGGCTGAGCGTCGGGATTACACGGCGCGGAGACAGAGCTGCGGGCTCTGTGTGCGCGCAGGGCTGGCAGTCTCCGCCCGTCTGCCTGCTAATCGCACGTTTTCCGCTGTTAAAAAAGAAACCGAGACGCTGTGGCCGAGCCCAGCGCTGTCTCTGTGACTGTGACATGAAAAGATGGCGCTCTCTCCCCTCCCCCAGCCTCCCTCTCGGCTTACACTTCCTCCCCAACAGCTTTTGCCTTCCAGTTTTTTAAAGCCCGCTTTTCTCCCTTCCTTCCCCCCCGCTTCCCCGGCCGGATACCACCAGCTTCCCGGCCGATCGGTGGGTCCCTCGGTTGCGACGATTTTTGAATGGTTTTTATCTCTACCTCGCTATTTTCGCCTCTCGCTTTTCTCGGAAACCTCGATCTCCCCTCCCTCTCTTTATGTCTCGCTCTCTTGTGAACTTCTGATGCTAATGGGAGGCAGTTTGCAGGAGGCAGGGGGGGGGGGATGAGGAAAAGCAGGGAGGGGGCTACCCAGGCGCTTCTTCCCCACCCCCCCCGGCCTCCATCCATTTCCTCCTTCTCCCCCGAGGCTCGGGGGTAGGGAAACAAACCCGACCGAGGTGTGCGCCTGTCGAGGGGGCAGGAAGGAGGCTCCGCGAGGTGCCTGCCCGCGCCGACGACCTGGTCGCGCTGTGGCTGCCCCCGACGCTGCGGAAGAGCCCGCGGAGGGAAGGGGAGGCATCCCTGGCTGAGGACTTTACCTGTCTAGAAACGTTTTAGGGTGCTGTGTGCACTAGGGTGGTCCCAGCTCTCGGAGCGAGTCCGCGGGGCTGGCTGCAGTCCCTCCCCAAGGCAGGAGAGCTGCTCTGCCGCCTTGCACCTCACTCCCCGCGTTCATCACCAGATCGCTCCAAGTGCTAAGTTGTTTTGGGTTTTTTTCCCTTTCTTCTTTTCTTTTCTTTTTTCCTTTCCCAAGCCTGCAAATTAAATTCAGCGCCGCTCTCTCCTATTTTAGTGTCTGTTATGTTAATTGCACTTAGCGCTGGGGTACTGCTCGCCAGGGATGCGTGAAGGCCTCGGAGATTAACCACAGGCTCCTGCTCGGACTTTTCTCAGCCAGCAGCGAGTTGCGAGGGGCTGCCGAGCACTTTGCACGATACCGTGTGCTTCTGGGGCGTGCTGCTGCTGGCCAGCCGCCCTGAATCCGGGGCCAGCGACTCTTGGCTGGGAGGGCAGGGTGGCACAGGTTCCCCGTGCACCCGTAGATCTATTTGCCTAAGGATTTGCATTGCAGGAGGACAGGTATTTTTCCTCCCCGTAGATGGTAAAAATGCAAAATTAGCACGACTGTTTCTAGGCAGAGACGCCACGATTACGTGATCTTGCTGAACCTGTCGGTTGTGCTTTCCAGAGCAGCAGGGAAACCGGACACCTTTATCAATGACTCCTGAAGCTGTTCTCCCGGGCCCTCGATGTATTTACTGCCATCTAACCCCAGGTCATCCAGGACTGCCTCTGCCCTGCCTGGGGATGCCCGTGTGGCCGGCTGTGCCCCGCGGAATTACCCGGCCTTGGCCGCAAAGGAATGGACATGAGTGGCCTTCCCAGACGTGTCCTTTCTCCAGTGCCTACTTCATCTATTCGTTATCAGGGGACGGCGTGTGGAGTGACTGAGCCTAATAAGTTGTCCACTTGTTCATTTCAGGAGCATTGATTTCTGGTTCCAAGGCACTCTGTTCTAGCACTGGCTACAGCTGCGGGGCATTTCGCAGCTGGTCTTTCGCCTAGACAAATATCAGCGAGAATGTGAGCGTTATTAGCCACATAAATAAATCATTAACGTGCACACAAATGTTATTTTAGCATAACTTCCAAGGAGAAAATATCCCGGCGCGCCAAGATGGAGAGAGGCACGCTGCGCTGGCCCAGCCTCGGCACAGTCTGGCCGGCAGCGGAGGCCAGGGGTCGGTGCCACCACCCGCCCCCGCCCCGGCGGCTGAGAGCCGGGAGGCGAGGCAGGGCTCCCCCGCTCCCGATTGAACATTAACAGGGCCAGCCCGCCGTGGCACGGCCGCGGGGCCGTGCCTCGCAGACCTTTGTCTGCTCTCCCGAGGCCGGGCGGGGACAGTGGGCACTTTTCTCCCCAAAAGCGACGGCACTAATGAGATTACCGGCCGGCTGGCCCCAGCTGATGCTGCGAAGCACCGAGCCCGAGGGAAGAGCCCGGCTCAGCCCAGCCCAGCCGGGGGCTAGCGCCCCGCACCTCGTTAACACCGAGCCAAGGGCAGACACGCCATTTGCTTTTGGCCTCCCGCGAAGGGCTGCGGGCTCCCCCCGTGTCCCGGCGGCGGGGAGCGGCAGCTGCCGCCGCCCGGGCCGCGCTGGCCCTGCCCCGCGGAATCCCGCGGGTGCCAGTAAAGCCCTGCCTGGGAGTTCTGCCAAGGCTTTGATATTCCGCACCACGGCCGCTCCTCCGCTTGCCCTCATCACGCAAATGCGAGCGAGCTCCGGCACTCTCCGTAATAAACACTGAACGCGTTTCGCTGGGCGCTCAAAGTAAATACCGTATCGGAGCAGCGGGGCTGCGCTGGAAAGCTGAAATCTTCCACTTTTTCGCGCTTAGCAACCGACTGAAGCGCTGTGCGCTCCCTCCCCGAGCCGGGCTCGGTGTGATTTACTTTCTGGTTGCGATGCAGATATTCACTTGTCAGTTCAAGGGCAGGACAGAAACTGTGCAAGCGGAGTCTTGCCAACGGAAATCTCCCATTTACGAGGTTCTGCTCCACCACCAAAAGCCACCCTCCAGCACCTTTGTTCTGCATGCAGCTGTTTTTATCACCGCCCTCCCAGCCACGTTTCCATCCGACCCTTCTTCCCAGGTCTCCTCAGATGGATTCCCAGTCTCTTCCCGACTGACCCTGAGGGAGACGGACGGACGGGGGGGGGGAGGGGAAGGGCAACGGGGAGGGTGATCGGGAGAAGTTGATGATGAATGACAAGGCAAATGATAAGAGCCGAAGCGACAGCAAAAGCAAACAGAAGTGGTCTCCTCTCTCTGGCAGGGCCCAACCCCGTCCGCAGCCTGGGGGGATGTGCCTGTGCCATGAACGCAAGGTTGGCCTCGGCAGCCAGCCCGGCTTCTCCGGGGCGAGATAAACACATGCCGGTCACGTGGCGAGCCTATAAGGTGCCACGCTCCTATTTGCCTTCCCCGCTCGCTTTTTCACAATAACATGCCATCCGCCAGCCAGCTCGGAGGCTCACCTCACCTCCCTGGCGCCCGGCCATGCGGGGAGAAGCAGCGGCTCTCCGGGCAGTCTGCACCCTGGCCTAGGGCTGGCTGCACCCCGAACCGGCTGCACCCCGAGCCGGGGCTGGGGCAGGGTCCGGCTGCATCCCGGCTTGGGGCTGCGGCAGGAACAGGGGCCGGGGACCGCAGGTGTGGGAGGTGTGCGGCCGGTGTCAGTTTCGGGAGGGAGAGCCCCATATCAACTGGAGTGCAGAGTGGGTTCGGCAGAGGGAGCGGGCCGGAGCACCCGCGGCGAGACGCCAGCTTTAAAATGGCTGAAAAAGGTGCCCCCGGGCATCCCGTCCACGGTAGCAGCAGCGACGAGCCCCATCGCCCCGAGCACCGCGGCAGTCCCGGCTGGTTACGGGAACAATGAGCCACCGCGGGCGCGCCCGGTGCTTCCCCGCTGCCGGGGCCGGCCGGGGGCAGCGCCGCGGGGCCGGGGGTGCAGGAAGGGGGGGAGGCGTGCGGGAGGCTGGAGCCGGCCAAGTGCCCCCCCGCCCGGCGGAGCGAGCGTGCCGTTTAATCCTTTTATCCCCGCTCGCTGGTGGCGGTGCGAACCGCCGGGCCGGGAGCCACCCGCCAGCCGGCCGGGATTGCGACGTGCCGGCTCCGCGGCACAGATGTCGCCGGGTGGGAGCAGGGAGCGATCCCCACTGGCACCACCTTCACAACGGCAGCAGCGGGAGAGACCGGCCCCCGGGGACTCAGGCACTGCTCGGCTGCCCACCGGGGGATCCTCTCCCTTCGCAAGCCCCCTTGAGCTCCCTGCCGTCGGGCACTGGAACCGTGCCCCGGCATCCTGCCCGGCGCCCCGCGGCCTCCGTATCCCCGCTCCCGGGGCAGGCCTTGCTGTCTCTCCGCGGGGCCATGCTCTGCAGCCTCCCCTCTCTGCGGGCCCCCCCGAGGCCCCTCGAGGAAAGCGAGGAACAGCCCCCGGTGCTGTGCCTAGGTCGGCCAGTCGCCGCTCGGCTGCCCCTGCTCCGAAATCCGGCAATTATGCAAATACCCGGGATGCTCTCCCCCTTTGATCTGAACTTCCTCGGAATGATCCCTTCTCATTACGGAGCATGAAAATGCCTCTCGGACGTGTAAAGCGAACTACAGAGCTCCTTTTATCCCCTTTTGTTACTCGCACCGGGCTCGTCTCTCCGGCCCCGCATTCCCCGAACGCTGGCAGAGGGGAAGGAAAGGGGCTCCCAGGGGAGGCGGCGGGACGCCGGAGCAGCCCGGGCTGCCGGTTGTCATGGCGAGGCCAAGCGTCTTCCCAAGTTATGTGCGACTAATGGGTTTGTGCCCCGCTCAGTTCTGGCTTCACCTTTCCCCCCGCTGCTCGGTTCCCCGCCGACCTCCCCGCCCGCCCCCCGGGAGGCAGCGGCTCCCCCAGCCCCGCCGAACGGTTCGTCCAGCCCCGCCGCCTCGTCCCGCTGATTCACTGCCTGCGCATCAAACGCTGCGGGGTTTAGAAGCGGAGGTGGAGGGAGGGGGTGAAGACTCCCGCCGACGGCAGCGCGGTCCCCGAATGACTTTAAACTCCATCTTTCGCTGCGCTCCTTGCCACCTCTTGCCTCAGTTTTGATAACTGAGACTAATGAAGCACCGAATGTATCATAGGTTTAGTATGTCCACGCAACCGTGGATATGATTTTCAAGACTCTCGAGAGCCATGCCTCGGATTTTTTGTTCTCTCTCTCTCTCTTTTTTTTTTTTCCCTTCGAATAAATATTAAGAAAGTTTATGCTGCCTTGAAAACTACTTTTCCAGTGTAACAAAAACATTCTGACCATTCGCTGGAGGCCATTTTATGCAACTTCAAGGAGGTTAATAGCTTGCATAATTTCAGGAATACCAGGTGTCTCCTTAACACCCTTTTCCCCTTTCCCTGCCATTCATTCAGACGAGCCAGGAGCTCTGCAGGCCAAGCGCCCCTGTAACAGACAATGGATTCCGACCTATCCGAGGGGCCTGCACTAAAAAACGGATGGACTTCTTCCCTGCTTGGCTCACACACGGTGCAGAGAGAAAGCCTGCAACGTATCTGTGAGACGAAGGGATGCATGTGAAGGAGGGCATAGAGTAAGTGGGCTACCCTAAGAATGTAGGCTGCTTTTTTAAATTTTGCTGGAATTTGCAATTTTGTCTAGAGAAGCATTGATAGATGTGGCATTAATGAAATCGTGCCACTGCAATACAAAGCTGAGCAAATGGGAGAAGGAGAATTATTTGAACAGTTTTTAAAATGCTGTCATGTTTCTTAACAGCTGCTTAACTCTTGGTGCCTAACAAGCTCTTCAAAATAAGTTTTATTAATGAAAAAAAAAGAGGTAAACCCCCCCCCCGCTTCCTTACAATTAAATGATGACAACTTATAACGCATTCCTTCAAGACCTTCGGTAGTAGCAGAGCTCAGGGGACTTGAAATACCTAATTCACAGGTTTTTTTAAACCAAGAACGGACCATTATGATCAGCTGGTCTGACCTGCTACATATCATGGGCCAGTGAATTTCAGCCAGACATTTTTGTATCAGACTCATAAATTCTGGCTGAGCTTTTAACCTGGCATCCAATCTTGCTCTGAAGACTTTTAAGTAACAGAAAGCCCACTGCTTGCCTCAGTTGTTCCAGTGATTATGACCCCTCACTGGTTTAAAACAACAAAAAAAAGCACCTATTTCTGCTCAGAATTCATAGAGCTTCATTTTCCAACATAGGATCTCATTATGCCTTTGTCTGCCACATTAAAGAGATCGCTACTATCAGAAATCTCCCTATAGAGACACTTAGGGCACTTAAAGACTATGATCAAACCAAGTCATAGCCTCCTCTTGGATAAATTAATAGATGGGATTTCTTTAGTCTTTTGCAATAAGATGTGATTCCCAGACCTTGAATCACTCTTGTAGCTCTTTTCTGATCCCGTATTAATGTGCCAATGCACTTCTAACATGCAAACACCGCAACAGAGCTGGACACAGTATTCCAGCAGTGCTCTCATTCACATTGGAAGTGTTAATGGCATCATTAAGTTTACTTGTTTAAAACCCTATGCAGATTACCTTTATAGATAGCCTTAGCAATACTGACTTTATTAAAACCCCATTTTAAAAGTCGCCTGTCTTAATGCAGACTAGTGTTGTTCATCAAATTCACAACACTGAGCATCGCTTGACCAAACTGCACAGCTAGCTTAGTTTTCCTAGCTGGGGCTTTTTCAGAGCTCCATCAGCTTTAGCCCTCAGTAGGGCTTCATATTTTTTTTCTTTGTCTGTAAGAAGCAACTGCTGCATATTCTCACCATGGCACTGGGCCTGGCTGTGCACTAACAGAGAAGCACATTGACAGAGCTCCACTACACCATTCCTTCTTTTCCCTCTTTCTCTCTTGTAATGCCGAAGCCCCGGTTAAGTTCCAGCAAGACTCAAGGTAGTTCAGTCCTTTCAGTGGCTATGGTGGGGCTCAGTTTTGAGATGCTCCTCCCCAGATAGTTCACAGAGAGCTTCCATGAGGGCTTCTTCAACCACGGAAAAAGGTCCACTTTCACACCTGAGCCCATTCCCCATCCACTTTCACATGAACATCTGCTCCAAAAGACAGACATTAAGCAGGGTAGAGCTGTTCCACTAGATACTGAATGAAACATGTCTTCTGATGAAGAAATAGGAGCTGCCCTTTCTCTGCCCATCTTGGTGATGCCCATCTATTTTTCAGTCTCTCTCAGCTTCTGAGATAGCCTTGCTGTGCAATGGGCAGCGTGGAACGGGAGGACCAAGGTCCATTTGTTAAAGAAGCATTAACTGCACTGCTCCAGTACCTTCCCAATCTCTGAGCTTCTCGAGCTACACCAGGAACTGCTGCATGCAGTGAGTGCTGTTGCACTGAGTGCTGCAAGCCTGGACCCTCTTCTGCATCAGAGATGGCCTGAGTTGTAGGTGAGTTACCCTGGATTATTTGAGTGAGACTGGATCCCAAAAGCCTCAGCTGTAGCTAAGACCACATTGTGCTGGGCCTCATATAACACAGGTGAAACAGTCTGTCCCCCAAAGATCTCTTTCCATATTGTTTGTATCCTCAAAACCAGAAAACCATGTAGGACAGATGTGGTCTTGGAAAGTGCTGGGCCTCAGTTTTGAACATGATCCCTGTGCAGGAGTCATACCTGAGCAACACTCCTTTACTTCTTTTCCTACCAAATGATAGGTCTTTTCCATAATCCCAATTGGAGATTTGTATTAATCATTCATGTCATGGTCATGGATCAGACCAAAGGTGTTTGTTCCACCAAAGGCAATCAGACTGGCCCACAGTGTCTCCTAGCTCACTTAGTTCCCAGGCTGTTCCCACTGACATCTCTGCTCTAACAGAGGTTGCGGCATGTGCTGGAGACTGGGTAAGTGTACTGGGCCTGCACTGTGGGCACCTTCTAGTGGGAAACCAGCTACAAGCTGCCCAGGAGAGCTGTTCCCCATAGAGGAGTGATTCTCCATCTGCACAGAGCTGATTAAGGGACTCGGACACCACTTACTCTGCCATTGCCTCCAGGGACACAGTGCCAATACAGCGTAAAGCCTGTAGAGCTACGCTTTTTACCCTGGGGTGAACTATGATGAACTTCATGTTACATTATAGGACCTTGAAGCTGTTACTGCAACACCTGGAGAGGCCCAGCCTGCATAAACCAACACCAACAGGAGGGGAGCAGAGAATTAAGGGTTAAGTTGCTTTTGTGCATATACCCTACCTCATGTTCTGTGCCATGCAGATGCACCACAACTGCCCTTTAAGCTTAAATTATCTGCAATAAAATTATTTTTCCCATGACACATGGCATGGCCTTCATGTCCTACTAGTAGCAACCCTCCCTTTGTTTATACTTTCCACGTGCCCTCGTTTTACTATGAGTCAGACACACTTACCCTCTCTTCCTATGACTTACACTTTCCTACCTCAGAGGAGGCGTATATCAGAAGATACATCTGATGGCCCAGTTTATGGATATCTTCTCGTACAATTGGCATCACTCCTTTCCAAAACCACTGCTAGATAGCCATCAGGTTCAAATCAAATTCTCCATTAGCCTCAGCCATGAAAAAGCGAGCACAGAGAAGTCACCTTTGTTATAACAAAACATCCTTGAGTTGCACTTAATTCTAGTAAGCAGCACATTATCCTCGCTCGCTGTACCAAAATGCAATTTATAATTTTAAAAAGCAATAATCATTCAAACCATCAGACCTGCGGCTCTGGGTACCGCAGGATGGGATTGCTTCTCTTCTTTCTAATTTACCTGCAAGCACACATCGCACAGCTGCTCGTGACAACCTGCTCTTTCTTTTTTCCAGGCTGCTGCAGCCAACAGTATTTGGGTCTGAGTCACTGTTTTGGGGTCTGCTCTCCTCTAACCCTCCAAGGGGTTTGTCATTAGTTTTCATGGAGAACAGAACGAGGCTGTACGTGGAAAACAAATATTGACATTTCCTTGTTTAAATATCATACATCAGAGGGGGGTCACAGGAGCCAAGGCCACCAGAAAGGGTTCCCCCACAAGCTATTATTTCCTTTTAAAAAGCACCAGGGACCCAGCAGTCTCTGCTGGGCCTCAAACCCGCATGTCTGCTCTTCTCTGCTAGCTGGATGACTGCTGACGGTGCCACTTAGCAAATACAGATGTTCAGGTCTTTTTCTTTCACCACGGGTCTCACTCATCCCTTCGCAGAGGCCTGGTACTAAATGAATGCCTCGTTTAAGCCCTCCTTTCAAGGCTATGAGAAATATACACCCTATCTGCACTCACCTTAGTCTTTGCTTGCAAAAATCTACAGCACATTCCTATCAAATTTGAAACAAATGGCATTCAAACTTATTTTAAAAATTAATTGAACCAATACATCAACAACTTCAATGTTTTCAGAGCATGCACGGCCCTCGCCTGGGAAATTAGAACTGTGGGAGGGTAATTTTGCATTTAAATCAATGGAGCTCTCTTTCCTGACAAGGTTGCCTTCACACTTTGTAAAGCCAGGCAGTCCTAGCCAGGTTCAGATGAAGGGAGCCTGTTAGGTGTCCTGCACCTACAGTACATCCGATCTCCCTGCTGGGGGGACTTCCTGGGGGGCTATGGGGGTGTAACCCTTCCATTAGCACCACCCAGTACAGTGCTGTTAGGGTGTACTTCTATGCCCTACACCCCAGTTCCCTCCTCCTCACACCCATCTGAGCAGCACCTCTCTTGCCCACTGTGCCTTATTCCTTGCATTTTCCTCCTGTTCCCTGTGTGACAGCACTTCACCCTGAGAGTGGGCAGGTTCTCAAGGTGAGATCAGATGTTGAGCTGGGAAAAAGGGTGTTTTGGGACCGCTCAGAAAAAGAAGCAGAGAAAGTGACAGAAGACATGTCCTTTCCCGGGGAGTGCACGGCTGTAGGATTCCTCTTTTTATCTAAACCCCTGAACGGATTTGCTGCTAAAAGAAAGATAATCCACATTATGTAGAAACAAAATTACATTCACATGAACACACGCATACAAACGCACACTGTTCTCTTCTAACTGCAGGACACGGGCTTTGGGAGTGGTGGCCTTGAAGAACCACAGCAAAGGAACATGCAGCTGAAGCCAGGAGCTCGCCTGCCTCCCTGTACTACCAGCATCGCTCTCCTGGTATCTGCCGTTGTAGTTTTTGCTTCTGTTTTTGGGGCAGGCAGGAACAATCTGCCTTCTGTGCTTAGAGTGCCAAGCACACTAAAGCTGCTGTCAGGTAACACAATACTTGCAAACCTGGAAAGATAAAATACCACTGAAATTTAGTGCGTGTCAATCCCCCTATTTATCTCTACACATCCTGAGCTTTACCCTTGTACAAAACTTCTCCCAGCTGTTTTGTATTTAGATGATAGCCACAGTACCTTAGACAATGCAAGGCAGAGTCATACTCCAAAGAGCTTACAAATCTAAGCAGAGCCCAGACAGGCAGCATAAACAGAGGTTACAAGAATATGTAGACATTGTTTAGGTGGTCATGTAGAGGTCTTTAAAGACGATAGGACTTTTGAAATTGTTTTTTTTTCCTTCTCGGGAGCGTTCTGGAGGTGGTGAGATGTTAGGAAGCGGTGAAAAAGTGAGACTGCCACTTGACAAACTGTTACTGGGTGAACGTCAAAGGTGTGAGCCCGGCTGCAAGAAGGCCTGCAGGCTGGCGGGGATGGGGTGCCTGCCACCTGCTACTGCTGGCTGGGGCTATGCAGGGAGCCTGGGTACTCCAAAACGACGCAGCTTTCATACCTTTTGGTGTCCCTGCCGACTGCTCCAAGCCATCGGGGTTTGCCTGTTCTGCTTTAGTTATGGACTCCACTGCTTTTTTTTCTGAGACTTAGCCATTGCCACATAAGAGCACTTCCAAGGAGATTTTAAAATGCCTTCGAGGCAGCAAGGGACAGCAGCAGGAGGACTATCTGAACCACTCTGGTCTGAGACATTTGGACTTAGATCCATCCAGGCGTTAATTCAGTGAAAGCCAGACAGGATCAGGCTGAAACTGGCATTATGCACTGTTGGAAGCAAATCCAATTCACATAGTTCTAAGCACAAGCAAACCATTCTCCATGGGGACCTGGAGTGCTTTACAAGAGCGCTCGAGGGACCAGGTGACTTTTAGCGTGGTGAATTTCAGCAGTGTAACCAAGGCTTAATGTTGTGGCCATAGCCCTCCCTGAGGTAGGGATGACTGCAAAGGCCAAGCCAACAAGTTGCAAAGAGTTTTTTTCCTTTTCCATTGCCACTGTCTTTTTTTTTTTTTTCCCTGGCTTCTTGTTAAGTACACGGCTTGAAGAGAAAAGCGCTGTATCTTATCATGACACAAGCCTGTGTTTTTCTCTCCCTGCTAAAATGCTGGAGGTACCTGGCAAGAAAACATCTCTGTACAGAACATATAGGGAGGTGTGGAGACCCTGGAGCCATCTTTGCCTACTGCTCTTCAGGTTGCTCAAAAGTTTCGGTCCTACCTTCAGTCAGTGAACAACAAGGCCCAGGGCTAGAAACAGCGGTGGCATATAATACCTATGAAATATCTCTCCTGTCGTAAGGCAGAGACTCGTCAGCTACACCCAGACTACACCATCAGGCCCCTGGGAAATGGGTTCCAGCATTGGTTTGCCACAAACCTTGCCCCAAATACGGAAGAAGGACCTAGACTCTAGCCAACCTGAAACAGCTGTGTAGACACACACATATCCGCTGTTGTCTCATTTTTGCACTCTTCCTTCAGGTGCTTCCTTGCCATGGGAGGGGGTGTCCCCAGGCCTGCGCTCACATGTACCTACAGGACTGCTTCTCAGGCACAGCTTATATTCAGCTTTTCCCAGACAAGAGTTACTCTGAAATCTTAACACACACATCCTGCAGCCGTTCCCTCCCTCAGATCTTTCTGAATGCCATTTGCATGGTCTTTTGCTCTCCCACTCCCCAGCAGACCTGCGCTCAGCCTGCCCAGACGCGTGCCACCCCACACCTGGTCCCTGTGCTCTGCCCAGGGTCTGTCCCCATCTCTCACTCTTCCCTCAGCTCCAATGCCAGCCGTGTCTGCAGCACCAGAGCAACTGCTTGAGGTGCAACAGGGTACATGAGTCATTTTCTTCCTAGCCAGCTCTGTCTGCTGGGCTCTGGCAGGAGTGACACAGTGCTCTTGCTCCGGGTTCTTAAGCGGCGCTCAGAGGTACAAGACAGGTTAGAGATTTTTGCTTCTCTCTGCCTTTTGGGTTTAGCAGCAGTGCTTTGTACTCAGCAGGTCTCACTGTCTGCTCGCCTGCACAGGCTGCTGGCTTGCTGCTTTCCCCTTTCGCTTCCTCTGCTGTCCCTGACGTATTAAAACCATCTCCAGGCCAAAGTGGGGGGCAGAGGGAGCATGCGGACTCCATGGGGCACTGAGACTGGGAATTACTCCAGGGTGCTGGTGACAAACATAAAGTAGCTGGTCTGCTCTGGAAACGCAGGGCAGTCAGGAGCAAGGGGTCATGGGCAGGGAGGTGTCACTTGCATGATCGCAGGCCAGGGCCACCACCGGGTCGGGGGGCAAGCCATGCTGGCTGGCTCCCACAGGGCTGGGGCATGGCTCGCCGCAGAGCCAGACATTGCTCCCAGCCCCACGCCATCCTCGGGAGAGACCTGGCCACGTCTCCCCGGGACGTCTCCCGGCTCCGCAATCTTCCCGGGCGAGCTGGCCCCGTGGGACACCCGGGGCAGCCCTGCCCCACTGCTGCCGCCCCCGGCCCCAGCCTCGACGGCGCGGCCCGGCCGGCCTCCCCCGGGGCTGCGGGTTTACATCAGTCCGAGCCTCAAGCCCGGTGGGTACATGTCACCCTGTCACGGGGAGAGCCCACAATGTCTCGCCTGGCTGAGGGTAAGGGGAAGTCCAGAAAATACCGAGGGCGTGCTTGGACTGCATGTAAGGTATTTATTTTGATTGTCCCTTGGCTATAACTTCCATCGTTTCTCTTTGTTTTATAGCTGCTCAAGTTTACTTGCAAAATTAAGACAGATTTTGGGGGGAGGGGGAGGAAAGGGGTAGGAAGCCTTTGTTCTCCGGAGTGTGCTTGTCTTACTTTTTGTATCATGTGGCCTGAGCAGTACACCCCCCCGCCCCCCCGCCCCGACCGTATTTACTCTATCTCGGGTGAGTCCTTTGAAGCACAGGGCAGAGTCGTCGTTAACCCTCTGCGTGCCTGCTGGGCCCTTCGGCGGGGACGCAGTGAGTCCTGCATCGCACAGCCCCCGGTGTCGCTTTGATAGACGGCACCGGTGTGTCCCCTCCGAAAAAAAAACCCCACCCACAGCGCCCTTTCCGCGGCCGGTCTCCACGCCAGCCGTGCGCACGGGGAGCCGGCGGCGGTGGGCCTCTCGGAGAGAGCCCGGGGATAACCCCTTGATCACTAGCAGGCTAGCCTGCTTAACACGAGGCTGGAGATGCCTACAAACTCGAAACAGCTGCCGGGCTTTGCTCTGGCCTGCCTGCTAAAATACGCCGATCTCCTTTTAATCTGTTTCATATTCACAAATTAAGCACTTAGCCTAGGTAATAAATCATGAGGCAGTTTACGAGGCTACCAGGAGACAAACAAGTGGAAAGGGAAAACAATCGCCTAAAAGTGCACTCAATGTAACTGGAAAGACGCACTCGGAAAACCCATCCCGCGCTCCCCAGGGCGGCGGCAGCACCCGGCGGCCCCGGCCCAGCCCCGCCACCGGCGGGGGGGCCCGGCCGAGCCGGCAGCGCCCGCACTTGTCCGCGCCGCGGGGCTGCGGAGGCAGCCTGGGCTCCTGTCTTTGTCTCCTCGGGTACCGGCCGCCCGCACCGGCTCCACCTGGGAGAGACTCTCCCAGCAGCCGGCCTGGAAATAATGACTCGGGCTGGGACAACCTCGTCTCGCACACACACACACACACACACACACACACACACACACCGGCTCGGCCTCGGCTGGGGAGCGGGGTGAGGAAAGGGATACCGGAAAAAAAAATGAAGAGCAGGCTGGCCTCACGCCGGAGACGCTCGCAGTGCCCGCGGGGGACGTGGCGCTCACCGGTGTCCCGGGGGAAGGCAGCCTGGAGACGTGCCAGGTGCTCCGGAGCGCACATGCCTGGACGCTTCGCCCCCGTGCTGTCGGGCTGGGGGCGGGAGGTGGACGACTGGAAAGTAGCCCTTGGGCTACCGGAGTTGCTCCCCGGTCTCTGTCCAGGATGGCCGGTGGAGGGGAGCACCACGGCTGACGAGGGACTCCCTCCTTGGGCCACGGGCACGTTCACCACGCGAAGGGGCGACGCGGATGGGACGGGGCTCTGGAGGGCACAGAGCACCTCGGCTGCCGCGGCGGGAGGGGGAGAACCAGGAGGCAGGCGAGCCTGCAGAGTGCCGGCCGGGTGCTGGTAGTGGGGTCCGGAGCGGCAGCCCGGGACGTCTCGGCGTTTTCCCCGGAGGCTTTTCCCGGGAGAGCCGCCAGCCACTTCGGGGGACGCAGGCGGAGGCCCCAAGACAAAAGACCCGGCGCTAAGATCCCTTCTGGCAAAGGCGCAGCCTGCCGAAAGTATTTCAGCAGAGACTTTCCCCCACAAACCCCCCCAGCGGGGCTCCGCGCCGGGCCGGTGGTTCCGCGCCGTGCCGAGCCGAGCCAAGCCGCGGCAGCGGGGCTGCAGCCGGCTGCGGGAAGGGGAGCGTGCGGGGCCGGGGGAGGAAGGTCGACAACATCCCCCGGGAGAGGTGGGGGTGGGCAGCGGTGATTTAAAGGGACTCCCGCGAAAGGGAGCGACACAGACCTGCGGCCGTCCGCCGAGTGCGATCTGCCGAGCTGTGGGTGCGAAGAGGCGCTGTCAGGGGTTATTGATCTCTCGCCGGAGAGGCGGCTCCGGTCCCCGCATCGCCCGCCGGTAACAATGGCAGCGGCCGGCGGCTCTCCACGCGCCTGGGCGGCGGAACGGATGGCGGAAGATGCCGCCGCGCTCCGCTCAGACCGGCTCGCTCATGCATCCCTCTTGGCCAGAGCCTCTCGCTGCTGCCGCTCCGCCGAGAGCTCTGGCCCGCTCCCTCGCCCCCACCCCTCCACCCACCTCCCCCCGCCCTCCCTTCCCCAATTTTCCATTTTCAGGACTTTGGCACGGAGCCAGAAATGTCAGGAGGGGATGAAACTTGACACAGAGATCTCAACTCCGAGCGATTTCCTCCCGCCCCCCCTCCTCCCCCCCCACGCTTCAAGCTCCCCCGCCTCCGTCCCCAGCCCCTAAGTTAACTTGAAGATAGTTCGGCTGTATTTCAGTTTGAAAAGAAGGGGAAATTGCAGGTCACTGGTGCATGGTCTGCCGGGCGCATTTTTTTAATTTAAAACGGTAGACACCGAGGCCTGAAAAGCATCTGCAGCCCGTGCACTTTAACTGCTCCTCTCGGCCGCGGAGCGGTTAACCCCTGTGTGCCTCGGCCGCCATCGCATCCCTTGCCCTGGAAGGGTTCGGTCCTGTCCAGGCAGGGAGCCCAGCGCAGAGCCGCGTTGGGCGGCCGGGACGGCAGAGCTGGGCACTGCACCAGCCCGGCTCATCCCCCTCTCCCTCTTCGACACCAAACTTCGGGGCTGGGTCGTACCCACCAACACGATGAGGCCCCCGGCGCGTAAGGGCGGCCAAGAGACAAGCAGCTCGTTGAGGGCAGGCTCTCCCCAATTCTCCCCTCCGGCGCTCCCCGCGGAGCCCCCGCAGCGCGGGGGACCGGGGCACCGGGAGAGATGCTCGGCTACTCCCTCCGGCCCGCTGCCCCCTTCCATCGCCGGAGGGCTCCCATCGCCCCTGGCCAGCTGGACGTGCTGATAAAGGCGGGCAAGGGGCGGGGGGGAAGGAGTCGGTGTGCGGGAGGGAAAACTCCCGAAAGGAGGAGCTCAGGGAGCGGAGCCCGAGCGAACTCCGGGGAGGATGCCTCGGCACTCTCTATTATGCATTTCCAGCAGAAGGAAAGCTAATTCCTCCGCTGAGGGCCTCAATCAGGCATTTATTTGACACTCATGATGCATGAACGGCTAAACACTAGTCTAAGCGGAGGATCAGCCGCTAGTTTATAGCTTGTGATTTTTTTTTTTTTTAATGCAGGTGAATTATGTTGATCTCTGAATGCCTCGTATTCCTGGGGGGGTGGGAGAGAAAGGAAACAAGAAGGGGGGTAGCGTGAGGGAGATTAACCTCTTCAAGCTTCTTCTCTGGCACACCCGGGAAACTCTCTGGCCAGGACTTTTGGCTGGCATCCCTCCCCACAGCCCTCCTGACCCCCAGTCTTTCCCTGCTGTTCCCCACGCCGCCGCCTCGTCGCCCCTCCGCGCTGCGTACTGGCCCGGCTAAGCCCGGCACACATCCCGGCCGGGCCGGGCCGGGCCGGGCCGGGCCGTGCTGCGGGGTCCTTCCACGCCGCGGCGGGGAAACGCTCCCCTGGGGGCCGGAGGCGTAACATGGAGCGGGGAGAGTCACGGAGACAACATGGAGGGGGGAAAAGAGGAGGAGGAGGAGGGGAGAAACCATATGGAACAGGAGGGAGGGAGGGAGGGAGGGAACGAGGAGCGAGCGAGCCGGGAGAGCAGGGGAAGGAGCGAGGAGCCCGGCCGCCGCCGCCCGGGGCGCGGGGGAGGGCGGGGGGGGGGGGTCCGGCGGGGCCTGCGGGACCAGCAGGGGCTGGGGGGCCACAGAGGAGGGAGGGGGAACGCGGCCGAGCCCTACTGCCCGCTCTCCCGAGGGGCTGCGCTTTCTTCCCCTCTTCCTCGCGCTTTCCCGGGAGCTGCCCTTTATTCCCCCCGTGGAGAATTTATTTGTAATTCCCGCCCCCCCCCCCCCCCCCCCGAGGCTGGCCTCTTTCCAACTGTTGTTGCAGGACCGAAAAAAATAACAATTAAGTAGAAGTCATGTCTTGTGACTTGCACAATCTCTTCTAACGCCTGAGTTCAATTTTACACAACATTTAATACAAATATTAAAAATCAATATATCAAGGGGGTTGTTAATGAAATGTTACAGTGAGTGTGTGTCACCAGATAGAATTTCGGTGGGAAACGTGTCTGATTTAGCAAAACCTGAATGCGGTTGTATTCTTTATCCTCCTGCTAAAAACAAAAGATAAAGGTGTTCATTAAATCATATCAAATCGAATTAAACTCTATTGGCGGGTCTCTCCAGCAGAACAGAAGTCTGAAAAGCAGGGGATGGAAAATGAATCTCAATGCATCTCTTGACAACGGAACAGGAATCGGAACGCATTAAAAATAAATCAGAGCGCTGCTGTAGGTCACAACACAAGGATTAGATTGTGCTGGAATAATGGAACGGCAGACAGAAAGGCAAAGACTACCGTGCAGGTACACCCTGGCACTAGAAGGGGAAACCGGATTTTTTAAGCGATAGGTCACGCCAGGTCTGTAAGAGAAAGTCTTTACCCCCTTGCTTCCCCATCTCCCCTTCCCTGGCTCTCCGGACTGCAATGCGCCCCAGCCCCTCGGCATGCTGCCAACTCAGCATTTTGCAGGCTGGTGGTTTTGTTTACCCTTCTCAGCTCTTTGCACTTCTCCTTGTCCTCCATCCTGGCCGGTCCCCGCTCTCCCTGGCCAGGCTGAGCTCCCTCCGTTAGCCCGGCCTCTCGCACTACTCAGCTATTCCCCGTGACCCCTCTCAGCCCTTGCAGGAGTCCTTGGGAAACGTCTGCAGAAGCGATCTGCCAAAAAGCTGGCAGCTGCCCGGGCGGCGAGGACCTGGAGTACCGCCGCCGCCGCCCTGCCCGGCGCCCGTCCCGGTCGCAGCCCCCGTTGTCTCCGCGCCCAGCTGAGAGCCCTGCGCTGGGGGAGCGGACAAGGGGGGCGACATACGGGATCAGGGGGTACTCTCCCCTTGCCGTGGTGTGGCCTGGAGGTGATGGTGATGATGGAGCAGCGCTGGGAGCCCAGGCCGCGGCCCAGTGGGAACTTGTGGTGTGCGGTTCGCCCCCGTGCCTCCTCCCGCCGCACCGGGGCCTCAGTCCGGGCCGTGCCCCGGTGTGAGCCGAGGGAAGCGGCGAAAGGTGCTCCCCTGTCCCCGCTCCGCCAGGAAAAGGCTGTGACAGCCGGGGCAGAGGTTGCCGGCCTCTCCCGAGCGCTCATCCAGCTTCCCCAGGCTTGGACTTCGCTCTCATCTCTCCTGCCCCGGCTCCCTTCGCCCTCCTCTCCTGAGGGCACGCCGGACCAGTCCCTCTTTTCCCGAGAGGGCGGCGGGGCTTTTCCGTCCCGATTTGCCTGTGTGTGCTGAAAAGACGGCTGTGCCCACCAAGTCCTCCCCGGGAAGAGGGGCTGCACAGCCCCTGCTCAGGTGGGGGCCGCCTCTCGCCCCGCATGGGCCTTCAAGGGACGGTGCTGCAAAGGGGCCACTCCGCAGCTCGGAGAGGGAGCTGGGACGCTGGCGAGCTAGGAACGAACCCCCCCGGGCCTCCCCCAAGGCGGCCAGTGATGCTGGGGAGACCGCGGCATCCGCGCTGCTCCGCCGCCGGCAGAGGCGGGAGTGAGTGTGGCGGCGGCGGGAGGCAGCGGGGAGGCTGGTGCGCGACAGCCGCGAGTGCTCGGCACCGAGCCCGGAACGCACAGCGAGAGCGGGGTCGACATCGCCGAGCCTGGGCCCTGCCAACCCGGCGGCGGAGCGGGAGCGCCTGCAGGCAATGCTGTAAACCCCCAGGCAGCCGCCGTCCCGCCGCTTTGCAATCGAGTTGGTCGGCTCCCCCTCCCTCCGTCCTTCCCCGCCTCCCCGGGGCCGGCCGTGCCGCACGGCAGCGGTTAGGCGTGCAGCACTGCCGGAGAGCGATAAAGGAGGGTGGCCCGCTCCCCTCCGCCCGCTGCCAGCCCGGCGGCACCGCGCCCAGCAGCGCAGGGCGGCAGTTTACCCCCGGCCCGCTCTTGTCCCGAGGCCTCGGGGGGCGGACAAGCGGCTCCCGGAGCCGCGGAGCGGGTCGAGGTGGGGGGTCGGGGGGGTCCGGCGATGCCCGCCGTGGCGGCTCCGTGCGCGGCTGCACGCTCGCCCCGCTGACCGTGCCGCGGGCTCCTCTCGCCGGGAGCGCAACTTCTGCTCCGACCTGAAGTCGCAGCTCCTCTGTTTGTTTATTTCCCCGGCCGCGGTGGCCGGCTGCCAAGCATGCCGACCTTGCCTATTAAAAACCCATTTTTCTTGCCCTGCGCGGAGCAGCAGTTTGCTCGCCGCTCTCCGTTGTTCCCTTAAAATAAAGCGCTGCAAAGTCTGCTCGGGAGTACCGGGGAGGGGAGTGGGGTCGTGGGGGGGGTGGCGGTGGAACTGCTCCCTCCTCACGCGTCCCGCCCGAGGCCGGTGCGGTCTCCCGGGGCGTCTCCCGCTGTAGCCCGCTCCCGCGCCGGCCGCCGCCGTGCCCCGGGATCGCGGCGGGGCGGGGTGACCGCCCTGGCTCCCCGGCCAAACCATTTCCTGCCCTCCGGAGCCGCGGCCCCTCGCCGGCGGCCAAGCGGTAGCTGGGTCTGGCTGGGGGACGGCGGCGGGCAGCGGGGCCGGGCGGAGAAGAGGCGGCAGCGGGCTGGAAAAATCAACACGCGGCGGCGGTGGCGGAGGGCAGCGGCCGATCGCATTAGCCGCGCCGAGCCGGAGCCGGGCTGAGCCGGAACAGCGGGGTCACCGCTGCACGGCGGCCGGAGCGGCAGGAGGGCGATACTCGCTCCCCCCACCCCCAGTGTCCGCCCCGGGGACCCATCGGCCGCATTCAGCCGAGGAGGGCGACGGAGGCGACGTCGCTGCCCACCCCCGGGGGCGGTAGCCTGACAGCTTTGTGCCGCTGGGAGCGGGAGACCGTTTCGCATCGCCGCTTTGTTCGGCGGCGGTGGCGTTGCCCGGGGGGACGCGGTCCGGTCAGCCCGCCCCGGCCGGGCCCCGGCTGGCAGCCAGCGCCCTCACCCTTAGCACTGCCCCTCGGCTCCGAGCCTCCTCCGACACCCGTGGGCGGCCTCTCTCCCCATCTCCTCTAGGACGATCTAAAAGTCGTTCGAAGCAAGCTGCTTTTAGAGCAGATACAACAATAAAGTATATTGAAATAAGTCTGCGGTTGGTGAGTTTCCAGCGATACTTAATGGCACTCGCGGTAAACAGTCCCTCTCTGTGCTAGCGGGGAAAATCATCCAGACACAAGCACATTCCACCCTCTTTAGGGCTCCCTGGCTGTTATTATAGTTATTGCATTACTCTGGTGTAAGCCTTTTGTAACTAAGCTTCTATAAAGCCCCGCTTACAAGCACCCTGATTAGAATTTTCCTTGCCAGTAACCAAAGGCCACCCGCTTTCCAGTGCTATACAGAGGGAGCCGTCAGCAGCCACCCCTCTGAATGTACGCTTTGTTCCTGGCAACAAGGAAACGAGTGGGCTTCTATTGGGGAGAATGCAACCCTTCTTTTAAATATCACACAGCGAGAGCTGATGGGGCACCGGGCTCCGGAGGGGCCGCGATGGAGGGAGAGAGACGCGGCGGGGTCACGGGAGCGCAGAGTGGCCGAGCCCTAACGCTACCCACGGAGCGGCTGCCACTCAGCCGCTGGCCGGAGGATCATCTGGCTGATCCCGGCTCAGGGGCGGGCGGGGACGGAGCCGGGGCCTGGATGGAGGAGAAAAGGAGGACGCCGGATAATGGTTTCCCAGCGGCAAACACCGCTCCGGCACCCTGCCTTCCAGCTCCCCGGGGCGGGCAGCGGTTCGCAGGCCCGGTTGGGGGGACGCAGCCGCGAGGGATGGACGCGATCCTCCGGGGGGCCCACCTGGCCCACTAGCATCCCCTTTCCCCCCATCCCGCCGCCCCTCCGGGGACGCTCGGTGCCCTGGGAAAGCAAACGCTGGGCGGGTTAGGACATCGCCGTTTCTGCATACACGCCTTGGCTGCCGGGCACCCCCGTCGCCAGGGGCGAGGAATCCCCCGGCGGAGGGTAGGAGCCCGGCTCCCCGGGGCGCTCCCCCCGGGCAGCTGCAGCCCGGTCCGCCACGCCGGTAGCGAGCAGGCGGCGAGCGGGCAGGCGGGCGGCCGGCCTCCCCCGGCGGGCTCTGCACCCAGCCCGGCTATCGTGAGCACCCGAGAGTCCGTCTCGCCGGGTGTAAGTCATTGCTGTGAGATGTCCAATGTGTATGTTCGTGACATTACTAAGGAGGTGAGAGCTTGGCGCTCAGAGGGCCGAAATGCTGGGCTTTCGCTTTCATTCAGGATGTGTGTAACACAGAGTCTTTTCTCAGCTTGCCTGAATTTTAGCTTCCTCTGACCCCCCCCCCCCCCTCTCTTTTTTTTATTGCTCGGAAAGCAGCAACGAGAGACCGAGAGGAAACACGCTGCTGCTGTGCAAAATGTGGACCATGTGTGGGAACTATTTACTCAGAGTGCAACTGCAGGCACTAGGCGAGGGGCTGGCAGAGCCGGGGGGTGGTGGAGAAAGAAGCTACGTCTCTCTCTCGCTTTTTTCCCCGCTTCGTCTTCCCTAAAGCCAAACCACGTCGCTGTGTGTGCAACGGTGCATTTTACTGACTTCTCACTGGGTGCGTGTTGTTTTTCCCCTTTTTTTTTTTTTTTTTCCCAGTCGAGGCTTTCGCGATCTGCTTTTGTGCTCACCCATCTCAAACCTCTGCGGGCAAGAGTTAAATCTTCGGAGCCCTGCAAAGAAGCAGCTGAGTTTCAACAGTAAAAAAAAGGAAAAAGGAAAAGAAAAAATGGGGGGAGGAGGGCGGAGAAGAAAGGAGTGGGAGCGTGAAAGAGCGGGCAGAGAGTGCTGCACGGTCCCCTGATCGTCCTTTTGGCTGCTGTAGAATAATAAAAATAATTAATAACAATAATAATCCTCAGCCTTTCTTTTCTATTTGCCTGTATCAGGAAATGCCTCTGGCCTTGAAGCTCCCTATTACTTCTCTTCCTTTCCGCCCCCCGTCCTTTCCCTGGGAAGTGAGAAGAAAAAGGTCTGCAGCTGACAAATATTATCCATCCTTTTCATCGATCGGAGCATATACAGATGTGATAGCTTGATGTACACTGCAAACCGGCTGATCCATCGCTTTCTCCTTCTCTCGCTGGCTCTGGTTCGGCCCCCTCCTCCTCCTCCCCCTTTGTTCTGCCCCCCCGCCTTTCCCTCTCTTTAAATAGATTTCAAGGCGCTGCCTGTTGGAGAGCAGCTCTCCAGAGAGAGCGAGCTATTGCTTCCCAGCCGATAGCCTCCCCCCTTCTCCAGTTTCCAAACAGAAAACAATTCCCGGCCCGAGGAACCTGTGTTGGGGCTGCAGGAAGGAGTTAAACCGGCAGCGAAGAGCGAGATAAGGAGGCAGCTCCCTGCACCATCTCTTTCGAGCCTTGTGTTTAAAAAAAAAAAAAAGAAAAAGAAAATAAAAATAATTTAAAAATGTCCCCGTCGTGCACAATCAAGTAGGGAAGGGGCAGTTTACCTCGGGCCATCGCCCGATCTGGCTCCTGGCCCCGGTGGGAGCTGGCCCAAGCTCCGGGCTAGCCGGCGCGGCGCGGCTTGATTCGGAGCGGGCGGCCGGGAGGCCGCTGGCGGCGCGGAGCGAAAGGGTTAAACCTCCCCTCCACCGCCCTCCTCTCTCGCCGGAGAATAAGCGCTCGCACGAAGCGTTTCTGGGGAAGCAGGCAGCGAGCAGGCCTTTCGCGGTGGATCCATAGCTACCTCGCTGTCTGTCACTGAAATGGTGACCCTCCCCTGGTGCCCCGTGCGACCACTACGGACTGCTAACAGGCCCTTGCAATCAGTTTTTCGAAAGGTTAGCCAAGGTCCCCGGCTCTTGCAGATGGGAGGCATTACGAAACCGCCTTTGTATCTGCATGCACTTACATAAAAAAACAGGCGAGGAGGAGGCGAGGGAGAGAGATCAGCCTTCCCCAGGAGGGGAGCGAGCCGGGCTGGGGGCTCTCCTTAGGAGGGCGTGGGGACCCCCATGGGCATCTCCCTCCGCAGAGGCACCACGCTGCCTGGCAAGCAACTCGCCCGCGGAAGAGCTGGGGTAGCCCTCGCCGCCAGCCCCCCCAGCCCTGCCCGTTGCCCGCCCGGTGCTGGAGAAAGCCAGCCGGCGGCGGGGCTGCCGAGGCGAAAATGGAATGGGAGGAGGGAAAAGTGCTACCCGGAGAGCTGTTGTGACAGATGCTAAGCTTTGCCCTACGCGTGCTAGTGAGAGAAGGAGTTAAAAGCAAGCTGCTTTTTCGATCGAGCTGCTTCCCCGAGCGTCGGAAGGAGCGGCTTGCTAGAAAGCCGTCCATCAGCAACCAGTCCAACCTGCCCGTGATAATATGCGATCAACACCAAATCACCCCCGCTAGGCACGATCCATCATCGCTACGATGCAATGGGCCCTTGTATGGATGTGTCTACACGGGGGGCGGGCGGGGAGAGAAGGGGAGGGAGCGGAAAAGAGAGAGGGAGAGCGTGTGTGGATGTGTGTGTGGATGTGTGTGGGGGGGCATTATGCACCGGAATGGGAACTGCCACCTCCCCCGGCTCTCGGAGTTGCCCAAGCTAGCGGAGCCGAAAGTTGCTGGGCCGGGGTTGAGCGAGAAGCCTGGCACACGGCCCCACCGCCTCCGACTGACATCAGCTGCCCCTCCCCCCCCCCCCCCCTCCTCCTGGGCAAGCTTGACTGCCGTAAAATTAATAATTAATAGGGTGAAATTGATTAAAGGGCTGAGCGCGCGGTGGGGGCGCTCGGAGAGCCCTTCCCCTTCCCGGCCGCTCCGCATCCGTCTCCCCGCCGGCAGCGGCCCGGGAGCGGGGACTAGCCGCCACCGCCTCCGAGCCGGAGGAGCTCCGGGGCAGCCCAGCCCGAGTAGGAAGGAAAAGGGCGGCGGGGCCTGGGGAGAGGGAAGAAGGCGGCGGCTGCAGCAGCAAACCCCGCTGGGTAGCTGACTGGAACTGAGATCGGCCGCTTTAGCAGCAGCGGCGGCAGCAGGCGGGGGCTGGCCCCAGGGCTGGCTCGCCTCGGCGCAGCTGGGTGTGTGTGTCTGCGTATGTGTGTGTACAAAGCCGGGTCCCGGGAGCTGCCCAAGGGCGGTGCTCGGTACCGCAAGGCCAGCCTCTCCCTCCCCCCACTTTTCCCCTACCGCGATTAGTCTCTGCCACGGAGGGAATGGGGAACCGCTGGGGACGCGGCCGGGCCAGCGCACGCCTCAGCCTCCAGCCCCGCGGAGGTGGGAAAGGGTTAAATGTCGGAGGGGGGGGGGGGGGGGGGGGAAGAGGACGGGGGATGGGGAGCGTGGGGAGGGGAAGCGCTGAGCGCAGGGAAACCACAGCGCACCTGGGCTCGGCTCGGGAGCCGGAACGAGCCGCCGCCTCCTCCTCCCTCTTTCCCTCCCGCCCTCCCTCCCTTCCTCCAGCTCCGTGCCTGCTGGGCCCGTATCGCGGCTCTATCTCTGCAGCAGCTGGAGCTCAGCTCCTCTGTTCCTATCAGCTGCTCCCTCTAACCCCAGTGACCCAGATAAGCGCAGCGGCCTCCACCCCCGCCCGCCAGCGCGCCGGGGGCCCGGCCGGGCTTCCCACCAGCCCTCCCTGCCCGCCGCGCCGCCTCCCGCTGCCTCCCGGCGGGGCTGCAGGACCGCCCCCGGCCCGCCGCCTGCAGCCCCAGCGGGCTCCTCCCGGCCCCACGGCCCCGACCTCCGGCGCGGGCAGCAAACCTGGCCCCGCGCCCGCCCCCTCGCTGGGCTTTCCCTCCCCGGCTGGGGCAGTGCTGCCCCCCCGGTGCCCCTCTCGGACGGCTTGGGGTCATTGTTCGCCTGCGCTGCGCCAGCCCGCCGCCAAAATAATAATTAAAAGCAAAACAAACACCCGATCCGGTCTTTCCTGGACACGCGGGTCGGAGCCACCGCAGCCCGAGTGGTGTTATTCCCGGGCTGGAAATAGCCCTGGCTCCGCCCTGGACACTCGCCTGTCAGAGGCCTCTTCTCTCCCCTCCCTGGAGGCCCGGCCCTGCCCTGCTTTATTTACTTTTGAAGTGCCTGGATTGATGGAGAGCTGCGGACGGCACTTTCTTCCCCTGGCTCCCTCCTGCACCAGGGCTCCGCCAGAGCCTCTTACCGCACCCGGCGCTCCGCGCCAGCTCCGCATGACCCAAGATAACCCGGCCCCGGGGAGGCCGGGGCGAGCGGGGGAGGGCGGTTAACCAAGCCAAATAGATCGATCCGCATCCAGCCGTGGCCGCGGGAGCCTGGGGGGAGGGGGAGAGGTGGGCGACGACACACACGCCCCTTGCAGCGGCTCCCAGGCGGTCAGGGGTGCTGGGAGGGGAAGGGAGCCGCGATCTCCGCCGCCCCTGAGCGGGCCACCCCCCCGTTCGCCCTCCGAGGAGAGAGGGCGGACGGGAGATCGCGGCCAGGCCCTTAACGACACAAGGGATAAACACCAAAGTTATCACCAGCCGTGACCAAAATAAATGCCTGTGATAAAAAAGCACTGACAGGATGATCCATTACGCGGGTGTCACTGCCTACAACGAGGTTCAATCAGATACGCCGGTTGCCGTGGACAACGGGGGAAGCGGCGGTACCGGGCTGACGACTTTTCTGGAGAGGCGGGTGGTGGTTGCCATCAGGGAGGTGACACGGCGCGATCTGCACGAGGGTGGCCCGGCGTCGCGGGAAAGGACAAGACCGCGGCGGTCCCCCGCCCGCTTCTCTCGCGACCGCCCCTCGCCCCGCGGCCCCTCTGACCAGCTGCCCGCCCAGGAGGCGGACCCGAATTACTGGCACATCTTTGGGGGGAGCGTCCTCCCCATAGGCGGCCCCGGGGACATACGCTGTGCCCCCGGGAGCGCAGCCTCCCGTCTGGGATGCCGTCGGGAGGACGGTTCGTGCCCACACCGTCCCCTCGCCATCCTTAGTGCGGGGGGCCAGGAGCACGGTTCGGCTCTCCGCCGTTCCCCGGGCGCGCCACGTCCCTCCGCAGCCCGGCGGTGGAAATCAATGAGTGTCTGTTCCGTGCAGCGCGACCGTCTTCTGAGCGATGCCCTGTTATTAACGGGGAAAGGGGAGGGGGAGAGAAAGGCTCTCTGTGGGCTCGGTGCTGCACGTCCTCGCCTCCGGCGGAGCCCCTGCAGGTGCCGGAGAGGGGGCAGCGGGGGCCGGGCTGGCTGGCAGCGCCGCCGGGGAGAGCCGTACCCCGGGGCGTCGGGCTAATCGCATGGCAGGTCGGCTCGGCGGGACGCCCGAGCCCCGGGCTGTGCGATTAATGAAGGTTCAGTGGCAGCGGGGACGGGCTACGGGCCGGTTCCCTTTGTGCCACATTCCTCCGGATCGGGCCGGGCCGAGACTCGCCCCTCCCCGGGGACCGGGTGGGGGCGGCGGGGACATGGTACCCGAGCCAGGCAGGGGAGCGGCCCCTCTCCGCCAGCTCCCTCGCCCCCGGCAGCAAGCAGCCTTTGGGAACGGGAGGTGAGGGGCGGCGAGGCACAAGGGAAAGTGCCCCCTCCGCCTGCCGGAGAAGTGATGCCGGGGCCGTCCCCGCCGGTGCCCCGGTGCGTGACACGTCAGCCCCATGCCTCTTTCGGTGTGAGAAACTTCCCGGCTGCTAGCGACGGGTGGCTGCACCGCCGCAAAGCATCCTCCGGTCCTGAGCCTTCCCCCCCTGAGCGTAAACACATCCCCCCTCCCGCTGCCGCCCCCTTCCCGTCACGATTTAATGCTTTTCATGTTCTTCGGCAACTGCGTTTCCGCAGAGAAACCCCGGCGCGCTCCCAGCTCGGCGGCTCAGCTGTATTGTGGCGAGCGCAGGCACAGCCGGAGTGAATCCATTACGCCTCGATCCTACAATACAGGTTTATGCGGATACCCTCTGATTTACATTTAAAACAGCGCACGGGCATTGTCTGCTAGCCTGAAAAGAAAACACAGCCCCGTAACTTCACATGACTTTCAAAGCAATACAATTAACTCTCGTAATTATCAGTACACGCCTTTTAGAAAAAGACACAGGTGCTCGCCTCGGTGCTGTTCCACCTGGTTAAGCAGCCTGGTCCTACCAGGGAATGCCCCCCACCGCACACACACCCCAAATCTGGGACTCGCTCCGCCGTTCCTACATTTCGAAATCTCCCTTCATCCACCCTTTCCCCCGCCCGCCGCCCGGGCTGACGGACAGCTTGCTCAGCGCGGCGAGGCTTTGTCACACCGCCACACACACCACCGAGTCGTTGGCTGGTGCCGGCGGCGGGCGGCGTGTTTGCTTACCCGGCTCCCACAAAGCACTCCCCTCCTGCCGGACCGCAGGCCACTCAAGAACCGAAATTTAGGTTAATAGGATGGGCTTTGATCCGTGGTCCCCTTCGCCCTCCCCTCACCCCGAACGACATCGATCCGCTGCATTTACTCCCGCGCCGATCGGCCCCCGGCGCTCCAGCAGTCACGCTCTGCGCGACCGGGGAGAATAAAGTAAATGTCCCCGAAATACTCCGCCGGTGGCGTCCCCGGCCCTGCCACCCCCGGCGCCGGAGGTGCGCACCAGTGGCCTGTCCCCGGCGGCCAAATGTGCCGTGTCATGATGGCTCCCACGGCCTGCGGGAAGCACCGGGGGCGGCGGGGACGCGGGCAGCGAGAGGGCGAGGGGGGCTGCCGGCCCCGCAGGAACCGCTGCCCCCTCCCCCCTTCTCCCCTCTTTTGCACACACACACGCACGCACGCACAAAATAAATAAATAACGAGGCGGCTGGAGCCATCTGGGGTTGGATGGCTTCTCATCTCATTACAGAGCATTAGGAGAAACAGGCAAATATACAGCTATTAAAATTAATCGCCTCGCGCTGTCAGCTGAACATAATGGAAATTATTTATAGGCTGCCTACGATGCCTTTCTCGTCACGGAGGCTTGGTGCGGAGAGGCGCACTCGCGGCTCCCAGCACGGAGAGGCGTGCGGGGCCACGCGGGGGGCCCTGGGCTCGGTACGGCCCTGGCCAGCAAAGTTTGGGAGCTCGGGGTGGTGAGGGAGGGGAGGGGGGGAGGAAGGAAAAGCAAGCGGCCGAGGCGCCGCGTTTAGCGAGTGAGGGTGGCTGCTTTTCAGGTATCTGGAGGGGAAGCGGCGGAGGCACAAATAGGGCAAACCACGACGCTGGGGGCCTCCCCAGGCTTTTCGGGCAGAACGTCCCAGGGGCTGTGCGAGGCAGGGTGAGGGGGAGCGGGCGGGCTCCTCTAGAAAGAAACCCCCTCGGAAAACAGCGCTGAGGTCTTATTAAGCACCATGCGATGCGGCTAGGGCACGCCGCGGGAGGTGGGAGATGCGCTTCCCTAGTG
This sequence comes from Caprimulgus europaeus, assembly GCA_907165065.1. Next base: position 35,510,531 of record OU015523.1, on the reverse strand, counting down.
ATCTGCCTGCAGATCTCCGCTGCCAGACGAAATGTTCATTGTCAGCCCTCCCGCTTTTGCCTTGGGAGCGGGCTTTCGGAGCTATTGGCTTCTGCTGCGAGGGAGACGGGGGTCTCTTCCGCTTGGAGGAAAAAAAACCAACAAACTAAACCGAGTCGGCTACTCCAGGCAGAGCTGGCCTGCTTTTCCGACCGAGAAAGCGCGTTTGGGAAGCAGGGAAACGCTGCCCGTGCATTCACCCGCTTCCTCTGGGGCTGTTTTGGCCAAGAGAACCACTCCCGGCTCGGACGGGGAGAGTCGCCTTCCCCCCGCAGCTGTGGGGCTCCACCCGGTGCTCTGCTGGCGTGAGGACGGAAAGCCTTCTTCCGCAGGGGCCGGAGGAGGCAAAGTACGGCTGACAAAGCCAGCGGGAGCCGCCGGAGCAGCCCGGGTGGCACCGGCTGGGATGGGGAAAGGTGTGAGAAAGCCCGAACGAGAGGCTGGAAGCGCAGCTCCGCCAGGCTTGAGAGGTTAATAAATACACCCGTACCCTCTCCCCAGCCCGCCTGAGGCTAAGACTCGCAGCTCAGCGGGTAATTGACAGTCTCAATCCAAAATTGAAACATGTGTTAACAACAATGCCACACATCCTAGGAGCTACCCGGGAGATCGCCACCTCACGGTCCTTATATTATTTGAATCCACCGGAGGAAAGTGTCACGAGGTTTTCCGAGCACGTTTCACCCCTACCTGTAAATCAGCTCTTATCGCTGCTGGCTGCTCAGACAGAGCCACCCTCTGCTTTACAGCGCCGGAGGACGAAAGCCATTGCTCCCTCGCAACGCTGTTGCCGTGCCGCCTTCAGGCGAAGCCCGCCAGCACCCCCACCCGACCCGGCCGCCTCCCGAGGGACCCCCCCGCTCCTCGGGGGGAGCCTAGCGGCTAGGCAGGGCCGGCTCGCCCGGCTACGGGAGCGAGCAAGACCGGGCGGATCCGAGACCTGGACGCTGCCGGGGCTGTGGGCCTCCTCGCACGGCAGTAGTAGCGGAACCGCGGCTCCCGGGGAGTGCGGCCGCACCACGCCTCGGCCCGCACCCCGGATACCAGCCCCTAGGCAGCTCCCCTTCCTGCCAGGGCAAGCAAGGCCTGTGTCCGTATCCCGCCCCCGCCCGGCCAACCCCTCGGGCGAGGGTCACACACCGAGGGAACCGGAGCCCACGCTCTCTCATGGAGGAGCCCCTGTTTCTGGGATCCAGATGAACAGGAGCAGCCCCCCCACCGCGAGCCGAGCCGAGGGCCTTTCTCCCGGCAGTGCTCCAACAGCCGCAACGGGGTCACCTACTCCCTCCGGAACGGAGAAGCTGGGGATCCCGCACTCTCGAAACTCCTTTAACCGAAACTCCTTTAAGGGCCTATGCTATCCCCGGCAGGAGGGATTGGGCCAGGGCAGGGAACTTGTGCCTAAGTGGTTGGACGTGCAGAGGCAGGACAACACTGGCACAGTTCCCCGGGAAGGGCAGGTCTCCAGGGCCTCCCACCGCCAGCTCCATCCTTCCCCCCGCCCTTGCCACCGTCCCCGTCTCACACCGGCAGCCTGTGCGAGGAGCAGACCCCTCCGTCAGGGAGGCGGCGGCAGCTCCGTTGCCCCCGCAGCCCGACCCCTCTCAGGAGGGCTGGAGCCTGCGAGCCCTGCGCGGAGGTCACGACCAGCGGAGCAGGCAGATGGAAAATCCCAGTTCCCGCCGCACATAAACAAGGTGGGGACGAGCAGAGCGGGCCAGGGCGCTGCGCGGGAGGGGAAGGGCGTGGGGTCCCTCCTCCATGGCCCGCTGCCCGCCCAGCCACGGCTCTTGCCCCGGGAGCTCCCACCCCTGGCGGGCGCCGGCCGCGCTGCTTTGCGCAGAGGCGGATGGGCCCGGGGCTGCGTTCGGCCAAGGGACAGGGCCGGCGGTGGGAAGCGGCATCCGCGGGCGGCCCCGGAGCGGCAGCCACCCGGGCAGGGCGCCGGCACAGCAGCGGGGCAGGGTTTTTGCTCGGCGTCCTCGGTCCCTCGGGGCGCCCGCCCCCCGCGCCGCTCGGCAGCTCTCGCCCACACGTGCACTCGCACGCACGCTGAGTCACACGGGCACGGCGCCTCTTGCACAGTGTCACGCACACGCTCAGTGTGGCACACACGGCCTCTTCTCGCGTTCTCCGTGTCACACGCACATCAATTCCCACGCACACTCGCTGATTCTGTCGCACGGGCACTGCCTCCCCCCGGGAAGCACGCCAGCTCTCACACACTCGCCGGCAGACACGCCGAGGAACTCGCGCACAGCTACACACGTTCCTTCTCTCACAGCCGGGCTCTGCCACGCAGCCACACGCACTCACACTGTCCCGCACACGCCCGGGGTTTCCCACGCAGGCATACGCGCGCCGCCTCCCAGGCAGCACGCTCCCTGTCCCCCACGCGTATCGTCTCGCAGGCACTCGCCGCCGTAGACTTCCACACACGGAGCCGCACGCCGTCCCCGGCTGTTCCCCGGGCACGTCGCCACCCGCACACGCCCACCCACCCACAGGCACACACACGGAGGCACGCACACACAGCCTGCGCCGCTCACGCCGGGGGCGGCCTCAGCGCCGTGCCGGGGCGGCCGTCTGTGTGCGCTTGCGGGAAACCCGAGGACCTTCCCTGCGGCCCCTTTGGCAGCGCTCCGCCGCCACCGCCGAGCCAGCTGCGCGGCCCCGGTCCGGAACAGCTTGTGTTTGTTCCCACCAGACGGCCGGGGGGAGGAGGGGTCAACCGGACCTGCGCCGCGCAGCCCGGGGCAGGGGGCACCGCGGGGCGCGGAACCCGAGGGGCGCGGGGCAGCGGCGGGGGCTCCACCTGCCGCCGGGCGTCCCCGCCCCGGGATCACCCCCGACCCGCGCCTCCTTCGCTGCCACGCTTTATTCACCCCCCACGCCCCATCCCTCCATCCCGGGTTGATGCTGCGGCAGCGCCGGATCCGGCCCCAGGCGGAGGCAGCGCCGTGCGCTCGGCGGCTGCGATGTGCGTGTGCCAGAGCCAGCCGGGGAAAGGCCAACAGCGCCCGGGGCGCGGGCAGAGGTAGCGCCTGATCTCTTGGCAGATCTGAGAGAGATTTGGCCGCTACAGCCGGGAGGCCGTCCCGGATTATTCATCACGGGCGGACGAACACAATCCCTCACCCCCTCCACCAGCTCTGGATAGTTTGTCCCGGCAGTGCAAACAATATTCAACTTGTATTCTCTTCCGTGAAGGCACCGGGAAGCCGGCGGCTGCCAGGAACAGGCTCTCGCGCAGCGCACGGCAGCGGGATCCTGTTTCCCTCAGAGCCGGCGGAGAGCGGCCGCTCGGCGGGAAGCGGGCGCTTTCCGCCCGGCGCACGGCGGCGGCCCCCGGGCTCTGCCAGCCGTCCCTGGCGAGGCTTGGCCGCCTCCCGGGCTCCCGCCTCCCGCCCGCAAGGCGAGGGCCCCCGGCGTGCAGCCGCTGCTTTGCAAACCGCACGATCGCAGCTGAGGGAGGGCGGGCGGTGTTGGCAGCCGGCGCTGCTGCCTGTGCCAAGCCGCGGGCACAGCGGGGCTCGGCGGTCCCGGGCGCAGCGCTCCGCTCGCCAGCCAAAGCCGAACTAAACGCCAGCTCCGCAAACGCCCCCGGGGTTTGCCGGGCGCCGGTGTCCCCTTTTCCTCCCAACAGCCGCCGGGGAAAGGCGGGCCTCTCCAGCGGGAGCCAGCGGGGGGGCGGGAGGGGCGTCCCGGGGAAGCGAGCTGCCCCCAGGTCCCCCTGACGCCCCCTCTCCCGCGGGCCCGGCAGTCCGGGCGCGGAGGCGGGCGGCAGCCGGGCTTCCCCCGCCCCCTGTTGGAATCCGCCGCGCTTTGCGGAGCCGGGCGGCGGGGGGGCTCCCCTGCCCCCCCTTCCCAACCGGGCCGCCGCCTCCGGGCGCAGGAAACGGGAGCGGCGAGCAGCGAGGACGGCACAGCCCCGGCGCGTCCCGGGGACCCCGGGCGTCCTTCCCTTCCTCTCCCCCCCCCTTTCTATCCCTTCCTTTCACATTTCCTTTTCCCCTTCCCCAGCCGCCCACTTCGTGGGCCACCCCGAAAGCTCACTCAGCCGAGTGCATCTTGCTCTTAAATCAAGCCTGGATATTTAAAGCTTAACTCCCAATTTATTTTCGTCCTAGACCAAAGGCGCTCGCTACTTATTCGGGAAGCTATTTAAATACCTCTCCCGGCCTCCCCTCGAGGTTATGAGCGTTTGCTGATGGAGAATTTCACAAGGGTATTTGGTCCCGTCGCCCTGGCTCACCAGGACACGCCGCGGGAGCCCGGGAGCATTGCCGAGGGCGAGGGGAGGATGTGTTTTGGGGCGCTGAAGGAAAAAGACCTCTTTTCAGCCAGGGAATCGCGGTACTTCACACTCACTTCGTGGTTTATTACTGCAGGAGGAATCTGTTTATAGTCAAACCGTATTACATTGGGCCGTATCGATTTTCCAGCAGTACTCCCCACCGATTTAATTGTTTTTAGGAATGTCAATTGCAGCTCTCATGTTCCCTGAATTCATCAGTGTTCAAATTATAAACCTCATCATTGCTCTAAATCATACGGCAACCTGCTCGTTACTTGCTGTGTGTGTCGTGTCCCCCCCCTCTCCGAACCCCCCACACTAACCGCACTTTGCGTGGCTCAGGGTGTATTTAACTTCATGCCGAGCCCCAGCAGTGTGCTCCCACCTCTCCCCCGTTCATAGCCCCCACTCCATCTTTAAAGTTTTACTGTCTTAAAATGAATGCACTGAAAAAATACACCCCTAAATTAGTCACGGTTCCCGGTTTCGGGTTTACAGCTCAAAATCCCCATTGCAGCGCAGAGCAGACAAAAACAGAAAAAAACCCCAACCCAACCAACAACAAAAACCCCTCCTCACGCAGAGAAGTCATCGAGTCTTTAAAAAATAATTAGGAAGGAAAACAAGCTGAAACTGCGGACAATGCGCTGGAAACTCCACGCTGCTGCTGCTCGTGGCTGCGCTAATCCCTGGGAGCGAGAGCAAACCGCCGCTTTGCCCGCTGCCCTGCCCTCTGACTCCGCGCACGGCCGCCACGCCTGATGGCGCGCACACGCGTGGGCAGCCGCGGGGGATCCCGCCAGCCCCTGGCCAAGGTCAGGCTGCAAGCGGCTATGCGGTTGCCCAAGGGACACCAGAGGGTGTGTGGGGGACACGCGGTGTGAGTCTCCCTCGGCAGGGACGGGCTCCCGAGGGCCCGCGTGGGGACCGTCCCGGAAGGGTGCCCGCGGGAGGCGAGGGTCGCGGCCAGTCCCCGCGGGGGAGGACGACCGTCGCCGAGCGCCACTTAGCACAGTCATTTTGGCATCTTTTCCTCCTCCTGCTTCTGCTGTGGCTGCTCGGGAACCACTTTTCCTCTCCTCACAAAGTGCCCCACGGGCAAGCTCAGCCCACACGGTGGTTTCCCTGCGCGGCAGCCTTTACGCGGGCTCCTTCTCTAGTGCACTCGGCGGTTTCGTTCCCAGAAATATAGTGAAGCGCATTAATGGCGATGAGTTGAATTTGTGCTACAAAGTTCGTTGCGATCTCTTGGGGCGACTGCGGGTGTGTGCATGGGTGGGAATTTAGGTGGGAGATGCGTGGCTGTATTTTGAGGGATCGGGGCTTCGTGGACGACCTGCCAGACTATTAAGATCTGTGGGTAGGGCTGCCCGTTATCGCCCCTCCCCGCGAAGTTTCCACGCAGCAGGGGACACAGGCATCCTAAAATATCTCCCGCACGTAGTGTCGGGGGAAAGCTTCGCTACCGGCTCCGCACGGTTTCGCAGCCCTCCTGGCTGCGGGGGGGCTGCGAAGCCGTGCGGAGCCAGGAGCAATTTACGCGCCCGCGGAGTGCCAAGCGCGGAGAAGCGGGGTATCGGGATGCACAGGAGCATCCATCACCTTGCTCTGCCGTCTCCGGCGGGCAGCCCTCGGCTGCTGTTTGTTTTGTTATCAAATCAATTAAGCTGCCGCTCTCGTATAAAAAGGGGGCGGGAGGGGAAGGAGGAGGAGTGGGGGGGGGGTTGGAGTAAAAGTGTGGCCACTCCTTTGACATCGTCTCACCAAAGCAAAGAGCTCCTCCTGTTGGAAAAATGTTTTCTTGCCGGATGGGAAATTCCCCCCAGCACGCAAGCGATTACATTTTATTATTTTATTATGTGTTACGTGGCTTGATGTTATACTATTGTATTGTTTTATTTTACTTTATTTTATTTCACTTTATCTCTCAGTGGTTGCATCAGCAACGACGCCCGGCACTTGTTCAAATGCTCTTGTGTGTTCTACTTCTCTATTGCCATGACATCTGACCCCCAATCCATTTGGGAGGCCTGGTCAAACACTGACCCCAAAACAGTGGAGCCTTCCCTTGCCATGCACAGGGGCCCAGCCCTGGTAACACCAGTGGTACCCTGACAATACTTGGCATCTTGTAAGTAACATTTAGCAGATGCAGGATTTTTTGGCTTGATCCAAAGTCTCTTGCAATCTCCAGAAATCAGTGTCCTGGTCACTGGAAAGATTCACGTTAGCCCTCAGAGGCTATCAAGTCAGCTCTTACGCAGGGTAGTTTCTAACCTGTGCACTAAGTTCACATCTGCAACTACCATCATGTTTTTTTAAACTTACAGTTTCTGTTATATGAGCTAAGATGAACTGGGTAGCCAGTATAATCACAACTGGTATCTTTTAGGGAAACCTCGGCAGAAAAGCCAAGTATTTGATGAGCAAAGAAATTCTCTCAGAGTCTTGTGATTTGCTGTGAAGCGCTCCTCTGAACGTGGTGTCTGCCTGGAAGCCCTGCAAAGAGTGGGGCTGCCAGATTTCAAGCAGGGACTTTTACTTCTTCTGTTTAAATGAATCTCTCTCTTCTTACCTTTCTGTTGTTGCTGCCAACGATTTAAGACTGTACCCTACTAAATAGTGCTCCATCATATCATTTGATTCTTTTATAGTGCAAAGAGGATCATGATCTTGTCACAGAGTGCTGTGGGTGGAAGAGGATATATTTATCCATTTTCCTCTCTTCTAGCTGATACAGTCTCACCTGGGCGACCAAGCCCTGTAACTGGGCTGCTTTAATCCCAAGGTATGTTGCAAGATGGACCTAGGCTTCTTTTCCCACCCTTTCTCCAAGGTATAGGACTGCTTACTCCAACCCCACTTCTTTCACTCACTCGCTTCCTGGGAGCCACAGGCGCCAAATCTCTTGGGGATCCCTTCTGCTTTGGCATGCCGCTGGGAAAAGGTAGAGATGTAGGGGGGGTGCAGAGCTCCTGCAGGTCCCCACTACTCAGACAGGAAAGGTATCCTGCAGCTCTGAGGAAGAGTGGGACTGCGGAGGGTGGAGTTCAGGTAAGATGGAGGGGGAGGTGGAGGAGCAGCAAGGCTGGTCACTGCAGAGCAAGGTTAGGTGACAAGGCAGCTCCCCTCACAGTGGGCGTAAGGAGGGTATCGCTTATGCCTGTATTGCACCAGCTGGCACCTACTCATCAGGGGTCATGTGTGTTTTGAACTGTGATACCACTGGGATAGAAATGCTCATTACAGATACTGACATCAGGAGAAAAATGGTGCCCTTGCTCCCTCCCTGTGTTGTAAGTACTCTGAAGACAGAGTCCCACTGAACTGGATAGGTATCTTATGGGAGACACTATTTAGAAATAGCTTTAGGAAAATTTCATTTTGGGGACACTGAGATACACCCTGTCCACAATAGCAGGTGCACTTATAATCAGCAGCTTAAAAAAAAAATAAAAATCCTAGCTTAATTTTGTTTGGCAAAAAATGGATAAAAATGCTAAGATGTGCAGGCAAGGTGCAGTAGTGTTGGAGGATGGTGAAAACTGTGAGCAAAGGGTGCACTTTAGGATATTTTCTACTGCTTCTGCGCAATGAGTTTGCTCATTTCAGAATAATTTATTTTGCTACCTTTGCTAAGTACAGTTGATTTCTGTTGTTTAAACAATAATTGCACAATCTCGGGCCTTCTGCTCCTCCTGCCCAATCCTGCAGCAGCCTGGAGCTTCATGAGGTGCTGTGGCCATGTCAACGCACAGTGTAATGGCAAAAAAAGCACTCTTATGTGTTCACACCAACATGGGGAGAGAAGTGGGAGGGGGAAAAACTTTGTGAAGCCAGTAGCTGTGCCCTTAAGGTGTCAACAAAATAACAATTTGGAAAGAATGACAATAAAACATTATTTTGTAATTCCTTACTGCTACTCTTGTTTTCTCTCAGATTTTTCTGAAAAGAAAAAACGAAGTCTCACCTCTGCCAGGCACTACCAGAGCCGTATATAATAATGGCATTGCCAGTGTAGTCCCCAGCCAGCTCTCGCAATCTGCGAGTGTGATTTCACCTTCTCCACATTACGTCAGCCACATCCACCACCCACAACCCACACACCTCCTCCCTCCGTCCCCACAGAAGCTGTGTAACCATAAGCTCAAACCGTGTGCTGTGGTTTGTGAGAGGAGCAATTGTGGGGATCAGCGGTGTCCTGTGAAGCAGCTGGGGTTCAGGGTGTATGATTTTAGCTGCTGGCGGAAGGGTGCTATGTCAGAGGATGGTGGATGATACAAATCATGCCTTTGCTTGTAAGCTGGAATCGATTGTAGGAGTGTTCATGGTTTTGAGAAGTTCTCACCTGTTCCCTGTGCTGGTGTGTGAGTTAGGTGTGCACCGAGGAAGTACGGTGCCGCGTTTTGTTTTCTCGGCAGGAGAGGTTTGCATGCAGGGTTTGGGTTAAAGGTTTCAAGTGGGGAGGGAGGGAGGAAGCCTGTGGGTTCTAGAAGCAGGTGGGGTGACGTGCTGAAGGTGAAACTGTGGTTAAGAGCTTCAAAACCCGAGGGAAGGCTTGGCAAGGGACTTCATGGCTTTCTAATGGTTTTTGTTAGTGGGATGTGCCATGAGCAACTTTAACGGATTTTTAACAGTATTTTTGCTTTGGTGGGTTTTCTGTGCAAACACTGGCAGATGGCATGGGTAACTCATGTATTTTCACCTCTGTTCCTGCTGTAGCGTCTTGCAAAGCTCCAAATCTTCACATATCACCTTGCTTTCTGTATGACCTCTTTACTTGACTCCCCTTCTCTGTCTCCTTTTCCAGACCATATCCTGGATTAATTCTATATTCTATTGTTCCTAGAGCCCAGACTAACCCTTTTCTTCTTTTTGCTGACTCTTTGGTTAGCTCTTTCACACAGAATCACTGGAGATAGCCGTAAGAGTTTATATACATGGGCACTCAGAATAAAATAAAGGTGACAAGGGAGCAGGGAAGGAGAAAGAGGGTATTTATGGGATAGTAAGGAGAGGAAGCATGAGGAGGGGTGGTAAAGGTATTGAAATGTAGGTGAGGGCTTGTATATAATGTGCTCTGAGGATTTGCAAGCTCTGAGGGGGAGGGAGATGTGAGAAAACTGGCTCTGTAGCTAATCTGGACCTGATCAGGGAGAAACAGAGGAACCACACACTGACAAAGCCTGGGCAGCCCCTCTCCCCTGAGTGTCTCTGATTTCAGCTCTCCCTTCCTTTCACGCTGGCCCACACAACCTCACTGCTGCTGCTGTGCTGCATCCCCTCTGCACCTGCCAGCCGAGCCGACCGTGGTGCAGCTAATCAGTGTGCTGGAGGGAGAGACTGAGGGAGCAGAAACAGGGTTGGGTTCTGGGGGTGTGAAAGCCCAGGAGCCTGTGCCCCCATGGGGCAGCTCTCAGAGGGAACCCCTCATTCTTGCCTCAGCTTTGTGGTGCAGTCCGGGCTGGTGCACATTGGCACAGAGATGCAGCTCCCTTGGTGCGAGCTGAGCGCAGAAGAGTGGGAGGTGTCAAGGGTGAGACATCCACAAGGAGAGCTGCTCAAGAGCTGCTGATCTGGTGTGGTACCTCAGGGCCTGGGGCCAGGCTTAGTCCTTTCCTCCTCTACTGCAGAGACACGCTGGAGCACTTGGGGCTTAGCAAGGCTTAACCACTTACACACATCCAGTGCTCAGCCACTTGCTCGTCACATTGTATGCGCACGCACACACACATGTCCCGTTCATCTTGCTCCCCTGTTACCTTGAAAATCTGCCTCCATAATTTCTGTTTCTGGATGAGCAAGGAAAAGGTGGAAGGCTTTTAAACCCACATTGCTGGCAAACCCAATCAGTTCTGTTGGCTAACAGCGTAACTTGGATCTGCCACCTGGAGCAGGAGGAATGGTATGCAGTGCCTGAAATTTCCAAGGGACAAAGCAACAGAAACCTTGAGGTGCCATCAGATCTGTAAAATTTGGTATTTACAATTATTTAGAAATAAATGAGAAAGAAAATGAGCATCAATTGGAAATGAGTAGATGTGCCAGGAAACAATGTGTTAACCCCTGGCTGCCTTATGCAAAAGCTAGTCTCTAAAATCTGGAGATTAAATTAAATCAGGAAAGTTTGATACAGAGAGATTTGATTCCTGTTTTGGCTGCAAATTCCAAAGCAGCTTTAACTGTGGCCTCTATACTGACATCCCTCCTTTTTATTTGGTTGAGCACAGTTTATTTTAGCTAGTATGCACATCAGCTTCTCCTAATATGAATCCCTGCCTTAAGGAATCACTGACATCCCTTCAAAATGCGACAGAAAGTGTTTGGTCACTGCTTGAGAGCAGAGAACGTGCTTCGAAGGGAGAATATGACTGAAAATGGGGTATGGAAAAGGAAGAATTTAATATTTAAACCAGGCTCTGAATTCCCCCGATTACAGAGGCACTGGGAGCGAGATTCAGCCCTTGCTTTGCCCTGTCATGTGCACCTCTGCAGTTACTGTGTCTTTTTCATGGTGCAAGCCAGGAGAGGAACTGATGCAAGCTTGCGAGCAACAGGCTATATGCTGTCAGCATCACAGGGTGACCGGTTTGTTTATACAGCTCCTAACGAAGATGATGGTTTAGCCACTCTTTTTGCACCGTACTTACACTAAAATGCTTCTGACATCACCTTAAAGGAAGAAACTGTATATTTGCCTCCATCTCCATTGTTTTGAACCACGTGGCCAGCTCCAGAGAAAACACAGGTGTAAGCTGAATTACATTAACGTAAACATTTATGACAAATCATTGGGGTAACCTTTTTGCCTCTCTTTTGACAGTTTAATGTTGCTACAGACCTTAGCCTGTATGGGACAGGTAAGAAAGCTTGCAGGGCTTAGTTAAGGATCGTTTTAAATGGCAGATTAAAAAAAAAAAAAAAAGAAAAAGTGAAATTTCACCAGGTTGTGGAAGACTGGGCTCTCCCTTGTCAGCAGTTCTTACTGAGGACAAACTTTAATGGTATTCATGTCTAAAAATACTTTAAAACCTGCTTCTTAGTGAAGAATATAGACTCCAGGCGCCTGACCACAACAGTAAATTGCTGCCAGTGACATAGCCTATGCATATTTAAGGGACCCAGCTTTGCCCTCTCCTTGACAGGATAGTGGGTTGCCTTGGGGTTCATCTGCTCATATCACTGTCATCTGTCATGACATATTCATATGGGACCCAGCTGCTGAAGCTTACACTAAGAAAGAAAAAAACATAAAAATAATTGGTTGATGTTTATGTGGTTCCTTAGGCTGCACCTTCACAGACCTTTTCAGGGCTCACTATTTGAAGAATCATTAACCTTACATATATATGCTCTCCTGTATCTTAAGTAATATGTCCTTCTACTGTTAACCTTTAAATAATGCAAGTGTGGAAAAAGCCTTGTCTCTACTAAGCACCTTCCAGTAAAATTTGGCTACAGTTTGATATCAATACTAAAAGCATCATAACATTTTAGTAAACTTGTTTCTGAGGTGAGATTGATTCTCTTAGATTTGCTGGGAGATTAGACATCTTTTCAGCTCGAGAGTTTTAGAAATGCTCGTTGCTGGAGCCAGCAGTCTGAAGATGATGAAGGCTTTTATGCTGGGGCCGAGCTTGTTCTGGGCCTGCCACAAACCAGCCAAGGCAAAAGAAAGTAAAATTGTGTCCCACCACAGACATCTGCCTCAGACTCAGTCCCTGCAACAGGAGCATCTGGGCTCTCCTAGCAATACTGCCGTTGTCATGGTGGGCCCTGCCTTCTCCAGTGCTGGGGCTGGAGATGATACCCTGGTCTTGCCGTAGCTCCCCATGAAGCAGCAGTCTCAGGGCTCAGACCACAGCAAGGAGCAATGAAGATGTTGGTACTACACCACGTATAGGAGTCATCCTGGAGAAGAGAGGGGAGCACAGACTGGGTAAAACATATGTCAGCGGCCCCTTCCCTCTGAAGTGGTCTCCCAGAAGGATTTGGGCCTAACGATGCCAGATCGTTGTGGTAACGGCAATAACAAAGCAATGATCATTGATCTGAGTATCTCCAATGCAGCAGTGGGTCTTATATACTATCATTAACCTGTCTGATAGAGTTGTAAGGAAAATGAAGTGTGTACCCATTGTCTTTCATTTATGAGATTGATTAAACTGAAATGGGTAGCTGTGGAAATAGGTAGAAGAGGATGCCTGTGTGCATGGTAGGTAAGAGACACCACATGGACAGCTTCAGGAAAGTTAGCAAGTAAGCAGTAAGCATAGCAACACTTGTATCAGGACTGAGAAAATGCTCAGAGAAAGTGCTCTGGGGTTAAAGTGCTTCCAGAAAAAAAGTTTAAGCTGTAGGCAAAGAAATTGCCTCTTCTTGCTTGATTCCTCCTTCATTCTAGTAATCAAGTGTTTGCAAATGAACACGGCTGCACCAAAGCAGTAGATCACTGTTTCCAATTTCTAATAGAAATGAATGTTACATTTTAGCCATGCTGCCCATCAAAAAGGGCAACTATGCATTGAAAAAGATGCAAAAATATAAACATAATTTCAAGGAATGAAAACTATTCATGTTCCTTTTTGATAACTCCCAAGTTGTGTTTTCTATAATACTTCACTCCTGGTTCTGTAAGGAAAGAGCAGAAGAAAAATCTTACAGGTTACCAATATAACAAAATTTGTGTTCTTTGAGGGTCAGGCTTGCAAATGCTGAGTCCCCATCTATTCTAGAGAAGTGGCCTCAGAGTCCTGCTGCCGCCGGGTCCCTCTGAGCCGGCATGAGCTCCCGTGCGTGCAGGGCTCTGGCTGCTGCGGGCTCTGCTCAGCGCTGCCTTGGCTCCCTTTGCTCCCTGGGGATTCAGCACCGTCAGCAGGGTTGGCAGAGCCTCAGCTCGGGTTATGTGCTTAGGCTATGTGCTCTGTGCATAGCAATATGCTATATGTGTATGGTATTTGCTTCGGTGCTATGTCACCAGTATTGGGAAAGGTTTAAGGAAGGGGAGGGAAAAAGCATGGCCCCTTAACACAGAGACTGGCACAGCAAAGGCTCTGTAAAGGAAAGCCCTGTATCCCTGAAACACAATTTCCGATCTATTGTTAGAGACTGAACAGGCAGTAATTATGATTGGAGACCAATTGCACTGTCTTGCCAGGGAAGAGAATTCTCACCACAGATACACGGCTGGCTCTATTTTTGTTCTGTCATTTCTTTTTTCAGCATGCTGAAAAACTCAGAGAAGAACAAGTGACAAACAGAATTCAGAGGTGTCCAAGCAGAGTTACTTTTGAGCAAAACATAATCCATCAGGATACCGTTTACAGTGTCTATTTTAGTAAAAGTCCCCAAACTACAGTTCTTTGGAATGAAAATAAATATTGACATAATGCATAATATAGGCAGCTGTTTTCTGGATTGTACTGTGCTATCATCTATCACCGTAAGTAGTTTTTAATGTAAAAATGAAATATACATTCTGTTGTGGCTACTTATGTATTCTACCAGGTTGTTTGTTTTCAACCATATCTTGTTAGGTGGGGAACATGAATTGACTGTCAAAGGGTGATGTCATATATATGTCTTTTACTACTGCCAGCCTGAACAACTTCTTGCGTGAAATTGCATTAGATCAGACCGTATTGTGCTTGGTGCATGTCATAAGCACGTACAAAATGAAGGCACGCCATGGCATGGGGACTTGCTGAAGTGTGGTGTCAGAGCCCATGGGGGTAACAACAGCCATTTGGGACTCCTGACCCATTCGTTGCTGCTGCACCTTGACCAGGCAGCTCTAGCCCAGCGCCTGCCTGCTGCCACATGAGTTCAAGTGACATCCTCAAGTTTCGTTGCGATCGTTACCCCAGCTCATGCAGTAGTAGGCTCTAATTACCCCAAGCTCTTCAGACTTGCCTTGGTGTACCTAGATGTGCTCTCCTTGAAACAAAATGCAGAACAGAGTCACCCTAAACATAACCAAAAGTTATTTTTGGCCCAAGTGAAAATATACAAAAAAGTATACAAAAAAGAAGCATCACAATGCAGAAAAGCTCAGGAAAAGTGATGAACTAGGAATACACTTGTTAGGTGAGCTGAAACTTGTATTTGTGTCACTTGAAGCTATCACTTATTTTAAAATATGATAACCCATGGTGCCAGCCCAGAAACAGTGCACATCATAGTTTGTGTGCTCCACAAGTATGTTCTTTATATCCTGGCTGCTACCCGTAGCTTCCTATGGTAGAGCAGAGAAGACAAAAGATCTGTTCAGAGGGAGCCCTGGTTTCCTCCAGCATCAGCATCTGGAGGGTGCAGGGAGAACAAGCCACACCTTGACCAGCATTGAGAGAGATGGGGAGTAGCCTCAGAGAGCTGCACAAACAGCAGGACGCCTACACAGAACTTTCCAAAACCGGAGGTGAGAGACACTGGCGGCAGGTTTGGTTAGCTGGGGGTACCCAGGAACTGATAAGCATCTTGAGGGGTCATCTGTGCCACCTTAAACATTTGTGAAACAAGCTTTCTTCAGTGTTTAGGACAATAACTGCAAGGGCACCTTCACAACCCCCTCAGGATTGCTTTGCTTCTCTGGATTAGAAAAATAACATCACCCTTATCTCACTGGATTTTTTTTTTTAAGGGAAATGGAACATGTTTTTTCCTTTCCTGACTGGTACAGAAAGACTATTTTCTCTTCTAATCACCATTTGACAAAAAAACGGAAGAGCAAACGACCTGTGTTTTTCCACTGTGATGTTCTTTGCTTCCTTTTATATCTTTCTCTCAGAAAAGCGCACATATCCCCTGCCCCCTATTTCCCAAGGTTTTCCTGGTGATCGTGTGTTATTGAGGGATTAATACAGGGAAAATCTGAAAGCAGCAAGAGAAGCCTACAGGCTCTGTCGGGTATGAGGGATGGGCTGTCCTCCCTCACACCTCTTTGTTGCAAATCCCATTTGGTGGTGTGCTAGTGAAAAGAAAACCTGCCCTTTGCAAGTGTTTGGATCAGTCAGGGGAGAAAAGATCTGTGTCAGGGTTGGTTTTAGCAATAGAAGGGACTGACTTTGCTCCTGCACTGGGCAGCCCTCTCCTCTGGCTGGTGAGAACCTTCCCGAGGGTCCTCACTGCTGCAGTGTCCCACTCTGGGCTTGGCTTTCCTATCCACAGCATCTCCTGTGCCCGGGACAGGGCCTGGGCTGAGCACCCCACTCTCACCCTCTGGCTGCCTGGGAAGGTGGGAGCTGTGGGAGCGCAAGGTCTCAGCTGAGGCAGCTGGACATGGGCTGAGAAACTGAATGCTGCAGAGAAGGAAACAGGCTGCTCTGCTCTACGGTGAAAAATCTGCCCACTGAGTCCCATCCTGCCTCTGTCAACATCAGTGGGAGCTTGGCCTTTGATTTGGATGAGCTTACTCTTTTCTGAGCTCCTTCCATTAAATTCAGGCTAGTTAGGAACAGTCCAATCCGTCGTAATAGTCCATCCCTGCTCACAGACTACGCAGGAGCAGGTTTCCCTTTGTACAGGCTTGTGATTTACAACTCTTCAAGGCCACTTAGTACCAATGCTCTCTAGCAAATTAATTTTTTTCCACAAGCCAGTCACTAAGGGCATTTACTACTTGCTATTCATGCCATATGGTTGGTCACTGTATCCCAAGGTATTGTCCCTATTCCAGGACTGGCCCCACCTCAGCTCTATAAACCGGAACCCCCTCTCCACTTGCAGATTGTCCACAAACATATTGAATTGTTCCTTGGATCCGTTGTGCTCACTAGGAAAAAAAAAAAATAAAGGAGATTGCCAAAACAGCTGCAAAGCCACTTCTGATACAAAGGCTCTCACAGGCATGGGGTCATGCCAGTGCATTTTATTTCCTGCAAGCACTCTGGGGAATAAAAAACCTGATGTACCTGGGCACTGGTGAATAATATATCTAATTCACAAATAAATATAACAATAATATAAAATAAATAAATAAATATAAAATAAATGGCAGAAGGCAGCAAAACTAATGAGGAGGCTGATGCCTGGGACTGAAGTGAAAGATTTTCTGCAGCATTCACCTTGCTGACATAGATAGGACTGGAGAGTAACGCTAGAAACCAAACCTCCTTCCCAGCCAGCACAAACAGTTTAATAGTACGTTACGCAGACTTCCTGAAATAGCTGCCCCCTGATTCCTCAGCCGCGCTCGGGGAGGAGGTGGGAGGGAGCGCATACGGATGGTAAATGCCACCGCAGGCTCCCCTACGCAGGCACCCCCATCGATGCCAATTTTTGATCCAGCAGCACAGGGCGGATTAGTAGTGGAAGATTAATTCCTTCCTGTCATCTCCCCGGGGAGGTTAAATGATCTCAGGAGCCATTTCTCTTGCTAGGAACACTGTAATCCCAAAGCAGACTGCTAACTGCTACGGTTTTTGTGGGGCTCTAATGATGGCAAGGAGGTTCCAAGTTTGGAGAAGGGTCACCAGCCAAAGAGATGTTTATTGAATTAAATGGTGATTTCTTGCAATCCTTCTCTCATGTGAAAGCTGTAGCTCAGAGGAACCATCAGAGTAATTTTTTAAATGTCTGAATGAGAAAAACCTTAATTAATTATAAAAGGAGTCCTATCAACTATGAGCAGTTGAACATGCTCCATTAACTTGGCCTTAGCCATGCATGCTACCCATCTGTGTCCTTGCCCCACTTACCCTGTACAGCTACTTGAAAACGAAACTCTGATTAAACTTTTTGGCTCGGTTGTACAGTCTCTCTACACCCACAGCTTCCCATCAATGTGCTCCTCTGTAGCCTGACACACCAAACTGCTCTGAGCCTGATCTCCAGCCTGTGCTAGAAGATGTCCCAGAGGAGAACAGATCAGCTGGGACTTGCAGGCAGCTGTGTGACACCTCTGCTGCTCTTCTCACTTGCTCTCGATGCAGGATGCTGCCTCACCAGTGGGAAGAAGACATGGGAGTATCCTTGACTGCAGAATCAGGGATAATAGTTAAAAATTAATCACAGTGCTGTCCTGTCTGCCCTTAGATGATGAGGTACCCTTTTCTCCAGGTCACTTCTGCATGGCGAGGAGCATGTCATCACATCATTTTTGCAGTGCGGTGAGTACATGTGGGGTTTCCCTGCCCCAGAGCATCCACTCGCAGACAAGAATAAAACATGGACCGAGAAGTGAATAGTAAGGAAGAGCTGAAGAGAGATGAGATGAGATGAGATGAGATGAGAGGAAGGCTCCTGGTAATCATGGGTTTGAAAGGGAGTCTCAAATAGAGACGGTTTTTGGCAGCAGGAAACAGAAGACAGCTCTAAGTGGGGAGAGCCGCGTGAGTGACATACAAATGGGAGCGTGGGAGCAGCCAGCCCCTGCGGCTGGAGCAGCAGCGGGAAGCAGGGGGGGAGGCGCGGGAAGGGTGAGCAGAGCCCTCAGTGGGCTTCGGATATACCTGGCACTGGAGGAAAGAAAGAAGAAAGTGAACTAAGGTCTGTGGGCACTTTTGTCGCAAGCCGTACCGGTGTGTGGATCTCCAGCACATCAGCCAGTCTAACACAATGCCCTCATTCCTGCTCTCCCCCTGGAGATGAGTGAATCAAGGCTGGCAGAGACACGGGGTGCATCACATTCACTGCAGGCACCACCGGCTAAGGGCATTTGCAACCAGGCAAATTACCCTGACGCAGCTGATGCGCGGTAGCTCGTTACCCCCCCAGCAGCCTGTTCCTCTGTCAGAGCTCTTATTCAAGGGCCCAGCTTCAATTTAAGCCTGGTTTGTAGGGGTTTAATGTGCACCTGCAAATTACTGGCTATTTAAGACTTGTCCCTACACAGAATTTATTTCACTTTAATTTAAATCAGATGAAAAAACAGTGGAGACCTCTCTGTAGGTACAGCATTCAAGTAGATCCCAGGGGTTTATTTTGCCCTGTAGATTTTCAGGTGTAGCGTAATCTTGTATATGTACTTCAACCTATGTGTGCCTATTTGTGAAAAAGGACTGTTCTTACTGAACTGCCTCACCATCCTGCCTTTCGAGAAATCATGGCAGGGAACATAAGAACAATAAGGATGGAGGAGGGGGAGGCAGGCAAGGATATTTTGAAGTGAAAAGCAGAATGAGAGATGGGTTGGGGATTACAGAGATGAAAAGCAGACCATTAAAACCAGGGGTCTGATCCTGTCCCCTGCTAGGAATTAATAGCAGTAGTTATATGTATGCGAGGGTGTGGAATTGCATCTGAATTGCAAAGGATGAATTTGGGGAAGATAACCAGCAGCAAAGGCAATAGCTTGGAGGGCTTCTTTGCTGACCGTGTCTTCGGTTCCAGTCTCTTTATGCAATAATCCAGTCAAATATATGCTTAGCTGTAAGCACGTGAGCAGTTTCACTGATTGCAAAGGCAATACTCAGTTGTTTTAAAGGTAAGCATAAGCCTGAGTGCTTTGCTTGCTTCATCAGGCTTTCTGTGACCTGGGTACACAGCCTCTAAATCAGCACCTTAAATGATACCCTCACACTGAAATGCAGTCACTGCGAATTAGAATAGAGGGAAATCAGAGACCTACAGGATGGAAGCTTTTCAAATAAATTGAATAGGCTGAAGGTGAACTCCCTATGTATTAACAGTTTATTGCAACGGTTTATGTGTGGATTGCTCCCGTAAAGTTGCAAGGTTGCTGCTGTTCTGCTAAGGTAACAAATCACTAGTGGCACCCAGTGGCTACAAGGGTTAATAAAAAATTTACCTTTGTCCCTTATGATTCCCCTTGCACAAAAGTTAGTGTTTAAATGCAAACACCACTGTCTTGGTATTACATGTATTAAATCCAGACATAGCTATTCTTGAGTGAGGTTTCAGCTGGAAAGTATCTGCTGAGTAATGATTGCCATTTCTGTTCACAGAGGCATTTAGCCTGCAAGGTAAAATGCTTAGGCTTCTAGTACAGCACATGGCAGGCTACAAACCCACTGCATTTTGGTGTGGTTGTGGGATAGTTAATGTTTATTTATTCTGTGAGAGCACTAAACCTGCACAAATTAAAATTATGCCTGTTGTAAGAGTTCCAGGACTTTCCTCCAGAGAACACTTTCCAAAATTTGCTGACTTTCAGTACTTATGGAATTTCAAGAGCCTAGTGATCCATAGGAAAGTTAAAAACCAGCTAGTAAATGAAATGAGCAATTAACCAAACTGATGAGAGGGAACGCCAAAACTCCATAGCTGTAGTTTCTGGATCTTTAGCCTCTACTTGGTGCATATATAATGAAAAAATGTATCTTCTAAAAGTCAAGTAAAAACGGCCTGGTTTATTACCGAATGATACATTAAACGGGCTTAAAATACATGCCTGATCCTGCAGGCTGTGGTAGTGATTTCAGCAGGATGAATAGTGTGGTTTGGGTTTATAGGGTTTGATGCATTACATAAAGCCCCTTCACACTGTGTTGTGCCCCTCTGCCACCTTTTCCTCTGGCTGGTGGCTTGCAGCAGGTCCGAGCCACCTTGTCCCCACTTGACACTGCTGCTATCAGGCTGATGACAATTTCTATCAAAACTCACAGCTCTATCCGTACGCCACTTTCTACTCCCCTGTCTCCCTGTCTGTCAAAAGCTGGAGTAGCAAGAGAGGGAGAAGATGCTAATCTCATCCCTGCTCTGTTTTAGAGACAGGACTCCTGTGTGTGGTAGGAGGATAATGCCAGCGGCCTCAGTGACTGTGTTTGCTGAGGCTCACTGCAGTGCTGCAGGAGCAGAGAGGGGCTGCAAAGACATTTTGCTGGGGTCTTGAGGAATGGAGCGGCTGAGCAGGAACCACATGCTCATATCCTGCCTCCCACAGCATCCAGACAAGAGCCATGGCCAGGACATTGCTGCAGCCTCACTGTTCCCAGCTGCCAGAACAGCCTTTTGGGGTGGGGGAATGGTCACACCCAAGCCTGAGCAGTCCTGCAGCAGCCACTCTTCAGAAGTCCACTACCAAACATGAGGGGGAGAGCAGTGCTCCCTTTCTTCTGACACTGGGCAGCTGGTTTCTGCTGGGGTCTCCTGGTTGATAACAGCTATTTTCGTCTGCGGGGCATGATGTTGTGTGGGCTGCTATGGCTTCAGGGAAGCATGGATTTAATTCCCTATGCTCTCCAAGCAGGACAGCTCTGGAAGGCTTTATTTACAGCATTCAGACCTCACTCGGACAGGAATAATAGGGTAGTAGCAGCCTTAATTTCTATTTCAGCCATTTTGTACGTTTCCTGGCATCACAAGGAACCAGACCACCAGTCATGCCCTTTCCAGCTCTTTTTTATGAAATATAACACTTATCGCTGCAGGTCATTTACAATATTTTGCGATGGGTTGCGGGGAAGTGTTGGTGATTCTGGTGTGTGGGGTGGCTATTTTGCAGGTCCTTTGTATGTCTCTATTATTGGCTTTTCCAGCACTACAATAAGATGTAGAAATGTAAGTCTCTGGGCAAGAACCTCCTGACCACCAAGGTCAGATCTCTGCAATCACAGGTGTTATCTGTCTTTCCCTAATGTAAGTTGATTTCTCCTTGCAGGAACTGGATAACCTCTCTGTGCCTCAGTGTCCCTGCCTGTAAAATGGGTACGTTGTCAGACAGGAGTTTGGTAACGAGAGGGCAGTGCTGTGGGATTACGTTGCTTGCCAAGCACTTCACGATCCTCCACTGGGATGCACCAGAAAAGTGTATGTTAGCTTTTAAAACTTACATACCCTTCCAAACGGACTTCTTGAAAGGTCTTTACTTTACTGTCATCACTCTCATCTCTCAGCACATTCCTTAACTGAACTGTGTGGCGTTGCCTTCATTCATCCCCTCGTCCCCCACCCTTCCCTGCCTTCTCCCAAGGCGGGTGTGAAGTGTGTGCGCAGCAGAGTGCTCTGCCATGGTTCATTGATTTCTCTTGTTGGTTGCTTTCTTTTCTTTGGTTGCTTTCTTTTCTTTCTCCCCAAAGAAAGAAGCGAGTAGAAATGCAATAGGTGATGTAAAATTTGCAAGCCAAAGAGGGCATACATGCATTCCCATATGTGCTGCTTAACAGGAGGCTGAAAACTGTCCACTGGCTCTTCTAGTCCATGCAAGAATTGCTCCTTGCCTGGCTGGTGATTATGGAGTTTAATCCATGTGGGCATACTGGTATAACAGGGTTCAAATGTCCTTTCTGGCACGTCAGCACGTTCTACCTCAGTCTCAATTATATACGTCCCAGCTTTTCATTAAGAAGTCACAGTTCTGTGTAATGTCTCGTGTTTGGAGGTGGCTACAAAAACCTGTCGGGTGCTGGCTGCTTTCTTAATACAGTAATCTAATGCAGAAGTGTTAAACCATTAATTCTGGAGAGAATAATGTTTTTCTTTCTTTTTTTTTTTTTTTTTTTAAACCCCAAGGGTATAAAATCCAAAGAAGACTTAATACAATTATTCCTAGGGGATGGTGTTCATAAGTGTTGGGACCATCTGGGCATACAGCTGGCTAAACATAGCCTCTACTCCATATCCTCCAGAAGGGATCCTTAGAAGGGGCAGAAAAGGGCTAAAACATTACAAAAGCCGCCCTCTTTTCAGTAAGAGCATCCTCCCTGTTTTGGAAGTGTTGATTGTTTGGCTTCCCCCAGCCACTGAGGCTGCTTTATTATGTATTTATTACTCAGATGAAGGCTGGAGCCAGAGTTCCTTGGCCCATTTATAAAGCAATTTAAATGAGACGGCTGCTCTGGGCGGCAGCGCTCGGGATCAGGCTGAGCCGCCGCAGCAGGCGTGCCAGCGGGAACTGCCCTCAGCCTTAGGAGTGGGGATTTACGGTTCATGTGCAGTTCAAGCACGGCTCCTGCTCAGGGATTATGTACGTGGCCAGTGCTGGGGCATGTGAGACGGGCTGCTGGGCAGTCCCCACTCCCACAGCCAGGGAGGGGAGCTGCTGGCACTAGGCTCCTGTGTGCCCAGGGACCTTGCTGCCCATGCTGCTGAGCTCTGGGGCAGCAGGGAGCCCCGGGGTCCAGGAGGTACCACTCCATCTCCCTGGTCCTCAGCTCTCCCTGCTCCATCACTGGGTGCTGCCCATCCTGGCAGGGCTGACTGACCTCCTGCAGCCTCAGTGGGGAGGGAGTGCCATTTCGGAAGAGATCTGTGCTTCGGTAGCTGAGCAGCATGAAAGGAGTTGCACCCTTTTCAGTGGTGCTGCTCTTGCGCCAGAGCAGGCAATACCAGCTTTTTGGGCAGCTGCCTCTAACCCCAGAGTGTCACTTCTGCAGCGCGCAGTGTCACAGGTTAGGCAGAAGCCTTGATGCGACTGGTGCTGGCCCTCTTCCCTGCTGTCCCAGCCTGGCACAGCCCCAGGACCAGGCAGCCGCTCCATCCCATCCACCCATGCCAAACAGCGCGATCGCTGTACCTCGGCGGTGGTGTTCGGCATGTGGCTGCGGCTGCGTGAGAAATGGCTGTATTCCAGCAAATCCCACAGCCTACTGGGCCTCACCATGAGCTCGACACAGCCCTGGGGGAAGTATAACTTGAGCCATAAACAAGTTAGTAAGGAGCTAAGGGATATGTGAACAGGCTATCGGTGGTTCTAAATCATCAGCTGAGACTAATTTACACCAGAGAAAGATTGACATATACATTCAAGCCAGGAAAACCCAATGATTTAAATAAATAAAAAAAATCCAATCTGTTCCTGCTTACAGAAACACCTTTCTTATCAGCACCATCCTTCAAAATGTAGCAGTCACCACCAAAGCCTGAATTCACTATTGATCCACCTTCAGCTCTCACAGACCAATATCATGCTGCCTTCAAATACCCCAGACCTCTGCTTTCCCAGCCCCGCTTCCAGCATCTGCAGTCTGGTGTGAAACCCAACACCCAACCTCCTGGG
The DNA here is from genome assembly GCA_907165065.1 of Caprimulgus europaeus. The sequence continues at coordinate 35,487,300 of OU015523.1, read as the reverse complement.
CACTCTGATCTCCGCTGGCACGGCCATGCTGGCAGCCTCCTAGCAAACAGGTGTGCAGTGGTACTGTCATTGTGTTTTTCCCAGGTAGAAGCTTAGGAAATTTCACAGCTTTCCAATGCAATTAAAAAGCACTGGGCAGGCAAGTTGTGTATCATAACGTGCCTAAACAGAGAGGGACTAGGTTTTACAGAAAACATATAATAAATAAGACTTGCTAGGTCAGGTCAGATCAAAGATCTGTCTAACCCATCATCTTGTCTCCAACAGCAGCTGGCCACAGCTGCACAAGGAGGAAGGAGTACAAGCACAGGACACAACCACACAGTGACCCCCCACGCTCAGGAATATCCTCTCAGCCTCAGCAAACTTTGGCTCAGCAGCTCCTGCCCTACAGGTATTGTCTTGGCATGTTTAACTTTCAGCTCCAGAAGAGGGGGGATGTTGTGGCAAATTGAAGATGAGGGTCGGGGACTGTTGTAGATCAAAAAGGTCAGATTTTTCTTAAACAAGGGAGCCCAATGGTGGCCAACTTCACCTCCACTGCAGAGACCGTTGCTAACAACGCCTGCCCGGTGCTGCTGCCAGAGCACCATGGGCCATGGTTACAAATAAGAAGAGTCTCGCTTTCCTGGGTGTGCTGCCACACCCAGGTTTTGGGGGCATTTAGGCCAAGATTGGTTTCAGAACTTTAAGACACAAAATGCAAGAGTTAAGGCTCTAGGACAATGTTATCTTGGCCACAGGCACTTCTGTAGTGCTTTCATGTTTACACTTTTTGGATCTGAAGCTTTCCAGACCAGCTAGACTGCCTGAGCATCCCTCTGAGCTCGTGCACAAGGCAGACCAGACAGCAGCACCCCATGGGTGCTGCTTGCCTATAAGACCACCCCTACTTCCACACATTTCTGTTGATATTAGTAACATACAAAGCCTAAATAAATGTTTATTTCTTTTTATATATAGCCTAACCTTTTAAAACTATGCCACCTCGAAACTTCAGTTTAGAGCTTTTATTTTGTTTCTTGTTTGTTTGTGCCAGAGGGAGACAAGGGGGGCAAATTTCCCCCTTATTTCTTGAGAAGAGTTACAGCTAAATGCTCCTGTGTGGGTCCCACCTGGAAGGCAGTGGCCTGGGGAAGTGTCACTGTCCCCTCACACCCCTCACTGCTCTCCTGTTTGTTTGGCAACACCTCTCAGCAGCATGGTTAGCAGGGCAATGGCATCCCCATCTGCAATGAAGCAGCTCAATTTGTCTCTTGGAGCAAGACAAAGCTGCTCCCCATATTTTTTCTTATTAAAAAGAAGGAAGGAAAAAGCTTCAAGCTCAGAGAACATTTACAAGTAGTGCTGACAGACTCTAACATAAAGCGATTTTATTTTTCTTATACATACTTTTTTTTCTTTCCCAGGAAGGAAATAGTCTTTTTGCTTTTTTTTCCCCCTTCCCTTCCCCTGAGGCATCAAGGACCAGTGAGAGTTGCAGAAGTTTCTTGCTTTGTTTTGCTGAGAGACTTGCAATGCCTCACAGGTAAATAGTCTTATCATCAGTCAGGCTGAGCAGAGGAGTTTGTTATTAATACAAAAATGCAGGAAAAGTAATTTTTCATTTTTACTGAACCTAGAAGTGGTTGGACAAGATCTCTTCATATTTTTCCTTTCAAACTTTGCTGAAACACAATGTTTAAATGCCAGCATAAAAGTGCCACGCCGAAGAAAGTTAGGTACGCTGGAAAAGAATAGCTCTAATGGAAATGGCAGCCTGAACAGTCGTGACAAGAAGGATAAATCTTCCAGTCTGTGGATGATTTGTTGAGCGTTTTGCAAATATATATACATATTGCAGATATCTATATGTGTGTGTGTGTATAATCAATAAAGTGTGTGTACAACAGATAGATGGATTAGATAGATAATTATATGATTGTGGGTCTCCCGTTATATTTATGTTCACCCATTAAAGCCACTTGTGAGTTATCCCTCCTCTCCTTGCTCCTGGAGATAAAGGTCATTAATGCCATCAGCCATCAGGTATGCTTCACACTCAGCTCAGCCACAGAGGCAGAAAGCCCCAGACCTGCTTTGGCAGCACGGGGCAGCTCCATCCTCTTCATTTTTGAAGAAAATGTAAGCTGGGAAAAAAGCTCAGTTCTTTCACTGCCCTCTGCAGCAGGCTGAGGTGGGATAGTTGTTAGTTGTGCTGTTTGAGGAAGTGGAAAGTTGTCTCTTCAACCAGAGGGTGACTTTGTGGAGAGGGGCAGGATGCACATCCGCTCTGGGTGTGTTAAGGGCACATCTGGGCTGTGCTGGTGGGTACGGAACCACAGCTCCCGGGGCTGCACTGCCTGTGAGCCCACAGCCTGGGCTGAAGCCAGGAGCCACTTTGCTTCTGCTGGTGGATGCAGCCCAGCAAAGGCAGTGGGGTCCTTGCTGGACTTGGCTGGAAAGCCTGGAGAAGGCACAAGAACCCCCCTCATGACATGTCGGTTGCCTTACCCCATCCCAGCCGCACGTCAGCCTCCTCGGAGCCTGGCCAACTCACCGGGAAGAGAATTTCAGTTCACACCCATTTAGTCACTGGCGTCTGACTTGTCAGTCTCTTACTGTAATTAGGGGTTGCATGTAATGTAACCCAGATAGGTTGCATTCCTGCCATCTCTGCCTTCCCTGCACAAATACCTCGAGTCCATGTGGCAGGCTGAGGGTCCAGCAGTGATGGGGACAACCCACTGCTGGGTCTAAGCCAGGACCTGGCCCCTACCTACACCAACTGGCCACATTGCTCCAGCTGGCTTCCCCGGCACTGCTCACCTGGGATACAGGGGATGGAGGGGAAGTCCTTCTCCCCATGGCCAGTGTCACCCTGCCACCTGGCAGCACAGGCCTTTCTGGGCAGGCACAGGGCACTGAGAAAGAGGGGAAAGGAACCAGCAAGACTCAGCAGTGCACTGATCCCTTGGGGTCACTCTAAACAGTCCCATCTGACACTTCATTTTGACCCTTTAAGCCATTTCTGTATCTGGCTCAGACCCAGCCTGACCTCAGATTAAGGAAAGTGGAAATGGGACACAGAGCAATAGTTTCTGAATTCTAGAAAGGACCCTACTTCTGAAAAATCAAAATGATAATAATAAAAGATAACCATCTTGTTTCCTATTTTACCAACAGAGAGCGAGGAGGATAACCCCAGTACTCAGCACTGTGGTAAGTAAACTGGTGAGGTGGGTCCTGGCCCCCTACCTCTAACCCAACGCCTCCAGTGAGCTTGCCTTGCAGGAATGGAAATCTACATTTTAGATGTAAACTGGACTTTAGATTTCTAATTAAGGGGTTTTGAGTCCAAATATTGCAAATAAAATATGTGATCTCAGGTTCACATCACCACCAGCAGGAAGAGATGGATTTGGGAACCAGCGGTTGCTTTGCTGGCTGTGGTCTTATGAATCCATGTGCAACAGATGAAATAACATCAGCCAAAGTCATTTTACCTCCTGCCTCTCTGCAAACTGCAGCTCATCTGGGTATACCCCCCTGCATCCTGCTCCCCAAAGAAAATAAAACGATTGGTGATCTCTCTGCCCCTGCTCTATTGATGGACACAAATGACCAGTTTAGCACTTTGATTTCCACACTGGGAACAGGGGGATTAAAATGTCACTATCTCCTGATTGTAATGCATTTTATGCAGGCCCTAGGTAAACACTACACTAGTCAACAAACTGCTGTTAATAAAAATTGCTAATTAAATGAGGGCCAGTGGCTTGCTTTATTGACATAAGTATTTATAGGTTTTTTCCTTTTCCTTGTATTTTCCAAGGCTCTGTATGGTTTGCATTTGCTTTTGCTCTCTGCTCCTGCTTGTCCTTCTAATTATTGCTTTATAGGGGTTTTTTTGTTGTTGTTTTAACTACCCTGAGTCAGACATGATGCTCTGCTTTATATCAAGCCTGCTCTTTTCTTGAAAGAATTTCTCTAACACAACACAATACAACACAATGAAACACAACACAATATTTTGGAGTTTGTAAGGAATAACATACATTTCTTAAATCTAGCTTTTGCAGTGTGTTGCTAGCCAAGATAGCTTATACTTTGGGATAAGCTTTCTTTGGGATAACTTCAGCTTTTACTAAACATTTGTCTATCATCTCCTCATGAAATGGGGCCTTAAAACCTGAGTGAAATTACTTTTTTATTCATCTGAGCTTCTCAGTGTTAAATCAGGATATGCAGTTGACTACCAGATAAAGAAAGGCACCTGAACTGCAGCTCAGCAAGGGTCTCCAACGTATTCGGTCGTCCTTCTGCAGAACATGCAGACCATCATCCTTTGATTATTAGCATGTACTATTAATTCTTTGCAAACCCAGACTGGACATGGCACACAGGATTGAAATAGCATGCAGAAGAAGAAGGGTGATGATGTCAACTGGAGTACCACCATGCTTTATCCCTCAGAAGACTCGTATATGATAGTGAGGTCTGAGCATCACGTCAGCAGAAGATTCCTTGGCAGAACACACCCCAAGGATGTGACACTGTTGCTGGTTGCCGTGGAAGCTACACTTGCACTAAATCAGCTACTTCTCCAGGCCTCCCATATGCTACGTGCCATCCAGCCTGCCTTTCGGCTCAGATATACTGAGAGGCTGACACATCCCATGGCTTCTGCCTGTACAAGGTTTTATTCTAGAAGACATCAAAGCCAGTTACCACCTTCACATCATGTCCCTTTGTGAACTACAAACGAGAAATCCAGGTTGTCATCAGAAGGTGTGCTTTGAAGACTGACCTTGAGCAAGCACTGAATGAGAATACAGAGCACTTGTTGAGCCAACACTGTTGAGAAAATAAACAAAATTGAATGGAAGTGAGGATGACGTAGAGATTGTGTCCTTGAAAGCTAATTTAAGGTCTCTTGGTTCTGGTTAAGTTTTAAACGTTTCTGGTGGGATGAGGGAGACAAGCAACTGCAATACAAAAGATACAAGTTGGAGCCTAATTAATATTGGTGTTTTGAAGGAAGAGTTTTCACAGTCCATCTGGAAGTGGTTTATCCCCACTCAGAGATACCACCAAACACAGAGCCATTCCAGAAAAGAGCAGCCCCAAAAATGATAATCCTCAAATGGGAGTGAAGAGAGAGGCAAATGCTAAGGATATTCTGAAATAATCAGTCCAGCCAGCAAGTGAATAACAAGAAATGCCAGTTAATATAAAATAGCAGAAACTGCAATTCTGAGTATTCTTACAATAAGTAAAACAATAAAAGGGCATTAAAACGAGATAAACAGCATCTGAGTGCTAGGCATAAAGCCTGACATACTCCAAAACATTGCAGAACACCTTTCAGTCCCAAGGGAGATCACAGGTTTGAACACGTGAAGAACTTACTGCTGGGTAACAAATTATCAGGTGTCTGCTGATCCATGGCAACTGTCTCTGCTGATTCGCACGGTGGCATATGTGGGATAATTTGAGATCTCTGCGTCCTCCATGGAAGATGAGAGAGATCTATGTGAATATGAACATCCTCACATTTTCTGTAGCCTAAGAGTAGTCACGTAGACAGTTGTCTTCTACCAGTTGACTGGTGGCAACTGGTTCTCCTGTGGTTTCTTGTTTCTGTGGCTAAGCCTAGATGAGTGTGTCAGTGCCTGTATTTTGGCCATACAGGCTTTTCTTACTGCCATGCAATTCTTTCCTCCCTCCTCAGGTAACTGAGTCAGTGAGCCAAGTATTGCTCCCCAGTAACAGGGCTGTTCTTTACAGAGGGTAGAGGGATAAGGAGACCGTCCTGTGGTGAAAAGTGATTTGAGGACCTTCTGATAAATAACCACTGTGGTTTTGACGTTACTATGGCATTCTTCTAAAATGTAGGTCCCATGTGACCACCGATTTACCTTCTATCTAAGGCTCTACTTGGTCTGTAGGGCCTGGGCATATCTCTTTATTGGAAAGAAGGCAAGGCAGAATATTTGTTATAAAAACGGGAGCTGCACAAAACTAACATGAATTTAGATCTCATTACAAACATGGAACCTGGCAAAGATTAATTGAAACATTTGCCAAGGGCCAATCTAAAGTTTGATGAAATCAAAGGGGGACTTTAAACTGACTTTAACGGTCTTGGGGTCAGGTTGTAAGGCAAATTGGACAAGCTTCAAGGTCCCTAGGTCAATGGATTTTTTTTTTAATCAAAACCATGCCATGCTATTAGTTTAAAAGACATTTCAGCCATCAGCCATAGAAATCACTTGGTACCAGTTTGATGGGAACTGGATCAGCTCCTGCAAATCATGGAGTGCCATCTGTAATGCCTGGTTCCTTGCGTGTTGTATCACCCTGGTGGAAAATGGTAAGGGGGTAAGGGAGAAGCCAGGCACCAGGTACTGCTGGGTCTGAGAGTCCCAAACGTCACCTGGGATGACTCATGGCAGGGCACTCTCAAGAGGCGGCCCTCGATGATGGAGCTCTCCATCACAGAAGGCGCAGTCTGAAGACCTGCGGGGCACAACACAAAGCCGGTCATCTCCTCCCCTATGTATCTGCTTGAGAGAATGGGTGGGTGGGTTGTTTATGTTGTGGGGAGGAGCCTTTTCCTTTTGACTCTTGGGAAAAAAGGAACTGCATTGTCTATGTTTACTGAAAGTCCGATGTGTTCCCTGAGACATGACGATAGGGCACATCCTTATAAATCAGGGTGGAGAAAAAAATAAAACCAGAAAGAAATGGGCAGGGAGAGCTGCAGAGACAGTGTGTGTGCGTGTGTGTGCTCAGCCAGCAAGGGGAATGACACTGACACTGTTTCAAAGGAAGGTCATCATGTAGACCATAAGTCTCAAACTCTCAGAATTGGCTTTATTCATCTTTGTTAACTTTTTTACAAGAAGTTCAGCAACTATCAAAAAAAGTTGAAATTATTATTTATTTATATGTCCCTGCAGCTCTTAATGGCTAGTGATTTAAAGTTTGATGTGACCAAACACAGCATGACCAGCCTGAGCCTGCACATGAGAGATCTGTCCTTAGCAGGGTTGCCAGTGCCTGTCATGACTGCATGAGTGAGGGCCAGAGTGCCCAGGTGAATGGTACGGGCACAAACGATATGAACATCCAGGGACAGCACTGGTGTGAGTGTTTCCTTTGCCTGGGCATAGCCAGGTGCCAGTGGCAGAGGAAGAGGAGCAGAGCGTTCTGAAGGGAGCAGACTTTTGCCACCATGGACTTACACCCACCCCCAGGTCTCCACTTTCAGGCACTCTGGTGGAAATGAACTGCTGATTTGAGGTGGTGGAACCATTCTTACATCTACTGCTGGTCTGGTTTTGCTGCTTTGACTCTTCCAGTCAGCTTGGGGCCCATGAGGTTTTGCTGAGCACCAGACATGGTTCATGAGTCAAGTTCTCCAAAATGCTTTTGCTCAGAGAAGAGGAGGAGAAGGGCAGTTTTTTCTAGTTGATCGCAATTAATGTAATTAGTACTTTGCAGTTTTTCCTATCCATGCCTCTTTACCTTTGAGTCCTTAATCCATCATAACACCTATTGCCATTCTTAATTACTTTCTGCGAGCCCACAGCAAAGAACAGATATGTCATTCTCTTCTCTGATCTGCTGCATGAAAATATTAGAAAGAGACAAACTGACCCGACTAAGCATTTTTTCAAAGTCCATCTCTGCCATTAACTTGCATGGTGGCCATGGCAAGTCATTTCACTTTGCTCTAGGCTGTTTTATTCATATAGAAAACAGAAATAGCAAACTGATCCATATTAAAGGTGTACTCTGGCTCCAACTAAACCAATAGAAGCTTGGTTTTTCTTAGCTTTACTTGGCTTGTTAAGTCTTTTTGGAAATGTAAGCCTTATTGTTTTGAAAAATCCCTGTTAATCACACAGAGAAAATCTATTGTGTTGTTTAAATAAACAAACTAAACTAGGAAAATGACTGCAGCCTCCTCAACGACTGAGAATCAAATTCTGTAGGCCCATGTTTATAACGTGGAGAGCATCCTGATCTCAGCATGCTTTCCACGACTGCCTGTTTCCACTGAAGCACTAGACCGCTTCCTTCAGAAAGTCCAGGTCCACCAGAAGTCAGAGAGGACCTTGATTTATAAGAACTTTACTTTGAAGTCCAAGCAAGAGCTCCTTCCCAAGCAGATAGACACTTTATATCAATCCTTGCTTGCTAACTAGGAGGATTAATGACCACTTTCCATCTTCTGCTACCAACCACTGACTGTCATGCTTGACTGCCTCCTTTTCCAAGACCGAGGGGCTAGAGACATCTAATGGCAACTGCATGCATAGCAGAGCATCCTCTCCCACTGTAGCAGGCTGTCCTGTAAGATATGGGCTCCAATGTTTAACTCTTACAGTACCTTGGAGGCCTATGTGCGCAAGACCAGAGAAATGACAATGGCTGTGGGGGTGAATGACATCATGGCAGCCTACCAGAAGGAAAAAAGAGTGATGTAGATGACTCCGAGGCAGAAAATGGACCGAACACATTAAAAATTGGTTTAGAGGCCTACATGTTGCTGGACCATCTTGGCTCTGTTCTGTTCTCTTCCTCCTTAATGAGTGGAAGAAGAGTTTAAGACAGGAGAGGTGCAGGCATGAGTTACTACAGTATTCTTGATGGTATCTTGTGGAGAAACACCACACTGAAAAAAACCTATGGTCTTCTATGGAAGAGAAGGGAAAGAAAAGAACAAATACCTGGAAAATAGACCAGGTTGAATGGACAAGTGATCTTTGTTCTGCCTTCAAGATGCCCCATGCCCTGAGTGAAATGTGGCCATGACATGAAAGCTGCAAATTCCTGAGTGTACGCTCAGAAGACGTATTTCCTAACTGTCTTTGCTGACAGGAGAGAAATAGCTGCTGTTGATCAATTCAGGTAAAATGCACAATAACAAGTATACCTTCAAGGAGGTGCTCAGCAGCTGGGTGGTTTACTGCCCTGCCTGGGAGGATCCCTCAGGAATGACACAGTCGATGACTCAGGCAGTACAGGAGGTTCAGTAGGGGGATTTAGAGGAGAGCCTTTGCTTAGCAAAGCCAGTGATTTATATACTGGCACAATGTGTATGTCCAGAAGCCTCATTTCTGTGCAAAATAGGCTAGACAAATAAGCAGAGATCAAACAGGGACACAATGAAGGCCACAGGAACCCTGAAGGCCCTTACCTTTTACAAAGGAATCTTCTTATTTGTATAGACCTAAGTCCTGATGTGCAGTAAGGGTATGAAATGCGTGGGGATTTCCAGGCCTGCTGCAAGTGCTCAGCTCTTGATGGTCCCTTGCTAGCAGAGGTGGGACAGGAGCTGGAACTCAGAGTCTGGACCTGATCATAACGCTGGCCACCTTCATTGCAACATTCCAGTTTGTAAGACCAGGATAGCAATACCCCATGTAGCCCCAGGGGTGCTGTGAGACTCACCACACCTGTTGACAGGCCAGCCATGGAGAATCTCACTCAGCACTGGTAATTGCTCCCATCTGTCCCTTCCCTCCCAAAGTTGCTCTCAGAGACTTCATCCGAGAGACAACTCACCGCCTTCCATGAAAGAGCCAAAGACTTAAACAGTGCCACAGTGGAAAGCTGTGGGTGGGTACTTTGTAAACCACTGTGGCAGGAATCACCCAGGACTGCCTGTCAGTCTCCCAAGTAATTAATGTCATAGGGTATTATATGTTCCCTATGTACCCTATCTGAAAGGTGGAGAAGCAAAGTCCAGGAGCAGCTGTAGAGCACACAACAATTAAAAAAACCCCAACCAAGCAACCAACAGACCACTCCAAATCCTGAAGTTTCTAAACTACAACTATGGTCACCACAATCCCAATCTGGCAGAAGCATCCAGCCATAACTTCCACCTTGCAAAGGGAGGTCCCAGACAGCTGAGCAGGAGAGGTGCCTCCCTGCTTGGCAGAAGGTTGCCCTCAGACCTCCCTCACCAGCTGTGCTCCTCTGACTGCTGTGAAGCACCATCCTTTCCCTACCTATGTGTCTAGTGACGGTGTCCTTGCTTGCTGAGAACACAAGGACTGAATGCATGGTTTACTCCAGAGAAGTTAGCGTTGTAACTGCTGTAGCTAGTCATGACAGTTAAATAACTACTGCCCAGTATTGTAGTTACAGCCCAGCTCTTCCTGACACCTAACACAGACTGTGTTCTTCTAGGGCTGCTCAGAAACCAAGCAGCAAAATCATAGCGTGATGAAACACAAGAACATACTTGATTTTGATGATATAATTTGCAGTGACTCAGGTTCGTTTACATTTTATTTCTGATATCCACTTATATGCTATCTGCAGGCAGTTTCATGGCTTGCCCAAGGCCCATTTCATTCAGTGGCTTCCAACTTCATTGAGTGCTGGATCCTACTTGAGCTCTGAATTGGTCCTTTAATAGGCACAGCTGTAAAAACATATTAGTTACTTCTCTGTAGGCCTGATTTTTTCTGTAAAAAAATAGCGTATTTGCAAAAGAACGGAGTTTCAGATCAAAGGAAGCCATTTTCCATTTCAAGTTGAATTTGAGAAATAGTTATGGCCTAGTTAAAAAAAAAAAGAAGAGGAAATGTAGAGATTTTGACATATCCAAGACATCTTGTTATTTTCTGGGGAGTGGCCTTTGGTTCATGGTGGCTCTAGGGATAAAGCACAATCCTAAACCGTGTAATGTCTAGGTACACAAGCCTTACCTTCTTATTTTGTAATGAACATTGCAGCCAGGGTCATCTTCTTGCCAGAAGGAGCTCCTAGCCAACAAGAGGTCCAGTGGTCTTTGTGCTCTCTGTGTCCTGGCAGAGCCATTGCACTCAGTAGATTCTTGAGCACTCATTGACTAGATGCATCGGATTTGCATGGCAAAGTTTTGGTAGCAGGGGTCTACAGGGGTGGCTTCTGTGAGAAGCTGCCAGAAACTTTCCCCATGTCTGTCAGAGCCAATGCCAGCCAAGTTGAACCTGCCATTGGTCAAGGCCGAGCCCAGCGATGGTGGGAGTGCCTCTGTGATAAAAAATTGCTGTGCAACAACCTGCAGCTAGAGAGAGGAGTGAAAAGATGTGAGAGCAACAACTCTGCAGACACCAAGGTCAGTGAAGAAGGATGGGGAGGAGGTGCTCCAGGCACCAGAACAGATTCCCCTACAGCCTGAGGTGAACACCATGGTGAGGCAGGCTGTCCCCCTGCAGCCCATGGAGGTCCATGGTGGAGCAGATGACCACCTGTAGCCCGTGGAGGAGCTCACGCCAGAGTAGGTAGATGCCCAAATTAGGGCATCTAATTAGGTAGATGCCCGTGGGAGGCCTGTGCTGGAGCAGGCTCCTGGCAGGACCTGTGGACTCATGGAGAGAGGAGCCCACGCTGGAGCAGGTTTGCTGGCAGGACTTATAGAATCATAGAATCACTTGGTTGGAAAAGACCTCTGAGATCATTGAGTCCAACCATACCTGTCCCCTACTGAACCATATCTCTGAGTACCCCATCTATCCTCTTTTAAACACCTCCAGGGATGGTGACTCAACCACCTCCCCAGGCAGCCCATTGCAGTGCCTGAGAACCCTCTCAGTGAAGAAATTTTTCCTGACATCCAATCTGTACCTCCCCTGGCCTAACTTAAGGCCATTGCCTCTTGTTCTATCACTGGTTACCCGGGAGAAAAGACACACACCCACCTCGCTACACCCTCCTTTCGGGTAACTGTAGACAGTGATTAGGTCACCCCTCAGCCTCCTCTTCTCCAGATTAAACAACCCCAGTTCCCTCAGCTGCTCCTCATAAGACTTGTTCTCCAGACCCTTCACCAGCTTTGTTGCCCTTCTCTGGACACGCTCCAGTGCCTCAATGTCCTTCCTGTAGTGAGGGGCCCAAAACTGGACACAGTAGTCAAGGTGCGGCCTCACCAAGGATGACTTCCCTGGTCCTCCTGGCCCCTGTTTCTGATACAGGCCAGGATGCCATTGGCCTTTTTGGCCATCTGGGCACACTGCTGGCTCAGGTTCACCTGGCTGTTGACCAACACCCCCAGGTCCTTTTCCCCCAGGCAGCTCTCCAGCCACTCCTCCCCAAGCCTGTAGCGTTGCATGGGGTTGTTGTGACCCAAGTGCAGGACCCAGCACTTGATCTTGTTGAACCTCATGCAGTTGGTTGCAGCCCATTGATCCAACCTGTCCAGGTCCCTCTGTAGAGCCTTCCTACCCTCAAACAAATCAACACTTCCACCCAGCTTACTGTCATCTGCAAATTTACTGAGGGTCCACTCGATCCCTTCATCCAGATCATTGATAGAGATGTTAAACAGGACTGGCCCCAACACTGAGCCCTGGGGAACTCCACTTGTGACTGCCCTCAGTGGATTTAACTCCATTTATCACCACTCTTTGGGCCTGGCCATCCAGCCAGCTTTTAACCCAGCAGAGTTATGCCTGTCCAGGCCATTGGCAGCCAGTTTCTCAAGCAGAATGCTGTGGGAAACGGTGTCAAAGGCTTTACTGAAGTCCAGGTACACCTTGTGACTCTGTGAGGGATCCGCACTGGAGCAGTCTGTTCCTGAAGGACTGCAGACCATGGAAGGGACCCACAGTGAAGCAGTTCATGAGGAACTGCAGCCTGTGGGAAAGACTCGCACTGGAGAATTTCATGGACATAACCCATGTGTGATGAACTGACTGTAACCCCTATTTCCCCATCCCCCTGGGCCACTGTGCAGGAGGAGGTGGAGAATTCAAAAGTAAAGTTAAACCTGTGAAGAAATGATGAGTGAGGGAAAGGTGTTTTAAGATTTGGGTTTATTTCTCATTATCCTCCTCTGATTTGATTAGTAATCAATTAAATTAATTTTTTCCTCAAGTCAAGTCTGTTTTGCCCATGATGATAATTGGTGAGTGAGCTTCCCTGTCCTTATCTTAACCCATGAGCCTTTCATTAGATTTTCTCTCCCTGTCCAGCTGAGGAGGGGAGTGATAGAGCAGCTTTGCTGGGCATGTGGTGTCCAGCCAGGGTCAACTCACCACACTAGAGAAAGAAAATTACTTTATAGGCCAGTAATTACAGCACTCACTTGTCCATCCAAGTGCTGGAGAGCTCAAACATCGACTTAGCACTCTGTAGGCTGCTGTGGGTACTGCTTATGGGGTTTGAGTCAGGAGAGAGTCAGACAAGTAGCTTTCTGCAGTGCGGATGATCAGACTAAAGTGAAGAGAGAAGGGCAACTTTTCCTCTATAGTTTTATGAGCAGTGTCTAAGCTATTGTCTAAGACTTGTGGTCTAGGGTTTTTTTTGTTGCTAACCTACTCCATTCTTATTTAAAACACCCCAAAATAATTTTTTTTGTTTTCTAAAAACAGGCTAAGTCAATCCTGAGTATTTTTCCTTCAAATTTTGAGCTCTAACACCACACTGAAAAAGTTACTTTTGTTGCAAGCCGAGTCCGACGCTTTCCTGCTCAGAGATGTGCATTGTGCTTCAATACTAAGCTGTCAAATTCCATGGGACCCTACCACCCTCTGCTAACCTCCTGTTGATTTTGAAGCTGGGAACTGCTGAATGAAACTGATAGGCTGACTGGGTGTTAGCTTGGGTCTTGAGGCAATTCAAGGGTAAAATGATCTAATGCAACAATATGTCATATCTCAGCATTCAGGGTATTATCATTCTTGACTAATTGCCAGTGCCATAAAACTGGCCTTCTGTAGATCACAGTCAAGGGGAAGGCTGAGATGGTATCTCAATGCACACACAACTACGTAATCTGTAGCTTGCAGTAGGCTTAATGACCATAAAGAAGACTTCAGAAAGAAAAAACAAGGCAATGTCTATGGAAAAGGATAGATAATAGCTGATTCAACCAGGCTTCATTAGTGGAGAAAGATGGCTAGCCATGGGATGAAAGGAGGCTCTGATACTTTCTTGAGCTGGAGTCCTTTTGATCTTAAGCATGTCTTGAGATTTTGGGGTTGCTTTCTTAATCTTAAAATGATTTTAAAAAAATCCTTTATAGAAACAGACTGCCCCAGTCTGTGCCCTACTTCCTGCACCTGGACACCGGACAAAGATGTTAGGGCTTTCAGGAAGCAGCACATTTGTCAGCATGCAGCCCCCAGATGAACAAAGGGTTGGATTCATGAATGCAGTATCAACCATGGAAATGTTCCACCCCTGCCCCTCCCCAGCTTCTGACTCAATCTGTTGAAACAAAAAATGAATTGTCATTGGATTTTGCAGCCTTTGAGGTTCCTCAGCAGATCAATACATCTTGGACATGTTGATGGCCCCTAATTTGAATGAAACTGCACAAGAATTGCAAGAATTCGAGTTTAGATTGTGAGCCACTTTTTGGGGGGTTTGCTTCTAATAAGGAGAACTAATACAAAACTGCTACCAAAGGAGACATGAGAGGCAGTCTTGGCAGCAAGGAAAGGTAAGTGTGCAGTGCATTATGGTCAGTTCTGACTTTGTTCCCACACAGCAGCAGTACCACTTCAAAATTTCCCTTGCCCTGGAGAAGCAGGATATCCCTTTGTCAGGAATTTGGTGTTCGTTAACAGTGTCTGCTCTGCCTGACTTGACATTTAAAGGCTCTAGATCTGTACCACATTTATTCAATGTTGTCATATTCCGCAAAAGATTTAAACAATTATTCAGCTTGAAGCACCTAAATAGTCCCACTGTCAACAACGGGACTTCTCAAATGCTTAAATTTACGCACGTGTTGAAGCACCTTGCTGAATCAGGACTACAAACCCTAATAGCCTGCTGAACCAGAGTGACCATTCCAGTCTTTACCCCCAGAGCCTTACAAATGTCCCTGGCACGCTACATACAAAACTAATTTTAGTTAATTGGATAAAATTGTATATGTACATTCGGTGCCCTCTGAGAGTTTTGAAAACGAATTCTGCTGGTGTCACCCTGCATACCTATTTCTGTGATTAGTCACATCCAGCTATAGGAAACGTAGCACTGTGATCTGATGTGCTCTATGATCTCCCCTAAAGGCTGGCACATCTCCAGCACCGGGTGGGTTACCTCCACAGATGTCACACAGAGCGGTGTAGCTACCTGTGATAACTGATGAGCAGACAGATGACTTTTGCATTGCCATTTTTAATGTGTTTCACTATATACCCCTTTCAAAGTCTAATAATTTCCGCCAGGCAAGAATACTGTCAGCCTGGTATCAGATAAGTTCTCAGGCAGAGAGCTGTACCTTGCATTGCCTATTTTATCTAATGAAGACTTTTCCATCTCTGGTCTACTGCTTATAATTTAGCCTTCATAAACTGACTTGCCAACACAGTCAGTTGGACAGGAAAAAAGTAAGACGCTGACGTATCTTCAGACTCCTTTCAGCTGATATAAAACACCCATTGTCAAAATAGGGTAAGTAGAGAGGAAAACATTTTGGCAATTAGAAACTGAATTTCAATTTACCATCCTCCTGCCCTTCCAGTACTGTGACAAGAAGTAATGCTTTGGTGATTCACATGCTGACACAAGATAACATTTTGAGGCTGGAGCTGAAATGAAGTTTGAGATTAACCTTTTTTTTCCCAGGGTGGGAGTAACTGCTCAACCTGCCTAACTGTAAACTTTAAACTAAAACAGGGCTGTGAACAGCACAGGCAGCATCAGAAGTATCATCATCTGCTTCCTCACATGTAAGAACAACTTTTCAAAGGTGCTTATTTCCCCTTTGCTGCTTTCTTTGGCTAAGGTTGGTGCCACGTGGCTTGGTCCCTGCTCTCGTCAGAGTCACCAGTGCCTTCCCAGGCAGGCTTCAGCTGCCTTGGATGTGCATGGATGCTGCCCGTGCACAGCTGGCAAGGTAGAATGGTCCCCAGATGTTTGACGAGCACACAGTGAACATCCTTCCTGCACACAGTATCAGCAGTAAATATCCAGAGGTAACTGGGCACGTCTGACACTCCTCTGTGCCCACCACATGGCTGGGTGCAGGCAGGGAGGGCAGGAGCAGACCTCTCATCTGCACCATTTGGCAGCCCACATGCAGTTTGCATTTTCCACGTTGCCTTAGTTCAAAGGAGCATTAATACGCGTGTTGCTAATGAGATAAAGCATGCAACTGTCTGCTGTGCTGGCTTAGGGAATGAGCACGGCTTTTACCACTCCAGCTCTCCTAGGGCTGAGACAAGGAGACATCTGCCTCAGCACACACAGCTCCATGGAGAGGTTTGCTCTTCTTCTGCCTGTTGTTTTCATCTGCCAGTACACCTGAGCAACTGGTGCTTTCCCTCCATCAGACCATTACATATCACAGCCCAAATCCTGCAGGCATTTAGGAACACAGGAGACACTCCAGAGAGGAAATCCAGCAGAGTCCTGGGAATGAAGGTGCTTGTGGACATGTCTGTGTGACTGAAACCCAGAGTTTTTGTAATCTGGGAAAAATAAGCACCAGCTCCTGGCTGTGCAATAAAAGTGCACTATACCCTCATCCTGCTGCATGTGTTAATCATGCTTTTCATAATTGTTTCTAAAATTAAGTTTAATAAAAGCTAAAATGTTTCAAGAGTTTCCTTGGCAGTAGTTTATAGAAGGTGCTACCTAGGCATGCTGGAAAAGAAAATAAAACCTCTGCCATCAAACCTCTGGGACAAATAACATCTTGTATTTGTTAATTTTGGACAAATTCTAAATTATTCTGCCGGTACAGTTTTCAACTATAGTCCTATAATGCAGCTCCTCATGCTTTTACGGCAGTGATAAGAAAATTGGCTAAAAAATGGCAATGCTCCTTTTGGATCCTAATGAATCTTTTGAGTCTCACTTGTTTATTTTAATGAAAAAAAAATAAAATAGTGTTGCCATCTTGCAGTCCCAGTAACAATATCCTGTGTTGGGATAATGAAGGAATCACAGCAGGGGCAGGCAGAGTGCCTCCACACCGTTCAACAGCCTTCAGCAATGGCGCAACACTTCCCAGCTTCTCCACATTTAGGGTAAAACAAACATGCAAACAACTCGGAGCTGGTGGCTGTTCTCACCTCCTTAACTCCTGACACACTGGGAAGCCAAAGGCTGAATAAAGGCTGTTTTGTAGCCACTGGAAAACAGCTTTTAATCCTAAAATTTGAGGGGTTAAACTGATAGCCAAGTTGGAATTTCCTCAGCACAGAACACAGGCAGCAGAGAAAGTAGAGATGTTCAGATGAAAGTAAATAAATATTTTTTGTTTCTTAATTATAGCATGTTCACCAGGTATTTGACAACTGGGTTGAGCCTTTAAAGTCATAACATGTTACCTGAAGATGTGGCTTGATTACAGCCTAGACACAAATATATAATACCAGTTTTCAAGGGGCCAATTAGATTCAGGATTTCATGTAGCTGTTCCATGAAGAGTGAATTTATGCCAGAGCATATTGATCATTTTAGTTTTTAGAAGCTATTTCTTAGTCTGATGACAGTAGCTTTCAAAGGTAAGAACACTGTCTGCAGAGACTGCCCTCCAACTTAAGGTATGGCTAAAATCCTGAAAGCTGTACTGATTTAATTACAACTATTCAAAGAGTGTGAAAGATTTTATTCAGACTTCCCTGAGATTGATAAGAAGTGGATAATGGAAATTCTTTTATCATCCTATCTGCAGGGGTTGTGACCGAGAGCACACTCTCATTTACTTCTCTCATTTACTTCTACACAGCTGTAATTAAATCCTTCCAGCTTTCAGAATTTTAGCCATACCCCAAGTTGGGATAAAAATTTGCAGTGAAAGAGATAACACTACATGAAAACAGTCAGTACAAATAACTAGATGCAGTGGCAAGAGAGTTTGCTTTCTTACAAATAATTCAAGAGCAAAGCAGGACATAAGGCAAGCCATGCTGTGCTGCGCTGGTGCTGCTGGCACGGATCTCGCTGCACCTTACAGTCACCCACAGCAACGCTATCTAGAAGATCATGGCACTAATTCTGTGGCCCATCAACCACATCTGCTGGTTGATAAAATAGAAGCCCCATCTCATCCATGACCAAAACTTGAGAAAAGAGTTTGGAAAAGGTCCAATCTCCCAAGGAATCTAGAAATCTTCCTTGCCAAGTGCCCTGAAGAACTTAAACTCATTTTAATTGGAAAAAAACCACCCTACAATGGCAGGAAATCAGCAAACTCAAACAGGTCAAATACTGCTAGTTATGGAAATAAAAAAAAAAAATCCAACAAAAAAAAGTTAAGCTAAACCTCAGAGCAGAGCTTTGCTGTAAATGAATGCACTGATCAGGTCCCATACGTGTTTGGAGACAGTTTTGTCACAGGTGTTACCTGCTGTGTTTCTGGCCAAGACTGTAGCCAGGCTGCTGGGGAATTTGGTGAGGTTTTGGGCAGGATGGCAGTGATAGTGGTAGTATGAGAGATGGCTGTCTTCTAATTCAGCAGCACTTGGTCAGCCAGGATCTGTGCATCTCAAAGAACGGTGACCTACTCACGCTTGCATCTTTTGTTGTCAGAATGGGCAAGTGCAAGATCCGGGCTCCACCATCATGAACCTGTAGCCCAGCTCCTGCCTCACCATGTGGCCCCAGCTTTGGGTGTGAGTGCACATTTTTTCCCAACTCAAGAGTCCGGGACAGCCCAGCTCCCCGACCTCATACAGTGGCAGGGTGCCACAGCTCTGGTCCTTAGTGGATGTTCAAGGCTTGGGGGCAGAGAAAGCTGTTGTTGCTGCCACTGTCCCTACAAAAGGCACTATACATGATGCCTCAACACATGGGAGAACAGAATGAAGAGATGATGCAGGTGTTCAGAGAGGGGGAGCATCTGTAGGGATACAGTGAAGTTGTCTAGCAGTGAAGTTGGTTCCATGGGCCAAGGACAAGTAGAAGATGAGAGGAATTAGCTGAGGGAAGGATCTGACTCAGTATACTGACACATTTTGCCTTGCTTGAGGCTTACCAGTGTTGGGTAAATATGTTGAACTCTGGCCTCCCACCCCATCCTGTGCAGCTCCATGATGTCAGGTACCACACAAACCTGCATATATCCTGTTATTGCTTTGCAACAAACCCATCAATATACTTAGGCAAGGCGAAAAGCACCTAAACACGATCTATGATAACAGAAAGAGTAAATGCTCCCAGCCTTATCACATCCTTAAAGCTCCACTTTGAGAGTTCTTCCCTGGGCATTCATATTTACTGTATATTGCTAGGGACTGACTCTTTCAACACAAGGAGAAACACCGTATAGACAAGCTACTGCATAATGTATAAGATACAGCATATGGCAGAGTTATGAAGCATAGGGATATGAAAATAAAGAAAATATCTGTAACATGTGACCCCAGGGTAAAGGTAACCCCACTTACCTCTCTTTACAGGGCGGCATCTTAACTGCAATATCTGGCCCCTGTTAGAGCTTGACATACCTCTGAATCCTAGGTCGTGTTGGCCTGTATCATTTCAGATGCTTGATCTTGCCATTCTTGAGCAAAACTCCCATTCAATTGCATGGGTGTTTTTCCTGATTCACAGCTGCTTGGTTGGACTAATTGGAGGTCAGGTTGAGGAACAGCCGGGAAGAAAGCAAGGGCAGCACTGTGTACCTGCTACCACACGAGATCCTCTCAGTTCTACAGCCTGGCAGAGCTTAATATCTCTTTTATCAAAGCGACAGTCAAATCCCCACGATAGATCATATAATTATTAACTCTGTTCCCAGGTGATATGCACAATTTGGAAGTTTTCTGAATGCAAGGCAGCAAGATAACACTTCAGGGAAAAAAAAATACAGTTCACTAAAATTCCAGTGGTAAACAATAAAAGTTACAGCAAAAAGGTACTGCACAGCCCAAAAGATTCCTCATTGCAGGTGAGATGATGGCCTGCTGTACATAGAGAAAGTACAAACTGATCTAAAGACTAATTAAAAAGAGTTGCATCTGTTTGTATCCCCTGTAACTATTTTGACTCATAATTGTTGGAGTTCAAACTGCAAAAAGTTTCATTTCTCTCCTTGTGTGAAAACCTCCCCACTTTTCAGAGGTGTGGCTTTCTGGTTGATATTATCCATGGTTTTCTGGTTGATATTGTCAGTGGTTTTCTGGTTGATATTATCCATGCTCAAAAGATAAGTGATTTTAGGGAGTTGTCCAGACCAATGTCACCCTAAAGACTTTCTACTGGTTAACTATTCTGCAGCTAAACCAAAAAGCACGACACTTTTCTAATGGTTATAAAAATGATCTAATGACCTGTTTCCACCCTGAGGTGGAAAACACCTAAAGTTCACTAAAGGCTGGGTGAACTTTAGTGGAAACTTGGCACAAAGGTGTAGGACTAGTCATATGCTGCAGTTTGGGAGGTGTGAGAATTCAGATATATGTGACAGGAAGAAATCCCCTGCCAAGCATGTTTGCTGGGCATCATTTTCTGCCCTTGCTATGGCAAAACCCGCTCACAAAGGTGATTAGGGAAAGGAAGAATCCTCCTCTGAGACCTTGCATGCAGACACTTGCACATGAGCCCTTGCAAGGCTTATGTTTTCCACCAATGTTCTGGCAAATGCAGTGGTATCACTTGTGTAAATGCTAGTGAAAACCAACTATAGGTAAATCTTAGGGTTTTCTCTGAACTAATGTTCACAAATATTGCTTTGGAGAGCTCTTGGCTGGAACAAAATCTAGTCAGAATTTCCAATGCAGCTAGGGCCACTAGCCTAAAACAGCAGATGAGTTGGAAAAAACACACTCTCTGTACAGAAAAGTCATGGGGACCTTCCATGACCCTCACAGTGATAACTAAGAAATAACTAAGCGCATAAACCATAAACTTCCATACTGGGAATTCTCTCTCCTTGAGCTCTTCCTTAAAAGCATATGTGTGTAGGATGTTGTTATAAACTGGGCAGCGCTAATGCATTCATTGATCAGACAGGATGTATCCACTTAACACTGCAGTGTGGGCTTTCCATTTGGGTACCCTTCCCTACGTTTCAGTGGCATTTTCATTTTAAGCAAATTTCAGCATAATCGCCGTATTTGCTTAAACCTGCGCATGTGTAACAAAGCCATTCCTAGCCCATCTGCTCTGGCAGCCTCTGTCATGTAAAATGGACACTCATGTGAGGTGTTGGAAGCAGAAGCAGGGATCCCCTGTCACACGTGCAACCGAGGACAGAGGGTCAGAGGCACTGGGGAATTGTTATCATCAGACAGTAAGAAGCATGTGATTTGGAGCCAGGGTTTTACACCCCTCACACACACATATGTATTTTACCTCATTATTTGCTTCAGCTGTGCTTATTGTTACCAATTCGTGTCCCGATGCTATTTTTCTAGGCAGCCTTGGTGGGAGCGACTTGTGTGCAGAGCAATATTTGCATTTCTGCAAGCCTTTACGGGTATACATATTGTTAATACGCACATAAACAGGATGCCATTCATATTTAAACAGTGCTTTCAGCGTCACAGCTGAGGGAATGGAAATGTTCTGATTTGTATCACTTATCTCAGTGGAGGTTCTTTCCTTCACATATTCTGACTTCTGCAGAGCCGCTGTAATAAGGTAGTTATATTCACATAGGATGAGACACTAGGCATTTAATAACCCCCAGTTCCTCCCCCGAAAGCCTAATAAGCTTGCTTTGCCAGTTGATCTTTACAGTCACTCGCTCTTCCATTTTTTCCAGACTACTGTGCTTCCTTTATACTTCGGCTCTTTTTTTCTTTTTCATTTGCATATATTCAAGGCCCTAAAGAAAAACAGCTCTGCATTAAAAGGCTATTACAGAAATATATGCTATTTAAGTAACAATAGAACATGTTTTTCATTGGGAGGAAAAAAAAAAGGATATTTTAGTTCCAAATAAGATTTTAAAAGATATCACGTGATGTTCAGGGTACTTTGGCTTGCAGAATTTGTCCTGCAGTTTGTTGCAGCTTCTGCTTTAGTCAGTTCACCTCTTGTGCAGAAATAGGACGGTAACAGGACTGTGTGGGTTCAGATATGCAACCTCCCTCTTCATTCGAGGCTTTCCCCAAGCACAGAGGACCAGATGATCCACTGCACGGCACACTCTATGGCTGTTTGCCCTTGCTTGCATTAAGGGGGTGTAAAGCAGCCAGGACACTCATGGTTTAATGGTCAAGAGGCAGTTCTTGTCCCAGCTGTCTGCTGTGGTCTTTGGCTGGTGGTCACCATCACTCAGGGCA
This sequence comes from Caprimulgus europaeus, assembly GCA_907165065.1. The sequence goes on along the minus strand of OU015523.1, from coordinate 35,465,119 downwards.
ACAGGTTGAGTGGGATGGGTGTCCTCTCCCCAACTTTCTCCAGGGAGAGCCCTGCAGTTAGAGCTAAGATCACATTCCCACCTAAAAGCTGCGTGTTCCTGCTGTCCTCCCACCACCAGTGCTGCTCACCCTGCAGCCACACAGGGAGGGGGAGCCATGCACTGATGGAGCTGAAAGCTCACCTGGCAAAAGGAGAAAAAGATCCTTTTTCACCAGGTCAGTAAGATGACCTGTCCTGCCCTGTGATGAGGTGGCAGGAGCACATGCTGGGAAAAGTGGGAACTCTCCCTTTTGCTACTCCATTAGTCATTAATTTGGCTAAGCTGAAGGCAAAGTCACATTTTGAGTTTACAGCTCAAGCACTAATTTAAGTGGCTGTCAATTTTTGTTTTGCCTTAGCACCCGGGGCTGGCGGTGCCACAGCTGCAGAGACTTGCCAGTGCCTCTGCTAGGGAACAAGACACCCTACCAGAGAGAGAAGGGCAGGGATGGCAGCAGTGTCTGCACCTGCTGCAAATCCATCTTCTCGCTTCTTTCTTTGGGAGAGCTATTTTTAGTGGGATCACCTCAGTGACCCAAGATGTCAAAGTGCAGCTTCACAAACCATTGCATCAGTGCAAACAAGATGGAAGCAAGCTGTGAGAACATGGGGACAGGGGAGTCCCACAGGAGCCACTGCACCATGAGGGCCACCACCAACAACACGAGGGCTCTGGAGAGGTTCAGGGGAGAAGAGGCTTCCCTCTCATATTTGGGTGTACAAGGTTGGTGTTACCCATTCCCTTCAAGACTCGAGCTGCTTTCAGACAGGAGCTTTGCCTTTGCCTAGGCTCTGTGAAGGATTGAGCAGGGTACATGAAAAATTCTAACATTTTCCCCAGTGACACAAAAATGATCAGAAGGATGGAACACCTCTCTTATGAAGAAAGGCTGAGAGAGTTGGGATTGTTCAGCCTGGAGAAGAAAAGGCACCAGGGTGACCTTATTGTGGACTTTCAATACTTGGAGGGGGCCTTTAGATGTTTTAGCAGGGCCCGTAGTGATAGGACAATGGGTAATGGTTTTAAACAAAAAGAAGGTAAATTTAGACTAGAGGCAAGGAAGAAATTTTTTACCATGAGGATGGTGAAACACCAAAACAGGTTGCCCTGAGAGGTGGTAGAAGCCCCATCTCTGGAAATGTTCAAGGTCAGGCTGGATGGGGCTCTGAGCAACCTGATCTAGTGGAAGGTGTCCCTGCTCACTGCAGGGGGGTAGGACTAGATGACCTTTAAAGGTCCCTTCCAACCCAAACCATTCTATGATTCTGCAGGTTTATGAACTACTGCTCTAAGAGGAAGGACAGTTTGGCTGTATTTTCAACACATATTTTTTTTGCCAGTGAGTGAAGAGGTGGCTGCTTTATAGGTTTGAAAATGAGAGGCAAAGAACAACAAGCTCTTGCTTCCACCCCTGTATTTTAGAAAGCGGTAGACACACCAGGTGGTTTTTGAAAGCAGTGCTAAAGGTCCTCAAACAGAAATACTCAGGGTTGTGACTCTTCAGTGTTAGTCTCATGAGGGAACAGAGAGGATTAAAAAAGAAACCCTAAAACCCCAGTGACATATTTACTGATTTTGTGTGTGAAATAGCAGGAACAACTAATTTCTCCACCTTTACCCAAGGATTTCCGTAGCCCATTTTTACCAGGTGTCCAGGGCAGACTCACGGATAACTGCACTTCATCATTCCACCAGGAAGCTCACTCAAACTGAAAGCTGGACTATTGGTTTTTAATTTTAATGCAGTTTTTCATTTTGATAGCTCTTCCACCTGACACGGAATTGCCATGGTGCAAATTGAATACAATAAAATTGCTAATCAGCCCATTAGAATATGTTGATGGTATAACATCTATTAGTCGTTGAATAATGTCTTCCTCTGATGTATTCTGAATTAAGTCTGCATGATAACAAAATTAATCCCGTTATGTGTACCTACCCATAAACACAGTGTGCACATGCACACACAGCCTTGTCTTGGAAATCCATACCACCTTTTAACATGGTGACTACCCCATACAAATACCAGTGAAAGAAAATGTGTCTTCAATTAGTGAAATAAGCAATTAAATGCAAAGAAATTATCCACGAAGTAAGACAGGCTACAGCCGTTTGCTCTGATCATGTGTCCTTCATGGGAACACAAAACCTATTACAGGCTCCAAGCTCACATTGTGGTGAATTTTTCTGACTTCAGGTGCTTCTTAGCCCAGGAATACCTCCCATATTTTAACTCCTCAACAGCTGAAACGAATCACTCTCCTGTATCGACATCTTCTTACCCCATTGCATCCTGCTTTTTTCCAAGCTCTTGCCTGGCAATTTCTTAGGTCCTTAATTCTGAGGCAACTCTTTTTCTCACCACCTCAAGAAAAAGAGCACTTTGCTAGTTTCTTTTAACATCTCATTTAATTTCTCTACCCCAGTGCAAGTCTTCCCTTGCTCTACTATTGCAAAGACCCACAACATGAACTTTTTTTCTTGGCTGCCTCTTCTTGGGGAAAGATAATTTCTAAGACCAGCAATTTCCCCTGTCAGCATCCTCCGGTGCCACATCCTGCATGGCTGAAGCTGCCATGCCAAGAATGCCTTTGTCTGAAGCTGAAAATAGATAGAAAATAGCAGCGAATCCAAAATTTATCTTTTTTTTTTTTTTAATATGTTCTGTTAAAAGCTCCTAATCATTACAAAATAAGAATTGTTGAAATTGTTAAGGGAAAATTTGTCCCTGTCCACAAACATAGGTTCTTTATATTCAGCAGAATCAAACTTTATGGTAATATTCTAAAAGAAACGTAACAGTCCTGTTGTAAAGCCCTGTAATCTGGGGGAGTTTATTTTCTGATAGGAATCTTGGGATTTTAAATGGGTCAAAATCCAGACTTATGCAGTAATGCATAATAAGAATATGATATTACAGAAACTTTCTCATAAAATGGTACAGCCCACTGTGAAAGCAACTGTGGCCAGAATCTTACTGACATTTTGATTTCCATATACTGGAAATGACAGTCCAGGAGGATTTGTAACCTTGGGCATTTGGAAAAAAAAAAACCTAGGCATCCCTGCATCTTTATGCATCTGAATACATTCAAGGATCAGGTTCTCAATGCACCCAGAGCTTGTGCAACCAGCATTTGTGTCACTTAAGGCACAGGTTTGAGAGCAATCTACTTGCAAGAAACGTTAGGACTCAACTATACGCAGATAAGAAAAGGAACAATGCAGTTGAAATGGGCAAAGATGATTCAGTTCAATCTGAGGAGAGTTGCTTTGTATTCCCAGTCAGTTTAACAATCCTTTAATCTTTCAAGGAAATTATAACTGTGATTCACTGGGACAAAGTTAGCAACTTCTCTTTTTATCTAAGTCCTATTATTGGTGCTTGTCACAGCCATTCAAGGACCTCCTGGGAATCAAAATGGACAATTGCATCCTTCTCTCTCTCCCAGCAAGAGGCTGGGTATCATTAACAATGCTTAAATTAATAGTGAATTTTGGAGGGAGTAAATGTACCCCTGCAGGAAACCATGGATGAAGAGACAGGATATACATTTCAGTTCAAAGTCCTGCCTGTGAGTGCAGGTCTGTGACATTTTCCCATTCAAAATTAGACATTCATAAGTTCCCTGCAGCAAGGTGCACATTATTGTTTTGGTCTATGGAATCAATAGCTGTGAGGGAGGGGGTGGAAGGTGGCTTTTTGAAAAAGGGAGTGTTTTTCACAATGGAAAGGAATCCATAATGTGTAATAAGTGGCTGTAGGTGGTTCCCTGCCCTTGCTCTTTTTGTGCAATATAGGTCTCGGGGCTCTGAAAGGAACTGGAACACAGGGTGAGGTCTTTTAACAAACTTTGTATTACTGAGGATAACACATAGCATCCAAATTTTGCCAGATTATGTGAGCAGAGGAGACATGTAGAAGCGAAATAGCCTGAGCTTAGCCTAGTTGAGGTCGAAGTGAGGCTGTTAAGCAGCGGGGAAGCCTGGCTTGTGGCCAGCTGCAGCTCACCAAGCCTTTGTGTGCAGCCAGGCAGAGGAATTTCATATCTGCAGCTGAGAGCCAGCTGATCTTGGAGGCTGCAGTGATCCTGCCTGGCAGCAGCAGGCAAGGGGCTACACTGGGATGAGTGTCCTGGCACTCCAAGGTTGGAGCAATAAGCTGTTTTGAGCTGAATGCAGCCTGCATCTCTGGAGTTACCAGAGCTCAGAGCATCCTGCAGCAACATGTTCCTGCTCCTCCATCATCCTGAGCATGTTTTACCTGGCAGTGAGAAACTGTTGCAGGGCCTGCCTGTGGGTGTCACACCACTGAGGTTGAGAGGACTCTATGCTTTCATGGGGGGTGGAAGGAGTGGGAAATGTACAGCCTGGCAGCCCCTTCTCAGGGGGGTGAATTGTCCCGAAGACTGGGGGATCTGGTGGCCAGGGCTTTTCCTGTGAGTTGCAGCATCTGTCAGAGTGGTGCTCACTCCCAGGCTGAACTCCAGGATAAGCACAGAAAGTTTCTGAATTTATGCTGTTGCCAGTGCATCAGATAGACACAGAAGTACTTACGGCATTGCAAATGACTTTTGTTACGTGATCCGCCACTGTGATGCTCCATCTACTAAAGAAGCAAAACTCTGGGAGCAATTGGTCTTGGAGCAAATGCCAGGGTTATCCCTGCACCTCTTAGAAAGGTTGTACATCCAGTCCGGAGTACAATGGTGGCATCAAAGAGAACTCACCACTGCCATGAGACTGAAGGCAGCAGTAGCAGTATTTCATGTCTTATCTCACTTAAGGCTGGTCAAAGTTGCCATATTCATTCCTTTCTAAAGTGGACCGGACTGGTACAATGAACATCTTTGTAATTTGGAGGCTATGTAACTGTAATATAGTCTGTCTAGTTTCAAGATCATAAACCGAGATAAAAGAGAGCATTAGATAATCTACTCCATCTTCCGTCCCTTGCAGCATCTTTCCCTCTTAAGTCCCACCAGTGCTTTGTTGTGTGTGTTTTAAGTGTCTGAAATGACAGAAGTTCTACTCTTCAGAGACCATCTTGAAACTTAGCAGGACTCTCCAGAGGGAATTTTTTTTGTTGTTGCTAGTCAGTCTTACATTTTGCCTCCTTAGAATTAACTCCACAGTTCCTGTTTCACCCTGAAACATACTATATTTTGACCTTGATTCCTTTCACAACAACCAATGAATTCTTATTAGCATCTTCAGAAGAAGCAGTGAGTGACCTCAGCCACAATGAGTCTAAGAAGGAAGTGTAGGAATGTGCATTGCTAGAACTAACTGCCCTGTTCCCTTCTTGCTAGAAAGCATCTAGTGCAGCCTGCTACTGCTACGAGCAAGCAAGCTGGCTGAACATTAACAGTACTGGTGAAACCCAGTCCAATTATGTCAGATTCTCTTGTAAGTAAACTCACAATGAACGCTTTGAGCATGTACCTGAATAAAACTGATTGCCAGGCTTCAGACTCTGGAATGGGCAATGATCCATCCAGTTTGTGACTACCTGAGCAGCAGTAAACCCCTTCCCACCCACCCCCACTCATTGGCTGCCTCAGTGGCACCAGCAGTAACCACTGGCTAGTGAACCGTTCTTAGCTCTAGTTCCTCTCCGTTATCCTTCACTAGAGCATCTTGCACTGTGCTGGATTAATCTCTTTCCAGTGGTATTTACACACTTCAGAAGCATGTTGTTGGTTATTTTGTCACCTTCCTAGCTGCCACTTTGTTGAAATTTACATTTTTCTATTGTCTCCAGAGTCAGTTCCTCCAGTCCTAGCTGAACTGAGGCACAATTTGAGTGACCTTCAGCAGATATCATCATAATTATAGCCTTCTCCTCCTGACCTTCTTTTCACACATTTTATTGCAGACTAACATTTACCCTTTCTTTAGCAGCTGAAGACGACGATGAGCTCAAAGTGTTAAAACAGAGAGTCTTCGCAGTGTAGCTCAGCGAGTGGGGGTCTTAGAGGTAATAAAAAGGATGTAGTGTATGGCTTTGCCCCCTCTCTGAAGAAAAAGATAATTGAAAAATGGTTATTTTCATGCTGTCAAAGAAACTCAATCAGTAACAGGCAAGAAATAATCCTCTTATATAATGGGTCAAATAATAATACATCATCAAGGTGCTTTTAACTTCATTAAAATTTGTCCCTTGATAAGTGACATTTTAATTATGTGATCAGGTAATAAAATAATACATGCCTGAAAACTTATGTCCAACCCACGCATCATTAATGGTCCTAAATTAACCCTGGATGATAAGGTAGAACTTAATCTTAGGTAGAAAATAGTCTACTGGACATTTTTTACGTGACTGTTTTGGAGTTTTGAACTGATGGTTCAATTTGGCAAAATAACTGACATATAGTGACATTAATCTAGCCCATAAAATAAACAATAAAGGTAACAAATGCTTTTTAATCTACACTGTAATAGTGCCATAATCCAACAAAATGTCAGGAATTTGAAGGATTAGACTTCTATATTGCTTTAGCACAAGTATTCCCCCAAGGGATGGGGGGACTCCCCTCAAGGCTGTTCATCTAGATCTCTAGCTGGGAGATGGGTCCCAAAATGGCATATGTCTCATGAACTGAATAAGATATCCACTCCTCTGAACCAAAGCACCCCTCTTTCAAGATAGGATGAATTTGTCTATACAATTCTGGTTTCTGGTCCAAGGCTAGCCAGGCAGCTATTTCTCTCTTTTTGTTGTTGAAGAAAAGACATCTATTTTTAGCAAGGCCTTTAGTGATAGGACAATGGGTAATGGCTTTAAACTAAAAGAGAGTAGATTTAGACTAGATGTAAGGAAGAAATTTTTTACCATGAGGATGGTGAAACACCAAAACAGGTTGCCCTGAGAAGTGGTAGAAGCCCCATCTCTGGAAACATTCAAGGTCAGGATGAACGGGGCTCTGAGCAATCTGATCTAGTTGAAGGTGTTCCTTGCTCACTGCAGGGGGGTTGGACTAGATGGCCTTTAAAGGTCCCTTTCAACCCAAACCATTCTATGATTCTATTTTTGCTTTTTTTTAATCCACAGTCTTGTGCTGTGTTTTCTCCTTTAGCATTGCCTGGAGTACAAGTGGTTCCTTGGAAACGGCTGTGCAGCTCACACCAAGTGCCCTGCATGCCTTTATCAGGGGGCTCGGCACTGTGGTGAACCTGGAGCACAGCAGCCTCCGCACCGCGCTGCATGTAGGGAGCAGCAATGCCCACCCGATAGATCTTTGCTGTTGGAGAGGAAGCTGTAACACCAGGGGAGCTGGCTTCCTAGGGGACTGTCTAAAGCAAAAGGAAGACACTCACTTCCCAGTGAAGATGAAGCTATGGTTGGGGTGGGGGTTGACCCAGAAACAAGGCCTTAAAATCCAGAGCCAAGACCTATCAGCAGAGTTGATTAGCTCTGTGAGAGAGCAAAGCCAACCTGGAGCGTGTGAATGCTTCGCTTGGGGAAAACTACAGCTGCAGCGGTTTCTCTCCTTGCAGGACTAGTGCTCATCTGGCTCTTCTTCCCTCTTTAGTAGTCTGGCACAGGGGATCTCAAATATCATAACTTAATGTGAAGCCTGGGGTTGGTTGGAGAAGGCCTTGTTTCACCTCTGCCAAGCCTGCTGCATCACTGACTGCAAGGTTTTTCAGCCTGATGGGAGAAAAGGTACAAGACATCCTTAGGGATGTTACAAACACCATTTTAATCTTGGGCACAGTTTCATGAAAGTTGGCCTGAAGAACGCATTTCAAAGGTCTGGACTTCAGTATAAGATTGCTGCTAATCTGTGAAAAAACAAAACTGGAGTGTTTTTTCAAGCATTGTTATGAAACAGAGATGTAGATTATATAGGTTTAGGCACGAAGAGGCTGATCTAAAGACAGTACTTGTGGACTTTAACTTGTGTATCAAATATTTGAATATGCCTGTCTGTTAGGAAAGTGATCTTAGTTGATTTGAATTTTTATTTAGTGACCTTTAGAAATAAAAAAAAGGGTTTAAGAAAAAAACCCAACAATCTGTGCAACAAAATCTTAATCCGTGAACTTTTAAGACTGCTTGCATTTAGGGATATTTGTTGGAGCAAAGTCTCTTAAAAAAGAGTAAACAGTGCTGGTCAGAAAACTCAGTGCAAGTCAAACTCCAAAGGCATAGCTCCAGGATTCAACCACTGGGCACTAAACAACAGGAGTCTGATCTAACATATAAATGTCGCCAAAGAATTTATCACTGTAGTATCTGGGCCAGGCACATAGATTTCAGAAAACAGTGGAATCTGTCCAGAAGAGATGATACATTTCCCATTCATCTGCTGTGCTGCCCTTTGGCTTCACTATTACATTTAAAATAATGGAAGTTACTTTGTGATCACAAGCATGTAATTCACAAATGTGGTGTCCTGATGTGATTTTGATGCTGACATTCAGGTAAGATTTACCAGGGTTTAGATTTGCTTTTCTGCAGCTCCCCAAACGTTTCTCAAGAGTAGAACCTCTGGCAATGTTGCTTCATTCATGTCCTGCTGCTTCCAAACATCAAATCTAGATATTAGCAACCCCAAGAGCAAAAAATTAACAGGAAAGACAAAGATGTGCAGTTTCAAAGATGTCCATGAACATGTCACCTCTTTTATGCCAGAGAATGGGAAGCTATTGAGGAATGTTGATGTTCTGTGGGGAGACATAGACTAGATCGGGACAGGCCTGGGTGTTGTTCTATTTTATGCCTAAAGGCAGCATAAAAACCCCCACATGAGCTAGGAAGCAGCAGAATCTGCATCATCCAGCTTCCCCAAACCCTAGTATTTCCTCTAATGGCCTGTCTCTGATGCTGGGTGTAAGCAAATGCAATGTCCAGATGCTGAAAGACATGGGAGTTATCCCCAAAATGTACTGTCCACTCCCAAGTGGAAACCTGCAGGTGTAAGAAGACAAGGGTAAATTTATGCATTAGAAAGACAGGTGCCCAAGTGCCACTCTTGTGGCAGTGTTCCTTCAAAAATGAAGTAAGCAAGCAGTGAGAATCACAATTGTTCTGAAGCATAAAGCATATAATAAAAATTGTTATTTTTAATAGTGCTGCTGGAAACTCCCTGGGAACCATCTCTGCTAGCAGTGTTATCTGCATGTCAATCTAACTCCTTCTTTTCATTCTGTAGCAAAAAAGCTGCATTATTGCTCTTGCCACTGTGATCCCCTCTCAGGCTGCTCTAATACATCCCTCCTTTTGGGATAAATCCCCTCCCACGCCATCTGTCTTACGCTCCAGTTTCTCCTCAGCCCCCTCCACTGCTTCCCACACATAGTTTGAACTAGAGGCTCTGTAACACCCTGCCTGAGCCTGCAGCAATAGACCCAGTGCTGAGGGAGGTTTTGGAGGTCACTGACACTTCTGTTGGCCCAGAGGACCTAAGTGATGTAGCTAATAGACGGGTACTGATGGAGCATGTCCGCATCATCCCCATGGGCTCAGGCTTTCAAAGGTAAGAGTACCTCGTGTGCCCAGCCAGGTCAGTGTGCTCATGAAGGCTGGCATGAGACGCTTCAGGAGGGTGTCAGGCAATGACAGGACCCGGTGTTTGCTTCACACCATACTCTGTGTTTGGCCTCTGCTGTTTTTGAGGATGCTGCCCACCAGATTGCTAATGAGGCCACCCTGACCTCAGAGGACTGGCAGAAAAAGGTTTCATTACAGAGACTGGCTACAGAGCGGTGGCACGTTTGGCAGAATGAAGGAGCATGGTACTGTCTCCAAAACCATTAGGATACACACACAGCTAAAGCAACCAAGGTTATGGGGTAGCATCTTATCAAAACCTCTACAAGAGGGCAGATAGATTAGGATTTGCCATAGTTCCAATTAGTATCATCTAGCTGCTGTTAGGCCAAATTTGTCTCCAGCTTATTCCCTGTGCTTCAAATTTTTTACTAGACAGCCTCTTCCAGGTGCTCCGATTCAGACACTGGCTTTGGATGCATTTCCCCAAATCAAGTTTCACATTCTGCTCTCCCCAGGTATGAAATAACAATCTGATGAGCTTCTGTGGCCAAGGGGCAGCGTGGGGGAAAAGGAGCTTCCATCAGAGCCTGCGTGGTGGGAGCTGGATGCTGCAGAAAAGAAGCAGCCCTCATGGACAGCAGACTCAGGGCACCTCCAAGGTACAAACGCCATCAGGTAGCTCCCAGCACGCTGGATGCAAGTAAGGGATGGAAAGGAGTATGAAGTATGAGCTTGTGCCAGTGCGGTATGACACCAGAGAACAGTGGTAACTGCAAAGGCTGCCCAGGTTTAGGTAGCAGGATCCTGTGGGTGAGGGGCACAACGCAAATGAAAGCGTGTTTGATCTGATTTCCTTTCAGCCTGCAGCTCTTTGTAAAAGCCTGCCTGCACTCGAGCTGTGTTTGGCAGCGTGTCCTGCAGAGATATGGCCCCGCATCACGCTCTGCATTGGCAGGATGTACCCAGCCAGACGGCACAGTCACCAATTAATAGCAGACAGCAATATTTAAACTAATCATTACAAGGATCAGCATAAACCAAAACTCTTATTAAAATTAACAACGTAGTCACTGAAACTGATGCTGTTTGAAGCTATTCATTATAGCTAACAACCGAATCTAGCCAACAGCACTTGATTGGGGCTGGTGTCGTTTTTAGTATTGTGCCTTCTGGAGACAAGGCTTACCTGATTTCAAATGCTCTGTGGGCACATCGACACAACCAACTGGAGTCATGCAAGGTGGGAAAGACTCTAGTTCATTTTGCTGCCTCCCACTATGGTTTCAAAACCACATGCTCACATCACATCTTCACCAGCCATGAAGACTGTACCAGTACAGTCTGTGGTGCAATGCACCACACAGATTTGGAGCGCTAGCAGCTGGAAGACCTCCTGTCTACCCTGCAAGTGGAGCACCCTGGGTGGCATGTTAGTGCATGACTCCAACCTTGGGCCCAAGAGGTGGGAAATGGCCCTGAGCTGGTCACTGCTATAACCAGATGGGTGCTTGAGTGCAACTGCAAAACTCCAAGTAAGGATGCAAGGAGAATTTACACCAAGAACCCTGAACTGCCAAGCTAGACACCTGTTCCTAATAGCTTTCAAACACTTTGACAGGGCATGAAATGTTTTAAGGTTAATCAGGCTCCAAAATGTGTATGCAAAGGGGCAGACAGAAAGGGCTGTATTGATGTTGCCATGGAAGGAAAGGCTGCAGCATGAACTTGCACCTCTCCGAGGAGTGCATCCACATACGAGAGCACCCTCAAAACAAAACTGTCCCAAGTGATCAAATTAGCACAGCATAAGAAATAGTTGACCACTAAAAGAGGGGGTTTCTGCCCCTCAGCTGATTTGATATGAACCTGCGATACTTGTCCACCGCAAGTACACAGAGAAACATTTGCTTGAAATGCTTTTATACTTTATCTTGCATTTGCAGTGGTCTAGAAGTGCATGCACGATCATTTACCATGTCTCTCAAAGGGGAAAAACAGCTGAAATGTAATTTCCAAGAGACTGAGATGGTACAACAGCAGATGGTAAACTGGCAAAGAAAACTGCCATCAGATTTCTTTTTTTTTACCTTTGTATCTATCTATCTGTCTCCTTCATTTGACCTCCCACTCTCCCTCCTGTACCCCCTTGAACTTTCCACTATTTAATCCTAACAAGGTTGCACTTTTGCTTGGTGGCTTCAGATCCAGCTCTCTCCCTCCGACCTCCAGCCAGCTAATTGTTCAGCTCCTTAATGTTCCCAAGGTTGCAGGATATGTCACCTCCCCCTGACCTCCCTGGCACTTTCAATCTCTTATGAATTGAAGCTAGCAGCCATCTCAGTCTAAAACCTCCTCATCAGCTGTACTGCAGTAGCATCAGAAGGACCCAGGGAGGATCAAGGCCCCATTGTGCTCAGATCTGCATAAACACCCAGTGAGAGACAGCTCCTGCCCTCCTGAGGTTATGGGCTGAAAGGGAAAGCAGACAGTGAAGGCAAGTGGGAGACATATGAGTGGAGTATTCATGGTGATGCTAGTCACATCGCTTGTTAAGTCTCACTCTTTTTTTTCCTTCCCCCTGAAATGAAAATAAAATAATTTGTTGGCTTGTTTTTGTGAGAGTTGTTAATTCCTATTTGCAAAAGTGATCATCTGTTTCCATCCACCTTGGTTCTGTGCCAGTGCTGCTCCGGGTTGCGCTTCCTGAGGATGTCCTGCGTCATTGCAGGAATAGCATGGAAGCACCAGAAGATGAAGGAGAAACACTTGGTCGCCCACTTGCCCCATCAGAAATGTCTGCAGTTTATCAATAAGCCCACAAACAGCCAGTTGAATGCAATGTAGCCCAATGTGTCCTGTCAGCCGCCAGCCTAGGGCTGGAGAGGAGTGAGGGACTACATCTCTTCACTTACCCTCATTACAACCCAAAAGGGAGGGAGCATCCTAGCTGGTTCACAGAACAAACACCTGTCAGGGGAAGAGGAGAGTTCTGAGAACTGGAAAAGTTGCTCTGAAGTCGGGTACTGTCTCACTTCAGTCTAACCCTAAGGAGAATAATTTATTCTCCTCTTTCTTGGGCAGTTGAAGTGTACCAGCATCACAAAACTGCAAGGACAAAGGACAGCCTGTCCTGTCCTGATGCAGAAAAGTCCTACCCTTAAAGTGAGGCATCAGAACAGTGTGTGAGAGTTTGATTTGCATCCAGAGTGGAAACACGCTTGCCAGCCGTCAGGCTGATGTGATTTGAAGCAGCTGAGATATTAAATGCACTAAACCAGAATGTATAATAGCCATGCTGGCAGACCTTTAATTATTGTCGTGCTTGTGGGCACTGATATCATTCAAATTAAAAGCTTTCCCCGCTACTTGCATTTTTTTAATACGTTGATGTACTCTGCACTGATGGATTGTCCTCTCTTGTCCTTCTCTCACAAAATGCTTGGCACAATGTGCTTCAGTGCAGAAATAAAAATGATTGGTGCTCACCAGATTTTTGGTGTTCTTTGTGTTTTGTTTTAAAGTACAGACCTCCTAACTAGAAGAAAGGTTTGATGAGTTTGGAAAGGTTGTGTCAATTCCTCAGTCATCAATCCTTCTCAGAAAAAGCAGGAATGCTCATTATTAATAGCACGACTTAAGTGGTGCTGCGAGCTTCCCTAAAGCAGTTTCTTTGCTGTGTGCTGCACAGATGCTTTAGTTTTCCTCTCTCCACTGGTCCAGAGACAGATATTTTGGGCCAGTCCGGTGCTCAGATGTAGCAGCAGAAAGCTCGAGTAGTTCCTCTGCAGCTGAAACAGCTTCTCTGTTTGCACGATCGTCTGTGATATCAGAATCCTTGTCTAGTACCGTGCTAAGGCTGCTCGATTGCTCAGAGTAATTCTGGAAGAAGTGGAACTGTTTTAAGCAGAATGAGCACAGTACCAGCAGAAAATATCAGAGGAGTTGCTCACACGGTCTCCTGAGATGGAAAAATGACAAGATAGGCAGACGTGTATTCTTATTTATTTCCCTGGATGACAAGCATAGCACATGATATGGAGACTCTTTTACAGGAGATGCAGCACTCAAGTCCTCCACACTGCTTCCAAATAACAGGCCCTGATTTGCCATAGCTGCCACAAAACTCCTTTCAGCTCTTGCTACTTTCTGCAGCTCCCCTTGGTGTACATGTTAAGCAGCTCGTTTTATCTTTGGGGCAGTGATGGAGCACAGTTAGAAAGGGACCAGGGCTCAAAGCAGGAAAGGAAAAGGGCCTGCCTGGCTGTGCTTGCCCCCACCTCACTTCTCCCTGGCTCTGAGCCTCAGCCTTGCTGCAGACCCCACGGCAATGCTGTTGCTTCAAGGGGAAGATCATGCCTATGGCCTGTTTTATCCATTGGAGACTCAGTCTAGTTGCCTGCATGCAGAACCAGGAGCCAGAAAACTCCTGTGTTTATAAACTCCACTACAGCACTAAATCTTCACTGGCCTTGAGCAACTGACTTCACCTTTCTGCCTTAGTTTCCCCGGGTGTAAAAGCGAGATAACGTTTACTTTCCTCCCAGGGATTTTGCAAGGATTAATTAGTTAACTGAATTTGTTTGAAAGGTGAAAAGCATTTTGCACATGTTAAGTATTGTTGTTTCTTTGGGACAAGAAAACTCCCTCCACTCTAGAGAAGCGATTATAGAAGCTTAAAACCAAAGGAGAAAAAAAAAATAAATCTGAGGATACTGGCTCACTCAAAACCAGCAGGATGTGGGAATGCTGAGGAAAAGTGATCATCCTAATATGGGAAGGTTTGCAAGCACAAAACCTTTCAGCCCTTTGGAAGCCAGATGAGGTGAAAATGAGCTGCATACAGTGGACAAGTACGATCTCTTCCTTGGTTCCAGCTCAGTCCCAACACAGTCAGCAGCCAGTTATCCTGACTATCTAGTGGCTTCTGAATCCAGTCAGTCTGGCAGCAGGCATGGCACGGGCCATACTGGAAAACATACTATGCCAGCTGGGCTCTCAGAAGAGCAAACAAGTTCAGTGCTGCCTCAGATGTGCTTCTGAGAGAGGCCGAAGAAAGGCAAGGAAATTTGCACTTTCCCTGCCCAGGCTAGATCCTGTCTTTGGGATTAAAGGCAGGATCACTCAGCTACTCCTCCTGTGTCTCACTAGCATTAAATTAAATTAAAAGAATTCAAAAGTAAATGCCCAGGACACAAAAGGAGCTGTTGTCACAAAGAAGATGAAAATCTGCTCAGGACATTAGGATGAGCAGCAGCATTAGCTCCTGAAAAAAAAAAGAAAAAGGAGGAAGTAAGTGAAAGTAACAGCTCCCCTAATGTGCAATTTAAAGAGGTAAACTTATCAGGACAAAAACAATTACACTGGTTACCCTTGGAAGTGCTGTTCTGCACCTTCTCAATTTGCTATAGCTGTTTGGGCATAAAGGCAGCATTAATGGGGTGTCCACAGCAACAACCAGACAGCCTCTTCTGCACGCAGTAATATCTCTGGGAGGCATCATGACCCTCAGGTCCACTAGAGTGTGGTCTTCCCAGATGTGCTGAAGGAGTAACCCATGTGTGCACTTTCTGTCCCACAGCAGGAAAGGTCAGACATAAATAGGCTGAGCTGCCTACCTGTTTTAGCTAAAATAAAATGAGGGGACTTTATGTAAGCTGCTTTCCTGACAGACCTCTCGAGAAGAGGTTTAAATTCCACCAGCCAGGTGCTAAAGAGTACTTGTTCACTACCACAACCTGCATCCAAAAGATGGTGTCTGCTTATAGCCTGAGTGATGTGAGAGCTGGGAAAAGTGAAACTATATTACCAACAACTGCCAAAAGAGGAGATGTGGGTGTTGCAGTGTTTCTACTGTTTTCTAAATTGCATAACCCCTTGCTTAGCTGCCACTCAGCTTGCTCGCATCTGCTCCATCCCCCTTCTCTTCTTTCTTGTATTTGTACCCACTGTGCCAAGATGTATTTGCACCTAAATTGATACACACATTTGGGATCTAAATGCACTTAATGGTTCTATATCTACTCGTTTTTATAGCAATATAAGTCAGAAGCAATCCCAAAGGAAATGCACAAGGGCAAAACAAGTGAAAACTGAGTGGAATCTAAAGGAGGTCCAATTTACAGAGGCTGAAAGCTGATTTTCTTTAGAATGGAGGCTAAGCCAATGAAAAGTAGGAAGCTTCTAAATTTCAGGACTTCTAAGAAAGAAAATTTTTAGATATAAAAACCCGATCATTTCTGGCTGTCACAGGCATTGTAGATGATGAAAGCAATGGATGTATTGATTGCCCCCAGCTGAGGATCTGGCCAGGTGGCATTAACACTGTCCTAAAGAACAACTTTGTATGAGTTTACAGGCAGAGAAAAGTCCCTGTGACAGGCCTTGGTGTAACCTTCCAGGGAAAGCGTGGGTCTGAGATGTGCTCCGTGTTCACAGATAGGAAAGGCAGATGGGATCTGGCTATGAGGCATCTGCACAATGTTCTCCCCATTCTGGTTTAGCCTAACAAACATAGGCATTTGTGGACTACTGTCTCACTGATATTAGCAAACAGTTCTTACTATTGCTCAGCATGAGAGAAGCGGGGGAAGTTAAGGAAAAAAAAATATACATAGTATTAAGACACTGCTGGAGCCTGAAGTCAATATTGCCTGCTGTTCACAGAGTTGCTGCTTCCGTTTGAAGGACCCTGAGCCTCTCTTCCTTTATCATATTTGCAATTAGCTTTCCATACACATCTGCTCCTGACCTTAAAATAATTTCCCCTCCACCCCCAAAGGAAAATGAATTTGTAAAGAAATTGCTTCCAGAATCACAGTTCTTTTCTCACCCTTCAGTGGCTTTGGCAGACAGTCTGATATGTCCCAGCTTACTCCAGAAAGAATCTGTGCCTTGCCGAGCATCACATTTTGTGGCCAAGATTTTGAAGAAAGCAAATGGAACCAAAATTTCAAGCACCAAGCCCATATTTAGGCACTTGTGTAAGTGCCCTTTTGTCAGCAGTGTGTAGTGCATTGTAGATCCAGCTGACTTGTTTTCATTCTGCTTGTCTTTTTCACATCAAGTCCCAATGTAACCATGGTGTCTTGATACAATGACAGGAGTGTATTCTGTCTGGTAGACTTGGATCAGCATTTCTGCATCTTGTAATGGTACTTCTCTGGAAAGGCTGAAGGGCAGAAAAGTGAATAGCCCTGGATCTCACAGCCATTTGGCACAAACAGAAAGCCAGAGCTAAAACCCAGAATATTTCAATGGCATTGAATAATTTTCTTTGCTCCCTCCAGAGATGTTTCCAATCACTACTGTTTTTTGCCTATATGCTAATTACATTGCACTGAAATTCTCAAAAATGGGCTGTAAAAGGGACTCGTGTAGTGCAAAGGGCTCTTCCTGGTGTAGAGAAGTATTTTGCCAGGTAACAGCTGTGTCTTGGTTAGTCCTAGTGTAGATAGTTCAGCTTTTGGTCTTGTTTACTGGATCTTTTTCACCCTGGTTAGTTCAGCACCTGCCCTGGTGTCCAGGTGCCCTCAGTGGTTGCAGGGGAGCCCCTCCTGTCCCCCAGTGCTCCACCAAGAAAGCCAGATCTGCTGCTGGCAGCAGGGAACATGCAGCCAGGATGGAGCCACTCAATATGAGAGGAGACCTCATCGCAGTCTATAACTTCCTCATAAGGGGAAGAGGAGGGGCGGGTCCTGATTTCTTCTCTCTGGTGACCAATGACAGGACCAGGGAAAATGGCAGGAAGATGTGCCAGGGGAGGTTGAGGTTGGCCATGAGGAAAAGGTTCTTCACCCAGAGGGTGGTGGAGCACTGAAACAGGCTCCCCAGGGAGGTGGTCATGGTACCAAGACTGGCGATATTCAAGAAGCATAGAATCAGAGAATGTATTGTATTGGAAGGGTCCTTCAAAGGTCATCTAGTCCAATCCCCCCTGCTGTGAGCAGGGACATCTTTACTAGAGCAGGTTGCTCAGAGCCCCATGAAGCCTGACCTTGAGCATTTGGACAACTCCCTCAGACACATGGTCTGAACCTTGGGATTGTCCTATGCTAGGGCAAGAGTTGGACTCGATGATCCTTGTGGGTCCCTTCCAACTCACAACATTCTGTGATTCTATGATAATATATGGGAATGGAAAGAGAGGACTCAGAAAAAAAGGCTGCCAAGAGGGAAAGTATGGAATTAGGTTATCTAAAGGAAAGAGAAATTACAAAATGAAGAAGACACACTGGGCTACAGAAATCCATTCCTGATGCAACTTTTATTTCAGTCAGTTATCCAAGAGCTGGATTTGGCCTGCCCAGCAGAAATTGTTTGTTTTAATCAGTACCATTAATTGGAAAAAGTGAGCAGTGCTGCACAAAAGAGAGGGAGGACAGATCCCATTGCAAATTTCAGAGTAAGGCTTTTTTTTTTTTTTTTAGGGGGGGATAAATATTAATACCAAGGCTGTTGATGAGCTTTAGGGGGGTTGCTAAGCAACACGGCCCTTTGTCTATAGCCCAGGCGATGGTTGGGAGGGGACTGTGTAGGAATAAAATTCATATGGCTTCTATAGAAACATATTTTTGTAGCTTTTTAAAAATGAACAGAAACACAAATCTGTCTCCTTGACTTTTTTTTTTTTCTTTTTTCCACATGGAAGACTATCTGCTGAAATTGTAGGTATGGCTGCAATCTGAGAGCACATGTTTGGAGGATGTTGTGAGCCTGACATCAAAGTCAGGGCAATGTGCACATGTTTTTAACACAACATCAATATTCACTCAATGTATCTCTAAATAGCACGGGGTTTTTTTAAACTCTCAAATTCAGATCTGTGTGCTAATTTGCTGTTTATGGCATCAACTATTGCATTTTAGTACATTATATTTTGTTTATTCCAGGTCATTTTATGGAATTTCATAAACATATCCTCGTCTAGCATAGAAATGGAATAGCTAATACCATACCATTATGTAACTAATCAAATAAACCCACACACTTCCAGATATTAAAATCATGTATGCATTAGTCTAATCCTTGTAGTAAAATTCAGCTCCACAATCCTTTGAATTCAGTACGTTCATTTTCATTTAAAACTTGTAGCTCAGGAGTACAGGGCAAAGGAACAGCTTTTGATTCGAGACTCACAGAGATAAAATTATATTTTATTAAGTTAGTGAAAATGCTGACTGCAGAGAAATTTTAAATAATTTATTTTTAAGAAATTAAAGTACTCATGCTCCAATATGAAAGAAAAGCTAAAGCTCTACTGTTTATAGAAGGGAGCAGAGGTGAAAAGTGGTAAACTCAGTGAACTGCTAACAGTCAGTGCCTTTCTTCTGCGATTTGTTCTGAAGTTGCCTTCTCAAAACACATACACCACACATTTTTAACTACTGAAGCTGTATTTATTGCAGAAAAATATGAGGTGGACTGGGAGAGCCCAGTGTGCCAGCAGAGAGGCTGTGGATTTTATATTCACTCCATACAGCATATTCCATCGCAAGATCCTCTACACATGGACAGAGGGCCTGGAGATGTTCCTACCTGAAACAATAGGTTTGGGAAAAAAATACTGCACTACTTTTACCTGCACCTCGTGAAGAAATGATTGACTTGAAAGAAAGGGAGCATGCACCATTACTTACTATTGCCTGTCCCAAGGAACCAGCGAAGAAGCTTGCCAAATGCCCAACAGGAGCCAGCTACAGATCCCAGCTTCTTCCCTAACATCCTGGGTCCCCAAAATCACAGGTACCCATGCTGCCTTGCAAGGGATGGGGCCAAGGAAGCAGCTTGGAGCTGTTACTCTGCTGGCCATAGAGTGCTCCAGGTCCCTCCCTATGTACAAGTTAAGTTCTGGCCTGTATCACAGCCATACATTTGCCCCTAAGGATTTTCCTGTGGTATAGGCAGAGCAAGAAGCTCACCAAGGCTTATTAAATAATATTCTTCCTTGCCAAAACCATGGAGATTTGTAAAAGCCTGGCACATTTACAGGTGGAAAATGACAGCAACAGAGCAAGAAGTACAAACCTCAAAAGAAAAAGGTAAAGAGAAGTTGTTACTTCTTAGACAGTTACTAAAATGCATAGCGAAATACAGAAAAAGAAATAATTTCTCTGTTGATGTGAGTCTTGCTGTTGAATCCATATGAGATCCAAAGGCAACTGTATGGAAGTTCTTCAGAAGATCATTGCTCATGTTACTAGCACAACAGTTAATTTCAAAAAACTCTAGGTGAGTTCACCATTGAGCATATGGAAATTGCTGGGGATATTATTGCTGGTTGTTTTGGGGTTTGTTTTTAAAATGAGAAGTTTTCTTTTACAACAAGATGATGTCATATGCATATGGCTCACAGTGAAAGTATGATATCAAGAAATTAAAAAAGGCACCACTGGATTCTCAACAGGGCGATCAATAGCATATTCCTGTGCTTGCAGAAAAATTTAACTACAGACCAGTACCACATTTTTGATTTTCTCAGAGTCCACCAGGCATTGCTTTTTATGAATACTGTATGTAAAGACATGGTAAAGGGGATGTTGTCCTGCATGGCCTCATAAACAGCATCTGCCTACCTCAGTTTGGGGCACCATGGACTTATATCAAAGCTGACAGTATCTGAGAAGAATTCTCATAAGATATATGTCCAATATATCTTCCATAGAATTCAGCTTCCTTCCTGCATATGTAACTTCCCTGGCTTCACTTTCCTCCTTCCCCGGCTTCACTTTCCTCCTGCCCAAGCTCCCTCTTCTGCTGTAGGCTGTAGAAGTATCAGAGAAGTCATATAAGGCTTTTTAAACCCAAAAGAGCATTTTTAAATGCATTGAGCTGATGGAGGTGGGAGACTGGATCATGATGCAGGTAATAATGTGTAGCCAACTCCTGAAGAATACCGTTCCCAGATGCCTGATATCCTGCAGCCCCTCCACAGAGGAGTCGTCACAAGACACTGGACAGGGAACACTTTGTCTTAGGATCTATCTGCAATATACAGCAACCAACAGTAAGCCAGACCCAGGCTGTCAGAGCCTGGCTTGGAGCCTCTGCCAAAAAAGACAGTGCTGTTCTCCCTGCTGTTCTCCTAGATCAGCCTACAAATTGAAAAAAGTTTATTTAATCTGAAGCTTCTCTGATCAGACAGGCAAGCAATTGGCCTGGAGAGAACAACAAGGGCAACCACTCTTAGTGTACTGGGAACAAGAAAGAACAAATTTTCCAAATCCTTTTCAAAAGGACATAGACCTGGCATCTGCTTTTCTCTCTTACTTAGGAGGTAGCTGCATCACTCAGTCTTCTGCCCCAGCATGGGACTTTGGAGATGGTTCAGAGCATATCTGCAAACACTTTTTCCAGCACCCATCTGTGCATAACTAGCCTCCTCTGTATTCTTTTTGATGTGCATTTAGATCAAGCCAGTCAATCTCTGGTCTGGGAGTGAGTTAGCTCTGTTGTTTTGTCCCTTTGAGGTGTCTTGCTACTCAGCTCGGGAATGAGGGAGATGCCTGCAGATGCCACATCTAAGATAAAATAAGCAGAACAAACCCACAGAACTTATTAGGACCCATCCACACAAGAATGTGTACAGATCCAGCTAGAACTTATCTATCTCCTTATAAATAAGTGATGGGAAAGAAAATGTTGATTTTTGCAGTGTGAGTGGCTAGTATAAAATCAGAGCTCTTCCATAGCAATGTTATGGAATTTCATATCATGGTAAGTTATATGCAGCATCTATGCACGCCAAAATTAGAATATGCACGTATAAGGTTTTGAGTTCAGCTTACCTCAGGGAGAAAGGACTGCATTTTACAGTGGAGATCTGGGTGTGTTGTGTCTATCAGCTGCAATGCACAACTCAAAATTGTGATAAATAAAAGACAGGTGAAGAGCCAAAATATAAAGTGTTTTTCCCAATGAAGACGTATCATGTCCTTTTCTTCTACCTATAAATTACCTGCTCTACAAACAACTCAAAGTCTTGATTATATCTGTTCAGGTCATTTCCTTTCTTGCAGCAAAGACACTTGTTCAGAGAGGCACATCACTCCTCATCTGCCTTTTGACTTGTCTCAAAGGAGTTTTCTGCTAATGTTGTAATACTTCCGGGCCTGTCCAACAGCAAAGCAAAGAGATGGTGTTAAGTGGGACTCTTCGTCAGCAACCCCTGTCTAGAACATAATGCTCAGCTACCTGCTAAGTGACTTCCTACTAGTTAACGTGAAGAACTGTCCATGTTCTAAAATCCACCCTGGCAAAGGTATAAAACAACCTGCAAATGGGCTGCTAGGGGAGGAAAAGCTAAAGCAAAAAGAGCTTGGATTGAAGAGGTGAGACATTTAATCTGTACTCTGCCAGCCTCTGACATCACTTTACTGATGAGGAATCCTTTTGCAGTACTTTTGATCAATGTAAGAAGAGGAAGAACTAAAGGTTTCTGGATGCAAATACAGCAGATTTTAATAATAAAAGCACATTCATTACCTTCTATTCTTGTCTTAAATACCTGGAGCAGATGCAGAATATTGTTGATTCATACTACCCACTTAAGCAATAACAACTGAGTCACAGGGCATTTCCTAGGGATTAATGAGTAGCTGGGAGAGTTGATGGCCCAAAGCAAACTGGAGAGCCATTAACTGCAACCAGCCATTAATTCGCTGGGAAATGCCCTATGCGTCAGCTGTTATTTGCCGCTATGAATTCCATCCCCTTCTTCATACTGTTATAGAGAGGAAAAACAGATCTTCAGCAGAGGCAGTGCTAGGTGCTTCTCCTGCTGGAGATGGTTGTTTCTCAGCCCAGGGGATTCCTGGCCAGACCAGGAAATACTACCTGCATCTTGTGCTCAGTTGTGTTCATGTGCTGCAGCTGCCAATCAATAAATATTTCTCTAGATCTTTCCTGAAAAAGTGCTTGTCTGTCCAAAATGCACCAATAGCAAAGGAGAAAATTCTTCATTCTGAAAGATGAGCTTGTAAGCCACAAGGAGTGCAGCTGTAACCTCCAAATCATGGGACCAGCACACGTTAGAATTGCTGCAAGACAGCAAAAAGAAAAGAAAAGAAAAGAAGCAGAACCATCCACCATAAAAGAAAAGTATGGCTACAGGCACTGACAGCTAGAAAAACCTGCAAAATGACAGTTCATAAAGCATATATATAAAGACTGAAAACTAGCACTGGTAAAGTAACGTGTTGGAATCTGTGCCTTTCCATTTTATTCAATTCCTGGTGAGCTGACTCCAAAGAACAGTGTTTTCTTCTCTTTTGGCTATGTCAGCAGTCTCCAAATCCACACAGACAGCGACACGCCTACAGCTGGTGTATATGCTCAGAAATCACTTCTCAGTTTATCCAGCTGCTTGAGTGCTTAGCCTGATGTTAAACTACCTTAACTTAGTTAAACTTAGTGCTTAGCCTAAGTTAAACTATTACACCTGAATGCTTTGGATGGTTGGTGTTACATCCTACATCTGTATTTGACTGTTTTTTAAAAGCATTGTATCTTACTATGGTTCTCAGACAAATCTTGGTCAGGGGTCTAAAAAAGCCAAACACTGGCTTTTCTATGCAGTACAGGCACTTTCAAATCTGATTCAAGAATGGCATTTAACTTAAGCTAGCAATCACTTAGATTAAAAAGGTATTATTATGAATATTTTTAAAAACAATTTAAGGGTTCATCTGCATTTACTTTCAAGTGCTATAAGACTGGCTGCGATTTACCAGTTGAGTGGGTTTAAAATGGATACAACATCCATACTATCCAGTGCAGTGCTTAACCTCAGTCTTGTGATAGCGCAAGGCTTCGCCACTGCACAATGCTTCCCCTCACTTCCCAGTTTCCCCCAGTTAATATAAGAGACCGACAAAGCAGTACATTCTCCTTACCGGAGATAGGGTTATGTTGGTATTCAGATGTGGTTTGTTGTGGTAGAGATGTTCCCTTAGGGAACAAGGAGCAGATATGCCACTTATTATTTACATATCATAGAATCACCGAATCATAGAATGGTTTGGGTTGGAGGGAACCTTGAAGATCATCTAGTTCCAACCCCCTCTGCCATAAGCAGGGGCACCTTCCACTAGACCAGGTCGGTCAAAGCCTCACACAACCTGGCCTTAAACGCTTCCGGGGGAGGCAACCTGTTCCAGTGTCTGACCACCCTCACAGTGAAGAATTTCTTCCTAATATCTAATCTAAACCTATCCACTTCCAGTTTAAAGCCATTCCCCCTTGTTCTATCACTATGTGCCCTTGTAAAATGTCCCTCCCCAGCTTTCCTGTAGGCCCCTTCAGGTAAGGCCACTATAAGATGTCCCCAGAGCCTTCTCATCTCCAGGCTGAACAGCCCCAACTCTCTCAGCCTGTCCTCATAGGAGAGATGCTCCAGCCCTCAGATCATCCTCGTGGCCTCCTCTGGACTCGTTCTAACTGGTCCATGTCTCTCTTGTGTTGGTGGCCCCAGGACTGGACACAGCACTCCAGGTGGGGCCTTACGAGAGTGGAGTACAGAGGGAGAATCACCTTCCTCGACCTGCTGGCCACACTTCTCTTGGTGCAGCCCAGGATATGGTTGACCTTCTGGGCTGCAAGCGCACATTGCCAGCTCATGTTCAGCTTCTCGTCCACCACCACTCCCAAGTCCTTCTCTTCAGAGCTGGCCTCAAGCCACTCATTGCCCAGCCTGTATTTATGTTTGGGATTGCCCCAACGCAGGTGCAGGACCTTGCATTTGGCCTTGTTGAACTTCATGAGGTTAGCACAGGCCCACCTCTCAAGCCTGAACAAGATCCCTCTGGATGGCATCCCGTCCCTCCAGCATGTCAACTGCACCACTCAGCTTGGTATTGTCAGCAAACTTGCTGAGGGTGCACTGAATCCCGCCGTCCATGTCCCCGACAAAGATCTTGAACAGCACCAGTCCCAATACTGACTCCTGAGGGACACTACTTGCCACTGGTTTCTACTCGGACATCGAGCTGTTGATCACAACCCTTTGAGTGTGACCATCCAGCCAGTTCCTTATCCACCGAGTGGTCCATCCCTCAAAGCCACATGTTTCCAATTTAGAGACAAGGATGTGTTAAGTTGCGTCAGGGGAGGTTTAGGTTGGGTATTAGGAAAAAATTCTTCACTGAAAGGGTTGTCAGGTACTGGAACAGGCTGCCCAGGGAAGTGGTGGAGTCACCATACCTGGAGGTATTCAAAGGATGTATACATGTGGTGCTTAGGGACATGGTTTAGTAGTTTAGTGGTGAACTTGGCAATGCTAGGTTAACGGTTTAGACTAGATGATCGTAATGGTCTTTTCCAACCAAACTATTCTATGATTCCATAATGTTGTGCACTACAATGTCAAACACCTTGCACAAGTCCAGGTATATATATATACAGGTAGGTATACCTACATCTGCTATGGTATTTTTTACAGATATGACAACACTGGTGAATAGCCACCCTCACAACTGACATAGTTCCTTGTGTGCAAATTTTCACCTCTGACGAGGGCAAAGAATTACCACATCCAGTCAAATACTAATTTAAACTAAAAAGTTAAATTGGTGATTTCAGGGGAAGGGAAGAGAAAGATTTGGTCACTTTCGAGCAAAGTTCTTCCAGTGAAGCAACCCTTTCCTCCTCTGATAGTCTCCTGATCACTTATGAAAAGAACCTGGTTGTGTATGATGCTTGAAGTGCAGTTTGTGAGCAAGCAGGCAATAACAGCTAGGGAATATGGTATCTGCCAGAGAGCACTCTGTCTCACAAAAATAAATCTGCTTTTCTCAAAATTAGATGGCAATCTGACTGTGGCTAGACTGAATGCCAGGCATACAGTCACATTTGTATTACTCCGTTCACCATGGAAGGAGAGATAAAACTCTTTCAGGCTTGCCTTTATATTGAAGCTTTGACAACTGTGGTACAGAAGTGATAGCTTTTTTTGTGTAAAGAACTGGAATAATTGTTGATACACAGCTTAATCAGGAAAAGAGCAATCTTTCTTTTTAAAGATTCTGCACTGCTTGCAGACGTTTTATCAGTCCCACAAAACCATTCTCTGATGTAACTAAATATGATCCGTTTTACAAATGGGCATGCTGTGATACAGAAGGAGACTTAGTCACACAGTCACTGGTGATAGATGCCCTATAAAACACTTCAGTTTTGACACACAGCTATTATTATAACCATTAGACAAGGCTACCATCTTAGGAATGCAGAGGTACATTTGCAAAGGGTTTTGAAAATAAAGCACTCACTTGACATCACAGCTGAAGTCAATGGGATCTCTTTAAGGTCAATAAACCCCAGAGTATGTCACCGGCTGCAGCCCATATTCATCGCTCCAAAGCTCCTAGAAAGGCAGATGGACTGTGCATGAGAAACAGATCTTCTCACTTTTCAGGTTTGCAGGAGGACTCAGTGGAATGGCCAAACATGTTACTATTTGATAGGATCCATTTGGCTGGAAAAGACTTCCTTGTCCCAAAGGCTTCTCTTTATGGCTATCTGCCTTGGCTGTGAAGGTCTGGAGGAGGCTCCCTCTGGAGCTTATCTATGCTGCTTCCTGACTGCTGCACAGTGAAGTAGGCTTTCCAAGCCTTAGAGAAACATGCTGGGCATAAGTCCTTTACCAGCCACTCAGAGCCCAGGTGACAGTGCTAGCCCTTGGGGCCAGCTCTGCAGCTTATCTGTTATTAAATTTCAGTCCTTCATTGCTTGTGATAAAATAGAAGCCAGAGGGTGGATGCACAATGAGCATTTTCAAGAGCCGTACTTGTGTGATAGTTTACTCTGTGTTGGCTTAAATACAGACCAGAGTGAATGCTTAAATCAAAGTGCAAACTTCATTGGCCTCAAGGTAAGAAAAGCATTTTAAACACTGCTGGCCTCAAGGTACAAAAACAAACATTTTCTAAACTTCCAGACTTCAAAGAGGTGGCTTTTCTAAGACAAGTCATTATTGCTGCTTTTCAGAGAGGCTTTTCCCTTTCTCTGCTTCCCACCCTTTGGGAATAACATGGGCAAGGACTAGGAGCACAGCCTCTATCTCCAGTTCCCTCTGTTCCTGTGGGATGATCACTTCTGCTCCACAGGTGTCAGCCAACTCTGAGAAGCAAAAGGAAAGCAAGTGGAGAGAAATACCATCCTCTGCAGATGTTTTAGAGGTGGCTTGCATTGTTCTCATGCACTTGGTTCACTACACAGACCTCAAGGGAACACTAATCACATTACATCTACCACAGGATCAGGAAGTTTGCTGATACTATATGGGCACTTTTCTGTGTCTGGCATAGCACATTCTCTTACTTGTTGAGAAGGAATGTGTCTTGCAAGGTGTCAAGAATGTAAAAATGTGATTAAACAAAGACAATCACCATCACCTCTCTTAGCTCCAAGGCCTAGTTGAGGATGAGATTAGGCATGACATAGTTGTCATTTATTTGTTTTTCTGTCATCTTTTAGAACTCACTCTAGATGTTGTTCACACTCAAGTTAACCTCCCTCCCTCCCCTAGATATTATACAAACAACCTGCTGCGAACTTACCCTGCCAGTGCAATGTCAGGTCTCATTCTTGGCACCTGGGCGTGGTTTTAGGCATAAGCTTAGCAGCAGACTACCCTTAACTCATCATTTGACCGAGCTCCCTCATGGCTAGCAATGAAATAAGGAAGAAAAGGAAATCCTTGCCATACTTTGATGACCATTAGCTTCAGTGCCAATGCAGGCAGCCTTGGCACTTGCTCCTTGCTGCTTGCTCCTACACCATGCTGCTCTGTAACTGTGCTGGAACAGCTGTTCATGAGGCCGTGCTGTGAACCAGACTGAAGAACTTGTATGAGTTCAAAATAACCAATGCAACCTTAAAAAAGGTAGTTTTTAACCTAGAATGGTTCCCTGGTGCAGCCAGGCCACCACACATCAAACTGTTACAGGTTGGCCAGGCTACACCTTCCACAGTGGAAGGTGAGATGTGGCATGGATTTTGCACTGTGTCAGAGACTGCAGCACCACAGGGAGGTACAGACTGTCCTGCCAAGAGTCCAGCGCTTAACAGAGAATCTGAGCATCTGATACATAAACTACATTTCCCATGGGGTGCCACAGCTTGCCAGACAGACAGAGATTAATGTCACAGTGTACTAAGTGGCAACAAGTCCTCTTCCTTCACCAGGTGCAAACCAAGCATTTCAGACCGCCCTGAGTGGTCTGAAACAAAATGGATTTTAAGCATCTGAATAAAATTGAGAAAAAATTCTTATTTTCAGTGAAATGAGGATTATATTCAATACCAACTATAAGTGACAACAGGGACAAGTAGGTTTTGAACAATATATGATGCAGAAAGAGGATGAAAATCCAAGGATCAAGTAGGTATTATCATCTTTACACAAATCTTCTGTAACTGCCATAAAATAGCATAGCAAAATTGTGGTGGTTTAACCTACAGGTAGGACCATGAGGTCCTGCACTCACTCCCCCCACCTAGTGAGATGGGAAGGGAATCACAACAAAGGGGCACAGATTAGGATGGGGACAGGGAGGGCTCACTCACCAGTTATGGTCACGGGCAAAACAGACTCAAACATTGGGAAGAAAAATCTATTTAATTCATTACCAATCATTCAAATAATACAGTGAGACATAACAAACACATCTTTAAGACGCCTTCCCCCACTCCTCCCTTCTTCCAATTTCAAATCACTTTACCCCCGATTTCTCTACCTCCTCCCCCGCAGCGGCACAGGGGACAGGGAATGGAGGTTATAGTCAGTTCACCTCTGCTGCTCTTCCCAGCATGAAAGTCCAGGAACAAGATGTTCCAATGGAGTCACGGACTTCTTCAGGCTCAGCTCCCGGCTCTGGCATGGGGACATCCACGGGCTGCAGACAGGTCTCTGGTCCAGCGCACCTCCTCACCCCCAACTCTGGGGATCCACCCTCGCTCTGGCATTGAGGGTCTCTGCGGTCTCATTTTCAGTCACACTTGCCCTCAGGCTCAGTTTCTCTGCTCCAATGTGGAGTCCTCCATGGTCTACACATGGGTATCTGCACCACCGTTGAACCTCCATGGGCTGCAGGGGACCTCCTTTGCCTTCTCCCACTCCACGAGGTTGAATTGGGTGTCTCATGTTCTCCATTCTCCTTCTCCTTCCTCCTGGAGACAAAGTTCTCTCTCTTTGTTTAGGCTGATGGTTGTCTTTAGTTCAGGTCAGTGGCCTCTCCTCCAGGTTCTCTCCACCTTCTTCTTTCAAGACTGTCCTTCCCCTCACAAATATGGATTCACAGAGGCATTTCTCTATTGCTAATTGACTTAGCCTGGGTTGGTGGGGTATGCCTTGGGGCCAGGGGAGCTCCATGAAGCTTATCACAAGGTGGCTCCTTCTCCTGCTACCAAAATGCGCCCTCCACCCCTGCCCGCCCCCCCCCCCCCCCGCCCCCCCCCCAAAATATAATACATTTAACAATTGTCATACAATATTATACATCGTCATACCATATTGTCACACAATACTGACAGAAAATGTACAAGTATCAATTTAAAAATTGCACATATGCATATAAAATATTCACTACTTGCTCCTCTGATACTTCAGTACAATTCTGGTATTATTTTCATCATAAACACTCTGAAGTAGCTTTAGGGGAAGACTCCAGAATATGAGAAATGTTGAAGCAATATCTTAATTTCAAGAAAAGTCTATGTAAAGGGATTGGTTCTGTCAGTGGAAGGGAAAAATGGATTTTGTTAAGTTGGTCTTTTTAAAATGCTTCTTTAACAGACAAGTAGATTAGAATTTTATTGCTAGGGATGGAAAGTCTCAAATATTTTTTTTAAAACCAGAAATATCTCCACCAAAAGACCTTCTTTCTGTAACACATCTTGCCATTGTCTTGAACATTCAAAGATCTACTACTCACAGATATCAATGCTTTATATTGGAAGTATTAGTGCTGTACAAGGATTTCTAGTAATAAATCCATATGACTATACAGATACAGTCACTATGCCACAATCGCACACTGAACAGTCAACAAGGAATTGGGGAAATCTAGGAAAAAAGTTATAGCAGATAAGTTGAGAATAATTTCTGGATGAATGATGGATTTACAGAAAACAGGGCCGAGGAAAAGACCGCAAGAGATCTGTACATGGACCAGGAGACAGAACTACAAGCATTTCTGACATGTTTATTTATTCTCTCTTTAAGACCTACCTCTCTGAGTAATCTACTGTAACGCTTGCTATTCTGACCTCTTACCATGAGGCTGGGAAGAAGTCTCTGCTGCTAAAATTTAAAACCCTTACGTCCTGCCCACCCAGCCCAGATTTCATGAACAAACTATCCCTTTTTCTCTTTGCAACACACTTTTCCACAGGGTTCAGAGAGCGATTTAAAGCTGAAAAGAAGGAAGTTATAATGGAGAGAAAAAAGGTTAAATGGGACAGAGCTTTGGGGACAGAATAGCTGAATGTTATTTCTCTAAAATAAATAAACTGACCTTGGAGGAAAAGTACTGTGAGTTACTGAAGGAATTAGCGGGGAAAATAGCAAAGAATCAGAAAGAAAGAAGATCCAAGATTTCATGAAAGAATTTAAAAATAGATT
Organism: Caprimulgus europaeus; assembly: GCA_907165065.1. Next base: position 35,434,956 of record OU015523.1, on the reverse strand, counting down.
ATGTGAGGACAGGTGAAGCAAGTACTTCCTCAGCAAGAACAGAGACATGATGGCACAGTGAAGCTTTTGCTGGGAGTGAGCTGTCCCTTTTAACATTAATTATTTATTTATTTTTTAAAAAATTCTTTGGTGTGCCTGGAATAAAAAGACCTCAGCTACATGTGCAGCATTTGCTTCCCTTCACTGTGCTCAGATGCCAAGGGAGAGTAAACATCAACCAAACTCCATGCAAATGAGAGGCAAACATTTACCTTAAAAACCTGTCTGCAGGCTTGGGTTTGAAAATCTCTGCACCTCTAGATGTGTGGGAATTACTCATTTTTATTGTAACTACTCAGTGATGTTCACTGTACAGTTTCTTACCTAAAACACATGTGCCTAGAAAAAGGCTTTTTAATAAAAAAAACCCCTGCTTTAGCAGAGCCTGCAATAGGTAGGACTGCAATAAAGTAATTTAATGATATACAGTCCCAGTAATAAATACTGGCTTATGAAGAAGATGCCACACACCTTATCTATCAAGCTCTCTGAATTACGGCTTTCTTCATACTGTTCAGGGAACTCCTGGAAACTGATCCTTGCACAGGAAGTGCAATGTGAGGAACCCACATGGCACAGATTTTTTGCTCAGAGTCATTTGCACTGGGAGTAAAATCCTTGCAAACTCTGAAGCTCAGAGCCTATAATCAATGGCTTGCCACTGTTATTACCACCTTTTCGTGATGTGCTCAGGGAAAACAGTGGTTCCTGCAGCACAACTCCAGTGGTGCCCAAGTTCACCTGTATATAGGACCATGGAGTCAAATCCAGAGGCCTTGTCCAGGGCTTGAGACTGACATTTTGAATTGCCCGTTCTTCTCTTTGCAGCAGTGTTTAATGCTCACAGAAGCTGAGCATTAAACATAATACTGAACATAAAATGAACTTGAGGAAACTACATCTCCACATTTGCCTGGATTTCCTACTCTCTTCTTCTCTGTGGGTGTCACAAAAAGCTTAAAATATCTTGTGACTTGCAGCACTTTTCCTGTACTATATATTGTAGATATTTGAAAAGCGTAGAGGGGGAGAGTTTAAGATCTGAGGTAGTATTTGTAAGCCTAGGGAAATAACTGTAACAGTGCTAACCTAGCTCAGGACCGGCCACCTCTTGGACTCAGAGCTCAGAGTTTTTATGCCACAGCATCTCCTCATTTTGCTGTTTCAGAAACGCACACTGTGTTAAGAAATTAGGAAGCTGTGTCTCCTTTTGTCTCAAGGGATTTGGCTTTATTCACCATTCTGGCAGTCCTCTGTGTCTTTTGAAGAAAAAACCCTCATACCTGCCACTATTTTTAGTGTGTGTTTTTGAAGCAAAAACTCTGTCTACATTGAACAGATCCCTGAAGACAATCTCCAGTGCAGACACATAGTGCATATGAAAATGAATGTAACTTTCTGAATGTTGTGCCTCTGCTTCATAGGCCGATTCTGCCAATCTACCACCATTTGCAGTTCACAAAAGTAGACCTCATCCTTAGACACAGAACTCTAATTCCCCTCTTTTCTGTGTCAATCCACCAAAACCTTAATTCTTAAGGAACGTAATATTGTCCATTTGCTGATATAAAAGGCTCTTGGCATGAAAAAAACAGCTTTTTCTCTACCACCCTGCGGTGGGAAGCAGACTTTGCACAGCAAGGTGATGTATTATTAGAACCAGCAAAATCCACGAAATTCCATCATGAGATTGAAACAAATTCTGTTTTGTTTGTAACTGTGTTTGCTGTTTTTGTTAAAACGCCCCCTCTCAGTCCTATCCCAAGAAGAAATCCTATCAAGAAGGATTATTTTTGGCCAATTCTCCTTCAAAGACTCACAATCAATAATCTGTCTTACAGAAAGCAACCTTCGGGAACACAGTAAAGGATGTTAATGGTAGTTCCTATGGACATCTCACTTCCTCTAAAGGCTACAAATGAAATATTAAAAACTAAGTAGCATTTAAACGAGTCACTCACCATGAAGTCTGTCTCAGAGCACACAGAGTAATCAAAACCAGAGCAACACAAGGGACTCTGGCTTTATAAAAATAATCTTTCCTCCTATATCATCAATTTCATAAAAGACCTTCAAAATCCACAAGAGTAAAACTGTTTCTCACTTAGAGAGAGAGAAAAAAAAGTGTGTCAGCATTTCAATGTTTTTAAAGGAAGTAATGTGGCAAATTGTAGCCTTGTGTAATTCAATTTAAGCAAGCCAAGTTAAATACACATGGCCTACAAGGTTGCAGGGTAGGAATTTGGTAGGTTCTAGAAAGTCAGAAACATTGTACTTTCCTTCCTGTCACCTGTAAGTGGGATATCACTCCATATTTTTTCAGCACTAAGTGCCTTATCAATACAGACTCTCAAAGAATAGCTTCAGATTTTGTTACCTACGCTGAAAACTGCCACTTGGAAACAATGCATGCTGTTTATCAGTTAGGACCATGACTATATATACAAATTATATATGTTTTTGTTGAGAAAGCATAAACTGAAACATCCCATACCTTTCTTGCCAATATCTGCCTGTAAAACTATATGAACCTTGTGCAAATTTGTGATCTGTCAGGTATTAGAAGCAACAGTTGGGGTTGCTTGCCTCTGCAGCTGTAAGCAGCTACAGAAGGAGGTGCTGGCGATGCTGGTTCTCAATAGACCACACAAGACATGCCACAGCAAACTGCCTTTTGCTCTCCTCATTCTCTCCTCACCCCATTGACTAGACTCCTATGTCACCTGTTGGGTTTATGAAAGAATTATTTGCCTCGGACACTTGGCTGCAGAGCTCACATCCTTTTTAAGACTAAGCATGGAAGTATCATGTTAATATTCAAAGCGAAACTAAAGAGCATAAAGTTCTTTGACATCAGCTCCTCACTGACAAACTGTGGACCAGGAATTATTCATGGAAATCATTCTTCTGGGACATTTTAAACAGAAATATTTTTTGTATTTGAATATTTGACCTAAATGGGAGCAGACCTCAAACAGGCCAAGAATATATCAATCATATCAAGAGCATGGGTACAAGATTTTAAAAATTATTTAAAGTAAACTCATCACTAGTAATGTGGAAATGAAATAATCTATTATCACAAACATTAGAAGATCATAAGGAAATACAATATTAACATACAGTCAATATTCTAGTATAGCTTTCCAGATCCAGTTTGAATGAGGTTGGAGACAATATCAAATGAGCTGTGTTCCCAGGTATTTGTGAGTGTGTTCAAATGGTAAAAAACCCAAGCAATCTGATTATATATTTTTTGTTGATACTAAACAAATTGACAAATCATGGCAAAAATCCATTTATAATCAGATATTTGAGTTGGTCTCAAGTCACTGCATACTGCAGAGATATGCATGGCTCTTAATGCAGGTGTTGACCTTACTGCGTATCTCACTCTACGCACATCCTTAATTTTGAGCATGGGAATAATTCCTTTAATATGAAGTATTTCTGAGAGTATTTGCAGAGCTGGATCCCACCTCTGAGCTAGTGTTCACAAAGTCATTTAAGAAAATTAATTCAAATTAACTAAAGGCTTAATTTAAAGCAGATTAGTTAAAGTGCATTTAACCCTGTAAAGACTTTTCAAAATTAAAGTAGTCTTAATTCAGCTTTGTAGAAAGCTTAATCCATTTTAAATTTATACTTTAAGTTAATTTGGATTAATTAAATTGAATGTCCTATGTAAATGAACCTGAGGCCCTGACTCAGAGCTGTGTCCAAGCACAGGTGTAAATCTATCCTTATTCAGAAAAGCGTATTCTTGAAATCAGCTCTTTTCAATAAGGTGCATATAGGTACTTAAGTAATTTCCCAAATCACACTCAACTATTTTATATTCTTAAATCATTTGAGAATTATAGTTTGATGGTAAGGAAAAATCATAGCCCAAAGGGCTGATAAATATATTTCATTTACTGTCCTCCAGATGATACAAATTTCTCCTGTGTGTGTGTGTACAAGAAATCTTCAATTATTGTTTTCTGCAGAAATCTCTGATTGACACAGAATTAAAAACTGGTTCTTCAGGCTAGAATTATTTTTTCCTTATAACAGGAAAAGAAGATTAGCCTTTCATTTTCTGGGAAGACTTCATAATGGCTTGTTATTTTCTCAATCCAAACTGGTAAAGCACGCTATTCATTCCCAATGGAAAAGATGAATTTCAGCAATTGTATTTATCTAGGATTTTACATCTCAGATTCTGCAACTCTTCTTTCAAAGTTTCCTTCCACGGAAGTGTACTTGAAGTGTTTGAATCTAGGTTATTATCGTGCTGGATATGCAGCAAGAAACTGAGAAAAAAAATAAGCTTTGTAATAAGGTCTCCATAAGTACCTGACTTCATATGTAAGTTTAAATATTCAGTGTTAGCAACATATGTGCTTAACTATAACATTGAAGAGGTAAAACTGTACAATAGTATTATGGCTGGCAATCTAGCATCAAAGGCATATTAAGTGGCAAGTTGTCTTCTGGCTACCTAAAGGGAACTAAGAAAATCAAACATGACCTCCAGAATACAATCTGCCAACTAAATTAGGCTGGAGCCAGAAAGGCTATTTACAGAGTCATGGAGCTTAGGCAGACATCCCACATCTGCTTACTCAGAGTGTCTTGGAGAAGTCAGCTCACATGTGATACAGCTCAGCTCCTGATCCACCCAACTTATTGTCCTAATACAAACTCCTTCAGCTCCCTCTGGTACTTGAATAGTCATATTCACACAGCACAACAGAGCATAGAACAGCAGTTTCCAAGATGCTAGAGACCTGAGATATTAGGAAGTATATATGATGTGCTGTATCCTAACACAGAGAATGAGCACAGTTGTATTTTCATGGCACTGAGCCCAGGCAAATACTCTTCACCTCTCAACAAGCTTCTGGACACAAGCTGGCACAGATACAGCTGACTCATGCGTCTTTACCTGGTCTTCCTCTACTAGAAGGGGTCTGGGTGGAAGTAGACTGAGTATTTCTGCAACACAACACACCCACAGTCCACCTAATGCAATGATGAAGTTATAAGTGACGCCCACCTGATGGCCACAACAAAGCTGAGATTTAAGAGCTCTGTACACCAAATTCACGAAGTGTCTGTATTTCAGTTAGTCTTTCCCAAAGAGAAGAGTCCAAAGAGATGACCTCTTAATCTTTTTCTAACTCCTGCAGTAAAAGAGAGAAAATTTTATCCTATCTAGGTTCTTCAAACTTGCTTAGCACTATGTTAGCTGAGCACTGTCCAGGAAGAGGAAGAAGAGGTAGTGCAAAGAGATCCAAGGGTAATTACTTACATCCTGCTCAATGACTAATTCCTGCTGCCAGGAACAACAACTTGTTTGGCCCTCCTTTCTTTTGCTGCCTTTCCTTACATTGTTTTTCTACTGTCTGGTGAAGTTGCTACTACCACCTCTCCCACTTCAATTAAAAAATGGAAGAGAAAAGATATTCACAAGAATATAGACATGGTGGCCTTCAACAGTGCTTTGTGGAATGGCCATGTTGTGAACATGGCAGTCAGTAGCATAGTGTGGAGGGGCCACTGCTTGTAAATGGGACTTTAACTTCGCTATCATCGTTTCCAGAATTTTCATGGCTCACTTTTAGTTGAAGCAATGTTTCTGCCGCACTGTGCTAAAAGAGCTTTTTAGATGTGTTTGAAGCTGTTAGCCACCATCACATGCCAGCCATTCTCTCCTTGCCTTCTGTAGCTGCTTCACATCAAGCACTCAGTGGTCTCTCTGCTTGCTGCTATCTTCTCTTGAACCAAAACCTTTTACTAGTCTTCAGTTTGCATATGTGGTCTGGGTGAGGACCAGTGCTCAGCTGAGGTGTGAACAGTGAAATAATCACTCCAGACACGGAAAAGCAACTTCTCCCATGCACATATTAAGCTGGCAGCATTTAACTGGCACCTAGATAATGAGGACATCTACTTCACTGCAAAACATGGTCAGGACTCACAGCCTTGAAATGGACTTGATAGCCTTTAAATTCTGTTTTACGGTGCTGGCTTACAGAGATGGCTTGGAGCCGATGTGACAGCTCATTAACACTCAGTTAACACTTCTCTATATAGCCCAGCATTGACTTTTACATTTTCTCATTTTCAGGGGAGCAATGCATGTGGAATTAAAGGGAGAGATAATAGCTTAAGACACACAAAATATTATTAACAAATCAGTTTTAAAAACACTGAAATAAAAAAGCTACAATGGACTAAAAGTATCATTTGTGCATGTAGAGTCCAGAAGAAGCATTACTTTTACCTCACCAAGTTTCCAATGCACGCGGTTTCTGAGAGTTCCAGCTTCAGGCACCAGAGGCAGACATCTATAGAGGAGAACTTCATTATCTAAGGAAGCAAGCATTTAAATCAGCTTCTGTTTTCAACCTTATAGCAGCATCTGTTTTATTTAAAAAACCTATAACTCACTTTTAACTGTTAGGCTGCAAAATGGGGGAGAGTGCAACTCACTTTCTTTTATGCTGTAGCCTTCAGCTCTGAAAGCCAGAATTATCTCTTTTTGTAAATAAAGCAGTAAAAGAGGAAGTGAAAATGTCAGACTGCATTTGATTGCCAGAAAACAGACTGTTTCCCATAATAAAAGAGAGTAATCCCCATGTGAAATGAGGATCTTGTCTACTAGTTGTTTTAGACCTCAGACAGCACAGTGAGAATGTGCAGAAGATTAATAGGCAGATTACCTTCCAGCTCTCCCCACTGCAACACCTGTCTGTGTTAACGAGTGGCCTTGCACAGAATGTGCTGAAATCCCACTTAGGTTGCCCTCCATCAGCAAGAACCCTGGTTTAGCAGCCACCCCGATTCTAACAAAGGATCTGCAAGCAGTAACCTGCAAGGCAACCAATGCTAGCCAAGAAAGAGGAGGGCACGATGAAGGTGTCCAGTAGATACACTGACAGCCTACACAGCTCCTCAGGGAAACACCCCTCTCCCTGCCTCAATTACTTTTATCAGACAACCTCTTGAGTGCTCTGCAGAAACAAAAGATGCTTTTCTCTGCACAGAACATTGTCAGGCAGCATTTCCACTCTTCCTACCCCAGGTATAGCCTGTCAGGAGAGAAATGAACTTTTCTGGCAGAAGGAGATGAGGAGGTCACAAGGCTTTTAAAGGTCATTTTCTTGCTAATCCAGGTATTCTGTGGACACCAAGGGCCTGAGTGTGCTGCAGTTTTAAGAGAGCTAGCATAGTAGCAGGGGCACTATAGCTGCATTGCTGCAAAGCTCCACCTGGCCCAATTAGCCCCACTGGAGACCACTTTGGGTGTCTCCGTGTAGCCTTACGTTGTGCCAAGTAAACAAATGCATACAGCACATTTGCAAAGAGTGCCTCTACAACTGTGCCAGAAATATTAGATGCACAGATTGAGTCATTAAGCAGATTTCAGCTGGATGGCTGTGTGTGAACTCTGGCGTTCTACACATGAAAGATGGCAGGCGGCAATTGAAGAAGCAGCTCCTGGCCTCTGACAGGGCTCATCTCACAACAAAGATGAAGACACAGTCCTAGCTCTGGAAGCTAAAAGGCACTGAGCTTTCTTTTGGAAGTGTGTTTGCCAATGGAGATGGAAAAGCAGTGGAAGAGGCAGTGAGGGATTATATCACAGAATCACAGAATCACAGAATCACAGAATCACAGAATATTAGGGATTGGAAGGGACCTCGAAAGATCATCTAGTCCAATCCCCCTGCCGGAGCAGGAACAGCTAGATGAGATCGCACAGGAAGGCGTCCAGGCGGGTCTTGAATGTCTCCAGAGAAGAAGACTCCACAACCTCCCTGGGCAGCCTGTTCCAGTGCTCTGTCACCCTCACCGTAAAGAAGTTCTTTCTCAAATTTAAGCGGAACCTCCTGTGTTCCAGCTTACACCCATTGCCCCTTGTCCTATCATTGGACACCACTGTGAAGAGCCTGGCCCCATCCTCCTCACACTCACCCTTCAAATATTTATAAACATTAATCAGGTCCCCCCTCAGTCTCCTTTTCTCCAAGCTAAAGAGGCCCAGCTCCCTCAGCCTTTCCTCATAAGGGAGATGTTCCACTCCCTTAATCATTTTGGTGGCTCTTCGCTGGACTCTCTCAAGCAGCTCCCTGTCCTTCTTGAACTGTGCGGCCCAGAACTGGACACAATATTCCAGATGTGGCCTCACCAGGGCAGAGTAAAGGGGAAGAAGAACCTCTCTTGACCTACTGACTACACCCCTTCTAATGCACCCCAGGATGCCATTGGCCTTCCTGGCCACAAGGGCACAGTGCTGGCTCATGGTCATCCTGCTGTCCACCAGGACTCCCAGATCCCTTTCCCCTTCACTGCTCTCTAGGAGATCATTTCCTAACCTATACTGGAACCTGGGGTTGTTCCTGCCCAGGTGCAACACCCTACACTTGCCCTTGTTATATTTCATCAAGTTTTTCCCTGCCCAGTTCTCCAGCCTGTCCAGGTCTCTCTGGATGGCAGCACAGCCTTCTGGAGTGTCAGCCACTCCTCCCAGCTTTGTATCATCAGCAAACTTGCTGACAGTGCATTCAATTCCCTCATCCAGGTCATTTATGAATATATTGAATAATACTGGTCCTAGTACTGACCCCTGAGGGACTCCACTAGACACAGGTCTCCAATATCTTCCAGGAGAAATCCCTTTTTGGCTACAGTGCCCAGGAGGAATGCCTCCATGTAGTGCAGTGAATTCCTCTTTGGTGAGGGGACAGATGGGACAAAGGCAAGTCTGACGCAACCTGGGGCTTTGCTTGCAAATGAAGCAACTATAGTGTAAAGAAAGATTTTACTGACCTCTGCTCTTCCCTTTTCCTTTCTCCCCAGATAGCCCTAAATACATTCAGCTGCAGTCACCTTTCTAGTTGATCAGTCAGTGCTGGGCCTCATGAACACTTTCTTCCCAGGTATTTGCTAAACAGTAATTCATCAAAAGACCATGTTTGGTTTTATTTTTTCAGATCTATCACTAATTCACTGGGGTATATTCCATCCTTGAAAAGCAGTAAAATCCTTCATATTTTAAATTAATAAACATTAAATGATATCTTATTTTCAAACATTGCATTACTTATACATTCAAGCACTGATTTCAGCTATTGATCCTCATGTAAGTTAAAAAAATTGATATCTCCATATGCTACATTCTCCTCTAAATCTCATCTAGCTTCTAATTTTCTGGACATCAGAGGCTCAGAGTTTCTAACAGGGAGAAAAAAAAAATTACTTCCCCCAACCATAGAAAAAGCAAAGTAATTTCACAGAATATTTTACATTAAAAAATCAGCTTTGCATCTCCTTTTACATTGCAGAACACCCCAGATCAGAAATACAAAATATTTAGAGGCTCATAAGTTGACCCGTTTGTTACAGCAAAACAAAAAAGATCCACAGGATCTTGCCACAGGAAGGATCTTCCCCATTTAATAGTGTGTCCCTGCTATGGATGTAGAGACGCACTGAACTTCTTATATAAATTGAGTGTAAGCTGTTTGACATGGAAAAAATAAAGCTTTATAGACAGCCTTATTTTGAAAAATGGCTAATTTATCTTATATGAAACGTTATCAACCCTGTCTCCCTCCCACAAAAAATTATAATCAATTTAGGGTATGTAGAATGGAAAACTGCAACTCCAACAGTTAAAGTTTGGTAAAAGGTCTGAAAAAAGACTTACAGTGGGAACTGTCAGGTGAGCTTAACTGAAAGAGTTACTACCTGCTTCACCTGTGATGTCTTCATTATTGGAGCCTTGGATACTATGGTGATTAGCTGCTACTAAAACACCTCAGACTAATAACCTTACATTAATCTCCTTTGGTGACACTGGAAAAATGCCTGTGAGCTGATAAGTGCTCAGCACATGGGAGGATCAGATATGATAAAAGTGAACTATTTTTTCTGGGGTTTTGGCACTTAGCTACGTACATAAGAAGCAGAAAATAGGACAAAACCGGCAAAGTAATACGAAAGCACGTGATGGTGGTTTATTAAAAGACTTACAGCTGAAGAATATTAATGCCTCCTTTTTGTCTCTATACGTGATGTACCAGCCCCTCTCCCATAGCTCTTTGAAGGCAGAGAATCCAGAAGGAACAGCTGAATTCTCAAATCAAAAAGCCAATGAGCTGGAATATTCCCATCAAAAGAGATGATGGCGGCTTTATTGAAATGACTCTCCAAGAAGTGTCTGGCTCCCAGAGTGTGATGGGGGAGCCAGCCAGCCATCTCTTGGAACAGGTTTGGCATAACTGAGAAATAATCCAAGGCAGTGTCCATGCCAGGCCTCTTGTCATCAGCCCGCAGCGCTGCTGGGATGTTTAGTCTCAGGACCCCGGACTCCAGTAGCACAGGTTTCCCCTGGGCTTCACTGAGTCTCATTCAGAATAAGGAATCAACAGTAGCACATCCAGGATTTTCAAGAAGGTGCTTGGTAGGGCATAATGAAAGGGAGCCGGAGCCTCAGGGAAGAGATTACAGGGCAGCATTGCCAACCTCTGCTGCTAGAAACAAAGCTCTTGCGATAGCATCTCCTCTGCCAGGAATGAGCGTGAATAGCAGCCAAACTTACATTCCAGTATACTGCAGGGGTATTTGAGCAAAAACTCATCAGATACTCTGAATGGAAGACTGTCTTGCTCTTGCCAATCTGCCTGATGTAGGTGAGCTGCTATATTTACAGACGTCTTGGTTTACAGAAAAATGAAATAACCATAAGTAACTGCAAAACCACCACCACATTTACTCAGTATAAATACACTTGTAATAAACCACATCTTGCACACAAACTGTTGGGGTCCTTTAGCATGCAGCACTGTGGCTCAAGGCCTTACAGAACAAAAGAAAAGAGAGCACTTAAAGAACCGTATGTTTGTTTCACCCTACAGTATATATAACACAAACTTTGCATCCAAATTTAGCAACAAGTTTTTATTGCTTTCCATTGTGCAAATTGTCAAGCTGAACATCAACAATAGCTTTAGTTTCAGAGAAGGTTTCACATAAGAGGTGGAATTATTTGTAAAATAAGGTAAAGTGTTGATGCTCATGTCCTCACCATAAGATAAAAGGATATTTCACCAAGCTTCAGGATGCAGAGTAACAGCATGGTCCCTCCTATGATCTCACTCAGGGAAAGGTCAGCTAGCTAAAGAAATTATATTTACTTTTGGAGCATTCAGCTACATAAGCTACCAGCTGGGCAAAAAGTGTCGAATGACTCAGAGGGAGATGCTTCTACACCCCCAACATGAATTGAAGTTATGAGGGGTTAACAGTGAGAAATGGTGGAAGATGGTTCAATCAATGGATCTGTGCCCACGGTTCCAAAAAGAAAGCCCAAATGTTCCCAAAGTAGGGAGGATTCTCCAAAGCATTTAAAGCCATTCTCTAGATCACAGATTAAAAGGTACGTACACATCCATGTTACCATGGAGAAAACTACATCTATGCTCCCCCCTACTTGTGGATTTCAGGCTTTGAACTCTAGATTAATATAGGTCATTTTTTACCTTCACCTACCCTTTACCACAACACAGATGGCCCTGAAACTGAAAAGTAAAATCATTTACTAAGGGACCCGTAGTGTTAGATTCAAACCCCAAACATTACAGTAAAACTCTCAAACCTTTGGTATATTTAAAACTAGCACTGTATTTTGAGTAGCACCTATTTTTCTAACATGGATCAAATTCTGAAGGCTGACCACTTGGGACAGATTCTGATACCTTTACAATGAGTAGCATTTTTTCCCCTGAAGAATGCCAAATGAACAGGATTTGTACAGAGACAAGAATGTGACAATGCCTAGCATTCAAAATGGGCAATGGGCAAAAACTGGAACACCAGAATGTGTGTTCCACATAAACTTAAGGAAAAATTTCTTTACTGTGAGGGTGTTGGAGCACTGGAACAGGCTGCCCAGAGAGGTTGTGGAGTCTCCATCTCTCGAGATGTTCAAAACCCACCTGGACGCTTTCCTGTGTAACCTGCTGTAGGGAACCTGCTTTGGCACGGGGGTTGGACTAGAGATCTCCTGAGGTCCCTTCCAACCCCCACCATTCTATGATTCTGTGATTCAAAAGCTGGATTCAAATTCATATTTTATAGGTTGGGTCTAGACCGCCATCCAACTCATTTGGCAGCACTTTTTCTTCTAATCAAGATATATAGTTCAGCACAAATGAAATACTTCCACAGTTAAAGAAGACACTAAAATGCATTTTTCCAACAGTCAACTGAAATTAATTTTAAAGCAGTAAAAGTCTGATTATAGGATGATGTCATATGCATGGACTACATTCTAACGTTAGGCTAAGTCAAACGAACAAACCTAATGAAGGGGATAAGAGTAGCAGTGCTTTTAGCTGAAATTAGTACTTTCAGCACTCTATGTTAAACCTGGTAATATTCTTCTAATCTTTACTTTGATACGTGTTTTAGTTCCATATACACATTAGTGGCAGGATATTAGTAAAAGGAAAAGAAAGATCTATATGTAAGATAATATTAACATTTAAAAATTCAAACATCATTGTTCCTTATGCTGTTCTCTTTAATCTTAAATTTTGCCTTTGGAAACTGAATCTAACTTACTTCTACAATGCATACATTGCTCAGGATCCCCTGATCCTAATCTGACTGCTGTTCTATATGGGTTTCAAAAAAGTAAGAACAAGTACAAAAGCAGTACAGAAAAGGGACTATGCAAAAACGGTGCTTTCACATTCCTCATGCGCCAAAACAGAAGGACAACAGAGCTTCACGGCTGAAGAGCACACTGTGGTTCCTCAGTGCTCCCAAGGGACCTCCTGGAGAGCACCTCTGCTTCTTTGTTCGTGGAAGCTGGGGCTCACACTGGGCTCAGGGAGGGAGGTGAGCTTCTGTAACACCCCTCCACACATAGCCAAGGCATCACCAGGGTGCTCATTCAGAGCCAGAATTTAGAATTCACCCTTGGATCCCATGGCCTGTATCTATCCACTTTATAGACACAAGCAACTGTTCACTAACTCACCCTCAACCCACTTGAGAAAACTGACTTGAGAAAATGAGCTAACTTCTCTCCCAAGTCCTGCTTTATCAATAACATTTTCTGTTAATAACATTGGAGCAGCAAAGATGTTGCAGGTCACTGAATTTGAGGTCCTTTATCATAGAGTACATGACAAAATCTCTTTCATAAAATTACCAATCATAGTCTAATAATAAGGTAAATTGTTTGCCATGACCACTCTTCCTGGGACACTTTTCCAGACGCTCACTATTTGGATGATTGGAAATCTACTATTTTCTAGCTTTAATTTATATACCCCTGGGGATTTTTACCACGAGCAATGATAAGCAAGCTAAAAAGAGCTTAGTTTAATTCTTGAAACCAGCATGAGCAAAGAATGAAAGTCATTAGGAGAAGGTACCTCTAAGGGAAGTAAGCAAGTTAGAATTTGAAGGTATAAGAGAAAATAAGCATCTGCCATTCTCATATTCACCACTGACAGGTCTTAATTGAATTTTCTGGACCTACATAAACTTCTACCTGGTTTAGTTTTATTACCAGGAACATGGTCCTATTATTTAGCACCAGGGGAAGTTGTACCTCCAACTCTCCACTCAGCACCTAGCCAAGAACACACACTTCAGATTTATGGATAACAAAGAACTGAATTATTTTTATGAAGACTATTATAAAAAAAATAGATATAATCCAGCCTAGAAAATGTTCTGATTAAAAGTGGGTTTTATTTATCTACAACCCAAAGGGGCACGTGCTTTCACAGATGAAAACCGCCATTTCCTAGACAATTCCAGTTGCAAGCAGGAAAGGATATAAAATCTTGAAATTAAGTTTAATTTCTGAGTTTACAAGTGACTCAGCCTGAGTTCTCCCACCAGTCCCTTATCCTCTTTCTGTCTCCATTTCCTCATCTTTAAAATATGGTTAATAATACTTCTGTATCCCTTGAGTATTTCTTAAGCTTAATTAATTCAATGCTTTACAAAGTGCTTTCTGATCCAGAGATGGGAGTGCTACACATATCCAAAGGATTCTATTTTAGACCATTTGTAAATAAATAAAACTTTACTTTCTAGATCTTATTTTTTAATACAGAATAGGAATGACCTGGCCTCAAGTGATCTTCTCTCATGGAAAAGGCATTGGAAGCGAGGTCTGCAGCCAGCGTTTTCTCCCAGGTCAGTAGTCCTCCTTTGCCTGGAGAATGTGAGAACGTGGCTGCAGGCCAGCCCTCTTGTGCACAGAGGGAGGGAATTGGAGCAGCAGGCCACTGGCCAGCACTTGCCAACCAAAGCTGCACTTTTCTCATAGAAAGCTAATGGGAAAATGCATATGCACGCCAACGGGTCTTGCTCAACGGAGAGCTCTGCAGCTGTCCTGCTAGGAAACAAACGTGACACAGGGGCAGCGAATTGTACAAGAGCTCAGGGGCCCCTCATACCTTGAAGGAAGGGGAAGCAGAGGTCAAAAACTCTGGCCAGTCTTGTACTTCATTAGGACTACAGCTCCGCAAATCAGATTGCTTAAGGTCGAACACAGTTTTCATAGAATCATAGAATGGTTTGGGTTGGAAGGGCCCTTGAAGATCATCGAGTTCCAACCCCCCTGCCATCAGCAGGGACACCCCTCACTAGACCAGGTTGCCCAAAGCCCCATCCAATCTGGTCTTGAGTGCTTCCAGGGAGGGGGCATCCACAGCTTCTCTGGGCAACCTGTTCCAGTGTCTGACCACCCTCAGAGTGAAGGATTCCTTCCCAACATCTAAGATAAATCTACCCTCTTCCAGTTTGTAGCCATTATCCCTTGTTCTATTACTATGTGCCTTGCAAAAAGTCCCTGGCCAGCCTTCCTGCAGGCCCCCCTTCAGGTACTGGAAGGCCAGAGATGATGCTCATTTTTGGAGCTGACACTCCACTGCAAGGCCAAAAGTAGGAAGCCCAAGATGGGACCAAAGTTTTTCAACTAGGGTTAAAGTGTTTATATGTACTCAGCTGCAAATGTGCGTGAAGTAGGGAAGGAACAAGAACCATTAGCCTATTACTTCTTAGTCAGGAAGCGTCTATTACTCTCTAAACTGAAAGTAACCAGGGCAACTAGGATGCTTTTCCTACATCAGTTAAAGTTGGGTTTGCTCCTACATGCTATCGTGAAAATTAATCAGAAGGCAGCTTCTGGCTAGCCACAATGTTTCTTTAAAATGAAAGAATGGTTTGTCATGGAAAAAGCGTGGTCAAGTGGTTAAGCAGCAAGTTCAGACCCAGGAAACCCAGGGTCCATTCCTTATCCTACCAGAGGCGTGGGAGTGGTATTTGTATTTTCTGCAGAACTCCTCATTGGGAATGCAAAGTGCCTCGCACTATTTTAAGTCACCTCATCTCTGTTTCTCTGTCCCCCATGTGTAAAATGGGAGACAATAGCAAAGAAGTCTCACGGGGACTGTGAGATGCTCAGATGCTAAAGAAAGAGAGGCCATATGTGTTCCTAAAATAAGTAACAGCATGGATAGGGCTATTTTGGGACAATAGAGCTGTGCTAGCTTTGCATGCAACTGCCTCCACCACAGCAGAAATGAAATCTATAGGAGTTTAAAAAAAAAGTGTATACACATACACATGTTCCTGTATGTTATGTTTCTAAAGTAAATGATTTGGGGTTTTAGACCAGGTGGTAGCATTCAGAAATTCTGGCAGCTACTGAACGCCACTTTTAAGTGGCATCGGTAACACTATGAGCCAGTGTGAAGTAGCTCAAGAGTTAGGGCATTACCAGTCAGTAGTTCTAAGGGTGATGTCCTGGGAAGGGGATAGTGGTTTGGTGGCTGCCTGGGGTGCCTGGTGTACCCCAGCTTCCCACACAGGCAGCGACAGTGAAGCCAACACCAGTGCCAAGTGCAGGACCAGAGTGGTGTGGTGAAGAAGCAGTGAAGGTGGTAATGCTGTCTCATTTCAGTAAGTTCTGGCTGAGGCTCTAAATATCAGACTTAATCACCTAATGTGCCTGGTGGTGGCTTATGCCC
Organism: Caprimulgus europaeus; assembly: GCA_907165065.1. The sequence goes on along the minus strand of OU015523.1, from coordinate 35,418,865 downwards.
TCTTGAGGTCTAACTTTTTATACCTACCTCTGAATGACAAAAGATAAAAGCTTTGAAATATACAGCTATAAAATAAAGAGCATATGGGACACATATATAGCTTATGGCTGTTTGCCATAATTATGGTCTGCACAAACTCACTTTTCCCTGTCAGGTACAGCCATGCCCCAGACTGTGTCATAATCCAAGTAGCAGGGAGAAAAGAGGACACCAGACAGGATCACTTGAACTTGGAATCAGACTTTTAGCAACTGGAGATGAGAGCAGATCACAAGGGTTGTTGAATGTATGTCTGGCACCCAGGTACCTCATCACCCAGAAATAGTTCAGGTATTTATTTAGATATGGACCTAGCAATTTGGCTTGCATTCAACACAGATATTCAAGTCTGATTTGATCAAATATACTAGAGTTTCACCATATAAATTGTTTTTTTATATGTGTGCATTAACACATATACCCATATGATACATTTTGTATTGTTGTTTAAATTAGAAAAGTCACAGTAGTGTTCGCTGCCTTTTAAAGACATGAACAGATGTAAAAACTAGAGATTGTGAAAAATTAATGTTGAAAATTAGCCATGTTTCCCCAACCTCAAAAATATCCACATTTGTTTTAAAACTGCTTTACATATTCTAAATTATTTGCCCTTATTTATGGATAGTTTTCAGGTTGCTTTGCCAGCAAATAAAGTGTATAGGTATGTGTACATGCAAAATAAATTATTAGACTGAATTGCTACAATGATAATAATTTTCAGTTGAGGCTCAGCTCTGGAAGTTGCTGAGCATCATAGCCAGATGCACCTGAAGTCAAGGGAATGAATGTGCTTACAGAGACCAAGGTAACATACATTAAAGACAGAGATAATTGGAATGATTTGCTATATTTGGAATAATTGCAAGGTTTTGGTAGGAGAAGGGCCTGCAAAGGTGGCCTGTGTAGGAGGAAATGGGGGGCTGCCCTGTGCTGGTCACAGCTGTTTCCAGGTGGCTCCACAAGGGACAACAGTGACTCACTTGTGCACCAAGAGCGAACCAACGAGAGGAACATATGGTGTCTCTGGAAAAACAAACTTAAGAAAGGTGGTAACCACTAAACAAGATGAGATGCTGGAGTAGGAGGGATACCAGAGCAGGCACAGAGCAAGATGAGGTGCCCAAGCAGGGGCAAGAGAGACATCAGAGCAGGGGAGACGCTGAAGAAAAAGGAGGGACAAGAGGAGCTTGATCCAGGGCAAAGCAAGGGCAGACAGAGCAAGAGGAAAGGCTCAAGAAGGGGTGAGGAGTCTCCAGAGCAGGTACACATCTGAGAGGACTGTGGTCCATGGAGGAAACTCATCAAAGCAGTTGAGTAAGAAACAAGGAGCAGTGAAAGAAAAAGAAAACCCACACACTGACCACCTTCTCCTGTGATGTCCATTGCCTCACCGAAGGGACGAAGCGTGACCTGCAGTGAGGGAATTGGGGATGGGGAAGGGGAAGAGAGGCTTTGCAGAGGGAAGTGGTATTTTCCCTAAGTGTTTGTCTTCTTTATTTCCCAATGCTGGAATCAAGAATTAAAAGTTTACGTTAATTGCAATAAACTAAATTCTGTGAAATGTCCCAACTCAAGACTGCTTTTTTTGCCCGTGACACTTGGATAACAAAAGAAACAACTGAAATCTTTATTCCAAACCTGAAATAACTACCTACAGTTTAGCAAAAATGAGAACCTTTCCCCTCTGCTGACTTTCTTCATGTTTTCACCATACTTACCCCAGATCCAAACAGGCTTGCATTTTATGAATTGGACAATGCCCAATAACTATGGGAATTAAAAGATAATAATGTGCTAAAACACTGACTGCCAGAGCTAGACATACACCAGGGACAAGAAGAAATGTTTTTTCCTGACTATCCAGCTGCTTTGAATTCAGCTGAAACACAGTTTCTCTCTGAGAAAGCAAGAGAAAATGGCTTGCACTGTGCAAAGGCGACCCGCCTGCTCACTTGGGAGGGACCCAGCCAACCCAGGATGTGGAAGAACTGACACAAGCTTTCTGAGGAGGGGGCCAGATTGCTCCCTGTGCCAAGATATGTTGAGCCCAGGAGAAGAGATGGGAAGCTAGGGAGCCCGTGCTGATTCTTGGACGATGCTGGCCCACACCCAGGGTCTCTCATCATGGGGTGCTTGAACTTGTGAGAACTGGATGGTGTCCCTGCAGGGCTGGAGCCAGATAAGCACCAAGAGAGTAGAATTGCTCCCCCCCTATGGTTTCATTTCCCTTGGTGTGCTGAGAATTCCCTAGTGGCAGACTGACCAGCCTAAAAGTGATGAGGAGGTTGAGAACAAGCCCTGATTGTTGTTTAGCGCTTACAACAGCTAGACAGACCTTGGAGTTTCCCACTTTTTCCATCCTAACTGCATGAGCATTGCAAATGCTAAACTCAAGGTCAACTCATATTTTAACTGTAGCCCCTACAATTCTTCCCCACATACCCCACTTCTACCAAACAGGTTCAAACTTAAGCATTTTGTGGACAGAAACTGGAAAGGGCCAGGAACTTTGCAGAAAGCTCCTATGGATGATTTACTAGCAAACCATTGGTAATTCATAAAGGATGTCCAATTTTTAGGTATGATTGCCTTTTCAGTCATTCCACACAGCTCCAGATAGAACAAAGGCTGGGATTAGCACTTCAGGGGATGTATAATCAACAATCAGCAAGGCTGAGGTACGCAGACACTATTTATCTCAATGAAACTCTTTTTATATTATGATGACCTGAATTTAATTACATCAGCTTCATCCATCAGCTGACATGCAGTCTTTCCCGTTAGATTGTCTCTCAGAGCACTGAACTTGCAGCATAACCAAGAAGACATCAGCCCTTAAATCATCTTCTCTAAAGCATGGAAACATACAAGTTCTTTTAGGTAACAAAATGTTTTATTTTCTTTAGTAGGGTCTCTTTGTTAGGCACGTTGAGTCTAGTATACCCACCCATGTCCTGTAAATCTTTACTGGCTTATTTGCTTTGTGTAAAGTAGCACAACACAGCTGCTCTTTATGAACTGAAACTTTTACCTGGCACTGAAACGATCCTTGGCTTAATTTTATTAAGCCGTGGAAAACCTCAACCTGTGATTATTTTGTTAGCTTTAAAAATGACTTTTGTTTTCACATGCCTTTAGCACTCTCTAATTGTGCTAGGGAGTTAGCTGCATAATTTCCCTGTGTTGATTTGGAAACTATTCTTTCTGCCATAAGATCCATGTGTGTGTTTGTTGCATGGAAAGTTCCAGTTTGTGATTCAAAAGCTGCCATTCAATTAGATATGGACATTTCAACTTCAGTCTGGCAAAAACACTACAGTGGTTTCCCAACATCGCAGATGCTTTATCTGCACACTAACCCTCCAGATGCTCATGCTGTCACATACATACTCTTGAAGGCTGTCCAACAACGCTCCAAGATCCTAAAAGCACTTACAAAATCAAGCTCAACTGCACTCACCAACTGAGAAATCACACCAAAATATGATGAGAGTGAGGACATTGCAATGAAAGCAATGACCACAATGGGCAGGCACCAGCAGGAGCTGAGCATCACTGGACAATTAGCTCAGGGTGGAAATGGACCTCCAAAAGTCCCAGTTGTTTTGTTTTTCATTTTCACAACCAATCCATCATTTGATTTTAAAGACAGGCAGGAACAGGTTCAAAACATTTAGGGCCTGATTCAAAGCCCCCCTGTAATCAGAAAGAAAATGCCATTGCTGTAGAGGTTGGTGGTGTAGGTCTGTGATGTGTCTTTGAGAAAACATCAGAATATTATTAAGCACAATAAATTGCCAACTTTCATGTGGAAAACTATTTCCTAAAGCTTTATTTTTCTTACTAGCTTTAATTTTGCTTGTAGCCTTTTCTATTTGTTTGAAATTTTCCTGCCTGTATCCATGACCTAGGCCTTACAGAATGGAGCATCATTATGCCCAGCTGTAAGGAACATCCATGACAGACAAGCACCCAGCCTTGCCCAAATCCAACTCTATGTTTCTCAGGCTCCTCAGAGAAAGACTGCAGCCTTACCCTCATAAATAAAGAGGAAAAAAGCGCTTGCCATCATGATGACAGTTCAGAGCAAGATACATGGAAGAAAAAAAAAATTGTTGCCTGAGCTCATCCACAGGGAACAGGCAGTTTCCACTGGGGCTTCTCTGCAAAGAAAGTCACCACCACCACAGGGATTTCTCCTGCAGCAAGAGAAACAACCCTCGAACTCTCCCCACTGAGACTTCACTTCTGTTTAAGTCATCTCCCAGCAGAGGAATGGAGCAGCCCATTGCCCTGTTCAATACCACCTACAGGGAGAGAAAAATTTTCACTCATTATTTTCTAAGTTTTATTTCTGTCAAGGGAAAGGGCTCTGGAGCATTCTGTGGGTCATCAGGAAAGGAGGGTGGGATTTGCTGTGAAAAGGAAGCAATGAGCAATCAAAATCAGTCAAACCATGTAAGAGCAGTGTTAGGAGGAGTTTGGGGAATTAAGAGGGGTTTGTCTCAAAGTTTCTTTCAATGCAATGTGTTGAGAGAGAAAGGATATCTGATGGAAACACCAGTTCAGCAAAACATTATGCAGGTATTTAATATAAAATTAAATATAAATTAAAAATTAACTGAAGGCAAGTATAATCCACAAACTCCCCATTAGTCCTTTCAGCTATTTCTTTTCACAGATTTATTGCTTACTTGACCCAAGCAAACCAGCATACTCAATCTACTCCCATTTTCCTCTCCTAGGAATGGGTCAAAATCTTTTTTTTTTCCTTCCCCAGAAAATGACTTCAGTAAAAAAAGAAATATAGCCCACCTTCATGCTTATGGAGAAGATGTTTTGGGGTTATTCCATGGACTTCATGATGCTTATAATTACAGTAGTGTTTTGCTGTATCAGTTTGGAAGAGAAAATAGGAAATATCAGTAGAATGTTAATTATAATCTACTGAAGTCACTGGAGAAGGCCTGGCACTACCATGGCTGAATTTGGTTGGGCACGCGCATATGACAAGGGTTTGTTTCAAAAGCACAAGATTACAGAACGTCACAAGGACGGATTTAGTATAATTAGATATATTATTGTCTCAGAATGCCATGTGAAGGTTCTGCAGTAATGAGTTTGATAAAATCTCTCAGGTTCATCTGTGCCATCCTGTGCACTCTTTAGAGGCACAGGGAAAAATATCTTCCAAAGAAACAGTAATAAGTCTTGGATATGAAAAACATTTAGCTCCCAGGACAGTAGCTATGCATGCAGGTGTGAAGTAGAACTGAGAAACATGTTAATCTGGCCAGCTTCATGTTAGCCCAAGGGTGGGAAACCTTTCCTTGTTGAGGGTCAGAGATACATCTAGCCCCATTACCACTCACCTCATCTAAAAATGAACATGAAATTAAGTCTCAGGTCACAGCCAGCCAACAGCCAATATTTCCCCTCCTTGCCACAGACAAAGTTTCATGGAGCATGAACCTTCTTGTCTGTAACTGTGAAGCCTGATGTACATATATATCACAGTGTAAAAATTGAAGCTTCCATACTGGAAGACTATAGGTTCTGAAATGGTCCGTACTTTTATAAGTACTGTTCTGATCATAGTCTTGTTTATGGAATGTAATGTGTAAAGACTTTCTGCAGACTTAGGAAAAAAAGAAAAAGCATGACTTAAAGATTTAACCACCATATGGATTTTAGGATGAGGCAAGAATTGTTCCAGTCTTCCTGATATAATTCCTTTATTTGCTTGATTTACAAAATAAAAAAAAAATAATGCTCACTCTTCCTTTCTATTACACTAGGCTGCTGTGAAGACCATACATATAGTACATGGAATATGCAAAATAGTATTTAACTGTGATATTTGATCTCACATTCAGTAATCAGAAAAGTGTGTTCCTTTAAATGCCTTCTATCTAGTTTTATTGGAAAATTATTTGCTTCAGAAAAATTGTTTCTGGCACTTTCAAAAACTGGACTGTGTGACAACTTTGGTTTATTCTCATCATTTATTGGCTTGTTAAGCCATTTCATTTAGTGTTAATGATGCAAACCATCTTGTTTAACGCTTTGGTGCTGCCCAACATATTATGGCTTTGGTCTGCAGAATAGAGCACTTTTAATACCTCTCTTTTAAAAATATTATTATTTATTTTTTATTACATAAGTTTTACAAAAATGCTGTCTCAGAACAAGTAATTTATAAATTAACTAATACCAAAACAGCTTTTAAAAAGCACTGCAGTGTTCCAGAGCATTGGCCTAAGACATCATAGCAAGAATTTTATGAGCTCTTGTGTTTGGGATAAGTGCTGTGACTTACTTACCCACACTACAATGTCCCTTTTTAACAGCCAAATGCAATACAGTGCAATGCAGTGTCACTGTAGCATCACCCCGCTGGAATGCCGTGTTTATTGACATGAGAATATTCCAGGCAGAAGTCTTCCAATGAAAGAGACAGCGTAGCTTTGGGGGCAACCTCTACTTGAACAAAGCTCCTTGTTCAATGTCAAAAGAAAGTGACTTTTCTGACTCTTGTGAGACTGGTGGCAGTAAAAACACAGGCTGGAGCAAGCAGCAGTGGCAGGCCGAGCTGCTCCAGGGAAATAGTGCAATGCTCTTTTATGACTATGACCAAACTGCTTGTGGGGCATCAGCGGGAACTACACTGAGATCTCAGCAACAGAATTGCCAAAGAATACAGCCTTCTATTTGTTACTACAGGTAAGACCAAGCCCCTGTGACCTTACATAGCAGAAAGAACAGGGAATAGGTTGAAATTCCAGAATTCTTGTGTGATGCCATAGAAACATAGCAGAGGTCTTTTGTTTTATTCTATGTCATCAGGCAGCAGTTCCCCAGCCACGCCTCACAACACCATCACTACCTATATGTTTAATTTAACTAGAAATTTCTTGTTACCTGAGTAGTTCTTAAACTTCAGCAGGAAATTATAAAAGCTCTTGGGCACCAGAATTGCTGTGACATGCTTCAGACCCGTTGTTCTGACCTCACTTATCCCTTTCAGGCAGGTGTCTGTGGCATCATAGACAGTCAGCCCTGGCTTAACTTTTCTATCCTGCTCCTAATCAATGTAGCAGCACTTTGGGCTTCATTTATGTTTAGAATGGTTTATAAGGAGGTAATTTTTTTTAATGTGCTTCAAGAACAGACAGTAGAGGAATTCAAGAAAAAAAGACACAGAATTCTGCAAATGTACAATTCTCTGTTCCATGATTAGTATGTGTATACAGTGCCTGTGTAGTAGGGTCCTCAAAAAGTAAATTTCTCTCAGCAAGATCCTTGTTTTTATAGGTCTTCCTGTGTTATTCTTTTTTAAGAAATAGAATAAGCAAAATTTAATCAGACGAATCAGTCTAAAGCGCCTTTTACCCACCCCCAAAATAGGTAATGTGTGGTGTATTTTGTTTTTTTTATTAAAATCCCTTCCTCCACTATTCCAGGTTACAACTTTTTATTTTCCATTTCAATAGTTTCAGTAACTGAATTGTTTACTTCAAGGCTCTATTCCTTCCTGCATGATTCTCAGCTTCTGATGTGCCATTCTATGAAAGACATTTTTGTTTGACATTTCATAGAGGCTGATGAGAATAATACACTTCATGCATCACCTTTGTATTTAATTTCAAGCCACTAAAAGAAAAACTTAATTCGACACCATTGATGTTATTTGTCTTATCCCAAGTCCACACTGGCTAGAAGAGCTCTTTCATACTCACGCTCAGGCAAAGCCCTGCATTCTCCATTGCTAAGTCTGCTTCCTCACCCACACCCCAGAGTCCTTTAAACCAGTTTCTCTCTTTCATTTTATATCAGATTTTTTTTTTCTTTTTTAAGTACAGCGGACCCCCACAGTGGTTATTTTAAATCTGACAACAGCTCTCCAATAACCCAATGACAAATGGAAAACCATGAAATGGAAATCAGCTGAACAAGTCTATAACCAGTTTGGGAGACTGCTAGGCAAAGTACCTAAAGTGAGCACCAAAACTTGCTTATGCAAATTGTTAAATGAGACAAAGATACTGCAAGCTTGAAAAGCCTTTCTGTGGCTTACAGTTGAAATGCTGCATCCTTCTTTACCCTCCCAAAGGTCCATGTAGCTACACAGGGCTTTCAAATTCTGAGAGGTAAGATGCAATGGGAAAAGGGTCATTTTCTCATATGGTATATTACCAAAAACATTCTCATTATCTCCCTAAGTTCACTGTTTGGCCTTACAGCTGTTAAGTATTATGCTGCCATCCCTTCAGCAATCAAGCACGCTCTCTCCTCCCACAATGAGTATCAGTAACAAAAGAGACTCAGGGTGCAGTGCAAATGCATATGAATAGAACCACCCTGTTTTTCCCAAACAGTTACTACTAAAAAAAGTATCAGAAACACAAAACCAGTCAGCATATTTGTATTTAGGTGTCTCATTTAGAGGCCTGATTTGAAGGACGCAAAAATGAAAACTCTGGCTTAAAGCCATGGATATATAGTCACTTACATCAGGTATGGATCTGCGCTGGTGCTAAGATGGTCCCAACTCTTGCCAGCGGCTCCTGCCTCACTGCTTGCAGCAACACCGATGTTTGCATGGCCACACCATGACCTAGCTCACAAAGCTGACCTCACCCAGGAGTGACTCACCTTGGAGGAAGAGAAGCTCCCTCAACTTGAGCTTTAGCATGAGGGAGACAGCACAAACAAGTGGAGGGAACCAGGATTTTTTCTGGCAACAGCAGCAACTGGATTAAAATTAGTTTAATTGTGGCCCCTGACCTTTGACCTAAGGCTGAGAGGCACAATGCAGCCTGTGCTCATCAAATGCTGTCAAAGCACTGAAATGGGGAGCACCCCGCTTCTTCCGCTCTCATCACACACCGTTGCCTCTTCCCTTTTCCTATATCTGTCTCGCCTCTCAACAAGTCAGTTCAGCTTCCTGAAGTTTAAGAAAACCAACTCTGCAAAAATGAGTGAATAGTTTTCTGCTGAGCTAAGAGGTGAGTCAGAATAACCACACTATAAACTCAGAGGAGACCCAAAGCCAGTGTGATACAGGGAGGGGATAACCTAACTTGGGGGAGAAGAGAAACATCATCACCACTTTCAAAAGCAAGAAGCTATAAGCTTAGCTCAGCAATACCCTGCACCTTCACACTAATAGTTACAATGATTACCCTCAAAACATAGGACATATCGAAAGCCCTTGGACTCCTCACTTCAAGGGGGGCTTCTATTGAGCTCAGGATGGAGATAACATAAAAGCTTAATGACAACAAATTATATTTTAAGTCTTAACTACTCCATTGTTAACCATTTTAGTAGAAACAGCAAGCTAAGGCATTTATCTGGTGGTAGTGACTTCTCCTCTGGGTGAACTTCAACTAAATCTATTCAAGCATAAGGAGAAGAATGTCAAATTTAAGTCTCTCTCTCACACCACATCCTAAATCTTCTCAAACTGGAAGAAGAAGTGCATTTCCAGAAAGGCTGAGTAATCACAATAGGATATTGGGTTTGCGGGGCTGCAAAACTATTTTGCTGATTAACACCAGAGGTCAGAGCAGAGAGGCCTCATTAACCAAAAGTATAAAAGACCACGTTTGTCCTTTTCAGTTGGAGAAGTGATAAAGGCAGATTTCAGAGGCCAACTCTTAAACCTGCTAGCTACAGAGAAAATTTGCTTTACCCTTCACCAGAATGGAGCTAGAGCACCCTGCTCTGGTGTCTCTGCTGTGTGTGAGTACACCCACAGGCAGCTACTGCTGCCTTGTTGACCTGCTGGAGAGTCACTCCCCAACTGACTGCCTGGCAAGTGGCTGACACACCTGCACCCACAAGCTCAGGTTGGGTTTTGATGTTAACATGAGGCAGTTGTGCTGGAGAAGGCATAATGCTTTTGATACGTTGCATATATTCTGCATTTACGGCAAGATGGAGGAATGCCATTGCACGGTACCTAAACCAGTCACCCAATGCCCCAGTGTCTCCCCTCTAGCTGGTTAGCCTCTAGAGTGTCTTGGAAATTGGGGGAGATTGTAGAATCAAAACTGAATATCAAAGTTGCAGATGGGAGACCAGGTAGAGGAAGAACTGGAGCAGGACAGGGGCTTTTTGGGAGAAGAGGATTAGCAGCGTTTCCCTATTGCATATGACAAAGGCCTTTCTCCTGCTTTAAAGTTTTTCCTCTCCACAACTCAGAGCCATTATGAAAAGGATGTAGGAAGGATTTAAGGCCTCTCTAGAAAGTGCTCAGAACCTCTAAGTATGAGAGTACATCAAATAAAAACACACTCTAACTTTTTCTTCTAACTTTTGGATGACTAAGTTACCATCTTTAGTCTTTAACAAGAATTAGGAACAGAGATGCTTTAAGCATTGTCAGCTAAAATGTGCTAAGCTCCCCATGGTGCAGCTTGAGATTTTGGAGATTGTCTGTAAAATTTACCCTGGCACTATTGAAGGCAAGTTCCTCCTAATAAGCTGAAAAATTGTTATGAATGACCTTCTTACCTCTTATGAAAATGTGTGAGACCAAATAAGTGGGATAGAATAACTTAAATTCTCCACTGACCTGGAAGGAAACAGTGAATGCCAATCTCACTCTAGTTCCCACCAAATTTTCGTGTTTCCTTATTCTGACTCAGTTTCTGTCATCCACTTCAGTGATGCTGTTAGCCACTGCTTACTAGAAGAGCTGAGTAGTGGGACAGAACAGGAACCCCTAGGGGGGACACCAAATGAGGTGCCCCAGGGAGACTGCCTTTCATTTAACTTTGGGTTTGAGCATGAGGATACAAACCCAGAGAGGCTGCAGCCGTATTTGCTACCACCAGATGGTGCCGAAAGTGCTGACTATCTAGGGATGCTCCTTCCAAACACCTACCGAAGGCCGATGACAAATCTCTGCTTTGCTTAAGTCCTTAAAATTACTAAGAAAAAGTTGAATTAAAACGTAATGAACAAATCAGCTACAATTCGTATGCATCATACACACACATACCTGAATTTCTCTCCACTATTTCAGGAAAAGACTGGGTTTCCTTCTCCCAGGCTTCCTTCTTCATTAGTGCTACAATCTCAGTGTACAGAAGCTGTGAACCTTTAAATATATAAAATATCCTTAAAGCCATACTCTCCTCTTACTTTCAAAACCATTAAAATAGCACATTAAAAATGTGGTTGGATTAAGATGACTTAATTAAAAGATAGTGATTAATGTGAATTTGAATCGACTAAAATTAAGTCCTTTCTTCTGTGTGGATTACAGATGACCACTTTCCTCAGAACTGCTACATCAAAATTATATTCTTAGCGGTTTTGTGTACAGGAACAACATGTTTGTAAAATAAATTTCTAAAAACCAGCTATGATCATTGAAGGCAGAGGGCTCCCCCGGGGGCTGAGAGGGCAGCATAGGCTGAAGTAGAGGTGAAAGAGGCAAGTTCCTCCTCGGCCTTCCACTGACCTGCTGTAGGAGCTCAGGCAAGTCAGTCACCTCACTGATATTCTGTTCCATCCACTACCACTCTTCAGACTGCAAACACTGCAGGAGTGGAGCTGCCTTCTACAAAACATGTACGGTGGCACTCTCACCTCTAAGTGAGCCCGTAGGTGCTGGCAAAGTCATGAGCAAGGCCATGGAGAGAACTGATAGAAAGTGGCAAGAGTCTACAGGGGCTGCATCACAAGATCACAATTCTACATTGCAGCATTTGCACTGATACACAAAAAAGATGTATAGTTCTCTTTGTATGATGTGCATATAGAACCTAGCAAACAGAACTCTAAAATGGGCTTCTCGTGCACATCTGGAGGCTTTAACTGCAGCTCAGTCCCACAGATAAGAAAGCTAGCAATCCTCTCTAAGACCACAAAGTCAGCTCTTGACTGACAGAAGTAAAAGAGAAAGGCTTTCCTTCCTTTCACAGAGAGCTACAGAAGTGTGGCAGGTGCATCGGCCCTAAAAAAGACTGGGGCTTTCCGACTGGTGAAACCTGATGCTTTCATGCCCTTGCTTTTTGCGTGCTTTCCGTATTTTTTGTGTGCTTTACTGTGACTGTCACCAGGCACACAGTCACCAGAAGATGGGGCCCCCAAACAATCAGAGCTGACCACAGATCAGACTTAATGAGAGGAGTCGGTCCTTAGAGCAGCAGGTCTGTGGTTGGAGACTCTCTCCTCAGGTCAGGATGCTGCCCAAGGAAGACCCCCTGAGGACGAGCACCCTCTCCTTATGGGTGAGTGATTGTGCACATTTTGGATCCTCATGTCTAAAGCTTGAGAATTCTTGAGTGGGTTGAGTAGTGTTAATTCCTCGTACATATTGAATCTGTGGTTTACTGATGTTGTCAGAGTGTTGAACGATTTTGATAAACCTCATTTCTAGTTGGCTCTGCTTATTTCCAGTTAGTCACAATTCTGGTTAAATTGGTTAAAATAAAGTTTATTTTGATTTTATCACCAGCCTAACTAGATTTTGTAAGCCTCTGTGATAAGAAGACATTTCCACCTTGTAGGGAGGGGACTTACCTTTTGCTTATGACTTGTCTTCACAAAATCAGCTCTGACACAGCCTAAGATTTAGCTCAGTAACAAGGTTTGTTTCTTTCTTTCTTTTTGTTTATTTTTTTTTTAGCAATTTAGAAATTATTTACAGTAACAACAACTGTTTCTGCTTACATAGATGGAGCCTGCGAACAGGGACAGGAGAGCTGAGACCATAAATCAATTCAGCAGCAGGGACCAACAACTTTCCATGTGAGACTTGTCTGTCAGCTGCAACCAGTATAAATTGTCAAGCCAGGCACAATTGCCTCCAGCCTCTCACCTCCCAGTATGTTAGCAACCCCAAAACTAACTGCCCAACAGAGAGGCTTTCAAACTTGTCCCGTTCTCCCACCACACCAAGACAGGGGGTGTCCAACTAACCATACTGTGTTAAACACAAAGTCCATTTGTGTGTCAAGGCCAGAAAGCACCACAGAAAACAGTGTTTTATCTTCTCAATTTAAAAGCTTACACTTAGCTTCTGTGCATAATTTTCTGTGAGACTGTAAAGCCTAGTAGCAAAGGGGATATTGCTCACTCCATGTGCTTCTGGAACTGGTATCTCCAAATGGTATCGAGCACTGGGAATTCATTCTTTCCTGGCCTGGTGTTTGCAGCAGATAGGCAAATATTTTCCAGTTAAAGCATGATTTTGGAAATAATGGTTGAGACAATTACTTCTGCTAACAACTACATGAGATTTAGTAGTGATACACTGAAACCAAATGATAACACAGTAGCACAGCCTGGCTCTTCGACTTAGCCTTTTCCTCATTATTCCCTCTCTACCATCTTTTCATCTTCAAAACTGTTAGTACAGACAGGGCTCTAGGCACAGGCAGCATCCAAACACCACATGAGCAATCCCTGCTGAAGACATTTTTGCACAGCACACTACCCAAAGAGCCAGTGAGTACTGGTATTTGCCTACAGCTGGCACTTTGATTTTGTGACTGCTACTAGCAGTATCTGGCTTTATAAAATTTTTTTCCCGACTTAATATGCATGTTGTCTCATTTTTTTACTTGTCCTGAGTGGAAACTCCAAATGAAATCAGTTTAATAGAATAATTTTACTGCATGTAGATTTTGTCACATGTATTGCTTACAGGATTACAAAACTCACTCTCTTCAAAGCGCAGCTGGGATCTAAATTAAGCCTGGAGAAAAGAGATAGAACTCTGCCAGCCTATCAAGTGATGGTACTACTTTCTTATAGTGGGCTTCATTGACATACAATCATATCCAGTGGGCACTGAAAACCAGTGTACAGAGTAAGACTTGACTGTTCATAATAAAATGTATTGCTTCTATTTATTATTCTCCCAAAGAAGAAACCAAGATGAGAACAGGAAAACAAGATAGAATTCTTCACAAACTGTGTTTCTATTGTGATTTCAAGAAGAAAAGCAATTCAAGTAGCAGAATGGGAATATAAGAATATCCAAATGCAGAACTCTGATTTCTCTTCTATTTCTAGAATTAAATTATAGTATTGCCAGCACCAAGAGTTCATAAAAAAAGGGAGGAATGTGAACCCTAAAGTCTCAAAAATACAATTCCTTCTGCAAATATGTAAAAATAAGATGATACTCTTCAGTTGCAGCATGACTTCCAGAGTGAATGCTTTATGGAAAAGAGTGTCAAAATAATCATAACAAAATTTGAAATGTTTGCTAACATGCATAGATTTGAAACACAGAGATAGTAATAGATACAAGAGAAACAATTTCCTTAAAACAGACTTATTCACTATGTTCCCTTCTTTTATACATCATCTTTGTAAGAAATCCTTGATTTAGCTGAAGAGAGAAACTTCTCCCCTAACACACTCCTTTCCCTGTTCTGCACTTTCCACTACATTCCCATCTAAAACACCATTGCATCCACCTAATGCTCTCCAGTAGTTTCACAAATTTAGTGCTTTGAGCCACCTTTCTCCCCTTATTTCTATGAACATTTTGGGCGTAGACCTAATCTGAAAGGGGGGAGGGTAAGGGGGACAATGCAGCTCTACCGCTGCTCCTGTGACAAGGCACTGTGACTTTGATGTCCTATGATTACCCACTAGAAGCATCTTGGTGCAGGAACCATATTTTCCCAGACAGGTAAAACTTTGTGAAATGATGCTAAAATATACACAGTAAGTGACACACTACACTTGCAAAGTCAAGTGACCAAGAGACAGTAAATGCCAAAAATAAGGTAACCCACACAACCTTAATCCAGAACCCATGGGCATATACGTTGTGGTATCATTGTCAGCCTACAAGATAGGATACTATCCTTTTTAATATTGTCTTGCCTTGCTCAGTGCACAAAACAGGGTGGGCTCATTGAAAAAGCAATCATTCAGTATCTTTGTTCCGCAATCCAAGCCCTGCCTCCTGTACTTTTTTCTAATCCTGTTCTGAAAGCAGAAAAGCCCGTAAGGAAACAACTATTTTGATCATACCCTTTGCTATCGTATCCAGGTAATCTCACAAACACCTATTTGCATTTCTTTTACAAAAGCTGTTACATTGTGCTGGTTTTGTGATGCACAATACAGAGTAAAGAATAATTTGAAGTGGTCATAATTTGACTGGCTGCTGAATTTTAGACTACTCTACACATTTGGCATGGTTTTCTTATTCAAAGTATAGTTTCCAGCTGACAACAGTGGGAGCAGTAGCTGCATTTATGCAAATCTTCACACAGACAAGGAGTAGACTGTTATTGCCACCTATGAAAAGCTGGGTTGAAGTGATTTGCCCATCATTATGCACTATCACGTGGCAGATGCAGGGATGTAACTTTACTCTCTTACATACTGTTTAACTGTTGTATACTTTCATTTTACTACCTGTTGTTCCCCTACTCATTCACTGACTTTCTGAGACACAGCCCAATTTTTGTTACAGAAGTGTTGCTCAGGCAGATTTTCAAAGTGTTCCTACAGTTGACAGGAATTTCTAAATACATAGGAGAATAGTTCTGGACAGATAGCTGTTATGGCCAGTAATCTCTGGCATGTTCAGCACATATATACAGTCTTACCATGTGAATATGACACATTTGCTGCGTTCCAGCAAAGCAGATAAAATACTGGTAAAATATAAAATAAAAAACTGCTGGATTTCCTGTGAACTTACACACATTGCTTTCTGAGGACTCCAGGACAGAAATAAGATAGTCTTACTTATAGGATGTTCTCCACAATGAAATGGAGGTCTTAGCCTCCTATAGTACATGACAATTCACCCTTAAAGCCCAGGTTTTTCTGCCTCAACTTGCAGTCTCAAGACCCCTGAGCCTAATAGTGTACAAAGACCCCGAGAAACACTCACAGCTTGACTGGTCATGGCATATTACAGGAATACTACACACACACGCTGAACATCATGTGCCCAGCTGCCTGTTTCTATTACAGGCAAGAACAGCTGAAGCGAGATGAGCATGGCTGGGACAGCAAGTATGTATGGTGCCACACTGTTCTCAACAACAAACCTTCAGGGAAGTGGGCAGGGATTTTCCAGACAAACATTTCATCTTGGTCCCTCTCCTTCACCAGCTTAATATTAACTCTCACCAGCTTAATGAACCCAATCAAGACCTTGAAGGCTGCTTCCTCCATAAATGTCCAAACCCCAGTCTATACAGAGGTGCCCAACTCACTGATTTAGCTCCTTTGGGGGAGATGTGCTGCAGCAGGTGACAGGCATAAACACACACAAAATATCTTTTTTTATTATTTCAGACCCTGCTGAAGAGAGAAACAAAAAAGAAACAAGAGCCAACAAGAGCCACTCAGCCATCCTTCCCCATTGAAACAAGCCCTCTCATGATACCGAGAAAACCGGTCAGAGAAACTCTTCAAGTCTCATTTTGGAGTTTTAGAAAGCAGGTGTTCTTTATTGCAGCGCTGGACACACACAGAGATCGCTCCCCCAAGGTGTATGTGTGTCTGTGTCTTTGTTTTAGTACACATTATACAGACTCAATACACACATATTAATTGCTGTTTAGCATATGTAAATGTCCTTCACGCTTGCGCAGTAAAATGAGTCAGTGGTCTTCAGTATCATGGTGCCCACTGATTGATTTCCCCTTCAACCTTGCTTAGTGACGCCTCACTCATGTGTTTAGGACAATATTCCTTGAAGAATGTTCAGTCGTTAACTCTTATCTGTATGTTCTTCCCTGAGCTTAGACACCCATGACAAGGTCGTGGGAGAACATCTGCAAAGGTCCTGAGGCCATCATGTTCTCAGGGGCTGAGAAGAGCAGATGTAAGTGTAACGATTTAAGCTAGCGAATACGTGCAAAGAGCTAGGCGGTAAGTACCCACTCCTAGGCGGGTAATTAGTAATTTGTGAGGACGGATGTGTTACAACAGCTGGGTGATGTCTCAATCCTCTAAGCTTTGTAACGAAGCAAGTAACTAAGGGATCTGTGAGTCTTTTAATTTCTCAGGGTTTATTCTTTCACTCACTTAACATGGATGCTTGCCCTGCCCCCTGTGTCTCCTCAGGCACGCCGGGTGCACTGCCGGAGGGGCGCAGGGGAAGAACTGGGACGCCTGCAGCAGCCCCTGAGGGCGAGGGCCAGGACCTGCCCGCACGATCAAGGCCTCGCACACAGAGGACCCCGCGCTACACAGGTGCGAAAAGGGTGGAGCAGGCCTCCTTGCTCGCTGAATGGTGCATTTAACTGTCAATCAGAGCTTCTGCCCTCCCCCCGCACCGAAGCGGCCCAATCCAACCACGCTTCCGCCGAACGCCATCGCGGTCGCACTGATGAGCGGTGGGAGGGGCAAGGCGCCGATCCCTCGCATTCCGATTGGCCGAATCAGCCGTCAATTCACTCCAGCGAGGCTCCGCCTCCTCACCGCTCGCCTCCGGATTGACGGGGCGCGGAGGAAAATGGTGCAGAGATCTCTCACGATCTGATTGGCCAAGTGGAAACGCCACTCAAGTTGAGCCTCCCCCGCCCCCCCGGCGGGACAGCGTCTCAGCTGACCGGCCAGTCCCGTGACAGGGTGGGCGAGGTCCTCAAGGCGAATGGTCAGTTCCTGCAGTGTCCCGCCCAGCCGCCCTGAATCTCCCTGCCGATTGGCTGCGGCGGCTGTCCGTCAGCGCTCCCTAGTGGGCGGGGCGCTCACGGTTGTCTGTCCGGCGGTGAGGCCGGTCCGGTACTGCTCTCTGCCCCGCGGTGTCTCTGAGCGCGGCGGAGATGGGGCGGCGCGGAGGGGTTCCCTGGGCCCTGGAGGTGGCGGTGCTGGTGACATCGGCTTGTCTCGCCGGTGAGCGAACGGGGTCGAGCCAGCGCGGGGGAGCGGGGAGGGCTGCGCAGCCGCTGCGGAGGGACGCTGCGGGGAAGGGGCGGCCGCGCGCCTCGGCGAGCCCAGCCGCGACGCTGGGAAAGGGCTGCGCGAGCCGTAGTTGCGGGGGGAGAAAGCGCGTGAGCTTGGGGGGTGGAGGGGGTGGGGCGGGGCGCGGCGGGTGACCCGGAGAGCGCGCGGCCCTGGGGCGCCCGGTGCACCCTCAGAGCGGGGAGCCCGGCCCCGCGGGCAGCCCCGGGGCTGCTCCGGCCCCTGGGCAGAGCTCGGCGGGTGCGGGTGTCTCCCAGCTTCAGGGCCAGGCGGTGGGAGCGTGGGGCTGAGCCTCTGGCTGCGGCTCCCTGCCCCCCTGCTCCCCACCCGCCTCAGCTTCCGCAGAGACTCTGCTCGGAGAGTGAGTGCCCTCTCCCTTTCTCGCACCGGGCCGTGCGGAGCGTTGTCTGCACACGCATCGTTTCGTTACTTTGTGCGAATTTTCACGTTTTGCGCATCAGGCCTGTGGCCTGCACCTCAGGCTTCCAGGCCTTGTAAATAGTTTTCCCGCAGTATACTTTAGTTCTTCAGTCCAGGTTCACAAAGGCGCTTGAGAGCCAAAGTTCTCCTAAGGGTGCAGCTTTGCGAAGGTAGGAATTTGGTTAAGTGTTCTGTAGGTGCGTGGATAACAACGTGCAGGATGAATTGCATCTCAGAATTTACTCTCTAGACTTCACTGAATACGTGTCCCAGTGGGGTATAACGTGTCCCAGTGGGGTATAGCGGTGTGTCTGAGGAAAAGGTTTGCGCTCCCAAGCCCAAATTCAGTTTGACTCATTGAGACCTTGAAAAGCCTAGCCAGGCAAGTTTAGTTAAAAAGGGTAATAATTTTATCCACCTAAGCCAACTTGTCCTAAGTGATGTGTGTGACTGACTTACAGCCTTTTAGAAAGTTAAAGCAACACATGAAATCCCACAGAGTGAGCAAAAATGTTTGTAGCAATCTTGTAAATTCCTTCCTAAGCAAATTGGTCTGGAAAGACTTCTGTTCTTCCAAATACTGGTTGGTATGCTATTATAATTGATAGCATTCCCTCCATTTTAAGTATCATAAACATGTCAATTTAAAACAAATAATGCTTGAATCTGCTCCATATACATCTGTTGGTTTGGCCTGTTTCCTTCCTTCCCCAACCTGCATCACAGTACTTTGCTCCTTTGGTATGTTTATCATAATACAGCTCAGATTTACTGTCAACATTTGTATGCATGAATATGATCCAGGCTTTAAACCAGTGTCTTCAAGGTCAGATTGGTTAAATTAATGTTAGGGAAGACTATAACTGCACAACTCATCAGTTTACTATTGCATTATTTTTGTAAATAGTCTTTAGAGTTGCAGATGCTCCAGAAAGCTGTTTGATATAGCTGCTTGGATTGGTAACTAATTTTCAGAGATCATACGAGTAAGTAAGGTTTTTTTGTGGGTTTGTTTTTTTTTTTTTTTAGAAGGCTATCTTATTCACGTAATTTTGGAGTACGTAGTCAGACTGATTATGTAGTTAGAACTTAAACTTAGGTGGCCTGCAAATATATATTGTTATCCTACTTGATTTTCTCGAGTCTTTTATCATAGCAGTTTTCTGGCAGGAACATGCACAGATTGCTCATTGTGGGGGATATGTGTGAAGTTTTACATGGTGCGTGTGAACTGCTTATATATATCAAGTATGTTTTAAAGTTGCATAGTATTGCAGTTGTGCTTAAGTGACTCCAAAATAGGAAGTTAGGCTGAAATAAGCCCATCTCTTATTTCATGGCATCCTCTCCGACTTCCTTACACAATAAATTACTGTCATTGTCATACAGGTTAGAAATAATGCTTTTAGTCAACTTTGCTATTGAGGGTAATGGGGAGGAGAGGGAAGGGGGCATCACAAGTAAGTGAAACCCCAACGTGAGGAGTGTTGCAGACTGTGGCTCCACACAGTCAGCTTAGGTCCAGCACTGCATCAAGGGAAGAAAAACATCTCGCAGTGTCATGTGGTTGAGAAGGCAGAGCAGAGACACTGGAGCTGTTCTGCAGAAGCCAGATTGTTCCTGGCAGTGTTCTGTTTAAGCCAGCACTGACTCTGCTGATCCTCCTGGCTCTGGGTTCAGTGGCTCAGGCTGTTGTCTGCATGAAACGATGTGTTATGCCAAGCAGTCTTGGAAGCAGACAGTGCTGTGTTGGTGCATAGCTGCTTGTGAGTTAACAGGATTTTGGAGTCTGCCTGGCTTTACTGAGAGTTAGCTTTACCAAGTCTGAACTGTAACACTCGCAGCCTGCTAGTGAGTATGCAGAAGTGTCCTGTGCTGTTGCTTGGATGATTGTCCTGCTTTTCTTAATGTGGATTTTTCCATCCTTAAGTCATCACTGTATAGAAGCCTTACTTTGTATTTCAGAGCATTAAAACAATCAGTTATCATTACTTGTGTTACATAAATTGATAGGTATGAAAGTAAGGAGTAAGGAATCTTATTAAGCTCTAATACACTCTCTTTCTGTGATGTAAGGGAAAGATTGTAAAAACTGACAGATTTCTTTTGTTTGTTTTTAGGTGTATGCGGTGATGAATTTAGCGTCCTACGGTCACCTCAGTCAGTTGTTTTTCGAGATGGGAGTTGGCCCATTCCTGGCGAGCGGATCCCAGATGTGGCTGCATTATCCATGGGCTTTTCTGTCGAAGATGTATGTTTCAGGTCTTGAGTTTGAAATGCCTCTAAAACTACAGACCTGCTCACTTAACACCCAAATCTGTCATGTGCTGGGATATATAAAATATCATCCTTTTTTGTCTTGAGGAATGCATGACTTGTCAAAGTGTGGTTTCCAAGCATAGAGCTCTATCAGTCATATGAGCAGCAAAAGGCTCTGTTGGCTGGCTAATTTGAATCATCAGCTACAGAAGGAAGCAAGCCTGTGGAGTCTTTACTGTGCTGTTCTCCAGTTCCTCTGAGACCCGACTACATGCTGTATCCTCACCATCCATGGTCACGTATTGAGAATCCACAGCAATTTCTTACACACCAGCTGAATCCCTAGGGCTCTGCTGTTGGCTGCTCTGAAGATTGTGAGAAATGGCTTTGGCTAGGCAGGCATTTTGTCAGGTCAGCAAGCTTGTCTGCTGAGCATAGCTAGTAAAGAACAAATAAAACAAATAGTTAGGAAGTAATCTAAAGACTTGAAAACCTAATTTGTGGTAGTGTTTCCCGAATTAGGTTTTTTTTAACATAGTGATGTTTGAAGTGGGGCACATAAGTAGGAGCTATTGGGTTGGTTCCATCTTGTCTACTGAGTTTTTTTGCTGGGCATCAGCAGGGGTGTGTGGCTGTTGAAGCAGCGTGTGAAGGGTTAATAGCCAGGTGTCTCTAGCAGTGCCTGTGTGCAGCCAGATACTCCAAGGTACAAGGTGGGATATTCTCATAATGCGGGGGTTGGAGGCCAGTTCCCATTTCTTCTGTACTGCAGCTAGGCAAGAGGGTCTGATAAGTCTGATTTTAATGCAGGCCTGTTTAGCCTGTTTTGGAATTTATCTGCAGGTATCTTGCTGTCAGTTAGTTAGGCTTTTCTGTCATTAAACTACTAAAAGAAATTAGTAGTATTCCTAATAAGTGTATTTTGACTATTTGATCAAGAGAAAAGAATACATCAGATGGTATTGTATGGGTTGCATGTAAAGACACCCGGCAGAACAGCGGGTTTTGGCCCATTTTGAGCACTTGAGTTTTGGCATACTTGTCATCTGGAGGTATAATGTAATTATCATGGGAAAAAAACGTGTTTCAGTACTCACTCTGTGCCTTTGCCAAAGCTTGGAATTGATCTGCTGTGATGGGTCCCTAGCATCCTTTAGATATAGTTCTCTGTTAGTATCATTTCAAATCCTAGCAGCAGGCAGGGAAGGAAATGTTTAATTTCTCTATTCAGTTAAGCCCTGAAACTCAAAGCTACAAGCTTTGTCACTAAGGCAGAGATCACTGTGTAGGCAGCCTCCAGCCCTGGAATGGAGAATACTGCTGGGCCCAAACACTTATTCTGCAGTTTACATCAAGGCTGTAGTCTGGGAGCATAAACTGACAGTACAGTGGGTGCACTGTAGAGAATTCAGAATTCTTGCAGCATTATCAGGGATTCTCAAAACAGTCATTCAGTATTCCTCCCCTGTTAAGGCAAAATAAAACTGAACCCCCTTTTTGTCTTTGATAATGCTTTAAAAGGATTTTATTTTGTTTCTTTAAGGTGATACAGACCATAACGTCAGTGACATTTAATTCTAAAATCCAAATTAATTGGTCTCATAAAACTTAAACAAGCAGTTACATCTTTTACACAAATGGAGAAAGCTGTTTGAATTCATTCCAAGTAGATGAATTTGTATTTTTGTGCCTGAGTAAATCAACCAGGTAGCCTTCATTGTGCTCTTTAATGATACATAACTGTAATAAGCCACTAAAGAATCTTTTTATGTTTCTATGCAAATTTCTAAATTTTAGATTAGTAGGCTGTTGATATGATTGACACCACCCTCCCTTTTTCCCCCACCCCATTTCTTTCTGGTACTGAAAATATCAAGATGTTAGTGTTTTAATGTGCCTAAACCTGTTTCTGTGCTGCTTTGTGACAGAGTTTTTGTTCTTTGTGTGTGGGTATGGTTTTGTTTTGTTTATTTTTTTTAATTCAGCCTTCACTTATTAAATATGGACTATGATTTTTCTAATTTGATTATGGGAAATAACTCTTGATATATCCAATTTGTACAATGCTTTCTCAGTGTAGACTTTGCTATGAAGTTACTGGCAGCTGACAGTTTAAACAGTTTCTTTGTGGTTAACTTGAGACAGCATTATTCAAAATGAAAGCATTCTAGTGTTAACTTACTTCCCCATTAAATTTCTAGTAGGCTGTCCTGCATGGAGATATTAGCAAGATAGTAAGTTACTTTGCTGTAATGGTGGGGGAGGGCTCTTCTCCTTTTCCCTGTGAAATACAAGTTTTTTAACTCTTCTGTAACAGGACCTTTCCTGGCCGGGGCTTGCAGTGGGCGATCTGTTTCACAGACCACGAGCTACTGTGCTGGTGACAGTGAGAGGAGTAGACAAGCTGACCTTGCCTGTGAAAGGGATTTCTTACCCTATTGAGAATGTGAGTATCGGTGTTTGGAACTGTTGCGCCATTTCTGTGACTCCTGTGATCTACTGAGAAGTATGTGACACTCTACTGTAGTCCTTGATGTTCACTTATTTCTTACTTCACTTGAAGTTCACATACCCCCCTAGAATGATGGATCAGGCTGTATAGATAAATAATCCAGTCAGACTCCTGTGCAAGATGAGAGGCCTTTAAGATCACCCAGGGCCTCCTGTGCCGAGTTCAGTAACTTTTTTGACACGTTCAGTAACATGTTCTCCTTGAAAGGCATCTAGTTTTAATAAGCTTGTACCAAGAGGCAGAGAATCCACTGCTTCCCATGTTAACTTATTGATTCATAGTCAGAGTTTTTAACTTTTGCTTCAGCTGAGTGTGTGTGAGTGTTTTATGTGATGTTGATTCTTTTATGTTCTTTATTGCCATCTAAGCATTTTGAGTTTTCCTCAAGTACTTGACTGTAAAATGCAGCACTTGGAGACACCGTTCGATTATACTGTATCGAAAACAAAACAACAAACCACATTACATTTACTTGTCACAGTTTGTCTTTCCTGAGACTCTTCTCACACTTGTCAGAGCATCACAGAATCATTTGGGTTGGAAGAGACCTCTTGAAATTATCTAATCCAAGCCTCTGATCAGGCAGGGTCAGCTAAAGCAGGCTGTCCAGAACTGTGTCGAGTTGGGTTTTGAGTTGTCTCCACAGATGGAGACTCCACAACTTCTCTGGGCAACTTGTGCCAGTATTTAATGACCCTTACAGTAAAAAAAACCCTTTTCTCATGTTCAGATAGAATTTTCTGTTTTTAAATTTATGCCTGTTGCCTCTTTTCCTGTTGCCTCTTTTCCTGTTAGGTGATTTGGACCGCACACATCTGAACAGGAGCACAGTAACTTGCAAAATGTTGGTAGCTGTACAGTGTCTACTCACGTCTCCGTTGTGTGTTGTCTGCTTTAATCCATTTTGCTGCAGTATTGGACTAGTTCTTCATGTTAACCTGTCGTTTGTCCATCATCAGCCCACAAACCCTTTTTAAATAAGTTGTTTTTCAGGGTATTTCTAGCTAGTTAATTCTACTTCTGCCCACCTTGGAAAATTTTGTTTTGTACCAGCTTACCATGCCTTTTGGCTCTTTGCTGCTGCTGTGCTTCTGTTAAGAATTATTATTTATCATTTTATTATTTCAGTCCAACTGTAGAACCATTAGGGACGATGTTGAATAGTGTTTTGTTTAATATTGACACCCTATTGCACACCCAAAGATGAGGTTGTGATTTCCCTATGAAATGACTTCTACAGCTATCAGGCAGTCTTTTAATCTATTTCAAAATGTCAGCATTTAATTTGGATGTTATGTGGCTTTACATTGAACTCGGGTCAAATTCAGCTTAACACAGGTCTGCTTCCATGTCAGCTTTCAAGCACAGCTCAGTAGTTCAGGCACAGTTACACGTTGGCAATGCTGAAATGATACCTGGACTAAAACTGGTTTAGGATTGTCTGCACCTGACTGTGTAGGCATTACTAATTTGTGGCAACCTTATAAATACAACTTCTGTTGTATTTGCACTTGTAACTTTGCTAAAGTTCTGATGTGGACATGAGCGCATTTTCTTTATTTCCCATTAATATCAATTAATATTCCTAAGGTTTAATTGTTTCACTTAGCTGCTGCCATGGCTTCAGATGAGCTGCCCTGAATGTATGCTGGCAGAGTACTGATTCTCTGATATGCAAGAGTAATTTCAAATGATCAGCACTGAGTCCGTGTTCAGGACATCTGGGTACAAATTATTCTAGCTTACAGACTTACTAAATTTATTAGAAAAAATATGTGTATGCTCTTTAACGAGTGAATGGAAGTGTGCTGTGCTGCTGCTTTTTAGATGAAACCCAGATGTAAGTGTTTAGAAAAACTAACAGTTTTATTAGCTTGCCAGTAATGGCACTATACTGTGCTAGGATTTCTTTTATTCTTGGTGAATTTTTATATGGCTTTTTTGTTT
This sequence comes from Caprimulgus europaeus, assembly GCA_907165065.1. The sequence continues at coordinate 35,393,775 of OU015523.1, read as the reverse complement.
GGTGTTTCAGCAGTTGGTCTTTTTACTGGTATGTTTTTGTTCTTCAGTTTTCTGTTGTTCATAACTTTCAGTTTTCACCAAGATTGGTTTCTCCATTTGTGTTGCTTGTCTATTTGTTGGTCTTGCTTTACTGACAAACAAGGCTATACTCTTAGCTTAAGTAAGCCTCTTAACTCCACAGTCACAGCCCCTTGGAGCTCTTAAAAATACATTGTGTCTGCCATAGGTACAAATCAGTTGTCAGTTCGTAGATACACAGTTGATGTTTTTTGTGCATTGGTGCCTATTATTTGTTGTTATTGGTTTGTAAGTATTCATACTATTTGCTCAAAAAGAGGTTGTCCAGTTTTTCCAGACTTCTGTAGCTAAGCAAGTTAACTCCTTTTACATTGTTTGGCCCTGTGTTACCCAGGTATGTAACTAGGCTTTGTCTTCCAGGCCGTTCCTTTCACTCTGGACAGTGTTGCGAACGCTATTCATACTTTGTTCTCTGAGGAGACTCCTGTGGTCCTGCAGCTGGCCCCCAGTGAGGAAGTGAGTATTGCTTCAGTTCAGGTTCCAGATGTTCTAAATGTTAAACTTCTTTGCACTTGTGCAGTTGGAGCAAAACAATTGATTATGTGAAATACTCTGTGTTGCAGAGAGATTGCAAGTGTGATTGAGTATTCATGTGTGCCTATAAAAAACTAAAAACTAACCCATATTGCTATTAAACAATGTCTGTTCCTGCAGAGAGTTTACATGGTGGGCAAGGCAAACTCTGTATTTGAAGACCTTTCTGTCACGCTGCGCCAACTGCGGAACCGCTTGTTCCAGGACAACTCCATTCTCAGCTCCCTTCCTCTCAACTCCCTTAGCAGAAACAATGAGGTAAAAAACTTTCATCAGTGTGAACTTTTACAATTTTTTCTAATATTCTTAGTTAGCTTGTGCTTTTCCTTTTTTTTTTTTAATCTTTTTTTCCCCTTGCTTTGCCTAAGAGAGCCCACTCTAATTTTTTTCTAACTGAATTCCAAGAAGTAAGTTTTAAGGTCCTTTGTAAGGAAATTACTCTTTCAGTAAAGTTACTTCTAGCATCTTCTGATGCTGTAACAGACATAACCTGTTATAAAATACTGAGACTTGCAACAAAATGAGACTTCCCTAACTTTGGTTTCATCAAAGGAAATACCCATCTCTTTCTTCCTGCCTCTTCCCCCAGGTTGACTTGCTTTTTCTGTCAGAACTCCAAGTCCTACACGATATTACAAGCCTGGTAAGATTTAAAAAAAAAATACTTTCCTCAGTTTGTGTCACAAACTTAGAGATCTCATTTAAAGGTAGAGAAGCTGTAGCCAGGATGCTTGGCAACCAGTGATATATATTAAAGTGTGTCAGCTGGTTGCATCAGTTTAAATAATGCATTCTCAAGCTATTTTTATCAGCCCTGTCACTGACAGAAGAAAATGAGAATCTTAATCACATGTAATTTTGTTTGCGTTGTGTTTGGTGAGAACAGGCGAAATTCTGAGCTGCTGTTTCTCCATACCTAAAGACACAGGGAGTATGCAATGCAGAATTTGCTGGGGCTTCTGTTGTTTCCTTACTTGAGAAGTATAACTGTAGTTAGGAACATGTTCTTTGCCCTGTAACCATTTTATTTCAAAATATCACTGTAATGTTTTATCTGAAAAGACGGGAGTGACTTTTGTAGCATGAATAGTGGTGGTGGTGATGGAAATGTTCCAATGGATGGATGAGCTTTTAATTCTGATCTTTTTGAGCAAGAAGTTTCTTATGATCCTTTTACTAAGAAGCTACTGCTTTGTTGCTGTGGTTTAGGGTTTGTTTTGGGGAATTTGGTGGTGGTGGGTGTTTTGGTGGGGGTTTTTTTGTCAATAAAGCTGCAACCCTCAGCTATTTAAAGTGAAAGAAACAGTCATGGAAAAACTTGGAAGTTCATATTAGGGGAAGGGCTGGTGGAGAGAAAATAAGGTAGAGCAACTTGTTTTTGTCTTGCAGACTAGAAATGCTGTCGTTAAAGTAGTTGGGAAGATAGGAATAAATTAAATTCCTTGCTTTCAGAGACTGTTCTCCTGTGCAGGCAAATGTCAGTGCTGCAGCTTCACACCTGTAGAAGTGCAAGAATATCACTACTCTCCTTTGAGATAATTTGGATTATATTGGTTGGATTTTATGATGATGATGATACTCCTTAAATAAACTGATTGTGTACATGGGCAACAGCAAGGTAGAAGTTGCGACCTACTTGGGTTTGCAAGGGCCACCTTCAGCAGAGGGATTAGTAGTATCCAAGTATTTATTGTAGTTATGTGGTTTTTTTCTCCAAGTTTTATTTTTACAACAATTACAGAACAAGGATTATGATGTGAATAGGTATAATATTTATTTTTAGTGGAGCTCTACATTACATGTATATAACCTCATGTTAGGAATAGACGATGCATGGTGATCATCGGCTTTCTTCTGTAGAATAAGAAAAGAAACAATTGTGAACATCTTGTTAAGCTGGCAAGAAATCCCACTTCAATCCCACTAATCAATATGGAATATGACTGTGGAAAGAGAGGATGTATTAGTCCCAGTAAACTGATTTTGTGAACTATGTTTTAAAAATAACCTGTGTATGAATTGATTTCTTTCTGCCCTCCGTGGTGTGCCAAAGCTGTCTCGACACAAGCACTTAGCCAAAGATCGCTCTCCAGACCTGTATTCTCTGGAACTGGCTGGTTTGGAAGAGGTTGGAAAACGATATGGGGAAGACTCTCAGCAGTTCAAGGATGCTTCTCAAATTCTTGTAGACTCTTTGCAAAAGGTATACTTTCCATCTAATGAACAAAACTCACAGAAATACTAGTAATAAGGGCAGTATTTTTTTGTGTTAACTACAAGCAAGTTAGTTTATTGACTATCTTCTGCTTTGAGTTTGAATCACTTCATTACTGATGGCTTGACTGATTTTGGTTTTGTTGTTTGGTTTTTAAAATGCAGTTGTTCAATTATAAAATTAAATGTTACAATTTGTCACCCTGGGAAGTATTGACATGGTTCTACAGTGTGTTAGGTATTTTGTGTAAAGGAGAAGGAATATATTGAAACCATGTATGAACACGACTTGATATGCTTGTTTTTCCTAAATGTAGAATCATAGAATCATTTTGGTTGGAAAAGACTTTAAGGATAGTCAGGTCTAACTGTTAAGCTAGCACTGCCAAGTCCACCACTAAACCCTGTCCCTAAGCACCACACCTACACGTCTTTTAAATACCTCCAGGAATGGTGACTCCACCACATCCCTGGTCAGCCTGTTCCAATGCTTGACAATCCTTCTGGTGAAGAAATTTTTCCTAATATCCAATCTAAACCTCATCTGGCACAAGTTGAGGCCATTTCCTCTTGTCCTGTCACTTTTTACTTGGGAGAAGAGGCTGACACCAACCTCTTGCATTTAAAGCCACCAGTATGTCTCGCAAGAACTGGCTTTCAGATGTGTGGAAATATCTTTACCCCAGGGTACGGTGGTTAGTTTCTACTTACCCTCAAAGCTATATAAATCTAAATTTCCAAGCCTCTGAAATAACAGCTCTTTATTTATCCATATGCTTATGGAAGTAATTCTTAGCAGGTCTTATGTAATCATTAGATAGAATCTTTATTAAGACCAGTCACTCACTTCTGAGAGTTTCAAAAGCCTGAATTTGCTAAGCCAAATAACTGTTTTCTCTAAACACTTTCCAGCCTCTTTGCAGTTAAGTAAATATATTTAAATACTAGACATACTAGTCTTTGGACCAGATTAAAATGTTAAGGTTCATAATTTCCCAGTGGAAGGTTGAGAACCTAAATATTTTGTTGAAACAGACAGACATACAATTGGGAAACTATATGGTGGTGGGTTGTTTGTGAAAGGGATGAAAGAACAAGTTTCAGTACAGAAAGCAGCCATAAGCTACTGCTGAACAGTGGTTGAGGGGTTTTAAAGAGATGTAAACCAGGTGAAAGCTGGCACTTTCTTAGTGGAATTTTAAAATAGTGTAAATTTTTACAGCTTTCCATAAGCTTCTTATTCCTGAAGCTGACATCTTGTAGTTCGGTACAGCTTGCTAACAAAACTCTCCTGAATTCCTGGCTACAGTGTAGGTTTTAAATTAAATCACTCACTTTTGCTTTTCCAGTTTGCAGATGAGATGTTTAATCTGTACAGTGGGAATGCAGTAGTAGAAGTGGTGGCTGTAAAGACATTTAATTCTCCCCTCACGAGGAAGACTCGCTCCATTCTCCAGACTTCACAGGTAGTAGATGCATGTTTTTCTATGTATTATTTACTAAAAGTGATACAAACTGCATCACTTTGTCAGGTTTTTTTGGTTTTTTTTGTTTTTTTTTTAAAGTACTAGAATACTGACTATGATTTTGGCATGGGTATGAAGAGCTCAGCTTACCTGTCTTATTCTTCACTTAATCATATAGTAATTTAAGTTGAAGAGGGCTCTGGAAGTCATCTGGTCCAACCCACTGCTCAAAGCAGGATTAATTTAGGAGTTAGATCAGGCTGCTCAAGTCCTTGTCCAGCCAAGTTCTTGAGAAGTCCATGGCTAGAAGTCCCAGAGCCTCACTGGACAGCTTGTTCCAAAATCTTAACCACTTCTCCCTGTGAAAACTTCTTCTCTTACGTCATGTTAGAATTTGCATTTCTGCCATTTTCTCCCCAGTACAGGGGCACATACAAGTCCTTATCTCACAGGCAGGAAAAAATGGTTTTGCTTGACTTGCTGCCTGCACTCCAGATGCAGCCCAGGATGCAGTTGCCCTTCATCACTGCAGGGGCACGCTGTTGATGCCTGTTCACCTTGTCCACCAGGACCTCAAGGTCCCTCTTTCCAGAGCTGCTGCCCCAGCCAGTCGGTCCCCAGCCTGTGCTGTCACGTGGGTTTATTCTGTCCCAGGTGCAGGGCTTTGCATTGTCCTCAGTGAATTCAGTGAGGCTCCTGTCAGCCCCTTCTTTTGAATTCCATTGATGTCAGTCACATAAATATTTCTGCATTTTGTGCCCTTAGCATGAGAATTGTCTAGACAAAAGTGCAGCTCTCCTGTTCAGATTGCTCAGATTTTTGTTGTAGTCAAAATGTGGTTTGTGTGCAAGCTAACTTGAAAGTCATACACTTATTTTCTTTATTCCAGAGCGAAACAGAAAATCCATATAATCTTGCCTATCCATATAACTACAACTACTCTGTTATCTTCAACATTATTCTGTGGATGATGATAGGCCTTGCTTTAGCTGTGATAGTTATCTCCTACAACCTCTGGAACATGGATCCTGGGTATGACAGCATTATTTATAGGATGACAAATCAGAAGATAAGAATGGATTGAACTACATTGTATTTCAGTGCAAGGAAATGATGAAGAGTAAGGTCGCCTTTAAACTGTGGAAAACTAATATTCTGACATGTTTAATTGTGGAATTTTTTAAAAGGTGTATTTATTTCCAAGCTGTTTCTTTTTTCCTTCTCAAGCCTATTTTAAATGTTAGTAGTAGCACCAGTTAGAAACTGAAATCTGCTTGTTTAAAAAAAAAGAAAAACAAAAAACCCCCCAAAATCCCAACGATCCCCAAACTAATTGTTATCGAAGTAAATCATTCCATTTTTTTTATCATGCAACATGAGTTTTTGAAATACCCTGTACTGCCTGTGACTGTGTGCAAAACAGATAAATTGAAATTACGATAGCAACATGTTGTTTGAAACTTTTACACTGGAAGATTAGAAATTATAGCTAAATTGTTGTGTTATATATTATGAACCAGTTGTAAATGTTTGATGTAAATATTTATAATGGTTGTATGTAACTTCAGAGAGGATAGTAATTATTCTTTAGTAAAATACTAAATACAGAAATATTTCTACAAGACTATGATTCTAGTGGCACAAATGGCATTTTGATCTCATGTTGATGGCTCAGATGTAGGCTGTAGACAGAAGGATCCTTTACCTAGAACTTTAATGATGTGGAAGTAAATGACACTAGTGTGGCTGGTCTGTACAGTGGAGAGTCTGTGAATCCTGAAGTAGCACCGGTCTGATCATGGTCTAACGTCATGTACAGCTGACAGTTCCTGTTATGATGCTTCATATTCCTTTCATTTGTGTTGATGTTAAAACCAAAAAACCTAAATCAATTCTTTTTGATGATTAGAGTGGACCAACACTTGATTTAAAGATGATACCTGGATTATAGTCCTGTTTCAACCATTCAATAAAACAAAGAACAGTTGTTCTTGAATGTTATTCTTTGTGGCTTATAGATGTGGCTACTTCTATTTAGTATTAGCCCAGCAGAACAGAGGAGGTGCCAGCAGCCTCCTGGATGTGGTTCCAGGGGCCTACATCTATAAGTTTAAACTGTCTTTCAAAAACAAACATTGGAAGATCACCTTGTATGGATTAATTTTCCTAAATCAAATAGTTGAAACAAGTGGTTAATCTCTGGCTTGAATCTTTTTTAGAGCGACCTACTTCTTAGAAATTCATTTGCTCTTGTGATAAAAGGAATTCTTCCAAACTGCTGCAAGCCAAATGGAAACTACTTTTCATCATCTTGTCCTCTAATGTGCTTAACTTTCCCTATTGTTAGGAGAGATTTGTTCCACTTCCAGAAAAGATCTGCTCATGGAATTAATTTCTCTCATTTATTGGGAATGTCAGATTTGGAGGGCTTGAAGTTGTTCACGTCTTGGAGATCCTGGACAGTGCTTCCTGCTGAATTGCGTAGCATACTGCAGCTTTACCCGAGTCCAGGGAATCCAGTTTAGTGTGTGTTACAATCACTTGGAATTACTTTTAATGGCACTTAAAATTAATGTGGGTGATTTAAGATCAATAGGTAGACAGAAGGAGTTGCACTACCAGTTTCTCTGACAAGAATGTGTAGTCTAATTATTGAATGTTCTGTAATGCACTTGCAGTGTTTTGTTGAGATTTAAATCCATCTGATGGAGCTGTACAACTTTATTATGAAAACAAAATACAGCTCTATCATCCTCTTTGCTAGTCATGAACCCTAATTTTTTTTAAGTAAACTACTAATAGTCTATATGTTGTTTCAAATTTCTTTGACTGTTTTGACATCACTTAATATGGAACACAATGCCCCAGAACTTCGGCAGGAAGCATGATCTAGGGTAAGAAAGGGGGTAGTACACAGGTTACTGTCTGATTGCAGTGAAAGGTTAACAAACACAAAGGTAAGGCAGGGGTAAATGCTCTGGGAATATTTCAAAGCTTGCATTGTTTTCAGCTGTCTTGGTCATAAAGCCGTTGAAATTTACTGAGCCCCTTTATGGGGTTCTGCTTGTTTAAAATGTTAAAATACTCTTCAAAAAACAATGCCACAGTGTGTTCCCTGGTATCTTAAATCACTCTGAAATTTCTAATTACCAATTTACAGTTGTTTAGTCTTTTTATATAAATTCCTTTATCCCTTAAAGAGATATTTAAGCTCCGTTTCTTGAGACTTGTTGCATGAACTTTCTGGTCAATTGCCACATCTTTGCTGCAACTTGCAGCGATCGCAGGATGTGCCAAGGCGACTCTGTGTACTCCTAGAAATGAGGAGCTCAGCTCTGCCACAAAAGTGAAGCTGCCCTAAGTCATTTAAAGTAAATGGGAAGCATTATTGTGACAGATTTTTTTCTGAATAACCTCTCAAAGAGGTTCTCTCATATGGAAGAAGACTGTCTCTGGGGTAAGAGTATACTACACTATGATTCTGATAGACCAAGCACTGTGGTTCAGAAAGTTGGATCTCTCTCACCTGGTTTTAGCAGCAAAAAGTAACTCAAATTGCAGCTTTGTAGAGAGTATTTCAGCAAGGCCTTTTAAGGACCAAAAAAAAAAGAAAAGTGATAAAACATTTTGCACATCTATTTTGTGGTCCTAGGACTCCCAATGCTTTTGCAAGATTAGGCTGGCTGGGCTGTGGGCTTTTGTTTTTAAAGAAAGTGAAGTGTTGACTGCCTGAAAATTAGTCATGCTGTAGACTTTTTGGTGAGGATTTACTTCATCTTCATTCAATATAGACCAGTAAGAATGCATTCCTAGTTTACTTCATTCAGAGGCTTAATCAGACTAGTAGGCTACTTGAGGTAACAGGTGCAGAGTTTTACAGGAGCTAGTTGAATAAAGTGACAGTATAATTAACTGTAAGTCTTAAACATCTGCATGCCAGGTATACCCAGGTAGCTGTATTGTAATCAGTCTGAAGTTGGCAGTATAGAGTTTGTTTAAATGCAGGACATGCTGTTGAGGTGGTCATCCTGTCAGCTCTGTTCCAGCTGCTTGTTGCTGCTGGGGGCTCTTAATTTTTCTTTTTAAATCTCACCTTACTCTGTTGCCACTCTCTGCCATCTGTTTGAAGGACACATTTGAATTCCCACTTCTCCTGTTAGTACCACCTTTGCTCATTCTCATGGCTGCAGGCCCCAGCTGGTACTGAAGGTATTTTTCAGCACTCCAGTGTGTGCTGTTTCTTAAATACCAGTTGCTTTGTGCAGCACAAGCTACTTTTTGAACCACACTAAAGCCACTGTGCTCTAGTTCAAGCTAGGTGAGCTAGACGTGTTATATTGTACAACAGTACTTACTGATCCTTAACTGCTGATAAAATAGGCAGTTACAATACTGATCCCTGAGCCAGGAATAGACTTTTCATATTTAGAATTAAATTAATTAGAATGAAAGTGCTGTCAATAGCATTAGACCTGCTATTGATCATTCTCTTTAATCTTCCTAAGAATATAAAAAGATTTATGTGATTTGGCAGAAACTGTCAGTTTTCTTTACAGTGCTACCAGGAAAGCAATGAAACATGTGAAGCTCTGTGAAGGAAGACAGTAGAAAGCCCACAGTTTTGGTTTCCAAAGGGAAGTTATCACTGTTCTTTTGAGGCACACCTGCGAGGTCAAGGGAGGGAGAGGGATGCAAGGAAAATGCAGCCTGTATCTGGATCCTGCCTGCTCCAAGTGAGAAGGGCAGGAGAGTCATTGTGCAATATTCAGCAGCAAGCAACTGTCCGCCAGGCTGAGAAAGGCCGATATAGTGCTGTCTGTAGGACTGAGCAGGGAGTAGGGATCTGGCCACCAAAGAGAGTTTTTCCTTGGGGAGCTTGGCCTCTGGAAAAAGAGTGAGATGTCTTTGATTGGGTCTGCTTCAGAGCTCAGCCATGTGTTGCCCAGTATTTGGATGGGGGAGTACCTAGAAGCCAGGTAGCTGCTCTCACAAAGTGCTGACATCTCTGAAAAAATGAGAGAGTTCCGAGAAAGAATTGAAGCCCGAGCTATTGCTTTTGATATTTAGATTGAAAAGAGAAATTAAGCCATAAAACAAAGGGTTCTTTTAAGCATCAGCATGCTGCTTTTTCTAGATAATCCCCCAGAGGCTAAACTTGGCAGGAGGGAGGTACAGCCTGGGCTTTTTGAGTGCCTCAACTTTCCAGACCTCTCTGCGGCAGGCAGGCAGGCACGGCAGCTTTCAGAGTTCTTCCAGCCAGCGCGCTGCTGCTGCAACACACAGGCGAGGGGAGCCTAGAGCAGATCTCAATGTATAAATGTTCTGTTCAGGCAACACAAAAAAAAAAAGGAAGTGGAAATGAAGAAATCGCATTGAAATGCAAATGTTGAGCAACCTTGCCAGTGGTTGCTGGGATTTATAGGTCAGCCTTAATGGAGGCGACAAGGACACTGCTAGAATCTAGCGTAAGGAGATAAGCATCTGTCTCAAAACAAAACCAAACCCCCACAATAACAATATAACAATGACCTTTGCAATCCTAGTACTGACACTAGTTTTTTCCTATGGTGAAGTAGGTTTTAGCTTTGACCTAAATTCACAAATGCTCTCTAGAAAAAAATAGATTTCTTGCTTGAGCAAGGGTTGGGGACTGTTCTGCATTTTTTAATTCTCTCTACTGCAGGACCTGAACTATGTTCTTAGGAATTTTCATCTTTGTAGGGGGGGAGAGGGAATCCACACAAGTATTTCAGGCAGATCAAGGAAGACAGAAGTAGAACTATAGGATTTCAAATCTGGCAGAACAAAATAAACTGGAATAAAGGGGGAACTCGGAAGTTTATTTCCTGTTCTGCTAATAATGCAAGGTGTTGCTGTGGAGGAGCGACCGTTACTTGCAAGGCACTACACTATAAATGGCTTCTGCAGCTCATGGTGTGAAGGATGAAAGAGAATTGAGTGAAAACTAGCCAGTGTAGGCAGCTGCATCCCTGGAGGAGCAGGGCCCCACTGGACTGGAGAGCAAAGACTCCAACAACTCCTTTGTGCAGAGCTAGCCAAGACGCTGGCACCACTGCTACCAAACCCTCTCCAGGCACTACCTGCGACTGCAGACCACAGCAGGTCTCTGAACTGGGACCATTCTGGGGCAAAACTTGGTCTTGCTGTAAATGACTGCAATCTCTTGGTCTGGTGACAAATTTGGGTCCCTCAGCTTGTGTTCTTTTTTGGGGGAGGAAACATCTTCTGTAGTCAGAGGAGCACTAGCAGATATTACAACACTTCCGATATGTCTCAGAGACTCGTGCCCTGGCACAAAGCAACTGCTGTGAAGTCACTGCACTGTTCTTTCTCCTTAGACTTGTGTAACACACATCCTGCCTGACTAATGATGAGGTACAGGGTACAGAAAGCCCAGGTGACGGTATTCCTCTCAAATAAACAGCAGAAACTGAAGGGCAGCATTGCCCTCTCCTACATGAACTGCTGAAAAATCAATTGCTGCAGATGGTGTTTGTCTGTGACAGGTAGGAGATGTGTCTGCTGAAAGAGAGGAGCCACCCTCTCTTTCCAGACCAGGAACGGATAGGCAGCGCTCTAAAATTGCAGAGATTCTGATAGATGCTTATAACAAAACTACTGGGAATTCTTTTCTAGAATAGGTGAAAAAGGCATGCTGAACTGCATCCATGCTAAAGAGTGGTTGAGGGCAGCTTTTAGAATAGAAATCTCGTCCTTAAATAGGGACTTACCTTGCCAGTGTGCTTTCAGAGTTTAAAGAGATTCTGTGGCTGAAGAACAACTTCCCGCTAAAGGACTCGGCAATCAAATTTAGTAATGCCACTGATGTCACCCAACATCACAAAAAATACATAGCTAAGTTCTTGGCATGAATACTCATTGTAAAATATGTAGAATGCTTCATAAGGGAAACAAAATTAATGGTAGCACCAAATGTTTTTATAAAGGCAGTCAAATTCCATTTACGATCCAGTGCATGAATTTATGATGATAAATTTACATGCTCTTAATTTAGTGAGCATATGCTTTTCATTAGGCAACAGGGATGGTATGGCTGAGATAAATTCATAGCAATGTAGCTGGTAGCTTATAGCCAGTGCTGTAAGGTCACTGACTTGAAAGACTGCAGTGCTGCTTACCTGCTTACCTCCTCAGCCCCCTTATTTTAAGTACTTCCTTAAAATGCCATGGTCAAAGTACCCAAGGAACTGATAAAAAAATGTCTGTCGCAATGCCCGTGTAATCAGTTACAGCATTTGGAATACAGCAGAGCTAAATGGGAGCTCTAACTACATCCTACAGTAGATACTCAATCAAAATCTTGACTAATGATGTACAGCATCAGCTTGGAAAGAAAAAAAACCTTGAAGTGATCAGACAGCTCTCAACTCCTAAGAATCTATTTCTGTGACTCTTAGTCTGTGCTGCAGGGAAAAAAAAAAGAGAGAGAGAGAGAGAAAAAAAAATACATAAAACCAGCTGTACCAATTATTTTTGATAGACGTATCTCAAATGTTTCAGGTAGTTGACAGAGCCAAAAGGAGGCAGCTTGACTCCACTGCCAGCGTTCCCCGTAGCTGCCACCTCCACAGCTGCTGGAGCAGCTCTAACTGGGGCAGCTGCCCCTGAGGAAGTCATTGGCTTTGCCAACAGGTGAGTTAGTACAACCTAAAGCACATTGGTGAATGCGCAGCTCTGCCCTCTGGAAATCTTCTTGGGAGCAGAGGGGCTCTGTTTCATGGCTGAGTGTGGTCTTATTTCCAAGAGAAGTCAGTCAGAGTAGCTCTGAGTAACCTGAAAGGAAAATGTGCTAGAACAAGGAAGGGCAATCAACTGTCAGTCATGCAGCGACGTGGATGGGGTGAGGAGGCATAACGGGAAAAGGCAAAAACAAAGATAAGCACTGTCTCTACAGGAATTGGTCTTGATCTCCTTCATGCACACGTGCATGCACGCACGCACAAAGATACTGGTCTTTACAAATGGAACACTGGAAGAAGAGGTTTTGTCCCCCTATTACACAAATTACTTTTCTTAAAAAATGGAAATATTTTTACACTCTTTCCATATTTTAAAGGAGATTTTTTTTTTAAAGTATGTTCCCTATTTTGGAAAAATGTGGATTTATAAACCCAGAAGGCTAATAGGAATACATCCACCTAAAAAGATGTCCAATAAAAATATCTGCAGGAAAACTCTGTCTATACCACTAACATCCCAACAGAGATGCTGACTACCAGAAACTGACTTTGATGAGTGTTACTTTTGGAGATAAACAAAATAAGCATATGAAAAATAAGTACAAGCAAATTGGGAAAATACACATGCTGGGGCACAAACAGTTCAGTCAAAGCATAACAGCCTCAGTGTCAGCCTGCAGCACAGTGGTCACTTTATTTTTGCCTGTGTCCCCTCACCACTGTTTTTTATCCAAGGGAATGGAAGAGTCAGTACCAAAGGGAACACAGAGGGAGCCACAGGGGCCAGGCACAAAACTGAAAGAAATTATATCTCCTGCAGGCAGCTGCTGATGCTGCAGGACATGTGCCAAGCCTGTGGTCACCACCCCCCTCTGTCCTCTTTCCTGGCTTTTAGGGAGCCCAGGGACACGAGCTGCCACCCACAGGGCCCTGGCACCACTGGGGACAGGCAGCCCCCAGCCCACCCCACCTGCTATCCCAGAGGTTCCCAGGAGTTCATCCACATAGGAATCACCTTTATTTCTTCTTTCTACCCTGTGGCCACTTCCACACCACTAGACCCAATTCTTAACAAATTCCACAGCTGCTGAAATATTCAAATTGTTGGCAGTGCTAAAACAAGTCCTGGTTGTTATCATTTCCAGCTCTGTGTAGGAGTCATTAGTTACTGTAGCCTAAATTATTTAGCAGAGGATCGGGGGGGGGGGGAAATATCTAAACAGCTTAAGTCTTTAAATCCTATTGCCTGCCAAATTCTTTTATGAATTTCCCTGTAACATACAACATAACCTTAGCTAGAAAAGAAATAAGAAATACATTTACATTCCTACCTTCATTTTTTCCTCCTCAGGCTCTTCTCTGGTGTCTGTTAAAATGTGTTTTCAGTCATGTTTCTATTTTTCAAACCATTGTAGCCTCTGCACTCCTGTCCTTCAAAAAGTTCTTTATAATCTACATCTGCAAGTGTTGGAGTAGCACAAACAGACTAAAATATTCTGATGGAATGAAGTATTATTGCATAAAGTGCCTCTTTTTCCTGGTAGCTGATGTCTAATGTGAAGCTGTGTGTTCTCTAGACAGAAACAAACAGTTCTGAGCTTAGACTGTCCCATGAACTGCAAAAAACCTCAGTGGTTAAAATTGCTTTAAAAACATAAACTATGGATCAGAGTTGGGATCCAGAAAAGACCAAGATACAGGAAACACCTGAAACAGGTTATGGTGCTGGCAGGTTGTTTAACATTTCCCAGTGTTAAAATCCACCCAGACTGTCACTGGTCAGCTTCTGGGACTTTGCCATCTGAAGAGCCCGCATTTTACCACATGCTGTTGTGAAAGCAGAGGGCGAAAGATCCAGCCCATCGAAGTCAGACCACCCGCACACCGACACTGCTTTGCCACAGCACTGCCCTCATGCTCGTGGCACAGACTGTGCATCATCTCACTTTGTTACTGACATCCATAATTGAATGTATTGTCACACGTGGAGCCCTCCCTGCCAGAACAGGAGGGCAATTTCAGCTGTCCTTGCCCCATTTTCAGCTGTGTCCCTCAGCACCTGCCCCAGGACAGCCTGAGCCCTCCCGGGCGGCTCCCCGCCTGCCTGCGGACAGAGGGAAGGTGTGTGCAAGGCTGCTGAGGTCTCCTGAGCGCTTCTGCCCTGTTAGTGAAAATGGACTGGGGCAAACTAACACTTAATAAACTGCCACCCGAAGTTCATAATTTCCTGAGATTGCAAAGTTTTCTTTTATAGTACAGCGTTGAAAAATAAAACCCGTTTGCAGCCTTACGATCAAGTTGTCCTTGAAAGCAGCGAGGCTGCCGGGGATGCCGGCTCCGAGGAACGGCTGCTCGCACCTGGCAAACCTGCTGCTGAGAAACTCCCACTACCAGGGCAGCTCCGGGGAGCGGCGATAAGCTTATGCAATGCATCACGTGCTGGACAGCATCTCCATCCTCCACGAGAGCTCAAACAGAGGGACAATAACATTTCTGTCGTGTTCAATACTGAAACTCCAGAAGGATTTCTTGGTGCTGAGAGTACAGGGAAAATAACTAAGTTTCCATGTCAGAAACAACTTTATGAAGATAATAATCTGTGAAGTGAAACCAAGGCTCTCAGATTAAAATCTATGAAAGGCCAGATTTTGGCAATAGAGCACTGATAGCCAGGATGGGGAGGGACAGAGGGAGGGAACCATGCACGGGGTGGGCACTCTTCCTCAAAGTGGACAAGAACAGAAGCAGAAAATCCCTACAATACAAAATCTTGGTTTCGAAATAGTGAAAATATTCCATCTGATGAGATATGTCTGTGTCCTTACCAAGTATACAGCAGAGCCAGACAGCAAGCAACTGTGATATATTAAATAAAGAGAAAACAATTTCTTTTTCCTATGGTTGCAGGTATGTCCCAAGTGGCCATGAGGTTAAAAGTAGTCATATAAATTGAAAACCTACTACAAATTTTAGGAAACTGTGGAATCCAGAGGAAGATAGGCTAGAGGATATTTTTTCCCCAGAACAATCAACACAGCATTTAAAAGAACATTTCCACTACCATTATAAGAATTGCTGTTTAAAACAACAAGAAAAAAAAAAACAATCAAAAAACCCCCACTTGCTAAAGGTAAAATTAGATTTGTTCTTTCAAATAATCTGTGACAATAGAAGAGTGGAGGAGGAGGAAATGCCACATTTGCTAAAAGCTTTATTTTAACTCTTGCTCTATGGTGGAAAATAACCAAGAGCTGTGCAGGGAGGAGGGCGGGAGGAAGCTGTTAGCCAGGCAACAGCAGAGACTGTCAAAACCAGTGTCTTATTCAGAGCAGGAAAACATAGTTCTGACAGCACAGTTTTTGTAAGTGCATATCCAAAATTAAAGGTCAGAAATTACCAATGTGGGCAGCAGTTTGTAACTGAACCCCAGCTATTATTTACTTTTCTTTCCTAAGGCTCCCATGTCAGCTTCTGCTCAAAGACTTCAAGGTGCAAGAATGAAATAGAGGCATTGCAGGGGAAAAAAGAATAATGACCAAATTTCTCTGTGCAAAACATCAAAACTGTCAAACACAGACAAATTTGGGACAACGCTGTGAGGTCCAGCAAGTGGCTTCACCTAAAGTAAAAATAATGTGTGTGTACATACGTGTATGTTAAGCAATCCTCCCACAGCTGGAAATTAAAAGGTTAAACATGTTCCTTTCCACCTGGGTTCAGAGCCACATTTTTATTTTTAAAAAAAAAGAAAAGAAAAAGAAGATTTTACCCACAGTCAAAGTATTTATGGAGCTCAGAAAGGCTCTGTGCAGTCCCGAGTCCAGACCTGCTCTTGCTGGGAAAGGTTGGCTCCCGTACGCTCGGCGGGTGCCAGCCAGCAGCAGGCTCCTCAGGATCCCTCTCCATCAAGAGGAGGATGTGAATTAATTCTCCAGGGCTGCCCTCTTCCTACACATGATCTTCATTTTGTCAGCTTTAACCTGCACTCTGCCAATCCCCAAACCAAGCTAATCCTGCATGTTCTATCATGGGGACACCCTGGCAAAGATTTGGGATGGGATGGAGGGGAGTCCTTTCATGTATTTATTGGTTTAAATGCCTGTGCAACAAAAATGGGGAGGAAAATTTAGAAAGACAGAGAATCAGAGTAAGAGTTTGACGTCTTTCCTTAAAAACAAAGGTATGAAAAAGCACTGAAGTACAACAATGGTACAGGCTGGTCAGCCTCGCTTTCTCTTTGCTGTTGTTGATTAGCACAGTGTTGCTACATTCAGATTTGCAAAAAAACGATCATGTTCATATTGAAGAAAAAAACCCCAAACAACAAAAACTTATCCCAAGCCCCAGTACCGCCCTCTCAGTTATCTCCCTTGGAATTAGAGTTTGTGTAAAAGATTAATTTTGTAATAATTCCATTTAAGACATTTTAAATGTTGAAAATTTTAAATTTCTTAACATTTCCTCATAGTGTTAAATCAAACTATGTAGACATAAATAGGTTTTCAAATAACTACATTAGCTCCAAAACCTGATAATGACAGGTTGGCTTTATCATTTTTTTAAACCGTTTCCTTGTATGAGCTTTGCTACCTGAAGTCCTCTGGAGTCATAGTGTGATGGATGCAAAATCTTGACCGTAGGACAAAAAGCTCCAAGAAACTGTAGGATGGGAAAAAAGCAGAGCAGAAAAAATTCCCTTTTGATCAAGTGAGGAGCCGTGCTGCTGGCAGAGTCAGGTAAGGAGTGTCTGAGCACTGCACTACTGCACCAGGAGCGAGACAGCAGCTCGCCAGTGCCAACATTGGAGGCAAAGGTGACTGCGCAAGGTGTTCTGTGCAAAACTGCCAAGCTGGACTAGAACAAGAGAGTTGTGAGAAGATGGAGAACATTTCTAATCCCATTTAGAGGGACTCTAAGTTTGTCACATGGCAACCTAAAAATCTGACTTTGCTTGTTCAGGCCTCCATCAGAAAATATTTTGCTGAAGGTCAAAAACGGAATCCTCCAGAGCTGTCTGCCTGCTGCTTTCCCAATAACCTCTCTCAAATGAGAAACTGAGTTCACTGGGGAGAGCTGAAGTACCTTCTCAGATTGTTCTTCTAGCTCTCTTGAGGTCTCTCCTTTATCAACTCCTGCTCTCTTTCATTTACTTGCGTGGAGATCAAGCACTCTCCCATCTCTTCTTGCAATCCGCCTCATGGATCTGCCTCCTTCTGCGCACGGACAATCCAAGCCGATGACCGAAGCTAGCCGAGGCACGAAGAGCAGAACAGAACAGGCAATGCCAGCCCAAGAGAGATGTTCCCACTCCCTCCCAGTTGCAGGGTGGACATCCCAGCACCTAGGCTGGGAGAGGGGCCACAGGGAATGAGGGAAGACAGTCTCTCTACCCAGCCTGTGGTGGGTCCTCCACAGGATGCTGTACACCCCTGGGCCAGCCTGTGGCTGCACTGCTCCCTCTGGCTCCCTCCACTCCTCCCTAACTTTAAGACAGGTCTTCAAAAATGAGCTGTGGCTGGGTGGATTTTGTTGTTATTCTTGCAGGAGAAGAAATCAAGATGTTTCTGAAATCACAATTTAAGAGTTGCTGCCTGACTGTGGTTCTAACTCTGCCCAAAGGGACTGAAGCAAAGAAACAAGATGGAAAAGGGCAGTTTTTTCCTTGGATACTTACAAATATCACCTCTTGCTCACAGCTTTCTGTGGCTGACATAATCTCTGCAGTGCACCACAAAGCTCAGAGCAGTGAGGATCTCCAAGAGCCTCATTCTCAGGGGATACTGAGGACTTGTGATTTTAGGCAAAAGCACGTAACTTTAAGATGGAGCCTGCCAAGTTTATAAACATCATTTTACAGCGCATTTGCCTGCAATGGATCTGGGTTTGGAGACATAGGAGGCCACTGCCAGCCCTGTATTTCTCATGACATGCAAAGCAGAACCCACTCTTTTACGTTTCTTTTATAGCTGTACAATCAGTCAGACCTCTGGCACCTTCTGCAACACGCATAGTGAATCTCGGGTCTCCCTCTTGAACCCCTTCAGCCAAGATGAAGAAGAAACTCTCATTTCTGCAGAACACATCAGTTCATTGAGGTTTCCAGTCCTCTAAAGAGAAGGGGAAGAGCAGCAGCAGAGGCACTACAGGGCCATGACTGCTCTGTGTCCAGCACTGGTACTGCTGCCCAAAAATGCCCTGCGCAATGTAGGGCTGCACAGTACTACATATTACGAAAGAAAAGATGACTCCCTGGAAATACTCTGGTCAGGATGACCTCTGTGATTTTCTGCTGATGTCTGTCTCTGAGGTGGTTGTAAAAGTTAAAAAGATGGAGGAGGGTTGCTGTTCCCACCAAACTGGTCCAAAAACTTTCATCTGCCCACACACACCAACCTGCACAACAAAACTCACGCAGCTGATGGGTCACCTTGGGCTCCAGCTGCATACTCTGTCCAGCATGACTACCTGACCATGAATGCCACCGACGTCTCAAGGTCATATCATCCAAAGTAAATGAAACAAACTTGAATAATCCTCTTCCAGGAGGTCCAGAATGTGCTGTTTGCTCGTCAACAGCATGTTTGAATAAAAGGTTGATTCCTTCAGACTTAAATCTTTCCGTGTTTGAGCAGCTGACTGTTCAGTAAGAAAGAGTTGAATGTGGATGGTACCATACTGCACCAAACTGTGCAGCAAGCAAGAGGCAAGGGGTGTGCAGGCAAACTTTTTTTTTTTTTTTTTAAAGCACCCATCTGCAACAAAACAAATGCAGAAAAACAGATGGAGAATTGTGTAGAGGAAAGCAATTTACAAACCTGATTTTCAGGGCCAATGTGTGTGCTTTGAAATCTAAGATGAATTCAAGTTGACTATGGCCAACCATGTAGAGACCTAGGAACCTGGAGCACAGAATAATGAATTTGTTTCTGAAGTTTGCCCTGGTCCCCATCCATGAGACACCATGAAAGGAAAGGCCTACCCAGCATAACAGTTTCTCCCAAGGTAAATTCCAGCCCACAGAAATCAGAAGGAATTTAATGTTTCCAGATATCTAGAGCTACCCCAAGCGCACATGTTAAAGCCTGTGCACCAGGGGAGGTTCAGACTGGACATTAGGAAGCATTTCTTTACTGAGAGGAGTGTTCAGGCACTGGAACAGGCTTCCTAGAGAGGTGGTTGATGCCCCAATCCTGTCAGTCTTTAAGAAGCATTTCGACAATGCCCTTAACAACATGCTTTAACTTTTGGCAGTTAGGCAGTTGAACTAGATGGGTGTTGTAGGTCCCTTCCAACTGAAGTAGTCTAGTCTATTCTATTCTCTATAAGCCACCCCCTCTCTCCCTCCCTCTGCTGCAAAATCAGCTTCAAAGGGTGGGAGCGCTTTTCTGTGTCTCTTCAATGCAGCACTTGCGGTTTGGCTGCTGCTTGCAAGCTCGCCAGCTGCGCTGGAGGCTGTGCTCACTACAGAGGAAGCCTCAAAAACAAAGATGCAGAAAGGAGCACGCTGCCCGATGAGGGAGCAGCCCCCACAGCAGGGGAGGTGCGAGTGCTTCAAGGCCACAGCGCAGGTTTCCTAGCGGTAGGGTAGGACTCCTTGTTTATTTTTGATGAGCTGCAGCAACCCTGAGGGTGGTTAGACATCAGGGATGCAGGTGCATCCCCCGGCATGACAGAGGAGAGGGAGGGGACCCTTCTCACCTGAACCCGCTCTGCCCTGGGGGCTGCCTGCCCTAACACCTGGCAAGGATGTCAGCATAACAACCTGCCCATCTCAGAGCAGCCTCGAGCACACCACTTTCTTGTCATTTCTGACAAACCCCCCCTTTAGCCTCTGCTCTCCAAAAGAAAGCCTCAGGTGTCACTGAAACTCCCTCGCTCTGGTATTTTCAAGCACAAAAAGTGCATGTGTGGGTGCAGGATCACAGGAGAAATAAACCCAATCCATGACAAGCCTAAACATCACGCTTTTTCACCCCTGAGAGCCCCGTTTCACATAGCAGGGACCATTTTCTCCACAACACTCGCTTACACCAGTTGCTCTAGGCTGTGTGCAATGGCTCTCCAGCAAAGTGTGAGGGGATGGTCCTGCTCTGGGGGCTTTGCCTCCACCACCTCCAGATTCCCCTCCAAACTCCATTTCCAGGAGCAGGAATTCAAGCTGTCCAGGCTTAGGCTGCCATAGCTTTCTGCATCCATGCTGCTCTGCACAGCCCCCAACCAACACGCGTACAACCCTTCCTCACTCAGCATCTCTTATCTTTCAGAGCAGCAGCCGGATGCTTCCTGTAAAATCTCTTATAGAGAGTCATTTCCCAAAGAAATTAATTACTGCTCTGGAGGAACGTGAAGGACTGGGAGTACTCGGGGAGAGCGTCACGGAGGGAAGGGCAGCATAGCACTGCTTCCCAGGCGTGTGATGCTCCTGGACGGGAAGTCAAGTCTTAAAAATATTCCCAAAAAATTATGATCTACCCATCGAATGCCAAACCACCAGCAGCTGCTGGAGTGTCTTAGGAAAAGCCCTGCAATATTTGAAGTCAATGTGATTCAATCTGAAAACAAAACTCTCAATTATACTTCTATTCTGAGGTTACAGAGCAGCTGCAGGTTTGTAACTACCATCTAGGTGTTATGTCTGGTTAATACATTTCAATCACATATTACTGAAATACATTCTTACCTTAAAAACATTTGTAATTCTGTGACACATAGAAAATTTGGGCCAGGGGAATAACTACAACCACTTGACATAAAATAGCCAGTATGCTACAACTTCTGAAGCGACACCTTTAACAGTTTAATCATAAATCTGACTAAAATGACCCAAATGCTCCCTTAGTAGTCTATCTGCTATTTTTCATTCAGAAGATGTTGCTTTAAAATGCCCACTCGCTACAGTAACCTTAAACTAATAGATGAAATTGGGCACATCCTTAGAGACAAACCATAGCCCTTGAAAGAAAAACAGCTGCTAGTTTTATGAAGCTTTGTTTTGTCCCAGTTACTTATTATGAGAACTTATTTCCTGCAATCTTTGTAAACTCAGTTAAAACCCCTGCAGTCTGAAAGGCAACCTGCAGGACACTGAAATGTGTAAGGATAACAAGTAATTTAAACATAGTTTCAAGGAAAACAAACACCCAAAAACTCACCTTGATTCAGCTCCTGGTCTGAGTGTTGGCAGGGCTCAAAAAAGTCTCTTCCCTCTTTTCTATGTCAAGAAAGCCTTCAACACAACTTGATTAGTATTTGTTATCTGGAAAGCCACAAAGTCTATTGCTGTCACCTGGGATGGATTTTTGAATACTTAAAAAAAGTTTTGTTCCCATTCAACTCTGGCTAACATTGCTATGCCAGATCCGTGGATCAGTTCAGAACTGCTATTTTTCTCTCATGCTTGTCCCACAGGTTGGTTTATCAGAAACAATCTATGGATACTGCAGGACATAGAATAATTTTTAGTGAAATAAATGGACAAGTGAATCTCCAGTAACAATTAAAATCTGTACAAACAGTTCCAATGCAGCAGGTGGGTGTAACATGTGGCTACCAGAAAACTAGACTGAACACATAGAAACAAAACTTAAAACTGCACTTGTAAATACACACGGTCATTTCTTTGACAGGAATAAGTGTCACTGGTCAGTGGGAAATGCTTCCTTTTACTAGTGGTGTTTTCCTTGAGAATTTAATTGTTTAGGAAAAAGGCTTAAAATGTGGTGCATGTTAAAGAGAAGTGGTACATATATGTAAAATAAAATTCATTAATCTCACCATGATCTCAGGTTGGGAATGTAATTTCTTAGCCATGTCACAACCACATTATTATTATTATTATTATTATTATTATTATTATTATTATTATTATTATTATTATTATTATTATTATTATTATTATTATTATTAACAACAACAACAACAACAACAACAACAACAACAATAATAATAATTTGTTTTCTCTCCGCTCTGTGGGGAGACCTCCTTCCTTGCTTTTGCTTTCAAGTGCTGAGGCTTTCGGGGGAAGGGGAGCCTCGCCCACCAGCACACTCACCTGCCCCTTAGCACAAAGAACAGCAGATACTTCTCTGAATATCAGAAAACTGGTTTTAGGCATGCCCAGACCTTGAACCCAAACTAGTAGTCAGCGTAATAGCCAGTCTTTTTCAGTCATACTTGTATTACCTCTCTGTTTTACAAACATCACTTTAGTTGTGAAAAGACAGAAACACAAAATCTTTCCAACTGAGTAGCAGCAGCAGCAACATTTTAAAGACTGACAGAGTTTTCACTCCAAGGGATGAGTTTTGTATTTCAGAACCAGAAACTGCTTCTAACAAACTCCGTCTGTTGATACACACAGGGCAGAGAAGTACTGACACGTACCAACACCCAAAACCACAGGTTCAAGGCTGAAATCTGCAGTGGATACCAACCAAAAGATTATTTCTAATGGCAAGAGCTTTGAAAGAGACTCATTCATTCATAGGGAAGAGAGCGTTGCAACAGTAGTAGGGCAATGGGCAGCCTTAAAGCCAGCAAAGCAGGCTACAGCACATCCACCAAAAGATTGTGAAAGTTAGTTTAAAACATCCTTCAGCTGAGCAGGGAGCTGACAGAGCTCTGCAAAGGGAGTGAGACAGCACAGCAGAAAGCTACTCTTGCAGGAAATCAGGAAACCAACTTGAACTCAATAAAAAATTGAGAATACTGATCCCTGAAGAAAAATGGTTAAATGACAGAGTAATCATTAAGGATAGAAAATTTATGCAACTACAAGAGCCTTCAGTCATCACTGAAGAAGTTATCTACATACACCCAATTAAAAAAGTTAGATGTGAGGTTGCTTCTTTTTTGGATCAGTGCCTCTTCTCTTTTGGACCAGCCTCTGCGCTATACAGTTCCAGCTTCTACCTTACCTGCCTTTACAATAAGACAAAGAGTCTATGATTATAGAGGTGTCTATAACTACAAACTCCATGACAGATGAAAAATGGTGCTTTCTTCCACTGAACTTTGCTTTTGGAACAGAAGAGATGTAGTTCCTTATGACTGGAAGAACTGAAGTACAATTTTAGGGAATTACTGTTTTTTTATACAATCAGGAAAATGAACAAACTCTGTTTTCCCATGACTTGGAACAGACCAAACCCACAGAATAAGTAAGTTTTTTCGTCTGTTTGCATTATTTTTTTGGGGGAAAGAAGACCACGCACAGAGATAGCCAAGTAAGTGTGAAAACAAGAGATCTGGCCAGTGGCTATAGCGGAGAGGAATAAAGTTTAAGATTATACAACATCCATCTTAAGATTTTTTAATCCAGTTTATTAAATATTGCTTTTTGGGGACATGTTTACAACAAGCCCAAATAAATTGTTTAAGGATTCAAAGCAGTCATATTAAAATACAGCTTCAATATAAAGTTTGTCACAGTTTTACAGTATTCAAAAATGACAGACCTGCCTTAAAAAAAGACTATTACACCAAAACATAAGAAAAAACAGAAAAACATACAAGTTTGGCATTTTCATAATCTTTATAGTATAAAACAGAATATTAAATCTATTACCAGCAAGCTGATACTTCAATCTATTACCTAGTTGGAAGTGTCTCCCATTAAAACACACTATACAACAGCACTATACAAAAGTCGTGGTGAAACTCATGTGATGAAAGTGCATCCCTGAAAGTTTGCCAGTTTATTATAGTTAGCTCTTAAAAAAAAAAAAAAAAAAAAGGTAAAATTAAAATGTCCTCTTTTAACCGAAGGCTTTACTATTTTTTTTTTTTTTCTGTTTTGTCTCACTTTCAGCCTTCTTTTAAAAGTGTCTAGGGACGCCCACCAGGGGGCAGCGTAAGATTAACCATCAAATCACGAACGGCTGCAAATATTGTGCATTCACCTGGAACAGGGAAAAGAGACAGGTTAGCATCACCCCACCCACTGCCCTTCCCCAGCCTGCTACCGACCGCACGGCTACCAGCCCCTAGGGACAGGGGACGGCCACACACGCCACTCGCAAATCCCCAGCCACCTCCAAGGACCTCAGGGTTTGTGACTATTTTAACGAAAGGAGCTCCGGTGTTCTCAGCAGCACCGCTCTGGTTGGTCGTGAGATTGCAAGAAGCTCTTAACTTTCAGTAGCTTTTGAATGTCAGGTTGAAGCTATGCTAGAATTTATTGTAGGTGGCACTGCAACCCAATTTTTTCTCTATGTTATTAATTAAAAGCACTTAGAAACAAAAAACTTTTTCAAGTTCTGCTTCTATCGATTTAGAGCAGAAATTAAACGTTTCAAAAGATTCAAGTCTGAAACAGCTGTAAGTTGGCTTTTGTTTTTTTTTTTTTGTCCTAAGCCCAGTTTTGGAACACTTCTAATTCCAAGACTGGGCAACAGTCAGAAATCTGTTTCTTTCAACTGGATCGCTCTGGCTCTACCCTTGACATCTAAAAATGAAAACTGCAAAATGAAATACAGAGCAAACAGACTTTTGTTTCAAACAGCTGAGATCTAGTATGGAGAGGAAAAACTAGCCACAGCTGTCTCAAGTTTTGAATACCAGCATTTTTTGACAAAAACCACACACACATTCTGAAATAGCTTAAAAAAGTTAAAACCAATGGAATCAAAACAGTTTAATTAGAACAACAAAAGGTGAAGGAAGTATTAGGCAGCTGTGACTTTCATCTACTGTTTCCTGGTAAGAGAATACAATTAATAGCCACTATCGTACCCCGGTTACTGCAGGCTGAATTTTTCCTGCATATTTCAAGAAACATCAATTAGAAGACATTGGATTTTGTTGCTGAAGGAGCAACAGCGTGAGCAAAGAGATAAGAGCAGAGCCTGTTTGGATGTATTAATCCTAACTGCCAAACTAGGGATTGCCAAGATTATTTTTGGCAAGTCATTATCATATCAAAGCTACACATCTGGGCCAAATACCATACACTTGCATCACTGAAAACCAGACACTGAAAAATGCTCAGTCGTGAAGTGCTTTAAGAAATATCATGAGTCCCTTGAGCTCCTCTGAGGGTCACCTCTAGCATCTGTAGGGACTTTTTTTTTTCCTTATCAGATTAATGCCTGCTACATAATGCAGGTTGTAGACTTACAGCTCAAGTTTAACCCTATTACTCCAGGGCGTTGTTTCCATCTCCATTCATGTAATTATCTCCCCAAATCAAATATTTTTTCCCACAGAAGCATTGGTAAAGTGACCTCAGAAAGACAGCACGCTTACAACGAGTCAACGTTACACTGTTAAACACAGCAGAATGTGTTTGCCCACAGATCTGAAAAGAAAACTCTTCCAAAAGAACTTACTTTCCAGGCACTACCATTTTATTAAGAGGAAAATTAAGCTGAATACAAAATACCTTCTCACAAAGAGAGAAAGGTAAAAAAGGTACAGCCAAAACGAGGCAACACTGATTACGGGTTACAATGAAAGTGCCAGTAGTATCATACGTGCATGATGGGAAGCCCTGGTCCTTTCTGACTGAAACAGTGAAAAATTCACTTAACCAAGCAAATTGCAGTTAGTGCAGCAGAAGAGCTAACACAGGCCCGAAAATCCTGGGTACAGGACAATAGCACCACAAGAGAAAGGATATGCATCTGCGATCTCCCGCATACTGCCGTTGTAAAAGAAGTCTCCCAACTATCTACTTTCATCTCCTGGTTCTCCTACAACCTTTCAATGGCAAAGAACAGAAGGCATCCTGTTCTCTTTTATCAGATACAATAATTTAAGTTTTGACAGTAAGAACACAGGAACTGGCATTTTACAGGAAGATCCTACTTTGGCTGGGTGGGGGTGGAATAAATAAATAAATAATTGCATACAGACTCCTCCTTTCTTTTAGAAGTCAGAGGGAAGACTACGAGAAATGTCCTCTGCACAGCTAGCACCATTCTTTGTCTAGATAAGGTCCTGCTTAGGGCTACAAGCTCTTTTTATATACAATTTTTTTTCTGTCTATAATCTGCTCCCCATACCACACTCACAAACTACTTCAAAACTTGTGTGACAAACAGATTGTCTATCCTGATCTATCTGATGATCGTCAGAAGACATCTCACCTGGGATACTGAAGAGCAGCTTTGACAATTACTGCCTATGCTGCAGTATTTTGTGGAAGGTTTACCTTAAAACACAACTTAATGCAATAGCAAACAGCAAAACAAGTATCTACCCTTCCCCACACTGGGGGAACTCAGCGGGGAAGCACTTTCCAAGAGAAACACCTGAAGTTTAGTTACTGTATATTGAAATAAGAGTGCTATACAGACAACAGTTCTGTACCATATACAGAACTTCTACAGGTAACCTCACACACCCTCAAGGCTATTCTCTCGCCTATTTACCTACACTATTACTATATGTGAAACAAAAAATGCATGTTAATTTAATCTCATCACAATTTTCAGAAATGTATGCATATCCACACCAATTTTAGATAAACATTGCTCACGTTCTAGCAACTGAAATAAATCACTGAGCATAGTTAAAATTACTACATAACAACGAGATGAATAATTATACATAGGAGAAGTAGAATTCAGCCTCTGGATTAACAACTTCAATCTGTTCACTGGGTTATTGGAAAGAGGCTTTGTTCTTCAGCATGTAACTGCAGCAGAACTGAAAGTCATTGTTCTCATGAGCCATCTCTGTATTAGGACCCCAAACCACTGCTTACAGACAACACACTGCTCAAAGAACCTGCTACTGTTGTTCCACGTTTCAGATAAAAAAACAACAAAAAACCCCAACCATGACAAACAAGAGGGAAAGCAAAGCCCAACGTTGCTCACAGTGCACTACCTACAGGCCAATGAACATTCAGAACAACCTATTTAGCTCAAGCACTTCACAACACGTTTGGTGGACAAAACTGTATGCGCCTTCGTTAGTGTACACACTGACAAAGGAGAATACAATCACTCCAATTACTTTTTAATCATTCACAGCATGTGGACAAGTTCTGATAACTATTTTAACATCCCTTTATACTCTACTGTTAAGCTCAATAACTTGATAATTAACCATGAAAACTGACACTTGACCATAGCATATTTCTTGTGACTCATTCTGGGTTCATTTGTTAAAAAGTGTCACTCCTACTGTGCAGCAAGAGCTGGACCAACAAGAGATGCATTCTATCCCTTTGGCAGAACAGCGAAATCCAGCCTGAATCATCAGTGTAACCTTCTGGTATAAATGTCTGCCGTGTTGCCAGTACTCGCTATTAACTTATGTATTGCCTGTCACATCAGGAGCTTGTAATTACTAAAGAAGTATGATAGAAACCAGAATTCAGACTTAAGAGAGATTTAGTTTTACACTGGAGATTTGTCACAGAAGTCTGGGTGAAGAGAATATATCTACTGGACATGTACAGTACCTGGTCGTGGTGAATTCAGTTCAGCAAACCTCTTTAGAATATTGCTAACCATCATTGGAGCAGCAACAGAAGAGTTCTGCTGCCTGGGAATGTCAGCCTGTTGCGTTGTACCCGAAGCCATATCATAAATAATTGGGACAATAATACTAACAGTTTCCTGGGGGACTGCCGTTTTCTGTGTTAGTTGGAGCTGCCAGGAAAAACAAAAAGCGTGTTAAACTGAAGGACCACGTACTTGAGCGCAACTTCCAACACAGTTAAACACTCCAGATCTACAGACAGCATACACTGCCTCCCTGTCAGTTTTCAGACATCAATTCTGTAACAGAGAAGTTATCAATCAGGTGTAGACTAATTCTCAAAAGCATTCTACAGTGAGCATTGCCTCAGAGATGATACTAATGTAGATTTGTTCTAAACATCTGATTCCTGCTATCCCTTCCCAGCACCACTAATGTGTACATCACTTAATTGAGGCAGTTAGTACCTCAAAGAAGAACGAAACACCCAGAAGTTTAAAATTCAAAGATACCAGCAGCCCAGAGGGAACTGAACTTTAGGATATGTTGTCAACATCTCTCCAAGAACACACACAAAGAGTTGCTGTGTTTTTATAGGAGGGAGAATAGGAACACTATCTGAACTCATTACAAGAGAGACGTGTGCAAATCTAGGCTTTCACATGGCAGTCCACTTTTAGCTATTACAGTTGTCAGATACAGCATGCTTATGTTTTGCTACTAACCCCTGATGGCTTCAAAAACATGCAGCCCCCAACATTTTAAAACAGACAGGTCTACTTACAAAAAACAACATTTTGGATTTCAGCACAACAGCAGGTGTTCCTGGAGGCGCAATTGGCGGTGCACTGGGAGGAATTGTTAAACAAAACTGCACATTCCATTTCAGCTGACTTGCCTGATCAGGGAACTGTTTAGAAAAAGCAGCACAGAGAAAGAACAGCAAAGGTCTCACATCAGTGACGTACGTGGCTAAGAACTAGGGAAGAGTTAGAAAGTAGAATATGCTTCTCTAGCTAAATTTGCAGATCTTGTCAGGTTTAGCACAGGCAAGAATAACTGTGAAAGAACTGAGCGTATGGTAAACAAGAATTCAATCAGAAAGATTTCAACCAGCCTAAGCATGGGCCTACTGTGCGGTAACGTGGCTGCCACGTCTCAAAAACATCAGTTTAAAAAGAGCAATTTTGGGAGTTTCCAGGAGAGCTAACAGTAAACTTTATTAACATGGTACAACTTATACAAAAATTTAGAGTAATTTCTGTGTTTATAGATGAAGATATCGCACCTTTTTTTCTTTTTTTTAAAAAAATACAGTAACTAAATAGAACTGTTAACTTACCAGCTCAAGTTTCATGATGTGTACGCAGTCCCTGAGGATATGCGTTGGAGCGCCCAGTAATTTTGTGAAGGCTATCAGGGTGTTCGCTTTAAAAGGTGGTCCTGCAACCTAAAAAAAGACACTGCTTAGGACTTCCTGTTTAGATAATAGCTATATCATTTAATATGTTAACCAGCATGCACAGCTGTTAATTGCATGTTTTGCTGCCCTTACACATGCCAATCAAAGTCAGTAGAACCACTTAAAACACCAACAGAGATTAAAAACAAAGTACAGAAATTTAAACATTAATGATTTGAGTACATACTCTTGTTTCAAAGAACTTCTCCAAAACTTGTAACTCCTCCGATTTCCACTGTCCTGTATTTTCAGGTGTTACTTTCAGTTGCAAGGTCTGGTTGGTTTTGGGATTGAGAGCAACCCTGCACTTCAGTGCCTCCGTCTTAAACATAATTACACCTGGTTCATTGGAGTTTATTAACTGTAGCTGCATAAAAAGGAGTATCACATTCAATCAATCATTCATTAAACAGCATGAACAAACACACATTCACTCCCAAGACTCTAGTGATCAATCTGCCCTCTTTCCAGAAAGAAACATGTGATTTTTATACACAGGCAAAATTGTCTTGAGAATGAAGCTTATGCAAGATTTGACTTCTTTCTCTGTCACTGAATCAATGCCAAAGAAGTGAAGAGGTAGACACTGTCTGTCCCAAACCCTAAAGCAACATTCATGACTGGGTAGTTCAGTTATTGTCAACTGGTAACTAATTTCTTGGCCACTCCTCTGCCAAGTAGTGGCATCCATAGAAACCCTGTGGCTGTTCTACTTAACTCCCAACAGACATGCTAAACTCACAGAAGCCATGGCAACAGAAAATCTGGTCATAGTCTTGCTATCAAATCAGTTATCTTTCACCCGACCAAACAGGTTTTCCACTTGTAATTTGTGTGGAAAAGAAGTGGAATTAAATGCTTTCTCTAAATTTTGACACTTTAGATGACTAGATTCAGAAGTATACCACAAATGTAACAGCAAATACTTATTATATTTAAAGCATTTCAGTTTGTGCCTAATTTGAAATACATGGAGTACAGAAGCATGAAAAATAAAAGTTGAAGCCATGCTTAGAGGTCAATATTAAAACAACCTAAACCATACCGTTTCCTGTTGTATGATC
This sequence comes from Caprimulgus europaeus, assembly GCA_907165065.1. Next base: position 35,363,804 of record OU015523.1, on the reverse strand, counting down.
CTCTGAAGATGCCTCCTCATAATAACTGATCCAAGGAATCGCTCCAGAGGGGAACAGAGATAGCTGCCAGCTAATCCTGGCACAAGCCCAGGGGTAGGAGAGGGCAACAGCAGAATATTCAAGGCACTGTGGGTGAGGATTGTAGGTATGGATGCAGCCCAAGAGCGCTGAGGTAGTTTACGAGGTGGAGGCATGCTAGTTGGCATGGCTTGGGAACCTATTGATATGGAAAAAGTACTTGCAGTAAGGAAGGACTTAAACTGAGACAAACCTGTTCACTTTATTTGTTGTCACTATACAAGCCATGAGTTCTCCGAACCAAAGCTTAATCTTTCTTATTTAAGAATTTGGCTGCCTGGTGATAGGCAACAGATAGACAAAGTCAAAGGATTAGAGTTTCGATCTTACACCCATGCAAAGAGTCTCAGTAACATTAAAATCCTACTCCCTTTTCCTCTTTCTGCAGCATGCCAGCAGATATTAAGCTTATACAACAAACTCAATGAGATGCAAAGGTGGCTAAATCACTTGTGCAAGAGCAGCATTACAACTCTTTGCGGTGAAAAGTTAGTATTTGGGTAGGCAAATATGCCTATCATTGCTTTCATTCTGAAGAATTTTCTCTCAATCACGGAGCTCAATAGTTTAATATTAATTTCTGCAGTGCAACAAGAAGTATCAATCCTGCTGTACAATTTAACTTGCTTCCCAGTTTGTCAATAGAAGATTTGAATGAGGATAGAACAAAGGCTTCATTTCCTATTTTACTACACAAGGGCAGTAAGGACTGTTAGGCCGACACACAAAACTATCAAAAAGAACAGAACTAAAAATGTTAAACACAAATGTCTCATAATTGTAACTCTGATAAAGAAGCCTACTTGTTCCAGCTCGTGGGGAATGAGAGGCATCTGGGACAGGTGAATGAAGGGAAGGGTTGGCTGGTGACATTCCAGGCATCCGTGCTGCTGGTGATGGACCAGAGACCTGGGGAGATCCTGGCCAGTTCCCTGCACGCTGACTGGGTGACATCATGGTGTATGGTGAGCTTGGGTCTATGGTACCTACAGAAGTTACAAGACCATTGTTGATGTTGCTGTTTTTTGGTTTTGATTTTTTTAAAGTACAAGGTTTTCTAATCGAGAAATCTAACAAAGGCTTACCAAAAATCTCTAAAGTATGAAAGTGGCTGCAAGCTTTTAGACTACCTTTTACCACCGTATAAAAACATAATGGGGAGAAGGGAAAAAAGAATAACAATCAAGATACAGATTCAAGGGTTTTCTGGTTATATTTTTTAAAAAAGTAAAATTAAATTGAACATTAAGTCGAACGGGCGTGCTCAATACAGAACGGAGCCTAAACCAAAACGAGCTCTTGCCTATAAACTTGGACTTCTATTGCTCCTTAGCAAATGAAAGCCTCAGCTAGACTGTTCCTTATCTATTCAATATCTCACAGTCTACTCTCCACAAGTATCTTTGGTTTTGCACTCTGCTATAAAGACTGATCAGAACAAGCTTCTTAAACAGCCTGTTGTATACCTATCTCACTTTGTTCACCTTGGCAGTTAAATTGGTGTGCTAAAATTACAATCTGAACTATTCATTTTATTGTGATCTATGGAATGGTTTCCAATGAACTGTGATTAGAACACACAATTGTTTGGGCAGCTTTCCAAAAAAACTTAATAAAGGAAACAACTGAAAGGCATGTTGCTTGCATATAGGTATCTCAAACCAGCAAGACTCTGATGTTTTCAAACTGCAAGTATTGGAATTTCTAACCTGTTCCAGTTATTTTTCCAGGAAACTTAAGCAGTGAAAAGATATTAACTAATCTAACAAGAGACAATATGCATTAAAAGCTGCAGCCATTGTTCTGCTACAAGACCACATGGAATTTCCCCACATTAGTAAGCAGGAAACAGTGACTGATAGTCAATTTTTAAAACATTAGGAACACCTCAATCTGCCATGCAGCTACTTTTGACTACTTAAACAGTTACACCTACGTGTCTGAAAACATATATTTAAGCCAATTACAAAACACAAATTTTTCTCAATTAACTTAGGTCTGCTCTGGAGGACTTAATTTCAAGAAGCAAATGTTCTCTCCCTGACACTATACATACACCTGCCAGTAAAGAACTCACCATGTGGGCTGGCAAAGTTAGCTGTTTGTCCCATTGTGATTCCAAGAGAGGAAGGTGAAGGAGTGGGACCAAAGGATGCTGGTGACGGTGCTCTTAAAGCTCCGCTAGGTGAGCTTGCAGCATGCAAATTTCCTAATCAAAGACATCACATCACTCAACATACACTTTTCCCATTTTTCTACTATAATTTTTTCTATCAACTGCTACAGCTATCTCCTTTTTAGGGGAGACAGTAAACAAGATTAATGAGAATTTGGTTTTGCACTCAAAGGCTTTATTTTGTACATGCATGAGCATTATATTTTCCAGACTGATTCACCACACAAAGGAAACTTTCCAAGATATTTGGCTTGAAGAATGGCATTTCCCCCTGCCCAGCCCTTCCCCAAATTTAAGTATTTTCAGCTGTTGTGCTATAACAGCTAGGAGCAGAAAACAGAGCTTTGGTGATTAAAAGCTCTTCTGAAGAAGCAGGTATTTAGAGTTAACAGGTTTTAATCCGAGCAAGTTGTAAACCATAAGAATGAAACAGTCCCAAATATTACACAGCTAGAAGATGACAGTTTCATGGAATGTTGGGTTTTTTGGGAGTTTTTTTTAGCTTCAACATGTACTTTCCAGAATATGCATGGCAGGACTTTGCTATTTTCCCACAAATATAAGGTGCATCCTCCTGACTAACTCAGAGCTAAACACAGCTCAAATAATAGAAAAGGCATGCATGCACAAAGAGCTGTGTGTCTATTTCCAGCACATGATTAGCACACAAACTCTCAGCCATCTTACCTGGTGACTGTGTGTGCATCATAGATGGAGATGGTGTCACTGTGTTGTGATAGGAGGTGGGTGGTGAAGTAAGAGGATATGCTCCCGATGCTCCTGCCTGTTTTGCAAATGGCTGAAATTGTCAAGACAGGACAACAAACATTTTTGATCATTTTGTGCTAAAATTAAAGTTAAGCATGTGCAGAAGAATCCTAATGAGAGATTGGTCCCCAACTATGAAATCTTACAGGTCTATCGACATAATTGTTTCTCTATATCATCTTGTTCAGTGCTCATTACTTATTTCACTGACTTTTTACATTTTCTCCTCAAGACATAATACCGCTGCACTTCATTCTTTTTTATCTGTCACCCTGTAACAGTGAAGATTCCCATCCCATCTTTCATCTTAAACAGTCGTTTTCCCTCCCTCAGTCCTTCAGTTCTAAGGCAGCAAGTCTCACGTGACCTTCCAAAGCTGCTGTTCATATGCTATGGGCTGTTTACACTGGAATGAGAAATGGCAAAATAAATTAATATGTTTTGCCCCAAGGGGAATTCACAGGAGAGCAGTTCTATAGTCCCTCTTTCCATATCTTAACGCTAATCCTTTTAGAATATAAGTTCTTAGAAACCTACAGCTGTGGAAGACAATGACCATGTCTTATTTTGCGTGGAGGGTACCTGTTGCTGTGGCTGCTGCAGTGGCTGCTGGGGCTGAAGCTGTGATATCAAAGAATCCATCATGTCTCCTCCAATAGGAGAAGGTGGGTTATCGTCTTCATTTACAGATCGTCTTCGTGCATCCTGATTGCTGTCAACAAACATGTTCAGGAATGTCTGAGGAAAAAATCAGTTTTGTTAGCAAATCTTATTACAGTATTTGCTGAGCTTTGATACTGTCTTTATCAGCTACAGCACATAAGAAACAGGCATATCTCTAGAACTAACTACTAGTGGATATTCATTATACACAGTATGAATAGTCTGCAAAATATATTGATTCATAAACAGAGCTTCTCAGTGGATATTTACGCTTAATTCCCTTTTGCTTTTAAAAAAGGGGTCTTGCATCACCAATGATCAAGAAACCCTGCTCATTAACATGAAATATCTCTAGTTAATTGAAATACCAACATTTTTCTTTTTTCTTTAAAAACAAGGAAAAGCCTATACCTGGAAATAGCTGTTTCAGAAAAACTCATCAGTATCCAGAACCTACTGGGCTGTTGTATCACACCTACAACTGCCCTGTGTGGGCAAGAAAGCCCAGGTCACCTCTTCCATAGCATTCCCTTGTACCCAGAGGAATTTGCCAACCCTCTTGAATTATTTCCTCCTCTACCTTTCCAATTTCATTCTCTTATACTTTCCACCAGTATCTACAATCCCCTTCCTCTTCCCAACAGCCTTCTACTTGGAATTTGTGAAAGAGGTACATGTTTAGGATCAGCTAAATGCAGTACCAGAGAATCACTGTTCAGTTGCAACTCTCAGAAGAAAACATTAGCAAACTACCCTGTTTCACAATGGGTGCCAGTTTCCAATATTTCAGTGTAACTAGCACCTGTACAAGCTGCCCTCAGCTAAGGTATTCTGTCAGCATGCACAGATTCATTATTCAGGAAGAGCAAACCAGCACTGTATTGAGAAGCAAAGCCACAAGCTCCTGACATTCTATTTTAAAAGAGAAGTTTCTGTCTAGAATTATCTGACACAGAGCATTTCCTCATCTGCAATGTATGAGCACTGTCCAGCCACATAACATAGTTTGCGAGAAGCAGTCATTATTAATCCTGGGGAATACATCTAGTCTAGTCACAAAGCTTCAGCAAGTTTTAACAGAAGGATGCCTGAAGTAGCCTCTATTTTTTTTTATTACATAGATAGGAAAAAAAAACCCTGACACTAGTTTTCTTAAAGAAAATGTTTTAATTCAAACCAATTAACAAACCTACTGATAAATCAGAAAATTCCTTCTGTGCTCAGAATTTTGGAAGTACTGCAGCTCTTCCCAAAAAAAGCTGCACAAAGCTCTTCACATCAGATCCATACTTCAAGTTAAAAGCTCATTTATTTACAACATGCCAGAAAACACAGAAACTGTCACCTTTAATCCAGGCGCAGGGTAAAAACCTTCAACTATTTTGCTGTTGTCAAAGAGACTGTACGCCCCATCCCGTATCGCCACAACACCACGGCTCCGGCAGTAGATGTCAATGCAGTACATGTTCCTAAAAGCCAGCCTGATGTGCGTGGGTGACTGTGGCAGAATTGAGAAACATTGATAGGCAGTGTTGGTGCGTTGAGTCAGACCCAGCATGGGCACAGTTGGAAGTTTGTTGATGGCATTTAACGGAGCCTGAGTGTCAAACAAAACCTGAGAGAGAACAGAAATTGACAGATCAGGTAGCTTACCCTTAAGTAAAGGTCAGGGAAAATGGGGTATGGGGGGGATACAATCTTCCTCACACCATTTTCTGCCAATGAGATCCATAAACAACATAACACACACAAAATTTTTAAGAGAACAGTTTAATTAGAATTCAGCTCTTAATTATCTAGCACTTCTCTTGAGAGACATTTTTAAAACATTACCTGTAACAACTGCACCACATTCGGTGTTTTATTAAACATCTCCTGGAGCTGGTGCAGAATTGTGTTGTGACAGTTACTGCAACCTGAGTTTGGGCCAACAGTTCCCAGTGAAATGTGGAACTTCTGGAGTAGGGAGTTCCACTGAATGCTGATCTGCAATGTCAAGAATAAAACAGTTTTGGAACCAAAATCCACACTGCTACTCTTGCTACTTACTAACCGTCCCAATAAAATGCACATAGACATACTCTTAAAAATTCAGCTTAGAACATGAACACAAGAACCTTCTAGAAAGCAAATTTCAAATGCATCAGCTACTTTGCATCAGTTGCACACAAAAATATACTCTTAATCTATAATAAACGTGCACTTACTTCCTCCTCTACCTTGCTTTTAAGGCAAGGGTGTAGGCAAATGCTCAGTCAGTTACCAAAGTAATTAATAAGCTGTAAATTCAAATACTACAGACTAAGCTAGAGTTCTGAAGAAGGGAACAGAACTGCTGCAAAATAATTAACAACCATGTCATCTGAAGGCACAGTACTACATTTAAAACTTTGTTAGTCTCTTTTCTTCTAAGGTAGAATTAGGCACTCAGTTTACATATATCTCAGGAAAGCAGTGACCAGTAGCAACACTTACCCTAAGCTTGTCAGAAAAAGGCTGCCACACAAACTTTCAGCAATCAGGAGCATACAACTGTCCTTCCCACAATTTAAAGTATTTTATGCAAATTCTCAAAAATTCTGAACATCTAGTAGCCTAGCAAATTAACAATCTGGCACCCTCTACTTCTGTCTTTTCTACATTCATCAATATTAATTCCACAATAATATAATACAGGGAAATATTTTCTAGTACAACTCAGAGAACTCTAAGCCTATCCATTCTGTTTTCAAACATAAATTTTAAGTGCACTTAGGAGTTACTTACTGAGCTCCCCTTGGTGGTTCCATAACAAAGGATAAGTTTTCGGTAATTGTAGATACGAACTTCTGAAAAAATGTTTAAGTGGTTGGGTATGTCTTTGAAGAGAGGAGGGAAAAGAGTTAAGAGTGAGAAAACCATAGTAATCTGTAAACACACAATTTTAATGAAAAGGAGGTGATTTCTGTACCTGGTAAGGATCGTGCAAACTCCAGGACACATTCATACAGCCGAGCAATACTGTTCCAGTCATTAAGGAACATCTCGACAACTTTGCGGCCTCCAACTGGTTCAGATAACTGGTTTTCGTACGTCAGGTAAACATGACGGGTTGGTCCTGCAGCGGTAGCAGATGGTAAATACTGATTAAACTAGTGGTTCCCAAACTGTGGTTTACAGACTAGAAATCAACTGTAGCAAGTGACCAGGAATTATATTTAAATAACAAAAGTGCATCAACTCAGCAGGCAAAATTTTGATTCAGGTACACTGTGGTTTATTAGAAATCTTAAGAGCAGACAGTTGTCCAGTAACACTAAAACATTAGAACAGACAATGTAAACCACAAAGAAACAAAATGTACCAGTCTTTGTAGATAAAATTTACCTTGCTCCCTGGATGAAGTGCTATTAAGTGGACAGTTTGCAAACACCAGCTCAGCCACCCATGTGCGATTGTTTCTACCTTGTAATCGGAAAGTGCAATCAAGAAGAGATCGGTCCAGAGCCTTCTGTGTTTCCTCATTTACACCTTTACAGGGAGGAATTCTAACCATGAAGAAAAAAAAAAGGATCTCAATTATACACAGTACAGTTCCAAAACTAAAAATAATACTTTCTAACATTTCCTGAAGCACTTCCAAGTCTGGACATGAAAGAATGAACAAATCAACAGCAAAGACAGCTGGACTGCACAGCGAGATATCCTCTTCAAGGACTGTAGTAACCGTGTTACAGAAGTGCTCTGAGTTAAGACCAACTTTTATATGGATTCAACACCTGCAAATTGCAAACTTAAGCAATCTGTTGAATTGCCCTGATCTCCTAGTGAAAGAAAGAGCACACCAATATAAAGCTTTTATACAGAGAAACAAGCCAAAAAAGATGAAAAAAGTTCTGTGACAACCTGAATTCGTAAATGAGTTTGCCTTCTAGAACAAGCTCACTCTAAATGCAATGAACAATCTGGCAGTTATCTTAGTACCCACTAATTTATTCATATCCCAATGTGAAAAAATGAGCTCAGGGGACAGGCTAAATAAAGCTTAAGTAAAAACACGCCAAACTTTTCCAAGTCCCTTGAGAATCTATCCAGAAAGTTAATGTATTACAAATTCGCAGTACTTCTCTGATCGTATGCAAAGTTTAAAAGGAAGGTCCTGATGCCTTTAGAGGCTGATGCCTTTCTATCACTGTACATTTCTGCAGCATAAAAGAAATTAAGCAAGTTTTACTCTAGAAGGTGTCTTGTTTTTTTGGTTTGTTTTTTATGTTTTAAACTGATATAATCCGTTTTACTTCATAACACAATCCAAAGTTTAACTGGTGAAGCTTGAAGAAGCATGAAAAACTGGCTAGACTGCCAGGTAGAAAGCAATGTGGTCAACAGCTGCACATCCAATTAGTGGCTGGTTGTGGCTGGCATTCCTTGGAGTTAACAGAGGCCAATACTATTTAACAATTTCAATAACCCATGTGATGCAAAGGAATAGCAAGTTTGCAGATGACACCAAAATGAAGGGAGCCCTTAGCATGCTGGAGGACAGGGCTGCCACTCAGACAGACCTCAGCTGGCTGGAGGAATGAGTTAAGAGGAATCTCATGAAGTTCAACAAAAACAAACGCAAAGTCCTACACTTGAGCCTAAATAACCTCAAGCAACAGCACAGGGTGGGGACTGACTGGCTGGGTAACAGCTCTGCAGTAAAAGAAATCGGGGGCCTCAGAGACAGACAGATGAGGAGTCAGCAGCGTGCCCTTGCAGGCGCGACAGACTGCTGCATCCTGGGTTGTAATTTGCCAGGCAATCAAGTCACTGCTCTCCTCTAGCCATCATTTGAGATTGCTGTGCCCAAGGAGGGCACAAAACCCCTTGGAGATTGGAAAATGCAGCTGATCATCCCTGCTTTGAGCAGAGGGTTGGACCAGTTAACCTCCACAGGTCCCTTCCACTCTTAAATTATCGTGCAATTCTCAGAGAAAATCCTCTACAGGGTTTTTACCATGCAATTGTCTTTTCTGGGACTCCTTGCATTTTCCTCTGCAGTATCACATACGGGTAACTGTCAAATAACATATGGAGTACGTAGGCCTCTGATCTGACCTAAAATTGCAATTACATGTTCATGAATCATCACCATATCTTTCTTAGCACTGCCTGGATTTTAGGATTGAGGACTTGTCAGACTGTTTTCAGAGCTCCCCAGTTTAGGCTAATGAAGGAAACAAATTATAGCTGGCTCCATGTCTACTCTTATTTTCCTCTTTCTCCAGCACTGCTTCACACAAGAGTGCAAGACACAATGATTAAAAAAAAAAACCACATCAAAAAATCCAACCCCAAAACTCTCCCCCACCCTGATATTTTTATTGTTACTCTCCAAGCATTCCTTTTTTCTCTCAAGGTTATGTACAGCAATAAAACGAAACACAGGAGCATATCCTCTTACTTTAATAAACGGATCGCATGGCTGAAGCCATCTCCTTCTACTTGTACTCCTTGGTGAGGAATGTCCATATTAGATAACTAGGAACAAACAAGAAAAATGTTATCCAAAGTAAAAAGTCAGGCAAAATAACTGTAAGGATTTTTTTACAAGGATTTTTTTCTTTTTTTCCTAAGGGTGACAGATGTTTCACATCCTCAAGCACTGGAAAGCCAAAAAACCAGTCTGTGCAAATCTGGTACAAAGTTGTCTCCCACCCTCTCCCACAAGTGTGTCTTTCATCCTCTTGTTTTCTCTCTCCCCTCAACTCTTCAAGCTTTTTGCAGTGCTTGGTGTTAGAGAACCAGCTCTAACAAGACTAGAGCAACGCAGTGTAGAACATCAGTCACCCGGCCTCAGCTGGCCGGGAAACACATGACCATAAGTGTGCTGAATAGTCACACCCAGACTAAAGAATCAGGAGTAGTAGAGGGGAAGAAAGACACAAAATATTTTTAAATACATACCTCCATACGAAGCCCTATGAATGGCATATTTGTATCACACATGGCTACAATATGAGCTAGCACTTTATTGAAGGCACACATTTCTCCCGACCGTTTCGGTTTCTTAGGTTCTACGGAACATGGATCACCAGATAACTACAAATAAAACAGAGACAAATGCACTTGAATATTTGGAGTAAATATTTTGAAAATATGCCAGAGAATAATTTAATTCATTCAAGTTTTAAATGAATCACAGCCTGAGTACAAACTTCTGAAAGGATCTGTTCCACTTCAGGACTGAAGCAATTCAGTTGAAGTAACTTTATAATCACCTTCTTCCTTAATGCAGTATTTACATATCACTACGACATGTCAGCCTGACCCCAAGAAGTAACTCTTATCAGCCCCTGCAAGTCTTTCAATGACTACACCTACAAGGTGCAAAGTATATCACGCAGATACTGGTGCTCTGCATATATAAGCTACTCTAGCTACCTCAGCACAGTGCTCTGCCTTGGCTCTTTAGAACAGCTGAGAAGGCCTGGCATGAATTAAAAGACAACTGTTGCAAAATAGTTTCCCAACACCTCCCTAGGGAAGCAGTCCAGAGAACCAAGCTTCAATACAAGTAAGATGTCAGCCATACAAACTTGTGAAACAACACTCCCAAAGCTGGAATTGATGCTTAGAACATGTGTTTACCATTCTCACACTGTAACTAGCCCAATGGCTTTTGAAGCACGTACCTTGCGCTTGACACCACTTTTCATTTGTTTCCCACTTTTTGTATCTAGTACCAATTCTTCAATGTTTGGTTTGAACTGCTGTAGTAAAAGTGCAGTAGCAGGGCTGTCATCTCCTTCAGCATAGCTCACAGAGAGAAAATGGTACTTGTATTCTAGTTCTGTGGTGTTGCCAGGAACATCAAACATCTCTACAACCTATATTTAAACAAAACAACAAATTGAGAAGACCCTGAAGCTAAGAAAATGTCTACACCAGTTTCTATCCTCTCCCCCTCAAAGAAAAGACATTAGTCTTCTTCAAGATATTAATACTGTGGCTAGAAAAAGGATCTGAGAAGGAAGACTGAACTTTGAGGAAACTTAAGGCTAATGGGAAGGTTGCTGAGTAATAAACCTTTATGTCCCATCCTCTCTGTAAGCCTGACTGTGTACTAAATCCGCTGAATGAGAGAAGGGAGAGAGGAGAGTCAAGGATTCCAACCTCTCTGGTATTATCCGTGGCTGGGAGCAAAAGATAGAAACATTTTTCAGTTACTTACAATGTAGTACTGCGGAAGTCGAGTGAGTTTGATAAACAATTTGTGTTTGGAAAGGTTTCCCACAGGATGGCTGGCGTAATTAGCTAGCTGAAGAGTTTCACTGCTCACTGTAGGCAGGTGTTTTATAGACTGTTTGCAACGTTGCTGTCCAAGCCAGAACCTTGCATTGAAATAAAGGTATTAGTACCCTGAGACTGTTTGACATTATTCTAGTATAATGCTGTATAGTTATATTCTAAGTCAACATTTATAATTGCTGCACAAGTTACATACAGAAAATCACAGAGAAAATTTAACGACTTTATATTTTCTTATTACTATCTTTACATATTGTCTTCAGCTTGACTAATAGACAGCTATTAATTTAAAAAGAAAAGCCTTGAAATTATTCACTGAAGGGATACACAAATAAATTTCTATACACCACAATATATAAAAGAAGGAACAAATTAAAAAACATGCAGATTACAGTTATATTACAACTTGGAACCTTTGATTATTCTTTGGTATAGAAAAGGAAATCTTTGCTCCCAGATGCTGGTAAGCAATATGGTAAAAAACAAGTCACCAAAGCTGGATGTCACTCTAGATTATGTTATAAAGAAACTCATTCACTTGAATAATTTTGGACATGAAGAACAACATGCAAGACATCAAATTTATTCTAACGTTTGCCCTTGTCCAGTGGATTTTGGCTGTTATGGCAAGGCCAGAAAGCCTAGCTAGGCTTGAAAGGGGCTCAAAAATGTGTGGCTTGGTTTTTCAGTCAAACTTTCACTGAAAACAGCAGTGGAAAGTGTGGATGCTCAGCATCTCTCCATCATGACACACCATGTTTGTTCTTGTAGATACCTGCTAGATATAGCTGTCCTAAAAGATGTTTTGTGGGGCTGTCTAGCTTCCTCAAAAACTGCAGCACTAGCCAAGGCAATATCTTGAGCACATATTTATAACAAAGGGAGGTTGATTAGTTTCTCCAGGGTGCCAGTGCTTCATGCGTCATCATACTCCTTTTAGTAGCAAAACTCCTCAAATAGAGGTTTCGCCCTGCAATTAGCTCAGAGTACTGGGAATTTCCAAAACGACAGAGCAGGTGGAACTTGGCTTTCATGCAGATACAAACTGTATTTGCATTATTTGGCTACAACTTCTTATGGGAGTCAAATGTATCTTGTGCTTAAATCTCAGGGCTTTATGGAAGGAAGATTAGAGGTTTAAACCAGCAAGGGCTGAAGTGTTACAAGATAAACAGATATTATTTAAATCATCCTAGGCCACTTCCTGGTTTCTCCACTGTATTGTGAGAAGGGAGATCATTCTTGCTGAGAAAAAAGTAGAGTTCAGCTGTAGAATCAGAGTGGAATAAAGGAGATAGAAAATGAACATGAACACAAAATGAGATCCTCAGGAAGCAAGTGGTCTGCTACCGAGTTAAAGTGAAAAGACTTCATGCAGAGTGTGAGCACAGCAATGCATGAGGCTAAGCGTAAGGGGAGAGACTAAAGGAGGACTATGGAGTCAACTCCAAGCAAAAGCAGAATTCCCTCCACCTGTTCAGAGGAGATGGCAAATACTCAAGGTTGCTTAGAACAGCAAGGAAGTATATCCCCTACTGTGGTAAAACACAGAGCCACATAAGTGTGATCATCCAAAATACAAATACAGTGATTAATTCTATGCAAACTAAGTGAATCATGCAGGTCACTTACTTGAGCTGCTGGAGCCAAGGAATGATACGCTTCATATCATCATTAACAGACTTCTCTATGTCATCAAGTGTCAGTTGATCTGCAAGAACAGTAGGTAAGTGAATGGTCTTAACACCTGCTCTTCAAACAAAATTTTGACCTTTTAATTAAAAGTGTCTCATCTAATTTAACAAACAATTAATCACAGAATGATACAACAGCCCAGGTTGGAAGGGACCTTGAAAGATCATCTGGTCCAACCTTCCGTGGGAAAGGGAGCTTAGAGGAGATTATCTAACACCCTGTCCAATTGCATCTTGAAAACCTCCAGTGATAAGGTCTCCACCACATCCCTGGGGAGGTTGTTCCAGCCATCGTTTATTTCCACTGTAAAAAATTTCTTTCTTATATTGAGATGAAACCTCTCCTAGTGCTACTTATAATTGTTGCCCCTTGTCTTCTCCATGTAGCTCATTGTGAAGACAGAGGTTGAGATACACAACAAATGATCCATAATGCTTGTAAAACCATAGCAATATGTTATTATGCAAATAATCTAAAACAACTGACTTTCCTTCTTAAGTAATCTGAAACCTGAAGCTATGACTTGAACAGTAACTCAAGATGTATAAGGTCACATAACACAATTCTCAATCAGGTCCATATGAAATGACCACATCCATTAACAGCGCAACTCAGGAATCACAAATTCTAAAGAACATGCATTGCAATGATGCTTAACAGTATTTAGTCTGTTGTCCTCTTAAAAATACACCTAACTGAACTGTGACTCTCAAGCACAAAGATCCACTTGCCCATTCCTCAGTGACGACCCAAGTGTGGTGTTTATTTGCGTTACCCTTATTTACTTACAAAACTTCACAGATGTGACAGAACTGTTCACACAGAATTACCTCATAAGACAGGATTCTTGCAAGATATTACAACCTGGTTTTGCACCTACTTACCAACACCATACAGCATCAGTTGAAACATTCCAGAGTGGAGATCAACAAATACATGCAGACACTCTGATCGACCACATGGTTCCAGAAGTGGAATTACAAGAGTTGGAAGAGCCGTCTCAATGAATGCTAAACAAAAATTGATATTAATAATTTGACACAAAATTCAAGCTCATCATATTAAAACTTAATCCACTGTAATCACAAAACCCATTTGCTTTTATGGAAGCAATCTTCACTTGCACATTATTACACTGTTAACATAAAGAAGGAACTGAATAGATTCTGTGAAAATAGTGCTAGTAACAAATCAACAAAAAAAGACAGACCAAATTTGAAGATTATTAATCCTTGAATATCTTTTAACTCACTACTTCACGATTATAAGTTCAATTCAAATCCCAGGAGTTTCAAAAACAGTTTAAGCAAAGTCTCATCCAAAGCTAGCTCAAGACAGTGAAGGATCTGCTTTCAATTCTGAACATTGACAAGTTTTACAATAGACAACTTTTAACCCTTCAACCCAGATTATAATGTTCTACCACCTTCATCTATTATACTGCATGATAGGTATGAGTATTTTACCATTATCAATGCAGAATAACTTAAAGTTGTCTTGTTAATTCTGAACACATCTCCCTTTATTTTTTCATATTTTTGTTTAAACTAATGAAAATAAGAAACACCAAGAAAAAAAGAAACCATTCCTAGGCACAAATGGAAACAAACTTGGAAGAAATTTCAGTAGAAAATACATACAATTGTCATTAATGTTGTAGTTCTTAAGAATGGCTTTCAGCTCCTGGAGTTTTTGATGAGATCTTGCATGGACACTATCTATTAGGAGTTTTTCTATTGATAGGTGGTCAATCTGTAAAAAAGGAAAGTACTTGAGCAACTTCAAATTTGATGTGTAGGCTTTATACATTTGTACATTGGAACAAAGCTACTTAATAAAACAATCACATCAGAAAGAATTTGCTTAGAACTGTGGTGAACAAAATGAACTATTAACTTGGGTATTTGGATCACTATAAAATACAACAAACTAACATAAGATTCTGTCTGTGCAGCAGGCAGTGGGAGTGTTTTTCAGAGAAGACTAGAAGAAAATGTCAAAGAAAAGAAGTTTCACAAACAATACTGTTACCACTCCCTGTGCAGACCTACATGTTCTGGATCAAGGCTGTAGTATTTTCCAGCTTAGCATGCATCTCTTTATAACTAGCTTAAGCTAATGAAAAAAAAAACCCAACACCACAAAACCAACACTCTATTAGAATATGATTGCCTCTACACAAACACATATGTAGCTGTAGCATGAAATACAACTCACTAGTTTAAGTCCTGCTCATGAGGCAACAATGCAGTGGCAGACACTGAGTATGAGCAACCCTGCTGAACCCAGGAGTACCTAGAGGCTGGCACCTAGAGCATCTAGAGGCTGTTGCACTGCCAGTGCTGAAGCTTATGCCACCACTTATATTCACTGTAGCTTACTTGTGCAACCTAAATTAAAGCATTTGCATTTATATCCATTCACATTACAGTCATATTATTTACATATTTTGCATAAGCAAAGCTAAGATTACCGCAAAACCTTTTTCTAGTTAACCTCAATGCTTTGAAAACTGTTCACGGTGAATTAAACTATGATTTTATTCTAGCATAAAACAGAAATGCAGAAGAGGTTTATACCAGAACAGAATTACACAGAATTTCAGTATGTGCCTTTGTATACACCAGAATGACCTTCGCCTAAAGACCAGCTTTCCAAGACAAGGCCTTAAAAATTATGTTATTCATCCACAAGAGCATTTCAACTCAGCAGCTGCTATGAGTTAAACCTTCCTCACAAACAGGTGACTACAAGTTCTATAGCTACATCCAATTTTCAGTAGGTTAATGTAAAATAACCTGCTTAGACAAACATATTTGTTCGTGCTACTGTTTTATATAATATCTTAAATAAACATGAGCACAGTGTGCTATCTACGTCATTACAGCTGAGATCATTATTCAAACACTAGAGCAGCAGTGTATATACCACAGCTGATAAATTTTTTAAGCTTAGAGCAAGTACTTAAAAAGGAAATCAGTATTAACTTTGATAAATCTCAAATTCACAATGGCCTCATATCTTAACCTACAGTCTGTAGACCTGATTCAGTAAGCTTAGATTGCATCAGCTCCAGTGGAACTTCAGCAGATGTTCTATATAAAGCACATTTTCCTCCATTTAGGCATAAATACAGTATCTTCACTAAATTAACTGTAAATTTAGTAGCCTAAATATGCTAATTTAGGTTATTAAATAAGTAAATTTAGTATATTTTTACTATACTAATAGTAGAATTTCTACTCTAGGACTAGAAGGCTACTATGCTCCAGTAAGTTTTCCACATTCCTCGGTAGCCCAAACATATGAAGTTCTCGACATTCACCATATAGAGACTTGTCTGTCAGACTTGGTAAACAAGATGGGCCAAGAGGCTCAAATACAAAGTACACACAGTAGCTGAAGACTATCACCAGTAGAAAGTTTTGTAAGGCAGGTGAAGAATCTGAGCTGGGGAGCTTTTCCCTGTGGAAAAACTGTACTGAAGGTTTGAGAACTACACCATTCACTCTCCAGTTTATTAACTGTCTTTAAAAACCCAAACACTGTAAGTAATAATGACAAACACACCTCCTGATATATCACAGCCAGACTCGCTGAGGAACTTAGACCTATTATAAAACCTAGAATGCAGTTTCTCTTAGATATCATTAACCAAGATCTAGAATTATCACCAGTGAAGCCTTTTCCAAGTAGGCAGGTGACTGCTGTTACTCATTTTGGATCATTTCAGCAATCTCACCTTTAACTTATGGGAATTTGAACAATAGAAAGGCACATTCAAATAGGTCACATGACATTACCTGGTTAGTGATAATGTAAAACCAAGTTTCACCTAACACTTATAACAAGCAAACCACATGAGCTCTTTTGCACAAGATTTCAAAATCATAATGTAAGATTTTCTAAAGTGAACAGTACTGCTGGGTAGCCAACCCAAGCAACATGGGGAGGCTGATTTTTTGAGGAAGTTTACACAGCATTTCCCAGACAGGAAAAGGAAGAACTGGCTCTCTGTAAAGCATTTCCAGCCAAATGTTAACCACAGCTGAAACGTTGCTGTTACTTCCCCCCAGCCTCAGCATTCTGCCTCAGAAGTGGTATATAATGCACTGTGAAGTAGGTGTAATTTTAAAGATAAAGTCAAGGCAAATAATTTGTAACAACAATTTTAGGACACAACATAAACACAACACAACTTAGAGTAACTGCTGACTAGAAATCTTAGAAATAGCTCTTTTAATAGTATCAAAGTGAAACAAACTGACAATGCAAAGCATTTTTAAGTTTTTGATTTATAAAACTAGATGCCTACTGCAAAGTAAACCTTTACCTTCATGGCTCTTTCCATCAGTTTGGAATCACAGGCTGGCAGTGGAGGCTCATGAGATATTTGTAAGGGTTTTGAGACATCAGTCTCATCAATCTTAATAGTGACCTTATGAACAGATGCAGTCCCTGTTTTCCTGCCAAGCACCTGTTGACTTAAAATAAAGAGAATAATTAAACCATGTAACTGGAATGGCAGAAAACGTGCTTTTCAGTAGCTGATCCTTGATTCTGAGAGTTCTGGTTAAAAATAAGATTATGTCAGCTGAATATAAAAAAAAAAAGTGCATTTTTTTAGTTTACATTTTACAGTGCACAACTGTTGGTAAACTATAACTACTTAAAGAAGTTTTAGATGGCTGCAAATTTAACACAATCAGAAGAGCATCTGGATTGCCTTTTTAAATTTTATCTGCAAGTCAAGCAGGAAATATAGTAAAACACTGACAAAGAACCAATTAATTTATTTAGATATCTGCATAAATATGAGATGATTTATAACTGTATTCATTGTTCTCCTGTACATTAATGTACATCCCTCACTTCTTTGCAAGTCAAGCAGCATGTATAAAACAATACAAATGAAAACCCTTCTGTTGTTTCATTTATTGTTTGTTAACAGTTCTTTTAAAATTAACTTACTTCCAAACAGAGAGCGAGAGACATTTCCCTGCATGATATCGCTCCACTTGCACAAGGTCGCCCCAGCGCTCTCGAATCAGCATCAGCGTTTGCGAATGCAAGACTTCCAACTGAAGTGCTAAGCAGAAGGAGTCTAACAAATGGAGTTAAGAAAATGTAAGACCTCCAAAAAGTCTGTGCACAGAAGTCAGACAAGGTGCTTTCTGAAAACACACTAAGGTACTAATCCAGAGATAAAGACACAAAAACATAATCAAATATTTTTCAAAGGTTTTTTTTCTTTTTAAATTTTTTTTTTTAAATCCCCTCTTATCTAGGGCAGGGTTTCAGACAAGAGTGTCACAATAGCTGTGTTTTGTAACAAAGAAATTCAATTCACCCTACAGGTACCACTAAGCCCATCTCCCATGGTCACCCTAAAATGACATGATTCCGTTTGTTTCTGCATAACTTGCTCCACTGAAAACCATTTCACATTGTAAAGCAATTCACCCTCTGCATGTAGAAAATCACTGCACTACCTCCTGCACGTGCTATATCTCTTTTCATTATTCACACAGGTGCAATACAGTTAACATGCGATCATCACCTCACTGCAGTTCTTGGTAGCAAGAACTGCCAGCTCCTGTAGCTTCCAATTTCCAGTCTCTGAAATGAGCACGTGCAGCCAGCTGCTGCTGCACTGACTTACCACACAGCCTGCTGCCTTGGGTATCTCAGCTTCACCTTTGCTGATTAAGTGTGTAAAACCAAATTTTACATGCTGGCACCCAAGAATAACTGTTTCCAAGGCTATAATTTTACTCCATGTACAGACATTTCTTAATAGGGAATCCATCTTTCTTGACCTTCAGCTACTAGGAAGAGCAAGGCTACAACAAACAGCTTGTTCAGAGGTAACTTTCAGAAGGATACGCAGACAACTGTACATGTCCTGAAGTGGCTTTTCATCAGCGAACAGCCGTGACTGGACCAACTGATGGATGAAGTTGATCTGCATGCTGTGAACCAAGGCTCGACCATCTTTCAGGAATTAAAAATAATTCACATTAGGCATCAGGAAACCAGGTATTTAAAATAATTAAATAAATTTTAAAAGAAAGAAATATAACTATACTGAGCAATGTCCATGCCAGAATTTTAACAAAATAACAGAAATCCTTGGTTTACTCTGGAAATTTCAGACAGTCTCCTACACTGTCACAGTCTACCATTGTTAAAGTATTAGAAGCATATTGAGCAAGGTGAAAACAGGACAAGTATATACAGCTACATTATCTAAAATTCTGATATGCAAAAGATCCAGTATAAACAAGACTTACACAGCAACAGAGATTAACATCATGTTAAAACGAAAGTGTAAAGTTTTGATTTTTTTTTTTTTTTACCCCCAGTTTCCTTGTCTTCAACCAAAATTTCCAGTTTGAGAAGGCGCCAGGGGATGTCAGGGTCATCACCCATCACTGTCAAGGTGGCTTCAAACTCACCCTCAACTCGGAACTTCACACGGCCGTTGGCTAAGGAAAAAAAAAAAAATGTTTTATCTCACTCAGTCTCCTAAGATGCCTCAAAATACCAGTATGGTAGCTCCTGACACTCACAATGGATTATTTCCCTATGGTTTCTGCTCTGTTGCATATGTTTCTGTGCAACTTTGAAGTCTTCACAGTTGCTTCTGCAACAGAACCACTGTCAATAAGCAGCACGGACAGATGTACCAGACTGTCCTGAACAGCAGCACTTTAGTCACGATAACTTGTTAACACTTGTGCTACTACAATACAGAGTAACACTGAGCAGACTACCAGCCTGACAAGTTACACAAACAAAACGTCTGGCTTAAGGTTTTCAGTTCTTTGCTATATCAACAATGAATACTTTAAGCAATATTCAAAAGAGGTTCAGAACATGATCTCAGCCCAGGCTGAAATCTAGCCCTGGAAACACATTAAAGTGTTATAACTCAGTTTTCATGTGAGGAAGATAATATTTTGCATAATTTATATATATGCACACAAGGAAAGATTATGTACACTATTTATCTAATTAACATATATATCCTGACACCTTTGTGAATGTCATCAGTTTCAACAGCTGGGAACAAGGACTGTCAAAACTATGTAAGCAAGGTCATAAAAGAGAATGAGTGGCAGAGCAAAAAATTTAGTAGAAGTCCTTACTATAACCTGTGGGTCAATCTTCTCAATCATGTAACAAAATATGCCATATACTTTTACAATTATAGAGACACAGGAATATTCCTACAGAAATTTTAATCATTTTAACTCACAAAGTTTCATTTTCAAAAGCATCCCAGACATGCTCTTAAAACAAACAAAACCCAAAACCAGAAATTAAGTCATTGAAATGTTTAGTTTAGCTGAAAAATCTGAAGAGCTCGGACCTACATTCATTTACACTTTCATTAGACAAAAATGGTTCTACTAAGATTTTTCAGAAACACCTTTGATTGAGGTCTGTGGGGAATGGATTACACATGCCTAACCTTGTTTTAGTTAAAAAGCATGGACTAGGTCCATTCCAGTCTTATTCTCTGTGATTCTGCAATAGCCTAGTCCAGTTTATAGCCACCCTTCCTGTAAAAAATGTTGTCTTAATGTCTACCACTACTTGGGCTAAATAAAAACAGAGATCTGAAAACAGATTAAGAGATCTGGCACTGCAGTGAGCCACAGAACAAAAGGCATACATAAATACGAACATGTTCGGCCTAAGACTCTTTCGTAACACATCTGTTGAAAGAGCAAGACAGTGTCTAAAACTTTTTGCTATTATCTGCACAGTATTTCTTCTTGAAAGCAAATAATATTTCAGCAGTATTATCGGTGCTCTAATTTTTCAAAAGGGGAAAACATATTTTAATGTCATACAGAGACAGGATCTGTCTTAATAGATGAAGCATGCCTAATGGCCTCACTTAAGCTATCTTTAGCTTTCACTAAAGTGATAACTTTAAAATCAGCCTGCAATAATGTATTCTTCAAAAAGTAATTCCAGTTCTTACCAACTGTAAGATTTGCCAGCTGTGGAGGGAGATCTGTAGTGACTAGTCGATGTCGAAGAATCTGGTTTAGCTGATGAAGCGTGGTTTGCTTCTCACTCTTTGTTATTGGGTCAGGAGGGATTATTTTATCCTGTTAAAATAAACACAACCAAGCCTACACATCTCAAACATGTATAATACATTGACAGTAGCAATACCAAAACTAACCAGACTAGAAGTATGAAAATATAAATGCTACAGTATTAAACACAAGCAAAGTTTTATATCTTATACTCAGATCTGTTTTCTAGTTGATTACATTTTACCTGAGACTGATCACTGAATAAAATTGCTCAACTTGGATCAATTAAATTCAGGGCCTTACATCGGGCTAAACTTGTTTTTAAATACTAAGACTTGAGAGCCAATCTTTATCTGTAGCTATAGATCTAAGTCACAGGTACTACTGCTTATATTACCTCACAAAATCCTGTTATTCTACATTTTAATAATGAGAAATGGCAGCAGCATTAAAGAGAGCTGTTAAGTATTTCAGTACATTTCCAAATACAGGCAAAACCTCTAAGAACAACAGATGTCAGTATCTCCTGTTCACACTTCATTTTTCTAGAATGGTGGCTTAACATGTGCAAGTACTTAAAGAGCTAATGAAGAGTTGCTACTATACTCATCCTAGAGCAGAACTAGTTTAAACAGAGAGAATGTTCTACTGGGAAAGCGTAACTTGCTCAAATAGGAAGCGCTCTGCATGAGAAACTGATACAACAGAGACTCGGCACTAGGCCTGTATTAAACTACAGTTCCATTTGCACATATACAATTAATTTAATGAACATGCATTTGATACTGTACAGGGGATTATTATTATTATTAGCATTATTTACCCTAATGCAGGTAGGCAGACGCGGGTATGATCCAGTTGTCAGAACATCAATAGCATACGGGATAGCAAAACTAGGTAGACGAGCGTGAACTAAAGCATCTCTAGCTAGCGATGCCAGACGATCAGCAGTGTCCACAAACAGAATGGCTTGCTGATCTAAAAAACTTGATATCATCTGTAGAGGACAAGGAGAAGGAAAAAAAAAAACAAAACAAAAGGTATGTGTCCAAAAAAATGCTCAAATCAATGCCCCTTTATATTCAGTTCATCTAGTGGACTTAACTGAGATTACTTGAATTAGAAGTGACAGATAAAATAATCACATCTATAAAACAAAGAAAGAATTAATATTCTGGCCATCTCTTACACTCCTGTGCAAGGACACTCTAAATCTGCATGCTATTTCTGATGCTATGGAGGATCTGTAAAGCCTCACAGCTCTTTATCTGATGATTGCTACTGGAATGCAACCATACTTGTTTGTAATCACTTGGGGCTTGTTATTTGCAACATTCTCGACTTTATTCTTGTTTAACCAAGAGCAGAATAAAAGTGATAATTAACACACTGAGATCACCATCTCCCCTGTCTTACCACCTAACCCCAAAGCACTCCTGAATGTCTGTGCAGACAGACCTTTCATTTTTTGCCACTGATGACTTTTTGGGAACAGGAACTGTTGAAAGACAAGATTATACAATTTCTAAATAGGAAGAAACTGGTTATAATTTAATATTAATTTGTCTATGAAATACACGTTTTTTTAAACTTCTATAGTAAAGAGAAGTTAGGGTGTACCCAAATCCCGTATCACTCAGATTATTTAATACCAAACTGTGCTGCTAACTTACCGCACATTTCTCCACCTTTCCAGCGTTATTAGCCCATTTGACTAAGGCTAACAAACGAACAAACAGTTGACGAGTCCGACTTGCAAACTGCACTATTTCTATTTTTCTGGAAAAAAAACCAATGTACATTAAGTCAGTGCTCAGATATATAATAAAGCTGCAATTTAACTCTGTGCCAATTAAAAAGCTGTAATAACAACTTCTAATTGTGTTAACGGAGGCATTATTAATATATAGCTTGTTTGATTAGAACATGGGAAAAATAAAAGCTCACTGTTATGAATACCTAAATGCTAACAACATACACGGATTGTAACGAACCAAGACTGTCTGGGGAAACAAAAAAGCATACTCACATGAATTAATCATTGATTTTAAGAGAAACAATTCCATAGTGAACTGAACTGAATTATTTTTATACCTTTTACAGGACTTCCCCAGGGCTTATGATTAAAGTTGACAAGGCAATATACCTAAGGGTTATGGGACATGGCAGTAACATTACACTGACATTTACTCAGGAAAAAAATCAGATACTAAACAAAATGTCACTCTAGTAATTTTAAGACGTCTTTACACAGTATGTTAAAATATGCTGCCACTTTGCCACGAAACAGAGGGGTGGTATGGAAGACCACAAAACCCCCCCACCTTTTTACTTTCCTCTCCATTCCTACCTTACAAAGAAATTGGGATAAGGACAAATTACTGATAGTCAGTATTCACAGAATCACAGAATGACAGGGGTTGGAAGAGGCTTCTGGAGATCATCTAGTCCAATTCCCCTGCTAAAGCAGGCTCACCTACAGCAGGTTGCACAGGATCACGTTTAGGCGGGTTTTGAACATCTCCAGAGAAGGAGACTCCACAGACTCCCTGGGCAGCCTGTCCCAGTGCTCTGTCACCCTCACAGTAAAGAAGTTTTTCTCATCTTCAAATGGACTCTCCTGTGTTCCAGTTTGTGCCCACTGCCTCTTGTGCTGTCACTGGGCCCCACTGAAAAGAGTCTGATCCCATCCTCTTGACACCTTTAGTATTTATAGGCATTGATAAGATCCCTTCTCAGTTTTCCCTTCTCCAGGCTAAACAGACGCAGATCTCTCAGCCTTTACTCATATGGGAGATGCTCCAGTCCCCTCATCATCTTCATAGCCCTCCACTGGACTCCCTCCAGTAGTTTGTGGTCCTCCTTGAACTGGAGAGCCCAGAACTGGAAACAGTACTCCAGATGTGGCTTCTACTCTGGGCAGAGTAGAGGGGGATGATTACTCCTACCATACTTCATATGAGAGAGTCAAAATGAGGCAGTGTATGCTTGCATGTCTTAAGAGTTATTTTTCCTAAAAGAGAGTGCAATGGGGCACATCCAGATTTTCTCCCTTCATTACAGATCTACGCTGCACATGTACTAGACAAGACATGCAGATCTACAACGTACATCTGTAACACCACACACTCTGAAATACCATTTCTTCTACTGTTATAGATGTTTTCCTCCCTTTTTACACATTCAAGTCACTAATTTCACTGTGCTCTTCTAGTTACTTTGAAAAAAAAAAAAACAAACCAACAAACAAACCCAAGATGTTTTCCTGATATGGTTTTCTAAAGCAACAAAAACATTCAGAAAAAAAGAACATTAATCAGTGCAATAGATACTGGCCTCTACCAAACAGAAGTTGTACCTCCTTCTGATCCTAACCTGTAAAGCACATATTCATAATATATAGAGAGCCTGTTTCTGCTGAAAGTGTTAGTGTAATGAGGTTAACTCTTGTGCAGTAAGCAAAGCATAATTTGCTTGTAGTGATTAACATTTAGGCAAGAAACACAACTAATACCATCTGGTCCAGTTTCTTACATTACATATTACAAACCTCATCCAAGAACTTGGGCACTAAGCCAATACCTTCTCTGCATTCTAGAGCATATGTTTTAGAATGGCATTCAGACTGATATTAAGATTTCAAGTGCTGGACAAGGTGCCATAGGTACACACTGCTCCACAGTAACCACACCATGAAAACAAGACGTTGAGAATTTTGAAGGATTCAGAAAAACTTTATGAGATTTGAAAGATGTCTACGGTGAGTCATTAGAAAGCCAGTAATCTCTCAAATTCCATAGACAACTTGGTAAAATCTAGTAGTTGTGTCAATCAAACTCCTGTGCTGAAAACAGCACAATAATAAGAAAAAAATTCAAACTGATGTTCTGTGACCAGAAATCAAAACTAGTAACTCCCTTTAAAAAAAAAACCCCAAAAACTCATCAGTGAAAAGCCAAACAAACAGAAAAAAATACAGCAATTTAAATAATGAAATTATTAATAAAACTAGATGCAGTATTCCGGTAAGTGTTCCATTAATACCACGTGTATTAAGTTACAGAAGACTTGTTCCTTCTACTTGACAGAATCCTGCTTCCAGAACCACCACCATCATCTCTGAATGACAACTGTGTTGGGAATTCCCATCCATCTACTTCCCTACTAAGAACCCAAAGTCTTTCAATTTTGCTGCGTTCCTGTGTCCTTCATTATAGGTACAGGACTTCACACTGGGCTGCACAAAAAAATGTATTCAAGGAAGATGAAGCTTAAGGAAAGAGTACATTCACAAGGCCTATAAAAACAAAGCAAAGCACACTAAAAAGCTTTCTAACAACCACGGTACTCAGCGTGTTTTTTACCTTGGTCTTTACTGGTCAGTTCTGATCTCAGCGGTTTCAGATCCTTCACACTAGCGGCTTAGTCTGAGGGAGTGAAGTAGCTACAGTAGAAGAATATCACACTGAGGACCACTTAAGCGAGCTCGACATACAAAAGTCCATTGGAGTTGGTGGGATGTCTCCAAGGGTGCTGAGGGAGCTGACCTGTGCTACTGTAAAGTTGTTCTCTATGATTTTCAAAAGACCATAGGGATCAAAGTTCTTGATGACTGGAAAAAGGCAAACATCATGCCCTTCTTCAAGAAGGCCAAGAAGGATCTAGGGATCTCTGTCCAGATAAATAACTGACATGAAAGTAGCTTGGGAACAGCCAGCACCAATTTGCCGAGGGTAAACCGTCTCCAATCAATGCAAGTGCCTTCTACAGAATGAACAGCTCTGTTATCAAGGGGAGAAAAGAAGATGTGTTTACACTGACTTTTGCACAGCTTTTGACAAGCTCTCCCATAGTATCCTTGTAGCCAAGCTGGTGAGATATAGCATGGGTAAGTGGACTACAAAGCAGGGGAAAAACTGGCTGGACTTCTAGGAATAAAAGGCTGTGACTAGCTGCCAGATGTACTTCTTCAATGCTGGTTACTAGTGGTGTTCCTTAAGGATCGATACTGGGGCCAATACAATTTAACACCTCCATCAACAACCTGCATGATGTGAAGGAATGCACTCTTTGGAAGTTTGCAGGTGATTACAAACCAGTGGGAGCAAACAGAGACCTCAGATGGCTGGAAAAATTGGCTGACAGGAACCTCATGAAGTTCAGCAAAACCACAGGTCAAGTCCTGCACCTGGTATGAAAGAATCTCATGTAACAGCACAGGTACTAAGCAGCAGCTGGGCAGCAGCTCTGTAGAAGTGGACCTGGGGGCCCTGGTGGGCAGGTGAAGAGGCATCAGTAACGTGCCCTTGCAATAATGACAGGTTGTACTAGCACCAGTGCAGCCTAGGTCAAGGAAGGTGATTATTCACCTTGAGTCAGCATTTGTGAGACTGCATCTGAAGCACTACACCCAGTTTTACACTCCCCAGCCAAGAAAGATACTGCTGTACAGAAGTGGGTTAGGGGCTGGAACACATGACACATGAGGAGGGGCTGAAGAAGCTGTCTTTGCTTCTGCTTAAGAAGGGAGGCTATGGTGAGATCCTACTGCCATCTTCAAATATCTAAAGGGGTGTTATAGAAACGACGGAACCAAACTCTTCTCAAAAGTGCAAAAGGCTGAGGGACAACAGCCACAAACTAAACCAGTGAAAAACTAGTTAGACATTAGGAAAATAAACACACAGTGAGGCAGTCAAAGACTGAAGTAGGTTGCTCAGAAAGGTTCCAGGATTTCCATCCTTGAAGATATTTAAAACTCAAGTGGATGTGACCCTGAGCAACCTGAACCATCTTGGAAACTGTCTTCTACTTCAAGCAGAGTGCTGAACTAGGTATCTCTGAAATGCCACTCCAACCAAAATTATTATCCGTGTCTGTGAAAGGAGTGAAATAAAAGTCATTTTGTCTTTAAAAAAGAATGGAATTCAATGTTTCACAAAAATTAGATGTGTAATTGTGCTGTTGTTGAAGTAATGAATAACATGTTTTTCCAACAGTTTTGAATGCTCTTTTTTTTTTTAAATCTTGTGTATGATAGAGTCTTTGCTGCAAGGTTGAGAAGTAATAGGCTTGTTCATTAACTACTGCAAAACCAGGAGGAAAACAGTACATTTATATAGTTCTTGGAAGTATTTTAACAATACTTCTCTTTTAAATACTTCTCAGCAAGAACTGTTAACTCAGAAATGCAGGTGTAAGGTTTTACTCTCCGCTTCCCCAAAACAGTACATAAGGCCTTAACAAAGTAATTATAATCCATGTTCCAATTAAATCTTATACAGCCATTACTGTATTTAGATGAGTTTCTCAGGTATTACACTTTATTGGAGGATAAAAAGAAAAAGATAACGACTACTGAGCAAAAATAGAAAAAGATCTCCATTATCAAGAAGCAAGTCCCTGGATTTCCCCCAGAACTCAGTATTATTAATTTTACACTACAGTACTAATGTTTTTTTTAATCCAAACACTTCTTTCTTGTTGCAAAAGTTATTTATTCCTGTAATTGGTAACTAATAAATGACCCTTTGCAAAGAAAAGCCATATTATACTATGATGCATGAAACAGAACTCGAAGCCCATTTACTGCTGCCATTACAGCTCTCAAAGTTAGGAAAAAGAATAATCTCGATAATTAAAGTACATTTGTTACAGACTTCCTCCAAAAGCTGGAAAGCCACTTCACCAAGAAGAGTGGTAAGTCAAAGCTAACAAGGATGTGATCATTTAATTTCAAGACAATTTCAACTGCAGGACATTCTTTGCAACCATTGAAGGATGTCGTATTTTCTTTTATCTGTAATCCATTAGGACTTAAGTTGTTGCTCCAGACCTGTGTGTCTTACAAAGCAGATTCCAGCTTTACTAAGAAACTTTTAGATGGAAAAGCCCCCCTACCAGAAGGAGGGAGCTCTGGACCTAAGCTGAATGTAATTTCCTCAGCAAATAGAGGGATAATTGAAAAAAGACAAACAAAAACACAACAAAAATCAGATAGAATAGAATCATAGAATCATAGTGGTTGGAAAAGATCTTTAAGATCATTGAGTCCAACCATAAACCTAACACTACCAACTCCACCTCTAAACCATGTCCCTAATCACCTCATCTACCCGTCTTTTAAATACCACCAGGGATAGTGACTCCACCACCTCCCTGGGCAGCCCATTCCAGTGCCTGAGACGTTTTTCCTCACATCCAAACTAAACCTCCCCTGGTGCAACTTGAGGCCGTTTCCTCTTGTCCTATCGCTTGTTACCTGGGAGAAGAGACAGACTCCCACCTCTGTACGCCCTCTTTTCAGGTAGTTGTAGAGAGCGATAAGGTCTCCTTTCAGCCTCCTCTTCTCCAGACTAAACAACCTCAGTTCCCTCAGCTGCTCCTCATAAGGCTTCTTCCCCAGCCCCTTCACCAGCTTTGTCGCCCTTCTCTGGACACACTCCAGTGCCTCAAAGTCCTTCCTGTAGTGAGGGGCCCAAAACCGGACACAGCACTTGAGGTGCAGCCTCACCAGTGCAGAGTACAGGGGCACAACCACTTCCCTGGTCCCCCTGGCCACACTGTTGCTGATGCAGGCCAGGATGCCATTGGCCTTCTTGGCCACCTGGGCACACTGCTGGCTCATGTTCACCTGGCTGTGGATCAACACCCCCGCAGCTTCCCAGCCACTCCTCCCCAAGCCTGTAGCATTGTGTGGGGTTGTTGTGACCCGAGTGCAGGACCCAGCACTTGGCCTTACTGAACTTCACGCCTCAGCCCATCGACCCAGCCTGTCCAGATCCCTCTGCAGAGCTTTCCTACCTTCCAGCAGATCAACACTCCCACCCAGCTTGGTGTTGTCTGCAAACTTAGTGAGGGCACACTCAATCCCTCATCCCTTCATTGTTTCCCCTTCATAAAATACTACACACAAGGAAAAGGGGCACAAGGAAGCATCCCAGGTTATGATTCCCTAAAAATGGGATTAATTCCGTAACATGTTATAAGAGTTTTGGAAGATTCGAGATAACTGAATGAATGATCATCTTGGTACACAGAATTCTTTATTAACATTCTTAGGAATACCATAGCTGCTATACAGCTCCAAAGAAAAACAGGTCAATTAGCATGTCAACAAAAATAAAGGAATTAATTTTATGACAACTTCCATAAAACTTTTTCAAAGAAACAAAAAGTAAATCAAATTCTTTCATCTTTGCAGGGGAGGGGGGGAAAGCCTGTTCTGGTCTTTTACATTTATTTGTTCTCTAACAATCTTCACTCTTCAAAAACACATAGAAGAGAAGCATAAAGCAGTGCTCAGGTAACATGGAAAAAAGCAGAAAAGAGCTTTTCACCTTGTTTTCATTGTCAAACTGCTTCTTCTGAACAAAAAGTTTCTTTACCACACTAACTAGAATCTATTCAGGTTCTCGAGTTCCCTTTCACATCACCTTTACTGTCACTTCATTGCTTCAAGATTCATGAAGAGAAAAATGCCCTTAACAGACTTAATCTACTATAACAGCAACAGTACATTACTGAACAGTGCAGCAAAAACATAAAAAGCCCAAACAACAACAAAGCCAAAACTCAATAAAAACTCATATTGTCGTTGATGCTGAGAAAAACCTTGAAGCTATGTAGTGACAGCAAGACAGACAAGGTTTATTTTCTTGCACAAAATCTGAAATTAGGAGAAAAATGTTTTATTTAAACAGTTCTATATTAGTCTTAACACCCTAAACAAAGTTCTACATTTTAACACATATTACAGATTGTCTTATTGCAACTCACCTTTCCATGTCAGTCTTTCTTGGTAATCTATATTAAAAAGGAAAAAAAAAAATTAGTATTTTGTATTGTTCTATTACATTTCAGACTACTAGAAATTTTGTTAGCAACCTTCAACTAAGTACAAGAACTTCTACATACCCATCAAGAGCATTTCAAAATTTCTACGATTGTAAATGTTTCCCAAATACAATGCAATTACGTGTTTGGCAAAGGAAGTAGCCTGACAGCTCTAGAAAGCAGCCTAGTTAACGGGGAGAAAATAAATACAATCAGGTGTATAACAGCACCACGGGGCACCTGCCACTACTCTGTACCAGGTATGCTGGAACCCGCCAAATTAATTTAAAAGCTTGATGAAGGGTGCTGAAGACCTAAGATTTCTGCTAATCTAGTGAGCCACATAGTGTCACTGCCTGTGCTTTGTAATTAATGACTCTCACTAAGCATCCATGACTAGAGTTAATTAATTCACAGTAGCAATCCTAGAACATCTGCAGCAGGTGTTAAAATAGGCTGTTTCCTGACTTGCCTGAAATGAGTTTCTCTTCCCTCTTCATCAGTCTAAAAGTGGAGAAGTGCCACAGTCCAGAACTTTTATCACTGACCTGTGTGCCACATACTACTGCGGAGAGGGGACTATATTTCTGTAATGTTCTACAGATATCACAGGCATCTCATTTAAATAAGTTGTGGGATTTTGGTTTGTTTTTTTTTTAATTCTAAGACTAGGCTGGTGCTGGTAAAAGAATGAGAATTCATTTCATTGGAAGTAAGGAGGTGAATACTTTCCAGCTGGGCTTTCTACTAGCCAAATCCATACTTTATGGGGAAATAGAGTGGAAAAATCTAGCTAACTTCTTTTGGAGGGGATATCACATAGCTTATAAACTACTTGGTGAATCAAAGTGCCCAAAGCATCCCCCATGTGTTGTTCACACCACCCATTTTATTTTGTGCCTTAATTATGTACTTCAGTCAAAAGAACCTGTTCTACACCTTAAAACAAGAATGAAAGACATCACAGGCACATGTTCCTACAAGAACGCATACAGTATCAATTACTGTCTACACACACCATAAACACACAGGAAAGACTTCTTGACTGACATTTTGGAAGTTCTTCCAAAGCAAACTAAAACTGTAAAACTCCTCATCTTTTACAGAGTTTTAACACTCTTAAGCCCAAGTCAAGCAAAATTTTGTTTGCACACTTACCAGATATGGTATTTTACAAGAACTATACCTATTTTTCTCCATTTGTTCTGTATGTCCCTTCTTAAAACATACAGGTTCCCCACAAGAACCTCCAAGGTTAAACAAAGTAAAAGGGAAACAGGTTTATTCAGAGTCCAAATGCTTTCAGGAAAGTTTTTCTTGGCCCAAAAACATTCCTTTGTTTTGCCACTTCAAACATAACAACATAAGTATAGCAGATCATAAAGTAAATGTAAATAACTTATTTCCCCAAAATAATCAAACAGTATTCTAAAACATACACAGGTAACTCAAGGAGTTGCAGCATCTGAAAATATCTGTTTCTGGATACTGAAATATCTGAAACTGTGTTCCCATTCCATGTATTTTGATATCAGTACCAACACTACAGTTGGGTTTTTTGACAGTAACTTGAGGGTGAACTGAAGCGTTTAAGCAGCCAATCTGCCTTCAGCTGCCCTGCATTCCTCACCATCATCTTCCCCTTATGACAGACCACTCAGCAGCTTTCTCTAGGCCCCTGAGTACAGCCCAATGCAGGGACAGACCTGCACGAACAGGGCATTTCCCCGGGGTGGGAGAAGGGGAAGAAGGAGCAACCACCACCCTCAACTCCAGCCCCGGCCGGGCTCCAGGACAGACCCCCGGAGAGGCCGCCGCCGCCTCCTCCTCCCGGGACGCAGCGAGGAGGCGGCACTACCAGCCCCGGCAGCCGGGCAGGGAGAGCGCGGGAGCGGGCCGAGGGGAATGTGGGGCACTCACAGGTCGGCCAGCACGGTGAGCTCGGCGTAGGTCCGGTGCAGGAGGAAGTCGATGAGGGTGCTGAGCCGGTAGCCGGGGCTGGCGGCGGCTGTCACAGCCCCGGGGGCCGGCGGGGCTGGGGCTGACGCGGGTCCCCCGCCGGCCGGCACCAGCTGGTTGCTCTCCAGCTGCACCGGCGCCATGGCGGCGGTGGCAGCAGCAGAGCCTCAACCCCGAGCAGGAACCGCTCGGCAGCCCAGGGCGACCCGCGCTCCCGGCGACACCGGCACCCGGCCCGACTCGCCCCGCACGGAGAGAGGGAGCGGGGAGGCCGGGAGCGGGCGCGGGCCCCGGCGCTGAGGCGGGCGGCGGCGGCGGCACCGAGGGGGCTCCGCAGCGCTCAGAGCCCGCTTGGCGCAGGGGCCGCCGCCATGTTGGGGGCACGGAACCGGAAGCGAACAGCTGTTGGGAGCGGAAAGAGAACCTTTCCGGGAAGCCGAACGCGGGGCGGGGGGGGAGGTCGGGGCCGCGGCTTGGGCGGGCGGGACCGGCAGGTGGCGGCGGGGGGCGGGCGCCGGTCGCGGCGCTGTTGGGGCGGGACGTCGGCGCCGCCGCCGCCGCCTGAGGGCCAGAGCGTAGGGCCGAGTGGCGGGCGGGAGCGGCGGCGGGCTGGCGGGTCGCCCGGCCCGGCCCGGCCCGGCCCGGCCCGGCCCGGCCCGGCCCAGCAAGGCACGGCACGGCACACCACACCTCTCCTGAGGCGCCGGGCGGGGCGGGAGCGTGGCCCGTTCCCGGAAGGCCGGCTTTGCGCGCCCTGCGCCGGTCTGCTGGCGGGGAGGCCGGAGAGGCCGAGCCTGGCTTCCTCGTCGTGGGGCGCGGCGCGGGGGGGAAGCGCGGCCGGGAAGGGAAATGGCGCCGCAGTCGGGAAGCAGCTCTCGGGAAGCAAAGGGCTGGAGCCGGCTGCCTTCCCTGAAGTGCTTCCCGGCAGCGCCGCGATTGAAACGTCTGTGAAAGATAACGAGGGGAAAAACCCAGGATAGCCCTGCCATTGTATCTGCCCGCGTTAATGAAATACAGGCTGAAGGAGAAACAGATTCCAGACTTAGCGTCTCAAAGAGCCTTTGATGCGGTTCGTTAGGCTGTCAGGGAAACAACGGTCTGTGTTAGGCGCTGGGTTGGCTAATCCCTTTCTAATGACTTGGGAAATGTGAAGCATTTGTGAAGGGTGCAAAGCCATGCCCGGAGTCGAGACTCGAGGTAGCTAGCTGTACATCTGCCTTAAAGCTGCTGTTAAAGCTCAGAAAAAGAGCAACAAGCAGCAGCAGAGTGGTCGGTGGGATCTGGTGATGAACGCAAAACCATGGGAGCTTCTGCATATTTCCATCTTCCAGATTAACTGACACTTCTGAAGGGAGAGGGGGAGAGAGGAGATCTACAAACAACTGAACATGGGTTTTCTGTGTACTGGTTACTGAAGTGGACTGTGTAAGGATAGGAATGTATAAATCCTGAGTGTTTTGTATTGTGATTCACTCACATGTTAAATCATAAATTCTTGCTTTATGTTGACAAAGAAATCCCCAAAATGGGCACGTTGTAGGCAATACATATCCAAACTTTTCAAGTTTAATAAAAAGAAAAAGAAGGTCCTACTTGTTTTGTATTAAATGTATACCTTTAAAAACCTGTTTTCTTACTCATCTTTTTCCAAGGGGAAAGTGAGCAAGAAAAGGAAACATTTTTTTTCAGCCTGAGAAATGTGTACACCACCACCAATAACAGACCGTTGTATTCCTACAGGGAGCATGTTTCTTCCTCCAGGTTACAAGCTGGTTGCTAGCTGACAAGGAGCAGCTTCACTGGCTGGCAAGCTCTCCCATAACCTGCATGGAGTGTAGAGTGATGTGTTGAGCAACACGGAGTGTTGGACAGTCCACGCTGGCACCAGCTCCAGTGTTGCTGTGCAGGCTGCCAGCTGATGCCTCGGCTCCAAGGAGAGAAGAGACACCACCTGTAGTGGGGGGCAGTGCCTCACCCACCCGGGTGGGAAGGGACAGGGGCAGTCCTTGGCTGTGCCAGCCCCTAGTTCTGTGGGACACTTCAGCAGCAGTGAGGTGAACCTGTGAGCCACAGAGTGGGGAGTGGGTGCTGATGGTTGGTTGGAAAATTTTTACTCCTAAAATGTGTTTAGACCTAAGTTTGGGTTTGTTGGGGTTTTTTAATTTTTTTTTTTCAATACAGGTGAAAGAGAGACCTACTTTCTGTTTTTAAAAAGTCTGTAAAGGATGGAATAACAAATACTATCTATCCGGATCATACTGTGATACAAGTTATTCGCTTAGTGTAAGTTCTTGCCTTCCCATTGCAAGGGTGGTTTTTTCCAAATGTATGAAAATCTTTTTTTCCCCCTCTACATGCATATGTAAATACAATGTACCCATTTGATGGCCAACTAGTTGCACCATTGAAGAAAATATCATCTTACATGCACAGGAATGTGATTAGGCTATGAACTATGACTTAGAAATACAGGGGTTTTATTATTCTTTTCCCTTCTCATCTCTTCTAGTTTAGTCCATAGTAAAATTCTCATTCATTTCAGTGGCACAGGCTCAGAATTTGTTGATGGAAAGGCAGGTGGGAAATTGTTGATGCTGTTTGACTTTGCCCCTGCTAGACCTGTTCTTGCTTGGGAAAGCTCTTGCCTTGGTGACTTGTTCAGCCTTGACTGGGGAGGAGGGATATCCTCAGCTTGGCTTCCTTTCTCTGCTTCTCTTGGAGAGGAGAGGTTAATCAGAGCTGTGGCAGGGATCATGCTGCGCTCTCCTCACATGGTTGCATAGGAAAGAAGCTCTTGATACTGTTCTCAAAGAAAGGAGGAGCAGCAGCAAAGAAATTTCAGAAGCTCAAGGCTTACCCTTGTGTGCACACAACAATCATTCTGTTGGGAGATTGGCAAGATTGTTTTAACAGTAAGCTGGAGATAAGTATTAGCAGTTCAAAAATCAGGTGACTGGCCTCCATAAGACTCGTGTAAAAAGAAATCTATACGTTTGCAGCTCCTTGCTGCCTTTCTGAGCACTACCACACTTTGATACAAGTGCTTCTAAGAAGGATGAGCATTGTGCCTAAATTCAAAACCCCAGCATGCAGGAACTGGAAATAGGTTTCAGAAGTCTATTGGGGTTGCTGGAAAAACTGTGGGAGGGAGAATGCTGGGGAAGTGGGGTTGCTGGAAAGAGTAGCAGGACATCTGAGGGAGAGAGGGGTCCCTGCACAATGCTTTCATGTGGACCTGATGAATTGCACGGCTGTTAGGTAGACTATAGATAACCCCTGCATATTGTATCATTCTCCCTAAGGGTGATCAACAGAGTTGGATTTTTCAAGCTATAAAAAAAGGATGATGAAGCTTCAGTTCTGTTTGGGGCTGTTGGTTGCTGCAATTTTATATATCCTCAGTTTCTCAACATTTAAATACATGGATGAAAAATGGTGTATCTGATTGTGGACTGCAGGTCAGGCCTGCGGTCATTATATAGGCAAATTTGTTGCATGCAGATAACAAAGTGTTTCAAATTAATACTTCAAGGTAAATAGCACTCTCTAGATGCAATTCTGCAGATAAAAATTGGACTCTAGGTACAATACAATGGTGCATTTCAGGAGAATAGTCAAGCAGAAGCAATGAATAATGCCTAAATCCAAATTGTATTCTTTTGTACAGTAGTGTGTGTCACTAAATTATATGTCCTGGGAGATTCATTTGAGTTACAGATTTTTGCAGTTTGCAAGGGTAAGAGGATAATTCAGCGTAAAATATAATCTGATTTTATTTGATAGGTGTGTTTTATTTTTCTGTTTGTAGTTGATCAACTGTAGTTGATGTGTTTCTATACTGCCTAGTTACTGGGATTATGATCTTTTATCAAAACTTCTGAATCTGCTGTTGAGTACTTTTTTAAAGGCAGTGCCATTTTGGGCCCATCATTACAGGAAGGACATTGAGGCACTGGAGCATGTCCAGAGAAGGGCAACAAAGCTAGGGAAGGGTCTGGAGAACAAGTCTTACGAGGAACAGATGAGGGAACTGGGTTTGTTTAGTCTGGAGAAGAGGAGGCTGAGGGGTGACCTAATCACTGTCTACAATTACCTGAAAAGAGGTGGTAGGTAGGTGTGTGTCTTTTCTCCCAGGTAACCAGTGACAGAACAAGAGGCAATGGCCTTAAGTTAGGCCAGGGGAGGCACAGATTGGATGCCAGGAAATACTTCTTCCCTGAAAGGGTTCTCAGGCACTGCAAAGGGCTGCCTGGGGAGGTGGTGGAGTCACCGTCCCTGGAGATGTTTAAAAGACAGCTAGGTGGGGTGCTCAGAGATATGGTTTAGTAGGGGACAGGTACAGTTGGACTTGATGATCTCAGAGGCCTTTTCCATCCAGGAGATTCTATGATTCTGATGTTAACAGTCTTGAGATTACAGTCATACTTTTCTGTTGGCTCCTTGCTAAGAGGTAGGCAGTGCCCATTTGTGGGGCAAAGTAGGATAGCTGTGTTCATATGGGTTTTTCACACTACTTAAATACAGATTTCTACTCTGTTTTCATTTGTGTTCCTTCTCTTAATTCAGCAGGTTTCAATCTTCTGCCATTTAAAGATGATGACAAATTTCCCAGTAGTAATGGGAAGAGAACAAGCCTGGTAAGTCTCGTGTGTGCAGTTGGCTCTCGCCTCAGGATTCTGGCAGACAGGCAGTACCTCACAGCCACATGCAGTGTGGCATTGGGACCCCTGTCCAGCTGAGTGACCCAATGTGTGGGGTATGGCTGGCCCATACATTTAGCTTGGTGGCCAGCTCTGCCTGGCTCATCTCATCATGGTGCATGAGCCAGGTCTTAGAGCTGCAGGGGAACCAGGGAGGTGCCTGGCAGGAAGGTCTGGTAGGTACACAGGAAAATTGGGGTGATGCCCTTTTGGGGGGCTTCCCAGCATTGCAACCTATCTGCAGATGTCAGCCTGGCCAGCTCCTGCTACATGCACCATAGAATCATAGAATCATAGAATGGTTTGGGTCAGAAGGGACCTTAAAGAACATCCAGTTCCAACCCCCCTGCCATCAGCAGGGACACCTTCCACTAGACCAGGTTACTCAAAGCCTCATCCAGCCTGGCCTTAAACACTTCCAGGGAGGGGGCATCCACAACTTCTCTGGGCAACCTGTTCTAGTGTCTGATCACCCTCACAGTCAAGAATTTCTTCCTAATATCTAATCTAAATCTTCCCACTTTCAGTTTAAAGCCATTTCCCCTTGTTCTGTCACTACCTGCCCTTGTAAAAAGTCCCTCCCCAGCTTTCTTGTAGCCCCTTCAGGTACTGGAAGGCCGCTATAAGATGTCCCCAGAGCCTTGTCTTCTCCAGGCTGAACAGCCCCAACTCTCTCAGCCTGTCCTCATAGGAGAGGTGCTCCAGCCCTCAGATCATCCTCGTATCCCTCTTCTGAACCATGTCCTCCTCTGTGTCATAGATGTCTGTCAGGCTGCATGAGCAGCATGGTAGTCTACTACATTAGGACTATGCTGCTGGTGTAACACACTGCTTAGTCTGGCTTAGAGGAGGTTTGTGCTCTAGAAAGGCTTAGGCATTCCCAGCCTTGGAGTGCTGCCCAGTCTTTCCAGTGCAGATGGCACTGAGGAATCAGAACATCAGCTTCTCCTTCCAACATTGTTATTACTATGTTTTGTGACTCCAGGCAAGCTATTTCTTCTCCATGCCTCAGCTTCCCCACTTGTGGAATAGTAGTGATTGCACCCTTTTGTACACAAATATTTATCCAAACATGTAGCCATAGGTTTTAAATTGGCTCCTCTTTGTTACCATAATGGGGAGCCTAGAAGCCTAATGTCAGATAGGGATTTATTGGTCCATCAAAACTTGTTGATGTTTAGCCATGGAGCTAATGGTGTTATAGAGTTAATGGGAAGGGCAGCAGATGACTTTCTGTTTCCAGAGAAGTTAAACATTTACTGTTCTTTGGAGCCATGGGATAAATGTTCAATGGGAGGGAGGTAGACCATATTACGCTCTACAAGACAGCCTCCTAGCTGTCCCGTGTTTGTGTGTTTTAGAGCTTGGTCATTCAATTTCTCCGTCAGTCTTTTTTTTTGTCAGAGAACTGTTTAATCACACAGACACCTCCTGGACTTGACATTTAAGTGTTCTTTTAATAATAAAAAATAATATCACGCAAATGTAGTGCAAAGATTTCTTGTTAATCTCTTAATTTATAGTGTTGCGACATTTAGCAATGTTATATCCAAATGCCTATATAAATTATGACTAATAAGAGTTTGATATCTTTCATCCTTTTCAGAAGACATCAGAGAATCAGATATGGTGTGGGAGAATTCCCACACATAATATCAATTACTGCAATGCTGCATATTTTGAACTTAGAAAGCTTCAACCTTGTACTCAATAAAAGTTAAGGCATGTATTTAAATTCTAATGAGATATCAAATATCAGTATACATCAGACACCAACAGCCAAAAAATATTTAGACTTTTCCCTTGTAGCACTTGCACGAACGTAAGACTTTTTCTGTGATGTTATGATAAAAGTCCAGCTGAAAAATATTGATGATCTTTTAATCACAAATTATTTTATGATTTATATCTCTATTAGTGATTACATTATTCATTGACAATTCAGTACTTCATGACACAGATCAGTGGTTTATGAATTGTACAGGGCTACTGTACCTACAGTAGAGCATTCTTTGCAAAAGCGTACATATGTGTTAGAGGAGGAGGGTTCGTAGCTGGTTACTGCACAAGTGCTCTGCTTTTTTTCTGTTTATTAAAAGGGATACAGAGGGAAACAATAATAAAAAAAAACACCTATAAGTTTTAAAATGAAAAGTTACATCTCTTTTTTTATATACTTTGTTCATATGATTAAGTTTGGCAACTATTTTTTTGGAATGGTAGAAAACATACATTAACAGATTGAGAGTTCTCTGTCAGTCACTCATGGTTTGTGAGACAGTGTGCCACCGTGATACAGAGGATCTCTTGTGCAGTGTGTACTAAAGTACACTACAGCTCTAATTATATGTTGTGAACAACTTAAGAAAAGAAACATTCTCCAAGTCATAAAATAGTATCTTTGATATTACTTGAATTTACAAAAGTCCCCTTTCTTAAAAGTGGGTTATTTTTTAAATGCTGAACATAGCTGTATTAGTGTGAGCTTCTTTTGGGGCTTCTTTACTAACAATGTTGATATCCACTGCAAATTTTAAATCGGTTTGTCTCTGTCACACTGGAACTAAAGCTAGCTAAAGGCCTTACTATCCTCAAAAGAGTGTATTTTCATTATTATTGTAATTAAGTTAATTACAAATCAAATTACTATTTCAGCCATACAAGCTGCATTTTTTCTATGTGTAAGAAAATGCTTTGTTCGCAAGTAATTCTGAAGTAGGAGCAAAACAGTAACATTCTTTCTGGACCCCACATCTTTGAAAAGCTAACAAAGGAGAAAGAAAAAAACCCTGATCTAGCGCATGGCATGAAGTGATGAATTGCACTGTTCAGTCATTGACTTGAGCAACTTGACAATTCCAGCCATAACCTGTGATTTCTCCCCATCTAACACTCCCTGAGTGTTACTCATGGAATTTGAAAAAATACATGTGTGCTGGAAAAATGCAAAGTGAGCACTTATTTCAACATTAAAGTACTTTTGGCCAAAAGGATTTATCTGTACAAACACCTAAAGAGACGGAGAGAGTATCAAGGAAGTAGATCTGATTAGTCATACCCAGTGGGAGCAGCACTGCAGCTGTGAAGTATTTTGTCCTAAACTTGGAAGTAGACAGCTTGATTGTATTTATCTGCTGCTGGCTAACACATTCAGACAGTGCAAACTCTCACACTCTTCTAAAGACAAGGGTGGGTACCAGACCATGCTCAATTGCAGACACTTTGTAGATCTGCAGCTGTGGTGGGATAATGTTTAAATGCTGACCCTCGCTCTCAGAAGTAAGGACATGGAGGATTATGCCTGAGCTGCCATTCTCCACCCGCAGTTTGGACGTGAAGGAAGTTTCTGGGCTCACATGCTACCCAAGAAGTTTCCTTCTTGCACAGCTTCTAGAATGGGTAGTTTTTTTCAGAAAGGTTACTGACTGGTAGCAGTTAGGAGAAACTTACCTAAACTATACCTATGTCACAAAACTCCAAGATGTCAGCTCTGACAAAAGGGTTTGGCTCTTGGGACTGAAAAGCTGATTATATGTTTAGCTGTGTGACTGCAAACTTGGTTGACTCAGTGAACTCCAGAGTCTGCTCAATGTCCATTAGAACTGAAAGAAAAGTACAGTGAAAAGACAGAATGTTCCATCTGTAGCATTGCAGGAATATTGGTCCTCTGGTAGATTATAGGATAATTTGTTTATGGACAAGAGGAGCAGATTGCTCTCAGATGCTATAGGGTATGCACACAGGCAGTGATTCTGGCCAGTGCCAGTTTTGGAAGATCAGACAATGTAGTTTGAGGGTGGAATCACTTCTGTGCAAGAATCCTAGTTCTCCTGGAAACACAAACTTCTCATACCTAGCTAAATGCAGCCTGTTGTGTCAGTGGGATGTGCAGCGCTTTGTGTGGGGTCAGGCAGCACCTGGCCCAGCAGTTATTCAGAGACCTTTGTGAGGCACAGAACACATCCTGGGATCTGCAGATAGCCCACAATTCATGCAACTTACATTTTAGCATACAAGAAGAAGGTTTCCAGCCCCACTGGGTGCAAAGGTAATTGACAGCCTGTGGCTTGTTACAGTGCGGTGCAAGTCTGCAAAATGCTAAAAATTGTTACCTTTCTGCACAGCTGTAGAAAGCAGAAGATATAGTAGAATCTCAGTAAATCCTAGTAATATTTTATTTTAAGAGAAGGTTCAGCCACGAAAGCTGTAGCCCCTTCTGGTTTTTGTTTGTTTTTTAGAAAATGATCTGATCCTGAAAATGGGCACTTCTTGTGAAATGCCTTTTCAACAGAAAGTGCGGTACTGTACAATAGTGCACACTGAATAAATCCATATGAGGGAATGACTGAACTTCACCTCTGTACATCACTTATTAAAATTGTTTCTTTCAGGCTTGAGAGTATGATTGGAAAGAAGAGCCACAGCAAAGCTATCTCTCTCCCTCTAGTGCCTACAGAGCCAGTCTTTTCAGAGTATGACAGCTCAAAGAAAGATTGAAAGAGATGCAAAAAAAAAATTGTGTCTTTCTGCAGTGAATTTAGGACAAGCAAAAGTACATTCACAGCTAATTTTAAGCAGCCTTCAGAATGCAGTATAACACCTTATTAACTCACTTTTGCTTAATCCTTGCATTCTGGTATTTTTAGAAGCCATCATGCAATTCAGCAGTACTTTCAGCCCATATAGCCTTTGTAATGGATGACACCGCTCAGTTTCTGGTTTTAATTTAGAATTAGCTTTCTGACAATAAACCTTGCTCACACACAAAAGTTATCCTGATTTAACTAAATTAATTTAGAAATTGAATTAACTAAACATGCACACTCATCCTTCTCCTCTGCTTATGTGGCCTTCTTAATTTGGCTAAAGAGTGCCCACGTTGAACTGGTAAAGGCCTGCCTTCACTGCTTGCCTGTCTGATCCTCTGCAATGGGCTGAGAGTTTGGTGTAGTTGAACCTCTTGCAATCTGAAATTGGAAGAGGGTAAAGTCACCTTCATAGCTTGAGGGTGCTTTGCCAGGGGGCTGCCTCCCTTCACCAGTTTTGTGGTACAAGTACACCCTTGCAAGTACTGGATCGCAGCAATTTGAGTGGATGCAGTTTGAGGCTTTCAAAGACAGTGGTGGCTGATTATTTTTTGATCACGTGGGAATCCAGGGTATGGCTGTATCAAGTGTAAACAGTCCTATTTTGTCTGTGCCTGGTTTTATCTCGATCCAGTATCTCCCAGCCAGGAGGCTTAAGTTAGCTTTGGACCGCCTCTAATGAGCTGCAAATGAAAACAAAGTCCTCTAAAACATGTTTTCTCTTTGTTGCGTATTATCTAATCAGGGCTGTCCAGAACAGGCCTTTGGAAACCTGTGCTCTGCACAAGCATAGGAACTAGACTTACCAGGTTGTTTGTGTTAAGGCTGCTCTGGAGCAGGGAGAAACTTACAGGGGTCTTTTTGATGAATTTTTTTTCTAAATGTATAATGTGCTTTACTGACAGAGGCAGACACAAACCCCCACCTTTCTCTCTCTAGTGTCTTGTAGAGCACTAGTCAGAGGTACAGTACATAAAATACCGGCATAGCAAGAGGTAAGAATTTAGAACAAGGGGCAGTAATGCCCCACTGAACATTTTCTGGAGGAAAACAAGGAATGCAAACCAAAGTCAATTCCTCTTCCTTTCGGTTGCTAGAATGTTGTAGATAAAAAGAAAATTAACATTTCTAGGAATGGGTTTGTGTACGTGGGAAAGCTGCTGGGAAATCATGGACATATTTACTTAAAACATGGTGCACCTTACCCTGTATAAATCCTTTCATTCCATACAAAGAGTGTCCTTCTGCAGTTTAGCTTAATCTGTTTCTAAAGGGTGAAAGAGACCACATGAACCTCTAGTGCAGAGTATCTGCTGCAGAATAGCTGGTCAGACCCATTTCTTTATGCAGAGAAGTTCTAGCTTAATTGCAGTTAATCCACTCAGAAAAGAGCAACAAACCTCTATGTG
Organism: Caprimulgus europaeus; assembly: GCA_907165065.1. The sequence goes on along the minus strand of OU015523.1, from coordinate 35,321,603 downwards.
TAATACATATCTATCAGTCTAAAATGTGACAAGAAAACAATGGAAACTTCCTCAAGGAGTGCTGAGTCCAAGCCCTCATGTGGAGCTCTTCATTTTACCCCAAGTTTGTCTGTTAAAGAGATTCACAACTTATATTTGTATTATATCACTGTGTTATTTGTAATATTATGTTACATGAGGAAATTGTTTCTAGGACTTCACTGTGCTAGTTAATTGTATACCCACCTCTTGGAGAGGAAGGCAAAAGGACAAGTGAATGACATGGCAAGTACTTATCACTTGTAACTATTTTACATGAGTGGTTGAGTATGGGAGAACTTAGACTCTTCACATGCTCTGAACTGCATCTAATCTCGATGCCCAAATGAGCTGATGTGAATACGGCTCCTGTACACGTGCACAGATACAGGTAGTGGAGGTACAGTATCCTACAGTAAGAGGCATAAATCACAATATTCAAAAAGCACAGGAGAAGTAGCAAAGAGTGCTGAAAATGGGGACTGTCATCCTTCCCTCCCCAAAGCAGAAAAGCCTGTCTTCTGACCCAGAAAAAACAATTTAATTCAATAGTCTTAGTCCCTCCCTTCAGAGCACCATTTCATTTTTGTACACAAAACTCTCAAGCTATCTTGGATGTTATTAACTCCACTGAGCAGAGCAACTTGCAAATGATCTTTCTCCCATCTGACTCCCAGTGTCTCAGTGTATCACAAGGCCTTCCCTACTCTTCTCATTTTTAAGGAGCTATCTGACCCCTTTCTCTCAATGACTGGTAATCTTCTGCAACCCACAAATAACTGTTCTTAAAATGGGTCCATCTCTGAACAGATGTGGTTTGCCTTAACATGTGTGATGCTGCAACAGGAAACCAACTTGCTATAGAACCAGACTCACTTTTTACAGTAGCCCTGGACCATGGGTAGAAACTCGTGACAAACTTTGACTCAGGAAAAAAAATACATTACTCATAGGAAAAAGGGAGAAAGTTAGAGAAATGAAGAAACTGTGGGAAGCCAGAGGAATCCAGACTGCTTTGAAATTGAGGCAGAAGAAATATGATGCATCACTTGTCATGGCTGATGGGAATGAGCGCTAACTAGGATAACGATTAGGTCACCGGAAGGCTCTGGTTTAAGGAGTCTTACAAAAAGGTGCTTTTTATCAAACCTATTGCTAAGGCAGGCACCTACCACTTTAATATCTGTAACTCAGACTATATTTTTCTGCATGCATTCTGAATGTAAAAGTTATAGTAAAGATAGGAAATTAACGTATTTCTGCTTACCCCATGAAGAGAGGCTGAGAGCCTCGCTGAGATAAAATATCTTCCACAAATTTTTAAATCAGAATAGAGATTAAATTTTGAGGGATTCAAAGGTCTCCACTTAGTATGTAATCTTGCACCCTTTGGAGTTTGCTCTGCACATGTGCTTCTGTCATGGCCTGATCATGAAGGGCTGGGGCAGAACACATTTCTTACTGTCATGGGAGAAGCAGAAATGACAAGAGCATTTCCAGTACATTTCTGGGAGAATACTGAGATGGCACATGTACATTCAAAAATTACTCTTCTAAACAGAGAGAGGACTTGCAATTTCTGTAATTGCTGGTTTGGTGTTTGTGTCCACAGATCAAAAGAAAGGGAGCTCACCTCCTGTTAGGTGAGGGAAGATGGTGGTATCAATAGGGAAAAACTGCTAATCCAAGTGAAGGGTATAAGGAGAAATTCTTTTTGTTTTGGGAAAACAATGAAAATTGGTTGTGCTCATTACCCAAAATGTGTTGCTTTAGTCTCTTTTCTTTTCTTCGTGTAATCTGTACTTTACAGATTTATGGGGTCCCTCCCAGAGGAGACAGTCCTCCACAAACTTTTCCAACATAAATCCTTCCCACAGGCTGCAGTTCTTCACAATCTGCTCCAGCGTGGGTCCTTTCCATGGGGTCACAACTCCTGCCAGCAAACCTGCTCCAGGGCGGGCTTCCCACAGGGTCACAGCCTCCTTCAGGCATCCACCTGCTCTGGAGTGGAGTCCTCCATGTGCCACAGGTGGTCATCTGCTCCACCATGGACCTCCATGGGCTGCAGGGCGACAGCCTGCCTCACCATGGTCTTCACCACAGGCTGCAGGGGAATCTCTGCTCGGGTGCCTGGAGCACCTCCTCCCCCTCCTTCTTCACTGACCTTGGTGTCTGCAGGGTTGTTTCTCTCACATCTCATTCCTCTCTCTGGCTGCAGGTCGTTGCACAGCAACTTTTTCCCCTTCTTAAATATGTTATCACAGAGGTGCTATGACCATCACTGATGGGCTCAGCTTTGGCCAGCAGTGGGTCTGTCTTGGAGCTGGCTGGCATTGGCTCTGTTGGACATAGAGGAAGCTTCTCACAGTAACTGCCTCTATAGGCCACCCCACTACTAAAACCTTGCCATGCAAACCTAATACAGCATAGAAGGGAAAGAAAATGAAATATAAATTTACTACTGCACAGCTAGAACAGTGAGGATAAATTCCCTCTGTTTCCAGGCATCTATATTATATTCCCAACTAAGGATATTGTTAGTGCAGACAAACTGAGCTCTTTTGATCACTTTCTGCTGTGAAAAGGGTCAATCCTCCTTGCTCTTCACACTTCCTCCTACATGATCCTGACTCACCCTTAGGCTGTCTTCCATATTCACTGAGCCGATCCAGCTCATTAACCCATCAGAAAACTGTCCCTTTTTTACTTCTCTGGATTTGTTTTCTGCCACTTCAGTGAGCTGAATCAGCTCAGCAAGGGGTCAGGTGAGTGTCAAAAGTGCTGTAAGGAAGCATGGATGGGCAACATAGAGGTGGAATTAGGGGGAGGATGAGGAAAAAGCATGCAAGGTGAGGGAACAAGATGACTTCTTTCAATGACAGAAAGCCTTAAGATCAGCTAATCTCACATTATCTGATCACGTCTTTAGGAAGGTAATTTCCTTGAAGTTCCTGTGGAGTCAGGGTAGAAAAGGGAGTTTCTTTAGAGAATGGTTAAAAAGGAAATAAAGGAAAGTAACCTCATTTAGACTCAGGTTTGGCAATGTAAATATGCATGTTCTTTACTGAAAAGACCCCTGTGGATTAAAGCTTTAAAACACAGGTAATGACTAAATGACTAAATGCCAGGAAAATCAAAATAATGGTCTTTAAATGCAGAAGTAGTCTTCTGAGAGCTCTAAAAATCCTTAACTAAAATCAGAAAGACCATGTAAGTCCAGAGAGCAGAGCGTGAGCACCTGGTAAATCAGCTGTGTGAAGTCAGTGAGGAGCAAAGGTTGGTGAAGCTGATGTCACTTGGAATTTGCTCAGGCCCTGCCTGAGGAGAAAATCAGGAACAATCCTCCAGCATACATCTTGTTTTCAGAAGAGTTTCCCCTGCCATTCCCTGTGTGCCGCCACCTCTCTCCCTAACTTTGTTTCTTTCTTGCTCTTTTCACTTCCGCCATTATTTGTAAAACTACTACTGAAAATGACCTACATAAATAAATAAATTGAATGAATAAATTATAAGGGAGGGAATGAATGTGTGAGTGTGTGTGGGTGGATGACAGAGAGAACCAGGCTGGTGGGAGCAGCAGGAGCTATCATTTCATTTGCTGTCAGCAAGAGAGCCCCAGGGAGAGTAAGGACATTAAATACCTGATTGTGCAAGGTGCTGAGGGCCTTCATCTTCTGTCATTCTTGGAGATAATTGAAAGTGTTTCCATACCTTGCCAGTAGAGGCTTCAAGGAAGAAAGAAGAGGGCAGCAGCCTAAACCTGTGATTTTCATCCTCTTTTTTTTTTTAGTTTGCAGATCCCTAAGGATTTCTCCCCTGTAACGAATCTTTCCATAATTACCTTTTGTGAAGCCTTTAAAAATAATCAATGGACCCTCAGGGGCCCGAGTTGCTGGATTTTAGAGAAAGCAACGCAGGAGAAACTTCCCTCTCACAAGAGCAAGTCTGGAAGTGTCATTTCAGGGTTGATATTGGTTATATCCTCTCAGGTACAACTTTTTCACCATGGAAGACACTAGCCATTACCTTCATCAAATAGCGGAGCCAGTGGCCCCTTGCCACGCCAATGAACCCTGGGACATTTTCTGTACGAGAGCATGAGGTGAACTCTGCAGTGCAGAAGGGATGCAATGCTCCCTTGAGATTTCCCACATCTTGCCCCAGAGATGAAATGTGCCCATTGCACTGTGTTGAAGAACCACACATGCCAACAGCTTTGCCCTTCAGGATGGGGCACATACAGCTGGAATTCAACTGGTTGCAGAAAAACATTTGCAATTTTAAATGGATAAATAGAGAAAAAAAAGTTATTTAATTATCAGTGGCATTTGCAGTAAGTACTTGGTAATCCTAACACTGCAGCAGCCCTCGCTTTCTTTTCTGAAGTAGTTCAAACCTTTGTGTGATATTTCCAGAGTATAAGAAAATTGTATTATTGTACCTGGTAGTTTGAGCAGTTTTTTAAAGAATGCTTGGAGATGTGTGTCCATAGCATATTTTGTATGCATACAACTTCCTCTTGCCTTTTCTAAGTGTCTGGCTCTATAGCACTCTTCGTAGGAGTCTAGGTATCCCTCACAAATAGTTAATAACAGGGCAAGAGCTAAAGAAATTGTCTTGAATTTCCCTTCAAAACAAGTGTAGCTTGTTCCTGATTGCTTCTAAAAGATCCAGTTGTTGCCCTGACACAAACTTACTCTTCACAGTTGTCCATTGAAGCTGCTGTGGGACATCCAAATGACATGCTGTGCGGCCAGCCCTTAGGTAGATTATCCACTCCCCTGGAGAGCACTGGAAAGGAAAATCGGATTTTTCGAATTTTGCAGTATTCAGGGTAGCAGCAGAGCAGAGATAGGATATAAAGGATGAGGTATTGTTGGTTGCAGGCTGCGCCTTTGAGAAGGTGAGATGTTCTGAATCGATTTTTGCTTTAAACTTGACAATTGTATATGCAGGAATAGGGAGTTACAATAATAAAGCCTAGAATTCATAAATACACTTATAACTCTGGTCAAGTGCAAATCCCTCAGCAAGAAAGGGGCACAGTCTGCCTATCAGTCACAGGTAGAACAGTCTCTACAGATTGCTCTACAGTGATTACTCCTAATCAACCCTTTATTCAGCTGCAAGATGCTGTTAACATATAAAGCAGGCCAGGCCATCATCTGGCTGTTACTGACAGCCAGTCCAGGGACTGAGTCTAGAGTTTGTTGCTAACATGTGTGTAAGTCTAAGGTTACCTAGGGTAGTACAAGAAGGAGGAGGAGAGAATTAAGAGAAAAATTTGAGCATTTGCACTGGAAGCCTCATAAACGTGAACCTGGGATCCTCCAGAATGACTTGTGAATGTCACTGCCAAGTCAAAGGACATCACCCTCCACTCCTGCAGAAAATACTGCTTCCTGTAGGACTCAACTGCTCAGCGTCACTTACATACCAGATGGGTTTGCTTTGTGCCAGGGTGACCAAAGGGGTTGTGCAGCAGCATGGCCAGCCCTGCCAAGTGGTTTTGAGCCTGTGACCACTGGCCGTGGCCGGTACTGACACAGGAGCTGTGCTCCTTGCTGCCCTGGACATGCCACCATCTTTCTGTATCTTTCCTTGCTTTGGACATCCTCTGTTCTTCTTCACAGCATAATGTCTTGAAGGAGTGGAAGAGGAAGTGAGTCTTGACCATAGGCTGAAATGAGCAGCAGTAAAAATGCTGCCCTGTTAGAGACTATGCTTGTTATCTTCGATTTGATTGCTTCTTCATGTGTCTGAAAACAAGAGAAATAATGAAAGTATCTACATGGCACAGAACCCTGCATCCCATTTTCAAAAAGAACTGACAGTGAGTGAGCCAGATCTTACAGAATATTTAGGTGGAAGACCAAACACCATATTTCATGGGATTTCTAGAAGAATGCAATTACATAAGGTTGACACTGATTTAAGAGTATGTGCCTAACTATGTAAGCACTTTTATAAACCTATCAAGTGTACATTTGTATGTGTAGATGCCTAAATACTTTTTTGGTATGGCACTTAATAACTCTGAAAATCAGGCTTAGTGTCCAGCTCCAGTCCAGAAGCCTGTACACTCATGTAAATTGGCATTACTTCTCAGCAGGGGTTATTAAGTCTGGCACCACATGGAGCTAACTGAGATGTATGACTTACCAGAACTGCACTTGGAGGCTTTTAAAAATGCTACCTTATTCAGCTAGAACAAAAGAAGTGGAGTTAGCACACCACTCTGTCAGTGCTCTCTGCTCCTTCGGGTAAGGATTATCTTCATGTCACTGTGTTGAATACAGCATCCATGAAAAACAACAGAGGTAGCTGCTCTGCACTTTTTTGCAGGTATATAATTGTCACCTTCCTTGTATGTTTCTCAATTCTTGAATCTAAAAAAAATATTTAAAAAGCTTAAAAAGATCAGAGATAACATTTACTTGTTACTTACACACCTATTAGAGGTTAAATAATTCACACTGCCTCAGCCACCTTGCCTGATTATCAGGACAGCAATATGGAATGGTATGTGCTTCTTCCTTTTACCTCCACTCTCCCCATCAGTGCTGTAATCCAGTACCCAGAGCATCATCTTGAATACAAATTTTCTTTCTCCTGCTATGCTTTAAGGCATTTTTTCCCCTCTTGTGGATTGACAGACTTATCAACACCAGCTAAGATTCATTTAATATGCCTAACATAAGCCAAACAGTATCCTATCCTGTTGCTCCATATTCTTTTTTCAGAAAGAATGGTTTTTAGCTGCAATTATTTGCATTGTCTGCTCAAATATTTAGCAAATACAATAGTTTGGTAGTTAGGCATTGCTGTAATGTATTTTGAATTTTAACTTGATAAGCCAATTCCTTAGCTGCCTGGTTGGATTTTTGTTTTGTTTTTCCTCCTGAATATCACGAGATGATATCCCCAACAAGCAGGAATGCAGCGGCACCTGGGGCTGGATGCTGCACTCATGTGCCTGCGGCTCTGGCAGAGATGTGGAGGGGGATCCGCACACAGAGGCCTGCAGAATAAATCCCGGATGCCAAATATGGAGATCAGTATCACACAGCAAGGCTTTGAATTTTCATTTTTCATTCATTAAAAGGCAGTCAGAAAGAAAGAAGCTCTATTTTCATCCTTCTAAGTGCTGTCATGCTCACCCATATGTGCACACATACACTGCTGCCTTTACAGTTAATATCAAGGGATGTAAAAGTACAATAAGGAGAGAATCGTACCCAGTTTACCTGGGTTATGGAGTATATCTTTATGGATCCTATTGCAGAAGGATAATTCCTATTATTTTTTTTTTAGGTTTTAGTATCTTGCAAAAAATATTTCTTCGCCTTTCTCTGTTCCTTTTAACATCTCCCCTGACATTAGGCAAAATGTTTCCCTTAATAATCCTAATCCCTACAGGTATAGTCCCAGTTTGCAGCAGATTCTTTGCTGGCTGTCCTGGCTTTTCCCCAAATCACCACAAAGTGTTATTCTGCATGTACTTATCTATGTGTAGGAGTACACTCTTGGGCTACCACAGCCTTCCTACGGACAAGGCTCGATGGAGCAGCTAGCTGTCAGGCAGCAGCATGCACAGGCGCTTTAGAGTCATCCCTTTAATCTGAGGTTACAGGCCACTTCCAGGTGCTGGTGGACAGAGTGCAGGCAAGACTGTCAAAGGTGCCGGCTGAATGCAGTGCCGTCACATGAATATCACCTCTTGGTGATACTAGCAGAGGAAAAAATGCCTTTACTTACTGTAAGGACCATGGCAAGGCTTGCCCAACTCACCCACAGTCCTGAAACTGAATGTAAAAAAAGAAAGACTTGCATTTCTTTCCCCTTCTTGCTGTTTATAAAACCATCTCTAACACACTCCAGGGCTCCACATTCCATTTTTGATAGATACGCAAAAGCCAGTGAAGAGTAACTTTGTGCGGCTTCAAAGCTAACACGAGACCCTATCTGGGGCATCCAGATTTTTATGCCCTTGATATTGACACATCAAACTACGTGACATCAGAGGATATCCTGCCTGCAGCTTCCCAAAGTTACCAGGAAAGCTTTGTGGATGAATGTGTCTTTTTAGAGCGTGTCACTCTAGACTAAAGAATCTAAAGACACTCTCGCTCTTAGGGACAGCCCTTTCTCTGCCATTAGACAAATGGCTAGGGAAAGTCCCCACACAGGGCAGGTCTCTTAGGAGCACTCCTTGAAGACTCAGAGTTACAGAGCAGCATTCACCTTCTTTGGCAAAAGCTGCCTCTGATCTTCAGGCGAGTGTGTAGAAGTGTGTACAGGGCAGAAGCAATGAGCAATTGTAGTCGTTGTGGTTTGCAGGCAGAAACTTTCTGCTGTAAAAAGAATATCCTTGTGCTATGGGAAATCTGTCCTGCAAATATAAGAACAGGCAAATCCTTGAGCTATAGAGTGCTAGAGAGAGGGAAATGTTGGGAATGTGCTTGCCCTCTTTTTTCTAAACTTCTCCAGGAATTGAGGTTTGGCTGTCATTGGAAAAAGGGATGCTGTAAGTGAGACTATATGTCTAACTCGGTGGGATATTCATTGTTAGAAGTGGTTAACGCCTGAAAGAACCAGGTGATCAGGAAACCATGTTTTCATACATTTTTGCATCTCCATTAGCTTCATCTGAGATGATAGTTCTCAGATCAGAATCAAGCCAACAGCTGAGAAGTGTTTTGTCAGAACAAGCAAGTATTTTCTGATCATTTTTCAAGTTTTATAACTCCACTGAATATCCTCCATAATCTATTTCACCATTAAGAAGCAAGTATAAGCCACATTTTGTGGGTTACACGCTCTATCATGGTCAAAGGGCAGCAGATGGAAATGAAAGTTGGCTAAGCAACCAATTAGGAGAAGGTGCTTGTCATATAACAAACAGAACTGACTCATGCAATGTCCCCTTTCCCCTCCAGTCACTATATGAATCACCTCACCTGTGTCCAAGGAAAGGTCGATTCAGTTTCTCAGTTTTTGGATGAGTTTTCAATTTAAAAGTACTGCAGGATCAGGACATTCTTTAGCGTGAAGAGTTGTACAAGCTGTTATTCAGCTTTAACATGCAACTACAGTACAATTCTATTAGAACTGTGCCTCAAATACACTTAGTGCAATAAACATACATCTTGACCAGCTCTCACTGCCGACACAGATTCTTTCAAACTTGTTTGGTGCTCTCTCTTGCTCTGCCTTGTTACTCTTAATTCTCTGCCTTAGAAATGAAAAGTGAGGAAACAACATTTTTGCTGGAGGAAGAGGTTGAGACTCATTTTAAGAGGGCCAAGGAACTGAAATTAATAAAATATTACTCTTCATTATATCAGCTGCAAACCCATCCCAGTTAGGCTAAGAGGTGCATTTGGTTTTTTGCTTCTCCCTCACATTTGGGCTGTACTGACCTCTTCTTCATATCATTCAGAACTTAAAGGGAGAATAAGTGCTGCTCTGGAAAACTTCAACTTGTCAGAAGTGATGTGGTGTTAGTACCAGGAAGGCTTTCATCCCGTTGCCTGGCTTTTCCATGACTCTCCTACTGCTTCTAGCCCCATTTATTACTGTGTTACATGCTTGTTACCAGGGACTTGAAGAGTATGGGAAGAAATTAATCCTAATATGGATTTATTTCAAGGCACGTTTCTCTCATTCCCATTTTGTCTTGATCTTCTGTTAACCATTGTAAGATAAAATCAGGCAGCTTGACATTTTTATCGTGTTTTCCACACAACAGGTTGGGTTAACCAATGTGGGATTCCCATATGTAACTTACCCAGCTAATTTATGTGGAAAGTACCAACTCTGTTGTCCTAGATTGGATGTGAGTTTGAATTAGCCTTCTCAGTGTTAAAGCAAACCTCATTTCAAACTGAAGACATGCTTTTTCCCCATCTGAAGTAATTTATCTTCCTGCACAGATGTAATATAAGGGGATATATATATCTTTCTGTTTAATTTTCTTCTTTTTGGTTGTATACTCAAAAAGCAGGGAGTGAATGAAAAAGAGATATCCTGGCAAATCTGGTCACTGCCATTACTACACCTGCCAAATTAATAAGAAGGCAGTGAGCCTTTTAAAATAAAGTGTTTAGATTCCATACATAGGATCGTGCTTGATATTTTAAAACAAAATCCACCTATTTCTGTCTGCATCTCATGCAAGAGTGCACACATCCTGGAAAAATCAATTGAAGTGTTTCTGTGTTATGAAACATAGGCAATTTTTAAAAACTTATTGCATTTAGCTTAAGGCTATGCTTCTCTGTGACTGCCTAACCTGGATCTGTTAAAACTCCTTTACGACTCAGAATTCAACAGCATTAGCAGTTTTGATTGCACTAAATTGTTACTGCTTGTGCTAAGTCTGACTTCAAATATAACTAAACCAACCAGAATGTAGCTCTTCCTATTGATTATTCAGCCTGAATACAAATTAGTAAGATGCAATCCTCCATCTTTATGTTAAAAAATGTAATTGCCTATTTGAAGGGGCCAGAGAGTAAGTTGTGGTGAATAAAGTGGAAAGAGCACTTTTGCCCAGTGGATTATTCCTTTGAGATTGAACAAAATCATTGAGAGTTTTACCAGAGAGGGTCTGAAGTAGCCCATCAAAATGTCTGCATGCAGAATGGCCCTGCAGCATAGGAGCAGCAGAATGCACTACCACAAGGGAGATCTGTCTAGGTATTTATACCATGCTCATTGCCATGGTAACAGAAAGCCTTATGAAATGTAGACATTACATACAGAAGTGTGTGTGCTTTCCTGCCTCTCTCATACTCACTCTTTCCTTCCCCCCCCAACACTGACGCTTTTATGGATGCTTTTACAGCGAGGAGGCCCAGTGTCAGAGAGTGACTTGCACTGATTCCCAAAACCTTGAGATTCCTGGGCCAGATTGGTCCAGTGCCACACTGGATCCTTCAGTCCTGCAGCCATCCACCCGTCATAGGTGCTCCTGAGCCCCCTGGGTGTCCCTGGCAATTTTAGTGTATGGAAGAAGTCCCTCAGTGGTATCCAAAGGGCATAGCTGTGGAGAAGGATCACCAAGAGTTAATTCATCATGTGTGTCCTGCCTCTCCAGGGATGCAGGACATGGCAGCCATGGGGCAGGATCCACTGACCTCAGTCTTTGGTGATGGGCTATCTGCCAGATGTATTGAGCAGTTATGAAGGGATGAGTACAGGCAGGAGTCATGTCCTCACTCTTATAATGTGAGGGAACACTGAGGTAACACCATGCTGCAGTCTTAAAACAGCTTAGAGCGTGGATGTGCCCACCTCCACACAGCCGAGTGTGGTTTTCAAACTCTGGACCAGCACGCGCCGTGGATTTCCTGCTTCTTTAGAGAAAACATTTTCTAGTGGAGCAGCCACATCCCAGAATCACTCAAAATGGGAACTCTTCTTTCTGTGTTCATATCTGTCACTGACCATGTGAATTTTAGATAGGTATTGATCATGCTTTTGTACCTCCACACCTCGCTGGCATGTCGTGAAACTTTTTTTCATTACTATCACTCTGAAGTGCCTGGGAGCTTATTGAATGAACCTGATACTAATAAAAGTATCCTAAATTACTTTAAAAGTAAATTAGTCTATTTCTGCTTCTGCCTATAAATGAGATCCACCCTAAGAGTTGGGTAATTGTTAAGCTTTGGCCCTCTTAACCCCTGTCTATATAATTTGCAAAGCTGGAGTTAACATGATGCTTCAAGTTAATATGCTGATACAACCTAATTTTCTAAGGAAAAAGGCTGACTACAGGTTTTCAGAAGGAAATATTTAGAAATGTTCTCCTTAGTTTTATGGCAGTCTGTTGTACTAACCAAGAAAAATGCAAGAGCAGATTTTGGGCATTTTGGAGCAGCTAGAGTCAGGAGTGCTGTGGAAGGAAAGTGCATGTTACCTCTTGCTTCCTGCAGACTTCTTCTCCATGCTATAAAATAATGCCATGTTGGATTTCAAAGAAATATACCTCACTCTTTGTGATCAGATGGAGAGTTTGTGAATGGCAAGGAAATTAAGAATCCCAGAGATTCTGGAATGGGGAATTCAGATGTCTAAAGCCAATGGAAAGGTGCCTTGCAATTACAGTATAGTGTTGTTTTTCTGAATCTGTTAGTCTATTGATTTAAAAATGGTTGCATTGTTAACATAGCACTTCTTTTGCTGTAACTACACACTTAAGTAGGCATGATACAACACCAGAAATTGCTACCTAGAGATCTGGTATTTTGTACACAGTATGATTTCTAATTGCTTGAATAATAGTGCACAATGGAATAATTTCTTACTCAGTGAGAGTTGTTTCTCACTGCTTGAGATATAATAACCTCTTGGGAAGTCACAGAGCTGCAAACTTTAATGATCTATATAGAGTATTTTTGCTCAGTTTGTACTCTTAAAATGCTCAGCATTCAGGAAAAAAAAATGAATCAAGAGAAACTGGTAAAATAAGTTGCAGCAAGTGAATGAGATGGCTCTTCAGAATTATATATAGAACCCTTTTTAGACGCCCACAGTCCCTATATTAAAAACAGTGATTCAGAAAACCAGCCAGCAGATTCCTGAAGCAAAGTATTGTGTGTAATTTTTGCAGTTCACATTTAAAAAGATGCATTGTTTACAAGAATGAAATGAGCATTACAAGACACTTTTTCAATAAAGCTGTTTTGTGGTGTAGTCTCTTTACTTGGATAAGAGTTCTTTTGATGTTGCTATTTTTAATATACCAGTTTAATTTGTTATGTGCATCCATGCATTTGTAAAAATGAATTTTCTTCTCAGAAATATATATGAAACAATTTACCCATAAATGTACACAGTAATATTAAAAAAAAACAAACCACAGAGAGCCTGAAAAGAGTAGCAAAGTTGTATATCCAATGCCTACAGCAAAGAACCTGGAGTTAGAAAGCTATTGTGGTTAAGCCTACCAGCAAGTCAAGTATTTGCCATCCAAATCCAGAGTCATCTTTTGCTTTTTAAGAGATGTGTACCATGTTCACTGAGCAGGACTGAAGGGGCTAATTGCAGCAAGGGGCTAATTGCAGCCCAAATTCCGTGCATCCCTCTTCCAGTCCTCCTGACAGGTGAGGAGCCACTTGAAACATTTTGGTTTGTCAGTCAAACCACAGCAGGCAAATGTTAGTTAATCTCCCTGGAGGGACAAAGCCATTTTTTCACATCAGCTGAGTTGAGCTAAAAGGGAAGTATCTCTGAAATGATGCCACCTACTCCCCAGGCACAGGACCTCCGAGGGTGGGGAAAGTGCCTTTAGACCTCAGTGCCAAGGACCCAGCTGGCATCAGGACCTGGTACAGGGGCAGCGGCTGCCCTGGCTTCATCCCCCAGCAAAGTTCAGGATGCAATCTGGATTAGGAGCTGTAAGATTACTTGGAAAGATGCAGCTTTTCTGTAATTAAGTCATTCTTTCTTCTTACCAAGCACTGAAACAGGTCAGAATAAGAAGTCTCCTGCTGCAATAGACAGCAAACCCTAATAGACAGGAGCCCCATCAGAGGAGACCCACAGACGAAGTCCTGAGTGCCAGGAGTCAGACTGCAACTGCTCTTTGCTCAAGGAGCCAAGGGGATTGTGTGTCCTTTTCCATTCCTTCTTCCTCATCCAGGACAGAGTGAGAGATTGCCAATCCAGTGCAAGCAACACTGATGGTGGCTGTGCACGTTATGTAGGCACTTCAGTTGACTGGAAGCTAAGGCAAGCTAATACATTTTGAAAGGTCATGTGCCCTGAAACAATTTTATATTGATGTATATTGATGAGCCTAGGACAATATATTTGTAAAGTTCTTAGTGCTATTCACCCACCTGCCTGGGAGCCCAAGCCCAGGTTGCAAAGCTCAAAGCAGACTGATAGTTTGGTACCAACGTTAGCCACTCCACTTGCCCAGACAGAGAAGCCGTCGTGCAAGAGCTGCTGGCCCGGACAGCAGCTGCCCAGAGTGAGGCAAGAATTCACCAGAGGGACAGCTCCTTGCTAAAACCCTGCTCAAAAGCCATGAAAGAGAGGAACTACCTACCACAGAAACACTCCTTCTCCACCAGACCAAACCAGCATATGACCTTTTTGAATGCCTTTGCCCAGCTGAGTATTTCCTTTTTGTTTCGAATTGTCTCCTAGACTCAGTATGGAGCAACACTGATGGTGGCTGCACATATCATATGGGCATTCAAGTAGACTGCAAGCTGAGTAACAATTCAAAAAAGGATGCATACTGAGGACTGTTTAGGCAATCAGGGCTACCTAGTTGGATTGAAGAACTGCAGCTATTTATTCCTTTCCTGGCTCCTCTGCTTGGACAGCAGTGGAGGAACTTTCTAAAATATCAGTCAATGTTTCATCCACAGCTATCTATGATCTTTCTCTGGACAGAATAAATGGTGGGAAGGGCTTTTCTAGATGGAAACTAAGAGTAACTCTAGTACTTCAGAGAAACAACAAGCCTTTGTTTCCCTTCTAACGTTAACAAGGAAGACAGGTCTGCCATATAGAATACGACAGCTAAAAATAGCCATCACAAAGGATGAAAGTAAGGTCAAAAATAAGGTACATATTCACAATAACTTTGTTGTTTCAGACTAGAAAGCAGTGCTGAGACATCTTCTCAGTTAATGTGGAGATCAGGCTTTGCTGGACACTTAATATAAAGGGAGAAACCGTAGCACAAGGGCAATTCCTGGCAGAGTTCCCATAGACGTTAAGGAAAGGCAGAACTCATACAGAAGGAATTTAAAGCAGTCGGTTATATTTTGAGTGTGGCCTCTTGTGTACTATTTCTCCAGTGCTTTTCAAAATGAAGCTGATGCTCACAGAAAGGGCTGTCTTGCAGGTCTCCATTGCCCTGCAGAAAATCCCCCAGCCTGTGCAGGCTTCCTATGCAGTCCCATTGTGGCCTGTGCTGGAGAAACCTGCTTTTAAAGTAAGCGTTAGATCGAGGCAGCACTTGACCTCTGTTTAGAAGTTGCCAGCAAATGGAACAGCAGCTTAGACAGTTTGGCCCAGTGGAAGTAACTCAGGAAAGATCTGAGATGGTCATCTGTGTATGAGCAGTGCAGGGGAGTTTCAGGACATACTGGGCTAAGTCCACACTCGTGATGAAGATGGTTGATACCAAGTTTTATTCTATTGCTGTCACTTGGGGAATTAAAGCCCTTGGAGGTTGCACTGGGACAAAATGAAGTGTCAGCCCTCAGAGAAAGCTGTATTCAAGGAGAAGGAGATTCCCCTAATAAATCTTCCACTTGCTCTCTCTGATATCATGTCATCCTGCCACAGTTTTGCAATACTTTTCTCTAAAACTCCATGTAACCCAGAGCTAGGCAAACAAACGGCACTTCTGCAAAATGCACGAGGTCCTAGCAAGTGACAATTGTCTCCTTCATCCTCTACAGAATATATTGGAGGTATCCTGCATGTGTGTTGATTTGTGGGAAGGGTTCTGTTTAAAACTGGGCTCTGACTGTATTAGTTTACCAGTGTGGGCATTGTGCGGGGTTGTATAATCTGAATGAAAGACCTATTGTAACAGATGCCGCTTATGGCATAGAAAATTGTTGTGAGATTTTTAGGCTGAAGTCTCCTCTTAACACTATGCCAACATTATGCTATTTGTGGACAGCTTGTGCCATGTTCCTTTAAGGAGCTATCAGAAAACAATCCACATGCAAGATGAGTATGCTGGAAAAGAAAAAGGGAAAGAAAACCAGTGTATGGATCACAAAAGTAGAGGTATACTGGAAGCCCCATCTATTACTCCAATCTTTCTACAATGCAGGGTTATGTCATTGCGCACAGCATTTTTCTTTCTTCTGTGTTCTTATCCAGCAATTTTGTATTTAATGCTAAGTGCATGGAGAATATTAATGTATACATAGATTAGGACAAAACCCCAAAGTTGATAAAATCTGATGTAGATAGTCTGGAGCATTAAAAAAGAAATCATGGGAATAAACATAAAAGATCAAGACCTGAGTTGGACTAAAAATGGTTTAAACCTATGTCTGGAGTACCAAAATATCTACAGTTACGTTAGATCACATTTCAGATATTTGGAAGCAATACAAAGTTTCCTCTGTAAGTAAATTATTCCCTTAACTGTCCACTACAGAGTTTCTTTCATTTCCTCTCCCCAACATCTGGCAGTAGATGCTGCAGAAGCCCACAGTCAGCAAGATATGCAAGCAGGGGCCTAACTTTAGTTCATGAGTCATCTCTGTGGCTCCAGTGGGACAGTTCAGGTGGTTAAAGTTAAGCATGTACTTAAGTACTTTGCTGAAAAGAAATGAATCTGTGCCAGCAAGAGGTTACTGTCTAGGTGGAGAACCGGTCGGCTGCCTAACAGCGTGACCTTAAGCGTTTACAAAAGGGATTAGTTTAAAACATAATTAAAAGACATACCTCTGCTATGAGAGCAGTGATTCCTGAAGAATTTTAAAAAGCAGACTGCTGTCAGCCTTTACAGCCTTTTGCAAGCCCCCCATTACTGTTGAGCTGTTAGTTGGAAGCACTTTAATCAGGTTCAGCAGAGCAGGGAGCTATTGCTCACCCTTGCCTTACGTGGGTCTGCAGGTCGTGGATAGAAAACTCCTGCTCCAGAAGTGGGATACCTGCTCTGTTGCAAAAGTTCTGCTTTTCTGTTAATGGCAGTTCAGCTACTGATCTATAACTATGTTTCCAGGCAAAAATTTCAGTCAATGGGGTCATCATTCACCAGCAGCCATTTCCACTGCAGAGGCATGAAAACAGAGCACTTCCTCTCCACCATCCAAACATTAATGGAACTGGAAAATCCTTATTTTTAAAAACTCTATTTGTAGCTGTTTTATCCAGGCCATGGTGAGCACATTCTCTGAAGCCCCAATCACCACAAGGCCTGCAATTTATCCCGCTCAGGCTGCGGTCCGACACCCTGAGTGTTTGCTTTGTCTCTGGCTCTCGTGCTACAAACCCAGGTAACAGCTGGTGGGTTAGGTGGGCTTTGGGATTTGCAGTAGGCACATCTGAGCAACGCTCACCCAGAATGCAAGACTTGTATGATCATGCCTATGTACGACCTGTGTGATGCTTCCAAATAACCCTTTTAATAAAATTGGATACTTATTTATAACTGAAAGAATGGTTTCAAAACTGTTTTTAAGAGTATCTGTGTCACCAGTAATTCCTTTCTTTCTGAAATCAAAAAAACAAAATTTAACTTTTGCCAAATACATAGCAATTTTTCCTAAGCCCTAATAACTGTGTAGTATTTCTCCTTTCACATTTTTCCCCAATCTGTCAAAATCATAAGACTGAAAATTATAAAGCCAGCAGCTTTGCTAGAAAATGTCAGGCAGCCACACACTTTTCAGAAGTAGAACAGAGTCTATTTTATGCTGGGCAGCGTTGTTTAAATTTGAGTTTCAAAAGTCCCCAATTTTTCATTTCCAAGTCAAAGCTAATGGAGATATTTCTCTTCAAAAGGTAAGATATGGAGCAGGTGAAAACAGGGATTTAGAAGAGAACTGCCATCTCAGCAGTCATTTTGAACATTAGTATCTTTTGACATTTTAATACTACTTAACTAGGATTTGTTTATATGTTTTTCATATATTAAATGTCAATCATCAGTCTTTCATGTCTGTTTTTTCCTCCACAGGGGCTCTATAAGTTCTCAGGGTTTCTCTCATCCATTGAATCATCATGTTGTATGGACTTTATTATTTACTCCCCATTCAGCATTAAGCAAACTTTTCCCCCTTCAGTAGTTTTATGCTGTTTCTATTGAGCACGGCCTGAACTGGAGGCATGTTCCTGGGGTGGAGGAACAGAGCTAATGCCATGTGATGGTGTCTCCATTTCGACCTGGCTGTAAACTCTGGACTGCTCAGAGGCTGAGATCATGCACATGAAAGCAGATTGTAACACGATTGGTTGAGAAAATGAGAATGAGGAGAAGTAACAGCATTAGTGGAAACTACTGAAGAACGTTTTGAGTTGCCATCTTTAAGAAGAGTTAGTTCAGGGGACATTTTTTCATACAGTGCATGGAAAGGGTGCTTTGACCAGATCCTGGGGAATGGACATAAGAGAGCATTGTCACACACTAATGCTTTCCTGCTGCTACGCAAATATCATGGCCTTCCTTTGAATACACATGCATAGTATGCCTTTGGCAAACAATACACAAAAACTACCAACAGTTTCCTTGAAATTAAGAATTTTAAAGTTTATTTCTCCACTGCAAGAAATTTACACTGCGATGCCTCTGTTCTAGCTAAAGAGCCTTTTCCAGTCCTGCCACATAACAAATTGCCCACCTTCCTTTCAAGTCACCCCTGGCAAAACCTGGGTGGCAGCCTGCCATTCTGGGCTGAGGAGCTTCCCAGCTTCATTTCAAGAGGGAAGATGGTTCATGCTGTGGGAGAGGAGCAGCATTGAAATGGCAAATGGAAATGACCTACCATGGCAGAGGAGCAGAGTGGTTGAGTCAAGGAGCAAGGCCATTCTCTCCACAGGATCATCATCTGCACCATTTAAATACATCTGTAGTCTTTGCAGGTGTGTTTCCTGTTTATTTCAGCTAGAGGAAATAAGGTAGCAGGGAATATGGGGGTCTGATTAATGTTTAGAAATATCTAAAGGAAGAGTGTCTGGAGGATGGGGTCAGACTCTTCTCACTGGCACCCAACAATAGGATGAGAGGCAACGGGCATAAACTGCAGCATCGGAAGTTCCACCTGAACATAAGGAAGAACTTCTTTACTGTGAGGGCGACAGGGCACTGGAACAGGTTGCCCAGAGAGGTTGTGGAATCTCCCTCCCTGGAGATTTTCAAAAACCATCTGGACAAATCCTGGTCCATGTGCTCTAGGAGTACCTGCTTGAGCAGGGTGGTTGGACTAGATGACCTTCAGAGGTCCCTTCAAACTTCAACCATTGTGTGATTCTGTGTGATTCTGTGAATACAAAAGGGTCAGGCAAAGTACCTGCCTCAAATTACAGCTTGTACAGCTGTCCTTAGAGCAAGACTAGGCTGCCCAAAGAAGACTAATGAGGAGAAAGAAGAAATTCTTCTTCTAGTTGA
This sequence comes from Caprimulgus europaeus, assembly GCA_907165065.1. The sequence goes on along the minus strand of OU015523.1, from coordinate 35,302,480 downwards.
AGAAATTCTTTCTGCTCCCTTTACCGTAGCATCTCTTTTCCCTTCCCATACCTTTCCCCTGACTTTTTTGCCCTGCTTTCATTCCTTAGAGTAACTTCAAAAAAGTCCTTGTAGTTTTTCACCAATCTTGTCACTATTTCCTGCACAACCAATTAGAGTGTACCGTCATTTACCTATGATCCAACAGGCATATATACTCCATAAAACTTCTTCTTTAAAAGCATTTTCCTTTACATTTATCCAAAGTGATTGTTTAATAGTAGCCTAAATTTACTCACCTGAAATGCATACCCAAACTTATGCATCTATCACATCTGCCACAGACAGAATCATAGCCATCTGACGGATTACTGGTCTCTAGAGACAGTTTATCACTCTGAACACTTGAAAAAGCTTCTACAGGGCAAAGACTTATATCCAGGGCAATTATTTATCTAATGCAACATTTTCTGAGGATCATTTCCATTTAGAGAAGAGGTCAAAAAAAACCCAAACCTTGTCAAAAAGTTAATTTTCAATTGCTCAGTGCTAAAGGAATGCAAGAGTGTTTGATGTAGTAGTCATACTAATGTGCTCCCTAAGTCTGTCTGGAATAGGAAAGGAACATAAACAAATTATTTCATACAGTGTAGTTCTGTCTCTGACAGAGAGGAAGTGATGCTGTCCAATGACACTCTTTAACCCTTGGAGGATCAAATATTAGTAGCCTGGCTTAAGTGACAGCATTGTTTTGTGTGTTTTCTTGTCCCATGCAGAAGTAGAAGCAAAGGGATACGCACTCTCCTCAAGGAGAAAGAAGCTGTCAGGGTGTATGTCTACCTCCTTTCAAAAATGTAACAGGAGTACATAGTTTTTTCCTGAAACCAGATAAATATTGTTATGCCATGGCCAGTTGTGCCCCCTCATTTAAATTAAAGAGCAGATGAAGCCCAAATTTAAGGAGGGAGAAGAACTTGTTCTCAAGCATATATTTTACACATATGTAAGCATCTCAGACATATTAAGGATAAATGTCATTTGAATAGACTGCATACTATTTCATAAAATAATGCAAGGGAAGTTTAGCAATCAGTGATAAAATGTGACTGTTTCAAAAACTCTCTGAAGAGTGTTTATTGCCATTAATATGCTAAGCAGCCCATCACCAACAGCCCCAGAATGCGTGAGTTGAAATCAGCAGTCAAAACCTTTGCTGAAAGAAAGAAAACATAGAGACATCAAGGTCAAGGACAATAGGTACTGCAGCTGTACAGAAGCCTAAACTGTGCACTCTATTGACAAAACATCCCTACTGCAGATACTGCTAAATCAACAAACCTTTGTTTCTCACTGCTGTAGCAGAACCACCACCCCTTGGAGGAAATGAGTGCTATCAATGGCGGGGCTATGCTACTAGGATGACTGTGTCTGCACAAGGGGCTTCTTCTGGCAGGAAAGAATACTTTGCCTCTTTATGCCCTCAGGAGACATAGGTGTGTTGGCAGTTTCTTGTAGCTGGCAAAACACCGTAACAGAGGTCTGGGCTTCCACACCGAACAGTACAGTGCTATTTCTGAACAATTATCGCCTCGAGTGTTTACACAGCCCTAAATGTAGATTTATGTTCATAATAAAAATCGAGCAGCATCTACCTGTGGCTCTAAAGGGACCCAAATAACACTTTGCTAAACAAGAAATAGATCTTAAGATGCTAATGGCAAAACAAACCGCAACAATCTTCATTACAGGTGTCAAAGCTTGGCTGTAAAGAAGCAGCTGTGTGGTCAGCATCACATTGCACAGAAATATCTGCGTCAGTCCAGAACAAAGCTGAATTTGTGGCAATTTTCTTCTTATTTGAAAAGCTTTTTGTTCTTTGTCCTTCAGAGAATGGAATGCAGTCCTTTCTTTCATCACTACCTTTCCCTATGAGTCTGACGCAATTTTTAGTTATTGCTTTGCGATGAGATTGTGTTTATGATTCTGCAAACATGGAGAAATATGTTGCTCACATTTCCTCATCCTTCAGGTCCTGGGAGGGAAATGGTGGGATTCACCTGGCCATATGTGTGCTCCAGCAAGCCACAGAAGGCTCTCTGCAGTGTCAGCTGCAAGGAAACAGGCCCTTGTGTGGCACGACTCTCATTAAAAAACAGGTGTCTACAGAGAATTTAGCCCCTTTAAATTTTCAGATAAGTATTTATCACCTTTACACATGTGTATCTACATCAAAATGGGATGAACTGTGTCCTAAAAGGGCTTGCTTCTCTCCAGTTCACTCCAAGGGATCCTTTCCAGCTATATCAGTGTAGCTGTTTGCACCGCAGAGGTCTAAAGTTAGAGGAGACCTCTCTTGTCCCAAAATGGACTTCTGCCTCAGCCTCATCTGCAGCACCACTGTGCAGGCATGCATGCTTAGCATGTGCTTTATATTTCTGTAACTCTAGTTTAGCATTCCTGACTGCATTTGACAAGAATCCAGCTGCAAGCTGGTCTGCACACAGAAGTCTAAGCTCTTCAGGTCTACCCCTGCAGCTAGTGGGACTCACCCCCTAACGGGAACACTTCCTTTAAGGCTGCAGGTAATGCTAGCCTTGAACGAGAAGGCAATTGCACTAACACTATGGCAATAAAATGGAGTAATGGCAGATGGCCATGTTACCGCCTGTCAGGTAGCTGCTGGTAACCCATCCCACACACTCATATAGCCAAACTCAGCAGTGCCATGGTGTAACTCAAGGTGTGGTTTGACATTTACAGCAAAGCCTGTCTAACAACTCAGTGCAGCTGAAAAGGCAGTCCCTCTCCCCTTCTGCCATGCCCAGCTCCCGTTCCCACCCTTCCTCCTCCTCCTTGCTGATACTGGGGCTCCTCCAGCGCTACTGGGAGTCAGTTAAAACTCATCCTTCAGAGGAAGGGATTTGCATTCTGCCATTTTGGCTCCCTGGTCTGGCTCACACCAGTGTCAAAGGAGCACTGGTGAGGAGGGCAGGAAGACACAGATGAAGCCACAAGGATGGGAGAGGGCTGGGACTGCCCTGGCTGAACCTGTGGGGAGAGGTTTGCTATCAAGGCACAGTACCTTTCAGCTGAAGCGTGTTCAGAACAAGTTACCCTACCTCAGGTGATGGGAAGTAGCATGTTCAACTACAATAACTTTATCACTTACCTTGACCTTCTGCTTCCCAACCTCCTAAACCATTAGAGCATTTCCTCTGGAGGCCAGTGCTGCCCTTTAACGTTCTAGATGTGCTCTCACTGGGCATGGGAAGCCTTCTTCTCTGAGATGGAAATAACAGGTGGAGTTCAAAACCTTGAGACTATTACATGCTCATCTGCTGCCTTTTCTACTTCACAGCTTGCACTGATGGAAGATGGATGCCTACAAACCCTGCCTAGGCCATCATCTCAAATTCCACCTGCCTTCAAAATGGCGATTTAGTAGAGCTACCAGGTGAGCCATGAAACAGCAGTGATCACTAGATCTTTCTGCTACCCAGCTGAGTAGCAGTTTTCTGAGTGTCCTTAATACTAATTTACGATTAATCCATAATCTCTTCAAGTAATTCTTGCTTTATCACCACTTTTTCATTCTTGGCATTACAAAAGGAGAATAATTTGATTATTTTGTGTAATTTGAAATGGTTGTCAGTCTGTGGTCCCTTTTCCTGTCCTGTTACTTTGGTATTGGGAACCAATAATGGACCAACAAAGTAACTGGTGAGAAAACTACATGCAGGAGCCAGAGCTTAGTTGAGTCAAGCCTAAGTCCTATCCCAGAGACCTCAAATAAGTCTTCAACAAAAAGGCAGGTATGACAACAAAGACCATATTGTGTCAGAGAGCCTTCTGTTGCCATGGTCATTTTCACAACCATCACAACTTCTCTGTCCTGATCCAAAGAGCACCAACACAAAGCCAAGGGCTGAGGCCTTTTTTTGTTGAATGAGATGGTGCAATTTCTTTTGTATCTATGCATGTGATAAAGCCAGTCTGAAAGGCTTTTAACCAGATTGGCTGTTCAAGTCATTTGCCAACACTTGGTTCTCTGGCAGCCCTGAGGAAAAGAGCAGGTGACCCTGCTCAGCTTCCCGTGGGGCTGCTCTGTCTGTGCTCAGAGCAGACAGTGGTGGGGAGATCCTTACAAGTCCCTTCTCCCTCTGGAAGGAGATGAGATGAGATGAGATGAGATGAGATGAGATGAGATGAGATGAGATGAGATGAGATGAGATGAGATGAGATGAGATGAGATGAGGTGAGGTTGATCCTGCCCCTCATCCCAGGAAGTTCCTGTCAGGTCCCAGGTTGCCTGGTAGCAGCTTCTGATCAACTGCACTCCTGAGCAACATATCCATGTCCTTCTCAGGAGCAGTTACCATCCCCAAATCCTCCAGGCTGCTCTGATTTTCCTATACCACTTATTAATGTTTATAATTACAAATTAAGTGGGCCTACTGAGTTTGTAATGAAGGTACATTTTTAAATGCTGTAATCAAAGAACTTTCAATTGGATTAAGACTTCATTGTGCTAGTGGTTTAGTTACAGGAACACGTAAGCACAAATAAGCTTTTTAATTACTCATGTCTTTCAGATAGGCCATGGCAAAGTCTTTCTGCCCATGATTTGTTATTGCTGAATATTTGATGCTAACTGTGGCTTGAACCCCAGTGGCCAGGACTCCTAGGTGTCATCCCAGGTAGTAGGAGTCAGCCCCAGACATGCTCAGTTCCCAGAGTGAGATGCCACTAGATGCATTTAGTCAACACGACACATATCAGTGATGGTGAAGAATTCCTTACAAGGAGGCATCATGGGAAATAAAAGGTTGAACTGAAGGGTGAACTGCTTGACAAACACTCCAAATCAGCACAGCCACTAAGGGATGTTGTCTTGCTTTCTCCTTGCATCCAACCATTATAGTCAGCCATGCTACCTCCTCCCCTCTGCCAGCAAAAGTCTATATCCACAAAGTGAAGTAACATCAGGAGACTTAAAGGCTGAAAGCAACCTTTTTTTTCCTCTCTCTCTTTCCCCCCCGCTGCCACATCTATACCAGTTCCTCTAGCAACTGCACAAATATTTACAATAGCATGAAGAAATGGGGAGCCCAGGAACAGGGACAAGATGCTGGGGGTGAGCAGAACCCCCAGCAGTGATGTAATGGGAGTGCCAGCATCTATCTGCCTAAATGTTGGTCAAGCTGAATCCTAAGGAGAAAGGTAAGAATGACCATTAGCAGAAGTTTAAAGGTGGTTATTAAGCTCAGGTCCTATAGATAAGTTGCTGCTAAAATTTGGTAAATATTCACTATTTCTGCACTGCAGCTCTAGAAAGGGCAATGTATTTAAACAGCATTAGAAAATGTGGTCTATCAAACAGGCTTCAAACAGTCCCTGCTGGCAAGGCTCCTAATCTGGGGCACGGTGAGATGTCGTACTGCAAAAGAGGCCTCAGCAATAAGCAAAACACATTGGGACTTTAGTTTCAGTTCTGCTTTGTTTTGTTTGCTGCCCAGTCCTTTTCTAGTTACAGTCTTTGAACTTCTCCCAAGCCCACACAAGGACTGGTTGGTAGGCAGGATGTGCTGCAACTGCCAGAGAGATTAATTGAAAGAGAAGTGTAGATGAACACCATCAGCTGCACACACACACACACACACACACACACACACACGTATCAATTTAACTACTTCAATTTAGAAAAGATTGAGCTAAATTGGTACAATCTTCTTTTTCAACAAGATTAGAATGTATATGCCTTTGGCTTGTCAGGTACAAAACCGGAGAGCTTTTGAACTACACCACCACCAAGAAAGGGAAACTGCGGCTGGGACTCTATACCAGTTGTAAGGCGTCGTTCTAACCAAACAGGTATAAAAATAGCTAGGCCATGCCCATATTTTTTCAGAAATTACCTGTACATACAGCATACTAAGTTTGATTGTAGTTGATAGCATTTTTCTAATCACAAAGTAATTGTTTTTATTTCCCTGTGGGGTGTTGTGCTTCATCTATCTGGGATGTATCTGCAGTGATGTCCTAGCCCCATTGTAGCCACTAAAAAGCTGTCAATGATTTCAGCATGACCAGGAATCCACAATAAATGATTAACCACAATGCAAAAAGAATTTAACAAATGTAACTCTACAGTCATTGAATTTTGACTGTTATGCAATTCCTGAGGTTTCATGGACATCCGTATTACATTTACTCAGTGTACAGGTAAGAGGCACAAACAGAAACGTGTTACTCTTTCAAACAGAAAAACAAATAGCCTTGACCAAGCTGAAGTATCTATGGACATATCTAAATGCAATTTATCTTCATTACAAAGTCTCAGGACTGAAACATGGGTTCTCTGCTGATGAGCATACTAGAAATTATTTCAGGTCCATTTTAAGATATTAATAATAATGATAATTATATATTATGATTAGATTGATTATATAATATACTATGAGTACATATTGTATTTAATATATTAAAATTACAATATAATGTTAACAGTATGTAATGTTTCGTATATTATAATATAGGATGTATAGTATGTAAAATAGCTACAACAATAATATTACTAATATATTTTGGCTGTCTTTCAAGGAGTAAATGGAATAAAAGCTAAAGGGTGGGAGTCATCTATCCAAACGTAGATGGCAGAATACACGCCGCCTTCAGAGAGAGGCCTTTTGATTGCTGTCAGGCAGCGCAGACATGGGTGCCATGGGAGTGATGGCCCTCAGTCTCAAGCTGCTCAAATGAACCTACTTCACCACTTTTTACACTCCTAAATGCCCAAAGGAATATCACCCAATGTTTTATTTACTGAGTCGATTTGAGCAGAGATCAGACATCGGTCTTTCCAAGAAGAGAGAAAACTGCAGTTTTGTGAGGTGTGACTGAAAATAGGAAATGATGATGGCAACAGCTGCTTGGTCTGACCTCTATCAGTGCTGCCATGGGCATCCGCGAACACATTTAGGGGAAGAGGGAAAAGCAGTGTTTGTTAAATTGATTTATTTGTGTTAGCTACGCCATATAAAAGTCCTGGCAGTCAGATTACCTCTCTTAGCAGGGTGCTGAGAGTGCAAAGCCCCTGAGGTGCTGAACCAAAATCATCACCTTCGCCTAGGAGCCCCTGAGGGGACGTGGGGAGGTTTCAAACCCATCGACAGCTGCTGGAAGAGAAGTTTAAATAAACTGTGTGCTTCCTCAGCACTAAATCGTCCTGCTCATGAAACACTTGCAGACAATAGCAAAGCAGATTTTTCATGAGGTTAATGTTACTTGAAGGATTCCTATGAACCCTTCATGGGTTTTGCTTTCGTTTTCGGGATGACTGAATTTCATGGTATAATCACATCAGTGCTTTAATTTTAAATTTGGTTTCAAGACTTGCACCAAGGGATGGTTTCTATCACTACACCTATAGCTAGTAAAAGGCAAGTTTACCCTCTGAGCTGTACAACAAACTGATACAATGCTTTATAGACCCTGTTTTCCTTTTCACAATATTTAGTTCCTCAGACAATAAGCAAATACATCACTTTTCTAGAGAGGAGTTTCCTTTCCTTCTTATGTACATTACCTCAAGAATGATTAAACCTCAGGCTCATTTTTCAAAATGCAATTTCTGCTTCATCCAGCAGCTCTCGACGGCTTGTTTATAGGGTTGTGTGGCACAGAGTCAGTGCTGGCAGCTCTGCTCACCCGCCAGGATGCCCCTGCCACATCCCAAGGGGTGTGAGGAAGAAATGTCCTCCTTTGCCTTTCTCAGAAGGCTATGGCAGGAAAGAGGAGGCTGGGAGCTACCCTCTTTGGAAGAGCAAACAAGACATCAGCTGCTCCCTGAGGTCTCCCTGGGAAACGCACAGCTCGCAGGAGCTCTGGGTATCATGGTTCCATAAATGTTGCCTAAAAATAGAGCTGAAATGTGACTGTTCAAGATACAGCCTTGTGGTAAACAAGGAAACCAAGCACACAGCCGTACAAAGCTTTGTTTATTTTTCTGTCGTAGTGCGTAAACTGTTAAAATCTATTGATTGTAGCTTCTTATTTCAGGGCCAATTGCCAATAATTTTAAGAAAACCTTCTGTCATTCCACTGGTCTAGCTTGCTCCAGATCTCACGGGCTACTTGCATGTTTACAAGCTGTTTTCCAGTAAGCACTCTGATTCATTTAGCTTACAATGTAAATAAATATATTTGTAGATACATGCCAAGTAGTATAAACATTTATATTACAATTGCCTAAAATTGTCCATTAAAACTTAATTTTCAGTTGCCTTTGACTTGGGTAAACATTTTCCAGTTTTTACATCAGATTAAAAGTAGAAGGCTCATTTTCAAGGCAAAAACAATCCCAACAAAACCAAACAAAAGCCCCACAAACAGCTCAGCCATTTCAAAATACTGAAACACAAGCAGTCTAACTAATATTAACCATTTCCCTCTTTAAATGTATATTAAGTAAACATTTCTAAAGATAATTGGGAATCAGCAACTGTGCACTTAACAAAAATATTTTGCTTTTTCTAAGAAAACCCATTCACAGACTTGACAGACTCCGAAGTCTTTGATAAGACTTTTGCAAGTGCACGATGGACGTGGTCAGAGCCACAAGGAACATCACACGCTGGACCTGCTGCCTTCCTCTCAGGAAGGACACACATAAAACTGATTATACTTTTCAGGCTTGCATTGACAAGGGAAACCCTGATTCTGACATTTCCAAACCCTTGAGCATCTGAATTTTCAACCTGAAGTATCCTTCACCTTTGCTCACAGTGTAGGCATAAGCTGGTGTATTTGCGTGCATGCCTATAGCTGTTTGCCATCCATACCTAAAGCTTTACTATGATGTCTTGGAGAAAGGCTGCTCAGGAGGGCCTGTGAAGGCAAATTCTTGAGGGCCTGACAATAAGGGATCTCAAAAGCCTAAAGACCAACTGTCTCCTTTCTCAGCTTCCTCTGGATGTGCACAGCTGTGCCTTTCTCAGGGCGCAGGAGTGGGAGGAGGGGTGAGACAGAGATGTGTGAGACAGTTGACCCCAGCTATCAAAAAAGCTGCTGTCCTCACTTGTTTGAAGATGAACACAAGCTGAACTTGCAAGCCTTGCTTTAATGAAGCGTGCATATCCGCTGTAACCTACCTTCCCACTTATCTGTGGGAGTCTTATATTCTGTGAAAGGAGAATAGACTCAAATGCAGCTGAACCTTCTTCAGCACAACTCTGCATCTTCAGTACACTCCTCCTTAGGCTCTACTTCTTGGGAGCTGGGATATTTTATTTTACCATATGTGGCCTGTAACTCTGGTGTCTGTTCCCCATGACTCACCTGTGCTCTGCCACACACATGCAGGTGGCTGGTCAGGAGACCATGCAGAGATGCTCAAGAGTACATGGAAGAAAGACCCCATTTTTTGCCACACCACTACAATTGTTCACCATTATTGTTGCCATTTCTGGCACCCCTGGCTATTGATAGGACTAACTATCAGCACTGGTAGCAGATTAGACATGTTGAGCAGCAATACTGGCCTGCTTTCCTTCTCTAACACCAAAGCATCACAGACAGCCCAGAAAACATAGAAAGAGGACAAAAACAAGAGTATGGAAACTTGATCAATGAGGATTCAGCAATGTCTATGCTGAAGGATTGTAAAGTGTCATGTAAGACTTTATAGACAAGCTATGTCTTACTCACACAGGTTTTTTAATGGAGCCTGCATCTAGTGTCTTGTTGTCCTGCCTCCTCTCAGCACACCTAGTGTAGTAACTGTGGTTCCCTCACCACTATTTCTTTTATGGCTATCTATCAGTAGCCCAGATCTTTCTATAAAGGAGGGGTTTATTTCCTAAATCCCTCCATCATACTCTTGGCTTCATCTTGTTTCTCCCTCATTCTTGCTGTTTCTCCCCCAAGCTTGGGAAGGTGATGCCCACACATTTGTCATGCAGTGGGAATGTCAGCCAATCCATGAAGGAAGCTGAGACAGCAAACTTACTGGTTTTTTTCCCCTGCAATTGACTGACCCTTCCTCTCACCAATTTTTCATGCTTTCATATGGCTTTGAAAAATCCTGTTTAAGTATTAGTGGGACACACCAGTCTGAGATGGCTCTTCTTTTCCTTTCAGATTTTTCATGGGTATTTGTCTTTAGTGTCTCACCTGGAAAAGGATCTAGGAGCTTAACCTTAAAATTAGAGCCTTGCTAGATACCACCCAAAAACCTGTGATATGGACAGTCAACTTTTACATTTGACAAAATCACAGTGCTGAGTGCAGTAATGTTTGTAGATGTTTTTTATTAAACTTATACATACGTTTTTTGTGCAGCCAATCTCACAAATGACAAACATAGGCCTACTAAAACTAAGCTGAAGACTGCACAGAGGAACAAGGCTGGGAAGGAAAGGATTTTGTTGTTGTTAAGGGCAGCGTGAACGAGAGGAAGCAATGAATGCACCTTCTTTCATCACCTTGGCAGGATGAGAGCTGTGAAGGGGCCTAGGACATGCTCAGTGCAACAGAAGAGAAAACGAGAGGGCTGCAGCTGATATGCTCCCTGGCATGCAAAAGAGGAACAGACTATAAGAAATGCCACAGGGAAGGAAGAAGTAAACACAGAGATGGTTGGAGAGTCCCTGGAGAGGAGTGGAAAGGCGTGAGGCTGGGAATTAACTGAATCCTCTGTGCAGTCACTGTGGTCACAGCTTTGCCTCTCTTCTCCCTGGGGTGGACAGCAGGAAACTGGGTTATGCTCCCACAACTCCTAGCTGCATATACACATGCCCAGGGAGAGACTGCAGCTAGACCAGGCAGAGAACATATGGGATGATGCAATGTGGATAAAAGGAAATTTTTCCCAGCTCAAACTGTCAGGACAGAAGACAAGGTATGAGCACGTAATAGAATTAGATGTACTCCTGACTATATACAATATGTATGTTTTAAATGCCTCAGTTTTAAGAATGTAGCATTCTCAAAGCATGCTATAAGACAGGAATCAGAACAGCTATTATCACTTATCCTTTCAAATGGACAGACCTTTTCAGCAAGGTCCCTCCCTTGGCAAGAGGGGCCAGGAGGACATGAGAAACTAAAGGTCCAGGGCAGCTGGAGTGAAGAAAGGGAAACCAAAGAAAGAAAAGGGATCCTTGAAGTGAACCACATGCAGTTGAGGCAGAAGTGCACAAGGGATGGGGCAGGGGGGGATAAAGTTATGATGAATGTAATGGGTGATGTAATTGTGTCACTGAAGGTCAGAGAAGAAACGGGCAGGTGCAAAAAGAAGCCAGAGGGCATGGAGGAGGAGGAGAAGACCATGTAGGAACAATTGGGCAATGATATCTTCTTGGAAAGATGAGTGGTGTTGAGGTACTGGCTTTCACAGTGCTCTGGGTAGGAAAGTTTGATTTACAGCTCTCTGACTTGCACTTACATCCAGCAGCTGAAATTTCCTTAGCAGTACAAACCTATGTCTCCTTAGTGATTATTTCTTCTGGACAATAAAGAAGCTCAGAAGGTGTTACTGTTCATGCTGAGGAATTTGGCACTGGCAGTAGTTGTTATTGTGTGCATTTATAAAGCTCCCCATCACCAACAATACCTGACCACGCAAGGAAGCTGACAGAGTTGGGGCAGGCAGGTGCAAACCTGCTTACGGCATGTAATCTTCATTGCTAACAGTTTTGTAGCTCATTTGAGACAGCCTCTGCCCATACTGCTGTATGCTATGTACTGAAAAGAAACCTCCCAGCACACACATTTAATTTGCATTCATAACAGGAGATTATAATTTTAAAATATTTGTCAAGAATTATCAAGAGCTATTTGTACATCAAAAGCATTTGTAAAGTGCAGGAGGCTGTCTGGAAAAGCTGGGTTTAGATTGGAAATGCTGTGGTATCGTGACAGCTTTTCACTGAGACTTGTAGCACGTGCGTTCGCACTTTTATTATAAATCTTCGTTCAGCTGCTGAAGGAGCTTAGCCATTCTCTAAAAGATCTTTTTAATTCTCAGCTCTCTCTGTGGGAGACTAGAGGCCAGCTATTATTTCCACTTGAAGAGTAGGTACCTAAAATTCTTGACAAGTAAAGTTCTTTGTAAGCAGACAAAAGTAGGCTAAAAGCAAAGACATTTGTTAGGAATTATTTCACTACATATAGAAATTGAGACTTGTTGGTTCTTACCCTGACTTGTCACCCCATTTTCTAACATAGGCTAAGGATTGTTATTCTTGAAGACCTTTTTCATAAGCAAAAAAAACCCCAAAACCAAACAAAACAAAAACAAAACCCAAACTAAACCAAGCAAAACAAAACAAAACAACTCTCCAAATAACGTGCTTAAGTGCTCAGCTACGAAAATGTAAAATATTCACTCATTTTGTGTGTCAGCAAGTGGATGAAAAGTAACCCATCTAGAACCAAGCTTGTAACAATCTTTTCCCATTTTCACATAGAGAGTGTGCTCAGGTGTGTTCTGGACATGGCTGGTAAATTTGATGGGCAGCGTGATCCTAATGCAGAACCCAAACGTTCATGCTGCAGATTGTACCCAAGGAGAAGTCACACCTGCAGGCCATGACAGATGAGAGGAGTTGAAAAGAACTCCTGAAGAGCCAGTAACTTACTGCAGTCATCATTGCAGTGCTAAGCTTCCTACAAAGATTTCCAAAACATCCAGCCTCCTCATAGAATAAAAAAACCAGTACAGCAGCACAAAACAACCATTCTAAATCCTTAGTACAAGCACTATTAAACATTTTAAATACATCTGATTTTGTTTTTGTAGCCATAGTATGTTTCTCAGTGCCTAATTTTATCTCAGGAGACTTAGTCGCCTAAATCAATATTTACTGCAATGATTCAGTAGAACCACTAAATAAGACATGTCTATAGAATCATAGCATCTTAATATTTTATTTTAAAAGATGTCAATTCTAAGAATTGGGATGTAAGAAATATAAGCCTGAAATTGTCCACCTTCATTTATGTATCCTGGACAAAGTTTACTACCATAAATGAGCGCCTGTAAAGCACCATCACACTATTTTTATCATTCCTTCAAATTATATTAGGTTAACAACAGTTTAGGAATCATTCAATTATCACCTAATAATATGTTTTTTATATAAGAAAAAGAGGAAAAATATCACCAACATTATCCACATGATATATTCCTTATGCCATCAGCTCCCCATTACCTAGGACAACCTTGGCCTGAGAGACACTGTGGACAGGAAAACCCAGTGGCAGAACTGTCGCAGACCCAAGAGTCACTCTGGCATCTCGGTATCACATTCCAGTTTCTGCAAATGCTTATTAGTTGAGCCAGCTCCTCACAGATAAGATACGGAAATATGACTGTACCAGTGATACAGTCTCCTCATGGCTGAATAATCTTCCCACAGGCTCTGGGGAGTGAATGATTTTAGCAGTTAGACTCTCAGAAACTTATTTTTTTAAATCTTAGTCAATGCTTTTGACAAGGTAGCCTCCTTGTCAACAGACAAGAAGTGAACTGTTTATTTCCTCATATTTGTGTTTATTTTGCTGCTTTTTCAAATGTTACATTTTAAACTGGCCTTTAAGTTATGTGTACAGCTGCATCTATATAGCATGTATACAGCAGCTGTATACATAACTGGTATACAGCAGGCATCCTGGAAGCAAGTAATGAATCCAGTGCATTATTTTTCTTATTTTAATTGCTGTTTGATTTTGATTTTCAGGTCTGTTTGGTTTACATTTGTTGAGGACCATTTAAATTATTGTTTAAATGGAAAGGCACTCCTAACATGGCATAAAGTATTAAATATGTTTATTTTTTCATAAAGTAATACGGATCCCCTTTCCAAGCCAGATCCCATCTGTTAAGACAACTTCTTAGATCTTTCTAATGTACATTCACTTTCAAACGAAGATAATTGGAGATTGCTAGCCCTAGCCCAGCACACAGGGGCAATGAGCAGTTGTCTTCATGTTTTAGTGTGCAATTTGTAGGATAACTGGGGGAATTAATGTAATCTGATTTCCTGTGGGTTTGTGTCCTCCATCTTTAGATCCTCTCTCTCACTGAGATAACCTCAGGCAGGTAGTGGTTATACATCTACACATCCTCTCCTGAATGGATCCCCCAGGGACTGCCTGCTGGGCAGTGGGCCTGATGGTGCCACATGCCTGTCCTGAGGGACAGCCCTCTCCAGCATGGGCACCTCCCCACAACATGGTACTCAGATAATGAGGGTTGCAATGAACACCCTGAACCTTAGAGAGGTTTTTGGCTTGGAGGAAGTCAGTGCACCCCAGAAAGAGAGCTCCAGAGAGGACTAAGATACGTGCTGCATGGAGCAGCTGGGGTAGCAGAGCCCAGGAGTATCTGTAGAACTGTGTGACTGGGTAATGCAAATGTAGCCCATGGTCCTCACCATCACATGCTCAGCTCTCCCCGCCACCAACACTCCATTGCTTCACCCTAAAAAACTGCCACCCTCCCTGGCTGGTGGCTGAGCAAGAAGAAGCCTGCAGTGGGCCTGGGTACGAGCCATTGTCTGGGACAGGCGTGACAATCTGCTCCCCTCTCCCAGCAGGATGCTGAGCTGGTGGCTCCCTTCTACCCAATCGTTCATGATATCTGCAGGAACAAGGTATCTTCCTGATCTCTTTGGGCAGTGGGACTGAGAGAGCTGGGGACTAACAGAGCAATTGCACATACCTGAGTTCTTCAGAAAAGCCAAATAAAATGAAGCCAAAAAATGGTGGAAATTAACTTTGTCACCCTGATGTTCTAAACAAGAAAAATACAAGAGTCCTCGACTGTCTTGAAGTGCCCTTTCTCACAAAATAAAATAACACCTTAATGAAAATAACTCATGCTTTTCTTTCTTTTAACTTTTCCTGTGTTTGTGAGAGTCAAGGAGATTTTAGAACAACTTACTGCTTTTTTGTTTGCTTGTTGTTATTCAGTTCCTTCCTAGTACCCTACATTTTGAGCTTTTATATTTTAAGTAAGGTAATTTTGTCATTTCCAAGTTCATCACATTAATGCTTTCATTAATAAAAAGGCAAAAGCTGATGCATTGCTTTTTATGTTTTTAGAGTGAATTCTCCATGATTAAAAAAACAACAAACAACACAAAACTTCTTGCTGGTTGCATTAGCAATATTTACCTGTTACATTTGTCATTTATTATAACCTTTTCTCCTGCATGATCTCATTTCCTATTAGAAGTGTGCACTTTTTTCATGTTAGATACTGTTTCTCATCACTGTTTTAACACTGGCAAAAATACAGCAAAAGTGCTGTATTTTTGGTGGATTTAGGAGTTTTTAAGCAAACACTTTGTTTTTCTTTCATACTTATGCAGAAATAGCTCTTTAGAGTAATAAGCATTATTTTGAAGACACACTCAAGCACTATGTGGGGAGTTCCTTTTGGTGATACACTTCTGACTGTCGCATACCATTCTGCTTTGTCATCTATACAGAAAATCATTAAGTCCTTACATTCCATACAGGAGAAGATTTTACTTGGAAAGATGAAGAGAGCTGTCCATTCTAGCCTTCAAACCATTCTTCAGTACCACCAAGCATGTGATCAGAAGCAAACTTCTCGTGGTCTAAAGTATACCAATCACATCTAGACGGCATCTAATCAAACAAAGTAAAACTCGGCAACTCTTGTCTATCACCACTGCAAAGGAAACACCAGCTACAGCAGAGTAATTCTGGATCCTATCCCTGAGTGTCCAGAAATGTAACATACTTCATCCAGTGCATGATAGCAAGCAAAGGAAACTAAATAGCCATTGGGTCCCAGGAAGAATTCACACAAAATACCTATAGAGGAAGAAAGTTACTTGCCAGTGAGTGAATGATTCTTGCAAAAGGGTTACTTCATCCTAATTCTTCAGTGCTGACCCTAAGGAGAAACTTCCTGAAGATGAGCCTGGGAACTATGGGCTTTTTTATAACTCTGCGCAATCCCAGAAGCCAGAAACTTAACAGAGATAGACTTTTGACATTTTATAAACTCTTTTCCCCACTGTTAACCTGTCTGTGCTCTACAGGTTATAAAATATGAGTCTCTTTTTTTCCCCCAGGAGGTAACAAGCCTGAAATTTCTCCATCTCTTATGCATTTTCCCCTCTCCTGCAGTATGCCCCGTACTTCACAGGTATCAATCACCTTTATTTTTAAGCGATGATCTAATTGGTACATAGCCAGCTAAACTCCGAGCAATCATTCTCAATTCATATTTGTCTTATAAACTCACAGAATCATGGAATGGTTTGGGTTGGAAGGGACCTTTAAAGATCATCCAGTCCAACTCCCAAATCTTTGAAATATGTTGCTTTTTTTTCAGTCCTGAAGAATGCCTTTGTATGTCTGAAAGCTCATCCAAAGTCTTCAACTGTGACAGTTGATATATTAAAAAAAATATTTCCTCTTCCTACAAGCCTCATAGCTGCAGCAAAATATTCTATCATCATCTTTATCTGATATTCCATAATCAATATATCTATGCGTTGCTAAGGTGCTAGAAAAGCTACACTATATAATTATTTCTTAGTTTACAACTAAGCATGCACAGTATGCTTAACAATATACTATGCATGTAACAATACACTGCATACACATGTATGACAGGGAAAGACTTAAGGCTGTGTATTTTCTTTTCACATTTACTCCAGTGTGAACAGCTGTGCAGTTGTACCACTGGATTATACACTTTTATCTATTTATTTAATACTTCAAATAAAATTTGACACCAATAACTTATATTTGGATTACCATGGGATAGATCTTTTAAATATAATTTGCCCATGTTAAATACATCACCCATTTTTACTGTACAAAAAAAACAGGATTTATAGATTATTTCATCTTGCAGTGCTAGGGATATCTACAAAGTCAAAGAAAGTTCTCTGTATACACGGAAGGAATAGCAAGTCAAAGCTAATAGTGAGGTGAGAATCTGGGAGGAGAATTTGCTTACTGTCTTTGGAATTTTCCACATCTTGGGTGAGCTGATCAAGCAATAAGTGAATTGTGACAAGCTGCAAGGCTGATTATACACTTTAGTGTTGTATTTTTAAAAAATAATATTTCCATGCTAATATGCAGTAGTTTCCTAGTGAATTTGTAGTGCTTACTTAGGCAGGAACAATACTTTTTTTTCTCATACAAGACAGTTTGTTTTAAAATTTTACATTCACAGAAGCTGACTCATAAGTAATTTTTTGCCCCTTTACTCTATGGTAGGTTTTATTGGGAGAAACTTCTTCCAGAGATACGTGCCAGAAGAGAGGAACATGTGCTGGTGTACTACAGCTATGTGGGAAACAGATAGGTAACTGTAATATTTATTAAGCTTAAGCTTTTATAAAAGCTACAACTTTTAACTTGTATTTTTCTCTAATCAGCTAAAGAAATGAGGGATTTAGCAAGAATAACACAGCTTCCCAGCATGTTCAAAATTCAGCATGTTGTGTTCTGGTGTACCAAATTGGAAAGTAGGATGAAAGAATCCAAGCAATATTCACTGAAAACAGGAAACTTATTTTTCTTTTATATTTTTTGTATCCAACCAGTATGAGAGCGAATATTATCAATCAGAAATTTAGATGGTCTTTTATGAATACATGAAAGAAAGATGAGAAATGCAACAATGCATTTCCTGTTGTTTCTCTGCTTCTTTTGCTGTTCCTCCGTACAATATGAAGTCTGTAAATGTGTTCAAAGTTAAATTCAGTACTACTACAAAAGTAATTCTCAGTTTCTCAGCTATCTTTTTGGTCTTTAACTAGATTAGAGAGTTAGGAAACACTATTCCTTACAGAAAAATTAAGAAATGGAGTTTGAGAAAACTCCTTTCCAGATGGTTTTGAAATAATCAGGTACTTATCCCAGATAGTAATAAGTACTAATATGACTTAATATACTTGATACTAAATTTTGCCATTGAAGGCATCTACATGGCTTCAAGGATGACCTTTGCTCACCATTAAAAGTGAACAAAACCCCCATAATCTTGATGAATACTTCACATGTATGAGACTGAGCCAGTCTGTCATGTATTGGTTCTTGCAAGCACCATAAGCATCTAAATTCAGCACCCTTAAGGCAACTCCAAGATGCTACACCTGAAAAATTAGTGCAGCATGATGAGCCCCACATTCCCTGAGTCCAGTTTACAATTTTAAAACAATTCTTCGAAGAATAAATTTATATGTGGCTCCCAATAAATATTTGGACCCCAAATTTTCAATCTATACATGAAACAGTGATCATCTTGTAATTTCTACTCCCTGATACAATTAATTAAGCCTTCAAAGGAGGGAAATGAGAAATAATGCTTGACCTATGTCAAACAGTGAGTAACTTCATGTGCAGGACAGATACTCACTTAGAAGATCAGCCATTTCCTGAACTGCTGACCAAAACTCATGTCATACAAATTTCCATGAACACTTAGCAAAGGGCATAAATGCAGCTAAATCAAACATCTGTTTCCTATTAGAACGAGTGTTCTCAAGTACTACGTAGGTAATATTTGGACAGTGTATCCCATTGTTTTGGCTAAGTTAAAGAAACCATTCGCTGGTAATAATTGTTTCTGCTCAGACTCCCATTATCACATCTCTTTTCTCACCCTATCTTTTTTTCCCATTAGCTGTCCTGACACCCCATCTATGTCTGGTAAAACAGATAAGTGTTTGTCATCAACCCCACTACATGAATTACTCATTATATCTGCTCTCTGAATACTTCAGATGCTCTGAGCAGCACATTTCTCTTCCTCTGGCCCAGGCAGTTTGTAACCCACTTGCAGTTTGCCTGCTGACTGAGGGAAACGTGAGTTAGAGGGTTCCTGCTGGCCCTGGCCATAGGCCCTCAGCTTGCTTACAGTGACAAAACTCACTTCTGGGCAGACACCCTCCTTGTTGAGAACCCAAATTTGGTATCACCTGCCACTGGCAGGCTGAAAGTTATGTAGCCATTCCCACTTTCTCCGCAGCTATGAAAAGGAGAAAGGAAAGCCGCTCTGGAGGGCAGTGGCGGAGTGGGGCGAGCCGTGCTCGGGGAGCGCCTGCCTTTCCCCAGGGATTGCCCAGGGACACCAGGCACCCACATCTGACAAGGTGCCCCATTTGTAGG
Organism: Caprimulgus europaeus; assembly: GCA_907165065.1. Next base: position 35,283,334 of record OU015523.1, on the reverse strand, counting down.
TGGTTACAACCCGGTGAGATGTATCCATCTGAAACAACTATTGTTTAACATGTTAGGAGCCTCATTTTCCTTTGAAATAGAGACAGACTGATGATGGATTTAGCCCACTAAGTAAGGGCTAGGTCTGTGCTAAACTGCAATCAGCCGCAGCCTTTTAGCCATATGCTTTTGATACTCCTAACATTCCTTGAATTAAGGTTCAAGGAAAACTTCAAAGTCTACTATTGCTCAGTGAAATGAATACTACTAATGGCATTAATCCATGGATTTCAGTTGGACTCTCCACCTGATAACAGCAAGGAATTAGTCTTTTGTTATGATGTATAGTCATAAATTAAAATCCTTGAAAACCGCTGGCGTTTTGGTTCATCTACTAAAAAACTTATTCAGAGAAAAGAAAAAAAATCACAAAACTTGGATGATTTAAGATTTTTTCTGTCACTTCAGAAAATAAAGGAGTAACTACTTTGTCTCTGGAAAGTTAAAAGACATTCTTTTGTTCGCTTTTGTTTTGCATTTTTGGTTAAAGATTTTAAAGATTTTCTATTAAAGATTTAAAAATACAGAACTACACCTAAACTTGTATTACTATATGTGCACGTAAAAGTACAAATACAAGGAAAGGCAAACAATTAAAGGGACATTATGATCTGAAATCTGACTCTCATTTTAACTTAGGAAATACTGGTAATAAGTTTTAAAGCAGAAGAACTACAGTATTCTATTAGTTAAGATTTCAAAAAGAAAAGTAACTTGTTGCTATCAGATTTGTCCATTTGGTCTCAATTTGTAACTGAGAGTAGTGCAAAAGATAGAAGTAGTGACAAGTCAATTAGACTTTTAAAGTGTGCTATGCTTAATATTAAAAAAGGCAAAACACATAAATGAACTTTTGTTTACAGTATAAACTTTAGCTTTTGTCCCTTGATGTTATTTCCATATATTTAGATCCTGAATTATATTTACCTTCCCAAAGTAATGGGATAAAAATAAGTGGAAAAGAATTAGTGTGCTAGAGAAAAAGCAGATTGCCTCTGGATGATAAAGGATCTACTTATTTATTGTTTCAATAGACCAACTGATATGTCTAGTAAAAACAGACAAGCTTTGATGCATACAAGCCTGTTTTCAGATCTAATAAAAGATATTGCCTCTCCTTACAAGTTCTGGCTTGCTTATTGCCTTATACCATTCCGGCTGCAAAGACAGTGCTATTGCTCAAACATTATTACTACTACTAACCTCCCACACTACTACTACTACTACTACTACTACTACTACAACAGAAGTCCTAGTATGAGTTACTTCATTTTTATAAAAAATATTTTTAATGTATGTAATCTCTCAGAAAGGCTATAGGGCTACATAAACTACAACATGGCATAAAGTTAATCTGTGTTATGTTCTGAAGTGACCTGTCACAGTGAGATAATGGAATAGCAATATAGCTGCAGTTATCAAAACTCAGTCTTTACAAATCAGCAATGTAAACTGCCATGTCCTTATTATACTGTTTCATGAAAAGAGAAATAATTATTTCTTAGAGAAGTTTTTGACAATGGGGATTATTTTATTATTTTTGCAGGTAATTGTCAATAAAACACAGATAGCCAAGAAAAACTTCTGGCAAAAAAAAGAAGAGTGCCATGACAAACACATAACTAAAGATTCCAAAATCCTACTACTCTGCATGCTGCACTGTTAAATCCCTCTTTAGACAGAAAAAAAATCTTCAGTCCCAAGAAAGAAAAATAAAACTGGCTTTACAAAATAGCAAACTTCCTTCCTGTACATATTTTTAGATTTAAGCTTTTCTGTCAAGCTATTTTATAACGCTTGGATAAAACTATTGATACAAGATCTGAAATGGATCTGTGCTGTGGTTCAAATCATGTTACAATGTTTGTTTCAAATTGTGTGGTTTACTCTTAAATAATCTTTTTTCTATTGTTTCTTTCTCTCTGATCAAACCTTTGTTTTTTCTTTCCATTCCAAAACTGCACTAGTAGCCTTTTTCCTATCAGCCTACCCCGTTTTGAAACTTTTCATGGTTTCTTTATGGTACTGGTTTCACATGATCGTATTATCTAGCTGTTCCTCTGCCTATCAGTTCCCCCTCAGCCTTTCAGCCAATTTCAATAAACCCTGAACAAGGGATAAGGGCTTCCAAGGAGATGTTAATTCCCATAAATTTTAGGAAGATTGTTAGCAAGGGGAGAAAGAAATCATAGAATCATAGAATGGTTTGGGCTGGAAGGGACCTTAAAGATCATCTAGTTCCAACCCCCCTGCCATGAGCAGGGACACCTTCCACTAGACCAGGTTGCTCAAAGCCCCATCCAACCTGGCCTTGAACACTTCCAGGGAGAAGCATCCACAGCTTCTCTGGGCAACCTATTCCAGTGTCTGACCACCCTCACAGTGAAGAATTTCTTCCTAATATTTAATCTAAACCTACCCTCTTCCAGTTTAAAGCCATTTTCCCTTGTTCTATCACTCCCTGCCCTTGTAAAAAGTCCCTCCCCAGCTTCCTTGTAGCCCCTTCAGGTACTAGAAGGCCGCTATAAGATCTCCCCAGAGCCTTCTCTTCTCCAGGATGAACAGCCCCAACTCTCTCAGCCTGTCCTCATAGGAGAGGTGCTCCAGCCCTCGGATCATCCTCGTGGCCTCCTCTGGACTTGTTCTAACAGGTCCATGTCTCTCTTTTGTTGGGGGCTCCAGAACTGGACACAGTACTGCAGGTGGGCCCTCACCACAGCAAAGTAAAGGGGGAGAATCACCTCCCTCGACCTGCTGGCCATGCTTCTCTTGATGCAGCCCAGGATACACCAAAGAAGTGCCCACTGTTGGAAAGGCAAGTACAATTTAGTTATTATACCTCCTGCTTGCTATTAGCTAATTAAGCCCTTGACCGGTCCAGCATATTTAACATAAACCAGGCAGTTTAGCACGTGAGGGATGCAATTCAAGGTTGGAGGGAGATCGGGGCTGGAAGGGAACAAGATGCTCAGCCACAGGAAAACAAGCTGCCTTAGTTCTACTGGGCACACAGCAACTCTTGTGTTTAGAAATGCTATGTAAGTGAAAATGACCATCACATAATATGTAACGGATATAATTTTGTGAACAACAGTCCACTTCAAGTTTTTACTGGTGCAATGACAAACACTCTGTGTGCAGAGATGCATTCAGAAAAACTGAGGAAATGGCAGCAGTTCATGAATCTACAGAATTCCTCGCAGTTTTTTGACAACATTCTCATCAAGCACACTTAGGAATAACATGAACAAGTTTTAAGAACAGTTCACTTCTTCCCTCACTCTACTCCAAAGGCTGGAAGGAAGTCAGATTTCTTAAAGGTTCATGTGGATGAAGAAGACCATATGGTTGTCAAATCAATTTGTTGAACTCTGTCCAAGACCTATGAGATGGATGCTTTTCACATGGACACCACATGGTTTATCTGAGGACATCGGGCTAGGAACCAACTAGACAGGAAAAAGGGTATTCTGAATTGCTCCCTCTCCAAAAGATGGACGAGATACACTTTTGGGCCTGTAAACACAAGTTTTCACAACCAGTCTCTGTGATAATTGGTAGACACACACAGAATTTCTGTTTGTGCCATTAATTTAACCTTTAGTTGAACAACTAAATGATTAACAGGAAAATGCCACACCATGTTTTTCTTATCATAAGAATTGCTCCTAATCAGATACCACTCTTTCTTCAACATAAGAGACCACAGGTCCCTCAAAATATTTTTGTTATCAAATTTATATGATTTCTGCCTAAGCATGCATTCTTTTATACTTGTAAGTATGGAGCATAAATTTGGTTTAACTGCTTCTATGAGTCTTTCAAGAGTGACATTACGCTCACTCCAACATCACCGTTAACATCTCATACAACCAGAAATCAAAAGTGGAAAGAAGGAAAAGTTATGACTATGAAGAGAAGTCTTATACTGATGTGAGGAGTGGTAATTAAAGTTGCTGTCTCAGGAGAAACTAAAATGTAATGTCCATATTCTACCTTTATTTGTAATAAAAAAGACACAGCTTCACTCCAGAACAGGTTTTGCAACTTCCTGACACATTACTTTTATGGGAATTTTTTTTCCTAATTTTTCATGTTAATTTATATGTATAGTAATTACTATCTGACACCTCAGGGCCACACCCCTCCTTCTTCCCCCTGAGTTTATTAAGCTCAGGATAGTATGGAAGGTAGAGATTACATCTGAGTTTTGGAATACATACACAATAGTTAAATTTTTAAATTTACTGCATTTGGATTCTGGCTTTGTTCCATATAGAAAAGCCTAAATATATGGTGTCTAGATACAGTAATTATATGCTAAGCACTTTAAAACCATCTTAATTGTTTGTTATTGGAATAACTTTATTGGGCTTTGCTTATCAATTTAAGGGATACAGAGTGCAAAGTTCTCACTGAGCTGCTTGGCATTTTCCCATCAGATACACTAATCACCTGCCATGTCAGCTAGAAAAGGTAGATGTGTCAGGGCCCTGAGGCCCCTTGGCAGTCTCCTCTGGGGCCTCCTGCACCCCTGCCCAGGACCTCATTCCAGCCCAGCCACACACGGAGGCGCCCGATGCCTGGGGCTGGGCCTGGCCCGATTGCCCTGGCTGCTCCTGGCTGGGGTGGTGGGACAGGCCTGGGCTGCAGGGCCCGCTCAGACACCCTGGGGAGCCCCCAATGCTCCTGGCCCCCAGAGAAAAGCTGGTCCCTGGGGTACCCTCATGAAGCCCATTTCCCACGGGAACATCTCTGCCCATCTCTCAAATCGTCTTTCATTTTTGTCATGCTGTACCCAACCAACGGTACACACCACCATGTGCATCGAGTGAGTGCGAAAATGCCAGACACTGCCCACCACTCGTGTGTTGTATTTGGGATTCATCATTATTTGCAAGATGAAAGAATCATTTCATCATCTACGCAACGTTCTGTGACCACTACAATATAATTAATTGTGAAAAACAGTTCTTTTCTGAAAGGGGTAACATCCTATGATTCGATGTTGTACAAATTTGCATGTACCCTGTGATTCTGTGACACCCGCACATCATTATTGCCAAAATACCATCCAAAATATAGGCTGCACAAACCAAAGACTCAGGCAAATGCAAAGTACTCTTTTTCTTACTGGCACATACATGCAGGTTCAAATAAGTCAATGAAAAATTATGTAAACCAAGAGTACTACTCATGTGCTTGAGTTATTTACTGTATTTGGTCCAAAAATACTGAATATGTTGCAAGACTGATCCTTGATGTGATTCCTCACAACAAACTTCAATGTCCAGGCAGGAAGTAGCTTATTTGATTTTCAAGCAGTGTTTTATTTTCTTTTTAACAGAAACTTTCCTTATCTGCTATGCTGCTTATTTTGTTTTCTGAGAGTTGGTAGGTACTTCATAATGAAGCATCTAAGGGGCTGAACTGGAAGGAAAAAAAATGATCTTTTGTGAGTCTGTAGTAAAATTCTCATTTCTCTCTTCTGTTATTGCTCCTTTATGCTTCCCAGTTGCAAAGCTCCACAGCCCTACTCTGCATCAGCAACGTTAAAAGTTTCATTTTGTCTGTGGAGCAGCACAGCGTAAATCAGAGTTTAAGAATTGGAGATAAATGCATCCATTAACACAGAGATTTTCTGAATTCTGAATAATTCCCTCACCAGAATGTTTTGTTTTTCAATTCTTTTGGATTAGTCAATGAACATAACCACCTAGCTGGCAACTGGTTTCACTTTTTGTTTGATAAGCTGACGGCAGTGTGTGAGCTGGGAAGCCTGCAAGGAAAAGCTTCCATTCCCCACATTTTCACACTGAATTAAAAAAGTTGCAAAAGCTTTTCTAATCATACCAATGGTTGTGTACCAAGGGGAATTAACCAGAAGGACTACTGAGGAACAACTTATTGTGTCATAGTTCTCTGTGTGGACACTTACTCTAGAACAATTAGTGAGCTTTGTGCCGACTGACTTCTGTCTTCATACCATGCATACTCTTTAATCAGCCATCTATCTCTCATATCCTTTTGTTTCCACAGTCAGTGTGCAAAGATAAACCGGTAACATTTATTTTCATTATTGGGGTGGGGGAAGAAGCATCAATCTTTTTCAAAGGCAAAGCAGCATTGTACAAGATGAGCCATGGCAATGGTCTCAGAGAACTTTGGAAGCTGGACTGCAGCAGGACAGGCATAGGTTTTTGTTTCGGGAAACAGGCTTAGGTTTTTGTTTCGGGGAACAGGAAGAATTACCCAGTCAGACATTTGGTGGGCAATTTGCTTGTTCAGTAATCACAAAGTGCCATTGCCGTCCCAATATCTTCTTTTATTTGGTGCCATAAATAGCTGCCTACTTCAGCCTATCGTGACCTTTGATTAGCACAGCTACAAGCAACTGCTGGTCTGTCACAGCACTTCAGAATATACTTTTAAAACAGAAAGGAGTTCAGATATAAAAGAGAATAAACATTAAGTATTTTTTTTCCCATACAAGTGCAAAATTCCTCTTATATCTCATTATGTGTCTGCAAACTGTACATAAAGTACAATCTAAAATCAGAAAAATATCACCAAAGGTCCCGGACAGCTGAAAAGGAATGAGTTCTTAAGTTTGTTCCAAACCTAAGGTTTCAATTAAATTAATGAGAGCTTCTACTCTTTCTCTTGGCTGAAGGAACCCTTGTGAAGAAGCACAAGACCCGTGAAGAAGCACAAGAGGGAACACTTGCTACAAGTTGTACCAGTATTGTTTCCGCAAGTATTGTTCGTATTTTTTTTTTGTTGACTTTTACTTGAACTGACAGTCAATTTCTTGGTGGACAACTGCCCACATTATAGAAATCCACTGATGTGTCACTGTTTGGCTCAGCAAAAAAAGCCATAGTAGTTAGAAGGAAGACAGTATTTAGCCTGTCATTAAAACACAGGTCTACTTAACAATAAAAAGAAGCGACCATCAATAAACACACCAGTTTATTTTTAAGGATAAGATGTGTCAAAAAATACAAAATTGTTTGAGGTTCCTCTGTAAGTCACGATTAACAGTGGAGAGCTCGAGGGAGAATACTGCGTTAGGCAAGGAAAGTTAAATGCATTATACGTGCAGTAATTTTAAATGTTTTTTCTGGAAGAACAAACTGGATACATTGGAAATAGGAGGGAAAGCTCAAAGTAATTGATAATGGACAAAAGAGGAAAAAGGAGGCCACAACAACATGCTCAGAGGCATGAAAATCCCTGACATAAATGGGCTGTTCTTTCTATGATTACATATATTTCTAACCCAAAAATGAACACACTTGCGCGTACACAGATTTTCACCATGGTTATGGCTTGTTTTTATTGTTGGTGAAAAAAATGCACATAAAACTATTCTTTCAGTAAAACAAATGGTTGCACTTGTACAGTGATGAAGCAGCTGCATCCCTTGTTTTGTTTAGTGAGTGGTTAATGCAGAGATGTACTTCAGGTTTCCTTCCCAAGTAACACAACCTAGTAATTAGCAAAAAATGGACTAACCCTAGCTTTGTTAAAATATGAAATAACAGTAGATATCACCATTTTGTTTTTTTTCTCTAGCTTTTTACAGAAAAACATCCACGCACGGCTCCTGCAATGAGCAACCAGTATTTTAGTCTTTGTCACTGCACCGTCCAAAAGATAAACATTTTGCACAAGAGCTAAGGCTGTTAGCCCCAACCTCTTGAGCAAATTCCAGCCCGTGCAACCTAAATTCCTCCTGTGTTTTCAGCTGGATAGGGTATCTTTCACTTCCTGCTCTGAAATTCTTGAATGATGTTGTTAAAATGAGACTTTGACCTTGGAATACAAACAAAACAAAACATTAAGCACCATTTCAGGTACTCTCTGAAACAAAGTTCCTCACGTCTGCCAAACTCCTGTCCTTCCACAAGGCACGCTTTCCCATATTTTCGAGGTTTTAAATCCAGGTTTAAAGTCTCCCCGACTGCTATATAAAGCATCTACATATACTGGGGTTCTACCGACTTAGTCATGTACCTAAATGCAAACGCATCAAAGGCAGAAACAACAGCAACAAAAGATTCACCTGGCTTTTAAAAAAGCCGGTGTCCCCCGACCAGGTATCGGTTCCGAGGGAGGGACCGTTTCGCTGAGGAATTAAGTCACCCCAGCGTGGATCTGTCCCAGCCCCGAGGCCCAGCCCAGAGCCCGTTATCAGACGGGGGGCCCGAAGCCTGGAGGGGGCCGGAGCCCGCGAGAAGGCCCAGCCTTTGCGGAGCTGACCGGTACGAAAGCCGCAGCCGCCGCACACACACCGGACAACTCTGCCTCTCCCCGCGCTTGCCCAGGGTGTTCCTGGCCCCGAGCGGTGAGCGGACACGCCGCACCCGGCACTGCCACCCGCCTCGGGCCGCCAGCGGGCAGCCAGGGCGTCCCTGCCCTCCTCCCCCCGGCTTTGTCCGCCCGTCCTCCCACACAGCGACCCGGGGACGGAGCGGCACGACACGGCCCGCCACCACCAGGCCCGAGGGGACACACCGGCGGACCGGCCCCAGCTGCCGCCCCCGCCCCGACAGAGTCCAGCGCGGCCGCAGCGATGGGGAGGGCCAGGCCCAGAAGGCAGCGGCCACGCTGACGTCATTATCCGGGCCCTCCCCGCGGTTCGCCCGGCGGGTCACAATGGAACCCGCTCGAGCCCAACCGACGTGAAACGGCCGCGCGCGCGCACACGCGCCACCGACCCTCCTCCCATCCCCCTTTCGCCTTCCTCGCGCGCGCTCCTTGGCCGCACATACAGGGGTGGGGGCAGGCGGGCCGCGGCCTTGGCCTCGCCGCTGCGGCGTGAGTGACAGCCCGGGGGGACGGAGGCGGGGAGCGCGTCACGCCGTTCGGGTGGCGGAGCCGCCGCTGCTGTGCTAGGTCGGGGCCTGCGGCGCGGGCCGGGCGCGGAAGGCTGTGCCGGGGCCGCCATCTTGCCCAGGGCCCTGCCAGACGGAGGTGCGCCGCCGCCGCCGGGAGCGCGAGGAGCCGCCGCCGCGTCTCGCCTCGCTCCCTCCCCCCTCCCCCGCCCTCCCCTCCCCCCCGCCCGCCCGGAGCCGTCAGCGCAGAGCGCTCCAGCCGTCCGCGCCGGCCCCTCCGCCGCCACCTTCCTGCCCGTCTGCCCCCGCGCGTAGCGGCCGCTGCCGCCTAGCCGAGTCCAGTGCCCCGGCGAGAGGCGCGGGGTGCGTGCGCGCCCCCTCCCCCGCGTGCGCCCGGTCCCCGGACGGGGCGGAGCGGAGCGCGCAGGCCCCGGCCAAGCCCCAGCCGGAGCTGAAGCCCAGGGCCGCCGGGCAGGAGCTGGTGACGCAGGAAAAACGCCCCGGCGGTGCCGCCGGCGCCGGAGAGAGCGGAGCGGCCAGGACCGGGATCTGAAGCGCGGGCAGCAGCGGCAGCTTCGCCCTCCCTCTTCCCGTCGCAGTACACGGCGCCCGCCCGGGGGGGCACCGGGAAAGCGGAGCCGCCCCCTCAGTCAGCCGGCTGCACGCCCGGGATCGCGGGGCCTGGCATGAGACTCTGCCCTGCTGGCTGCCTGGGATGAGGCAGTTCCTGGCTGCACTCCTTCGGCAGCACCCAGGAGGGCACCGGGCCGTCGCAGCAGCAGCCGCGGGACAAGGGGACGCCGTGCGGGGGTGAGTGCCGGAGCGCTGGGGCCGGGCGGGGCCGGGGGCCGGAGGCGAGGCCGCGGCCGGGACGCGGCGAGGCGAAGCGGCTGCGCGGGGGCAGCTGCTGGTGCTGCAGACGGCCACCGTCGAGCCGAGCGGAGCAGAGCGGAGGGAGGCGCTCCCCGGGGATGGGGCTCGCCGGGTCGGGGTGCGGGACGGCGGTGTGCGGAGGGGAGGAGGAGGCGAGCTGGGCCCCGCGGGGCAGGGGTGGGGGGGTGGGGATAGCGAGCGGCGGGTGGCGGCAGCGCCTCCCTCGCAGCCCCCGGCGTGCGGCCCTGCATCGCTGGTGTTTTGGAGGGCAAGGGAAAATGGCTGACGGCTCCTCATCCTCTCCCCGGCTGCCGGGGGGTGGAAGTGCTCCGCGTCCCTCGGGGGGCTCTGCCAACTGCCGGGCGGCCCTTCCCGCTGTCCCCCCTCCGGTGCCGGCGGGTGAGGAGGGCCCGGTGGCTCCCTGCAGCGCTGCACCCAGCTTCGCCTCCCCTGCTTCTCGCTTCCCTTCGCACCGAACGCCATTACTGAGGTGGAGTGATTGGAGCCGTGTAGGCCCGGGCGACGCCTGGAAATAAGGCCCCGCCGAGGCGCTTTTCCTCCTGTCTCAATGAAAACCACCAGCACCAGCTCATTCACGCCCGCTGTAAACATTATTAACACGTAGGCCACTCCTCTAGTCTCGGCTTCCAGCAACCGTATTTCAATGCACAAAAACGTTTGTGGCTTTTCGCATCTTCTTCCTCTAGTTCACCCTGCTGCTCCTCCTGGAAGTTATGTCTTGGACCTGTCTGTTGCCATTTATTTTAGGCAATACAACGCTTTCCCCTTGTCCAAGGTGTGCAGCAGGGGTAGTTGCATGCAGTTGGCCACAGTTATTCTCTGTTATTGTCCTCGAGAAAACGGAGGATTTCACCACTTGGATGGGTTTTTGGTGGGTTTTTTTGTGTGTTGGTAATCACTCTGTTAACATGTGCTGTCCCACATTGTTTGTATACAGAGAGAATAGCCTTTGAGAATTATATATTTTGTTCTTAAACGATTTTGTTCTCATAGAAGCATCCAAAAATGTGGAGTGTTTTTTAAGATGCCATATTTCATTTTTAGGTTGCTTCTTTGGAAGTCCAGTTATATATTTTGAAGATGCACAATAACACAACCGTACAGGAAAAATTTTTTTTTCAGAAAATAATTTTTCTAATTGTTCAAAGGACTCCCAGGCTCACTGTAGATGTATTGTGTCTGTCTCGGCTGTCTTTATGTTGTCTGTACAACTTGATGTATATTCGCAGTTCTGCAGTTGTGTTCATATCGCTGGACATTTGTATCAGCCCAGAGACCCTCTGAAGTGACAGACTCGAAGCTAGCACAAAGCCCACTTTTGCCTGACCTAGTTGCAGAACTGAACCCTGTGTTTTTAAGAAGTTGTTGAATTTAGATATTAATATGCAGTGTTAAATATACTAGTGACAACACTTGTTATGACAGACAATATTAGGTAACCTGTGTTTTTTAGCAGGTTTCTCAAATGCATGACAAATGGATATTAAAATTGTTATGTTTAGGAAGGGACTGTTGATGGATGTTTGGAGGGTTGACCTTTATTAGAGTATGTAATTGAAACAGCATCTTTAGTTAGAAAGATTGAGGGGTAACTGAAATCTGTAGGCAGCTAACTTTATACATTATATTTTAAGGTTTTACTTTGAGAAATTGGCAGAACTCCCCACCATAAATGTTCCATGTGACATGTTTATCTCAGCAAAACCTAAGTCAAATGTGGGGGTGTCGGGGTTTTTTTCTGTTTGTTTGCCTTTTTTTTTTAAATAGTGCTTTTGATTCTTTGAGTTGAAGTAATATTTATTCTTTGAACCAACAAAGTACAGTAGCTAATATCAAGAAGGGGAAGCATATAAATTACATGTATTGATTATTCTGTTGCGATACCCTGGACAATGGTGGTGCTTAATTATAGCTTTGAGTGAAAAATAAAAATAATCATAAAGCTACAGGGGAAGAAACTCAAGTATCAGCATGTTTTTGGGGAGAGGGGCAAGGGGTCTATCTAGCTAAAAATAAATGTAAGATTGTATCAGTAAGTTTTTCCTCTCCAATATCTTTTGTACTTTCATGTAGGTTTTCTTAATGGTATTTCTTTAGGGTAGTCTCTGTCTTAATCTCTTCAGGCTGCTGCTTCATATCTTGCAGAATTTGCCCTTGTGGTGATACTTCTGCCCACTGAACTGACAGGAAGACTACATCTGGAGGTGGTAATCAATAAGGATAGTGGTAGCAAAACTGTTTACTCTCTCTGTATCTGTGGAACACTGTCACCCTTACATAAACATTTTATTTCCCCCATTGTGGTTTATTTGTACTCAGAAATAGACCAGTGCAACTACTCTCTGTTCTAAATGCACACTTTTAGCTTTATGCATTTTCTTAATGTTCTGGAATTCTTACAAGTGAGACTTAGGATTTAAAAAAAAAAAAAAAAAAGTATTCGTATCTGTTCACATAGACTTTTAAGAAAATAAAGATACCTTTCTTCCAAGACATCTTACACTTAAAATTGAAATTAGTCTGGGATATTCCAGTATGAATACAACATTGAGTAAAAATGGATAGGATTTCAGTTATTTATTAGTTTGAACAAATTACTTTTAAATGGCTTTAAAGTTCCATTTCTGTCAAGTGTATGTTGGAAACATACTAAGTTCCATGGGCAATATTTCTGTCCTTCCTGCTCCAGTTTAGAAATAAGTTCAGAACTTATTTCAGGTATTTGAATGGCGAGCACTTTTGTGTTAGACAATACTCTGAGAGTGTATGTATATGTATGTATATATATGTATGTATGTATATTTGGTGGGATTGGTGGTGGTATTTGTTCCCCCCCCAAAATATTGTTTTATATATTCTAAGGGATCTAAAGATTGTAGGTAGCAAAGGTGTCCCTTACTATTTTTCACTTAAAGCATGATTTATTTTTTTAAAAACGAGCCAAGCCCTGCAAAAAACCCCAAACTATTACACTTACATTCATTCTTCTTCGCCAGTGTGAAGTAGTTGTCTGAAGATGTAAGAAACTTCACTGGGTTTTCTGTTCACTGGGTTTTCTGTTCACTGTTCACAACTGTACATGTGAAGGCTTTTGTGTCCTTTAGAAAAAAAGGACAAAATTGTTTCCTAAACGTTAGCATTAGTATTCATCTGAACACATGGATGTAGTTTCTCTTGTTCAGGTGTCTTAAGTTTTTCTTATAACATGGATGTGTCTCCTCTTGAAACTCTGTGTAGCTGCATGCAGTTTTATTATCCATATCACCCTTGTTTAAAATCAGAGTTCAAAATTTAGAGCTGTACTTCATATGTCAGAGGAACACACCTTGATAATGTTTATCTTTTATCATAGTAACTTGCCTTTTGCGAAACTAGCAATGCTGTGTGCTGTTGCTGTAGACTTGTCTTATATCGTACATGATGTTTGTGGTATATAAAAACACAACTTTTTTTTTTAACATAACTGAGCTTTGTTCTGCATACTGTCTCCTTGACACAAACCTAATGAAAAAAGAATTAAAAATTAAGCTATACTGCTATACCTGCCCTTTACAATCAGTATAGAACATTCACCACAATCTTTATTTTATTCCATTTTTCTTAGGTTCTCATTCTGCAATATCTAGTAGTGATGAATGTCAGTTGCTTAGCTGTCTTGCCAAGCAGTTGGTTAAGTTTAGGAAGAACAGTCTGGTAAAGCTTTGTATTGCAGAATGGTAGCAGTCTTTCCGTAGCAGAGGCAAGGGATGAAAAGAAGGTCTTTGATAAGCGTATGCTTGCATGCAGTGAGACTTTAATTTTCCTACCTGGGAAGTTTGAGATACTTTGGGTTTATGAGTTGGAAAAATGCAGTGACATTTTTCATATATTAAATCTAGTTTCTGTTCCCTTATTAATGTAGAAACATCGTGAAGTTCTCGCACTGTTAAAATGAATTACAGTTTCATGATGAGTTGAGGTATCTTTTTAAAACAGTTCTGTTGTATTGGCTGTTTGTGTTATGCTTAAGGCTGTATGTAGCATGACTTGAGAATATGGTTAACAGGAGCTCCGTCTGCACTTCATGACAGAACCCTGTTTTGACTTAGATCTTCTTGTTTAGAGTCTTGGATAGATAGACAGTGGTAGAATGCCATTCTGTTGTGACTTTGCACCCTCAAAATGTCAACTACTGCATTTCTGAGACATTACAGTGTTCACTTGAGCACAGTGGTGCTTTGAGCACTTTCTGTAGATCTGGTTTGGTAAAATAATTTAAAATATTGAGTGATGGTAAGGTTACAGGAGAGCTATTAATAACTTTACCCACAACAGAGGAGAGGAGGAAAGTAAATAAGGTTTTAAAGTAGCCAATGGTGACTTAATGTAAAATCTGTTTGCTGCTTCTTTTTTTTTTTTTTTTTTAAGGGAGCTTAAGAGCACAGACAGTTCCTTTTTCATTTTCTGTTGTGAATTTTCTGATATTTGCTTTGTTTTATAAGAAGCCATTAGTTACTCATTTGAGAGTTGAATTCAATCTGCATGATATCAAAGCTTTTTGGTTGCCAGCTGTTGATGTGTTTTCAAATAAAAACTAAAATCCTGGGAATAAAAACCATTTGGGTACATGTCTGTAGGCTTGCTTTCTAAAGGTAACATTACAGATGTTTGATTTTCTTAAAGGATTAGTATTAACTGTGAGAATGATTACTTTGTTTTGGTTAATTTCTTTGTGTTAATACATCTCCAAAAGAGCTCCATGGGATGTAGATTTAAAATCTAGTCATGTTTTGAATGCTAATATTTTCAACTTTTTCATTAAGTTAAAATGAAAACTACTTTAGAAGTAATGAAAAGCTATCAGGAATGTTATCGTGGGAAACTTCTATTTGTAGTGTCCTTGCTCTGTTTAGAAAACCACTATGTAACCCTGTTCTGCGATTTAGTTTTCCTTACACGTGTAACTGCCAACAGAAGAATGTGGTTTTCTTGCATCTGGATCTTTGCATGGACATCTTAGCAGATCACACTGTTTGGTAGTTAGTGTTTAGCCATGAATTCACTTATGAGAGGGGAATTCCACATTGCATCATTCCTTAAAGGTGTACATCTATGAATGGAAAACTCTCACAGAAGAAACCTTTTTTCCAAATTTCTTTTTTTTAAGCTGGGATTCAAGAATGTCTTGAAGGCAAGACACAAACATGTGACTCCTTAATGTTTGCTTATGTCCTCTCTGCTGTAATCTGTAAAAGACTTCCTTAGTACTTTTTTTTTTTTTTTAACCAAAAGTGTTGTTCAAGTGAGTGCTGCAAAACAATAAAAAGTACATGGAGGGAATATCAGGGCTAACTTTTTATTAAGCTTTCATGTAAAATATCCAAAACTCAGTAGAAAATTGTCTCTAGAATAGCATTTAAGACAAGTAACACTTTTTTTTTTTAACAGCTGAATGGCAACATGGAATGACACAAAAATGTACATTATAAATTCCGTAGACTTCAGTCCTTAAGTCACTTATTTGCTGCTTAACCTTTTCCCTAGCTTCAGTGTGACTAGTTATGGAAAGAGGAAAAGGTACTGTTTTGTGTTAGGGTGGTCTTAGCTATAATGCTCTGACATGGAGAAAGGAGAAAAGGAGATTGTTTAGAAATATGTTCAGTAAAGAAAAAACAGTAGTGATGTCTGCTGGGTAGGATCCCTCTGCTACCAGACAGGCTTTTGTGGTCGGAGGGAACTTGCACTGTGGTGTGGGACAGTGGGTCCTGTATTGGCTGTGGGTGGAACTCCAGTTTTCTTGTCCAGAAATGGAAATTGATGGTGAGGGGGGAAAAAAAGTCTCTTGCTTTTTTAATATAAGCCGAGAATGAATGTTGTTGTCAAAATATACTGACATCTCAGTAAATGAGCTGTGCATCTTTTGGTGTTTATTTTTTCTACTGTCTTAGCAATTAAGTATTTCAGTGTGTTTTTGAATAAGTTTCAACAGAGCAAGTCCATGAATTTGGAAGTTAAATAAGAAAGGTGGATTTGCTTACCTTAATTTTTAGGTGGATAGATCGGTGAAAGACTGAAACTTTGATACAAAAGCTTAAGCTATAGTTGAAGCTATATTTTATATTAGCCTGTATATTTCTAATTTAGAAATAAAATGTTAATTGTTTAGTGATTTCTGACATTTCCTTTTAATGCATTTTCCTGAATCCTTTAGCTGTGAGGATTTCCTTTTTCCTTTTTTTTTTTTTCTTTTTTTTTTCTTTAAGTTGTGACATAAATTCTCTGGAGCTTGGAGGTGAAAACTCCAGTGACTTGTTCTACAGTTTCAGGCTTCGGTTCTGCACAGCTCTCCATATGCCTTGACCTGTCTTTCAGACAGTGCTTTATTAATCACAGTGGGACCTTAAAATGCCAGGTGCTTTTCCTGAGTGCTTATAATTGTGCGTGTGTGTGTATACACACACACATACATGTATGTGCAATGGAGCATTTTTTTTAAGATTATATAGTGACTTTTTTCCTTTAGCTGAGGTAGCGATGTTAGATTTCTTAAGTGTTTTATAGCTCTTGCTGTGTTGGAGTTTCTTCATGGTAGTTCTGGCAATTAGACAGGAAGATAACCTCCAGATTGCTTGAAAATTCTCACTGTTCTTACTCTTGTAGCAGTTTAGCCAGATTGCTGTGGTTGACAGCTTGTAATGTGTCTAGTGAAGATGTAACTTGAAACATGAATTCCCCTAACGGCATTTGTGAAACCTTAATTCCTTTCCCTTTCCTTCCATGTTTTGGAATTGGGAAAACACTTTTTTTTTTAATTTTCCCATAAAATAGAAAACTTTGAAGTGAAATCAAAAGCTTAATTTTCATCAGTGGCAATGGATGTAGTAGGATTAGCATAGTGGTAGTGAAACCTTGCTGTAAGCTAATGTGTCTTCAGCCATGGAAAAAAAACGGCATGAGATGAGTATCAGCCTCTGGTTAGCAGGTATATGGTTGAAGTTTTTCCCTTATCTGCATCATCCTAAGATTTTTGACCAGATGAAGGAGTGTTTGGTAATGCATCCTGTCATGAATTTTCCTTTTTCTTTGTATCACTTTCCTGATAATGGAATGAATATTTAGAACCAGTAGCAACTCTGGATATGGTGCCTGGAGGCAGCTGGATGAGGATAGTGAATGACCAACATGTTGTTAGTTTAGTTTTGTTGTTGGCAAGTAGTAGCCAAAATAAGAGTTTGGTTTAGAGATTCAAATGCACTGTGTTGCTTGATCCTTAGTTGGTACTTCAGAAGATCATCTTTTTATAAAATTGAAATTTTACTGAATACTTGATGTGCTGTTTGTTTATATGCTTTATATTTACTTAGGTGTGAGTATCACACAGGAAGATTGAGATGTTGTAGGAGTTGTATATGTGATCTGGACCAGCAGCAATTAACTAACAGTTAAGAGCAGAGAATCAAAATCTCTCCTGTGAGAGCTCCTTTGCGGTTTTAAGTACATGCTTACACTACACCTAAAATGCAGTTTGGGAGTTTTCAGTGTTGATGAGCAGCTGTGGCTCTTCATGGATCTGAAAATACCATAAATAGTAGTAGTTCACACTTAAAATGAAGACTAACTCTTCTACTTTTGATTATTCTAACAGCAAAATTTTGCTTTAAATGTGAGTTTACCATTGTGTGTCATTTAACTTCTGAATAACAGCTGTCCACTAGAATTCTTTATTCCATATCTTTTTAACATCGTGAGCTTCTCTAGTGTATTTAATGAATTGAAGTTCTTTTCTCAGAACTTCCATGCCAGAAACGGGGTGGCGGGGAGAAGCCTTAACCATGTTGACATTTAAACAGTTCATCTGCAATGGTTTTTCCATCTGAAAGAATTATGAAGACATTTTTGGGGTGCATTTCTGTAGACTGCTACAATAGGTATAAAAAAACTTTGCTTCTTTCACAAGCTCTAGAAATGTTTGTTTTCTTCCTAAGATACTGTCTCATGATTTTTAAGGTATTTTCTCTTAATAATAAGAAATGAGGGGTTTTTTGTTTAAATTTTTGGAGTTTGCTCCTACTTGCCTGCTTGGTCTGATTGTTTTAATATGCTTTAAAGAAACACTGTGGTGGATTTTATTGATCTTATAAAATTAGTGTCTTTGCATTTGCCTTCTTTCTTTTCCTTCCTAAATATGTTCTGTTTAATTCATTCTGCGTTTTCTCATGCCATTTTTCCTTGAAAATGTTACTTATGAATTCAGAGTGCCCAGTTGGTTTAGTGAATATCTTCCTTTGGACTTCCCCCCCCGCCCTACTTCTGAGTAACTAATGTTTTGTTTCACCAAAATTGGTGACGTTAGGTGTATACTTTGCAGAAACTTTCTTGCTGGGAAGAAAGTGTCTTCTTTACATTACAGACAACAACTTGTCACAGGGTGTGTAGAGTCAAGTTTGTTTGGTTTTTTTTCTTTGCTTTGCTGAATATGTAAATATGAGGTTGATATTTGAGGTACCTTATTTTTGCTCAGATGCAAGTGAGAAGTTTGATTTCTCCCCCTGTCCCAAGATAAAACATAAATTGAATTTGGATAGGATTATTACTTTTTTCCCTCAGCTATAGTACATATTATTTAATCATTTCACCAGTATTTGGGGTTTGTAGTATTTCAGAGTGGATTCTTCAGCAGAACTAGAAGCTTGATTTTTGAAATGCTTCCATTATTAATTTTTCAGTTGAATTATCAAATGGCTCAGTGAAGTTGCTTAAAAATTGTATGTGGTAAAAAAACAAATGATGCAAAGAGCCTTGGAAAAAATGCAAAAGTCATGATCTATCTAAGCATTTTACCATTTAAGGGAGATGTTTTCACTTGAGCCATGGGTAATTTAAGAAGATTCCTCTAAGTTTGCATAAAAGTGGAAAATGGGGAAACACGAGAATTAAACTTGTCATTAAACCAGTGGGTTTTTTACCTTGCTTTATTATGAACTCTTCCTCCCATTAGATCCTTGACTCATTCAGTCTGGAAGTTGGATTGAACTGGATTGTGATTCAGTATTTTTATCTTTGGAATTCATTCTGTAAATGCATGTGTTACATCAGTCTAAATCCCATACTGAGTAGAATTATTACTCTGTTAATAAACTTGATAGGTGCTTTTAACTCTCAGCCTATAGATTTCCCAAACATTAACGTATTATTTCTTACATCACTCTGTAAATTAAAAGGCACGTGTTGTCTTTTGTTGAAAAATTGAGGCACAGAGGCTTTAAACTTGAAAAGCACCTTCTGTCATAACTTTTCAACAGATTGTTGTTAGATGTTCAGGTGTTACAGACACACCTTATGTTGATCTAAGCTGCTGTTGAGCTCCTTCACTCTTCCTCAGTTTTGCCTTTATCTTGGTACCCAGGAAAGTAGGAGGAGGATGAAGAGGTTAATCTGAAAAAATGATTTCTCTAGCAACGTATATGAACAAGACACAGACAAAATTTAACTTCTCAGGGGTTCTGTATATCTGCCTTATAACCCAGATATTTCCCTTTGATTTCTGCAGTTCTGTTTCTTTTCTTGTAAAACATCACTTAACTTCTGCAACCAATAAGGTATGGATAATTTTTCTTCCTGGTGCCTCAGTTGATTGCTGTTTAGCCAGGGGACTTAGTTTGATGGAAACAAACTTTAGATTGATGGAAACGAAATTACAGTGGAAACCAGATCACTCTGAAAATCCTAAATTATGTAGGAGAAAAATGACAAATTGAGCTTTTGACAAATGGAGAGAGCATGTTCTGTTTGTGTCTCACATATGTTACATGAAAATTTATTTTGCTGAATAGTAGTAAGACATTGACTGTCATAGTGGATACAGCTGTTGTACTCAGTTACATATAATCTGTCATCTCATTCAATTTTTTGACCTGAATTTCCAGGTAATATTTGAATTGTGCAGTCTTGTTTACAGTTTCATAACTCTTGATTTTTTTTTTATTTTTTTTGTCAGCAGAAGTAAAATTTTTACCAGCTTCTGCATTTTACATCATCTGCATTACCTGCTGTAGCTTTGTCACTGATTTATATACTTGTGGTCAGATTATTCAGAGTGTTACTGCTAAATTAATTTTCCTGACTCACTGTGATCTATTAAGTGTTCCACTGGCTTTATCATAATTTCCAGGGCAAAGACAGTTTTTTGCTTTCACCTTCTTGGACTTCTCACACTTAGCCTTATTTGTTCCAGCTGCTTAATATTTCTTTCCTGACTGAACTTGTGCTGTTCGTGAACTGACATTCCTGGCATTTATCATATACTAAACAGCTTTCTCTGTGTGCATTTTCCTGTAATACACATTATGCTTGAGAAAAATGTTGGTCTTCATGACACTTCTGTGTTGTCAAGAATCACCTCTGTTCAAATGTATGTGAACCTTGGTTGCTTTCATAGCTAAATATGTGCTAACTATAATTATCCGTATTCTGTTTCTTTTTTTTCTTTCTCTTTCAGGGTGTATTTCGTGATAGATTTGTAGTGATGCTAAAGAGTTGGTACTGTGCATGGTTATGTATTCCTCCTGTTTCTCGTGCCGTTGGTAGTGTTCATATGACATGTGATGCAGCTGAAAACTATAATGATTTTCATTCCTTTCCCCCAGTTACCTTTCAGCCAGATTGGCTTCTTGATCTGGCTGACTGTATGGTGACGCAAGGGCTAATACTGGTGGTGAGAAGGTGGTTAAGATGAAAGCGAGCAAGATCTCTCCTCTTCTTGTGACAGTGGAGGCTTACCTGATTTACAGACAGACTGTGAAGCTCTATCTTCAGCTAAGGCTTGTCCACATGAAGAAATGAAACGCAACTTCTGATCTAAAATCTGTCAGGATATAATACTCCTACTGGAGAATAAGATTGCTGTTTCTCACTGACATTCCAACAATGGAAGCAGGAAAGATCTGCGTACACATTGCGGTGGCAAAACTACCTTATGAAAGTTCTGTTGCTGTCACTTTGTGCTAGTTTAAGCACTGTCCCTGAAAAGAACAGTTGTTACGACATTCTTGTCTGTCTTGGCCTGTTGGTGGGTTCAGCTGGAAACTGGTATCTTTGTAGTCTATTTTGTGTACTGAAGGGAGGCCCCCTTTAGAAAGGGGGTTTATGGGGTTTAGCAGTTAACCATTTTCAGTGCAGTGAGATTAGTATTTGTGTGTTTTGGATTGTGGTTTTTTGCATGGTGGGTTGGTTTGGTTTTTTTTTAATGACTTCTTGGTTTTCAGACAGAGCTACAACAGAGTTTTTAAACCCATCTTTAGATTGTGGTAGTAGTTGAACATCTTCTGCATTTCTCAATAAAGAACGTTATGGCATGCTTTTTGATAGGTTTTATAGATACAGGAATATTAAGTTTCTAGGAAAGTGGAGTCACTTTTTAGTTCTGTGGGGGAGTATGGGTACAGTGGAAATAATTTTCCTGTTTCCAGCCCTGCTTTGTTCTTAGTGTACTTTCTAGGGGCTTCCTTACTTGTTCCCATCAGACTTCCTGTGCTGTTTACCTCTTTGCGTTTTTATCAGACTACAGCCTTCGCTGTGTTGGCAGAAGGAGCATTAAGACAGAAGACAACGCTGCTGTTCCTGTTGCCACTTTTTTTTTCCCTGTAGAGAGCCCAGGATTTTTAAGGGGAGTTGTTAGACAAGTTCTCTGGAGCAGATAGATGGTTTTCAGTGATTTCTTTCTTGAGCATTCAGTCTGCTTAAGCAGATGGCTTGTATGAGTTAAGTTGGTATAGAGCACATTTAAAGCATACAGTCTAAAAAAAATTTAGTTATCAGCTTATAACATGTCTAGTGAACTTGTGCAAGCTTGATTTTTCAGAGCGATTATCTTATGACTGAAATAGTTGTAAGGCAACTGGAAATGGCAAAATGTTTACTTGCAGGTAGCTAGTATAGAATCATTAAGGTTGGAAAAGACTTCTAAGATCATCAAGTCCGACCGTCAACCCAACACCATCATGCCCCCTAAACCATGTCCCTAAATGCCACATGTACACATCTTTTAAATACCTCCGGGGACAACGTACTGTTAGGCGGTTGGTTCATTGAAAGCTAGTTGGAAGTTTGGCTAAGGTTGTTAAGCAGTTTTAAAAGGGTGAAAATTAAAGCTAGTAAAGTAATAAGAATACTTGGATTATTTGAATTTAAAGCATTTCAAAATATCTAGGTATTTCACAAAGTGGATTTTGTGATGATTCAAGAATGTAAAATGCTTTAGACTTAGTATCTGATTTAGATGCTCTACCATGCTTTAATTATTTGCAGTTAACCAAGCAAAAAGTTGTGTTAATTCTGTATTTTGAGGGAAAATTTCTATAGTGTCTTGATAATATCACAGCATATTCGTAATATAGACTAATTATTGTATTAGTTAAATAAATAATAATTTTCTTCAGTGTAATGTTTAACATAATTTAGAGACGCCCTTAAATTCTCTATAGAAAACGCGAAGGGAGTCAGAAGGGGCTAGCCTGATTTTTGCAGGCAAACTGTAAATTTCTCTTTTCTAAAAGAAGCTTTATAGTATAACTGTGGTCGTGGTATTGAGTACTGCGTGCTATGGTGATACATCAGGTGCTGTGTATAAGCATGATTTAACAAAGAATAGTGCACAAGTGAAATATAGAAATAACATTGTAGTGTTATCCATCATTCGTTGGCTGAATGGCTTTAGACAACATTTCAAATATTTATAGTGCTGAGTTTTGCAAGGCCTTAAGTGCAGTGTATTAGAAATAATTTTATGTTTTAAAGCCACAAGTGGAAGGAACCTGGAAGATGCCGTTATGCTTCCCTTCAAATACTTGAGAAAGAACAAAGGTAGCAAAAGCCATCGAGCACCTACCAGTAGCCCGGTAGAATGTATGGACCTCATCAGAAATGGTAGAAACCACAACGTATTAATGTATCTCGGGGGCAAACCAAGGCTAGGGATGCCACTCAACATGAGAAATGATTATTTACTCATTTGTATGGTTCGGCAGGATCTTCCGAGGTCGGAATGTTGAAGTATTACTTCCTTTATCCCTCTGTTTCCCAGGAAGAACTGAAGCTGTGAATAGTATTAAATTGCTCTAGTGTAGCAGATCAAAGGAAGCGTTTTGATTTAAACTTTTTTGATAAAGTTTTAGATTTTTGTCTGCTTTTAATGTTACCTGTAATCCTTAGGCAGTTGGACTAGATGATCATTTTGGATCCCTTCCAGCTGAAAAATAATTTTGTTCTTAAATATTCAGTTCTGTTCATTGGAGGAGGAGGCGGCGAATACTTCATGGTTTTACCTTCATCGATCCTGCCTACAAAATTGTGGTAAAAAAATCTGGGATTTCTTTGTGAGCCCTGCAGCAAATGAAGAACACAACTTCCAAGAGGAAGTTTCAGAGGTCAGCAGAGCTAGAGCTCTGTGTGCTATTTCAGACAGCCAAGAAAGGTTTTCTTGAATGACTAGCCAAAGATTTTCAAAACACATATTTTTAGATGTATTGGTTCTGTTCTTGAGGTCTAAAGCTTAAAAGCTCTTAGCATGAAATAGTAGCTTTATAATTTTGGGCTTCAGAACTGAAAAGGAAGTATTATGTCATATGTAGAAAGTTGTGTACGTCTTCCTCAAAAGACGCAGGGAAAAGGCAAGTCCTCACTGCTTTTTCTGAGTTTATGTGCTTGATTGGCGATTACTGCTTTTTTGAAAATAAAATGTCAGTTACAGATACAGTTCTTACAGTACTTGCCTCTGGCTTCTCTGTTCTTTTTCTCCTTTGGTAGGCCCAAAAGTTGAAGAGAGTAGAAATGGTGTTCTTAAAAGGTCATCTTTATTCACTTACTGCAAGGAAGTAAGATAAATAGCAGTTGGAAACCCCAGGACAACTAGGCTGCCTTGGAAGTGGACAGTCTCTGGTGTTCTGTCCTGTGGCCAGTCTTGTAATGGGTTCAGATTTTTGATTCCATGTGTTTCACCCTCCTCTTGCTGGAGCAGCTAATTGGTGTGGAGAATATCTTCATTGCTACCTCTCTCCCCACTCCCCCCCCTCGCCAGGTGTAAAAGACTGTAATTCCCAAGTTTCTTATCAGTTCTGTGACTAAAATTACTTGCTTCTGTTAAAAAGGCAACAGTCCTGAGAGATATTCTTGCTGCAAACATGCAATTGTGGTGTTCACATGCTGTTACTTTTCTAGAATAACCATGGTTCTAGTCACGTTTCTCAATATATATGAAGTTTTCTGTGTGTCCTTTTCTCTAGGTTCATAACACATGACTATGTTAGTGTACTTTTTATTGTGCCAAATTTATCAGATGATGCAGATAACTCTGTGGCATGTTCTCATTGTTTATCACCCCATTATTTTGTGTGCCATGTGCAAAATTTATTGGTAATTTTATAGTTTTGTCTATGTTATTGGTAATATTGAATAGTATGGGATTCAGAACTGATACATGCAGGATTTGGCGAGGAATTTTGCCTCTGTTTGTTAAAATTGTATTAATTCTGGTTCCAGTCAGTGGAGGGTTGAGGTTTTTTTTTGTTCTGTTTTACATTTTTTTTAAACCTGTGTTGTTTACTGTAAATTTAATCAAACAAGCACGTAAAAATACAGTACAGAAATTCAAGTAGTCTCTAACATCCTTCATATTTATGATGAAGAGAAGTATTAGATTGATCTTATTCATTAGACTGTAGAAAGTTGCATTAGTGGCTTTGCGTTTCAGTGAAGGGGTTTATGTCCAGAAATGGTAGTTTGATTTCTTCCGCTACTCCTCCCTCCCCTTCCTTTCTGTGCTGTTTCGGACTATATCCTATTTTTCAAGGTTTAGTAGAAGTTATGTCTAGTTTTCTCTGGATTCTTGATCGTATTATAAAACTCCTGAGTGCAGCTTATCTAGGTTTTCTGATTTTAAAATTTAGTATAAGTTGTTTTAATCTATTACTTTATAAATACTGGAAACTACGGTTTTTGTTATGATGTTTGTGTTTAGATTCAGAGCAGAAATATTACTTAATATCATGGCAGAAGAGGCTGAGATGTTTAACATTTACTTCATTAGTTATATGGTGGTTGGTAGGATGTTTTAAATGTATTAATTATGAATGATAATCATATATGTGTACTAGGAAATAACATATTAACTAAAAGTTAAAAATAATCAATTAGAATAAATTTGGAGACCATGTATTAAATGACTTGCATGAAGAAAAAAATATTTTGGGGTACATCCTTCTGTTTTGTTAGTATATTGTAATATGTTTATGCAAAACTAAGTTTTCTTTTTAAATGTAAGAAAAATAAGGTGGTATTTTCTACCTGCAATAGAATACAAACTTATATGTTCTCCTGAAACAGCTTTAAAGACTTAATCACTAGGAAATGGAACCTGTTGCTTCCCCTATCCATTTGCTTTCTGAACCGCTGCTAGACACTGTTATAACTAATAGAAAACTTTCAGTGCCAGTGCAGAAATATAGTTTACGTGTCTGCTCTTGTGGAGAGCATTAATTGGCAAGAATTGTAAGCTGTATTGTGCGCATCCTCATGCAGAGAATTAATGTAAAAAAGATTAATGTTTTTAAAAAGTCTGATAGTGTAACATCTTGCAATTATTAGCATTTGGATTAATGCTTTAAAGAACATACTTTGCTATATGGCTTGGAGAGGTGTAACTGTTGCACCCATTTTAGAACTGGATGGACAGCTTGAAGTATTTGATGTGGACATGACCAAACTACAGATTTAATAATCATAAGGAAGGAACCAAGAGCATTTAATCAGTCTTTGGTGCAAACTTTAGGCATACTATTTTCTTGAAGTAATAATCAGTAGACATGATATAATAATAATTACTCCATAGATGATAGAGTATCAACTGCAAATGTGTGCACTCATTTTAATCTTGAACATTATTTAAATGTAAACATTAAGTGGTGATTTGTCCATGCTTATAGTGTTCTGCTGCTGCCTGGAAAGGACTGAGGTTGAGGTTGCAGTTGGACCTGCAATATCAACTCAAGCCTAATTGGCTATATTGCCAAGAACATATTTTTTTGGCTTGCAGAAGGGCAACTGCCAGCATAAATAAAGTGTAGCATAATTGGAAACCAGGATAGCATTGTGTTGCTTAGCAGTATGAGATTGAATCTGACTCTGTCTGAAATAAATGTACGTATTAAAGTACTTAGCTATGATTTATTTTTTAATTCTAGTTTTGAAATTCTTTCCTCTTGTAGCTCATTCTTTAATATAAGGTGAAAGGAAGTCTTTCCTGCTTCTTCACATTTTCATTGTGAATTCAGGAAGAGGGTTGCATTGTGAGTGAGAGTCATAGTTAAAAACATTTAAGCCATTTTTAAAATAGATGTTAGCATTTGCTGTATAGAAGTGACTTACTAAATTTACTTTCTTTAGGTTACAGTGCATGAATTTACTGGTGCCTTTTTTAATTCACTTGACTTCATCCTGATTTTGGGAAGTCTGGTTTGTTTTACTGTCATGACCAAAATTCTCATCTACCAGCATAAGAGTCCACGTTTTCTAGTGTCCTAGTTTTTCTAGGATAGAGTTAATTTTCTTAGTAGCTAGAAAGCTCTGTGTTTTGGTTTCAGTGTGGGATTTGTTATGAGAAGAATGTTCCCGGGAGGGGGAAGTGTAGTAATTATCAAACCCCAGAACTGGCACTTGGATATGCCAGTGAGATATTCCGTATCATATTATGTCATGTTCAGTATATTAACAAGGGTTGACTGGAAAGCAGGGGGGTTCTCTTGGGAATCAGTCGAGCTCGTGCTTCCACGATTGCAGTTTGGGGTTCCAGGCTCCTTTTCAGTCCTCCGAGATCGCTGTTGGCCAGTGGTGAGCAATTGTATTCAGCGTCACTCATTTTTATATATATACACGTGTGTGTGTGTGTATATATATACATACACATATATAAAATATATAAAAATAATTATTATTTTCATTATTGTTATTAGCATCATTACTATTTTAAGTTTAGTTTACTCTAATTATTAAATTGTTCTTATTTCAACAGTTACCTTTACCCCTCCAATTCTTTCCCATATTCCCAGAGGGAAGGGTGGTGCATGAGTGGCTGTGTGGTGTTTGACTGCCAGCCAAGTTAAACTACGACGTCTAGCTACTTACCGGTGTCTTGAATGTAGTTTTGTAATCACTTGGATATGTTTAAGACAATAATCTAAATAACAGAATTGCAGGGGCTCTAAATTTTATGTCCCTCCTCCATCTATCATTGAGGTACATTGAATATCATTGAGGATACAGTTTCATACCAGTTGAACCCAGTGTAACACCCTCTGGAAGCTCCTGAGAGTGGAGGAATGGTCATACTGGGTGAGAGACCCAGTGTTGCTCAGTGCTCTGTCCGTGACAGCGGCCTGGAATGTACGCTTACAGAAAAGCCTGGCAGCCAGGCCACAGCTCACTGAAGGGAACAGGGTTAATTGTTTTCATGTTTGCTGGTTTTGTATGTAAGATACTGACTGCTTTCTTTCTTGGTGCTGTGTCTTTGGCATTCTTCTCTATTTACTGTCACATGAGCAGAACACTTCTCCTTTAGAACAGGAACTGAAATTTACTTTTCTGTTTGGTAGCCAAAACTGAGTGTATGATCTGAAGACCTGACCTCTTCTTACATTATCTGGGAAAAAGCATCATGTACCTAAAGTAACTAGTGGTGTAGTATCTCACTGGTAAATGCCCCAATAATTATTGGCAAGTGAATGTCTTTTAGAGAAAGACACTTGTTGCTGCTCTCCATTTCTGTTTCAGGGCCTGATCTTCATCAGTTATTGCCCTGAAGTGAGGTAGTCCTTTGAATGGTGTAAAGGATTTCCTTGGGTTTTTTAAAGTCTTTTCGGAAGTTAGTCCATGTGGAAACAAGTTGTTAATGAATTTTGAATACATCAGTTTTGTTGCTTTGACATACAGGGTCAAATACTGGGTTCTCAGCCTTAGCTTGAATATAGTTTACTTTGGTTAGATTTTCTTGGGCTCCAAGCTCAGCATTTCAATGGGGATTTTATATAGAGACTGAAAAACTTTTGGTAGAAGAGGGTCAGCTTTAGCCAGAGAAGCCTGAGGAGAGATACTCCTTATCACTTGAAGAGGGAATCTGAGAACGGTAAGCTTAGGCTACCTGTTACACCTGAAACAGTCAAATGTAGTCAGATGCTGCTCTCCATCAGTCAGTTTCAAGAAACAAGTACCATTGTCCAGTTTTCTGTCTGGAATTCCTGCCCCACCCCCCACCTCACCCCTACCCCTCCCCCCCGCCCAAAAAAAAAAAAAAGAAATAATTCAGGTGGTTTTGCTGTAACAGAGCTATATTTTTTTTTTAAATTGCTCTTTGTATCATTGAGCTATGTCTAGTTGTTTGGTTTTGTTATTTTTAATACTGATGAGAAAAATAGGAGAAATGCTGAATTCTCTCTCCTTGTTCTTGAATTATGCTACATACATGAGTATTTTAGTTCTCTTAACACAGAGTATAAATAGGCATTTTAATTTCTTTGAGAGTGTTGAACTTTGTTTTCCCCAAATCTCATTCACATTAAGTCTTCAATCTTTGAATTGCCCCAGAACTTTAAATTTTCAAACAGACCTCTGCATAAGTTCCCCAGTGTTCTAAAATATGGGCAGAAGACAGTATGATCAGGCTGTCACACCTGTAAGTCTGTGATACAGATAATACTAATATTTGTTGCCCAAGGAGGAAGACGCATCATTGCTTAAAACGAGCATTTTCTGCAGCATTCCTGCAAAGTCTCTTCAGCTTAGAATGCTGTGTACCTGGTACTTGAAGATCTAAAAGCATTGAGATTACTCCTTTGAGACCATATTTATGGGGTTAAGAGTTGTGCACCTTCTGCTTTGCCCTTGACCTAACAATAAGCGGTGATGCTTTCTTTTGTAAGTTCACTTTCTGTGCTTTTGTTGCTTGCTTAAATTCATGTGAATGCATGGGAGCATGTTGTACGAAGTGAAGTTGCACACCATTAAGTAGATGTAGCTTAGCCTCAACACCAAGATTTTAAGCTTGAAAAAAAAAAAAAAAATCCTGAAAGGCCTGAAGTATGTTTCATGGCATCTCTATTTTGTCATATGATATGGAAGGCAGATAGAATTGTACATTTGTATGGATGTTCCCAATGTTCCAGAAACTTACGCTGCCAAGTTTCTTAATTTCAGATGTATGATGTGGAATGATCAGTGAAAAAGGTTACTTGAAGTAACCTATTTTTCAGTGAGAATAGTTTTAGTTTATAACAGTTATAGTTACTTAAGATCTGTCTTTACTATATCACTTAGAAATGTATTGTTTTGAAATAATGTGTTGGAGCCTGATGCAGTTGACTAAGTCCCATGTACACCTCTTTACTAGGAGAAGGAATCTGAATTAATTGTCTTTGTAATATAATCTACTTGAAATAACCTTTCCTCTGCTGCTTATTAGGTATTTTTTAACTGTTGAAAGTTAGACACCTTTTGCTTTACTGAATAGTAGCTTAATGACAGGGTTTTTCATTAATCATAGAACTATAGAATGGTTTGGGTGGGAAGGAACCTTCAAAGGTCATCTAGTCCAACCCCCCTGCAGTGAGCAGGGACACCTTCAACTAGATCAGGTTGCTCAGAGCCCCATCCAGCCTGACCTTGAATGTTTCCAAGGATGAGGCATCTACCACCTCTCTGGGCAACCTGTTCCAGTGTTTCACCACCCTCACTGTAAAAAATGTCTTCCTTTTATCTAGTTTGAATCTACCCTCTTTCAGATTAAAAACATTGCCCCTTGTCCTGTTGCTGTAGGCCCTGCTGCAATAAGGTCTTCCCGGAGCCTTCTCTTCTTCAGGCTGAACAATTCCAACTGTCTTAGCCTTTCTTCGTAGGAGAGGTGTTCCAGACCTCTGTTTTTGTGGCCCTCCTCTGGACCTGCCTCAACGAGTTCATGTCTTTCCTGTGCTAGGGACTCCAGAGCTGTATGCAGTACTCCAGGTGGAGTCTCACTAGGGCAGAGTAGAGGGGCATAATCACCTCCCTCGACCTGCTGGCCACACTTGATGTAGCCCAGGATACAGTTGGCCTTCTGGGCTGCAAGCGCACATTGCCGGCTCATGTCCAGCTTTTTATCCACCAGTACCCCAAATCCTTTTCCGCAGGGCTGCTCTCAATGCCTTCATTCTCCAGCCTGTATTGATACTGGGTGTTGCCCCAACCCAGGTGCAGGGCCTTGCACTTGGCCTTGCTGAACCTCATGAGGTTCACCTGGGCCCACTTCTCAAGCTTGTCCAGGTCCCTCTGGATGGCATCCCATCCCTCAGACATGTCAACTGCACCACTCAGCTTGATGCAATCTGGAAACTTGCTGAGGGTGCACTCGATCCCACTGTCTGTTTCATTGCTGAAGATATGAAACAGTACGGATGGATGAATACAGACCCCTGAGGGACACTACTTGTCTCCTGTCTCCATCTAGACGTTGAGCTGTTGACTACTACCCTCTAGATGCAACCATCCATCCAACTCCTCATCCACCGAAGAGCCCACCCATCAAATCCATCTCTCTCCAATTTAGAGAGAAGGATGTTGTGGGTGACCATGTCAAAGGCTTTACAGAAGTCCAGAAGGATGATATCAGAAGCTCTTCCCTTGTCCACTGATGTAGTCACTCCATCATAGAAAGCCACTAGGTTGGTTAGGCAGAATTTGCCTTTGGTGAAGCTGTGCTGGCTGTCTCAAATCGCCTACCTGTCCTCCATGTGCCTTAGCACAGCTTCTAGGAGGATGTGTTCTATGATCTTCCCAGGCACAGAGGTGAGGCTGCCGGGTTGGTAGTTCCCAGGGTCCTCCTTTCTCCCCTTTTTAAAAATGGGTGCAATGTTTCCTTTTTTTCCAGTCACCAGGAACTTAATCACAGAATCACAGACTGGTGGGAGAATCACAGAATCACAGCTGACCTCAGGAGATCAGCTAGTCCAACTCCCCTGCCAAAGCAGGTTCCCTACAGCAGGTTGCACAGAAAAGTGTCCAGGTGGGTTTTGAACATCCCCAGAGAAGGAGACTCCGCAGCCTCCCTGGGCAGCCTGTCCCAGCTCTCTGTCACCCTCACAGTAAAGAAGATTTTCCTTAAGTTTGTGTGGAACTTAAGTTGGTGTTCCAGTTTTTGCCCATTGCCCCTTGTCCTGTCACCGGCCATCACTGAAAAGAGCCTGGCCCCATATTCATTGAATACATTTCAATTTTAGTGCATGTCAGTATTAACGAGCAAATTGCTGGGACCACCAGTTTTTTATTCTGGTAATATGAATAATTTCCTCCTTCCTGAAAGACACAAGGCACAGAGAAGAAAGAAAATGATAAATATGTGGGGGTGTGTATAGATTGTAACTACTGAATTAGGTCAGTATTACAGTTTTGGGGGAGGTGTTTCTAGATGAGAAGGCGTTTTGATTGAAATAAAGGAATAGGGTAGAAGGTTAGATTCCCAAGTTTAGAATTTTTAGACTAGAATCATGTCATAACTATTGTGATGAGTCAGGTTTTATTAAGATTTTAAGAAGGCAGTTCCCAGAATCCCGTATGAAACAAATCTGTGATACCTTTCAACCTAAAATTTGCATTGCTGCATTAAAGCTTTTTTGCACATCTTCTGTGAGATCTAGTGAGGGTAGGAATGTCATTCTATAAATAATGCTGGAGAAAAAAATATTTTTTCCACTTAGCATAGTTGTATGATTTTTAGAAAGCTCCATTGTTACATGTTGAATAGACTAGTATTCTGGCATACATTGTTACAACACTGCAAAGTAGATTTTGTGGCATATATCCTCACTTGTATTTAACAAGAAAACTTTGAAAAGAGGAAAAACATGTCTTTGTCCCTAGGTAGGGCTTAGGTAATGCACATGAATAATAAATTGTATTTTGAGGTCTGCTACTGTCATCTGTCACCTTGCATTTGGGGTTTTTTTTGAGACTCTATATCCTAAGTAGCTAATTTAGAAGAAAGGCTGTATGTATTAGGGTATTTCAGTGGCTTTTGAGGAGATGAGTTTGAGAAACTCAGATGAAAGCGGTGGTAGAAGTCAACTGTATTAGACAATTATGTGTTCCTTGATCATTATATGCTAAAATGGCATCCTTTGTATTTGCTGTTCCGTGCTACCCTGTAACAGAGTAATATTTGCTTACTACCTAGCGCTTACCCAGGAACCTATGTCTGATGGATTTTTCCTGGTTTTTGAAAAGGTGCTTGATTTCTTTTCTTCCTCAAACAAAATGAACCTATTGGGCCACACAGGCACGAGGTTGCTGGCTGTGGAAGCTGAGGTGAGGCTCAGATGTGCAGCTTTGTTAGTGCTTGAGCCTGGAAGCAGAGGCTGCTCTTGCAGGGCAGTGCCCTGTCCAGTGACCTCTGCGCAGTCTGCTGCTGCTCTGTTGGAATGCTGCTGCTGCTGCTGCTCTGGTGTCTTCTAAATGGGGGCATAAGGAGTAGAAAAAACTGTAGTTGTCTTTTCCTGGTGTTACTAAAATTAGAAAGAGACAGGTGAAGCAAAAGCTGACTTTCACTTACAATTTAGTGGTGGGTCAGGGTGACATAAGGAGATGGCAAAAGCATAGCAAATTAGAATTTGCTCAGTTGGCAATCAAAAGCAAATGTTGGTGTGATTCATTTGACTATCTTTGTAGCCTCAGAGATGGTTTCATGAACAATGGAGTAGTTAATTTGTCATTTAATAGGCATCTGTCTCCATCTTCACACTGTATCAAAACATCCATTCAAAGCTTTGGGTAAAGGTGGTAATTTTTTTCAACATGGCTTAGTGTGCTGAATCCAAAATCAAATATAGTAGTAATGAATCATAGAATTTCCTGATTGGAAAAGACCTCTGAGATTATCGAGTCCAACTGTACCTGTCCACTACTAAACCATATCTCTGAGCACCCCATCTAGACGTCTTTTAAACACCTCCAGGGATGGTGACTCAACCACCTCCCCAGGCAGCCCATTGCAGTGCCTGAGAACCCTCTCAGTGAAGAAGTATTTCCTGGCACCCAATCTGTACCTGCCCTGGCCTAACTTAAGGCCATTACCTCTTGTTTTGTCACTTGTTACCTGGGAGAAGGGAGATGTATATAAAAATAAATATAGTCTCCATTAGAATTCAGCAGGGTACAGGCAGTTTGAATTGTTTCTGTTGGGCTGTCTATACTCAAAATTAAGGTGTTGCTGCATCAGTTTACATTTGTTTACAAACAATCAAATTAATTATAAATACATGTAGAGACTCTTCTTGACCTAAGCCAAACTGTACTTTGTTGAGTTTTAACTCTAAGAAATTGAAACTGAATAGTCTGAATTAAAGAAGTGATGGGAATTTGAAATTTCATGGTTAATCAGCTCTAGAGATATAAAAGCAGCAGTGTTTTCTCTGTGGGCGTGCGGTTTGATGTTTTCTCTAAAACATAAATGGTGAAATCACTGGCTGAAAACAGGACTGATAAACTAGTCCTTTCTAATACTGTTTAAAATGCAAAAATGGGGTGATGATTTGTGCTTACAAAAACATATATGTATACTCTGTAATTAGAAGGAAAATACCTGAACAAGGATATCCTTGCAATTTAGAATATGCAGATACTACAAGAAGCAATCGGACTATTTATTGGAAATGAAGTGTTTTTAGTTATCTGCAGCAACACTTGAAATTACTTTTGTATCTTTGAGGACATCACACAAATGGGGGGGGGGGAGAGAAATTGTGACCTCCCTTGAGAAGTTGGCATTGTCTTATGCATATGGCCAAGCCAAGTGAACTTCTGTAGAGGCCCTGATATACACTTTTCTGAGAATGTATTTTAAGTACTACACATAGAGTATCATTGTTAGAATCTGAAACCAACAGTCCCTAAGAGGAAGAGAAAGAAACATTAGTCCTTTATGTACATGTTCTGTATTTACTAGTGTCTACAAAATTCTGTATATTCTTGTTACACAGCTTTTGTTTTAATGTGTGAATTTGCAAAATTTTTAATAAGTTGGTTATTTCAGTACTAGTTTTCTTGTATCTCCTAGTTAAATTATGTCACTTGCCTTGAGCAGCAAAGAATTTAAAAGAATGCTTTGCTCTGACCCTTCAGCTAAGCACAGAGGCAAAATCTGAGGGTAAAGCCACACTAAAGTAAGTCAGTCTAACAGGAGAGCTGCAGTTTTGTCCTGGCTGCCTGGCTGGCATTAGGATGACTCTCTGGCCTTGCAATACACCAGTTCAGGTAATTAAAGAAATGGAAAAATAATCGCAATCATTGTAAGTTTATGGGATTTTTTCTTCTTGTGTCCTTTAGTACTTAGAACTGGCCCACTTCATGATAGTTCAACCAAAGCATTAGAATGAGATGAGACTGAAACAGCTTATGCTGGGTGTAGGTTGTTGTGGAACTACAGCTTCCAGTGGTCACTTCTTTCTGCAGTTTACGCCAACCTAGACCAGGATTGCTGCTGAAAGAAGCTGTTTCACCCCTTTTCCTACTTCTTTATCTCACTGCTTGTGCCAGCACAGGTTTTTTAGTGTGACTGTATTGTGAGCCAGACCTGTTAAAGGAAGAATGGTGTTGATTAAGGAAGGTTTATTGTGGTGGTAGTTGGCCTAGGGCTGTTGAAAAGTGCAATGTAAGTTGGCAGAAGTTTGATTTCATTGCTTTATGCAAGTACTTGGAAGCCTCAGGGATGTAGTTCAGGGGAACTGACTGCATTGAACTGCAGGAGACTGCAGTGTGTGTGTATATGCGTGTATATATATTTACGGCAGGAAACTTTGCCTTTATAGAGGCAAAGTGATCTTTCTAACCATCAATGGAAAACAACTAAATACTCAGGAGGACATTTAAAAAAGAGCACAAATTAAAATAAGTTCATTTTTAAAACTGCATTTAAAACAAAATCAGTTTATTCCTGAAGAAAATTAGAGTTGGTAATGCCCATGTTCTGGACGTAGCAGGCTTACTAAGACCTATTAATACAAATTTTGAAGGGTGGCGATAGATTGCAATTGACTGTATTCATATACTACAGTTTTGTTTAAAAGTGAACATTATTTTAGTGATGATTAATTAGAGATCTCTAAATTTGTTGTTGCTGTTAATATTGGAGACCGGGCAGGGGAGGAATAGTGTATTCAGTCAAAATTTTTATTTTATATGTAACAGCTTGCAAATTTGCACAGTTTAGGAAAGGATTTTAGAGTGTCTTAGAGAAAGATAACAGAATTGAAAATGAATTTGAGATGAGTTCTCATAAGAAAACAATTACAAATATGCATAGTGTTATAGCAGAAATTTCACTCTAACTTGGTAACTTGAAGCTTTTGCTGATTGAATCAGGAGCTTAGCACTGCCAAGTGAGTCTTGCTGAAAGCTTACACAATTCTTTCTAACATCCTACTTGGCTTTTGAACTTTGAGTACTGTTGTTGGTTTATGTGGTGCTTGAAAGTCTGAGTTGCTCTGGAAAATTACGTTTTATCTTTGTGGTTATACAGTGCCCTGTGGTATACAGTAGAATTGCTGTTAAAACTTAATGCAACTTTTTATTTCTGTATTTAACACAATGAAGTTGAAATACATAGTGATTATTGAACTGTTGGTATGTCATGATTGCAAGATCAAAAAATAAAGTCTGATATCAGAATTTTCTTCATATGATCCACTAAAATACGTGGTGGAGATGTGATGGGCTTTGTAGTGGGCCTGAAAGGCCAGTGGACCCAGGCTTTCATAGGCATGTGCTGGAAGAAGGGAATACAGCTCAAATGCCCTGGGTAAATACTGATGTACTAACAGAAGATTGGCTGCAGGGTCTCTATTTGTCTTAGCTGGGGTAAAATCAATCTCTAACTCCCTCTCAGACATCCACAGTTGGTGTCAGGAGAAGACTATTGTAAAAGATGATGCATTTGCCTGTTCACCAAGTCATTTCTATATACACCTTGATCAGCACCTTGAATTCAAACTGAAAATCTGCTGTAGCAATTCAGGCACAAAAGAGTCAGAGTGAACAGCTGCATTTTTGGATGTGTGTCAGTTTCTCGGTGGTATAGAGATGATTATCAGTGTAATTTTTACTTAGAACATTAACGTTAAGTATTTCAAATGTTACCTTCTTCTGATGTCAGTTCTACTCAATAAAAAGAAATACTAAGTCTAAAATAAAAGATAATTTATAGCAGTGCATTTGTTTTTGTAGTGTTCTTTTCCAGGTACGGATTACTTTCATATACACTTGTCAATATAGCATAGTCTTTTTTCTTTTTTTTTTTTCCCAGGTTATGCAATGGTCTCTGCAAGATGGCTTGTTCTTGAGTTGGAGCTTTTTAAGGCAAGCATATGCTGGTACTTCAACTTCACTAAGTGGACTATAATTTCTTCTCTCACAACAACTACATAAGCAGACAAAATTGCAAAGATCTGCCCTGTGTCGAGTATGACAGCCACGACTCGTGGCTCTCCGGTAGGAGGGAATGATAGCCAGGGCCAGGCTCCTGATGGACAGTCCCAGCCTCCCCTCCAGCAGAATCAGGTATGGTATTAACAATCAAGTGGTATGAAAATAAAGAGGTTAGTTCTTTACAAATCGTGTTTCCGAGTTACTTGAGTTTGTGTATTCGTAGAGGTGTCAGATGTTTTTTGTGTGTGTCTGGAAGTACAAAAAGATTTTGAGGGATGAAGGCAGTAATATCAGCAAGGTAGATACAGCCAGGGAGCACTGCATTGCAAAAGATACTCCCTTTTCAAGCAGTGGCATAGTTCTTTCAAGCATATGTATTTTGGAAAAGAAGACTTCTTGGAATAATATCAGAAGCTTCCTGCTTTGTAGACTTACCTGACACAGATCGGTAAAACTACCCTTTGAAGTTCAATTTATACTGAGTTCTGCAAAAGCACTTTCTGGATAAAACAGCTTACAAGCAGGTATCAGCTCTTTAAGACTGGCTTCATCTAGATCTCTCTTCATTGTACTAGACTTCCCGAACAGCTTGGTATGTTTCTGTTGAAGAGGTTATCCTGTTCTCAAAAGACAAGCATAAACTTTTAAATACTCCATCATAATGTGATGATTCTTTTTTGCTGGGGGAAAAAATACCAGAAAAGATGCTTTTAAATAGTGCAGCCAACCACATTTAAAAGAAAAGCCACCTTTTGTCATTTAATTCATTATGAAGATTATATTTCTTTAATACCATAAGGTTTAATGGTTGTTACTTTCCTGAGAATGAATTGTTTTTTGGATCATGTGTGGTGGGCTGACTGTGGCTGCCAGGTAAGCCTCCACCCTGTTGCTCACTTCCTCTGCCTCAGTGGGATGGAGGAGAGAATCAAAAGGGAAAAGTGAGAAATTATATGGGCTGAGATAAAGGCAGTTTAATAAGTGAAGGAGTAGGGGGGGAAACCAGTGGTGCAAACGCAGTCACTCATCACCAGCTGACGGATGCCTAGCTAGTCCCCAAACAACAGCTACCTTGGGAGAAAAAACTGCCCCCCTGTTCTATTGCTGATTGTGACACTGTATGGTATGGGCTGTCTCTTTGATCAGTTCAGGTCAGCTGTCCTGGCTGTGTCTCCTTCCAGCT
This sequence comes from Caprimulgus europaeus, assembly GCA_907165065.1. The sequence continues at coordinate 35,245,909 of OU015523.1, read as the reverse complement.
TCTTGCCCTCCCAGCCTACTTACTGCTGGTACCAAAGTGGGAAAAACAAGGCCTTGAATCTGTGCAAGCGCTCTGCAGCAACAGACAAAACACTGGTGTGTTATCAATACTGTTTTGGTTACAAATCCAAAACCTGGCACCATACAGGATGCTGTGAAGAAAACTAACTCGGTGCCCACTAGACATAGAACAACATGTGAAAAATATTCTTGAGATTTTGGTTCTTCCTTGTCTTCCTGTTCTGATTTGAATATTTATTATTGTCAGTTTTTACTATTTCTATAAACAAATAAGCCTGCATCTACAAAATGCATTGTATTTTGCATGGCCCATCAAAATGGGCTTAACTAATCATGTTCTTGGAGGTTGGCTAGTAGCCAGCTGTAGTAGCATGTTACTCATTTTTAGCAATCTCTTTTAGAAAATGTTTTCATGATCATTTTATTCTGTGCTGTTGCTGAAGTTTGTCTTTCTACCTGAAATAGTCATATTTTCTGCGGAAGATTTGTAAAAACTGGAGCATCCATATAGTCTTTATTTTCACCTAGGTAGGTGGTCTGCTTAAGGTAGAAGTTTGTTACAAATATCTCCACTTCCCTCATGGGGAAAGTAGCTTAATTTTTAACCTACTGAAATAGAAAGCATATAGCATGTTTTATATTCTATTTTTTATTAATAAATCTGAAATCAAATAATTGTATTATATTTTATAGTGATAGGTACTTTATTTAAGTGATTCTTTGAAACACAGTCTGAAGGAAAAATGCCAAAATAAGTGGCATGCAAGAACAGGCAGCACTTAAAGTATTTACCATACCAATTTTAGACTTCTTCACCTGATTCTTCCAATGAGAACTCCCCAGCTACCCCGCCTGATGAGCAGGGCCAAGGAGATACTCCACCGCAGCTTGAAGATGAGGAGCCTGCATTTCCACACACAGACCTGGCAAAGTTGGATGACATGATCAACAGGTATTTTCACACTTCTTTCAGAGGGTGTGAATTATTTGTGCAAATATCATTCTTGCATCTTTGTTTTACTGGACTTCTTGAAATACTTTTTAAATTAGGTTAGAGTTGTAAAGAGAAAGAGACTCATCAGAGTTTTGGGTTTTGTTGTTTTTGTTGTTTGTTTTTTTTTTTAATGGAGTGCTCATCAGGTCTTTAAAAATCTATATCTTACGCTATATTTAAAACATTACAAAAGGGTAAGGGTTACTGATTTTTAAGAAATATAGGAAGCACAATTGAAATACAGGAGGGTTTGTTTTGTTTTTGAACATAGGCCTCGATGGGTTGTTCCTGTATTGCCGAAAGGGGAATTAGAAGTTCTTCTAGAAGCTGCTATTGACCTAAGTAAAAAAGGTAAGCTGAAAATACTATTAATGAGTATTGGGCCAGTGTGTAAAGTGTTTTCTTATTCTTTTGAATCCCTGGTGGAGGTTTAAAAATTCTTAATTATTTCTATTACAACTCTAGTCCTGAAGATTGTGTCAGAGTGGTATGCAGAACCTTCATAGATCAGAAATTATAGAAAGCCATCAATGTAGTTATAAATTAGATGCCTTAGCATGAGTAGTGAAGTTGAATAAGATCACAGCAATAAAAATCTTGTAATTCCTGTCCTACCTGTTTTCTGTATTCACTTTGATATCAGAACTAGTGGGTTTGGTCTTTATAACAGATAACTAAAACTCAAAGAATTCTAATTTTTAAAAAATAAGTTACTAATCTAGCTTTCCGAATGTCTTGTCAGAAATTTTTGTTTGAATTTGGCACACACATATTTGAGAATATTAAAGAAATGTTAGAATTTTAAACAGCATGACTTAGACCAATAATTCTACCATATTGCTGGCTGTGTCTCACTTGCTTGGAAGTAGGAGGGTTCCATAGCAGGGATGTGTAGGTGTTTGCTAAATTGTACTCATAAGATTGACAAGTTTGTCATGTGTTGTGGAAAGTTCTATTCTCCTGGAAAGTTGCTTTGATCTCCTATTCTGGTCAGTGTTTGTGCCCTGAGTAATACCAGAAGTCAGATTGAAATATTTTTCTAGTGTATCTACACTTACCAGCTAATTGTGTTTTAAATACAGTGATATACAAAGTGCATGTTCCTTACTTTTACATAGCTGGACCAGGACAACCTCATTTCCATGTTAAGAAGGGGTATTCTTAGGCAGTTTTAACAATAAAAAGGTGATTGTGATTATCTTGATTGTTTTCTGTAAGTCTCTTTTGCCTTGGGGCACTCTCTGGAGAAAAAAAAGTTAGGGTGCACCCTTGTGATCCAGAATAAGATAATGACATGTTGTTGCCAACACTTGGTTTATCAGCCATAGTTGTGCTTGGAATTGGCTCCTTTGCATGTAGCCAGGTCTGGCAGGAATCCTAAGGTGAGTGTAGAATTTTCAAGCGATCACATCTGTTCAGGAGCAAAAGAAATGCCAACTTACAGAAAGAAAATGCAGCCACCTATGTGTCTGGACTGTTGGAACAGTGCAGTAAAAAGGAAATTCTCTGCTTGTGATTTGTGAGAGAGGAGATGTATGTACTGCCATCTGTTAAGTCATCTTTTAAAAAAAAGAAAACCAAAAAACTGTCAGTGCAATGAAGTAATAAAAGCAGAATGAGTTTTTTGGCTACTCCTAACATCAACATAGTTCTGCAAAGCATCAGATGTAGTTGAAAGTTCCCAAACAAAAAGTCGTTATCTTTTTCCTTGAAGTTGTGAAAAACAGTGAAAATCTATTCATATGCTTTATGAACCTTGATTTTTTTTAAGTTGTTGATATCCAGTTCTGAAATGGGCTTCTGCATTGCTATTTAATTATTCTTCCTCTTGCCCTCTGGATGAATTACTATGTGTGTGCGTATGCAAGGATTATTAGCTAAGGAGAAAACAAGGAAAGCTGTTAGAAATAGTTGCTTAACTGTGTTATCTTTACAGTTACATCCTAGATATTTTTTTCCCCTCACTACTTGAAATTACGTGATGGCTAAGATGCTTCTTTTCTAAATAACTTCCAGTGCACGGGGAATATGATAGGGTGCTCACTTGGTGTAACTGATACTGTTTTGGTAGCTCAAATCTTGGCAGACGCTGTTTCAGAGTTGTGTATATATAGAGAAGTAATATAAATGATTCTGTTGTGTACCTTTCTTAGTAGATCAAAAATGTGTTCCATTATCTTCATAAGATCTAAAATTGAACACCTTGCTACCTGTCTATGGGCATTTTTCTTAATCTGAGGAGTTATGTTTCAAAAGGGAAGAACTGAAAGGAGAAATAGAAAAATAATCAGCTGTTGAATGACGTAAATTTTGTATTGCCGTCTGTAACTCATTTAGGTTGTGAAGCAACAAAATCTAAAAAAAAGGCCCACAATTTTTTTTTATCAAGGACCATTTTCTAGTGGTTAAGGTTCTTTTAAGTAACTTCTATTCTAAACGTTGTCAGTGGCCATCAGCACTGGCATTCTGGAGTGACTCTGGAGTAGCTGCTGTCTTTATAACCCTGTCTCTAAAGTAAGCATGATATTTGCATCCTCTTTAAATCTTTTCAGCAACTGAAATTGAAAAAGACATAACTGAACTGAATTGAAAGTACTGATAGGAATTAAACATCATCATTACCAGCTTCAATTGCAAGGAGAAAATTTGTCAAAATAGTATGAATCCTTTCTAGACTAAGACTTGTGTTATTTGTGGCAGATGCATTTATTTATGGAAAATTATCTTTTTATGTATAGGCATCAATGTATTGTTCTTCATTAAGCAAGCCATGAGACTGTCAAATGATAGTCTGGAGTTACTTGCTAATAGAAAAAAAACTGTTTGAAAATTAGCGTCTAATAGCAAGACTGATGTTTATCTTTGCAATAATTCTGGAATACTTGAGTAATGAGGTTTGCTTCAGAAATAAATGTCGTAGTGAGTTGGGTGCTATAAATTTAAAAGTAAAAAAAAAGTTCGTTTTAGGATTTTGGTTTTTTATAGACAGGAATATTCTCCTCTCTTTCTTTCAAAATCCCCTCAACATATCCACACTGCTCCACACTTACTGTAGATTTTATTGCTCCTAATGTTTACATTCGATTTTTAACATGCTGCCAAAACTTTACAATGTGGCACGCACAAGCAAGATGCAAGACAATTTTTACAATTAGTAGCTTATTTAAATTGAAATGAGATTTCACTGCACAACTTAAACCTTCAACCTAGATCCTAAACCTTTGGTTTTGATGAATTACAAAGGCTTACAGAGTGGGAAGGAGAGGCAGGCCCTCGAGCCTCAAGGGGGAAAAAGAAAGTTTGTGTGTGTGTGAGCACATGTGCATCCAAAAGCTAGGCAGCCCAAAAATGGGAGTTGTTTCCAGCATCCTCTAAAGAACATCTTTCTCTGGATAATCTGTCTGCATCTGTGGGTGCACTCTTGAGATCCTTATTGAAGCTGTTCCTGCTACGTTTTTTTGAAATTGTTATTTTTTGGAATGTGTCTAAAGCAAGGGCAGCAGATTTGTGTCCTCGTGTTCCAGAGTTTCTTAGACAGGTATCTGGGCTAGAATCAGGCCAGTGAAATGAACCTACAGCAGGGTCAGTGCAGTATCTTGGGTAGAAGAACTCTTATACTCTGATTGATTAAGAGTTGTTGAATGTCTGCCAGAATCCATGAGTACCTTGTGTAGCCACTGTGCCTATGGACAAGTGTTGGTTTCCTCAGAGCTTATTAGCTCCTGGTCACTGTCACTTCTGCAAGGTCTGAGCCAGCCCTTGCCAAGCCACTGAGGGTTTCTGTGCCACACTTCCTGAGGCTCCAGGTCTGGAGGGGCTTTGCTGGCACAGTGCCACACCAGTGTGTGGAGCCAGCTCCGCTCTGGGGTTTGCAGCTGCAAAGTTGTGTAATCCAGAGTCATGGAGAAGAGGAGCCACATTGTTTTGCCTGGGGCCTTGGTGTTCCAGCCCTGTGCTGTTGAATACCCCTCAGATGCATCCCTGAGTTTGTTCTTATACAGTTGCATCTGGACTGACAGGTTTTGTAGATCCGGAGTGTTTCTGCTCCCGTGACAGGTTTAATACACTCTGCATGGTTTGTCTGGCAAATTGACTGCTTTTAAGCTCAGGTACAGAAATCAAATGGCCCTCTGTTCTTCCTCCAATCCCCTAATTGCAGCTCCCACATAGTGCTTTTGCTGCACATTACCTTTTCCTTTCATATTAACTTTTTTCTCACCACATAATCCATTTCTCTATCTTTCCTCTGAATACTTAGCTCAGAGCTGCATTCACTTACTTACCTCTTGTATTCTTGCTTATCCTTCTCTGCCCTCAAAATCTGTACAACAGGGAAAAAAATGGCTGGTTGCAGTCTTACCGAAGAGTTAGTGATACGGAATCTGGTTCAAGCAGTAGATGCCAGGTGTCTAGTGTAACTGCTGTTTCTCTTCTCACTGTCTTCAGATTACTCTTGCTTCTTCTCCCAACCTGCTGTCTTCTAGAACTCCTGTACCCTGCTTTTGATGATCCTCCAGTCCTTATAGCCACCTAGCCTTGGTTTCTTCCATAAGTGTCTTCTGTTATTTCAGCAGTATGCAGTATTGTCAGAGAAGGTAGAAGGTGACTGTATATCCAGGGGTCATACAAGTATCTTCTAAGGTTCTACTTCTTCCCTTTCTTTCCAAATTCAGGGAAGTACAGAAAGGACAATGTATTTTGAAACATACTGTGTTTTGGTATTCCTGAACTTGTTTTGAAATGTCTTGCTGACTGAAGCTGGCTGGCCATTGTGGGAGGAGGTGGTCCAGGAAGTACCTGAAAGTTTGAGAGACATTTCAATGCAGTATAGTGGCACTCTAAGAGGCATGAAAATCAGTTGAGTGACTGCTTTAAATTTGTATTTAATAATTGAATTCACTGTTACATTTGGGTTCAGAAAGAAGTATTTCCCCTAGGTCAGATTGAGCATATTGGATGCCTTCCTTGTCCTTGGCTTTGTATGGGATGAAGTTGTCATCTTTACCTCCTTTAGGAGTTAACTTAACAGTTCTTTGTTTACTGCAAATGCCTAAGTTTTAGGCAGTGTCCATCTCTCTTCTTTTGTTGTCAGTGATGTGGCTTGTGGCCTTTTGTTACTGATCTTAGGACTTAGTGTATAGTGTGGGGATGTCAGCTATCCAGATTGCAAGCTACGTAGGAAGACAGTGTGGAGCTTTTTATACGTGGCCAAATAGTGTATATCATGTACCTCTGGTAGGGATAAAAAAAGGGAACACTGGAGTAGTTTTCAGGGAGGTGACAGGGGCTGTCCAGAGATTCCTGCTTTGCTGCAGTTGCTTGAGAGCTGCACCCGCTCTAACAGAATAGGCTAGCAAGCCCTGTTAGAATGGTTTGGAAAGCCTTTGTGGTACGCACTAGCAAGCAGTGCAGATGTTCTGTGACCACTTTTGAAAGGAACCTCTGTTGTGCAGTTGTTTGTGACTTTGAGGAACTTTAGTTTGCTAACCCAAATCAGTCCTTCCCAAACCAGTGGAAGTTTCCATCGAGATGTCTCATTAGGGAGGTTACAGGGGTGCCGAGTGGTGGTGGCAATAATTTTGTGAATCTGGACATTGAAGGCTTGTTGAATGCTAAGATTCTCTGATTGAAAATTAAACTTACTCTGTAAAGAAACTGTTCAGGCAGGTCACGGTTTTCTTTTTATAATCACAGAATCATAGAATGTTGTGAGTGGACCCACAAGGATCATTGAGTCCAACTCTTGCCCTGGCATAGGACAATCACAGGATTCAGACCATGTGTCTGAGGGTGTTGTCCAAATGCTTCTTGAATATTGTCAGGTTTGGTGCCATGGCCACCTCCCTGGGGAGCCTGTTCCAGTGTTCCACCACCCTCTGGGTGAAGAACCTTTTCCTAATGTCCAACCTCAACCTCCCCTGGCACATCTTCTGGCTATTTCCCCTGGTCCTGTCCTTGGTCACCAGAAAGAAGAGATCATTGCCTGCCCCTCCTCTTCCCCTTGTGAGGAAGTTATAGACTGTGATGAGATCTCCTCTCAGTCTCCTCTTCTCCAGGCTGAACAACCCAAGTGACTTCAGCCTCCCCTCATATGGCTTCCCCTCTAAGCCCTAACCAATTAAGGGACCTTCCTCTGGACACTCTGTGCCCAGTGGCTTTCATTGTTTCCAGTGTGTACTGATACATATCCAATATATTTTTATGTTGATATTTAGTCCTATTTAGATGATTTTTTTTTTAACTGAACTTTTAAAGGGGGAGTACAGATTTCTTGAAATACTGTGTTAAAAATAACTCCAGAATTCTAAAAAAATGTGGAACACTGTTCTTTAATTTTAAACTTGACATATGGTGGTTGCAAAGGTTTACAGCAGTGTTGGGTCCTGGCAGCAGAATTACAAGAAACTGTACTTCAGGTGAGGATGAGAGACAGAAGGATTCATGTTTATTTTTGCAGGTTAATTGTGTCTGGGAAGCTGAGCAGGTCTCACCCTTTTTCCTCTTTACTCACTCAGTTTTACTGGTAGCAACTAAACAAGAGAGAACATAAATGCACGTGCACCAGAAGAATGGAAAATAGAGATTGTGCTTGTTGTTATTTTTGCCACTATATCTTTTGAGTGTTACAAGCGTGGAAAAAACCACACCCTATCGCATGTTTCTAAAATAATTTTAAAATTATCTAAAGGAGTGCAATTTTTGTAGTGGCTTTACTAGAACATTAATCTGTCAGGTTTTTGTGCATTCAAGGTTATCCAAGTTTGTCTTCATCCGAGACTTCTCTTTTTAAAATAATTCTGAAACATTGAACACCAAACCCTTGAAGTCTATAGCACTATTTTCAAATATTAAAAGTTCATGTAACAACTAATAAAATTGCATATCTAATAGTTTGTTTTTTCTTTTCTGTTTTAAAATAGGCCTTGATGTCAAAAGTGAAGCATGCCAGCGATTTTTTCGAGATGGGTTAACAATATCTTTCACAAAAATCCTTACAGATGAGGCAGTGAGCGGCTGGAAGTTTGAGATTCATGTGAGTTTTTAAAGTTGTGTTTCTGTAAAGCATAGTCATTTAAATGAGGAAGGGGACTGCAGAGACTGAACCTAATTTTTTAAACTCATCTCAACAGAGAACTCTGAGAAGTCTTGTATACATGGCTCTGGGGCAGGGGGAAGTCATCCCTCTATCATTGTTTCATCTTACTGCCTCTGGTGTTTTTGGAAGGAAATAAAACATGAGAGATGATATGGGGAGGAAGTGAACTTTGGCTCTTGTTAGGCAGGCTGTCTTTGGCCAGATATCTAGAGACCTGCTTATTTTTGTGTGCATGCTAGGACATGAAAACCTGCTTTTTAAGTAAAAGCTTTTAGCAACCTGCTAACTTCTGAATGTTTGTAGCAGCTGTTTGAATATAAAAACATAAATGTTGGACAGCTAATCACATACCAAATGAGAAGCTATGATGATCTTCATAAGCAAATTAAAATCTGTGAGAGAAGTAGATGAAAGAAGGAAAAGTTAATAGTTCAGTGGTGATTTATGGATGTCTCAAATAACCAAAAATATTTTTTTTGTTTCCCTAAATTTAATTTTTAGCTGTAAACAGATAAATTAAACTTTAAAACCTTTATTGGAGGAAGTACAAATTAAAATAACAACGTTGTAAAACTCTTCTGTAATTCTGCATGCTAGGTACAGAACATTCAGACTTCAAGTTTCATATTCGTCGTACGAATACCTGCCATATTGTTGGTTGTTGTTTTTTTCTTCATAGAGATGCATTATTAACAACACTCATCGACTAGTGGAACTCTGTGTGGCGAAGCTGTCCCAAGATTGGTTTCCCCTTCTTGAACTTCTTGCCATGGCCTTAAATCCTCACTGCAAATTCCATCTATACAATGGTACTCGTCCCTCAGAAACAGTTCCTGCAGGAGTCCAGCTCGCTGAAGATGAACTTTATGCCCGTCCTCCTGACCCACGATCACCAAAGGTATGAGAGCAGTTTCAGACCTGTATTTTTAATTTCATGCAGTGTTTGACTCATACATCGAATCATGATTGGTTAAATTTTCCCTTCTAACTCTGAATTTGTGTCTTTGGTCCACAATCAAGTTCTGTCATGTGTTTCTGTGGTAAGCTGGCACAACTCTATTGGAATGCCATTCCTACTGTGTTAATTGGCTTGCTTGTATTTACCGGTTGATGGATTTACCTTCTCACTCAGCATGATTTTGTAGGTGACATATTTTGAGGAGGAGGATATGTGAGATGAAGTAGTTCCCAGTGATGGGAGAAATGTTTTTAATAGGACATAGGATGCTTGTGTCAGTGTGGTTTTGGGTTTTTTTGTGTTGGTTTGGTTTTTTGGGGGTGTGGTGGTTTGGGGGTTGTTTGGTTTTTTTTGTTTTGTTTTGGTTTTTTTGTTGGGGGTGGTAGGGTGTTGTGGGGTTTTTCTACTCTTTTTTCTTTTTAACTGGCAGTACAGATTAGCAATTGTTCTGGTTCTTTGGTCTGAATTTTTCAGAATTGCGCTTCAGGTGGTATTGGTACAACCTCAGGAGCTAACCAGATTATAATTTTGTTGCTTTCTTCCCTTTTTTTATTTCTTTCTTTTTAGTAGAACTACTAGCTATTGATACGTAAGAACCAAAGATAAATAACTCTGTCCTTGGACTTCCTTGCATTACAAACCATGCTTGGAAGAATGTTATTTTGCATTCTTACTGCTTTTATATGTAGTGTTATCACATCCAGGACCAGAAAAAAATGCCAGAATCGTCATACTTTCTGTAGTAATTTAGCACCCAAAGATTAACTTGGAAGTATGGTCATTTTTATTTCTATATATTTGATAAAATCCTTTGAATTAACTCATGTATGGCATCTATTTTTTGACATGATAACAGGAGAGATTTTGTTGCCTATTTCAAAACATTTCCTTAAAGCTTAGTATTTAACCTGTATAGGCAAGTTCACTGACAATTCTATTACCTTCTAATGGTCTATTTTGTAAGAACTTCTAAAGCAAATTTTGTTAACAGGTTCTAGATAGTAATTTGTAAATGTCAGAAAGTAACTGTTTATTATTTTGCAGGGTTGGCTAGTAGATCTTATCAACAAGTTTGGCACATTAAATGGATTTCAGATACTGCATGATCGCTTCATGAGTGGATCAGCGTTGAATGTTCAGATAATTGCAGCTCTCATCAAGTAAGTTCTTGAAAAATAATTATTTATATATTTCAAAAAGTTGAACTAAAATACTATGTTGGTGCCAAGCTTAGTCTTTTCTTGAGGCACTTCCTCTCACACCATCTCTTAACTAGTTGTGTTTACCTTCAGTATTTCATGTGCTTGTAGATAGACTTGAGTTTCTTGAATGAATTGCTCCTTACTGTCTTAATGTTACGCAACTACCAATTATTGCACTTTAATCCCCTTTTTCTTTCTTTTTAGGCCATTTGGACAATGTTACGAATTTCTAACATTACATACAGTGAAGAAATACTTCCTTCCAATTATAGAAATGGTTCCACAATTTTTAGAAAATTTAACAGATGATGAACTGAAAAAAGAAGCAAAGAATGAAGCCAAAAATGATGCTCTGTCAATGATAATCAAATCTCTAAAGAACTTAGCTTCAAGAGTTCCAGGACAAGAAGAAACTGTAAAAAACTTAGAAATATTTAGGTTAAAAATGATTCTTAGGTAAGATGCTACTCCTAATATGATATGCTACTTCCGACTTTTTTTTTTTTCTCACTTCTTACATTTAATTTCTTTCACAGGTTGTTACAAATTTCTTCTTTCAATGGTAAAATGAATGCACTAAATGAAGTTAACAAAGTAATATCCAGTGTGTCATATTATACTCATCGACATGGTAATCCTGAAGAGGAAGAATGGCTTACAGCTGAAAGAATGGCAGTAAGTTGTCCTCTTCACTGAAATTTATTTTATAGAATTTTTTTCTTCCTCCTTATTACTTTAATTGTAGAAGTAGCTATATATTATGGAACCTGAACACACTGCTAATTTTCATATCTAGTTTTATAAGCAGTAGGTATCTCATCATGATAGTAAGTAATTTTAATAGTGATCTTTCTGTGAAAAGTTGTTGTATTTGTTTTGATGCTGCTGTTGAGAATTATTTTCAGTGCTGTTAAAAATAAACTTTAATAAGTGATTCTTGAATAGTATGTTTTTTATACTGTTTAAAAAAACACAGCCTAGATAAAACAGATGTTTTAACAGTGAAATTGAAGTGCCACTGTACCTAAAAATTGAATGTTCATTGAAGTAAGGATCTGGTCTGGTTTTTGTGCTTCAAGTAATTTTTCCTTGTTACAGTTTGAAGTGACTGCTCTGCTTTTCAAATTTCAGAAGTTGGATTCTTTCATGCATTTAAATTTTATCTATTTATTTAATATGTACATACTTTGACTACTGTTCCATGCTTGAGTGCACCTGTAGGGAGCTATTAAAATGAGCATTTATAAAGTTAAAGTAAGGGCAGTTTTCTCTTCACCTTTGTGAAACTTGTTAAGTGATTTTTGTGCTGATCTGCCTTGCCTTTGTGAACAGCTACCTGTTGTGAGGTTTATAATCTACAAATGGACTGTTGACAAAAAAAGAATGACTGTAGTTTGACTTTTTAAAGCAATACGAGGAAATAGGTCTCTACATACTTCGTGTAGTTTGGCATCTCAGACAAGACGTCTGTTTTTAAATGAAAATTTCTAGATTCAAGTATTTCATGAGACTAGCTTGAATGTTGCAAGTCTAATCAAGGACACTGCTGAAAGTTATGATGCTGTGTACGTTTGTTTTCTTTTTTAGTACTCAAAGCACACACTACTTTACTTCAACCAGACCCTAATCTGATTGTGTCAATGACACCACTGAAAAAAATTGCATGTACTTAAATACTGCTTGAATATTTGCCTCTAATTCTATTAGAAGCATTTAAAAAGAACCTATAAGTGGCAGTACTTAAATAATTTTACCTTTTTATATTTCAATCCTTGCTTATGCTCTTTTTATGTGGTATGCTGTAGGCATACCAGTAAAGTTAGAAGTCTCTTAAAGAATTTGGTTTTGATATTAATTATTGTAAATTTTCTTCCTTGACTAGAAGAGTTAACTGTTCTTTCCATTGGATTTTTATGTTTGAAGTTGTTTGAACATTTTTATACTTTGAGTTAATGATTTTAATGTGCCTGAAAAATATTTCCCCTTAAGTTATCACAGTGACTAGTATACTGGTCTATTTAAAATGCTGATTTTTTTTTTTTTAAAGGAAATTGAAGTTAGAGATAAATACCTTCCTCTTGTGCTGCATCTTTCTCATTCTTATATACAATTAGAATTTTGTATATAAAGTCATTAATCTATAACAGATTGAATTTTTTCTTTTTAGCTTAAATATCAGTGACAGCACTTCAGTAATTTGTGATGCACTACTTTTTTATATTCAGGAATGGATCCAGCAGAATAATATTTTATCAATTGTGTTGAGAGATAGTCTTCATCAACCTCAATATGTAGAGAAGTTAGAGAAAATTCTTCGTTTTGTCATCAAAGAGAAAGCCCTCACTTTGCAGGATCTTGACAACATTTGGGCTGCACAGGTAAGGAATTCAACTGTTTGCTACTGTGCAGAAAGGATCTTGTATGTCACATATTGAGAAGACGATGAAGACTTGTGCTTCTTATGCTTGGTGTTAGACAAAACTGAAGGAAAATTTGAGATCAAATGGTGTTATCTTTTGGGGTCTTGGAGCTCAAAATTGTCTTCTCAAATGTCTTCAGTAGAAGAGGTCAGCTACACATGTATGTAACGTCTAAAGGAACAGTTCAGAACATAGTGCAAAGATTATCCTTTTTAAGTATTAAGGAACCCTCAATGTTGAGCAAAGTCTGGGTTATGAAAGAACATGATACGTTATGACTTAATATTTCAAAATGCATTAAAAATATGTATTGCTAATCTCAGAGTTAACCACAGTTGTATAAACTTTTCCTATGCAGATTGCTATTAATAAAGCTTATAATAATGACTGTTCTGGAAGTTGTTTAACAGCAAATTCTTTCCTTTATGTTGTAATGATTATTTTTGAAAAATTATAAATTTTGCAATATTGTCTTGTTTACTTAAACGACTGGTGAAGCTGGGCTTCCTAGCTCTTGGCTACATGAGTTTAGAGCACATAAAGGGCAGCTGAAGTGACAAAATCATTATAAATTATTGAGTAGACAGAAAATAAAAGGTCGTTTTAGGATAGGAACAAGCATGAATACAGATATCCTTCATAAGTAATTAGTAGTGAAACTCTTAATTGTACAAGAAAGCCCTTAGGCCAGTTTTTCAAGCGTGGAAAGGCTAAATCAAATTTCAAAGATAGAGTACTGTGCTAGTTTTGGCAGGGATAGAGTTAAATTTCTTCATAGTAGCTTATATGGAACTATATAGATAAGGCAAAAGATTTACCTGTTAAACTCTACCTCAGCCCATGAATTTTCTCTTGCCCTTCTGATTCTCTCTCCCTCCCACTCTGGGGTGGATAAAGAGTGAGTGACTGTGTGGTGCTTAGTTGCTGTGGGATTATACCATGACAAGGACTAATACAGTAATTGGGTAGTATTATATCTCTGGTTTACATGTGTTTGCACTGTTCTGAAACTGTAACAGTTTGGCTTAAGTGGATTTATGGAGGTGTCCCTAATTTCAGGCATGCAATTTTCAGTTCACATTTACAGCACTTGGGACTACAGGCAATATAGGGGAGGGCTGACTAGAGATCTCTGGTGTTTCAACTAACTTGCTAATCTCTAGACTTCAATTCCAGCATGATAGTAACTGCACAAACTGAAACTCAAGAAAGTCTTTATTTTCTCGTTTTCCCTAAGTCTTGTTTAGAAAATTACATCATGTAACAGAGAAGTACACAGATTACTTGAATGAAGGTCTGTGATCATATTGTTAGCTTCCAGCTTGTGGTCTGTAGACCTGTAGACTATCTTTGTAAGAAGTCTGTAGGGAAAAATGGATTTTTAGTCCATAGTTTGCTGTTGTAGACTTGTATTAGCTATATTAGAGCCTTAGCATTCATAAGGGGAAAAAAAAAAAAAAAACAAACAAAACCAACCAACCAACTAAACCTCTGAAATGTAGAAAAAAGTCTTCCAAGCAATTATATTACTCATAGTGCCTGGAAATGGGACATGTGGATAAGCTAGTTTAAGCCAAACTTTTTACCTTTCCAGAAAAGTGTATAAACAAGTGGTACAACCCTTAAAAGATAGATATAGTCCATCCCAACAATTGCAAAAAAAACCTGTAGGAATAAATCTCCCGTGTTGGCAGATACATGGTTTACTCTGCTCCCTTCACAGGCTTTCAGTTAGGTAGTTGCCACAGTGCACTTGCTCTGGTTTTGGCCTAGTTGAATTCAGTCTTACTCAGGTAGATGATCTCACTGGGCTTTGGCCATGGAATTAAAATAGACTAAAAGGTAAGAACATCAAAGTCTGCTAATACAGAATGATTTTTACCAACTTCACTACTCCCTGTGTTTAGTAGTTTTTAGAAGTTCTTGTTAAATGACTACGTCTAAGAGCAGCTGGAGCATGAAATTCAGTAGCGAGGAGTTGATTTACTGTGTAGCTTTATATAACAGGCAGGCTATTTTAGTTCTGTCTCAGTGCAGCAACGGTGTGGTTTTGCTTTCAGGCTAGAGCCGTTATATTGCTGCCTGGGTTTAGAGGGTGAGTATGCACAAATTTACAGTTGACGGTATAGAAGTGCCCTAAGTATCTCAGTACACAACTAGAACAAAAGTAGGTAGTTTATGAGAAGTAATAAAGTCATGCTGCTCTTGCCTTTAGAAGGCAACATAAGTTTTAAGTGTTTTCATGTTTTACAAAGTGAGTGCTCACAATAAAGAAGTATATTTGATTCAAGGAATAATACTGGAAGTCTCTAAAGGCAAGCATTAGGTTGCAGCCTGTTGAGTTGCAGGGAAGGATCCAGCTGGACAAGAAATAAAATTGCAGAGGTTAGTGTTGGTGTCTCATTACTTACATTCTGGAGCATTTAACTAGACCTGTATATGCACTTCCCTGTTTCTGCACAGCAAGCTGGTAGTTCACACACCAGGTTCCTTACTTACCTCGTCCTACTGTCTTGTACCGTTTCTCCAGCCTTTTCTCTTTTTAAGAGCTTCCTCATGTCTGTTAAAACCCTCCCAAGAAAAGATGGTTAAATGCCATATTCTTACTCTTCTTGCCCTGCCCCCTCAAGCAGCTGTACATACTTCTCCTTTTGTTTTTTTATATTGTAGATAATCTTTCTGCTCTGTATGCTCTCAATTTTTCTTTCTGTCTAGGAAATAGTCTGGTAAGAGAGAAAAATTATGTGATGTTTTGCAAAATCAAGTGGAATAAGTGGTTTAGTAATTCCTTTTCTCATAATCTGACCCATAGCATGAAAATGAATGTTACTACTTAATTTTTTCAAGAAAAACTTATGGCATACTGTAAAGAATTTATGGCACAGCATGTAACAAAGCTGTGAGTCTTTTTTTGTTTTTAAGCACACTACTGATGGAGCTTTCAGAAGGAAATTAATTTCAAAACTCCTCATGCATGCATTTTTAATACTGTAAAAGATTAGTTACATCAGAGTTTGTTTTCTAGGTATTTGGTTTGCATTTTTTACTCCACAGTTACAGGAAACATTTCTACAGTACATCAGCTATTGATTGACTTAGTCCAAAATTGTTCTTTTCTAGTGCAGATTTAAAGTACAGGATGCATTATCGAGCCTGGGTTTGTAGGAAGGAAATTTTCTTCTTACCCAGACTCAAAATTGAGCTAGCTGGTTTTTCCTTACTGTCTTCCTTAAATGTCAAGATTGTGATATACCCCAAACTCTCATTTAAAACAGTGTCTAGTATGTAACTCAGCATCTTGCCATTAGTTGTTTGATTGTTAGACTTTGTAAGTTTATAAGCTGCAAGACTTCAAAATGTTGTCTCCCAACAGGTTGTTTGTAATAGAAAGATTTAGTTGTTCATGAATCCACTAGCACAAAGGGAATACTTCAGCATGAGAAACTACGTGGAAATAACTAAAAATCGTTTTACAGCTTAAAACACCCTCAGTGAAATTCATCGAGGAAGTGGATTTTGAGTCCTTCCTTAAAAAAACAAAACAAACCGAAACCAAAACCCGAAACACTAAACTGACATTAAATTAAAATACTGATTTGTAAGTTAAAATACCCTTTTAGACCTTATTGTCTACTGTCCCAGCATGATTTTGTTAAAAAAATAAATATTGTGACACTGAAGCATTTATATTCTAAATAAATACTTGTGTGCACACAAACAGAGCACACATAAGTACTTAAACACACAAGGGAAATCTAAATGTTGTGTCAGTGAAGTAAGTATTCAGTTTGCCATGGTGCTCCCACAGCCCCAGCTTTTCTTGCTGGTCACCTCAAACAGTCTGGTTGTAAAAATAATGTAGGATGTCTTGCTGCTTGACTTAATGTGGATTGCTACAAACGTTGATGTATTCTTTTTGTCTTCTCGACAGGCAGGAAAGCATGAAGCCATTGTAAAAAATGTACATGATCTCCTTGCAAAATTAGCTTGGGATTTCTCTCCTGAACAGCTTGATCACCTTTTTGATTGTTTTAAGGTAACTGTATATTTTGGCTGTATTCAGGAAATGGATTGTGAAGTTGGATACAGATTTGTGACTCTTTTAATGTCTTCTTTCTCCTTATTTTAGATACGGGCAGTTCCCTTGTGTTGAAAGACTTCTCAGTGTGTAGCAACAGCCTGTAATATTTAATATTAGAAATGCTGGATTGTGCTATTTTTTAATGAGCGTTTATTGTGAGATTTTTGATTTACTTCCTATCTAAAGCAAAGGCTAGTTATGCTAGTTTAATTGACAGTTTTATTTTCTGGTTTAAATGCTTTTGGGTAATACACGTCTTTCAAGGCCTACAGTATTAAAGGGACATTTAGCAATCCTAGGAATACTGAATTTTTTCTAATAAAATAAGTTATTTATCTTAAATACCTTTTTGCATTTGTTCCTAATTATTAAGTGTTGGTGATTTAGTAAACAGTGTTTTTTTTTTTCTCTGAGCATTATAGTGGGTTTTACCAAGTTTACCGTGCATTGCTACTTCGAATCTTTAAGTGGAAGCAATCAAGGACTTCTGTTCCCCACTCTTAGAACTTCCTCTTTATCTTGTAATATTTTTTTCCTCTGGTTAATGAAGATACAGAACAAAACCATCTCAGGAAGATAATGTTGAATGTTTATAAACATACAATTATTTGATTGAAATTACAAAACAGCTTGCTTCTGAAAGTCTATTATTCACTGGCTTTTTCTGGATGCTAACATTAGCGTTGGTTGCTTCCAGTAGTGGTGTTGTCTGGCTTGTTTTACTGTTTCACTTTTAGGAGATGATCTGCTGTACTATAAGATGAAATCCAGCTTTGTCGACTGTTTTTTCTGGTTTTAGATAAATGCATTATAGTCAGATTTTACATGCAATTTGTGCTCCTCTTAATGAGAGTTCTCTAGGTTGGTGAATATGCGTCTGATACTCTGTAATCTAGATACTGAACTAAATGCTCAGAAATTCTGTGTGTAAACTGTCACAAGTTGTGTCTGACCTTGCGAGGTGGATATGAAGTTGTGTTATATTGGAAACTTACTCAGAAAAAGGTTAACTTAATTCAGAGGACATTTGTTTCAGTCAGATTCAGAGGCACAAGAGATACTAAAATTTTACTCATTTAGTTGTCGTAAGCTATTTAAGAAGTCTTTTAAGTATAAGCACAGGAGTTTTGAGAAAAGCATTTGCAAGAAACAGCAGAGTCCACTCTATTTTGACTGTTGGTGAACTTGTCGGTGGCATTGTTAACTTTTACAAGTACATCTGTGATCTTTAAATAAAGATCTTTCTTTTTTTTTTTTTGTAAGTCTCAAGTTGAACACACTCTAGTTGTAAACACTAGAAGAACTATTCACTTGTACCTGACTTATGTATTGGTCTAATGTGCTATTTATTTTTAATGGAAGAAATTAATGTGAAAGTTCTTTATATAGTTGCACCACTTTATTGTTGCATTGTTTGTTAACTGGTTATGTGTGGAATTAAAAATAAGACTGGTTTTCATATCAAATAAAACATTTTCTTAGGCAAGTTGGACAAATGCAAGCAAGAAACAGCGTGAGAAACTACTTGAGTTAATTCGTCGTCTTGCGGAAGATGACAAGGATGGTGTGATGGCACACAAAGTACTGAACCTTTTGTGGAATTTGGCTCATAGTGATGATGTACCAGTTGATATCATGGACCAGGCTCTTAGTGCCCATATTAAAATCTTAGATTACAGTTGTTCACAGGTGAGTGATCTGGTATGTTCTATTGTGAAATCAGTCACAGACAGTTTCCTTTTGTCCTCCATGAAAAATTCAAAGAATTTGGTTATTTAACAAAAATATTCCTTATCATAGATTTGTATTATTCTACCAACATCCAGGTACTTTTAAAATGTTATGAGACATATTTTAAATAACACAGTTCATGGTTTGCCTGTCTTGTTCCAATTGGCAATGTACTATAATCACCACATTGGAAGAATTGGAAAAGAACGCTACCGAAGTAAACAGGGCGAAACGAAAAGCGGTCCACTTCCTGTCTTTGCTTTTTTCCAAACTCAACTGCTAATTTGTTTGGGTGGAGATTTTTTTTTTTTTTTTTTTTCAGTAAGTCCTTATATGTGTTGTATAATATTAGAAAGGTTCTCCTCCCCCTCTACTCTGCTCTGGTGAGGCCACATCTGGAATACTGTGTCCAGTTCTGGGCTCCTCAGTTCAAGAGGGACAGGGATCTTCTGGAGAGAGTCCAGCGGAGGGCCACAAAGATGATGAGGGGCCTGGAGCATCTCCTGTATGAGGAGAGGCTGAGAGAGCTGGGACTCTTCAGCCTGGAGAAGAGAAGACTGAGAGGGGATCTTATCAGTGTCTATAAATACCTGAAGTGCAGGGGCCAAATGGATGGGGCTGGGCTCTTTTTGGTGGTGGCTGGTGACAGGACAAGGGGCGATGGGCAAAAACTGGAACACTGGAAGTTCCACACAAAGTTAAGGAAAAACTTCTTTACTGCGAGGGTGTTGGAGCACTGGAATAAGCTGCCCAGAGAGGTTTTGGAATCTCCATCTCTGGAGATGTTCAAAACCCGCCTGGATGCTCTTCTGTGCAACCTGCTGTAGGGAACCTGCTTTGGCAGGGGGGTTGGACTAGAGATCTGAGGTCCCTTCCAACCGCTGCCATTCTGTGACCTAGCAAAGGACAGTGAAAACTATTACGCACTCTCCTTCTCCACCCAAACTTCTGCAAAAATCTGCCAGAATAATAATTCATTGCGGTTAGAAATTAATCCATTATCTGTTTTGCTGGCAGATTTTGTTTCTTAGTTGTTAAGAAACAATTTCTCATTGCTCCTTGGTATTTTATAGCAGTTTACTCTGAGTAGCAGTGAATAGAAATAAATGAAAGAAGGGGAAGAGCAAATTATTTAAACACTGATGATCCTATCTAGCTACAGGTTTTCTTAAATATGTACTGAGTGCTTGAGTGCTTCAAGGCAGAGAGCCTGTAACACACTGACTAGCTTCTGACAACATTTAATGCTGCTCAGATACTTTTCTTCTGCTTGTATGTTCCAGAACTCAGTTGATCTAGTATATGTGTGGCCTTGTATGTTCTGCTCTGTATTGGAAACTAAAGTAAGGGAATGATGATAGTTTCTGCAGTACACTTGATTTTGATTATAAACACTTGTTCTTTAAGGATCGAGATACACAAAAGATCCAGTGGATAGATCGTTTTATAGAAGAGCTTCGCACAAATGACAAATGGGTCATTCCTGCACTGAAACAAATCAGAGAAATTTGCAGTTTGTTTGGTGAAGCACCACAAAACTTGAGGTAAGAATGGAATGCAAATAAAATTTTGTCTGTTAAAAGTTGAATGGAATTAGGCTAATTTTTTTTTTTTTTTTACAAGAGGCACAGAATGTTTGGGTAGAATCATAACTTATGTCTGAAGATGCTCTTGAGTTTGTTTTAATATGTATAAATAGGCTCTAAAATTCAAACACCTATGCTCAGTAAGAGAGCGTTAACTGTTTCCTCAAATGTGCTTTTATTAATTTTTAGAATAATAGTCTGATCCGTGGAAAACTTGGATTTGTTTTTCTGTTATCCATGAACTTCCTTGCCTAACAGTAGAATTAGCTTACAAAGTATAAATACATTTTATGTGCATATATGTGTATATTCACACACATACACACCTATCCCTATTCTTTCATGATAACATTTATATGGGTCATCTAGTTTATATACTTGAAATCAGAGGTGATTTTTTTTTTTGTCTTGAAAAAATACTGATTCTTTCTCTTGAATGGAAGAGATCTGAGATGTGTTGGGTTTCTTTTACGGGGTTTTTTGGTTTATTTTGTGGGGTTTTTTTTAAAGGAAGAAAAAAAGAAAAGCCATTGTCTGTTTGGACTTGTTAAAATATACGTTCTTCTTCTCGTTATTTTAAATGTCTTCTCACTACAGAAGTATCTGAGGTTCTGTGCACCTAGCTGTTTTTGCATCCACATCAGAATTTTTAGAAACTCCAGAAAAATGTTGTTTGCTTATCAGTGTTACATAGTTGCTTTGTTTTAATTCTTGTAGGCAGGTAAACTATTCAAATCAGTGTTGCTGTTGTAGTCTGCTTACAAGAAGGATTAAGGCAGGGAAAGTTGAAGAAAATAAACCTTCAGTTTACACAATGATGTACCATTTAAGGAGCTGCATTCCTGGCTTTTTGAGGTTTCTTTGTTCATTTTGTTTGCAACACCTCCCTGAATTTTCATGATATTTCAATCCTTTACAGTTTTATATTAATGATTCTTTGAGTTTTTTCCAACAAGGTCACAAGTTATCTGGTTACTAGCAGATAAGTCTGTGTTTTATGTCTTGGAGTCCTTAACCTTTTACATGCTGTAAGATCTGGGTGAATGTAGCTACCTGGTTATTCATGTTACTTGTTAAATGCTTTTTGGCACAATGCCTTAACAAAGAGGCTATGCTTTAAGTTATTTTTGAAGCAGCTCATTCAAGACACTGGTTAGGTTTCTGCTCTGAATTAATCTTGAGAGGAACCTAGCTTTTGTTTAAATTTAGGTTACCTGTATATGTGCAGTTAAATGTCTTGAATATTTCACTTTTTTTATCAGATCATCTCTTCCATTCTGCAGATTTCAGGGAAATCTGCATTGCAGTATGTAATAGTACCTCATTTTTCTGCAGAATTTGAAAACATATATGGCAGGAAAGTAAACTTTGAATTAAAGGTTTTAATCAAGGGACTTACAAAGGCCTCTTCCTATGGAGAAGCCTTTGTTAGCAAGGTACTGGAGAGGGAGTTTTTTGTCAGGTAGTGTTACTTCTCAGGTGACTGGGAGACCTAGTGAGTGAAAACATCATTTTGAAGTAGTGACTTTCCAGTCCCCTGAGTTTTTTTGATAACTTAATATTGATACAGTTTGGAAATTGTAATGCATGCATCTGATACCTGTTCATATCAGTTTACCTTATCTGATTTAAAACTTTAATCTCTAAAATCCTTTGGGTTGAAAACAAATTTGGATTTTGGATTGAAAATAAATCAGAGCAGATGTTTGTGACAAGTGCCTTGAACATTTCACAGAGCTTTCTGTGTACAACATTAATCTCATAATCTATATACTACTTTTTTAGGGTAGTTCAGTTGATTGGCACTGGCAAATAAAAGTTTGGTCCAAAACAACTGAGGCTTTTGATTCTTGGCAAAAATAAGTATAAATTATCTTATGCCATTGGCACTGTAGAAATTCTTTTGTGGAGGATGATTTTAATTGTTGCTAGTTATTCATGCAGTTGAGCAAAGTGACAAATCAGTTATACAATTGCTTTGGCAGAATTTAACTCACTGACCACAAAGAAATGCTACATGTTTTGGGAAGTTCAGCTTAAATAGAATTGCAACAGCGTAAGAAAAGATTTCTTATTTAGTTGCAAGGATTCTTACTGATGCAAGTATACTTAGTAATATTAAGGAATAGTCACCTTTATTACTCCAACATACTAACCTTTAACATACAGATAATTAATCACCTTAATTTTCTTTGTGTTGGCTGATGGAGATAGTCTCCTGTAGTCCAATTTCAGGCACTTAAGTTTAACTTGTATGTACTCAAGCATTAGGAGATTGGTGTCCTGACTACTTGCCCAGAAGAATTAAATGAAGACCTTCTCTAAGAGTTTAGGGTTTTTATTAGTGCTTTAATGCAACAGTGATGCTAGTTGCAAGTCACCTTAGCCTCAGTAGTAGAATTTGCTGGATTTGGCCACTGCTATGTGGACCTTTAATGTCTGCTTTTACTGGTGCATAGCATTTGTTCATGTAGTAGCAGAACTCTCGGCTTCAAAAGCTGAGTTACAGTGCAGTATTATGTTGGGCAAGTTACATGTGCAGATAAATAACTTAAAAAAAAAAATTGTTTAGAATTTTGCCTTTGTCACTTTTGCAATATTTTTTCTAGTAAATAAGCATACATTCTAAGTATTAAATGTCCTCTTTAGTATTTCCAAAGTACTTTAGCATCCATTTCAAAATGCTAATTTTTCTTCTTATACATTGACTTTTGATATCCATTTAGTAGAAACAGAATGGAAAGATTAATTTTACTGTTAACTTCAATTTTTCACTCTTCTCAGCGTAAGTGTTATTAAAGGAATATGTCCCAATGGCAACATCATCATATGTCTTAACCTCAGATGCTTGAGGAATCATTCTGTAGTTGCATGTGGAGTTTGCTTCAATCGTAGAAAGCATGTTAGAGGGTCACGTCAGATGAGCTTTTTTCTGTGCCTAAGGACAATCATCTTGCCTTTGACTCCATCCGAGCAGATGACCAAAATAACGTTTTGCATGTTGCTAGCAAATGCTGCGTAACAACTCATAGCTCATAAGTCTAGTTCATACAATTATTGAGCTTTTAGAAGTAGTTGCTTACCAAAATGAATCCGTGGGTCCAAATTTAGTGCTTCTGCATGTGGTTAAGAAGAAAAGTAAAAATGTCTAGTGCAGAAGATTTATTTAGTCTTCTGTCAATAAAACTTTTTTTGCTATACTTTGTAAGATGGATGCAAATGCATAATAACATAAGTATATAAGTGTACACTCCAATAGCTTGCTTCTGCAAAATATGCAGTCTTGCTTCTGATTGTTCCTGTAGTTGTTTCATCATCTGTATTTTCCAAATAGTCAGTGTTCTTATTCACTGTTATCCTTTGTACATGCATCTCTATCTAGAGGTAACACCTCCGGTAGCCACTAAAATAGAGACATGTAATCTTTGGCTGTTTTTTGCTGCTGGTTTATGCTGAGCAAAGAGAGTTGGCTGAGATGGAGTGAAGTGTAATTGGAAAGTTTCTCAAAGTGAAAACGGAGGATATTCTTTCTGAGTATATGAAGTCCTGTATTTTTTCTTCCTTCACGCTTCCATCTATTTTGTTTTCCCTCTGACAAAAGTCTGGGGTTTTTTTTGTTTGTTGGCTTTCTTTTGGTTTTTTTTAAACACAATTATTGTTTTGAGTGCCTCTTTCAAGCTGTTTTGGAGAGCTTTGCATATTATGAAGTTTCATCTTCTGAAGACTGCTGTGCTTGGCAGACAAATTCTTTTGGTTGCAGCTAACAAAATTATTGGAAGAGTGTTGATGGCTTCTGTGTTTTAAGCCCAGATTGACAGTGATCTTTGGTCCAATGAATCAATTTAGCTGTTGTTGTTACATGGACGGTGAAATGTGGTTATCAGCTGCAAGATCATCATCAGCTGATGGTGGAACTGGGTTTTCTTGCCTTCCCTACTGTAGTGTTGTAGGTCATGTAGTGTGGAGACCCTGTTTCCTAGCAAGGAACAGGGTCTTCATACTGTATAAATAAATATATATGAGGAAACTTTATTTATTTTATAAATATATAAATAAATTTTATTTCTGTATAAATAAAATGAGGAACACCTCTCTTCCCTCCCCGCTTTTTTTTTTTTTCTCTTTACCATGGAAGAGCAGTGGAAGTTCACATTTTTATGCAGCCAAGATCAGTGCTCTTATCTACAGCTGAGGCATTTTGAGACTATTCTGCAGAGGTGATGAGTTCCTAAGTTCTAGAATGTGATAGCGTTCATGGCATGTGGGTTGTGGACCCAAGCTCTGTATTCTCTGTTGCAGTTTACTTTTGTAATCTGAATATGTCTAGTATTGCTTAAGAGCAGCATTCTTGGTCAGACCTTGATAACATTGATAAATTTTTTCTTAATACTATGTACTCTGCATAACTCTGTTTGTCTTTTCCAAAAATACTGATCTGAAAAAATGTTGGTATAAATATAAAAAAGCAATGTCCAGTTGTGCAGTTTTTTGAAGTGTTGAGAGTTGACATAATTATTGCCTAGTGGTCTTTCACTATAGTTTTAAGACCGTTAGCTTTTGTTTTGAAAATTAACCTATTTTTAGTGTTTTAATATTAAATTTAGAAAGGAATATCAGATGGATGTGGAAGAAACTGTGGTTATACGTATTGTAGTTATATTGCAGTTGAGGGTCTCTATCTTTACTATGCCGCTGTGGGCAGGTATGTATTTCTATTCCTGCCTTGCTGCAGATATTCTCCCTCCAGCATATTGAGCTGCTCAGATTGCTTTGATATTTTTCATACATACTGTAACTGTATAATTCTCATTAATTAACTGCTTTTAATAACTGGTAAGAACTGTTGATGTGTCAGAAGAAAAAAGAAGAATATTGTCAGAGACTTAATGTGCTTTCTATTAGAGATCGTTTAGGAAAATTTGGAACTTGCATCAAAGATTAGTTTCTTAAATTGGTTTCTAAACTGTTAGGTGCAAGACTTCTCTGATTTTCCTATAATATTTTTATTTTAATTTCAGTCAAACTCAGCGAAGTCCCCATGTGTTTTACCGACATGACTTAATCAATCAACTTCAGCACAATCATGCCCTAGTTACATTGGTTGCAGAAAATCTCTCGGCCTATATGGAAGGCATGAGACAGTATGCTAAAGGTAAGTTTTAAAATAAAAATTACCTCATAAATAGAATATATGAAAACTCCAGCTAAAAATTGAGTTAAAAGCAAATTCTCATAGTGAAATATCTGTTAAGTTTGTTTAAATTTTTAACATCTGTGGGGTTGATAGGCTTTATGGTGTCAGATTGGGCAAGAAAAGCTTAAAACATAAACTTTTTTTCATAATTGAAACTATGGTGTGTTATACAGCAGAATGGGGGAAAGTGGCAGCTCTTGTTTATCTGTGGATTGATAAACATAACCTTGCCCTACTTAACTTAGGGTGGTTATTTTTGTGAAAAGTCCTAATCTTGGATTTTGCCTCACTTCTAATTTTGAATTTTTGTAGGCTCCTTTGAGAAGTTTTTAAATCACCTCTGTTTAATCACAGAATCATAGGATCATTAAGGTTGGAAAAGACCTCTAAAATCATCAAGTCCAACTGTCAACCCAACACTGCCATTTATATCCAGTCTAAACTTCACCTCGCACAACTTGAGGCCATTTTCTCTTGTCCTATTACTAGTTACTTGGGAGAAGTTTGCATCAGAGTACAAAAACAGATAAACAATAGTGTGGATTTTTTTTTTATTAGATGCTTTATTACATGATTAGGGGCAGCCAGAAAATATCTCCTAATGTTCTAGATACTGTAGTAAGACTGTAATACACAGTTCCTGTGCAACTTCTCTTTCAATTTCATTTTTATATACTAAATAGAGCAGAACAGAGAGAGAGCACTGTAAAGTTTGCCTTCCATGCCTTCCTGGAGAAGGAGTAAAGATGCTGGGGGTGGGGTGGGGGGAGACAGAGAAGGGAATAATTGGAAAGAGAAGAAAGAAAATTATGATTGTGAGGAAAGAAGGAAAAAAATCCGACAGGTGTAGAATTAAGCTTAAATGGAGAAGGTGACTAAGACAGAGGGAGAAAATCCAACGCAAACATCCAAACAGAGCAAGTCAAACAAACAAAAAAATTTCAGTTGCCCACAGATATTTTTGTCAGTTAATGCCACAATAATTGGGGTGGGTGTTTGTGGGTTTTTTGTTGTTATTGTGTTGGTAGGGTTTTTTATTTTAATTTTAAAAAATTTGTCATGTTTTTATTTTCCTTTAAGGCTTCCATAGTTGTGTTCTGTGATGGAGAACAGTGTTCTTATTCTCTTGTTATTCACTAATGCATATTGTTTTCTATCATACTCGTTTTATATGTTTGCCTTTTTAAAGTTAGAGAAAAGCCTAATCTATGTTACGGAGTTTTTTCCATTATCTATGGCTTTCTCTTTTACTGAACTAACCGTTTCCTCCAACTCTGCAAAGTCCTCTATGAAGTGAGGCAACTGCTGTTGAATTGTGTAGTCCTGAAGGAGGAGGTCACAGTTTCATCTTTTTGACTATTTATCAAACACCTTTTGAAAATTTTAAAAGATTGCTAGCCAGTTCTCATTTATCTTCTATTCTGAAGTAATAAAAAAATCCAAAGTGTTAATGAAATGTAATTATTTGTAGAAGTTGTGGTGTATGATCTGCTGTGTGTGTTTACCACTAATTATACTTCAATTTTCAACCAGTCATTTTTTGTTCTATAATTTCCGTGTTCATTCTTCTGCCGCTGTATGTAGAAAGAATTTTTAAGGAGATCGCACTTGGACTTCCTGTGAGATGCACAGTGCAGAAAATCAATTGGGCAAATGTAGAAAGAAGCTGAGATGGAGAATATTTATGGATACTGAGGTTTTTTGTAGTTCACAGCTTTTCAGAATTCTTAAGTACATGCATACTGCCTTCGGGCAACTGACTGGCCTTCCGTACTTAAACTCTTCTATCATTGCCGCTGTTGACACTCGTGTCTGTGAATTAATCTCTATTCAGGAAAAAAAAGCCTGGATAGTCCCCATAGTTTAAATGAATGAACAAAACCACATTCCCCCAACAACACAAAATCAAACAAAAACCCACCCAAAACACCTAACACTTGAAGTAATTAATTTCTATGCAACTTACCTACTGCAATTTTTTCTTCTGCTAGACCCACAGCATATTTTACAAGTTTTCAACTTCTAATAATTAAATAATTTCTGTTCTTCTCCTTCTATATTATTTCTTTAGAATTTTTTTCACATTTCTTTTTTGATAATTTCCCATTTATACTCACTTCATTAGGATTATAATTTAAACTTCTGAAGGATTTCTGGTGAACGTAATGTGTCCAGTTCTCTAGACAACAGTTAACTGCTCGTCTTCTGTTCTCCCTTTGATTTCTTAAGCTAACATACCTTTTGCACTTGAATATAGAAAGCAGTATGACAACTATTTTTCTCCTCATTTTGAACCACTGATGATGCACTTCAGCTGTAAAACTTGTTTGGTTTGGGGGGTGTGTGTGTTGTCCCCCCACTCCCAATATAATAGGAGATACTGATTTTCAGTTCTGAAGATAAATTTTTCTGAGTCTGGATGTTGTCATGATATAGTCTCCCACAGCTGGCTCATCTTAATTAAATGCAACCAGTATACCTTTGCAGATAAGAAATATAACATTGATTAGTTTATAATGGAGCTATCGTAACAAACGTGTAATGGTGAAATATTACTAGTACAGATCAAAATAGTGGAAGTACGGATCTAGATTGTATCTCTTTAATTAAAAAAAAAACAAACCAAAACACAACAGAAAAACACACCAAAAACCAACCAAATGAAACCACAACAGAACCAAGTTCCTGTGAAGCAAACAGCTGTTTGTTAAACAAAATATTATGCCGAGTTTTGATAAAATGCAAGTAAAAGTTTGACATCTTGCCTTACTTTCAGTTACTCAACTACTTCATTTTCAGTCTTGTCAGTATTGCAGCCATTTGTTTTTTGTACTTGAAAACTTGCAGTAAATCAAGTTGTCATATACTTTCCTCTTCAAAGTGATGTCACATATATAGCTACTTATAAAGGTGTTAAAGAACTGGAGTCATGATTTCCTCTGGAGAGGAAAAAGCCTAAAAACAGAAAACTGAAATTTTGGAAAAGATGCTCTGTACTGAAACTAAAGCATCCTCAGAAAAACCACTGAATAATCTGAATTATGTGCTTGGTGTACTTTTATTTTAACTGATTCTGACTTCAAACTGGCTACTTGAAATAAGGAAAAATTTAATCAAATAAATAGAACACAGGTTTTTAACTGTTCTGTAACATGTTCATTGTACAGAATGATGAGCTCATGCATCTGTGCATAATTGTTTGTTGATATGATATAGACCTCCATAGTCTTTGTCTATACCTCTTATAATTTAGGATGAAATATTAACTGGTAGCAGGGTAATGAAAATTATTTTCTTACACCTTACTGAAAGCATAGTGGTTTTTGAGTTGCTTTAATGGTGTTCAAACTAGCAAGTCTTCAAACACATCTTGTCTTTTAGTTTCAGCATGTGTTTTCTGAGTGTATTGTCCAATAAAACTTTTTATATTTGCAGAGCATGGTGAATATGATCCTCAAACTGTGAGACCGGGAAGCAGATACAGTCATGTGCAGGAAGTACAGGAGCGACTTAACTTCTTACGGTTAGCTTTGACTTGATTGTTTGTTTAACTTCTGTAAGAATACTTAAAAGAAAAAAACCCAAACAAACCTGGTATCTCTTATCTAGCTTTAAGTTGCTGTGTTAACTACTTTCAAAACTCAGATGCAAAAATACAGTGAATGGTTTTGGTGTTTTGTTTTTTTTCCTCCAGAGGGCTTCCATGCTAGTGTTAGAATATTCAAATAAAGTTTATTAGGATCTTTGCAATCCAAGGCTATGATTCTGCACTAAGATTCTTATGGCTTGTCTGTGTGCAGATCCCTACTGAATTGAATACAATGTGCATATGGACACAGTTACCATAATGGAGTAACTTAGTTGAAAATTTAAAATATTCCATGTAGGAATATGCCCATGTGGCCTTATTTGTTGTACCACAACAGATTTAAACCCGTGATCATAAACTGACACATACTTTTGTCAGACAGTGATGTTAGGTTGTCAGCAACTGAGCCTTAAATGATCAGCTGCTGTTTGAGTAAAATAAAACAATAAATCTATGCTCATCAGAGCTGCAGTATGTTGATGCTTTTTAGGCTATATCTGTCTCAACTTTTTCATACTTGATTTTAACCTTTCTTTAGACAAGTAAAAATACATAAATTGTCAAGTTCTGGATTTTTTATTTGTTTTCTAAGGGAGATTTTTTTTACTTTTTAAAATTTTAACAAGCATTTTTATGAATTAAACTGAAGTGTTAAACAACTGTTTAATGAAATTACACAATGGCATATGGATAGACTTAATTTATCAATCCTGCACTGTTAAAAATTGTAACTTCCTTAAATTTCAGTTCGCTAGTTGTTAATATAAAGGAATTTATGAAGTCCCATGGCTGTCAAATGTAGAATATGTAGGTAGCAATTTCTGAAAAGCAGTGCCATAACTTAGTCCCTGATTTCTTTCACATAGAAAAGATTTTGAGTAAGAAAAGTTCTTAATAATTCTTTAATATTAATTTAATAAATTAAAAACATACTTTAACAAAAAGAAAAAATTTCAGTTCATTGACTTCTGCTTCTTGCTCTGTTCCATAGAATTGATACTTTATTTTGTAATTTTGCTAAAGCGAGTGCTAAAACATAGTGAATGATTACAGAAGTAATTTTATCTCTTGTGTTGTGACCTGACGTTTAAACTCAATAGTTTACATTAGGAGGTGTGCATTTGTTTGTATATAATATCTGAACAGTGCTTGGTATTTTTGTGTAAAACAATTTTTGCTGAATTATATTCCTTTTTTGTTTGATCTATAAGGTCTTGATCATTCAAATTTATTAAGAAATCATGGGGCTAATTATGAGTGGACTGTTGATATAAATGAGGTTTTGGGGTCATACATATATACATGTATAATACACATATTCACCTTTTTGCCTGTACTTTTTACTGAATTGTAACTCTAGATGTCTATTAGACAGTGCTGTTAATTGTCTCTTTGTTTTGCTCAAGATTTTTATTGAAGGATGGTCAGCTGTGGCTCTGTGCCCCTCAGGCGAAGCAAATATGGAAGTGTTTAGCTGAAAATGCGGTTTATCTTTGTGATCGCGAAGCCTGTTTTAAATGGTATTCCAAACTAATGGGGGATGAACCAGACTTAGACCCTGACATTAATAAGGACTTCTTTGAAAATAATGTGCTTCAGCTGGATCCTTCCCTATTAACAGAAAATGGAATGAAATGTTTTGAACGTTTCTTCAAAGCTGTGAACTGTCGAGAAGGAAAGCTAGTAGCAAAAAGGCGAGCCTATATGATGGATGATCTGGAATTAATAGGATTAGACTACCTTTGGAGGGTGAGTTAATTGGAGGAAGCATCTGAAAGGTTAACTGCTAAGTCTTTCTCAATCTCTTTTTATATTTTGTGTAATTTAGTAGTTATAGACTGAAATTACAAAAAGCTACTTTTTCAAGCTAAATGCATGGACATTGATTCCACTCTCTTCCCAGCAAGTATGCAAGTTGGTAACTTTGCCGTTTTATGTTTAATCGAAAGTTATTTGAAACATCAATTATATTTGTGCATGCATTAGATAAAAATTTGCCTATACTGTTGAAGAAGAAGGGATCACTCCAGGTGAATTATCTGAAGGTTTTTCTCTATCACGCACACATTAGAATTAAACTTTGTTTTGACTGCTTGATAGTCTAGTTCATTCACTAGTCATTCATTCTAGTATGGTAAACTAGAGTGATTCTAGATTAGACCAAGTTGCAGTTGATGCGATAGATGGAAGGAACCCAATCCAGAGGGACCTGGACAGGCTTAAAAAGTAGGCCCATGAGAACCTAATGAGTTTCAACAAGGCCAAGTGCAAGATTGTGCACTTAGGTTGGGGCAACCCCAGGTATGTGTACAGAATGGGAGAAGAACTTACTGAGAGCAGCCCTGCTGAGAAAGACTTGGGAGTCCTGGTGGATGAGAAGCTTGACATGGGCCAGCAGTGTGCGACTGCAGCCCGGAATGCTGCCCTTAGGAGGCCCCATCTGGAGTATTGTGTCCAGACCTGCACAAGATGTAGAGCTGTTGAAACGGGTCCAGAAGAGAGCTGTGAAGGTGATCAGAGGGCTGGAACTCCACTCTTATGAAGAAAGATTGAGGGAGCTGAGCTTGTTTAGCTTGGAGAAGAGAAGGCTCTGGGGAGACCTCATCGCGGCCTTCCAGTACTTTGGAGGGAGCTTATAAACAGGAGGGAGAGTGACTTTCTGCATGGGCAGATACTGATAAGGGTAAATGGTTTTAAACTAAGAGAGGGGAGATTCAGGTTAGATATTGGGAGGAATTTTTCACCCAGAGGGTGGTTTGGCACTGGAACAGGTTGCCCACTGAAGTTGTGGATGCCCCGTCACTGGAGGCATTCAAGGCACCGTTGGATGTGGCCCTTGGCAGCCTAATCTAGTGGTTGGTAACCCGTCCACAGCAGGGGGGGTTGGAACTAGATCATCTTTAAGGTCCCTTCCAACCCAGATCATTCTATGATTCTAAGTGATCACTGGTCTGTTTCTTTCTCTTAAATCCACAACCTTTTACCTAAACATGTTTATAGCTTTTCAGTAAGAAGATTGTACCTTTTTGAAGCTTGCCAAATCTGTTGGTGAAAAACATCAGTATCTAATTTGATACTTAATTTTTTCAGAGTATTTCTGGTTTTCAGGAGCTGCATTAGAACCTGCATTAGCACACTTTGGCATGATTGTCATGCTTTTTAAAACGTGCCATGGATAAAGCAGCAGTCTTCAGTAATTTTGATTGTGGCTTGTTGAAGGGTTAGGTATTTCAATCATGGTGATAATAGTTAAAATCAAAAGTATATCATAATTTTTATAAAGCTGGTTTTCACACAGTGTTTTTGTTCAAAGTGCCCAGATAATGCTAGCATGTTTTAGTTGTGGGAATCAACTTATTTGGACCTGCCTTGCTGTTTGGCAGCATGACAGAACTGATGAAGCTTCAGCTCAGTATCCTGCAGGGCTTGTCTGTAAGGGCTGCTTTCAGACCTGGTGGCTAGTAATTAAAATTTAGATTATCAGGTTAGAAACAGAACTCATTTGCCTGTCCCCTTTCCATCCACTCACAGCAATTTAAATAATTTAAAATTCTATTTTAAATCTTTGGTGTAGATTGTTTAAGCTGAATAAAGTAGTTGTCTTATTCTCTGAAACTAGTGAAAATGGAAATGTAATATGAAGATGAATATATCAACACTAGTTTTATTCTGTTTATAAAGCATCAGTCTTTTTTGCTAACCCTGAACTCCTTTAAACTAGTTAATTCTTAATTTTGATTCTTATATAAATAACTTTGTTATATTGATTGTATTTTGTAACTAAGTTTTTTAGTCAGTTTCACCTCATAAAATAATTAGACATACTGTTGTTTCAAGATCCTTGTGTAGTGGTTTTGTTTTAAATTTCATGCTAGAAAGTTTTAAGATGTCCTAATGCTTTTTTTTAATTGTGCTAGGTTGTGATTCAGGGAAATGACGACATCGCAAACAGAGCAATAGATCTTCTTAAGGAGATCTATACTAATCTTGGCCCAAGGTTACAAGTTAATCAGGTAAAATACTAAACAAGCAACAAGAAAAGTGGAATACAATATAATAAAAAAACAGTTATAAAATTCAGTTTGGTTATATTTTTATATTTGAAAGCTTTGAAAACAGAGAATAGTTTTCATGTTTTGGAGAGTGTACTCCTGAGTCCAGCCATCAGGTTCTGGTCAGATACAGAATTAAGAGTTTTTTCTAATATTTGGAGACTAAACTCTGATAAATTTTTCATATTAAATTTTTCTGTTGTATTTGCTCTTTCTATTCAGAAGCTAGTTTATGTTATATACATAGGTTAGCCTTTTGTTGAACTTCCAATTGTGGTATTTATTTGTACTAGTATGTTCAGTGGATGGGTCTGTTGAGTGTTGTCAGAAGCTAATCTAATGCTTTTTTATGTCATGTCCGTTACAAAGGGTCACAGAGTTTCAATACAGCGGTCAAGCTGAGCTCTAGCAAATCAGATATTAGCTCCCTACACTAGTATTTGCTGGGAGCTGTGTTTCGGTGGGTAGAAAGAAGAGATAATAAGTTTCTGAAGGGTCAGAGGAAGTGAACTGTTGGGATTTCGCAAACTGGGGTGGGGGGTATTGTCCTCCAGATGATCTCTGATTGGTAGCTTACCAGTTGTATTTCTTAAAACTCCAATTTTCATACTTCTCAAAACCACTTTTGTAGTCTTCAGAGCTGCCAGTCTGCTAGATAGAGCACAGCTGCTCCAGGTGGTGCATTTACAGCCGTTCAAGCTTCATCTGACTGTAGTGGCAGATGGGCTGTGTGCTGCTTTCTTGCTATAGGTCTGGGCTTACTAAGCATACATAAGTCTGTCTGTCTGCACATAGTTAGATCTGATACTCCCAGGAAGTGTTGGATTTACTTAACATGCACACAAGTATTTTGCTTCAGTGTGCTGATAACACCTCTACTCCTGAGCTGCCTCCTAAGGAGAGTGGTTCCTGGGCTGTGGTTTACTGCCATAGCTGTGACTCTCAGTGTTTCTGTTACACACTACTTCCTGGAGCCATTGCAGACTTTTTACAGTGATACTGCAGGTTTTACGTCAGTCTAGGTCAGGAGCAAGGAGATGTTAGATATCAGGCAGAAGGAAGAGATTTGCTGCAGCTGCCACTGTACTGAATCTAGCTCAGAGTCCATTTCTGAGTTCATGCAGGAAGAGAGTGTATCTGGAACTGGGTAATGTGATTTGGAGGTCGGGGGTGGGGGTGCATAGTTGTTCTGGTGGTCTGTAAATGTTTTGTGTTCACTCTTAATGCAAAGTAAGTTAACCTGTACTAGATTCTCAGCTAGAGTTTCTTTAGCATAGTCTGAGGAAACGAATAAGAGAAGTCCAATTTAGTGTTCTCTGTGCAAACTTGAACTTCTTCTATTTAAGTGCAAGTTTGCATTGTACAGTTACAGCTACTTAGGCAAGATGACATGCAAAATTTTTGAAGCGCACACTAAAGTAGAGCTATTTAATTGGATTATCCTGCTGAAAAGATGTTTTTTAATATTTCTTGTAATTGCACCAATTTTTTAATGTAATTAGGTAGCGATTCATGAAGACTTCATTCAGTCCTGTTTTGATCGTCTAAAAGCCTCCTATGATACATTATGTGTGTTGGATGGAGATAAAGACAGTATCAATTGTGCAAGACAAGAAGCAATACGAATGGTCAGAGTGTTGACTGTTTTAAGAGAGTATATAAATGAATGTGACAGTGATTACCACGAAGAAAGAACTATTCTACCTATGTCAAGGTATGTGTGAAAATGCACTACTGTGATTTTGATTTCTGTTAACTAAAATATTAGTAATATCTTTGTGATTTTTACATTCTGAAGGATTTCTATTCAGGGAATGTATTTATAGAGTTTCAAAATTCCATTTCCTTTGCCCATACATGAAAATGATCTGTAGTAAAAAAAAAAAAAAAATTGAAAGATTAGGCAAATACAGGCATACATAAAGGGGACAGCAGACCTGAGAATAAACTTGTTTCTGGTGTTTTGTTCTATAACTAGCACAACATACCTTGTGGCTGGATTGTTTTGGATGTATTTTTTTTTTCAGATAATTATTAAAAACAATATTATATTTTAAGATAGGATGGGCAAAGCTTCATAGTACTGTCATACATAAAACATGTTGCTAATGTAGATTTTAATCTTCCAGAGTTGTTTACAGAGGTGCTATAATCTTACTCTGCAAGCTTAAATTTAGGATTGTCTCCAAGTGAAATAATCATACTGTAAGTTCCTCATAAAAAGGGGAAGAAGAGAACAACACTTTGATGTATATTTATTTTCTGTATACCTTCACTCTTATACTTTTCCTTGAGTAAAAACTTAGCTTAAAACCTGGCTGCTCCTTCTTTAACACTGTCTTTGGCAAAAAAAAAAGGGAACCACTTGAATCCAGTGTTGTGTAGATATTTTCATAAGCAAAATAGCTTATTCCTGATGGAGAAAAGCAGAACAGAAAACTGTTTAAATGTTCCAGTGTTAGTAGCTGCTTTCTGTGGAATGTTTCAAAAATATATAAGGCATACACAGAGATTGCAATGGATTTTTGATGTAGCTAACATGTTTTTAGACATGGGTGGAGGTTTGTTGTCCCTTTATTTTAAATTGTCTTTTTGTCAAGAAAATCAGAGATATCTGTTTTTTCATGATGCATCAGTAATTTTCAGTGTTCCTACAGCATTTTTATTGTATATATTGATTAGTTCCAACTAGGTTCTTTTGTTAATTGTGGGTGCATCTTTTTCTATGGGCTGCTTATTTGATGAGGCTAACTTTTTCATAGGTCTCGTTAGCAAGGAGCTTTTATGAGGAATTTTTGCCTTTTTTTGTTGCACAGGATTAGTTTGTTTGGCTTATCTGGGCACAACTTTCCTAATGAGTTCCCTGCTGTTGTGCGAAGTGTGATCAATGCTAATGTGAAAATGTTTCTTCTTCTTTGACCTCTTAAATTTTTTAAAAGCATTTTGATTTTTAAAATTAGAATTCTAATATAAAACTTTTAACAGCTTTTGAAAGCCAGGAGGCATCAAGACTTGGTGACTTGATGGCTTTTTCCGATCTTGGTGTATTTAAAATTGAGTTGTTTTGCTAAACATAGTTGCCAGTCTGATTGAGCTTTAAATGTGCAAATTTGCAAATAAGGCACATTTCTACAAACCCAAGAAAAGATCTAAAACTTCGTAAGAGCCTTTTAAAAATTCTGTCTATGTTCTTAACCTGACTGTAAAGTTGACCATAAATTTAGTGCAGTTGTGCTGAGGGTTTCTTCTTGAAAGTTACTCTGTATGTTATGTTTGTGTAATTGCTGGAGTTTATCACCATAAGTAAAGTTTTGAGGTTGAAATTGCTGTAACACAAAATACAGCAGGAAAAATAATTTATTTCATGAGGGCAAAAGTATCTTTATCTGGTTTGTTTATTTTCAGAGCTTTCCGTGGTAAACATATCACCCTGGTAGTTCGTTTTCCAAACCAAGGCCGACAGGTGGAAGATTTGGATATTTGGTCTCATACAAACGACACAATTGGCCAAGTACGGCGCTGTATTCTCAATCGTATTAAAGCCAATAGTGCTCACACAAAAGTAGAACTGTTCATTGGTGGTGAGCTGGTGGACCCTGCAGATGACAGAAAATTAATTGGGCAGTTGAATCTCAAAGATAAGACGGTAAGTGTTGCAGGTTGCTTATTTACATCCATTCGTATGTCGCTTCCCTCTTGTAAACGCTTGAAGAATACCATGCATGTGATCACTTATTGTTGTATGATGCCAATAACATTATATCAGATGCTTATTTAGTGGAGAATCTTCATTTTTGCATAGTATTAAAACTCTGATTGTGTTTTTCAGCTGATTACGGCTAAGCTTACACAGATCAATTCTAATATGCCCTCAAGTCCAGATAGTTCTTCTGACTCTTCAACTGGTTCTCCGGGCAACCATGGCAATCACTACAGTGATGGTCCAAATCCAGAAGTTGAAAGCTGTTTGCCTGGAGTGGTAAGCATATTCTGAAATGAACAGTTTAAAAACACTTTTTTCCTATACTTTGTCTTTAACTAATGATTTTTATGGGGTTTTAATTTGCTTATTTTAAGATCATGTCACTGCATCCTCGATACATCTCTTTTCTTTGGCAAGTTGCAGACTTGGGCAGTAGCCTAAATATGCCACCTCTTAGAGATGGAGCACGTGTTCTTATGAAGCTTATGCCACCAGGTAAAACTTAATATTATCCTGTTTTATCTTGTAATATCCTTTATAATAATTTCCCCTTTGTTATATAGAAATGAAGATGGGGATTATTTTCCACTTTCTGATACTTTATTGATACTGTATTTCATGAGTGTTATCCTAATTAGGATTATAAATGTATTTCCCAAATAGTTACTTCTTGTCTGTCATAAAAAATTGTGTAGTTTGCAGCTGATACTGAGGTTCAGTGCCACAGTGTACTTCAGTGCATTTAAAGTGGAGAGAAGCATTGTACTTTTGAAGCAGTTTTGTAGCACTGCGTTAGTAGGATCACTTTTATACTGACAGAAATAATTATTGCAGAGCACTTCCTAGTCTGATCCTGTCTGTCAGTTACATTTTTTTGCAACTTTTTAATACATTTAAAATTTTTCAGATTTCTGATTGTAAATATTGCTGGCTTGTTCTGGATTAGTTTTGTTACAAAATGTTTATAAGTTGTGTTTTTATTGCAGATAACACTACAGTTGAGAAACTAAGAGCTATTTGTTTAGATCATGCAAAGCTTGGGGAAAGCAGCCTTAGTCCATCCCTTGATTCTCTGTTCTTTGGTCCTTCTGCCTCACAAGTGCTGTATCTAACAGAGGTTTGTGATGCTTTGCCTGTTCTTTAAAAATGTTCAACTCTGTCTTTGGCAATCCTTTCTGTAATGTTATGGAAGCCTCAGATCAAATTCTGGTTTAAAATTAACAATTGAAAATACTTAACAATTTACTGAATAAACTGGTGTATGGCCAGTGCTGTCAAAGCATTGTTTAATCAGTATTCCAACATAATCTCATGTTCAATCATCTATATTCAAGCTAGTGCATTTCTGTTAGTTAACTCTGTATTTTGTTCTACAGGTAGTTTATGCCTTGTTAATGCCTGCCAGTGCACCTCTGGGAGAAGATGCCAGTGACTTCCAGTACAACTTCTTGAAAAGTGGCGGTTTGCCTCTTGTGTTGAGCATGCTGACTAGAAATAACTTCCTGCCGAACGCAGATATGGAAACTCGAAGGGGTGCCTATCTTAATGCTCTAAAAATAGCCAAATTATTGCTAACCGCAATTGGATATGGACACGTTCGAGCAGTGGCAGAAGCTTGCCAGCCAGTTGTGGAAGGCACAAGTACAATTTCACCGGTAATACAAATCTCCCTTGCTGCAAATAGTAATGTACTCTGGTTTTTATACTGTCCGCAGCATTATCTGTCTACTCTCCATTGACAGTCTCTTTGAGTGAGTTGCATGTCAAGAACTTGCTGTACTTTCAGATAATGTCTGATGATCAGCTTGCTAAACAAATCCTGTTAGGTGTGAGATCCACTTGCTCTGTATATGATTTTCAATGGTTTGCAGGATTATTGGTATAGGTAACTTTTCAAGCACGTCTATCGCATAAATGTGAATTCTGATTCTTTTGAGCTGTTGAGTCTGTTGGAGGATGTACCTCTGAATTTCTTGTATGTCTAAGTTATTATTAGAGCATAAACCAACATAATTGATGTTGAGTCATGGCAGACCTTTTTCTGCCAAAAAATACGTCCTTGACTTGCTAGATGTCTAGTTCTGCCCATTGCTTGTAGAATATTCTTGCAGAGAACAGGTACGCTGCAGAGTTAAGTGTTCATAGTTGAAAGGTGTCCTGCCCTAAGATTTCTTAGAGTTGGAAAGGGAAAGTGTATCACGGAATCACAGAACGTGAGGGATTGGAAGGGACCTTGAAAGATCATCTAGTCCAATCCCCCAGCACCTGTAACACAGGTGTTCTGAACTGTAATCTCGCATGCCTATAGTAGTAGACTTTATGCATGTTAAATATGGCTAGTTAGTTTTTCTACATCTGGACAAATATGTTGTTGGTCAGGATTTTATTTTTGCCCTCTTACAGTACATGTACAGCAAAAAATTAAAATTTCTACTGTCCTTTGTGGATTATTTTTTTTTTCCTTTTGTGAGGTTCCATCCCAAATAGTTGTTTGAGCTATCAATTTATACTCAAGGATACATAGAGGGCTTCACTTCAGAGCACTTTCTTACAGAGTATTTTCTAAGATCCACCTCTGAAGCAGCGAAGTACATTCTTCTGATTCTTTTTCAAGGAAATCAAAACTCTTGATGATTACAAAGAGGTGAAGATCCCTTTTCATGTCTCATGTTAGAATGTAGTAGAAATATCTTAAAGAAAACATGGTTGCCCACCCTATCCTTCATGTTTTTAAAATGAGTGAATTTTGCAGTCCTGTGTTTTATGACAGTTACTCAAAAGGCTATTTGGAACACAGATAACACCGGTTGAGTCTTGAGGTATTGTTTGAAACAACAGTCTTGAAGTACTGTTTGAAACAGGTATATGCTGACTACTTAGGAGGTAGTAACATGACTGCTGACATCCACTGTTTAGTGTTGCAGATACCTAACATTATTATTAACTGATTTGTTGGAAAAAACACTGTTATTTTTGCTGTCATCATCATCCTGTTTGAAGGACTTTGATCTTGATACTTTTTATTGGTGCAACACCAATAAGCTTACACCTTGGAATGAAGGTGAGATTTGTAACTACCTTTCATCTAGCTTATCTAAAGCATAAGTGCCATAGCATAACTTTCTGTCTTGGCTTTCCATCAGTACTTAGGAGAGTGAGGTAACCAGGATTATTTGTCTACAGTCTTCCAGTTACCAGTCTGCTGCTGTCACTAGGACCTTTTACATTTTCTTCCTTGCTTTCATGGAAAGTTGAATCAATAACATTAGTATTCTGGTACATAGGTCCTGTTTTGCCCCAATGTATAATGTTTTTGATCATTTACAGCCTGCTTCCGATAGCTAACGGACTCTGTAAGCTCTGTTAGTCTTCAGTGGGAGTTCTGTAATTTTGCTCCTCAAATCAAGTGTCTTAGGGAAGCTGACAGAGCAAAGGGATATGATCAGCAAGATGTGTTACAGAATTTCACAGTGTGTCTTTTGAACAACATTTGAGACAGGTTTTTTGGATAAAATGGTACTAGAAAATGAAGAAACTCTTTTGTACAAACTTGTAACCACAGCACACAGTCTTTTCAAGGAAGTTTGTCTATGAGAAGGAAACAAGCACTTCAGATTTGAACTGTCCAAACTATGAAGCTCTGCCAGCCCAAGGAGAAGGAACACTATGCTCAATCCACTACAGAAAAGATAAAAACTTGTCTTGCTGCTGTTTCTGTTTTGAAAGTACAATAAAGAACAGGAGGGATAATTTAAAACAGAATTCTTCAATAGTGCTCTAAAAATGTTTAAAAGGTACTTAACTATAATGAACGCTGCAGCCATTTTCTCTCTGAACACATTCAGGTAGTCCAGAGGGAGACCCATTGTTTTAGCAGACCCTTTCTTTTCCTACATCAACAGAAGGGGAAGGAGGCATTGTAATTCTGAACATTCTGTTAACTTGAAATAATCTGATCAATAAAAAAACCCCCAAACCTAAATAATTCTGAGCAAGTGCCTCTCCTCTTAACTACTTGTACTCTGTGATTGTACCCTGTAGCATGCAGTGTCTTCAGATGTCATGGTATCTGTTTGAAAATGAAGGGGCTTATTTTTCTTGGTGTTTGCAGTTTCTGTAAGTAGTTTTCCTTCCAAGATCTTATCTACTTCTGCCAAACCTTTCCAAGCAACTTAAGATTTTCATGTCTCGTCGCTTTCTTTTTTTCATCTAAATATAAGAAATACTTTCTTCCAGATAAACCAGGCTACGCACGACCAGGCAGTGGTGCTACAAAATGCTCTACAAAACATTCCTAATCCAACTTCAGAATGCATGCTAAGAAATGTAGCAATACGTCTTGCACAACAAATATCTGATGAGGTTAGTGAATTCCTTTCTGTATCACCTTTTTTTTTGTAGTATCTATTTTTTTTTCTTTCCCTTTTTTTTTAATCCTTAAATTTACTGCTTTAAGTAATGG
Organism: Caprimulgus europaeus; assembly: GCA_907165065.1. Next base: position 35,204,821 of record OU015523.1, on the reverse strand, counting down.
ATTTTCCGTCTAAATTGTCATGAAAAAATTTAGTTAATGTTCATGTGATTCATAAGCTGTTAACTAATTAAAAGTATTTAATGAATTGTTTCCATATGCAATTATCAGTATCTAATGCCATAAAGAGGCTTAAGTGAGCTAGGCAGGTTCTGTACAAGCTCTTTAATGGATTGTGAATATTGTGGCACTTAGTTAAAAACTTCAGAAATTTTATGTATTAGATTTGAAGAAGTAGGTATTTTGAAAACATTTTTGTGATACTTTTTTTTTGTCTTTTATGTTTCGATTTCTGAATAACATCCTCTTCCTGAAGAGGAGCACAGAAAAGGGGAGAGAGTTTTTAAATTCTGAGCATGATTTTTAAATGCTGAAAGATAAGTTGCAAATTGTTGCCAATGTATATATTGAAAATGCATTAATGATACAAGTGAAAAATTGGATTATGTCGCTCGGTTGGGTTAAACAATGTGCTTTGCAAATACAGTAGCCTTGTCTGTAGGGTACTGTGCAGTATGACCAAACTCCATTTGGATGTGGAAGTATGAGTCATGTTAGTGAATACATAAGTGAATTCCCCTGAATTCAGCAGAGGTTAAAATCTGAACTTCTGCAACCTCCTCTTCCATGGTGAATTGAGATCCCTCAGTTTCCAGTGTGGAAGCAGTGAATATTGTTTTTCTATACTGTGTAGAGTCTCTACAAGCTATCTGCAAAGCATTTTTGAGCTATCTAAATAAAAGTCGCCTTGTATTATCATCTTAATGCTGAAAAATGCACTATTTCTTCTGAACAAAGAGCAGTCTCCAAAGGAAGCACAACATACTAGACTTCAAGACTGAACCATGTGCCTTCCATTAGTGGTGGTGTTGCATCCATAGGTGATTGTATGTGTGAAATCAGCCAGTTAAAGTGTGATTTAATTAAAACTACTTTGACAGAAGAAATGTCAAATGTACCTTTGAGATGAGGGTACACAGAAAGAGTTTTTTAATTGTGCCTTTGTCCTATTTGGACGACTTACAATAAATGTGTAACTTGTTTTTCTTTCACCAGGCACATCAAAGCACACAAAAACTGAATTTCTCTAACAGTATTGCTGTTAAATTATTGTCTAAAATTTTTCTGAAATTATGAAAACTGCTGTAGATGTAAATTTCAAATGTGTTGTAGCTTGCCTTTGAAAGATTTCTTTTTCTTTTTTGATGGTGAAAGACTCTTTTCAACTGATTGCACAATTTAAAAAAAAAAAAATCTGATGTGTTTTCCATAGGCCAGACAGAAGACTACAGCACAGAAAGAAATCTTCCACTCTTTAAAAAATTGATATTTCAAGATTTTAAAGCTACAATTATATTTTTTAAAATGTTATTTTTCTTGTGATGCTGTTACTGTAAGTTTGCTTTGCTTTGGTGACAAAGGTGGAATACCTGTTATTTTTCTTGTAACTACTGTTAATGTCCATATAAGTAGCAAGAATGCACATTGTTCACATTTCCTGATGCAGCTAGCTTATTAGTTAAGCATCTTAGTCTTCTTTTTTTTTATTAAATCTGAGCATTAGAGAAATTAAATTTGAAATTTTTGAGAACTCTCTACCATCTGCTTGTAAAGATTGGCTATTTTTTGATAGTTGTACTTTGAATATAGACTCCAGATAGGTTTGGGATTTTTTAGAAGTTGATGCAAACTATAAATTGTGACCGTTGTAGTATGTTTTGTAACATATGTATATCAGTAGAAACTACTGATGTTAACTCTGACCATGCCCAAAATACTGAAGGGTGATTCTGCATTCATAAGATACATGATCTGTGTTCTTCTTAATTTTCAACCTCGTGTAACTAGAATATAGAAAAATCCCTTTATATATTAATTGCGTACTTGATAAGCGTTAGTTTATCTAGCTAGCTATCAGCTAGCACAATAAACATCATGTCAGGGACAAACCCTAAAATAACCAACTTGTTGCAGTATTTAAGAGGCTAGCTGTCTTCCAGATGCGTGCTTCATGGTTTGTTGTTTGGTTTTTGTTCCTCCTCCACCCCAAATCAAGAATATTTTAGCACTGAATTGATAGTTTCTACTAAATCTTACTGACGATCAAAAAGCTGCTGTTTATCAAAAAAGCTCACTTTCTTGTAATTCCTGGTACATGTAGCATTGCAATTTAACATTCTGTAATGTATCTAACATGCATGCTTCTTCCTGTGAAAAAATTAAATACTACTTAAATGAAGTACAAATGCTTTTCAAGATAAATAATCTTTTTTTTCTATTTAATTAAAAATTCTTTGTTAAATTTAAAATTTTAAACTTTCTATGAAACGTGGGAATTAAGAATCCATTGTAATGTTACTTTGGTTTATTTCTCTTTTTTTTCAGGCTTCAAAATACATCCCTGATATCTGTGTTATTAGAGCAGTACAAAAAATTGTTTGGGCATCAGGTTGTGGGTCAGTTCAGCTGGTTTTCAGCTCGAATGAGGAAATTAGTAAAATCTATGAAAAGGTAAGAATTCCTAAGCATCTTCTTTTCTGTATCACTGTTCTGTTGTTTGCAAAAGGGACAGTGTCAACCAAGTCAGGCTTAGAGTGTGATAAGCTTTTAGGTAGGTATCTTGATGATGACGTATTTTGGAGTCAGTTGTCGTACCACAGTTTAATTTTCTATTCCAAATTCCTTTTCTCAGTAACTATTTAATTGTAACTTGAATCTGGTGTCAGTTTAAAAATGCACTAGTTCTGTAAGGTGCTGTTACATATTTTCAGCCCAGTCAGATTCCTTATCTAAATAAGGAATAAGCATTTCTTGCAGAGATGATTTTTCTAGTCTTCAGACTTAAAAGGTCTATTCTGCAGAAGCTGATTTAAAGCATGTTTGCAGTCCAGAATGAAGAACAAGAGCTAATTGATCTGAAACTAGCACTGAAGCACTGGTAAAATCAAATAATTGCTAATCCTGTATGGCTTTTTTCTTTTTATTATATAGATATGTAAAACATCATCATGGTTTCACATGTGGTTTACACAAATAGTTTGGAATTGGGGGTTATTTATTAGTATGTTATTGTGCACCTTGTGTTAAATGAATGTTGCTTACAGTTATGGGAGATAGTAATCTGTATTTTGACAGTGATTTTAAAAAATACATTTTTGTTCTCTAGACATCTTCTCTTGTTTGTCTTGTAAAGTCAAGTTTAGTACTTATCAATACTTGCCTGAGAGTAAAAGGGAAAGGAATATATAGGGAAGTTTTACTCTTGGTGTATTAGCTTTTGTGCTTAAATGATCAGTTAGAGCAAGAATATTTACTTCAGCAAAATGCAACACCTTTCCATTCAGCTTATGTAGAGATATAAAGGCACCTGCTTCCATTGCTGTGAGAATTACTTCTTCATGAAATAAGTAGGTGTTTTTTGGCGGTGGTTGTTGTTGGGTTTTTTCTTGTTGGTTTTTTTTTTTTTTTAGGTGATAAACATGCATATAAAATGCGGTTTAGTTAGCATCACAGACTAGACACATGAAGATGTGCTCCTACATCTATACATTAGATGTTTTAAGAGCAGTAGTGCACTACAGAGAATACACCTAAATGTTATTTTCTGACATTTTTCTGGGTGAGAATTGTGCAGTTAAGTTTTATAAAAATACTTTCAAACAATTGAAGTTTTAAATCAGGTGAAACTTAAGCTGTGTGTTATCAGTCATCCTTCAAAGGGTTTTTTTGTGCAGGTTTGTTTTTTTTTTTCTTACTGACACATATATGGACATTTGTAATAAATGTCAGCTGCATTTGGTTTATGCTGGGCAAAAGGGAAATAAAAATTTAAGGGAAAAATTAGAAATTAAAAAGAGGAAATTGCAGAAGTAATAATAAGGGGGAATAAAGTCCACTTTGTTAAAATAACATTCAAAGATAGGAAAGTATTGCAGAAACAGAGGAATATGATGCAATAAAAGACACATTCTTTGTTTAAGAGAATTGTATTTGGTTATAGATGAGAAGAAGTAGTTTTATAAAGATTGAATATACCAGTGACTGGCAAGCACTGACGTAGAGGAAGAAGTATTTTAAGAAAAATGCTTTCAATTTTCTGAGTTGACCACTAAACCTTAGACTTTTAACTCATAGGTTGTAGGGTCATTTTGCTAAGTCTGTGGGGTAGAGATTTATCATTAAATATTAGTTTAAGAACAAAAGCAGACTGATTTTTGTGGAATCAGGAATGACATGTCAGGATTGCTAAAAACATCAAACACAACTGTGATAAATCTTTTTTTTTTTAAGAGGCACTTCAGTGTAGTCCTGTCAGGTCTGACTTTTGAAAGGACGTTGTGAGCATTTTAAGAACTGGTGAATTCAATTAAACTTTAAAGTCAGGATAAATTATTTTGAGAGCATAACTTCTGTGGAGTCTCTCCTGCCTCAAAAAATTGTGGTATATGGGAGCCTGCTCAGTAGTTGAAGACGACTGTGTGTGTCTTTCAGTGGTGTCAAACCACCATTTCCTTATTAACTCAGAGAGAGCCCTTAACCACCTGAAATAATGGCAAGTGTGCTGCTTGTACAGACCCCTCAGCTCTTGGTGCCGGAGTATAGGGAGGTACTTTGTTGAGTATAAAAGGCACTTTGCCTGCACCCATGCAGAAATAACTTTCTTTTCTACACAGAGCTTCAGTGCAGAGCAGGTGCAGTCTTGAACTTGTTGAAAGCAGTCTGCTTTTACTTTCATATCTTGAGATGCGTCAGAATTACCACATCCTCCCACTGCGGTGGTAGTGACCGTGTCTGATTTTTAGCTGTTGTGCAAGACAAAATAGTGTCTGTTCCCAGACTCAGACATACTTTGTCCTCTTCTGCTGTTGTTTACAATTAGTTGTCTTCTGCATTGTAATCTCTTATTTCTGCCTACTTAATCTTTATAACTTTCCATATATAAAACAGGTACTTATTTTATGCCTCTGGTTAATGTTGATAACCTGCAGCCGTGATTACTGACGAATTAGGAGTGAAACCTGCTCACATTCAGTTTCTTTAGAACTTCTTCAAGCTGATTAATTTTGACTTAGATGGAGAAAGTGGCTTGCTTTTATTCTCAGACTATTTTGGAAAAAATGTACCAAAATCAACTTACCTGTTTCACGTGTTTAATTGAAAGAGTAACCTATATATCAACTAGAAATACTATCCTTTCCTTTTTCAAAAATCACCACAGCAACTATGTTTGACATTTGGTTCAGCTGATGAAAAATCAAAAAACCCAACCAACCAAAACCCAAATACAAACCAACAAAAAACCCTGCAGTACTAACTGATGTAACTTTTGCCTCCAAGCTTCCTATTTCGCTTCTGGCTTAAATTCATGCTTGGAATCCTCCTTTGAGAAGCATGGTACTGGAAGTTCATGTCATCCCACATAGTGCTTTGAATCTCATCTGAGTGGAGTGCATAAAGTACTTGGCACTGATAATCACTTAATATACAAATCTCTGGGTTTTGTATTTAGCATGTACGTCTGGGACCCACTTGGGTTTCTCAGGATTTTTTTTTTCTATACCCATTTTGTGCTCTCTTCTTTATTTTCACAGACAAATGCAGGAAATGAACCAGACATGGAAGATGAACAAGTTTGCTGTGAAGCATTGGAGGTGATGACCCTGTGTTTTGCTTTGATTCCAACAGCACTGGATGCACTCAGTAAAGAGAAGGCATGGCAGACCTTTATCATTGATTTGCTATTGCATTGTCACAGCAAGTAAGTTTTGGTCATGGGTTTTCTTATTTTTTAATTACATATATTATTTTACAATTCAAAATTATTATGAAGCCTAAACGCAGAGCAGTGACTTGTTGTTTAAGTGATTTTTTTTTTCTCCAGTTGCCTTAATTTGGTGTTTAGCAATATAAATCTGTAATTTGGATATCTGTCCTAAGGTGGTAACTGTATTGGTCCCATCTCCTTTGTGCTCATAAGAAGGATATTGTCAAGCCAAATGGATGCCTGATAATGTGCTACTGATGGCTTTAGAACAACTTATTTAAAATAAAATAATAGATAATTTATATTTTTCAGAAATTGTGTGAATACTTACTACATGAGAATATTCCAGTGACTTAGGTATAGAACTTTCCTGTACTTTTTCTGGTAAATAAGGGCAAGATACAGTACTAGCAGTTTGAGGAGAAGGAGGAGTTAAGATTTAATCTTCTGGTTTTCTTGCATTGGAGTGGGATGCTTATGACTCTTCTCATGACTCACATGTTTTATATAGAGCTGTCACAATGGAGCTATCACTCGATGCAGTCGCAGTGTCGTGGAGGAACCCTTAGCCCTGTTGGGGGATGGACAGACAGGGAAAACCAGCAGGAGCTGCCAAGAGTGATGTAGTTCAGTTGCCCTGCAGTCCTGCTGTAGAGTTCAGGGATCTCTTTTTATCTCCTGGCTATTCCTCCAAATCTCCTTAGACAGCATCTGCAGAATGCAGCATCTGTACGATGCATGTCTTGTGACTTCTAGCCCATCTGAAATTAGGATGTGAAGTATTGGGATGTGTATTTTTAGAAGCCATCGAGGTGGAAAGTTTTTGTGTGTTGTTATTAAACTTAGTTACTAGTGCTTTGAACTTTTACTAAAGATTTAATTCTAGTTTTGTAAGATGTCTTCACTGTTGTTCCATTATTATTTTAACTTTTCTTTGAGATATTACAGAGATGAGAAATTAATGAAGTCAAAACCTTTCAGTAGGTTTTAAGTGGAGTCACATATTGTGGTGGTCTCAGATGAATGAGGACAGAATTTCAACACCATTTTTTGAGTGTTTTACTTTTCTAGATAAAACAAGTTTTGAGAATCCTATGTTTAGGAATATTCACCATAACAAAAGGATCAACAGTATCGTCAGAGTATCACAGAATCACAGACTGCTCGGGGTTGGAAGGGACCTCAGGAGATCTCCAGTCCAACCACCCTGCCAAAGCAGGTTCCCTACAGCAGGTTGCACCAGGCAGCCAAGCGTCCAGACAGGTTTTGAACATCTCGAGAGATCTCTTCACAATGAACTGTTTGCACACATAGGTGAAACTGTAGAGTGTTATTATTAGAATCCCACAAGCTTTATTAGTTTGCAACCTGTGGTATAGGACGTTGAATTTTCAATTTTACTGAAGCTTATTATTTTCACTTAAGTTAGAGAAGTTTAACAAAACATGCTAAAAAATTATGTTGTAATTTTACACATTAAATGAAACAAGCTGTCTTTCACTATTTTTGGTAACTTTCAAGGCTGATGAGTAGGAAATCACTAAATATTATTTTTAAAACTGTCAGCAGTTGATATCAAGTTACTATTTTGATAGTAAGTGTTTTGGCCGTGTGTCAAATTTGGAGTATCAGTACAGCTGAATAGCATGGACAAGTGTCAGTGCTGTCCCATCCTTTGATTTTTGATGTGGGTCTGAAGATTTATCAGATTTCTCACTTTTTTGCATGATCTTAATTCTACCAATATAAGTAACAGGTGATAACTTTTATAATAAATTTCACTGTAGTTATCTGACTTTCTGGCATTGTATTTGGAATTTCAGTGTCACTTCTCAAGCGTTCACTGGCATTTTTTCATGTTTCGGTTAGTGTTTGGTATCAACACTTGTTACTGCTCTTTCAGTCTTAGAAAACTGCAGATGCTTTTTGTGGGATTTTTCTGTTCTGGTCATGTTTCCTTAAGGAAGTGAACTTTTGGTTTGAATTTGGAACCTCTAAATCTGTAAGTCTTGAGCAGTTTGGTCTCTGGATTTCACTGTGCAGGTTCCATCTAACACATTTTTTTAGCAAAACCTACAGTCTTGATTCACAGATCAGATGGGAATATCTGTCATGATTTTGCCAATCTCTTCCTGTCGTTACTCTTCTTGCTGATTTGAGCTTTGTTGGGGGAATTTGAATCCCAGCTATTTCATATTGTTATGTTCAGACTGTTGTACTTTTCTTCCTAAAAGATTGGAAGAAACTAGATGTGTCCCCACGCTGGGGCTTCTCTTTCCAGATGTTTTGTTGGCATGTCAGCCCAAGTCTGAATGGCAGTGGCTTCATTCCCCAGATGAGCATTTTGCCATTTAAAAGTAAGAGTAGCTTTAATTGATTGGGTTTGTTTGGGTTTTTTGTCAGAGGGGATAAAATTTTTAAGGACTTCTCTTAACCAAGTGGACTACTGCTCAGCTCCATATCTCTGCTTTATTTTTCTACCAGATACTGTCAGTACAGGCAGCTAACCATGGAGCTCTTTTCTCTCATACACTTGTAAAACTTCAGATATATATTATACTCTCACTTAGAATGCAACTGTTCCTTATTACATGATAGTTGGAATAGTGTAAACATGAGTGAAACGGAAGACTGCTTTGGAAATGAAGACAGCGAAGTTGAATTAAGCTAAAAAAAAAAAAAGTTGTTCTTCTGAATCAATGTGGAAGCAAATCAGTGTTTGCAGGGCAGAGAAAGTTTAGCAAATACCAGACAGAATGCTGAATATCCTTCAATTTTCAGCTATTGTTCTCTAATCTCCTATCCTCAATCAGAGAACAATGTGAGCAAAAATGTGCATGTGAGAAAATGTTTTTGGTGCACCATAAACAACAAGGGAGAAGATGAAGTTCAGATCTCACAAATACAATCTTTCTGGAAAAGATCAGGTGGATTGGTGGGTTTTGTTTGTTTCTTTCAGAGGTTGAGGTTGTATTGGAACTTCTGCTGTTTCCTCACAGCATAACCATGTTACCTATAAATTGAGAAACAGAATGCTAAAGGTGTGATACTAAATAGTAGAGCAATTTTTACTTTCCAAGTAAGGTAATTGATTTTATAGTGGTGACCCCTGAATACAAGACTGGCTTAGTCAACAGTAGATAGCTGAACAGTTAGTCCTAAATGATTCTGGAACCCAGAAGTATTCCACTGATTGCTGCTAAGTGGTGGTCATACATATGTGGCCCACATAAGTAAAAATTCTTACTGCCTGTGTAAAGCAATGGCACTTAGCCCTGTTGGAGAGGCTGACTTCTGTGAACTAAACAGAAATCTGTACCCTGGAGCAAGCAGTTAGGAGAGGATTCAGGTTGCTTGCCTTAATAGAGGCATTTGGCCTCCAGCTGTTTCACTGGATGAGTGTGAGTTCATCTTGCAACTTGTGTCCTATTTACCAGCTCTACACTGTTGTGGTGTCTTAACATGGCACTAGATGCCTGCATTTAGGCATCTGCACCCCTCCTATGGTTCATTAGGAGCTTTTAGATTGTTATAGCCTCAGAATATAATACTTATGTTCAAATACTGTATATTCCTTGGAGCGTGCATGTGTTTCACATAACAGTGTGAAATATGTGTTTTCTTGGTCACATTTCTCGCTTTAGGAAAGTACCACCTTTTATGTATTTCATTCTGCCTTTAAGTGCATGAAATTGAGGAGTATCTGTGTGATGTGTCCCAAGCAGTTGAAGAGTTGCATCTTAAAAGAAATTTTTGTGAGTTTTATGAGAACATCAGCTCAGCAATCAGATCCCATAAAATGTCAATTATTATTAAGAACAAAACAGACCCCCTCTACCTAACGGTCTTCTGCAACTCAAAGCAATGTAGTAGAACTTGCAAGGATCAGACAGGGGTGACAAGGCAGATCAAAGCTCTGAAATTACTTCCATCTGAGGAACAGCTGAATAGCTTGGGGCGCTTAGCACTGAAGAAGAGATAAATGGTGGGAGGAGAATACCACAGAGACCTTTAAAGTCAGAAGTAGCGAAGGGAGAATAAATAGAGAATAGTGTTTCTTTGTATAAGAACTTTGTGAGCATAATGTTTAAGTGGTGTGAGCCTTCAGTTTGGAAATAGTTTGAGGGGTTCTTTAATGAATTTGTCCAGTGAGGGCTGTGAAATAGTGCTTTTGGTAGCCTTCCTGAAACAGAAATTGTTAGAAGCTGAGAGAACATTCTGGAGAAGTGTCGCTGCATGCTTCCCTCTTCTTCTGCACTTTCCTAGATGTACACCAGAGACAGGGTGCTCAGGTAGGTGCGTCTTTGCTCTGACCTCATGGACATTCTTGTTGCATGACTTTGAAGCACAGTTAACTACACATGGAAGAACTCTGAAGGAAATAGGATTCTTTCATGTCCTTTCCACAGTGACCTCATGAGGAGAAAACAATGACAGCCACACCAAAAAGACACTGTAAAATTCATTTTCCTTATATGTTGAGGTGCTTTCATAAAGCACAAGCATTCATTTTTATTCTCTTCCTGCCCAAGCAGAATTGTTTCTAACAGGTTTTACAAGATATAGTGCTCAGACAATCCAGCAACTTGAAAAAATAGTGTTTGCCTTAATTTTATTTTTCCTTATCCCTTCCCACATTAGTACAGTGGTTGAGTAAGTTCTTAGATTAAAAACTTCCTTTCATTCTAGCCACTTGAATTTTTAGAGGGTCATATTTTCTCATTTCTTACTAGTAAAAAATTTTCATCACTTCATAGATGCTCAGCGAACTGCTGTAGTGATACATAAGAGCAGTTTTACTAGGGAAGTTCTGTTTTGTCTTTCAGGCACAACTGGTGCTTGGTTAGCAAAAAAAACAGAAAAAATTATTTAGGGTTGCAAATTGCTTGTTGTGTTATCCAGTATTTACTAGCAGTTGCAAAGGTTTAGTGGTTAGGTGCCATTAGGTTTCTTTTACCTTAAATATTTGACTGGTGGAACAGATCTTGTAATAGTAATTCCTGTGTCTTAAAATTGCACTACAAGGAGAAACAATATGATGGGTAGTGAATAATTAAAGTATTCTCATTTATTACCTTACGTGCACTTTTAGAAAATGGTATTAAGCAGATGAGCACAATTTAACTTTTTTTTTTTTTTTAATGTCCTGTTTGGATAGGGAGATTGTATTTAATGTTTCTATTAAATTATTTACAGAACTGTTCGTCAGATGGCACAGGAGCAATTCTTTTTAATGGCTACAAGGTGTTGCATGGGACAGAGACCTCTGCTTTTCTTCATTACCCTGCTGTTTACTGTTCTAGGGGTAAGTTTTTAGAGGCAAAGGCTTCAGTACAGTGTAAATTTCTTTAAAAAGTAGTAAGACAAAATGTCTGTAAGAAAAGGCAAATTGCTATTAACAACAGTCATTAAAATAGATTCCTTTTGACCTCTAGGCAAGCAGCGCAGTCAATTTTAATTTGAGTTAAGATAAGAGGGAAAGGGACTTTTTTGCATTTTCTGATAAGAACATGAACAATAAGCTTTAATATATGCATTTCATCTTCAGTGAATGCTAACCTTTAAGTAAAAATCATAAGCAGATTAGATCGATACCTACCTACAGTTACTGCCTTCTTTACTGGGCCTGCCAGGGCTTCTCAATTCTATATGCTCATGGCTCTCTTGAACATTTAGTTTAGTCTGGAGAAAAGGAGGCTGAGGGGAGACCTCACTCTCTACAACTACCTGAAAGGAAGGTGTAGCAAGGTCGGTGTTGGTCTCTTCTCTCAAGTAACTAGTGATAGGATGTGAGGGGAAATGGCCTCAGGTTGTGCCAGGGGAGGTTTAGATTGGATATTAGGAAAAATTTCTTTACTGAAACAGTGGTCAAGCATTGAAAGAGGCTGCCTAGGGAAGTGGTGGAGTCGCCATCCCTGGAGGTGTTCAGAAAATGTGTAGTCATGACACTTCAGGGCATGGTTTAGTGGGCATCGTGGTGTTGGGTTGACGGTTGGACTTTATGATCTTAGAGGTCTTTTCCAACCTTAATGATTCTGTTCCATTCTTTTCTATTTGATTACTTCACTGTTCCCATTCAGGATATAAATTGCCATTAAAATAGTCCAGAAGTCATTTATTAACAGCTAAATAAAATTGTAAACTTGTGAAGGGTTTAAGAGAATCTTACACTTCTTTCATGTTTATTGCCAGTTTTAGAGAAAATATATTAGTGTTGCACTATAAGTAGAAGCATGTGTTAATTACATATCTTTTGGGTTTTGTTTATATAGAGTACTGCAAGGGAGAGAGCTAAGCATTCTGGAGACTACTTCACCCTGTTAAGACATCTTCTTAACTACGCTTACAACAGTAATATTAACGTACCCAATGCTGAAGTTCTTCTCAATAATGAAATTGACTGGCTTAAAAGAATTAGGGTAAGTTTTAGGATCGATTGATTTCTGATAATCAGCTTTTTGCTGCTTTGTTGTACAGTTTTAAGCTCGGAAATGTATATTATTTAGAGTATCCTAACTTTCTCTTGAATGGCAGGATGAAGTAAAAAGAACAGGGGAAACAGGTGTTGAAGAAACTATCTTAGAGGGTCACCTTGGAGTAACAAAAGAGTTGTTAGCATTCCAGACACCTGAGAAGAAATACCATATTGGTTGTGAAAAAGGAGGTGCTAATCTCATTAAAGTAAGTTCAAGCTTTTTGACCCATGGAGTTTTGGGGTTTTTTTTTTTCTCCACTATAAATAGGTAAAAGAAGCTTCATATCTTGTGGTCTATAACCATAAAAGGTCCCAATTTAACTGTTTGATAAAGGCTTCTAATTAGAGTTTAATGTTTTCTTTAAAACTAGTTTGTTTGTTGGTTGTTTTTTTTAAGTTTTTTAAATTACTCATTTCATTCATAAGAGTACTTACCATTCTCATTCTTGGGAACCACTGCATATGGAGTTGCTGTGACCTAGTCAGCTGTTACTCCAAGACTTGGCAAACATCACACAAGGGTAGTGAGCTAGACACAAGATAGTCCTGCACAAGAGTGCTTTCTTCCAGTACTCCTATATTGTCTTTTCTGCACATGTTCTTAATTAGTGCTATTAATGTTTATGGCATGTTTGAACAAATGCATGACATTTGAGCATCTCTTTTTATCAGATGTATTTTCTTTGTAGCTTTGATACACAGCAGCAATATTGTTTTTTTCAGGACTTACTGATAAAGAGCTTTATAGGTAATACTGATTTGGCAAAAAAAAATTTTTACAAATCAATAATAATACAGAATTATTTTTAACTTGCAGTGTGCAGGAGTGGGTTTGCAGGGAACCACTTTAGGATAGATTTATTCTGTTCTAAATTTAAAAGCTTGTTACAATATTGGTCTCAGTTTTAACTCCTGTTTTTTTTAAGTACTCCTCTGGTTCTCAGACATTAATTTATATAACAACTCTTATTCTGTTATAAAATAGTGTGCATTTCTAAGGTAACAGGCAATTTATTTCCTTTTGGTTTTTTTTCAGGAGTTGATAGATGATTTCATCTTTCCGGCATCCAATGTTTATCTACAATACATGAGAAACGGAGAATTGCCTGCTGAGCAGGCCATACCAGTCTGTAGTTTACCAGCTACTATTAATGCTGGCTTTGAGCTACTAGTTGCACTAGCAGTTGGATGTGTCCGAAATCTAAAACAGATCGTAGACACCTTGACTGAAATGTATTACATAGGTACAGCAATCACTAGTATGTAATATTTTTCATTATCTATTTGCTACTTTATCATGTATATATTTTGTTTATATTATCAAGTGAACTAGGTGCTGGTTTTTTAGTTTGTGGTTTGTTTGTGGTTGCTTCTAATGTTGCAAAATCAGGCTGTCAAAATTTAGATAAGTTTAGCCTTTATTTGTTCTTCCTTATGCAGTAAATGTATTGACTTGCATGACATGATTGCATCCAAGTTCCAGCTCAAATCATTTACACAGTCTGACCCTTCTTACCCCAGTCTCTGGATACTCCCCTTTGTCCCTGCCAGCTCTCAGGAGCCTCATTCTGTCTGTATCTTCTGCTTTTGTCTCATTGTTTCAGGCTCTGCCTAGCCAATCCCAGAACCAGTCAGGTATTGTCAGCTTAGTTTTAGTGCCAGTCTCTTGGTTGCTCATGTAATTTGTCGTCATTGTCCACACACAGACACAGGTCCACTGCCCTTTTTCCCTTTTTAGTTCTGTACTCGTTCTCTGCTTGTCATAGTCCTTTCTCAGACATTTGTTCTCTCAGTTTTGGCCTTGTCTCAGCACAGCTCTGCACTTAAAGAATTTTCTCCTCTCACTGGAGAAAGATTATAGTAATTGCAGTATGTACAAAAACTTTAAAACGTTAGTGTTTCAAAAACCTATGGTCCAATGAAACTTGGGCTAATTTTCATAAGCATGGCAGAAGGCACATACTTAACACATCTTGTTATCAATAAAAAGTGTGTAAGACTTCCTTAAAAATGAACAAGCAGGAGCTTATTTTCTGCAGCCCTAAATGGGATAGCTAAACTATTTCAGCTGTAATATTAACAGGGAGAGGCAGGGGGAGGGGGACAGGACAACGACACACACCAAACTTGAGCTGATATGGGAAGAAAGGCTCTAGGGATAGAGTTGAGATTGTTCAGTTTGGAGAAGAGAAGGCTCTAGGGAGACCTTGATATGGCTTTTCAATATATAAAGGGTGCTTGTAAGAATGATGGGGACAGACTCTTTACTGGGGCCTTTAATGACAGGAGAAAGGGCAATAATTTTAAACTGTAAGAGGGTAGATTTAGATTAGACATTAGGAAGAAATTCTTTACCATAAGGGTGGTCAGACACTGGAACAGGTTGCCCAATGAAGTTGTGGATGCCCCCTCCCTGGAAGTGTTCAAGGCTTTGAGCAGCCTGATCTAGTGGAAGATGTCCCTGCTCATGGCAGCGGGGTTGGACTATAGGTGATCTTTAAAAGTCCCTTCCAACCCAAACCATTCTATGATTTATCAGAATCTTTAAACCTGTATAGTTTAGCAAAACAATAAGCAGCTAGAAATACTATCCCGTAGTGGGAATTGTCCACTGCCTCTCAAAATGGCAGTGCTGCTTGCCCAGTTGGTGGTATCAGTGAATCATTTCAGTTAGTTTTTTGCTCTCTTCCCCTTCGATTCCATCTCAAATGAACAAATGAAAAAAAGGGCAGCTTTATGGTTTCCCCCTTGCCTCATTCTTCCCCCCGCCCACACCTCTTTCTACTGGGCAGTAGTGTGGGCAGTAGTGTATTTCTTACCACCTCACAATTAGAAGGATTTTATGGTGTTTCTTTCTACTCAGATATTTGATAGGCACGATACAACACCAGGTCTCCATGATACAGCAGACAGAAGAGAGAATGCGTTATGAACTGTACATGCTGCGTGTTTCATATACCAAGTAAAGCTCACTTATAAACACTCATGCTGTCTTACTTTCTTTTACACCAGATTTTTTTGTGTTAAAACCACAGAACAACAGGTTAGCATAGGAAACTTGTGGTTGTAAATGTACTCTGAAGAGATATGAGAGATCTGAGGGAGAAGACTCAGGAGGAAAAAAATCTGTCACTAAAACATATAGATAGCATTATCTAAAGCTGTTTTGCATCCTGGCAAGCGAAAGTGAGGCATATGTGAAAGTACTGTCATTTTAAAAGGATTATAAATTTGTGAAAGGCTTATAAATTGATTATATATTCTGGATTCATTCAACAAAATTCTTTGGCTAAGAAACTTGCTGGTTTCAAGGGAAAACTTTTATTTGATACATAAATAGACTGAATTTTTTTCTGGCCACCTTTTTAGTTATGCAGTAGAAGAAAATGGTGTAATATTAAGATTACAGATAAACCTTCCATTCAGAAACGTTGTGTTAATTTTAGCAATTAAGTTTTTTGGTAGGACATTTGTTTCATTCAACTGCAGTGTGATACAGACAAATACTAATTTTATGCAACTGCCCTTTGTACTGCATTGATGGTCTACTTCTTATATAAGAAAACAGTTTCCCAATCATGTTCTGCTATTTTCTTTTAGCTTGTGAAGCGCTTACAGAATGGGAATATCTACCACCCGTTGGGCCTCGACCGCCAAAGGGATTTGTAGGGCTAAAAAATGCTGGTGCCACTTGTTACATGAATTCTGTCATTCAGCAGCTGTACATGATTCCAGCCATCAGGAACGGGATTCTTGCAATTGAAGGCACTGGCAGTGATGTAGATGATGACATGTCTGGGGATGAAAAGCAGGACAATGAGGTAAATTTCATTATGTAGAACTTGCTTATCTTTGAAATAGAGTTCTTTATTAAAAGGTATAAAAAAAATCAGTTGCTAATCACTTTGCTTTCCACTGCTAGCAGTGGGGACAATAGCATAGTATTTCTTACTTGAATAGGCTTGCAGCCAGAGATGCAGTTCAGAAGGTCAAAGTTAGCAGGGCTTGCAGACTGCCTCCTCATAGATTTTGCACTTGAATGCACTTCTGCCACCAGAACTCTTGTTAATGCATACAAAGAAATCATTTGTTTCTTCAGATGAGAATATGAAACACCTTAGACTGTTAAATTAAAACAAGGGTTACCTCTAGCTATGGGATAGCTACGTAACAAAGTTAATTGCACAAATTTTCTTCTGCTTTTCAGAGCAATGTTGACCCACGAGATGATGTGTTTGGTTATCCACATCAGTATGAAGACAAACCAGCACTGAGTAAAACAGAAGACAGAAAAGAGTACAATATTGGAGTTCTGAGGCATCTCCAAGTAATTTTTGGTCATTTAGCAGCTTCCAGGCTACAGTACTATGTACCAAGAGGGTTTTGGAAACAATTTAGGTAAGTTAGTATTGATGTCTGTTCACTAGACAACTGAAATGCAACAAAACTAATTGTAGTAGAAGAAATTATAGTGATGTGAAGTGTAAATTAGCAGAACTTGTGCAGCATTGTATCTGTTATCCTACCTTTTCACCATTCTGTAGAAGTCTGTTAATAAACCAAAGTTTAGATGATACTGAGAAAGCTGGTCAGAAGAAACTGTCTAAAACTCGTTTTGGAGTTTTAGAAAGCAGGAATTCTTTATTGCAGCGCTGGACACACACAGAGATCACTCCCCCAAGGTGTGTGTGTCTTTGTTTCAGCACACATTATATTGATCTAATACATGTATATTCATTGAACTTCCGATAAATTATCTACATATTCAAAACATTTCCTGTAACTGTTTAGCATATGTAAATGTCCTTCGTGCTTGCGCAGTAAAATGAGTCACTGGTCTTTTGATAATCTTCATCACTGTGTCGGCTGATTGAACTCCTCTTTGATTCTGCTCAGTGGTGTCTCTTTTACATGCTTGGGACAGTATTCCCTGAAGAATGTTTAGTCATTAATCTTTATTTATATGTCCTTCTTCAGGCTTAAGCACTTCTGATAGTTTTATGTTAGAACATTCACAAAAGGTCCTAAGGTTTTCAGATTCTCAGGGGGCTGAGGAGAGCAGTTGTGAGTTTGCACAACTGAATGATCTAAGCAAGCAGATAAGTGGGAAAGAACTATGTGATAAACATTCACTTCAAGGCTGTCAGCAATCTAAGAGGAATGATGTAACAACTGGGTGATTTCTAAATCTTCTGCTCCCTAAGGTTCTTGTTAAGTTTTACAACTAAGTAATTAACAGATCCAAGTGAAGCCACTAAGTGTTTTATAAATCCTCTAAGAGTTTATGCTTTTAAGAGCAAGATAGTTATTTTGAATTCTAGCAGTTCTTGACCTTAATATTGAGACTTTGAATTAAGCATTATATTATACACAAAAGCTTGTTTTTACTTACCAATAGGTAAGTGTTAGGGGCAAAGTAACAGGTGATGTACTATATCACAAACCAGTAAATCGTTTTGTTCAGTAACAAAGAGATATTAGTAGCTTGAATAATATTTTTTTGGAAAATAACTTGTTGGAGAGCATAACAAAAAATAAGTTACAAGAATGTGTTTTGGGTTTTTGTTTTTTTTTCCTAGACTTTGGGGTGAACCTGTAAATCTACGTGAACAACATGATGCTTTAGAATTTTTTAATTCCTTGGTGGACAGTTTAGATGAAGCTTTAAAAGCTTTGGGCCATCCAGCAATGTTAAGTAAAGTTTTAGGAGGGTCCTTTGCTGATCAGAAAATTTGTCAAGGATGCCCACATCGGTAAGTGTTTAAAATTCTTCTTCCTTACAGAAAAACAACCTGTGTTTGTATCCTTACAAAAGTGAGAGTGGGGTTTTGTGTGGTTTTAATCTTGGTTTTTTTAAAAATCTAATAGAATTTGCTACCTTGGTTTTTGTACAGCCTTAACATTAATTTGTCTCCAAGTATCTTGAAATATGTGATTGCTATTGCTTCTACTCAGCAGATTATATGTGAAGCGTTGTGTATTGATCAGAGGAGAAAAAGTATTTTTGTGTTAAAAGTGAAAACAACTTAGTGACCAAATGCAATGTGTGAAATTAAGATTTCTGCTGTATTTTTAATTAAATTGTGAATACTGAAATTCATCTTCATCTAAGGTATGTTTAAAAAAAAAACAAAAAAAAAACAAAACAAAACAAAAACAAAACAAAACCAAAAACACCACACCACACAATATACCCAAACAAATGACATGCATACCAAATCAGACTGAAAGTCTGTAGCCCAGTATCTTCATGATGGTGATCAATGACAAATGCTTAGTGAAGGGATAGAACTAGACATTGTACAGTTGTACTTCTCTAGACTGTGTCCCTTTTGAGGGGAATGATTAAAATTGCTTGCAAGATTCAAGATGGCCTAACGGTGGACTTGCTCTTTTTCAACAGTTGTCTTTTTTATTATAGTGTTAAATTTTGTATCACTAACAATTGGCCTTTTCACTGTTCACTGCATCTTTCAGATCATGTTTGGTTGTTAAACACTACAGATTTCTGCACACTGCAAATTTTCTTCATTGTGAAAGTTAACCATTTACTGTTATTCATCAATTATCAATTAAAATACAGTAAAAAACACTCATACAAACTGATTTTGTTGTGGTAATCTTTTGACTTCAGTTGAGCTCTTGTGTGATTAGAAGAACTTAAAAGTGGAACATCTTAAGTTTCATGGATTAAAATGTGTGATCAGAAGTAAGTTGAAATATTGCAAGACAAAATGAAAGCACTGATTTTATTTTATATGCAGTGGGTAATGAAATTAAAGATACAGATGTGAAGCACCATGAGTTATCGTTCATTCCTGATGTTAGGTACAATCCTGAAGTATTACATGTCTTTTTGGAACTCTACTGGGTTTGCATTATTGTACTTCTTAATAAAAATGTTACCCTGATTGTAGTTCAGGGAGGCGAAAACTGATGATAAACAATGCTGTTGGATTAGAGTATGACGGATGAACAGTCTTTATAAGTTTGTAAGTTATTTAATAGATGAATGAACATTACTGTTTTGGTTGGAGTGTTTCTAAATATTAATTTATTCACTGTTATAAATTGTATATATGCTTGAGTGCATATCAGAGAAACAAGCCCTTCAGGGTTATGTTGGAATAGATGCAACTTTTAAAATTTATTCATCACTTCTTTATCTTTAAAGAAAAAGAAAAGTGTTTCCAGGATGTCTTAACTGGTTGTCTCCCAAGTATTGGTGGTTCATTGCTAGGAATTTGTTTGAAGGTTATATCAGAACACAGTAAGTCAAAAGCCAGTCATAAATATGCAAAGTGATTTTATGAAGACAGCTATTCAGTTTTTTCAGACAGAAAAATAAAAAGGCTTAAAAAAAAAAAATCTGTTTTGAACTTTAGGTGTGATAAAATCTGTATGTTTTATCAGTCCAATTCCTGACAGTAAGGTTCAGCAATGGAAAAAGTACCCTACTTTGCTATTTGTGCTGCTCTACTAGCTTAAGGTAGCCAAGAGTCTGTCACACTACTTCAACTGCTTAAAAAAAAAAAGGGGCTAAAAGATTCAGCTTCCACAATCTTTTCAGTGAAATTAAGACATACAAGTCATTTCTATGTTTTTCATAAAATAGTTGTAGTTAGTGTAGATCAAAAAATGCAGTGTGCAGGTGCTGTAATGTCATTGTAGGAATATGGCAATAAAAAAGAGTTCCGTTCTTTTTTTACTGCTTAACTCCTTTAGCCACAAGTTGATTCAAGTCCTGAATAAAACTGTTGCAGGAAGGTGTTGTGCAGCAGCTGTAAGACATAAAAGTTGAACATGTTTCTACCTTCTTTGTGCACCTCTGTTCATTGGTAGGTATGAATGCGAGGAATCCTTCACAACTCTGAACGTAGATATAAGAAATCACCAAAACCTTCTTGATTCTTTGGAACAGTATGTCAAAGGAGATCTATTGGAAGGTGCAAATGCATATCATTGTGAAAAATGCAACAAAAAGGTAATGATTCCCCGATACATTCAGTTTGTGTACAGCTGTGATGTTACAGCCACACTAAGTTCAGCCTTAGTTCATATTCAGGGGAAAAGAAAGTTATCCTTTAATTACTGAATTTTGTTGTTGGAAGAGTTTATGAATGGAAACTTAAGAGCTGATAACTGTTCATGTCCTTTTTTAGGTCGATACAGTGAAACGCTTGTTGATTAAGAAGTTGCCTCCAGTTCTTGCAATCCAGTTGAAACGATTTGATTATGACTGGGAAAGGGAATGTGCAATCAAGTTCAATGATTATTTTGAATTTCCACGAGAGCTGGACATGGAGCCTTACACAGTGGCAGGTGTAGCTAAGTTGGAAGGAGATGATGTAAATCCTGAAAATCAGATAATACAAAATGAACAGTCTGAAAATGAACACTCTGGGAGCACAAAGTACAGGCTTGTTGGTGTACTTGTACACAGTGGCCAGGCCAGCGGTGGACATTATTACTCTTACATTATCCAGAGGAATGGTGGAGATGGTGAGAAAAATCGGTGGTATAAATTTGATGATGGAGATGTGACCGAGTGTAAAATGGATGATGATGAAGAAATGAAAAATCAGTGTTTTGGTGGAGAATACATGGGAGAAGTTTTTGATCACATGATGAAGCGTATGTCCTACAGACGCCAGAAGAGGTGGTGGAATGCTTATATTCTTTTTTATGAACGCATGGACACAATAGACAAAGACAATGAACTAATGAAATATATTTCAGAACTCACTATCACCACTAAACCCCATCAGATTAAAATGCCATCAGCCATCGAACGAAGTGTACGGAAACAGAATGTGCAGTTCATGCATAACCGTATGCAGTACAGCCTGGAGTATTTCCAGTTCATAAAGAAGTTGCTTACTTGTAATAGTGTCTACTTAAATCCTCCTCCAGGTTAGTATGTTAGTGCAATAATTATGGATTAATTTCTTGCAAGAAGAGTTTTGATTTGTGTTGTCAAGAATTTGTCTAGCCGGTGAAAATTTTGTGCATTCTGCTTTGAATAGTCTGTCTTTCTGTACTTCTGCAGTTAAACATCTCTTGCTGAGTTATTCATTAAGTGATAACATGCCAGAATATTTAGCAAAAATTACTTTGACAAACTATCAGCAGTTACTCAGCTTATGTACTGAGTCATGTTAATGTAAGTTTGTGGGCTGTTCCACTGAAGACAGTTCTCAGACATGAGATGCTGACTTTCTGAAATAGTTGTATGTTAGCCTCCAGGTACCATTCTTAAAGCTTACATTTTCAAATGAGACATTGTAGAAGCTAGAGGCTGTTTTAATAAGTTTCTTGTTAAAATTGGAACACAATGTCAGACAAAACTAAGCTGGAATCAGTTGAATTATTAAAAGTAAATTGCTTTTACTTTGTCTACATGTGAGTATTTTGATTTTTCTTTAGGACAAGATCATCTGTTGCCTGAAGCAGAAGAAATAACTATGATTAGTATTCAGCTTGCTGCTAGATTTCTCTTCACCACGGGATTTCATACAAAGAAAATAGTCCGTGGCCCTGCTAGTGATTGGTATCTTGTCTTTTAACAACAATTACAGTTTTGGAAGTTTGATGTCTGTTAAAAGATCCCAGTTATATACATATGACAGTAAAAGTTGTTAGTGGTCTCTCCCATTTTCCTCTCTCCCCCAAATATATGGTCAAAGTGCGTATGAAAAGAGGAGAAAGCTTGAACTGAAAGTACTGGGAAGAAACTGAGCCTTAAAATAAGCTGTTGAGCTGAACAGCTTCAAAATTCATTTTCAAGCAGAGCTTAAATCTACCTTTGTCTGTCTGTTAAAAAGAATAAAGGAGTAGAATCTATTGCAAAATGAATAGGTTATGTATTCTGACCAATTCAGAATGGTTTGTGTGTGGCTTGAGTAGTTTTAAACAAAGTTCTTTTCAACCCACTTTTGTAGCTTCTGTTTCTGAAATGTGTATAGTCTTTCAGACTCTGTTAGCAGAGTGCTTTATGTGCATTGCTACGGGGCCAGTAATTCAAATCTGTAGTATGACAAACAGTGCAATCTTACTCATAGCACTGCAGTGATTTAATCTTTAAGCTAGCTTATTCTGTGTTGAGGAGAGGAGTGTGGGTTACTACTAGTAGAACTACAGAGGAAATAGAATATTCCTGATGACTGGTAGTTTATCAGCTATACTAGTAAGTAGTTGTGTAATACATGGCAAATAGGTACCTCAAGTTTTCTCCAGTAGCAACTTTCAGAATAGCTAAGTTACTCCTTTTATTTTAAGAGATCAAGAAGCATTCAAATATTGCTGCAGGAAGGGAGTTAGGGGATGTAATCCTGTCTTAGTTCTTAGGGATGACAGAAGTAAAATGCTACAGTTAGATGTTAGCTTTTTAATTGAAGCATCTTTTTAATTTATCTGATTGTAAGCATTTTGTGAGCAAAAATGTTTGGAGATCACCTTTAACATGTATTTTCTTCAAAGTCTGCAAAAGAATATGTCTGCCAAAGTGCATTAATGTCTGCATTTGGTCATAATCTCTCAGTTGTGTCATCTTCTGTTTCAGGTATGATGCAATATGCATCCTTCTTCGTCACAGCAAGAATGTACGCTTTTGGTTTGCACACAATGTCCTTTTTAATGTTTCAAACCGCTTCTCTGAGTATCTTTTGGAATGCCCTAGTGCAGAAGTGAGGGGTGCATTTGCAAAACTTATAGTATTTATTGCACATTTTTCATTGCAAGATGGACCATGTCCTTCACCTTTTGCCTCTCCTGGACCTTCCAGTCAGGTATTTAATTTTCTAATGAAAATCTTTGGAAACATATTCTTACTACTTCATTATAGGAATTTAATGTAAAGTAAATTTTGGAGTAGATGCATCAGTGTTGACAGGAAAGCTGTACAGTCCATTTTGCACTACATAACATGATGTAACTCAGCCAGTTCATGTCAGAGTTGCTGTCAGAGGGGTTCAGTTTTCCTTCATTTGTAAATCTCTCTGAAGACTAAGTGGCGAGAACTTTGAGTTGAGTTGTGAGTATGAAACCTGCAAAATAAAAGTGGTGGCTTGTAATGAAGTAATGTGTACAGGAGTGAACCTTTGTTTTCATTTAGAAATAAAAAATAAACAGCCAAAAAAAACCAACAACAAGCAAACAAAAACCAAAAGAACATGCAGGAGTTCTCTAAGTTTCTTCCCCTGTAATCCTGCAGTATTGAAATTGTCAAAAATCGTAACTTTGCATGGGAGTAGAGAGTGAGTTGCCTAATCTACTCCACCTAGAACTGACAAAAAAAAGACAAAGTCTTAATGTAATACTTGTCATAACAATATTTTTGTTTGGACTATTGTATTAAAATTTTTAAAATCAACCTTTTTAAGCCTTCTCTTTGTCATGTTTTTAATGTGTACATTAAGACACTTTGTATTGTTACACTTACAGTAGTGAAAACATTCTCAGAAGGTATCCAGCAAAAGAATTTGTATTAAGTTAAAGCTATATGTACTTTGATGCTTTGGTAGTGTTTTGTTTCATGAGGTATTTGATACACCCATAAAGGTGATTTGATTGTCTGTCTTAGTCTGTGAAGTTTGCAGTGGAACTGCATGTGCTTTTCTGAGTATTTAAGCCTAGCTGCTGTTGGAGAAATAGCTCAATTAAAAGCTTCTATCTTTGTATAGCTTTTTGGACTTACGTGTTATTTAGTGATGGGAATCCTATTGCTTGTATGAATCCTATACCTTTTAGCCAATTCTGGTTTCTGCCGTAGTAGAAAGTATTAAACTAAATATTTGATAGTTTCAACCACTAATCTTAAAACTTTTTTTATAGGCTTATGATAACTTAAGTTTAAGTGATCACTTACTGAGAGCAGTACTAAATCTTCTAAGAAGGGAAGTGTCTGAACATGGGCGCCACTTGCAGCAGTATTTCAATCTGTTTGTCATGTATGCCAATCTAGGTAAGTAAATTAAGCACACTTTTACTGATGGCAATGTAATAAACTGTTTTTTATTAATGACCCAGTTACACAGGTAACAGCAGGAGAATCCAGTTGTTCAGTCTCAGTCAGATCATTGTCATTAAATGTCATATAAATGCTCTGTAGAGCATCTGTCTTCCTCCAGTTTGGAGCTTTAGTGTTCCTGCCATCCCTGGAAGATTAACACAAGAAACTTGGAGCCATAAGACTGTGTCCTTCTGAGGGTGTGGGGGTGAAAAAATGGCAAGAGACGTGATGTTTTTTTCAGGGCTCATTTGCAGGGCGGTCATCAGACACAGGAAGCATGTGGGGCTGTCAACTGGTTTGAGCCTGAAGAAGTTGAAGAAGATAAAAGTTTAAAAAAGAGAGAAATGCATGATTCTGCTTTCTGGAAATGTCAGTACAGATGGTCATGCTTTGTCTGTATATTCCAACTGTGTCCTTTCAATATTAATTTCTTTAGTTCACCTTTAAAGTTCACAGCTATGAATGCAAAACATTGATTTGGTGTCTGTCTTCCCTTCAAAGACTCTTTGGGACGCTGAGGAAGTAGCTCAGTCTGTATGTGTTCTTAGACACCATTGCTTGCCAGAGTGCTCTCACCGTAGACATCATATGAGGTCAAAGAATGCAAGAATCAGGAAATTCCACTGTAAATTTATCAGATATTGTAGTTCTTCCAAGATAAAAAGGCAAGAAAAGCCGGTGGTTTTGCAATATAGGAAGGCTTAAGTAAAGTTCTCCCAGGCTTGAAATAATGATTCTTTTCATAAAGACTAGGGTCCAAAACTTTCTGATGAAAGTTTAAATTGGAGATTGATTAAGATTGCAAATAGGTATTTATTTTCAGCACCTTTGAAGACTAATAGGACTACCTGTATTTGCAGGTGCTATACTTAAGACCCATTAAACACATGCTATAATGTAACTGAGATGAGATGGTTATCAGTTTTGTGGTGATGGACGTGAAATATTGGCTGTGGCACTTCCAGCATCACCCATTTTTCTTCAGGACTTAATTGTATCCAGCATTATCAAAATGTAGAAGTATACAAAAACTTGTATTAAATTCTGGATTATGTAGGTTCTTTGCATAGAGAGTCACTAGCCTGTGTACTAAGAATAGGATAAAATAATACTAATGGTATTTGAAGTAACTGTTCCAAACAAAAATCATTTTTGCAGTTAAACTGAGATCAGTCCTTTTCACATCCAAACGAACAGCTGCAGTCATGCTTGCTGTTAGCGTTACCAGCATGCTGAAAATCAATTGGTGATTGATTGAATAAACTGTTTCTCAGGTGGGTTATTCAGTTGCTGCTTTGTATATTTGCCCTGAGGAAGAGCAATAAAATACAAATCAAATGAATAAATGATTTATTTTGCACCCTCAGGTTGATGAGGGTAGTCACAGGTTGATATCTAATGAATTGTCAGAGCTCTACATTCTTACTTTCGCAGTTATTGGGGTCTTCTCTTGGGGGCCCATTTCTTTTTCGCATCTGGCGGCCTAAGTGACAATGGCAAGTTGTAAACAAGACATAATATTCTTCTGTAATGGTAGTCTGTTACACTCCCACTCTAGTACAATACATTTTAATCCTTTTATGTAAAGTAATATGAAGCTAGGAGATCCAGCTCCCTTGGAAATTTTACAAAATGCCCATAATACTGAGCAGCTCAGCCATTGCTGGTTATCAGCTCGTGCAGGCAACTTATAAATGTGAGTTTCCTTTAGATTACTTTGTGGCTAAAGTGTAGCAATTACATCGGTCCAAATGGCATGATTTCAGTGTTTCCACATAGAATTGACACACACATGCAGAGTTCTGGATGCTCTTTCATGTGAGTAGACAAAGTTAAAGGAATTTAATTTCCTGTCTGTAAAATTGATCTAGGCAATTGTGTTAATTTATGTGTAATGTATGTTGTTTTCATATACTTTGTCTACCAAAGCATTCTCTGTCAGGCAAGGTTCCATCATGACCCCCGAAATGGAATTAATGTAATTGCAGAGAAGAGAGATGCAGTTCTGCTCTCTACTTCGTTTTTTACCAGTTTTTCATGGTCAGTCAGTGCAGTTGAAGCCTCTGACTAGGAAAGCATTCAGAAGCCAAATGCAAAAGCATGACTAAATTTTATTTGTGGGTCTGATCATTATCACAATCTACCCTGCAAAGACAAACATGGAAATATTAAGCAGTTGTGCTTGCCTTACTACTGCTAACTGAAGGCTTCCATATGGATATAGAACGTTCATTCAGCACCAGACACAATGCATCATTCCTGCAGCACCTCAAGTTCTGGGGAAAAGATGAAATTGTCTGACATTTTAAGAACTCAAATAATATATTGTTAAAGTCAAAGCTAGCAAGAGATCAGTTCTACAAGGGATGTAACTACAAAACTATCTAATGTAATCAAAAAGACACTATAGAAGAGCTCCAGTAAGGTGCTATTTGGTTCCTCCTTCTTATCAGAAAGGTGGTGGGTCAGGTCCAGTTGTATTTCAGAATAAGAAAAAAGTTGGAAATGTATGAAAAATCATTACTTTTAACCAAACTGAGAAACAGAATACAAGATCAGAAGGGATGTACCAGATTTACTGGTAAGTACTTGTGTAGTATGTGCAAGGTATTCTTGCAGTGAAACTAGCTGTGTGTTTGGGTTTTTGGTTGGTTTTAGAGGTTTTTTGTTTTTTCTTAAATTGGTTTTGTCACTCCTATTTACACTTACTGCACAGTATGGCACAGTTGGAAATGTCTTAAATTTGTAAATTATGTATCTAGGAGAATATGATGGAGAATAACTAATTATAGTGGGAGGGGTGTTCATCCTCCTCTATAGGGCCTCACAAAAAATTAATTTTTTGTACAAAAGACTTCTCTGAGGTTTTGCTGTTAACACAGATGATAGTTACGTAAGTACCTGTGAGCACCACTAAGAAACTGTAGTCATTTACAGCTCTCCTTCAGTGTGATTTTTCAGCTGAACATAGTTTTCTTGTACATCTTTACTGATTAAGTTTTTTTCCTCTGAAAGCATAAATTATGGTTATAACAAAATATAGCAACTGAAAAGTTATAAATCATGTAAATAGTAGTTATTCTTAAAAAAAAAAAAAAGTATTGTCAGTGCATCTTTTTTTTTCTTTTCCCCTGTAAAGGTGTAGCAGAGAAGACACAACTTCTGAAACTTAATGTTCCTGCAACCTTCATGCTGGTGGCTCTGGATGAAGGTCCAGGTCCTCCAATTAAATACCAGTATGCTGAACTGGGGAAGCTATACACTGTTGTGTCACAGCTGATCCGTTGTTGCAATGTGTCATCACGGATGCAGTCTTCTATCAATGGTATAGTGAATTTTAAGTTTTCCTTAGATTAATTGAATATATCAGTAGAAGTCTTTTGTGTGTATTTACCTATTATGTGTAAAATGTTTGGGTTTTGTTTTTAGCAACTCCTTTTGTTTAAAGACAGAACTCTCTTTGTTGTAAGCAAAACTAATATGCTGTACTGAAAAGCACAAGACAGAAATCTGTTCTGTATTTTATGCTTCTTGGCTTACTCCTTAAAGTTGCAGGGAAAACAACTGAGTAGTAAGTTTGATTACAAAATAGCTAATGATTTTAGAATAGTTTAAGCTCATTGTAAAGAGTTGCATAAAGATCTTTTGATTCTAAATAGGCAATAAAATACTAGGTTACTTCCATGTTACCAGTACAAAAGTAATCTGTACTGGAAAACCACTGTAGCTGGCTCTGAAATAGCTGATACTGATTATCAGTAAAGAGATCTTGCACTGTTGTGCATAGCTCCTGAAAATGATTTGGTGCTTGTTCGCAGTAAAGGTGACAAGCAGAAGCCAGCACTTGAATTTATAGAAGATTAAAAAAAACTACTAGAAGTTGGTCAACCACAATATAAATAATTAATATCTCCAGTACTTGAATAGAGTGCAGTTATTTTTGAGTAATGGTGACAGAATATTGGGCTACGTGGACTTCACAGCCTGTATATGTACACATTCTCTTAACCATATTTTAGAAAACCTAATTAGGAATTTGTAGAGAAGCTCTTTAATGGCAAACTCA
Organism: Caprimulgus europaeus; assembly: GCA_907165065.1. The sequence goes on along the minus strand of OU015523.1, from coordinate 35,176,509 downwards.
TTACAGCTTGATGTGTCAGGCTGTAAAGTCAGTAGGCTAGAATGTACTATAGTGAGATTAATGATCTGAAAATTTGACTGTGTTATAATAAGCTTCAGAACCATTTAGCAATTTTGATTTGATTTTGTTTCCAGTGCATTATTTGAGGCTTACACCGAGAAGATATTCTGCCTATGAAAAATAATAGTGTATTCACTGTATTCATAAAGTGGTACTAGAAAAACTGCTTTATATGAACATTACTCTAACTACTAATTATGACTGCAGAATAAAGTTATTTTTTGCTTCAGCATATTAAGCTAAAGTAAATTTTCCCTTGGACTTTGAGGCATCTTCAAACAGTTACTCAAAACACTGCTAAATTTAGGAACATCGGGAGCAAGTCAACAGTATTTTCTTACACAAAATTAAGCTTACTAAAGAAGATACATTAAATTTTTATTGCTTCATTAGTATATTACTTGTCTCTCCACTTGAGAGATTTGGACAGGACTATTCTGACTGTTCCTCTGAACCCTTTCCCATTGCCTAGTGAAGTAAATAGACCTTATATCCTAAAATATGGTAGATTTGGACTGTGTTACACAAGCAGTGAAGCAGATAAATTCAGGAGATAAGAGGATTTCACTGAGGAAACTCTGTGTTCTCTTCTTGCATCTGAACATGTCTCCAGCTGTTCTGCTTTGATTGTCACTGCATAATCTTATCTGAGAGGGGGAAGTAGCTCTCTCAGGCAGCAAGTGTCAAGCTTCACAATCAGAGAACCTAGATATTTCATACCATAGCATTTTTCAAAGAAGATGAACTATTAGGGAGGGGTTGGATTTTTTTTCTCCATCTGTTCTTTTTTTGATGAGTTACACCAGTTTATATTTTGTTGCTTCTACACTGAAAGTACTTCAGTACCTTTTCATCTGTAATAACTGTTTGTTCTAGGTAATCCCCCACTTGCCAACCCTTATGGTGATCCTAATTTATCTCAGCCTATAATGGCACTTCAGCAGAACGTAGCAGACATTTTGTTTGTGAGAACTAGTTATGTGAAGAAAATTATTGAAGATTGCAGCAACTCTGAAGAGACCATCAAGTTGCTTCGATTCTGCTGTTGGGAGAATCCTCAGTTCTCTTCCACTGTCCTCAGTGAACTTCTTTGGCAGGTAAAAACAAAAAGCTAGGAGAAAGATGGGAATATAAAGGCGTATGGTGCAAGATTCTATATTTATATATAGAAATGCTGTATTAAATACTGAACAGGTGCTTGATAAATAAACTTTCCTTAAGATGACATCCTCTGTCAATATTTGCAATGTTAGGTCTGTACATTGTGTTGAAGTACTGTGAGAAATCCTTTCATGAGTTTAGGAACACAGTCGACCTTTTATGAGTTAGGATTGCTGTGTTAAGGATGGGAAGTGAGTAGACTGAGCTGGTCTTTATGTATTGCAAGACCGTTTCCTACAACTTTTCTGTCATTGTCCATGAAAGAGCTTCTTATGTTGCATGGAAAGTTGGAACCACCTCCTAAAATCAACCTTGTATTTATTTTGAGTGTGTTTGTAAGGTGCTTTTTTACAAGTCTGCAGAATGCACTTGGCTTCAGACTCAGGAAAGAATCTTTTGGACTGTCTTGTTTTTCCTTTGTAATCTCTGTAAGGTTAGTCACGCTTTTCCACTCCAAATAAGATTTTTTACTTCTGTTAGCTCATCTTTATATTTGCCCATTTTTTTCCCCATGTAAACATCACATTTTTCCTATGTCCTTTTGTTTGGCACTTGAAAGAATCATGAAAAAAATCACTTTACTGATATTTTGCTAGCCATATATTTTACATTTTAGAATAAGCTTTGAAGACAACTTTTGAACATACTTTTAAAAGTAGCAATATCACTGAAAAAATACCATTTTGTAATTTTTAACGTAGCTTCTTCAGCATCTCATGCTTGGCGCTTCAGATCAGTGGTGTTAGAAACTCATGAGGGAACTTTTTGTCCTTTACAAAACCTACTATATTTTAAAACAAACAAACAAAACACAAAAAAACAAGCCAAAACACACAAACAACCCAACAAAACTACAGGCCCCCAAAACCCCTGACACAATTGAAGTTAAAAAAAAAATATATATATGCATTGTATGTTGAAATAGCCTCTAAATTACAGTAAACTTCACTTCAAATAAGTAGTGTTCTTGTATTGCACCATGTCAGCTGCATGCTTGAAGAAATACTCTCTTATGTTCTCTGCATTTTTACTTTTTAAGGTTGCATATTCATACACATATGAGCTTCGACCTTATTTGGATCTGCTTCTGCAAATCCTATTAATTGAGGACTCTTGGCAAACTCACAGGTTAGTATTTACTTGTCTTTTTATAATTCAAATTTATTATGTTTTGTACAGCTTGTTTTCCCAGTAATTCTGTGCTAAGCCTTTCAAAAGGTTTGTTTTAAGTATACATTAAATGAAAATACAGGAATAAAGCATTTTTTTTCCACTTCTGTCTCAAAGATTTGGAGATAAATTGATTATTTTGCACCTTGACCTTCCTTACTATTGAGAAATTTACTACTTAGTCCTATAAACCCAAGATTTTTCACATACAAGAGAATATGCTGTTTAGATTAAACTCATTGGCATTTACTGTGAGGTGCTTAGATTGGTTCTTAGAAACATCTCATTCGAGAGGGTCCAGTGTTGGCCTGGTCTTGCTGAGCAGCACATCAGTCATCATAGTGATACCAGTACAGGCGTAAGGTGTGAATGTGGGAGAAAAGTGTATTTCATACATAAATATTCTCTATGTGATCATATTTCAAGATAATTTTAACTTCAATATATTAAATATTCATCCAGTTTCAAACCTAGTTTTTCTATGCCTACAGAATAAGGCTTTTTGAAAGTTGAGATTTTAAAATGTAATTATTGCAAATACTGACTATTTGAGAGAGTATAATCAGTTTTTCAGAAGTTTTATGTAGAAGTAGTAGTAGGTGAGGTAACACAAAAATGTTATCAACATGCAACCTGTCAATATTTCAAAATGTCACTATTTCATAATAATTTCATATAGGTAGTACTGGATTTACTAAATCATTTGCAACCGTGTCTCAAATGACATTTAGAATACTTCAAGTAAGAGCACACTTGCCGTGTGCAATAAGGGTATTGGAGTGAACTCATTGACTTAACCTGTAGAAGCAGACTGTGCTCTTAGGATTATCAGTTGCCTCACCTTATTTTAGAAGGTACTCTTTAAGAGAAGGTGATGGTCTGGCTTACCACACTCCAAAACATGAAGACTGTGTTGGAAGGATTTCTTCATTTTCTGTATAGGAATTACAGCTTAGGTTATGGATGAGAATACCATTTATACATAGGTTTTCAGTTTTGCACATATATGTATATGTAATGCATATATAATGCAGTTTATTTGTATTTTCTTCCTGATAAACAAATACTTCCATAAGATGTCAAAATTTTAAGGCCACAGAATGCTAGAGGCTGGGCATGCTTTAGTAGATGCCAAGTAAAACAGTGTATTTTAGGCTGGAAACACAGGTGAGAAATCATGGAAGTGGTTGTTCGGGATAGTGCTGCATTTGAAATAACAAGGTATGAAGGAGGTTGAATGTTGTAGCGTGGCTTTCACTGTACTTGGAGATGTACATCACTTCGTGTTCAAGATTGCAGTCTCAGGAATGGCAGTGTTTGTTGGCATTGTGTTAGGCTTCAGCAGAGAGGTATGAAGTGGCCAGCTGCAGTCACTCTGATTTCTTGCTGCCACCTCTGGCAGTAGCTTGAAGTACTGGTCTCTGTCCTGTTCTTGGTTTTGCTGTGATAATCATAGAGTCTTAATGATCTTTGACTTCTCTTTCAAAAAACCAAACAAAACAAAACCAGCCAAACTGTCCATAGTAAATGGTATTATTGATCTAATTCTTAGAAAATGTTTATTATCTGATCTTAGACAGCGTGCGTCCTGTGGCGCTCCTTGTATTCTTTTACTGTGAGGTGGCTGCTACTGTTTGACATCAGACCTGCTCTCATAATTTTCTCTTGATTTGACAAGTTCAAGTGCCAAGTTTGGGATAATAGTGTTACAAGTACCATTAAGTTAAATCAGCTGAAGTAAAGCTCACTGTCACTTTAGGAATGGAGCCTAGGTTGCCAGCTGCCTGGAGTCTGTAATCACTGACTGTTGCTAAGGCTACAAGGAATGAGGGCAGTTGCTTTCCCTACCATGAGTGTCGCTCTTTGAGACATTCATGCAGGCTCCATGCCCTCCTCTGACTTTTTTTTCAAAGCTACAAGTATGTCAGTTCTCAGTTCTTGCACAGTTTCAGGGTGGCAATTAATTGCTTTAGCCCTTGTTTGAAAGCAGAAGGCACAGAAAGTGGGCTCAGTTCCAGGGAATGCCAAAGTCCCTTATCTCCCTGCACAAATACATGCCACTGCATCTGAAAGAGTGTCTCTTTGAGAAGCATAACTATAATGTAAGTAACCATTCTGTTGAGGATTTATCTGTGAGGACCTATTGGGTTAACAGGTCTGTTTTGTAAATGCAGTTGATTTTAATAATAAGTAAGAAAAAATAACCAGTTCAAGTTGATTGCTGTGATTAGAAGTAATCATACTTACATGTTTTATATATCTCATTCAGAAAGTTTATATGTTACCAAAGGTGCTAAAATTATGTTACATATCTGATGTTAAGTTAGTTTTCTCATTTTTTTTTTTTAAAGAAACCTCTTTACTAAAACCAGAAGTCAGTATACAAGCTATCCCATTTATAATTACATTATAAGTGAAACCTTAATTCAAATACTAAAACTTTTTAACACTTGAACTTTTGGGGGTTTTTTTGTAGGATTCACAATGCACTTAAGGGAATCCCGGATGACAGGGATGGACTATTTGACACCATTCAGCGCTCTAAGAATCATTATCAGAAAAGAGCTTACCAGTGTATAAAGTGCATGGTAGCTCTCTTCAGCAACTGTCCTGTAGCCTACCAGATCCTTCAGGTAGTACCTTTCATTCTGTTTCTTGCTGCTTCTTTTGCCAGTTCTGTGTTAAACCAAAAAAACCAGCACCATTATTCAGTATTCATCACCTTGATGAAATGACAACTTCCAAGTACAACTCATTTGAACCTTCCTATGTCAGAATGTCCCTATATGGGATTGAGAGCAATTTGTTAAACTTGCACTCATGATTCTGTGATGCAGCTGCAAATCTACAGACTTCATTTCGAATTTGAAGTTTCTTTGTGCAAGAAAGGACATTTTGGGGAATCTTCTAAACAGCAGCATATGTGTTGGTGATCTGTTTTCTGGTAGCTGATGTATAGGAAGGGAAAAGTATTGTTTTGAAGAACAGACAAAATAATTTTGAGTTGTTAATTTTCCATCTGCAGAGCAATGGAGATTTGAAGAGAAAATGGACCTGGGCAGTAGAATGGCTTGGAGATGAGCTTGAGCGTAGACCATACACTGGCAATCCCCAGTACACCTATAATAATTGGTCTCCACCAATACAAAGCAATGAAACATCAAATGGCTACTTCCTAGAGCGGTCACACAGTGCTAGAATGACTCTTGCAAAAGCTTGTGAACTCTGCCCAGAGGAGGTAAAGAATTAATTTGACTTCTGGTAAAAAAAATTGATTTAAGTGCTTCTATAAATAATTAACCTTAGCAACAGTCTCCAGTCATTATAGAGGTAACACATTTTATAAGTATTCTATAAATAAAAATTTCTGGTTTTATTGGCATCAGTTACATACTCCTGTGCATATTTCCACTTTTATTACTGTTTCTATAGATATCTGTCACTTAAAGAATTAGCAGTAGAGAATTGAAATTCACCATTTAAAGTAGATTATGAATGGGTCTATTTTTGCAGTAATACATTGATAGAGGGAGTTTTTGTGTAGTACAGTACAAGCTATGAGTGATATGGTGGGGTGGAATTTTTCTCCAAGCATGTCTGAAACAATGACTTGCATGTAGGATCGGTTCTGGATAGAATCATTATACTGTGCTTACCTAGGCAAATGGAATGTTTTTTCAAACTTTAGGAACCAGATGATCCTGATGCCCCAGATGAACATGAATCTTCTCCACCTGAAGATGCCCCACTGTATCCCCATTCACCTGGTTCCCAGTATCAACAGGTAAAAGCTCAGAATTTAACCATTTATTCAGAGTCCCAGAGTTGCTTTCTTTAGCTTTTATGGTAACTTAAGGTAGAGGCATATTACTGTCAGATACCACACTTGAAGGAATAAAGATAAAGATTCACCTCCATTTTGCCAGGAACAGTTTCACCATCAGAGTTTCACATGAGAATTTTAATGTTATCAGACCAGAGATTAATCACCTATAGAAAGAGCAGTGGGACAGATGTCATCACATTCCAGTGTATACTGAATTTGATTCTGTTGTACTTGTTGATATTGATAATACCTTGTGAGGTGCTTTTGCACTGCTAAATATAAAATCAAGCCTCAAGGCCTGAATTTCAGTTTGGGTAATTGGAAGGCTTTCAGAGACATGCAGATGGCTTTGTTACATATAACTTGTGCTATGAACACTGATCTTTAAATCTTAAATACATATAAAATCTAAATTTGTTTTTATGTTAAGTAACTGCTTTGTTAAGTGGAAAGCCAGATCTGAAAGAAATCATAACCAGGTTTTTTTTATTGAGTTCACTAAATTAGTAGATTCCCTACTTAGTTGCCATTTTTGTTCCAGTTTACTTTATGTATTCCAAATCTGCTAATTTAATTTCCTTTCCTGCCCAAACCCATTTTCCCTCCATCTTGCTTTCCTTATTTGATGTTCTCAGCAGAGCAGTTGGTAAGTCACGCAGATTTTCCCACTCTTTTCTGAGCTCCTGAGTTCAGACACATACCGTAACCTCACCATGACCCGTGTGATGTGTTCACTTTCTTGCAAGAGATGGCATTTCTCACTAACACGCACAATCCTTGTATTCCTGGTTTCTCCACGGTTGGTTAAACTCTGCAAAACAATCAATAGATGAGATGTTCTCCTTTGCCAGATGTGTATATGACTTTTTAAATTGGGATAGAGCACCTGGAGAAAAGTTCTGGTCTAGATTTCATTCAGTTCTGTAACATTGAAGTTTTCCCTTATAAAAATTGAAGTATGCTGCATAAATACAGGTTTGCTTTTTCCATTGTCTTAGGAAAAATTTCAAGCTGGTTGAATCTGTTGACAAAATATGTGCACAGTTTAATGTCTGCAGCACATAGGCAGCCTCTTTTTCTCTCCTTTTTTTTTTTCTTGCTTTTGCTTTGCATGTAACTGTTATTCAGAAGCCGAGATTCCTATTTTAACTAATTCTTTTATCTTTGTAAGTTGAAAGTTTGTTTACCTTCTGTGTAAATTATAAAGGTAAGTGAAAGATGTGATTCAGAATGAAGAAACTGTGATGTGTGTTCATATAGATACGACTACATGAGAAGCTCGGTGTGCTTGAGGCTACTTCTCAATGGTCTGAATGTAAAGGGGAAAAGCAAGTAAGTGGTCAGGAAACAGCCCACACGTTTAATGTCACTTTAAAATGTCTGTGCTTCCTTACAGAATAACCACGTGCATGGACAGCCATATACCGGCCCGGCAGCACATCACATGAACAACCCTCAGCGAACCGGCCAACGAGCACAAGAAAATTACGAAGGCAGTGAAGAAGTTTCCCCACCTCAGACAAAAGATTAGTGAAATGCACATAACCAATTAACTTGCTCCATCAAGACTGTGCACCCAGGCCTTACAGTCCAACCTTTCTCTGTGTCTGGCTAATATTTAAAACTAGAAAAACTATTCCTAATCAACATGGAGTGGAGAGTCTATTCACTGTCTTATCTGCAGAAAATTGCTGTCCATATATAACCCGCCTGCAGTGGAAAGTGTATAGTGTTTTGTAATAAATGGCCTGATGCTAATGTGTAAATGGCAAAGGTGTATATAGTATATTAATGTTTGACTGTTAATTCTTGAGCAAGAAACATTTTTTTTGTCTTGATGAGACTCACAGATCTACAAAAACAAAAAAATAATTTCTTGATATATCTGCTGCGCTCTGCAACCAGTGTTGCCTGCCTCACGGCAGTCGGATCAACTCCTTTACGAAAAAGCCTATCCATGTCAACCACAGAAATAGTTTAATGTTAATTCTTTGCCACTGGAGTCGATTTTACTATGAGCAACGTAATGGCTGGTAACCTTTTAATTATTTGGTTGATGTGGAAAATTGGTGATGTAACATTGTTTCTAGATCTTTTTTCATTGCCTTTTTCATTCTGGTATTAGGTTAATCACTTTGAAGCTATAGTTATGCTGTAACATTTAGCATGGCTTCACACCAAGTTAGTGTAGCCAATGAGGGGGGAAAAAAAAAAACCCGTGACAGCAGTTGTCCCAATGTGACAACTGTTTTGCTCAGAACTTTTTCTTCTTACACCTAGACTATAAAATGGGGAGGGAAAATGTGACAAACAAGTGGTTTTCAGTTTCACATATGTTCCTCACATCTGATGTTTGACAGTTCTGTCTCTGGGTGGGATAAAGAACACTTAGTTTTCAGTAATAGGAATTTAAAAGATTTAAAACAAATATGCAAAAATTTGCTATGCCAGGATGCCTGGAGCATAATAGACTGTATTTGGTGTGCTTGTTTTGTTTCTTTGGTAGAGCTTATTAGATAAACTTCTAACACTTTCCTTCTACTGCATCCCAGTGAAGTGGAAGTCAACGAAATCACACAGTACTTGTGAGTGCCACTGCACCAAGTTAACTTGCTGGTTTTCTGCTCGTTCACAGTTCTACTTGAAAGCGAGAATTGTCTTAGCTCTTTATCCATTATACAGAAAATCTTAACATTAGAAGCAGGGTTTAATTATAAAAGAAACTACTGGTTAGTCAAATACAATTCTGAGGTATCTCTATTCCAGAATAAACATTTGTTTAAAGACTTCGAGAAACGCATCAGTAAATACTGTATTTAAATGAAAATTGGTAACTTGAATGTGTGTAATTTTTTTGGAACCTGTCTAAAAACCAAATACCCCTGCAAAACAGATACAGCCCACCCTATACTATTTAAATATTTTGCTGTTTTATTTTATAGAAATTATTTTGCTGAATTCACAAATAGAATTTGATTTAAGAAGAATGTTTTGTCCTGTGGTGTGTGTTGTTTTTTGTTTTTGTTTTGGTTTTTTTTTTTAATGGACTGCACAGAAAGGTGAATTCTGTGCAGTGGCACTGTGCTGAATTCTGGAACAACAGTCACATTGAGATTCTGTGCACAAAAAAATTTGGCCCTTAAGAATAAAATGATCAGGACAACAATTACACTGTAAAGGTTTCTTAATGTGATTTATCTTGTACTTTTTGTATGTTTTTATATATACATATATATATATTTAATGAGCACAAGCTTGATGGTGTTTTTTACAAATGAGTTGATAGAAACAAAGCTGCTTATCAAATTAAAGCTCTGTAGTTTTGAAATGAACAAAGGAAAATTCAGTCACAAGTGCATTCTTATGCATTGAGTAGAACAAGGAAGAGGCACGGAAGATTTTTTTGAATATGCTGTGTAGCGGTGATCACTTTTATGCTTCCATGTTTTCCCTAGTGCTCCAGTTAATTCAGATTTTTTCATAGTTTTCTAGTAATACCATTTTACGTGGAGTTAGTGATATTTGGATAAAGTGTTCCCATTTATGTTTGGGAATGCCTGTTGGAGATTTTAACTCAAAAATTCTACCCCAAATATTGAAGTTGAAATAGTTCATATTTATTTGGACCAGTAATTCTTAAACAAGCTATCTCAGAGGCAATTATTATGTATTTTTTACTATATGGGTGAAATATATAATGTGCTAATTCAGCCTTGCCAAATGTGTTTGCTTTTAGTAGTGCAATGATTGTAGAGACACGTCAAACCTATGACACTTTAAAGCTGTGACTCTCTTTAGTCATACGCACCCCTGTCCCTGAATTGAGGGTGACTGCAGCGGCAGCTTTTTTTCAGGCGGCAAATTGAGAATATTGTGCATCTTGGTGACTTTGAAGAAGGACAGCCTGTGTTGTTTGCTGCAGCTGCTGCTTTTAAACAGATGGCTACAGAAAAAGGTGCAATGTTTTCTTCACTCTGGGCAAAACAGCTTTGAATTGTATTTAACAAATCTTGTACAAGCAAAAAGTTTACTGTCACGGCATTTTGGCAGTTGTCATTTTCAGGCGATACTCAGTACCTCATTGTTGATGGCACACTTTAAAATAGTCCTTAAAGTGCCTAAAATTTAATTCCCCTATCAGTAATTTCAGTCCTGGTTGGGTTTTTTTGTTTGGGTTTTTGTTTTGGTTTGGTTTTGGGTTTTTTTAGAACAGTTACTAGGGAATCTCTGGTCTTCCATAAAATAAGCCAATAAATGGTAAAGCAATTACTCACGTTCCTGACAATGTAACATCAAATCCATAGGAACTGAGCGTCCATAGGTGATGTTATATGGTGATTAATGTGTAGTTTGACCCAGGGGGAAATCCATAACCTTACTACGCAGAATTTCTCCCTCTTGTATGTTTGGACTGTGGTTCTTTAGTGACTAAAATCAGCTTTTAACACTTGCTACCTTAGCGTTAAAAAATCAGTACAGCCACATAAAAAAGGAGTTCAGTTACTCTTTGTGTATCAGTAAATACACTAAGTTTCAGTCACAGAGTTGGTCTCCTACAGCTCTGTTCTTTCATTGACAGCAGTGAGATTGCACAGGGTTCAGTCCGAGCTTGCTTGCCGTGCAGAACCTGATTTTGTGGTGATGCACAAGCAGAAAAGGACTCCACTGGACTTGGAATTTCTCAGATTATTTTCCCTGCTAACTGCCAGCTCTGAAAATTGAAGTTCTCTACTTTTAAAGCTAGTGTATCTTGCTGAAATTGAGCCAGAAAGAAATGAAATTCCACAATGACATTTCAGATTTTTTTTTTTCAGAGCGAGACTTTATGGATGACGTGAAAATTGTGTTTTGGTAATTGCTATTACGCTTTTTTCAGCCACTTTGTTGTGCCTAGCTTGTGTGTTTTACCAGATGTATCATGAAAAAGCACTTACAGTTCCAAAACTTTCTATGTATTTCCTGAGTTCCAGGAGAGAACAAGATCAGCCATTCTGCTAAAGCTACATGGGCAAAAATTGGCTGCTGTAGAAATTTACTTCATTTTTGGTTTCAATAAATTTTGTCTCCCTCTGAGTCATTTGCCAGAGATGAACAGGCTGCTAAATTATGTCAGGGCAAAATGGCTCAGTGGTTTTGGTGGCGTGTGTTTCAGTTACTAGGCATTGCAGTGAGGCTTTCAGTGCAATTAATTTAACTTCAAATGAAAGTTAAAAACTGACTCTATAAATTAGAGGAATAAGTGGCATATTAGGAAATTTGCAGAGTAAACAATTAAGTGTTTAAATATCTTAGTTAAACCTTTTTAGTCCGCACTTGCAAATCCACCTGGAAAGCAAATTCAGCCCTGTGGTGAAAGACACACGCCTTAATTTTTGGGAGGGCGAGATGCTGATGCTGACCTTGCATTTCTTAAGCCAGGTGTGGGAGTTCCCTGTTTGTGGCCCTGCTCCAGCACAGTGTAATCGGGACAACAGTAGTTCTGGCTCCTTGTCTTCTTACCTCCTGTGCTCTCCGTCATGTCCATGGTACCACTTTCCTCACAACCGTGAGCTCTTGGGAATCAAGTCTAAACCTGCCTTCTGTCTAGAGCAAGACAAACGACTTCTCTTTCTGGAGGAGAAGTGGGAACTGTTTTGTAACTACTGCCTGCTGCACAGTGGTACTACAGTAAACAGAAAGCAGGGTGAAAGAAACCCAGCTACATGCTCTGCATGATTTCTCTTGCGCTTGCAAGTGGTCTCATGAGGAGGTTGAGAGCAAACAGAGCTCTTGGGAGCTCAGTGCGTTTTCTTTCTGCTTGTAGCTAGAATTGGTCTGCACTAGTGCAGTAAGACCACTCTGCAGCAGCACCAGCAGCAGCACAAGCAACTCGCCCTATATACACTCTCTGTACTGTTCCAGGGTGTTCATTCCACCTTCCTTCTCTTGGTCTTTGGGGATTGCCATGTTAATACTGTTAATGCAGTCATTTACGCTGAGACTTGCCCTCCGTTACAGACCAGACAGCTCTGCTGCACGAGAGGGGCTTTAACCCAATCTGACCACCATCACTTTTTACACTGTGTTACTTTTTAAGGTGTATACTGTAAATGTCCTTTTATTTCTAAGGTACAAAAATTTCCCTTGGACTAACTGTTTTAAAATGTCAAATAGACACTCTTGTCCTTTTTCACAAGAGCAAGTGTTCAGTCCTGCCCTTGCAGTGTCTGCTCTGGGAGGCTCTTCACAGAGCTGTGTTGACATAGATTCCAGCATTTAAATGCAGAGCTCCTCATCCTGTAGTCTGATTTTCCAGTGCAAGCTGTGGTGGATCCATGGATTTTAACAGCATTTGTGTGAGTCCTGTTTATTTCAGCACCGTAAGGGTTGAAGTTGGTGATGTGTTGCAGGGTTCAACACAGAGAAGTCAGCAGGTGGCACAAAAGACGACTTATCGTATTTTACACTTAATTGCAGTCAGTGAAATCAAAACAAGCACAGGAGAATCAGTTTCTGAGGGAGAAAAACATTCTCCTGAGTAAGGGCTAACTTTTCATCAGATTTTAAATACCCAACTCCATGTTTTTTAGCTTTAGAATTCCTTAAAGCCACTTTTTGATAATAAAACCGACGTACAGGCTGTTTCTTTGGAATAATTTAATATAGCCTTAATTCCATCAGCACAACTCTGAAAGGACAGTGTCGTTCTTCAACGTGCACGTCTTCTGGTTTTTAACAGCTAACCGTGAATAATGGGAGAAAAAAGGAAAATGGGTTCTATGAATTCATCTAAAACCTAACCACAGAAAAACATTCAGTGCAGGAAAATAAGACCATTCCCTTCTTCCCTGGCTCTATACTTCTTACAATATCTGATGATGTTAAATTTTTATTCTTAATTTACAAGTGCTGGGTTTATATTGCCCTGAGCAGTGTCAGCTGCACAGTTTGCGGCTTCCTGATGCATTTGTAGTTTTGTCCCCTTTAGTCCTTACCAGAGCAAAACTTCTCAATGTTTGTTTTTTTTCCCACATAAGCCAGTTCCCGAATCCATATTTCCATTTTCATTGTTGTGATGTGTTGTTTCTGGTTTTGTATAATAACTGGGACTGGGTGAATGCTTTCCAAGTGTGGTTTCACCTGAGCCATTAAGTGAGCAGTTATGTTCCTTTTCTGTAATGATACCTCTCTGGATGCAGCTTTTAAAGGTTTTGGCCTTTTTTGTAGCTTTATTTGTTGAAATGCTGCTTCGTTCTTGTCCATCACTTCTGAATTTCTGTTTGTTCCTTACCAAGTTTCTCCCTCTGGATTGCCAGGATGGCTTTCTAGTTAATATTTTTGTATTTTCTTGGAATCAAATCCCTTTACTTGCTGTGCTGGGGTTTTTAATCTCCTTTTCTACCTACACCTGCTGCTTTGCTGTCAGCTGCTACAAAAGAGCCGTGTTTGCCAGGCTGTCTGGTGCTCCCAGCCTGAGTCTCTTCATGTGCAGTAGCAGCAGCCACAGCCTTGACCAGGGGGGCTTTGTCATCTCTTAAATCTTCAATTTATCTGGGATAAATTTATCTGGAAAAAAAAAAAGAAAGCTACATGCTACTGATGGCAGTCTTGAATTCAAATAGCTTGTAGCTTATTGGGGGGTTTTGTTTGATTTGCTTCATTTTCTATCTTGAACAGTTAGTTTCTACAGGTAAATAAAAATGGTGGGTCTCACTTGGAATCTACTTTGGAAAAGAACACATTGAAAACATGGGACACTTAATATACTTGATTGTATTTAAGTATTTGGTGGGTGCTTTAGAGTCCTTAGGTCTTCTGGAAGCAAATTCAAAAGCTTAGGAACACAAAGACTGCATCTTAGAGATTTAATGATACTCACAAATTCTGTCTACCTGTCCTGCTGTGTGATTAAGAACAGGTGAGATAGGAGAAATGGAAATATTTCACAGGAGGGAGGGAGGGAGGGAGGTCAGATCCCTTGGGAACTGGCCTGGGCTCACACTGCCGGTGGCAGCGGAGTGTGAGCCCTCCCTGTACGACCTCTTCTGAACCACAGGCTTCCCCAAGCTTCCCCAAGAATATGCTACTTAATTTCTAGCAGGAAGTTAAGTAGCATATAAAGCATTTCCAATTATTTTTCTCCTCCAAGATCTGTCTACCGAGTTGAATCATCTGAGGAAATAAAAGACCGGGAGTGGGCTGAATGAGAGGCTTTGCAAGCTTGTTCTGTTGATACCTTCTACCTCTTGGCATTCATTGCTGAGCTGCCGCAGGCTGGTACGCTGGGAAGTGGCTTTGGCAGCGATTCCTTCTGGGTCAGGCCAGTAGGGGTGCAGAAATACCCGGTCAGGCTGTCTGCTGGGCAGGCACAGGGCAGTCCCTGCCTCTTCCTAGGGAGGTAGGAAATCATTTGAAACGTGACTCTAAGAATTGAGTATGTATATTTGCATCAAAATGAAGGATCTTATCAGGTAGCACCACATGGACTCACAAACACACTTCTACTCAGTCTCTCATGCTACCTCCTTACCCAGGTGAAGTAGCATAAAATCTTTTTGCAACTAATATTGTTCAAATAACACAACCGCGGGCTGGGCTGGGCTGGGCTGAAGCTGCGCCGGAGGTGTGTTGGTTTGTAGCTACGCTGGTACGGTGAGGGGTTAGAAAGGGATGGAGAACCCAGTGTGAAAAGCCAGAATTCTGCAGACCAACCCACCTGTTTGTCTAGAAAGAAATGTTACCTCTTGCTACCGTGGTTGTAAGACTGAAATGCTGAAAGAGAACTGTGTGTAACCCTCCCACCCTGAGCCTGAGACCGACCTGGCATTGGCTTTCCGAACACTTCTGCGACCTGAACCAAAAAACTGCTGTGGGAATGTAGACTTGCCATCTAGCTGTGGAAGAAAACTTCAGTCGTGTCACTTCTCTCGGTCTTCAGAGCAGTCAACATGATTTTGATGTAGGTTTTAGATTATGTATATATATATATATAAAAATCTAATTGAAGTACCAACAGCAAACCATAAATAAAATGTGGACTTATCTGAAGAATGGGCTAGTGGAGGACTCTTGTGTTGAATTTATTAAAATACAACGTGTTGAAGCTGTTGATGGAAGAGAGACTTGCTGTGATGAAGACAGGGTAATAAAGCTGGGGTGTCCTTAACCTGAGAAAGTACCCAGGTTTGCTGTTGCTTTTGAATCCGTTCTAGCACGTGAGGACTGGCTTCACTGCGGTGTGGTCGCTGGAGAACGAGTTGGCTGCATGGGAGCATTCCTGGGGCTCACTCCACCTTCATGCCTGCTGAAGGCCAAAGGCTTCTCTAATGACACTTCTCAGTACTGAGTGGTTATTCCAGGACAGGTGTCCTACCACGTCCCTGGTTGTTAGAAGCCGATACAGGCTGCTGGGTAGCTGCTGTTACCCCCGTGTTACCCCCGTGTTTCCCTCACGTGCCCATTACCCAGTTGTGTTGCTCTACCAGAGCAGCGGCCGTTGCCTAAAATGAATTTGCAGTGGGTGTAATGGAGAGCTAATGGAAACCTCCAGTTTACTATGTTTGCTCTTGGCACTGGCTTTGAAGACATGTAAATTAAAATATGAAATCATGGCAAATTGCTGGAAATTTGTAGTACTAACATTAAATTTAATAAAAACCCCTATTTAAACAAGACATCTGTGGAAGCAGGTAACACCTGAGTTTATCATAGCTCTGCTCAGTTGATGTAACCCATCTGAGTGGATGGACGTGTGTGTGAATTCGCTGGACATCAACATGCTAGCAAAAATTAGGAATTCAAGACAAATTTTGGTTGTGTCCCAATAGTCTATTGCCAGTTGGGGGGGTGCTATAAACTAGGAGAAGAAAGATTTTGATCAAGATAGCGCAAACATAAAGTGGTTTCCATGAATGTGTTCTGTTCTCATATGTCTCTCTCAGAATTTGTCAGTGCCACAGGACAAAGAAAAGCCAATTTTAAATCTAACTTCTGTGGAGAGACTCCCTGAAACCTTTGAGAACGTGGGCTCCTGTGGGTTTTGCGTTAGCTGAAAATACAGCCCAAAGCGTTTCTCTTGGTTTTGATACTCACGTACCTGGTAACTGCAACGTAACAAAGTCAGCATCAGAATTTTGTTGCTGAAGCTTGTTTCCCCCTCTTCTTTCTGCAAAAACTCTCTGGTTAGATTTGCTCTGACCTTTTTCTACCTTACACGGTTTCCTTGCATCTCCCTTTGTATTTCCTCCCTCCCTGCCCTGGTGCGTAGCAGGCTGTGGGTCCTCCAGAAATGCACCCCCCTTCCCACTGATCCAGGACAGGCAGTTTGCAGGTGTCCTGGTAGGAGTGCGAGGTGGTGGTGTGGAAGGCACTGGAGAGCTGAGGAGCCTTGCCCATCGCTGGATGGAGTCTTGCTTCTGCAGTGTGGGTCTCAGCAGAAGTTAAAATCGTGTGCTCTGTGCAACAGCCATCAGGCTGTGGAGATACCAGTGGAGCAGTAGACTGGAAAGGGATGATAATGTTAATGATGGTGTTCTATTGTGATAAAAGAATTTGTGATACATGTCTATGCTTAAGACTTGGTGTTTCATAATACAGCCTTAAGAAAGGATGAAGAAAATGCTGTTTGGCTTTTCAGTAGGTGGAAATTGAAGCACTTCTAAATGAAGACATTTTAGTCTTTTACTGGTATGTACCCCCCCACACTCTTTCTTTCTTTCTTTCTTTCTTTCTTTCTTTCTTTCTTTCTTTCTTTCTTTCTTTCTTTCTTTCTTTCTTTCTTTCTTTCTTTCTTTCTTTCTTTCTTTCTTTCTCTCTTTCTTTCTCTCTTTCTTTCTCTCTTTCTTTCTCTCTTTCTTTCTCTCTTTCTTTCTCTCTTTCTCTCTCTCTTTCTCTCTCTCTTTCTCTCTTTCTTTCTTTCTTTCTTTCTTTCTTTCTTTCTTTCTTTCTTTCTTTCTTTCTTTCTTTCTTTCTTTCTTTCTTTCTTTCTTTCTTTCTTTCTTTCTTTCTTTCTTTCTTTCTTTCTTTCTTTCTTTCTTTCTTTCTTTCTTTCTTTCTTTCTTTCTTTCTTTCTTTCTTTCTTTCTTTCTTTCTTTCTTTCTTTCTTTCTTTCTTTCTTTCTTTCTTTCTTTCTTTCTTTCTTTCCTTGTAGTATTTCCTTATACTGGAAATAACCACTGAAATTCCTACAAGAATACCTACCATCTTTCTTCAAACCAGTTTGCTTCATTCCAAGATTTCTGATGTCTTTGTAGCCATGCTAATCTTTACAGGAGGGGTGATGTTTTTTGTTTGATGAGGAGTTTTTTGTTGTTGGGTTGTGGGGTTTTTTTGTTTGGTTTGGGTGTTTTTTATAAGCATGGATGTAGTATTTGAAGTTTGACTACATGTATAGTAGCTCCATGTCCTTTGTGCAGCATTAAGGTTGGGAATTGAGACATTAATTAATGAAGTAAGTATCCTGGATAGAAACTATATAAACAAATCAGCTGTGTCATCTGTCATGCTGATAAGAACAACTGGTTAGAGCCAGAGGTTGCTGAATATGGTATACTTTAAAAATATAATTACTAGGAGTGAATATAAAAGCATTCAAAGCATTACAGGGGTAGGAGAAGCACAATTATATTGGTGTCCTGCCAAAATAATCTCAGCTTCTGAGGGGGTGACATGCTTCTCTCTAAGTGATGTGCCATACTGGTTGTGTCTCATCCTGCTCTCTTGCCTCAAGAGGGACAATCTTCCATTTTTATTTCCAATCTGCTTTCTTCATTCTATGGTAAAGCTCTCACCTGTGAATCCTGGGACCAGCCATAGATGATGGTTAAATGGTTAAATACACCAGAACCCAGTGACAAAATGCTCTTGATGGTCTGAACACCGTCGCACTTGGTACTGCTGTGTCTGCACTGCATTTTTGTTGTTTGAAAGCAGTAAGCCTACGAAGCTGAGGATCTGGCCAGCCAAGATGGTAAAAGAAGGTACCTTGCTTCTGTGCAGTGTCCCTGTCTTGTTTAATTTCCTGTTTCTACAGTGTAGTCTCAGAAGGAGCTGTACCCTGTTCAGCTGAACCTCCTGCCTGCCATGGGTTTGCCAAGTCCCAGTTCCATTTTCCATTCAGTCCTCTCACAGATCCTCCCAGGCTGAAGGAAGGTTGTTAGTAACTCAACAGTATATTTTGGGGGGTATTTTTTTATTACTTCCTTATCACATTGTTTGTTCTCTTAACTTCCCCTATTGAGTAATCTGCTGGAGTTCACTCTCTGTTCTACAGCTGAAGTTCAACCTTCAGTTTGGAAAATGTATTTCAGGTTTTTAAAATTTTCCATTTTAGGTTGGTTTCTTTAGAACCTCTGATTTTTCAGTCATTCAGTTTACTTAATTCCCTCTTCCCTTCCATCTCTTTGCCTAAATTTTTAGCACCTGCTGGGGGAAGTATTTTGCCCCTGGAGAAGATTTGACTTGTGCTATGGTCACTTGTTAATATCACTATGGCTTTTTAAATTTGAGTTACGTGTTCCTGCACTTGAAGTCTCCAGAGTAATCTCCCCTCTGAAAGAATTAAGTTCCGATATTGCTCTCCTGCATCGTGTCCCCTCGCATCACGTGGCAGCCTGGCTGTAGGGGCCCTCTGGTTCACCAAGAAGCTGCTCCCTTCACACCTCCCCTTGTGTGCCCAGGGACTTGGCTCAATGCCATCGAGGCTGAGGACTCCCCTGGGTGTCAATGGCCTTTATGCCACCCTCAGCGAACTTGTGGTGCAGTTCCACCAGGGCAGGGGGGTTCCTGCAGCCTGGTGCCTGCAATCAAATTCCACTCTGCATGGACATGCACACACATGGGCTCCCCACAATTGTTTCAAGCAGTCTTGCATAAAATTCCACCTCTGGCTTCATTGCTCCTCCAGTTCAGTTTGCCTGAGCAGTCCTCTCCTGCTGGGACCACTGTATTACCTATTCACACACTTAAAGCTTTCATGTGTGGACAGACAGACAGACATCCATAGTTGAGTGGCATTAACTTCTTGTTTAGCATAGTTACAGGGTGATGTTTGGAACATACTCTAGGTCACAAGCCTGGCTTTCATTTCCAGGTAGTCTTTCTGAAGGAGCAGTAGAATGTGCTGTGAGCATTCAGGCCTACAGGATGCAAACATTAAAGACTCAAATTTGTAGCAAACTTTATAATGAGACTGTATTTTAATCGTAGTTACTTGCAACAAGAACAACTGTTCCTCAGTTTGGAGAATGGGCTCAGATCTTCAAAGTCCTCGTACTACTGTGTGAATTTAAAGTGACTTTTAGCATTGCATCCTGTGTATTTACATTAAATGTGTTTGTAGCTACCTTCAGCAATGTGGTACTTACTCAGTGGTGCAATTATTTCATACCTATAGATTTAGCACACTGATATTCCAGCTGTTGGCTGTGGACACCTGGCAGTCTGGGAGCTGTCAGAGCCTAGGATCAGCAACAAGGGCAGCAAGTGTTGTCAGCAAGAACCTCCCCCTCCCCTAGAAAATACAGACTCAACGAATCCAAGCGTGGTTGGAAATCATGGTTTCTGAGGGTCCTTTAGGTGCATTTCATGCACATGATTCTGGGGGTCCTTTGCACCAACAGCCTGAAACAACTGCTCTCATTGCAAGGAAACTTCTACTGTATTTGACATATTGTGAAATCTTTCTTAATTTGGCTCTTGTCAAGGTAGGCATCTGAGCATTAAATATTTTAACTGTTCTTCTGATACTGTTTGGGAGGAGTGTTCAGTTGAGATCCATGTCAGGAGAATATGGGCACGTAAGCAAGACCATCTGACCTCAAGGCAAAAACATCGGATGTGAACTTTCACAAACTTTGATTGTATTGGGGATATATAAAAAGAAACACAACTCATCAAATTGCTTTTTAGATTTTTGCCCAAAATCTAAAAATTTTCTTGGGAAAAAATCTAAAGTGCTTTAGGAGCACTCAGAAGTGAACTTGAGCTCCAGCTGCTTTGACAGCTTTACTTTTCCAAAGGCCAGATGAGGCAGGCTGCGAGTGAAGCTGTTTTTGCAGTAACAGCCACAACTCCAAAGCTGGCTTTCCACAAGACAGCTGTTCTTAGGAGAATACAGCTTTGTGGTGTGAGGGGTTAGTGCTGTTACAGTACCTAGGAGTATCCAGTCACGGAAAGCTGGACAGCACTCTGCTCAACAGCCTGATGAGTAAAGGTGGCAGGCTTTGTGATACTTCAGACACTGAGTCTGTGCCCGGATGGAAATAACTTCAATTTGTTTGGAGATTGATGTTTCAGAAAAAGAAGCCCAAACCTGACAGCAACAGTAGCTGAAACGCTTCCTCTGTAAGGAGTTCCACTGCTCTCACAAGCTTTTCCTCCAAAGAAACATGAAAATGGAAAACAATTATGTTAGTCTATGAACTCAGAGAACTGAGCACCCTTTAACCATTTTGGCTACAGCTGTAAGTTAAACCAGGTAACCAAGGGATTACTTGATCAGTCTGTAACACTTTGTCAGGCCTAAGCCACCACATAACTAGACAAGTGTTAACATCACACCTGGGCACAAAAGCACCTACACAAAGTGTTCTTCCAGCCTGCAGTACCAGAGGGAAAGTGCTGGCAAAAAGAACCCCTGCTCCTGAAGACAAGGAAAAAACCCTCATCTTCGCTCACAGCTTCCCCTGTTGAAGCTGAATGTTATCCCTATTTTAGCAACAGAGAACTTGAACTTCACACAAGCTTTGTTTTAAAAATTTATTCTGTAAACTCCATCCTGGGTCTTTAGTTCTCCTTTTCCTGCACAGTCTTTGTTCCACGCAGCCGACCCGTACGGCGGGCAGCAATGAGACCAACTTTGCGCCCGGCAGGAGCGTCTCTCCTGATGGTTGAGGGCTTGCCAATGTGCTGATGGTTGCCACCACCGAAGGGATGTTCTACAGGCTGTGGAAAAGCACATCGAGTCGTGAATATGATTAACAGAAATGAGTAACGATGTTTAACAGTAATAAACGATTCAAGGGAACAGAAAATGTAATGGCTTCATTTTTCACACAGTGCAGTAACCCCTCAAGTGCTGTAACTACCCCAATTAAATGTGCAATTACACAGCTGTGAACTTTCTTTCCAGATATTTGCCACGCTCCTCTCCCTATCAAATAAATCCTTTCTAAACCATTAAAAAGAAAGTGAAAACACTAATGGAAGACAGACTCACGTTCATGGCCACACCACGGACACGCGGCCAGCAGTTTCTCTTCGCCTTGTATTTGTGATAGGCACGGCCAGCCTTCAGGATGGGCTTGTCAATACGACCTCCGCCAGCAACAATTCCTGAAAAATTACAGGAATTGTGCCACTCCAATATATTTAACGGACAAGAGCGCGAAAGAAACAGTTTAAGAACAAGACTAATTCCTAAAATATTCAAGTTCTAAGAACAAGCTTCTGATGACCAATCTCAAACAATCCCAACTGTATATTCAAACTCGTACTTTCCAGCCAACACAGGCAATGAGATTAAGCTCAAGCCACTCGCCACACATGAAGTGATCTGCAAGGAGACACATACTTTAGTTACTATTTTTCAACCCAGGCATACAGGATTGAGCTTAGCACTTTATTTCTAAAGCATCACCAGTTTTACTGCTAGAATTTCTTGGCGATAAAAGTTTTTGTCAGGGTTACAACTAAAGAAAGTATGAACTGAAAGAGCTCAGGGGACTTTCGAGTCCTTTGAGGTTTAATGGCTAGTTATCTCATTATTTATTTAGTCAATTTTACTAGAGTAACAGACCACAGATTACTCATCTTGATCTTCTATTTGGATGCTGGGACTTCTGTCTCATCAAGTAAAATTTCTTGAGTCTCTCAGTTCTATCTCTCCTTCCACCTTTACTGCTTGCTCAAGACTACATCAAGTGTCAAAAGACAAGTACAGCTGCCAGCCAAGTGTGTAACAAACCTGGTAACACATCTCCTCCTCGACAGCGGTCTGACTGCAGATTCTACAAGCTGAGAAATTCCGTTACAGCTTGAGGACAATCAGCATCTGCTTTTCTGTCCTCTCACTATATGAAATATCTCCAAGTTTAAGTTCCCATTACCAAAAGTAATGCAGGCATGATATACAACACACAGACTGTCTGTAATCCTGGGTTCCACCTGTGAATTACCCTATTTTTTAGACAGCATTGAGAACCGGAGCCCTGTCTGAGAGCTTGTTCAGCAGTACGCAAACTCAGTGACAAGAGAAGTCCACAGGTGTCACTCCTTACCCACAACAGCTCTGTTTGCAGAGGAAATCACTTTCTTGGAGCCAGAAGGCAGCTTCACTCTGGTCTTCTTTGTTTCAGGGTTATGAGAGATAACGGTGGCATAGTTTCCAGAAGCACGGGCCAGCTTTCCACGGTCACCAGGTTTCTCCTCGAGGCAGCAGACAATGGTGCCTTCTGGCATGGTGCCAACAGGCAGCACATTGCCAATGTTCAGCTGAGCTGCAAGGAGAGCATCAACAGCTTCACCCACGCTCTGGTACTTGAATCACAGAATGTCAGGGATTGGAAGGGACCTCGAAAGATCATCTAGTCCAATCCCCCTGCCAGAACAGGAACACCTAAATGAGATCACACATCAAGGCGTCCAGGCGGGTTTTGAATGTCTCCAGAGAAGGAGACTCCACAACCTCCCTGGGCAGCCTGTTCCAGTGCTCTCTCACCCTCACCGTAAAGAAGTTCCTTCTGAAGTTTAAGCAGAACCTCCTGCGTTCCAGCTTGCACCCATTGCCCCTTATCCTATCATTGGACAACACTGTGAAGAGCCTGGCCCCATCCTCCTGACACTCACCCTTCAAATATTTATAAACATTAATGAGGTCCCCCCTCAGTCTCCTCTTCTCCAAGCTAAAGAGCCCCAGCTCCCTCAGCCCTTCCTCATAAGGGAGATGCTCCACTCCCTTAATCATCTTGCTGGCTCTGCGCTGGACTCTCTCAAGCAGTTCCCTGTCCTTCTTGAACTGTGGGGCCCAGAACTGGACACAATATTCCAGATGTGGCCGCACCAGGGCAGAGTGGAGAGGGAGGAGAACCTCTCTTGACCTACTAACCACAGCCCTTCTAATGCACCCCAGGATGCCATTGGCCTTCCTGGCCACAAGGGCACAGTGCTGGCTCATGGTCATCCTGCTGTCCACCGGGACTCCCAGATCCCTTTCCCCATCACTGCTCTCTAGGAGATCATTTCCCAACCTACACTGGAACCTGGGGTTGTTCCTGCCCAGGTGCAACACCCTACACTTGCCCTTATTATATTTCATCAAGTTTTTCCCTGCCCAGCTCTCCAGCCTGTCCAGGTCACTGAATTACACTTCTATTTAGCAAGGGTCTCTGTGCACAGGAGGGCATCGCAGAAACGCTTCCAGAGCAACAGCCAGGGGCACTTTTTATTGTTTGACTGGAAACATGAGTTTCACGTTCAGTGGAACAGAAAAGCAGGCAAAATGGGACCCCAGACAGAACACTCCAAACACCTGCCCAGAACTGTGGTTGGGCCTGTTAAACAAAACAGGCTCTGCGAGGAGACAGCAATCTCCAAGAAGGAAATGGAGGTTTGCCTGAAGCCAGTGGAAGCTACTGCTCTGTGACGGCTCACACTACACTTCAAACCTCCCAAACCTCACAGAGGACACCTGCTTTAGCCTTCTGAGGCTGCCCAGGGGACACACTTCTGAACTCACCTTTCTTGCCGCAGTAAACAAACTGACCAGTGTGAATGCCCTCAGCAGCAATGAACAGCTCGGTTCTTTTCTTAAACCTGTAAGGGTCGCGGAAGGCAATCTTGGCAAGGGGAGCGCCTCGGCCAGGATCGTGAATGATGTCCTGTTGGAACGGAGACGTACTTTAGAACAGGATACAGCCTTTGCCACAGGCTCTGTGGAAACCAAAGAACTAGGAAAACTGGAGATTACTACTACTGAAGTGATTCTCAGGAGGATGCTGCCCTTTTTCTCAGAGGAATCTTGATTCCTCCTGACGTGAACGAGTTGAAGATTCACCAAGAATACAACCTCAAGTATCTGTGATCCCATTTGTAAGGACACAGCCTTCAGTACCTGGGTCACAAAGTAATGACTCTGGTTGAGTGTGCTGCTTGAAACTAACCATATCTGAACTGTTTTATTCCTGAAATTCTTTAGATGTCAGATCTCTCCATACTAAGAAATTCACTTTCACTGGCTGCCAAATCATCTCTGGGCAGAGACAAAGTTGAACACAAGCAGAAATTTCTCCAAGTGTTTCTTACAATGGAAGTGTTTCCAACCTTCTGATATTAAGTACACTGAAGCTGCATAAGCCCTGAAATGATGAAGCACAGGCTTATTGTTTCTGTTTCTCTTGGAAAAATATGTCAATTCTGTTCCTGAAGCACCCTGACATTCCAATACAAAACTGTGTCTTTAGACTACAGCTTGGTAATTAAAGCTCTTTAAGATGTGTCTATTTTGCAGAAGAGCTCCGATGTTGCTGGTGTCCAGCACTAATTATTTTCCTGCTGTTTTCAACCCTGTCAGGCAAAACCTCCCGTGTATTACATAAGTTTACCTGCCTACTTTTTATCCTAAAACTTAATCACGGTGTGAAGAAAATTCTTTCTACAGCAGGTGACCTTGCTCTAAAAGGCTGAAGAGACAGCTAGATGTTCAGAGCAACTGACTTAGGTATCCAGCAGCACTGTTTGCAGTCCAATTCACTGACACCTTGTGTTGGGTTTGGGGCAGGGAGGGGTAGTGGGGGAAGGGCTGCCTTATGAGAAGCTTCAAAGCTCCCCTGGCTCCAAGGCAAAGACCCCCCCAGGCCAGGCTGGGCCAATGAGCACTAGAGAAACACCTCTGTGAATCTGTATTTGTGAGGGGAAGGACTGTCCTGAAAAGAAGAAGGTGGAGAGAACCTGGAGTAGAGGCCACTGACCTGAACTAAAGACAACCATCAGCCTAAACAAAGTGAGAGCTTCATTGCCAGGAGGAAGGAGGAGGAGGGGGAGGACAGAAAACCTCAGACACCCTGTTCAACCTCATGGAGTAGGAGAAGGCAAAGGAGGTCCCTAGAGCCCATGGAGGTTCAATGGCAGAGCAGATACCCACGTGCAGGCCATGGAGGACTCCATGCTAGAGCAGAAAAACTGAGCCCGAGTGCAGGTGTGACTGAATTGGGACCCTCAGATTCACTCAATGCCAGAGCGGGGGTGGACCCCCAGAGCTGGGGGGTGAGGAGGTGCATTGGCCCTAAGGTCCATCTGCAGCCCATGGATGTCCCCATGCCAGAGCCAGGAGCTGAGCCTGAAGAGGTCTGTGACTCCATGGGAAGTTTTGGAACACTTTGTTTCTGAACTTTCATGCTGGAAAGAGCAGCAGAGGCGAACTGACTGAACTCCCATTCCCTGTCCCCTCTGCCGCTGCGGGGGAGAAGGCAGAGAAACTGGGGGCAAAGCGATTTGGGCCTGAGAAAAAGGGAGGGGCGAGGGGAAGGTGTTTCAAGATGTGGTTGTTATGTTTCATTACATTACCTAGACGAAATGGCAGCGAACTAAATTGATTTTTCTTCCCCAAGCTAAGTCTGTTTTGTCCGTGACCATAACTGGTGAGTGAGCCCTCCCTGTCCCCATCCTAATCTGTGCCCCTTTGTTGTGATTTCCTTCCCATCTCTCTGGATGGGGGCAGTGAAAGCAGGACCACATGGTCCTACTGCAGGTCAAACCACCACACACCTAAAAAATGCCTACAGCACACCTGAAACACTGTAACACATCCCCACTGCCTTGCCCCCGCCGCTCAGAACCAAAATGAGGGAGCTTAGTGCTGACAAACCTCCCCACCCATGTTTCATGATGTACAAGGAGCTCTTAGGCGATATAAAAGCCACGCTGATATTTCTACGCTAGCAAAGCTCTAACAGAAAGCCGTACTGCTGCCTACGTGCTGCCAGCTTCTTCATTTACACGCTGTCGTAAACCTCAAGTAGTTTAACGTTTCAAGAAACACGACTGAACAAAGATGAGAAGCCTGAATAAGGAACAGCTGAACGGCTGCAAGCACATCTGACAGGCCCTCAGACCCCTCCCACAGGCGAGGTGCCGGGGGACGTGTGCCCCGGGGCACTCGAGTTCAAGGCCGCTGAGGGCCCTTCCAGCCGCCCACCTGCACCCGCAGGGCCCAGCGCAGCCAGGGACGGGCAAGCAGCCGCCGCGGACCCTCGGGAGCCCGGTCGCGAAGTGCCGGCCCCTACCTTGACGATGCCCTTGATGTACCCGTGCCTCTCGGCGAAGTCGATGGCGCGGAGCTTGGCCGGGCCCTTCCTGTGCTTCACGTGGGCGCGGAAGACGGAGCCCGCGCCCTTCCTCTGGCCACGGATGACACGGCCCAT
The DNA here is from genome assembly GCA_907165065.1 of Caprimulgus europaeus. The sequence continues at coordinate 35,149,896 of OU015523.1, read as the reverse complement.
GGCGCCCTGCGGACAGAGAGCGGCGCGACGCCAACGGCCGTCAGCAGCGCCGCCAGCCCCGGCACCCCCATCCTCTCCTCTCCTCTCCTCTCCTCTCCCCTCCCCTGCCCCGCCCCGGCCCTTCTGCCCCCTCCAGAGACCCGCAGCCGGGAACACCAGGCCGCGGCCCCCAACCCCCGCCTGCGCCGCAGCCCCCAACCCCCGCCTGCGCCGCAGCCCGGCCCTCCCCGCCCGGGTGCAGACGCGGGGCACAACCGGAGCAGGGCCGGGGCGGGCGGCAGCGGTGGCCGCGCCGCGGGAGAGGGGCGGATGGCGGCGGATGCGGGACGCGGCGGCCGCGCTCCTACCTCCGCTACGGCCTCGCTGGGAAAGAAGGAGGCCCCGACGTCACCGCGGCGACAAGGCACTTCCGGCGCGGGAAGGGCAGGCAGCAGTCACGCTGCCGGGACGTCGCGCTGCGTGACGTCACGCCGCGCCGCTGCCAGGCAACCGAGCTGTGCGCGGGGGCAGCCCCCCCCGCCAGTGACGTCAGGGTGGCGCGGCTGACGCGAGCAGGGGGGAGGAGGGGGCGGCGGTGGCGCCGGTGGTTGCCCCTCCCCCACCCCCGCCGCCTCCCGGGGCGGGCGGGGCGCTCCCGGTTCCCCCCCGGACCGACCCGCATTGACCCGCCGCAGTGGCCCGGCCCGGCCCGGCCCAGGCGCTCGCTTGGGGCAGCTCTGCCGGGCTGGGGCGGAAGTGTCTCCCCGCCCCGCTGGTCTCCCAGTTTATTTCCTCTCCCCGGGATTCTCTTGGGGCAGTTCCCGCCTGGAAACGGGGAGCGCTGGCAGCCTGTTGCCTGGAGACCCGCCGGGAACAGCCACGTCCCCCGGGCCGAGAGCCGTCTCTGCACGCAGCCGTCAGGCCGAAGCCGTTCCTCATGAGCCGGAGCGAAGCTGCTGTTCGCAGGGAGAGGCTCCTTGAGCGATTACATTTGGTTTAATATTTCCGTCCTGTGCGGTTTGACAGCTGCAGATGTCAGGAAGTGACTGGAGATTAAAAACCCTGCAGCTGCTTTAAACTGCCTTTGACAGATTTTTATCAATATTAATTAGGGCATAATGCAGAGATACTGCAAAGCGGAGGGAATCGTCTTAGTCTTCCTAATCAACTTGTGCTATGCCCTGGAAGGGGAAATGGAAAGTGGGTTAACTTCTTAGTAGGAGTTCAGCATCAGAGGCCCTTTTCCCGATGAGGTCACTGCTGATGACCTGGTTCATTAGAGAGGGATTATTTTACTTTAGATTGGCTCATTGGAAATTAGGAAAAGCTCTTCAGCGTAGGCCCATATATGCCTATTGCCTTGAATGAGAAGAACTTGAGCATCCACCGTTTCTTGGCAGACAAGCTTTCCCACATCGCTCTTCCCAGGACAAATGAAAGTCACACCCCTCATTACAGGCAAAAATTCCTAACAGGGAGGGCTCTGAGTCACCAGCCTTGTCAGATTCGGCCACCACAGGTGAAGCGATTCACACAGAGACACCTGTCCGCTCTGCCCACCTTCTGGAGGTTCCTGTTCCTCCAACCAGCGGCTGGGGTGCCGGCTTCTCAGCCTGAGCCCCATTTGCCATGCTGCAGCTCAATGTATTACAGCAAACTGCCACTTATTTTGGTTTACACTGATACGCTGAGCGTGAGTAACTCGGGGCTTTGATTTGTGGTTCCTGTTGGCTTCAGTTGTAGGGGCAGGAGCTTTGTTAGTTTTTGCTGCTAAATCTGACAGGAGGAAGAGCCTTAAGGAACAGTCTGAATTTCTAAATAACGACCATATAACCAGCAGATTACATTGGTCACTCCTCTTTCATGTTCTTTGTAGCAAATTAAATAAAGAACTTAGTAACCAATTACATAAGAAGATAAGTAGTTGTGTAATTATTTAGTACATGTATTCATTTTCTTATCCTGTATCAACTTGTCCTGGTTTTTAGCTGAAACAGAGCTGGGTTTCTTTTTCAGTAGTTAGAATAGTGCTGCATTTTGCTTTTCAGCCTGGGATTTGTTATGAGAGAGACACTGATAACACACCAGTGTTTGCATTTTTGTCTCTGGAAGTGACGGACTTTGTGTTCTGTTAGTCTGCAAGTGCAAGATCTAAGGGGTTGAGAAATATTTAAATTAATAAGCTAAACTGGCGTTTGGGTATTGCCAATGGGATATTCCATATCATATCCTGTCATGTTCAGTATATTAGTGAGTGTCTCTTCCTTTTTTGTCTCTCTCTGGCTTTCACTCGGGCTCTCACTGTTCCAGGATTGTGGTTTCGGTTCAGGATTGTTGCTCCTCCGGGATCACTATCTGGGAAGGGGCCGGGCTTGGTCAGCAGGTGGTGAGCAGTTGCACTGGGTATCACTCATTTGCATATTTTGTTAATGTTATCATTATCACTACTATTATAATATTTGTATTATTTTAAGCTTTCTTTTATTTCTATTATTAAACTGTTCTTATCTCAACCTACAAGCCTCCTTACCCTTGCCCCCCAATCCTCTCCCCTGTCCCCTGGGGTGGGGGGGAAATGGATGAACGGCTGTGTTAGCTGCTGGCCAAGGGCTAGCTCAGGGAAACTATCACACAACTATACTTTGTGTTCATTTTATCATTATTTAATTAATGGTGCAGCCTTGGATACTGCTCTTACCACCTGTGAAACTGCAACCTCCCAGTTACATTGTGGGCTTGGCCAGCCACCTTGCTGCAGAGGTACTGCTGCAGCACAGAGGGTAAGGCTGAATCTGGAGTATCCCTTGCTGCTCCCCACCTACTTTTTGGATGTTCTGAATATTGTTAGAAATGCCCATACCCTAACAAGTGAAGAGTTCTGAGTTCACAGTCACGACAGATGCTGTTTCCTCCTGGTAACAGTGGTTACCTATCAGTACCACCTCAGGCTGTGGTTATGTGTACCTCTGGATCAGAGCATGCTGCGTGCCCAGGGTTCCAGTGCCGGAATCATCCAAGCTGGCTCTTAATTGTTTTTCCATCAGAGAAAACCAGGAGGAGACTGGGAGTGGTATGTGTCTAGGTCTCATCTCTATATGCACTCATGATTTCCTTTGGGTACACTCCTGGATGCAAAACCCTGAAAGCCTCCCAAGTTTTCTAGCCTTGATGGAGTTTGGGATTCAGAGCAGACATGCAAATAAATGACAGAACTGCATCAGTGATGGTGTAACTTTATAATTGATTTCTCTGCTATCATCAAGGAATTAACAGCACTGTATTACCTAACCCAGCTAAGCACAAACTGAATTTACCATAAGGTTAAATATTTTGTTTAAGTATATCTTCAAATATTCATGGATCCAAAGAAATGCAAGGCAGTAGTTCACACCCGATTGCAATTAAAAAACACTGTCCACAGTTTGTCAGAGCAGTGTTGCTGTGGGTCATCCCCCCCAAACCTGGTTGCTGAAGAAACAGAAGTGTTGGACGCTACCAACGATCACTGTGCTGTTAATTTTTTAGGAGGTGGAGGCAGTGCTGTGGTTTGAAATGAGGCCGTTTCCCTCCTCGCTACGCCCCGATTCCCTGGGCTGACGTTGTCTCCCCAGAACCCATCCGCAGGGGATTTCGTTGCGTGAGGAGGAGGTGGCAGTGGCAGAGGTACAGCAGGAGGAGCCTGTGCTGGATGACACAGCGTGGGACATGGAGCTACCGATAGCACAGCAAAAGCATCACCCACTAATATAGATATCACTTAGCATTGCCTACCAACAGGGCTGCTGCACAGCGACTGCTCTCTGGTGCAGCTTCGAGTCCTGAGATTTTGGCCTTCAGGACATCAACTGTGGTGACTACAGCTGCTTTGGCTTGGGGTGTTACTGCCTTTACTGGCTGCCCTGCCTCTCTGCCAGGAGTTCCAGTCATGTAGAGGCAGGGCAAACGTGCTGGATTTCCCCAGCCAAGGCCTCTTTTCCCACCAGAACTTGGGCTGTGCTGGAGCTGGGAGAACTAGCTCATCTGCCTGAAGGTTCTCTGAGGCTGGGCAGAAAGCACAGGGATGTCCAGATAACCCAGACATGTCCTGCACATCTGCACAGATCAACTCTACTGTACAAGGGCCAGAGGTCTAAAGCTCTCCAGAAGCCTTGGCTTCAGCATGCTTGTATGATGCCTCCTCGACACGTGCACTGCAGTCTGGATGGAAGTCTGGCAGTGCCAGGTAAAACAGGGTATGTTTCCAAAGCACAGCCTGATATTTTGGCAGCAACTTCCTTCTTTGGCTGCTTAAACTACAACATTCAGCTGAGGCAGCTGAAGCACAGCTCCCCATCCTTGCTACCAGGGCAGTGACACTGAGCAGTGGGACAGCACCCAGGCTGCTGGGGAAGGCCAGGTCTTTTATCACCATAACTACTGCCACGGGACTGTGTCTGTTGAAGCCAATCCTTGCACATCTCTCTGTGGCTGGCAAACTTGCTGGGATAATGCAGAAAGGATAAAAACTACTCCCCTGTTCTGGAAGGGTTTTGGCAGAGTTACGAGCACACTGCTGCAACTGCAGTACGCTGCATGCACGGTGGGAACAAGTCAAGGGTGTGTTGCCTTAATTAATCCTTTCATGACAGTCACGGGCTAATTTTCTAAAGGTTAATTGCACTGTAAATAGGAAAAGGGGTGGTGTTCTGCTTGCTACAGATGGCAGCCAGGGAGAAATTTTGATGAGCTTGCTGTTTGGAGAGGGGGAAGAAGCTGCAAGGTTTCTCTAGGATCCAGCCTTGAGAAGGGAACTGAGAAGAAAGGAAGCACCTAACCCTATCTCTGCATCTTTCTCAAGTAAAAGGAAAAAACATAAAGGATGGCCATAGGGTTCATATGGCATTTCCTCTCTGGGAGTGGTATGCTACAGTTAAAATAATCCTGACCTCCCTCAGGTGGGCACATAGCTGTTTATGGTCTTGGTGACCTCTCTGGGGCTTTGCATGGGATTAGGAACTGACACGTGGACTCCAGCATCACAATTGCAGTCTGCAAAAATAACACACCTGCTAATACCCAGCAAACACAGTCAAAGCGACCCTACACTGCAGGCTGCAGCTCCCAGAGCGGGGCAGAAGGAGTCCTAGCCACCTGCTGCCACTGGGGCAAAGGAAGGGCCATGGAAAGGAGCTACCACACAGGCTGTTGAAGGGACAAACCTCACCTCCTGCTGTGCATCCAGAAAAACTCTAGAGACTCTGAGGAAATATGCTGGGCCTGCAGTATCCTGGATCTAAAAGCAAAGGAGCCCTTCATGAGGATCCCCTCACAGCAGCCCCCCCATACCACCCTCAGCACCCTGGTGAGGTACAGGCCACGTGTCTGGTATTCAACTCTTCTGGCTTTTCAGAGGAGACAAAAATCCCTCTGCTGAGACACCACAGGCCTCCATTCCAGCAGCAGCTCCCAAAATAAATACCTTTGCTCTCTCCAGAGGAACTTCTCCTGAAACAACCAGCTTCTGTTTTCTGTCTTGAAATAAATATTCTCCCTGAACTGTACACAGCTCCCTCCTCCCCAGCCTGTCTAATTCTTAAACCCTGGAGAGAGCTCCATGAAAATTACTTGAGCTTTCCTTCTGCTCTCGCATAAAGCAGATGAGGTCTCTGGCCTCATGTCAACCACTTATCATAATGAAATTGTAGGTCATCTCTCAACCTTCCCTGTAGATATAGTGCTGGGTGACCTGGAAGGAAACCTTACTCTTTACAGGGTACCCTGTGTTTACACATCGTAATTTGCAAGGCAAAAACGTACATAGAAAAATCCTTGCCAGTTACCTCATCTGCACGCTCAGGCTGTGCTCCCTTTCGAAGTTATTGCTTTCATGCATCAGCACAAGAGCACGACCTGGCATCCCTCTCACTTCAGTAATGCTCATGGCATTCACTGGGCTTACAAAGGTGTGGCAAAAACATTGCCCATGGGGCACAGAGACTCCGTCTGTGCCAGGGCAGGTTTTATCACGGAGGCACGCAGGTAAGATTGGAACTGCGCACAGAGGAAGAGATGCCAAGTGGGTGGCTCCGCTTTCTTACCTGAAATGGAGCTGACTTCTGTATAGCCAAGCCTCTCCAGGAGGGTCTGGGGTTGGAAGCATTTTATATTATTCTCCATCTAACGACAGTCTGGATTCCTTGCGAGAGGGGAGACCCAGAACTGCAGAGGTGGAAAATCCCAATCAAAACAAAGCAATTTACACTTCACAGATGGGTTCAGCAATGCTTATTAATTAGGTTCTGGTGACCTCTAGAGGCCTTTAGCCCAAAGCACCTGATTTCTGAGACTCCTGTTCCAGAACAACAATTCCATGACAACAATTCTGCTTTATTTTAGTTTCGAACCAAGATTAATTTTAGCCTTAACGGGGAAGGTACTGAGGAGTAGTAATTGATGGTTATTCTTTTCTTCCCACTAAACATGGTCATACTAATTCCTCGTGTATAGCAACATCAAAGTCTGCACAGTAACTGTTGTAGGTATTTTGGAGATTCCCATTTTTCAAGAAATTTGTTTTGCGCATTGTCATGTAAGAGAGGAACTATTTATCCTCCTTTGTTATCTATAATGATGTCTTCAACTAATCACTGATCCTGGAAAAACTGCCCACCATATCTGGCGAGATAATCCAGTTGCTTAATGCAAGTTATGTGTGCTTAAAATACAGGCATTACACATGAACAGAACACAGCCTTTCTGCACTAGTCCTTGCGAGGGAGGGCTCAAATATTGTGCTAGTCCTCTCAGATTGGAGTATGGCCATGTTTTCTGAAAAATTATTTTCAGCTGCAAAGAGGGAAAGATTGACAACCCACTAGATTCAGGCCAAGCAATACTGTATTTGGGGAAATTACTTTCTGCCTGTATTGTAAACAACAATAAAATTGCCCGCAGAGAAGAGTGATGCAAGAAAATGTCTAAGAAAAAATGTGTTGTTTTAGTTATACATCTGGATAAGCTTTTTTTCTTACTGAGATAAATAATTGGGGCAGCTGATGGAGAAGGGGAGAAATCCACTGAGCTGATTTTCTTTCATTTTGAGCAGCTGAGATGTGGGATTGAAATCAAACCGAGGAACTAAGATAACTGGAAGGGGAGATGGAAAGGCAGTGAGGTGCTGCCCAGAGAGACGTTGGGGAGTTAACTGAGAGAGGCTTACAGCCATAGAGAAGCTTAGCAAGAAAAAGATAGCAAAGCTGGAGGAGGTGAAGCATATCTGCAGCAACTCAGAGCTCAAAAAACACTTTAACAAACTTGTAATCCTACAGTGATGTGTGGGAGACCTTCTAAAGATCTCTAATTTAAAAGCACCCAGCTGTACTTCCAGATTTAGTTATTAGCTTTTTTTCCCTACCCAACCCCCCAGAAATTGTTTTTCTCTTTGCATTTCCTATGGACCTCCTACCAACACTTTAATGGCAGCATTTGTTTGGTGACAACATCCCTGGAGGCTACAGCCAGGGTAGTTTGTGCATCCAGCTTAGAAACCAAATACAATAGCACAGGATTTTCTCTTGCATGATAGATGTGACCCATAAGAGAGAAAAAAGTGTGTGTTTTGGTATTTTTTATTTTCTTATAGCATAATGATAGTTGAGCTTTTTTTTTAAGATAAAATGTCATTATTTTCTTGGTTTGGTTTTTTTTTTTCCATAATCTTTTGCTTTGTTTTTTTGCTCTTTTTGACATGTAGGCAATAAAGCTGAAGGGATTTCATGCTTCAAAACAGAAAGAAATTCTGAGTTACTAAGGGCAATTAAAAATGAATAAGGGGGAAAGATTTAAAAGAGAAATTAAAAAAGAATTTTTATTCAGACTGTGTAAAAACTCTTCTGAGATTGTTTGAATCAAAACTCATGAGAAGCACATGGGAGAAAAACTCAATTTGTTAAAGATCTGCATTCTCCTATAGCTTCTAAATGCAACCTACAAAACTAATTTGGTTTCATTGGTCCTCTGAGAAGTCCTCTAGCAAAAGAAGGCTGGAGGTGGGGGGAACCTCTCTTTTTTATATTTGTGAGATAAAAGTAAACTGAAGCTCACTTGCATAAGCTTTGTAAAGCACTATGAAGTAAAAAAACCCCAAAACCAAGAAAACCTGTCGCATTTCTTTTGTAGTTACCAAGAAATGCTGGCTCTGTATAGTGCACAAACATTTTTAATTTACACAGGTTTGTTGGCTGGATACTTTTCATCAATAGGACAACAGTGCTAATCAGAAAATGACAGGTACTTTCCATGTGGACTTTTTCTAAGTAAAGCCTTTTGAACTTTTTTGATTTCTTAACCAAAAATGAGAAAAAAATATAGCTCCTGCTTTTTCTCCAGATACTGTTTTTCCTTCCTTTTTCAGAGATAAAATAGGAGAAAGGGTAAAAGGAAAGATGGGAGAAAGAAAGCAAACATAAACTGGGAAAACAGAGAAGTGAAACTCCTCCTCTCTCCAAGTAACTGTTGGGGTTTTTTTCATTAAATATGCATTTAAGATTTCCATTTCCAAATGGAAAAAATGTGACCAGCTCCAAATATAAGAACAATGCTTGAGGGCAGGCCTAAAGAGAACAATAAATCAGAGCAGAAAATATTTTTCTTAGGGAACACACCATGATTGGAACATAAATAATCCTCTTTTCTCTCTATGCAACATAAAATAAACACAGCTGTGTGCACAGGCGCACGCACATACACATGCTTGTACACACATACACACGTCTCAGCCTCATTTCCCCAGGGGAATTCTCTGATGGCAGAGAGGTGAAGGGTTATGACAGAGGGGTCAGTGACATGGTGTCTGCTGAAAATCTCAATAAAATAGAGTAGCAGAGCCAAGCATGCAGAGGGCACTCAGAGATGTCACCAGGAGGAAGCAACCCCTTGGCTGCTGGCCAACAGGAAATTCTGTGTACCAGTCCCTGCAATAAAATACTACTTATTTCTTAGTGATCATGACAGTCCCAAAATACTTGCTTCTCTGGGGCAGGATCACATACTAGAGGGTGGCCTTAAATTGGGGCTGTGTGGAAAGAGAGGCTTGCTAGGGTGTGTGTCCACTCTGAGCTCTGCTCTGGAGCTCAGGATGACCGCACATAGCATGCACGGGTTGCCTGTGTAGGTTAGATGCTTGTATGGGGCTTATTTCAATCACAGTATCTGGGGCTCCAGAGCATTCTCCCTGACCTGGGCTCTCAGGAGCTCGTTGCTAGCACACACAGCAGATTTGAGGCTCATGCTGCTGAATCTGGCCTCATTGCACAGGCACAGACCCATCTCATGGCCCAAGGGAGAGAGGTTGCTCTCTGGGTTCGGCAAATCCAAAGCACTGCAGATGTGCTCGTGCACACACACAGCAACCCATGCCTTCCCAATTCTCAACCTAGTTTCAAGTACAAGATTTGTTTTCTCCAGCCCTCTCACTGGCCTTCCAGAGTTTGCCCTCCCAACAGGCATAGTATTATTCTTCCTTATCCACCTGAACATTTCTTTAGTAATTTTTAGCCCAGAAATGAAAAGAGAGGTTTTTTTCATTAAAGACCTCTGAGGAAAGGTAGCTTCACTGTCTTCAGGGATGCTTCCAAAATCCAGCACAGGTAGACCTGGGGGAACCACACAAGTGGGAGCAGTGCTGGGGCAGCTGCTTTCCTTACCAGTCCTGAGGAACTTCCAAGATGAAAACAATTCAATTCAAAGTGAGTCTGAGGCATCTAGAGGGATCCTGGATGGGACAAAGCTCTTTTGCAGGGAGAAAAGCAAACTCATATACCTTTCAGCAGAACTTGCTGGGATCCCTGTCACAATTTTCCCCCTCTTAGATCTTCCAGTGAATTTTTCAATGACAAGGAAAATCCAACCTAATCACTTCCATTTAACCCAGTTTAATCACCTGGGTTCCTGAAATGGAGTTTTAGGAATAGGTGCTTAATGCTAACCAGCAAAGTAAGGAGGATGGTTCATAAAAGATCTTGGAAAATGACTCTACAGTTCTTAACACACTCTTTTTTAAATTCATTAACCAGAGTTGGTAACTCTGAGGCCTAAACCACAATGCATCTTGAGCTCACTAAGCTAAAAATACTGACTTGCCAATGACAAAATACTAACGAATCCTCCACAGGAAAACTGATCTGTCATTTCCCTTCCCACAGGAACACACACAAGTGGTTAAGTATCTAAAGATTTTGTACAGCCTCTCTGCCTGTGACATTGCACACTGAGATCTGGATTCAAGTACTTCTCTCAAGACTTTTTTTTTTGGCTCATTGTTCTGTCATCCTGAAATAGTACTAATTTTAATTTTGCTTTGCAAGCATGACAGCATTCATAAATAGAACCTATGCTTTCCAGGTCGTTTTGAGTTTACTCTTAGATATATGTCAGGGAGCAGCAGGACAGCAGTGGGGCTGCTCCATGTGGCAGGATGAGCTGGGAGCCCTGGGTAGCCCTGAGTCAGGCAGTGCCCTCACTGCTGCAGCGCACACCCAGGCGTGGTGCTCCTGGACTAGCGGATGCTGGGGTAAGAGTCCCAGGTTGAGCTCCTCAGGGCAGCTCAGGCCTATTAGTGCACTCAGGGCCCCAGTGATCCTGCAGCAGGACAGCAACACCATCTGCTTCTTGGTTTAAACTACTCTACATTTTCTAAGATTCACATCTGTCATGTTGTCTTGAAATCTCCTGGAAGTGAGGGAATAGAGTAATGTCGACAGGTCATTTGAAGTGGGGTTGTCAAGTTAACAGCCACCTCCTCCTCCTTCTACCCTCTTCTTTCCTCCAGAAAAGGTTATTTTACACATACTTCCTTGTTCTCCTTTGAGTGACAACACTTGGAACCATTGCAGTCTGGTGACACGTGCACTCTAGTTGTGTGAGCTTGGCTAGCTGTAGGTATGTGGCACCCTACACCTGGTGCAAATAGCATGAGGGGGAACACCCACTGAGTTCATTGTGGTTCACCTCCATTACTTCTTGAGATGGAATTTCTTGCTGCAGCAAAACCACTGTTTCTTAGCAACTTTATGCATTTGTCACCTAATTAGACCAAAAGTTGGTTTTGTCCCTTCCCTGCTACCTATTGGCACCCTTTTTTTGGCTGGTGGATTATCTTTTCTATTTAATTACAGCTTATTTTTGATTTAATTGTTTATGTGTTTAGGCTTTAAACACAGATTTTTGAAATAGTAAAGACACTTAATGCCTTCACTGCCTGGAAAAATCTTACATCCCAGGGGTGGAGCACTAGTGGATTTACACTGCAACAATTTCAATTGTCTGTGGTCTTCTCATCTCTCACTGATGATGCCGTCACCCTCTCTAAGCTCACTTGCTGTTCTTGTACTGAGAAAAGGGCCTTGGCATCATCTGTGAATGTATAGAGTGCATTTGCTCTGTTCAACCTTGTCATCCACATCTAGGGTGGGTGGGATTCAGTGATCACACAGACACCAGGGGGACTTTGCTCATACCTCACGCAGAGGCGTGTATCACAGAAGAGCTGGCAGTCTTCCTATTGAGTACAGTGCCTGGCTCCTTGCTGCTGGAAACGTACTCATTCATGGGAATGTGGACTTTAAGGCAGAGGCTCAAATATCAGATGCGTATCTTACCACCCCAAGACCTCTTGTGTAAGACTCCTGTGTTCCCCAAAACCAATGAGGCTGCTGATGAGAAAGGATTCAGGGGCAGCTCGAGGACTTGTGCCGGCTGTGCATTCTCACCGAGGGAACCATTGCCAAGGAGTGGGAGGCAGTGGAGGTGCATGGCTGGGCTCTGATAGATGTCAATCCTGAAAAATGGCTAATAAATAAACAAACAAGACATTATATCCCCACAAACATTTTTAGCAGAGAAGTGGGTTGCTTGTGGAGCCTCACTGCCATCTAGCATGTGAAGATGGTCTACATTTAATTGTTTGAAACTTCCTAAATAATAATTCTTTTAACATGAACTGAAACCTCTGACCATGATAAAATACCTGCTAAGGTTACATGTCCCCACTTCTTCCCTGTTGCAGCAATACTTCTGTGCTTGAATCAGCAGGTTTCCAACTCTAACACCCAGTTTCTGGCAGTATTACTACACAGAAGGGAAACACAACAAATGTGGGACAAAACCTGACAAAGCAACACTTGTATTTAGGTCAGGCACAGCAAACAGGAGTTACTTGTACAGTATACCTGGCTCCTATTCAAACACAAAGCCTGATGAATTCACACTAGCCCAGACATGCAGAACGGTATCTCCCTTCTTCCTTTCCACAGAGATTTCTTTTCAGACAGCACCTTCAGCTCCTCGATTCTGTGCCCCTACAAGCACCATTCACACAGACTGCCTGACTGCTGGCCACCCCCATGGCAAGCAGACACACTTGTGCTGCTCCTACTATTAACACAAGCTGCAGAATCCACTGCTGAGCTATGGAGACACACACGAACCTCTTTTCTTACTGCAACAATAGCCCCGCCAGCGTGCTGCTACTCACTCACCCATTTGCCATTCTGCACTGCTACAACTGTCATAAAGCAGGCAGCAGACAGTGCTGAAATTCCAACTGCACATCCTAAACCATCCAGATTGTCTAGCTCGGCCTCCTGCATAACTCTGACCAAGAAATCCTCTGCTGGACCTATTACCTTTTGATGGACTGTCCAGACTCACAGGGCATGCATCCTTCATTCAATGACACCTAAGATGGCAAATTCACCTTTCTGCTGGTCTTTTAGCTTTTGTCTCTCACTCCCCTGTTTCTTGATCCCTTCCCACTTTCCCCATCTGCTATCACTTCCTGGTGGTAGAAGAAGACTAGTTTCTGTTCCAGAAATGGCAAATGCTTTTAACTTGGAATTTTAGTCTAGTTTTGCAGAGGCTGCAGCTTGTTATACCTTAACTCCTCATTCTCTGGTTGTTGGAGTTGAATTTTGTCCTTTCCTGTCTTCTGGACCAAGGCTCCTTAGTGCATCTCACTCTGCAGTAATGAAATTATTGACAAATTTTGTAAATCTTTTGATTAATATAAGTATTATTATTCCATAATGAATGTATGATGAGTTTACACATTTATAGGGATTATCTGTACTTATGTTTTGTGTTCAAAATAGAAAACTACAAATATTATGCACACATAAAATATGCTTAATTTAACCATGAAGTATTTCTCATCTTTGCCAATTTCTGATGGAAAAGAGATTAAAACAGACTGAGAATTTAGTAACCTCACCTACAAATTTAAGACTGATTTGGTGATAGGAGATCACACAGATATTGGTGGTTTCTATGGGATCACTTGGGTTAGATGGCATCTTGAGTATTTTTTCAGGCTGTATTAGAAACCCATTTAGCATGGTTCTATTTGTTCTTCAGCTTATACTCGAAGTTTAACACGTATACGCCTCAATCTTGAAACGATTTTCAATTTTTCTATTGAAAACATATGCAAGCTAAGGCACAGTCAACCATGGCATGGTTTCTCTGAGACAGACCTTAAGCACTGGGTTTCCTGAAAAGGTTTCAGACTGTTCTGAAGGGAAACACACAGCTCCTCTCTATGGCACACGTGCCCCCTGAGGTGTGCATCTGAAAGGCCAAGTTCATAGGATGCAATAATTAATCCTCCCAATTTCTCTCTGCTTGGTGCTTTGAAACAGTTAACTAGTGTGGGTTTTCCTCACATTGCTAATTCTGTATTGGCTCTCACATGCTTGGGCATCCTCTCTGTAGCAGCCAGAGTAACTTTCCGGCCCTTGTATTTTCAGCGCATGTCTATAAGGCTGGAATGGGGTAGTGAATTTGAACTCTAATGGCTCCTGCGTGCTATAACTGCTGTATTTGTATAAAAATTAAGAATCCTGGTGGATATTTTTAGTGTGGGTTCCAGGGACTTTGTCTTTTGCTTAAGGGTTTAGATGGGGGACTCCGAGTTCTTTGTTAGCCAGTGTGTTATCTGTACTGTTGCCATACGTTAAAGGAGTTGGAATAAAACTGGCACAATATCCAGTTTCATCCAAATGAGGTTGTTGAGCAGGATCCAGAAGATCTGTATCCACAGAGGGCAAACACAGTATTTAAACAGAAACAAAGCCTGTGATTTATTTCATTATTTACTAAGTGCTGTCATGGTGCTCAGCACTATACAAACATTCTCTGCCTCGGGTTATTAATACTACCAGGCACAAGCAGGTTCAGGACTCAAAACACCTTACATGAAATATTCCCAGAACAAAGGCTTTAAGGACAAATTAGAAGGACAAGTTATCCATAGAGGAGTCATGTTAACGAAACTTCAGACTTCAAAAATAGCTGTGTGTTCCAATAAGAAGAAATTTGCATTTGAGGACCTAACTCTCTACCTATCCCCATATAACTACCCCTCACTGATGATTGCTATAATAAATTTCTGTTCTTTTGAGCATGTGAGTGATGCCAGTCTGGTCTTTTTGTTGTATGATAAGGAACATCAACCCTTCCAACAAATATGAAGAACTAGTAGGAAATCAGATTTTGGCATTTACACTACATAATGATCCCATATTTAAGAAGAACAAGAAGGTTTTGGTCTTCAGATTGCTCAGCTCTGGGAATGCTAGGGAGTCACTGCAGGGTCCACAGCCTGTGTCATCAGTGGGTGGACAGTAAAATGAAAAATGTTGTGCTGGAGGAAAGACAGTATGAAAGGACTGTTAAAGGGCATGAATTTAACTCCTTCCTATAAAAGGACTAAAAGAGACAAGCTATTTGGAGGCATACTGGCAGAAGAAAAAGAAGGAGTATTTTACTTAAAGATAACTTAAACACATTGTAAAATCTTGAGTCCTTGATGAAGTCCGTGATGAAAACATCAGTGAGTATACAAAGATGTGTCTGCATGCTTAAGTCAGTGAAGATTATATCTTATGTAAGGCCACTTGAAAGACAGAGCTCTCACAAGAATTGCAAATTATTCTGGGCCCATGAAAATCATCCTGGTTTTAATTACAGCATTAAAGACAAACCCACAAAGTTATAAGTTCTGCTGGCATGGTAAGTGATCATTATAAATCTGGACAAGGGATCACACAGAAATTGTAAATAATGACTGTGAGAGATTTCAGTGCTAGCTATTTTTGTCTTTAAAAATGTTTTTGATTTCAAAAAAGTCATTAGCACTTGTGCTCAGCCAAAACTTCCTCATAATTCTAACATGGATTTCTTAACATAAACTGTTCTAAAAATGATACTGTCAACTCCCAACTAGGCAGTTTTTCAGAAGAATTTTTAAGATGTTTCAGTGCATGAATCCCTGGGGTGATGCCTGTCCTTTTGTCACAGTACTTTACCTTTTTTTCAGTGCTTTGTGTTGTCCTGTTGCAGCATCAAAAGCTCCACACAAGCTCAGGGAATCAGAAAATAGGGAGGAAGCAGTGAAACCGAGAGCCTGGAAAGCACTGTCAAAAGCTGAAAATAAGCCAGGGGAGCCAAACAAAGAACCGAAAAGGTGTCTCTCCTTTTATAAATTTTCAGTTCCAAGAATTGTTTGGAAAAGAGAGAAAAATGTCAGCTAATGATGTCCCTGTAATTTAACATTTAATCACAGCAATAAAAAGAGGAAAGACGGACAAAATTAAAATTATCTTCTGATATTAAGATGACTCTTAAAAAAGAAAAAGACTTTTAGAAAGACAAAAATTCAGCCAAAGCAAGAGTGCAGCATGTTGTGGAACAGTCTTACAATACAGTTCCTCTGACTTGGCACTTTAAAACGAAAGTTTGTTATGAATACCCTGATCCACTGCCAGGATGAGTTGCTGGAGGTGATAGTTACACTGACTTCTGTGGGTACTGCAGGCCAAACGGGGAGAGGAGTCCCTCAGATCATCAAACAAGAGTTGTACAAGTCTGTAATGTATTTTATTATATTTGTTTCAGCAGCCCTATCCTGCCAGTGGCATTTGTGTTGCTGGGCCCTTCTTTCAGAGACTCAGAATGATAGCAACAGAAATCTTTCAGTAGGATGACACTATGAGGTTGTGGCCTGAGATGGTGGAACAAGGTAGCAGTTGAACAGGATGGAAAGTTCTCTAAAGCTAAAGCTGCTAGAGTTTAAACTACATTGCTTCTTCCAGGTTTATCTCAGTATTAGTCATGCAATCAATACTACATCAGAAAAAACCCTCTGACTTTCTGATTCTAGCTATATCGTCATTTTGCCTGGAGTGTGACAAGGATAACTGCATGTTTATGCAACTTGTGGTGATGACTTCTTGGAAAGTTATTTACAAAGATGGAGAACCCCTAACTCCTCCTGTTCATTGGAACAGAGTTTAGATGCCTGCAAATTTGTGACTGACTAGACAGAACCTTGTACAGCTAGACCTGTGTAAATAAGGAGTATTAACTATTGCCACGTCCCGATAAGTGGGAATTCACACCATTAACATACCACCCAAGAATCAGTTCCTATGCAAGCGGAAGGCAGAGGTGGGTGAAGAAGTGGTAGAACTGCTGACAGTGGGACGGATACATCTGTGTAATCCTCTCCCTTCTCCTAGCCTCTTTTTAGCAACCTCCTTGTCAGAATTCAAACCCTGCTATCCCGCTTTTGGTGCTAGATTTGCATGAACATGAATCCTACTGAGACCTTCATTTGGCCTTTCCTTACTTTCTGCATTTGCTTGAGAAGGGCTGCAAGGAGAGCCCTAAAAAGAGCCACTGCAAGCCCCTGCCCAGTCCAACACCAAGTTTGCTCCAGATTAAGAGGTTTAGATCTGGTAATCCAGATCATCCATGGAAGATGAATTTCCTGCATAAATGAGCATGCACATAAGCCTATCATTATAGGCTCATACCATGTAACTTTAGCTGTCTAACATTTGATGACAAGTAGGCAGAAGCACCCTTTGGAGGTGCTTGTGTCTCCTGTTGAGTCAGCAGGATGACTAACATCCTCACTGGTGCCTACAGTCAGGCTGGGCAAGTTCTCCCTCCCACTGTGCCAGACCCTCACTAGATGGTTTCCTATATACAGCAGGCAATTCTCATGCTACACATAACTTCACTTGTGGTGTCTGCTGATGTCTTAAGACAAAATTATAAAATAGTTATTTGGAAATGGCAGCCTAAGACAGCCTAAGTTAAAGCTTGGGATACAACTCTTCTCCTCCACTTTCTTCTTTCTAATTTCTCTTCTCAGCTGCTCTCGTTGTCTAGCATTTGGCACTGCTGTAAAAGTTGTTGTGCCAGCATGTTTCAAAAAATAAGATAACATTCTGCTGTGTTTTATATTGGGTCCATTCATGAAGACCAGAACTTAATATCCTGCAACGGCAAAGAGTTAATATCCCTGAGGTATTCTACCATTCTACAGCTATAAAAAAGAAGCCAAATCAAACCTAAAAGAATTTAGCATGGAAAACATATTCCAGCTTTAATGACACACTGGGACTTTGTTTAGGTTTCTTTATTATGATGAGTCATAGTATGTAAAGTTCACATGCAGTTACTGAAGTCACATGTCTGCCTTATTTTAGCTTTGGAAACAGCAGCAATGCCACCATCCTTTACTGCCTTTGAGGGAGGACTTGGGAAGTCCCGGAAGACAACAATGTTTTGGTACCCTAATAAGCAATATGTTGCTTTTTCACCCTTTGGCTAGAGAATAAAGGGGTAGATTCTCTAGACAAGCCCTCTCCACATTAAGTCTTCCTATAAACACCTTGGCGCTGCTAGTGCTGACTCCACTCCGCTGGTGGCAGCAAGGATAGGATTCCCATTTGGGATGGTCCGACAGAAGGATATCTCGTTCTGTATCTGTCTGGCCTGCCTTACACAAACGTGAGCCATACACAACTGAAATCAGCAGAGCTCTGTGAGTGCTGGCAGCTTCACTGCTACTTTTGTTACTGGAGCTGTACTGATGAGAAATCCCTTCAGAAGGGCTAGGGTGAATGGAGTCCAAAACCAGCTCCCCGCCCCTCTCCTTACCTCTCAGCTAAGCCCTACAGAGGACTGCAACTAAGCAGAGAGATTTCCACTGTTCTCATTCATCAGGTGAGTTCCTGCAGTGCACCTTTACAGTCCTACAAATAGACTCACAGAGAGAGGTGGAAAAGGCAACAGAAGACTTCCCTGGTTCAGTAAGTGCAATGCCCATTCTTGCAGGTATAAAAGGGCAGCATGCAGTCATCTATATAAAGAATGTTCTTCAGATGGGTTATGTATAACTCCCTGATGGCAAGGGTATCAAATGAAGGTCGAACATCAGAGACCTTTAGGCTATTACGAAATATGACTCATGGATTAGTTAACTGCCTGTCAGATTTTCCATTATGAAACTTTAACCACAGCCCATATCTGCACAGCACCAACACCTGTAGAAGTACAAACAAACAAGTGGTTATGTATGCATCTGCACTGAAGTGGGTCAGGAGATGTCTGTGGTATCAAGAGAACCTTCTTCTTTAATTAAAAACTATTAAATAAGGAATAAAAATAGGTGAGGGAGAGGGGGAGAAAGTTCTATGGCAGTAAAAAAGATTGTTTTAAGTATACATTTTCCAAAGATTCTGCAAGATTAATCTTTAGAGTTCAACTGTGTCAGATAAATGCAACCTAAAAATCCCTCTCCGCAGAATGTAATTATTTTAGCTATGATGAACATCAGTGCTTCCTAATCTAATAATTCGCTTTTCCAACTCCACATGCTGGCATAAGCAGAAGTGAAAAAGCAACTATTCCTTTTAAAAAAAAATATTTAAATACTAAACTGAAAAAGAAGGAATTATTATTTTTTTATTTTGAAAATCAATCAGAACATTCAGCCATTTGATGGCAAACCCTCATATGTCTCTCAGTAGCCATTACATCTGTCTGTTTTGGTTTGGCTGTAAATCCAAAAAGGCAGAAGGTGTGTTCTGAATTCACCACAGGAAGTGGGGCTTTTGACCTGTGTGTCACCAGTGTAATGAACTCCACAGGTGAGATTCAGCTCACCCTAATTTTAGATGTCTACAGTGTCTATCTCTACATCTGAACCTGTTGCCCCATAGGCACTTTAAAGGTATGTCTTATCTGATCTGTTTTAAATATCTGCATGTGGATGAGATGATTAATGATCTCAGAGTGTCTTTTTCTCCACTGCGTCTGTAAAAGGGTCCTGAGGTGACTAGCTTGGCTGGAGAGCCTTCCATGTAGCCATCTACAACAGATTAGATACCACAGTGGTAGGTGTAGTGAGAACTCCATACCTAAGTTGTGATCTGGAACATCTCTAGAGGCAAGAAGATAATGTAGTGATGAAATTTATCTAAGTGGTTCAGATTTCCTCTTTAATCAATAGCCTCTAGGCTGTTTCAGCCTGCTAGGATTCATTTGTGCCAGATGGGGTAGTGTTTTTGTCATACAGACAAAACACTGCAATATTAATGAACAGTGTTAACCAGCTCACTCTACATAAATTACCAGCCTTGTGGAGGCAGAGCATTCAGGCAGGGTTCCTCTAATCAGCTGTACAGAAGTGTCCATTTCCATGCCTGTTAATCCTGCTCATTTCAAAAACCCTATACTCATTTAAATGTTAAACTGCTACTCTACTAGAAGTTCAGAAGATATGAACTGTAAGGCACAACGAAAAACAATTTAGTCTGGAGAAGTCTGAGCAGAGGTGAAATAGCAGTAGACAAATACATAAACAGTGACTGCAAAGAGGAAGGAAATAAACTACTCTTCCTGTTTACTATAAATAGGCTAAAAAGTGATGAGCTTGTAGTACAAAGAGACTTAACTTACTCCAGAGTGAGGCAGCATGCAACAACAAGCCACACAGCCACTTCTTGTAGCTGAACAGCAACGTTGTGCCATCTTTTAGAGAAAGGTGAAGTCAACAGGAGCTGCTGTCTCTCAGAAAGGCAGCAGCAGCTCCTGCTTCCCTGCAGGCACTGAGGCTGCTGCCTCTGAAAGGGGTGGGAGAGTTACAGCTCCAATGCATCCGTGGGCGTCTGAAAGGAGCTGGGAGCCCTTGGCTTGCTTTGCAGTTTTCAGTCTCAGCATGAAGCAGGGGTTCCTGGCTTGCAGCTGAGGAGCAGTGGCTGTGGGGACGTGATGGCAGCCTGGTACCCTGCCTCTTAGGAGAGGCCAGTTGCTATTGGGGTTGAGGACCCTCCCTCAGTTTGGGGATGCGGTTGTTGCCCTGGAGACCCATTCCAGTGAGCATCTATTCAGCGTGTATAGATACATTTAGTCTTAAGGCAGTGTGATGGACTAGATGTCTCAAATCCCTTTACCCTCCATGACTTGTTAAGTGGTAAGGGCGCAACGGGCAAACTGAAGCCTGAGTAGCGCTGTTACAATGGAGCAGGCCAGAGCTCCAGCTGTGGGAGCTGCACTGCTGACCAAAGCCAGCAAAATGGACAAGGTGATCTTTAAAGAAACCATCTAGAAAAAAAGATTGTTTTCTCCTGGCATAATTTTTTTATGGTTCTTTCTCTGCTGCCATCACAAGAGATATGACTGAAAGATGATGCAGCTGGGTGCTCCTGTTTACTACTTCTTGTTCCTCTGTAGGAAATAATGTTGTGAAATTGTATCAACAATGTAGAAAACATGGGGGGGGAGGGGAGAAAGGGGGGGAAAGGACCTTAAGGAGGAGAAAGTGATTTTATTTATATTAGAAACTGACACAAAACAGGTTACAGTCAAACACATTCAGTCTCATGCTCACAAGTGCAGCCACCAGGCACCAGGTCACCATGTTCAAGCCCCAGCCCTCCTGTAGCCCCTTCACGTACTGGAAGGCTGCTATAAGGTCTCCCTGGAGCCTCCTCTTCTCCAGGCTGAACAGCCCCAACTCTCCCAGCCTGTCCTTGTATGAGATGTGCTCCAGCCCTTGGATCATCCTGGTAGCCCTCCTCTGAACTTACTCCAGTAGGTCCATGTCCTTCTTGTGTTGGGGGCCCCAGAACTGGACACAGTTCTCCAGGTGGGGTCTCATGAGAGCGGAGTAAGGGGAAGAATCACCTCCCTCGACCTGCTGGCCACGCTTCTCTTGACAGAGCACCCAGCACTCCCAGGTCCTTCTCCTCAGGGCTGCTCTCAGTCCATTCTCTGCCCAGACTGTATTTGTGCTTGGGATTGCCCTGATGCCATCAAGGCCTCCTTATATCTCCTGTGTTATTCTTAGGTTGGTGACCATGCAACAGGGTTTGGATACCTTTGTGAATCTTTTCAGAACTGGCAGTATATCCATCCTATCCCAACTCTGGCAGTCATCAAGACTAATCACTTTATCTCCAGATCTGAGCATCTTGTAGGCACAAGCAGGTACCTACAGCAGGTAGATGCCCTGGAGTCCTGATGACCTGCTAGTCCGGGTGTCATTAAGGCAGTCCATTCAGAGAGCCCTTCCCATGCTGGTGCCTCCACACCCAGGCCTTCCCACTTCTCTTCCGTTCCCACCAATACAAACCTTTGTATTTCAAGCCTTTACACCACATCCATTCCCGTGTGGTTGCTGGAGATCCTTCACTGGCCAAGGGACAGACCTAACCAATACTCAACAGCAAGGGAACTAGGAAGGAGGGTTGCCTTTCCCCTTTCTCCTGAAGACCAGTATTGGGTTTGTTTAATTTGTCCCTCAGGCTTCATGGTTTAGGTCATTTAGTTCCTGGCAGGGCACAGCAAGGGCAGCAGTTTCCTTGGGGCTGAGGGCCGGGACTGTGGGGGCTCCCCAGGGCCTGGCAGCCTGGGCCGGGCTGTGGGCCCACGAGTGGATCCGGCACAGGGGGTCCCATGGCCGGGCAGGTCTGTGGGAGCTGGAGACTGGTCCTGCTGCGGCATCACTGGAGCAGGGGCTGACAGCCCCGGAGGGCTGACATGGGGATCTGGGTTGTGGGTGGGTGGGAGGAGCCCTGGCAGGGCTGACATGGGGCAGTCAGGAGTGGTGGCACCCTCAGGACCCTGACAATCCCATGAGCATTTCTGAGCTGTCATTACCCTAGTATTTGGTCAGTAACCCTCTAGAAGGTTTTCAAAGAAGACTCTAATGTGACATAAAAGTTACATTTGGCATTTAGAAATGGTAATTGGAAAAGGTTTACAGAAACCAAAGTGAGAAGCATTAGTGCCTTCTTCAAAGTATAACACTAATGATGCTTAATATAGGAGCTATTTTGATTAGGTGCTATTTGGATTTAGGCAATTACTAGCTTACCAGTTCAAACCAGTTTGCGATGAGAATGCGCAGCACCCAAGATTTACTGATGTGCCTCTTTCATTTCTTCTTGCTGCTATAAGTGTCCTTTGTCTTCTGTTACTTTAGGCTTGCCTACAAGAGGAAGACACACTCATAAAATTACAGTCTGCTTGTAAACCAATACAGTTAACTCCAGGCATTCATGCAGTGTTCAAAGAGGGGCAGCAGACAGACATGCATGACTTTTTCCTATTGAGCAAGATCATACTGTAATTTTTTGGCCAGGGACTAAATTTTTAACACCTCTAGGAATGCAGTGGAAGCCAATACCTTGCACAGAGGCAGCAGTCCCTACTCCTGCTCCATGAGCGCTGTGGACCAGGCTGCCTTCGGTAGGAAAAAGGCAGTGTGAAACAGCTTGCTTCACAGCATGTGCCAGAACTTAACGGCAGCAGAGGCTGCTGCTTTGGTGGGACTAGCTGGCTGGTGGTATGTTACCTCTGTCCATCAGATTGTGGCTCCTGCTGAGGTCAAGACCATGCTCCAAACCTTTCTTCCAGTTTGGAGGACACAATCTGCAGAAGCAGCTGTTGGACTCTCTTTGTTCTGGTGTAGGAAAATTTATTGCTTTGCAAGTTCTCCCTGTTCCTAATTGACCTAATCTAATCTGAAATAAGACATTTATATTCCTGTAAAGGAATACTAGGGTATCCACATGGCTTTTTGCCCAGGTTTAACATAATTTCTCTAAAGCAACTGCAAATTAATAGTAGAGCAACTTTCCTGTGCAGGCAAGTCCTTAATCTAATTGAAACATGGAAAACAGCATTTGCGAAGACAAAGCAGCGCATAAACTTGGGGAGTGAGAGAGGGAGGCAATGTAATTTGGAGTCCAGTGGGGATGACAGAGAGATCTGAATACATTAAGATTTTTAAAATCCAAGCTAGCAAGGAATCTAGGGAAATGAAAAATAGAGCCTGACTCAGAACTTTTAAATGTTCAAGGAACTGCCATCTTCTTTCCCCTAATTCTTTCACTCAGGACAACAACCATTGCCATTTTAGTCAAAAACCACTCTCCTTCCATCCCCTACAAGTCCAAGCCACAGAAAAAGCCCAATGTGGTTCTGACAGTGCACAAGCTGCAGCATTCTGTTACTTCCTCTCGGTAACAATACTTAACATTGCAAAATCTCTCTCTCACTTAAATAAGGAGTAGTAGCAACCCTGGACATTCCTCAGATAGCTGAGGCTACTGCTGCTTAATCTGAACACTCCTGGCAGCCGCACCGTGTTGCACAACTACCAAAGGTCAAATCTTGCTAGGTGTTCACACCTGGCAGCAGGAGTCAAACGTGTTCACACAAGAGGGGAGAATGCTGGCAAGACCCTTCCTTGAAACCCTAGGACATATCTGTCCCATCCCTTAGGTGCAGCGTGGCCAGGGAAAATCCTCCACAGCAAAGAGAGGTGCACAGCAGAGTGAGGGACTCACTGGCATAGCCGGGATATTTAGCTGGGATGTGGGCTGGAGGCTGGGAGTAAGGGTCTGGATATTTCATCAGGCTCTGCTCTGGGTAGTAGCAGCAATCCCTGCGGGGCTGGGCTCGGCACAGCTCTCTCCAGACCACAGTGCAGTGACTTCAGCAGCCTGTCGGTTGTGCACATGGAGGGCTCAGGGAAGAGAATGGGCAAGCGGCACAAGCCTCTCCTGCTGCAGTACGACACTCACTCTGGACCCAGGCAAGTGAGGCAGCCCCAGTAAGACACCAAGCCAGCCCTTTCTTGGGTCAGGCATGTAAGACTTTAGCCTCACAACAAACAGCACAGGTGTATCTTTACTAGTGTGCTTACTCTTGCCTTGAAAGGGGACTAACTCCAAGACCCAAGCAAAAGACATAGGAAGGGAGGGCCACTAGGAACTCTTCACCTACAGCAGAGAGCTGTAAGTAGTTCCTGTCTCATCTCCCCTCCCTTTGCTGATACTCTTGTTCCCCTGTTCTGCTATTTCAGTGGCAGCTTTGGGCAGCTCTCAGGTCACCAGCTCCTGGGCCCTGATCCAAACTCAAGAAGTATCCCCTGCTGGCCTAAGCTGCAAGGAGCTCTTCTCAGAGCAATGCCCTGGGGAAGAGTTCAATATGGTGATGGAGAAAAAAACTGTGTGAAATTCATGGACTCATTCTTTCCCATGTCTGATCCTAGTGCAACTGAAGAAATAAGGACAAAACTATGCTTGTACTTCCTTAGTTCCCACAAAAGCCTGTGACTACTTGATTTTGTCACTAAACTATTAGAGAAAAAAGAAGAGCCTTGAGTGCTGCCTCAGATAAGGACTAGCATATGTCTGAAATAGCCAAATCCTCTCTGTGTATCCCTATTCTAGAGTCATAGCTTTCTGATTCTCTCTCCTTTATGTAAAGTCTCTGCTTTCAGTAAACAGCTTTTTGTGGCTTCTCAGGACAAGATGGGAATGTCTTTGAAGCTTTCAAACATGTTCCAGGCATCTTTTCAGAGAACCATCATGAATCTGCTCTTCATCAAGACTTCCCCAATCACTCATGTACATTCCATCAGCCTCTACTAGTCTGGGAGCATGGAGAGACAAGGCAAGAGGAGCCGGCAAGGCTTGAGTGTCAGTACACTAGCCAAAGAACAGAGGAGCTCTTAATCAGATTGCCTTTTTATTCTTCATGTAAGTTAGAGGCATAATGTCCTCTCTTAGACTTTGGGTAAAGGTGTACTCAGCACAGGCAGTGATAGAACAAAGTGTTACAGCATAGTGGAAAAATTTTGCAAATATTCTGTCAAATGCTGCCCAGACACAGTTTAATCATCATATTTGTATTATTAGCAACTTCCTTTATTCCTTAGAGTAAGATTTTGTATCAAAACAGAGACAAAAGGGCCCAAACCAGAAAACCAGACGTGTACATTTTGGCTAAAATACCTAATGTAATTCTACAGGCAACAGAAAACTGCACAGATTTTCCTGAGATTCCCCACTGACACTCGTGGTTTGTGTAATGAGCACCCCAGTGCATTCCTTCCTCGAGAAAATGTGGGTGCACACCCTGTGCTCTCCTGTCCTGCCCCTGCCTACCCAGAGAAGGAGGCTGCAGCTCTGCACAGGCTTCTTCAGCAGCAGTGGTGGCTGCAGCAGCTCCAGGCTCCTGTCTTCCTTGCCTGGGGCTAGTTACCCTTGCTCTTGTTGGACTAGCATGGGCATTTGTGTAGCCACTCCAACCAGACTGAAGGATCCAGGTGAAAAATAACACCCTCTCCCCACTGGTTTATTTGAGAGGCTGAAATGAGCTGGGGGTGCAGAGTGAGGTAGGCAGTATGTAAGCTGGCAATGACAGGGAAAGAAATGCTTGGCTTAAGTGTACAGGCTTTGCCCTGCATGCTGAGTTAAGGCATGTGTGGTGGGAAATATTCACTAAGTTGTAGAATCTCATTGACAATGAACCAATATCCCACAGGCACTTCTCTGGGCAGAATTGACTTAGGCAGGTTTTCTTTCTACCCCTACGAACAGACAGAGTTAATTTTAAACTCAGATCAGTTCTTTCATTCCCTGCACAGACTGGCAGCACTAACAGCTACTCTGGGACAGCCGAGGGGACACCTTGAGGACAGGAACAAATGGCAAGTGCTGGGAACTGCCTACGCCAGTACTGCTACTGAGAGAAATGTCTGAAGAATGACAGGCTCTCAAATGTGGGGAACCTGGGAAGGCCATCTGATGCAACAGGCCTGGTTTTGATTTGAAGTTAGAGGAAGGGTACCAGCTTTAAAAATACATTTTCATTTTATTCTGCCACATAAATTGCTTTTACATACATCATTTAAAAACTTATCCATTAGTCCAAAGAGTTTTTTAGTAGCTCCTGTAGGGAAATGCAGACTTTGTAGTGAAGACTTCACTAACAATATATCAATGGTTGCATGCAGTTCTTCTTTTCGTGTTATTCCTCCAAATCAGTAAGACTCTGCTTTTTGATGTCTAAAAATGTCTCCAGAAATTTTGGAACTGATCAGATGCAGCATTTAAAAATTATGCTGTTAAAGATAGATTTCTGATATTACTGAGAGATAGACACTGTTGACTAAAGACTGTACCTCGGTCTCCTTGCTAATTTGTGGCTCGACAACATTAAATTTATATTTTTTATCAACCTGCCAGCTTGCAATGTGAAAGACACAAAACCCACGGTATTTGGTCTTAGTCTCATAGCTACCTCTGCAGAACAAGAAACAAGTTTTCAGTACTGCAACCTGAGAATTATATCCATGGTAGGATTCATTTTTTATCACACTATGGATTTCAGGGTCTAAGTCTGAGCTGCCTTAGCATTAGTAAAACACCTCCTTCCCTTAGAAGTAAGCCCACAGCTCTGCAAGACGGGAAATCTGCTTGTGAAGATGCCTAGTAGCATATGACCTGTTGGTAGTCTCAAAACAGGTAAGGAAACTCATGTACGTAAGGCCAGCATCTACCAGCTTTGGGTAACAATATTCTAAAAGGCAGCTACAACTCCATAAACACAGTGTTGACTTTACAACCTACACTGCTTGGTGGCAATCAGGGATACTGCTTTCCTAATCCACAGCAACGGCCTCCTCAGTACTCAGAAAGCTGTATCTCTAGCTCTTTTGAGGCTAACTGTAGCCTTTCAGAACACCTACCAGATGAGGCTTTGCAGGTGAGGGAATAGCAAATTTGGGAATCCTGCTGGGATTAAGAACTGAGTGTCCCTGCACACAGCAGTATTTAAGCAGTTTTGAGTCCATCAGCAAAAACTTACCGAGTTTAACAGATATTGAGCAGGATTTGTGAGGATTCTGGTGTTAGCTTAACGCCTGACTCAAGCACTCATTAGCTGCTCAACTTCCTCCAGCAAATTGTCTCCAAGTCAGCTGCAGAATAAAAAGTGAAACTGAGAATACATCGTCCTGCCTAATGCAGATGGTAACTTAATAACAAAGGGAAACCTGACTTCCCTAAACGATGGGAGCCCTTGTGTGCCTGCAGCAAGAGAGTCCGACTTTGTAATTTGCTCTGCCTTGGGTGGACTGCGTGGAAGCTCACTGCCAGCGTGACACAGTATGACACACACACAGGCCCCTCTGCTAACCTGTCAGGGAGGCAAGTGTGCCCACCTGCTTTCCTGCAGGGCCAGGAATTAAATTACTGTGGTACTTCTAAAACCTGTACAGTGAAGAAGGATTAATTAAGGTCATTTTCTAGTGTGTATGAATTCTATTAAACAATGTTCTTGTTTACAAAAGCACTGCAGACGTTGTAGGGATGTAAACATTGCAGAATTGTTTAGAATTGTCCATAAAGTTGTAAGAAGTAACCGAATTAAAAGAGTTATTTGAAATTTGCTTTCAAAAAAACCAGAATGTGGGCCTAAGTCCAGTAACAGCTTTTAAAATTTTTTTTTGTCTTTTAACTGTCAGGAACACACCTGCAAGCATTTGAGTGATATAAATAGGTGCACCTGGGGAAGAAATGCAAGTATAAACTTTTAACTCTGCAACTATAGCTGGCTAAAGAAGCGTTATGGAAGACCAAAGCAGAAGAATGGTAAATGTTTTGTTTTGAGGACAGATCCTGTCCTGTACAGAACTGGCTGCTTTGTTTGTGAGAAGGAGTATGTGTTGCTCACTCAAGGATTTGTTTGTGGGTGTTTAAATCTTGTAGGTCTTAATTGCTGGAAGAGAAGGACTTTGGCTGTAGAGTCCAACTTTAAGGGTAGCTATGTGAAAGAACTCTGTGTTCAGGAAAAACGAAGTAAGGATATGTGATTTTATGTGTGAGTACTGTGGAAAAGTTTTGTCTTGCTTTTAAATCCTACAGTGAATCTAGCCACCCTTCTGGAGTCCAAATCTTTATACTTTCTTGCTGAAAGAGGCAGGAGCCCAAGAAGGAAGGAAATGGAGAAATAATTGCTATGTGTGGATCAAGGACAGCCAAACCCCATGTCCTTTTCCTTGTGACTCAATAGCCTCAGAGGTATCCTGATCCTGTAAGCATGTGTGTCAGTACTTTTACTGACCCAAATTCAAGGAAATTGCTCCAGTATTTTCTGTGTTAGCAGACTGTTGTGTAATGGAGAAGTATGGATGTGTTCCTCTGTTTTTAAAAGTGACAGGTATTTTAATGCCTATTTAACTAGTATTTTACAGGCTAACAGTAAAATGTGAGTTTATTAAATGCCTAGTAAGTGCAAGGTGGGGCTTCTTGTGGGTATAACAGAATAGCTCAGTAAAACTGTCACTACAGGGAAGATGGGGTGACCTTTTGCATCTCAATAGATTTGATGGCTAAAGGTTTTTGGAGAGACCGATGTAGTAACTATTGCTGACCAACTCCAGTGTATTGGGGTGAGTGAGTCACAGCCATGGGACAGTAGGCACAGCTAGAGGTACAAATTAACGTGTCCCCCTTGGTGTTGAGGGCAGCTGAGTTGTTAAGTCCAGAGAAGGCAAGATGGGCTGGCTGGAGAAGGGTGAGGTGACATGATCTCTCAGGAAGCAGAGAGAAGCTTGTGCCAGGATACACCGTAGGGCCTGCAGAGGGAAGGAGCTCGAGACCCAGCCCTGCAAAGGCACCGTGTAAGGACCAGTCTGTGCGGGAGGGTGGGCAGTGGTAGGAAGAAGCAGGAGGCTGGTGTGTCCATGGATGAGGCAGGCCCTCCCCCCACTGACCACAGTCCCAGCTCCCGCTCTAGGCGATGCTCGAGGCAGGCAATCTCCCCAGCATCCCGCTACTAGCTCCCTCCTCTTTCCCTCGCCGCGCTCAGGCCCCGTGCCGCGAGCTCGCCGTGCCTCCATTAGCATCTACGCCACTGTGCCAGAGAAAGCGCACAAGATGGCGGCGGGCGCCGGCCGGACCGCCCACGTGACCTAGAATCCGTCTCCTTCTAGAGACATCTCCGCCGCGCGCCGGCGGGGCGCTCTCGCGAGCACGTCGAACAAAAGGAAAGGCTGGTGGTGGGGGGGTCGTGCTCTCGCGAGAGCTCGTGGCCGTTCACCCCCTGCGGAGAGCCGGGCGAGGGAGCGGAGTGTCCCGCCGGGGGAAACCTCGCGGTATCGACAGCAGAGCCCGGGAGACCCAGCGGGGGCCGCGCGGGCCCGGCGCCCGAACTCTCGCGACACCTCTGGAGCGCCCTTCGCCGAGGGCTGAACTGCGGAAGCCGAGGCGGGTCTCGCGATAGCCCTCCCCCGCTTCCCTGCCGGCGCAGCGCTGTCGGTTTCTCTCGCGATAGCGCTGGGAGGAGGAGAGGGGGGAAGGGAGCGCTGAGGCAGGGGCGGTAGCGTACGCGCTGAAGTCAGCGCGCACCGCCGAGGGGGCGGGGACTATATAAAGGCCGGGCCCGAGGCGGGGGGGGCTCAGTCAGGAAAGCGATTCGCGCCAGACGAGCAGCAGCAGCGGCGAGTTCCCAGGCCAGCGAATCTGAATTTCTCGAGGCGGAGCGGGACACCCCGAGACGATCTCTCGTTATGAGTCATGTGGCGGTGGAAAATGCCCTCGGTCTAGACCAGCAGGTGAGGGCCAGGCCCCGGAATGCGGGCGGGGGAGGGTGGGGGTAGCGGCGCGGGAGGCCGCTCCGTTAACTGGAGGGTGGCGGCGGGGACGGGAAGCGCTGAGGGGATTGCGAGTGCGTGGGGAAGGGATGGCGAGAGGGAAGGTCGAGATTTCTAGTGTGGGACTTGGTTCGTTCTTCGGGCCCCGGCAGTTGCGCTGTGATTTCCCTTCCCGGTGTCCCCCTCCTCCCCCGCCCCCCCCCCGCGGCTCTATTTCCCCGGTAACCCCGCCAATCCCCCCCCTCCGTGTCCCCTCTGCCCCGAACGCGGCCAGTTTGTGGCGTATTCGGTTGTTGCGCAGTTTCTTTCGTGCGGCGGTTCCGCGCCGGGCTTCCTCCCGCAGGGTCGCGCCATCACCGCGGCGGGGAAGGGGGTTGGGGGGGGGAGGGGGAAGCTTGGGAAGGACGGGACCGGTGTGTGCTGCCCGAGTGGCCAAACTGGGATCTGCGCCTGCCCCCGCGGCCTCCTCGCCACGCTCCAGGCCCGGCTTTTGTGTGGCGGCGAGCGACGATGGTAACGCTGGCTGCCGCGACCTCTGGCGGCGGCGGTGGGGATCGGCGCCGCGCGCGGTTTCTGGGGGAGGGGGGAGAGCCCGGGGGGGAGGGGGGCAGGGAGAGCGGCACGATAAATGGCGGCCATTGTGCCTGTGACGGGGCGAGGCGGGGGCTGGGGGGGGAGGACGGCGCTTTGTGCTGGCGCCCCTTTCCCTCGGGGAGGGGGGCGCTGGCGGCTGCCTTTGTTCGAGCTGCGTCAGCAGAGCCCGGCCGCAGCCTTTCCCGCTCTTTCCTCCGGTGACGCAGTTGGGCCTGGGCGAGGAGCGCCTCAGCCGGCATGTGCCCGGGCGGCTCCCGGACCGCGGTGCTGGTGTGCTCTTTCCTTTTATTTATTTATTTTTTTCCTTCTGCTTCCTACGTTTTCCACCGCCCCCTCTTTCTCTCCCCCCTCCCCCCCCGCCCCCCCCCGGCGGTTCTGCTGGGCGGAGCCAGGCGCAGGCCTCTGCCCAGTGTGGAGGGGTAATGGTTACCTAATGCCTCGCGTGGGGGGGGGGGGGGGCGGGCGGGCGGGAAGAGGCCCCGATGTTGTAGCGAAACCCGGGGCGGGCGGCTGGCTTGGCTGGGCAGCGCTAGTCCGCGGCGGCTCGTAAGTTTCGGGCAGTTGTTGATCTAGAGTGGCGGGCGAAGTAGGTCAGAGAGCCGATGTGTGTCCCCCGCACCACCCGCCCCCCTTCCTCCCCCCCCCCCCCGAGATGGCACGTGACGGGCGCCGGATTAGCTGGGCGGCTGCGGCTGCTCCCTGCTGCGCCGAAAATCCCAACCCGCAGTGCCGGCTGCACCGCCGCACTGAGATGGCGGCCGCGCCGGGCTTCGTCGCAGCGCCATCTCCGGGATCAGATTTTGGCAAGTGTTGCCCCCGCGGTGGAGACGGAGGGGGTCCAGTGTGAGGAGATTTATGCATCGCTTCTGCCGACTGCTGCTGGATAGCCACTTATACCTCGTAGGGAGTCTTTGTTTTGGTTTACCGTTCAAATGAGAATCATTCTGTAGCCTCGTGTTGGTGCGTGGATGATCTAGAGAGATCAGTTTTAAAGAGGATGATAACGACGCCTGCCATGGGAGGATTTTTCAGCAATCGGTGTCCTAAATGGCAGCACACACAGCTGAACACCTAGAAGGACAGTGCATTGGGATCTTTGCTTTGGATTGATTCAGATAATATTGGAAGACACTTCTGTGCAATTGGTCTTGCACAAAACGTAATTGTACTTAAACATGTCTTATTCCTAGATAAGTGCCTAATCCTGCCATACAGGGAAACAGCTGTAATAAGCTTGTGTTTAAGCTTTGAATTGTCCACTGCCTTCTGCTGAAATGAGTCTACATTGTGTTTGACCTAAAACATTTGGATTACAGCCTAATAGTGCCTGAACTGAAGTAATTTATAGTAGACTTTACAGGGAGACTAAAAGGCTGTAGATGAAGCTTTAGAAAAGCAAACCAAAAATGTATTTGCTGAAGACATTGTAGGAAGATAACATTTGATGTGCTGTGAACAGTAGCTGCCTTAAACATGGAGACTAATGTGTTAGTATTGTTAATGCAGTATAAAGAAATAGCTGAGTGTTTGCAAGTGATGTGCCCAACTGAATTGGTATTATTTGGGCTGTAGTCTACATAGAGTTAAAAAAAAAAAAAAAACCTGTTGATTTCAATCAGAATGCATTTGAGTGGATTGAAAGACTTATTTTAAATGGCTGTTTGGCCTGGATGTAGTGTGTGAAGCAGAAGTCTGGTACTTGATTTGGTGAGTGTAAGATACTTTGTCCTTACTGCCCACGTGGTATATGTTTATTGGTGGATATGAAAATACTTGAAGATGGTTTAGCCTTCAGTGCTAACCATGATTTTGTTTCTTCTTTACAGGAGATGTAACTGACACTATAAACAAATTTATTTGCAGGAATAACTTGTTGGGACACTGCCCTTGATAAATAGAAGGGCTTTTTGTATCTTAGCATAAATTCATGGCACAACATGTTGATACTTGTTTTATTTTTTCTAGTTTTCTGGTCTAGACTTGAATTCCTCAGACTCGCAGAGTGAAGGAAGCTCTTCAAGCAGTAAGTACATATAAGCTCTCGAGCTTAGAAACACAGTTTTAGAAATATGAGTTTTGTAGTGACAGTTTTTAAAGCAAAAAATGACAGATGCTGATGGGGAAATTGAGGTTGCTAGTTATGCCTGCTTTGAAAATGTTGTGTTCTTCAGGTAGGAGCACTTAATTTAGCAGTGATATGGTATGTGTAAGTTTCTTAATTATTTAACTAACTGAGAGAACTTGGTGGTCAAATTTTGTCCCAGATTTTCTGTTGCCTCTAGCCAAACAGCTGAGGCCAGTAGTAATGTGATGATCTGTCTTCTCAAAACATCCAGCTAGAGTTAGAATGTTAGAAGGTAAAAGTTTTGATAGTTAACTGTACTAACCCTAATTAATTGAGTAGAAACTGCATTCTCTGATATGCAAGGCTAATTATATTTGTTAAGAAGAGAATCTTCCATGAACTCGCATTCAGCTTGTGCCTGGTACATTCTGATTCATGTTGCTTAGCAGAGGGATGTTTCTGGATTGTAAATGAAGAGTGCTGTTCAGAGGCAATTGCATGTGGCTTCTGGTTTGATCTGAGCTGAACTGATAGGATAGGTTGAATTTAAGGGGAAGGAAAAATACTGGTGGTAATAATACTGTGAGTGCTAGTACTTGAATGACCCAGTGAAAATCTTAAGCTGCTCGAATATCTGGCACCGTGTTAAGCCTTAATGAGTTCTAGGAAGGCAGGCTTTCATCACAGGCCTGGTAACATCCATAAAGGGCACGTATGAGTGGGTCAAAGAAATAGCAAGACATCGATGCCTTCAAAAAAAAAAAAAGGCAGCTACCTAGATGGATATGCAAGAACTTAATCTTCGTAGTGTTTGTCCTCTGAGAGAAGGGTACCAAGTGCTGTATTAAAGGACTCTTGTTTAAAGACACTGTAAGAGGCCTTAATTCTCTAACCAAAGCTGCTGTTGGAAAGGCTAGTATTTCAAAAGCTGCTAACACTGCCATCTTGTAACACTACTTTTCTTTTGTCCTTTAGAAGGCCGATACATTCCTCCTCACTTGCGGAACAGGGAAGCTTCAAGACAGGGTATGTATCAGAAATACAGTGGAAGCACTTGTAACTGGATTTTGGCCTACCTGTAAGTCTCTAGGAACAGACTGTCTAAGCCTTTGACAGTACTGTTAATAGTTGTTACACAGACTGCTCAACTGTTCTGTGCAAAACACTGCAACTTAATCTTCTGCTTTTAGTGTGCTATTCCTGATTGCTTCACCAGGTTGTATTCTAAGCTCAAGTTCAGTATCTGACTGGCAAAATATCTTCCGTATCTCATTAAACAATTAACTGTGACTAAAGCAAGATGGAGTCTCCCATCTGGACTAGCTCTATAATCTTGATTATCAATTTTAACAGATTTTGGGGGTACCAGTTTTTCTGCTAGTGACTGATGTGGAACTTGCAGTAAGCAGTTGCTTAATATGAACAAATAGCACAGTTTCACTTTGTAAATGAATGTTCTACACAAATACCTCTTAACTAGGGAGCACAAGGAGCAAAACAGAGAAGTTATTGTTTAGCTTCTTGTGGGTTTTATGGAAGTCCACAAGAGTACTTGTGGAAGGAAGTGCAGGGTGCTGATGCATGAAACATGAAATACATGACCAGTGTTGGTCATCTTTACACAGAGGCCTTTGTGCTGAGAAATGGCCTTTGTATCTTGCACTTGATTTTCTAAACAAAACATAAGAAAAATTCTGTGGAGTTCTTCAGTGAAGTAAATCATGACCTTTGTAAGAGACGGAGGTTGCAGGTGCTGCAACGTGTGTTATCATCCTGTCTAATGACTTGAGTAGATAAAAAAGAAACATTTCCTCTGTCACCTACTGAAATATTGGAATGGAGGAACTAAAATACTTGCTGCTATGCTACGACTTAAGGAAGTCTTAAATCTCATCTATTTCTAAAGCAGTGGACTTAAATTCTCAATACTACAAGAGGACTTCTTCCATCAGGAGTGGGTGGGAGGGGAATATTGAAGTATATGCTGATACATACTTAAAAAAAAAACAAAACCAAACAAAAAAACCAAAACACTAAAAGAAGTGTGGCCTAAAGCACTAAATGTTGAACAGCCCGTTACAAGAGATGAGTATGGGGGAAAGTAGAGGGACTAGTTGGCCGTTTAATGCTCTTGAAGTTCCTGATCCCATTAACCTCAAATGTGAGCAGTCTTCCAAGAAATTGACTAGCTAACCCTGAGAGGAATGTGCAGGTTTCTCAAAAGTGGGAAACAACGTAAAACTGGATATCTGCTGTTCATATTTTTTTATTTTTTTATCCCCCCCCCCCCCCCCCCCCCCCGTGGTAATTTGTACCAAACTCTGATTTAATCTTTGAGGATATTGGGTATGGAGGGATACTTGAGATCATACCGTGACCTGTTATGTATAGGACTGCCACTGTTGTCTCTTCTGTGCAAGACCAGGGTTCAAACATTGCAATGTACATGTGATCATATGTGATTTTTCTGGGGGTTTTGGGTTTCACCTTGCAAAAAGTTAAGTAAGTCATGAAACTTAAGTTTGACACGGCTTGTTCAATTAGTAGGACACAGGCTGCCAACTTTCCTTGGTAAACTGAACATTTCAAAAATTCCTTTAAATCTCTGAGTACTGTATCCCTAGACTGCTTGTGGCTGTGACAAGGTTCGTCATGGCCGAATGGAAAAGCTGCGATTCCAGTTCAGGCCCCCTACTGAGAAGTGGATATAATCAGTACAGTGATGTAAAGCTGAGCTATTTTTTTGGGATGAAGTTCATTACGCAGGTGTACTTTCATTAATGTTTGCTTCTGTTAATTACAACTAAATTAATGATTGCTTCTTTGGCTGAGTTGAAGCTGTTCTGTGTGTTGGTTGCTCCTTGGAATCTTTAGCAACAGGTTTTTGAAGGTGTAGACGTGAGCAAGAAACAGTCAAAAAGAGACCTTGAATAATAGTGGTATTTGACCATGCAACAAAACTCCTGATGCAGCCTTACAAGTGTAATAATGTGATAAACTTGTTACTGATGTAAAAATTAAACTACTTGGTAGAACTGTATTTTGGCAATCCATTAGAATTGTCTTGCACACATACAGTGACCTTACGGACTTAGAATCATAGAATGGTTTGGGTTGGAAGGGACCTTAAAGTTCATCCAGTTCCAACCCCCCTGCCATGAGCAGGGACACCTTCCACTAGACCAGGTTGCTCAAAGCCTCATCCAACCTGGCCTTGAACACTTCCAGGGAGGGGGCATCCACAGCTTCCTTGGGCAACCTGTTCCAGTGTCTCACCACCCTCACAGTGAAGAATTTCTTCCTAATATTTAATCTAAACCTCCCCTCTTCACCTTCCTTGACCTGCTGGCCATGCTTCTCTTGATGCAGCAGAGACTTCTGTGAAAGTGTTCATTAAGTACTACTGCATTCAGAAAGTTGGGGCAGGTGGGAGTAATTCTGTTTCTACTGTGGGTTGTTCCCTTAGACATGCTCTAGAAACTAATAGTACATAGTTTCTAGCTTGAGTTTCTCACTTTCTTCTGTAGCTGATAATGGTACAGTAATGCATAGACACTATTAAAAGTTGCACAGTGGGCTTACTTGCAGCTAAGCAAGAAATGGCTTAAGGTGATGGATTTTATACTTCAAAAATAGCTGCTCTTTGTGTTAATGAAGAGTATGTGTATATAACAATACATCCATGGGTTACTTAATGGTAGTTTTTCAACTGTTGAAGCTACGGTGTATGGAGCTCAGTATGCAGGGCTGCCTGGTCTGAAGTGTCTGTCTTCTATGAGCTTGACTTGATAACACTAAATCTTGTTGTCATGTTACACTTCCTGGAAGCTGCTCTTGGATATTTAGTCTAATCTGATCTATAGTAGATCAAGGAGTAGATGTTAGAATGTTATCCTAAGGGTCTTTGCCAACCTAAAGGATTCTTTGATGCTGTTTTTCACATCTTTAAAAAAACCCGATGATTGCTGCTGCATATGGCAGCTTTTTGAATAAGCTGACAGTGATTGGTGTTAGGGCATTATAAAATGCGAATTAAAATGCTGATGGAGGAGAAGCATTGTCAGTTCTTCCACTCTTCATAGATGGAAGAATGACAGTGTTCTGGAAGTTCACTAACTTACTGAGCTCCAAACTTACCCTTTGGTGGCATATGTGAAATATGTGCTGGATGGAATCTATACAAGTTTGTTGTTGGTTGGGGTTTTTTTTTGTTGTTTAAAAAAAACGCATAAAAAACCTAAACCAACCAAAACAAAAAACCTTGATGTTTTAAGGAATTCCGTGATAATTCTTTCACGATCTCTGATCATTCTCTTCACTTAGACAAGTCAACTATGGCCTGTTGGGTTGTCTGGTGCTTTTACTTTTGGTTTTAATTTACCATGTGTTCTAAATCATGATGATGTCTTCTGCTAGCTGGTTACTTAGAACTGATTTGTCTGGCCTGGACCTCTGTCCTGTGTTGATCCACAAGTAAAATCGAACTAGGAATGCCAAACTGAAAGTGTAATTAACGGCCCTAATTGTCAAGCAGGGTGTATATATATGTGTTTTTGTTAAAGATTTGATCTAGAAGTTGCTGCACTACCTTAAATAAAAATACAGCAAGGTACCAGCCTCAGAAACTAATGTAGTAACAAGCTGGATGAGTAACCTTACACTGTATAATATTTGGAGTATAAAACTTTGACTCTTTTCTCGAACTTTTCAGACCTGGTAGAAGATCTTAATGTAGTACAGGGTCAGCTCAGTTTTTTTCACTGCTGAGAAGCTACATCTGTATCTTCCTGAAGATTGCTCTGGCAGTACCACTGCTGTTAGATCTCTTGACAGGATGACATACAACAGTATTTTTAGTGTGGTTTGGGAATTACTCATACTGAAATCTGGATTTAGATGCTTTCTAAACAAGCTACGAATAACTTCCTAATGCATTAATGGAAGTGATTATGATATTCTTGATCTTCTGTCAGCAGTCTCTCTATGTGAAGTTAAGAAGTAGGACTAAAGTAACTTCTTAAAGCATTTCGGAAGTCTTGAAGCATTCCATGATCTTATGTGCTAATAAACTTCAGGCATGTATTATTTTTCCTGTCAGTTAGCCAGACCAAATGAGTTAGTTATCACACTAGTGTTTAAAGTTCCCTTGTGATTCTCACATGTCTGGATTCCGGGGGGTAGAATTTCTTACTTAAAAAAAAGTTGTAGGAGAAGGGGAATGACTGTTTCCATGGAACATCTTACAGGGTAGGGTAATTGTGTAGCAAAGCTTTTTTCAGAGAGATAGGGCCTAGAACAACTGCTTTCTTTAGAAAAAAAATTGTTTTGTGGTTGCCTTTATTGTCTGGTGCATAGGTCTTGATTGGTTTTGTGCTGTGTAGCTAGCCAAAGTGTGTTCACTAATAGGTGTGGCATTATTTGTTTAATCAGATTAGCCAGAATCCCATAGCTGAGGCTCTGGTTGGGTCATGTTTTTACACTTGTGAAGTTTGGAACTCTGAATCAGAATTTGTAAGTTCTTAGTTTAGTAGCAAAGTGGTGTTTAATGTTCTACGTTTCTGCCTACCTACTAATGACTGGTAGCTGAATAAAATAAATAGACTTTTTACTACATGGTGTCAGCAAGCTGATGTACTTTGTCTTATACTTGATCCTTTTTCTTGGAGTGAGCATGTCTAGGTAGGCATCTGCTGTAGGTAGATGTAAAAGTGCTATGGAAAAATTCGGTGTGGTAATTCATTGTGAAGAACTCCATATTCCTTATTCCTACTTGATGCTGTTACACAGAATCACAAAATGCTAGGGATTGGAAGGGACCTTGAAAGATCATATAGTCCAACCCCTCTGCCCAAGCAGGAACACCTAGATGAGATCACACAGGAAATTTGTCTTAGTCTGTGTGGATCAGATTGCTCTGTGTACTTGCAGTATGGCAAAACATTCTAGCTTGTATATGGATTTCTATGCAGGGGCTAATACCATTTATTGATCTCATCCAAAGGTCTTGTTAACATCATGAAAATTAAATGCATCATCAAGGATTTGAAGTTGGAAAGAGAGTGTATGCTTGGCAAGACTTGATGTCTTAGTGTTTCTTCTGGTACCTGTTTTTCCACAGTATGCAACTTAAATATTAGCAGTAAGGCAAGTGCAGCGTTTTAAAAAAAAATAACGTGCTCTTACCTTAGCAGAGGGATTTCAACAAGTTGGATAGGCAATGAGAAGTACTTATTTCCTATTTGACTGAATCTTAGCAGCTGAACATCTTCTGTTCTTGAAGGACTGCCTGCCTTTCAATCACATATACCTTCTAGTGAAGACTTACTGGACAGAGCTTAGTTTTTTCTTGTAAAAGCCTAGCCCATGTAATGTGTGGCTAAAATATCTTTCTCTGCTAGGTTTTGATAGCGGTGGCTGGAGTTCCAGCAGAGACAAGGATGCCTACAGCAGCTTTGGTGCACGGTCTGACCGTGGAGCAAAACCAAGCTTCTTTGACCGTGGAAATGGATCAAGAGGAGGAAGGCAAGTGCTTATGTTTCTTTTGGGTGACATATATGAAGTCTGCCTCCATTCTAGGAGTGTACTTGTAATCTTGATGTTAAAATTAAAGACTTCTAGACATTAACAAAAGGATAAGATAGGAGGAACCTGGGAGGGGAGGAGAGAGTGAGAACTGTGCTTTTCAAGCTACATGAGTTGAAGGATGGGAAACTTGCATGTGTTGAGAAAGTGCTCTGTAGTCCACCACCAGCCACTCACTGCAGCTGTAGTGGCTTGCTGACATAACTGTTTCACCAAAAAAGTACTAGATGGCTGGCTACTTCCGTAAAAGTCATGAAGAGCTGTTTGGAACACATAAAAACTGATTTTTTCTTTATTTCTTATTTTTTAATTTCAATATTTTTTTCCTTGTTTAAGAAGTGTAGTTAATAAAACTGGGTGAGACTCTTGCAGGTTCTCTGCCTTACTTGATCAGTCTTACACACATCATGCGTTGTATGCACAAGTGTGGTGAGAGTGACCTTTATCAACTAGTAAAGCTGATGCTAGTCCTGTATCCAGACTTTTCTCAAACATGATTTACCAGACCAAAAACTAAACAGTTGAGGTAAGGACCTTTTCCACCTTCTTTGCAAGTCAGTAATACAGGTGAGCTCCCTCTTTATAAAATAATAATGTGACGTGTAATTGAGGTATTTAGTTTGGTCACATTTGTGGTGGGGGAATAAAGGAACAAATTACAGCACTTGAGGGTTTTGTCTGGACGTGGGAGACTGATGTCAAATGAGGCATAAGGAAAGGGAGGAGGAGTACCAAACAGTGTCTCCTAAGATGTTTAAGTGGAGCTTCCTACAAGAAATGGCAAAGATTGAGCAACTTGAACTGCAGCTCTACTGGCATGTGACTGATTCTTTATATTTTTTACACTTAACCAAGTGAAAATCTCAATACAAGCTTCAGTATGTTAAGCTATGCTGAGCTGTGAGCTCTCCTGTCTATGACAAGAGTAACATGGCCTAGTCTGATGGCTGGGACTAAACTAATTTCAGTTTGTAGGTCAAGAAGCAAGTACAGATAATCTGATGACTTTTGAATTGTTCTACAGCTGTATATGTAGTATGAAGAGCATACACTATTATATTGTTAGAGCTTTGTGTATCAAAAAATGCTGTTGCCCAGGAATGGCGGCCTGATTTTCTTGTTGTATTTAGATATGATGAGCGTGGAAGAGGTAGCGACTATGATAGGAGCGGCTTTGGTAGATTTGACCGT
Organism: Caprimulgus europaeus; assembly: GCA_907165065.1. The sequence goes on along the minus strand of OU015523.1, from coordinate 35,109,703 downwards.
GGTGGGAATAGCCGCTGGTGTGACAAATCAGATGAAGATGACTGGTCAAAGCCTCTTCCCCCAAGTGAACGCCTGGAACAGTAAGTGATAGAATAGTGTAAATTCACATGGTGGGGTCAGTTGATATGTCTAGCAAGTGAAATACTTTCTCTCCTGTTTTTAGAGAGCTCTTTTCAGGAAGCAATACTGGCATTAACTTTGAGAAATATGATGACATTCCTGTTGAAGCAACAGGCAGCAACTGTCCTCCACATATTGAAAGTGTAAGTCTTTTAAAAATTTGGTTTGCTGATGGATCTGATAGTGACTGTTTTGCATGTGAAAGTTGATGTCATGCTGTCTTTAAGTTTGGAGAGGAAAGGAAGTGCTGTCTTGCCTTCCTGCAGCTAAGCTGTTTTGCAGAGGGGGTTGCATATGATGAACTTAAGACATGGGAGAAGTTGTGTAAGCTTGTTCAGTTAATGCTTGTTAGCTCACTTTTAACTATGTGACTTTACAGTAAACAGGTAAAGAAGTAGCAGTGCTTGGAGCTGCTGATTTGTTGGAGCAACTGCTTAGCTAAGCATAGGCATTGTGTTGTGCTAAGCACAGTATGCTAGTGTAGTCTGCACTTCAGCCTTTAGTGTAGTCTGCACTTCAGCCTTGGCTGGCTTTTTAAGAATCACTTGCATGACTGGACTAAGTACCAGATTCTCAGTAGCTAGCTCCTGAATATCTGTAAACTTACTAGGCAAATTCTATAGGAAGAGATGAAACAAAAGCTACTTTACAAGTGACTTTTTAGACTGAATGATGCTTTCCATGGTGGCTGAAGGAAGGATCCCTATCTTACTTGTTTCAAATATCTTACAGTTCAGTGATGTTGACATGGGAGAAATTATTATGGGAAACATTGAGCTCACACGCTACACTCGTCCTACCCCAGTCCAGAAACACGCAATACCTATTATTAAAGAAAAAAGAGACCTGATGGCCTGTGCTCAGACAGGTAAGGTAGTAACTCTTTATTGCTTAGTCTCTTTCAATAAGAGTGAGGTCTTGTATTTCTCAAGCTGCAGGTAAGTGGTGTGTAAGGTAGTGCAACTTTCTGTTCAGAGTATACTGAAATACCTGCAGTGTTTGAAATAGAGTCTTGCAGCTGCTTTAGATGCAGCTTGACTGTCCAGAGATAAATTTTCATGTCTTCAGTCACAATTGACTTTGGGGTTTTGCGGTGCTGAGTGTTAAGTCTTTTGTAGATAACCAGTACTGGTTAAGGAGTGTGCTCCAATGGCATAGGTAGTATCCATATACTAGTGCAGGTGTTAATGGGAATATGCTAGTGATACAGCATTAGTGTCGTTGACAGTACAGTAGCTTTGAAAATAACTATTAATAATACTGAGTTGTTTCCTTATAGGGTCTGGGAAAACAGCTGCGTTTCTTCTACCAATATTGAGCCAGATCTATGCAGATGGCCCTGGTGATGCCTTGAGAGCTATGAAGGCAAGTATTGAAATACCCAGTCCTGGAAAAGCTGGGACCAACATGTATTTTTGCCCTATATGCTGATGTCTGCTACTGAACACAATAGCTGCGCTTAAATGTCATCATTATTTTGGGTATGATAGGCAACCTTCTCCACTTTTAGAAGACTTTTAAGTATTGCCCTTGAAAAACACAGTCTGTGGAACATCTTTTCTTCCTTAAAGAGCTGATATATGTAACTGTCTTTAGAAAAGATTGTTTACCACTGTCCTTGTTGTTTCATGAGTTTTAAAGATGCTTTACCTGCTAGAATAAATGCTACTTGGTCACAGATGTCTATGTTGTAGTGGCTTTAGGTAGGAAGCAGCAGATTTTATGGCTATCATTTCTTTAATGCTGAGGTTAGGAGTCACAGCACAGGTTGTAGAGACCCAAGCTTGTGCAGCTATGTTGTTGTTAACATACTAGCCAACAGCTGAATCTTGTACTGTAGTAGACCAGTCTTCAGATACAGTGCTTAAAACAAGTTGGCTCTCGGCCATGTTTGTTCTTTCTTGTCAAGACAAACTTGGTGACTTGCCTTTGATATTGCTTATAGTAACTTTTAATTCCCCTCGTATTTTGGGTATTTATTCCAAGTTTTTTTTTTCTTTAGGAGAATGGAAGGTATGGACGCCGTAAGCAATACCCAATCTCACTGGTCTTGGCTCCCACTAGAGAACTGGCTGTGCAGATCTATGAGGAAGCCAGAAAGGTATATCTAGGAATTCATCATTATAAAATAGCTTAGGTATAGTTTTTCTTAGAACTAATTTACTTTGCTTTTATAGTTTGCATACCGTTCCAGAGTTCGTCCCTGTGTTGTATACGGTGGTGCAGACATTGGTCAGCAGATACGTGACTTGGAACGTGGATGTCACTTGCTTGTAGCAACTCCAGGACGACTGGTTGATATGATGGAGAGGGGAAAGATTGGATTGGATTTCTGCAAGTAAGTGGTGTCCTCCTTCTAATTTCTAAGGACTTGGCAGCTAGAAGCTGTACCTTTTAAAGTGAGATCTAGAGTTAATGACACTAAAGTTCTAGCTTTCAAACTGTGTAAGCATCTAGTTGAGAACTTGTTGTCCAGTGTCTGTACTGGGTTACAGCTTCAAGAAAAAAAAAAACATTGAAGAATAACTTTTTTTTATTACTCCTCAGGTACCTGGTGCTTGATGAAGCTGACAGAATGCTTGATATGGGGTTTGAACCTCAAATTCGTCGAATTGTTGAACAAGATACTATGCCACCAAAGGGGGTTCGTCATACCATGATGTTCAGTGCTACTTTCCCCAAGGAAATCCAGGTACTTTAGAAAGGGTCAAATATTTCAGCAGTTTGTGGGCCCAAACTGCACCTGTGGAAGGTAGGGTGAAATATTGTTCTGAATATTTTTTTTTTTTTCCCTTCCCTTTTTTTAGATGCTTGCTCGTGACTTCCTTGATGAATATATCTTTCTGGCTGTTGGCAGAGTAGGTTCTACATCTGAGAATATCACACAGAAAGTAGTATGGGTGGAAGAGTCAGACAAACGATCATTTCTGCTTGACCTGCTAAATGCCACAGGTAAAGACCGCTTTCAGATAAGCAAGGCAAAATTCAGATGAGGAAAATCAAATGACTCAAGTAATAACTTCTGTTGAGTAGGTGAATGAAAGGATACTTCTTTAGTAGGCAGTGAGTGTATTCCACTGACTAAATGTCAGTTTTAAGTTGATCTAAGCTCTTCTGGTCATATAAAATGGGAAAGGGATGTTTGCAGTGTCTTCAGTTCAGAATAAACTAGAGCAGAGTATTGAAACTGACTTTTACTAGGTACTGGAGCCAAGTGTTTGTCTGTGCAGCTTTTCTGATAACCTTTGCTTTAATTTTTGTTAGGCAAGGATTCCTTGACTCTGGTGTTTGTGGAAACTAAGAAGGGTGCAGATGCCCTTGAGGACTTCTTGTACCATGAAGGATATGCCTGTACAAGTATCCATGGAGATCGCTCTCAGAGAGACAGAGAGGAAGCACTGCACCAGTTCCGTTCGGGCAAGAGCCCAATTCTTGTTGCCACAGCCGTAAGTGAAATCTATAAAGTCTGAGCTGGTGAGTATGTTACTCGGTGTCTGGAATTCTACTAAGAATTGATTTTAATCCTTTAACCACTAGGTAGCAGCAAGAGGACTGGATATCTCAAATGTAAAGCATGTCATAAACTTTGACTTGCCAAGTGACATTGAAGAGTATGTACATCGGATTGGCCGTACAGGCCGAGTAGGAAACCTTGGTAAGTATGATCTAGAATTTTCATAGTCATAACATCATACCTCAGCTGATAGGTGTGGTAGTATTGACCAAGTAGTGAACTGCAACTAAGTACTTGAGTGAAGCCCACGTGCTGCCTTCTGTGACCAGAAGGTGGTCACTGCTGTGTAGCTAGTGTGGAGAGTAACCAGTTCCTTTCCCTAGTGCTTCTGTTGCTTTTAGAGCTCTGATACCACATATAAGCTTGGCATCTTCTGTGTCTGTCGGTTAGGAATACCTTGGCTATTTGTTGTGGTGGAATAATGATCTTAAATGGCTTTCTGTCTAGCTAATTCTAGTGTTCTCAAGTTTGGATGTAAGGAATCTGATACTTTACTTGTCACAGTTGTAAGTGGAGTGTGGAATGGATTAAAGTGCTGTGATGTGTTTGCTTTGTGTGGGGCTAAAACAATGTTTGCCTTCAGGTCTTGCCACCTCATTCTTCAATGAGAGGAACATAAACATCACCAAGGACTTGCTTGATCTTCTTGTTGAGGCTAAGCAAGAAGTACCATCTTGGCTGGAAAATATGGCTTACGAACAGCATCACAAAGGAGGTGGCAGCCGTGGGCGATCTAAGAGGTAATGGTCACAGATTTGGCTAAAAGTATACTCAGTCCATTCTGAGAGTCACAGGGGCAGTTCTGTGACTTGTTTTCAGTCTAAAAGTACAGTTAGAAGAAGACAAACCAATGTAGTATAAACTGAGTTGGGTGCATCAGAAGGTGGCAGCTTAATGTCTGGTTTTGTTTGGTGTTCTCTTAAGGCAATTAACCTGTAAGACTCTTCACTTAAGCAGACAGCCAGGTTTGGCTCGGGTAGAATGACAGCTAGCAAAAGTGGCTTTAGAACTCTGCAGAAGCACTTAGAACTAACACTTACTAGAAATGCATACGTGCATGTGCTGGAGATGTACCTTAAGCAGCTATTTTGATGTTTAGGAGAAGGTAAAGCATGCCTCCTGATGTAAAACACGAAAGGTATGAGAGTTAGACTGCAGGGGCGAGGCCACTTGCAAAAGTTTTGCTATGGAAACCTAAAACGCTTCATAAGCTGGTAATACAAAGGAGTGGTAGGAGAAAAACACTTTCTCTTAATGCAGTTAACGCAATATGACCACGTGAATTCTAGTTTTGCTTGTAAAATGATTGTCTCCTGCAGTAGGAAAGGTGCTTGTAAATGCATCACTGAACACTAAGTTAGGTTTAGAAGTTGTGTGGAGCAGAAGTTGCGCTGAATCAAATCTTGCCAGAACCTGAGAAAGTAATTTGTAGTGTAACATGGCAAGTTCAGCATGACCCTACTTGAATAGTATATTCTGCTTTCTTGAATGCGCTTTTCAGATAGCATTGGGATGCTTATAAAGTGTGCTGGACTGAACACTTGCACTGGTTCTTGGCCATCTGTAGTCCACAGTAACCAGAGTTGAAGAAATACCTCTGAAAATACCACTGACTTCACTCAAGTATTTGTTTTCTTCCTTTATACAGCAGTAGGTTCAGTGGAGGATTTGGTGCCAGAGACTATCGAACAAGCAGCGGCTCTGGCAGCAGTAGCTTTAGTAGCAGTCGATCAACCAGCAGCCGCAGTGGAGGAAGTAGCAGCAGAGGATTTGGAGGTAAGAAAAATGGGGCACGCAGTGCTGGCAAGTACAAAACCAGATCTAAAATGCTTGCTACAGTAAAACTCCTGGAGGTAATGTTTAAATACTGGGTCAGCTGGTGCTTGTTATGCAAAGTCTCAGCATTGTTCTTGGATCTAGGCTAGTGCAAGTTAGCCTGTCTTTGGTTTGATGATCCCCATCTTTCCAGCATTTTAGTTTAATACATGCATTTCACACTACTTCTGGGGTGGGTTTCCTTTAAAAGACAGTAGGTATCTTGTCTGTGCCCTGGGCTGTTTTCTTGTTGTGAAGGCGCAAGTCTTCAGCAGGTTAATTAAGCATCACTTTCTCTTGCCTTTCATAGGTGGTGGTTATGGAGGCTTCTACAACAGTGATGGATATGGAGGAAACTATAACTCCCAGGGGGTTGACTGGTGGGGCAACTGAATCTGCTTGCAGCAGATATCCTACCAAACAAGCTAATATGGAAACCACATGTAACTTAGCCAGACTATACCTTGTGTAGCTTCAAGAACTCGCAGTACATTACCAGCTGTGATTCTCCACTGAAATTTTTTTTAAGGGAGCTCAAGGTCACAAGATGGAAACAAAGGAACAAGTAGCCCTATCTTGAAGGTGGTTTTGAAGACTCTATTGCTGTAGTCAGGATTAACTCCCCTCCCACCCATCCCCACCCAGAAACTGCATTTATGATTTTGTGACTGAGGATCATTTGTTTGTTAATGTACTGTGCCTTTAACTTTAGACAACTTTTATTTTGATGTCCTGTTGGCTCAGTAATGCTCAAGATATCAATTGTTTTGACGAAATAAAAATTACTGAACTTGGGCTAAAATCAAACCTTGGCACACAGGTGTGATACAACTTAAACAGGAATCACTGATTCATCCATAATATTACAAAGAAAAACTTATGCGGTAGCCTGCATTAGGGCTTTTGGTATTTGCAGATTTGAAAAATAAAACATCTTGAAGCATATCAATGCAATTAGTTTCTAATGTGGCAAAACTGTACTAAGTTAAAGTTCTGATTTGCTCACTCTATCCTGGATAGGTACTTAGAACCTGATAGCCTTTAATAAGCCATTCCAGTCATGATGAGATGATGTATGGATACATGCATACATTAAAAGCACTGTTTTTGAAGTTAATGCAAGTAAATACAGCAATTCCTTTTTCAATATTTAGGCAGATCATTAATGTGAGCTAGCCAAATGTGGGCAGAACATTACAGGGAACGTTTAAAGGTCTGATAACTTGAAATAGTTTTTAGGAGAATTCATCTATTTAGACTTTTTAAAAATGCCTGCCATATGAAATTGAAATGGTAGAATGGCTGACCATGGCAGTGATTGGTCCTCCTTAAGGGCCTGACTGAATTTTTGGTCTAATAACGCATGCTAGTGTTGATGTTTTTTGGTCAAGAGGGTATGAACAGGAAGAATTATGCAGCAGGCTTTATTTTAATGCAGATTCACATTACTCTGTTCAAGCTGCGTGGAGATGTTAAACTGGCTTACTGTAGACTTTGTAAAATGGCTCCAGAAGAGTAACAAACAAACCTGAGATCACAGAGGTTGGAAATGTACATAAACTGCACAAGGTTTCAATTCTGCTATTAAAGTGCAGTTTTAGTCAGTTTTAGTTGCATAGGTTTCCATTGTATTTATAGTCTGTTTATGCTAAATCTGGCCAAAGATAAGTATTGTCCACCAGAAAAATGCCTCTGCCACTTGGAATTTCTGTGCTAACTTTGTGGCCAGAGCAGTTAACAACTAATCTACAGTGGCATAGGAAAATGGCAAAAATCTCCTAAAGTGCAATAGATTTTTTCAAGTGTATTGTGCCTTGTTCTAAAACTTTTATTAAGTAGGTGCACTTGACAGTATTGAGGTCATTTGTTATGGTGCTATTTCAAGTCTAGGTTTAGGCCCTTGTACATTTTGCCCATAACTTTTTACAAAATACTTCTTTTATTGCACATTCAGAGAATTTTATATATGTCTTGTGTGCGTGTCCTTAACTTCCAATCTTATTTTGTCTCTTGGAGATTGAACGCAGCTTGTTTAAGGAGAAGGAAATAGATTCTAAAACTTATTTGGGACCATGGGAATGATAGCTGGGAAGAAAACTATTTGCACACGACAGATTTCTAGATACTTTTTGCTGCTAGTTTTGTGTAATATTTATTGAACATTTTTGACAAATATTTATTTTTGTAAGCCTAAAAGTGATTCTTTGAAAGTTTAAAGAAACTTGACCAAAAGACAGTACAAAAACACTGGCACTTGAATGTTGAATGTCACCGTATGCGTGAAATTATATATTTCGGGGTAGTGTGAGCTTTTAATGTTTAAGTCATATTAAACTCTTAAGTCAAATTAAGCAGACCCGGCATTGGCAGTATAGCCATAACTTTCTGATAGTAAAACAAAAATTGGCAACTTAAAATTAAACATGCCAAGGTTTTGATACACTTGTCTTAAGATATTAATGAAACACTTCTAAACACTGATGTGAAGTGTCCAGATTCTCAGATGTTTGTTGCGTGAGTTTTGTTTAGTTGTGTGGTTTTTTGGTTCTTTTTTTTTTTTTCAGTGAATGTCTGGCACATTGCAATCCTCAAACATGTGGTTATCTTTGTTGTATTGGCATAATCAGTGACTTGTGCATTTTAGCAAGTTTTATCAGCCAGCAATATTTTCAGTTCAGATACAAGGATTTAAAACAATATGCAAGAATGGATTTAAACTTGCTGAATGTGAAAATTGAACTTCAAGTCACTGTAGGTTTAGAATTGCTTATTGTATTAGTTTAGATGCTAGCACTGCATGTGCTGTGCATATTCTTGATTTTATTAAAATAAAAAAGTTGAACTGCACAGTCTTCTCATTTGTGAAGCGTCACTCTTCTGGTATACAAGATCTGTAGCCCAAGTAGTGTCATTCATGTGCAACTCTGGAAGCAGGTGAATCTAGTGTGGTGCACATCAGCGTGATTAGAAATGGCAGCTAGGCGTAGGGCTGTAGCAACCTGAAAATAACCTGTGCCTTGTGATGTTGGATACCTGTGCAGGTTTTCTAGAGAAGATAACAAAGCAGATGTGGGACAGATGAGGAGATGAGATGGCCTTCTCTTCCCCCCCGCCCCCCACTTAGGGTACCAAGCTTGGCTATAACAACATAGTTAAAATTTGCTGAACTCAGACTTGATTCCTTACCCATTTATCATTAAGGGCTTCATCTCACAGTTGTGCCTCTGAACTTAGCAAAGGTGCCTTGTAGTAGACAGCTCTAACTTTGACATCTTACCTGTTGGTTGTTGCTAGGCAGCCTTGCTGAAAAGAAGAGTGTGTCATTCTGTGGGGGAGGTGCAGTACATACCCTCCTTCAACTCCAAAAAAGTGCCTGCTCTTCCCTGTGGTTAGCAAATGTATATCCATGCTCCAGGTTTGAGTTAGTTTTAGAAAACTTTAAGATAAGGGATTGAGCTGTAATTGGGCTGGAATGAGGTTAAGTACTGGAATATCCCAAGGGGATACAGTGGAAGGAATAGATTTAGCTATTTCCAGAGTATCTTTGAAGCTAGACAAATGTCTTTGTTTAGAAGAACTTTATTTAGAAAGAACCTGGGTTTGAAGTTGAGTGCTGAAATGACTGTACAAACTGGTGCATTCCCAATGAGCAAGGGAAAAGGTAATGCTTGGGAACTTCCTGATCCACAAAAAGTGAGGTGCAGACACATGGGATGGATTGAGGACTGGTAAAGGTGTGATGTGGCCTTGCAAGCCTGGATTCATACAGTTAGTGCCCATCTGTAAAAGGAACTTCCCCTACCTGGTGGGCTGCCAATCAGTAATGTGTATGGGCTCTGAAGAACCATGGAAAGGAGGAAATAGGCATGCTTACCAGGATAGCTTGCTGGAGGATCTTCTTTCGGCACGCTGACTGTGGACCACACTAAACTTACCTGCTTTAGACTTGTACTAATAATCAACCTCATCATGCAGGGCTTTGTGTTGTCATGGTATGTCCCTGGATGTGCAACATGCACTTCAGTATCTTCTAAAAGCTCTTACCTTGGCAGGCTCCCCTCCACCTTGTATATCACATAGCTGAAGTCATAGACATATAGAACCGCAATGAGGAGTGGGTGAGGTGGTGTGTGCTGTGGAGGTGGCCCATGGGATCTGGAAGTCAAGCCTTGAGTGCAAAGGTTTCAAACCACTTGGTGCTTGAGCATGAGGTTCCTGGCAGAGGCCATTGCAGAAGGTGCAGGTGTGGCAGAAGTCATGAGGCAGCTGAAACCACAGGAGTACAGTGAAGCAGCTCTAGGCCTGCCCAGTGATCAATGTGCTCAGAACCAGGAACCATAAAGGTAGTGAAGTGGTGATAACACATAAAACAAGGGGAGCTCCGAGTACAAAGTGAATGAAAACCAGAGGAGGAAATTGGGTACTAACGTGGCAGAAATGCTAGGGAAGATTCTCTGCTCTGAGGCTGGAGGAAGCCATTTACCTCTGGTGGTACGAGGCTGAAACAAGGCTGCTGAGGTGTGAGGAATGTTAGGACACTGAAGGTACTGTGGTAAGCACAGAGCATGTTCCTATAGAGGTGGGATTTTACTTGGCATGCTGGGCAGGGTAATTTTTCCCATGATAAATGGGAAAAGACTTGGGAATGGGTACAAAAAGTGAATCCTAAATTGCAAGGTAAAGAAAAGGGTTGCAAAGTTAAACGGTGAAAATGATTGATTACTGATTTGTCTTTGTGAAGCTGTGTTGTATCAGGCCTTCCAAATGCGCAGTAAATGGCTGCATATGCCAGAGTGCCAGAGGCTGTAGTAAAGGCTGTAGTAAAACCAGCTCTTGTTTCTGCTGTTGAGATTAGTGTGACCTGTGCAGATAAGCAGTGGTCTTGAAGCAACATCATTTGACTAAAGCGACAAGGGGTGGGAAGGGTTTAGATTAATGTTCTATTGTGGATTTTCATAAAGGTGGAGAGTAGCGGGGTTACTAGAAGGATTTGGTTACTGTTTTGTTAGGTGCAAGCATGAAATCTAGGCAATGACTGACTGAGTACAGGAAAGACTCAGTGACCGAGTACAGGAAAGACTGCTTGTGCAAGCAGGATACTGGTGAGGCTTTCACTGTGGCAAACAGTTGCACCACTGTATACCTCGTTAAAACTGTGTGTCTGTAGCCTTCTGAGTCTGTGAATCCTCATCAAGTGCGGTGTGTCACTGTTGCTCATAGTGATCAATGTGTTCATTAAAATAACCTACAGTTAGTTACTGTAGTTCACATTGAATTACAAATCTTCAGTGTTAGCTCTCATTCTTTGGAGGAGGGGAATAAATTGTGTAGTTTCATTCCTGTTTTGTTGTGAGCTCTTCTTCAGTGAGCATGGCTAGATCTGTTGTGCTGGTACACAAGCCAACCTCGCAGGCCAGTCATAACTAGATCATTTTTGAGGGGAGGATGATTGCCAAGGCTATAGAGATGACATAAATTATTGCATGAAACTATCTTGATTACCACTTTGTGTCAGAAAACATACCTGTAGAGATTGTATCTGTGGTTCTGCTGGCCTCCTAACTGGTTGATTGCTTCATTGAATCATTTGCTTTGTACATAGCATTTCATCTATAGTACTCGTGTAAGTGGTCTCCGGAAAGTGATCTGTTTAATTATCCCCCATTCACTGATACGTTACTTGCTAAGCTGAAGCAACTTGCTGATGGTTAACAAAGCAGGCCTGGACTAGAGTCAAGAGTAGGAAAAGTGTAAGTGGTGATAGGGCCTGTGCCCATTCACTGATGTACCATAATGTGGTCCTCTACTGCTAGCCTTAGTTCTTTCTTGGCATCATTTCGGGAAGGTCTGGAAAAGCTGTCAGTGCTATGAGTGCCTTAAGTCGTGGCTGTCCATTTAGAGTGTGAGTGGAAGGAAATTCTGTTGTGCATTTAGTCACCAGGGGCCCTGCATCTCTGCAGAGAATTTTTGTAAGCAAGCAGTTGAAATCCTGCTCTAAACTGTTGACATTTTGTCAAGAATAGATTTGCTTTTGGTCCTCCTGCTTTAGGGGAAATTCACTGTGCATATAATCTGATTTGTTAGCAAGAAATGCTGCTGCTAAAGGAATTACATTGTTCAAAGAGATGTTCAGAGCACAGATTACACGGTGCTGAATCTGATTAATGATCTGTACAGGTTTTGGTTACAGTGATAGTGTCAAATTACGTAATTGGTGTGATGAAAACTTTATTCCCCCTGATGTTTTGTACCAACTAAATTTCTCAGATGAAGTGTTTTTATCATCAAGGGGCATACTCCAGTAGGCTAGGACTATAGGCTCTGCAGGGAAGGCTGAAGTACAATCAGGGGTAAATTGATAGAAATCCGTTGCATTATGTACTCAGATATTTAGTGCAGAAAACACAAGAGTGTTGCTTCAAGGAGGCACGAGTACCAGAGTTTTTTCAGTGACTAAGGAGTTTATCTAATATCCTTCAGTTGATGACTCAGTGGGAAAGAAGTAATACTGATAAATTTGAAGAGGGAATGAAATAAAGGGTTAGGCAAAGACACAAGGCATCTGTTCCCAGCTGTGCTGCTGATTGGGGTTACCTGGGGCCAGTCACATCATCGTGCTGCAACTGTTCTTGTCTCTTGTTCACCCTGTCAGTGTAAGATGTTGACTCTCTTGCGCAAGGACTGCAGTGCCCTATCCTCTCTCATCTGTCATTTCACCCAGGACTTGTAGTTTCTACTGAAAAAAACAATAATTTGCAGGTAGATTCAGCTTTAAAAAATCACTGCTCAGTAATAGCATGGGATACCTTAGCATGTTCCTTCATTATTCTGCTATAACAAGACCGGTAAATGACATTTCTCAAATAATTACTTTTTTTTTGTTCTATTGTTTACTTTGTTTTCTATCTTTTTTTTTCTTTCCTAAAGACTTGGTTTTTCTTGCAGTCGAAACAAACTGCTGCTCATGGTGCTTGAGATCTGAGGTTTGTGTGATTGAAAGCATCTCTTGTGAAGCAAGGGAAATAGATGCTTAGGGATATTTGCAAATAAGGAATGGCCAGAAATTAAGTGGACCAGGAGTTATAATTGAAGCTGTTAAATAATCTCTAGTCAAAGATTAGATTCAGGTTTTGGGAAGTATTCTCTGAAGAAATGTAGAAACACTTGAAAGTTGAGGACTGGCTTATGGAAACAAGAGTACCTCGTTGTTGATCTTTTCCAGCTCTCTGTTCATCTGTGCATGGAGAAGATATGCTAGGGACTCTGGGTGAAAAGACTTAATTACTTAATTACAGTATTTAAGTTGTGTAGATCTAAGAATATGCTGGATTTATGTACTTGAAAGCTTGCCTGAGTTTTCTAACTATATCAGCTCGTCCAAAGAAGGATGCACTCTCTCCTCACTCCTTAAACAGCCCAAGGAATCTGATAACTAGACCACTGTCAAATCACAATGTACTTTATGGACAAAATGGATTAATTCCTACGGGGACTCAAGTACTTGCCTATTTTATGTGGATAAATTGAAATGATAGGTCCACTGCAACCACTAGTGCTTCTGCATTACTTCTCATGAGGAGTCTTGGCATGTTTTAGGGAGGATGTCAGCCTTGCCAGGAAAATGAGACACAAAGCAGTCAAGCAAGAGGCCAGTGGCCGAGTTAAAATCCAGAAGCCTCTAAGAGCGTGACCTCATGTTTCTCTTGTGGTGCAAACATCAACTTCCTTTTGTGATAACCTGGGGAGCTGGAGCAGTGTGAAGCACTCTGTGTTAGCATGGGAACTAAGACTGCAGCCATTGCACTTGCCTTGTAAGTCGTTACTCTTTTAGTAGTAGCTCCCTGGGAATCAGAGTTCTCCATGCAAGATATGACTCAGTGGTCATCAGAGTTTTAGGAAGTATTTGCTGCTGCTGGTCTGGTCTTCAGTTTAGCACCACGTGGTGCACCCTTGCTTCCCTTGCTGTAAAACTCAGGTGTTCTTAAAGGAGTTGTGACTTTGAAGCACACTTTGACAGGAACCACTCATGAAATGGAGGCAGGTTTCAGTGTGTACTGCAGTACAAGACAGCATTCCCGTAATTAGTAGTAGATAAAGAGCTGAACCACACAGCACACTGCTGAGTTTTCTGGCATGGGCTATGCCATAGGATTATGGATATCTTAACAGGACACCTCTGAGTCCTTGTGGATACCTGCTTGAGCAACTGCTCAAAGAATGTCTACCTGACAACCACACCACCAGTCACTTTTCTGGGGCTTTTGCTAACCCAATGAAGACTCTCCCTAGGATGCCCTAGAGGTCAAATTACTTTGTGCTTTTTATTTCCAGTACCAGAATCTCATTCCCATGTAAGAAAAGAATCATACTCCTTCGACCAGTTCTTTTAATATTAAGAGTACAACTTTGGTTTAGGAATCTGGTCATCTCAGTTCAAGCTCACATGGACAGACTGACTGTAGACACCACCTACAACAGGTTCACCCCTACCTCTGGTTCAGTTTTTCAGCTGAAGGCACTGGATTGGAGGTGGAGCTTGCAGTAATGGAAACCTTTAAGAGCAGGTTAGATCGTGCTTACGGACAAGGAATGAGTTTCCACATAGATGGTTCAATTAGAAATCCGCTTCTTTTTTTTTCTTTTGTGGTGTACAGTTTCCTGCTTACCCTGGATGTTAAGTGGTTTTCATTCTGCAGTTACCAGATGCTCTTGTGATGGGGAATTACTTCTGTGCTAGGTTTTCCTCCATCAGTGTTTAGGTGGAATGTTAAATTGCCAGCCATGAAGTCAGGGACCAGCCGCTGTTTATTGCTGTGTGTTTGTGCCATTTGTCCCACTGGCTTTTGTATTCCTTCCTTTTTGTTTCCTTCCCTGACTCTCCACTAAGTGGAGAAACCTATACCTTCCTCTGAGTCCCAAAGATCTGCCCTCACCCTTCTGAACCAGCTAACCCTTCCTTTTTCCCTAAGCTCTTTGGCTACCACCTGCAACCTCTACTTGGTCTGGGTAATTTTAGAGATCCACCTGCTTTCTCAAAAGTCAGAAACTTCCTACTCCTGTTTCCCTTGGTGTTCCTGCTCCCAGAGGCCTGTTTCTACTGTACAACATTTTCCCTCGAGTAGACTCTTCATAGTGTGAAGGTCTCCTTTTAGGAGCAGGTGTGACTACAGCTGCAGTGCCATTCTGGGTGGCAAATCCATGCTTCCAGATGAAGGGTTTGCAGGGCTGCCCAGGCAGGACTAATAATAGGTCCTGTCTGAGCCACAGGAAGATGGCTGTTCTAGGTTTTTCTCAGCAGAATTATTTCTGTAAGTTATTTAAACACAACTTCTCCAGATCATTTAATTCTTTTAACCCAGAGCAGTAGCTGGCAGAACTGTAAATGGATATGGCTGTCAGATTTGCATGTAGTCCTCAAAAATTGCTTTATGAACTATGCGGTATGTGAATTCTCATCAGTTCAGAAGACAGAGCTGTATGTTGAGAAAGTTTGGATTTTTTTAACTATTACTTTTTCAGTAGCATAGAAACACCAGAATGCAGTAGCTGAATAACCTCAAAAATTAGGAAGAAGTTAGTTTATATTTGCATGCTATATTTAATTTTGTTTACTAGAGCATGCTGTATTATTAAAATTAGACCTGGATGGGTTGATTTTTCCTTTTTCATGGAATCTTTCAACTTCAAAATAACTTTTTTTTTCCTCCCTACCAATGCAGAGCATAGGATCAAAATAGCAGTATCTTTGATGTAACATTAACTCTGGGTTGTTTGATATCTTCAGGCTATTTGTTGTACTGCTCTCTGTATTAAAAATTACATAAAAATGACTTTAGTTTCTAAACTGAGTTCTCAAAATATACTTTTTTTTAAGAATTGCCCAAGATTGACAGTTCTGAACCACTTTTCATAATGACCTCACTTTGCAAATATTTTTTGAAGTGTCAGCATTTCCTAACAGCCACAAAACAATTTTGTTGAAGAGTTTCTGACCAGCTGTTGTCATTTTATATCAGTGTGTGACACCATTTTCTTTGTCTCAGCCTAACTCAAAATTTTACCGTGTGTCACCATGGTGCTCTAGGCTCAGAGCTCCTGCATGGGTGCCATCTGAGAATAAAAACGTGGGGGTGAGCTGCTTCACTCCAGTGAGCAGCAGGAGCACCAGAGCTGCCAGTGGATTTGCCTTGTTATTTACTGTATTATTTCATATGTTAATTTTACAAAGTTGTCACCATTTGTGCAAGTGGAGCCTCAGCAGCCTGCATGTTCAGTATATGGACTGTAGAGTGTATCTGATTTACAGCCCCATTGTGCTCTCAGAATGTTGTAGAAAAAAGCTTAGAGGAAACAGTCCAGGGCAGTATTTCCAAAGCATCTTGGCTCTTGATGTACCTTCACTGTTGCTTTCTTGAAAGGAGTTTCCTGCTGATGCTGAGTGGGAAGAAAGTTAGTTCAGCAGCTCTCACCTCTCCTGATTTGATGTTCTGGTTGGGCAGTTGAGGACAGTCCTTCCTCTGCTGCTTCATGGGCCTTAATTGAAGGACGAGTCTTTTTTAAGCCTTGAAGGCAGTGGGTGCTTGGTAGTAGTATTGTTACTTGCTACTACAAATGAGGCTTTTAGTGGGTCTACCACTATGTTCTACTGACTAAACAGGGCAACTCAGCCTTGCTGCAGGAAGCTGTTGGCATAGGCTTTGCCCTCTGACGTCAGTAACAAAGTGGGACCAGGATCAAAGCTTTGGATCTTCCTGCTTTAAGGAGGTGGGAAGAGTGTAACAGATCACAGTCTACATCCCAGTCTGCGAGGCTCTGTGCTGTGGGGGGCTAGGCTGGGAACGGTGGAGGCACTGACTTGTGGGGGAGGTAGGAGAGATGGCAGCTGTGTGCGTTGGCATGGGTGCAAAGTGGCTGCTGACGCTCGCAGGCTGGCAGGAGGATATGCTCTATCAGCTTTGTGGGTAGAGAAAATGTCCTGGATTAGTTAGTGCTGGCAAGAGCCAAAGTGAGAAAAATACTGTGAGACTGAAGCAACGGGTGTGAGTCTTTCCTGGGCTTTCCATGCAGAGCTTCCCAGATTCCCCCCTGCTCACAAGCTACATACCACATTTTTCCTCTGAACATCTTTATGTATTACTGAATTGATCCCCTCTTGCTACAGAACTGATTGTTTTCCTTCCCAGTATGAGGGTTATTTAGCTGCTTAACTTGTGGGTGGCTGCTGTTGTCCCTCCTGAATATCAGATTTGTGTTGCCTTGTCTTTGGAGGTGGAGGAAAGCTTGTGGCTGTGGGGTGACACCTCCCACCCAGCTTGATTTAACCTTTGGTGCTGCCCTCAGAAGTAGGTCTTGGGCAGGTTGTGCTTTTCCCTTTCTTCCAGTGGAAAGTTCCCACCACATCACTGTTTTGCTGGGATCACTGGGAGGTCCTTGGAGTGCTGGCCTGGAATAGTGCTGAACACAGCAGGGCAAGCAAAGCAGCTGATTTCTGTTCTTCTTGTACCTTGTGTCACCGGTGATTTTCAGATCACATTTTCAAGTATGTTGTGCAGCTTGCCTGTAGGACAGTATTACAGTATTAATAAAGGAGCAGGCAGGAAGGAAAAATGTCCAGGTCTTTCCAGATCAAACTGGAAAAGAAACAGATAGGGAGTGAAGAAATAGTGATTTCAGTGCAGTAGAGAAGGCTGTCGGGCTTAGCAAGGTGATACTTGATTGGCAAGAGCCATTAAGAGCGGAGTACATTAGTGTCCAAACATTTCCATCCCATGTTCCTTCAAGGCTCTATAGCCCAACTGGTACAGGCTGTACGTTTTCATTGAGAAGTGAGCCAGGCTAGAGAGGAGCCAGGCTTATCCTAGCAGACTTAAATAATGTAAAACTACTGTCCTTGAGTTAGAAACACTAAAAAATCCCAGAGATAGTGCTCAAGCCCCTTTCATGTGATGAGAAACTAATTCAATTTCTAATTCAGTATAGCCAATAGTGAGATTAATTTATGCTTCATCTTCTAACATTAGTCTTTAATTTAGTTCAATGCCTCTTCATCTGGCCCAGAGAGCTCAGTGTCTCCTGACTGTGCTGTTTTGATCAGAGATGCTGTTCTTCAAGAGCTGTAACACTCCCTGCCCCACAATCCAGCGTAGCTGTCCTAGATGCAGACCTGTACTTATTTGCATGAACAGGCCTGCTAGTAAAGATCCTTGCTGTGAGTAGCCCTTCTTCCTTCTAAAGGCAGGGCACGTGTGTGGGAGGGTTGGGAAGTATTTACCTACCCTCCCTTTCAGGCACTCGGCTCCCAGGTGCAGTCCATCCCTTGGGCAGCTCCTGCTGCCAGTCACAGGAAAGCTCTTCTGCAGAGCCCCCCGCCACAGCCGGGGCTGCAGACACCCCACGGGTATTTCTGTTCAGCCCGCTGCTGGGAGAGCTGAGCCTGTTCGATCTCGACAACTTGCAGATGGGAGAGTGCATATGCTATTAGTTTGGGAACTGGGCACTTAAACACTATAGAGTCTTTTTAACCAGTGATAATTCAGTTTTCCTTGGACAAAGATTTTGTACGTTCATATACAACCTTTCACTCTTCTGTTCCAGCTTTCGTATTTTTGTGTATAGTCATGTGGCATGTGTATTATGGCTGCTCATGTGTTCCTGTGTGTTTTGATGGACCAAAGCAAGTTTAGAGGAAATCAGAAGGCGCATGAGCACGTAGGGGTGTAAGGCAGAGGACTGCACAGGCCCCAGGCTCCAAACCTTATCCATCTATTTCATCATCTCTCACTTATCTTGTTCCCAGGTACTTTGATTTAACACCACAGGACTCCTGCCTAAACTCTTTCTGGACCATCTTTTTATACTTCGTCCCACCTTGTCAGTTGTGGGATATGTCTCCTTTCTGTTATTTATTTCCTTTACCCAAATGGACTTGTCCCATAAGAGAGTGTCATGGTGTGGCAGTGCACATGCCAGGCACCTCTAGCAGTGGAGTTGTGGGATAACAAGAAACCAGTGCAGGAACACAGAAGATCCCATCTGTGATGTCCTGTAGTCTTTTGTTCCATGTTTGTACAGCATCTGTCAGAGTAGCATCTTATCTGAATTGCTGTGCAAACATACAGGATTACTCAGGAGACTAGGGAGGATTTACTCCATAATTCATACATATTGATGCTAATGAGAGCTTTTCAGGGAGGACGCTTCATAGCCATCTCTTGGGTCTGCTTTTCTTCTGCTCTCCCCAAAGTGTCACCTGTGGGCTTTGAGAGTGTGGTTGGCAAACTGTAGTCAGATGTTACAGACCTCATCTGATAAACAAGCAGTGTTGTATGTTTTGCTTTAGGAAATTCAGAGATTAGCTAAGTCTGTGTTTTAAACTTCCTCCATAAACAGACTCCAGCTGTGACAGTCCTGGGATCTGTACCCTCTTGCTCCAAGCTGCAGTGCCAAAATAGAAACAGGCTTTTTCCTGGACAGGCTTTGTCCTGAGATGATCTCTTGGTTTGTGAATGTGTTCTGACTTGGAAAAAACCCAGTCATTTAAAATATTCAGCATGACAGCTGTGAAACTGTGCACACCATGGTCTGGTGACTGACCGGAGGAGTAACAAGTGCCCTCTGCAGAATGACACAGTCAGTGCTGGCATCAGTTCTGACAGCTCCAGCCTTGCTGGTTTGTGAACTTGTCACCCCTTGTCTTTCGTAGCTGAGAGATGGAGGTGCAGCTTTTGCCATGATTTAGAGAAGCTGGAGATGCAGGATAAAAAGCAAAGGTAGTAAAATCTTTTGGCAGCCTGGGAATGCATTGATGTGTGTATTGCAGTCTTCTGTGTGCAAGGCTAAAATAGGATGCTCTGTGTAGCTTTTATAGAGACAGGGTGCTCCAGTGACCCTCCTAGGCTGTAAACTTCAGATTTGATCATGGTGTCTGTTTACAGGTAAAGAACCAAATATTTGGGCTGCAAAGGCTTGTTACCAATTTACCATGCAGTCCATTTGTGTAAGTCTCAATATAAGACATTCCTTTTGGTGGAAGAGAAAGGCCAGCACTTGCAGCAAACCAAATGATCGTGTTCTTAGGACTGTAGAAGTTAGACAGATGAGTAAAAGTATTTGGAAGAAATTTCTGTAAGCTTCTTGGTGGTTACTGTAGACAGTACTGCACTGTAGAACTACATGTATCATTTGTCCAAGTGGAAGTCACTACTGTGCTGCCAGTTTAAGCTGATATACAGTGCTACAGATACTATGCTGGGATGGCTGGGTGCTAATGATGCCCCTTCTCTCCTTTAGAGATGGTTACCTGCAACTTTCATGTATCCTTTCATGGGGACAGGTATATCCCAGGTGAAAGCATTGAGTTTTCCAGGCTTTTCAGTGGATTAAAGTGGGCAAGAAAGTCGAAAACCCAGTGATTTGTTTTTAGGTAGCTTAAGATATAAACAGGAACTCTGAAGTGTTTATTTTCCTCTCCGAATGGGAAATGTCAGATAGACTATTTCCTGCCTTTTCTCTCTTAGGAAAACAGCGTGGGAAGGCTCAGAAGTATAAAATTGCTTTTCCTTAATCAGAAAGACAAGAGTCTTGTAGCTTTAATAGAGATATTTTCTTCTTGACAGTTCTCAAACTTTTGTGCTACATTAGATTTAATGATACAGGAGTTTTAAAGGGTCTGAATAAATAACTTCTTTTGCTCTTCATCGAGTGACACACTGATGATATATCCTGTGTTAAGAGATCTGGTAGACCCTTCAGGAAAAAAAAACAGCATTAAAACCAGACTGAATTTACTGTGTTTAAACAACAGCAGTGGAAAAACATGCCTCAAATACATAAATGTTAACTGTGAATCACAAAAATGTAAAATGTGCATGAGGTCTCTTCTATTCTTGGAGACCTCAGTTATATTCGGTAAATATATTCAGTTACTAGTGGTAACTTGGAAGGCACTTAAATGCAGGGAAGAGAAGGAGGAATAGCTGAGCAGAAGGCTGACAAGGGGTGCAGCTGTGCAAGTGTGCGTTAGCTGTTTGAAGCCACTGCACAGCAGCTGAAGGATGAGTTAAAGCTCTAGTAGGTCACAGCACAGTTTGTTCTTTCTGATTTATGAATCCCACACTTTGAGTAGGTCTTTGCTTTTCTGTGTTAATAGCTTCAATACCCAGGAGTGTGTGTGCGTATCTTAATCAGGCACTGGTATATTGTATGTGTCAATCATCAGGCAGCAACAATATGCAAACAAGCTGCTACATTCTCACCCGCTTGAAGAGGCTTTTGCTTTGCAAAATGTAAAGCCAAGAATATGTCACTGCACCTTCCAAACTGGACCCCAAAGAGAGTTGTTAGTCACTAGTAAGGACACAAATAGCTCTCATTTGCTTTACAGTAAGACCTACCTTACGGTGCATTGCCATGCAAACATTACAACCTGTATTTCCAGCATAGTCACTCAGCTCTCATGCATAGATGCTGTCAAGCCAGGGAGGAGGAAAATCAATGATGCTGAAATTAAATAAAACAATACTTATATGCCCTGCATCTTGTTTATTACACACAACTCTTCTGCAACTCCTCCCACCCTGTTAATAAAATGTCCTTAAGGTTTCAAGTGGAAAGCTCAGCCGTTGCTGATGGAAAATGACAGCAGCAGAGTGATGATGATTTACACAACCCACAGATCAAGTCTGAAGGCTTTATTTACATGGTGCAAGACTGTGTGCAGAAGGCTTTGCCCAATTTGATGCATGGGAAAGCTGTTGGTGAAACAATTTAGTTATGTTATGAAATTAAAAAGCGTTCTAAAGGCTTAAGGCATTAAGTGCTCTTTGTGGCGTGCTGCTGCATTGCATTCATAAACTACCCAAGCCTGGCTTTCATGGGCTGTAAATGAACTCTTGGTGAAAAATATGTCAAAATAAAACTACAAACAGCGTGGGAGAATGCCTGCCAGGTTCCTCATAAAGACTTCATACCAATTAGCAAAGTTAGTCCCAGAGGCTTTACGCTAGACCTTGCAGATGCTGGGAAAGGGCTTTGTTTTTTTTCACAATACCACTATTTACACTGATGATGGGCTTGAGTGATAAACACAAGGTATGCAGTGAGAGCAAGGCAAATGGTATCATTTAGAAGAGAAGATAAACAAAACTGTCACTACCAAGAAAGTGGGAAGTCAGAGCTGTGTGGGCTGAGTTGTGTCCTTATTTGGCTTCGGGGAATTACGTGATTTTATGCTATGACTCAGAGTTGTTTTTACAGCATTTGCGTCATCCAGAAAAGTTGAATCTGCATAAGACCGAGTATGTTCCAGGAGAGAATATTTTGTTCTGTAATGTGAACTCACCAATACACACTGGCAGCTTTCATGTTTTGCTTTTTTTATTGTTCCTGTCATTCAGGCACAAACTGCAAAATGTCTCAGAGCCGTCAGGTTTTGTTACCATAGAAAGTACATGCAGTATCAGGGGAGATCCTAGCCTTTGGAGAATCATTTTGCAAATCAGGAACAGTGACTTTCATTTCTTGAGAGAGCCGTAAGATTTTAGTTTGCCTCATTTGACCTCTGTTCACATGTGGAAAAACAGCCTGTGCATGAATTAGAGGCTTTAACCTCTCCCCCGAGTTCCACCCAGATCTGTCCGTATTATTTCACTTGCCTCACCCATTATGGGTGCCACAAATTAGTCACTGCCCTGAAGTGTAAATGCTTGTGTTTTTCCATCCAGGAGTGTTATTAAGAGGATTTGGCACATAATGCTGTAAGGAGATGGCAGAACTGAAAGTAGGTGAGCTAGGGCATTGGTTTGAAGATGCAGCAAATCCAAGCAAGTCCAAATTAGGGCTTTGAAGGCTGGATCGCAAATGCTGCAGCCTTGTGTTGCAAAGTGCTGATCCAATATCGGCTCACTCTGCTTGTTCAGACATGTTCAAGTGTTTCTGAGAAGTTATTTTTGTGCTGGCAGGCTTTATGAGAGATCAGGTGGTGTCTGCCCATGCGGATCTGCATTTCTACAAGGCTGGAGATCGTTTCTCTTCCTGCAGCTGAATGGAGCTGTTGTAAAAGTACGATGCTGACATAAACACCACTCAGGCTAATTAGTCAGAAATGAGATTGCTTGCCCACACCCAGCCTGGAGCATGTCAGTGGCACCATACAGGTTGTGTTTTATTAACAGCCGTGGAAGAGCCTCAACCTCCCATCCATTGCTCGGACTGAGTAACAGCTCAGACATAACTGAAACCCCAAGCTAAATTAGTTTTTTCTGTCTCTAAGTGCCTTTGCATGTGTCCAAGGGAGGGACGCTCACCTTTTATCTCCCATCTTTGCTGGAGGGCCCTGGCACTGGACTTTAGTCTCTAGGTCACTGCATTGCTTGTTTGGCAGAGAGCTTGGGGAAGAGGGTGTGTCATGACCCTGTGACCTGTTTCTGTAAAGGAAACTCCCTATTCTCTCACCTACTCATTTTTAATATTTTTTTTTAATAACTGCATTTTGCTAGTGGTCTACTTTGGACTTTTGCTTTTCATATACTCAGGTTTTGTCAAGAAAAAAGGCTGAGGCTGAGTAAGGTGCTGCAGCCTGGGAGGGAGAGGCACTGCACTTATCTCCTGCTATCTGTCTCTTCTGTCCAGAGGAGAAGAAAATGAAGCTGACATGATTATCAGATAGCTGATTAACTGAATCCCATCAAAACTGGTCACTCTGCAAATTCTTGGTGATTTAATTCCCCCATTTAATTAATTCCTCCCGTAGAAATTATTAGCTCTGATTAGAGTTGAATTACCTGTTAATTTTCTATTTGATAATTAGTGCTCTTCTAGGCCCTGGTTAAGCTTTCTGGCCTTACATCAGACTTGTTCAAAAGCAGACAATTAAGTCTTTTGGTTTGGGTTTCTGTTAATCCTGCCATTTCCCATTTTACATATGGGAAGACAGGCTGCCTTATAGTCAAGGTAGGGGTCTGATAATGCCAAAGGGGCCTCCTGGAGAGGTGCTTTCCTCCCCACCTCTGCTGTGGACTTCCCATGTGCCTGGGAGAGACCAAAGGAAAAAAAAAACAAAACCCACCCCAAAATTACAGCACAAAACTTTGACCTTTGCAGCTTCTACTCTGCTGGTGCTGAAAGTTTTTGGGCCTTGTATTTTTTTATCTGTTTGAGTTTTTGTCAGGCGCAGGGCCAGGGGCACAGTGTCCTTGAGAGGGGAGCAGAGAGGGCTGCCTGCCTGCGAAGGCTTTCATGGTGGATAGGGGAATTTTCTTGGGGTCTGCTCTCTTCTCCTGAGGCTGCTTCTGCATTTTATCTGCAGATTGGTTCAATGCAAAATGCAGAAGCTGTCCAGGAAACGGAAGGCAATGCTTCCCCTCCGCCACCCCCCCCCCCCCGGATGTGTTTGCAAATCCCCGTCTCCTCTTTCAGTATGCTTCTGCCAGACAGAAGCCTGCTGGAATTATTTATTAATTTTGCTGCACAGTGTCATGGTTTCAACAGGAGGGGGGGATAGTCCCCTTTTGATCCACGCCTGTCACTTCCAACATCTTCTGTTGGTAGGGCGCTTCCTTTAGGGGAGAGCGTGCTGTGGGTATGGCTCTCCCCTTATGTTGGAAAGCAGAGAGCTCAGACCTGCTGTTAAGCCAGGTGAGCGCTCAAAAACCTGATGCTTGTACAAGCTGGTGATATTGCTCGTGTTAACTATTGCTGTATGCTGCAGAGTGCAGTCTGTCCCTGCATGCTCCCAGGAGAATGGCAGCAAATGCTCTCTCCAGCCTCACCTGGGATGAAGGTTGGAGCCCTCCTCGTGTCAGTGGTGGGGCTGGACTCCCTACAACAAATAAGGTGGAAGAGTGGAAGGTCTGTGAGCAGTGCCCCAGTGACACCTGATGGTCTACACTTGGATGGGGCTGGGTGGTCATGCAGATGCATGATGGAGGGAGGAAAAGCAAACATCCAGCTGACTTCTTTATGGAAGGGTAGACACATTCGATGCTGAAACAATGTTTAGAGCTGTCTCTCAGTTGCTGCCTTAACTGCAAGACTCCCAAAACGTTTCTGTTCCTAGGTGGATCAACCATTCAGGCCTGGAGCCTCAAGGGTATTTCAGCCTCTGTGCTGCTGGCATCCCCTGGCTGACAACCAATCTTTTTTAGGTCTCTCAAGTGTGAACGGAAGGACCTAAATGCGGGTGGTACTGCCTGGCACAGCCCCGAGGCTGCATGGAGGTCTCAGACAAGGCGTGTTCGGATCTGGGCTTTGCTGGCATAAGCCAACCTTGTGACATCTTACTGCAATAGCCGCCCATCCTGTTCCCCTGGAGATGCTACTGCCTCTCAAGTAGGGAAGGACCTCTGTGTGCCCTTTTCCATACCCTGTGGTGAGGCTTGATGCTGTGTAGCCCTTCAGTTGGAGACCCCTGGGCAACACGTAGCCAGCCTGTAGCACTGGTAGGGTCCCTCAGACCCAACAGGATGCCCTGTCAAAGACACCTACCAAGCATCTACCCAAAATAATGGCCTGAAGGTGTCCCAAGTTGGTGCTTTAATTCATCACTTCCATAGTCTGCTTTTTTTTTGCAATTTTAAAATTGCATTGCTAAAAATCATAGCAGCAGTCCCAAGCAGTGAAGTTTCCCTATCCCATTTAAGGGCTAGGCAAGCATTTTTGTTACACCAGTGGGCCCATTGCTCTGGTAGGAGAGGGAGATCATGGACAGAATGTCACCCAGTGTGTCTGAGCAGCTGCTGTGAACATTCACTGAGCACCAAGGAGGGAGAAGATGTTTTGGATGCTTCAGAGGTGCCGCTGGGCACCAGGGTGAAGGGGGGTGCAGCCCTGCACAGCCAGGCATGCTGCCCCCTTCCCTGTCCCACACCCTCATGTGTCAAATGTGCACCACCAGCACAACATAGCAAGTCTCAGAGGAGAAGCATGAAAGCTCTACATAAATCAAAGGGAAATAACCACAGTGAGAAATTCTGGGTAGAACACAGTTTTTTTTGAAGGCTGTGGTGTCTTGCAGAACCCTGGTGTGGTTTATTTTTAATGCTGAACATCTAGCCCTCCTCTGCATTTCCCACAGCTTGACTTGATCAATGTGCTTTTGCAGGGTCTCCCTCCCCCTGCCCCCTATGTGTGGTGTTTACTTCCCCATTTAATTTCTGTCTCCTACCATACACACAGAGCAGATGTTCCCAACTCTGTTATAACTCAAATCCCAGTCGGTAGCTCAAACAACTTGTTGCAACACACTTATTGCTAAAGTGCCGCTATTGTAGCACAGCTTTTCTGACAAGTGCAAAGAGGGTTTCTCCACCCACTTTTGCAGGCTCCTGTGAACCCAACACAACCTGCACGGCATCCCTAGATGCAACCTAGAAAGGGTTAAGGGATTTGCAGGCTGCAGCTTTGCTGCCGTCGAGCTAGCAGGAGTAGGGCTCTCTCTTCAAGTTGCCAGTTGCTAGGCTTGGGGCTCAGTGCGATCCTATATGACAGCACAGTATTCGCCCTGCTGCACAGGAGCTATTTCCCTCTGTCACTGTTTATTCGGTGTCTCAGGAAAAGCTGTTGCGCTCCTTCTCCCTCAGGTACCGTGGTCTTCTGCAGCTGGCAGGAAACAAAGACTTTTGCATGAGCAGAAGTGCTGTGCTTCTGCGATCCATAAATACACCCCAGCGTGGGGGATTTGTGGTGTTTGCCTGTAACATGGCCACGGGGGCTTTTTTGGCGATGCCCAGGGTGGGCACGGAGGGGATGTCAGCAGCCCATAAAGTCACAGGCAAGGAAAGAGAGGGAAGCAGAGAATGCGAGCGTAAATATGTGCTTGTCTATCGCAGTGTCTGTTCCCCTCCCTCCCCCGAGCTCTGCCAGCTTTAAGGGTCTTAGACCAGTACAAAACTGCACACGTCAGGTGGTGGATGTTTGAGTAGCTGCATTACTGTAGCTGGAGAATCTAATCCCCTTGCCGATTAACTCATTTGAGTCTTGGAGAAAGCAACGTGGCAGACGGCTGCTGTTGGCTGTGCCGGCTGCTCCCAGGGCAGCTCCTGGCTTCAGCAGCTGCTCCCTCTCCCCTCCAGTGCACCCTGGAGCCATGCTGGGTTTCTTTCCAGGGTTTCATACGCTCTGTGTTTGGTCTCCCCGAGTTTCTTTGTCCTCTACTCAAGAGACATCCTTTCTTAGTGGCCTTTCAGGTGCGCTGTACCACGTGGGGAAGCTTTTACTCATGCAGCTGCAGGGAGGAGCACTGGAGACTTTCTTATGCCCCGTTCCTTTGCTAGGTGGGGGCATGGGTGAAAGGTGTGTATGTGGCTATTTATACTGTAGTTAGCTGGAAGGAGGACTTGGCCCTAATGAACAATTTTTACTAAGCTCTCCTGCTGTGTTTTCAGCCCAGTCCTTTAACTGCTCTGGACTCGATTATGCAGTGAATGCATTGCCATTACATAAGGCATTGTAAGTTCCTTTAACAAATCTTCCAGGTCATGTGTAAGTGCATACTGCTCTAACCTTCTGCTTAGCGTGCTGATTATATGTTATTGATGTTTATTTCCATTTTGATGACTGGCTCCTTTCCTATCTGCCAGACATCTTTGTCAGACAACAGAATTATCCTTTTAGATCTACTACCAGGTAATTATGGCTGCTTAGTGTGATGGAATGCTCCTTGCCACTTGGTGTTCAGAAGCATTAATCAGGCAAGGGAAAGTGCCACCACTAGGTAGAGCAAAAACCACACTGCAGCACAGTTATAGTCTCCCAGATGCCTTGGATCCAAGAGTCACAGGGCTTCTGGTTCATTCTCCCCGAGTATCTGACCTGGCTACAGAGCAGGGTCCTGACAGAAGTGCCTGAGTTAAGTGGAGACAGGTAAAAGCGATGAACCTGCCCCCAGAGTTGATGCTATACAGTGGGGAGAAGGTAGCACTGACCCTGTCATGAAAAGTGGGAAAGATTAATCACCAGGAGGTAAATAAACTGGTGAGGCCTGGGAGGGCTGTTGGCTTGGATAATGTATTGCCTGTTGTGCATTTAGTGGCCTCACTAGCCACTGAGGGGGAATTGAGTAGAGCTCACTGTGATGTGTCCTCGCCTTCAGGTGTGTATGGCACAGCCTTCCCATTAGATAACCAGGAACTGCAAATAGTCACTTGGGCAGCAGTCTGTGGAAAGCATGGTGTGAGGACTTAAGCAGGAGAAAAGCAGCTGTCTTTTTTATTACACAGGATAGAAATGACCCTGCAGATGCCAAAGGGCTGGGGCAGAGCAGCTCCCCAGCTGCCAGTAAAAGCTGCATGAGCCTGAACCATCCAGGGGCTCACCTGCTGTGCATGCCCACACCCCTGGCACCCCTGGACCAGCTTCAGCAGGGAGGGTGGGTTGGCTGGTACGGGTGCTGCCAGCCTTGACTTTCCCTGTCTGCCAGTGTGACATGCGAGCAGCAGCTGCTCGGCCACACGCTGGGCATGAGCAGAGGTGCAGTGCAGCACACTGAGCCGAGGGCTGCTCGAGGGCAGAAGTGAGGGCAGGGCTCCTCACACCCCCCAGAGAAAGATGAGTGATGCAGCCTCTGTTTAGGCTTCACCAGCAGCAATTTGTCCCTGAAATGAGATGTCTGAGCGTGACCGGCTAGTTGAGGCCAAGAGTCACAGTGCAGATGTGGGGGATGTAGATTCAAGTTCCTCTTCAGCTTTAGTTAATACAGATGTGAGCCCAGCTTCCCTCTCCCTCCCCAAGGCTACTCTGGCTATTGTGGGGAGTCACCTGGTAACCCCAATCATGTTTTTCAGCATTCCATCCACACTCAGGTATTGCAGTGGGAAGCAGGAACCTGCTTCCATGGCCAGCGCCCGTCCCCTCACTGCAGAGCAGCCCACGCTGCTCCTTTCTCGCTGGGAGTGTTACTGTTGGATTTGTGCGAGTGAGGCGTGAAACCACATCCGCAGGAGGGGCCGGGAGAGACCCTGTGAGCTGGTGTAAAAGCCAGTGGCCTGGACAGTCTTGGAGAGGGTCTCTGGCCGTGCACCAAGCAGGGGGAGGGTTTGACCTTGATGGAGCTACACTCCATCCCCCGCGCTCCTTGTCTCCTTTGTGTGAGGTGTGTGTGGTGTCTAAATGGGCTGTCGGCAGAGGTTTGGGCTGGCAGATGAATGCAGTAGCCTATGTTTTGCTGTTTACTGGATCTGCTTCATTCTGCCTACCCTAGAGTGTGCTGTTCCCCTTCAGAAGAGGCTGCTGCTGCAGCTATGGGCTCCTGGACCTCTGCTCCTGCTGCAGGGCTTGGCAGCAGCTGGGCCGGGGCTTCAAATCTTGTGCCCATTTTGACCCTCTCATCTTTCTGCTGCCTCCTTGGCTTTGCTTTCTTACCCTCCCTGTGGTTAAGCAGCTTTTTGGCGGCTATTTCTTGCCAAGCACTGCCGCTGGCCCTGGTCTCATCCCTGCTTCCTCCTGCCATGGGCCAAGCAGTGAAGAGTTCCCTGGAGTTATTCCCACAGGGAGCCCACAGCCAGCCAGGCCCTGCTGGGCTGCTCTGCCCTTGGGCTGGGGTTGGACATCACGACGTGCCCAGTGCTGTCCATGCTCTTGATCTATGGTCAGGTGTCCATCAGGACACTGTCCCCACTCAGACCATCTCTGTGATGGCAGCCCAGTGCTGTGCGTGCCTGCACTGCTGCTCTTTGGCCTGTCGTGTCTTGCCAGGGAAGCTGGTCAAGGCTTGGACAGTTTTATGTACACCCAACGGAACATACCTGGACACTCAGGAGAGGCTGCTGAGGGGAATTAGGAGCCAAAATTGGTCTTTGGGGTGAAATGGGTTTATTTCTGAAGGGCAGGAGCCATTCTGACAGCCTGGAGGCACTGTCACTGGTGGCAGCCCTCCTTGCTGAGGATACATGGGGAGGACATCGTTGGGGGCACCACAGCAACTCTCCCTTCCAAGGGGTTCTTGAGGTGGCATGGATCTTCTCCAGCTGGGGTGTGACCAGCAGAAAGGGACCTGATGAGGGCACAGCACAGCAGCCTGAGGGGGTTGGACAGGCTGCCGGGGAGCTGCAACGTGGGGCAGAGGGCCAGTGACAACGTGCAACCTGAAGCACCCAGGCTGGGCAGGGACCGATGACCCTGGACTGGGATGAAATGGGACTCCTGGGCCCTTCAGCAGGGGTGGGTGGAGGCCCTGGGGGAGACCTCCCCATATAACACCTACAGGTGCCCTCAGAACCTTGGGGCTTAGTTCCTGAGCAAAGTCTGAGGGCCTTAGTCCAGACAAAACCAAAATCCCTGCCTGTGGAAGAAAAGCTGTTCTCTTTTCTGAGCAAGGGAAAGGCTCTTAACTCCTTGTTCTTGAAGTCTTGCTTGGCTCCTCAGCCGCTCCTGTGTCTCCTGTAAGCAGCAACATCTTGCATGCAGCAAGTACTGTTTCTGGTGGTGGTACGGGCTGTGCTGAAACCTCAGCATGGCCACACTGGTCCATCCTATCTGCTTGCAGCACAGCAGTCCTCTCCTCAGAGGACACCTTCTCCCTGCCCCAAGCCTATGCCATCCGGGGCTGTGCACGCAGCAGTGTGGCTGGCTGGGTGACCACCCTGCACGCAGCTCAAGTCCCATGAGGAAGAGCCGACAACAGGAGCCTTGGTGAGAAACGCTGAGGCAGCTACTTCAAAGGTCACCCCAGTGATTACGTGCGCAGGAAAGGCTCAGATGTACGACACAGCTGCTGCTGTGAGAAGAGGGGAAGTATACACTGAGCCACAGCAGCTGTGGCCGCTATTACAGAAGCTCAGGAAACCAAAGCCTGGGGTGGGTGGAGGGGCTCAGGCGCTCTGCAGAGCAGGAACCTCACCCCCCTGCACTAGTCCCACAAATGCAAGCAGCTCTTAGAGATAAAAACCAGAGGAGCGAAGGTGTCCATCCCTGGAGATATTTAAAAGATGTGTAGATGTGGTGCTTAGGGACATGGTTTAGAGGTGAATGTTGCAGTGTTAGGTTAATGGTTGAACTTGGTGATCTTAAAGGTCTTTTCCAACCTAAACAATCCTATGATTCTATGTTCAGTCACCAGAGTCGAGCAGGCAGCTCTGCCTCTTCACTGCTCTAAGGAGGGCTGGAAACATCCAGACACACAATGCTTGGGATCCAGCTAACCAGCCCAGAGCTGCACACCCTCGGCTGTCTTATCATCCTCTATCAGTGAATATGGGCATTGCTGAGGACCATGGTGGCTCCTGCAGGTAGGCAGCTAAGGTGAGCTGAGACCTCTCACTTTCAGTTAGGTGAGATGAGTCCCACCATCTGTTTCTATCCAACCTTTGAAAATAAGGGGAATATTTCAACCTGCAGCTGAACCACTGCAAGAAGTGGTGCCCAGTGATCATGTTAAATCATATCAGTGCATATCAGAGATAGGAGCTACATTCAGATTTTTAACCCACTGTCACATGAAATGCCTCTGGCCATGAAAAAATGGATTGTTAGAAGCAATCTTGCATCAAGTCTGTGCAGGCTTGCCATGCAAGGTGGGCTTGTCCTCACTGTCAACTTGTGAAGCTGTGCCAAGGCATATGTCCCCAGCACACACCATCACAACAGAGCAGGCTCCTCTGATCAGGGCTGAATTCTCCAAATTCTTTTGGTGGAAGATCAGATATAAACATCTATTTTTTTTTTTTTTTCATCATAGCTCTGCTGCTTTCTGGGCTTGGCTCCATCGCTATGTTAATCTCTGGTTTCTCTGAGTTCCCAGAGATTAAAAAGAGCAGGACAGGTCATGAGGAAGAGCCATTGGTGGCAAAAAATTAACAGGGCAGAGCCGCAGTACCAAGGTCTGTAGCTTCTGAGTCTATTTCCAGACCAGCAGCTTCCCAGCGGTGAGCATCTGCAGCGTGCTCAGCCCTCAGCATTAACCAGACGTGAGTCATGCTCTGAAAAATGTTGAAGTGTGGTTTAAAGCCCAAGTTTGTTTATTTTAAGAATAAATGCAAGTCTCCTTTATGAACCCTCTGGTATTTAAGCTTTTGTACCTAAGACTAGAAGCTTCTCCTTACCAGGCCTCTTTCTCACACTGTCATGCCCTTTCTGGACCAAGAGTTATCAGGACCAAATCAGGAGATGCAAGAGCTGGCAGAAGTTCATGGGAGGTGCTGGGTGGTGAGCTTGGTGCTCCTGCAGCGTTCTGCTTAAGCAGCTTTCAGGGCAATGCTCCCTGAACAGCTGCTGCCTGCAGCAGGAGACTTTCCTGGAAACTGTGACCTCAAGTGTGTCTCCCACCTCCAGCCACCCCCTGTGCATATCCTGAGATGTTCATATGTTCTCTCTGCTGTGGTCTGGAGGTGTGCGGTGTGACCCTCCTGCCCAGAGATGATGCACAGAAATATACTGCTGTAAGCATAGAGCTGCTGCTGCTGGCTAGGCAGGAGCTCCAGGTTTGCCAGCACAGGGTGGCCAGTGAGGCTGTGGGTGGGAGGGCTCATGATGGGGCAGGACATGGGCTGTTTCAGCTGTTCCTACCTCCAGCCACAGTAGAAAAAGCTGTAGCAGGGCTGGGCTCGATCTCCAGGCCAGCTGCAGCCACTGAGCTATGTAT
Organism: Caprimulgus europaeus; assembly: GCA_907165065.1. The sequence continues at coordinate 35,077,682 of OU015523.1, read as the reverse complement.
GTGGGACACTGATGGCAGAGCTGCTGTCAGAAGCTCCTGCAGGAACTAATAACACCTGTGCTGGTCTACAACGAGGCTGCCTGTCACAGCAGCTCTCTGAGAGGTCTTTCCTGCCAGCCTTCCTTCAGCTGAGCCTGGTACTTCTGCTGGAGCCTCCCTTGGCACATCATGGCGGCTGATTTTGCAATAGGCATCTACTGCCACCCTCCTCCTCCCACCCAAAACTGACTGCTAATGTTAATACAGTTCCCAGTTTAGCAAGCACCCCCAGCCTACCAACTGCCCACCCACCACTGTACATAGCGGAGGTTCCCAGTGCCCTCCTCAGGGGATGTGTTTTGACCTGCTCCTCTGAGGGAGGTGGCTCTGTGTACCACAAAAGCATTTCCCTGGGCTTGGTGGTCCTTTGTGTCCAATACCTACCTGTTCTTTACTGTGCATGTGGAAGAAGAGCAGCAAGGCACAAGACAGCCCCAGAGCCTCAGCAGAAATCTGGTGCCTTGGTGCAGATCAGCCCCTCCTCATTTCTGTCAAGCAGATTTATTACTGCTTTGCAAATCAAGCAGCAGTCTAGTCCCTGCAGAGCTGCTGACTGATCGCACGCCAATTGTCCCCAAGTCCCATGTACCCTCCTTGCCCACTGCCTCCACCCCTTGTCTACAGCTTGTGTGCACCTGCAGAGAGAGAAGATTTCTGGTACCACCTTTAAGGCTCTGGTAAATGTTGAGGAAAAAGGAGCTGGGAATAGCGCTTCCCCCTCGTCCCCCCAATTTTCCTCATGGCTGAAAGGCCAGTGATCTGCTTTCTGTGATCAGACAGGTAGTGGGTTCCTGGTATTCCCATGGGAACCGGGACCTTCAGAGGAAACACCCGCTGCCCCAGCACTGGTGAGTACCCAGCTGTTGGCACTTCTGTCCCCACAAGGTCTCCAGCAGCCTCAGCTCTCTGGTGGAGGCTGCAATGCCCCTGTGTGTGGCTTTGCAAATCTCTTTCCTCCTTTGTGCAAAGCAGCACGGTACAAAGTGCGTTAAGTACAAAGCTGAGGGTTTGATACAGCAACGTGATGCATTCGTATCCTTCAGGTAGAAGCAGTGCTATATGGGTCACCCCTTTCCCTGCAGCCTGCCCCCCAGCACCAGCCTGCTTACACACTGTTTAGACAGACACAAATTTCCTGAGGTGCCAGCCAGATGCCTTAAGACTGAGGGAAAGCTAAACCAAAATAAACCCAGTGTAGCTGGGTACTTTAATTTGCAGGAAGAGCTGAGCAGCAGCAGGCTGGTTCCCAGCTGAATCTTTCCTACTGTATCAAGCATAAATTCATCAGGTATTCCATTTACTGAAAGAAGAAGCAGAGTAATTCACTTCTTAGAAATAAAGAGTAGAGCTATTTTTCCCTCTGACATGGTGAATGCAATTACCTAAGGCATGGGAGGCTGAGATAACTCACTTATTCAGCTCCCATTCTCCAAAGAAACCATCATCATTCTGTCAGAAAAGGCTTTAAAAACCAATTCACATCCTGAATGCTAAAACATTGCCACATACAGAAGCTGTTCTTCTGAGTTCCACTCACCAGCTGCAGCACCACAAGCAAAACAAACTCATAGGCAGGGCAGAGTTCATTATCAAGGCCATATACACCATGCAAGCTCCTTGTGTTTGCTGACCCTTCTCCCAGTGCTGCTGCTGTCTCCTTGTCGATTCCCAGGAGCGATTCCCAGCAAAGCAAATCAAAACATAACAGGAACACCGGCATCCTGCTAGCAGCATGTGAGCCACCCTGGGACTTGAAAAGTGTGCATGGGGAAAGAGAGTCCCAAGCTGTCTCGGTCTGGAGAGCTCAATGAACAGATACCATAAATCTTTGCTTGCCCCCAAATCTAATAATATTTAGGCTGCACCCCCCACTCCCACCTCCTCTGCCATTATATAATGGGAAGTGGAGTAATGACTTTCAGCAATGCTGTTTGAATGGCAGCAGTCCAATTCTGGACTGGTTTTTTTTTTTTTTTTCATAATGACAGAGGGAAAGTAGGTTGGCAGAGGGGAGAAAGCATCAGTTTGGTTTGTCTGCAATCCCTGTTTTGCTTTGGGAGCTTTAGAGGACAGACACATTCTTCCATCTCCGCTAATCCTCCTCTGATACAGAGGATTTTCCTGCCATTAAATGATAGCTTGCGAGAAAAAAATGCCAACTTTTCGGAGACTGACTCGTATGGCTAATGGCAGCCTCATGAGCAGGAGAGAGGACACAGCCACTGGCCAGCTAGGTAAGCAATGTATCTAGGTGATTTCTCTTGGGAATTTTAGTTTTGACTATTTGGTGCTAAGCTGGTTATGCTCCTCTATACCAGCACCTATTTCCTTGGGAGATGGCCAGTCTTTTACTGTTGGTGATCTTTTCCCACCTCAGATGATAGGAACCTGCCTGGGGCAGAGCTGGTGGGAAGGATGGAGATGAGCCCATGAAAAGGAGCAGCACAAAGCTGCAGGATTCCCCGAGAAGGTCAGTGGTGGAAGAAAGATACTTGCCAGGAAGGTGCTGGGGACTTCATCATTTTGAAATTGTGGGAGAGGAGCTTTTTCCTTCATCTTCCTTTTTAAACCTAGAACTTATTGTGGGAAAATGATGCAGGGAAATGACAGAGGATGAAACCTGTCCCTGCTCTTCCAGTGTTCTTTTAGATCCTTCAAGTTTGCTTGCCAGACCTGAAATGCCACTAGTGAATAATCAAGGTGATGTTTGCCATCATTTTAAATGGTGAGTATACTCTTATTCTGCATTACCCAATAGTGGATTAGACAGATTGTTCAGAAAGGTGTAGGTTAAATACTCAATTATTGCAATCATTGTCTCTTTACCCTTCTGAAAACCCCACAGACATTTTTTTTTGTCTCTTGCTTCCTTTCTAGTCCTGAATTACCATAGTATTTAAAAGAGCAAAAGAGATCATCCCTGGGTGGAATTTTGTTTATTCCTTAATCTCACAAATATTTTTGACCGTATTGCTGTATTTCACCCTTTTTCTTAAACATACATCTCATTTGAGCCCCCTCTGTGTCAATGAGTTGGAGGCATCTTCTATCTGCTGCCCTGCCTGCTCTCAAAGTGTAAAAAGTGAAAAGCATACTTTTTGGGGAAGGGGAAGGAGGAAGGAAGGAGAGGCAGGAGTGTTTCGTGCTACGTTGATCTGACCAACAGAGGAGATCTAATTTCCTGTGCTCTGAGCAGCAGCTCTCCTAAGGGTTTGGTGGGGTTCAGATGGAGTATTTTTTCCAACTTCTGTTGCCAGAGAAAGAGGGAGAATTGCCACAAAGACTGCAGTGCTGAGAGGCTCCTCTGAGGTCCCATTGTCAGAGGATTGTTTTCTAGTTGGATAGTCCTCAAGTGTTTATTTTCCATGTACTGTACCATGCAGAGAGACAGACTTGTAAGAAGAGATCTTAGATGTGTGCTGTGAAAGGCCATGAGCAGAAGACCCAGATTTGTCACTAAAAACCCTTGTGTATAAGGAAAACAGACTAGATATGGCTTGGGTACAGACACGTTATTAAGTGATTAGAGAACAAGCAGGGAGGGGATCTGCTTATCAGCATGCTCATTCCTACATGGCACACAGTGTGCACAGCGGCTGGGGGAGGTCTGCTCTGAAGGCCAGACATGTGACTGAGGTTGGGGTAGCTGTAGATAAACATTGAACTTGCTTGGGGCAGTCTCATCTATAGGACAGCCTATGCACACACGCCCCTCTGGATGTCACCCTGAGTCCATGCAAGGCTCTCGTTCCAGCAACAACACTTGCATCCATCATCTCCAGACAGCCACCTGCAGTCAGACATTTGGGAACAGGCAAATCCTTAATCTGTTTGGCCCTCAGTTTATGTAACTGCCTAACAAAAAACAAAACAAAAAACAACACATGCCCCTGTTTACGAGCAACAGCATGGACTGGTGCAAAGGGTAGCAAATGAGGCAGCCCCTGGGCAGCCTGCATGAAGAAAGAACAATCTAAGGCTGGTGTCTTATCCCTCTCTTGTCCTTAGGCTCCCCAGCTGTTGTCTACCCAGGGCCCTGACTGAAGGGGGCTTTCCCTTAGCTGTGGCTGTTGGATAAGTGCTCAGGAAAAATAAGAGCATACAAACAAGTAAACAAAGTGACAACCTGAAATCCTTTCCACCTCTCAAGAGTCTTTCACTATAATTTATCCTTGAAGTGATACTGTTTTGCTAATTCTCTGGTGACAATAGCATGGCCAGGATTGATGGGACCTGAATTTTGATAAAGAAGCCACAGCTAAACTCCTTCTGGGATGCTGCCTCCATGTATCTAAATCTCTCTTCTGTGTGCAATGACCAGGTTGGTTCAAAGAGAACCAGGCTTGATGGCTCCTGGGCTGTTGTCTTGTCAATGGGGACCTGCCCAACAACTGGTTTGCAAGTCTCCTACTTCAAGAAGCCACAGGCAGCACAAACTCATATATATAGTATTGTGCATGTTGCCTTTAAAAAGAAAGGAGAAAGGGCAGAGCAATTGCAGTTTGAACTGTAGTTTGGTCTGTACATTAAAGCCTTAGAGACTGCAAAAATAAAAGCTTGACCCTTGCTGAAGCTGATGTTTCCTGCCATATCACCTCACAAGTCTGTCTTAATAAAAATGTCCATCAGAAATACAGCTGTAGTGGGCTATCGCTCTGCTGCAAACTGCTGGGGAGAGGCAGCCCAGCTGCTGGGAACTTCCCCCTCCAGACAGTCAGCAGGAGCATGGGGGAGGCCTGTTACTGCTCCCTTGGCCCTGGGGCCAGACATGCATGTGGCAGCAGCAGCATCATCCCAGCAGTGCTGTGATAAAGGTGGCTGTTGCTAAAGCTGTTGGTATCTCATGTCTCATTGGAAAAAAATGTAAAAGGATTATGCTTCTGTGGGAGCCAATAAACTGCAGCAGATAATCAGTCAGTAGCAATACCACTGTTGTCTGCTAGTGACTGTGGAGAATTTGCTGGTCTGGCTGCTCATTTTGTTGAGCAGCAGGTAGGGTGTGCCTATGAGAGCAATTACAAAATGAGCTCTGCATTCAGTTCTTCCTCTATAATGGGTTTATTGCACAGATGTCTTGTTGACTGGATGTTTCCTCCCCCCCCAAAAAAATGCCTGCCCATGGAGGCTGATGTCTCCCATTCCTTTCATTGTTCTCTGATTTCTCTCCAAGAGCTTTCCTCTTCTCTTCCTTGTTGTATGTCCACCTGTGTAACTTACTTAATTTGAAAAGAAACCACAATAGTCACACACCTCCCATGTCAGGCTGATAAAAGGACAAAGTGGCTGCTCCCATCAAGCATAAGGCACTATGGTGACTGTCTTAAGAATTGGCAAAACGATAAAAACTGTGCTGCAGTGCAGAGTATCTCAGCTATGATGAAATAATGAAGAAGGCAGTTGAACAATATCTCTTAGTTTGTTTTTCCTGATGTTGTTCTACCAGAACACAGTGGGAATGTGTTTATAAACATTGCATTGGGTCCTTAGCAGCTGATAGTTCTCCTTATAGTGCTATACCAGCTTATGACTCTGGTGGAGAAACATTAGATTGCATGAACAAAGAAAAGAGACAAAAAGCGTGGATTTGATGTGCCCCTGATCTCCCCTGCCCACTTCTGGGCTAGCATACACTGCCTTCCCTTCTCTACCCAGAAATACCACAACTCATCCACAGCTGCTGGCCTTCAAAGCATCTCTGCCTGCTCCTCAGCCAAACCATGTCCCCATCAGCTTGCAGAGAGACCAATCACAGACACACTGAGAAGTACTTAAGTCTAAGTTAGTCCCCCTCATGGGGAGAGAAATCAGAGATGCCATTCTAGATTGCATTTTATTTTTTATATATATATATATAAAATATTATGTATATACACACACACACCCCTTCTCAGAGGGTTTAAAAACCTCAGCAGAAGTTTGTTTAGGAATCTTTCACAAGAGCTCCTCGGTCAGTAGTGGTGTACAAGTAGTGGGTGGCAATTAGCCTGGCTAGAAGGGAGGAGGCAAAGACAGCATGGGTTGCTTTTCCTGCTGAGACAAATGTATTTGCTAATGGTGCATCCTGTTTCTCTTCTCCCGTGCCTCCATGGGAATGGTGTGCTCCTCCCTGACAGTGATCCTTTGGGTCCCCCACGTCCATGCAGTGTGGGCCTGCGTGCGGTCCTGCCCTGCCAACTGCGTGTGCACCCAGGAACGGAGCTGCTCCGTCCTCTGCGATCGTGCTGGTCTGGGGCAGATCCCTAGTGAGTTCCCTTGCGAAGCCTCCTCTATCAACCTGGACAAAAACAACATCAAGTTTCTCTCTGAGAGGGCCTTTGGGACCTTGCCTTCCCTCAAATCCCTGTCACTCAACCACAACAATATCTCCTTCATCACTCCGGGGGCTTTCAAGGGGCTCCCCAGCCTGACTGAGCTGAAGATGGCCCACAATGAGTACATTCGCTATCTCCACACGCGGACCTTCACTGCCCTCAAACAGCTGGTCAAGCTGGACCTGGCAGACTGCAACCTTTTCAACATCCCAGACAGGATCTTCATCGAGCTGCCTGCCCTGCAGGAGCTCTTCTGCTTCCAGAACAACTTCCGGAGGATCCCAGGTGCCATCAGGGGCATGGAGAACCTGACCCATGTTTACCTGGAGAGAAACAGGATTGAAGCAGTAGCCTATAACTCCCTGCAGGGCCTGACCAAGCTGAAGTACCTGAATCTGCAGGACAACAGGATAAATGTCGTTCACGAGCGAGCTTTTCAGGGCTGCCAGAAGATGGAGTACCTGTACCTGAACGACAATTTGATCAGCGAGCTTCCAGAAAACTCCTTCGATGGTCTCAGGTGCCTGAAGATGCTCAACCTGGGGGGGAATTTCCTCAGGAATGTTTCCAACACCTGGTTCAGGGATCTGGGGGAGCTGGAGGTCCTCTACCTGGACCGCAACAGGATCAACTACATTGAGGAAGGGGCTTTTGAAAACCTCACCAGCCTGGTTGCATTGCACTTGAACAGTAACAACCTGACAACTCTGCCCTTTTCTGTCTTCCAACCAGTGTACTTCCTGGGGCAGCTGTACCTCTTCCGCAACCCCTGGGAGTGCGACTGTCGCATCGAGTGGCTGAAGGAGTGGATGGAGAATTACAGGCTCGTCAGAGATATTCCCTGTGCCTCCCCCTCCTCCGTAGCCGGGATTGACCTGATGGACGTGATCTATGAGAGATCACCAGAAGGTTACTGTCTCGACCCAGTGGAGCTAAATGTCACGTATGAAGGCCCGACCCCAGGTGAAGAGCCTTGGTCTACCACGGAGAGCAAGTTCAACAGCCTTATCTCTAAACTCTTGCTCCAGATGGGCCTTCCCGAAGATGTGGCAAACACCACTAGAGTCTTTGGTAACACCACAGAGCTGGATGGACTTACTGGTGGGGTTTCTTCTGGGGTGGGGGAAGACAGTATTGAAGCTGCCTCCTCTTTTTACCTTACAGCACTTTTTACAGTGGTTATTTTGCAGAGCAAATAGTCCAAGGGCTACCTGGAGCCATGGCTCCTACTTAAGTGTTTAGTCCCTGTACCTACCTAGCCATTAGGGAAAAGTTTATATTGTGGGTCTCGGATACATATCTGGCTCCAAACTCTCCTGGGCAGGTTGGTTGGATCTAACTCCAGTTTCCCCTGGGAACTGGTGGGATCTGGTTCAAGGCCAGGTCCCACTCTGGGTGAGAAACCTGTCCTGTGGGGTCTCAGAGCCGCCCAGACACTCACAGAGCTGTGTGGAAGATGAGAAATGAAAGAATAGCAGTGAGGTTGAGTTTGAGACACACGATGTCCTCTGCTGGGAGCAAAGGGAAGAGGGGTCTGTATGAATGGCGGTGTGGTGCTGTTCATTCTGTTGGACCAACTCCAGTTGACCCAACCATTGGCTTTCTGAGAACAAGACAAGGCAGCAAAACTGGACCCCATCTTCATATCCCAACAGACACCCCCACGCACGGTGGGTACTGCTGAAGGCTGGCGAGCTACTCCTGATTTCCACCAGCATGTGCCGGGGGAGCAGGGCTGCCCTGGGCAGCATCCAGGGATGCAGCACCAGCCCTCATGAACAGGAGAACAGCATTTGGGGAGAGTGCCTGCCCCAGGGGGGTCTGGTACAGACACAGTGTTTTGGCCATGACTACAGACAGCATTTTGATCCTTTCTCCCCCTGCTATCCGGGCACAGGTGCAGGAGAACCAGATGGACCCATGTTTGTCCAAACATTCGTCTCTGAGGCAAAGCTATTTAAGCTTAATCGCACACTTATTAACGTAGTTTCAATGTGTCTTTATTTTTCAATGAATATATTGTTTCGAGGAATATATTGTTTTTATTTGTGGATTATTTCATGGCATGACAGCAGAGGCAGAACAAGATGATGACAGATGCAACCAGGCTCTACGAAATATTTTGTATTTCCCCCACTAATGTGTACCACATAGCAGGTCATACTATGCCATACCAAGCAACTGTGTGGTCACTTTCTTTTATATAGCATCTTACATGCTTTATCTTTGAGATCTTCAATGAAAGCTCCTAATATGACCAGAAAGAATTATGTTTTAGGTATCAGAGCATATTAATAAAATAATTTGATATTTTGCTCACAAAAATAACTTAAGTGCTCAAAACTCATATTATTTGGAGATCCTTGAATGAGTCTGGTGTTTTTTTGTAGGCTACTCAAATGGGTGCACCTGGATGTCTTTTTTATGGTCTAGAGCAAGTGGCATGCTATTTATTGCAGCATAAAGAATAGACACTTTAAGTTAGAACATGACCATGCTTAAATTTGTGTTAAGTAGCAACACTTTAAAAAATAAGTGACTATATAGAAATACGCTTCTGTGATATTTTAACTGTATTAAATCATTATACATGGCTTATCATACTATGATGTACATGTTCATATGAAATGGTAACAACATACACAATCCTTTATTACTGCTAAAATGTCATGGAATAGGAATAAAAATGGAAATTAATTTAAAAAAACCTTTCAAATGGTTTCCTAAACTTTTTTTTTAGGGATCTGGGAGTCCTGGTGGACAGCAGGATGACCATGAGCCAGCACTGTGCCCTTATGGCCAGGAAGGCCAATGGCATCCTGGGGTGCATTAGAAGGGGTGTAGTCAGTAGGTCAGGAGAGGTTTTCTTCCACCTCTACTCTGCCCTGGTGAGGCCGCATCTAGAATATTGTGTCCAGTTCTGGGCCCCACAGTTCAAGAAGGACAGGGAACTGCTTGAGAGAGTCCAGCAAAGAGCCACCAAGATGATTAAGGGAGTGGAGCATCTCCCTGATGAGGAAAGGCTGAGGGAGCTGGGCCTGTTTAGCTTGGAGAAAAGGAGGCTGAGGGGGGACCTTATTAATGTTTATAAATATTTGAAGGGTGAGTGTCAGGAGGATGGGGTCAGGCTCTTCTCAGTGATGTCCAGTGATAGGACAAGGGGCAATGGGTGTAAGCTGGAACACAGGAGGTTCCGCTTAGATTTGAGAAGAAACTTCTTTACGGTGAGGGTGACAGAGCACTGGAACAGGCTGCCCAGGGAGGTTGTGGAGTCTCCTTCTCTGGAGACATTCAAGACCTGCCTGGATGCCTTCCTGTGTGATCTCATTTAGGTGTTCCTGTTCTGGCAGGGGGATTGGACTAGATGATCTTTTGAGGTCCCTTCCAATCCCTGACATTCTGTGATTCTGTGATTTTTCCCCAACCCCTGCCTTTTTGTGAACAATTCAACACAAATGTGAACTCCACCCCTGCCCCGGCTCAGTCTCCACGGGTGCTGGAGCAGCAGTGGCAGGGTGGGAGCTGCCCTGGCTGATGGTTCAGCATGGAGAACACGTTGGATAAAACCAGCTGAGAGAGCTGTCCTTGCCCCTCCTCCTTCTTTGGGTACCACACTGGTGAGTGCCCAAAACTGTATGCAAAGGACAGGTCATCTGAAGATAGGCTTTGGGCATAGAAGAGCTGGAAAATGGTGAGTAACATACAAATTCATGCACGAAGGCCTTTTCTGAGTGGATCCTGTGCCCTCTTGTATCTGTGATGGGGTGGGAGAACTGGGGAAATAAATAAATGTTTTCAAAAAGGGCTCAACACTTCAGTGAAGGCGCTTTGGGTGGTTCTGTTCACATTGGCCGGGCCTGGCCAGCCGTGAGTGAGCATTAATGCCCTCGGCCTCAAGCAGCACTAGCACCTCAGCACATCCGTGAACCACCCTACAGATGGACCCACAGCCCATTGGGTAAACTCTGGAGAAAGCCAACGCCAGCTCATGTGCAAAACGACTGTGTGCTCCTGCACCACTGGAGCATCTACTGCATGAAATAGGGAAGTTGTTTTTTTGCCTGCACATTTTGCTGGCAAAAAGGTGGCATCTCAAGCCATTTCAAGACACATGTCTTGGGGCAGCCTGCTTTGGTCTGCAGCACTCTTGTCCAAAAAAATCTACTACTTTCTAATTAGCACCAGTAATTTCTAGAGGAAAGCTGAGTACAGGGAAAACCAAACCCTCCCCGTTGCAATGGCTCCTCAGCTATCTGTAGCTCGACCACAGTTCTTTTCCCCAGAGAAGACAGATGCCAGATGGTTTGATAAATGCCTATTTGACCTGTTCCGTGAACTAAATTCAACGAGTTTGGATTTCTAGGCTATTTGTGAATCCATTAATCTTCTTAAGTGCTGAATTCATCTGTGTATTATAAAAGGCTGTTTTTCAAACCTAGTCCAGCCCAGTGCTGTAGAGGCATATTATGTTCAGGATGTCTTTAGAGGAGCAGTATTTCATCCTGTCAGGGAAGGTTTATCAATAGGCTTGGCACAGATGGTTGGACATTGGGCACAAATGGTTGTATTTCACTTCCTGTAAGTACGGATGTCTCATGAAGGAATTGTTTTGATTACCCACATTTTCATTTTCTGCCCTGAAATACATTGCAGCTGAAGATCGTCTCGCTGTGCAATTGTTAAGTATGGCTTTCAAGTTAATTAGTGCTGGTTTATCTGCGAGAATGGCAGATCTGAATGTGAAGCCTGTTAACATGTAGGCTTTAGCAGAGATTGTGCTGTCAGGTGATGGACAAGGGGACTGTATATCATACTTTACTGTGTGACAACGGGGCCAGTGACCTTGGGAATCAATGATTTAAATGTCTCTGGTAGTCAGATACCCTAACTGCCTGCCTCAGAAAGCTTTCCCTGCTCTAATACAACTGTGGCTGCCTAGAAAGTGCATGGCTGGCATCGTGCTGCACATAATGGGCTTTCAGCTTCCCTGCAGTAGCGGGGACAGACTTCATGCTCTCCTGCTCCAAAATCCTGCTCTTCTCTCTGAGCCAAGAGATCAGCAATGTGCATTTCCAGCAGTACAGAGCATCTGGCATATGGCATATCTGGTTCCGTTTAAACTGGAGAAGGAACTTCTTTACTGTGAGGGTAACAGAGCACTGGCACAGGCTGCCCAGGGAGGTTGTTGAGTCTCCTTCTCTGGAGACATTCAAGACCTGCCTGGATGCCTTCCTGTGTGATCTCATCTAGGTGTTCCTCATCTAGGGATTGGACTGGATGATCTTTTGAGGTCCCTTCCAATCCCTGACATTCTGTGATTCTGTGATATGAGTGCTCCAAGTTGACTGCAAAAAGCCTGTGAGTGTGTGCATTGCTCTTGTTCTCTGCACATCTCTCCTTCCTCGTAACTCTCTCTGCTCAGCCTGGCCATCATCTTTTGCATGCATTGAACCTGGAAGAGCAGCAGCCTTCTGGGAAGGACAGCAAAGTATGGCTGCTCAAAAGCCCTGACAGAGCTTCCAATGCTGTGAAAGCTTGGATTAGGCTTGAAGTGCCCGGTTCATTCTTTCATGATCCTTGTTTCTGAGGTCTTAGCAAAGTTCACTGATTACATGAGTGATACAAACTCATAACTACTTTTTTTTTTCCTTTGTTTTCAACCTCTTGATTAGAAAAGAAGTTAAATTAGGGATCTGCCTTTTGCATGAGTAGTTTGACTTCTTTATTTTCTTGGACTGGGCTCCTGCTGCAGAACTGTGCTTCAGCTGGTAAACCTGCTGCTGTTTGTTACAAGTTCATGGCTCAGAGTCACTTCACAAATCAACGCTATTATGTGACTGAGACCACAGCACGACAGGTCAAGCCCAGGTGAGATGCCAGTCATGTTACACTGGCTTCAGGATGTCCATGTCATTGTGCCATGGGCTGAGGTACCCATCAAGCAGGTTCTGCTCTAGGAAGGTGCAGTGCTGCAGGGTTTGAGGCTGTCCTGGAGCAAGAGGGCAGCAGAAGGGAGAAATCACGAATACAAGGTGTACTTCATCACTGCTCAGGGCCACATCATCTGCCACGCACCTTGACACTACTCCCACAGGAGCACATGGACATAGAAGTGTAATGATGCAGTTGTACTCACACCCTCCAGCACCTTGGTCAGAGATGGGGTGAGCATTTCATTGGCATTCATGTGGATGTCCTTCAGTTGAAGTGATGCAATTCTGTGCATGGAGAAGTGTGTCCCAGCTTACAAAATCATTGCCCTGTACAGACTCTGCACCCCTGTCCCAGGTCAGGCAGAAGCTGGATAAAGAAGCTGGCAGTAGGAAACCTTCAAACAATTTTTTTTTTTTTTGACTGATTGATCAGTTTTGATCACACTGACTGCTTCTAGTCTGGAAGTCATGGAAAATGTCTGAAAATATCTGCCAAACTGGTGTCTGTTGGGACTAAATACAAACATTTTCAGCAAAGTCCCACCTGGGAGAGTGACATGGGCACTCTTCATTCCTGCCCTCAGCATGAGATGCTGGGCATTTACTTGAAGCAGTGTGGGGGGGGTGTTCACAAATTGCCTGGTATTAGGATATACCTCCTGACTGAAGTTTGTTCAGGGAGCTGGTGGTCCCAGATCGAAGTATCTGAGGTCCTGGAAGAGGGCAATTTGTTTTAACATATGGTACCTGTTAACACAGTGCTCTTCACTGGTGCAACTGTATTCTATGCTCTATGACCACTGCTATTAAATTAGAAAGGAGAAGTGGCCAAAGTAAATAGAAAAATGACCTGATTTTGGATGTAATCTCTTGGTTGCAAAATTCTGTCCCCATACTGCATTCTTAGGGGTCATACTCAGTCTTTAACATGAACATTGGCTTTATGTCCCTTTTTTCCCACTTTAAATTTACAGCTACTGCCAGTAACCTCTGGTTAGGGTTACCTATTTCTATCTAGAAAGGTACCTATTAGTTATTTATTTTGTGGAGTCTTACATAGTTTTTCTGTTTTGGAAAAAATTATGAAGTCCAGGGTAAGAGGAGTTACTGTAAATAAAGATAATTTTTGCTAGAAAGGCAGCAGGTGCTGGCCAGCTGAGACTTGAGAACTTCATTGCCAGTTTTGAAGTGGGTTGTTGCATATTTTAGTTAATTCTTGTCTTTACAATATCTGGTTACTAGGTCTTAAAAATTTTTTTAGTTATCCTCTGGTAAATTTTGTGGTCACAAATTCAAGAGGAACCAAATCAACTGAGTTAAAGGTTCTTATTCCAGAAAACTGCTGTTTCTCACAGAATCACAGAATGGTTGAGGTTGGAAGGGACCTCTGAAGGTCATCTAGTCCAACCACCCTGCTCAAGCAGGGACTCCTAGAGCACATGGACCAGGATTTTGTCCAGAGTTTTTGAATATCTCCAGGGAGGGAGATTCCACAATCTCTCTGGGCAACCTGTTCCAGTGCTGAGTCACCCTCGTGCAGGTGGAACTTCCTATGCTGCCGTTTATGCCCATTGCCTCTCATCCTATTATTGGGTGCCAGTGAGAAGAGTCTGTCCCCGTCCTCTAGACACTCTCCCTTTAGATATTTATAAACATTAATCAGATCCCCTCTGAGTCATCTTTTCTCCAGGCTGAACAGGCCCAGCTCCCTCAGCCTTTCCTCGTATGAAAGACGCTCCAGTCCTTTAATCACCTTAGTCGCCTGTTGCTGGACACTCTCCAGGAGTTCCATGTCCTTCCTGTACTGGGGAGCCCAGAACCGGACACAATGCTCCAGGTGGGGCCTCACCAGGGCTGAGCAGAGGGGGAGGATCACCCCTCTCTACCTGCTGGCAACACTCTTCCTAATACAACCCAGGATGCCATCAGCCTTCATGGCCACAAGAGCACACTGCTGGCTCATACTTAACCTGTCCACCAGGACTCCCAGGTCCTTCTCTGCAGGGCTGCTTTCCAGGAGGTCAGCCCCCAACCTGTACTGGTGCATGGGGTTATTCTTTCCCATATGCACCTTCCTTCCTTCCTTGCTCATCTCTCCAGCCTGTCGAGGTCCCTCTGAATGGCAGCGCAGCCATCTGGTGTATCTGACACTCCTCCCAGTTTCGTATCATCAGCAAATTTGCTGAGGAGGCACTCTGTTCCTTCATCTAAGTCATTGATAGGTTGAACAACACTGGACCCAGTATTGACCCCTAGGGGACAACACCACTAGATACAGGCCTCCAACTTGATTTCACACCACTGATGACAACCCTCTGAGCTCTGTCATTCAGTCAGTTCTCAATCCACCTCACCATCCAATCACCAAGTCCACACTTCTTGAGTTTGCCAATGAGGACATCATGGGAGACAGTATCAAAAGCCTTGCTCAAGTATCAAAACCCTTGCTACAACATCCACTGCCCTCCCCTCGTCTATCCAGCCAGTTGTCCTGTCATAGAAGGCAATCAGGTTCGTTAAGCATGATTTCCCTTTGATGAATCCATGCTGACTACCCCTGATGAACTTCTTGTCTTTCACATGCTTAGAGATAACCTCCAGGATGAGCTGTTCCATTATCTTTCCAGGGATTCAGGTAAGGCTGACTGGCCTGTAGTTCCCTGGGTCCTCCTTCTTACCCTTCTTGAAAACAGGGGTGACATTTGCCTTCTTCCCATCTTCAGGAACCTCTCCTGATTGCCATGACATTTCAAAGACGATTGACAGTGGCCTAGCAATGACATCAGCCAGCTCCCTCAGTACACGTGGATGCATCCCATCAGGGCCCATGGACTTGTGGGTGTTAAGGTTGCATAGTTGAGCTCTAACCCAATACTCACTGACCAAGGAAAAATCTTCCTTTTTCTAGACTTTCTCAGTGGTCTTTTGGGTCAGAGATTCCTCAGGGGTGGTCCTTTGGAGTGTATGAAGCCTTGCAAGAAAATAGCCTGTAATGATCCCTGCTTTCCCAGTGTGAGCTTCAGAAGACAGGGCTAGTTTGGGTAAGAAAAATATTTTTTCTAGTTGCACCAAGCATACCTTTCTACATGCCTTTCCTTTCCCCACACCTGAATCTGATAGAGACCCCTGGAGCTTGAAGAATCTGCTGTAGTGACCTCAAAAACAGTATTGAAAGAACTTTATGGAAAATGTTAACCATGGAATAAAGACCACGGATAAAAAAACCAAAAAAACCCCAAAATATCACAAGTATTAATTCAAAGAAAAACATATAGTTATTTTTTAAGCATAACAAAATAATACTGACAATGTGCAAGGGCTGGGAAGCAACTGTGTCAAGGGATATTACCAAGTGTCCGGCTGTTGGACAAGCTTTAGATTTTACGTGATGAAGAAGCACTTATAGATCAAAATCTGAACATGCACAAGATCAGCACCAAAAGGTCTCTTTGTCCTGGGCAAAGCTGGTCTTTTAAACTCTAGTATAAAGATGAATACAAGTATGGCAAATAGCTATTTCTGGACAGAATAGATCTTGCCCAAAGCCTTATTTTGTTGACCCTGTGGTTAGTTGAACCAGCCTGATCTTGTGCTCTGTGGTTAGTTCTAGCCTTGAATATGAAAAGTGCATTACTTCTGCAGTTTTTCTCACTGTTGACCTTCACCACATCCTTTGATTATTATTGTACTTCCCTCTTCTTCTCTCTGTCTTTGAAGGACTGATTTAGAGTTAATTCTTAACTTGTACAGCATAAATCTTATATTCTCTATGAAGAATCCCAAGGCATTTTATAAAGACTGAAAACTTCCATTAGCTTTACTATACTCACCATCCTATGGTTTACTTTATGTGCATGTCCTACATATTTGCTTGTTGGATTAACACCTAATTTCGCTTCCTGCTTGTTCAGTATCTGAGATGAGGTTTTTGACCTGTGACAGGAGCTTCTGGATGTGGCTGCAGGTTTGCAACGAGACAAGCTTCAGGTGTCCTTTTTCTGCCCCACCTTGTTTCCCCCACCCTCCTTTCCACGGTTGCAACTGCTTGTTCTTGTTCCAAGCCAAACTTGCCTGTGCCCACATTGCACTGCAGCAGCAGGGCTGGCTGTGCTTGAAACTGCACCACTGAAATGTCCCACTTAAAAACAACATCCGTCCCCTCCCTCTTTTCTGAGGGGAGGTGAGGAGGTTTCTAGGTTGGGAGCCTAGCTATTTCCCCTGAAATTTTATGAGTCAGGTTAGACATAAGTGGATTAAAATGGGGATAATAAGAAGAAAATAATTGCTATATCTGAAAGGGGGACAAACTAAAGTGGAAATATCATACTCAGCTGCTGGTTTGCACCATATGATTTACTCATTTCAGCATGGATCTGGTGCGAAGGTGGACATGGAGAGGTGTTATCTTTTTGCAGGCCCCAAATAAATTAAAAATTTTATTTCAGAAGCACTTAAATAGGCCTTACACTATAGTTTAGGACACACTGTAAAAATGCTCTTATTCTAGGACATTTGTCATTAACTTTTGGCATTAGCCCTACTTAGTGCAAACTTTTTTTGAAGTTGACATCTTTGCAGCTTTTCTACCTATCTCCTCTTGTATCTCCCCTGAAACAATACACGAGCAGCCTCCGAGTTGGTTACTGATGTTCTTTAATTAAAAGGATGAGCAACAAGGAAACATCTAACAACTGATTGGATCTGACCACATACCATGAAAATTGATCGCTGGGAGTTACCTGGCTTCAGCTGGAACAGGGTTGAGCCGTGCCTTGCTCTAATAAGAAAGGAGAAGCACAGTTCTGCACACAGAGGCAGAGCTGCTTGCGTGGGATCACACAACACAGAACTGTCATCATGTGGGATTTTCAGGAAGCTTCAATCCACAAACCACAGCATTGACCTGCACTGTAGTCCTCATGAGGTGGAGGTTTCAGGTTATGGTCCTGTTCTCCCTCTCTCCTAGGCTAGAGTTAGCATTTGCACAGTTGTGTGGCAGCTGGATTAGCAACTGCTGTCCCAGGGTCAGCTTTGGATAGAACTGTTTGCCTGAACTGGCTCTTGGGGAAAGAGAACATGAGGAAGGGGCTGTTCCTGTCAGTAACAATGGGGATGGACATAGACCCATGGAGAGTACAGATCCATGAAGAGTATGTAGATCCATAGTATTGCATGGATTTCAGCAGCCGTGTAGACACAAACCTCACAACTCTGGGGATCTCTGAGCATTGTGGCGATGGCTGCACCAGGGCTGCTTACCCCTGGAGCGGGGTGAGCTGTCGTGGAGGAAGCAAACCATGGGGCTGGCAGGAGCTGGGCCAAGGCAGAGCACAGCAGCGGCTCCCCTCTGCACAGCTCTGCGGGCTGGCTCCTGCACCCTACCTTGCCTGCCCCATAACCTCTACTCCTCACAACCCTCCTGGATGTGTATAGCCCTCCTGTCTGCCCCAGGCAGGAGCCAGGTAGCAGGCAGAGCAGCGGAGGATGGGCAGCGAGGTCTGGGTCTGGCAGGTGTTTGCTCCAGCTCTGGGTGAATGAGAGAGGATTACACTGGGAACTCTGTAGGATGTGCCTGTAGCTGAGAGGACATGGACTGTAGGCATTAATTTTTGTATAATGGTTTTATTTTCTTATTTCTGTTTTGCTTAAACTGAGGGCTGACTCACAGGCACAGGGATACTGGGGAGTAAGGGGATCTGGGGAAGCTCAGGTTTTGTGAGGGCAGCAATGGGGACAAGCAAGGTTTCCTCGCTGCAAGCAAGGAGACACCGAGTGCCTGGTGGGGTCAGGATCTGCTGGACTCACAGCAAACTGCACCACACAGGCAGGTGTAAAAATACACATAGCTCAGTAGGGTTTTATTTGTGGGCTTTTGATGATGAAAACAAAGCTGACTGCACAGTGGCAGGAGTAGGCAAATGGGCAAACGTGGTAAATCAGGAACAAAGGACAACGAGCTGGGTGCATATAAATCGGGATGGAGTTGGCAGCAGCAATTCCTCACCGTGCTGAATGATTATGTCTCAATGTGCTGTGACAAGAAGATATATATATCAGCCACTTTGTGGACAGGCACTTTCTTGATGGATGAGACTGGCAAACAGTCAGAAGACAAAGTATAGACGTAAATGATAAACTGGCAATCAGACAAAGCTTGTTGTAAATAACAATGCTGAAACAGGTGATTGATTATTTTAATAGGCAAAAAGTAGTGCTGTAATTTGCAGATGCAGAATTTTTTTTGGCCAGTAAAGCTTAAAGTAGTTTTTGATGAATTCAAAATGACTTGAAAGCCAGGTAATTTGGAGCAATGTGATAAGATGAAATAGGTGTTGACATATGTAAGGTAATAGACATCAGAAGACGTAACCTGAACTGCTCACAGGCATGGCTGGGCTCTTGGGGAAACAAAGACCTGAGAATCATTGTGAAGGGCTGGTAGGTCAACTGACATAAAACAAACAAAATGCTGTAAGCAACAAAGACTGGGACAGGAAAAATAACAAATGATAATGCAATTGACTATTGTGCCTTAAATCTAATTTAATTATCTAATACTGCTTAATCCTCCCTGAGAAAGTAAACAAGTGTAACAGCCCACCAACTGTTTTCAGTCAGGTAACAACATATGAAATGTCAACTCTTCCTTCACTGGCATGAACACGTTTGCTTGCCCATCGGTGCGACAGCTGAAACAGTGCCAGGAATACAGATTTCAAATGGAAATAAACTAAGTTTGCAGTTCCATTCAAAGAAACTGGACCTCTGTAAGAGCGCCCTTTGGGTGGGAAAGGAGGTGTCAGAAGAGCAGGGACAACCTCCTAGTGCGCTACACACTGCTCTCGTAACAGCTTAAAAATCCCATCTCAGGAGGAATTTAGTGGATCGGCAGCAATCAGCAGCTCGGGCTGAAATTTTGTTTCTGTAGTTCCCTGCTGGCTCCCAAATTCCCTCTTGTACAGACAGGAGAGCCTTAACCCAGGCTCTCTCCACTCCTGCTGAAGCTTTGTATGCAATGCTCGGTGCACAGACCTTGTGCTGGCTGCTGGCACAGGAATGAATTTTGCCTTACAGAACCAATTCACAGGATAATGATCTGCATACATGTCTTTTTCTTTTTTTCTTTTTTTTTTCAATGAAACCTTTGTGGATTTCCATATTCATTCTAATCTTCTCTTACGTTATTTCATGCAGGTGGGTGTTTTGATCATTTACTTTGATGTCAATTCACCCTGACACCTTACCTTCTCTTTTAAAAGGCTTGTCTTCTACTTATTGTCTCCTGAATAAATGCAGGGACACAAGATACCAGCCTCTGTGATATTATATTATAACAGTAATATAATAAAATTTAATTAGAAAATTCAATATAAACTATAAATTATTTTAAAAACATAAATTTAATATAATAATTATAATAAAATTATGTTATGTTATGTTATGTTATGTTATGTTATGTTATGTTATGTTATGTTATGTTATGTTATGTTATGTTATGTTATGTTATGTTAGTGGTGATGCTACAGCTTGAGCAAGTTGAAGCTGAAAAGGATGCTTAGAAAAAGGTATGTAGACATCCTAGGTTGGCCTTTAAAAAATAAATGCTATTGGAATGGGCTAGTAGCTACCAACACTGCAAATACTCTGGACTAGATATATTATTTCCAAAATTACATTGGGTTATGTTAAATTTGTAAAGTCTTATAGCAATAAAACCATAATTTCTATGTGACTTCACATGCTTTTATGCTACAGCCCAGCAAGACGCCCCTAAGCCTTAAAAACAAGACTTAAATATTTTTAACTTTGGACCTAAGATTCAAATGTAAAGTTTCAACAGTTTGGCATTTATGGCAACACCAACCAATAAAAACCACCACATAGCCTTCAAGTATATTGTATATGGAACTGGCCTTTTTGAGCAGGAAGATTTTTCATTAAGTCACTAAAATGGGGCAAAGCATTTGTCAGAAACAGTTCAGAAAAGTGATAAACCAGCCAGGAGGCAGATGCAGGGACTGGAGGAGAAGGAGTGTTGCAACTGGTGTCACACTGGAGAAGACAAGACAGTTTAAAAAACAATACCCCAAACACTCAAAATGGAAATAAACCACAAATTGCTACAAGCCACAGCTATAAAGTTACCTAAATTCCACAGACTGCCAGGTCCCAAATTTTAAGCTCTGTGAGCACCTTCTTTGACACAGTGAAGCCTTCCCTGGTGAGCATCTGCTCTGAGCCAAGAAAACCCTCCTCCCTTAATTTCTCATCTCTCAGTCTTTGGTCAATGGAAGATCTTACACAGGATGCTCCCTGTGCAGCTTAGTATTAAAAGAGCTAGTTAGTGTTTAATACCTCTGATTTCAATACTTGCATCTCATGGTGGAAACCTGTCTGTCTTTTGGGCAGACAGGGAATGTCACGCCTGAACCTACAGCACCTACTGAAATCCAGATTTGAGCACTGAATGCTACTGTGATGGGGTAAAATCTCCAATGAAACCTCATGATTTTACATGGAATGTGGCTGCAAACGCTGCTTAGGGGCTGGAGATTGTTCAGCCTCACTGTCAGTTTTAAGCACCAGGAGTTGTTAATACCTGTGTATTCTGTTATCACCTCACAGCCTTACCTATGCTTGACACTCTAAAACATGTGGTGAGTGTCAGGTCCTTATCCACACCACCTAACCAGATAGCAAGTGACAATGCAGGTGAGGACACGCAGGGAGGTGCAGTGACTTAACCCGTCTTGCACAGCAGATGACTCCTGGAGTCAGGCACAGCTCTCATGTTCCCAAATCTGCTGCTCTGTTTCTGAGCCTTTGTCTATTTATTTTCTCTGTAGGCAACTTACCTTCCTTGTTCATTCGATCCTGCTGTTTAGTTTATATTGACAGGTACTTTATAAATCCAAATTGAGTTGGGTATGAACTCTTGAAGAGAGCACGTGGATTACTTCAGTGAGGGTCAGGGATTTTCAAATGACAAGAAGAAAAAAACCTTGGTAATTAAAGTCTGAGTTCAGACTGCCTTGCTCTGTGGATTGAATTTGGTAATTTATGATCACCTTGTTTCTGACCTCTGGTACCCAGAAAGACACTTAGTTTTATTTAGTAAAATGTTTTCTATTGCATTTTAAGTTTTGGGCTTTTGTTGTGGACTGTTGCCCTAGACTGGGGCGAAAGAATTCCCCAGCAAATGCAAACTTCCCTGCGCAGTGACTGTCGAGATGTGTCTGTCCTGGACAAGGCCAGGCTCTTTCAGGAGACAACAGACACTGGTCATGGAGCCCTGACCCTGAGAGTCTGTAGGATTTAGTCCTATATACCATTCTCAGCAGAAATGTTACCCTTCCCTCATAGCTGATTACTGCACACAACCAAGAAAAAGAGTTTGTGAGACTCAGGCAGAGACGATCTCATTGCTGTGTGGACCCTAAAAGGTCCTTCCTAGCACAAGACTCTGCATGCAAACCCCACAGAGCACCAGAGCCTACAAAGCAACCCATCTGTTGCACAGCTGAGACAGAGCACAGGAATGAGAAAGAGAAAGCAACACCCTCAGTGGTCTCCCACTTTCAAAGTTAATTGTTTTAATGATCAAAACAGATAATTAAAAAAAACCCCATATTAATAAAAATACATAGCTAGACAGAAAGTCAAAGCTTCGTGAAATTATTGGGAGTCTTTCCATTGCCTTCAATGGATTATTATCACCACACTGAAGGAGTACTCCAAATTACAGCTAGAGGGAGAACATCGAGCCCAGCAACACATACACACAACAAAGTGAAAACTTTTTCTTTTCTAGCTGAAGTCTTGCTAATTTCAAATCACAAATTGTAACACGACAATGTTGGCAGAGTGGAAACCTCAAACTGCCAGCACTAAACCCCTTCTGAGGCAGCTGCTTAAGCTGCTAAAATCAACAAGGTATTTTCCTGGAAGCAGGATGTCTCTCCTTTTATTTCCAAAGACTTGGGAAATACCCCAAAGGCTGGGAATGGGCCGGGCTTGGTCAGCAGTTAGTGAGCAATTGCACTGTGTATCGCTCATTTGCATATTTTACTACTATTATTATTATCATTACTATTTTAATATCAGTATTATTTAAAGTTTTCTTTTATTTCAGTTATTCAATTGTTCTTATCTCAACCTACGAGTCTCCTTACCCTTGTCCTCCAATTGTCTCCCCTATCCCCTTGGTGAGGGTAGTGAGCAAAAGGCCCTGTTTGGCTGCTGGCCAAGTGAAACCACCACAACTGAAATGCTTATTTTGATAAGTGAAAAATCAGACTATTTTATTTCAGGAGAGTCATCATGATTAGCTAACTTGTGAGTTTTTGAGACAAATCTGCTTTTAATGCATTACAGAGTTTATTTATATGCATTTTTTTTCTAACATTAAATGAAAAAAAAAACAAAACAGTTTTGAAAGTTTTCATAAAAACCAGAAATCAACCCTGTGGAATTTATCTTTTTTCACCTACTAGGTAACTTCATAAATCTTTACTGATTTATCAAACAATAATCTTTACTGGGTTATGGTTTTGATACAGAGCTGTTGCTTTTGTTATATCCATCCCGGTAAACAGAAATGGCTGTAAGGCAGAGTAAGGAGATGCTCAGAAATCTAAATTGTTGAATTTAGTGAAAAAGGACTGAGTTTAAAAAACTTAATTTCTGTGTAAGCCTGGAATGGATTCTTCAGCATTCAGTATTAGGTTCTGTAACATTGTTGTAACCTGTAATATTTACTGTTGATAAAATACTCTACAAAACTCTTCATTGATTTCTCCCTCTGGTTAATACAGAGAAGAATCTTCAAAGACCTTTTGTAATAAGGCTACTAAGTAATAGAGAGGTGCAAGATACGTTTGCCAACTGCTAGGAAAAAGCACCTTAAAATCAAGTTTCTGATTGTGATGCCACCTGCTCCCCTGTTACACAAACATGGACCCAAGTATAAGACAATTCTGCTATTTTGCATCTATTTAAATTTCTTTTAATACGTTCAGTGAATTAGCCCCATAGCAGATCTGGGCATGGGTTGATGCCATGGAGTTCTCTCTACTCTTCTGCATCTTTCTTTTAAAAGCCTGGTCATGCTTGTGAGATATTCCCCGAGGTGTTAACTGTGACATTCAGCATAATCTGGATGTTATCCCTGCTATTTTCAGGACTTGCACCACCACCATGACCATTTTGTGAAAAATAGGTGAAGACTCCATCTGGATGGCTGATAATGGAGAAAAACATTCATGTTTCAGCTTCAAGATGAACTACACTTAAAACATGCAAATTCCTCCCTTCCCCTTGGGAATTTCCTTTAAGCAGATAGAAAAATTAACTATGGCTACTGATAAGGGAAAATTTGCAATGACTTTGCTAATACCCACATAAACTCTTTCAAGCATACAGTGTGGAATGTGCTTCTACTTCAGTTATCTTCCACAACACAAACCCAGGCTCAAGTTACATATTAATCATAAAAACATACAATAGAGATGTAACCAGATTTAATTTGCTTGCTACTGATCTTCCCACAACAGTTGCTAAGAAGAATGCATGGACATGGATATACACACCCTTTATTTGTTCTTAGAAAGGTTAAGACTACATGAAAAATAATTAACTTTCTAACTGTCTAAAATCTTAACTGAGATTACAGGTATGGGACACATATTTCCAAACTAAGAATTAATTATTTATGTAATGTACTGGTCTGGGAAAAAGACTTTAAAAGCCTTTAACTCTGAGGCTAAATCATAGGAAGTCAAAAAGCTTCTGTCCTTGCTTCAGTCCAGCTTTCACAGGATTGGAGCAGAAGACTGCTGAAAATCACTTAAGAGGAAGAAAGCAAAAATTACTGTAGGTGCACTTTCAGCAAGGGGAAAAAACACATGGTAAACATTTAAATGTTGGAACTTGCTTTGTATTTTTAGTGTAGCATTGGAAAAAATACCCTCTCCTCTAACTTAAGCTTGTGCACTCCTTATGGCATGCACGCAAGGCACAATCATTCAGAAGTTCCTTCTTCCCTGCTTGTCTATGATATATTTCCTGTTATGCAGATATTTTAATTTATATGCGACTCTGACATAATGAGCAACAGTCTCCTTGGTAAGAGCTGCAGGTATCGCTTAGCTCATTAGAAGTAGTGAAGAAACTAGTCTGAGAGACAGGCTTATTAAGAAAATTAATATGCTTTACATAAAGAAAGCAGACTTTTTGTGGTGTCTGAGCTCATACTCTTGTCAATTTATCTTATAAAACCAGATGGCTCTTACTCAATTCAGTTGAAAAATGTACTTTTTCTGTAGTTTTCACAAATCCTCTTCTGCCAAGTATTTTAAAACCTGAAATGGAGTTCTAACTGCCTCCATTAAAGATGTTGAGAACTAATTGCAGTGGAAGAGAATGGGACCTAGTATTTCAGTCTAGATTTGCAAAAAATGACGTGAGCTTTGGAAGCATTTCCAAGTATTTGCTTAAATAGTATCACTCTGAAATAATTTTATTGAAGAAAAGAATAAAAATGGAACAAATACTGAAGTTAGTCTTTGCATTAACTTTTCCTAATGGCTCTATTATCCAGTTCTTGGAATATACACTCCAGTTCAATGTTGCTCAGGCTGCAACGTCTCATCTTCTATATTGTCCTTTCAAAATCAACTGAGCAGCCTTGCTAATGAAGTTTCTGAAGTAGGTAGTGGTTATTTTCACTCAGAGGCTAGTGGCACAGCATCTTTCTTGACTCAAATCAAATAAAAAGCAAACCAAAGCTAAAACATATGGCAGAATTAAGTTTCGGTGACAAGATTAAAACTGTCTCTCTGACTTTAAATAGTTGCATGACAGTGGCCAGGATTGTCTAAACTAGGTTACATTTCCATGTAATAATCTTACTACTCCGAGACATTGAATAACCTAGTGTACTTTGTGATAGTTTAACTTAGCTGGCAGCCAAACAACACACAGCCACTTGCAGCACCCCCTCTCCCCACAAGGAATTGGGGAGAAAATTGGAGGGGTAAAGGTGAGGAGACTTGTAAGTTGAGATAAGAACAATTTAATAATTACAGTAAAATAAAATTAAAATAGTAATGATAATAATGATAACAACTATATATATATCTGAGTGATGCAGAGTACAATTGCTCTCCCCCCACTGATAACGATCCCAGAGGAGTGAAAAGGAACCCCGAACCCGATGGGAAAAGCGAGCCCGAGCGATTCCCGAGAGAATTCCCCCCTTTCCTCTTCTCAGTGGTGTCCAATGATAGGACAAGGGGCAATGGGTGTAAGCTGGAACACAGGAGGTTCCGCTTAAACTTGAGAAGGAACTTCTTTACTGTGAGGGTAACAGAGCACTGGAACAGGCTGCCCAGGGAGGTTGTGGAGTCTCCTTCTGTGGAGACATTCAAGACCTGCCTGGATGCCTTCCTGTGTGATCTCATGTAGGTGTTCCTGCTCCGGCAGGGGGATTGGACTAGATGATCTTTCGAGGTCCCTTCCAATCCCTGACATTCTGTGATTCTGTGATTTCCGGTCAGCCCCAGTTAATATACTAAACATGACATAATACGATATGGAATATCTTATTGGCATATCCAACTGTCAGTTTTGAGTTTTACTAACTACTACACTCTTCTCCCCTCCCCACCCCCACTTCCAGTCCTCTGCTCTTGCAAACTGCCCAAGCACTTGTCCTTGTAATTATCAACATTGTTCTCATAACAATCTCCACTGAAACCCAAACACAGGGCTTTCTAGTTACTAAGAAAATTAACCCTATCCTAGCAAAAACCAGGACAACTTTTATTAAGTAAATGGAAGCAGAGGTTAATGAACATTTATTGGACCAACTTAACACCTTGAAATCACAGGCATCAGTCAGACTGAGAGGCAGCATACTGATAAGATCAAGTTTTCTTTACAAATCTGTGAGCCCCTGTACAAAAATAAAGTATAAAAGGGGCGAACAGAAATATTTGTTTCTTCCCAATCCCAGGGCTGCTTCTGAGGTCACATTCAGCACAAATTTAGAGAAGTCCAAGAGGCACTCTAAATTATGCAGTTATATTTACAGTACTAGGAGGACCATTCTCCAGTTGGAGAATAAAAAAAAAAATAAAAGTCATAATGAGCTCTGCACCTGCATGGGTCTTCCCTATGCAAACAAAGCTTCCAGATGAATTTAGGGCAGCCTGTTGACCTCTACGTACCACACAAATGACAGAGATGCATCAGAGGGGTTTGGGCAGGGCAGGAGGCAGGGGAGGCGTGGATTGGGCACACTGAGGAGTCCTGGGCGTGCTCTGTGCTTCCTGGGGCTGTGCTGAAACTGGTTTTTGGAGCTCCCTGGGCTGTGTGGTTCAGCGGTACTTAAAGCCTGGGGGGTTCCAAGTTACTGTTTTGCTACTGAAGGTTCCTATAAGGAAAACAGTCTGTGGTAAAGAAGAAGCAGGGCAGTATGCTAACTGATGTGCTTTACAGGTTTTTCTCTTGATAAGAGGCTATACAGTGAGAATAAAAGAAACAAAGCTCTCCAAGTTAGTCTTTCTCCTGTGTAATATTAACTGAATGGTAGCTCCACTTAAGAGAATAAAAGCATATTAGTTACATTAAATCACTACTTATTGTCATCTACATAAGGCAGAAGCACCCTCATGGGCCTTATGAGTTTTCTTTCCTTACAGGCTAGATACACAAAAACTTCAAGAAATTCACATTAACAGTCAAAGTGTGTAGTCAAAACATTTATGGTGGACTGTACCTGAATTATCAAAATTACTTTACCTGTTTAATATCATAAACATTTGAGATGAAGAATGTGTCACTGAAGTCAGATACCAATGCTTACCAGAGAAGAGGTTTGTATTTCTAACATCAGAAACACTTCACTGCTTGATTTTCAGTAGGTCTTCCCATCTTTGTGCTTTACTGGGAAAAGAGGTAGTTCTGAGAGTGAACGAACCTGTCACTTTGATAAGCTCAGCTAGTGTGTAATACTACCATTGCAACAGCTGATCTACAGGAACACCTGCTAAGGTTCATCCAGGACTAAGACGACACAGCACAACTACTTGAAAAATTACCTCTTACTTACTAAATAGTTCACAGTTTGCACCCGTCCCCTTTTACAGGGACTAAATTCAGAAGAGATGAGCAGCTACTATTACTTTGAGAGGTTCCCTCTTACTCGCTGGCTTGCTTACACGAGGCCCACACAGATAGTTTCTCATTGGTTAGTTTTCTACAAACTGCCAACTCAAGGGACTTGGGTTACAGGACTTGTTTTGGGACGCAGTCACAGAACTGTGATTCCAGGTGTAGCATAAATGGGTTCAGCAGGAGGGGTAAAGCGATGGATCAAGTCCCCTTCTGCGCTGCAGGCTGCAAGCTGTGCTGGGAATGCTGTACAAAATAAGCACCTTGCCTGACCTGGCTGGATGGGATGCCTAGCTGGATCTCGATTTTGCCTAAGGATTTTACAAGAATAGAGATTTCACCACCCGACCTGCAGTAGGAGTAGGCAGGAGAAAATTAGCAACCTATGCGCTTGATGATAATTACCCCTATGATAAAGGTTCAACTGTGAGAACCTTTTCTGATGACACATGCAGTGGTCCCAAACAACTGCAACAGCCCACAGATCAATTACAGCTGATAGTTCAACCTCGAGGATAAATCCTTAGAGAACACTCTATCATTTTAATATAAACACTAAACTTCATACTATACAACAGCACAGCCAACCAAGCTTTGAAGATAAATCATTTTAAGGAACACTGCATTTCTGACACGCAGAAAGAGGTGGCAATGCTTGCTTCTGTTAACCATTTTCAGAAAAAAATGCAAACCATCTGGGTCAGTGAGAGCATGAAGAAGGGAAACAAAACACCAGGTCAGCACATGGTTAAATTTTCTTACTTGGCTCTGCTCTTAATTCTAAATTAGTTGACCTTGTGCTGGTACAGGCAGAGCAGAGCCCCTGGAACAAATTCCAGGCTGTGCCCCTACAAGGGCCTTTTCCCTTAACAGACTTTAAGAAACCTTTTCTTGCTGCACGAGTCACTGATTTGTTCTTGAAACTCCCTGCAATGAAATGAAGGACCCAAAAGCATTTAATTGTTGAACACATAAAAGGAAGTATATTTAAAATAAAAAAAAAAAAAATTGGTCAGACTGTAGAGTCAATTACCATTTTTAAAGGAATTTACAGGGCTGTTGTAGATGAGTCTTTTGGAATAGTCAGTTTATCGCAATGTCTAAACTGGTTTCTTCATTGCACAGTATTTTCTTTTAAAATGTGTGCATTCTGAAACAATTACATACATATTAAAAATCAGCATTTCTTTGCTTAAACTTAATTAAAATGTTAATACTCTCAGACAACACAGATCTGAAATGGTGAAACCAGTAATTGCCCCCTCCCACCTTACAACAAATTAAATTGAGACAAAATTACAAACACATTTCACTACATGATTATTATTAATAAAAATCAGTTCTTTTTTTTTTTTTATAAAGTTGCCCAAAATGCAAGGGATGTGCATAGGTTTACAACTTAGTCAGAATAGTATTTTACTTTATTCCCTTGGGTACGTGTTCCCATGAACGGAATGTACTTTGCTGTAGATTACAGGTTTTATCAACACAGATACACCAACGGCATGAACGCTTGCGACTGTCCACATGCATTAAGAGTCAAGACCCAATTTCAAATTTCTAAAAGTTTTACAGAGTTGTTCAAAGAGACAGTATCACATTATCTGGATGTTACACAAAAGTACTTAAAAATACTATCCTAGGGGGAAAAAACAAAAAAAAAGTGAAAAAAAGGCCTTTAAATTTATGAATTTGTTTTGTAACCACTAGACTAATTACTTCAAATAAATAAAGGAAAGCAAAGTATTCCAATCCGTAAAATCAGACTCTAAAAAGAATGTAGTGTTCCACCCCCAAGTTAAGGTAACAGAATCATATTATTATTACTATTAAAATAGATTATAGAAAGCAGCATCTATTTTGTGCAGTTTTTAGGGGCCTTTGAAATAAAAAGCTATGATTTCCAAAAATATAACATTCCAAAGGACTGAATAATACATACATTTAAAGATACATTTTATTAAAGTTCAGGAGAAATGATTTAAAAAAAGATACTGTCTCTTTAAATTAGTGTTTGATTTTTTTTCCCCCTCCTCCTATCTATTTGGACATGACAATAATTATATTTTAGGTCACACTACATCTAGGTAGTCTCTAGGGGCCAAGACCTGTTGACACAAGGTCAATAACGAAGAGGTTTTCCATGTATGAGGTGGTTCCCAGTAATGACTTTTTTTTTTTCAATTCTCTTGTGACTGGTCTAGTAGACCCAGGAGACTGGGACCCACTGTGAGGCTGTACACACAAGCTCGATGGCTTCCTCCAGGTGCCTGATAGTTTCATCAATTTCATTGTTGATAATTGTTAGGTCAAAGTAGTGTGCATATGTTCTCTGTAAGATTTCAGACTCCTTCTGCAGGCGCTGAAGAGATTCATCCTGTTTGGCGGGCAGAAAAGAAAATGGGAGAGATAGATGTTGGATCCTTTTGTATTCTTCTACAACAGCTTTCTAATTGTTGCTTACAGAGAAGGAAATGGGCAAAAAAGCCTTAGGGAGGCCTGGGTGGTTTAGATCCCCCACCTAAATCTATGGAAATCACAGGGGGAAAACGGCACAATTTCTCGCTTGAAGCTGACATTGAAACAGCGCTCAGTTATTGACATTACTTGAGACAAAACACAAGTCAAGCATTAAAAAAGCAAGGCAGAGGATGGAAACGTAGAAAAGCAGCACAGACATGAGCAATGGAGACCACATATGAATAAAACACAAACTGCACAAATACGAGCTATTGGGCCTATGTCCAGGGGAGAACATGAGAAACAGGGGAGGGTATATTGTCAGGTATCAGCTGTTCCCAGTTTTGGTAATGTTTTCTGTTCAGCATCAGTCTTCTGGGTCTACTTCCTTTAATAACCATTTACTGACAAGGAAGTTCTCGCTGCACATTGCTCTGTGGTTCCCGTTTCAGAGCATGCCATTTCCAGCATCTCTTGGTGTGAGATCCCGAAGATGAACCATGCAGCCTGTGCTCAACAAGGGCCAGCAACAGCAGACTGGTGCTCTCCATGGCTTTGTGTCAATGTCCTTACAGAAACAAGTGAATCCTACTTTGTGGGTGTGCTACTGGACCCTGTGCAGCCAGCAACACTACAGCAAGGGCTTTGTTAGCGAGGTCTGCCTTTCTGAGAGAGAGGGGTTGCAAAAGGCTTCTTTCTAGAGCTCTGCAGCAATTAGAAGTTTGAATTGTCTTCCTGCAAATTCCCTTAGAAATCAAAAACAACTGGAACACACTTTATTGTTGATTGCTAGCCAGCTGAACATGAGGCAGCAGTGTGCCCAAGTGGCCAAGAAGGCCACAGCATGCTGGCCTGTATCAGGAATGGCATGACCAGTAGGACCAGGGAAGTGATTGTGCCCCTGTACTCGGCACTGATGAGGCTGCACCTCAAGTACTGTGTCCAGTTTTGGGCCTCTCACTATAAGAAGCACTTTGAGGCACTGGAGCATGTCCAGAGAAGGGCAACAAAGCTGGTGACGGGTATGGAGAACAAGTTTTATGAGGAGCAGCTGAGGGAACTGGGGTTGTTTAGTCTGGAGAAAAGGAGGCTGAAGGGAGACCTTATCACTCTCTACAACCACCTGAAAGGAGGGTGTAGAGAGGTGGGGGTTGGTCTGTTCAACCAAGTAACAAGTGATAGGGCACGAGGAAATGGCCTCAAGTTGTGCCAAGGGAAGTTTAGATTGGATATTAGGAAGAATTTTTTTTACTTAAGTTTATCAGGTATTGGAAGGGGTTGCCCAGGGCAGTGGTGGAGTCCCCATCCCTGGAGGTATTTCAGAGTCGTGTATACACAGTGCTGAGGGACATGGGTTAGTTGGGGACTTGTCAGTGTGAGGTTAATGATTGGACTCAATGATCTTACAGGTCTTTTCCAATCTAGGCAATTCTGTGATTATAACAGTTTTAGGCTGCAGGAAGGACAGACCCAGCGCTTAGAAGTGTTTTCACAAGAAATTATTCAGTGAACAGAATTTTATACAGCTTTAATAAGAGTCCCTACTCTTTTTGTTGTTTAAACTTCCCAAGTATTTGTAATTACAGTGACAAGTAGCTGTTGAACAGTGGCTTTCAGGTCCTCTGAAGGGAACAAGTTGCACTGAGACAGTTCTCCTTCCCTGTAGCTATGAAACTAGCCACTTCTGGAGAAGTTCTGTACCAGAGTTACAGTTCTGCTTCTTTCCTGAAGCTGCAGCCCCAAACGAGAGGGAAATGTCATCTTCACTTGACAATAACTACAAATTTCATTCAAAGTCAGACAAATACTTTGCACGTGTGCTTCTGTACAGGGGATGCTCCTTGTATAAACCTTTAGGCATTGTCAGCAACACCTGGAACTTCCATAGAGGATACCAGTGCATGCAAATTTAATTTATGAAGCCTTAGAACTGTTAATTCACATGCAGCTTTTTAACCGCTACTCAGATTTCCCATCAGTGTCACCTTTTCCTGCTACAAATATGAAAATGAACTTTTCTCAATAAAGCATGTATCTTATTGTGACTGACAGAATAAAAACCTGAAAACCTTACAGTTGTGTTATTTGAAAAAAGCTGACTAGTAGGTAAAGAAGAATGAATGCTAATATCTACCTTGCACACCCAGATGTCACAAAACTAGAGTTTCAAAAACGCATTAAATTTTAATATTTTCCTGACTTAGCTGCTCCTAGATCCAACTTTATGGAAATTGAAGTGGGTTGTATTATGGAATATCTAAATTTCCTAGCCTGTTTGAGATGTAAAACATTCCTTCTTTCACATACTTTTAGGGGCAGTAATGTGTTTGGTGTAGGATATTGCAGCAATTTTCAAATAGGTTAAAACTTTCTCAAGCTCTGCAGAAAGAAAAGAGATTACAGTTCTTGATTTTGGTTTCATTCTGGAGACAAGTTTCACTGGTGTTTGTGATAGAGTGATCAAGTTTGTACATTCAAAACCATGTCATACTTCACTGTTTCCTCTGTATGTCTAAGTTTTAAATGCCAAAATTGATCCTTGAAGCTAACAGTTCCTCAAAATTTTTGCTGTAGTCAGTTCCTCTCAATTTTTCTGAAGTTTCTTAATTAAATCTTGAATAGTGAAGATCACAGATTATTCTCCATGAATAATATTCTCCAGCAGTTGTGCTCTCAACAGTGTCAAGAAAGAAGGCACCTATCTGTTAAGATAGCTGCAGATAAGACAGATGAATGGCCACAACTTCAATAATTTCACATTTGAGAGCAGAACACCTAACACCTGTCTTTTCTTCTCCCCTCAGCTCTCATGCAATAGGCATTTTAGGTGTGTCTAGTTGCGGTGTGCCTATTATTGGAACAAACTCTTCTTTCCTATCACTTTCCTAATCTTCTCTCCTTCACCATAGCTGGGACAGAAAGGAGTGAAACATGGCTTTTATCCATGAAATCTCTCCAATGTATATAATGGCCACCAGTGATAGCTTCAGTTCCTGAGGGCTGTTTTTTTTTTGTCTTAAATTGCCTTAGGACAATAGCTGCCACTTGTGACAGTCAAAGCACAGCCTAACAAATTACTAACATTCCCTTCTCAGGCTGTGAACAGTGTATAAACACACCATCAGGCCTTTACCAATTTCGCTCCAACAAAAAGAAATTCTCCTCAATTTAAACAGCTGGTGGACTGCAAATTTCTTAGGCAAAATTCATTTTATTCTTTGGCTGTAGGAAGGTAGAAAGCATAGCTAAAATTCAGAACAATTTGGCTCAATAAAAATTTAGATCAAAGAAGTGGAAGCCTCTCAGCTCCTCTTTGCTACTTTCTGGGCAATGGGAGGTAGAAAACAGATGAAGAGGAACGACTCCAATATTTCCTGATATGCTCTCTCCTCTCTCTGTTTTAGTACAGCAATAATCTGATTTAAGTTTCCTTTATGATTAGACAGGTTGGTACACTCTGGGAGATTTCCTATATGATTAAATTTGGTTTTGTGTTTTGCAGAATTGCTCATAGTACACTGCTATATTCAGTTGGAAAGCATAATATTTTGTCTCCTAACTCTTGCTGTGTGGTCCTTGATTATTGAGATATTTTGTGTGTTCTGTGATAGGCTAAAGTGTCTCAAGACAGATACTTTTAAGATGAGGCTTCTGCACTGATTTTACCACAAAGTTCAGATGTACAGCTGTACTCTGGTTTCTTTTAACTAGCAGATAATTTTAGCACAGATATCTGAAGTCATTATTACATTACATTTTTATTCCAGTGACGAAAGTAAAGTTGAATGGGAACAAGCATATCTACATTCTAAAACTACTGAAATAAACAGGACTACCTTGTCAGCCCCTAGCTGGTACTTACAGGCAATTTTCTGCACCATTTTGGCAGCTATGTACAATTAGTACGAGTGCAGGAAAATGAAAAGAAAAGCAAAGATGAAATTAAAGAAAACATAAGGGGAAAAAAAAGGACAATCATTCACAGAAGTGTTCTCAAAAAGTGTAAGTAAAATAAACAAAGCAGGATAGGAGGATAAACAGAAAGGGATAATCATCATGCAAATGAACCTTCCTAAAAGGAAGCATGAATGGGAAATACGAAACACACACTCTTCACTCTTGTTTGCTGCCTTGCAGGTTGATAACACATAGACACAATCTGCATATCTCCCTTCATGCAGCCCAGTAAACCCTGGAAAACAGGATCCTGTATTCAGGTAAGGTCTGTTGCTGTTACCATTTCTGGGCCCTCCCTTTCCTTAAGTTTAATTGATTCATAAATTAGCATGCTTTATAGGTGAGACCCCAGTTCAGCAATTCATGTGCCTGAGTGAACCCCTGCGTGTGCAGAAACCTTGGTCATAAGAGCTTAAAATAAAGACACAGTCTTACAGCATGAATGCAAATATTTAGAACATTATACTTCTACTAATATTTCTTTGTCAGGAACAAATATTTCCCCACCACTACTATAAAAGGTACATTTCTGTCCTCTTCCCAGTGTACCACGGAAAACATTTTCTCTTTCTCTCATACGAACTCTTCAAAATGTCTCTGTATTATTTCCTACAGATGGGAGATTAAAAGCCAGTACCACTGCAGTACCACAGGCAGTTATCTGAGGCCAAGGAAGACTATTTGGGAGCTGAGACACAGGTGTGGAGCAACAAATCCAGGCAATTACATAATTCCACAGGGTACCTGGCTGCCTCAGCACTGCTATAAGCACAATGCTTATCCGACACCCCCTTAGAACGATTCTATTTTTTAAGTGATGCCATGCCATGTGCTTGCACAAAGGCAAATTCAGTGTAGAATACAGAATACTAGTATTTTTTTCAAGATCATACTAATTTACAGCATGTGCCAACAGCAGCAGTTAGACAAAGTGTCACTTCATTAACGTTCCAAAGGTGCTGTTCTGAGAGATCTTTATGTGTGACATTTAACAATTAGGGTAGGGGTCCATAAGACAATGTGAAATGACATAACCTATTGCTGTGAAAGTTAAAAGATCCTTCTTTCCCCTCCCATCTCTCTTCCTGGCTGTATGCTTTCACTTCTTGTTCTGGCATGGGTGCTTGTCAGAGGCCTTATGAGCTGCTCGAAAACTGACAAAAATCCAATTTAGAGCTAAAGTAGATCACTAAAGGTTCTGCTAAATGCCATGGCCAGTGCAGAATGACAGTGTATGTCCCAGCAGCAAGTTAGAGAGAATCACTCCCTTCAGCAACAGTGAACTAGTAGAATGCCTCAGCTGCCAGTACAATTGCAGCTTGAGGCCAATGTTTTTCACTCTCCGTTTGGTATTTTAATAATCATTCAAAGTATTTGCATTTAAATATGTTTGCCAGGTTCTTTATTTTCCTGCAAGCCTCTGCAGTGATGTCATAGTTCCATACTTATGATACTGTAATTACATTTCTATAGAAACAGGCTGTAGAGACAGGCCTTCTGACTTTGTTTTTGCGTGACCAAGGAGACATCTAGGAGATTTGGAACAGATTCATGGTCAAATCCAATTGATTAAATACCTTAATATCATGGTTTAAAAAAGGCTAAGCAGATAAAGTATAAGTATATAAATACTGTTTGCCCTGTTGTGAGCTAAACCCAAAACTGCTTGATATAATCTTTGAAATCAGTAGCAATACTAAGTGGGAAATTCAGGATGTAGAACTCCATGAATACTTAAGATTATTCCACAAGCAATTACTCCTTTGGTCAAAGCTTCCAATTCTTAGAAAATACTCTTCAAAATTCATAGGCTATTTCTGATCTATATTTGCTGTATAGAAGAAGTACTATAAGATAAAGGTGGGATGACAGCACAGTCATGCACACCCATTTCTTCAGTTCCAGTCAGCTTTAATCTAGTGCTGGCACTGCAACTCAGAATTGAGTAATTTGTCCTAATGATTTGTCAAGGATTTGGAAATAGATCTTTGAGCTTGGGCAGGGAATGAAATAAAAGAATATGTATTTTTAGAATACATCATGTGGATCCTTCAACTTTAAGTTCGTATTTTGAATTAGAAAAATCAGTTAATGAATAATAGATACCTCTCAATCAACTTAATAATGCTGCCATACAACTGTCTTTCTGCCTCTCCATTTACAGACAAGGAAACAATTAAAGAGTCTTATTTGCATATTTGAATCTCACTCTTAATTCTATCTCTGACAGGACATTAGATTGCAACATGCCATACCTCGTTAATGCCTGGGGTAATCGTAGGTGCAGCAATAAAAACGACAAAAGGAGCAAACTCTGCAGTTCTCAGGACCTTCAATGCCTAGGTGAAAAAAAATAAACCAGATACTTTAAACAAATCCCCCAACAATTGATGTGAAGTTTAGTCACACAAGCAAAAGATACAAAATCATGATTTACCAATGCTGCTATTTGTTATTAACTGATCTGAAGTCAAGACCTTAGTAATACAGACACTTACATTTTTGCATTATTTCACATTTTTGGTGGTCAAACTGTATTTTTATCCTTAATTAAAGTGAGTTTCAAGACAATGAAAGCTTTAGCATTTTCAGAGAGGCTCTTCCCATACACAGTCTCAAGGAGTGCAGAATTCTGTTTGCATTTATACTGAATGATTAACACCAGGTAAAAAAATTAAATCATACCATAAATAGGGAAAAGAGCCAACTGTATTTTAGAATAAATATTGATTAGAAAATATTTTTTGCCTGACTTTTTCTACCTACCAACTCTTTTTTTATTATTATTTTCTGAAACAAATGAAAATGTGATGTGAGAGGTTCGAAGTTTTTAAAAAGTAAATATAGTGAAGATTTAAAAAAGTGAGCATAGCGCTAATGCAGTAAATGCAGCGCCATTGTTTAGTCTGGAGCAAAGGAGGCTGAGGGGAGACCTTATCACCGAAAGGAGGTTGTAGCGAGGTAGGTGTGTGTCTTTTCTCCCAGGTAACCAGCGACAGAACAAGAGGCAATGGCCTTAAGTTAGGCCAGGGGAGGTACAGATTGGGTGCCAGGAAATACTTCTTCACTGAGAGGGTTCTCAGGCACTGCAGTGGGCTGCCTGGGGAGGTGGTTGAGTCACCATCCCTGGAGGTGTTTAAAAGAGGATAGATGGGGTGCTCGGAGATATGGTTTAACAGTGGACAGGTACAGTTGGACTCAATGATCTCAAAGGTCTTTTCCAACCAGGAGATTCTATGATTCTATGTTTATGATTATATAAATGTTGCTTTCCTTGAAAACTGTTAAATGTGGGATTTTATTTTTCCGAGCAGCACTACACCAGCATACTATGTGAACTGTCCTAAATAATTTAGTCAGGTATCTTATTTCTGTTATTAAATTAATAAAGAATCTGAATGTCTTGAATCCATTCACAAAGAAGAAAGAAGGCAGCAAATTTAAATAGATAACACTGGTCCCAATTTTAATTTGTCTTTCCTACCATTTCCTTCCATCTGCTAGAATAGTATAAACATCACATTTGTCCATATTCTTGTTGTGGCACTTAACAGAACATATAAAAACATCCCTGTTTTTATACAGTCATGACTACATGGATATTTCACAGGAAATGTATCAGAATTTTCCACTGAAGATTTTACATAATGAATGAAAAAATTATCAGTGTTTCTTGAGACCCTGATTTTCCTTCCCGCCCTCTTCCAGAAAGTATAATATTGCAACACAGAAAGGAGTTTATAAATTAACAACATTGATCTTGTCATTATGCAAACAGGAACAGTATCGGTGACTGACCACAAATGTTTCTGACCGTGCTCAATAGTGATATGGAGCCAAGAGTCAGTCAGGAACAAGATCACCCTCTAATGCAGCATCCAAGAGACATTTTTTAAAATACCGAAACATTACTCCTGGTGGGCAACGACAATGACTTGTTTTGATATGTTTCACTGGACATGAGGCTAATACAGCAAAAAGTTACACAGTAAGCAGATTTCCAAGCTAGAGTGGTTGCATACCAAGCTGAACTATTAATTTGTTTCTGCTGTTTGTTCTTCTAACCAGATGAATACCCGAATTCTACTTTGTAGATTGATACCTTGGTGGTGCAGGGACTTCCATTCCACATTACTGTATGCATTACTTAGGTAGTGTGCAATCAATAAAAATAAATGTATTTTAATAAAATGAGTGGTAAGTCACATTTTCATATACTTCTAGTTAGTTACCTGAGGTTCTACATCAAGTATTGCAATTAGTCCCTGCTCATGGATCTTTCGTATTGTTTCCAGTTTTGTCCCATACATTGCATCCTCATGGCTGCCATATTCCAAATATTCATTGTTTGATATATCCTGCATCATTTGGTCATGTGATACAAAGTAATAATTTTTCCCATTTTCTTCATCTTTCTTTGGAGGTCGGGTTGTGTCTGAAAATACAAAATATTTTTAGTACAAAAGCATATTAAGCTTATATATGGCTTTTTATTTGGTTTATCAATAATTATTCACTGCATGATGACCTGTCAAATCACATCTAGAACAACAAAGCAGGAGCCTGAGGTAGGCAGAATGACAGGGGCTGGGAGAAGCAGGAGTCTCGGTGATGTGTGTTGGGAAAAGCATGAGATTAAGGGATGTGGAAAAGGTAAAAATCAAAAGGTAACAGAGGTTAGAAGGTGAGAAGGACATAAATAACCTTTATCTGGTCGAGCCTATAAGACTCTATCAGCTGCTTTCAACAGCAAAGACCATTTCTCAGTTTTTACAATTTCTAAACAAGATAACATCTCCATTTTACCCCAGGGGCCAGTACTGGAACCAACATCTTCATTAAAGATCCGGATGATGGGGCAGAGTGTACCCTCAGCAAGGGTGCCAATGATACAAATCTGGGAGGAGTGGCCAGAGGGTTGTGCTGTGATCCAGAGGGACCTTGAAAGGCTGGAGAAACAGGCTGATAGGAACCTCATGAGATTCAGTAAGGGGAAGTGCCAAGTCCTACACCTGGGGAGGTACAACCCCATGCACCAGTACATGCTGAGGGCTGACCAGTTGGAAAGCACCTCTTCAGAAAAGTCCCTTCGGGGGGTCCTGGCAGACACTCAGTTGAACATAAGCCAGCAGGGTGCCCTTGTGGCAAAGGGCTAAATGTA
Source organism: Caprimulgus europaeus (assembly GCA_907165065.1). Next base: position 35,038,647 of record OU015523.1, on the reverse strand, counting down.
TCCTGGGCTGCATTGGACAAAGTATTGGCAGCAAGTGGAGGGCGGTGATTCTTCCCCTCTACTCAGCACTGGTGAGGCCATATCTGGAGTGCTATGTCCAGTTCTGGGCTCCTCAGTACCAGAGAGACATGGACATACTGGAGAAAGTCCAGTGAAGGGGCACTAAGGGTCTGGAGCTTCTCTCCTGTAAGAAAAGGCTGAGAGAGCTGTGACTATTCAGCCTGAAGAAGACAAGGCTCGGGGAGGATCTCATCAATGAGTACAAATATCTGAAGTGAAGGTGTAAGAAGATGGAGCCAGTCTATTTTCAGTGGTGCTCAAAGACAGGACAAAAGGTAATGGGCACACAGTGAAACATGGGAAATTCCATCTGAATGTAAGAAAACAGTTTTTCACTGTGAGGGTGACCAACCTCTGGGCACAGGTTGCTCAGAGAGGTGGTGGAATCTCCATCCTTGGAGATATTCAAAAGCCATCTGGACATGGTCCTGGGCAACTGGCTCTAGGTGGCCCTGCTTGAGCAGGGGGGTTGGACCAGATGATCTCCAGAGGTAGGGATCTCAACCATTCTGTGATTCTGTAGGCCATCTGCTCCTCTCTTCCCCACAGGCATGCTGATATCCACTTGCTTCTCTTTCTTCTAACATTCCCTCACAAACTGGTGTATTTTTCCACTATCATATGTACATTGCTAGCGTATCTGAAACACCACATCTCATCCCAATCTAATCCTATAACTTCCAACAATCCTATCATAATTTCAAACAAGGTATCAAAAAATTGAACTCATCTTCTGCTTTTAATTATATCTATTACTGTTGTGAGGATTAATTAGCATATTTCAAAGATGTAAAGTTCTATATATGAATATAATAGATAATAGTTATTATTTTAAGGATTTAAAGAACAATGGATCATATAAACCATATAATATCACTATACTACTCACTGCTGCCCTAGGTCTACTGAACTCTTGTATTTCCCTAAATCCTCTTCTTTTGTAAAAACATTTCTGTATTTTTCCTCTTTTACTTAAATTTTTATAAGGTTTTCTTCTTCTGAGTGTGAAAGTGTAAGTCTGAAAAGTGGCTGAGGGCCTGATTACTTGTGGTCAAGAGAGATGAAAGCTACTTAGCAATAACATACTTTCTGAATATATTGCTTCTGCAGATCTATGTGGTAAGAGATGTACGGCCTACTAATCCTTTCAACTGACTACCACAGTGTGTGACATGACCTTTACAATAATGTTTTCAGTAGAAAGGTAATTTCTTCATAAAGCATTCCCCAAAACTCCACACTCAACTTAAGGCCTATCTCAAAAGCTACCTACTCCTACCTTGATTTTGTAAAAGAATGCAGAAAATGCACTAAAATCCATCCCTGAGAGTTGAAGAGAATAAATTTAATTACCTAGAGTCAGGCAAAAGACAGATCAGGTTCCCATAATACTTAAAGTGTACGTGATATCTTTTATATGATCTGTTTATATCACTAACATAAGGAAGTAATCTGGGTCTCTAAACATCAGCATAAAGTGCTATTTTAAATGCCCTAAATGCCTTAAATCTGAAACATCCATAGAGGACTACTGGATATAACACAGGAGTTAGAGACCATTGCTCTTCTGGAGTGGGGATGAAGGTCAGGTGATGTCTAAAATAGGCATCTAAACATCATACTGTTGCTTAAGCACCTGATTTTCATCCTGATTTGCAGTGTAGTCTTTCTAGTCTTCTTATATAATCAGTGAGGCAATTTCAGTGCTTCCATAGAGCAGGAACCTAATGCAGGCAATCTAAGGCATGGTTGTCACGGTATAGGTGAGTCCATTTTCATAGGTATTTGAAGACAAAATATCTGGTGCAGCTTCTACCTCCCCACAGCAATACAGTTAGTACTTGAGAGAGACTGGGTGAAAAGCATACTATAAAACATCTATTACTCTTTTTTTTTTCTTTTTTTCCCAGTTCTTTGTAACAGAGAACATATTTACTGGGTTACTGCTCCCTTCCCCCCCTACAATCTTCTCTGTATTGAATAACACAGGTGCATTGTACATCACATACTCTGGGCACTGCACTTTTAAAATGTCTAATTCAGGATTTTAGTTTCTAGATACAAACAGCAGTGTGACAAACAGTGCAGGTTCACATTGCTGCTGGGGTGATCTGGGGTGAGCCATTGCTCATGATTTCAAAAGGGCTAGGTCTTTCTGTTTTCCTTCTGCTGGCACTGGTCTTTGTCTAACACCTTAGTGAGCAAGCCTGGGGAACTTAAATCAGCAGTCAACTAATCGTTTTCCCCTATCAAATAGGTTTACAGCTAAGTTCTCAAAAATAATATTTTTTTTATCAACAAAAAAAACTTTATAGGTAGAAAAACATCTAAGTGCAATTTGAAAGTCAAGCACAAGCAAGTTACAAAGAAAATGAAGTTAATGCTACTTACGAGGAATGGGGTAAGCAAATCTGTCCGGGTGTTTTGTGATAAGTGTGTTTTTTATGTGTCTTCTTCCAACACCATGTGCACCTAATCCACAACACAAAAATGAATTATAAATTTTCCACCAGATGGGGTTAAAAACTGTACTGTTATGTTCAGAATAATAACTCAAAATTACCTAGTAAGACTAGTGTTTTCCTTTTGAATGCTGGCAGTTTTACTACTTCTTCATATGTGACGAGATCTAATTGATCAAACACTAAAACACAAAAGAAACCCCCACGGGGATAAGAAAAAAAGGCATATTAAGGGTGATGATTAATTGTGCTACAAATTATAATTTTAGCAAGTTTTAGATATAAAATACAAAGTAATACGTTATAGAAAATAAAACCATTTCATTATGCAATTTTAACAAAAAATGTTCATTAAAAAAACTGTTAAAAAGCAGTAATAAAGCTACTGAGATGCTCAGAAAAGTTTGCATGTGCTTTCATGCAGTACTCAGCAGACCACAAAAATTAGTTAAAATGGCATGCCATTCACGTTTGCATTCTTAAGAAATAGCAATACTAAAGAAAAGTCTGTAGACAGTGACCAACATTAATACAGTATGAGAACATCTATTTACACTAAAGATAGGGATACTTTAATAATCATGTTTTAACAAGATTTATGAGAAAAGTATAGAGAAAAGGGTTAATGCTATCTTCAAAACTACCACCATATTAATTGTAATTAGAGTTCTCTTTAAACACACGTGCTAGTTAAATTTACATGCTTTTAAAACTTGTGACAGAATGAAGAATTCTAACAAAAAGTGATGGCATTACATAAAAGAACCTCCAACATATTTAGGGAAAAATTGTAAAAGTATTATTTCAGAAATAATTTCAACTGCAGTTGAAATTGAATGAATTCCATTATGCCTATCAATCTATTGTCAATTGCCAAGGTATGTAATGATTGACAAATCAAGTTTTGTTCATTAAAAAGAGCTTATTCCTCCTGTGCCCAATACCACATCATCTCTGGTAATTCTTGCAGAATTCTAATGAAAAAAGAAGCCAGGAGGCAGTTAATTATATTTATAAGGACTCCAGCAATCAGCAATTGTGAGCAGAATAACGAACAGGAGTTTTCAGTTCTGTATTTATGCATGCTACAAAAAGAAGGGAGGAGAGACTAAATCTAAAGGATAGGATGTTTGAGTGTTTCCAAGTCCTCAGCTGGTGTATTCACCTCAACTATAGCCCATCCATCTTTTAGGATGAGTTCAGATGTGTTCTGCTCCCCTTATCCAAAACCCCTTAGGAAAGCAGGCAGTGGAGAGAGCTTTAGTTTGCTTGCTCCAGAAGTCCCCAGCCACCAAGACCAGCATTAAGACTGTGGAGCCTACGAGAACATGCTCTTTGTACTAAAGTCCCAGTTAAAGCAGCAAAGGATTTAATTTAATGTATTTCTTTTTACAGGGCAGATTTTTCAATTCAGCATCAGTCTTTTTACCCTAGAGAAAAAGCACAACTACTTCAATTTGGTCAAACCACAAATTAGTCAACTGACATACTGAACTCTCGAAGACCTTGAAAAGATACAGACATGAAAACTTCCTAGTCCATTTGGAGAGTTTTGAATTTTATCCTAAAGAAGAATCGCTTTCAACCTTTCCCCAAATATTACCAGAAAGAACTTAGCAATATTTTTCTGCCATTCCACAAACCTACAAACATGGAATCCTTACTACTGGCCTTTTTGTACCTCCACACTATTTAAACTAATTAATAGTTAATTTCATATTAGAAAGGACTAAAGATCTACAACACGTTAAACAGTTTTACCATTCTAATAATTTAGGCCTGTAAGTATCTTTTCCCATTAAAAAATAATAATAAAAAAATGAATCCTTTATTTTCTTCTTGAACAAAACCACATCATGTTAGATACAAACAACAGGAACAAACAACAGAAATGATATATATTAATGTCTTAATCACAAACTAGCAGCATGGAGAAGATGTGTCTCAGGCTACATGGAGTTAACTAATGGTTGTAGGGTTTTCAAATGCAAAACAAAGATGATTATATTTTTAATATACACAAGAGATGAAGAATACAGGACACATTTAAAGACTGAACTTTAATGCTTCTGTGTTACTAGCTAATAAAGAAAAGGAGTTCTTGAAAGGAAACGGTAAGAAGCAAATAAAGAGGCATTGTCACTTGACAGGTTACTTACATGCACAGAGGCCATTGGGAGTAAGACAGCATGAAAAATGTACAGGGGTCATTGAGATATGGCTCGTAATATTAGTAAAATAAAAAGTATATGCACAAAATAAACTTTACCATGCAATAGTCTAAACACAAGGCAAATACATCACATTAAGAAATGATAAACATATTTTATAAAAGCTTGGCAATTTTCTACATTATGCATAATATGAAGCATTGTTCTAGTATGTTCGAAAGAGTGTTCTTTTATGAAGTCCTGTAATAACATTTCAGTAAAATAAATAGAAAATACATCTAGATATCACTGCATTACATCTCTAGAGCATTTATAAAAACATCAGTGAACATAATAATGAAAAATATTTAATTTTTCTGTGGGCTTTGGTCTAAAGATAAGATGTATGATCATGAAATTGTCTCTTAAAGGACACAGTACTCTAATATTAAGTAGGGAGGAAAGAAAAACGAGATGATATTTTTCTTATAAAGGAGAATATCTTTGCTTTTAATTATAAAAAGTAACAGAAATATTATCCTCTTTGCTTCATAAACTATGTCTGATTTGCAGAATAATTTCATTTTTAGTTCCAGTAATATCCCAATATATCACACCAAAGTCTTAGCTCTCAAATCATTAGCTAGCCACACAAAGCTTAGCTGACTATGAAGTATTTTACTAGGTCTTTTCTCAGCACCCCAGTTCAGTCTCTTCTCTAAGTAAAAAATAACAAGGAAGTTCAAATAGATTACACACTGCTAAACAATTTATTGAATTTTATACTAAGACATAACATAAATAAATTCTACTTTCTTGTAAGAGCAACATTTTGACATCTAGATTAGACTTCTCAGTTACAAATGAATTATACTTATTTTGGATCCAAGAGAAGAAAAGCTCTGTTTTTTATTACGAGACAGATGCATTGAAAGCTTGTGAAAGCCAGTGTTGCCATATTTCTGATTAACAATACCAGACATGACAGAGCAGTGCAGAGAAGGTAAATTCAGTACCACCTTAGTTAAACTTAAACTCCTGCGAGCACCATAGCATTTCTCTTTGTATCTTACATTTGATGCCATTCTCTAGAATATTACTGGCATCACCTTTAGTACCTCAAGGACACTAAGATCCATAAACATTTCTAAGAGAAATGTTGATTGAATCTGCTTTTTCATTAACTTTTTGACTTCTTAGGGGGAAGGGGAAGTCTCAGATGGTGTTTTGAAAAGAACAGTTTATTTTATGGTCATTTTGATAATTTTTAATGTTCATGTTTCTAATTTTTGGCAAACACTGTGCTCTGATCTAAAGTGACTAACAGCACTGATGGTGGCAAGCACTAAGGCAGGCAAACTGTGTGACTTGAAGTGCTGTCAACCTTATTCAAAATGTCCCCCCTACATCAAGATAGGAAAGTCTAGATTACTTTCCTTTCAGGGATTTAATTGCTATGAAGTCTTTGAGCTAGTTTTGCTCCTTAAATATTGCCTGCTCCTTTTCCTTCCCTGGCCATCCTCTTTCCTTTGCTTATTCCTTTGTAGCATGCCATGCTTAGTTGTGCTGACATTATTAACTATGTAGTTGCACTGTGAACTGCATTAAGAAATGTAACTGCCCTAAAGAAAAAGAATCAGTGTTTTTTGTTGGGCTGTTCTTCAGTTAATCCAGTTAACAGCACGGCCATGCAAAGTTATACTGGCACAACTGAAGTACCAATGCTGTGGGAATGTATGCTGGGGGCAATTGGTAATACTTTAAAACCAGTATTGTCAAAGAGCTCTGATACTGCACACAAATTGTACAAGTAAGGCGAAATGTGAAAATACTCATTTTTATTGTTTTAATTGGTGCATTCAAGAATGCAACGGAAAAAAAAACGGAAATTAATACAATATAAAAAATACTTTCATTACACTGTTTGGAAAGTTATATCTTTTAATTCTAATAAAAATCTGTGCAAGTCTCCCAAGGGATTACAAGAACATATTTATTATCACAGTATGTTATATCACTGCAAAAGCAATAGAAACAATTTCAACATGTTGAGTATTAGATACTAAAAGAAGAAAAGAACTGAATTCTGCTCATGAATGAAGGGGTCCTTCTTCTTTATTACCAAAACTAATGAATTTTGCTCAACAAGGATTTTTACTCTACAGTTCTACTTTCAAAATTCTCTAAAACAATTTTTCATCAGTCTAAATAGAAAACCAAAACTTAGGATTCAGGCAGAAATCACTGCAAGGAGGATAAACTTCCACAGTTTGTTCTATTTTGTTACTGTGAATAACACACTGACTATGCAGTGGTTCTCATTCCACTTCTAGCTGTAATGCTTCAAGAAAAATGCCCTTTCATGATGTTTTCACATATATAACCTGTAACTATAAATATATATTAACAAGGATGTTACTGAAAAGTCTTCTGTAGAGCACAGTACAGTTATACAGATCGCAAAATTCATATCCTGTTTGCTTCTAGTACTCTTTAAATATAAAACCTAAAACAATCTAAACTCGATTTAGGATATATTATGATGCATTTATTTTGTTGCAGTTTGCCTGTCACAGATTAAGCTGTATGTTTAAATAGCAAAAACCAAGCAGAATAATGTTGGCATATTAGAATTTTACTTATATTTTCCTAAGTAACTCATTACGTTTATGTAACAGTGCCAGTTGATCAATTAATAGCAAGGTTTAGATTGTAAAAAATTTAACATGTTAAAGATACTTGCTTTTTTTTTTTTTTTTCATACCTGCATTGTGCTTTGCCAAATACTTGTCTTTGTACTGCTTTTTTTTCTTTCCAAACCAAGTACAGCTGGCTTGTTGCTCTTGTTTCGTCTTCTCCATGGCAATACAAGCAACTCGCCTGGCATATGGAGGACAAAAAATTGTTTTTGTTGCAATCAACGTATTTTTAAAAAGCAACACAGAATGAATTAGAAAAATAAGGCTTTTTAATAGTACAAGAGTACAGTAAAACTTTTCAAAACTTTTTTTTTTTGGATGACTTAAAAGCACTTATATGCAGAGGTATTTTGATACAAAGAGTATCTTAGTGGTAGATCATTAAAGCTCACAGGCTAAGTGAGCATGGGAGGAAGGGTAGCTACTGAAATGGCTGCAGACCATTTTGCAGCAGATTTAGACTGGAAGAGCATGAGGATTGAAAGACCATTGTGGTCTAAATTACTTCAGAGTAAGTTGTGTTGTGGAACTGTTTTGAGGTTGATCTTTAGGATGAAGTATTGCAAGTGTTCCTGTTGCAATGCATGCCAGTGTCTCCCTTATGTCAAGGCTTGCAAGGGAGCTCTTGAGATGCAATGAAATGTCTCGTCTCCCTCTATTTCTCTTCTACCAAAACCTCCCTTAGCCAGTCCAAGTGGCACAGGTGCTGTTAAACCCCTTCACAGCACTCTAATTCTTTTCTGTAACAAATCTTGTATGAAATATTTTGGGCTAGATTATCCATATTGATAAACTTTCCTGAGTTATGGCCAGTACTTTCACAGCCCAGGACTTGCTTGGCAGAATTTGTGCTGATACATTTAAAATATTTACTAAACAGCTTCTGCAAGAAGTTGTTTAAAGGCTCTGCATTGCTTTTGCAGTACCCAGTGCCACTGCTATTCATTAAATCTGTCATTCAGGGATCTTTGCACTGTGATTCCTTACTATTTGGCTTTCACATGAAAAATGAAAAGAGAAAACCCCTCAAATCCCTCAATGACCTTTGTGCTTGATGTCTCGCTAACACCTTATTCCTGCTGTGCTTGCATGCGAACAGTACTAATGAAAACAGTGTTTAGAACCCAAAAGACAAATTAATTTGACCTCGTTACATAAACAATTTGTATGTAGCCTTCAATCCTAGTTTCCTATAGTATATCAGAAAGCACAGACAATGTTTACTAACAAAGATTTTTATTTTTCTAATGTAACCACACATATGCATACAACCCTGACTGCTATGCATATATGAAGAAAAAAAAAATCAATGCCACACAAACTGCCAATACTTACTTTTTTTTTGAAAAATAAAAAATATACAAAACCTAGCTACATAACAAAGAAAAGCATGAAAGAAATAAATAAAAGCAAAACTAAATTAATTTTTACAGAAAACTTAAGTCATACCATTCTTGAAGCTCAGGAGAAGGAATAAGACCTGCGGTACCATTTTTGGAGTTCTCGAGTTTACCCTGCCACCAGTTGTGATCATCTTTGCTAATGATTTGGATAATATCACCAACTCGGAATCTGATGCCAGCTTCTTTGCAAGGAATGAGGTCATCCTTTGCTGGATCATATTCAAATTGTGCTCTTACATATATCTATAAAAAAGAGTTTATAGACACTGTGATATTATTACTGGTACAGTATTCAGAGTAACAGATGAAAATTTGATCTGTGCATGTAGCCACACATACTGTTTGCAACAAGCAAAGGAAGAAACGGAATGGTAAAAGCAGAAAGTGAAAGTTGAAAATTAAACAGAAAAAAAACCCGCCAGCAAACAACATGGAGACATACGATGTTATTTTGAAAGCTCATGTCTTCCACCTACTGCAAAACCTGAACAGCAAAAATGAACACATGTAATAAACTGATAGAATCCCTCAAATCAATATTAACTACCATGAATCATTTTAGTCTGAATCATTACAGACTAAAAGCCAGCAGCTTGCAACTTGAACTGCACTGTTACTTTCCGACTGAAGTCCCATGATATGTTTGTAAAATCTGTATGATGATTTTACTGGACAGTATAAAGGACTTTGACTACATTACTGATCTTTAGTATTTAGACTGAAAATGTATTACTTTTTTTTTTTTAGATTAAATAGGAAGTCATGTGTTGCACCTACTGCATACAGTTACTTGGGAGGAATCTGGGAATTCTCTGTATGCATTTTTCAGTAGGAGTCTACTCCCATATTAATTAAAACTAATGATTTGAGTAAGTTATTCTCTACGGAACATTAACAGAAAGAGTTCATTCTGACTTCACTATTTAAAATAATATACTAATCTTTGCTTTGTGGGTTAATGAGGTCTCAACCCTAGAAAATAAAAATAATAGTGATCTCTGGTTTTATTTGCTAATTACAGCCCTGATGCATCCAAAAATCTTAAAATTGGAATTAAATGTAGTGTCCAAGAGGGGTAATTTCTAGTTTATGAACTTCCAACATCACCCTATAGCATCTCAGGCAGCCATGTATATTCTACTGCTGATTTTCTTACTAAAACTTGACTAGATTAAAAAAAAAATTACATTGCAAAGCAATATCCTTTATTTAAACTGCAACAAACACTTTTCAACTTTGCTCAAATTCTGCTACAAAAATAGCTGTTACTATGCAGTGTTAGCACTATTCATGGCACTTTAAAAAGTTCATTTCTATAGTAATCATCTGCAACCCACCATATGAATAAATTAACTTAAAATGGCTAATCACTATCTTGTATCTGATGCATTTTTATCTCTTTATAGTGAGAGCATCAGATGATAATACCAATATAGAACTCAGCTTTTAATAAACTAAATCTGACCCTTGTTCTGCAGTGCATTGAGTGTATGAGTTTAGGCAAGTAACTCAACTTCTTTTAATCACTTGAAAAATAGGATATTTTGAAACCAACTACATTTATTTACTAATCGGCTTTCTCTGAAGTAATCAGTATTGAACCAATCCCTTACTTCTCCTCAGCCTTATCTAAAATAGGTCTAGAAATGTGAGCAGTATTTTTACTATCTAGAAACTTCCTTGTCTTTTCCAACCAAACTATTCTATGATTCTATGATATACAGACTGTTCATGGAACATTACAGACTTCCTTGGATAGCAGTATATCTGTTACCCAAGCCCTTACTGTCTTCAGGGATGACAAGCTACCAGACAGATATACTGGTTCAATGGAAAAAGACTCTTAAAAAACCAGGTAACTGTAAATGGTGCAAGTATGAGGAGAATCATTATTCAGATATTGCCTTGAAAAAAGTATCTTCTGGGAAAAATACCTTATGAGAGGTAAACAAAACCCTAACCCAACAGCTTGGAACATCCTTCATAGAGCCGTTCCAGGACTACATTCAGACAGCTGGAAACTTAAGAAGACAACAAAAAGTTGAAAGAATCACAGTTGAAGCTTTAAAAATGGGAAATGAAATGAGCGCAATCCATTCTTGTAATATATTCCAGCCAACTTAACCAGACAGTAGTATAAAAAGATTTTCAAAGACAACAGATCATGGAGTTCATTGACTCTTTTGAATGGAATTGCAAGAGTTATTAGCAAAACTCCTGGTAGAGAAAAGGTTGAGTCCATGCCTAAAGATTCAGAGGCAGATTCTGGCAAGGCTATATACAATTGGAGCAGCTACTGAAGATTAATCACCAATCACTTGATCATATGTGTTGATTTGGTGGCTGCAGTGGAAAAAAAAAATTGGAAAGGGAATTATGGGGAATCCTCTGCAGAGCCCTTAAAGGCTTTCCTGGAATTCTCTGGAGAGGGAAGGTCTTTGGTCCATGATGACATGTACTACAATCAGGTCAGAGTATATAATTAAGGGGGGTTACTGAATCTGGGCCTTAGGACTGAAAATTTAAGAGGCTATCTTCAGACTTAACAACCCTTACTAGAAACTGTCCTTAATATTTTCCTTTGAACAGCTTTGTTAGTGTTAATAATTAGTTACAGATCAAATCAAGCTTTAGACTCTTTGTCAGTACAGAGCTTGAGTACTGTATTCCTAGTAGTCTCCATTTCAGCTAAAATATAAATTTGAGCTTTTCTCCAAGACAAAAATCTGCACAACAGTAAGTCTGTTAATGCATTCTGAACTAAAACAACATCTCCAGTTTAAGTTACAATGACTTTAACTCTCACACATACAGGCACATGAAAAAAATGTTATTTTGAATTAGCCACAAAGAAATGAGTTAAAAAGAAAAATGAAAAAAATGGAGCAAATTTTCCAAGCTGAAATGTTTTAGTCCAGCACATACAGAATATGGGGGGGAAAAAGATAAGCAGGGATGTTCACTAGCAGCTAAGGTTACAAAAATTCCCACGGAGGATATCTATTCACCTGTCGTCCTTTTGGTTGTGTTGTCGATGGCAAGTCCTGCAGAATAAAGTCAACCCAGGAGAAGAAATTTTCATTTTACTTTTTAAGGGTATACAACACCATTTGTTAGTGATTCATACAACATTACAGTAAAATGGTAAGTCAGACAAAAGTATAAAGCGTTGATCCATGTTTAGAAATATTTTTTTTCTTAAAGAAAAATCAAACCCAGGCTGTTTAGCAGCAAGCTGAAGAAAGCAGGTAAAAAGTTTAAGCAGATAGAGAATGTGCTTTTTAATAAATAATTCAGCATCTTCAACACAAAAGCACTGTCAAGTGAAAGAGGCTCTTTATGTGAATGTCTCTTCCACTTAATACTTAAGTCTTGTTTTTAAAAGAGAAGGATGGCTATTATAAATATTAAAAATTTTATTATTAAAAAATATATAATGTGATTAATTGTGCCAAGGAATAAGATTGTAACTACTGATTGTGTTACAAAGTCAATTTAATTCTCAAAAATGTCTTAAATTTTTCATCTGCAGTTTTTTTTTTTTCCCATTATATTAATAAACAAGCACTTTACCTCGTGGCAAATAATTTCTAAGTTGTAATTTTTTTAATAGTTAAAGGAATAGTTACTCAGGTTTGGTTTTTTGGTTTTTTTTTAGCTAGTTCCATGAACTCATGATATTGACAGCACTCTTGCTGAAGGAACTTGCATGTACAGTTATTACATTGGTCCAAACAATGACAAATGATAAACAACACAAATTTTAACATTAATATACTTTAGAAAAAACAGGAGATCAACAGCACCTTTCTACCTGAATAAATACTACAGAGAAGTACTTTGTGTTAAAGATGTGACGATAATAGCTTGGTTTGTAGTGCAGTTTAAAGCCACTTCCTTTTGCTTTTCATATCCAGGCAAGGCTTATATTTCACAAAGTATGTGCACGTACCACAACAGCAGAGGGCACACCAATTCGTTAACTCAGATAGCGGAAACCAGTACACGTTCCAGAGGCCTCTCAAAACACAAAACTTAAAAGAGTTCTAAAATGTCTTGAAATACCAACTGCACAGTTATTCTTTCTTCAAACACAGCTTCCAAAATTCAGAATGGAAATAAAACTCCTACTTTAAACCTTTGCTTAGTTTTGAGGAAAATGCTAACAATGATTTAAGGATGACTGAACTGTTACATTACAGTTATTAACATTTAATTCACTATATGGCTTTTAATGAGAAGAATACATCGGAAAAAAACTCTAAAAAAAGAAAATGGGGAGCTACATATGTAATAACCTTGGTTTAATCAGCAGGACAAAATTTGCCACTGACCACACGATAAGTAAAACAGTAATGGCAGATGAGCACCAACAAAACTTTCACACTTTCTCTGTGTGGAACTGGAAATCTTACCGAAACAGAATTGTTAGTGCTGCTATGACCATTAGCTGGGGACTGTCTGGATGTAGAGGGGGAATCTCTCTGAAATAAGACACAAGGGTCATTAACAACACAACACTATCACAGGAACACAGATATATTTAAAAGAACAGTTACATCCACAGCCTTATAACCATTTGCTTAGCTGCTTCATCTATAAATCTGAAAAGTTTTTCCATAGTTTAAGATTCAGGTTTGACATTTTGATGTATCCTAGGTAATAACTATTTTTATATTGCCTTAGCAATCAAACAGCTTTTTAATTGCTAAGTATCTGGGACCACTTAGAGCTCATGTGGCTGACAATGCTAAAGGCCATTAGTCATACTGGTGTCTTTGTTGAAGGTAATTACCTGAAAGTTATAGGCTGAATAATACTTTGAATAGAATGAGGCACATACTCCACTTTAAAGATGCTTCTAATTCTTTTTTCAGCTAAGCAGTGGAGGTCAGTGTCCATCAGTTTCTACTCTGTAAGATGCATCATTCTGCAGTCCTCAAAGACACTGAAGCTAACACCTGAGAAGGTGTTCAGTATAACTTGACTATCTAGACTTCCCAACCTTGTCTAGCCTCAAGCCAAATAACAAAACAGTAGTTTTCTGGATCCTTGCTCTTGTTGAAGCAAGTTGAAGCACCATAGCTGAAACCTTAGAAGAAACAATCACAATTATTTCCAAATGATGGCAAAACTAGTTTCCTGCAGATTCCTTGTTCTTAGGTGCAGATTATGAATGATAAATCAATGCAGTTGAGATGCAATCCTATAGCAGAAATAAATTATGTCTACTAGATGTGTCCTGATCAAATCAGATACTGACAAGAAGAGCTAGATTAATGACACTCTTGCCAGATCCACAACTCTCGCCGCCCCCCCCCCCCCAAAAAAAAACCAAAACAGACAGAGACTTTCTAAAAACCTGAAAATACATTTCAATCTCAGTCTTGCTCAAGGAACTTTTCTGGCAGTATTTTTAATACAAATGTAAAAAAAGTTTTAAGGCTATAAAAAGTCTTATAGTCGGAGCACTAATGGAAACACTACAAGACTAAAGGAAAAAGGCCATGGTGATTACCACCAGATTTTTTAAATCTCGTATATATAAAGGCTTTTTTTCTTAATGAAACAACTTAAGTGTTTCACAAAGACAATCTGAAACATAAAGGATGTTTATAAGGAAAGTTTTTTGAAAAAACAAAACAAAACAAAACAAAAACAACAAATGAGTACTTCCCTTACCATTCTCACATATCTCACACTATAAAAAAGTTTCTTGGGGTATTTTGTCAGTACAAAGTAAGAATGCAAATGCAGCCAGAGCAAAATGCTTACTCACTTGGAGAAAGCTGAAATGTACAAACAGCATACGCAGTCATCAGCCATAAGAAGAAAGTGTGGCAATACTCACTTAAGTTCATATTTACATAAGCCTGTAATTACCTGCACATCTGAAGCAGAAAACACAACATCCTGGCCACTGTGTTATTTAGATATCTGAATAACTCAGGCCATTTGCCACAGCAATGACTAAACAGGTCATCTCACAGTAAACGGGCTGATCAAATTTTCATAAAAGGGAATTATTAAGTATTATGTTTTCAAGCAAAGTCTGCTCCATGAGATAGAAAGCTTGGTCATTGAATAGAAGGCATGGGTGCAGCAAAGCCCACAAATCCCTAAGAAACTTGAAATTATTCAGTTGATATTTTGGAAACTGCCTAGTGAAGGTGAAGTACCATTACATACTATAGGGACAAGACTTCCCTAAATATGCAAAAGTGGTTTAATATTTTGAAAAACCCCACTACAACACTTCTCTTAAATGCCTTCAAAAGAAGAAAAGTATGGTAAATGAAATGCAAATCTCATTCATTTAAAAAAATAATATGCCGCCCCTTGCTTTGGCATATATGGACAGATTCTAGACAAAAGCCAGATCACCTCTGATTCTACTAATATTTAGTTTTTATTATTCAAGATTAACAAGATATTTTGCAATCCAATGATGTGATCATGGTGGAAGGCTCAAAAAAAGCCCAGTTATTGTTTCTGTTTTATATTCTTTTTCTGGTAAAACTATACTATATGAGCACCAGTCCATGACTTAAGGAAGCAGGGGAACCAAACATAAATCTGTACTGAAATATTGCAAAAAACCCCAAACCTTAACTAGCAAGATTATACTAGTGAAGACCCAATATCCCTGAATTTATCCTGCTACAGAGCATGAGAAGCAAGCTTTCTGTGTCTTGGTAGAGTCATTCAACATCCATTTTTAGCCTTTACTAACGGTTAAGAATTTGATTCATCATTTGAATCACAATCCTGAAAAATCATGTGAAAAAAATTCTCTCTGTACCAAAGGACTACTGATGCTCTAATAGGATGATTTAAAAATATTGGCTTTTTGTGTACACTTGTAACAGCTGAAAATCTAGCCAAAGTCATAGTGTGGCTGAGCAGGTAGAACATACTCAGCCATCTCTGATTAAATGAATGCTAAATGTCACAAAGTGTGCTAATTAGACATGCTTAATTTTTCCTCTGTCTTTGATCACACATTTCTAGTTTTGCTTTTTTTTCCAAAGGAAGGTGAGAATCTATTTTCCTCTCTTCTGTGAAATAAAGTAATGAAGAACCTAAGGACACAAAGCTAAGGAAAAGAGATGACATACTACCATTAAAATGACACCTAATGGTGTTAATTAAAAGCTGTATGCTGAATTATTTTTTCCTAATAATCATCCTCCTAGCAGGTCTATAGTTTCATCAGTTCCTGTATTTTAATGCTGGAAAGTGAGATTATCTTTTATTATTGCTGCTGTTTACAGCACAGAAGTGAATATATAAATTGGTCAGCACACTCTGTAATTCCTATTTGAATTTTTTTTTAAAAGCCTTTATATTTCATGAAAAACTTCTATATTTATACCTTTTAAGAAAATCGACCTCAGAGGTCAAAATTTGTCAAACCTTCTACCTATAAAACCTTTTAGTTCTTGTTGAATTCTATTAGAAGTAGAGCAGGTAACCAAAAAGTAGTAATTTTCTTCTTGCAAACAGATTGTTCTGACAATCACAATAGCAATTTCTCTGTGTTTTAGCATCTGCTGAGACACAAATACAATTAGGGTGAAATCACAGGCCTAATTAAGATAAGGTCCTTGACTTCAACAAGGATTGTGATTTCACTCTTGGAATTCTAATTTGGGAGCTGTTTGCGCAGTGAAGCGTGTGGCGCGGGAAGACTGGCATCCCCTACACAGTGCATATGCCACCCGTAGGCTTAAACTGCAACAGTGTCTCTCAAGTAGCCATTTTCTAGAATTTAATTCCCTGCAGTTGCCATCTGGAACATAACTTTGTGAGCAGAAGGGAATTAAACATTACTGTGCAAAAACCTTAATATCAAGTTTCTAGATCAACAAGAACTAACTCCAAAGCTGTTTTTCTTCTGTAATGACAAATACCATTTTTTCATGGAAACATAATATTAAGCCACATGTAACTGTTACAGACAACCATCACAAATTTACCTCAATAGGGTTATACAGAAACAGATTCTTCAATTAACCCTTAACAGCCCAAAGCAGTAAAACAATGTTTAATGCCTAAAAAAAGGAGGATTGTTCTTCAGCTTAAGAACTTCAATAGACATCCTGGAGAATGAGTTTAAATTGTAATTTTTTAAAAAGGGGCTTCCTAAATGCATGAGTTGAGGATCCCCTTCCCTATTTTGTTCTTTTTAAACAGGCTGTAAAGAGTTAGTTAAGGTGCTGATGAGATGAACATGAAGGTAGGGTTGAGTAGGTACATGGGACCTACTCGTGTTCCGTTATCTTTGTTGTAAAATTGGTGTGCGTGATCTAACAGGACAGGCAGAAACAATTTCCCAGAAAGCAGTAACATTCAGCCATCAGCAGGCAGTTAGTTACAGGACTGAGGAAGAAATGGGATGGTTCGTTAAATTCATTACCTCACAGGATGAAGACTGCGTGCGATAACTTGGCACAATCTTAAAAGTAATACTTCCACGCATTTCCCTCTGCAAAAAGAGAAGCATTTCTTTAATGACTAAGACAGTGAAGATAAAATGTCCAAATCATTAATGCTTGAAAGGAAAGTATCATAGTTCAAGAGCAACAGTATGTTTTCCTAAAGTAAATATTCAGAAAAGCTAAAATGCTATGGCAAATTTGTCATTTCACTTATAAACAAACACTTTAATCGTCTCTCATTATCTAAAATATAAACATACATTATTAGTTTGTTTGCCAGACCAGTTTTTGAATAGCTAGAACCTAGAGCTTTATTTTAAGGTGACAGATTCAGATGTGTAGGTTTCCTTCATGTCAGTCTTTTCTTTGTAGCTATATTCTTGTGAACTGCAGAGTCTTTGCTACTAAAGTGATATTTTCTTCCCTTTAATCGTACATGTTAAATAGCAAAAGCATATTCACAGTTTCTGGAAAGCTGCATGTTACTGAACTAGAGGTAGAAATGTAAAAAATCATTTTTCATCAAAAAAGAACATGGGGTCTGCTAGTTTGTATTTACTATAGTATAAGAATAGTCTTAACAAGTAGCAACTGCAGAATAGCAACAGATTGTGGCAACATATTTGCTCAGCCATAAATTCTTAAATGACACTTTGAATATAAGTGCCACCACATGTCTGACAACTGCAGGACTTGATCTGGGCAAAAAGGTAAGCAGATCACTTTAAGTGATCTTGGAGTTTTCCCACTTTCTCTCTTCAGCTGGCTTATTGTAAGCCAAAATGTGCTATTTGCCTGGACTCAGTTGAACTTGTCTATATGGTTGCACTCCATGATCTCAAAGGTCTTTTCCAACCAAACGATTCTATGATTCTATATGGCTCTGGACACAATAAAAGGGTTAGTGATATCATCCAAGATACCAAGGTTAGGGTTGCATGCAGAAAAATTTGCAAGTGTTATGGAGTATCAAACTGACTCTATAAGCAAGACCCAAAATGGAGTTTTCCTGCAAAAAGCCAGACTGTCTGAGATTGAAATAATTTTTTTCCTTGTAACATCAATAAACATGAGCCACAACAGCTATAAACTGAAAGAAGGGATGTTCCAGCTACATATAAGGAACTCATTTTTTCCCTTTGATAATAATTAAGTATTGAAATAGGTTGACCAAAGAGGCACCTGTCCTATAAAATCTCTGTCCCTGGATATTTTCCAGGATTAACTAGGCAAAGTTCTGAGCAAACTGGGTCGCATTCAGTGCTGACCCTGCTTTGTGCAGGGGATTGGACTGCAGGTCTCCTGAGATTACTTCCAACTTGAATGGTTCTATGATTACTGTCTTTGTATTTGTGTAGCAATTATATCAATAGTCAAGAAAAGTTTATTTTCCCTCATAGTAATACTTAGTGACTACACTTGGTGCAGACTGAAGATTTATAATAAGGGCACGATGTTTATAGACTAACTTGGGATGAGTTAGTTACTGCTTCCCTCCTTGGGAATAGGAAGGAAGCAGTATTTTTTCTGTTATGTCCACTAGGGAGAAGAGAAGAAACTCCTGCATTTCAGCAAAGAAAACTTGGAGTTTAGAAAAAAACTTTCTAAAATGTAGAAGAGAGACATTAAAGACAACTGCCCGGAGAACTTGGGAACCTCCATTACTCAAGTTTTTTTATGAGCTGGTCTGACATACATCTGTTAGAATGGCTGGGTGTCAATGATCCTTTCTGTGGATTAAATGGAATAAATAAAATGACACCTGGAGGTGCCTTTTACCATTCCTGGGTATAAGGTGAAAAAAAGTCACCATTAAAAAACAGGGTAGAGCCTGTAGAAGGCTTTAACAGCTGAACACAGGAAGATTTTCTGTTACATGTACATGTAGTGTATCAAGAATAAAAGGGAGAAGTTGCAATGCAACTTCAAAATAAGACAGGCACTTTTATAAAAAACATGAGAAAGATTTCAGACACTTACAAGCATTTTTTGTAGTTGTTCTACAGTTTGATTTGCCACACTGATTCCATTTATTTCTCGGATTTCATCCCCTACGTGTAACGTACCTGAAAAATTAACAAAACACAGTCACCTCAAACATGTTTTTTTTGAAATTGAGATAACTAACACAGTACTAATATTCATATAAAGGCATAAAAATAAAACAACATTAAAATAAGTTTTCTGGCTAGATTCAGAAAAGAACTTTGGTAGGTATGTAGTAGCTACCAAAGATTATAAATCTGTCTTTCAGAGTGCAGTCAATACACCAGCATTAGATGCCCAGGCACTCTAAACATACCCTTATAAGGACACTGCAAAAACCCACACATTGAAAAGAAAGTCACCTGCAACTAGTCAGATGGAAAAGTTCAACAGAGATATTCATGCAGTATTTTATCAGATGACTACTTAAGGCAGTTTGGCTTCTGCACAGCATCTGAATTTTATCTGTCAGACTGCTGTATTTTTTAATTTCTCTGATTCTGATTTGCCATAGTTACAGTATGCATTTTCTCTATGTAGACTTGACTTCAGTTTGAATGTAAATGATTGGCATGACTACCTACAATGTCAGATGATGAAACAAATATCTACTTAAGCTTAGGCAAGTCATAAACTGACCTGCTGAAGCTGCGATGGTAATGGCATGCTACCACATGGCTCTAAGACACTACAAAAGCTCAACAGGAAACAGGCAGTGACTGAATTAATCATCCTTGGGATCAGAAGCAACAACCTAGCAGGCTCTTTTTAGATTATAATTTCTGACTTAAGTAGCTCAAGCCCACCTAATTCTCCCTCAGTTCTCAAAACCCCCCCCAAACTTTCATGGTTTATTATTAGCCAGATGTTTTTCATATATAATGAAATATGATAAGACCATTTACTTCACACATATTTCTTTCTGCTGTATGATTTAAGTAATTTGTGCAAATATCCTTTTCTAAATACTGTACCTAATACAATTACTGTACTTAATATAATAATCTTACTTGGAAAACTAGCAACTGGCAAATAGTTTCTAAACTAAAGCATATCTATGGAAAATTACCCAAAAAAAGCCAATCGACTAGATTCCTGCAAAAATCCTTAAAATTCTTTCCCCAAACCAAAATAGTAAGATTTTCCAAAGAATACCACGCAAGCAAAACTTTCAGCTGGACAAACGTATGAAAATCAATCTGTGTGCCTGCTAAACACAAGCACAGCGTGAACCGAGGAGAATCCTGAAAAGATCTTTGCTATGATTCCTTCTGGGCTCTCTTCTGCAAAACAGAAGCTCATCTGGCAGTGCTACAGGAGAGAGCTCAAAGTTTATGAAATCTTTCAGTACCCTCAAGAATTAGTCCTTCATCCACGTTAAATGCTCCAAACAATTCTATAGGAGCTGATCTGCTGATAGTGAAATTATAAAAAAGGACTCATTGCAATTATTCTTCCACTCTTCAGTGGAAAAATGATCACAATTAATAGTTTACTGAATGTGAATGCAACAGTTTTGCATGTGAATTTCAAACCAATCTAGTTCTCATCTAGAATATTAATGACCAAATCTCTAGTGAAACACTTTGAAAGTTCAGTTTTGGCAGACTTTGTTAGGAAAGCTTACAATGTCTAATTCTTAAAAAAAAATCTAAAAAAAATGAGGCTCTCTTGTTGACTGTATCATGCCAAAATTAAATTGTATTTGAAGTGAGTGTAACTGTTACTAAACAATAATATTGAATCAGAAAGAGTATAAGCCCTGGAATATTATAAAGATTCTCTATCAGTATTCAAAATACAAATCTGATGGAATTAAATCTTAGAATGAGAATCAGACTCAGTAATAACCCTGAATCAAATAATTTCAATAGTGCACTTAAATAAAATTGCCTCTTCTGGAACATTTCCTATTTCTGTTACTCTGACACAAGTGAATTTTATTCTGTTGATGCCTGGAATGGAGCAGTATACATAAAAGTTGGGAATAAAGCATGGACATTTAGCAGTAGATGGTGATCCTGTTTTGAGGGGTGGATGCACTGATAAACCACAGGAAGACATTTTCAATCTGAGGGAAGAGGCTTTTATTATTTGCAGAAACTTCTTACTCTTTACAAATATTCTGGTTGGAAAAGAGTACTCTTGACATCTTTGAATAATGAGTCTTCCGTACCATTTGCAGCTCCCGCGATACCTATGCTTAACCATCTAATTCTGGTTGCTGTTGGTTCCTTTTCCGTTGGCAGTGCAGTGTTTATTTAGAACTTAAGCTATTAGTGACTTATTGATGTATAACACATCTGTAATAACAAAGAAGGGAAGTATTTCTGGAACAAATTATTTCCTTCTTTGTCTTTGCAAGACAGAGTGAAGACAGTTTTAGGAAGCATGTGCTCCTGCTCTGCACAGAAGTATGAGAAACCCTACCCTATTAGGAAGAAGACAGAACAAATTCTTGGGATTCCCTATTTGGAAACATGTTTTGTAGCCAAAAGAAAACTCTGTAGCTTGGAAAATTAAAGGCTGTATAATCATATTTTCACTAAGTCACCAGATATATTTTGTCAGAATTGAATAAACCTTACCAGGGGTATCAGTGTTTTAAAAATTGGTATGAGTTTTATATTAAGTCACTTCGAGAAGGTAGCATAGACAATGTACAACTGCTGTTTTTCTGGTGAGGTAAAATGGGCAGCCAATAAGTCCTCTCTCTTTGGAAATCTTTTAAAATGCCATATTGGTACCTCTTTTTAAACATATCTTAAGAATGAATTAGCATTTAAGTACGTATGTGCCCAAACCAGCCAGCAGTAAAAAACCCATGGGTTAAGATACTGAGAGCTGCTGAGAACTCAGGCTATATGCAGATCCCCTGAAAATAATATTTACAGTATAAGTAGTTTAAAAAGAATCCACAGGTAAAAAGTGAATGGACAACTGAACTAAATTAAGGCACAGACACATAAGTGAAAGCCAAGACATAATTAAAAGCCTGAGATCTAAGATACAATTAATTTACTTATCCTAAAAAAGCAGGCAAGTCAACAAAAAGACAATTTTTAATGACTGAAACTGATGTTTCATTTTCATTGAGCTGAATCCTCTGAAAGGTGCAAGTAGATAGCACCTTTACAAGCCGACCTTCCCACTCCAACTCCCCCAACCTTTTGAATAAGGACAACTATAATCAGCATGACTAGATATAGCTGGCGTGCAGATAGGAGGCAGACTCCACAGCAGCTACTCTTTCGTGACTGGGAATTGTGCAGTTTGTACTTAACATTGCTAGACCTGAAATGATACAGTGCCTGTCACCCTCCCAGTAGATCCATTGCTGTCAGTCATTGCTGTTATTGCCCAGTAGTTTTCCATATAGCAAGAGCATACAGCAGAAATAACATTTAACAAAACCTGAAACAAAAGCCACAGAGCCTGTCAATAGGATTCAAAGACATGTTGTGGTCGAGATCACTGTCAACTTACATTTGTGTTGTTCTATTCAGCAAAAATATGCTAAATATAGGGATGTCGAACAAAGCAGCAAAGCTAAGATGTATCTAGAGCACTAACAAAATTAGAAACATTAAAAAAAGATGAAAATATTACAGAAAGACTGTAGTATAGTTAAGTTTCGAACTAAACCTATGTACAGAAGAGCTACCTTAGTTAGATGAAGCACATATAGAATAGGTTAAATTTCCCAAGTTTTTAGAAATAACTAAAGAGAAAAGAATGGGGTTTTAATGGGCATAGTTGGATTTTTTTACCCAGTTTTAGCAGGTTTTAAAAGTTTTATTACCCCTATTATGGAACACAGTCATGTGAAATAATACTCTGCAGAGGATCACGACCACCTAAGTTGAAGAAAATCTTCCTGCGAATCATAGAGCAATCTCCTTTTAAAGTTCATCTTCAGAAGCCAAATAAATTTCAATTCAAAATGTCCTCTAAAGGAATATAGAAATCTATATGAACTGCATCTTTGCTTGTATGAAAAGTTTATTTTTCCTGCTCCTTGACAGGTTTGATCATATCAAAGAGACTAAGTGAACATACCAGGGAAACAGTCGCTGTACCATTTCCCTGCTTTATCTTCCTAATTACCTGTTCCCAGCTTCCTTTGAAATAGAACGGTAGGCTATAAGGAACTTTGGTCTGACAAATGATGAAAGTTTCTGTACTTGTCAAAAGAAAAAGATGGCAAACTGGAAAAACGAAAGTAACCCTCTTAAGGATGCTATCTAAAATTGCAGATAACAACCCACCAGGGAAGTTAATCCCTTTAAGGTAGGACAAAGCCCAACTATTTTGTGACATCTGATCTGGACACACAAAATGGAAAAAAGGACAAGATTGGACATGAGAAAAGATGCATGTTTGCAAGGTTTGCTATAGTAGTGAAAACTGAAAACACTGATTCAAGTTCTAGGCACAAGAAATACTTTCATTTAAAAAATAATTTTTATAAGATCCTTGAGAACTGTGTGAGAAAACATGGAGAAATTTAAATTTTTTGTTGAACAAAGCTCTTTCATACTTGCAAGGAAAAGTACTGTAACTAGTCTAAGGATTTTTTTTTTAAAACAGAAGATTAAATAAGGAGAGCTCCAGAAATTATTGACATTTCAATCTCATACTGAGCTACACTCCCATTATCCTAATTAAGGCTTAAATGAAATATAATGGACCCTCATCATAAAACAATGGCAGATATCTTCAAATGGAAGGCAACAAAGACAGTTAACAGGACTCCATCCAGATACAGAGGTACACTACAATGGAACGGTAGTGATCAAAATGAGGAGTATGTACCATTAGACAGTTTGTACAAAATGATCTAAGTAATTGTGTTTGAAGACAAAACTATTCAATGACATGATTACCTTGCCGGTGAATCATTCCTCCATGCATAATTCTTGCCACAATGCAATGGTTCAGCTCATTCATCTTTAAAGTGATTCCCTAGAGAAAATAAATGTTTATATTTTAAAAATAAAACATTAAGCAGTGTGATTCTTGAGTGGTTAAGAACACTCAATTTCTTAAAAGCCTGAAGGCAGGCTATAAATTTTAAGTTAAGACTTTGCTACTCACTTAAATATGAGCAATGAAAACAGATGTTATTTCTAAGTGAAGATGCAATACTTTAATATATGAGCATATGAGATTTTGATTTGTTAAAAATGTGATTTTATATTGAAATGCAAAATGTCCAGTTTGGTTTGAAGCCTATCTGCTGTAACTGCTACAAGGTTGTTTTTAAATAAAAACAGTTCTAGTGGTACAGCAGTAGTATGAATGCACACATAGCATTTTAAGTTAAGGATATAGACAGGAGAAGTATCTACAATGGCTGCTGAACTATTCCAATTATACTGACAACCCTACCTCAAAGTGCAGAAGCTGTCATTAAAATAATTATAATACTAGTCTTTACCAGTGCAGAGTCAAGAAAAATACTGAGGTTCTCTCCATACCATTGGTTCATCTGTGTTCTTCTGGAACTGCACCAGTCGAACTCGTGTTACGTTCTCCATATCCATGTCACCGTTGGCGCTTTCTGGAGAATCTCCGTTTAAGTATGGGGAGGTGGGAGGAGGTGTAACTCTCAGCGCTTCATCACTGTAAACTTCATGTGCCACTACATCATGAGTTTGAAGTAAGGCCTACAAGATATTATAGGAAGAAAATATCAGACTTCCATCATCTTTGATGCCCCCCACTCATTCCTTACAAGTATTTTTGAAGCTTTTCAGAAATTAAAGGAAAAAAAAAACATTTGTGCCTCACTTTCTATATAGGTGTCTTTTCCCTTAAAGTGTCTAAGATAAACTTCATCAGACTGCAAATGCATACATCATACCTAGCCTTTAAAGTCTGGATGACTAAACTTGATTTTCTACTGTAGATACCTCAGTGAGAATGACACTGATTCCCCCTCCCTCATCTTCTCAACACCTGCAAGGTGTCAGAATTAAGCCATCTTTATTTACGTGCCTAGACACAGAAGTAGGAAACTACATTTCTGAGAAAGCTGTTGTATAATAATTACTCTAGTAAAATGGAGTGGTATTCAGATCCCCTGGTATTTCATTCTAATAAAGACACACCATGGATTGGTATTGACTGAAAGAATGAAATACAGTTTTTTGTTGTTTACTAGCATAATCACTTACATATCTCCCTCTTCCTCTAGAGCACAACCACACTGAGTTCAAAATGCCTGACAAAAATTACAATCTAAACCAACAATCTGCTCAAGTACTACCTCAGTTTTACTCCGTTTCTTGATGCAAAAAATGGTACAAGACATAATTGATTATATTAATTTAAATATCTTTGATAAGCAAAACAACAGAGTGTGTAAGAACTCTAAGCTAGGGCAAAGACATGAAGCCTGTATAACTGTAAGAAGTGTAACAAGATGAAACTTGTACAAAGTGTAAACGTTTGCAAAGCAGTATTCAATAGTATCAGCCTTTTTTATGGTATGACATTCCACTGTTCTCCAGGATCTCTTTAAGAGCCCCATATCACATCCATTTCACGTTTGCATTCAACTCAATAATGAAACAATGAGTATATTATAGTTAGCTTGCTTCTGTCCAAAAACTAAATACGATTTATATGTGAACATGTTAGTTCTACTCCTACACATCAAGGACTAGAGAGAGATCCTGCCTCTATACCCAAAGGGATGCGTTTCTCAGGTGAGGATTGGTAAATCAAGCCTAGTTCTTACAATATCTCTACAATAGTAGAGATACTACCACAGTTAGGTCAGTCTATATTATAGTTAACATCTTGTTAATTTTCATTTAAATGTTCATAGCTCTTAACTTGCAAAATCTATCAGTCTTGCAGGGCTTGAGATTTATCACCTAAAATCTGTTTTGGCAGATAAATCTGTCTCTGCAATGTCTTAGTCTTCAATTAAAATGTTTAAACAGAAGTTAAACTGAAAAAAGGTATAAAAGAACTTCCCTACAAGATGTATTTCTGAAGTGGAATCTAAGGCAGAAATATGATTTTCATGGCCTCTATAAAATCCCATATTTGTTCCCAAGGTAGCACTTCTAAAGTTGACCACGTTATAAAAGATAACTTCAGAAACGGTTTAAGTTCCTTTTCCTCAAGTCAGTTTCAGACTATAGTTGGGAATTCAGCATTATAATGATGGGATGGAATTCCCTAAACCAGCAATGTTCTGCCCACCTTCCCTCATATTTTCCCAGTGTTTCAAGCCCACTTACACAAATACTATTTTTAGTTAAGTACCTGTGGAATAATTACTGGAGGTAACTTAAAAATCAGAAAACGGCCTTGTTCACACACTAGGGAAAGAAGAAGATCCCAGGGGAAAAATGTAACTGGTATGTGAAGAATCCTCAAGGTTGTCTCCCGGAGAGCCTGGTCTGCATATCAATACGAGCGATGAGAAAGGGTGGAAACTCTTTCACTAACCCCTGTATTTACTGAGAGAGACCTCTGGCACCGAGGGACTGATATGCTCAGACGATGGACTGAGCCTCTCTTCTTCCCTCGCAGGGATTTACACTTTCCCAAGGACTTTCTCGGAAATTTAGAAATCTCTAGAGAATTGTTTTACTAACTTAGTGCTTTTTCCAATTTGTAAGCTTAATGCTTGTATTTACCTCCACAGACAGTAGGTTATCACGGGCAATCCACATGAATCTGTATTATTCCTGTTGCTTTAATAAAGTGCCTTCTTCGCTTATTGACTTGCTGCACAATTTCTCACTGGGTGCTGCCTGCTAGGCCAGGAGAGTCCAGAGATGGTGACTGGACTGCAGGTGCAGGGCACTATCGAGTGAATCTGGAATTAATGCACCTGGACTTGTAGTGCCACGTTGAACTGTGTGTGTTTGTAACCAGCCACACCAGACCCCCTGCCACAGGATGCTGCTAAATTCTGCTGGTTTAGCCATGTGAGTCCATAAATCACGGGTACGGGAGTGCAGCGCGCTATTGAGTGAATCCACTGTTCTCAGACTTGTAGTGCTAAACTGGGCATCACTCAGGATCTAAGCCCAGCCGCCCCCAGCTCCTCCAGTTGTCTGAGGGTGAGCAGGAACACAAGGGGGTTTATTTCCTGCCAAATTGCTTTACCACTCCTTTCATGCAACAGTACCAACCTGTATCTGCATTTTCTGTTTTTTATCTTGTCAACCACTAAGCTCAAACTCACAACAATGCCTCCACATTACTCTGTATTACTGAAGCAACAATTGATATTAGTGATCTGCATCATATATGTAAGTTAATTCACTTTAATTAAATCAGTTCTTAATGTGATTTATTTAATTGGGTGTAAACTTATGTGTGAATACTCCTATACAGTTTAGAGATTTAGCTTAATTCTCATTCTAGTATCTGAAAACTGTTTGCAGTTGTCTCAGGTAAGACAAGAGCAGCCACATGCAATCATGCCTTAGGTCTGCTGTTACAAAAAAAAAAATCCATTCTAGGAGTGAGTGTGGTCTTGGCTTTGCATACAAGCACTCTCTAACAGAGTAGGATGATCTTCTGTGCTTCCTTCAGCTCAATCTGCTCTAAGCTACTTATCTAACTTGATGCATCTGCCTTTGTTATACTCTTCACACTTTAATATTACTTTTCTCATGTAATTCAAGGCCTTACGTTGTTTCACATCAAATGCTTGCTTTGCTTTACACTATTTTTTTAGCAATAATATACACTTCGTAGGAGCTTAAAATATGGTAATTGAAACATTTTTAAAGATTCATACTTAGACTAGATGACTTCTGAATGTGTTAACAAAAATAATACGAATTCAGAAACGTCAGATATTAAAGTACAGCAAGCTCAATTTAAATACTGAAAACATTTAATATAATGACTGCTATTGGACTTTACTTAAATATACTTGTTTTCATGCATTTCTGTTAATTTTTATAATTTAGATTTTTTTCCCTGTCTCTTTTTCCCTTGCAGAACATGACAATCCTGCTGAAAATGAGTTTAATGAGAATGACTGCTTTCTACTATATTGCAGGACCATTGTCTGCAAAGAATAGAGTAGGAAGGTGCATGATGATGGATAAAACTTCAATATGTAATTAAGTAAAAGTCTCTTAGTACAGCAAACATTTCAATTGCTGCCATGTACTAAACATGGCATGTGTACTAAACACACATAAAACCAGCACATTTGAAAAACTGCTCAAAGTTGTGTAATGAAATTTGTACACAACAAATGAAGTATTTGATAATCTTTTAAAGAATTCTTAAATTAATTATCTTCTGAAAGACTTATGCAAAATTTACATACATGTCTTTAAATTAAAATGTTAAGCTTGTACAGACTAAATTAATAATTTATTCCTGTACCCATAAGCCACACAAGGGTAAAATAAAACTACATCAACAAACAACTTTGAACTCGAAGATCTCAGTGCCAATAAGAGCACTTATAAATGCATACTTTATTGGCTTTGGTTCTGTAAAGGCCTATATATACTCCAAACCACTAACACTGTGTTTAAGTAAACGAGAAAGACTATACTCCATTGTCTTCCAATTAGGTATACACATTAGATAATAACAGAAATAATAGTAAAATACTGTTATCATACAGGTGTTAACGCACATGATCCTACTTACTACACCTTATTGCTTCTGTCTCTGTGCACCAGAGCTCAGCAACTGACTAACCAGAGTATTGCTCTGTACATTGCCTGGTAAACACAGTGAGTGCAGGCTGACAATACTGTTTTATACAATTATTTGCTTTCCTAACAGTATCTGTTTTAAAGGCTTTGGCTCTGAAGGAAAGTCTGGCACAACGCCACATATATAAGGATAATTCTGTAAGGTCTGCAACCTTATGCAAGGTGTATCTGGGAGCAGGACTGGAAATCTGGGATCAGATTGTTGCCTCTGACATCTGGAGACTCTTTGGTATCTACACCCTAAAGGTACAGTTCCACAGCAACATATCCTAATTGAACTGCTGCTTTTCATGTTTGTGCCATTCCTCCCTAACCCGGACTGCGAGTTTCTGTCCCCTTGCTCATCCTGGCTCTGGCAGTATTTCTGTTGTCCCTAACCCTTTTTGCCAAAAAGGTTATTGCTTTGTTCGAGCAGTTTTCTACTAGTTTAGCATAATGCAATACCGAAGTGCAGTGTCAGATAAATGCCAGAACAACTGCAAGGGAGAGGATGAAATGGGGAGATGGGATGGGACTCCATCAGTTAGCAATTTAGCTTGGGATGCCATAGACTAACTTACTAAAATTACTCTTCATCAAAAAAACTTGTTATGGAATTGTGGTGTATTCCTTATAAAAAAATTACCTTTTATAGAATTGCAGGAAAATAATTCTGACAGATGGTTTTGAATTTATGAGGATATCAGGTGGAAACAGAAATACCTATAAAAGCCGATTTCCAACTGTTCCTGTTGCTTGGTTTGATAAATTAAATTTTTATTGGCCACAATTTTTATTGATGCTACTCTGAAAATAATTTATACTTAAAAAAATGTTCTTTCTCTGCAGTGCCTAAAGTTTTTGTAATACTGTGTGGTAATTACACACACACAAAAAAAAGGTAAATCAAAGGAATCAAAGCCAGATTCCAAATGAAGAAGCTGAGTACCACAGAGTATTGTTCTTGTTTCCACCCCTCCTTGGTGTGGTTTTTTTTTTTTTAAATTTTTTAAATCATTGCTACAATACAGCTGAGTACCTTTCCATCTTGTTTTATGTTCTATTTCAAGCAAGTATTCCTACTAAATCTTCAACCAGATTTGTTACAGAATTCAGAATAGGTATCAACTCCAGGCAATGACACATCAGTGTCTTGCTGAGTACAACATAAAAAGCCAATGTCTGCATTAGCAATTAGTGCAATGAAATAGGAATGGATCGACAAGTAAAACAATTGGGTTAGTGGGGACCCAGTGTACACACTGAACACAGTGCAGGGGTTTTTACTTCTGACCAGTTTCCGTGTTGCCCCGCGGACTGAATGCCCATCAGCTGCTGGATAACACTTGCTGAGCTTCTGGGGTACATCTTTGAGCTTAATTTTATCTGAAAGGAGTCTAGTTTGCATGCTTTGGGACTCTTACATGATACAAGCCAAAGCACTGTAAGGGGACAATCAGGAGATTCACTTCAAAAACACACTCCTGATCTGATTTAAAGTACTAAAATAAACACACCCAAATCTACAGTGGCTATCAAAAGAACACACTGGGACATGCAGCTATCCAGATTTCATCTTATACCTGAATATGAAGTTGGTTTCAGCTCACTCTTTCCTGGAAATTAGGTTTATCCTTCATACTTATAGCAACACAGCTTTCAGGTGAGCAAATTCCACAAAGCCCCCTGCATATAATCCTTGTGTTAAGGAAAGTCAAATTCATGATTTTAAACTGACAATAGTGTATAGCAGATTTAAGCAAGTACTTTTATTTCTGAACTTACGAACTTCATCTGCAGCATAAACAAAAGAAACCCTTCAAGCAGTTTCAAAAGACTGGACTTCAGTAAATGGAACCAAGTTATTAAGTGCTCACATCCCTGAACCTAGGACAATTACTGCCCACAAATCAGGTTTGTGAAACAGACACAGTAGGACTTGATATGAAATACAAATTCACTAGGTTGTACAAGCTATTGATTGATTGTAAAATAATCTTAAACAAGCACTTATTTTGTCATGACTTCACACACCTTTATCCTAAGACAACCTTGGAAAAAAGAAAAAGGAGGACCTCAGTTCTACCTATAAACATCCAAAAGGATTCATTATGCCTTCTGTGTGCAACACAGAGCCCTAAAAAAAGACAGTGAAACTGCTCCATAATTGGATTACTCCAAAGTGCTGACAGTTTTCAGCACAGTAGCGAGGACCAATAGTAGTACTAATAGAAACTATTTTGCCAGACCAGCAGATTAGAAGTATGTACTATTAGGTACATTGTATTGTATGCAGTTTCATAACCTGCAGATTTTAGGGAGAACTTGAACTTAAGTTTTCTACTATAAAGAATATTAAAAAAAAAACCTGCAACAAAACCCCAAAAACCCTGACAAGAGTAGCACTTGCTTACCATGAAATGAGGTTGTGTTAAAATACGCTTTAGCTCCTTTGCATCATTGTTCTCTGGGTAACATGAAATTTCTTCCAATACCTGCAAAAAAAGTAGGAAAAATGTCCATAGTAACTTTCTTTTAAATAAAGCTATAATCAAACCAATGAAAACCCTCACTGGTCAGTCAGAATATTTCCAATTGATTACACAAAATAATGTTTTTGACAGGAAAGGACTTAGGATAATGTGCCCCCTGTCCCCTTAATAGAATAAAATATCTAATTTCCATTTTCTTTCTGAGAGAGATTAAAGCAGAAATTTGAAGGAAACAACTGCTCTTTTTTTTCAACTGACAACAGCAAGCAACTACTTAGAACATGAAACCAGAGTATTTGGCTTCTGGAAGCACTTCCCAGGACTAACTGCTGGAAAATTTTGCAGAATAGGACTTCAGAGTGTCTAACAGTGTGACTACAGTTATTACACAGTATTTTAGTCTTCCTGTTCATTCTATATTAATATCACGATAAACAATGATTTCCTAGGACACTACCCTCAACAACTGTACTTATTTTTATTGATAACATATAACATGACATTTTTTTTTAGCATTTGCAATAAACAAATAAAATACTATTTGTCAGACATAAGAATTAAGAACATCTGTGTCTTTTTATCTTTCATCTTAATGGGCCATCTTCACTGCATTTCTAGGTCTGCTCTTCTTAGAACTATCTATGAAATTCTTTTTTCAATTTAAAAAGTTGATACCCAGAAACATATATTTTTTGTGACTAAGTAATACATAAACTGAAAATGAAAGCTATTGCATTTACTCAACAGGAGCATTCCTTTTAAGACTGCTATTGTTGAAGCAAAAGTTAAATGATGAAACTGAGTAATATATATAATCCTTACAGACACAATGGAATTCCTCAAGTTTATGCAACGTGCTATGTAAGTTAAGTGAGAAATGGTAGAATGCTGAAATAATTCAGATTTTGAGCCAGAACACACATCAGTATCTAATGGAGAAAAAAAATGTTCCACTTTAAATACAATCAAACTTTCAAAGTAATATATTTTAAAGCCATTACCTCTTTGGCTCTCTGTACAGCATCACTTGGAGGATTCCTGATTTGTGGTGAAGATTTTGTGTTTATTTTGTCATAAAGCTGAAATAACAAGAAAACAAACTATTGAAATCATATGCTACTTTATATGAAGTAATGATGAGTGCTAACAATAGCCTGCTTATGTTACCACGATTAAGATGATTGTTAAACTGCGAGTCCCACAGATGTTTTGTATACAAAATCTAGCAGCTTAGGGTTTTGGCTTTTCATTTTTAAACATTTCCTGACTTCAACAGTGCCATAGATTCAGAGTTCATAGGATGACATGGGAAAGTTCAAGAGGTTAAGGGATTCTGCAAACCTCCCATGCTTTTTCCACAGATTTACAGAAGCCATAGTCTTCTACTAGAGGTGATCCTATGAAACTTGAATAAATGCTGTAAATGATATATCTATAAAATCAAATTGATCCGCTTATCCCACTTTTCTCAATAAATCAATCATAAAACATGTAAAACAGAAATTTAAATAAACCTCAGAATATGGGAAAATACTCTCGAAGCTACAAAAGCCTAAGCCTTTGCAGAAGAGAAAAGCAAAACTTTCCAAGAAATAGGGTTCATAAAAAAGGAGTACCCTTATTTTACTAGGATTTTCTCCTGGACAGAAGAATGCCTATGT
Organism: Caprimulgus europaeus; assembly: GCA_907165065.1. The sequence continues at coordinate 35,005,598 of OU015523.1, read as the reverse complement.
ATTTAAATCGGAAATCAGAAACCTTGCAGGTTAATTATTTTTTAAAAAACCTTTTTAAACCCCCTCAACTATGCAAAACACAACAGGGGAGAGATCTATCTACAGTTTCAAATTAGAGATAGCTATTACAGGCTCTCTTTCATACAAACCTAAAAGATTGTGCATAGTTTAAAGAAATAAACCTATACTTAAGAATACAAAGGCACTGTAATAAGTAGTATTTTCAAAAACAAAACTTTTGGTTTCCATTTCAAGCAATATAAAGATAGTCATGTCTATCATAAATTCCTATTTATGGACTGCTTATTTAAATATAAGACAAAAAAAAGATACAAATAGTTATTTTTAGGATATTAGAAATTTTTTATCACAGTGAGGGTGGTGAAACACTGCAAGAAGTTGTCCAGGGAAATTGTGGAATCTCAACTTTGGAAATACTCAAAATTTAACTGCAATTCAAATAGTGTAAGTAAACAAACATTCAAAATACACAAGGGATTCTAATACCTTCATCAAATCCTAACACTGCAAGGGATGAATTGATAGGAACCCCCCACTTAGGCTGCTCAGCAAGGAGTTTTCAGGAGCTTCTTTTGAGAAGCTTACAGCTCCATCCTTTGGCTGAGAACAGCCTTAGACATTTGAAAAAAGGAATCTTGTCAAGCTACAGAAGTGCCTTCTCTTTGTCACATGAAATGTCATTCAGTTTTAGCAGAGATGTAAATTGCAACAGATGTAATCCAATACCATAATAATTTTCCCTGTGTTCCTTAACAATCTAATGCACACGTGGAACATCTCAAATCTGCACACAAAAAGAGGAAACAATATCACTTCCAAAAAACATTACCTGCAAGACAGTTATACCACTGTTTTGGGGAAAAAAAGTAGAAAAGTCAAGCTAAATCAGTTTCTTCCACATTCAACAACTTCACTTTGTGCTGCCAAAACACTGCTACACTCAACAGTTTAAGCAGCCTTGACCACTGTTAGTTTTCAAAATAAAAACTTTCTGATAGCTTATAGTTTAGGAGATAACTTTAGTTGCATACACAATTATTTATTTTCACCTTTTCTTCAATAAGTAAACAACAGCTACCCAAACTCCAGTAACCCCAAATTAAGTATCACCTTTATACACCTGTTAAGAAACTGCATCAAGCACTGTGTACCGAGGAAAGCCCAGTAGGAGCTGTTAAAAATGCATGATAACCAACACATTGAATGTATTTTTCTAGAAGTCACACACACACCCTGCCTGAGATTGATGAAACTACAGAAAAGTTACCACGAAAATATATTTATTAGTTATTTCTAGCAATTGTCTAAAAGCTAAGTTGCTGAAGTTGCTGATTCCACTGAAGTCACTATGTTACTGTGATCCAAAACAACTGGCAGTTTACAGAAACAATTTTTTCTCACTATCATGGGAGAGGATAAGTTATCTTCTGAGACTAAGAAGGCGGCAAAAAGGCAAGTAGGGAGCAAAGTGCCTCTAAGAATGTTTAGAAAAAAATTAAGGCAAAGTTCAGACTAAACAAGGGTGCATTTATTTTTCTGTAGTGCCTTCGTGCTGAGGCATGGCACTTAAAATGTCATCTTCCAGGAGTGCCACTTACTGAGATTTGCTTCCAAGGCACCAAATCATTAGGAGAGGCACTGACAGTACTTAAAAGAAAAACCTTCCTATTTGCATTAAGGCTCAAAGCCTCTATATTACCCAAGCTACAGGATCCATCCATTGTTTCTGGAAATAGAAGGCAGCCTCAGCTAGAGTAAGGATGCATTTTTGGTAGCTTCACTAGCCTGAGCAGATCTCTTCTAGAGAATCTTCTTGGGTACTCTACCTCAAAAGCTCATTATAGTGTAAGGCACTCATTTCAGCATCCAATGGAAAAAACTATGCAAACAGCCTACACCACATTATATTTTTAACATGAGTATAATGTGATTTTCTCTAAAATTCTGCTCAACCTTAACTCTAAAAGCAAGAAGCAAACAAAACTCACAATAAATCTGAAAAGAAATTGGAACCTCTCCAACTTGAAATGCATTTTTAAATGGTAAGTTCCTAATTAAAACCAGGGACATTTAATGAAGGTATACTGATTTAAGAAAAAAAGAAATAGACGTCTACATTTGTTTAATTGGGTTACCATCACTTTAGCCTCTGCATGTAAGGAAAAAGAAAGGCATATTTTCTGCCCAAATAAAAGATTATACATCTAAGAACAAAGAATACAAGTAATACTTAAAAGAGGAGGAACTATCTTGGCAGGAGGAAGGGAGAAATCTCAGGCAGCCAGAAAGCACAAATTCAGCTATGCATGGGTTTCTCCCAGGGAAGACTACTGGCAAATGCCACACCATAATATCATTTAAGAAATAAGATTGTTCTATCTGTTTGTGGCACATCCACAAAAGCTCACAGTTCTATGTTCAAAATACAGGAAGGATGTCAAGAGGCAGAGAGGGCTCAGAAAAAGCTTCCCCTCCAAAAAAATGTCTCCCCCTAGTATATTATAAAATGCTTACAGAAGACAGAAGTCTGATAATATAAGGGAATTCAGTTTAAATGACAAAACTATCACACGATCCAAGTAAAGGGAAGCAGTCAGGACAAATTCAGAGTAGAATTAAAACACAAATATCAACATTGCGGGTAATTAAGAGTTTAATGATTTACTCTCTTGGGAATTTTCAAAAATAACAGACAGACATTCTTGAAATAGTATACTCTAATTCAAGTTAGTTTTTGGACTTTTTAGCTTACAAGGGGGCCAGGCTACATAATTAAAATTGCTTCTCCTAGCCACATATTCCATAAACAACAGATTAAGCTTTAAAATTTTAGTGTAAAAATTTTATTTTGTAATTTGTTTGAAAATGATATCTATATTAATTAAATCAGTGTTTTATGAATTATCCTAAAGGGAGCCAATAGCAGTAGTGAAAGATTTGTTTTTGTATGTGAAGTCAAAGAAGATTTCCACATGAGAAAATTCAAATGACAAAGAAAAATGTAGTTTGTCAACTCTTGACAATATTTTTTTAACACACTTTAGATGTTCAGCTAGTTGTTTCTATCTCTGTGCTCTGAACTACTTTTAACTCAGGAGCTGACAGTGACTTTCATCGTGTCAAGGTTTCTTTGTCTTTTCATAGACGGGCCACAGAGTCTTGGGTTTTAATTGTGGTTCTTGAAATGACGGTGAACACTGTCTTGACCTAAAACTGTTTTAAGCCCTTTTTAACAACAAAAAATCTGTACTTGTTAATGACATTTCATGTTAGCTACAGACAGATTTCCCAGTGGAGACAATAAGTATTGTTAACAAACTCTCTCAGTGACAATTTTCACATTTCATCTGAAAACAACCTTCTCTTCAGGCCACACAATTTCTCTCTGATATAATGCATTATAACACTAAATTATTTTGGAGAGTAGTGGAACAAAATACAATACACAAGACAAATGCAATTATTACACACTGAGGACAGTAAACCAAGACTGTTTTCAAATCTATAAATACATACACAGCAATACCAATTTATCTTGTTCAGATTCACATGCCATTATGTATTTCCACTACATACTTAGGAGAATAAAATAATATTATGTACAAGATTGCATCATAAGTACTATTTCTATATTAACTGTTTATGTAATCAAAGCAAAAATAAGAACAAACAACCCAATATATGTATCTTTAAAAATATGTCAAGTAATAATAAATAAACCCAGAAACAAAGAAAGTATTAGTACCTCTTAGTAGTTGCTTTATATTTTTTTTTCATCATATAATTTCAACAACGCTTCCACAGAATTTTATATATATGTATATATACAAAAGTCTGATTCTAAAATGTTTCTTGTTTGGTATGTACTCGTATAAACAGAAGGATGAATCCAGGACATTATTTTGTATCTCATTTCCAATTTTAGTAACTGTGTTCAGTCTGGGCAAAATATTTTAGCATTATGTTATTAAGCCTATTTAAAAAAACACATTAACTCTAACAACAATCAGTCTTTCCTCGTTACAGAAGATGATTAGAAGCTTTCTGCCAGGACACAGCAGAAGCTGGTAAGAGGAGCAAAGCTTATACCATGTATTAATGCACCAGAACTGGCGAAGCAGTCCCACCTTCTTTGCATTCTTTGAACAAAGACTGTTTTGCAATACTTTTGAAATATTTTTGCACTTATAAAATAGCTATAGGAGAAGAAGGAATTTACAGGTCCATAATTTGTCTCTGAAAGCATGTGAATTTAGAGGTTTCATTTATACACATCAACAAGAACATTTGTTCTCTTGGACATAAGAATCCAACACATCTTTACATGAATGTTTTACAAAATGTCAAAGAAAACTGCATGAAACCTGTCTGCACACATCATAGATTAAAGTAAGCATTAATGACAATTACAGCCAGGCTTTGTATACTCCTGTGGTACAGAACACATTACTATGCACAGTTAGCTACACAATTTTAATCACAGAAACCAGCCCATTTACAATGCTGTTGTCTTTCAGCAGTCCTGCAACCCTAAGTCCTTCAGGAACCATACCAAAGGCAGTTTTTTGTGGAACAGAATTAACTGGTTCATTCTTTACTCCTTCAGTCCTCAACAGACAGAATGTTTTTCTATGGAATACCAACAGACTTTCAGCAGGGCAAAATCTGTATGTGCCCTAATGATGGGCTTTCTTTTTGCTGGGATGCTCTATTTTGAAGTAATAGTAAATAACTCTGCCCCATCTTCCCAGCAGCCAACCTCCAACAACTTCAGCAATAAGCATAAACGTAACAATCAAAAATTTCTAATAATTTTAAAAAATACTCTTGTAAAATGCCACAGTTACTTTGCAAATGTCTCAATCCTCAGCACCAGTTCTTCTGCATGTGCTACACAGAAAATAAAAATTAAGACCTTGTTCTAGAAAAGGTTAACAATCACAACTGATATATTAACAAAACCTGATACAACAAACATACATTGACATTATAGCTAATTAACAGATTAGTACTGCTTCTTAAAAAGACAAGTTTAACTTTAAATTTTGCATGCTAGAACACAAATGCTATGAAAAGAATACCCACAACATGTCAAGCAGCATCACTATCAGTTGACCAGATTTCTTTGTAGGAATCAAGACTTTTTGTCTTCTGCCTGTATAAAGGGAACTCCTTTCTTCTGATATTTAAAAGCAGACAGCCCAAAGCCTAATCCACAATCAGGCAGGCGAGACAAAATAACAAACTCTTCCCTTCTGACTAGTTTTTCAGATGTGCAGAAATTCCTTTTTAACCATTTCCTGTAAGAGGAGTCCGAATACTGTCCGAACACACCCCCCATTCAATGTCACACTGAGAAATTCAGATACACGACAACTAGCTGAAATTTAGCCTCACTGCCTGGTCTAATCTTGAATGTAATCAAAGGTAGATTACACAGTGAAATCAGTAAGTATTTTATTTGTCCAAAATCTGTAAGTTTCTGTGATGCAAATGACAAACTTTTGGTAAAACAAGAGCTACTGAACTGCTAGAGCAAAAACCCCGTGATCTTTCAACACAAATGCACATTTTGTAGCAGATTCAGTTTTAATTCACACAGACAGATACTGTGTTGCCAACCTCAAATATTAAATCCCGAATTGAAACATCTAAAAATAATCATTAAAACATGTCCTTGTGTATTTGACTTTTGCTTTCTGAACAGTCTAACCATACCCAACGCAGTGATACTAGAGGGCTGTTTTTAACTTTTAGGTTTTTACACCTTCTAAAAACTCTCACATGGAGGTGCTGCCCCTTGCACAGCAACATTTACTAACAAACAGACTTGTTGCTCATGGTCTCCCATGACCGACTGAATGAAATAATATTCACAAGCAATAACATCGAAGAAGTGCTAAAATTGAAAGCTAATTAGATAATTGATAGACCACTCAATTCTTTCTTTTGCCAGTTCTGTTTCAAATCTCCCTTTCCAAGCAAAATGTTATAACCCTCCCATGAGTGCCCCTGTCCTAGGGATTTTATGCCCTCAAGGAAACACAACCCTGAAGGTAACAAATGCTACTGGAAAACACACTGAATAACAAGGTCACAGTCAGCAGAGGCTTTATCTTCAGCTTTGTTTAAAGACAGTTTGTTCTTTTAAACTCTCTGTTTTTCACTGTGCCTGAAGCTCACTGTTACCCTTTTTAGCATCAGTGACCTAACATTCATTTCCCAGCATAATTCTACAGCACATGTTACAGTCCCATCCCGTATGAAAGTCTGAAGCATATTTAAGGCTCTACTTTGTGACCTCTAGAGCACTCCAGCTCTAGGGTTACAGCCCTCCACAGCTTCAAATTTTTCTCTCTGTGATGCACATTGTAGAATAGGAGTACGATCCACCTTTGCATTCAAGTTCCTTCCTCAGTGAAATGCTGTGCATTTAAATAGCGAACAAAACTACTTCAATAGAAGGTTTCAGAAAATAGTTTATCAGCTAAAACGAAGATTCCTTGACACAGTACTCACAGAACAAGACAGTCTGAATTGATTCTGTCTGGAGAGTTTGCTTCTGTCATGCCACAGAACTGACAGCTGCCACCATTGCAGCTTGTTACTTCAGGCACTCCGACTTTCAGTAACCCTTGCAAAGGTCATGCTGATTTGAAATACTCAGTTTCTTTCTACATATTCATGTTCATGCAACACATCAAATCTATGTAAAAAAAAATCTTATAGTAGCATAGAGAAACACAATTTTCACTTTAATTTTTATTATTTATGTGATAGAACTGAAATACACATATTCTTTTACATTTTAGAGGATTTTTTGTATGCAAAACATAGGCCAACTGTAATTTGTTTTTAAAAATAATTTGTATTCTTACATATTCATAATGTGTTACCTGTAGAACAGAGTTACACTTGCTGCTACTTGTGTCAGAAATGAACATAAACCATAGGTTTTTTATGTCTTTACTGAAAAAATGGTGACAAGTAAACTCAATAGATCCAATGGAATTTCAACTTTTACTCCAAGCTGCTGCTTTTTTTTTTTTTTTTTTTTTTGGATCATTCTACATTTAGGCTTCTTAACTTGTTTTATTTTAAATCAAGAACTTTTTAACTTTTGGGGGAAAGAGAGAAGAGAGGAAATCCAACCAAAGTGGGCAAAACATTTTTCACTGTGTATTAGTTCAATTCCCAGTGCACACAGTTGGAAAACAATTGTCTTCTAGAGATTAAGAAAGACAAATTTCATTGTATTGCATACACAGAACCTGAAATTCTGACCACACAAAACTGACATACCAATGAAGCTAAATGCCAACCAGAAAATGTTTAATAAATATTAGCAGGTTGTTAATGACCACACTTCTGATGCACGCAGAGATACTTCATGTTTCTTAGTGGTTAATGCATTACTACTGGAGAATAAGGAAATACATTAAGTGATCTACTTCCAGAACTGCTAGAATAAAAACAACAGACACTGCCCATCAGATGTGGTCCTACTAAGTTGCCAGAAGAGGATCTTAGTAAAGCGCAAATGATCAAAGTTCATTCTGCTGAGGATGAACAGAAATTAAAGGAAAGAAGGTGACAGGAATGGTATCTGTTTTATTAAGGAGGAACCCTGAAATGATTGTAGACTTCCTTTCAGAAGGTAAACACATCCTCCCAACCCCTAAAAAGTGCACAGCCAAAGGACTGTGTACACACTGCCTTTGCAGTAATCCAAGGGGTAAAAAGGAACCCAGAGAGAGATCCTCCTCATTGCCTTCACAGGGTCTGGCAGCACTTTGGTTGGAAGGAAAGCATACAGCCCTTTGCAACTGTTGGCAACAGGCAAAGATGCCAAGTGGCATTATGCATGCTACCACTCATTATTTTATCATCTAAATCTTACACTGATGTATTTTGTATGCTTAGAAACACCAGGGGAACTAGGAGATTAAGATATAGAGCGCTGGGAAGGTTTTCCATTCTGTTATGCAGCTAAATGTTGGGATATCTGCTGTATCAATCTTTTGACCAAAACTTTAAAAATGTACCCAAGTTTAAATTCCCTCAATAGGTGCAATTCTGTGGTGAAACTGCAGGCAGCCATGAACTGTGGGGAAATCACACAAAGTCCAATCTGAAAATAGGACTATAGAAATCTGTGCAGCTCCACACACTAAATACACTGTGCTTATATATGCGTGTGTAACCATTTTTTAACTGTATTTTTTACACTGTCAGTTTGGACAAGCAGCAATTTTAGCTTTTAAAAGGATAAAGGAAATAATTCTACTTATGTGTATTATACAGAACGTTGCTTTTTACAGTCTTCATGGAATATAAAATATTTTCACAGTTTGTTCTAAATCAGTCTTTGATCTAATTTTATTTTTTTAAAAGTTATAGTAAAAAGCAGATTGAAAGTCACACTTATGCCTGTACTAGTTCAGACCACATGGTCAAGTGTCAAGATGTTGAATAATATCTGACTTGCATGTTCTATTTCTTTGCAAGGGGCAAACTTTTTACCTTCAGCATATATGAGCTATGAGCAAATTTTAGCTCTACTGTAGAACACAGTCCTTTTTAGCAGAAACTACCATGTGCTATGCACTTACTCTGTAAATCCAAAGCCTTCACACTTCAGAGGTAAAAGAGCTGAGGAAAGGACTATATTCTTACAAAATAAACTGCAAGGTACATGTGGTTTTTTCCACAACTGTCCTTTAAAATTGTGCCTCTTGATTTGCTTTATATTCACCAAGAAGTCTTTTTTTTTGCCCCCCCCCCCCCTTTTTAAAATTATGTCATAGAAGTACTGATAATAAACTGTTACACTACTACTCAAAATCATACAAGACATTATTTCTTTATATTTAATTTCAGATCTCCCTAAATGCCTCACTAATGTACAATGAGTCCAGATTCCTGTACCTAATGGCATTATATTTCACTATAATTTAGGACTCTAACCTAGCAATTTGTCTCATATTTTAAGAAAAACCCATATTAATACTCATCATAAAAATTCTACCGACTGTTGAAGCTGCAGTTCTCAACAAGTGATACCAGATGTTAGCTTGCCAAAGAGGAAGAGGTTCCAGTTTAGCAAAAATCTACATTATATGCGATACATGTAGGTAAACACATGTTCTGTCAAACTGGAAAGTGTGATAAGCAAAGTCTGGGATTGAATCTTAAAAAAATACATTCTACACTTTAAAACCATAGTGACAAAAAAAATTATTTAGATTTAAGTAGAGTGACTAAGATGTCTTCCTGTACCCTCAAATGAGGTGGGAACTCTACAATTTCTGCTGCCATGAGCTGACTGCAGATATACAGGGTACCTTTAAGTCCTCCACTATACACTACAAGACTACATCTCCAGTATGCCATCTAATCTTTTTCTGTTTCAGGAACTCTCTACCACAAGTCCTTCCAGTAAGTTTTTTTTTTTTTTTTGTGGGGGGGGGGGCGTGGGGGACTCAATTCCATTCCTGTATCATAAACTAGATTTTTCTTGGTTCACAATGCAAACATTTTTACTTCTTTTGGAAAGATGAAAGAAGTAAAACTAGGATGAGATAAAGGTACTACTTTACACATAGCAGTACCAAGGAAACAAGCACAGCAGTTGAAAAATCAACACAATGAAATTAAATGGTCCCAATTAAAAAACTCCACTCTCATTCTGGAATGTACTAGTGGAAGACATGGGCTTATATCATTATTTCATGAAGTACTTTAACATATTTGGAATTTCAAGGACACAAAAATCCTATTGTTTCAGTAAAATAGTATTTTTTTTTCTTTGCTGCATCAGATATCTAACTGAAGCTGATCTTACAAAAAACATGGCAAACCACCTTTTAAAGATGACACCAAGCACCTGATCAGATAAAAATAAGCATAAAATATATTGATGTGCTGGAGCTAGTCCAAAGAAAAGCAGTGAAGCTGGTGGAGGGTCTAGAGCACAAGTGTTATGAGGAGCGGCTGAGGGAACTGGGGTTGTTTAGCCTGGAGAAAAGGAGGCTCAGGGGAGCCTCCTCATCACTCTACAACTACATGAAAGGAGGGCATAGCAAGGTGGGTGTTGGTCTCTTCTCCCAAGTGACAAGTGATAGGACAAGAGGAAATGGCCTCAAGCTGTGCCAGGGGAGATTTAGATTGGGTATTAGGAAAAAATTCTTCACTGAAAAGGTTGTCAAGCATTGGGACAGGCTGCTCAGGGAAGTGGTGGAGTCACCATCCCGGGAGGTATTTAAAATATGTGTAGAGGTGGCACTTAGGGACATGGTTTAGTGGTGGACCTGTCAGTGCTAGGTTAATGGCTGGACTCCATGACCTTAAAGGTCTTTTCCAACCTAAATGATTCTAAGATTCTATAAGCATCAGGGAAAACTAATCCCTCACCATAGGAAGAGCTATAAAAAGAGCTATATTACATGGACAATATCTTAACACACCCCACAGAATAACCACAGACATCTAGGCTTCATTCTCAATTCTGTCAGCTGAATTTACTCTTCAGGGTTAGATCACCATTAAGAAAAAGATGCTAATGACCACAAACTTCATTCCAGGGGGATACAGAATCCATATGAAACTAGTTAAATCCACAATGATTAATTACAGAGGGTTGGCAAAGAACACAGCTTCTCACCTGCTTCGCGACACTGAGCACATCTTGCACCATGAGGGGCTAATGTTGGAGTTAAAACCATTTCTGTTTCTCCCATGTAAACTTCTTGTAGTGATATACTGAGTATACAAATATACTGCAATGAGCTCATTAGTACAAAGAACAGCCAACATATACCAGCCAACTACTTGAATAACTGGAAGTCACAGGCAGTGAAGCCTGACTGACTTCAAAGACAGAAGCACAGCTTACCAGGCTGTTACTATATTGCCTTTGGGTATTTTAATGTAAAGTATGGGTAGACCGAAATACTATTCTGAAGAAAGCTCCCAGCACCAACAAAGTAGAAGTGTTATTCAGCCACTGTAGCATATCTTTATTTTTGTCATTTCTCAGAATAAGTACCAAGTTTGTGGAAAAACAACAAATCTGGGAATCTGAAGTTTTATAAGGAAAAAAACCTGAACAGGTAGCCCTTATAGTTAAAATGGAACTGAAACTAACTTGAACTACACTCAACATAAAAAGAGGTGAAGAAAATGTAGAAAGTAAAAGATGATCTTTACCTCAAAACAGTATCAGTGAAGTTAATTAAATGTTCTACAAGTGCCAGGAATACAATTCTAGTGCTCTTTGACAGATCAGGGCCCAGTAACACAAAATACATTGTAATCAAGGGTATTTTTAATTCTACATATGAAAAAAAGATGCTACCCATTTATGCTCTTGGAGTAAGATATGTTGGTGCACACAGACACACATACACACTTGCACAGACACAATGACACACCACTGACACAGGTCAAGAAGAATGGGCTAAATAGTACAATTCCCATTTAAAGTAAATATTTTATTAAGCTGAATTTCATTTGATGATTCACCACATCAGTAGTGTGCTCATAAATACTCAGAAATGACAAAACATTAGTTAGAAAGAAAACAGGTTAAGACAGGTTGCAAGAAAGCAACTATCAGAGTGTCATTCAATCTGACCCAGAATTTTACATTGTTGGAAAGTGATGGATACATCAATTTCTCAAAAATTAATCCTAATCAATATAACAGTTACTGTTAGCTCTTACTTTTATTAGTTTTGTGTTTAAGAGACCCAGTCATATATCAGTGTTATGTAAGATATCAAAAAAACATGGAACAAAAATGGTTTTTGCTCAGACTAAATAAGACAAATTCTCTATATAAATTTGTAAGACAGAAAAACAGGAAGAACAAGAAAACAGTGAGATGATGCTGACTAGCACAGTGATCTACATATCACAGGAACACAGAAAATTAAATGCAAAGATATGAAGAAAGCTGAAAATGAAAGGTATTTCAGAGAATGATTATGAAATAACGCAGAAGAAATTCTAGAATAGCCTCTACTTTTAGTGTTCTTTCAGATCCGGCCTTCCAGAGAAGTTACCTTTCAGAGAACAAGCATACTGCACTGGTGATGAAGATGCAGCTCACCTGCTGAAGGAATTCTTCAAACAGTTCTCCCTAAAGCTTGGTCAATATTCTACACTACTTGGGAAAGGAATTTCCATTGCAGTATGAGAGACAGTCCCTCCCACTCCCTGGGGCTGAACATGCTGCCTCTGCTGGACTGGGATAAAAGCCAGATTTGGTTCCCCAAATAGCAAGGTGCTTTCCTGCCAACATAGTTTCATAGTTTCTTTTTCTTTTCTTTTCTTTTTTTTAAAAAAAACCAAAACCCAAAACAACCCAACAAATATTTTCCATTTGCTTTTGTCTTACAAACATATCAATTGAAGGATAATTCAAAATAGGAAAACAAAAATGTTTTAAAAATGAGAAAGAATTGTTTCACATAACCATAATGTTCTGAGGGAGTTCAGCAAGACATCTAGCAGACATACACTTTCTGATCTGTTTTTGCAAAAGAAATGCATTCATGTTGCACTAAAACATGTTACACTGACTAAACAGTAGTTAAAAGAGTGTAAAGAGCAATGTTGATCCAAAAACTTGAACCACACTATGTGATTCACACAAAGCAATTGTTATCGAAATCAAAACATAGAAAAAGCAGATGATTCATGAAAATATTTAAAGCTTTTCATACAGAGCTTCTGGTTTTCTTTTCTTTTCTATACCATGTGATAGATATTCCACCAGTCTATTAATGATTTAAAAGAAAAGAAAGGAAAAAAGGAAATGAAAGTCTCCTGAAAACAGAAATCAAAATGTCTTTTCCTTTGTTTTTTTCCAAAGGATATAATAGAATTATTAAATTAATACACTTTGCTCAGAAAAGAACAAATCGGGGATAAATGTATGAAGGGTTTAAAACATTTTCAAATGAAGAGCTACAGTAGCAGCCATAGCTGGACACTGCTGAATAGCTGATACTTTTACAAAAGGCATTCAAATTTACCGTGCCAACATCCAGCATTGAGAGGGTAAACAGAACAAACCAAAACAAATTCAGTAGAAAGCTTCAGCCAACCATGTAAGAGGCTAAACTGAGGTCCCAACAACATTCTTTCTAGCAAAAGTAAAAATATGTTTCCTTAAAAGTCTGGACTTCGGGACCAAATCTGTTTGGATGACTGAGTTCAAAAGAAATACTAAGAGAACTCTGAAGTGTGCACGGCTGCATGTTCCTGTGAAAGATTACCATTAGCAGCAAAGGATAACAGACATAAAAGTAAGATTCTCTTAAAAAATCAATATGCCTTAAATGTATGCATTATGAATATAAATTAAACTCTAAAGGGAAGAAGTGGCTACACATACAGATATGATACCTACAGCTACTCCAAAATTTATTTAAGCTAATTTATTTAAAACCATATGTGTGACACCAGCCAAAGGTAAAATAAACTTTCTTCAAAGTTTTTAACGTTTCTACTGCAGATATACTTCCAGAAACAACAGGACTTACCTTAACGATTCCATCTATGAAAATAATATAACAAACTTCTTAAAGTAACAGCCAAAAGATATCAGCCTAGAGAACTATCTGACTCAGGACAGACAGATGCAGACAAAGCCAGTAGCACAGAGAGGCCCCAGCCACACAAAAGCTGATATTGTGCTCCCGCTGAGCAAAAATCTCACTTGTAAATCGAATGACATCTGCATTCAGAATCACCCACAAAAAGCGTGCCTGGAGAGGTGACCAAACTACTTGACTCAACAAAAGAAAGATTTCTCTTGTCTCCTTCAATGTAAGCAGCTGCATAAAACAGTAGCTTCTGGTTTTACTTTTTAGCAAACCTTGATTCCTCTGATACACCAATAGAGATGAAACACAACATTTAAAGATCATCTCCACCAAGCACAGCTTTGAAGCCCAGTTTGCTTTTCAACACAAATAATCATTAAAGTAAAATCTTGTATCATGACACAGAAAATAGACAAATGCCAATGTCTCCAAAATTAGTAACCTCTTCACATTTATTTCCAATTTCTTTATCAGTACTGCTGACACAAGACAGCAATGCCTCCTGGGATCTCTTTCATGAAAGTTCATAAAAAAATCTTAATCAAAGCATTTGATAAGGCTTGTAAAAATCTGTCAATGGTAATAAAAAGCTGCTTCACTACTTAAATTTAGCTCTATTTTTCCATAAAGTTATTTATATCCTTTCCTTAACTATTACATTCTTCATTACCTAAACTGGGTATCAGAATGAAACAATCTATATAGTTTATAGGACAGGAACATCCTACAGTGTTCACCAGAATTTTTATCATCCCAATTCCAACAGAAGTGCTAAAAAATTAAAATCTGTCCAACCCAAAGTTACGCTTTTACTTTACAAAAAAATTAAATTATTAAACAATAAAATTTTTTTAGGTAGTGAATATTTCTAAATGGTTGCTTCTAGAAGGCCCTTTTCTTTACTCTCCCCAGTACACAAAACTAAGTTTTAATAATGAATTGTGTAACTTTATACAGAAAAAAACACTCAACACAATAGAGGGATTCTGTGAAATTATGAAAAAAAAAAAATCATACAATGAAACTATTCAATAATGCCACATTCAGGATATGCTGGTGTATTGCAGGATTTGGCCCAGAGTGAATATGAATTACTTTGTTAAGTAGTTGGCACCTTTATCCCCTTCGTTTTGAACAGCTTTAGCAACTAAGTAAAGTGGAAGAGAGTCTTAGGATAGCTATCTAAACAGACATACATAGATTAATACATTAAAAAAATCGATGGGATGACAGGAACCCCGCTTTCTGTGGCCTTCAGAGGTGCCTGTCCTCATAACACGTAAGTTAATGAATTACTGAGAAAGAAGGCACATGGGTAACTTGCACTTCTAACATAAAGATTGACCTTTCTGTTTTTTGCTTTCAGAAAAAGAGTTAGTTCAGAAGCAAAAGGAGGTATTTCAACAGCAGGAGTGAACTATCATCATGTGCCTAATCTAAAAATACGGAAAACTCTTGAGAAAGAATAGGAACATTAGAAAAATTTAACTGTGGAAAAAGGCCAAAGAAGAGGAACACTAGTTTTAATGTGAAGTGACAGACACAACTTCACAATAGATTATAAAATTCCTACTTAGTGGAATATAATGTTTTACAGGTGACTTATTCTGGTGGCCTTATTAACCCCAAATACTCTGGGTAGAACAAACAGTTCCCCTGTTATTCCCTGTTTCCTGACAGAACTTCATCCAAGTAAAACTGATGGTTTTTTTAGAGTTCTGAGAGAAACTGGAATAGTAACTGCATAAACAGAAATCAATCTCCCACATTCAAGTTACTGAAATGAAAAAGCTAACTTTTCAAATAATACTGCTTCCATCTTTCAAATACGTATTTCATGACATTGCAATCTTTTAGAATTTTATTTTGTATTTTTTTAATAAAAGTATATTTGGGAAAGGGATATAAAGGGATTCTATCATCCCTCTTCCACATAGCATAAATAAATAAAAATGCTTTTTGATAGTGTTTTGTTCTCACAAATATGTTGTTATAGTGTGCATCTAAATGTATTTCTTTCTGTCTTTGAAAATGGACCATGACTTTTAAATAAAATAATGGTAAAATGATATGAATTTATTGCAGTTTTTTTCTTGTTCAAAAGGCTACAGCAGACCATTACAGAAATATTATATCATTAGTGAAGTCTATGAACCAGACTGGTACTGTAAAGAAAAGAAAAATGCAAAAGCATTGCAGAAGTGTGACTTAATGTCTAGTAGATCTGTCATACAGCAAAATACTTAAACTAAGGCCATCTGGTTTACCAAAGCCCAAGAGAGATATGACAAAATAATAATGGTTAAAAAAATATCTAAAAACTTCCCACATGAGTGACTAAGTGTTTTGGTTCTTATTACACTCATGTTATTATCTTCCTGCCCATATTTTTATTTCTCATTCATATTATCTAGTCACCCTTCTACACTGCAGCACGCAATACAAAAAGACAGAGCAATTTAAGCATCTGGAACACAAGCCAGATGAACTTACATTGGGAAAAAAAAGATTCATATTTTAATGCAAATTGCAGGATGAGTTGTTGGAGATACAATTCAGGAAAGTCATGAGCTCCTAATCCCCTCTTCCTGCATGCTTAATGTAATTTTATCCAATGACTGTTTAATGTAAAATGCACGAACAGTTATCCAGAACAAATATTAGAACTGTAAAACCTTGTGGCAGAGCAATTCCCTCATCACTTAACAGGTTCCTTGAGTGTGTTGGCTTTGTGTGTGTGAGGGCAGTGGGAGAAGGGGCTACCCTGTGAGAAGCTTTGTGAAGCTGAAGCTCCCCTGGCTCCATTGCATACCCCCCAGCCCTGGCTGAGTCAATGAGCACTAGAGAAACACCTCTGTGAATCCATATTTGTGAGGGGAAGGGCTGTTTGAAAAGAAGGTGGAGAGAACCTGGAGGAGAGGCCATTGACCTGAACTAAAGACAACCATCAGCCTAAACAAAGTGAGAACTTCCTTTCCAGAAGGAAGGAGGAGGAGGGGCAAGACAGAGCACCTCAGACACCCAGTTCAACTGCATGGAGTAGCAGAAGGTAAATGAGGTCCCTGCAGCCCATGGAGGTTCAATGGTGGAGCAGATACCGATGTGTAGGCTACAGAAGACCCCACGTTGGAGCAGATAGCCAAGCCCAAGGGCAGGTGTGACTGTATTGAGATCCCACAGCCAGAGCAGGGGTGGAGCCCCAGAGCCAGGGAGGAGGAGGTGCACTGGACCAGAGGCCCTTCTGCAGCCCGTGAATGTCCCCATGCCGGAGCCAGGAGTTGAGCCTGAAGAGGTCTGTGACTCCATGGGAAGCTTGCGTCGGAACACTTAGATTTCAGTATAGCTAGTATAAAGTAAAAGCCATCACAACACACAGAATTGTTGGCACTGGGTCCTCAGTGTCACCTGCTTTGCTCTCCAGATCTGCTATTGTTATGTTGTAGTACTTGCTAATGTGGACACAGCCTATGCCTTGTGGACTTGGTTCCATTGTGATTTTTTTTTCTCAGTGGAATGTATAGATTGCTTTAGAATAAGTTGCCTGAAAGTAAGTCCTCTGTCTTCAACATGAAGCAACCATATATCCCAGAAAAAAATCAGGGAAAGTTTTTTCTGCTTCTTTTGGACCTTTATTTTAGACCCCAATACTGTGTAGACACAGAAATCAATGACAGCATTATGTGCTTTTGAATTTGTCCTTAAATGAGGGTCTTGGCACCCAGGGTAAGGGATGGAGGGTTAAGCCTGCAGCGATGCTGAAGGTCCCTGTTCTTGCAGAGAGTTGAAGTTCAGCAAATACTTCTACCTCAAAACTATACATATGTTTTCCCAAATTGACATAATTTTGGAGAAAGTACAATGTATCTGCTTGTTAGGCTTTCTTGGTTAAAAAACTATTGGGAAATATAAACAGGATTTCTGCATGGGACAAGATAACAACAAATTTTGAAAACAGGAAGTCCTCAAGGCACAGAAAGATAAGTAGTGTACAGACACATTTTTCTCCCAAATACCAGACTAGTTGCATTTCAAAATTATTTTTGCAAAATAAAGCACTTTAGTTTTTTGGAAGAAACAAAAATTAACCTGTGAACCATCTGATATGTTGGTCTGTACATGTAGCCAGACAGTGAACTATGCTTACAGACAGTGAAAAAAGAGGAACTAGATCCTGATGATGCTCCTGGAGGCACTAACCTCCAGGTTTGTAATTTTTGCACACTTTCTTTTGGAATACCCATTGCTGTCTAATGGAGTAATAGCTCTCACAAACCACAGAATAATACAGACTTAAATGACTAAGCATATTACATACCATGTTCAAGAACAGGACAGAAACAAGCATACCTAGGTGTTTCACACAAAAAATGTCATATTTGTAAGAATATCCATAGAACTGGTCTAAGATCATTACATTAGTTAAAAATAATAAAAAGGAGTGAATCTGTACAGTTTTAAAGTTAGAATTCACATTTAAAATAAAAAATAAAATCCAGCCTTTATCAAAGAAAAAAGCCTATTCTGATAATTTTTCTTTTAAAGCAAAGCTATTAATTCAAACCAAGTCACTAACCACTTATATATTCTAAAATATTCTGTATGTATAGTCCCAAAACGTGCTTTTGTGTAAAGTGCTAGTTGACTGTTACATTCCACACCCAAATACATTAACTTTGGCATGAAACAAAAATATATGCGGCATAAACCAAAACATTATCCAATCAACAGCAGATACAGAAATGCATTCAAATAATTTATCATAGAAAACTTACATCTAATAGTGTGTGAAGGTGCTGATCCTGGAAAACACTGTGAAGAAAATCTAAGTCTTTTTCGCTGCAGTCTGTAAGTGCATGAATTTCTTCCAGGCTGTCCAGCACCTGTGAGACTGCTCCTACGGGACAATAAACAGGAAAAAAAAGAAAAAATAAAAATCAATAGAGCAAAGACTCACGGTAAACTGAACTTTGGAAAAGGAAACTTTCACTTCATCTGGTACAACTGGAACAGGAACTTTAAAAAGCGTGAATTTTTTACAGAAAAACTCACTGAATAAACTTTACATATATCAACCGTGCCCACATACAGTGTAATTATATATAAGAAATTGTTTAACTGAAGAAAGGTTAACACCTGCTTTTATTAAGCTTAGCTTTCTTCTATTTTAGCTTGGTTTCCAATGATATCTTACAAAGTTACTTGGATTATCTGCCCAACGACCTGTCCTCACCATTTTCACCTCAACCTTCTCTTGTTTCACTTTTTGAACTGCTGGTCAATTTCAAATACATATTCCAAAGCAGTAAAAAATTGAAAGAACCAAAATCAGCATCTGTGTAAAGAAGAGGAGAGAGAGAAAGAACTGACTGCTGTCTCCTCTGGAGGGAAAAAAAGGACTGTAACATGAGCTCCTGTTTTTGTTCTGTTTGTTCTGCTTACCTGGTTATCTCAGACCTAGTTATAGCACTTGCTGCCTTTTGACCAGTGGATTGTTTCGGGTCATAAGAAGATGGGGACAATTTTTATATGATGTAAAGTTGAAAACAGAAGTGAGGGATATGGGGAGAAAAATGAGAAACAGGAGGCATTACAGAAAGTGGGCATCCATGAGGAGAGTTGAACTTACATCAGGGGAGCATTCAGAGGCACAACATAAATCCATAGTAAGCCAGCCCATATCGGTTCTTTGTGGAACAACTTGTTTTAAAAATAGGTATCGGTGGTGGCTGCTGCTTATGTGCGTTACTAGAACGCTACCTTTGGCTTCTCTAAACACCCACAGCCCACGCCTTCAATTTTTTCTCAGTGGTATAAGCATCTGGAAAGACGGTGGCGTATCCAGTGTTAGTCTGGGAATGCTGGTGTCTGACAGTGAACTGCTGAACGCGTTTTCATGAATACATTCTTAATTATGGATACAGAATTCTACATGTTCTGTATTTTACTAGTTTCTCCTTAATATCTTTATTCTCTTCACTTATTCGTTTGCCAGTGTCATTTTGTCAAGACAGATAATACCTAAAAAATGGTTAGTTCTTAAAATTCCATCCTTCACTGCATGAACAACGCTTTACCAGCCTTCTTTAAATCAAGCCCTTTTATAATCTTTTGCATTTTCAGAATGTAATAAAAACAAAAGCCACAAGCCCCTCTTAATGACACAAAGAAACAAGTTAAATTCACTTATTTCTCAGAAAACCTTGAAAAACTGGTTTAAACCAGTTTAAACCATAAACATAGCAAAATACACAAAAATTACTATACAGGATTTGTGACCTTATGGCTTAAAAGGATGAGTAAGTTACAAGTCTAGAAAAACTTGCATCATGTTTAGTACAAATCTCAACCTAGGATTCTCCTCAGAGTTCCTTGTACAGCAAGGTTAGAAAGCACAGTATTCCCTTCACTCATAAATCATAATTCATTTCCCAGGAGCAATAAGACTTCCTAGTCCTCTCCCATTAAATGTGTCTTATTACTTCTTTCCAACTGATGTATTGGTTTGTGTTCCTTTAAAATAATGGTGGCTGGTCAGCAAATAAAACTAATAGTTTGCCTTACTGTAGTTGCTGCGTGTTGTGCGAGATGCACTGAACAAGAGAAAAAACTGCTCTGTCTTCAATAATGAGTAAGCATGCTCAGCGGAAAAGAACTGTTCATATTCCTCTGCCTGTGCCACAGCTTCCACACCAGGAGACACAGCAGGAAACCTGAGAAAATACGGGGACTGGGAATTTGCTGGTAAGAGCATGGAGAGATCACAGCTAAGCCTCAAAGGCATGGAAGAAAAACATTACCTAGGGATCCAAAAGGCACTGTGCCGAGTCTCCTTTAACATTTTCAGTATGTCAATTAAAAGCTGATGAACTTAGAGATCTTCAAGCCTGAAAGAAAGTGCTTGACTTTCCAGGATGCAGTTGGCAGAAGGAAATTTGTTAGAATTCTCTTTTATTTCTATTCCTGTCAGGCTCAGAGTTTAAATTAATTACTCTCATTTCTAGCAAACCTTCACTTTCTGGGTTCAAAGCCCTTTCTGTGTATTTGGAGTGTTTACTTTAAGGAAAACTCAAGAGACGATTTACTTCAGAGGCTTGGATACCCTAAGTGTCTCTAATACTGCTCAATGCTACACATAATTGCTAAAACTTGAGTCAAAACCAGAACCAATGAGAAGTATGATCAAAGTTGTCTGCAGCGCAGTGTTACTGTGAAACACTGAGTGCTGTGGACCACCACATTATTTGACAGCATTGTTTACTTTGGGAATTTCATTTTGTGAAATACTTTTAGTTCTTTCAAATAGGAATAAAGTTACTATTTTTTAACATTTGCATCTCAGTAACCTTTTGAATATCTGGGAATTCCAAAACACTAAGCTCGATTCATTAGGTCTTTTTTTCCTGTCCATTGGTCACATTGAACAGATGACCATAAGAGAAAGTTTCCAAGAATATCCTTAACAAATTTGATGAGAAGTTCTGACAGTGACTTTGCTAATCCATCAAAATCACGTATGGTTTTTGTAACCTACAATCTTATGTTGTATCTACTGCCATGTGTTTCATGCATTTACAAATAACATGCACTTGCGTGTGAAAATGGCATAGTAGCAATATACGGACAGCAAGTTACTTCATACAGAAGTGACGGAACAATTCCACAGGCATTTCTGTGAACACTTAAACTCTATTACAGACATCTGGTTAAAAGCCTAAGAATACCTTTCAGAAGAGTTTTAAATTCAAGATACTACACAAATAAAATTAACAAATCTTTATAGCACAACTGTCCATAAAAAGATTCATATTCTATCATACTTAAGCTAAATTTCTAACCTTTGAAAAGTATAAAAGCACTCAATATTTATAATTAAAGCCTGTATGCTCTACAAACAGGATTTAATCTCATTTCATCATTGCAAATGCATCCATTTTAGCCTCAGCATAGATGATAAAGGAAGGATTTAAGTGAGTTATTATACAGTCATACAATCTAAAAGCTCAAATTTCTCATGGTCTGTAGCATTTACAGACAGAATCTATAAATATAAAAATTAAAATTATACGTAAAAATTAGGAGTCAGGAAAAAAAGGAAACTGACTAATTTGACCAGCTTTATTTATTTGCTTTTTAAGACTCTCTAAAGTAAAATGTTGGAAAATGCTGCTTATTGCCACAGAACTTTAAAGTAATCCCAGCCACTTAGAGGAGATGAATCTCACTCTGCACCTTAAGTTACTATAAAAATATATAAACATATGATTGCATAGGAAAGGTTGTAATCCCAGTGATACAAGTAGAAGACTCTTCTCCACATTAATAGCAACAAAATTGCTCCCCACCTGCAGTACTGTGTCCAGTTCTGGGGCCCCCAACACAAGAGAGACATGGACCTGTTAGAATGAGTCCAGAGGAGGCCACGAGGATGATCCGAGGGCTGGAGCACCTCTCCTGTGAGGACAGGCTGAGAGAGTTGGGGCTGTTCAGCCTGGAGAAGAGAAGGCTCTGGGGAGATCTTATAGTGGCCTTCCAGTAACTGAAGGGGCTACAAGAAAGCTGGGGAGGGACTTTTTATAAAGGCAGGTAGTGATAGAACAAGGGGAAATGGCTTTAAACTGGAAGAGGGTAGGTTTAAATTAGATATTAGTAAGAAATTCTTGACTGTGAGGGTGGCGAGACACTGGAACAGGTTGCCCAAGGAAGTTGTGGATGTCCCCTCCCTGGAAATGTTCAAGGCCAGGCTGGATGAGGCTTTGAGCAACCTGGTCCAGTGGAAGGTGTCCCTGCTCATGGCAGGGGGGTTGGAGCTAGATGATTTTTAAGGTCCCTTCAAACCCATACCATTCTACGATTCTATATTTGCTTTATAAGGCAGTAATTTGGGATTATTTCTTCACCCAGTGTGTAGTCAAAGTTACCATAGGTATTTCCTGCAGGTTCTGTTACCTCATTTATGGAGAAGGCCATTCAGAAATAGTTCTTTCTTACAGCTGAATTCTCTCTCCAGAGTCTTTGTAGCTTTTATACAGTGCCCTTAATACCATCTGAAGTTGGTATGGATGCTGGTTTATCAAGTTGCAAGTAGACAAAGCTTTGGTAAAACAGTGTGCTGTTATTACATCCTGGCATCTAGCTATTCTAATCTGGAACAGGTGGTTTGGCTAGAGAAACTGAACTTCAGAGGTAGGTAGGAGTTGCTTACTTTTTCCCAGAAGAGGAGAGAAGATAAAATAATAAAAGAAACTCCAAGAATTGTCTACATAGTCTCCAATAGCAATATGTCCACCAGAAAACACCCCAAAGTTTGCTTTTTTGAGGCTCACCAAACAATGCAGGTATAACTGACTTCCTCTCTTATGCAGCAGGCAGTACAGAGAATTACTAGCTACTTTTAATGCAGCTACTGTGATCTGCAACAGTGTATGACTAAAAGAGTGTTCAGGTAAAAAGACAGATCTTGCTGCAAACCAGAAAAACTACATCTGACTACAAACACATTCTGAGAATGGGTAAAAGAATTATTTGTTTTATTGTTTTTAATATTGAAGATTACAAATGCTCATTTAAGTCTTGGTCAGTTATACACCCTCTTCTGAGCAATGAAAACTTGTTAGAGGAAGCTTGACCTTGATTAAACACAGAACGATGACCTTTTTGCAAGTTTCCCGCAAATAGTATTCCAGGAAATGACTCTGCAGAAGACCTTAAAACAATCATTATAATAATGGCATATTTCTATTAAAGAGACACTGACAAACACCTTAGATTCATAGAATTGTATAAAATTAAGTTCTGCACACCAACCACTAATTTGAATCCTGTCCATTCTCATACACCACCTTTATTTGGATTGGCTTCTCAACTATTCTGTCTGTTGTACAAACAGGTAAGTATCTATGCCTTGAATATTTTACAGTGGTTTTTAAATGACTAACCAAAGCTTAGCTACTATTTGCAGTTTCCCTATGTATCGCAATTCAGTCCTTCTGCCAGTCAACCTACAATCAATACAAGCTGATTTCTCCCATCTTCATCTCTTGGCTGCCTTCTTGTGTGCAGATGCTGGAAATGAAATTAAAAATAATCCTGGCTCTCAAAGCACAGGCGTTTCAGAAGGTAGGATTTACATTTCACTTTGTTTATGAAGAGGTCTGAGGTTAGCACATACAGCAAGGACAGCAGAAAAACTATCAGAAATTGTTAGATTTTAGAAAGATCAAATACTAGAATCACTGATTGAAGTGACTAGATACAATCTCATAAAAAACAAGCATGTAATCTTTGGGAATAATTATGAAATTCACTTATTTCAGGAAAAAAATTCTTATAAATATTGTAAGATTCTGATAGAGCACATCTGGTGAAGTGACAATGAGAATTTTTACCAGCTTTGTAATGTGAGATTCAAGTTTCATGGATTTTGTTTTTATTTTTTGTGTACAACAAATAAAACAAAGAATCTTTGTTTCTGTTTTAAGACTCCAGTGACACACCTTTAAACAACCTGTTCATTCATAAATCAGTGCCTCCAGGAGTTTTGTTTTGCAGGCATCTGATTGTGATATCCTAAAACCACAAGGCATAGATGTTTAACATAGTAAGCAATTAAGCACTACATCAAAATGCTGTGGAAATGATAGGGTGTCTGTCAGCTGAAGTTTTCAAATCACAATCACATTCACATTTAAAATTTTTCACTTTAGCCAAACATGAAAGTCTAGGCTCAATATCAGCAAAATTATAAAATACTATGCCCATGTTATATACGAGGCTTGGTTTGCCTTAACAGCAGTGGACAGGAGTTAAAAATGTAGAAGAAAAAACAGTTCTATTTCCTGTTGGTCCTGTAAAGAAAATACTAAACATATGCTGTTTCCATTAAAGGAGAGAAAAGAATCTTTTACAGAAATGGGATCTTTCCACTACTTGTGCTGAGGCAACTTTTTAGATTAAGAGAAAGCCAACTGAGGACCAGAGGCTCTTCATCACTTTAAAACACATCTGCAAGAATCACTGGAGTTGAGATGTCTCTGACTTCACACAGTAATTTGTTGCTCTTTGCTGTTTACTATATTCCAAAACAACTATGTAAGGACAGATGACAGACAAAGCATGTGCATATATATGCCTATAATAGTTTAAAATAAGGTGGGAGATTCATGTTTTACATATACACACAACAGTGTAATCAAAAGAAAAAGCAAGTAAGGGCTCTATCCTCCTCAAATTTTAGCCTTTTAGTGTGTAATTATGACTTCTTTCTTGGACAGAAACCAAACAGTCAAGTTTATACACTCTCTAAATTTAAGAATAAATTCCTACATGCACGCAGTACTCTGAGTACTACTAGGAAGCAATTAAGACAGTGATTACATACATATATGTGTATATATATAAAACAATCAAGAAGAGTCTAGGGAGAAAACTATTTTCTTCCTCATTGCAAAAATATATGGAAACCCTCTTCTGACCAGTATGAGGGCAGCACATCCTAATCACAGTCAGTAAGTTTACTGAAGGAAGTCTCTATGCACAAACAAAACCCGAAAACTAGTGGCAGAGGCTCTGTATGAAGTTTCTTTTTTCCCTACAACAGTATAAAAATAATGCTGTTGCAAAACTTTTATATAAAAATGTACTGAGTTCTCACTCTCGTATTACTGGACAGGCTTTCTGAGACGAGGAAATAGGAGGACAAGGAACAACTTCCCCCACAACTTATAAGATCAAAAGAAGGAACTGAATAATCACAACAAAAAAATCCATGACGGATCAGAAATGGAGACGTGGACAACTCCATTACTGCTCTGAGACAGGACAGAAGAAGAACTGTTAGCCTACAAATCTTAAAATGCTCAGGAAAACCCCCACTTTTTATAGTTTGTATTTTGAGACGTTGTATTTGTTGTTTTTGAAATGGTTGTGGTTTGTATGAAAGGGTCTAGAATTTCACACCTTCTCCTTTATCTAGTATAGTCTGCAGGTTTTAGAAGTGCTTGCGCTTTCTGTCTCTCATGAAGCATGTCACTAACTTGCACCAGAACCTCCTCCCTGCATGTCAGTAATTTTCCTTCATTAAGGATATACATATTGGATAGTTATTTAAATCAGATGTATGCATATACACAATGCATATGCATAGATCATGTAGCACATCAACAAAGAATGATCAAGAAAGTTAATGCAAGGGTATAGCAAGAATATAATATATGACTAATACTGCAGTATATGTTTACTGTTAGGAGAAAAAAGCTCATTAGTCCATAAAAACACTGATTGTGGAACTAAAATGCAAACCCAAACCATTTTATCCTTTATTTATTTAATGAAAACTAAATTTTATTTCAGTTGTGTTGCAAGTATTGAAAACAAAAAACCAGGTAATTTTAATACTGCCTCTAAACTAGAATCTTCAGAATTGCTTGGAAATCATATTACTTCTAGTTACTTATACTTTCAAAGTTATAGACAAATTTAGTCAAAAACATACAGGCTATTTTTCTTGAACAGGCAGTATTAAAACTGAAAATAGTAAAGAGAAGCCATGAAAGCTGATTTTTAAACATGCAAAGACACACACCATAGCTGAATGATACGCCTTAAAGGAAAACAAAGGGATACCTACTTTCTGCTGCTAGAAGTCCTAGTAGGAAGGCAGCATTTGGACAAACAACAAACAGTATGAAGATTTCAGAACAAGCGATTTATAAAGCTGCAACCTAGCACACTAGTTCAGACACAAAATAGTATGAACTGACAAGAACCCCCCCACCCCCCATTTTTTAATATGTTTTTTTTATCTGTGAAGCAAATGGGACTTGCAGACTGGGATGGGAAGAAAACAAACACTTGGCATTGGGAAGGCAGCACATGTATGCAGCATTAGTTATCTATAATATCAGACTTTCTCCAACATTGGTTAAACTATTTTAAAAAAACTCATGGACAAAAAATGATTTCAGGTAAGAATATTGTAAAAGGTGAACTGGCCAACTATTTCAACATACTGCAGATGAAGTGTAACACCATATTAATTAATATATTTACTAACTAGAATTCAGCAATATTATATTGAAATAATTTTTTTTACAAAAGTTTCAGTGAGAACCATTATGAGAACCATTTAGAAATACAATAACTTCATTACTGATTTTAAATTAACAGTGACTTTATATACTTAAAAATTTTTGTATTTAAACATATAAGAACAAAGATTAAATAGCCGAAAAATCATAAAGACAATAATGGAGTATTGGAAACACTCAAACCCATGACCTCAAAACTGATAGTCAGTTATACCTGTAACACTAAATGAGGAATTATTAACAGTAAATTATAAGGTGAATGTATTTTTTTTTTTCCAAGCACTCATACATAAAAATGTTTCACAAGACACTTAGCAAATATTTACAAAATCATGGTAATTTTTGCATAGTAACAGTATTTCTTTTTCTTCCTCTTGTTGACTTTTTTTTTTTTTAAGTTATGGACTTATATTGCCCATATTTAATGGAATCTAAATCCCATGGAACTACTAATCACTTACTAACTTGTGCATTAAGCGAGTTATCATGTATGTTGGAAACAGTGATCTTACAACTTGGCCATACATACAGTTGCTGGTTTTAAATTTGAAAATCAAGATCTCATACAGTTAAAAATTTCTCATTTTATATGACAACATAGAGTCTAGCAAGATAAAAAAGAATGAAAATTTCAATTTACAAACAGCAATCTTGAGACACAATATCAAAATGCCATATGAAACTTGTGCCTTGCAATTTGAGGAAAACAAGCTAGAAACACTGATGTAGACTTAACACGCCTGCTTTGCGTGCAGTGCAAAAGCACTGCTTCTACATTCCTCACCACAGAGCTCAGAAAGCACAGAAACGTTCAGGAAGTACTGCAACAGTGCTATTAGCTAGCCTAGGCTATGTAAGTATATTTGGTCAATCAGCCTGTTATAAGGTGTGCTTCTGTACTTTCTCTGTGGTTAAACTGAAACACAGCGTTATAAAATGCCTTACAGGAATCTAGAAATGTTTGCAGCAAAAAGCTACTCTGAAACTGTTAGTCACATTTCAGAATATGAGCACTATAAACCAAGCAATTCAAGCAGGCATTATAGAGGAATGTCCTCTAACCAAAAGGTATGATTTTCTTTAATCTAAAAATCAGTTCTGCAGTTTTCCAAAGACTATGGACTATTCACTGGCTTAACTCCAACACTGACTCAGTAGTTCTGAAAATGTGTCTACAAAAAGGTTTTTGGTAATATGAAGTTATAAAGAACTTCTTTAATTTATGGGCCTTTCTAACTATCAACCTAAAAACCTAAACTTCCTGAATCCACTTAAAACTTCAAAGCAAACAAAACAGTCTTCCTGAATTCAGCTGTCAAACAATTGCACAGCCTGTCCTTGCGCTGCCACAGAATGGGGGGCTGAAGAAGCAAAAGGAGGAAAAAATGAAAAGCTTTACACTAGTGATGCTTATTCTTTAGCCTGAGGCATTGTTATCAAAACATTTGAAAATTATACTTCCGTATTCTCTGTTAGGGAACAAACAGTCAGCATATGACACAAGCAGAGGATTTCCTCTGTCTTGATCTAATGTGCAATCAGGTGATAGGAGAGCCAGGGAGGGCAGGGGAGAGGGGAGGGAGTAGGATGGAGAAAGACAGCAGAGAGCAAACTGATTGTGAATTTCTCTAGAACCTAATTAATTTCATGGTCCACTTCAAATACTCGCTACTGGCCCAATTTTTCTCACATGTCAGATTCAGCCTTCAGGGCTGCTGACTGTTAACTTCTGATTTATATTTGTTTCAGCATATTAAAAATATCCAAAACATTCACTGCCTTGGGAAATTGGCATTTTACAATGTCTTGAAGACAGGCAACCTAGAAGTCAAATGTCTTACATTTTAGCAAAAAAACATTTGCAAAACACTTGTCATTTGAGCTGTTTAGTGGCTTTACTAAAGAAGTTACTAAACACAGCCTATCAGCAGTAAAATGACATTTTAGTTTCATGAATATTTACTTATTTTTTCAAAACTTTTAAAAAGCCTTTATCATACGCTCTCCAAATTCATCAAGGCTGACTTCTGCCATGTTACCAACAGAAGGATAGTGGATTTAAGTTAAATCCTTCAGAGGACAGTTGCTGATGAAAGAGGAAATAGAGCTCACCTAGAGCAAGCTGTGGGAACCAAGAATTATTAACACACTCTATATGAATGAAAGGAAGATGTGCACAGAAAAATACCTGGTTGACTTCTTGGTTGAAATTTTTCTGTGTTCATTCATATCTAATTTAGGGAATTTAATCTAATCCCCATTTAATTTAGGTCAGCAATTTGCTGATCCTCATAGGAAAGCTCTCTGACAAGATATCCTTTATGATACTGCATCTAAGAAAGTCATCTGACTTGCTACCTATAGGGCCTTCATATCCCATGCCATTACTCCAATAGCATAGGAAGATACAAAGGGTCAAAGAATCCCAAATTCCCTGAGCTCTGAGGAAGAACAGCTCTAGATTAATCTAGAAAAAAGATAGAACTAAAATTTTACGGTTCTGTGTTTAGAAAGACTTTGATGAGGACAAGGACATACAATTTGCATAACCTAATAAGCTTTTACACTTCTGCATCTTTACCTCAGTAGGAGTTCAACGTTTACCCATTTCTGACAAATCATTTAATTTTAATGGTAAGCTTCACAAAATTTTATGGTAGGATTAAATAGGCAGCAACATTTAAAAGATTAAACGATCTTCATTAGAGTTTATGATCTGGAATGACATTATGAGATGTCAGGAAGGAAACTTAAATAACATTAAGATCAAGATTAAGTCAAGTTTCTACTGCAATTCAAGAGTTTTATGTCAAATTTCTATAATTAGTTCAGTTTAGAATCATCACAAGAGTCTATCTTTACAAGCTAGAAATATTTGAAAACTTTACCGTTGTACTTCTGAAGAGGAAACAAAACAGATTTCTGTATCTAGCAATTTCAGAAGCTGAAAGTTGCAGTATGTTTTCTTGGAAGCCTCAGTGTTCATCTTGAGATAATTAATATTTTATCAGCTAATGTAGTTGGTCAGGGAAACATCACAAAAACTACCCACTTAGTATGGTTTCCTGATCACTTGTGATCCCCCATCTGTGAGATCAACAATATTATTGCAGAGATTAACTATGCTTTCCTGAGAAATCCAAACTATTGTTTCAGTTATTTCAGAGGTGAACCCAAGATAACAATGGATCCTGCACAAATATTCTGTCGAATTTACATGTGTAAATGCATGTATTGTATGAGCAGAAAAAAATAGAACTTGCACCTTTGCTGCATACTGATATCTGCAATAACATCATCCTACGAGGAAGACACGTGTCCTGTTGATGTGAGACTGAAACTGGAAAGAGGAACTGCAGTTTTTAGATTAGGAAAGTTGCCACTGCCAATCATGTTGGTGGACTATTTGTTTTATTGAAATGGGGGAAGTAGCTGGAAACAAAAATTAAAGCACTACAAGTAATTCTGGGTGAAGTAAAACCTATCCTTTCTTTAAAAGAATATATGG
Organism: Caprimulgus europaeus; assembly: GCA_907165065.1. The sequence continues at coordinate 34,975,371 of OU015523.1, read as the reverse complement.
ATCCTTACTTACAAGTACATCAAGTATTCCCAAAAGCTGACTGCCTGAAGTTAAGCCATGGGGCTGTAATTACCCATGTGCAATAAATGATCTGAGATTCCCATTCACTTTTATGGAAATTATGAGCAGTGTGCATCTCTAAGGATGAAAAAATATTTTAATTTAAGTACTCAGACTTGAATTTCAAGAAGTGAAATTTAAATGTTTAAACAAAAAAAATTCCCTCAATTCCTATATTCATGACATTGAAACAATTTATAAAATTTACTTGCTCATATGAAAGAGTAGAAAAAGAACACTTAACATATGCAGTCAGTAAGTAATTTTCTCACCTATAAAAATATTAGTAAAGAGAACTGTCACACAGCAGTTCAGCACTGGTAATTAAGTTCCTGAAATATCTTCTAGTAAAGTCAGTGTATAGCTAAAATATTTTGCCAGTACTATTTAGTTGTTTAGAAAAATAAAAGACAGTCCTATTGGCCTTAGATTTTAAAAGTTCATTTAACTTGGTTCTATATCCTAGTTTTAGATCAGATAGTCCAAGTCAGAGTTTTGCACTGCAAATGTTGAGAGTAATGTTACTTCAAAATTAAGACAGATAATTAAGACAGGGCTGTGTTAGTGTAGAGACAGCCAGGATATTTAAATTCCTTAATATGGGCCAAGCACAAAAGGACTGCTTGGAGTAAGATCACTGTCCTGCCCAAGGCCTAGCTATGTGCTCACAGCACAGCAAAGGTATTATCTTCCCCTTTGAATTATAATGGGAAGTCCCTGAAGCACACATATTGTCTCTCTCCGAAGATTTGGGGGTCTGGGTTATAGTATCAGAAACACTGTCCAGTCTGCTTTAAAGAGAAGACATCTTAATCATACTGTTCTCTAAAACAGGAGGCCAAGAAACTCTGGTACAAAATGTTTTTTTTTTATAAATAACTATTACTAAGGTATGAGATCCTTGCTCCTGCCTAAGAATTCAAGACAAAATTTCAATAAGCTTTTACACTTAAGTAATATAAAGAGAAATATGAGGTGATAACACTATTTGTAATGAAATGTACATATGAGTAAAAAAATCAGACATAATTTCTGTAGAAATTTACAACTATGCAGAGATTTTATCTTAATTTTCTCCAGTTGCTAACACCATTATGACTGAACATTATCTCTGCTTTCACATTTGAATATTAACTTAATATGCAACTTTATGAAATAATGAGAAATTAGTAAATACTTGGTACTCTAGTCAGTATAGAATTAAGACAGGTTGACTGCAGCAAATACACTTTCTGTTAAAATACCTGAGGAGGTGGGGTCTTCAGAGAAGTCTGGCAGCTCTTCAGGGGGGTCACCATAGAAGGAGTTGAATTTGTGGCTTGACACAGCTGCTAGTACTGCCCCCTGAATAAAAATACCCACAAAGTCTAAATTACACAAAGAAGGATAATTAAACTTTTCCAGACACCTTGGATCACTCGGTCTCCTGAAGTCTCTCATGTGTTGATCTGCTCCAGGAAGAGTAAATAAATGTTACAGTTTTCAGCTCTGTTTCAGTGTTATCAGTGATCATATCTAACAGGAGAGCTGGTCATACACTACTCTAGTAAACAGTAAATATATTCTTTGTGAGGGGATTCGTGAGAACAATTCTTTATGGGAAAGCATTTTAAAATACTAAGTGTAAGGCATAAATTAGTACATAGTACAACATAAACAACTAATTTATTTCTCTTTCCCTCTTATCTAGACTGGGTGGCTTACTAAGTATAAAAATTCACTCTTCAAACCAAAGCAATATGTTGTTATTTGAGAAATTGCCAGAACCTGACACTGACAGCACCAGGATATTTGACATCTGTAATATATCTGTATGAAAATGTAATAGTCTCACACTCCCAGGATGTGTTACATGTGAAGTTACAAAGCCAGATAAATGCTTATCTGTTCTGACATATGTTTACTTCTTCAAGTAAATTACAGTTTAACCACCCAGGTTTTAATGTCTTAACATACTGTCGTGGCAGTAGACAAAATGGACAACAAATAATTTCAGGAAATATTCTGTAGAACAGCGCTTTGGATAAAATGGTAGAAAACAAATAGCACAGGTATAAAAGTTCCCAGGAGCTTTAAATACAGTGGCCTCCCCAGGAAGAAATCTGGGAAAGATCTGAAATTGCACCTAGAGCAGGAAAACAGGTTATATTCCAAAACATACTAGCTAACATTTTAATGAAAGTATTACCTGGATATACAAAGCACCTAAGAGAAAAAGCTGTTCATCATGAACTAGAACAACTGTTGCATCCTAATCATCAGTTGTTTCTGCAGCTAAATTAAACTTTTGCAAAGCAGCAACTCAACGTGTATATCTGATCCTGTGGTTTTTCACAACTTATAAAAAACCTCATGAATTGTAATGCTACATGTTTCTGTTAAAATCTTCTCAACCTTTAAAAATGTTTCTGTTAAACTTTCCAAGATAGGAATTGAAGGGAAATGACATTGTTTTGGGATAAAATGTTAGCATTCTTTTCAATATGGCTGAGAAATAATCTTGTGTATAGTTAAAACGTAAAAGGGATAAACTGAAGAATATCTTTGCTCTTCTTGAAAAAAGACATTAAAACATTATTATGTTCCTTTTATTACAAACATAATAATAACACAAGCCATTGTACTATTATCTCCTGTGCAATTAATTCATGTTACACAGAATTACTGAATTAATTTAAGATTAAGACCTCATACACACCTCGGTTGATACCAGACAATTTGCACTGAAATTTAGTTTGAAAACTACATACTAAGAGAGAAAGGACAAACATCCTTCACAAGACATCATTGTAATAAATGATTGTGAAGATCTGTTTCAATTTTTTATTTTATTAATGATTTCAGAGCATAGATTTCTCTTATCACTTTTAAAATAAATGTAAATGACACAAAATTCAAATGATGCAATAATATTGTTTTAACACTACATTCATTTTACCTTTAGTTTCCGTCTTGCATTGAATTTTCTCAATTGTTCTACTGTTTCTGGAAGATGAATCTTGTATGCATAGCGATCTCTCTCCTTAAAGAAACCCACAAAAAACAAAACAAAAGAAGCATTAAATACAAGCTCTTAATATTCTCTCAATATTAAGAAACTAGACAAGAAATGTACCAGCTAATGAGTAGCCTAAGGAGAATGAGGATTTGTTGCAATTTAAGGAAAACTTCAAGAAAATAAGAGGGATTCAAATATTTTGAAAGAATCCCTAACTTGGGCCAGAGAACTTGGGCCAGAGAACTTTTTTTTTGTAATTTTGTTTCCTGCTTTGTAGTAAGACCTTAAGCCATTTTTTTTACTGTTGAGTTGTTATTCAGTCTGTGGCTAGCATTGAACTCCGAAGCTGGTAAGCACAAAGTAGTTCTGCTTCATGGTATTCACAAATCTCAGTGAAGCAACATGTTCAAGCACTCTTTTAAGGGGCTCTTGATAGTTTAGGTGAGCTTGGGAGATGGGGTACCTGTCCAAAAGAGTAGGAAGTGCCAGCTTGATGGCTCGTGACGCCAGGTGCTAGCTTACAGGAAGAATTCTCCATTGTTGATGCAGACCAAAAATTTGCCAATGAACAGTAGACAGTGAGGGCAGAACTTGCAGCAGCAGCTGATTACTTTCCTCCCCTGCCCAAAATCATCACAGAAGCTATATATACTTATTAATTTAACATAAATGTTTATCACATGCACCTCTCCTGAATCAGAATGAAATCACTGTCAGAAGTAATTCAGTCTCTCTACAGCACTAAAGATGTCTCTGTCTCATGCTGTATTTGGCTGCTATCTATCGTTTAGAAGAAAATTCTGAGTCAACAGGCAAGGCAGTTTATCGTAGTCAAAAATAAGGGAGGACTGACTGACAGCCTATGTTGGGAAACAAAGTTGTCTCTACTAAATCTTCTCTCTCCTTGCTTGCTTTTCAACAAATAACATGTTGCAAGATCAGAAAGAGACCACAGACATCAATAGGCAGAACTTACACATTAGCATTACAGAATTGTCTTTTTAAAAAGCCTGATCAGCTTAGTTGCTCAAACAACAAAAATGGCAAAGTTTTCTGTGAAAATAATCCTCAACAAACCCCTTGCTTTTGCATCTAAATGTGGGTAAGTTCACAAAGTGAGGATAAAGTCAAATTACAAGCAGCTAAAACCAGATCACCTGTGTTTACCATAGACTCAATCACTGGAGGATGATCATTTGGGATTCCCAAATATGGTGTCCGTTCCTATGCTCTTTGAAATATTTGATGCATTATGTATGCTCCAGATGAATAAACAGAACTTTGGCTCCTGTTGAGTGGAAAGGTTTGAACCCCCAGTTTCCCCATAGTCAGAAGAGTGCCTTAACCACTGTTATTGCCGAGAGGCGCACACTCCCGCCCTCCTTTTATAAGATAGACCATTCTGCAGCTTGGAATACAAGAGTCAGAGCCAGAAAGAGAGCAGAGAAGTGGAAGAACTACTCCATTCACTAGTAGTAAGACCATTTACTTGGAGGCAGAAGAACATATGAGCCCATTGTGTGGTGGTTTATTTATTTATTTATCTATTTATTTATTTCCCCCTGGTCAATATTTGTGTAACATAAAACATATGAACAGTACAGGAGCAGACACCAGAACAGCACCGTCTTCAAGTAAGTGCCCTGTTTAAGTTAATGATATTATGACTCTCTACCCTGGGTCCACACTACAGAAAGGAAATAGAGGATAACAAATAAATATAGATAATTCATCAGTTTCTGACAAAGAAAATACAATGTTCTGGACCAGTACTTGCCACCTTTTAAATCTGCAACACATTTGTCATTCTCCAACTCCAATACTTAGCACAGTCTATTAATGGCACTGCTGAGAAGCTAGATGCATATTCTCCTGCTCCTGTTGTTAATCCTCAGTGTCCAGCAACTACTGACTCAAACTGTGCTGTAAATTCTGCCACCACTGAAAAATAATTTGATTACCAGATGCCATATAATTTTATGTAGTTAGAGTGGCCTCTGAGTAACACACCACTACTGACTTCCCTTACTCTGGTGAGATATTTCAGGAATCTAACATAAGAAAGCAACACAGTTAAGTAGCATAATGCACTGCAATAAACTGCATGGCTACATGTATAATAGGAAAGAGGTCTAGATAGGACTGAGGAAAGAAGAGATCAGAAATTACTCCTCTGGAGTTGAGACTCATAGGAAGACACATGAATACCTTCTTCAAGATTTATTCTATGCAACCCTACTCCCTATACTCTGATGCTGCTGAAGATGCCTAAGTGAGTTTGTTCTTGCTGTCAAGCAAGAGTGCAAGCCTGACAATTATAAAAATCTCAGACTGTAATCTTACAAAGTGCTTAAAGTGTATTATCACACATTTTGTACAATGCCATATCTACTTTGAAAAGTTCAAAGAAACAAACAAATATATCTTCTCCCTTGAAGGGGAAACTGGTCTGTAAACAGCTGCTTTTACTACCTTTAACCAGGGATGATTCAGTGCTTCATATACTGTTATCCTTTCTGCTGGATCCAGCATAAGCATGCGGCGTACCAGATCTTTGGCACTTTCAGAAATATGGCTCCATTGCCTAGGATTCATCTGATTACAGGCAAGAAAAAAGAAACTAAATTAGTAATAAGAATATAGAAAAGAATCTACTTTTTATGTAAAGTAATTGTAGATTTAACAACAGTTGGTACTTGTAAACATTTGATCATAATAAATGTAAAAAGAGGTTTCTAAGTTTTTAAATAACTTATAAATTTATACATTAGTTGCTATTGAAATGGCATAAAAATTTGAAAACAGTGAGCACTGTTATCACATAAACACTGACATATCCTTGGTGTTATTTAATAGTCACAGTATAATTTTCTCCTATGCTACATTTTGTTCTGACAGAAGTTATCCTTCACTAGAAAAAGAAAAAATAATTAGGCTTTGTCTGACAGTTAACTATGCATATAAGTGCAGAAATTAAATCTACTCCTGAAATCAATATAAGGAATGGCATGAGAGTCTTTCTATATCAACCCACAATTTTGTGCCAATGATGCTGAGTAAGAAGGGAGTCAGCTAATGCTTGTTGTGAACTACTCTTGTCCTGCCCCACAGGTATCATGGACAATGGCTCTTCCCAATAAATTCCTTTCAACTTTGCAACAGCCAAGCATCTTCAGCCACCCAGGTAGGAAAGCATGTGATCAACAATACAAGCAATCACAACACTTTTTAGAGCAGAACTGTATCTGTGGGAGATAACAATATGAAGCATGACTTAGAAAGTATTTTCATCTTCTGCATATGCAGATTTATGTCCAACTTGTCAAGATGATGGACACCTGATAAAACCATACTAAAGGAAGAAAACTCTTTCTGTGATAGCGGATTCTATCCTTGAGCTATTTCTGGTATTACTTGAATTTATTAAGAACTTAAGTTTTATTTAGATGGTACACTGCTAATTTTAGAAGGTACTAAGTGGAAATTCAAAATCTTTATGAAAAATGATTGTTTTCAGTTGGAGCACTCAGGAACATCATCTGGCTACGAAATGCACATTTATAGTTATGACTTGTCATTTGTTTTTCAGCTCTAATGAAACGAAGGTAACTGCAAATTTGCAGCAAGACTGTTTTGAAATCCTTATACTATTTTCACTGAATAAACACATTATTGTGGAAACAGGAACAGAAAAGGAACTGAGAAGACACAATGTGCTGGCTATGACTTTTTTTAAAACAAAGAAAAGTTAACTTGTACACTTCCAGAAGGTTTTAGCTGCTTAAGAGATTCCACAAAGAAATCTTCCATAAAGTAAAACTGGAATGTCCACCAGTCTGTGCAATCCCAGAACTAGTGCTGTAAAGAAATCCTGCTGTTTCTAGGAATGCAAAATTTAAAGAATGAAAAATGTGCTCCTGACCAAGTGCAGTAGCACTGCTGTCACATTTTAGCAGACTACTTTTAAGTTCATATAATAAAATACTTCCTAAACGATATTACAGACTATTAGACAGTTTTAGGAGTTTCTACTCGTAATCTGCTAATACACAGCTCATGTATGACCTTGGTTGCCAAGCAGAGCAAAACTGATCTTAGATAAAACTGCAGAAAACAGTGAAGTCGAAGCTTTAAATTTGTCTCCATAATGGCTCTAGGATGCTTACTTTGTGAAACACACTTATCCTGCACACACATTGATTTGCTTCCAGTTGCAAGTGGCTCCTTTTGAATCATCAGCTGCACTTTACTACATACTGGAGTAAAAAGAAAAATGCATACCTACATTTTTACAGTTACACACATTCTGTTTTAAATCAAAGCAATATGATGACCAGCCTTTATGACAGTTCTTTGATTAAAAAGTTTAAATTATCTATAAAACTGAGGTAACATACAGTATGTTATATTTCACAGCTAAACCTTATGTAATCCTACTGAGCTCAATGTACAGTTATGGGCTAATTGCTGCACCCATTTATTATTTCATGAGTAAACATTCCCATATTCTAATTCCTAACACTGATACAAAACACAGCAGGAACAAGATAGACTGGAGAGAGAAATCACCTTTCTTCCCGTGTTACAGAGACAAGATTTCTATAAGTTTCAAATTCAAATCAGGCTAAATGCAAAAACCAACTTCCAGAAATGTTACCAGCAGAGATCATCTCACTGGAAAAAGACCCAGGTATACTCTCATTTACCTTGTATTTTCCTTTAATAATGCCTTCAAATAATCTTTCCTTGGTTCCATAAAAAGGCAAACAACCGCTTAGCAGGATAAAAAGGATCACGCCACAACCCCAGACATCTACAGGCTTCCCATAAGGCTCCCTTTTTACCACTTCTGGGGCCATAAAATGAGGTGTTCCTACACGTCCTAAATGGAAATAAAAACAAAATTGAGTCAAAGTGATGTGTGTCAAACACAGAAATGAAGAATATCACTGCATTAAACTAAACCAGTTATAATAAGTTTTGTTGATGGGTTAAACTTTTAACACAATTCTTTTTTTCTTAAGTTTAGTATTTATTAAATATATCCAGTGAGACAAACCAGTAGTTTCCCTTTTGCTTGATTTATATTTTTATAAATTGCAGAATATTCTATCTTAACCTGCAGACTGTGAAACAACATTTATATAGGAGCACTAATATTCTTCAGTGAAATATGCCATATAAAAGTAAAAATATCAATTTGGACAGCCTTTGAAAGAGGAATTATTTATCCAGAGAGCATGTACAAAGATACTGTAGAGTTCTAGTCTACACTGCTTACTGGAAAAAGCTGCCTCTAACTGGCCACAGCAGTTTGGTCTGTGCCCAAGCCTTAGCCAGTGTACTGACACTGCAAACAAGAACGCAAAATGCTAGCAAATGTGTTGTTCATTTATTCGAAGTAAGCCATATCTTACCACAGATAAAAAGATAATGGTAATTTGTTTCACAGAGTGCTTTCAGTGAGTGCCACACAGTAATGGTTTTGGGACATTACTGATTTTGGATTGGTAATGAATGTACACATCCATGGAAACAAAATATATTTAGCACCAACTAATTTTCTGAATGGATGAACTGATTAGAATGACTTCATTCAATTTCTATGTAACACATTAAGCCAAATAAAAACAACAAACATTTTACCTCTCCCTAGAAATGTTTCCCATTGAGCTTTGCTTCCACTGCAAAGGATTTGTAAGAATCAATAAGCTTCAAATGCTTAGGGCATCACTCACACTTAAAAATACTGTAGTATTTGGACTACCCTGGTTTCATCAAGTAACACAGAAGAAAAAAACCCACAACTGTAGCAAACTGTTACCACTTGCACCACCTTCATAAATTATTCTTGCTCACTCAATACTACAGTGGACTTCAGAGGCTCTATTCGAGGCTTGCAGCACCTTTGTGCTGGCTAGGAGAGTTTACAATGCAGCCTAGAGAATCCGAGGTGTTTGCATAGCACATATTCATTTCAGTCTCACCTGGTAAAGAGACTCTTGCTAGACGAGCTGAGCCTATCCTGCACACCATTTGAATTTGAGTTAGCTAAGTCACAGCACAGTGACTGCACAGTCTGACAGTAGCTTACTCAGTAAAGACCATCCTTCATTTATACCACCTACTGCAGGAAAATGATCTAATCATGCCCTGTTAACCAGTCCCCGCTCACTCTTTTGTGCATCTACAAGGATTAAAAAAACTGACAGAAAGACGACGGTAGCTTTCTCACCATCCTATTCTTAAGGAGCAACACCACCACTGTCAAAATTATTCACCTGGCTTTGTTTTAAACCTTTTCATTCAGTTTACGAGGCGATCTCTCTTCTACACAAATGTTAGGAATCTCTCTGTGATAAAGGAACACTACCTCATGACTTGGCTAGGTCAGCATCTTAAAAAGTCTGTGCAGTCTAGGCTGACATGATAGCAAAGGGGCAGTTCTGTCCCAGGCTAAAAAAAGAGTAAACCAGCAGGATGCTGCAAGTATAGCTCACCCCTCATATCACTGGAGGAAGAGGAAGGAGTGGACTCTAGACAGAGAAAGACAGAAATGGACATGTGGAAAGTTTACTAATACTTCTTGTTGGTTATACATAATTTATAGGCTTATGACATATCTTTCAGCCTAACTGATAAACCTCAAAGCCAAATCTTCAAACTCACAAATATAAGGGGAAGAATTATCTCCTTAGATGACCCAAAGTCTTTTTTATTTTTCCCTTCCATGTGCCTACAAAACTCTGTCTATAAGGGTTTCCTACCTTTTTTTTTCCCTTAAGATGCCATCATTTGCAACAGCAAAAGCATCAACATTTCCAGCTGTGTATCAGGCTATGCATGTACATAAGCAGCAACACCTGTCTGTTCAAACAGTATTTGTATATCACAGACTGCTCCTGTGACATTAGTGGTATGATGCCACAGTCTGAAAATCTTTAGTACAGAAAACATCCTGCAAAACCGCAGAGCAGCCTGGCTTACCCGTCTTGTTTATCTCAGTGGTAAACTTTCTGGCACTTGGGTGCAGAGGTACCCAATTTGAATTTTGGAGCAGGTGTAACTTTTCTTACACATTGAAAAAAACATTTGTGGTAATAAAGCCCGTTCAATTATTTTTTATCAATATGAATAGAAAATCATATATACTCTGAAGATTCTGCCTTCCTACTGGACTTTCTAATCGCTGTTATGAAATCTGGGAAATCTAGAGAAAAGTGATTATTCAGAAGACAAACAGCAGAAATCACTAGAACACAAGATATCACAAGGCCAAACTTCAGGGAGATATACAGTCGTTTAGATCAAGTAGTTAATGAAACTAAGAATCCCATGTATCAAATGATTTAATCATTTGATTAAGTTGATTTAATGTGTATTTCCAATAATTAATTATGTGCCACCCTCTCAGCGTGGGACCTTCTTTGTGTTTTAAATAAACAATTACAGAGTTGAACATGTTAAAAAAATTGTGTTTGGGGTTTTTTATTTGTTTGGTTGGTTGTTTTTTTTGCCAATGCATTTAAGTCTGCTGGGCATTTGCAGTACAGTGAAGGTTGATCTTCTTGTAGAACATCTTGTTCTGAGGAATATGTGTCCTTGCAAACAGTTACTCATCCTACATTTTCTCCTATGGTGTTAAATAGCATATTTAGCAGCAACACATAGTACATAAGCAATACAATAGCATTATTTGGCATAGGTATTTAGGTGTCATGGTGCTGGCAGTGAGGGGGCTGAAGGGGTGGTCTTGTGAGGAGAGGCTGGAGCTGCCCCGTGCTGAACACAGCTGGTTCAAATGGACACACCGCAGGGCACAGTGGAGCCCAGCAGCCTGGGAGAAAGGGAAAAACATTGCTCAGCAGTGAGGAATATGGGGAAAAGCATGAGAAACAGCCCATGAGCACCAGGTAAGAGCAGGAGGAAGTAGAAGAAGTGCTCCAGGTGCCCCATCAGAGATTTCCCTGCAGCCCTTGGAGGACCCCACACCAGAGCAGGTATCCACCATGCAGCCCATGGAGAACCCCATGCTGGTGCAGGTGGATATTCCCTGAGTAACTGTGACTTGTGGAGGACCTATGCAGGAACAGGCTTGTCCTATAGAACTGCAGCCTATAGGAGGACCCACCCTGGAGAAGGAGAAAACTGTGAGGAGAAAGGCGTAGCAGGGAGGGGCTGTTATGGACTGACTGCAGACCCCCATTCCCCACCCCCTGTGCCACTTGGGGTTGGGGAGTAAGAGAGTCAGAAGCGAAGGAGTGAAGTTGAGCCTGGTAATGGGAGGTGGTGTTTTCATTTTTGTCTTTGTTTCCTACTACCCAAATCTATCTGAACTGGCAACAGATTAAACTGTTTTTTCCCAAGTTAAGTCTGTTGTACCTGTGAGGGTAACTGGTAAGCAGTTTTCACGTATTTACCTTGACCCATGAGCTTTTTCATCCTATTTTCCCTCTGCTCTGTTGAGGAAAGGGAGTGAGCAGGGGGTGGGAGTTTGGCCCTTAGCCAAGGCCAACCCACCACACATGGTTATGCTGGTATTAACAAACAGAATACTGATTAAATGGGGAAAAATAAGATTAATCTTCCTCCAAACATACAGCTTGCTTCTTTCATTTTTAGTTTTCAAATATCACCTTACCTGATTTAATCATGAGTTGTATAAAATAAGTAAACTACAGTGTCAAGAGACTATCTAAAGTGCATATTTTTTTGCTTCCTTCTCCCCTTCAGCAAATAATGTTTCAAATTAAAATTACTTTCCAGAAATTGATAAGCAAGAAAAATCCTTCACTATTCATACATACTCATAAATATAGGCAGAATAGAATAGTTTCTTGAAACTGAGCATTAATCAGCTCCCCTACATTCTGCACAGCAGGGTCTTGATGCTGGACAACAATTTCAGATTTCCTTTCCCCCTCCACTTCCTGACCACAGGGCGAGGACACACAAAAACACCTACCAAACTACTGAATATCAACAAGTAGCAAACATAACTTGCAACAGTATGCTTAGCAAAACTGCAGACAAAACATAATATGCAAGCCTTTCTTATGCAGTAGCCAGCCACTGACAGCACTCTGTTCTTGCTGATGACCTTCATGTTATAATATTTTTCCATAGACACATTTTTTTCCTAACAGAACAAGCTTCTTGAAGTCTATTTCCTGCTTTCAATGTGACAATAGACATATTATAGCCTCTTTATACTTCAGGGTTCCCATTTTGCTTTATCTGGTGACGTTACACCAGAATGTGAGGCTGCATGTTCTCTTAGTACTCAAGTGCTCTTACAGACAAACTGACAGACTTAGAAGTTATGGTTAAAAAACACTGTCCCTTTCTGATCATCCCAAATTTCCTTTCTCCTCCCTTGGAAGTTAAAGAACTTAAATCACCAGCAGAATGTCTACTTTAATGAACTGCTTGATGTTGAGCAGAAAGAAGAGACTATTTCAGTAATAGGTAACATTCTACAGAGCTATTTAAGACCCCTAGAGACTGCTGCTCTAAACTATGGATGCTCTTTAATAGCACGATGAAAAATCAGTACTGCTAAACTTAAAAAATTCCATAAATACAAATTAAATGAGACAGAAGGCTATGCTAACTTAAAAAAATCATGCCATTTACCACTGCTAGATCATAATAAGTGAAAATAATTACAAAATGATTTGGTTTCATAGACTTTTTAGTGCAGATTACAAGATCCTGATACTTTAGACTGAGGGGGTAGCGGGGGTGGTAGAAATCACAATTTCACCTCCATGAAAAAGCAGACCCAGAACAAACAGAAACTTAATTGGTTAAGACTAAACTGCCCAGATAACCAAGGTAAAAAAAATGCAAATATATGTGTATGTATGTATTAGAATCTTAAAAAGGATAAAGTAATTTCTAGTGCAGCTGTCATCCTCATGACAACTAACCACCGCACTGGGTTCACCAGAGGAACAAATGATGATTTTGAGGTTATTCTAAAAAAGTCTTGAGCAAGGACTGCTGAGCTGCATTTCTGAGCTGCACTTAGCTCAGCAAAATGAATGGAATGCACACATGAACTTACATAGATTGGGGTTTTCCCTATGTTAAAACTACAAGAGCTGTAAGGTGAATATCAGTAACAGGATAAACAAAATCTACAGACAGCAGAATTTTCTAAAATCATAGACACACACTGCTCTTTAGACCAAGTATCACTTCTGCTGAAAAGTATCTAGCAGAAAATTTGCCTTCTAAACACATGTAGTGTAAAAATCTTAAAATTGTTCGCAACAGTGCGATTGTTTTAAAATACTTTAGAAGCTTTTGAATTTTCTTTGGTGTTTTGTGAGAAGCTTTGCATCTTTTTGGAGGCAGTGTAAGAAATAAGAGTAAGCAAAGGCATTTTTTTCTCTTTAATAGGTAACTTCTGCCTTCCACAGGTCTTTTATTCTTCAGGATATAAGAACACTCACAGATATATTTGAATGACTGCCCACGAACAAAAATAACATAATTTAATTGAAATAAATACCACATGCATGCATACACACACGATTTTTAGTTGTATCTGTATGTGAGAAGAAATCACATAGAAGACGAATCAATTTTCTGCCTATATGCTTCTAGGTTCTTCTTATGTGTTCTAGAGTAGCATTAACTGAAAATCAGCACTACATGAATACTCAGCAGTGGTGTGTATTCAATGTGATACTTGCCTCCACCCAATTAATTGTAAATAAATGCCTACTTCAAAGTGTTTGCTGACTTAGGAATCACTCAATGCCTGACTAGGTACAGACATTAGACATCTTATTTCTAGAGGTAAGCTTTCTTATCAGCCAGTTTTGTGGCATGTTGTCTGGAAATTTATAAAATTGCTAATTTTGCTGATTTTTTCCTGTGGATAAACAGAGAGCTTCAGTCTTCAGCTGCTGTCAATCTGATATAATTCACAAGCACTAAAGATAAATTTTGACTTACCTTTGATAATTTAGTTTCTATGATTCTTTCCATATTATTCCAGACAATAGGGCTACGCTTTCCACAAGAAGAAGAGTATATACAGAGACCCAATCAGATTTTGTCATCCCTAAGGCAGGGGATTGATGACCAAGATATCAGAAGGAGAGTCTTTCAACAGCAGTAGTATCTGAACGATGTATAAGGAAACAACTGGAACAAATAATTTTTAGGAAAAAAATGTGAGGTACTAATAAACATCACCATCTGACCTCTCACAATAGTGTAATATGTTAATAAATTAAGGAGTTTCTAAAAGAGTGGGATGTCGAGAATAATGTGGAAGGAATTGAAGAATCACACACAACAGATCAGAGAGGTTAATACTTTACTACTATTAATTCCTTTCCACATTACTCCAGACAATAGAAATGTTTAAAGCAGGTGTACAGAGAAGATGAACAGATTAAAAAAAAAAAGAAAAAAAATTAAAAAAAGGCAATTCAGCTTCAGCACAGAAGATTGTCTGAAGAAAATGTATTTTAAAAGATGCATCAGCAGACAACTGGACAACTGGATATTAGTGTCCAGAAAACAAAGAAAAGATCCCATGTTAACCAGACAAATTATAATAATTGATCCAATGGCCTTTTCAGCCATAAAACTATGATGGAGGAAGTAAACCTAAATAGACTTTTAAACACATTAGTGTCCTGTAAGCACTCTCAAATAGACCCAAATGTGAAGTGGAATTTCTGAGGGACAGTAAACCACAGCTGTATCTTTTAAACAAAACAAAGTCTACCAGAGGTAAAGCTTTGAAGAAGCTCACATTTTTTTAATTTTTCAGGAAAGAAAATTAATAGTGAAATAGTGTTCTTGCTTTGCATAGGAAAGAAACAGTACTATTTAAGTGAAAGAAGAATACTAGGATCTCAGATTATAAACTTTACCTCTCCTTGAAAAATAAAAGAAAGATTTGCTCAGACACTGATGATGAAAAGAAAAAAGGTCTATGCAGTGTAAAAAAACATTGCAAAAATACGATTTTTAAACTGGGGTTTATAAAACCACCAAGAGGATCCAGTTTGGTGAAACACTGGCACAGGTTGCCCAGAGAGATGCCAGAAGCCCCATCCCTGGAAACATTCAAGGTCAGGCTGGATGGGGCTTTGAGCAACCTGATGTAGTTGAAGGTGTCCCTGCTCACTGCAGGGGAGTTGGACTAAATGGCCTATAAAGGTTCCTTCCAACCCAAACCATTCTGTGATTCTATGATCATTTTTGCATTGGTGGGAACAAAACAAAAATAAGGAAGTTAAAAGAGTGCCCCCTTCTCCCCCAGATTCCATAGTCGTATTTGCAGGGAAATTTATGGTAGTAACTTCTTTTGCTATTTTTGTAGTAAGTCTATAACTCTAGCTGATGAAGAACCAAACCAAGAACACTTGATATTTATGTGCTGTACTTCTATTAAGAACATGTAAGATGTTTTCCAATAAAAAGATGGTGGTTTTGTTAGGATACCTGAAGATACTATAGGATTCTGAAGCAACTTAGGAGAGCTAACTAATAATATATAAAAATCAACACTGGACTGGATTAGCATCATGGTAGCTGTGACATTTTGCTGCTAAAGGTATAAGGTGAAAAGCAGTTAACTATCCATAGATAAGACTTGACAGTTAGTATAGAACCTCATACCGTTTAGGTTTACATAATTATCTTATTTTGCACTTGTTGAAACCAGAAGAAAATAAGCACATTACATGGAGGAAATAGCACTTGTGGACTCAATGGATTTTATTCTTTTAGATTTTTTCTACCATATACTAGCTAAAGATCCCAAGATTTAACATCCAAGATATTTGATATCTGCTAAATCTGATGTCACATTTATTTAAGGAAATATTGTGATAAGTCATACCACATTCTGAAAGAAAAATTGTCGAAGGAAGAAATCAGAGTTACAATGTGAGATTGCTCTATTAAATCATTGACTTCCCAGACTACTCCAGCTGTATCACAACCATGAAAATATGGACTGTTTCCTGTCTATGTCCTGTTTCATAAGAGTTCATTTATAAAATATGATGAACTGTAACTACTGTGTACAGTGCCAGAATACCATCTTAAAGTACCTACTTCAATGCTTCAAATGAATTCACTTAACAAAATTTCCACTTCTGATCCTAAGAACTGCAAGAAGAGATCTTCAGAGATTGGCAGCCTATGAAAACAATTTCCTGCTTCTTATTCATCGCACTGCAGCTTATAGGCACACACAGTGAAACAAAAAGTGTCTTCTTATATTTTTCCTTTTGGTCTTACGAAATAAAAATTAAAGTCTTTTAAAAATAAACTCCACTGGGTTCTGAGCTGCTAAAATGCAGTCATGTTCCTAAAATCTATTCCACATGCATTTTCACTCATGACATCTAGTATGATGTCATAGCTTGTTATCATAAACTCCCTTACACTTCTGTTAAATAACCCTCTATCTGCTCTAAAGAAAACTGTAGTTACAATCCTTCTAAACAACACAAGTCTGTCTTTGGAGTTAGATCAAAAGAGTGTGACTGGTCTACTTTCAACACTTGGGACTTTAACTTTATTACAAAAATTCCCTTTCTCACATACTGGAAAAAAGAAGTCTTTTGTTAAGTTAAAAAAGTTCCATAGACCAAAGAAAGCAAAAGCTGTACCCTAGAAGGCAGGCTTTGAAGGCATTGAGGGAGAAAATTCCCTTCTATTTGTGTTCTCCTGGCCTATACACAATCTAGGCCTGTCAGGCTCAGGTGTGTCAATGCAGTAAGGTAAGCAAAATGGCACAAACACAAATGCATGAAAGCAAGAAAAATTTTTAGAATATTGGTAACCCCTGAATGTTTTAAATATAGCAACTCCTATTTTAGGAGAAAAATACTACCACAAAAGAGAGTGACTATCACAGGTATATAAGAGCATTTGCATAATGCCTGGGTTTTTATGCAAGATAAAGGGAAGAGTTGAACTTTACTACAGTTACATGACTTTCAGTGATGACATGCTGCTTCTAAAAGAAAGCTGTCCTTTTCTGGTTTAAAAGATTACCTACTCCAAGCAACATAAAATAAGGAAACACAAAAGATTTCTGTTCTTGAACTCTGGGGTCATCTACATAGGGATTTACACTAGTAACTGAGTATGTTCTGCTAGGGTATCGTGGTAATACACATCACCTAGATACAGAAAGATTAACAAGTATTGCATTTTCTGTGAGGATAAGGCTGTGTGTTTCCAGTATCATAAAAATTTTAAGGTGTAGTGAGCAGTGAAATGAGTTAGAAGCACAGGGGGTATTAGGGTCAGTAGGAGAACTTTAATGCCACCCATAATAGCGTTTATTTAACAGAGAATGTATTTTTTGATGTATTAACCACCATATACAGAAATTGCCATGCTGAAAGGGAAATAATTGACTGTGTTAAGCTGAATCAATGTTTTTCACTAAAAATTAAAAAAAGAATGTGAAAGTGAACAGGTTGGTTATTATACTGCTCATAAACTTCTCTATCAGGAGAGTTTCAATTTAATTTAGGAGACAATAAATAGTGCCTATAATTTATTATTATTACTATTATTATTACTACAACCCAAAACTTATCCATAGGGCATATGGATAACTTAAATACATAGAAAAACATTTTTTTTACAATAAATTTACAGCCCAGTTCAAACAGACAGTATTATTAACTTTCATAGAACATATATGGGGTGATACTGTAAATCTGAAGAAATAAAATCTTGCAAGTGCTGTGTAGGTGACTGTCTAGCCATACACCTTCAGGTAGGACTCTGGAATGGAAAAGAACTGCCAGATAACAGAAGTAGTTTGTGGTATAAAGACTGGAATGGAAGATGAGAAGAAAGGCATAAGGAGTCAGTGAGGAGGAAGCTTGAAACAAGTAGTAGAACAGAGACCTTCCATGGTATATAAATGAAGTGGAATTACTCTGGGTATCCCTGCAAGCAAGAGAAATTTGAAGCTGAAAGCAACAAGTGCTAACGAAAAGACTACAAATTGGAAATTATAGTTGAGAGAGAGGAAAAAAAAATGAAGGCAGACTGATACGGCAGAAGTTGAGATGGATGAGGCAAAAGATACAGACACAGAGAAATATTATACTGATGAGGCCTAAGAAAGAAGCTTCTGTAAGTACTGCAAACAGAACCGGAAAGGCATGATAACATTTTTACATAGAAAAGGAAAGACCAGACCAGCACTGATAACTACATGGAGGTTGAGCACATGAACGATGAGTGGTGGCATTGCAGAACAGTGAATGGTAACAGAAAAGGAAGAACTTAACAAATTTTGGGAAAAACTAAGGATTTTTTTTCCAAGTTGAACTTGAGGTTTCTTGCGAGACAGCTAGTAGTCTGAAAGAAAGTACACTGTATCAGACTACCTCCAGAAGAGTAGTTGAAACAGTAGAAATGGATAAAGTTTCTCAGTGAGAATATAAAGAGGAAAAATGACAGAATCATAAATAAAAGCGTAGGAACTATCACTAAAAAAAGCAGTGGTTGAAGTATAGAAAATTTGAGAAACAGGAAAAGTAAAGAAAGGAGCAACCTTTTTATTAAGGAAACAACAGTAGTTTAACTGAATGGGTATTTTCTTTGAAAGGATGTATCTAGGTAAGTAAGATATTGGATATTTCCAGGTTATTAGTGATATCTGGAAAAGAACGGAAGCTGTAGGTATGCTTACATTGGATTTGCTTTTTATTTTAAAGAGCATAAAAGCCAGATTGACGCAGATCTTGATGTAATTAGTTTAGGAAAACTGAGTTTTTGAAGAAGCATGGTACTGAGAGGAAGCTACTCATTTTGAAGAAAAAAAAATAAAACTAACAAAATCTTTTGTTGTGGTCTCCTACTCTGGCAATGAAAGCATCAGAAAATTGATTGGGTCTTCATCTGTGCAGGCTGATTAAAGCATAACCCTATTGTCTGGAACAATATGGAAGGCAGCTAGAGGAAATAAAATCCACAGAAAACAAAACACAGTCAAAAATATACATATGTATCAAGATATTGATGTCTTATGCAATAATTACAATGAAATTTTAAAACACAGAAAAGAGTCACGTGAAAACTAGTAAGAATTTGCTATTGAACAGTGTAGCAGTTGACAGAAATTGCCTAAGAAACATAGGGAAGCATTGAAGATGCTTTAGTAAGTCCTTACTCAATTGCTTTGACATACATTTCAATCCTGATAGTATTTTTATTTGATTTGCTTTGTCAAGCATGGAAAAATTATGCCAAAAC
Organism: Caprimulgus europaeus; assembly: GCA_907165065.1. The sequence goes on along the minus strand of OU015523.1, from coordinate 34,956,047 downwards.
TTGTATTAAAATGGAAAATTCTTTGCTTTTTTCCACTTTTATTTTGATCAAACCAGTGTAAGCTCCTGTTGAGTAACACTCAGAGAGATTTAATACTCAGTATATGTACGCACAACGTTACATTCAACTGGCAGTTTAGCTTAATTGTATGCATTTATAACGTTAACAAAGTCTTTAGTGAAAGATTATTTTTCAGCTCCTGTTTTGCAGGCCAGGCTGTGTCGGAAGTCGAGAATTCTGCAGTACAACATGCATATTATTATAGAACTTGGAAGGAAAATTTCTTACCTCCAGCAACTAGCCCAGACTCTCCTAACTGAATAGCTACCCCGAAGCCACCAAGCTTTACTGGTGCTGAATTCTCTTTTGAGGCAAGCAGTACACAGTGTGGCTGAAAAGACAAAAACCCAGACAAATTATTATATTATTTGAGAAATACAATTTGCATTTCAGAACTTGTTTTCATAAATAAGCAAACAGGAACTAGAATTTTCTAGTTTTTTTGAAATAATTTCTTAATTTCAGATACTTTTTTCTAGCCTGGACTCCTCTTTCTTCATTGGCTTCACTTTCAATTGTCTCAGGCACAGCAAAACCCTATCAGGACTCCCAAGGAACACAAAGTGAAATAAAAATAAAATGGAGATAAAAATTAACACCTATAATTTATTACCTATTACTACTTTTTCTTTTTTACCTTTCACCCATGAGCCTTACACTGTTTCAACTCTCCAGTAGAAACATCCTGTCTATGATACATTTTGTTGGATCTTATCCTTCACATAGAGAACATAAAACACTATTTTGAGCCCTAATGACAGAATTCACTGATCACTCAAAATGCACAAAAGGAACACCCCTGTGATCTTTCTAATAAATATTCCACTAAGGGAGGAAATTGTTAGGTTTCTAAACTGGATTCCAGGCACAGCCATCCATACCTTTGATTTTCCAGTCTTTCCACTAATAAGAGTGAGGTGTAATGTACAAAAATGGAATATTATACAACAATTTGGATGGATACTGACTGGTGTAGAAGGAAGCAACATCCAGTTAAATTCTATTAGAACACAATTCTGCATTTAATACACATAGCCAAACTACTGCATTTAATATAGAAATATTTCCTGCATCTATTCAAAGCCTCCCTTTGCAGTTGACCATATTATTTAAAAGGAAGAATGTAAAATTTGTATAATGCTTCTTGAGAATACATTATTGCTTAAATTAGAAAACTAGGAACTGAGTGCAAATGAGCTACAACAAGCTCACTCTGACTATCTATAAAGTCATAAATTGTAACTATTTGAATGTTGTATTTCATTTCTGCCTTACTGAAACTGTTAAGCTGCACACTTTGGGCACTTTCACATTCTCTCATCACTGTCATTTTGAGTGAAAAAGATCAACCTCAAATTTCTAACCCCAGGCAAGGAGGAAGGTAGATAGGAGAACTACACCGACATAAGCAAAATGTACCATTTCACTGTGGTGTTGATTTCTCTTTACTCTACATTTGAAAAAGTGATGCTATTTCCACGACAGTATTAAAAGAAGACAGACTGTACCAACATAATTGTCATCCAAAAATGAAGCTACTGACACTGCCCACTGGAAATGTTTCTGAGAAAAAAGCCAAATCTCCAATTTAGAGTGAAACTCAGAGAAAACTTTATTATACAACTTCTCCCAGCAAAGTCCAAATTAACAGCAAAATTGATCTTTTCAACAAACTGAGCTTTGCTAGTTAAAACCATATTTAAAAAAAAACAGTTGCAACACTAGTTAAACTTCCCCTTGTTGCTAATTGTACTGTGTCAGCTGATTCTCATCACTTTCATAGAGAAGCTGGTGCTTTAGCTTTCTAATAAGAGGGCTTGCGTGTTACTCCTCCCTGTCTTCACCAGTGGTTTTGAAAATCAGCAAAAGTTCTTAATATATAAATGGTAAGTGGCTTCTTTTATACTTAAGATAGAGTAAAACAAATTTCTATTAAAATGTCTCTTAACTGCAAAGGTATTACTGGTCTTCAAACTCTTCCTTAAATATATCTATGTTTAAACATGCCTGCTTGCTTACAGATGACAAAACTTATGATTGCAAAAAGTTATGTTTCTAACGTGTCTGCAGTGCAATCGATTTTACTCTCTCTCTCATTGACCTAAAACTTGTCATGACTTATGCAAATCATGATGTCAAGTATTTTTATAGAAAAGCAACATAAATAACAAATTATAGTTGTAGATAGGTTTCAAGATGTATTTGAAAGCATCATGGTTTTTAATCAAACTTTTAAAATTCCTTCTTGTGCTGACAATATGAAATGGCAAACATGAAAACAGAAATATTTTTTAAACTGCTAACATATTGTACCAATTTAATGCAATTGTAAGATCAGCCAATATAGGATGTTGAAATATTTTAGACTGCCCTCTCAATAATTCAGATTCTGTGTGTAGATTAGGTCTTACTAAGAATTTTACCACAAGTGCTGCCATTTTCACTGCTGTAGCTATATCACACATTTAAATGTAAATTTTCTTTTTTAAAACCTAGCATGCAAAACTATTTTAAAGTTATGTATATGGTAGTGTTTTGCTATTGTTTTTTTCTCTTTACTGCTGTTGGAACAGTAAATTCAGAGTACCAAAACCCATTCTGGAGTTTTTGTAAGATTTGCCCCTTCAAAAAGAACACAAAAAACAGCCCAACAAAAAACTAATTATCACTATGACATACAAACTGAGGACAAGAGCTGTATCATTACTAATCAGTTTTAACTATCTATCTAAACAGCTCATTGTGATTCTGCTCTCCTAACCATACACTTTTTTAGGTTTTCATTCTTTGGTCAAAGCTGACTTTTATCTTCCAGATTTCACCTTCCTGGTCAAAAATAAACTTAGTGAAATTAAAAACTTTGAAATGAAAACGTGAAAGGAATGTGCATTCCTTTCACGTTTTCATTTCAAAGGAATGTGAAAATAAGGAAAATGTGAAAATAAGCTGTTACTGCATTAATGTGGTTTCCAGCTAATATTAGTTTATTTGCATAACACTGATTTCTGAACAGTCAAGAAAAGGAAAAAATACTCAAATTTACATGAAGATAGAAATTATTGAGAACAAGCTCCTGTAATAGTACTGACTCAAGAGTGCTAGTTATAATAGATTACATAGCCAAATAAATGTTAATTGATAATTGTTTTTCTAATTGAAAACTAGTGACTTGCATGCCAGAGATCCTGGGTACTTATTTAAAATCAATACTGATAAGTTTAGAATTGTTTTGATATATTTCTATGTATTTTGGATCAACACTGAGAATACTTCACTTAGCTATGGTTACTTGTTTTTGCATCTTAATTAGAAAGTTTTTTGTGTCAGAAAGACTAATCCTAACATCAGAACTTAAACAAATTATTTGTACTTACAAATAAAACAAAAATTTTAAATTTCTAAAGTTTGCAGCAAAACATAATAGTTGATTTTTAAAATAATACAAGACTAATAAAGATGTAAATACAAAAAACAGTTATCTGTGCGAGTACGCTGTACCATCTGTTCTTGCCTACTTCATATGAAGAAAAACAGGGAACTGATTATTCTAGGCTTACACTGTATCACGATATCCACCCTTCTACTCAGCTACAGCAATCCTTTGGTGCATGTTTATGTACCATAAGACTGTAAGCAATAAAGCAAGCAAACATGTGAAAGTGATCAAATTGCAGGCAATTTAATTATTAAAATTTCTGTTTGCATCCCTACAGAACAACTAAAAAATCCTCACATATGATGGCTGCAGCTTCAGCTGATTTACTGACCATTCTTCCAGACGAGGAAGTCTTCTGGAGTAACCAAACTAACCTTGCCATAAATGCCTCGGAAATTCAGAACAATGCCACTTGTCCCTTAGAGGACAACTCACTATCACTTGCTCTGATAGTATTTTTCTCTATTGTTTTTGTCGTTGGATTGGTTGGAAATATTATAGCCCTGTTTGCTTTCCTGTGCATCCATCAGAAAAGGAATTCTATCCAAGTATACTTGCTAAATGTAGCTGTTGCAGACCTTCTGCTGATCTTCTGTCTTCCCTTCCGAATACTCTATCATGTTACCAAAAATACCTGGATGTTTGGACTGATTTTATGCAAGATTATAGGAACTCTATTTTATATGAACATGTATATTAGCATAGTACTGTTGGGACTAATTAGTCTAGATCGTTATGTAAAAATAAATAAATCTGTGAAGCATCCTAAAATGTTAACAACTACACGAAGTATACACATTTGTTGCATTGTGTGGGCAATTGCACTAACAGGATTTCTAATGGTAGTTGCACCATCTTTCTTTAAGAGTGAGGACAACAATTCTACGATGTGCTTTCACTACCGAAGTAAACAGAACGCGAAGACAGAAGCAATTTTAAATTATATTATTGTAATCATTTTTTGGATAGTTTTTTTCCTTTTGATACTTTCATATGTTAAAATTGCCAAGAATCTTCTGAAAATTTCAAAGAAAAGAGCAAATTTTCCCAATGCAGGAAAGTACACACAGACAGCAAGGAATTCTTTCATTGTACTTGTCATTTTCACCATCTGTTTTGTTCCTTACCATGTGTTCCGGTTTGTCTACATTACATCACAGTTACAAAATCCATCTTGTTATTGGAAGGAAATAATTCACAAATGCAATGAGGCAATGCTCATATTTTCATCTTTTAACAGCTGCTTAGACCCAGTTATGTATTTCCTAATGTCCAGAAGTGTCCGTAAGACTGTATTCCAACTTATTTGCAGAAGAATTCATGGAGATTCAGGCCTACCTCTAGAAAGCACTTCAGAAATAAAACTTGGGCAATATACACAGGAGCGATTATCTACTACCATTCCCCACTCAAGTTCTTTAAAGAAGAAGTCTTTGATTTGATCGTTAAAATGAATGGATACTGGTTTCTCTCCGTCATACCTTGACATCAATTTAAGATGTACCAAATGCAATACTGTACAGCTACTAATCCTGCCTCTTTCTTCCTGTTAGAAAATAAGAAGTCTTACTTTGGTTTGTGAAAACAAGAAGTTACTTTTCAGAAGTATTTTTCTCTTGTTTGTCCAAGAAAACAAAATAGGAAGTTCTCAGACATCATCTGCTGGACTAAACTAGAACACTAACTCTTTCAGGAGACTTTCACAAAGTGGTTTGAACCTGTATAAGGAATCTTGTATATAGACATTAATATTACCAACTTAAATATGTAAAAAATAGATGAATTTTGCAAAAAAGTAAATTGTGTCCTATTCAAGAGAGCTATATAAATCATTACAGATTTTATGTATTTCTCTGTTTTAATAGGTTTCAAAGAGATCAGCATTTTAACTACATTTATAGAAGTCTTCTTTTCCAATAAAATATTTGAGAATTTAGCAACATATGTAGCTTAAAAATGAGGTAAAGAATACGACCGCCATTAATTCAGTTATAATTACCTAAGAGTTACACTTTGTTTTATTAAACAGCAAAATTGAAATATTCAAGCCTCCTAAGCCCCTTATGAGATTTTAAACATTTTAATGAAAGTCATAGTCAAAAACCTGAGGAAAACTAAGGAATGGTTTTAGAAAATTAGAAATTAAAGGAAAGATGACATATGGGTGTTTTTAGTTTCCTAAGATTTCCTTCATACTCTGACAAATTTGGTGACTGCAGCTACACGAAGCAGTTCAACAAAGAAAACAAACTTACAGAACTGAACATACAGAGTAGAAAAGAAAAATTATCTCTCGTGAACACCTGACACATCAGCTCTAATCTTTGCTCAGGCTCAGTCACTGGTCTACTTACAGATTTCCAAAGCCAGGCATTTCAGCTGCACGCTTCCTCCCTGGCACTGATCTTCTCTTTTCATGTGATTAAAATAGTCTTGATAATTGCTGATGCTATGTAAATATAATGTAAACAATGTCGCATAGATACAACCATATTCTCAGATTAAAACCAAACAAGTTTAGGTATTCAGGCACAAACAAAAATTTCCAACTATAACATTGTTTAAAAAAGGGGGCTGAAGGTGGGGATCGTTTGACCCACAGACAAGTAATGAAGTAGTTATAACAAGAACTTAAATGTCTGGCATGATAGGCCCGAAAGTTGAATGAATTAGATACTAGATGTTAAGCTCCATAAAATAAGGTTTTATTATCCTGGACACATACAAGCAATATTGCTCAAGTAAGCTGGTGTAAAGAAGTTGGTTTTAATATTACCACTGTAATTTTTCTGATGGATCATTTGACTTTTTATGCCAAATCTGTGTCAGAATTTGTGGATTTTTACTAATTCTGTACAATATTCTGGTTTTAAAGAAGCTACTCATAGAACTCTTCTTGAACAAAGGAAACATAACTACTTTCAACTCAAACAAAAACTTTCAACTCTGCTAGATAAAAACTTGTTTTAAATTTTATGTGATTTTACTTCACTGAGTTTTGGTGAAACTGGATATAAACATCTTAAACAAATTACAATGGTTAGTCAGTGTATTTTTTTATTTTTTACAAAAAAGAGTCGGTTTCTTAATCTTCAAGAGAGAGATTCCTACAAGCACATAATTTTCACTTAAGTGTGATGGTAACTGCAATTTTTTTTAAACATTTCAGCATACAATTAAGATATTCATACAATAATTTTAATTGATTCTCAAAATAATTGCATTATATGTTTTCATTATCTTTCACCTATCATCTTTTCATTCTATTATACGTACGCTGAAGCAAGAACTGTCTTGGCTCTGTACGTGGCAAGGAACAGCACGTTCCTTGTCCTCTGCAGTTCTCCTATGCAGTATAATTCCACATTGTTACATCAACTCTGGTAAATCTAGTGGACTTTATAAATGAGCATGTCACAAAATATATACATTATCTCATCATTCTTTCTTTGCCTATATTTCTTCTACTGTGAGCAGATGATCAATGACACTGATCATCAGGCTGGGACTGGTGGGGCACAAGGGACACACAAATAACACTGTGCAGCTTGAGCAAAATTTGAATTCTAAAACTTTTTAAAAGAAAGTATTAAACACAATTTTCATTTACAAGGACTGCAATTCATGGACACCACACAGCTGCAAAAACAGACTCAGATTTCTTCAGAAGATCAAATAATTGGGCTTCAATACTACAAATTAAGTTGACTTTTAAAGCCAAAGGCAAATAGAAATGTGTTCCACAGGGCATAAAGCAGACTACCTTAGTACACTAGGCATGCTTTTTTAAATGACGTAATATTTACTTGGTTATAATTACATATAATATTATATATATTATTATAATATTATTTTGTAAGCAACTAAATACACAAAAGGACAACAGGAAAATAGTCTTGCAATAAAAGTTCAAGATTCTGTGAATAGTATCACATGGGCTTTTTTTATTTTAGCAATTTTAACAGCGAAATCTAGCCAGTAGTTTCTTCAAGAGGAAAGCCTTAAACACCCATACCTACTGGCATTGATCAGATGTGTTCTACATGACAGCCATTCTTTACAGATTGTAGAGGAGCACCAAGGAAGCCATGCACAGTATCAGTAGACAAGGTTTCAGAAGAAAAACCCAAACATTTTAGAAGAAATACTGAAGAGTAACATTTTCCCAGGACTACATGTTACACATTAAAATGTTTCAAAAGCATTTCAATACAGGACAATCTATTGCTTAAACCAGCCTCTGTACACAAGCAGCAAATATGACCCAAATATTTCAAAGAGATTTCAGGAGCTACAGGTTAATGTTTGTACTAGGCAAATCCATAGCACCTATAAAGACAAAATTAGGCAAGCTTGAGTGTATAAGGTACCCTAGGGAGAAGTTAATGGATTTGTTTGATGGAAGCCATGTACCAGAAAATCAGTAAGAGAGGAGCTCTGCAGAAGAGCTGAGAAGCACTGGGATAAAGGTGATATGGTGTACTTGGTAAGGTCACTTACTAAAGACTCTAAGAAACCCTAGCATGGTAGACGTTAATTTTTGTTTTAGAATTGGTTAAAGATCTGAAAGAAAGCTTAAAAATACATAGCCTATTTTCCTCATTATATTCCCCAAGAATATGCAAATGGATACATTTAGAAATATGTAGAACATTACAATCTGGAATGAGTGAGAGTAATGAGATGACAAAGTTTTCAAACTACACACAATTATTCAGGGTAGTCAAACCCAAAAAAAGTTCAAGATACAACTCCATTAAACAGCAATAAAAGAGAAAATAGACTATTAAAATTAGGAGGAAAATAACTGAGAAGTCATCATTGTGTTATTGTATAATTTAGGTGATACAGAGTCTATAATTTAGACGATACAGATTCTATACAGAATACATTAAATAAATGAATCCTTCATCTCAGAAATTAAAATATGAAAGGGAGTACAGGTCTATAATGTCAGGTATGGCACAGGAGAGGGGAACGGGAATAACTATATGCCCTTTGTCAGAGTGTGACATTAAGGGAGCAATAGTTAAAACAACCCCATAAAGCAACCAGACAAGTGAAAATACTTAAGGATTTCCACAACCATGTAAATCAGTGCTTCAGGATGTTAAAGGCTGGATGTATCAACTGGCTTAGAAAGGGATCTGAAACTAGACAGCACTGTCATGTAGGAAACAATTACTAATGACCAAAAACCAAAAGCAGATATCTCTACTGTTTTTTAAAATATTTAATCCTAACATATTTTTTTCTGCCATCAATTTTCCCAACTTTGAGTATAAAATGCAAAGCACTGCAAGCAAACAGCCCTGAAGCAGCTTAGGAAGTCTGCTGAAAGCCACACTGTGACATCTCAAATGTCATCACATATAATTAGTCACTTTAATAGTGCCTCTTACTTCTCATCTTAGCAGTGCTTCCTAAATACTATCAGGGACAGTTATAGCAATTAGTTGAGTCTTCAGCTGAATTTCAACATTAAAATCATTACTTATTCTTCTTTCTGTAAATAGATGCCAACTCAACACACATCTCCACATAACCTGTGTGAACCTCATCTTTCTTCTTTTTTCAAATCTACAACACATCCTCATATTTCAGCTGGTGCACCAAAATGTCACCTCTATTTTACTATGTAAAAAGGAGTGCATATTCTTCATTAGAATAAATACTAGTTACAAACTGTATTTAAAGTACACATGCCTAGTCACTTCTATACCATTAGACTTGGCATATACATTAGTAGCTACATTATCACATATATAGTCCTTAAAAATGAATGGAAAACATAAGTGAAGAAACTCTGTTTGCCAAAAACACTGTATAACTTGAATCATACACATATCAAAGTGTACCTGGTTTGAGTGAATAACTGTGCTGGTTTTTGCTAGGAGAGAGTTAAATTTATTCACAGTAGCTTGTATGGGGGAATATTTTGGGTTTGAGATGAAATCAGCATTGATAACACACCGATGTTTTCGTTATCAGGCAACAGTGCTTGCACAGTGTCAAGGCCTTTTCTGCTTCTCACCCCACCCCACCAGCAAGCAGGTTGGGGCTGCATGAGAAGCTGGGAGGGGACACAGCGGGGACAGCTGACCCCAGGGATATCCCACAGCATAGGACCTCATGCTCAGCAATAAAAGCTGGGGAGGAAGTTTGCCAGGGCTTCCATTTCTCAGGAACTGGCTGGGCATGGGTCAGCTTGGGGTGAACAAGAGGGGGTTTTTTTGCATCACTTGTTTTTATTGAATTTTGTTTTTGGTTGACTGTCCCTCCTTGTTTTTGGTTGTGGCTCCCCTCACCCATTTTTTTTCTTTAAACTTGCTAAACTCTCTTTATCTCAAACCATGAGTTTTGTCACTTCTACCCTACCAGTTCTCTCCCCCAGCCCACTGGAGGGGGAATGAGCTAGCAGCTGCTTGGGCTGTAGCTGCCTACCAGGATTAAACCACAACAACCCGCTGTTGGCATCCAACATGGGACTCAAAGGGTTCGAGATAACAATAGATTTGACGAGATTGTGTTAGAGGGAGCAGGAAGAAGCATCAGAAGCAGCCTGTTCTGCAGCAAAGAAGCCACAAGAACAGGAGGGGAAACAGACAGAAATCATAAACAAGTTTTCACACTTTTACCCTTCTGATTCTCTTCCCCATCCCACTGTGGGGGACCGAGCAAGAGGCTGTGTGGGGCTTACCTGCCCACCAGGGTTAAACCACAACATCAACTTTCATTTTCACACTGAAATTAACTGCAATTACAGTTCTAACCTGAAAATTGTTGTTTTTCATGAGGGCAGGCAATCCCAGAATCATAGAATGGTATGGGATGGAAAGGACCTTAAAGATCATCTAGTTCCAACCCCGCTGCCATGAGCAGGGACACCTTCCACTAGACCAGGTTGCTCAAAGCCTCATCCAGCCTGGCCCTGAACACTTCCAGGGAGGGGGCATCCACAGCTTCCTTTGGCAACCTGTTCCAGTGTCTCACCATCCTCACAGTGAAGAATTTCTTCCTCATATCTAATCTATACCCACCCTCTTCCAGTTTAAAGCCACTACCCCTTGTTCTATTACTATCTGCCCTTGTAAAAAGTCTCTCCCCAGCCTTCCTGTAGGCCCCTTCAGGTACTGGAAGGCTGCTAGAAGGTTTCCCTGGATGTATCGATAATAACAACAACAATAATATCCTTCAGTACTATTATTTTGATAACACAACATGGAAAAATTTAATTGAACTTCCATCACAACATTATTCAATAAAACCATAAAAGAGGAGTGTAACTTACATCACTGATAAACAAGTGAGAGTCACATTATTCCTGGAACTGGAAAACTCACATATGGATGCTTTGGTTTAATGCTCTCTCTGAGAGCACATACAGAATCAGGGCAGAGAGAAGGGGGTTGTGTTGCACAAATAAAGCATACAGAGAAAAAGAACCCATTGAAAATGTTCCACCAATCAAAAAAATATTTTTCATGTATTCTCTGTAGCACTGAGATCCTTCTGCCAGCCTTTTTTCGATCCCTTACACAAAATCCCTTACACAACTACTGAGTGATCTCTGGAATCCAAGAGAATGGAGAAGGTGCTACAAAGCTGTCAGCATTCACTACTTGTAGAGTGAGTAGGTAGGGAAAATCCTTGCACAGTTGTCATTAACAGATGTCATGAGAGTGGGAATAACTGGGGGGAATGGATGAAGCTGGAAAAAGCCTTGACATTCAAACAGCACAGTTAGAGTGGGAAGTGTAGAAAGAAGAACATGAATAACAGAGAAATGGCTGTGTATCGCAGTTCTGCAAAGTGAGAAACAAAATGAGGAGGAAAAAAAAGCTAGAGTTTACTTATAAGCCTATGTATTCACAAGTTGAATCAATTATTTAAAATATACCACAATAATATATTCTGGTACATGTTACCTTAAAAGTTATCTTGCTTTTGTCTGTAAATAGTGAGTCTTGGTTCTTTGAAGTCTGCATACAGAGAGGAGTAGTACACCTTTGTACTTATTACAAAGCAACGCCAACTTCTTCACAGAACTCTCAAACCAGAGATATAAATGACCATGCTTGAAAAAGAAAGATACTTGCTATTCCTTCCACAAAAATTCTCACTAGGTAAATATGTTAACATAAGCACGGTCAACAACAAATTAAAAGTCTGATTAAAAGACAAGATCATTTTGTCGGGGCGTATAGGAATGTACTACTTGTGTAGCGGCCACTATTAAATGCCATACAGTAGATCAAATTCCAAGAACATGAAATTAAATCTCAAGGGCTGCTGCACGTTTGATGCATGCTACACATTTATTCAGTATGATTCATCCTCAGCATCCATAGCTTTTCTGTGCCCTATCCCCAGGCAGTTGCTTCCCACCCTTCCAGATGCAGAGACTGAGAGCATCTCTTGGGCCTTCCAGAGCACAGAGAGGGCCAGGATTGCTACAGGAGCCAGAGGTAACTGAGCTGCTGTCTTCTTCCTTTCTACAAGGTGCAACTGCTGCCAACACATTATATACTCTGTTGTACAGCAGGAACAGCCCAGTTTTCTATTTGGCCTGTAACAGGCACAAGGAGATACGAGGTTGATTTGGTGTCCTGGTTTTTAGCTGAGACAGAGCTAGGTTTCCTTTTAGTAGCTAGAAGAGTGCCCTGTTTTGGTTTCAGCCTGGGGATCTGTTGCAAGAGAAACGTTGATAACATACCTATGTTTTTATTTTTGTCACTGGAAGTGAAGGACTTCATGTTTTGTTAGTCTACAGCCGCAAGATTGGGGGAGGGGGGGTGAGAACATTTAAATTAACAAGCTAGATTGGCATTCAGATATGCCAATACGATATTCCATATCACATAATATCATGATCAGTATATTAATGAGGGTCTCTTCCTCTCTCTGGCTTTTGCTCGGCCTCTCACTCTTCCAGGATTGCAGTTTCTGTTTGGGAAAGTACAGCATTGCAAACTAATTACTAATACTCCACAGCAAGTTTCCCTCACTTAAATTTAATCTTAAATGAGATCAAGTATGTAGTCTAAATAGGAGGCCAGTATACATGTCCACCATTTTAGTAAAAAAAAATAAAATAAATTAATAATGAGATTGAACAATAAAATTGATAGTAGATCAGTGAGATGGATTCTCACAGTGTATGTTTAAACATAAAGCAAAACTAACAAAACAAGAACCTTACCAAAATTGCAGAAGTTTTTATACGGTAGCTCCTCTGCTCTCACAAAAGGAACTTATTTATAGCTGTAGAAAAGCCTTATCTGACAACCGCAGATGTATCAGGCAAAAGGAAATTCAAAGGTCTCAAACTCTGCAGAGCTAAACAGAGTATGATGATCCGGGATCAAACCTTTCCCGTGGAGGAAGGACATTGTCCTGTGCACATTTCTGCATGATTTGTGTAAAATACTGTACTTCTTGGACACAGAGTCAGTTTTCCCCAACTGATGCCTAGAACACATCAGCTGTAAATTGCTTCCACACAATCCATCACCTGACTGGACATATGAGATGTGTTCATTTGGTCACTCATATGAGGAAAGACATGGATACAGTATTATTGCATGTGGGCTTCAGGAATAGAAAGTCAGCTTTGTGATAGCTCTTGGAGATGAAGAACAGTTAAATGCCATTGAAAATACAAATTTTCATGCATAAAATAGTAACTTTTTTTTTTCACTCTAGAAAGTGGGCAGTCCTAAGGAGAATGACAGTAACAATCCCTCCACCTCCAAAAAGAGGAAAGCACTATATAAAGGATTGTAAGGTGCTTCTGTGCCACACCTACATAACCAAAGGACTGTTAAAATCATGCTTCCACACTAAATCTTTTTATTTATCTAATGGAGCTGCATCCTGACCTAATTTCAAACTCTTTTTTTGCACAGAAAACATCATGTCTGAATTTTAAATGCCCAGCTGCTTTTTGACACTGTAAAAGAAAAGTATACATTCTGAAAACCTACTTATGTCAGAGAGAGATTGTTCTTAACCGTACTTTCCAGATTCAAATACAGTGGAGGTTTGCAGCAGTGGAGATACAAAGGATACCAGACAAAAATTTTGTCTCTGCAAAGGAAGGTGCCTGCAGTTTGCACAGGTAAGCTTAAAACTACTTCTTTTTTGTTTCACCTGACAAAATTTGGGCATTGACACAAAAATGATCATTAGACTTCTAAATAATTGAATGCAACAATTACTTTGTGAAATTAACTCATTGTGATAAAATAATTTAATACATTTTGGTTAACACACTATATGGTGCTTGGTGCGCACTAAAATGCAACAGCTACAAAAGTTAGTTTAATTTGCAAGTTGTCAAACATGGCCTATAGAATAATTTTTAAATATGACTTTTACAATTTTTTACTATCTAATCAACTTGTTGTCTGGGCTTTTTATCATAGCTACATAGAAACCTCTTTGGTATCTGAGTTAACATGCTTACAGATATTAAAAAAAAAACATACCAGCCTGTAAGTTTGAAATACGCTATTTTTTTCTACACAATTTTATATGGAACAAAAGGTAACTAGGATACACATCACTAAAATAGTATCTGTACAGCCAGAAATCTCTTCACTACAGGTTAGAAGAGAAGCTGAAATGCCAGTTTTTATATGTACTCATTGTATAGTGCTTCGATTTCTTATCTGAAGTCTGGAAATTGAGAAAAGATTGAAAACTGAACTTGGAAAAAATAAATGTATTGCAGTTTTCAACAACCATTTTGTATGTTTAAAAATGACGACGGAATTGTTTATGCAAAATGCACACCTAAGATAAGAAGCCTGAACAAAATAACATTAGATACAGACATTAGCATGAAATAAATGCATCTAGCCAGATTCCTGCATCATGCAGTTTAATTGGTACTTTAATGGAAGCACAGTATACTCCTCTGCGTTTCTACAATGAAAGTAATACTTTGCATTTATTTTGCTTATTTAACTTAAAATAGCCTAGAAGTGGTTTCCAAAGTAGGTTATAGCTGCTCCAGAAGATTGTGAAATAACCAAGACCACACAAGTTATTGTCAGATCCTAGGTTGAATCTTCTGTTTCTTCATCTATTTTATTAGATTCTACACATGTGAAATCTCTGGGGTTTAACAGACAATTTTTCTTCACAAAATCTCAGTGGAAGAGAACACCTAAACAGTAATCTCATGTAAACTCCTAGAGGACAAACAGCCCTTAGTGACACTGAAAAGTAGGGGAGAAAAAGGAACAGTTAAAAAAGGAGCAACAAATAAAAGAGATGTTAGATGCACAGTATAGAAGAATAATTGTTTTAATTGTGTTTCAGCTCTCACCATTCATTCAAGAAATACTGGCATAAATGAGAAATTCAACATGTCTTCTTCAGCCATCGTTAGCTACTACTGTAGCTCTACCAGTCATCTACTCTTTGCTGTTTCCTGCTGGAAGTTTTGGAAATATTCTTGCTGCCTGGATATTTTCAAGACAAGCACCCACAAAAAGAACACAATACATTTACCTGGTAAACCTTGTCACCGCAAATTTACTTGTATGTAGCACTATGCCTTTTCTGGCTGCCTATTTTGCAAGAGGGCACCAATGGACTTACAACTCTGTAGCATGTAGAATAGCAAATCACCTCGGGACTCTCATTATGCACGTCAGTATGTACGTTACGATTACAATCTTGTGTTCGACTGCTCTGAGTCAGTATGCAACGCTGAAGAAAAACAGTGAGGCACAATACTCTCAAGCAGTTAATGAAAACTTTTACAGATGTGTACTTGAAAGGTTTCGTCAGCCAAAATTTGCTAAATATTTATGCATCGTTATATGGCTTACTGTGCTCTGCATAACAGTAATAGCTATAACATACAATGTCCAGGCAAGGGCTATGGGAGAATTTCACAGATGCTACAACATCAGGGTAGAAGCTGGTGAATTTACTGCAATGATTGCAGCTTCTCTTGCCACTGCATGTTTTTTTGTATTTTTTATAACAGTTTTGTTGGCATATTATTCCCTTACCAGACATCTGAGTAAAATACAAAAAAATACCTGTATTGGAGAAAAACATCTAATATACAGAACAGTGAAAAGAAACATTCTTGTCATTCAGATGATATTAACTGTCTGCTTTCTTCCCTATCATATTTTTAGGCCAATTTTTTATGTACTGCTTACAAATAATGACTGCCCAAGGTTAAACTATCTAGTGGAAGTTAAAAATTTCCTTACTTGTCTGGCTGCTGCTAAGAGTAGTTTAGATCCGGTGATAACCCTTCTGCTAGATAAAACATTTAAGAAAAGTCTGTATGGCCTGTTTACAAAATCCACACCAGAACACCACAAACGTAAAGCCGATATTGTCACTGAAGAGACTCCCGAAATGTGAAGAAATATGGAAATATTTTAGTAGACTATAAGTAACAATAAATTCATTTTAACTACCTATAACCAGACTTTGATATGAAATGGTAAATATTTAAATAAAAAGATAATATATTACTTGCATTTGTTTTTCAAATAATTTTGCTTGCTCTATCAATATTAGCCATAACAAATCTGATGCGTGTATCCAAATGAATACAAGTGATTGATACATTGATCTGTGCAACAGCTCTTTATCCATGCAATGCAAAAGACATTTTATCCTTGATCTACGGACAGTGTTTTCTACCTAAACAACCAGGGAAGAAGGCAGAAACTAGGCTGAAGTTGAGAACCCAGTTCTCTTATCATCAGTAAATGAGTCCCAGGTTTTGGACACGAGTTTCCTTTATAAAAAAGGCTGAATAAAGCGTTGATGTTTTCTCTGGAATGGCTGAACCACATAACAAAGGCTTAAGTAAGCAGGCAAGGTGAGCTATAAGACACATTCAAGATTAACATTTATTTTTTGTTCAGAAGTATTTGAGTAGAAGGTTGATTTTTTTTTTTAAACAAGAAATACACCATGAAATGCTAAAACTCTTTAGTGCTTAAAGAAAAGTCCTTGATGACATCTTATTCTAAAGTTACTGAAAAATGCCATTATTTATTTTAGCTATGTCCATCACATTAGGATTTTGCTATAGTAACTGCTTTTTTAGGAGTAAAAAACTGTGTTAAGAAATTATTCACATTCTAGCCTTCACAGAAAAAGCTTTACTAGAGCTTTGTACTTAAATAGCAGAAATCTCAGTCTTAAGATTTAACTAATTTATCACCCTGCTCTGAAATTTTCTATCATGGCCACAGTGTTACTATGACTGATAGTGAAACAGGGTGACTCTGATGAGAAAATGTTGATGGTGATGGGTAACCTGCAAGAGTGAACTGTCCACAGATGAAGAGAAACTGTTGGCCTAGGATTTTACTTAGTGTTTGAGAAGAATGAGTTCTATATGTACGCTGCAGCTTGGTCAGGAACAATTTTTCTTGCAGTTTTATACACAGCAGTCACAATCAACAGCTGAGGCAGTGGCTTTCTTACTGGTAAGCAGTCTTTGTGTACTCAGGTTACCATACTCACCCAAAAGTGCTAAATACTCATTTCACTTCAAAGGTAGATTAACAGATGCTGCTCCAGAAGGCACTCCTTCACAACAATGTTTAAATCCAGATCATTTATAGAAGAGTGCATAAAGAACAACAGATATACAAAACTGCAACGTATCTGAATGCACAATAATATTAAGTGAAGAAAAAAAGGATGAAATGCATACACGTAGTTATTTCTAACCTCTGGTACTACCTAGGATTAAAAAAAAACCCCACCAAAACAAATCACTGGAATTTCTATACCCTAAGTCTAATCTTGTGAGGTAAATTCCATGGCTTAATTAGGAAGACATAAATACTTCTTATATATAAATATATTCCATGATAAACATTGAATGATCATTAACAGTATGAGAGCAGGGTGAAACAAGAGGTTTTCTGAAGGCTCTTTTGTTGTTTGTCTGTGTTTTTTTTAATTGTAGAAGTTAGACTATCATGATGACTGATGACTGAAGTAGAGATTTCTATTATTTTGTATCATTTCTGTAGAAGACACTTAAGATTACATAATGGTCTTTTCCCTTCTACAATCTTCTCTGCAACTGAGACCAAGAGGAGTTTATCTGCTACTTCTGTCCTCCATTAAAAACATTTTATAGGGAATGCAGCTGTTAGAACATCTCGGCAGAGTGCCTGCTTGTGGATGTTTTTCTTAATACAGAGTTTTTTATGCTAGCACAGGCTTAAGTAATTCTTTCTCCACTTTTTTATCCACAACCACTTGTACCCCACTGCTGCATTTATCAAAAAAGCAACAAAATGGATGAAACTTTGGAAACTACTAATAAAATATAACTTTGTGATACACTCTTAGCAAGATCCCATTCTAGCATTTCTACATAGTAAAAAAAAAAAAAACCCCAACCCCCATTTTTTTTCCTATGTAGTCTGTTCAAGATGATATCTCCTTTAAATTTTTGAACTGCAAAGTTTTTCTTGTTTTAAATAGTGGAAAAATGTTCATGCAGTACAAGCAATTTCAGAAACTACAAACTGAGTAATACATTGGTTTAGCATTTGATGGAATAGTTAACAGAGGAAAAATTCCCCAAAACAGAAAGGCATGAGGGAGAGACAGAGCAAAACACAGCTCATGTGCTAAACTTATTGCACTGCTTAGACATCTTGGTGTTAGCAGGTGACTTGTGAATTGTATAATAAAAATAAAATAATTAATTTCCATAGCAGGGAACACAAAACCCTAAGGCAAATATACACAGCCCATGGCTTATAAAGCAGTTTAAGAGACTGCAAGTGTCTGTCTGCTTTCTGGTTAAGCTGTTCAAATGTGGTGCATGGATGGCCAGATCATTGATCAGAAGATTCACATATTCATGTTTTCTGACTGGCTGGGCAAATGACTGCAATATATAAACTTCCTGATCAGAAAGCATGTAGATGTTGTGTTTTAAGTAGGCCAAGTAGCATAAATATACTTCTCGGCAAAACTGCTCTGAACACCCAGCCAGCTAACAGTACACTAGGAAAAGGGCAGGACAAAATAAGAAATGGGGACTCTTGAGGTATGTACAGGAACGGACATAAACAATGGTAAAAAACTATCGCCTGAAGAAAAACTGAGGAAAAAAATACTGAAAGCTTTATTCTTGGAGCCCCTTGACTTCTGCAATGAATGAGGAAGTACTGCTCAGAAAATCATGCCCAAATGGGAGACCTTAATTCTACCTCTGCTATTGATTTTGCAGTCTTAACTACCTTTTAACAATTTAAATTGTAACAAATCCTCACAAAGCAGTTGCTACTGTATCTCAAAGATCTAATAACTCTTTGAAAAAAAACATAAAAAGCACCAGTTATTACCTACTGTCTCCAGAAAGCATAAAACAGGTTTCATGCCCAAGTGAAAAGAGTAGAAGGAAAGTAACGTGACAGATTTCTTGTTTTGGATATTCAAAGATTGGAAAGAGAAGATGGTCTTAAAGTATACCTTCTATTTTGGTTATTTTTTATATAACTGAATATAAACTTACATGAACATACACAAACACATATGTACAAGCTTACTCATTTTCTAGATATCCCTAAAAGCAAATGATAGGACAAGGGGCAATGGGTGTAAGCTGGAACACAGGAGGTTCCGCTTAAATTTGAGAAAGTACTTCTTTACAGTAAGGGTGACAGAGCACAGGAACAGGCTGCCCAGGGAGGTTGTGGAGTCTCCTTCTCTGGAGACATTCAAGACCCGCCTGGACGCCTTCCTGTGTGATCTCATGTAGGTGTTCCTGCTCCAGCAGGGGGGTTGGACTGGATGATCTTTCGAGGTCCCTTCCAATCCCTGACATTCTGTGATTCTGTGAAAAGCGTAAGAGTCTTGAACACTACTGGCAAAATATGAAGTGCCTAACTACAATTAGTTTGAGCAATGAAAGATGGAAGTGGGAACTTATTGTGCTCTCAGAATTCATATGGTTAATTAAGTTCTGCATAGTGCATAAATCAACATGCAAATCTACCCACACATCAAGTCTCAAGTCCCCTAGACCAACTGAGATTTGTATATGACACACAACCCAGTGCAAAACGTTCAGTTGTACTCTCTGGAAAAAGTATTTTTACTTCCAGTCACAGAAATATTGAACTGAATCTTAACAGAAGAGAATGCAGATTCTGTGTATTTTCGCTTCAGCAGTTTTATCTATTTATATGATCACATAAAAACATAGAATGGTTAGGGTTGGAAGGGACCTTAAAGATCATCCAGTTCCAACCCCCTGCCATGAGCAGGGACACCTTCCACTAGACCAGGTTGCTCAAAGCCTCATCCAGCCTGGCCTTAAACACCTCCAGGGAGGGGGCATCCACAACTTCTCTGGGCAACCTGTTCCAGTGTCTGACCACCCTCACAGTGAAGAATTTCTTCCTAATGTATGATCTAAATCTACTCTCTTCCAGTTTAAAGCCATTTCCCCTTGTTCTATCACTAACTGCCCTTGTAAAAAGTCCCTCCCCAGCTTCCTTGTAGCCCCTTCAGTTACTGGAAGGCCGCTATAAGATCTCCCCGGAGCCTTCTCTTCTCCAGGCTGAACAGCCCCAACTCCCTCAGCCTGTCCTCATAGGAGAGGTGCTCCAGCCCTCGGATCACCCTCGTGGCCTCCTCTGGACTCGTTCTAACAGGTCCATGTCTCTCTTGTGCTGGGGGCTCCAGAACTGGACACAGCACTCCAGGTGGGGCCTTACGAGAGCAGAGTAGAGGTGCAGAATCACCTCTCTCGACCTGCTGGCCATACTTCTCTTGGTGCAGCCCAGGATACGGTTATTTGCCTTCTGGGCTGCAAGAGCACATTGCCAGCTCATGTTCAGCTTCTTGTTCACCACCACTCCCAAGTCCTCTTCAGAGCTGGCCTCAAGCCACTCATCACCGAGCCTGTACTTGTGCTTGGGGTTGCCCCGACCCAGGTGCAGGACCTTGCATTTGGCCTTGTTGAACTTCATGAGGTTAGCACAGGCCCACCTCTCAAGGCTGTCAAGGTCCCTCTGGATGGCATCCTGTCCCTCCAGCGTGTCAACCACACCACTCAGCTTGGTGCCATCAGCAAACTTGCTGAGGGTACACATGTTGGAAACAAGCATTCATGCCTACTGAGATAACATATAAAAAAAATTCTGGATGTGTACATTTAGCCAACAAGCTTGCTCTGACTCCAGTTGCACACCAATCATTTTACTGATCAGAGAAACACATACAAGCACTTAAACTATATGGAAATCATAGAACAAAGTTGGAGTATTTGGAGTAAACTAAGGATAAAATCCCAACAACTGAATCTCTTGTATCAGCTATACTAAAAGGTATTTTTACAACAAGATTCCTGCAACTCTATAAAATGATACAGAAGCATCACACAATATAGGCTAACTGAAGATTGTAAAACCTTTTGATGTTTTACTGATTAAAAAAACCAAACACATTCTGTTCAAGTTATTGCAAAAATGAACAGGTGAAAATATCTTCAATAAACGCTGAAGAAATGTACTTTTCATAGAATACTGTTCTGCTTCATAACTTATACAATGGTTAAGCAGCCTATTTCTATTTCTACTTTCAGTAACTAGCACAGAAGTCTTCTACCAAGACAATACTTGATTAGTTAATGTTAATTTATCCTTTTACTAACAGGTAACTCGGTGAAACTGTCAAGACAAGATAAAGCAACACTTCCCAGATGCTGAAGTTATAACAACCCAAAATACTGAATGCTGAACAAACATGACTGTGCTAAATGCACAGTGCTGCTTTAGGTACTCTACGCTACATTAACTGCTATAGAGATTGAAAATATTGAAGTTCACCTGTTTATAACAAAACCACAACTTTCAGCTTTTAAAATCTGAATTATTAAAATAATTCTATAGCACAGAACTTAAGGAAGTTCAATGACCAGTGGTATCCTTTGCAGTTAAGAGTTCCAGAGGCATATTATTATTGTTTCTCTTTCTTGAAGAAAGATTACAGCTATAGAGCACATTTTGGTTACTTGTTTTTAGTTCCATTAAATCTTGAGGTATGCACTATTGCCTGTAATAAGTGTGTTGTTGTATACAAGGAAACTATCTTCAGTTGCATTTATGTTAAGAGAAAAAACACTTTAATGCAGAGTTAAACCAATTTGTTACTTTATTATTCCTGAAGGTGAAGGTGATGTAAGAGAAAACACTATTTTGCAGGACAGAATATAGTGAATTGGAGATTTGGAAGAAACAGATAAGCCATTTTCCTCCTACTTCTTTGTCCTGTTTTAAAGGTCCTCTCCCACTCATCACTTTTTAATTAATATATTAACAGAATTCTTTCATTATTGTCTAAGATTGACAGCTCAAGAGAAAGTGGCTGACTTCAGTGACAAATGAAACTCTAGTAAGGTTTTTATTGAAAAAAATAAGCATCTAATTTCAGACCCATATTACTTCCTTTTCCCTTTTTTTGTTCTCTTATATAAAGATATTTCTGTATACGAAGCACTGTGTAATAACACTGCATATCGGAAAAGACTCAGTTTCAGTGTTGCCACTTTCGGTAGCCATCTTTTGGGTATTTCTGACACAGCAAGGTTCTGAAAGAACAAAAGGAATAGCTGAGTCCTAGATGGCAGAATAGGAATAAATGTTGTGGTAAGAGAAAGTTACTGATATTCACATTTCTGATGCACAGCCATCTTGAGTTTTCCACCTTCCTGCATTAGCGTTTTCTACTTTCCTAGCGTAGGATCCAACTTCCAAGCAGAGAACGAATGCAGGATGACATTAACTGGAGGTGAAGCAAAGGTGCAATTGTCACTGATTATAAAGCCTTTAAGCAATGTGGAAGGGGGTCAAATGGATACAGACAGGCTCAAGAAACATCCGGTCTCAAGGAGCAGTGAAGGAAATTAAGACAACTACAGGCCATCTTGTGAAAGTTTTCATGTTTTGATTTTGTCATCAGAGGGAAATCTGGGACATAGGGTTTTATCATAGGCTGCAGTCGTAGTGCTCCAGTAGCTTTGGTAGATCTTGTCATTTACAGAAGCCAGGTGAAGTTTCTGGCACCAGATTACAGCAAACTGAAGTTTCTTGTCTACCTCTTCCTAATCAGTCAAGAGCTAAGAAGCACAAATTGGCTATAAGACACCTAATTTTTACAGGCATTATAAGGTACAAATTTTCCAGATGGTGATCAAACATTCTGCAGCTTAAAATTACATTCACAGAAAGCATAAGAGGGAAAAAAATGTAGCATGACTACATCACCCTTACAGCTTTTTATTAATTCACTTTTACCCATTCAGACAATTTAGAAGTTGGTCTTTAGTCTACTTCCCTTCAAAACAATGTCTACAGTGACATCTAGAGCTGGAATATTGCACTTAACTTAATATGTTCTATTCCCAAACCTTATAGTTACATTTCTGCACTGCTTTTGCCAAAATGAAACACTGTGTGTTTGTTTACACTACTTTAGACTGATACATTAAAAATTCTTACTCACCCATGTAACTGAACAGGTTTATTCCTAAGGATAGTGTTTAATAAAAACAGCGATTTAAAAGTTTTCAGAGTCTGGATAAGATGCTAAATAAATTCCCATTTTACACTCAGTAAAATGGGCCTCCCTCAGAGGCCCTTGAAACTGAAATGTTTTTGTTAAAGAACATGGTCCAAAAAAACAGGTGCAGCTTTTAAAAAGACACAGCAACATAAAGATGATGTTAATTCTGAAATTCTCATTGGTATCAAAAATCTAGAACCTTCAAAATAGAACAAGATCTTGATTCTAGCAACAGTTAAGAGGTCATCTAGAATTTACTGTAAGAAATTATTTTTTAAATATCAAACTTTTTTTTTTAAAAAAAGTCAATTACATGGAATAATTTTCTTGATTTTAGAAGGAAAGGAAAAAGAGATTGGAAAAGGTCTGCAATGCCTGCACACAGAAGACCAAATGACTCCCTAAATGAAAATCATCAGTTCAGTGCTTGTACTCTCTTCCCTCACAGGTCACCTGTAGGAGTCTGAAGCACAGCTCACCCTCTCTCATCTTCTCTATTCACTAAAATCCAAGATTCACTTCTCAAACTGCACCATCAGAGCTTGTTAGAATTTTCATTAATTCTTATAGAGCTTGACTCCCTTTGGATAAAAGCAAACTCTTAAGACAAGTGGGAATAACTATCTGAGACAACGACATCAACAAAGATATATATATATTTTCAAATTGAAGAAAGTCAAACCCATTTAGGTTAAAACTCCCAGTTACTAACATTACAGTACTTTAGGATAAACTAGTTCCACAAATATCCATAGAAATAATACAAAATTCATCAGATCAAATAGAGTATGTACACACACTGTTCTTAAACACTGTATTTCTCCTCCCAAACTTGTTTGTATTAGAGAAGTTTTCACAATAATAAATGTTTAAGACTGCTTGCAAAAAGTAGATAATACTACCAATATTGTAGCATTTAAGCATGCACATCTCTCTGAAGTCTTAGTTTGGATGAGCGCTGTCACTATGCTGTCAAAATGATGCCATTAATCTACCAATTCCAATTTAATCTGTGCAATTAATTTATATACACATTTTCCTAACAAGAAAAAAAAGCAAGCAGACTTCAAATGAATATTCAAAAACTAGAAATTAAGCTGACTTTCAAAGTAAGTTGCAATCAAATGCATCTATAATCTGTGAATAAAGACCTCCTAAATGTTCTATATTGATGGAATTAGAGGTAGGCTTTAATCTTACATGATGCAGTAAGAGTAAACAAATACGCAGCAGTTTCCTTTTCTACAGCTTTCCCCTTCCTCTGAATTACAGAAATTAAAATTCAGTAGTTTGTATCATTGTGGTGAAGAAAAAAAGATTTAAAAGCACTTACCTTCACATCCCTGTGAATTATATTATTATCATGACAGTAACGTAGAGCTTCTAATATCTGCCTCATGTAATGACTGAAAAAACAAAGACATCATACATCACAAACCTGCAGGAAAAACTGCTATACACATATAACTAAGTTTTAAGAGTCTAACTATATAAAACTAATCAACCAACTTAACCTTAAATATACTGAGTTCAGTAGAATGGAGTTTGTGTTTCTAATAATGAACAATAGAATCTAAAGGATTATTCTGATTGGAGTGAAGGAAAATCAGAAAAGAAAAATCTGCATTTTCCATTTTGTAAAGTTTTCAAATGTTCAGTAATTCTGCTTTACGTGACAAAGAAGTCAGGACCTTTCAGATTTTTTTATAACAAAACACAGAAAGGAAAATAGTGAGCATCATTGCCTGATTTATCTAGAAAGGGATAGAATGAAGACCTTGTCCTGCCTGACACAGATTGAAGACTAACTTCTCTCCTGTATCCAAAGGTTTCCCCAACAGATTACTGACCATACTGGAAAGCCAAGAAAGCCAACAGCACCCTGTGCTGCATCGGGCAGAGCATTCCCGGTGGGCTATGGAAGGCAATCCTTGCCCTTTGGAGGTTCCAGCTGGTTGTAGGGAAACATTTTTCCCTAGGAACATTACATACTGGATCAAACTGCCCAGGGAGGCTATGGAGTCTCCATCCTTGGAGGTTTTCCAGACCCAACTGGACAAAGCCTTGAGCAATATGATCCAAATGCAGTGTTGAGCCTGCTTTGAGCAGAAGGCTGAAACAGAGACCTCTCGATGCCTCCCCCAGTCTGGTTTCTATGATGCTAAAATTCTACAGTATCAAGAAAGCAAACAAAGAATCTCATGGGCTTTAAGCTCAATTATCATAACACTAGGACACTGGGTTTTGTCATCCTTCTGCAATTATATAGAGTCTTTGACTTTAGTTTACTTTGTAAGTGAAAAGTTGAAGTGACCGTAAATAAAGTGATATATAAAAAATAAAAATGAGAAAAAAAGATTACTCCATCTAGCAAGATCGCTAAAACTCACACCTGTCGGGCAAGTTCATCTAATACCATCGTGTGAAATATTCATAAAAGGCAAAGGCAGAGAATTAAGAACCAGATCTAAAATACTATTTTATTCAATAATCTCATCCAAATATACAACTAGTAAATGGCAAAATGCTCCAAAATTCTACTTTTATTATACTAATTATTACAGTAAACATTCAGATTGTGGAAACAGGATTATTTATAGCATTCCAACTTTTAACTACCAGACTGTACAACAGCATATTCTATTCTTTTCCATGTATCCTGTGGGATTAAATAAAATTATAATACATACCTGGCTACAGCCTCGCTGTACACAAACCCAGCATCTGCTCTCTTCACAATTTCAAAACACAGATCTGCTCCATCCATACTGCAAGTAAGAAGAGGGAAAAATGGTTAAAACAGATAACTACAATCAATTACATAAACATGCTCTAAAAAAAAACCTACTCCACTTATATAAAACTTACAGAAAATACTCTGGATACAAGTACAATGCATTACTAACTAAAATAGCATTTAAAAGGCAATCTAATAGAATACGGCTTGCCACAAGTTACCTGTTTCATGCCCCTCAGGTCATATAACAGTTCTCCCAAAACATAAGCAAAACCAAACATTTCTTCTACGGCTCAAACTGCTTGTTGAACAAGGCGTGCAAGACAGCAGAAAGTCAATGCCCTTTACAAGAAGGCTCTGCAAGTTCACAATTAATGCATGATACTACGTTAAGTGTGTTCTTAAACACAAGTGCCACTCTATAATAAAGACTGTAGTTATACAAAAGCCTTACTCCAACTGAACTAAATGAAGACTTTAAAAAATACTCTAGAGATGTTGTATAGTTTTTGCAGTCAGCATTCTCATAAGGATAATTAATGAGCCAAGAAGATATTTCACATCTCACAGCCTCGCTGAAGGCACCTGAAAAGTGCCAGCACGCACACTGTATTATTAGCTCTAATGCTCGATACTTGGTTCCTTTCCTCCTTAATTGTCCCTCTGATAACCTGACTTCCCACAATGAGTAGTGTAATGCTTTTAGATGTACATGTACCAATAGTAAATTTACCCTACCATTTCTCTAAAAACAAAGCAGCTTGGTGTGGCATAACTGCCCTCCTTTTCTTTCTCCTGTAGATAATCTAAGGCAGGTTTATATCAAATAATGTTCATTGCTTGATGGGGCAAGGAGAGAGTAACAGGAACAACAAAATTCAAAATGCTTGACAAGGCACTTGCAAAAATATTAATTGTAATGTGATTTTCAGCCTTCACACCTTTTCTTTCTCCTCTTCACCAAAGATTCAAGGGGGTAAAATAGAAAAGCAGAATTTGCAAGGTACCTAAAAAGCCAACATTATCAGGGCCATTTTGGTAATCTATCCAGAATGTCAGCATACAATCACTTTTGGTTTGTTACACACCTACAATGCAAAACTTCTGCTTAGGGAGTCACAAGCAATGTGCACAAGCTTTAATTCCCAAATAAAGCCAAAAAGTATTCTCATGCAAAATACACTATCTTGTGGATACAGCACTGATAACTGTAAGAGAGACTGGTGGCCAGAAGAAATGCACATTCATTTAAGTAGGTGGAAAAAAAATTCCTAGCCAGTTATTTCAACACCTGGTACCATCTTCGGATTTAACAAGCCCCACAAATTGGAAATCCATATGGCCAAACCACAACTGTTTGTCACTGCATCAATATATTCCTCAGCAGGTTTTTTTCCCAGTAGTTTTTCTGTCTTTCTCAATTTCATACAGCTAGTCTGTATACATAGCTAAATATCACTCAGGGAGAGAATACAGTGTGCTGCACTATACATAGTGCTGTATAAAACAGCAGGGTCAGGTTAAAGGAGAACAGCATAAACCTGGATTTAGCTAGCTCACTGGAAAAAACCCCCTCATGTCAATTTTCCCTTTCAATGCTTCCTCACAATTTATTTTAGTCAAATGGGAAACAAAACTGAAACCTGAACAACACTAAGCACTGTAGAACATACAAAGTATAGGATCAACTACCAAAAATTAGGAGGCATCATTGTTGTGAAGCAGCAGAACCCTTTAGAAGACTAACTGTACTCTGACTTTTTATAAACTACAGACGAATAAAGATCCAGAGGCACTCAAGATTTTTACCAGTATCAACAGTTGCCGAGACATTGGTCCAAGAGTGTCATTCATTTACACTAACTTTTCTATTAAACAAGGTGTTTAGAAACAGGTTTTTAACATGTATTTCTACCTCCCACTTATACATACCAGCATTTTTCATTTAAGTTTTGTAGCAGTGAGAGGCAGTTTCAATTTTTTTTTTGCAAATATTTTTTAACTTATTTAAATTATGTTGATATTAAAAATTGCTACAGACTGTGAGTAGTAATGTTTGAAAGTTTTATTCCATTAAGATGAACTCCATTGATCTCAAAAGCACAGATATGCGGTAGGTGTATTTTAACTTCTGACTTCAACTGACTACTTTTTCAAGGGAAAATCTTATTTTAAGAGTAGTTTTATCTTCATGTATAAATAGGGCTTGCATCACCCCAATGAAGTTGAATTTTATCTGAAAAAATCTTATGAGACTTTTATCTAGCCTGAGGCCACGAGAGTCAGCCTGTTATAAGAAACCCCCCCCAAAATTCAGTGCACTAACAGACTAAAAGCTCAGCAATATCACAAGCACTTAAAAGATGACTTTGCAGAAACTGAAAGGCTTATGCAATTTAAGAGCATTAAAGTTTTGAGATATTAAGGAAATCAAAATTCAGGAAGTCTTAAGGTTTTCTAAGGACTACCAGCATCAGGCATGTGATAAGTATAAAAATACAAAAAATAAGGTAAGTTAAAATCTACTAAAATAAACACATAGAGATGACATGTTGAAGATATAAGCGGAAGATGCAAAAAAAAGTTGGTAAAATTCCAGCGCGCTCATAATCTGAGAGAGAATCCTCTGGTCCCAGCAGAGGGCACTCATGAAAGCCACATAAACCCACTGGGACAGTTAATGGTACAGGGAAAGCGCTAGCTAAAGAAACTGGGCACAGGCAGTTAAACACCACTGCCACAGCGCAACTGTTTTGGGCATCAGTACCAACCATGTCCTGCAATTTCCCATATTCCGTTACTGATTTTCCCATATTTTTAGCGGGATTGTACCTGGATCTCAGCCCTTTGGATAAATGTTTCTTTCTACAGCTCTGATCAGTGCTACTGTGCACCTTGAAAACCTTTCTACTGTCCTGCACAAAGCTGACGGCAAGGTGCAGCCTGCCCAGAAAGTTTCCTTGTGAGTGACGCTCGGCACAGAAATCTGTTCTGTGGCTAACAGTCACTCTGAAGAACAGACAGCATGCTCCAGAAGAGATCTACATTTTCATACTGCAGTATGAGAGGTTTGAATTGCAGATGACCAACTAAGATGTGTTCTTATCTCAACCTACAAGCCTCCTTATCCTTGCCTCCCCAGTCCTCTCCCTTATCCCCTGCGGGTGAGGGGGAAGTGGGTGAATGGCTGTGTTGGCTGCTGGCCAAGGGCTAGCCCAGGGAAACTATCACAATGTGGCCTACAACTTTATTTATTGATGAAGAACCAGAAAATTTGAGAAGCACTGCTTTAGGGAATTGAATTATTACTTTTTTTTTTTTTTAAAAAAAAAAAAAAGATTTGGCCTACTGCTTTTAAGTGACTTTACTGAGTTTTGTACCATGTATGTTAAAGGTCTCTGCACAACGGCATTTTTTCCTTCAGTTGAACAGTTTTTATATACTTACCATCTTCACTTACTACAAATAAACCACCATAAATTAACTTAAAATTTACAGTATTTAACCTTTCTTGAATCCCTATGTAGTAAACACTGAAAATTAAGACAAAAAGTATAGAAATTCTTATTTCCTATAAATTGTCCATGCATCCAGGGTTTAGCTCATTCCAGATAATTACATGATGTTTTCAAATTTACCTTCTCAACATCTGTTTAGAGGCTTTTCAGTACTTTAGATTGAGACATTTCTACAACTTTGCTGGCAGCCAATAGATGAATTTCAGTGCTTTTCATAAAATAAGTAATTCAATTTAGTCACAAACAATGGACAAACTTCACTGAGTAATACTTAATTCCCAAATCACAGTGTAGCAGGATCATTTTAGGATGACTAAGTAATAATTTGAAATAGGTACACTTGGAAACAATTTTCAACTAGTGTTTTCATAGCAACGGTTCAACCTGATTGTTAAATAGCACAAAAGAACTAACATATGCATCCTTAAAAAGCATTGGTTTTGGTGGTAATATAAAAGTAGCACTGTACCTAACCTAAAATCTTTAATCTATACTCCAGCTTAATGTTAAAACCTCCATACATCAGCCAGTATCATGAGGCCACACAAAAATAGCAATGCTGTGTGAATTAGTTCATGTTTATACAAACTCTTGAAAATATAAGTATGTGCAGTAACATTTTATGTTGACTTCTAACAGTTAATTTTGCTTAAAAGTGGGTCTTCTGAAGATTTGCTAATAATAATGCAACTTAACAGCCTGTGATAGTTAAAGTTATAATTAACGCCAAAATTTCAATGCATCAATGTCTCACTGTTCTGAATTCTCAGTTGCTCTGCCAAATTTTGCTACTTATTATAAAAGAGGCAAAATTTCATCCAGGATAAAAATCCTGATTTCTAAGTCCAGCTTTATCAACAGAAAACCCCAAAAGATTGCTCTTTAAGCATTAAAACTAATGAAGTCTGGTTTCCTATTAATTCCCGTCCATCAAATGGATGAAAGCAACAAATATTAAGCAAATTTAGGATGAAAATCTGTTATCTTTTTCCTCAAACTTAAGTTAGGTTTAAATTCTCTATCACTTGCTTCAACTAATCAGCCAATAGTTCACAAGCTATCAGGGACAGAAGAGAAGCAGCATACCCAGACCAGATAATTGCCTAAACTTTGTGTCCACAAGGAATGAGGGTAAGATGTACTGAATATGCAAAACACATTGGAAAAAAGAACAAAAAAAATCCCCAATACAAAGACAATGTAAATATGAGTTTTATCAAGTCTAAAAAAATTTGTCTTTATGTCAAAGACTTTGATAACAGAATATTTAATACCTGGTGGAATTTGGTTGCCTTAAGGCATTTAAAATTAGAGTTAGTAATCATTTCATTATACAGGAAAAAAAACCCCATGTACAGAGATGCCTCAGATTTAGGGCGTAATTCTTAAATATCTGAAGTTAGGGCACACTTAATCTCTAATTTAATAACTTCTCTATGTATGTTGTAATCTTATCAAAATGAATTAGAAGGTTTTTCCTTTCATTGGATATTTTGAAAGTCTGGCCCTTTAAACCTAGAAGCATCTGAAACTATTTTCTTTCAGTAACCACAGCAACCTGTTTTGGTGTAAAAAATAACAATTTCAGTTTCTTTTGATTTTATTTTTAAACGTTAACATTTAAGACTTATTTTTATCCTAAATGATGCATTATGCAAGTATGAAAGAAGAGAAGTACAGTAAAGCCATACAAAAGATGAAGGACTACAGGTGAGATAGCATTCAAAAATCAAACCATAACTGGAATCCTAACACAATTAAGTAAAATAATGAAAAAAAGTTTTCACTTCATAAACTAAGAAGCTATACTATTTCACAGTATTGTATAACAAAACAGAATAAATAGATAGCAATCATTTCCCCTCTTTTTTCCTAACACTTCAACAAAGCTGCGTGATTGAATGTACCGTTATTTAAATGCTCATCAGCTTATGCTTAATGTAAAGTTAAGTAACTGCAATAATTTTAAAGTACTGCTGTTATGAATTTGATATTTTAAAAATAAAGAATTTTTATATGCCAGCTAGGTTAAATTGGAAAGTTATATGTATGTAACTATATATACACATACAGCCTAACTGGTAAATCTAAAATACGATCAGTTCTTCTAGCATCCCAAGAGATAAATCTCTCTTTGAATGCACTAAGAAAAGCAAAACCACCTATGTACAGTGGTGAGACAATATTCTGCAAATGACAAGATATTAAGGTATCTGCAATTCTCTCACTACTTATGCATCTGAGCACTTCAGCATGAAAGGTAAGTATTCTCAGTCCACATACTTTGATTACACTGAGGATAAAGTGCATATCATGTACTCTAAAATGTGGTTTTCAGATCCTTCAAATGGAATATTTGCTTTGTTTTAGAAATGTTGCAAGTAGCTGACCCTTCTCAAAGTATTCTCATTGATAAAGACCAGTGGTCATTAGAAAAAAAAGAATGTAATAAGCAATAGAATATAAAAGCAAAAGTAATAGTTATGTACCAAACAGAAAACAGAATTCTACGTAAAATTGGTGTTCCTCCCTGCTGACATGCATAAACTACCAAGCAAAGATTGTGTGACAGGGACAGTTCTGTCTAGAATAGCACATTATTGAGCAAGTATGAAAGAAATCAGATTGAATCCCATTTTATAAATGCAATTTTTAAATAACGGGAGAGTTTGTCATATTATTTCCTTTGCAAGGCATAGATGGAAAAAAAAAAGCTTTCATTTGTTTTGACACTGTAAAATATGTTTGATGTACTCCTTTTGACTACATGCTTGTATTAGGTACAAAGTCACAGTTAACTCGAGACTAACGATGGAACACTGGGTATACAGCTGTCAGCAAATAACACCACAGAATGGGAAAGAAAAGTGCAACTGTGTGACAAAGACTAGAGCTGTCCCTATCTCAGAGGGAAAGTGTCTCTACAGCCTCCAAGGGATCTCCTCCATCAGTGGAAAGAGTCCATTACCCTCCTGGGAAGCAGCTGTGGTGGGGGTGTGTGCACACAGGCACATACTCTCTCATTTATGATGTAATAACATCTAAATATTTTCAAAATAATAATTTTACTTTAAGAATAAGACTTTCTGGGATAAGGTCTGCTTTTTACTCTACACATGCACCTAATCTTTTACAGTCAGCTGCTTCTATGCAGTTTATTACAGCAGTACCTAATGGCCAATGGCAACCTACTGGTAACATGACATGATGGCTCTATTCTAAAGAGTGCTTGAATCTGTGTACAAATAGTGGTTAAAAACATAGCTAATTTTTTGTTATTAAACTTCATTGCTACTGTTCATGTTCATCAGTGCTTCTATGAATTGTGACTTCATTTATTTAATGTTTATTTTAACAAAAGTTTTCAAAATTGGGCACAGATTGCAATTTTTCCCGAGTGGTACAATCTCTTGTTATCAGATATATGCCACATTGACTTACTTAATTTGTACTTTTCTGTAACAATAGATTTGGCAAGATACTCAGGATCATTTTAGCAGCTGCTCCAGGTTGTTCATAGCTTATGAAACAGTAATGGACCTATGTATCACTTATGTGCAACTCATGGCACAAAGTTTTAGGTTTGGTTATTCCGTGCATTTTATGTGTTGGACTTGAACTAATTTTCATGCAGAGCTTCTGCCAGTCCACAAACAACCCATCATCAGCTGGGCTTGTATCTCCTCTGCAGATCTATGTTGTCTTCCTCTTTTCAGTCATTTCAAAATAACTAGACTCTAATAAAATCTATTTTATTACTGTAGACAGAACTAAGTTACAAAGAAGTTAAGTGTGTTACAATAATAGCATAATGAACAGAAAACAGTACGAGGAAAAATAAGTTACCTACAAATACATAGATGCTTTTCTACTAACTACAAGTTTCTTATTATGGTCACAATTATATAGTAGGCCACTAACCCAGTAAAACTCAGACAATCCAGTCTTCCTCCACAGCAAACATGGGTATTCTATCACATCACTTTACCAAAGCACGCCCTCCAGCATAACACCTTGTGCCCACAACCCTTCCATTCCCTGCTACGTTTTGAGCACAGGTGCTCCTACTGCCTCATTCTCTGTCATTGTTTGTTACAAAAGAGTGATACAGTGTACAAGAGAGACAAGGCCATATGAGATGGTAAAGAATTATTATCCTTCAAATAATTTAGCCTCATATTTCCTTCTTTCATGTGGCCTGAAGTCAGGTACAGTATTTGTGTAGCAAAACTAATTGTTCGGACTTACTTTTTACATAGACAAACATAAACGATAATAGGCTTGCCATTAAAAAAAAAAAAATAGTGCTTTTGTCTCATATTTCTGAGCTACTGGCATGGTAAAAATAGAAGCAAAACCTTTTTTCCATTTCAAAAATCTTGTTAATTATCATAGTATGTCTCCCCAAGGCATATATAATTATTTCATAATAGGATAATTAAAATCCCCTGGTCCATGTTTTGGGATTTACAAAATAAAAAATAAAGTCAGCATTGAATAAAAACTTACAGAAAGTATAAAACAATTATTTCAAACAAATGTAAGTTTATAAACTCATCTTTAGAAAAAAACAAAACTAAAGACTTTCAAGGAACAATTTTCAGCTTTGCATCTTTTTTTTTTTTTCTGTAACCACCTAAGTTTTTCTCTACCTCAGTGATAAAACTAATGCCTGAGAATTATTTTTTAAACGTATCTCAAGTAAAATTCTTGGCTATAGTGGACATGTCAATTTCACCTAACACACTGTTGTGATGTGGCTTGCTCCAACATAAGCAGGCTAAATGCATCAGAAAACATAATGTAAGAAGATCAGAGAAATGAAAGGGGTATAAACACATAGCCCAGACACCCTAGGAATGCTTATATGGGGAACACAAAAAGAAAAGCTGGTGGGTACAGAAAAGCGAAGGAAGATTGAATACAGAAGATGCACAAATTAGCACTCTGCATGTCTGTTTTTGTCCTTCTTAGTCTGCTAAAACCTAACTCAAGAAGGACTAATAATTTTCCCCTCAAAGAAGGAATGTGGCAATTTAGGGGCTGCCCACCGTTTTGTTTCTTGTTGTCAATTAAGAATAGCTCTACAGTGCTGAAAAGTCATGTTTTGTTCATCCTTCCATATGCCAAGGGTAACTAAGCTTTTATGTTCAAGCTTCCAAAACATGTATCTTTTTGACAAACGCCTCTTTTCATATGATGTGAACAGGTATATTGATTAACAAGAATACTTAAATGCTCCAATAAGCTTTACTTTCTTAACTAGTAAATGAAAAGCAGTGCTAAAGAAACCATAGTCTGGAAAAACAACAAAGAACACTTCACAACTGGAACAGAATATCATCAGTTACCCAAAGACGATGACCATCATGTGCTCATGTACCCTATTAGGGACATAGCAGCCATCAATGAACAGCATGTCTGCCCTTAGAAAGCATGCTATAAATAATCAGCCTGGTGTCAGCCACTTCGCCAGGGTGACAATTTTTCTATGTGGGACAGTATGTACTTGCCAGAAATAAATATTTTCATAGCACTCAAGACTTCTAAGCTACAAAACAAGCAGGTGGAAGCAGACATACTTTTAGGGTTTTATTTAGCAAATGACAACAAAAAAGGTAAAGTCAAAAGTCAAAGAGAGAAACTTGAAACTTACAATTCAAAGACCATATAAAGCATTCCATCTGAGCTGTATGTCTCCAATAGTTCCACAATGTGAGGATGCTTCAGCATATGACAAATACTGGCTTCCCTCTTCAGATCTGTGGAAGATAATAAGACAGTGTATTAGCTAGATAATCAAGCTGTTGAATAAAAAACTCCAAATATTTGAATAAAATGAGAACACAATGTTTGGAAACACATACACATCTGAAATTTCTAAGTTCTTCAATATCTCTAAAAAATACTGATGAGATAATAATTATTCTCCTCAGAACTTAAGTGTGAAATTAAGTTAAAAAACTCACATAGATCTCAAAATATAAACACACAAATCTTAACAGGCTTTCTTGATCTGACCTATTAATAAAAGATCTCCTTAGTCATATATAATTTGAAGAACTGTACGGTATTAAGTTCCTTTAATGCACATATGCAGACTACACCAAGATTTTAATCCTAAATATCCAACATCACTGTGAAATTATCTCCAAATAGAGAAGATAGGTTCTTTTGACACACTACAGAACTATTAAAATCTGGAGGTATCCAGTCCAATCCCTCTGCTCAAAGCAAGGTCAACTAGAATAGGTTGCCCACGACCAGATCCAGTTGGGTCCTGAACATCTCCAAGAATGGAAACACTACAATCAGTCCAGGAAACTTATACCAATATCTGATCACCCTCATAAGTAAAGAAGCTTTTCCCTGATATTTAAATTTCTTGCAGTTTACTTCTTTAATAGTGATTATTAAAAAAAACCCACAAAACAACCCGACAATATATGAAATGACAATGGCATAAATTTTAACCAGCATTTATTAGCTTGCATCTCTGTTCTAGAGAAGAGGGAGAAAAAGCAGAAACAGTTGTGAATAAATAAAGAGCAGAAACCACTGTGACATCTCTCAAAGCTAGAGAGATTTTGTTTTTAACCAAACAACAATCTTACTTTTGCTGATCACAAATCAATCCTTCTGCTAGTATAGAAATGAAAAAAAAAACCAAATGCACTGAATTAATTTTCTTTCTTCTTTGTTGAAACGAATTGGTATTTTTGTTATTTAATCATCCTTAAACTTTTTTTTTAACTTACCACTCGCATTCCAGAAAAATAGCAAAATCCTGAATGAATAGCCTTGGTGATAATTTGAGAAAAGAGGAAAATATCAGTCTGTATTCTGAAATAGTTTACTTTTCTATTCTCTTTCCATACAATTGTTCATTGTTCAAGAATGACCTACGTATATATTTATGGGAAAACATAAGTATGGTTTCTTGGTTTGAGAATTCTTACTATATTGTTGAGCTACACTAGAAAGAAATTTTAAATCCACTTTTTTCATATGTGCCCTATTACATTTCTAACATGAATCAATAGCATTCAAAAATACAAACAGTGAGATGAATACACTTCACCATGGTATCCGATACCTACAGAAAGCAAAGTGAAAATCCAATAGGAAACTACAGAAAAGTTCTGCTTTATTTATGGGTAAAAAAATGTGTTTAAAATAGATTATTTTGGATGCTTAATTTATTGTGGGCTTTATTTATATTTTGAAGGGAAGTATAACTGTGAGGAAGAAAATATATACTGCCATTTACCTTGTTCCTTTGTGTGTTATTGCACAAATGAAACATTTGGTCACAGACTGAGCATGAGCAACAGAGGAAGAAGAAAAAGAAAGTGGAAAATAAAACCTCCAAACAGGAAAATAAATGAAGAGAAGTTGCAGAACAAGGTTTTGTATGACTAAGGCATCTTATGGCTAAGAGCAGAAGAGTCCTACGTTAAAAACTGCAGGGACTTATTTAACAGTAGACCTATTAAGGAAGAAGAAAAATAGGCATAAAGAGACAGATGAGTACATATCATATTGATCCAACAAAGTCATAGGGCAGAAAAGAGATGACAGATTCTGCAGTCCATTTGGACTGTGACCCAAATGCCAAACTATGCCACGTTTAAGACCAATAAAAAGGAAAGTGGAGGGAGGAGAAAAGGTAGAGATGTCATATATATTTCATTGTTTTCCCTTAAAAAATGACATAATTATCTACTCAATCCTTTATCAAACACTTTTACCAGACTGAATTAAATTTCATCTCCACATGTTCCTCAACAGTTAATTAAAATCCCAAGTGCCTACAGATACTGCTCCAGTTCTGAATACAACATAAAAGCAGATGTTTGGCTGCAAGCAGGTGACTATTTCCTAAGAAAAATCCTATTATTATCTTGTGAGCCACCATATTGTTTGTAACTTATAATTCTGAACATCATATGAACTATTTGCTACCTACTGTTTTCTAAAACTCTGCTAAGTATTTTAGCCATGTTGTGTAGTAATAAAGGTCCTGCACATCCCATAACAAAATAAGCCTTTCATATTCCAAACACCTAAGAAAGCTTCAGGACAACTCCGGAATCTGCCAGCTTTAAGCAGCAAGAGGTGACATTGTACCATTTAGTAATGGTTAGGTACCTCTCATTTACAACAGTCACCTTCACTAGTAAACAAAATTTAGCTAAAAGAAAAGACCCTAAGGCAAGGCAAGACAAGGTCTTAGAATCAAAACCAAACTGTTATCTTTTAATTGCTGGACTATTTTAGTTTTTATTTCAATCCTTTTTGAACACTCCATCTATTCATTTTGCTCTTCTTGATATGGCTGAAAAAATTACTTTCTGGTCCATTCTTTAAGCCTTCTCTGTCAGCAGTTCTTTCAAAATCAAACATTAATGACAACAGCGATAATAAATAGAACAAAGTTTAAAAGCACAAGCTTTACAAGTTTTTCTGCCAACTGCATGAAAGGTATTGTTACACAACCAGAACCAGGGAGAAAGATGTGATGTTTCATTTACCTTGCTTAGCGCACAGTATGATACTCTACACCACAATTTTAAAAGCATTTAAAAGCTGTCATTTTACACTATTGTTACCAATAAATGTTCCAGAATTTCAGTCTGTTTACAAAACTGAAGTTTGGTGGGTGATTTTTTTGTTTGTTTTGGGTTTTTAGCACTGGAAACACCTTCGAGTTTCCATTTCATACCTGGCCAATTATGTAGAGAGAGTCACTGAAGTTGTTAAAATGGCATGAAAGTTCAGACTTCTGTAACAAATACAAAAGTTCTAAGATGGAAAAGGGAATTCCCTGTGATAATAATCACACAGAGAAAATGCAGCCTTAAGTTTGTTTAGCAACACTGAAAGATAACTGTTCTAAATAATCATAAAGAAAGATACATCAGTCTTTGACAGAAAATACAAAGTGTGACCATCACTTCAAATTTCCATGGGAGTTAACTACCTAATATCCTATGCATCTCTGACAATTCTGGCAAACACCTAATTTCCTTTCAAAATCTGATACCCAAAGTTTAAAAATATCTCAAACATACTGAACATATTTTGAAAGTATGCTCATGGTATCCTACAAGATGTAAGAAATAGATGCTCTCTAGCAACATGGATTATAGCACCACTATAATATCTTGAAAGTGACATTCACAGACTGTAGCAGCCACATCTTTTTTCAGGAAAGATGGCGTCAAGTTTCTCAGCAAGATGGAAGACATATGTCATTTTTAAAAATACAGCATTCTGATTTTCCACATTCAGTCCTTTAAGGGATTGATTCCCCAGCCACAGCTTAGGTATGACAGTATTTTAAAAAGAAGTACCTATATCAGTAGTAAACTTCTCATTTAAAATGCTTCTATATATGTTGTATAGTGAAAATATGATTGTATATAATTAAATGGATGTGACAGTACTATGTTTGAAAAGGAATTCAATGTGCTTTTTTCATTTGGTTGTGTCATTCTCACCTACCATCCTTTGGTGTGCATCACGGACAAACTGCTGATCGCTCCAACTGGAATTCTTCCAGATACAACTAAACTGAATGATGTGCTTCAGAAATGTGCCTGATGCACTCTAGTCTTCAACAGGCCACGAGGCTGTACTAGTCCTAGTTCAAAGGCAGACACTGAGATCTCGGCACCAACTGTTTCACTCTACAAATACATTGGGTTTTGTCTTGTGGATTAACCTTGGCTAGCTGCTAAACTTCCACTCTCTGCTCTCAGCAAGGCAGAGGGTAGAAAATACAAAGAACAGGGACAAAAAAGCTCATGGGTTGAGATAAAGGCAGGGAGATTGCTTACCAGTTATTATTGTGGGCAAAATAGCCTTGCTTGACAAAAATAATTTATTGCCAATTACAATAAATACTTATTGATTTAGGTACAGGTAATAAAAAAGATAAACATTAAACCAACAAATTTTCTCCCCTTGTTCCCAGGCTTAACTTCACTTCTTCACTCCAGACTCCTCTACCCTTCAATTCTGAGTGGCACTGGGGGTCGTGCTCAGTACACAGTGGTTTCGCTTTGCTGCTCCTTTCTTCTCATGCCGTTCTGCTGCTCCAGCATGGGTTCTCCAGGGGCTGCAGGGGATATTTGCTGTGCTGTGTTGAACCTCCTCCTTCTCTGATTCTCTCTTTTTGTTCAACACTCCCTACACCTTGCACCAGCATTTCCTACCCTTCCTGAAATATATTTCCACAGAAGTGTCAAACACATGGTTGATAGGTTCAGCTTTGGTCTGCTGCAGCCGTCTGAACTGTCTCGCACAGGGTAGAGAAAGGGGAAAGCCTCTTCCCACGGAAGCCACCCCTGCAGCTCCCCATTACCAAAAACTTTCCACTTACATTTAATACAGGACTGCTCCATTTTCTAGTAGCCAAGACTGCACTAGTCACCATGCTTCAAGGTGCTCCAGAGGAACTGACTACCTCTCAAGCTGAGCACACCACTATACACCTCTGTCTCCAGACAGCACATAACAAGCACATGACATATTCTGCACAACAGCAAACTCTAGTTTTACCAATCATACTGTACCTGAGCTCATGCTTCCAAAACCAGGTGAACTTTCAGGACATTATTAGCTTAAAATGTTTCCCTATCCCTTCTCCGCTCCCTCATTCTTGCTCCTCTGTTAAAATTACTTTTAGGCTTTATTATGGTAATAATATAGCAAGGAAGTCATAAAAGCTCTCAGTGCAGTCAACATACTGCAATAGGAATGAGCAGCTGGAGGTGGGAACATCCTATAGTGACACTGGCAATGAATCTGCTACACTACAGAACCACAGTGATGTTTCTGCCCAAAGTTTTTTTTATTTTTTTATTCCA
Organism: Caprimulgus europaeus; assembly: GCA_907165065.1. Next base: position 34,915,832 of record OU015523.1, on the reverse strand, counting down.
TGAAAGAGTATTCCTATTTCTCTTAATTAAAACTGCACTGCCTGCCTTCCTGGTATATGTGACCGACTCCTCATCACACAGATGTATCTGACCAGTTAGTGACTCCTTGCCTCAACAAGTAGTAAACGCTTTCCTGCCTCCCCTCTCATGCACTTTGGAGTGGCTGAAGTTCCGTGGTAGCCAAGCTGATTTAACTGCTGGCTGTTTCTCCCTTCATCCCACACACATTCTTGCTCTCTGTTCCACTGTGCAGCAGCCCAGAGCTTGTCACACCATACACCAAATCATTTCAGTGGTACCTCAGTAAAAAACCCATTCATTTTTTCCCCCACTGGGTCTGTGTCATGCAGTCTGAGTGTGTGAAATAGCCCAGTGAGGAATCCTAACCATAGAAACTGGCTTAAAAGAAAGGAAAGGAACATGGAAGGAGAAAGCAAGTAAGAAAGCAGTCAGAGCTGCTTAGGATGTTGCAAAACACAAGTACAAGCACAAGTACACACTCTTCCCTGCAAAGTGTCTCCCTCACCACCTAATTTTTTATTGTATAATCAATTTGTACCTTAACAAACATGCTTAAAACATACACCAAAAAAGAAACAAATGCACACAGCTTGTGAACGGCCCTTAATAAAAACACCATGGTAATCAAAAACTACAACGACAATGTGAGATAATCCATCTCCAGTCAGTATCTTGTTTCAATGCTACTGTAGCACTTGGAAACAAAATGATGACATGAAGAAAGAAAAACAAAAAGCAGTTACAGCTAATACTCAATAACTTCCATTTTCTACTCTACTCTTTCTCGGTGTTTGGAAATAAATATAAACATGTTAAGAGCTTTTTAGCTGGAGCTGGGTATCATGAAAGATTTAAAAAGCAATTTTCCTTCCTTAGTTTATACTCCATCAGCTATGAAGAACATGAAATCGAGTGTGAAAAAATAGTTTCCTTTCCTTTTCTCTCATGACTTCTGATACATCCACCAGACTTATACACAATAACATATCTGATGGTTATTTCCATGAAAGCAAACCCTCCCTTCTTTTACTAATTTCCTCACTTTTATTGGCATACAAATAAGTAAAGTTTCATAAATAAGGTTGTGCATTTTGGGTAATGAATCAACTTGAACTAATAAAATTTTTTAAAAACGTCTGAAAGAATATTAACAGCTCCCTATTGCAGATAATTAAAACAAAATAATTTCATTTCATTTTCACCACAATGAGAAAAAAAATCAAATCTAATCTTTCTCAAGCAGGAACAAAGGTTGGATAAGCCCACATCTCTCCTCTAAGTTTTTCTACATTCTGTGTCCTCTCAGTTTATACTCAACAGCAGGTTCAGTGAGACCAATACTTCCTGCTTTTTTTTTTTTTTGATGCACAATCTGTATTTCAAAACACTGTTGTTAGTTCTCCCTGCTGCAAAGTAGCAGTCTCAGAAGTGTTTCACAAGTAGGGACACAATAATCAGTAGTAGTGTTATAAACTTCATAAATTAATTTAAAAAGGACTAAAGAGGGTTCTTTCCGTCACAAGTTTGGGCTTCCAAACAGAAATGGAGTTGTTGTTGAAGATATTTTGGAACCTTTGCTGTAAAATGTGAAACACTTTTTTCTTCTCCTCACATTGCTCTGTTTTCAATAATTAATGAAAGGAAATTGAAAATAGTCATTGACTCTCAAGCCATGATCAATCAAATTATGATAGTGCGTTCACTACTGATAACCATGATTATATTAAATACTATGTTGCCACCTGTTATGCAGCATTGCATAATAACCTGAAACCAAATAACTTCCTAATTATCATAGACCACATGTTGTTACACTACAAACCACAATTTTAAACACTTTGTGATACAATGAATTCTTTAACAGAAAGAATTGGAAGGGCATGTGCAGCAGCTCACTCATCAGAATATGCTGTGAAACTTCTTTAAAAATAAATAAATAAATAAATATATATATATATATATAAAACCAATTAGACACAAGGTGAGTATTTGGCAAAAGAATGCTACATGCTGGCTGGATCACTGAACTAGCAAAATGCTCAGCTGTAAGGTCATAGTGGTCGTCTTTACTGAAATTACTGGAAGGTCATAATTTCATAAATTTATACAGATTTATTTTTTGTAGTGAAAACTGATAAAACACTTTAAAAGTAGCAGTCCCATTAAAAGCAGCAATTGATGCTTCTTCTGTCAACTCCCTCCTGCACCATCTCTCCCCTTCATGCTAGTGCAACGGCTTGTGCAGCTGCACAATAAACAGAATCAAGGAATCAATCCAACTGCAAACAATGTTTTTTCCTCTCCCCCTGGTGCTACTTTTTAACCAGTTCTGGCTCGTGCTGGGTATCTGCACAAACACTGATGAGCACAATAGTATTGATAGCACAACAATAGAAATAAATGCCCAGATTACAGCAGCACTGCTCATCTCCACAGCAGGAATGGCTTAAAATGTTTGACAATATCTCAAATCACAACCATTTATAACATTGCCGTCCTCCTCCCAAAGACGAAAGAAGCCAGAAAACCAAGAACACTAGATTTCACAGTATAGTTAGGAAATGCTAATTTAACGTGAACTCAAATTAAAATTGAAAAATGAACTTCTAAGTCAGGTCCTATTTCGTTCCTCTCTGTAATTTCCTACGTTTCCACAATCCCAAGTCAAGATGCAAACCCAGAGCTCTCTCACTAGGTGGCGACACAGCTCCTACTTTGATCCGATACCTGGTCAGCCACTGAATACAAAAGGTGGTTGCACTTATTTACTGCAGAGCTTTACGTTTGGCCAGTTTTATACCACTGATCTGATAATGATGATTACAGTTCAGGCCTAAGAACAACAACAACAACAAAAGAAGTATGCCACCCCAAAATAATTAGGGTACAGACAGGGCTTAAGCACCGTTTTATCCAGGTTCTGTGGAAGACCATTCTCCCTTGTACGCTTAAGGAGCCATTCAGAGCTGATGACCACACCAGTAATGTACTACACTGCACACGTCAATAATTCTATTATAACTAAAAGACATTTAAGCAAGAGTTTGCTCATGTAAGCCAGAAGTTCTTTGTTTAATCCACAAAACTATAACAGAGTGGTGTGTTTATCGCTTTGAAGTCCAGCAAAAAGCTTTAGAAAGCTAGAACCTGCAAGCAGTTCAGTTTAAATCATAGGAATTTCTCCTTTTTAAAGGCTAACCACATAGGGTGGGGGTTTTTGTTTATTTGTTTCTAGGGATTTTTTTTGCTGCAAAAATTCATTTAGGCAGATAAGGTTAACCAAAAGTTAGTCTTTGCAGTCCTTTAAATGAGATTTTAGTACTCATGTTCTAAAATATAATGACATTACACCAAGTAAGTGCCCCCAAAGGCAATGGAACATTATCAAGAAAAAGTATATTACTTGATTCTGAAAAATTAAAAGTTATTTCTGTTGCTGAGCATTCTTACATTTGCAGTTTTCTTTTTGTTTGAAATGTCTTTTCTTCTGTATCTTAGCCTTTACCTGAACATAAAATGACAGGGAAATATACTTTCTGATACTAACAAAGAATCTCAGTTTGTCCCGGTTTTTAGCTGAGACAGAGCTAGGCTTCTTTTCAGCAGCTAGAATAGTGCTGCATTTTGGTTTCAGCATGGGATTTGTTCTGAGAAAATACACTGATAACATGCCAACGTCTTCAGCTGTCACTGGAAGTGAAGGACTTCGTGTTTTGCTAGTCTACAAGTACAAGGTCTAAGGGGGGGGTGTGTCACAATTAATATTTAAATTAATAACCTAGATTGGCATTTGGATATGGCAATGGGATATTCCGTATCATACAACATCATGTTCAGTATATTAATGAGGGCTTCTCTCTTGTGGGGACTCACTCTCACTCCCCTCACCTGCTTTTTGCTCAGGCTCTTGCTCTTCCAGGATTGCAATTTTGGGATTGTTGCTCCTCCGGGATCGTTATCCAAGAACAGGCTGGGATTGGTCAGGAGGTGATGAGCAATTGCACTGAGTATCACTTATTTGCATATCTTATTACTATTATCATTATTATTTTAATATAATTATGATTTAAGTTTTATTTTATTTAAATTATTAAGTTATTCTTATCTCAACCTACGAGTCTCCTTACCCCTCCAATTCTCTCCCTTGTCCCCTGGGCGGCGCAGGAAGGGGGAATGAGCGAGTGGCTGTGTTTGACTGCTAAGCCAAGTACCAGCCAAGTGAAACCACCCCACAACTTTACAGGAAAAGCCTGGAATTTTAAAGACACCAAGGAAAACTATTCATAACAGATTCAGCTAGTCTAGACAAACTGTCTCTAACTCCTAATCTAGGAAGGGTTAAGTAACCTGTTAACACTGCTGCTGTTGAACATTAACAGGCAGAAACAGACTGCCCAAAGGCATTCAGAAGCGGGAACTGACTGCGTATGATGCTTTTCATACAGACAAAATGTACTTTGTTTGTTTGCTTTGATAAAAGTTTCTTTGGTCTTGAACTGCCGGGATCTGCATAGCCAATAAGAAACCAGTTGCTCACTAATGCTAGAAAGGAAATAGTCTGTTTTGCCCATATCAAGTCTAGACAACTCAGACAAAACCAGCATCAAAAATACAATCTAATAATACCAATCCACTCAGATGAAATTAATTCTCCAATGTCACATAGCTCAGCAAGTGACAGCATTTTAGTTGCAGTAGCTGTGGCATGCAGGTTTGGCTCAGGTAAAATAGCATAAGCTGCATTATGTGCTGATGGACTGTCAAGACAGCCCGAGTACAAAAACCTCTCTTCACAGCACACTAAACTCCAGGACAAACGGCATCTACAGTGCACTGTGGAGACGCACCCTGAGTAACAGGTAACTATCTGGCAACTTTTAAGGATGACACCAATTCTGTTCAACTAGGAAATCCTGTAGCAGAGTGACGTCTGAACGCTGGAGTACAATTATCTAACAAAACTTGTTTTTTTAGGAATCAGAAAACTCCTTCCAAGCAGTAGTAACCCAGGTTAAGAAAGAAGTTAGTTTTGGTTTGTTCTTCACATGCTTCTCTCTGCAATTATTACCAAAAGGAATGATTTTTTTTTTCCTTTTCTTTGTTAACTGACACATTATAAAGCAAGTTTCGTAAAACATATGTGCATATCTTAGTTCAGTTAATAAAAGAAACCACTACAGTGTGTATTCTTCACCACCACTTTCAGGATTTCATGCTAAGAACCAATGAAGTTTTAACTAGATTTGTTGCCACTTCCATGTATTCATAAAACACTTTCAAATATTGTCTATTAAGGTTGTACTTGGAAATGTAAAACATAATTCATCAGAACTATGTGAGCATTAAGAGAGCCCTGACTCATTCCACAGATTCTTCAGACCACCTTTTCTGTCTACACAACAGAATCAAAACCATGTCTTAACATGACAACACTTGACTGAGCTCAGCATTGTCCAGATCCTGAAAATAATCTGAAACACAGTCAGTTGCACAAGATGTACTCTCCACCCCTTCCTTGAAGGAGGAAACAAATGCTAGTTCTGAGCCTGACCTCCCTTCCCTCACAAATCTCTTCTGGTGAAACAACCTGTCCAGTGTGTCTCAAGCTGCACAACCATGTTCTCATTTTTCCAGAGCACTGCAGCAGGGAGAAGAAGACAAGAAACTGAGGCAGGGAGGGGTGTACTCAACACTATAGGAAGGGGATGAGTTATGCACCTGTGACTTTGACATAAGAAGTCAAATTTGCAAATCTGTGAGCTGTTTATGCAGGTTGTACATCCATCTGCGACAGTATTAAGAGCCAGCTCAGGTCTAGTAGAATTTATTAGCTTAAATGCAGTATATGCAAAACAGTTATGGTGCTTCAGGGCATGATAATACAGCATAGTATCTCCCAGTCAATACCTGAATTAATAAACCATGATGGGCGTGAGCTAGCTCCATGTAAGGTCACTTGAAAGTCACGGTGACCCTAATTCTTAAGGATTTATTACAGCCCAGCTACACACAAGCTGTGTATAGGTTAAAAAACTATTCCAGAAATGGAGTGCTGAGAAAATGGGACTGATACTCTCCAAAGGGTCAGTTCTGGACTGGTGCTAAGCTACAGCTCACAAACCTTGACAGATACAAGAACAATGAACATGTTTTGCACATCCACATGCTTTCTAACACAACCCACTGTACCTGTATTATTTCACTTCTTTTTCCTTATTAGCTACAGTATCTCAGTCTCCATTTACCATAGAGAAGTAAGATTTGGATGCTTAAATTATTCTGTTGTATAAATATTCATTCAGCAACTAATTAGGAAAATAAAATGGCCCCAGAGCACAGAGAAATTCATACAGTTTATTTATATTCTATGTTTTACACATATTACATTAAGTTTGGAAAGCCTATTTGTAATTTCTAGGTAAGCAGGATTTTAAAACAGAATAAACTGCATCATAACATTCTTAAGTTGAGAAAAAAAATTAAAGCTCTCAACACATTTTTAAACCTTTGAACCTTTGCATTGAACTTGAGCCTAAAGCCTTGAACTTTTCAGCATTCCTGAGATGTGCTTTATTAAATTACATCATCTTTCATTTTTTGTTTTCCAAATGCCACAGAAAACCATGAAACTGGAATCCATTTAAATCTTTTGTTACCACAAGCAACATTATTCAAGTGACACTTCTGCAGACTGAAGAACAATCATAGACACAACAGGGCCATGTGTTGCCAACAATGAATACTGGAATCAAAGAATGGTGATAGCAGACAAGAACGTATCTGTCATAATCAATTTTTAAGAGTTTTTGCAAAAATACTGATACCAAAAGTCTAAGAAGTCTAATGCTAAATTAAACTTTGAGGACAGTTATAATGGCCAATGGATTTTAATGAAAACATCAATTGAACTTTAACTTACTGTATGTAAGTATAAATGTAAATACTGCACAAATGTAACAACCATTTATCCTACAGACTATTTTATTTGCTGGTTTTTTTTTTTTACTGTAAATTTATCTTCAAGTTCTCAAAATACTGATAAAATTTACATTATAAAAATGACATAAGCCTAGTTGCCTGCTAACAGCAATGAATTCTGCTTCATCATCTGTAGTTTGGAAAAGGATTTTAATATTCAAATCTGTTACTTACACATAAAATAATTAGTAAGCACAAAAAAATCTAAGAAAATTTACTAAAGCCTTTGTCAGAAACAGTTCAGATGGACAGGATAAACTCCATTGCTCTAACAACCAAAGCAGACTTCAGAACACTCTTCTGGGTTAGCCTTTGTGCAAAAGCCTACAGACCAAATGAAAATAACAATTTAGATCTCAATAATCATACTGGAACACCATAAATTACTCTACAGAAACAAAACTGCTCCTTTGTTCTCCCCATACCACTTTAGAGAGCTTGACAGCTACCAAGATCACAATTTACACAAACATGTAATAACACACATAACATTGGAAAAAAATGTAAGTATTGCCCCATTGTAGTCCTTAAAAATTCTAAACTCTGTTGGGAATTGGGTCTTTTTTCAATGGGTTCAACTTTTCCTATATGCAAATACCTTAGTGAACACCAATTAACTTCCTACTAACACATGACAAGAATTGCAGTCACACAGACTTAATTCAACTATGAAAGGAACAAAATTCCTTAAGTTCTCACAGCCCCAGACAACTGCAGGGGAAAGTTCAATCCGTAGGAATACTAAATCAGAGTCTAGTCCATTTGGTAAGGAACTCTCACCTTCCCTGTAAGAAAGATCTGCATAAATAACAGGAATAGCAAAAAACAAAACTATGCAGAAATGCCACCCAGCATCTACAAAACTTAAGTGTGGCAAAAGTGGAGTGATGCACCACTCAGAAATTTCATGCTGATACAGAAGGACAGAATCTTCTGAGACAGATTAAACAAATCCTGAAATTGGGATTATCTCAGCAAAGCCAGTGCCCTCACATTTAGCAGTTCCTACTCATTACAAGTTACCTCAGAACTAGACCAATTGTATTAACTTCTTTTTGGGGCCACAGGATCATAAATACAGCCAACAAACTGAGGAAACTAAGCACGTACAGAAACTGAAGGTCCAAGGCTTGTTACTAGGAAGAGTAATCACAATTTCAGAAAAACAAAGGATAGCAGCTTAAGCTGACATGACATTCTGCAGAAGAGCTTGGGCAAATCCAGCAATCAGGTTGCAAGAGGCAAAGGTGATAGTGAAGAACAGTGCTGAGAGTGAGGGAAAATCATGTTACTGCAAGGGTACAGATTTCATTCAGGATATAAACCTGTCTTTCTATCAGCAAACAAACTTCCACCACAGCACGACCAGCTCTAAAGCTCTGTTACACAACATAACATTTCCAAATACTGACCTCTTTCTCCCCATCAGTTTTTATATGGCTGAAGAAACCAATTTCTTGCAATAATTGGTACTACAGGGAACACCTAAAAAGGTTTCAAAATTCTGTTCTTTTAAAAGATTCCCCCCCCCCCCCCAAAGATTATTGCATATCTTGGCACATATATCTTGGCCCCCAGTATTTGCAACTGCAATTACCATGCCCTGAAGCTGTGAAAAGCTTTGACTGTTAATAAGTACAGCCCATAATTCCTCAGAAGTAGTTACAAACTATACTCTAAAGGGGTAAATTGCTAAATTCCAAAGAACCAAGGTAGGAATTTCGCTTACGTTGTAACACACAAAGAGATAAGCAAGGAACAAAACAGCACCCTACACTGAACCCCAGCTGTACTTCCCCATAAGCCATTTACCTCAACATGATCTGACAACTGCAAAGGACCAAGACCTCAAATAGGACAGTGAAAATGCAAGACTGGCAAAGATCAAAAAAGAGAAAGAGAAGAATAAATTCATACAAATTAATTAAAAAGTGTGTGTGTGGGCATATGGGGTGTGTGTGGGGCGAGGTGTGTGGTGTATTAGGCGTAAGCGGCAAGGCGTTATGCCTTATCTAACAAGGGGCTGTGGGGGTGGCCTCAGTGGGAAGAGAGAGACAGGGGCTGCCCCGTGTCGGGAACAGCTGGCTCCACAACGGGCCCACCACAGGACACAGTCGAGCCCCACCAGCCGCACGTGTGGCACCTCTGAACCAGACTTCATAAAGCCTCTGGGAAAACATATTTAAGAGAGGGCAGTAAACACCAAAAACCCAAGAGGAAATAAAAGGAACAAGAAGGCCAGAGCGGGAGGAGTGAGGAGCCAGAAGAAAAAAGGAGCAGGCTGGAGCAGGAGGAGAGAGCAGGGGATGGAGCCAAGCAGCCCAAGCAGGGCCAAGAGGTACGGCTCTAGAGGGGCTGGTACCGCTGCAGGAACCAGCCTGTGCTGACCCCATCTCCTGCCTGCCCACTGCCTCTCCGAAGGGACTGTGTTCTACCTGTGGCCAAAAACAGGAGACCAGGAGGGGGGGAGGCAAGGGGTGTTTTACTGAAGTGTGTGTGTAATTGTTTCAGGACCAGAATCAGTAATTATAACTTTGTTAACTGACAAATTAACAAGTTAACAAATTAAATTGATGAAGAGCCAATTGCACAGACAGCTCTACACCTACAAACAAAACAGGACATGACCAAAATAGGAAACTGGGGGAAAAAGCCTGGTAGTCAAGGCAATATCTAGAAAGGAACATCTATCTTCAAATCCTTAATTGATATTTAGTTGCTGACCAGTCCTACCAGATGGACAGTAGCACAGGTAAGGGTAGCAACTCTGGTAAGATTTGAGGCCTTTTCTCCTCCTTCATTAATGTCACCTTGTGCATGCACTTTCTCCAGCTAGCCTGCTTGCTTGTTATATAAGGCAAAAAGAAAAAACAAACAATGCCTATCAGCTATTCAGGAAGGAACTGAGGAAGCAACCACATCTATTTACAAAATATGCTCCTATAATTCCTACTTCAACCCCAGTTTTCATTTATGTGTTAAACACAATCACTGTTAGCCCTTAAAAGAGGCGAATCTCTCTTCTGTTCTCTAAGCATCCCACACCAGTTTATTATCTCATATTCTAGACTAACACACAACATACAGAAATATTTTCCTCTAAAGACAATATCAAAACTCCCAGATGAATAAATTCAAACTATGCTCGCTTACGCTTTGCCCTTAATAAGGTAATTCTTCTTTAACCCTAACAGGTTTCAATCAACAAGAAAGTAAAGACTAAGAGACATAGGGTGCAAGCTGTCTGTGTTAATACATATCAGTCCAAAAGTCAATTAAGTACCAAAGCCAATGCAACCAAAGTGACAGGACTGCACAGTAGAGGAACCTGGGTTGAAGAAACTGGGCTTTCCTCTCTCCCTTCAGCAGCCAAGAGCTGTTAAATCAGATCAGCTGGTCGTATTGAGGGGAAAAAGGGAGGAGATGCAAAGCAGTGAGACTCACCCACACACTGCACAGATGGTAAGTGGCATCTAATAATCCCAGATGTTAGGATCCTGTATTTACAGGGCATACCTGTTTCTTTATGGTTTCTCCCCCAAACACATAAGCTTCTGAGAGACAGAGACTATAGGTGCCCTATCGCTATGCAGCATAAGAAGAGATTCTTGTAAAACTACGGCATCAGAGATGAAAAACTTCTTTCCAAAAATATCAACCCTACTTGTCCAGCCCTCTGCTAGAAACGCAGGCTCCAGTTTAGCACAGCTTTTCAAAGAGAAGTACAAGGCCAAAAGAGATTACAATGATGATAACCTGGACAGATCTGGAAACACTGATGTGTAACACATACATATTGTAATAAACATTTATGTGGTGGTAACTTGGATTCAAATACTTACTTGATTTGGTAGAGGAGAAAATCTACCTTACTCAGGCAAAGTTTCATAAGCCATTTTCACTATTTATGATGCTATAAAGTAAGACAGTATTTTCACCAGAACCTGCAATTGTTAATTGTCACCGTATCACAAGCAATGATAAAAATGACAGATATTAAGGAATATACAATAACTGGTTCTGTCACCGTAAGTGAAACAATGTATTTTTTAACCTAACTTTAGTTAGTCTTCTGGGAAACCAGAAGAAATCAAGAAGCTTCGGTTTCATATCGCTGACTCTCTAGTAGCTTTCTGTGGAACTTAGAATATATCTTTAAAGTTATTTCTCACTTCCGTAAATTATTAAATGTAAATTCTCATTTAAGTGCCTTAACAAATGCAAAGACATTCTGAAAGAATAAAACATTATTTTTTAGCACTAGTCTCATTTGCAATTGGGCTGCTTCTTCTACAGCAACTTCAAAAACAAAGATTTTGTCCACTGAATATTTTCAGCAAAATGAATACATACAACTATCCCCTCCCCCAACCAAGAAACATACCGTACATCTTACACATATATGAAGTGATCTTAAAAAGAAAGATCAAGAAAAATCTCCACCATAGATTTTAAGTAACCCAACTACAGATAACAGTTTACTTACTGTCACTGTGTAAATTTGTTCATTGGATTCGTATTAGGAAATCAAGTACCTACAATACATTCAGTGTCAGGAGACTGTCCAGGTGTCCCTGATAAGTGTCTTCATTCAAATAAATTACTTGTGGCTGGAAAATGCTATGTCAGTAAAGCGCTGTTTCAGGCTGCTCAGACTGCAGTAATACACACAGCTGTTAAAACCAGGTCTCTCTCCTAAAGCCTTTGGCACTTAAAAAACCCAAACCTGCTAGACGATAACCCTGAGAAAATGCAAGTTTCTTACAGTACTTAGTTGGATATGATACAATATTCTCATCCTTCTATCTTCTTGGTAGTTAAGTGATCAAAGTGTTTTAAAACCATACATCTACCATTCCATTACTCTGTAGTGGGGAGAATGACAGTTGTCTCAGTCAAATTCTTAAAGTCACTGGTTATACATGTAATAATTTTAAAATGTAAAATTAGGAGGAAATTCAATGCAGCATTAAAATTAAAGATAAAACTGAATTCATATAATGAATGCTCATTCAAGTTTTTTTAAAGTAGATTTTTATCTAAAATTTAACTGTATAGGCAATCACTTACTGTTTGTACCTAACTTCCTTCATTCTGTTAAAATAATTAATAAACTGGAAGACAACTGACACAATAATATCTGACATGGTAGAACCAGAATAGCAGAAAAATGTAGAAAGTCTTTAAGAAACTGAATTAAGTTAATAGATCTCCTGAGGACCTCCAAGTCTTTGATTTATTTACATCAAAATACTTCTTTTCATTGAGAAGCAGTAAATCTCCGATACTCTACTTTCTGTATTAGCCAAGATCTTTTCTTTAAATTGCTTTACCAGACAGCTTCCAAATAAGTATTTCCATCTGCGTCCATATCAGGTAGATAATTTTTTCTCTTAACATATTTTTCTCTTATCTCTAAAGATTTTCTTTACTCAAAAAGATTGCAAGTTATTTTCTTTTTTTCCCTGCTGAAGCAACTCTTACCCTGCAAAACACAGCCATCATTTGGCAGTGTTTACAACTAGACTAAACCCACTGACTGACTTACACTCAAGAAAGGTAGATACCCTTGCATCTGTATGAGTTAGTATGTGCTATTGTGACCCAAAGTATTTAATTCTCACAAGCAAGTGACATACTGACAATTTCCTGAACCCCATGTATTTTGAACTTTTTTTTCCTCAAAGTATTTCCATTCTCCCACATAATGACACAGTATGGAGATCTCTCAACTTCTGTGTATTTCATGTATTAGTCATAAATATTTGCTGATGCAGATGTTAGCATGAAAGTTTTCCATGTGAAAAGCAGTTCCAGAAGAGTGATATGGCACAAGGATCATTATGATATCACAGTGACATATATTTTTAGATTCACAAAACAACAAAAGCCAGCATTTGAGTCAAAGAAGGTTCTCTGTGGACCAATGAATTAACAGAAATTGCAGCTCAGCTGCAATTAATCTTGAGTTTTGTTGATTGCTCTAACCAGAACAGAATACATGTTCGCATCCAAACAGGAAAATATTTGAAAATACAGCTGATGCTTATTATCTTCCCAGTGTTTGGAACCAGCCTGAATTATGGCAAGCACAGTTAGAAGCCTGTTTCCAGATTTTTGGCAAAAATCATGATTCATTAGATGAGTACAGACTGTGTACAAAGACAGAAGTGTTTTGGAAAGCATTTTCATTCTTCAGAACAGAAGTTAGACATACCTTATGCATTTTGTAAAGATATTAAAGACAAAAATGTTTAAGAATGAAGATTTGAGAGCATTCTCAAAATAAATCTTTTAAAAAGCATATTATGAAGTTTCTTTGCATAAATTTAATTATGACTTTGCTTTGCAAAGAGGGTGAAGAAACACACCTTTGTCATTTGGCTTATTGTACTGGTAAAAGCCATCTTCACAAGAGAGCCATCCACCCATCAAAGATGTTATGAAGCTGCATTTGTAGACTCACAGAATGGTTGAGATTGGAAGGGACCTCTGGAGGTCATCTAGTCCAACCCATCTGTTCAAGCAGGGCCACCTTGAGCCAGTTACCCAGGAACATGTCCTGTTGGCATATGAATATCTCCAAGGATGGAAACTCCACAGCCTCTCTGGGCAACCTGTGCCTGAGCTCAATAATCCTCACAGTGGAAAAATGTTTCCTGATGTTTAGATGGAGCCTCCTGGGTTTCAGTTTGTGCCCTTTGCCTCTGGTCCTGTCACTGGGCACCACTGAAAAGAGCCTGGCTCCATCTTCTCTGCACTCTCCCTTCAGGTATTTGTACACATTGATGAGATCCCACCTGAGCCTTCCCCTCTCCGGTTCAGCAGTCCCAGCTCTCTTAGCTTTTCCTCACATGACAGATGCTCCAGTTTCTTCATCATCTTAGTGGTTGCCCTTCGCTGGACTCTCTCCAGTAGCTCCATGTCTCTCCTGTGCCAGGGAGCCAAAAACTGGACACAGGACTCCAGGTGTGGCCTCACCAGTGCTGAGTAGAGAGGAAAGATCACCTCCTTCTACCTGCTGGTAACATGCCTCCCATGGCGGTCCAGGATACTGTTAGCTTTTGTGGCAAGGACACATTATTGGCTTATGTTCAACTTGGTGTTCATCAGGACGTCCTCATGGGGGCTTTTCTGCAAAGATGCTTTCCAACTCCTCAGCCCCCAGCATGTATTGGTGCATGGGGTTGTTCCCTCCCCAAGCACAGGACTTTGCGCACTTCCCCTTGTTGAACTTCATGAGGGTCCTGTCAATCTGTTTGTCCTTCCTGTTGAAGTCCCTCTGGATGGCAGCATAACCCTCTGGTCTATCAGCCACTCCTTGAACTTTGGTGTCATCTGCAAACTTCCTAAAGGGGCACTCTGCTCCATCATCCAGATCATTAATGAATACATAGAAGAGGATTGGAGCCGAGATTGACCCCTGGGGTACATCACTAGTTACTGGCCTCTAACTAGACTTTGTGTCACTGATGAGCACTCTCTGGGCCCAGATGTTCACCTAGTTTTCAATCCACCTGTCTGCTCATTCAGCCCATGCTCCATCAGCTTCTCTATAAGGATCTTATGGGAGACAGTGTCAAAGGCCTACCTGAAGTCTAGACAGACAATGCCCACTGCTTTCTTTCATCTACCAGGTTAGTTGTTTCATCTGGGGTTTCTCAAGTTGGTCAAGCATGACTTCCCTGTGGTGAATCCTTTCTGATTACTTCCTTGTTCTTTATATGCCTGGAAATGGTTTCCAGGATTAGTTGCTTCATCACTTGTCCTTCTTGAAGACAGGAGCAATATTTGCTCTCTTCCAGTCCTTAGGCAGCTCTCCCAGTCACCATGATCTTTCAGTGATTATCAAGAGTGACCTTACCATGATATCTTTCAGCTCCATCAGCACTTTTGGGCCCTGACAGAATGGACCCAAATCTGTGTAAATACACTTAGAGGCAATGAACACTAACAATACGTTATCTTCTTAGGTGCTTCAGGTTTGTTTCTGATTGACACAAAGCAGAGAGGTCTTAGACATCTCCTTTACTGAATACTTCACATAATTAACGTAACAAATGTAAGCACATAAGTCATCATACTCAAACTGCCATATGCATGCAACTAAGTATTTAGTAAAGGGACAGACAAGACTGAAATCGTATGAGATTTTAAACCTTTTTCATTACAGTTCGGGAGATATAGTTTGGAAAGCAGTATCAGGTTCAGAGCAACTGACTGAGGATGCAACTGTAGGTAATGGATGGACATTTCAATGATAGGCTTACCATCATCAAAAAAACCCACAAAACAAACCTAGGACAGTTATTTACAAGACTTTTGTAAGGTATTCAGTACATCACAGGACATCCCAATTACCTAGCAGGCATCACTTCTTGCTAGTCTTGCTTGGAAAAACTAGTATCAACTGCAGCCCGCCTTCTGGGTTCTGCGATTTATGCTGAACCACAAGCACTACCTGTAAATGTTTTTCCTAAATTCAAAAGTTCTATTAAGAATTTAAAATATTTTTAAGTTAAATTTTCAATGAAACTTGTATTCTAAATGGTTATGAGCTCCCAGGTACAGATGGGATTCAAACAACAGCTTTAAAGGACCAATCAGCTTTTGTCCAGATTAAGCAGAAGAGATGCATAAGTACAAGTCTGTACAGAAGTTTTCCTCTGTTAGTAAATATCCTCTATGACTTGAGATGACTAAGATGTGCATAAATTATGTGCATTTTTTCAGAAAAAAGGTACAATATTATGTTTTACCTAACAAGATTCATATATTTAACAATATTAGTTATTTCAGTAAAGATTTTAATCAAGTAGTCACTTAAGCTCTATTTTGTAAGTGCAAAGAGGAATTAACTTTTAAGTGAAAAACCATATTCACTGACTTAAATGACAGGAGGTTGAAATTAATTTTTCATAAAAAGATTTATTTGCATGGGCCTTACTCTCTTTTTCACATTTGTGCACATATTTTCTTGTTCTCTTGTACTATGGAAGTAGGATGTAAAGTGAGAGAAAACATTACAGCAATGTTACTTCAGGAACACTTTTCAACCAGTTCACAGAACCACAGAATCACAGAATGGCTGAGATTGGAAGGGACCTCTGAAGGTCATCCAGTCCAACCACCCTGCTCAAGCAGGGACTCCTCGAGCACATGAACCAGGATTTTGTCCTGATGGTTTTTGAGCATCTATGATTACTTATTAAAAAATCCAGGTCAACTTTTAAATTATATATTATCTGCTGTATAAATTCTGTTTAGTACTAATTACATAATTATTTCATTATTATGGGTTCTAAGAACTTCAAGATAAAGCAATTTTTAAATTAATACTCTAATTATTCTTAGAATGAGTAATTATTAAAATGACAGTCAAACACACCTCAAATAATTGCATTTTGAAACCTATAAAGAGTACTGTTTACATTTATAAAATTGGGAAATGTGTTGACTAATCTTGCTGCTCAGTTGCATGACACCACCCTCAAAAGCAGGTTTCACGATAACGTTAAGTAAAACCCACCTAAACTGGCAATGCACAACTAGTCCATAGTGGTTTCAGCCACTAAATAAAACAGCTATTTTTACAATGTTGGTACTACAGTGAAACCAAGAACAGATGAACAAAGTTATCAGAGCAACGTGTAGCCAAGTAGTAAAGATTAAAAAAGAGGAGGAAAGAAATGCGCTCCTCCAAAAGCCATTTTCTGTTCAGTACTATAGGAAACCCAGTAAAAGTAGATACATGTTAACAGCAAGGGACTGAAGCCGTACAGCAAAAAAAGCTGTTCTTGTTTTCAAGGCTGATTATGAGGAATAAAGAACCAATTGCTTGCAATGCATAAAAACGTAAGTATTTTCCTTCTGTTTAAGCAATAGTTCATAAAAAATCAGGTAAATATTCTAATGTGCTTTAAACTGGGTGTAATAAATTCCCATGCTATGCTTCCCCTTTTGAAGATGGAAAGGGAAAGCATTACATCAACACTGCTGTGAACATGCTTGCATCAAATTTCAGGAAATTTTATGTTATTGAAATAATACCACAGAGTTGTTTTTTATTACTCTTTGCTTATGAACTGGATGAAAGGCCATATTTGCTTACAGAACTTCATATTTGCTTCCCTGGACCAATCAAATTCATATATGGGATTTGAAAAGAGGTTAAAACAGTTATAATTTGACCTGTGACAGTATCACACTCCTAGAAGTCTGTACTGGGCACATGCTAGAAACACCACCAAAAAAGGCCCCTAAAATGTAACCCTGTATTTTACACTTAAAAAAAAATAAGTATTATGTGAAGTGTTGCCCAAGACTCAGTTCTGTATTTCCATCAAAAAAAACCCCACCTGCACCATTTCTGCTGTGGACTTACTTCCAGTAGAAAAAAAAAAAAAAAAAAAAAAAAAAAAAAAAAAAAAAAAAAAAAAAAGGAGTCCTGAAAAAGAAACCTTTCTTATGTTTTCATGCATTCCATTGTAGCTATTACATGGCTAACATGCTTCAACACTTACAGAAATGTCTTCTGGGGAAAAAAGCTTGGTTCTACCTCTTATGTTGTATTTCTGCACAGAAGTATTTAATTCTAATGAGGCTTTGTTTATGAAAGTTATAGCAGAACTATAGAACAGTCAGACATTTATGCATTTTATAGGCACAAATTAGCTGAACTAAATTTATAACCAAACCAGCCTATGGCTTGTCCAGAAAAAGAAAGAAGAAAAATCAAATCCCTCATTAAGTTAAACCAAACCCCTCAGAAAGGCTTAGGTAACATTTCTTGTACCAAAGCTCAACCCACATGTGAAAGAAGTAGAAGAACTAAGCTAGGAACTACGCAGTCCCCAGAAAGGTGGATTCTTGAAATGACAAAAATCAAAAGTTGTTTTAAGCACCAGTCTTCAAGTCCTGCTGACAGGCACAAACTCTAGCACAGGTCCCTTTCATCATGACCTTGATACCTTTTTTCTTTTTCCCCCTCCCTCCTAAAAAGCATTCTTTTTATAATTGGTTCTGTATAAGCATAGCCACATGCTAAATTCAAATGCCTCTTACCTTTTTACGCCAACCTGCTTTATTGTTTGTACAGTGTACACAGAAACTATAGTGGCATTTAAAAGAACAGCAACATAAACTCCATGACAGGCAGCTACCAACATTTTAAACATCTTTGCTTCAAAATTCCATATTTTGCATTTTCTTAACAGATGTGTCACTGATACCATGTGATTTTTGCAGTCTATAAACAGATGCCTCAACCTCGTCAGTACAGAGACATACAGACTCAATGAATTTTCAAGAAAGCTTCTGTATAATAGAGTTACATTTGCAACATTACTATCACTAAATACTTTCACTAAGATTTCTCACAGGGTTAAAATAACAACAAAAGAAAAAAGAAAAAAGCAAAGTCAAGCTGATGCAGCTTTTCTTTCTCTGAAATTCCAAATAAGTTGGTGTTTCCAAATCAAAGGCAAAGTAACTTGCTCTTTCTTCAAATCCAGGCTATATATGGTATAATAGAATAAAATCTGATGACATAAAGATTTGCAATGTTTTTTTACTCAAAGACTTGAGCCCAACACTGAGATCATATTTTTGCGTAAACTCTTGAAAAAACAGGGAGAGGAGTGCAAAAGTACCTGTGTGTATGATTCTGCAAAAAGCACTTGTGATTCACTGCAGCTTTCCAACATCAAAAGGTTAAGATATTCTGTCGTACATCTTTACTCAGAATTAAACAAAGCCTTTCAAACAAACTGCACTTACAATGTGACTTAAAAAATGCAAGTGTAAATAAAAAACATTTAAAAATATTTCAAGCAATGAGAGTAGATGATGGAAGGAAATAAGCAGAACAGTAAGGTCTTAATTGTAAGAAAATCACTCATAACCTGAAAATAGCAGGGAAAAATCTGTGGGCCCCTTGTCAAAAAAACCTGAACTGATTACAACTTTTACGTTTTTTCCCCAATGAAGTAATTTTGGAATTCTTGTCCTAAGACGGATGCTCCATAGCAATACCAGTTTTAATTCAATTATTTTGCCTATGTCAGTGCTAGAAGTAGTCCAAGAACTATATTCAAAATACTTATTTCTCAGCTACAATTCTGCCCTTTGTCAGAGCCAACACATTTTGCAGAGACTGTCTTCACAGCTTGCTTCCAGTAGAGCCAGTTGGGGTTCTAAGGGAAACTTGAATCTTTCCTTACCAGTTCATCTATTCATCCTCACAGTGGCTTGCACGCATACAAACCTACACAGATGCATATATCAGCCTAATAAATAAGGTCAGCCTAGTAGAAGGTTGTAGAAGAAATGGTAACCACTTTCTTTGCGAAGACATTTCTATCTAAATGAATTACAGATAACTGAATTTAATAAACAATTAATTAAATCTTGAAAAACAACTTCAAAAAGATATGCAGTGTAAGCACAGGGCACTGCCCTTCACATTGCTTTAAAAAACACTCAGCATGTTACAAGAGAGCAATCTAACATTAAGAGAAGGCAGACAAATAATGTATACTGGCTTTTACTAAGTAGTAAGGAACCAATAAAAATTCTTTTCCTGAGAAAGTGTTTGCATTTACAGATATTTGGTGTTAGAAAGGCTAACTAAAAGCAATCTCTGCAAGCCATGCAGAGAAAAAAAAAAAGGAAAAGAAAATGCATGGGATGTGAATAGAGCAGCAGAAGAAATGGGCAGTAAAACGTAACTATGGTGTGAGTTGTAAGAAATTCAGAAATAAGGAAAAAGCTTTTTACACTTTCCTATACCAAAAGTTCTGAGTAGAGCAACTAAGAGCTGTATTTGAAAATACACTGATATTTTTATTAGACTTCAATGAGTAAATCAGCTTCTGAGAGCATCAAGTACTTTCACATGAATCCTCTAAATTGAACTGTACCAAATAGTCTCTTTTATATCTGAAAATGTTTAAGCTTCACACTTTCTTATGTATATTTTGAATTTTTTGTATCTCTGCTATATGAAAAGCATACTCAACTGTAGCAGAATATGTCATCAGGTAAAAGAGCCAACATCACAGTAGATCACACAGCCACTCAAACAGTGACAAGGTATCAATAAACTTCATTAATATGGTTGAATTACAACACTACAGAGATTGATGACATACTGTATGCAAGACCATGAATACTAATATTTAAATCCAACAGAATTTAGCCCAAATTAGATTTGTTAGCTGCCAGGTACCATTACATAGCATTTTTCCTCTTACCAAACTACTGCAGAGATGCACACAAACAAAAAAATCACTTGAGATGTCTGTGTCTATACACACTACATGTATTGAGCAGCCTAATGGGAAGAACACTATATTAGATAAAAGTTTGCCTTGCAAGCCTAAGGCTTCTCTATCATATACCACAAATGCTCATGACAGTACTAACTGATAAACACAGATTAGCCTAGAGAAGTATCAATTTTTCAAGCTTGACTGCTTTTGTTACTGTGGTAAGGCAGATACCATTGCTGTAGAAATCAGTATAATTTTAAAATGAATTGTTTAGACTAGCAAATAGTCCTTTGAAAACATACTCCAACCGCCTCACAAGGCTTAACAGCCTCATGAGTTAAAGAATTTGAACCATTATATCAAGAACAGCTTAAAATTACGTTTTTTAATTGAAAATTGTATCAAATCCAGTTTTAAAGTACCTCTTTTGTAAGCACAGCACTGTTAAGCCTAAATTTTCTTCCTAATTAGTGTTAAAACTATATTGCCCCACAGATTATATATAGACTGTTGATACTAATACCACAGAATCACAGAATCGTGTAGATCTGAAAGAACCTCTGCAGTTCATCTAGTCCAAACTCTTGCTCAAAGCAGGTCAAAGTGTATCAGGCAGCTCAGGGACTCACGTAGCCCAGTTCTGAGCATCTTTGAAGATGGTCTCCACAATCACTCTGTGCAACCTGTGAGTTTTACACTCACAAGTTGTATTTTTTTTTTGTCTCTAATTGGAATTTGCCATGTTGCAACTTGTCCCCCTGGCCTCTTGTCTTGTCTCTGTGCGCCTGTATGAAGAGTTTGGCTCCATCTGCTCTATACTCTTCCATTAAGTAGCTGAAGACAGCACTAACTCTCACTCTTCTTAAGGCTACACAAAACCCAGTTCTCTCAGTCCATGTCTACTGGACTCCTTCCAGTACATAATTGTTTTTCTTGTGCTGAGGAAACCCTGACTACACACAGTGCTCCAGATGTGGTCTCACAAGGCATGAATAGAGAGAATAATCACTTCCTTTGACTTGCAGGCTACACTTTTGCATCAGTCTACTATGCAGTTGGTTGCCTTTACCACAAGAGTACACTGTTGACAAACGCAAATACATTACAAATTATGAAATTCTTACCCATGAAAACATTTCATTCCACATGGGTACTTATGCAAAAGCACTCAAAACCAGAGACCTTTTAGATTTTATCATAAGCATGGGGGCATATCAGGCCCTTTACCTCTCAGCACTCTACAGGCATGTGAAATTAACGGAACGAATTGCCTTCAGCTCCCTCACATGCACAAGGTCCTGTTCTCCCTGTCCTGTGCTGCAGAGAAAGACTAGAGGTGGGAGTTGTACAAAAATAACCTTCAAGACCAAAATGGTCTTGCAGAGGGCAAAACTTTGAGGTAAAGAATGTTCTTAAGGATTAAACTTACCATTCCATTCCAGCTTACGCTTTAACACAATTTCCAAATACAGCTTCCTCCCAGGTAAGTTATCTAACACTTATTTTATGCAAATGCCAGCATCACAGCACCCCATCAATGTGTTTAAAGAATGCCATATCAGAAATAAGCCAAATAATTTTTTTTTTAAATTAAGAAAAATAAAAACTTTGAAAAAATGAACCTAGAAGTAGAATAGAGGCGAGGTCCACAAAAAAAAGTGCAGAGGAAAGACAAAACAAAGAATAACACAAGATGGAAAGAGCTTGTGAAAAACGCTCAGATTCTTATGAAGAGTTAAGGGCTCACTCCAGATTCACTTATATACCTTGTGTGCCTTAATATTACAAATCTAATGCATAACAATTCAAAACCTTAAAAAAACCCCTAAACCAACCAAGCAAACCCAACCCATGCACAACCAAAACCACAAAACAAACCAAAAAACCCCACTATACGCAGAAAGTGTTTATGATCTGTTAACTCAATGACTGGCCAGCTTGAGTTATAACTATATCAATGGTTAGTGGAATTGAAAAAAATTAGACTTCTTAGCATACTCCCAAGCCTTCTCTTTAGATTCAGCTAGCAAATGCAAATTATCAACACCTATCCTTCATTTTTTCAGTGAATCTATAATTACTGTTGGCTTCTCTCTTCCTCCTGATGACGAGTGCCTACTCCTTTGTCTCCTATTTCTCCATTTCAACAGTTCCTTCATGGCCCCAAAAGGTTGAATTTTACTGTCATGGAGCAAGAAAAGCAAAACTCCCAACTAAAGATGGAAATGTGTCCTGGCATCAGTAGCTAAGATGAGGCTCAGAAAAAGCCTAGAATAGGCTAGAATATAGACAGAATTTCTTTAAAAGATACCAAATCATTTTAGTAAAAATATGCTAGCTCAAAATGCAATAATATAGGAATAAACTGACAAAACCATAATGAAGCTATATACAAGCTGAGTATTATGCGAAGTGTGGCTTGTGTTATATTGGAGGGCTAGGAAAAAGAAAATAGCAATCAGATTTAAATGTAAATTTTTGGTAAAGTCTGAAGCAAGACCTGAGATTCACCTTGTAAATCAAACTAGCCACTAAGGCTTAAGATACCCTTTGTTATAATTACCAAAAAAAGTAATTGACTCTTTTTTTGCTTCTGAACTTGGGTTCATAAGGACTTAGATGGCACAACTGGAATCCCCAAACCACATTACTGTACAAAATAAAATGATCTCCAGCAAATATACACTGGACATGGAATATACAGCAGTTATCATTCATTTACCATGCTGTTTTTCATATAGTGTAAAAAAAGAACTTTATGCATGAGTTGCATATTCAACTTAGAAAAGACATACTGTTTTATCCTAAAAACAGCCTTTTATTTACACTGTAGCAGTTTTGCAGCATTGTTTTAAAATCCTGACCATATGAAAAATGTATACAGTTCTTTATATAATAATTTCACACACTTTAATTGCAAGTTTTCACCCATTTTATAGCAAATTATTTCATAAATCTAGACTACTAAAATCACAGAATCATAGAATGGTTTGGGTTATAAGGGACCTTAAAGATCATCCAGTTCCAACTCCCCTGCCATAAGCAGGGACACCTTCCACTAGACCAGGTTGCTCAAAGCCTCATCCAACCTGGCCTCGAACACTTCCAGGGAGGGGGCATCCACAACTTCTCTGGGCAACCTGTTCCAGTGTCTCACCACCCTCACAGGAAAGAATTTCTTCTTAATATTTAATCTAAACCTCCCCTCTTCCAGTTTAAAGCCATTTCCCCTTGTTCTATCACTAACTGTCCCTATAAAAAGTCCCTCCCCAGCTTTTCCTGTAGACCAAAACTGATGTGTTCTTAGTTTATTCCCTCTGTATGCTTTTTTGATTCAGAATTATTTTTTTCTTTAAGAAATTACTTTTCTTAAAAAAAAAAAAAAAATCCAAACAGGAATAGGCTTGGATATATAGGTCTATACTAGGGGTATAATACTAATTGTAGGTCTACACTAGGCTTGGACCTAGTATAGACCTGCTATTCTTTCTGATTTGTATTATCACAACCGGATCGCCATAGGAACTACTGAAGATTAGAAATGTATGCTCTAAGTGAAATCAAGTTAAATTAGAGATATAAGACATTACTTTAAAACATCTACAAAATATAAAACAGAAAGGATCTTACAAAACAATCAAACTTAGAAAAGGTTGAGAAATAAAAAATCTTATCTGCTTAGAATTAGCTTAATTGTTTGTTCTTACCTTCTGTGCTTAATCCAGGACTTGAAGTGAATTTTGCTACATCGACAATCTTTACAGCAAACTGCTGCCCCGTTTCCCTGTTGATACATCGCCGCACAACGCTGAATGGACCCCTGAAACACATGCAGAAAAAACCCAGCAATAAATAATCCATTCTCTTGTATGCATTGAGCTATAATTCTGTTATTTCTAAACAAAGTTTAGATTCCAACATTCAAGTGTAGTATTTGCACAGAAGCTTATAGCTCTCATTCTTGCTGCCCATTAAATGAAAAATTAGTAACTATAACTACAGAGTAAAGAACACCAAATGAGTTTCTTATTTTCCTATATTAAAGACATATTCTCTTACCACACAAAAGATTATAATATGTATTGTGAGCTTCCTAAACTGCTTCTAACTTAGGTATTATCCTTGCTTTATACTCTAATAGATCACATTCTGCAGTCCTTATTCATCTTTTTTACTTCAAAAACAAAGTTTGACAGGGGTGACTTCAAAGTTTGGCTAACAAAACCAGGTGGAATTGGGCGGGGTGGGGGGGAAGGTGAGCAACACATTCTTGTTTTCAGTCCTAAGCTAGAGTTTAGAAATTATTATTATTTAAAACAACTGAAAAGATACTAATTCAAAGCAATGACAAGAGTAACAGAATTGTTAAGTCATGCTGTTTGGATTTATTTGCCTGTTCTTTTTAAACAATCTAGGTTTATTTTGAGCTTATTCAAAACCCTTAGATATAAACAACCTTCACTGCAATACTTCAAAATTCCACAAAAGCTTGTAATTTCTCTCATCTTAACAAATTCCCACAAAAGTTACAGAGAAAAAACGATTTATTAAAATTAGTTCAGACAGAGGTTAGTATTGCACTCAACTAATAAAAAGCTAGTTATTTTTCAAAATCAAAATTACATTTGCCAAAACTTAAGTTAGAACAATGGCAACGTTTTCAAAACCATCATCACCAAGATGCATTTTTGGGAGCTTCTTTTAGTAGATGATTTATGTTCTTGATGACTTGACTTAAAATGTGTAATATACCATCCAGTATTAAAAACAGACAATACAATCAAATAATTATTGTGAGTCAAGCATTCAAACATGAAAAATTAGTAGGTTATGAAAACAGGATTGTTTCAAGACTGCAATAGCTCTGGCATGTCAATCCTTTTTTACTGCTATTTATTTAATGACTGACATAGTTCTAAAGAAACTAATTCTAAAGTCTTCTCAAAAAGATGCAAGAGAAAATTTGAAGGTGGAAAGAGTCTTTGTTCAGAAGTTCATCTATTGAGCAAACGTTCACCTGCTGAGTGAAATAAATGCTTAAATGTAACTTTAAAGAAAAATTCTTCCATTCAAGCAGTGAACTGGAAGTTAGTTTATAGGTTTCTGAGCAATGAGATTGCAAAGCAACACAGTCCTCAAAATAAAAGGTTCCCTGAAAAGGGAGATGTCCCTCTGAGGGCACTTACAAACCTTTACAACTGGCTTTTGGTATGATTCAAAGAATATAATTCATCACACTACCAAACTTTTACTCCCATAGCTAAAATCCAATTTCTGTACCTTTTAAACAACACACTTGCAAGGATTTATTGAAATAGAATAATTTCTGACACAGAACATGAATACCAAAACCAGTCAATGAATCACAATCTACACATTCATAAACAAAGAAAATATTTATTATCAAAACTATATATACATGTGAATCATGCTGATGTGCACAAACAGAACTAAATATACAAAAAACCACCTGGTTTTCTTACCTTTTTTCTTGCTCCTAACATACAGTGAAATCCCCCATACTGATAGCTATGTGTTCCTCTAAATCCACACCCCACTATTATTCAGTATCTGGTCTTTGACCAACAATTATAATAAATATTTTTAAAAATATGTTCAATTAAGACTGTAATATATAGAAATCCACTTATATCTGTAAATACCAAAGGCTCAACTGACTTCATCTGGTATTGGAAGGACTACAGCTATTGACTTGAAATCCTCCCCCCACATTTAAAAAAGTAATCTTTTCTTAAAAAGTTCCATTTTATATAGATCACTGTCTTACCCCAAGTCTCTGCCTACTCTTTTAGCATCTGTCAAAGTAAAATTATGATAAAATAGTATAAAAACACATTTCAATTATGGTAATTCAAAAACATTCCAAAATCTAAAGCATAGCTTTGGAATAACATTGTCAATACTAGTTTTCATTCATAATTGCCATAAATTACTAAAGATAAATGTATTCCATTACAATTATTTTTTTTCTTTTCATTCTCATTGTTTTTTCCCCACACAAAGTCTTCCTGGAGACTTTAAATAATGCTTTTAACATAATCTGATACAGAATGGTAGATCACTAGAGTGTAGAGATGCCTGACAAGACCATATCCTTAGTTACAGGTAGACCCCTGACTTCTGTTCATTCACTTAAACTCTACTAATATAAATATTTCTTGCTGTTGACCAACGTACTCCCAGATTTCCTGGTTTCCTCAGGTCTGGGCTGCAGAGTTTGCCCATCCACCTGAATATGTATACATACATACAGCAGTCAAGGAGAGATGGTTGGAGGAATCATAAACCAAAAAGGAGCATACAAATTGCAGCTCCAAGAGGGATCAGACTTGTGGTTACCCTCACCTTTCTCTCGCTTGTAATTGCAACTTATTTTTTCTTTCTATTATGTATTACCATTTTAGAACCCTGACTGGAACAATTTGCTTCCTGCATATTAAGTCTGGGACAAAAAAAAAAAAAAAAGAGCATTTTATTCAGTTCTGTAACTCAGAGGGTACAAGAGACACCTGTAAAGTCTCAGTATTTATGGTTGTATTGAAACTTAGCTGTGGTTTTAACAGAGCCTTCTCTACTTAGAATGAGGAACACCAAAGACTCTTAAGTAAACCAAAGGTGCTGTAAAGCACAGAAGAAAAGAATTCAGTGATGCCCAGTCTATTGAAAAAATAAACCAATTTAGAGTCTCATATAGAAATCAAAAGATTTTTAAACATAACCTGAAGATTTAGCTATTTACAAGCCTCAGATTTTCAACTTTTTCAAAACTCATTCTCTCATATGCAAACCATGGACAGCCTCAAAACAGTATATGTTATGACAATACATTAGATTAATACCTTCCATTACAACAGCAGCACAATAAAAGCTTGAATTTTCCAATTTTAGACAATTTTAACACACTTGCAAGAGGTGCCCTCAATCAATCGCAGACACCATTGCTTTCATGTGCCTCTTAATAGAAAGGAATTTTAAAATAAATTATGGTTCAGTTAGCTTTTTGACTTTTTCCTCACAGCTGCAGTGAAATTCAGCAATTTTACAAATAAAGTGGTAATAGTCCACGGTGATCCACTGCCTAATCTGAGTGAGGAAACAAAAATGCATGCTTCATAACACAGTATTTTCTAACCTTACCTGAACGTTAAGTAACAAAAGTCTTTCATGTCACCCTCAGTCTCATCACTAAAATCACACTCTTCTCAGTCAGGAAAAGGACTACAATATTTCACCCCTCAAATGAGACAAGGAGCTATTCAACAGTTGTGTCTGCCACTAAGGAAACATAGATCACAACCTCACTAAATGAACATTTCTGTAGCTCATTTTTCTAACCCTGCAGTTCCAATTAGACAGATCTAAACCACAGAGGTGATGCAGATTGGGAGAGGAACAACTGTAATGCTAGATGCAGATCATCAAAACTGTTACAGATAGATCAGACTTCTTGTTTGTTTGTTTATGTATTAAAACAGAGGAACTGAGTTAAGTTGCATAATAAGGCTTCATCTTGTAAGAGCCATACAAACTAAAATTACGATGTGTTTTATATGTAATTTCTCTCTGTGCTACCCTTAACAGACACTTCTGATAAGGTAACACAAATCTTTGGTTTCAGACCCAACCATGAGCATGGACACAACAGGACAGATTATTTTCTTCACTGATACTTTGTCAGCATCAGAAGCAGCACATTCTAACACCTACAATACTTTGATTCCCAGCTCAAATGTATACCAAAAAGCAAAATATATTTTCTTAAACTGAAGTTGGGATACATGCTGATTTTTGCCATCTACTGTAGACAGAAATCAAAGTATTACAATACATTATTAAGGAGGTTATTGATTCCATGTAGGCCATAAGAAAGTGATAGGAATACTGAAGAGGTGCCTCATACCAGTTCTTTTCAGGCTTCCAAAATTTCAAGTAAGCAGGGCAGGTCTGATGCAACCTTAACCCTAGTGAAACTATTTTCTGGTGATTAGCTTTACTGTCTAGCACAGAACAGTAAATTTTACATCAGCTCGACACAAACTTGAAGAAAATAAAATATTAATTACTCTCTCTTTCAGGAGTAAAACACTTGAATCAGAATAAAATCCTAAAAATTTGAGACCTTCAAAGCCTTTTTTATCATGTCCTTCACTTTTAAGTTAGTTTTCTTAGTGTACGTCATTAGGACTTCAAGGATAAAGATCATAAGCCGATATTTTGCAAAGCTTATTTTTTTATTCTAGAATCTTGTTGGTTTATCTGTCTGTTCTGCTTCCATTCCCCTTTCTTCCAATCATGTTGGTGTGCAAGAATGAGAACTGGTTGTGATTAAAATACACCTTGTTGATTCCTAACAAACACAAATACTTGCAACCCATAACTACAGCCTGTTCCCTCCCCATGTCCTGAATGAGCTGACCTGTAGGAATGCAGTTCCTACTGATGGATGTTATAAAGACTTTCTGGATCCCTATACTTCAGAATCCCAAAACTTGACATTTTAAGTAATTTACATATCAGATTACCAAGAATTTGCTCAACATCTCTCCCAAGTGAGTCACAATTTTTTGAGGAACTTAATATAAAACAATGCATTTGGGCTCTCAAATTCAGTTTCGCTCATTTAAGTTTGTTGTTTTGGTGGTTTTTTTAAAGTAAGAGATACAAGTTGGACATTTTGTCAGTAAAACCAACAATAGTGAACAACACCTCTTCCCATGAACAGAGTCCTCCTTTAAAATTAAGCTTCCACTTAGAACAAAAAGGCCATAGATTCCTTTTCCTTATTTAACAGGGCTTAACAATTAAGAACTTGGAACATATGTTGTAACTCAGCTCTAGGATAAAACATACAAAGAACAAAGCACAAGACAGCAGTTCACTGGATCTCAGCCTAATACGAATACACACTTTCTACTATTAATCCAACAGAAAAAAAACAATGTTGGAAGTTGTGGTTCTGAGGTAAGCAAAAAACAACCCACAACAAAAAAAAACAACTCACAAGTCTTCCTTTGCCTTCATGGTCATTTTTATGAGATATGATCACTTAAACGCCTTTGGAAGTACTCAATATAGCATTTACATAATATCTGAGTACAATGTAATTATTCTTTTCTAATTATTTTATAAATAATGAAATAACTGGAGAAAGGCTACTGAGTAAAGCGGTAGAGTTGGAAACAGATCAATTAAAACATTGAAACTAAAGTCAAGAAAAGATTTGGAAACAGTAAGCATTTTTTAAACAACAGAATTTGAAAAATATTGAAAGAAAGAACTATTGAAAAGAGAAAATATTGAAAGAATAATTTGAAAAATATTAGCTAAGTGATAAAACATTATTGATAAGAAATTATTATTTTAATATATGAGGTAGATATATATATTATACCTCATGGTATATGAGGCATACATATACTATAGACAGATGCTGATATGTAAAAATATCTTTAATCTATCTGTAGTTTGTAAACAACTCTTATTTTACATTGACTGGCTGGGATATTGAGGGGATGGGAAAGGAAGGACATTAAGAGAAGATGCTCACTGCATTCTCTGTTCTATTATCATGAAATAAAATTTCAGCACCAGTCATGAACAACTTTCTTCACATGCAAGGTACTGGACTTCCAGAGGGCAAACGTTAGTCTGTTCAGGACACTGGTTGAGAGAGTCCCTTGGGACAGTCCTGAAGGGCAAAGGGGTCCAGGAAACCTGGACATTCTTCAAGAAGAAAGTCTTAAAGGCGCAGGAGCAGACTGTCCCTGTGTGCCGCAAAACAAACCGGAGGGGAAGACGATTGGCCTGGCTGAACAGGGAGCTCTTGCTGGGACTCAGGAAAAAAGGAGAGTTTGCCATCTCTGGAAGAATAGGCAGGCAACTCAAGAAGAGCACAGGGACCTCGTTAGGTTATGCAGAGAGAAAATCTGAAAGGCGAAAGCCCAGCTAGAACTCAATCTGGCCACTGTTGTTAGAGATAACAAAAAGTGTTTTTACAAACACATTAACAACAAAAAGAGAGGCAAGGAGAATCTCCACCCTTTACTGGATTCAGAGGGCAACACTGCCACCAAGCATGAGGAAAAGGCTGAGGTACTTAATACCTTTTTGGACTCAGTCTTTAATAGCCAGACCAGTTATCCTCAGTGTATTCAGCCACCTAAGCTGGAAGGTGGGGATGGAGAACAGAGTAAAGCCCCTATAATTCAGGAGGAAGCTGCTGATGATCTGCTACACCACCTGAACACTCCCATGTATGTCTATGGGGCCAGATGGGATCCATCCAAGAGTACTGAGGGAGCTGGCAGAGGAACTTGCCAAGCCACTCTCCATCATTCAGTCAACAGTCCTGGCTAACAGGGGAGGTCCCAAAAGACTGGAGGCTTGCCAATGTGATGCCCATCTACAAGAAGGGCTGGAAGGAGGATCCAGGGAACTACAGACCTGTCAGCCTGACCTCGGTACCAGCGAAGATCACAGAGCGGTTCATCTTGAGTGCGCTCACACAGCTTATACAGGACAACAAGGGAATCAGGCTCAGCCAGCATGGGTTTATGAAAGGCAGGTCCTGCTTGACCAGCCTGATCTCCTTCTATGATCAGGTGAACCACATGGTGCATGAGGGTAAGGCTGTGGATGTTGTTTACCTGGACTTCAGCAAGGCCTTTGACACTGTCTCCCACAGCATTCTCCTAGAGAAGGTGGTGTCTCAAGGCTTAGACAGGTGTACTCTTTGCTGGGTAAAAAACTGGCTGGATGGCCGAGCCCAGAGAGTTGTGGTGAATGGAGCTAAATCTACTTGGCAGCTGGTCACAAGTGGCATTCCCCAGGGCTCAGTTTTGGGGCTGGCCCTCTTTAATATCTTTATCAATGATCTGGATGAGGGGATTGAGTGCACCCTCGGTAAGTTTGCAGGTGACACCAAGTAGGTGGCAGTGTTGATCTGCTTGAGGGTAGGAAGGCTCTGCAAAGGGATCTGGACAGGCTGGATCAATGGGCCAAGGGCAATTGTATGAGGTTCCACAAGGCCAAGTGCCAGGTCCTGCACTTGGGTCACAACAACCCCATGCAATGCTACAGGCTTGGGGAGGAGTGGCTGGAGAGCTGCCTGGCAGAAAAGGACCTGGGGGTGTTTATTGGCAGCCAGCTGAACATGAGCCAGCAGCATGCTCAGGTGGCCAAGAAGGCCAACAGCATCCTGGCCTGTATCAGATATAATGTGTCCAGCAGGAGTACGGAAGTGATTGTGCCCCTGTACTCAGAACTGGTGAGGCCAAATCTCGAGTGCACGAAGAACATGGAGGTGCTGGAGCGTGTCCAGAGAAGGGCAACAAAGCTGGTGAAGGGGCTGGAGAACAAGTCTTTGAGGAGCGGCTGAGGGAATTGGGATTGTTTAGTCTGAAGAAGAGGAAGCTGAGGGGAGACCTTATCGCTGTCTATAACTACATGAAAGGAGGGTGTAGTGAGGTGGGAGTCTGTTTCTTCTTCCAAATAACAAGTCATAGGACAAGAGGGAATGGCCTTAAGTTGCCCCAGGGGAGGTTTAGGTTGGATATTAGGAAAAAATTATTCACTGAAAGGGTTGTCAAGTATTGGAACAGGCTGCCCAGGGAAGCGGTGGAGTCACCATCCCTGGAGGTATTTAAAGGACATGTAGATGTGGTACTTGAGGACACGCTTTAGTAGTGAACTTGGCAATGCTAGGTTTACAGTTGGACTAGATGATGGTAATGGTCTTTTCCAACCAACCTATTCTATGATTCTATCAGAAAATATTTTTATGTTCACATATACTACAACACCTTTCATTTTCAGAATTCCATAATTATCTGTTAACACTGACCTTATCCTTGCAAATTCTCCCACTTTATTCATAGACTCAGAAGAATTTAGGCTGGAGGATGTCTCTGAAGGGAGATGCTTAATAAATTTTGCCAGAACATCTACTTGTTACTATAAAAAAATGATACTACTATGTTTGTTTTTTTTTTTTAATTTAAGAAAACCATAAACACTACCTCACTTTCTGGAAACAACCATTTACAAATAATTATTCACCTCAGCATACAGATAAGCAAATTCTGCTTTCAATAATTATTGTCACAATAGGTTTCATGGTCTTAAAAGAGTTGGTCTGAAAGCTGCACCCATAGCAGGAATAGTAATAGTACTTTGTTAAGACCTATAAGCTTTCTGGAACAAGATCAGACATGAGGTGTTAGATGGCTTTCCAAGGGGCATGCTTCCACACAAAGGGCGACATGAAACATACAGAAGATTGAAGGGTTTCTAGAGCAAGATTACTGTACATAATTTAAAATTCATGACTGGATGATACTGGAATATGATGATTGTTTTAAACAGAAGCAATAGCTATTGATATAGAACAGTTCTTTCAAGAGACTGTCCTCAGATCTTCCTTTACGTCCTATTTTTCAACTCAGTAAAAGTAATTTGCAAGAGAAGGGTCAAGACTTCAAGTAACTCCTAAATAGCCTTCTTAAAAAGTTCAGGCTCTTGGCTCTATGGATTCCATTTTCAGCTCATTTCTTCCTTGATAATCTGTTTCCAGTGATTCACTACTAACTTGCTCTTGCTGCAGGATTAGACATTGGACACTGTTTTCACTTTCCTAAATCGGCACACAGCCCTAAAATGCTATGTGAGCAGCCTCGGTCTTCAAAACAGTGACTGATCACGTGTTACATTGCCAGAGGGATGAAAAAAGGATAAAGAAATTATTTCTAAGGCATGTATGTACTATGCATAAACAGGTAAATTCTGATACATTCTCTTAACTGAGATATAAATAATTATAAGGGTCTCAGAAAATGGTGCTGGTTTTTAACCGCTGGTGAGAAAGAAGAATTAAAACTGCTTTGTTAAGCTGAGATGAAACATCCTTTCCCCTCATCAGT
The DNA here is from genome assembly GCA_907165065.1 of Caprimulgus europaeus. The sequence goes on along the minus strand of OU015523.1, from coordinate 34,882,624 downwards.
AAAAGCTCAAAGAAACTGATAACAAATATGACTCTCCTCTCTAGCTCTCTGATTCACCTTAAGGTAGGTGAGAAGCTGCATCTCATGCAAGAATTGATTTAGAGCAGGTAGAGACTGGTGATCAAAGCACAGATCCTAGTTCTTGAACAGGAAAGGGGGGAAATAAGGAGAGCTTTGTTCACTGATAAATTCCCACTGGAATACTGCAATAAAAACATGGAATAAAAATCCCCAAAATATTATTTTCACGCTCTAACGTTCTGTAACACTTCACACAAAAATATAGCACAGCAGCAGCTGAATCAAGAACATCAGTTCAAAAGTGTTCAGAAAAAAATGATTATGTTCTAACAGACTCTTTTAATATCTGACAAAATTTTTTGCCCCTTTCCCTTCTTTGTGAAGAAAGATCTAGTGCACAAGATCAGGAGGCACTGAAGGGAATCTGGAAAAAAAATTATAAGACTACATTAGATATGAAATCATTCAACAGTGAGAAGAAAAGCAGCAAGAATGAACAAATGCATTAAAAAGAGCACTTCAACCACAGGAAAAAAAAAGAGTATATTAAAAATAATAGCCTTGCCTCCAAAAGAATAGAGAAAGGTTGTAGAGTATCTTCAGTCTCATCAGCCAGAGACAACGATCATCACTTGTCATGTTAAGATTCAGAGAACCGTTTTATCCATTCATGTTAATAGGCCTTGTTCCTTCTCAGGCTGTGGCTTCTTCACCAAAAGTTTGCACAATGTTAATGATGCTTTCTTCTCAGGGTGCCTGCTACAATCCTGTAATTGCCTTCTCCACAAGAACATCATATAGCCACCTAATACAGCTTCATTCTTCTCCTCAGCTGTTAAAAGCTTGTTACTAATTTTATCATTCTCAAGTGGTGGATCCTGTATTTAGAAGTTCATCATTTCCACTACTATATTCCTTGTTTTTTGGCCTTTCTGGATGATGTCCAGATCATCCTCTGCAGCAATTATACTCTAATGTTGCATCAAAAAAGCATAGTTTAATCAGTAAAGTTCAATTTAGTCTGTTTTTTTTAAAACAGCCTGACAGACAACTAATACAAAACTGATGTTCCCTTTTTTCACTGTTTCTTCTTTGAATGCCCTGTTTTCATTTCTTCTTTAGTCCAATATGGAACACTTCATATTTATCATATTGTAATATTTTTGTTTGTTTTATAGAAGCCAGCAACCCAAACTACAAGAGGGAAGTGAGAAAGAAGCACTAGCAGATCTGACTGATAGAAGGGGTTTTCTCATTGTTTGGCATACACCACCACTAAGCTGCTCTAACACTACTGCCTTACAAAAATCAGAAGTTTCCTACATGTTCGTTACCATGGAGAAAGATACACTTAACTTGCAAGGGCCACTACAGCAGTTGAGAGGAAACTTTTAACATTTTTTATGAAAAGCTCCCTTTGAATACTGTTATTATGTCTGTGATAACATATGACAGTTCCTCAAAATTAAAAATGTATTATCTTTATACTGCAATATAAGAAAAAAGACTCAGAAATTCTTTAGGGCCTTTCTCTTCTCCATATCTGACTAACAACAAAACTCTCATTTAATTTGCTACCGCTCCACAAAAGTTAAATCTCAAACCCGAAAGACAGTACACATATACTAGAAATAAGCATCTCCCACAAAACCAATACTGGAATCTAAACAGAATTTATTCTGGCATTCTGTTCAATCAAAATTGCTTCCTGTATACCTCAATATTTAAATTTTGTGTCAAGACAAAAAAAGTATTCTCAGTTCAGTTTAGCTGTTACTTAAAATCATAGCCTCAAGGATATTTCTGTGTGCATTCCAATTCATAACATCCTTTGGAACCAATAAATAGAGGTTACTGAGGTCAGTGAGAGAGACCAACTCTGTGGAAAGCTGGGAACTTTGAGAAAGTTCTCCAGTGCGGCCCTGATCAGTAAAACTAAATTATCCGAAGAATCTTGATCCAGACAGACAGCTTCCTGCACTTCTTACAGGAGTTTGGCCTCTGAACTCGTTTAGGAAAACAAAAAGTATGCTGAAAAGAAAGCCCGTCTTGTGTGCCTCAAAAGTATGCAGATTAGTATTAAATCTCATAAACTGTCATCAAGATTATATATGAAGTAAAGGGAAACATAAATAGTTGAGGTTTTCTTTTAAAGATGTTGGAAGGTTTCTGACATTTCAGAAATCAAATTTATGACTCAAATCATCAGCCTTCAGGGTGATTCATAACATTTTAAATTATGGAGGGATTATGGGATTTATTAAAAACATTCAGCTGAATATTGGGAAAAAAAATTCCTGGTTATTGTATTTATAGAAGGTTGTTGAATTCTCTCTCCAGGGGAGAAATAAATGAATTCTGACCTCTTGAAATCTGAAGCTTTCAGCAATGTACTGGAATGAAAAAGCTGATACAGAGAAGATAAAATTTAGTTTCTCTCTTCCATCTGGATCTGTTATGTTTCTGAACAATAGTTCCTTGTATTTTTATATATTTAATGCATATAAACTACTGTTCAAAGACTGGGTGGTTTCTGTTTGTGTGAGATTTTTAAAAATGTTTTTAAGTACAGATTAAAAGGCTTTTCAACAGCCTTTTAATATGTTAGATATCTCTATGAAAAAAAAAAGGTCTATACCGTTTGTCCTAATTCAGCCTTTTTCTAAACCTTAAATAAGTTAGTTTTTAGTAGTTTATTTAGAAATGTCATCTCTCTCACTAACTTCAAAAATTACAGATGTCTTGGAAAAAGCTAATGCAGATACAAAAAATCCCTTTAAAACTAAATAGGGCTATTCACCTTACTAAATATTTAGATGGTATATTATTATAGAAGTGTAGTAGGAAAATTAACCACTGTTTTTTGTAAAACAAATACTCTAAATATTTAAATATGAGACACCAGCTTCCTGCAGAACAATTGTTCATTAATTTTAAATTCATTTCTTCTCTTCATGAGCCAATTTAAAGGTCTCTCCTTAGCATGATCTTGTCATTAAAATGACTCCACCATACAAAGTATCTCATATTAACTACAGGACAATTATTCGTATATGAACTACAGTCACCTACAGGACAATTATTAATACAAATACAGCATAATGTATTGTATGATCATTTCACAATTTCTTTATTGAAAAATGCCACAACATTATTTTTCTAATTGCTAAACATTTAATAGAACTGTTATCAACCTTAAACTAAATGTAAAGCTGTTACTTAAAAGCCCTATTTAATTTTTTTTTTTTCATTACAAAAAAGGAAAAGCTGCCTGCATCAATTTCCCAGTCAGGTCTCAGACACAGTTGTACTAAAGTCTGTGCCAATACCAATGTGAAGACAGCACAGGGATTCTAGCAGCCTGACAGGAGACGACAAGGTTTTTAGTATTGCTTTCTTAAAAAGACAAAACCCCAAATTATTCCCGTGACTTTGAAATTAGCAGGAATCAGAGCATTGACTCCATCTCTGCATTAGCATTTAAGGTGCACACACTGAAAGATCTCGCACTCCTGCAAGTGATTATTTGACCTTTGGGACACTGACAAAAATAGGAAGTTGAATTCATGGTCCAGGTCAGCTAGAGCAGCTAACATTTCACCAGTTCCCAGCTGCCCTTTATTTATTTTATTCAAGGACTGAATACTGAAGTGAGGCAGAAGAGAAACACCTTGAGCCCAAGAGTAGATCTCAGTTTGTTTCCTTACATATTCTCACACCAAGAAGCAAAAAAATCTAAGTATTCTTTCAGTTACATCATTCTAAATTCAAATCAAACCAAAAGTGATTTCACTGCAGTGAAAAATTCTGTGGTCCCTGATCTGGACCATAGAAGCAAAGTCATTCCCTAAATTACTGTGTCAAAGCACCAAACCACCTGTGCACTGATGTTCTTAAACCCAAACCAAAACCAACCCAACACCCAGTGACACTGCTAGAAGTCCTAAAAAAGGAATCAAGAAATTGTTCAGGAGGAAACTCGCTGCTGCCTCTCTGCGGCATTCCCAAGCTTAGCTTGCTTGGCTGCCACAAGTAGCTGGTGGCAGCTGCTACTGCTGTCACCACAAAGGAGCCCAGCAGGAGAAAGGCAGCTTACAGCTTTGTTCTAGACTATATACACAGGAAGGAGGAAGCACACATCCACACCAACTTCCCTGTCTTTAAAAAAAAAAAGAAAAAAAAAAAGAAAAAATAGAGAATTTAGCTAGTACTGTGTTTTGAATGATAGCACATTCTCGGAGCTATGAAGAATCCTGAGTACTCAAACAGTGAGGTTGCAGATTTGAACAAAACTACAATTGAAAACTGCCAATTGCTTTTGGACTAAATGTATGAACATGTGCTATGGAACTCTACTATAGCAACCTCCTGCTTTATACTAGAAATTTGATTGTAAATTTAAGTCTAACCATATTTTTAGATGAATTAAGGCTATACAAAACAGAACCAGAAGTTAACTGCTAAGAAAGGCAACATTTATGAAAAAGTGAACGAGGAGAAAAGCACTGGCAGTTGAGGACAGGGGAGAGGGAAACAGGAAGAAACCAAATGATCATACCATTTTTTCTTCATTATGCTTCACTAGTCAAAATAATTTAGAGGGAGAAAAAGAGAAAGAGAAGTGCTATATATTGCAGAGAAAACACAGAATATTGCTCAACCACAGAAAGCAACTTCCTGTTGGCAGGATTTTCAAATAACTCTACAACCCTACTTATAAAGATGTAAAAATAGAAATACTCAACATCCAATACTTTGGGTGAAACATGTACAAGTGGAAACCAAAACCCAACCAAAACCAACCCTCAAAACTTTCATTAAAGTTTATGATGGTATTTATTCCCTTCAAACACTTGTCCAGCAGTTTTTAAGTCATACTAACTAGGCAACTAGTTGTGCAGCTGAAGTTGGCAAAAAGGATTTTAGCAAGAGCCAAGTGCAGAGTCCTTCACCTGGGGAGGAATAACCTCATGCACCAGTACAGGTTGGGGGCTGACCTGCTGAAGAGGAGCTCTGCGGAAAAGGACCTGGGCGTGCTGGTGGACAGCAGGCTGGCCATGAGCCAGCAGTGAGCCCTTGTGGCCAGGAAGGCCAACAGTATCCTGGAGTGTGAGTATCCCCAAGTGCTTCTCCACAGGGCTGGCTGCTCTCAATCCATTCATCTCCCAGTCCATACTGACACCGAGGATTACCCTGACCTGGGTGCAAGACCTTAACCTTGTTGAACTTCATGTGGTTTGCAGAGGTGTACTCCTGAGGCCTGACAAGGTCCCTCTAAGATGGCATCCCTTCCCTCTAGTGTTGCGGTTTAACTCAGCGGGCCACTAAAAACCACACAGCTACTTGCTCACCATCCCCCGCTAAGCCCCTCCTGGAGAACAGGGAGAGAATTGGAGGGGTAAGGGTAAAGAGACTTGAAGGTTGAGATAAAACCAATTTTATAATTTAAATAAAGTTAAATAATGATGATGATGATAATATAATACAAACAAGTGATGCACAATGCAATTGCTCACCACCCACTGACAAATGCCCAGTTCATTCCCACATAGGGATCCCAGAGGAGGAGAGAGATCCTCAAACTGCCATCCATCCTGGAAGAGTGAGCCCTCAGTTTTCCAGCCAACCCTCATTTATATACTGAACATGATGTTATATGATATGGAACATCCCATTGGCCAATTTGGGTCCGTTGCTTTTGCTATGTTCCTATCCAGCTTGCGCAAGTCCTTTTAGCTAGTCTCACACCAGCAAAACACGAGAAGTTGAAAAGTCCTTGATTTTTTAGCAACAACTGAAACCATCAGTATATTATCAACATTATTCTCATATCAAATCTCATACACAGTGCTATTCTAGTCGCTAAGAAGAAAATTAGCTCTATCCCAGTCAAAACCAGGACATCTAACGAATCAACTGCACCTCTCAGCTTGGTGTCATCTGCAAACTCACTGAGGGTGCATTCAATCCCCCTACCGATGTCACTGATGAAGATACTAAATAGTATCGGTCCCCATATGGACAATCGAGGGACACCACTTGTTACTGGTTTCCACTTCAATATTGAGCCATTGACTATAATGTAAGTCTTTGGACACAGCCATCCAGCCAATTCCTTACCCATCTAACAATCCACTCATCAAAACCATATCTCTCCAATCCTGAGACAAGAAAGTTGTGGGGGACTGTATCAAAGGCCTTACAGAAGTCTAGGTAGATGACATCTGCAACTCTTCCCTTTCTGCTGATGCAGTCACTTTGTGATAGAAGGCCACAAGACTAGAGAGGCACAACTTGCCCTTGGTAAAGCCATGTTGGCTGTCTCTAACCATCTCCCTACCTGCCAAATGTTTTGACATGTCCCCCAGGAGGTTCTATTCTATGAAGCAGATGAGGTCTTTTTCAGAGAACTGGAAAAAGCCTCATGTTTACAGGCCCTGGTCCTCATGGTGGACTTTAAACACCCCAATATTTGCTGGAGGGACAAAGCAGCGGGGTGCATGCAATCCAGGACGTTTCTGGAGTACACTGATGGTAACTTCCTGACACATGACTGAGGAACCAATGAAGGAAGATGGTTTGTTGAAACTTCACACTTACAAACAACAAGGAACTCCAAAGACTGAGGGCAGCCTTTGCTGCAGGACCGTGAGATCCACCATGAGACGGTGGAATTCAGGATCCCAAAAGGAAGGATCAAGGCAAAAAGCAGTATCACACGTCTAAGCATAAAAAAATAATAATAATAAAAAAATAATCAAAGAATGATGGCAAACACAGAGCAACAAAAGAAAAAACTGATATCAGAAAGTACCTCTGACATCTTGCAATACCTGAGAATTTTAATCAGGCTGGTTTGTATTTGGTCATTTAGATACAAAATCTACTTGCTCAGATAACTGTCAGAATAAGAGTTTTGATCCTAACTCAGCTGTATATTTTAGTTTCCAACTTAATTTAGTGTCTATGGCATCCCTAGAGAAACTCTTATAATAAATCATGGCTTCATTAGAAGCCCAGTAATATCCCTGCAGACCAAAACTGTATTGGCTGATAGTACCAAGTTTCACATTAAAGTGAACATGTGCCAACTTACTTAGAGCAGTGATTCCTGCACACCACGAGGAATTCCTATATCCAATTCCCTGGCAAAACTGTTGTAATATTCTAAACAGTCCCTCAAAATAACAGCAACTTCAAGGAGATCTCCAAGCTGGATCTAGCTTTTCCATGGAGTTTCAGTTGAGGTAGTTTAACAAGTACATTATTAATAATATATACTGGCATAGATATACATGATGAATATATATGCATACACAAACTTCCCCCCCCCCCCATATACGTTCACACACAGTTTAAACACAGTGTGCCAAAGCAATTCAAATATACGTTCAAGTCAAATCTTTTGCACTTTTGAAATCTATTTTTCTTTGAAAATCAAGTGCATCTGAGACTGAATTACTGAGCCATCATTAAAAAGCTCAGATAAATCTTCTATATTTAATTTCACTGGAGTTCCTACTGTGCGTAGCCCAAGTATGTAACCTAACTCATGGCCACAACAGAAAGTCACCAGATAAAATTATTTCATTCTGAAAAAAAGCCTGATAAAAGCAAAATGACAACTTTTATGTTTTCAGCTCCATCCACTCTTGCATGAAACACAGATGTCTGAGGTATATATTTTCACTACCTTAAAGTTACATATTTTAATTATGTAGCATATGAGCACAAAAACATCTGGTGTAATGGGTCAACAATAAGGCAAAACCCCAATAATTTAAGACCTGATATTAAATTTGATAATGGTCAGTAGCATTTATCAACAGTGTAGATGCTGATCAGACAACAATATAATCCATCCTGTAAAAGTTATAGAAGAGCAAAATTCACCAGTCACAGATCTTAGTTTGCTAAAAGACAGAAAAGCGCTCACACCTATGAAGCACCTCAAGATTTAGCTTCACAGACAGCATAAAAAAAAAAAAATCAGGATTGACTCTGATACCTTTTGTCAGCTTGTCAGTTGATAAAACCTCTTTCATTAGTTGTCTGACGTTCTTTACTTTATTCACCCATTAGCTAAAATCTGCACATTAGTACAAATAGAAAAACAAGGATAGAAAATTTATTGGGTTTTTTTGGGAAATTTTAAAAAAATTAAATCCCAATAAAACTGTAAACTCAGTGCATTACTGAAATTTACCATTCCTCCGGGCAATTACTGCTGTGTAACTCTCAAGAACAACTGTCTGTAGCACACGGAAAACTCTCCTACAAATTGCAAGCTGAAGAGCAGCACAAGGAGCCCGTTCCAGTTTTGCAAAGTCTACATTCATGATTTATAATAAAAACCTTCTTTATTGTATTTTAGTCAAGGCAGATTTAGATTTTTTGTTAGAATGCACAGTTATGTCCCATTTCTTCTGTTTTCCTATTCATCTTTTCCACCTATTGAAAAAAGTTTAGCTTCCGATCACAATCTTACAAAAGACAATCCTACACAAATATTTTAATCAATATTTTTAGGTTGTGCATCAGATCTTTATCTAGGAACACCAGGCACTGCTGAATTTAAGTTTAAAAAAAATTCCTCTACAAGGCAGCATAAGTGAAACAGCAGAGTACATTTAGAATACAGACTATTTTCAACAGCTGATAGTTATTTAAATCCACAGGCAAGATTTAAAAAACCAAAATCTGAGTACTGTAGAAGTCTCATTTCTGCAGTTCTTACAGAAAAGGCATGCTAAAGGCTTTGCAACTCCGTTATGTTTCTATGTTGATATGTGTACATAGTCACAAGAGCACACTGTGGGTATGCAATGATACCTGGTATTCATATTCCCTCTCCCCAGGTAAACTTCTGATATCAGTTGCAGAAAATGACAGGGGACATTGCTCCTTCGCCTCTTGATTCTTCAGGAGACATGAATGAAATGCAGAGCTATAGAAGTTTGCCATATACCAACAGAGAAGTTTCCCACCTACCAAGAGAGAATCCTCATATTTTTTTTTTTTAATTTCTCTAAAAAATCCTAAACATTTTAAAGGCAACATCATAATCTGCCTAAATTAAGTTTCCAATTGCTCTACTGAGAGCAAATAAGACCACCTTGGGGGAAAAAAATCCATCAGTTTATGGAGTTTTTCATTTGGAATTTAAGCAGTCCTGTGACACCAGCAGAGGAAAAGCTAGCTCCTGTGCTTTCACATACACTTGGCACAGAAACATGGATATCACAAATTTACCAATAAAGAGAAAATACAGAAGGATTATACTCCTTTTCTCAGAATGTTCTACTCTTCTGCTATTTGCAAAAGTTATGTTGAAAGCTATGAAAACAACAGATTAGAATATGCTCAGACATCTTTAATGTTATGAGAACTTCATAGCAAGCTTTAAAAATTCTTCTTTTCTGAATGGTACTGAAGTTTGACAGAACCACAGCAGTTCTGTTTTCCCCCTTGCAGCACCCAAAACTACCATATTCTCTAGAAACCTTTAGAAAAAGCTCCCTCAATAATCGACTAATGTTGCCTTATTTATGGAGGCACTTCTAGTAGCAAGAGTTGCCGTTTCAGTACATTGTTTTTTCTCATATATTCTACCTATTTGTAACGGGATAAAAAATTCTCCATAAAAGCTAAAACACTCAAAAATGTGAAAACTGGAGAAAAATATTAGAGGCACGGCTTATCAACTATAGTTCCTGGAAACGTATGATTTTCAGTTTTAAGCTGACTGCTTGCCTTACACATAGCATCCTTCTTCGCACCTTAAGATCAACACAGGCCACACCGAAGTAATTAAACACTACAACTGTGATTGAATGACAAAGTTAAATATCAATATAAGGTGCAAAACCACTCATATTGTATCTGAGCAGAAGTGTTCCAAGACTGGTTGCTTTCCCAGCAACCTTCCTTCCCAAGAGCAGCCAGAGAGCAGGTTACGCACTGGACAGACTGCAGAAGCAGCACTCTACTCACAGCTGTCAAGGGTCTCTAACCTCCTTCTATAACCGTTCTCCTGCCAAACACAGAACGGGCTATTCATAATCAAACACTGGGCACGCTGAATCTCTGCCCATACAGTACAATTAACAGCCCTTCACCCCAGTCCTCTACTCCTGTATTGCAACAGGGTTACGTATCTTGTATTGCAACAGGACAAGGACAACTCCTTAAGGCAGGAACAAGTTGAGAGATTCAAGCTGTTCGTGGAAGTCAAATATCCTAGCACATAGTTATTTTCCTTCTTCACAACTGTCTCTGCCACACTTCTATTCATAGCTCTGTCAAGCAACAGGGTTAAAAAAACTTGATAAAAATGCAAATCTTTACAGTTCAAATAATTATCAACAAGTTCAACCAAGATTCAACACCTGCAGGGTATCCAGTTCCTCTCTGGAGGATGTCAGTCAGCTCTGTGTTGCTTCTGGTGCTTTAAGACACAAGTACTGAACTAGATTACCTGTAAGAAATTTATTTTCAAACACAGATTTTTATTTTTTTAAAGAGTTTTTGAAATGCAAGTTCCAGGTTCTGTCTGTATCTGCAGCTTTTATCACCTCCTTGCCTTAAAAACCAACTCTCTTCTGCCTGACAAGTGTTTTTCGCAAGAACTGTTCAAAATTTTAGCAAATACAGCTTCAATAATAATAAAACAATTTATAGTCAGAGCATATTTAGCCAATTATCTATCCAGAAATTACAACAAAAAGGTAATTCTTGGATATGTAATTAGCAAAGCTGAGAATGTAATGCTCATGCATGACTTGGTACTATGATATTTATCAAGACTGAAAAATAAACCCTATATTGTATTATTTAACAGTTTTGTAGATGTTAAGAGTTGAAACTGCTTCTTTGCACCCAAAATACAGATTGTAAGTGCTTTCATATTTATTTGAAAGCATATATCCTGCCCTCAATGCATCAAGTAACAAACAGAACACAAACTTATTTTAAAAAAAAAAACGTATAAACACTCTAATACATGCGTTACCGTAATTTAAATGTAATTTAGGTACCATATTGGGTCAAAACCAAACAGCAACAACTAAAAAAACCCCGTATAAACCTAACATGAATTAACAACACAAGCAGAAAGCTTTCCATGCTAGAAAAGTATGCACCTCATTTAAACACAAGCAGATTATTTTGGCCAGACTTCAATGACTCCTTCCTGTGCTCTACTGCACCTCTGGACCTTTTTCAAGAGCAGTAAAGTTGAGGAGATGCCAAAAGTGACTCCAACTGCCACATGGACTACAGCTTGATGATTGCTTTAAGATGAACCATCATACATGTAGTCATCAAATGAGGAAATCCTGTCCTTCCAGGCATGCAGTTCTGCCAGGTTCTTTGTACTGGCTTTGGCAGTTGCGTGGCCACAGGAGTGAGACAGGTAAGAAACGTACCTAGTGAAAAACAACCTATCACAAAGAACGGGGCTTAGATGTGGCCATTTTCAATTCTCTACTGGTCACTGGAACTATCACCTCTTTCAGAAACAGCTGTTACGTCAATCAGCTTGAAACAAAGAAATGAAAGCATAACTCAAGTGCTTGTCAACGTCAAAGGACAAAAGATTGTTAGCAGAACCAGACAGATCTTGATAAAAATATTTGAAGAATCTTATTTACAAAACAAGTCTGGCTTCTCTTTTATACAGATGCTCTTCTATTTTACACAAATTAAAATTACAGCCACTTCTATCACTAAAATTACTCAAGCCAGAAACTTAATTATAAAAGTAAAGTTAAGATCTCACTGGTATAAAAGCAAAATTGACATTCCATGACATCTTTTGTGTCAAAAGCTAATTTACTTTTGTCTAAAGTTCAGATGCAAAGAATTAACCTATCATTCAAAACTATTTTAAAAATATTCGAGAATCACATGATATGAAACCCTGAAACAGAATCTTTTTGCTGTTATGACAAACAACTAGTAAAATAGTAATGAAATCTTCATATGCTTTAGTATGCAATCAGATGATCACAAAAAAAAGCTCTCCAAAACCTGTATTTCATTCTCAACGAGATCATCCACACTGCACTTCTGTAATTATGCAAGTTCAGAGGTTATTTTAGGCATAACACCTTCCTGAAATAATCTTGCAAGTCACATGCCAAGTGTGACAAAAGGAAAATAATTTTAAGAGAGCAGTATTTGGTCAGTCTTCAATATATGCTACCACTTAAATCCATTTCCTAAGTGATCTCCACAAAAAACTTCTTTTAGTGCAAAAGCAACTATAACAATCCAGTGTTATTTCTCACAAATTTCAGACTATCTGCATTTTCTACATTTGTTTCCACATTTGCTTTTTCACTGTAAAATGTATTTCACAGGTTGGAAGGGACCTCTGGAGATCACCTGGTCCAACACCGTTGCTCAAGCAGGACTGCCTAGAGCCAGCTGCCCAGGATCATGTCCAGGCAGCTTTTGAGTATCTCCAAGGATGGAAACGCCACAGCCTCTCTGGGCAACCTGTGCCTGAGCTCAATAATCCTCACAGAGAAAAAAAATGTTTCCTGGTGTTCAGATGGAGCCTCTTGTGTTTCAGTTTATGTCCTGTGCCTCTGGTCCCGTCACTGGGCACCACTGAAAAGAGCCTGGCTCCATCTTCTTTGCACTCTCCCTTCAGGTATTTTGTACACGCTGATGAGACCTCCCTTGAGTCTTCCCTTCTCCAGGCTAAACAGTCCCAGCTCCTCACAGGACAGATGCTCCAGTCCTTTCTTCATCTTGGTTGTGGCCCTTGTCTGAACTCTCTCCAGTAGCTCCATAACTTTCTTGCACTGGGTAGCTGAGAATCAAGACACAGCACTCCAGGTGTGGCCTCATCAGGGCTGAGTAGAGGTAAAGGATCACCTCCTTCCACCTCCTCACAACACTCCTCCTAATGCAGCCCAGGATAATGTTAGCCATTTTTGCAGCAGAGGCACACTGCTGGCTCATGTTCAACTTTGTGTCCACCAGGACCTCCCATGGGGCCTTTTCTGCAAAGATGGTTTCCAACTGCTCAGCCCAATATGTAACTGGTACATGGGATTGTTCCTCCCCAAGCACAGGACTTTGCACACTTCCCCTTGTTGAACTTCATGAGGTTCCTGTCAGTCTATTTCTCCAGGCTGTTGGAGACTCTGGATGGCAGCACGACCTGCTGGTAAATCAGCCACTCCTCCCAGTCTTGTGTCATCTGCAAACTTTCTGAGGGTGCGCTCTGCCCCATCATCCAGATCATCGGGCTCCCCAGTACAGGAAGGACATGAAACTCCTGGAGCGTGTCCAGCAAAGGGCAACTAAGGTGATAAAGAACTGGAGCATCTTTCATATGAGGAAAGGCTGAGGGAGCTGGGCCTGTTCAGCCTGGAGAAAAGACGACTCAGAGGGGATCTGATTAACGTTTATAAATATCTAAAGGGAGAGTTTCTAGAGGATGGGACCAGACTCTTCTCACTGACACCCAACAATAGGACGAGAGGCAACGGGCATAAACTGCAGCATAGGAAGTTCCACCTGCACATAAGGAAGAACTTCTTCACTGTGAGGGTGACTGAGCACTGGAACAGGTTGCCCAGAGAGGTTGTGGAGATATTAAAAAACTCTGGACAAAATCCTGGTCCATGTGCTCAAGGAGTCCCTGCTTGAACAGGGTGGTTGGACTGGATGGCCTTCAGAAGTCCCTTCCAACCTCAACCATTCTGTGATTCTGAAGAGGACTGGACCCAGTATTGACCTCTGAAGTACAATGGGAGTTACTGGCCTTACACTAGACTTTGTGCCACTGATCATAACCCTCCAGACCTGACTGTACAGCCACCTTACTGCCTGCTCAATCAGCCCATACTCCATCAGCTTCTCTGTGAGGATCTTACAGGAGACAGTGTCAAAGGCCTACCTGAAATCTAGATGGACAATATCCACTGCTTTCTTTCACCTACCAGGCTAGTCATTTCACATTGGAAGTTTCTCAAGTTGGTCAAGAATGACTTGCCTATGGCGAATCCATGCTGACTACTCTTGAGCGTCCTTAATTCAGATCAATTTCCAATAATTTACATAATCCATCACATTATCTTTTAAAAAAATGAATGCAAACTGACTAAATATTTATATTATACAATGCACTGTACATTAAACTACAGCATTTTGTTCTGCTACTATAAGACAACCGTAAGACTGAAGTAGTCTCTTCACATCTCTGTTGACGTCACTCATAATCAGGTTTATGTGAGTCTTGACACACAGCACAGCCAACATCTGGAATGTCACAAATCAAAAGCTGTTTGTCAAAAGCCATCTCTCATCCTGTCACAATTCAGTCACATGCACACACAAAGGAGCACAGAAAAGCTTCCCTGGAGAAATCAGAGTAAGCTACCATCCCCATCAATTTCTCCAGATGGTAAACTCCCCAGTAAAAGTTACCATATTTATGTCTGTCAAGATAAACTTCAAGGTAAACAGAACAAAATTCTGCAGTCTCTTTTCAACATCTGTCCTGGCTAGCACAGGAGAGTGCACTGAGCTATGTGAAATCCAAAATTCCATGAAAAAGAGAGAATCAATTTGAAAACTCTTCCTTAGAACTATAAGAGCGGACAAGAGTAGTTTCAAATGTGTTCATGTAAGAGGTGACAAATTTCTGCAGGTGTCACTTTCATTCCCAGTTGAGTGTGATAAATCCATTCCAGGTGGTGACCAATAAACAAGAAGCACAAGGCACTGCAGCTGAGCCAATAACTACCACTAGACTCATCTGTAATCCACCACCAATATCTCTGATTTTGGGATGGACCCAGGGCCAAACAAAGCTGTCTTCACCACCAGGTCTGGCCTTCAGCACGCCAGGTAGCTATTTTGGTTTCCTTGGGCTTAATGCCTTGATGCTCTGTGGGTCAGCTGCTTCTAACTCCTGAAATGTGCCGTGGAGAAAAGTGCATCAAAGGCCTTCAGCCTGCCCATTGCCACACAGAGAACCCAGAACACAGATGCACTGCCCTTGAGCAAGCTTGCTATATGCTGAAGGCCCTCCTAAAGCAAACACACACCCCACACAGAAGGGCAAGCTCTATATAAATAAAGCATTAATGATGAAACTTTCACCTTTGTTTTTCCGATTTGAGATATGACCAAAATGTGATGAGGTTTAAATCAGTCCAAGCTAACCATGTCAAACCCATGTGTTTTCCCTCTTTGGAAAGCAGAGCTACAGTGAAGGTAATATCAGAAGAAGCTGGTTATCTCTGCCCTCTCCCATCCCTTTCAAAGCAGCAATAGCTCCCTACCTTTAAATGGTAGTAGTCAGATACCTAAAGCAATGCAACCACTACCCAACCTCACATCCCTCATACTTTATTACCATTATAATCACATGCTCTAAAAATGTTTCAGTAAATCAGTCTGTATCAAAACTTTGATACCATATATATCTGAAAATAAATACAACCTAAGAGATAAAATAATTTGTCAAATTCACTAGGACAGCTAAACATGAACATTCTGGAACACTTCTCCTGTCAAAAGCCTACATTAGCAAGAGGTGCAGTGCAATAGGAATAGATTGGTAGAGTGAAAGAGTATTGAGAATCAAAATGTTCACACTGAATGTCTGAATGTGCTTTCAGAGGTGTTGCTCTGAACCAGCTCTAGTCTGGTCCCTTGGACTAAATACACATTGGTAGCTGGACGGCATTATGTTCACCTTCAGAATGCTTTATTCAGTTTAGTTTAATTAAAAAAGAATTCACTTCACACACTCTGAGATGACCCTACCATATGAAATGCAGCAAAGCACATTAAGATTGGATGATCAAGAGACTTAACTAAAATAAGCATGCATGACCTGAAATAAAACATCAGTGGAGATACATCCATATTGCACATCCGCTGATTTAAAATATATTTTTCTGTTATAAAGAAATCTAAACCTCATACTGGTAATATGGAAAAATGTATCACATACTTCAAAACAACCTATACTGCAAACAGGAATGGATTTACAGTGTTGTATCCTTCTTGCACATTTGTTCTGGGGGAAAGTGCATAATAATTTTCATGTATTAGACTGGTAAATTCTGAAGTGTTTAAAAACAATTGCCAAAGTCCAGAGAAGTAGTATAGCTTACACATTTCTGATAAAGACCCATGATAAGTGCTATCCTCTTCTTTCAAACACCATTAAGAGTTAAACTATGGTATATATTGATGTGACTTGGAAACCTTAAGTCATACTATTGTAATGCAGACATCTGGAAAACAAACAAACAAAACCCAGAAAAAAAGTCAGACACGAAAAACTGTAACAAATAATAAAAAAATAATTGTTTCCCTTTGAAGAATTAATATAAGAAGTGACTGGAGAGTTCAATATACTCGATCTCAAATTTATTTACATCACCTAATTAATCTCTTGATTTTCTCTTTTTTTTCACTGAATTCAAAAGGAACACTAAATTAACTTGAACACGTAAGTGCTTTTACAGCAATCTTCTAAAAATATTTTAAGAGATGCACCCTGTAATCAATCTATGGGAAGAAATACTGTTACACTCTTTTTCTCATTTTTTGTACTCCAACTTTTGTACATTAACTTAATTTTTGCTATTTTAATGCCCCCCCCCCCCCGCCCCGCTTTTTTTAGATGATTTAGGAAAACAATATTTAAAATACTTGCCCATACTGTGCTTGTTACAGACAATCTGGTATACAGTCAGGAACATTACATTCGTAATTGCAAGCAATAATTAAAGTTCTTACTTCTGCTAATAATTTTGTACACTCAAATGGAAAAAGTTAGAAATTGACCTTTGAACAGTTGAACAGCCAAACAGAGACAAACAAGCAGCCATTCCTGGACTCCAGGTCAAGCAACATCACCTGGCTCATACATGCGTTGTTCACAGCTAGACAGCTTTACAGAAGTTTGTTGGGTTTTTTTGAGAGAGGCAGTGGGAGCAATCAAAAACTAAGCCATGAAGAGAGCTAACAACTATGCAATTTAAATACTTGATTTTACATTTGAACTTATTTACTGGCTATTTTCTAGGATCACAGGTACATGCCCTAAAGCACAATATACGCAGTTGGATCATAGAGAGGGCAAGATGCATGCAAGTTATATCAGATGTATCCGCATTCACTGTATCAGTGTTAAAAAACAGATTCATTAAGATAACTTATTTTAGTGGCTCATATTCTCACTGTTAGTTACTAATATTAATAATAGTACTATGTTGGTAACCAATACAGAAAGAAGTTTCCAAAAAATTACATTTTAAAAAATTAGTGGAATTTGTTTAGCTGTATGCTACAGGAGTTCATAGAAGTTTTGGTCCTAGACATTGCTCCTCAAGTTACAGAGTTAATCTGGTTTTTGTGGTTTTTTTTTGCCCCAGTCCACATTCATATCTGTAAGAATCTGCTGCCAGCAGAGAAGATGTTTCAGCTAGGATGCAACTTAAATATATTTCGCAAAACCAACAAAATCATTCTGTTCTTCAGTTTGAAAGGTCAGACTCCAAAGCAAACAGCAAGCTACTATAAACAGTGCTTAGAACGAAATCAAGGTATTATATTGAATGCTTGATCAGCTTTAAACTGTAGAGGTATGTACAGATAATACAAGTAACACAGTAATGTTAGAATGTTTGAAATTTAAAACACAGTCCTGCTTTGTTAATAAAACCAATAAGCCTAGATATAATATTTCTCAATGTATTTATAAGCACAAGTATCAGCAGGGCACAGTTTTTAGTCAAAATGATGCATCTCATGAAATAATTTTTTATAGTGAAAATATCAACCCTAAGTTATCTGCAAGTAGCCTTGAGATATTTTATATTTACTTCTATGTATTTAGGACAGACAATACCGAATTCCATTTGAACTAGGGGTAACTCAATTTACCCAAAATACTTTAACTGCAAAACTAAAGTAAGCCATAATCCAGACACGTTGAAATCTACCAAATGCCTCTATATCTGAATTAGTCTTACTTTTTATCTGAATAATAGCTTTACTGTTACCAATACTAAAGATATGAAGCAAATACTCTAGCAATAGACTCTATGCTTAGACCATAACAGACACAAAAGAAGAGTGTTTGTAGGAAGAACTTGTGTAAGTCCTGCTCATACAGGTTTAAAAAAGCATTCAGTCAATACTTCCTTTAATGAGTTCTGACAGTAGAATGTAACGTAACTCTAATCCCCTAAGAACGTGCATTTTTCTGACTGTATTCCAATTTTGTTAGAATATTTTAGCATGAACAAGCAGTTACTCTAACAATATTAAATTCCCAAAACACACACAAAGTGTAAGGCTAAAATACTTGTTCCAATCAATAAAAATTCTAGGCAGCCAAGAGCTTTGTGTCAGAAACAGAATTTAGTAGCTCTCATTAACTCCCAAAACTTCATAGACAGGAATGATTACATAAAATTAAACAAAGCAGGGCACTCCCTCCTCTGGTCCAGTTTTAACCACGTCAGTGACATGGACGTGCTAGAAAAGCTACACACTATTACAAAAGAGAAGTTCAGATAACCATAGTCTGCGTACCCAACACTGAAAATAAGATGCTACTCTTAACAGGCATGACAAAATAAAGCCCCTTTCAGAACAAAATAGTTTAATTTGAGACACATTTAAAATAAATACAGAGAACTAAGTTCTGCACATATTCCTTATGGTCACCATATTCACTTAACATTACGTCATGACTTGAACCACTGCAGAACTTCAGTACACACCAAATGTGGCTCTTCAACACAAACCATGAGTTTGGGGGAGACTGTATGTTGTCTGTGCTTGTGGGGTTTTGTTTTGTTGTGGGGGGTTGTTTGTTTATTTTGGTCTTTTTTTTCTTGTGGGTTTTTTTGTTTGTTTTGGTGTTTTGTTGTGGGGTTTTTTGATGGTTTTGTTTGATTTTCTTTAAACAGACTAACATTTAGGTCACAGTTCATGCACAGGAGTATTTAAAAAAGCACTTTTATTCATACTTTTAGAAAAGCATTTCAGTATTACTTTGAGATCTGTTTTAGCTGTGGTAAAAGATGCATGGAGACCAGTTTATTATAATATACAGTAGTAGTACAGCAATTTTTTACAGCATATAATACAGAAAGTTACCTGGAAAATGTACAGGAATTCCACAGGTACTTTAATGATTGCTAGCTGTTTGGTACATATTCACATCTACTTTTATGCAGTATCGCAAATTAGTTTTCACTTTTGAACAGAAAGATTAGCAGATCCATAGGGAATGTAAGTAAAGCAGTTACAGGTAAAATTATACAGAAGAATTCAGAGTCAAGGAAGTTGTCACTGTGTCTAACTTAGACCACTGTGCTTGCAATCAAAACCAGTAGCGATGTTGTTTTATATTAAAGAATCACTGCTCACTGGTAGCTGAATTGGAAACCACTTAATTTCTGTTTTCACTTAATTGAAAACGGTCTCATCATTCATAAGTAGCATCTGCTCAGGCCACAACCTTGGGTTTAGAGAAGCTTAAACAAAAGAAATGAAACCACTAAGATTACTGTTCAAGCACTGTGCTATAAAGCATTACTGCATGCAGAATAAACTCACTTTAAAATTGCCCATATTAATAAGATCTGTCATTTCCAAAACAAGAGAATTAGATTAATTATAATACTGGTTTGCCTCTTCCTAGTAATGCTCCTGTCATTAATATCTCTTACCTGTGTATTTCATACACAGGTACATGTATTTCATACACATTGATGATATAGTGGATATGCTAAAATACACCAGTTTGGGGAAACATACAAAGCAAACAACACATAGTCCCTATGTTTCTTGGAAAAGTTCAAGCCCCACAAAATATCTAATATGGTTCCATTTTAAGTACATGGAGTTCCCAAGACAAAGCAAGAATGCAATGACAAATGTTAATTTTTCTCTATAATGTTCTAAGATGAACCTTCTGCCAAGTTTGCATTTGACATTTTTCAAAGAGACATTATTAGACACCCTATAAATTATATTTACATGCATACAGACTACATACTATAGCACACAACTCTAGAACACTATGCATGGTGATGTCAGTGTAGAGCCAAGCCTGAGAAATCACTATCTTTATTTCTCACTTCTCTAACACTAAAAGTTCTAAGTAAAATGTCCAAATAATACATTATCAATGTATTCGCATTCAAAAATAATCCACAATTATTAGTGAAACTAATTTCTTTATTTCACTCTGTATTTGCAAAAGTAGTACTTTTCAGGCTTCAGGGAAAACGTGCTCATGAAATTAATTGTCTTTATATACTGATATTAAAAAGTCTTTGCCACAATTATGTTACAAAACAGCTTTGTTGCAGAATAACAGATTTTTCTGTATCATGGCTGGCATTATGGCTGTAGCCATCTCCTTAAACCCCAAACAAATTCTGTTCAGAGGAAATGCATGCATGCATTAGTAACACTCTCTGAACACAGAAATACAGATTAAAAAAAATAACCTTTCCCAAATTGTTATTTGCTGCCGCACTAGTTATTTTTCATCTCACAAACGTAATGACATACTATTAGTTTCCCAGCTGTTAGTTTCAGTAATTTTGTTTTAAAATTAATGTTCTGTGTGACTGGGTTGGAAACCAGAAACAAGCCTAATGTCCTAAGAGGTCAATACTCCTAAGCAAGTGGCTACTACAACTAAGTCTATTATTAGGTGCAAAACCAAAACCAGCCTACAGACAGCATATAACTGACAGCTTTCGATACTACTGGCAGTTAAACAGAAACCTTGGCACTGTTAATCAAGAAGCTGCTTTGTCTCTCATGAAATTCCTCTCTCCATTTGTCACTGTACTGTGCAGAAAACAAGACAATTACAGTGTACAGCATATAATCTCAAATACATATGCCGGGATTTTGTTTTTATGGATAATGCCCAATATAGAACAATTCTGATGCACTTCAGCCACTTCTATATATGCATATATACTCACTTTAAGCAGATTCAGAAATGAATCCAAACATACATTCTTTAAAGACCTGTTTAAAGGTCTTTTATTCATCAAATGCCTACAAGACCATTTAAATGAGAAAAATAGCACCATGCTCTCCCGAAAAAGGTTTAGAAATTCTATCTCTCTGTAAGAAAGCTATTTCAATCCAACGCCCTATTACCTTAACATTTCTCTAAAAATTTACATTATATATCTAAACCAGTCCAGATTATATCTGGTCTCTTATTCAAGTGCAGCAAATTTTAAGGACATTCTTTCCAATTACCTTATTTGTGCCCTAAATTGGAACATATGGTCAAGTATAATTTAACTATGGGAAGGGTATTTTATTCTTCCTGAGTAGCAAGTGTAGAGCAGGTGATCCTTTATACTCTTTTACATATCAAATTTTACTTTTATCTTTCAGTCATTGAGGAAATTATAAATTACATCAATTGTGATGTGTTAAATGTGGCATACTCAAACAAAAACAGGATACTCCTTGGATATTTGAGGATCAGTTTATTCATCCAATTACGGAGGTAGCACAGGCATGCTGTTAACTCTTGAAGATTTTAGAAGAGCTAAAATAACTAGATGGATCCAGCCTCTTCCCTCTTTTCCCATGACTATATATTTTACTTCTTTTCTTATTTACTTTCACCATTGAAAAAAAGGTCCATTTAAAAAGGGAGCTTACTCACCAGGTGGGTCCCCCAGACATAGAGAGCTCTAGCTGCAAAGCCACACAGAAGCCTGTTAAGTGGCCTGCTGCCAAGGACTGGCTTTAGATCTATTAATAGCATAAACATGGTGAAGGCCAGATAAGTCTTATTAGCCTATTTAGCAGTTGTTTGAAGATCTGTTTATTTAAGATGCAATAACTTAAAAATAACTGCATGAGCCTCAGTTTCTTCAAACATTTTAAAGCTTAAGCAACACCCTACTCAGTTTGTTGCCAACACTATCTTGAAGCCTTTCACACCTTTAATAACTACAGAGTATGATACATTAAAGGATGTCATGAATTCAAACAAACTGAACAATCACTGCAAATAAGCCATTCGTTACATCACCTTCAAGTAAAAGCCTGTATATGCATACTAAATAAGCAGGACAAATTCAAGAACTAATACCTTTCTGTAACTGGATTTAAATAAGCTAATTTTGGTATTTGGCACTGTGTTTCAGCAACGCAGGAGATAGGCTTAAAAGCACAGACTCATGTGGCTAAAACAGAGAAGAGTAAACATTATTGCTTCACAGATGTCATCGCAGAAAAAGAAGAGAAGAATGTGATAAAAAAAAGAAAGAATATGTAATAGGGTGAAAAGGAAGATATTTGAAGAGCATGCCAAAAACCATCACAAAGAAAGCTCTATTAGAATCACCCATGGCCGCATTAGTGTCAATCAAAGTCTTAAGAATCAGCTTCTCGGGAAACACAAATTCTTGATTCACAATTAAGAAAGGAAAAAAAAAAAAAAAAAACCAACAAGCAAAACTGACAAACTATTTATGAACTTCAAGCAGCCAGGCACATTTTATTACAGGAAATAAAACAATGAATGATGACCCAAGTTTACTATGTCTCACTTTCAATGCAAGTTCTATCTTAATAAAACTTCCCATTGGTTTAACATTTCTGCTTAAATTCCACTATCATTTGAAGGTGAAATCAACGTCATAATTAAACAAAATGAAATAATGGTTTTAAGTTAAGCCCTTTTTTTCCCCACTCATGTACTGAAAGATTTTCACATCTGGTTTAGTAAATGTGGTCCAATGAGCTAGTCAAATGTCTAATTTAGCAGAGACTGAAGTGGAAAAAAGCACTACCTTGTACCCAGGTTTTTCACCTACTGGTATTATCTCCCTTCTCTACAGAAGTCCACATGGAAAACCTAAGAGGGACACGCATGTTCATTCATGTTTCTGTGACAGACACAGTGAAAGACTACATTCGACAAACATTCCACTTCTTGCTTCTGTTTACAATGCAAAATGAGGAGGCTGTGAAGCCAATAAAACTTCAACAATAATTAGGTTTACTAGCACATAACTCCACGCAAACCTTGTCCATGCTCACAGCTTCTATTATAACAAAACTAACTGGAATGTGGTGTTCAGAAGGGGGAAAATATTAGGATCCTTCTTAGCTGTAGCAGTATTGTCTTACATCCTTTTAAAGAATGATTTATTTCAGTTCTGTTACCAGCTTACAGAGCTAAACACAATAGCACCACACTGTGGGAGAAGGTTTCGTCACACAAACAATGAATGAGGCAGCAACTGGGAACTGAGGCATCATAAGAAATGTTTCCAAATGTTTGGAAGTTGGAAGTGCCCCCCAGGTTTAAGAGGATATGAGGTCTGGAATGCTGTCCAACTTAACATGATGATCTTAAAGGTATATTACAGATTTTGAACGTATTTCTGATCAGAATAAACCTGATCCTGTAGAACTGTGCATCCAGTTCCCACCATTTTTATAAACTGTAAGAGCCTGAATGTAGTTTCAGAGGCTGTTCCACTCTCAGAAACACCAAAAGCATCTGCCACTTGCAAAACTGGGTTGTATCCAGTTAAAAACTGAAGAGCCTACTGCAGAGGAAACTTGCCACAAGCCTTATAAATAGCATGAGATATACCATCTCTTTCTCTAAATCATGTACACAGAACCATATAACAGTTGAAGTGGAAAGGAACCTCTGGAGGTCATCTGGTCCACCCCCTCTGCTTGAGCACAGACACCTAGAGTGAGCTGCTGAGGATCATCAGCATTTCAATATCTCCAAGGACAGATACTCTGCAACCTCTCTGGGTAACCTGTGCCAGTGCTGGGTCATTCTCACTGTTTCCTGATGTTCAGACAGAGCCTTCTGCATTTCAGTTTGCGCCCATTGCCTCCAGCACCTCCCTGAACCTTCTAGTAATGGTCTTCCTAAGGTAGCCCAGGATACCTTTGGTCTCTTTTTGCCACAAGGACACAGTACTGGCTCACGTTCAACTTGGTGTCCACCAGCACTACCACATGGCCTTTTCTGCAAAGACGCTTCTAGCTGGACAGCCCCAAGCATCTACTGGTGTCTGGCACTGTTTCTCCTCATGTGCAAGACTCTGTACACTTCCACTTGTTGAACTTCATTAGGTTCCTGTCAGCCCATTTGTCCAGCCTGTTGGGGACTCTCTGGATGGCAGCATGACCAAACCTCTCCAGTTTGGTGAGGGTCAACCACTCTCCCAGTATGGTGTCATCTTCAAACTTTCTGAGGGTACACTGCCCCATCATCCAGATCAGTGAAGATGTTGAAGATGAATGGACCCTGTATTGACCCCTGGGGTACACAGTACTGACCAGCCTCCAACTAGACTTCATGCCACTGATGAGCACCCTCTGGGCCTGGCTGTTCTGCTAGTTCAGGCACCTCACTGTGTGCTCAACCACCCCATACTCCATCAGCTTCTCTATGAAGATCTTATGGGAGACAGTGTCAAAGGCCTTCCTGAAGTCTAGACAGACAATATCCCTTGCTGTCCCCTCATCTACCATGATTCTTTTTCATAGGGGGGGGGGAAAAAAAAAAAAGATGGAGATGTGCCAACTGCAAGTAGGGAGCACAAGTCCTTGAAAAAAATTGACAAATCTACCATCCAATTAAATTTCAAACATTTGGCCTATGAGGATAAGCTGAGAAAAATAAGCTTGTAGAGCCTATAGAAGAAAAAGCTTAACAGGGTACCTAGCAGCAGCCTTTCAACACCTAAGAGGTTATTGAAAAGGCAGAGCCAAGCTCTTTGCCAAGGTATACTGTAGAAGAATGTGTCACACAGTCATTAAGAGAAACAGTGAGGGTTCCATCTGGATACAAGAAAACATTTTTCCCTAGGAAAAGGAAAAAGGTTGCCCAGGAAAATTATGGCTTTAACCTGAGTTTCTATGAAGTCAATTTTACTTTATATTTGCAGCAGCCTAACAGCACACATGTAGTGAGCATACACAGCATAACTCATTCATTCCCAAAACCTGACTCAATTATCTAGGTTCAGGATATTTTGTCTGTTTTACCAAAGGAACAATGCAACACATTATCCATCCTGCTGCCTCTGGACTGATGTGCCACCATATATGAAAGAAAAGTGCCACAGAAACAAAGGCTTAAAGGGATATTCTTCATTTTCTCACCCATAAATCTTCAGACATTCAAACAGGTCAGCATCAAGAGAGTTTGTTCTGCATTCATACTATATAACACATTAAACATCTCCAATCTCATTATAATGTCTGAGGCAGAGTTGACAACCATCTGCTTCTTTCCAGCAGCATAAAAGATAGAAAAATCTGTGAGGAGGGACAGAGCACCATTTCCTATTGTTGACTGAATACAAACAACTGTCTGATTGACATAAAAAAAAAAATCCTCCGACTACATCTATACACTGGAATCTTCTTTTTCAGTGACAGATAAGACCATCACACAATTCTGTAGAGACATGAAAAGCTGAGCGGCAACACAATATCTTGCATATTTTTAAGAAGGAAATGTAAAAATCACAATGTTTTATTTCTGCTAAGTCAGTATACAAAAATACTACATGAGCAATGGCTTTTTTTCTTATTCTACATGAGCGATGGCTACATTTTTTATTATATCTATGCAGAAGGTTCTTTTACAGGAAGGCAGCACTTAAGTAGAAGGTAATTTCCAGGTTTATATTTGTAAAATTGGTATTTCTATATGGTAACATCCTTCCAAGAATGTTTAATCACAAGCTCTCTCTTTGTAACATGCAATCTACAACAGCAGCGCTGCAAGCTGAATTCTATCTGTTGGTAACCTTGCACAATCCTACCCTTATTCAAGGAGACTGCAAGGATACGCTATAGGAAATCGTTGCCAGTTTAACAACCATACGCTGACTTCTATGCAACTCATTCAAGTCTGGACAGCAGATTTAGAAAGCCACTCTCGGCTATAGTATTCGCACTGCGTGTCACAGGAAAGGTGCAGCCACACTCGCTAATTTTAAGTCACAGTCCCGCCTAATTTTAAGTTCGCAATATTAACAGGATTATTTTATCTTTTTTCTTAAACCAATGACTTACACACATCACGTGGAAACATTAATGAAGAACAAAATACAAAGCATCTCAAGAAGTGGAGTGACCAAATTTTGTCCAGAAAATGTCTTCAAGCTAGGCGGTACCAACAGATAAATCTATTAACAATGCCATTTACTGACAAACAGCTACATAACCTTAGCATAATATTATGGAGTTTGTATTAAAAAAACCCTAAACAATTTTAATAAATTGTGAATTTATACGTATTCACAAGATAGCCACAATACCAGAGAATCCAAGCTGGCATACAGCTGCCAAACCCAGCTATGACCAACTGTTGTTTCCTCTGACAGAGCTGAAGCACGCTTTCCATCTCTCTCACCGTGGCTGTTCGTCCAATTGTTCCTTAACCTGCTCTAGTCTGAACAAGCTAGGTTAGTAAGACATAATATTTGAAATATTTAAATTAACTCAGTTATTTAAAATGGAAGGAGCTGTGCCATAAGCACTGAGGACAAGTGCGGTGGGTTGAACCTGGCTGGATGCCAGATGCCCACCAAAGCCCACTCTGACACTGCCCCTCCTTAACTGGACAAGGGGGAGAAAAATATAACGAGAGACTCGTGGGCTGAGATAAGGACAGAGATATCACTCACCAATTACTGGCACGGGCAAAACTGACTTGACTTGGGAAAAAAAAATTTAAAAATTTAATTTACTACCAATCAGACAAGAGGATAATGACAAATAAAACCAAATCTTAAAACACCTCCCCCCCCACCCACTGCTGCTTCCTGGGCTTAACTTCTCTCCCGATTTCCACCTCCTCCCCCCAGGGGCACAGGGGTACAGGGAATGGAGTTGGGGTCAGTTCATCACACGTTGTTTCTGCTACTCCTTCCTCCTCAGGGGGAGGTCTCCTTCCCCTGCACCAGCATGGGGTCCCTCTCACGGGAGACAGTCCTCCACCAACTTCTCCAACCTGAGTCCTTCCCATGACTGACAGTTCTTCACGAACTTCTTTAGCATGGGTTCTTTCCATGGGGTGCAGTCCTTCAGGGACAGACTGCTCCAGCGTGGGTCCCCCACGGGGTCACAAGTCCTGCCAGCAAACCTGCTCCAGCGTGGGCTCCTCTCTCCACAGGGCCACAGGTCCTGACAGGAACCTGCTCCAGCGCGGGCTTCCCGCGGGGTCACAGCCTCCTTCAGGCATTTGCCTGCTCCGGCATGGGGTCCTCCACAGGCTACAGGTGGACATCTGCTCCACCATGGACCTCCAGGGGCTGCAGGGGGACAGCCTGCCTCACCATGGTCTTCACCACAGGCTGCAGGGGAGCCTCTGCTCCGGCGCCTGGAGCACCTCCTCCCCCTCCTTCTGCACTGACCTTGGTGTCTGTGGAGTTGTTTCTCTCACATCTTCTCACTCCTCTCTCCCTAGTTACAAAGTGTGCAGCTTTTTTTTTTTTCCTCTCTTCCCTTTTTTGTCTTAATGATGTTCTCACAGAGTCATCACTGATGGGCTCGGCCTTGGCCAGCAGCGGGTCCGTCTTGGAGCCGGCTGGCATTGGCTGTGTTGGACATGGGGGAAGCTTCTGGCAGCTTCTCACTGAAATTGTCCCTATGCCCCCCCACTTCTCACAGAAGCCACCCCATGTCCTCCTGCTACCAAAACCTTGATATGCAAACCAAATACAACAAGGGGTAAAGAAGAGCAAGAATGAAGATGCAGAAGGAGTAGTTTAATGAGTATTAAGAAACAAGGAAAACAGAACTTCAGACAGCTGACAAAAGTAAACTGTTAACACACACAATTGTCCCCGGTGATTCAGCTCAGTATACCTTCTTAAGTCAACATTTTTGTTCATAACTTTAACCTTCTAATAATGTCCACTCTCTTTGCTCATGTAGCTAAATAGCACACAAGTAAAGAAATAAGTCATTGCAATTAAAAAACATTCTACTTAAAAGCTACCAAATATTGGAGGAAGAACTGATTCATGAGTAAGGATGGAATTTTTGACAAGGTTATTACCATCAATCTTTACACCCTTTTGCCTACTCCACTTTGCTAAAATGATCTCTCTCATGTCCGATTATCACCTTGCTAATACTAATCTTACCTTTCATGATTCTCATCTCACTTGCATTCCTCTTCCTCCAGACATTCTCAGGCACCACCTGCTTCTTTTCCACAACATTTAGCTCAGCTGGGATGTTTTCCCTCTGACCTTTACAAATATCCTGTTATTAACCTGTAAATTAATTTCTACCTGCTGCTCCTTTTCTCTCCTTCAACCCATCCTGTCCTTGCCGGCTGGCAATCACAAATCCTCTGGTTGGTTATCCAATTTCATTTTTCAAACACAAATTCCTTATTCCTTCCTTCCTATCAGTCTACTCTACTCACCCTTTTCCCTTCCTCTTGCTTCCACATTCACCCCTGGTAGGAATCTTTCCTTCAGCAGCTTCCAGTTCCGACTTCTGTTCCCCACTTTCTCATCCTGCAGCAACTGCAAACACACTCCTCAGCAGAACTAAGCTGAAACATGCTCCACTTAAAAAACAAGTTTCCAAAATCTACTTGGACAGGATTTCAATGATTCCTGCTCCCTTCTCTTCAGGAAGAAAAAAAGGCATAACCCACCTTAGTTATGCATTTATTTTAAACTAGGATTTAATTTTTAAACAAAATATGTATGTTTACACAGCATGTTACAGGGGTCCTAAAATCTTAAGTCCTTCACTTAACAAACACACATAAATAACAAATCATTCATGTATTTAAAAGCTGCTACTCCTAGAATTCTTATCTTTCCGATATATTAACCTTATACATACCAATGGCTGCTTTTTCATACTTTTCCCTTAAAATGTTATAATACTGTAATTCTTAATGAGAAAATTAAGGTTTTTTTACATTTTAAATTACCTTGCATTCTGTAGAACACATTCACGTGTTCTTTTCTACAGTCTTCATTTCTTTGTATTTATCCCCCTTATAGAAATTTTGTATGTTGAATTTAGAATTTAGAATAACCAATTTCACAGAATTCTAAGAACTTAAGAAGTTCATGTCATTCGAATATCAACATCTACTCTACATCCTCCTTTTCCTAATATTTCTTCTGAAGTTGTTAAAGCTGTCTTTAAGACTGTTAATGAAATTCTTCAGTTTTTACCTTTACTACATTAATTATGAGATACCTTGTCTTTTTATATGAGTTAGAAAGTGGTTTACATTATTGCATAGAAGACAGTTTCCCTGAAAAACTGTTAAAACCAATCTGATGCTCCAAAGGGAGGAAAAAAAAAAAAAAGAAAAAGAGACGACCACATCAAAAAATAGCATTCACAAGCTGAACTGTACACAGAGGAGCAGATCATACTTTTTTGACTTTTTTGAAATCCTAGATTGCTCTAATGCTTCTCTCACTCCAAAGACTTAAGTACCCTTCCTTACAGCCGCACTGAACAAGATGCATAAACAGTGTTAGAAGCTCCAACCTGTACAGTGCAGTTCCCTACACAGGCAAGAATACAATCTAAATTGCCCACTATCTGTAGCCATGTAATAGTGTATTCCTGAGTCCAGAATCACCCAACCAGACAGCAGGATTTCAGAGCTCCACATCAAAGTCTGTCTTCTAACAGTGTACTTGAGGCATCCAGTCAAACTCGGGCCTCCAACAACCAGGGTTGGTGCACTCATCATGCACTGGACAAAAGGAAGTTGCATCCTACTCTCCCTCCTCATCCCTGCTTCCCACAGTTTTGATCAGAAGTAACCATGCTCGATGAGCTCCGTGCTGAGCTCAAGATATTCTAAAATGGCCAGACTTGACCTGAGAAAGCTTATGTCAAAACATTGAAGGGTTGAGGAGATGTTTTGCATCGTTGTCTTCACTGCTGCAACATAACAGAGCTCAAAACGATCCCAAGCGACTACCTCAGCAGATCAGATTTGAACATGAGTTTGTAGATTTTGCTGAAACACACTGCTAATTTATTGCTCCAAAATGTAAGTATCAAATATTTTCAACAACATGTGAAATTAAAGGTACATATGAAGCTTTAAAACAAAAAAAATAACAACAACAAAATAACAATAACTAAAAATGAACTACAGCGTACAACTGAAGCTCTGCCAGGTGTCTGGAAGTAGAATTTGGGCAAAATCCTCGGTCAAAACGTAGCCCTGAATCAATTCAGTTCAACACACAGTTAAACTGGACAGGTCTATTCAAGCAGTGACTGGAACAGACTGATAATTTTAGAAAGCACATTATATGACTAAAGCTAATTCTGTGGGGAAAAAAAAAAAATTAAATGACACTTTAGAACTATTAAGCAATATTTTTTTAATGTAGAACTTCATCCCTAGAAACTGCACATTTATTCTTATCAGGACAAAAAAGCCCAATGAAGAACTCAATGCTATTAAACCATAGATAATCATCTCTTTAGTTTGTCACAATATAAAAGCTGAAACTTTTAATTTGCTTTTATACTTTATAACCCATAAGAGATGCGAGTATGTTTCAAAAACATTGGCTCTGGGGATATTTGGAAAAACATAATTGTTTCATTCATCTTAAAGCAGCAATGGCAAAATACTAATTAAGATAAAACTCAGCAGCTCAATATGAGTGATAGATAGAAAAAGAGCAAAAATTGCAACTTTTGACTGGACAGAACAGCATGAAAAGTATTTCAGCAGGTAGTTTCCTCTGAGTATAGATTACTTTTTCTGATGCAAGGTATCTGACAGTCTTCAGTCTTTGTTGAGACCTTCAGACAGATTGAGGTGGGGGAAGTCCCAGAAATGGACTTAAATTCCCACACAACTTAACATCCAGTTACATTTTGAATAAAAAACAGTTTTCAGATACTACAGTAAATGCATTTACCTGCCTCGAGTTTGGGTGCAGAAAAGGCTCAGCCTTGGCAACTGGCAAAAGAGAACTAAAGCATGCATCCTGACTGGTGGTGAAAGCCTGCTGTAGACGTGGTAGCAGATGATGAATCTGGCATAGCTTGCTGCAGAAATGTAACTTCAGTACAGCTATGACAAGTAGAAAAAAGTTCCAAGGTTGTACTGCATGAATCTTCACAGATGGAATAAGGTTGAATGCTGAAAGGAAGGATTTACGGCCACGCAATTTGTATAAAACTCCCTTTTTTTTCCAACATACTAAAAATTATGGTATGCATATGCTTTAAAAATAAACAAATGAACAAACCCTTTTTTCCCCCCACAGACAGTTACCAGCTTAGTATAAAACTCTCTTGAGACCACAAGCCAATAAGCTTAGGCCATATTTTAGAAGTTAATGTACCAATTAAAATAAGGATTTGAAGCAGCTAAGTAAAATTTTCTTTAATCAGCTTGTCCAAGTATTATTTTCAAATCTCTCTTACCTTGCAAAAAACAAGTCTTATTTACTTCTACCTGAAGACCTGGTGACATGTTAGTAGGAACTCGGCAGAACAATGGTCATTGCTATCACCTGCTTTTTCTCTCCACATTCAGTTGAGAAGCAGCTGAACAGGCCTAGAACTGTGACCTTAAGTAGCCCCTATGGATGGAGATCCCGTTCCTGATTCTCAATGCAAACACATATTACAAACTGAATTAAAGCCCCCTTCCTCATTTTAGGTTAAAATGTAATGGAAAGAACCAAAGCAACACTCTGCACCCCTCTTTGAGATTAAATTCTTGCTTCTTTTCTCCTCTGGGTGCAGACTTGGGATGCAGAATAAACATGGTCTCCTCTGTACCTAGGGTATTTTCCCTCTGAACACAAAGAAGGCGATCCTCCATTTGTTACAGCAATCTTACTCGACACCAACTGCTATAGCCAAAACCAGATCCTACTGTGGCCAAAATCAGAATATATCATCCATGAAAAGAGTGTTCTAAGATAACTAGAAATCATTTTACATAGTTCACGGATGTCATTGTTCAACCGTATGTCTAGAGTAGCAGCATTTTTTTTTTCTTATGGTTGAAGCACACTTTCAAAATTTATTATCTATTTCCAACTGACTGCTCATTTCCTACCTTAAGGAGAAATTACTTCCTTCATAAGGCTAGAAAATGGCATGTTTACAGTTTTGTCCTTTCTGGAAGAATCTGCCCCAAACAAAGCTTTAAAACCATTACTTTATTAGGGAGAGTCTAGTCTGAATGTGGCTTCAAATACAAGCTGAAGAAAGATCATGCCAAACTAAAAGAAGTTTTTAAATAATATGTATATTCAAAACCTGCTAATGATCTCCTGGTCCTTCTCTTCCTAGGCTTTTTTGGAACATTTAAGGAAGGTGCTGGCCCAGTTCTCAACAAAATAATTTCTGCACATGGGTTACTCAAGGGATAGATAAATCTGTTTACTATATGATACTCTTCTGTGACAAACTAGATTCCAAATATCACACATTCTGTGCATCACTAAGGTAGCATCACTGAAAGGGAGCCAACACTAAGTACTCCTTCCCTCACTAACCTTTTCCAACACATGACAAGCACATGTAATCCACCGAGAAGCAGATAAAATTCACCTAAGAGGTAAAAAAATAATAATAAAAAAATATCAGTATCATCTGTGCTTTCCTTCTAAAAACGAAGACATGTAACCTTCTTTCTGATAAACTGGTTTCCTTGTGTAACTGTTTTCATAAAGACACATGGCTGTTCAAACAGCTATTTGCCTTCTGGTGCTACCTGATTCCTACCCAGATGAAGATGAAGATTTTAAGAGTCATTTCTCTACAGCTGGAAAACTGGCCAAAATCCTTGAAGAGAATGACTCAGTGGAAAACTTCCGAAAGGGGCAGAGGGACAGAAAGACACCCTTTTTATTCCTGATTTTTTTTTTCAATCTAGTTTAGGTCCCAAACCACTAAGGACACAAAAAAAAATTACAAAGAGAAGGTGAACACATCTGAAGGAACACCACTTAACAGATTCTTTCTAGAATTTCATTATATACATCTTACTATGAAATGTAAAAATCTGTGAAAGTGAACATTTGCATAGAAACTCTTTTCAGGACAAGATGAAGATGAATTTGATCTGCAAGATTAATATTGTGAACATTTTCTACTATTTGCTGTCAACTTCCACACAAGGAAATACCTCTCATTCTACAGAATCAGCTATGTAAATCTCTCAGATTTTCATATGCTACATAAACCATTACAAAATGTTTACATAGACCAACATGGACTATAATTTAAACAAATCGGTTATAACAACTGCCTGACTACAGGTAGAATCTTCTATTACTACACAGATTTTCTCAAGAATGTAAATTGATAAACCATTTTAACTGATGAAAGAGTGTATGATAATCAATTTTAATCAGCAAGTCACCTCTGACATAATACTGAGCATGTGAACATGATTTTTTCAGGCCACTCTAAATGGCACCAAATATACATAAATATACCGACAGCTTTAGATACTGGATCACTCTGAACCATATCAGCATATTTACATTCTTCATTATCAGTTTGCTAATTCTGAGCAACAGCCCTTCCAAATGTATCTGTTAGAAAAGAGGAGTAACAGATTACACATGCTTTACTGAGAAACAGGACTATGGAGGATATAGAAAACATCCAAAACAACAGGGAAAAAAACCCAACAAACCAAACACCACTGTGGTGGGTTGGCCCTGGTTGGATGCCAGATGGCCACCAAAGCCCACTCTGTCACTCTCCCTCCTCAACTGCAAAGGGGGAGAAAAATATAACAAAAGCCTCGTGGGTCGAGATAAGGACAGAGAAATCATAGAATCAGAATGGTTTGGGTTGGAAGGGACCTTAAAGATCATCCAGTTCCAATCCCCCTGCCAAGAGCAGGGACACCTTCCACTAGACCAGGTTGCTCAAAGCCTCATCCAGCCTGGCCTCGAACACTTCCAGGGAGGGGGCAGCCACAGCTTTTCTGGGCAACCTGTTCCAGTGTCTGACCACCCTCACAGTGAAGAATTTCTTCCTAATGTAAAATCTAAACCTACCCTCTTCCAGTCTAAAGCCATTTCCCCTTGTTCTATCACTCCCTGCCCTTGTCAAAAGTCCCTCCCCAGCTTTCCTGTAGGCCCCTTCAGGTACTGGAAGGCCGCTATAAGATCTCCCCAGAGCCTTCTCTTCTCCAGGCTGAACAGCCCCAACTCTCTCAGCCTGTCCTCATAGGAGAGGTGCTCCAGCCCTCGGATCATCCTCATGGCCTCCTCTAGACTCGTTCTAACAGGTCCATGTCTCTCTTGTGTTGGGGGCTCCAGAACTGGACACAGTACTCCAGATGGGGCCTTAGGAGAGCAGAGTAGAGGGGGAGAATCTCTCGACCTGCTGGCCACACTTCTCTTGATGCAGCCCAGGATGCAGTTGGCCTTCTGGGCTACAAGCACACATTGTCAGCTCATGTTCAGCTTCTTGTCCACAACCATTCCCAAGTCCTTCTCTTTGGAGCTGGCCTCAAGCCACTCATTGCCCAGCCTGTATTTGTGCTTGCCCTGACCCAGGTGCAGGACCTTGCATTTGGCCTTGTTGAACTTCATGAGGTTTTCACAGCCCAATGTGCACTCACATTGCACTCAATGAGATCACTCACCAATTACTGGCACAGGCAAAACAGACTCGACTTGGGAAAACAAAAAAATAAAAAATTAATTTACTACCAATCAGACAAGAGGATAATGAGAAATAAGACCAGATCTTAAAACACCTCTCCCCACCCCTCCCTGCTTCCCGGGCTTAACTTCTCTCCTGATTTCCACCTCTTCCCAGCAGCACAGGGGTACAGGGAATGGGGTTGGGGTCAGTTCAGCACCTCCTCCCCCTCCTTCTGCACTGACCTTGGTGTCTGTGGAGTTTTCTCTCACATCTTCTCACTCTGCTCTCCCTAGTTACAAAGTGTGCAGCTTTTTTTTTTCCTCTCTTCCTTTTTCTTTCTTAATTATGTTATCACAGAGGTGTCACTGATGGGCTCAGCCTTGGCCAGCAGCGGGTCCGTCTTGGAGCCGGCTGGCCTTGGCTGTGTCGGACATGGGGGAAGCTTCCGGCAGCTTCTCACTGAAATTGTCCCTATGCCCCCTCACTATCAAAACCTTGCTAAACAAACCCAATACAACCACCAAAAAAAACACACCAAAAAATAAAATAAAGAATACTTTCACATTAGATCAATACCATTCATGTTCTCATTCCTACTGTATTCACTAAGCATGCCAGCATCAAAAATTTGCTCCTGGGAAAGATACTGACCAGAGCAACTCACCTCATGCACATTAAAGCAATGAGAATAAAGGGTGTTTTGCAGGGTCTTAACTCCACCCAAGAAAAACTTGTTCAAATGTGAATTTGGATTCAGTACATCTCCTAAGTTTGCGCTACTCCAAAGAATGCTGATTTTTACATGTCATAAAGTATGCACGTACGTAAAGCATACTTTCTTAAGGTTTATAAACAACAAATTTCCAAATAGCATTTAAACTGATAGAAGACAATATTTATGTTTACTAAAAGTGAAGGAGAATGGGGGAAAAAAATGAAGAATTTTACCACCGGCCTATTTACATGTAGATAATTAAAAAAAAAAAGACCACAACCAAACAAAAAACCCAACACAACAAAAAACCAACCAAGCAAAAAGAAGTACAGCGTTGATATCTCTCATTTACTAACAGGGCAGACTCACATCCCTTCAAACAAGCTTACTGGTGTAACTTTTCCCACAGAACACACACAGTCCTGAAGAAGACACGTTACAGTTTCAGACTTGGGAGATACAACTTTCTCCCTTCCCTTGGAGGCTTATATTTCTGGAAGTAACAGGACCTTGAACATGGGCATTAGGCATGCAAGTTTCCATTTCCTGAGATTTCAAGAGTTACCCTGTAAAAGAGCAGTATCTTAACAAAAGCAGCAGGGAGGAAAAAAGGAGCATTTGCTAAATCATTCTTTGAGGACCACCTCCCACTCTCCCCAAAGCCACAGAGATTAGATAAAGTAGAAAAACGTGAAAAATATAAAAAAAATTTTCTATTACTCACAATTTACAGGAAAAACTGAGGAAGGTTTGCACTTATTAGGGATAAAATATGCTTGTGTGCTGAAAAACCCCAAAACTGATTGGGTAGGGAAGCATGTTGCTCAAACAAGAAGGCCAAGATCTTATTCCCCCGGTGAGAAAATATGAGGTAAACTTCCTCCTTCCACACATGCTCATAGGGACACAATTAAGAGTGCAGAGAACAATCTCTCTTCCTTGAACTCTAGGCAGAAGTAGTGAAGCCACAAAACTTTATTTTTTTTTTCATACTGCTGAGACAAAGTCAACCTAAAAGAAAAGCTCTTCCCCTTACAGCTTTTACAAATATTGGGGGGGGAAGAAGCATCACATATTAAGTACCTGAAGTGTCATCAGGATTTTCAGGAGACAGTAACAGAACAGGTTACTCTGTACCACTCCCTCTAAGGAAAACAATCCAGGTCACAAAACTATGGTCTGCAGTTGGCTGCAGATTCGAAGATAAAACTATAATAATGACACTTTTTCAGAGGTTTTGGTTCTTGTAACTAGGAGGCCAAGACAAACTTTTCATTAGTTTTGATTTCAGAAAATGAAATTGTAGTTTGATTCTGCAGCAAGCCGGTTTCAAAATTCTAATTGATAGACATCCTATACTCTGCTGGGAGGCCAGTGGGTCCGAAGAAAATGAAAGGAAATCTCAGTGTATGTCAGCACATACAATGTGAAACAATGTATAAAAATATTGACATGAAAAAGAAATGTAAGGAAAGTGGGGGA
Source organism: Caprimulgus europaeus (assembly GCA_907165065.1). The sequence goes on along the minus strand of OU015523.1, from coordinate 34,845,726 downwards.
AAAAAAGACAGAAAGAAGCTTTGGCAGAACTACTGAGGAGCTTCATGTTATAAAAGAAATGCTGAAAGAATGAAAACTGGCAGAGAAATCCTTAAAAAACACTGAGGTATATCAACACTCAAATTGGAAGTTAAATGTTGGTACTGAAGAGATTAGCAAAGAATAAAACTGTTCAATATTCATTAACCAACCAACAGAGAATGCAGTCAGATTCAATATAATCTGTTCTTCAAGATATTATGAAAGCAGTCAAAAGTGTAGGAAGGAGGAAGATGAACAAAACTACTATTTACAAAATATACAAATATGCATACAAGTGGTATAGGACAGTATATTCATTTCTAAAACCAAACTATAATCTTCCTGAAATATGTCTTTAAATTACCAAAAATAAACTAAGATTAGAAACTTATGGTATTGTATCATAGTAAGAGCAGTAACAGGAGTGTGACTTGCAAATTTTTAACAGTCAAAATGAGAGCATGAAGCGCTAAAAGCTTGCTTATTAACTACAGTTGTATCTGAAGTTGGGGCAAGAAAGAATACAAGACATTGCTCTTTAAAGAAACTCCTTAATGTTGTCTAAAGGAAATAAACACAGGACACAGCTATCTTCTTCACTGATACAGGCTTTACAAAACAAACTCTTTGAAAAGCAGTCATGAAATCCAGCCAAAATTTGTCTTTTTTTTTTAGTGCACAGATGAAAATGTAGGACCAAATAGGAGCACAAGATAAATTTCATCAAGAAACTAGAGATGGCAGCAAAGTCTCAAGCTATCAATTGAGAGTAAGAGAAAAAGTTAAATGAAAAGGAGGGTTCTGAATAATTCTTAAAGCTTTGTTCAAACAGTAAACATTTCAAGTTGTTTGTTGTGTTTTTTTCTTTTTTAAACAGAAATAAAAGAACTGGAAAGCCAATAGAACAGGTATAAACCACAGTCAGGCTTTATTTTTAAATGCAGTGGCTTCACTGATCAATTTTAGCACATACCAGAAAAAGTATTTTAGAACTACTTTCAATAAAATATACATGTTTAGATCTAACATGTATCAGTATTCTCAGAAGTCGCCACTGATTTCTGGATGTTACAGCTATGTACCTGAAACCATGTTTCAGGAAGGTGTTATTCTCCTACTTTTCATCACCTTTGCAACTGTAACAAATACTGAAAATCTGAGTATAGGCTCAGTTTCAGGAAGAGAATTTTCAACTCAGTTTTCTGCAAAACTTTAATTTTTAAAAAAAATACATTAGCAATATAGGAAACTAAGCCCTATACAACAAATATTCAGGGAAAGAATCACAAAAGTCTCACAAAGCCATCTCACCTTTCTGCTAAATAGCATCCCTGAGAATGCTCTAAAATTCTACACTTTTGAGTTTGCTGTTTAATTCTATAACAAAATGATCCTAGCATATGGAAAAGCACCGTTTCAACAGCAACAAATAGCTCAGTATATCTCACAACTAAGGAGAATACCCAAACCAACAGTTCTGCTATGTATTTTGCCTCACTACTAACCAGTACACATTCTCAGACCCAAACTGCTCATCCATGCCTGTGCTACTCCCTCATCAGTGCTTGGAACATTCACTCCAAAGCTGGGAGGCACATATTCAAGTCCTTCCCTAACACACAGTGCGTGAAAAAGCACTCACTAGATTAGAAGATACAGGAAACAAAGGTATTCTCAACACTCTCAGCTGACGTGTTATGGAATCATTTAATATTCACCAGATCACTAAGAAGGGAAAAGAAGCATTCTTGATGATCATACTAAGCAAAAAATAAGAAATCTGATTCCCAGTCCCTATTCTGAGAGAATTTTAAGTATTTCATGCACACAACACAAACAACTCTACAGCCAGCAATCTATTTGAAAACATCCCTAACCCGCACAGCAAACAGACAAGTCCAACTCTTGAAAACTTCAAACAACTAAGAATCTGAGAAAGAAGATACATCTACAAGAGCTGAGAAGGTATCCTATCTCGATGGCAGCTATGAATTGAATACTTTCCAATTGAAAGTGCCTGCATCTGACAAAAAAAATGGACACACTTGAGATCTAAGATTAGAGAAAGAGCTCCTGATATTTTAAGCACTCTGTTTACTTTATGTTTTGAAAGATAATTGAACCTTAAGGGCTGAACATCCGAGACACCCAGCCAACAGGTAATTTTTTTCCACAGAGGAAAAAGTAAAAAAATAAAAATAAAATAAAAAAAAATCTTAATCTAATAGCTGTAACTGAGAAAAACAGTTCTGTCTGTCTGACCTTCAGTTTTGAAAGCCCCTTTTGTTGCTTTCATCTCTGTAGTGCTGAAGCTCTGGGATTAAGACACTTGCAGGAACACACAAAACACACTAAGGAAGAGATTGCCTCTAGTTTCGGGGGGCTGTAGAAAGGAAAATAGAGCTTTGTATAAGCAGAAGCTGGTACTTGTCAATCTAAATTTGATCTAGCTATACTAACACAGAACTTTCTTGGGGGGAGGGGGGAAGGCAACTATTTTAATTGAAACAAGTTCTTGATCTATGCAATACATTTTAAATTCACGTTTAGAGCAAAAGAAAGTCTGAAAAAGGCAGATCAGCAGAATTTTTTTTAATTTACTGAATTTTCCTAAACATGCTATCAGTACTTTTGCACATAATCACATCAGAACCAGAAAGAACAAACTTAGATTTGGTATCTATAAAAACTGGAAGCACTTACAAACACTAACCATGCTTGAGGTTCAGAGTACATCCAACTGCTAATGTTTAAGTCCTGAAGGACCTAACAAAATACACACACACTTAAAGAGCATCTAACCATGCTGTAAGCTAGTATGCTTCAAAGAGTTAATTCAAATATTAAAAAAAATAAAAACCACAGATTTACAGTTGCCTTCCTAACTTTAATTTGACTCTACTGTGTATCCAACTTAAATCCTGAATGAGGTGAAGTCCTGACACAAAGTTAGTGCTTGGTTTTAATTACAGGGAATGCCTATGTGTAGAGAAAGAAGGAAGAAGCAAATTAAGAACATAAAAACAACTAAGTGTGATTTTTTTTTTGTATGTTAATAATTGTTAATTTGAAACTTATTTTTTTTCCTTAAAAAAACCCAAAAACCAAAAAACCAAATCACCTCTTCCCTGTTTTTCTCCCTTTTCCTTGCCATTTTCTGGATTATTGCAGGAAAGAGTTTGAAGGCTATCTTCCTGTTTATTATGCAAAAAACCAAACATGCTTTAAAAAACAACAAATTACTTTATGATATGGCCTAACTTAATAGTTCATTGTTGTCAAAGGTGGGGAGAGGGGAGGGGTCTTGCATACCTTATCCTCTCCATCCCTAAGTCTTCTAACTTGAGCTAGCCCTGACTGCATTGTATGTCTAGTCAAGCCAGTGAAAACAGCAGAGAAAATGACCCATCCAACAAGTGAATATTTTTGTAGTGCACCTGGCTTATACAGAGCAGATGAATGCTAAGGCTGGCATAGAGGAAGGGTGGATCATGCAGGGCATGGAAGCACAGAAAACGAGTAAGACCTCCGTCTCTCAGCAGCAGCAAACAATTCCGCTCACATCACAAAACTGCACTCACATCGGGAGAGAAAAAGTGGAGAAAGGCTACTACTGCCATGTTTACAGAATCTACAGACCAGTTACAACTTGATATAGCTCTCCTTTAGGAATCATGAAATACTTGAAGAGGCTGCAGTATTATAGAGGTGCAGGATTTAACCTCAATTCCCACTCTAGTTGGCTGTTCTGTACAGCTAGACCAGCACTGACCAGACAGATGTTTTCTCTAAACTCATCTAAGTCCAGCCTATCTGGTCCTACTGGATTAAAGTTCAACCCTGGCAAACCTGAAGAGCTCCACAAAGATCTGCTCTATTCCAGGAAAAGTTACTAGGTCAGATCAGTATTGATGCAGGAAAGATCCTACTGCTGAAATTTATCATTCCCTAAAACTTTCATCACCTTGCCAGGCTACCCTCCTCACCACCTTCTATATATTCTTTTCCCAACCAGTAAGAGGGGGGTGAAGGGGTGTTTGGAGAAGGGAGAAAAGATTACCTCACTTGCTCCATCACTGTCCTTCCATCTACAGGTGTATAGATCTCTCTAATTGAGTGTAAATTAGTGCTTTCCCACCATTCAGAATTGCTCCCTTCTGTTCAGTCTATTGGGAACAACATCTGGAGCCAAAAAAAAAAAAAAAAAAGGGAGAAAAGTGGGCCACTGACAACTCCATTGGCAGCAACAGCTGCAGGATTTCCCTGGAGCAGGGTGCAAGTAAAGTGACAGGAAACCCTTTCGGCTGGCTTCTCTAAGCTAGAGCATCAAGAGCACAGCACAAACTTTAATTCACAGACCCTCTCCCCAAAGCAATGGGAGAATTAAGAAGACAGATAGAGGAACACGTCTGAAGGTCTTGTCAGCACAAGTTGAATTTCCCTTTAGGAGAAATAATAAGAACTTTTTAGGTTTTTTTCTTTTTTTTTGGGGGGGGTAGTGTTGTGTTTTGTTGTTGTTTGGGGTGTTTTTTTTCCTCTGGAAAGAGCAATGCAGTACTCCATCAAAAAGGTAGAAAAGTTGCAAAGTTTCAGGATGATAAAAAACGATGAACCAGGGACAACCCTTACAAAGGTTTTCTTTTTACAGAAAACAACTCTAATACTGGGAAAGCCCATGATGAGAAGGCCCAAAAGAAAAATGGATACTTTAGTACATGTGTAAGAAGACATCTAGAGAAGGATTTCATCAAGTTCGGAATATCTTAAAGGCCACTGTGCCTGAGAAGCCTCAGCCTCGCTACAGATAAGACATTTTTCCTTACCCCTAAATCTCTTTGGATCAAAAATTTCCAAACGTGAACTACATTCCAAACCCTGATAACAGTGAGTTTAAATGCTGTCACAAGTTACGTAAGAATCGTATGTTCCCTAGAAAAGGCACTCTTCAAAATCGTAAGGGTTTCTCAATCTCAGCTACAGCAGAACTGACACTTTGATGAGATAAAACTAGTTTTTCAACTCGGCTGAAAGCACCTCCTGAACAACTGAACTGAAACAGAACACATTTTATACCAGTTCAAATGCCCATATTTGACTTATATCCCAGCTTCTACTTCTAAAAAGTTTGTTCAGAAGCAAGCTCATTACAGCCTTCTTAATTCACATATCCTAGGAAAATAACTCAATACTAAATGCTAGGAGTAACTGCTTATATCCACACTATCCAGAAAAGAAAAAGGGGATGTTGGTGAAAAATGAAACTGGAGTACCTGCAAGTAGTTACACATGCCATTGAATAGCCAAAGGAACAGGTGAAGGATTCAAGTGGAAATCTATTTAACCAAATGCTACTTAGAAACCTCTGTGGAAGGAAAATATACAGAACTTACAAGACACACAACGAACTTCAGAAGTGTGTAAGAACTATGTATCAATTATAAATGTCTTCACATGATGAAGATGTGTTTTAACTATGGCTTATTTCTGAAAAAGCTAAGTCAATACAGAAATTGACAAAGTATTTACAATACAAGAATTCTGACAAATCCTAAACCTGGAAGGAAAGCACAGCCCCACTGTACCTTGAATATTGCAATAAAAGACAGAAGGTGTGTAGTAACTTTCTGGCTACCAATTCTTACCCTATTCCAACAAAAATGGTATGAAATGGAAAGAGCAAGGCACTTGTTAACCAAGGGAGGGTCACTTCTGTCATTTGAGAAAACATTAGGAAATAGTCCTAAATTTATCCTGTAACAGATTTCTAGTCATTTCTCTGAAAAGATGCCTTTGCTTCTCATACAAACTGAAATGAAAAATTAAAACCTTATTACAATGCAAAGGTCTCTTATGGTCAAGCTCCAAACATTATTCTAAACCTTATTTAGCTGTTTTCATTTCAGAAAAACATAGATATTGATAAGGTTGAGGCTTAAACACTAGTAACACCATTGTAACTGGAACACTGAAGCTTGCTGTGCCTTTCCCTTTCCCAGAAGGGAGGCATTCCTTTTACCAACAGAAATCTCCCAAGAAACATTGTAACTCACTCTGAATACATCAGAAGTTTATTAAAAGAAGTTACTAATCCCACATTCTTTTATAAAATTGAGTTCAGTTTACACCTACATTGAAGTGAAGGCTCTCTCTTCCCATGCTTTGGATGCCTTATCTACATATCCTCTTACATGTGCATCTGATATATACAAAGAAAAAGAAAAGGACAGAACCTGGAACACTTTCCTTGGGCATATCAGCTGATTACTACACTATCTTAAGAGATCAGTCTAACTTTTTAAACAGCTAGGGATAATAACTATGGCCGTGCATGCAATATATCCTCTATACACATTTTCAAACTGTCTATTAAAAAAAAACCCCAAACAACCAAAAAACTCACTTGGGAAAAAGGAGAATTATTTTTTTATCAACTCCATCATCTGGCATAAGGTACCTACTTTTAACAACCACCACTTTCAATTCTGAAGTCACCATTCTTTAGATGGCACATTTGATATGACCACAGGTTTCTGAAAAGTGATCTTTGGAAACATCATATTAGGGTTAACACTGCTTGATTACCTTGCATTGTCATGACATCTGTATAAGAGATTATAAAAAGGCCAGTGTATGAGACAAAGGGCTAAGCAGGTGAGTGGCTGCTGACATAAAATGTGGGGCTTTTCTTTCCCTAATATTTCTTTATCCTGAAGCATTTAATCTCTACCACTGTGTCTGAATTTATCACACATCACTTGGGTCCTAAAGCCTAGCTCCCATTCTTGAAGGCAACAAAGTTTCATACTATTTTAATAAAAAAATCCAACTCTTAACCTAGCAAATCTTCAAGACAAGGTAGCTTTTTTTGGGCCACAACTTCTCTCAGACAGCTGTTCCAGAATCTCTGTAGTAAATTAGTCTAAAATCTTCTAATTTTCATCCTCAAATTACTCCGGACTAGTCTGCACACATTTGCTCATCTGCTCTTACCTTCAAGGGCTTCCTTCTCCTGAGTGTCTAATCACAAAAACTTATTTGCAAAGCCCTTGCACAACCTTTTTTCATTCTCCTAGATCAAGTTCCTTCAAACTCCCCTCTTAAGCAAGCCTCTACTTCCAGTCATTACAGATGTCTTGTTCACATAAAGATGCATGCAAGAATGCAGCTGCTCATCAAAACAACACTAGGAAAAGCCACACAAATGGAAAGGAGAGTACTGATTAAAATGTTGTATTCTGCAACTAGGTATACTAATTCTACTCTGTGTTCAGCTACAGTTGAACCGCTTAAGTAGACAGAACCTCTTAAGTAGAAATAGGTCACTATTACAGTTAAATCCATAGCAAAATAATTTAACCAAGGAGATATTCTAGCAACTATACACTTAAAATAATCCACTGTTATTTTCCTGAAGCAATGCACCTCATGCTTAAATCAAATATTCATTATAATCTGTTCATCTTAAACACTGTAACACAGAAAACAGCTGAGAATCTTTTATTAGTAAACTTGTGTTTCAAACAGTACTAAGAAATTCAAAAGCTTAACTAGGCAAATCACTTTCCATATCCCAAAGAAGTTCCTTTTCCTCTCCCACCTTTCTAAACAGTGAGTACATAATACAGTTGTTTCACATTGCCATTTGGTTTGTCAAAAATATACCCATCAGTTATTTGGATTGGTTTTACAGGAGATGCAAAATTTCAACAGTGTACTAGAGGAAAACATGCATTTGAGAGTCAACAGTATTCTCACTCCTGTGTAGAGAAAATGGAAGCAATAATGAAAAAAACAATCAAAATAATTCTAGATAGTTTTGTTATCATAGTACTTAAACTTTTTTGGTCAAGGAATCCATAAGCTTTCTGCATCCTTTCCTAAACACTCCCAGACTGGGGCATACATCTAAAGCATCTCCCTCTTGGGGTAATAGCTCAGGGTGGAACTGTGACCACTGTCCTCTTGTCTCACTTCAATGGGACATACAAGTGCTCATACCTTAAGGCAAAAAAGTCCCCTGCCCCACTTCCCACCCCAAGACCTTGCATCCTCCTCTGACATCTCCTGCACTGTTCCAGCAGTGCTGGCAGGCTGCAGAACAGAGGAACATACACCTGCAGGCTCTAGGCACTTCAACTCCTCTTTACCAGCTGGAAGAGCCCAAGCAGAGAGAATCACCCCAACACAGGGGAAGGAGGGATGAAAAGAAACTAAAATCCTCAAGCATGCAGCGCCGAAAAGGACTAGACCGAACCCAGGCATATTGCAGAGAACACCCGGAAAGCTACAATAGTATTAGCACCAATTACCATGTTATACTTGACTACTAAAAATACCAATGACTGCACTACCACTATGCACAATGATTGTACATATATATGGTCCACAAATGGAAGAGAAAATTACAAAACCGTACAGTTTAAGCGACTATTATACGAAGTCTAATGATTTCAGTTGTGACCTATGCCCTCTTTAACACCAATAAATTTTTATCAACTTTATCACATAGCATTTACAACTTTAAAATTTGGAGAAATTTTTAAGCATCCTGTAATCCTACTGTTAGAAAGATCAGACAATCTTTATGGCACTCCTCTATCGCTAACATAAACCAACATGAATCTTATGAGGTACAGTAACACAAAACGAGATAATGTAAAATACAGTCCTTGCAGGACAAGGACTCCATCAATCACAAAAGCCAAGCTTCCGTCTTCTAAACTCAATAACAACTAAAGACAGGCATTTTCTGACATAAAGAAAATACTGTTACGTGTATGTGAAGCTCCTATAACAAACTCAGAACAGTTTGCACCTTGGATGAACACCCAGGATGTTTCAACTCTACACCTACTATGTTTTATAAAATACTCAATGCGTTATGAATAAAAATTTTAATAAAGAATAAAAAAGTACACTTAGGACTATTATCTGTGAACTCTCAATTAAATCCATTATTTGACCAACATAAAAAAAGGCTTAAATATTTTATATACTGTACTTCTCAAACAATACACAGGGAGAATCTCTTCAAAGTTACCTGGAAGTAAGTTGGAAAAAAAGTGGCACACCTATGTTTTTCATCACTACCAGTTATCCTGAGATACAATAACACGTTTTTGAAGGCTAATATAGTAATCCCCAATTTACTTCTTGCTTGAAGTGTGTTTATGTCAGACAAGTCTGAAGACAAAACAGTAACCTAGAACATAACACATCTGGTGAAGTAAAACTACATGAGTAATGTTAGTGTCATAAATGCCACTTTAAAAAGTTCAGCCACAAATGGGGATTATTGTTCTGCTTTTTATCTCCATATAGCTTTCAGCGATGGAAAGGTATACTGGACAAATATGCAAATAAAGATTTCTATTTTTTTTTTTTCCTATTATCTCTCTCTCCTGGCCTTTCTTTTCTCCTGCATCCATTCAAAATGAAAAATGCATGCTTGCAGAATACATTAAATGTCACATAATAAACAGTTTATCACTGCCATTCCAATCAATTCATTCATATACTATTGCATTGTAATTGTTTCACACTCCAGCACACCAAAAGCTATTACCACTGCATTTATACACAGTAAGTCTTATCAAGTTTATTGTATTTAAAAGTGTTTAAAGTTTATTCCAAAGATCAGAATATGCCTCAACAAATTGGACTGCATACTGTCAGTTAAAACTATCACCTTATTTCTCCAGTAAATTGTATGGGAACTTGCACTAAATATTCAGACATTTTACACGCAAAGATCTCTTTCCCACACCCTTTGTGAAAATGCCTTTTACTGCCTTAAATTACAGTGGTAACTACCTATTTAGAAAAGATAAATTACACGTTTTAATATTTCATGTGTCTGAAACACAAATCAGGGCCAGATGTGCTATTTGCAAGAACTAAATTACTGTATCAATCAATAATAAATCACGGGGACTCACAGACGTTTAGTGGATGTTTCACTGAAAGATGTTTAGTAAGATGCATACGTAGCAATTCAAAGCAGATTTACACCACCTTTCCCCAAGTTGCTTAAAGATGGGCAAGGTGGTACCCAAAATCTGTAAGCTAAATAAAGATGCTGCATCCCTGGTTCTCTGGAAGTCACCTGTGCGGTACTGCAAAGAAATGTGAATACTACTTATACACTGTACATTAAATTGTGTATTTGTTTTGTATGTTTTTTTAAAGGACTGGCATGACATCTGTGAGGAAAAGCCTGAGCAATCGCAACGAGCTATCAGCCCTTCACACCATCACTGCTGCTATTTTCAGTGATCCACCCTGGTTTTGCTACACTGCTCTTAGCATCATTAATGCTACTGTGATTCAGTATTTATCTGTTTTATCTAGTTACATCACAACACTATCTGTACCACCTAAATCTCACGTGGAACTTCTGTAGCTAAAACCTAATCCACAGTTTTTGAGCTCTCTCTTCAAAATTCTCCAATCACAAAACAAAAGTCACTTGAGACGTGCAAACATCTGGACCTCTGAATCAATCATCCATTCTCTAAAATGTTGTCTAGTCATGCATAATCACTGCACCTTCTTTCTAACAGTAATCAGGTATGAATAAAATAGTGTGTGAACTGCAGTGGTTAGCATAAAACCACTTCTGAAAGGAGTGTGCCAAAAATTATCTTCAAAACACGTTTAATAACAGAGTTTTGTTTCTCAGCTACAGAAGCTCCTCACCAACAACCAGCATCAAACTAAAGCAATCGCTTACCATTTAGGACAGCAATGAGGCCTGCTAAGTTTAATATTTTTAAAAGTTGTTTGTGTTAAGAGAAAGCTAGCAATACCTTGGGAAATGACAGAAGTGAGTGCTGAAACTTCTGCTGGCAATGAAGTCACCTGATAAATCTAAGACTAGCATTTTAGTATAATCCCAAGAAAAGATTAATTCTATATTTTTAGCTCTAGCTCTGAAAGTAGACAGCACATGAAAAGCATGCTGGTGGAGAGCGGGCAAGAGAATACACGCAGAAAAAAATCTCTGTTTATAATCAAAACATGGTGAACAATTATTGTTACAAAATTCATTGTCGGGAAGAAAAAACTGCAAAGACACTTAACATTGACACTACTAAGGCTTTCACCGCAATCTCAGCTTCGGAATTGGGAACATGCAGAAAATTTAGGAAGTCACACAATATTGCTACATTTTTCATGACCATTTTGCAACACAGGCACAAGTAGAGAAAATACGTGAAAGATGACGAATAAATAAAGAATGGATTTTGAAACTGGGCAGTCACAAAAATATGAGGCGGGTGGAGGGATGGAGTTCAGATTTAATTCTTTATCACCATCTGATTTGGAGGATTCTCTGCATTTTCTTGGTGCAATTACATGGACTGTGACTTGAACTGTCATTTTCATCCACCCTACAGCAGCGGTAACCCGAAAGAGGCAGCTGGGGAATGCCAGCAACTACCCCAACTCCTTGGTTTGATACAAGCCTTGAACATCGGTTTAATAGCAGTTGCATAATAAGATTCAAAAGGCCAAGCACTCCTACTGCCTTACACCGTGTTTCCACACGAGTGAGACTGGAAGGGAAAGATCTGGACAAAAACCGAGCACTGCCCGAGCGTCACTAGGACTGCCACTAACAAGCTAGTTATTATGCAGCAAGGAAAAGGAAAATCCAACACCTGGCGCACAAATATGCAGACACCCAGTGAATAGGTGGATCTATCTACAGAGAGATATCTTCCCTTCCCCAATAGGCAACCCTTGATGGGTGTGCCAGGAATGGGATATAGGAGGGAGGAGAAGAAAAGGGGTGGGAAGCGGCTGCCGCTTGCTGCAGCCAGCCTGAGTGATGGTGAGGCGGTTAATCATGGTGGCTGAGGAGACATCGGGTCACTTCTCCCCCTTCCGCCCGCCGAGTAACACAGGCGGCGGGCAGCGCGGCGGCGGTGGCGGCACTCGCCGTGTCACCGCCAGCAGCCAGGGGGGGACCCGGACCCCGCACCGCTCGCACCGACCCGCTGGCGGCGGCGACTCAGGTGGGTGCCGAGCAGAGCATCCCTCTGCCACCCCGCCGGCGCGAGGGGCCGGGCAGGGGGCACTGTCGCCCCCTCCCCCGCTCTGCCCGCTGGCGCACACGCCCGCCCGGCCCTGCCCTGCCCTGGCCGCCTCCCGCGCCCCGCGGGACTCACTTGCCGATCACCTCGCAGAGCTCGTACACGTCCTCGAACAGCACGTCGTCGTCGGCCATGGTCCGGGCGGGGGGGATCAGCCCGAGAGGCAGCGGCCCCGGGGAGGGGGGGAGGAGGGGGGCGCGAGGGAAGGGGGAGGGGGGGCCGCGGGCACGGTCCCCGCCGCGCGGCGCGCTCCCCTGCCGGTCAGCGCCAACAGCCACCACCACGGTAAATCCCAACCACTACGGCAGCGCCCGCCGCCGCCACCCGCCCGGGGGCTCCCGCGGCCGCGCCGGGACTCCCCGCTCCTCCTCCCGCGGGCCGCGGCCGCCGCCGCCGCTCCCCTCCCGTGTCACACACTCCGCGACCCCACCTTCCTCCGCCCCCCACCCCCCTCCCGCCCCCTCCCTCCCCCTCTCAGCCGGCTACTCCCCAGCGGCGGCGGCGGCGGGCGGGCGGCTCCGGCTAGCGGGGCGGCGCGAGGTCCATGGAGGGGATCGGCGCGGCGGACAGAGGGGCGGGCGGCAGGCGGCAGCGCCGTCTCGCTCCCTCGCCGAGCGGGCGGGCGGGCGGCCGCGCGCTCCCGGCCGGGCTGGGGGGGGCGGGAGAGGGAGCGCGCGCCGGGAGGGAGGATAATAGTGGGAGGGGGAGGGGCGGGGAGTCGCAGGCGCGGCCGGTGATTACGCTCCCAGGCGCGAGGAGGAGGAGAAGCGGCCGCGGCGGCGATAGGCGCTGGCTTTACTGTAGGGGGGGCGCGCGCTCCCAGCCGCCGTCACGCACACCCGTCAAGGCGCGCGCGGGGGCGGGCGCCGGGACGCGCGCGCGCCGGCAGGCCGAGCAGGCGCGGCACGCACGCACGCACGCCGGGGGCTGCGTTCGCTTCCGTTCTCTTTCTCTTCCCCCACCCGCTCCGCCAGAATTGCGCGCGGGGCCACGCCCACCCTCCGTTTTGGGGGATCGGGGGGGGGCGGTTGGGCCGGTGTGCGCAGGCGCGGGCAGGGGTGACGTCATTGCGCGGGGAGGGGGCTCGGCGGGGCGGCAGTTGGTGTGGGTGGCTGGGGTGAGTGGGGGTGCGGGAGGGCGCGGCCGGGCCAGGCGGGGCTCAGGTACCGGCCTCCCTCAGTTCCCCGTCTGCTCGCTGCGCCTCAGCGGATTGCGTGGGGCCGACGGCGAAAAAGGAAGAACCGGGGTCCCACCGCGCTGAGGGTGCAGAAAGGGGAGAGAGAAGAAATGAGACCCGCTGCTCTCTCGGTGGGTTGCGCAGGCCGCTGCTGAGGGAAGGGGAACGGCGCTGCAGCGGCACGCGCGTGGTCTCTCAGTGGCCGGCGTCCCTTCTCGTGCTGACGAACTCGACTGTAGTAATAAAGAACCTCTGCCAAACTGGAGTTGTCCGGGGGTGGGTAAAGTGCCTTGGGTTTTGGTTTTGGTTTGGTGGGGGGTTTTTTTTTGGAAAAGGATGTATTTTCTGGAGCTCCATTTGAACCGTCTTTGTTATTAGAAAAACAGCCATCTTATTATCCCTGAAAGCAGTGAATTAAAAGAACCTTCTAGGAGTGCTCTTAGGTACACTCTTCCAGTTGGGCAAGTAGCTGCTGGCTGTTCTCTTAATAGCTGCTTAAAAATGATGTCTGAGACATCCGGTGAACTTTCAAACAGCGAGTACTTACCTGATATGTTCTGTTCCATGAGTTTTTAACATGTTACACAAAAAACTATGTATGGACGATGGATGTAAGTTGCACATCTGTGCTTTCCCAGGTTTTGAATTTGTAGAAGAAAGTGGTGCTCTTTTGAAGGAATTAGTCAAGAACTGTTGCAGTTTACAAAGTATTTATTTTTACCAAGGTACTTTAGCATGCGTGCAATTTAAACTCATTAACAAAGGTAAATTCCACAGTTGTTCCCCACACACAGAAAAAAGCTGCCAAAGCAGAGTTATCTGATGAAATGGTTTGAAGGTTAGCTTTAAAATGCACAGCTGATAATTCACCAAGAACACCTTGTACCTCTCTCCAGATGCATTCAAAAGAAAAAAAAAAGTAAAACAGTTAAGATAATTACATCTATCTCCTGCATAATGGTAGTATGTAAGGTGAGACACATTCCTATGGGGCTGTGCTCTATGCCATGCAAATCTTTAAAAAAATATTAAAATGCCATCTGCTATTTGGAATGCAAGCAAGAAGTCAATATATTTAAATTGTTCCCTAAATTTCACATAGCTAAACATGTCGGCAACCATTTTTTCCTTTTACAGAGTACTTTTGCAAGTACCACGTAGTAGTAAGTTTTAGAATATGGGTGAGCATTCGTTTATATTTTGAGCAGAAACTGTCGTCTGGCTACCATACAGAGCCATCATTAGAAGCTGACAAAAAAACTGTTACAAAAATGCGCAAGGAAGAAAAATGCTCATAACAGATCTGTGCCCAAGCTGAGGCAAATGCTTTTGCCACTCTGGCAGCGTCACTTCACGAAGGTCTCGCCTTCCTCTGGATGCCAAGTGCTAAGAATCACACCAGGCCATGTCACCCAGGTATGACAGATTAAACTGAAAACAAGGAATACCAAGCATAATACGTGGGGGGAGCTGTGGGCCAGAAGCCTTTAAGAACTTTGAATAGCTGTTGGCTCTGTTTTGGAGTGACATAGCACATGAACATGGTTTTCTGCTTATGGACGGGGTCTCAGGGTACAGGTTGAAGGGAGAGTTGTGGGAAGGTAGTTTCTTGGAAGACACTGAGCAAAATGGGCTTTCCCTTAGAGGGGTGGTTCATTCCCTACATGTCATAGCCTACTTGAAGGGTCCTTCCAGGAAGGAGGGTAGTGACTGCTTTTTTTTTTTTTCTGATGGGTTGAGCTTCCTATTTCTCTTTCTTTTTTCCTTTCATTCTGGAGCAGAGAAGACACACTTGTTAGGGCTGCTGTAGCATTTATTGCTTAGACTGGTAAGAAGCGAGGTGAATCTTTCAAAGCCTACGAACATGTCTGCTGTCCACACTCAGTGCAAGGGGAGAGCAAAACCAGGTTCTACCTACCATTTGAGTTGCATGAGAAGAATCTGAACTGGGATTTGTGTGCAGATCTGTATCATTAAGAGGTGCATATTGAACCAGCAAAAGCAGCAAGGATACCACTACATCAGCAATTGCTAAAGCAAACAAGAGCTGTGCTATAACTAATCTTAGTTTCAGATTGAATGGGCTTAAGAAAATAGGAGCCTTAGTTTGCCAGCAGCCAACACCCAGTAGTATGATCATCCAAGCAATGCATATTCAGTTATGTTTGTGATCATGAATTTCAGCCACAAGTTTGAAGGTAGTCATTCCCTTTCACAGGCAGGTATTACTGATTTGCACCCACATATGCAATACGTCTTGCAGATTCTGGGTTTAATTTAAAAGTTTAAGGTTAAATTCTGAAATACACATCTGTTTTAAAAGTATATAATCAATACTGTTTGAAATACAAGCAAAAGAAAATTTATGCTTGAGACCTGGAATGATTTGCTGGCAAGCATAATGGTTGGTCTGAAAAGAGTTTAGGGCACCAGTAGTTTCAGGGCTGGGAGAGGGACTTCTTCGTAGGCAGATAGGAAGAAAAGGGCACTGAGTCTTCCAAGGAAGGAGATGCTTTACCATCCCTAGTAGCCCTCCCCAAACCACTGCACATGTTGGATCTGCCCAATCTATCAGATTCGGAACTGGCAGGTTAAGGTGGTGCATGTTTAGGCAAACCAATATTGTTGTTTATTTTAAAAGTTTAAAGTCCTAAGAAATAGTTGAGTGTGGCCTTGAGCACTAGAAAATCCATTTCTTAAAATTTTATGAGGTTTTTAAGTTTTCTTTGGCTGTGGTCCTTGCAGGGTGTGCGCATACAGTCTGCACACTGATGGTGAGCCACGGGGCAGGTAAGTTGTTCAAAGGCTGTTTACGAAATCATAGTTACCAGTTACATTAAAAGAGCCTTTATAGTGTTTTTATTTAAAAGCATGATGTAAAAGGTACGTGATGATGAACAAGACATTTTAAGGTTTGTCAGTTTTCAGTGATCCAAAAGATGTAGGAAGCACCAAATTCTGTCCCCCAGATTCCAAGGAGAACAGGACCCCGGGTACTTTGATCTGTAACCAAGCTATTAATTCATCCTCCTTCTTACCAGGTTTGAGGATGAGTATGAACTGTTAGTACTTCCTAAAAGAGAATATTGGAGGCCTATCAGATTTCTGACAAAACTGTGTCATATTATTTAGGAGTGCAAACTCTATGAACTGAAAATAGTTCATATTTTGAGCAATAGAAATGTATTTTGGTTGCAATGAAAAGAGACAATTTTTTGATCATAGACATTTTCAATCCTTGTAAAAACTGTTGGTCAAAAGAACCCTAAAAAGCCAACCCTTAATTAGTCAGGCTAACTTCTTACAAAATAATGTAATTAAATCAGCTTGGAAATCTACTGCGTGGCAGGACAGTGCAGCTGCAGAGCTCAGGTGTAGCACACTGCACAAGTCATGCCACACCGTAATTAAGGAGGCCGGGTTTCCCACGAATGCGTGTCTTAACAGGTGAATGATGTTTGTCTAGGAAGATAAATCTCCAACTGCATTTTCTCCTTAGTGAAGTTTTTTTTAAGTTCCTCCACAGTGTCAGTTCTCCATTGTTCAATCAGAAGTAGACTTTCACTGCCACACTTCCTGGCTGAAGACACTATTAGGTCTCTCTCTGTTTTCTGCAGCCCTCTATCTTCAAAGGACAGTTGCAGCTTATCTCTGAGATCTGTACCTTGCCCCCATCCAATTCTGTTGAAATTGACCCACAGGTTCAAAAGTTCTTGTGAGAGAACAGGCTTGCGTGTGTACATGAACATGGCAAAGCATAAACTATTTCCTCAGGCAACTGGCTAAGGGCTGCCTCTTTTGAATGAAGAATTCTTTATCACTGCCTTTCAGACATGGTGACCACTTCACCTTCACCAGACACTTGGCTTATATAGACCCAGCCACCCAGTTGAGAGAGAGTGCCAGGTCAAGTAATCAGCCAGGTCTTGGTCAAGGAATGATAAGGGAGAAAGTTGTGTTCCTCATCTGTAATTAGACTGTAGTCATAATTAAACATAAATTGCAGTAACACCACTGAAGATAGGTAGTAAACTAAACCAAAGCTGAGCGTATGTGATACTACTAATGAAGTTCACGGTCACTCTTCAAAATCAGTTTCCAAACATGAAACAGTCCCATGTAGGAACAGCTGGCAACACCAACAGAGATGGGAAAAATTAAAAATCGCACAAACCTCTGCTTAATGGAGTTTCTTTTGTGGCTATGCCTTGCCATTCTGGCCATTTTTCTATTCCTTGCGTACTGTGTACCTGTGAACAATCTTGATTGGATTACAGGAGATCCTTATTTCTTTTCTCCCCAGTTGCAGCTTTTCTTCATTGACAGGCATCGATTAAATAATGTGAATTGTGGCAGAAATCTCCCCATGATCCTTTTATTGAAACTTTTGTAAATTAAAAAGACCTTACAAGATGTACAGGGGATAAAACCAGGTAATAAAAACAACTCAAAATTCCAGTTACCTTTTCATCATTATCCTAAACAAATTTGCAACTGTATGCTACAGTCGTGCACCTATATACAGAAAAGTAATTAAAAAACACATTATAGGGATAATATCAAAATGCTATATACTAGCGCTGAAATAATGAAGACCCAAACACATTTTCCTTTCATATCTTTCTTTTCTTCTCTCTTGCATTTCTCACTCTCTTATTATTTTTTGCAGAAGCATTTTAAGCTCTTTGGAGTATATGGGTAGCACCCTCATAGTCAGGAACTCCAGAAGGGCCTCACAAAACGGAGTAAGTTCTCAGAGGAGCTTTAGTGTGGATAAATGGCAAGGAATACTGCATCTAGAAGAAATCTTCATCGACACCATCCCTGTGTGATGCTGAACTTGGAACTGGCAGTTGCAGCTCTGGAAAGAGCCCTCAGAGTCACCTTGGCAGTCCTGTGAAACCATCGCTACAGGGTGCAGCGGCAGTCGAAAAAAGCCAGTGAAATGTTTGGCATAGCAGGAGAAGCATGAAAACAATGCAGAAGGTGTAATTTTGCCTCCATATAAAGGAGTTTCCGAAGGAAGAAAGAGAGAAGGGCAATGAAAAAGAACCAGGGATGATCTATCTGCTTTTCCAGGACAGGGCAAAAGGCTTGCACTTGTCAAATTGCAGAGGATATACCTGAGGTAGGATGTGGTTGAGGTTTACAAACTCGTGAAGGCAATACTTCACTGGATAATGAACTCTGAGAACTTGCTGCCACAGGAGGCTGTGGACAGCAGTGGTATCAGCAGGTTCAAAAAGGAATTAGACCGTTTTAGGGGGGATGACACACCACTATAACAAATGCTGGGAGGAATAGGCAGGAGTATGCCATGGAGCATCCCTGGTACAACATATGTAGATGCTGGAGAAGTGGAAGGGCAGCTGACTGCAGATAGTAGCCAGGCCTTCATGCACTTTCTAAACTATCTCCTACTGCCACTGCTCCTTTTTCACTTTTAAAGGTGTAAATACAGTCTTTCACTACAAATTATGCAGTTAGCTTCTCCACTTTCAGGGAAATCACAAGAGTCAACATACCTGGAATGCAAAGAATATCCTTACCCAGAAAGGCCATGTTATTGATCTCAATCTATCCCCGGTCAGGTAAGTAGAGCTAGGTGGACCCATTAGGACATTTCTTACATTCTCAGCCTTTTAGTTTCATCCTATGTTTCATTTTTCATTCCTGACTTTGACCTTTATTTTGTCCTTATTCTGCTGCCAGTTTATTTTCCAAAGCCTATTTATGAGGTTTGAGATACCTGTTTTTTCTTACTGCATTTCCCAGATCACTACTTCTATTAATGTGCAGTAATATAATCCAATAGCTGGCAAGGCTTACAGTTGAAGTCTTCTAAGACACAGGTATGGTTTTACTGCTTGTCCTGTAGCCTTAGGGTAAGCCAAGCTTACCACAATTTGTAACTTTAGAAGAGAATACTAATTCTGTAAGTAATGGTTTGCCAAGTGTACCATCTTCCTCCTTGTCATTCAGCTTTTCCCCCTCTCCTCCTGGTTTTCTTAGCTTACATTTTTTTCAGATGAGGCTCTCTTCATATCTTCACAGAAGAGAGCAAACACTACTCTGCCTGGCCACTTAGTTACTTCCCATTGCCATCTCTCCCTTTCTTATCCTTTTCCATTCTGAAGTGTTATGGTGACAGTGCATGATTATTTACATCCAGACTTTGAGGCTATTCTGTCCTTCAAAAACAAAAACACGTGCAACAGAAGGAGTTAGTATTGACTTCCTGATTCAGACTGGCCGACTGGCCAAGTTACCATTGAGAAAGCTCCTGGCAAATCTTTTGTCTGTAGAAATCCAATTTATAGTCTGTGTGTGACACATCTTTGAAATTTATCAGGGATAAATTCCTGGAAGGCAAAGATGGATGCTTTCTGTGTCCCATGAAATTGTGTTCAGGTCTGACAGAGGGGGAAACCAGGAGAGAAATATCCTTTTTTTCCTATGGCTTATGTTGGCAGCAGCACTCTGGCAGCCACCCAAGGGGACCGGCCATGGGCATTCTTGTCCCAGGCAGCGCCCACTGCATGTGGCATTGTGCTGGGACCCTGACACTCTCTCTGTTGCTAAAAAGCTGTCATGAAAGTAAAGTTTGGAGACAGCAGGGAGAGAAAACCAAACCAAGCTCTGTAATAGCTCTCTCTCAACCCAGCACATCACATCTCTTTGATCTCTTCCTTTACGGGCTCAAGAGCACCCTTATTTTAGAGAAATTCGAGCCATATTCCCCCAGTGATCACCTCTGTGCTGCACATGGTCTGAATCTCAGGAGAGATTTTTATAAGTAGCTTGGGGCCTTTTCATTTAGGAGGAAAAAAACACTTCCACAAATGCAAAATGGTTTTTTCTTTGGGAAAAGGCATTTGTGTGCTGTGTGTGAGATGATTATTTTTGGGACTGCTGCCCTGTTTGCTGTAACTATTGGAATGTTTGGAGAGTGTCACAGAAGGTGGGAAGAAGTGGAAGGGGGATCTTGATGTTAAGACAGGATATGGACTTACAGGTGAACAAATTGTTATTTACCTTATAATAAAATGTGATCCCTGGTGATGCTTTGTGCACTGTTTAAATGTGAGGCCAGTATGCTCAGCTTCAGATTTTTTTGGCCATTTGTGCTCATCTGGAAGCAGAGTTTGCCCTGAGTTTTCTCTCAGTTCCAAGTGCACAGCAACATCAAACACACCTCTCTGCTCCTTCACTAGTGTAAGATCCGTATGTTATCATAGGAGTAGAGGAAAACCAAGGATCATAGAAATACACAAACACTTTTTAAAGAACTATAGTTACAATGAAAACCTATTCTTACTTAGTATATATTTTAGAGATGATAACTTGTAGTCAGAAGCTCTGATGCTCGTGACGTCCTTACACAAGTTGCACAACAGGATCTAGCAGAACTAAATTCTGAAGATTGTATTTTTTACTGTAAATTAAGGAGGACAAAGCTTTAGGATTAATTATGTTTTCTGTGAAGAGTAGAGCCACAAGTAATACTTCTTGATGAATTCTGAATAATTTCTGCTTTAGTAGCTGTAGAGCTGGGCTCTGGGTGGATGTATTCACTTCTTTAGAAGGGACTTAAGACAGTTAGGGCTCTGATGATGAAGGAAGGCAGATATACTTTAACAACTCTTGTCTTCCCCAACCTATGGAATGGGTAGCTGTGTTGTCTGTTACTCAGGCTCTGAAATACCCACTTACAGTGCAGTGCTTTTAGGCTAGTTAAAGCCATCCCTGTTCCTGACAGTCCACCGAAACTTGTGTGTTGTAACAGGCACAGGAACAGAGAAGCATCTCTGAGGTCAGCCCGGAGCAGTAATACACACTAATGTCCTCACCATGCTGCCACTGTGTGTCATTCAAACCCCTCAGACTCCCTTGCTGTCTTGGGTTTCGTTGAGGAAGATTTGCAAATACCATGGTGTCCATTATGTGCCCCACACCCACAGGCTTTGGGTGTGCCTGTTCTCAGTCATTATAGTTTTGGATGGAGGACAGTTCTTAGGAAGCTTAAGTTCAGCCATAATAAGTGATTATTTCAAATAAGAACAAAAAAGAATCAAGTGTGTTTGCTTTTTTCAGAAGAAAGGAGATGCCATCTAAAAAACTTTGAACTTATAATTGTTATCTAATAATTAGCTGCTAAGTAGTTACTTACAGTAATTGTTAGAACAATGGGTAAAAACTCGTAGTCCTAGGCCTGGTGATGATTGTGTTGTCTGTCCTTTTGTGCCTTTAATTGGAAGTGTGAAGCTAATCACAGAGCAGATGTGGCACAGAACAGATGTGGCACAAAGTAGTTGCACCTGTCCAGAACCATGTCAACTCAGGAATACAAAGGGCACACACACCAGATATGGAATATATACAGGGAAACACATTATTGTGGCCTCTACTGTATAGCTACAGCCAGTGCCCAACTGGTCAGGTAAACTAAGATTTTGGAAAGTGATGGTTAATTCTGTTTTTTCATCTTGTGAGTTTCTAATGTGAAACAGCTCATGTAACTTTAGACACCAGTGATATAGAGGTCTACATAGGATCTAGCTACCTTCACGGCCAGTCAACAGAAATGGGCATTTCTGGGGCATAATTAATCTCATTTCCACATGGACTTGTAAAAGAAGGCAAGAGGAAATGTACTCTTTCAAGTGTCCATTTCCCTCTATTGACTGGAAAAGGAGTTTAGGATTACTGAGTAGACATGTATATTGTCTATGTTTGAAATTCAGTGGTGTGAATCCTGTCCCAAGGACTTTGTTGACCTGAGTTGGATATGGGTGTTTGTCACCTCTGGCACCGAGGTTGGATGGTCAGCTGGGCTAGAACAGGAGGTTTATGTGCTCACTCTGGGTATGCTGGGGAGGCAGCAAGTAGCTCCAGCAAACTTCCTAGGTTTCCCTTATAAAAAAGAGAGATATTTTGCCTCTCATCTTTCAGAGAGAATGCTTCAAACTATTCCATTAATACAGTAATGTGTGCCCTAAAAGAAAGGGAGAAAATTACCGGCTTTTTAAAAACTAATGAGAAATGCATTATTTTTTCCTAGTCTGGCTTTTACCTTCCACAGAAGTGAAAAAGATGTCACCTCCATATGTCTGGGTTGTACTGCGACCCACAGGCACCATGGAGTTTGATAGAGATCTGCCTTACTTGGAGTGTGAGCTCTTAACAAGAGCATTGCACTTTGTAACTTGTATTTAACAACTGGTTCAAGCCAGAACCTCTTGAAGACATGCTTCTCAGCAACTTCCTTCTGCATTCAGAAATTAAACATTAACATAATAAGGAAGTTCAGATACTAACTTAATCTAACTTAATGAACAAGCACATATTCAATTAGTCTCTGAGGTACTCTGCACTGATTCATGGAATTCGAAATCTCTCCCAGAGTATCAATAATCTTGCTGTCAGGTGGCAGCAAGTCTGTTGGTTCCAGTTGTGCCGTGTCCTGAAACTAATTCATCTCAACCTGCTGTGGCTGTTGTCTGTCAGATTTTCTCAGGTAAAATGGCTGTGTCAGTACTCCTCCTTTGGAGAAAGTATCACTTATTCCTCTGCATATGTCCACCTGGTGTGTAAGTTTGTCTCTGACCAAAGGACATTTCTTGTGACATTATTGCTGTTTGCGGTTGTTGCTTTTCATTATAGATATTCTCACAGTTGTTTTTTACAAAATAGTCACAGCTCTCAGCACCCCAGATTATGTTTCCCTTTTACCTTTTCCCCTCCCTTTTTTCCCCTATATCTGCAGGTTGCCATGACATGACTTTGATATGAGTTCCTAACAGGCGCTCAAACTCTTGTTTTCAGTTTTCTGTTGAATAAAATGTCAGCAAGTAACATGTTACACTGGTACCACTCCGTTATTTAACAGTGCCAAGTATGGACCAGAATTGACATCCATTCTTGTATATTCTTTAGTATATTTTCTGCTAGCCTTCACATAATGGAGGTTATAGTTATATGACTAAACTTTTATTTCAGAGCAACAGTTAAATACAAACGTGATAAATGTCAGACATTACCAGGCCTAACATATCGAATTAAATTTGGGATGTCGGCTTTCTAAGCTGTTATAATTTTGAGCAACACTATCTCAGGAAAATGAGAATACTCTAAATACATATTTAGGAATAAGGGACTGCTGACTATGTATTTTTCTTTTCCAGCCAGGACATGCAAGTTTGTTTCTCCTTTGCATTGGGAACAAGTATGTGCTGTGCCATGTGACAAGTCTTGCCACTTCCTTGAGGACATTGTTTGTTTAGGATGAGGACAAATTCTCTTAGATGTTTCAATCCCCAAGTGAGTTTCCTCTGTCCATTTTTAAATTTTTCAATAATATCTTAAAATGACCACTCCAGCATTCCTCTGGTGCTAAGAGTTTCCCCCAGCTCTAGCATAATGAAGATTATCAGTAAAGGCAGTACAATCTGCTGAGCACAGAATGTAAATAATTTTAATTACATTTTGTAAGAAACCTGTTTGTAAGAGCAGTTTTGGCAATCAAAGTCCATATTCTGTTTTTACTGTTGCTTGTTATCTGCCCGATTCATATAAAATCTGACTTTGGACTTTGAACCATGGCCTTCTGGTTAAGTAGGAGAGCATGCCTCCAACCACCAAAACTTTTCTAGCTTTACATTTAACTTGCAAATTCCTTACCTGTAGCCGAATATCCCTCGTTAAAGTACTATTTCCCAGGTCCCTGTGGCTGGCAGTCACTTTCAGGTAAAACTGAACTCTTGGGAATCAGAGTGTGAACCTTCCCAGCTGCGGGGCTGTGCACCATTGCCTCCTTCTCCTTTAGAGCTCACTGGCATTTTCTTGACACTTGTGCCACACACACCACTGCCATGCAGCTTGAAGAGGACTTGTGCCACTGCTCTTCTTGGAGTGGGTGGCAGAAAACTTTGTTTTGTGATGACTTTTCCAGGCCTCTCTAACTCCTTCAGCTCCTCAAAAGCTCTGTCACTAGCGGTGGCGCTGGTTTCTCAAGCATTTCACCATGTCCTCTGTTTTGCAGAGTGGCTGGTTTAGAAAGCTGGTTCTGGCAGCTCCGTCAGGCACAAATTTGCCTACAAGATTCGTCTCTCCAAGGAATCTTTAAACCTTTTCTTGTCTGTCAGGCTAGGTATACTAATGATAACATCAACCTCCCTCGTGTGATCATTTCCTAAACCATTTCAGAAAATGAGCTGGATTAATGAAGACTTATTATTTAAATTGCTGAAGCTACCCAGCTCATTTTGACTGAACACATGAGTTTCTGCCATGACTGCTACAACTGGAATGGATGTCTATTGGTCCCTAAGCATCCCGCACATCCCAGTTGCAAGATTATATGCCTTAGTTTAAACCTCATAAACTAAAGCAGCTATGACTAAATCTCTAAGAGCATGCTCATATAGTAAGCTAGTTGTATATGACAACATGAAGCTCTGTATAGGTTAGTTTACTCTGCTGAAAGCCAAATTTAAATTTGGCTGAGATATCTGTGCTGTCCATTGCAGTCTTCAGTGAAATTGCACCCTTAGCTCATGTTATTTTTGGTCCCAGACTTTGCTCTCTAAGCATACAGAGCCAAGACATTTCAGTGAAATCTTACTCATTCCCTATCTGACATCTCACTGACCACCATGGCTTAACCTGGCTCTCTACACTGGCTCCTGGCTTTTTCCAGAGCTCTGGAAAGCTGGGGCTCCCTGTGCTGGCCAGCCTTGCAGCTGATACTGTCAGCTCAGAGCAGCTGTGCCACAGAAAGTGTTCTCAGGTCTGGTACTTTGAAGTCTATGAATTGCACTTGTAACTATCACTCATCTCTGAAACATGCTCCCCACTGAGAATGTTTACAGAGCTAATTTGCTCTGGATAGGCAAAAAATGCTGGCAATTGATTGTAATTTAAAAAAAAATGATTTCAACACTCGAGGGATTCCATCTTCCACGTGAAAATGTCACAGGTCTCAGCAGTCCTGTATGCTGTTACTTAGCATACCCTTGTTTTGCTAGAATTACATTTGAAATCAAAAGTTAAACATTTCAAAAGACCTTCTGCATTTTGTTTTCTTTTAAGTTTAACCTCTCACTTCAAATAAGAGGAGACTGGTAACATCGTTTGCTCTGTTTCTTAGATGCTACATTAGGCATTTGCCTGATTTTTCATTTTACCTTTTCCTCTTTATGCTTTGATTTTTTATGTCACACAAATAGCACAGTAGCCCTAAATATAGCAGGAGAGTGCTCATGAGACTCTCCTAAATTAATCTTATGAAAAGAATTGATTAAACTTAGTTCTTGACTAAAACTTAAATCTTTTTTTTCTCTTTGTTTGATTCAAGGTCAGTTTTAAGTACCTTTGTCATTCTTTGACAGATAGGAAAAATGTTTTGGAAAACATTTTGAGAAGGAGAAATAGCATAGAAAAAAGCCTTGTTCCCACACTATCTTAAACCCCTGGGGTTCAGTCCTGCAGCACACTGAAAGATCACATCTATAATCTTTTCCTTAAACTTGGATCTCTCATATGTAAGATCAAGTGTGTGTTTAAGCATGTGAAAGCTTTGATTTGCTTGTTTAACTGAATCAGCCTTCGGTACGGTGATATCAAACTCAAGTACACCTGGCTCATTTTCAGCCACTGTAGTAAAAAGACCTCCCTCCAAGGGGAGGTAATGCAGGAGAGATACTAACAGAGGAATCTCCCACCAAGTTCCAAATGCTGGAGTTCAAGATCTTTAGGGCAGTGAGGAAGGCACACTGTAAGCTCACCACCCTGAATTTCAGGAGAGCAGATTTTGACCTCTTCAGGGATGTGCTTGCTCAGGTACCGTGGGATGAATTCCTGGAAGGAAGAGGGACTCAGAACAGCTGGCTTATACTCAAAGATCTCCTCTTCCAAGCCCAGGAACAGTGCATCCCAACAAAGAGGAAGGCAGGCAAAAACAGCAGGAGGCCTGCGTGGATGGACAGGAAGCTTCTGAACAAACTTAAGATAAAAAAGAAGCCTACAGAGGGTGGAAGGAAGGATGGACTACCTGGGAAGAATACAGAGAAATTGCCCAAACAGCCAGGGATCAGGTTAGGAAGGCCAAGGCCCTGACAGAATTAAATTTAGCCAGAGATGTCAAGGGAAAAAAAAAAAAGCTTCTACGTGTATGTCAGGGAGAAAAGGAAAAGTAGGGAAAATGTGGGCCCCCTCTGGAAGGCAACGGGAGACCTGGTCACCTTGGATATTGAAAAGGCTGAGGTGCTCAATGACTTTTTTGCCTCAGTCTTCACTGGCAAGCGCTTGTGCCACACTGCCCAAGTCCTAGAAAGCCAAGAAAGGGTCCGGGAGAATGAAAAGCTGCCCTCTGTAGGAGAAGATCAGGTTTGGGACCATCTAAGGAACCTGAAGGTGCAGAAGTCCATGGGACCTGATGGGATGCATCCATGGGTCCTAAGGGAATTGACGGATGAAGTTGCAAAGCCTCTATCCATCATATTTGAGAAGTTCCGGCAGTCTGGTGAAGTTCCCACAGACTGGAAAAAGGGGGAACATAACCCCCATTTTTGAAAAGGGAAACAAGGAAGACCCGGGGAACTACAGGCCGGTCAGTCTCACCTCAGTGCCAGGCAAGATCATGGAGCAGATACTCCTAGAAACTATGCTAAGGCACATGGAGAATGAGAAGATGATTGGTAACAACCAGCATGGCTTTACCAAGGGCAAATCGTGCCTGACCAATCTGGTGGCCTTTTATGGTGGGGTCACAACATTGATGGATAAGGCTAAAGCAACTGATGTCATCTACCTGGACTTGTGCAAGGTGTTTGACACTGTCCCACATGGCATCCTTGTCTCCAAATTGGAAACATGTGGGTTTGAGGGATGGACCACTCGGTAGATAAGGAACTGGCTGGATGGTCGCACTCAAAGAGGTGTGGTCAACAGCTCAGTGTCCAAGTGGAAACTGGTGACGAATGGTGTCCCTCAAGGTTCGGTATTGGAACCGGTGCTGTTCAACATCTTTGTTGGAGACATGGACAAGGGGAGTGAGTGCACCCTCAGCAAGTTTGCCCATGACACCAAGCTCAGTGGTGCGGTTGACGCGCTGGAGTGACAGGATGCCATCCAGAGGGATCTTGACAGGCTTGAGAGGTGGGCCTGTGCCAACCTCATGGAGTTCAACAAGGCCAAATGCAAGGTCCTGCACCTGGGTCAGAGCAATCCCAAACATAAACACAGGCTGGGCAATGAGTGGCTTGAGGCCTGCTACAAAGAGAAGGACTTGGGTGGATGAGAGGCTGAACATGAGCTGGCAATGTGCACCTGCAGCCCAGGAGGTGAATAACTGTATCCTGGGCTGCATCAAGAGAAGCGTGACCAGCAGGTCGAGGGAGGTGATTCTCTCCCTCTACTCCGCTCTCGTAAGGCCCCACCTGGAGTACTGCACCCAGTTCTGGAGCCCCCAACACAAGAAAGGCATGGACCAGTTAGAATGAGTCCAGAGGTGGCCACGAGGATGATCCAAGGGCTGGAGCACCTCTCCTGTGAGGACAGGCTGAGAGAGTTGGGGCTGTTCAGCCTGGAGAAGAGAAGGCTCCGGGGAGACCTTACAGCGGCCTTCCAATACCTGAAGGGGCTACAAGAAAGCTGGGGAGGGACTTTTTACAAGGGCAGTTAATGATAGAACAAGGGGAAATGGCTTTAAACTGGAAGAGGGAAGGTTAAGATAAGACATTAGGAATAAATTTTTCACTGTGAGGGTGATGAGACACCAGCCCAGGTTGCCCAAGGAAGTTGTGGCTGCCCCCTCCCTGGAAGTGTTCAAGGCCAGGTTGGATGAGGCTTTGAGCAACCTGGTCTAGTGGAAGGTGTCCCTGCTCATGGCAGGGGAGTTGGAACTAAATGATCTTTAAGGTCCCTTCCAACCCAAACCATTCTATGATTCTGTGAAATTCAGTGTGTAGCCTGCCCTGGGTAGTTCTTTCTTTGCTGCTGCTTCTTGCTGCAGAACACCAAGTCTTTAGAGTAGATCTTCAGGTCATGGTGACTGGACATACAACATGAAAACATTGCTTCCTAACCCAATTCTATGTATTTTTAGCCCCCATTTTCTTAGTAAGCTTATGGGGGTGATGCTAAGTGAAAAGTGACACAAGCAGGATCTTCTTTACAGTATGACAGGTTGTTGCCAGGAATTCACATGAATGATTAAACAATTTTACTCTTCTATCTTTAACACAGCATACTGACATAAGGAAAAGTATAGTACACAAATATAGTACAAAATCAGAATAATATTTTCTGATTCAAGTGCCAGCATGTGGAAAAGAAGAGAAAAACTTAGCTCTGAAGTCGGTCATTTAGATGGTGCTTTGGCAGAGAAACTCAAGAGTTCTGCTGAAATAAGGAAATAAGTATGTGCAACATGGAGATCAAAGCTAGCCTACACTGTAGGAGGACCAACTGGCATTGGCTGGTGTCTCTGTGATTTATTTATTTAAATACAAATTTGAATACATATGTATTCAAATAGTAATAGTTCTACATTTCTAAAGCTCTAACCCTCCATTTGCATATTGGTCTTGCATCAATTTGAATGCGACTAAATTGCTTCACTAATTTTGATGTCAGGTACTAATATTTTAAGTGAAGCTTCCGAAACTTTACAACCATAATTTACCCAGAAGAATTACTGCTATGAACTTTGCTATAAGCTACTGACTAAGTAAATAAATTCAAAATTCAAATGGTATAATTTATCTCAGACTTTCTGCAGTTACGGTCCTATGCAATACTTCATGAAGTTGAAAACCAATACTATGTTAAAATGACAATACTGGAACCCATTATTCAGATTCTCTAATTACATTACATATGTTAAGACCTTGAAACTAATATCTGCAGCATACCAGTACGTTAATACTGAGACTGTGTAGTTCTGGTTTTGAGAAAGAAGGTACGCGTTTGACAGCAAATATTTATATCCGTGATTACAATAGCCATTTAAAGGACAAGTTAGGGCGGGAAACAATAGGGACTACTGAGACAGAAAAGAGAAAAATGAGCAGTGTTAAACATTTGCTCAGCAAGAAGATTTGGATTGTCATGAAAATTCACCCTCACCCAGCGCTAGAACGGTTAAACTTGAACTGAAAGGTTTGGCAACTGTGCCCTGCTTGGAAGTATTTATAGAAGGCTAATGCTTAGCAGGTGGTAAAATTTTCCTTCCAAGGATCTCCAAGCACTTTACAAAACTTTAATAATCAAGCTTCATAAAAAATTCATGTATAGTTTTTCCAGATGTGTCTGCTCCCACAAGTGGGCAGTTGGAAGCCGGGCAGAGCCAGCCTCTGCTCGGTGCCTGCAAAGTGCTTCTGTCCCATCCAGAAAGGAAATCCTCAGAAAGCTGGCAGGGTATTCAGAGGCAGAGAGAGGAGCAGGGCACCCTGCTTGCTCTGTGCTTGTGTACCCCAGCTTCTAATGCTCTGATGGAGACATCTAACAAGCCCCCAGAAATCGGCACTAACACAAACACAGAGACCTGTCAAATCTATTCCTGTCACATTGTTAAGCGCCATCTGCACTGGAGAAAGGAGAGAGATGTGGAAAAGTTGTAAAACTTACTTAAGGTT
This sequence comes from Caprimulgus europaeus, assembly GCA_907165065.1. The sequence goes on along the minus strand of OU015523.1, from coordinate 34,815,793 downwards.
ACGCTGCCAGTAACTGGCAGAGCCGGAGCAAGAATCCAGTGTTGACTCTGAGCCTTCTGCCTGCGTCACCGGAGTGGCTTTTACTCCAGGGAAGTACAGCACAAATGTGAAGTGTGATGCTGCAAAGGTATGAGACAGCTGAACAGATTGTAAGTGCTCTGGATGATCTTGTGATTACAGCCCTTGTGAGCTTTGCTTTGCTGCTGGGTAAATTGGATTAAACAATTATAAACAGGTATGAGACACCTCAGTGGATGTAATGTGGTAGGAACAAACATTTTTCTGTCAAAGAAAATGCAAGATTTTCCACAGAAATGAATACAAATTATTGTCATTCTTAAAAAGTTCTTAGTAGGAAAAAAATGCAAGATTTTCCACAGAAATGAATATAAATTATTGTCATTCTTAAAAAGTTCTTAGTAGGAACCTTTGAAAAAAGCTAATTGTTGTAGAGGAAGAGCAAGTTGGTACAGCAACATGGTAAGACATATAAAGGAATGTCAAAAGAAGTGATGGGACTGCCTGAGGCTAAGTACCAGTACTCAGTGATTAATATAATTCACAGTCTGTAAAATAATGGTCAGTGAAGTGGCAACATTTGCAATATGACAAAATTGTTTGAGATAATTAAAACAGAGAAGACTGAAGAGTACTACTGAGATAGCTAAGCTAGGTCACTGAGCATCAGATGAAAATTAATGTGGGTATCACATTTTGGAAGAATTGCCTGAACTGCTTATACAGATGTCAGAGCTCAAAGTTAATGGCAAACAGTAAAAAAAAAATAAAAAAGTTCTGAATGAAAACTTCAGTGCAAATCTAGGAGTGGCATGGAACAAGGTATGGGTTTATATGCTAAATAAATTTCTGATATGTTTATTTGGAACATTTCAGTTCTGCTAATTATATAAAACAAATGAGCAGCAGAAAAGAATTTAGAAGCAACTGGGAAGGATTACATGGAAAAATTCCAATATAAACTTGAAATTAAGATTATGTAGATAAGAAGTGAATGGATAACTGAAAAAGTGCACATTAAAAGTAGTAAAGGGAAGATATTTCATGTTCTTGTAATTTTAATTATAATACAAGAGCAGGGAGATGTTCAATCAATCCAAACATCAAACAAACAAGATAAAAGTGATCATATTTAAATAAAGACAGAATGGATAGTGGATAGCAATGGATGCAATACTAGACTATAATCCTGAGGCTGGGACTAGAACCAGATGGAGGAAGTTATAAGATATTTATGTCCTCAATTAGAACATACTACAGTATGCACAGGATTGAAGAGGAAGGATTGTAAAAATGATCATAATTCAGGAACTTAAAAACAAACATTAAAATAAGGAAACGGACTAGCTATTTCATCTTTGCAGAAATAAGAGGCTTTTGTTTTACTCATCTGAAGCATTTGGGATTGTTAACAGCTGCTGACATGATCCTAGATTAGATGGTGTCATCTAGTCTACCCATTTGGAAGTCAAAGGTGCTAATTAGAGGAATCAAGATCACAGGCACATGAACAATAGAAAAAAACCAACAGATTGTGTCACTTTCATATTTTGGATGATCAGATGCTTCATTTTGTTTAATCAGGAAATTTATTTTTCGCAGGAGGTATATAAAATTGAACTTAATAATTAGTTTAGGCAGTATGTTCATCCTTAGATTCAGTTATTTCAGTTTAAAATGGGTGCTTTTATAGTTATTCTCAGCTTTAATCATCAGGAGAGAGATAATGTATAGGCATGGAGGGGTTCCTTTATCAGCATTGAAGAGCACATGACCTATATATCCCAGCCATCTGCCCATCTTTTAACCCAAGGTAAATCTGCCTCAGTAAAGTGCTTTATAGAAGAAAAGAAATACAGCTATGATCAATTTATTAATAACCAGAAATCCTACACTGTCATATAAACATCAGAACAAGGATCAGAACAAAGTGATTCTTCTGGTGCACCACAACCATGGCTGTACCTATCTGAACAAACCAGAGGTCAGAAATATTTCCATTTAAAATAAACAATCAATTGCAAAATGACAGGTTATCCTGGAGAACCTCAGAGACTCTCGTCTCCATTTTTAATTGTTTTGTTCACAACTGCTTTAATGACTGGGATCTCCACCCTGGAGAAGAAAAAATGGAAGTGCCTAAGATGTGTCCAAGCTCATAGTCTTGTCCTTTTGTACTGCCAAGTTTATGTTTTTCCCATTTCCCTAACTCTGTGGATGACCAAAAACTAAGAAGTCTCATGTCCTGTGTTTTGTCAATTGATCTTCTGCTCTGATGGGCTCAATGCAGTGTGATATGTAGGACATAAATCTCCTGCAAGACAGCTTTCACTTTTTGATGTAATTGGAGTGGAGGCCAAAGTTGAGCAGTACAGACCGTGCGAGGATGTCAATTACATGGTTCAGTTTTAAAACCTTTTTTAGCATGTACTCCCTTCAGAAAGAGATTCACATGTTGTGGGTGCTGGGCAAGCAGAATACAAAACTAAAGAGACCTGTGTGGTGACCTAAGTCCTTTTGGTCACATATGATGCAGCAGTGCTTCAGGTTATACCATCACACAGAAGTGATAGCCCTGGCTGCAAATGTGAACCCCCACTTGCCTGGGGCTGCTTCTAGCTCAGTGTGACTGGGTATAACTAGCCATGATTCTGTGATATGAGTTTACTAATCTGGTTGTTATAGGAACCTTCCCCCACCCCACATTATTTTAACACCTTATTAAAAGTAATCACCTTGCCCCTGTGAAGGAGTTAGGTTTTGGCAGAATAGGGTTACACATGAACCCATGGAGAGCAGAGTTTGTAGAGACCTTGCTGTGTGCTGAAGAGTGTACTTTTCTCTCATGCTGAAGCATAGTACTGAGTTTTGTGTTTAAAACAGATCAACTAGCATTTAAAAAGTTGCATTAAAACAGCTTGCTGTTACTCTTCAGTCCACATTTATATCCAGGATTTTCTTTTGCCCTGAAAAACAATTACTTGTTCTTATCTTCCACTATATTATCGTGTAGGTAGTGAAAGGAAGCTGGGTCCTCACTTTGCTGCTGAGGATGTACCAGTGTTCCAGCTTCCCAGACAGGAGCGCTTAGGTGTAGCTGCACCACGGCAGCTGAACTGGGACCCCTTTGATCTCCTGCCAGAGCTGGTCATGCTACACCTCTATGCTCCAGACAGTGGAGTTTGCTCACACTCCACCTGGGTGAAGAAAGTAAGAGGTGTTAGGCAAAAGGGGAGACATGGGCGTGTTTCCATTCAGCTATTTGCTGCTCTATAGCATGGAGCTGCAATGGATAAGTGCACTCTATCTTTGCCAAAAGCGCAGTTAGCTATTCCCACAGCATCCCTGGAGGAATAAAAGTGTCATTCTGGACCTCCTCAGGCTTTAAAGCTTATTTAGAAACATCTTCATCTTCTATCACATGTTATAGCCTGTACTTTAGAGACCTGAAGTTGATTGAAGTAAGTTAGTGAGAGTCCTTGTTACAGGATGTACACAGCCTCACTCCTTAAGTATGGAAGGATTCTAGTCTAAGAACTTGGTCTTCTGTTATGGAAACAAGTCTTATATTTATACTCAGCCTTTTCTTAGTTCTGTATTTTAAAACCAATACTTACAACCTTTCAGGATTTAATTTTAGGTTTTTAGTACTCCTAAGCTTTCTTTGTCCTCTCTTTGGTCCAAAAACATATAGCTTTGGTCTTTGCTTGGTCCTATCAGTAAAATGTTTTTCTCTTAATCTCAGACTCTATGGCTTTCTGTCCATATTGGTCCTGATCAAAGGTACACTTTTGAACTTTAAAATCTTTTAAATAGAATAGTCCCATGTTATTCTGTGTGTCTCATTCTGATCCTTAACTCACTTCTGACGTTCTTCTCATACCTACTTCTGTTCAGCTTACCTTGCGGTCTGCATGAACCTCAGTCTGCCTCAGTGTCTATCTTGTTACACTTGACCCCCACTGCTGGGACCTTCTCTTTAATGAACAGTTCTGGTTTCCAGAGTTTCCTAATTTCCCTTTGAGCGATCCTTTCTGAGAAATATCACCCCCTTTAATTACCACCAACCCATAGTAGGGCTTTGGGGATCCTTTTTTTTCAAGATATACCTTTGTTGCATTTAAAGTCTACAGATTTTAATAGCTGAGTCATTAAAAAGTCACAGAGTAAAAGCTGTAAGAGTAATATACGGAATCTTAACTTGGCTATTAAAGGAGAGTGGTTTCTAAACATAAGAAGTACCGTCAGTGAGACACTGCCTGGGGCCCTGGAAACACTCCAGCCTACAGTGTACGAGTTTTTTCAGGATGGCAGCAGGGTGTGTGCAATTACATCTCTACCTACAGTTCAGCTTGGATGATTGTTGTGGTTCAGTTCAGCTAGCTAGCAGTGCCAGAGACAAATGCCACAAGGAAGAGGTCACAGACCACAATCACTAGACAGTTGCCTGACGTCAGGATATAGTAAGGACCTTCCAGCCTCTTTAGGGCCATGGTGCATGTGCTGTTCTGTGCCCCCTTACTGCTCCCTTTACCTCTCCCTTTACCTCTCCTTTCATCCTGCAGAAAAGTTTCTGAGATGGTGCCATAAAGTCTTTTTTATGATGGAGTGATTAGAAGTTGAGGCTCACCTGCTCTGATTAAATCAGGTTCAGCAAGGTTAAAGCAGCCGCTTTAACCATTATCTGGCAGACTGGAGGGACAATCTCCATTTGTCTGGCTGCACTGACTTCAGACATTCCCATCCTAGAGATCCAGCTGATTTCATAGGCTTTTGGGAGATTCAGGTCCTAAGTCCACTGTTTTTGGGGTGTTAGCAATCAGTTATCCTGGCTCTTGTGGTCCGAACCTATGGATGCTACCAACTTGCTGTGCATTCAAGGACACTGCATCTCTGGGCTGAAATAAGACTGTAAAATTGGTGACTGGAGGGCTCTAGACAGACTGCCTCTGCCCTTCCTATGCCAGATGTATTGCTTTGTCAGATGCCAGCTTAGCAACATTAAGCTTGTGTTTCTCTGTAGCTTGTGAACGACCAGCAGCAGGATTTCTGAATTTGGGATGCAGTGGTTCTTGAAATCTAATAATTCATAAAGACACCCCAGTTCAGGCCCCCAGAGATGTATGCAGTACTTGCAAAACCAAAAAGCAGTAAAGACTAACACTTTTCTGTAAAGGTTTGGTGGTTCAATCTATAAAAGAAGCAAATGAATTCAAGTGAGAATTGCCGTTTCTAAAATAATTTCCTTCCATAACTGCATTACAGGTTACTTTATTGGGAGATCCTGTTTACATAGAAATAAAAGTATGCAATTTCAAATTCCATATCAGGCTATTTAGTTTCACAGTGAGCAAAGACAAAATTTGAAATATGCATACAATGTTTGTATCTATGTGCAATAGCAAAATACTGAAACCAACGAAGTCCCCTAAATAAACCCTCATGGATGAAACCCTGTGCTTAGAAAGGCAATTGCTTTTTGATAAGCCTGAGGAAAATGTTGTTTTTTCCTCTAGCCCAAATACTGTCAAAAAGATATTCATATATGTATGCTGTCTGGCTGTTTGGTAGGAAGATTGCTACAAGACTTGCTCATCTGGATATTTGTGATGTACGCGTTATGACATCATCTCAAAATGTATTGCTGGCAGTAATGGAAGTTTGTAGAAAGTACTGAAGTTTATGCTTATCTCATTTACATTTTTCAGGTTTATCCACTAAACTTGAGGATTCTCTTATGTAGCATCCTTGGTGATGGTTTATGTGTATGCTGTCACTGTAGGTATAATGATTAATATCTCTAATGGGCAAAGTGAGGGAAGTGCCAATAATATTTACAATACCTTTACAATATTGGATGACTTGCAGGTTATCTATTCACTATTAACTTACATAATAACCAAGAGTTAAATCAGAAGAGGACAGTAAAGGAAAATTACATGGGAGATGAAACAATGGGAAAAATACAATTCCCTAAGGAAAAATAGCAGAATAAGGAAAAAAAAGCAGACACATGCCTGACTTCATCCAGTTTAGGAGTGTTTACTCTTCCCAAGGCTTGATATAAGAGAGAATGCTTAAACCTCACAAATTTGCATCCCAGGAATAAGAAGTGTGTTTTCAGCAAATAGAAGCTGATATCCCCGTAGAGAGAGAGGTGGGGAGGGATAGAGACACAGCGAGTACAACAGCTTGTTAGTTCTGAGGTGGGTAGAAGTGCGTCTCCGGCAGCTAAGGGTGGTAGAGACTAAGCCAGGGCAAGGAGAGGTACATTCACAGATGTATTGTGTCTGGCTGAGATGGAGTTAATTTTCCTCATAGCAGACCTCACAGTGCTGTGTTTTGTATTAGTAGCCAGAAAGGTGCTGATAACACCCCAGTGTTCTGCTTACCACTGGGCAGTACTCACACAGCACCAGGGCTGCCTCTGCCTCTCCAACACTTCACCCCACTCCTCAGTGTGCTGGGGAAGCTCTTGGGAGGGGACATAGCCAGGACAGCTGACCCCAACTGACCAAAGGGATATTCCATACCATATGATGTCTGCTCAGAAACAAAGGCAAGGGGAACGGGGGGGGGGGGAAGGGGGGCATTTGTTATTTACGTTTGTCCTCCGGGGTAACCGCTGTGCATAGCCAAGCCCTGCTTCCCGGGCCAGACATCGCCTGCTGATGGGAAGTAGAGACTAAATATTTTGGTTTTTTGCTTCTGCACTCGCAGCTTTGCTTTGTTTCTATTAAACTGCCTTTTGTCTCGACCCACAAGTTTGGGGCTTTTGTTCCATCTTATTTTCTCCCCTCCTCATCCTGCTGAGGAGGGGTTGATAGAGTGGCTTGGTGGACACCTGGCATTCAGGCAAGGTCAACCCACCGCAAGAGACATCAGTTATGGTGTGAGAGCACTTTCCCAAATATCTTGTACTGTTCAGAGAAATGAATTATTAACAGTGCTGTGTTTCATGGCATCAGTTTGGGATGACATTCTTAACTTGGCTGGGTACCTAGACCATTGATTTGTTTACCTGGTTTCACCTGGGTGGGAATGCAGGGAGCCATTCCTGTCACCTACCAGTGCAGTCCAAAGACACAAAATAGGCATTGTTTCCCTAGGATACATAGCCATATGAAATTAAGTCCTGTGTAAAATGATGTACTTAAAACACTGTGAATATTTCAATAGCAACTGATTCAAATTCTAAAACAGTTGGTAATTTCTTTTGAAAAATTAAATTGCAATCTAGACAAGAGACTTATTTACTGAGTTACAAGTCATATTCAGATATAATTTTTTCCAAAAGTAAAACAATAATCATCATTATTATTATTAAAATGGCATTGCTGCATCATAAGCCCTCATAAATGCAGCACAATTTGATTTATAAAAACCTGCATGTGGTTCCCTGTATTCCAACTACTAAGCATTTGAAACAGAAAGAGGAAGATTTTAATGAGAGTACTTCTACTGTAATAGAAGTTCCACTTTTCACCTCTGCAGTGTGTAAAAAATACCAAATTTCATGGTTTTTTTTAAATTTCACTAACGTACGCCTTTCAACAGCCTAATGTTGTTCTGACCTTTGTGAACCTGGGGTTGTGCGAATGTCATTCTTGCTAGGATGCAGGAGAGGTTCATTGGTCCACCAGAAAGGTCTCTGTAAGGACCTTTATTTAAATAAATGGAGGCTTTGTTCAGGTAATGTCTTATTCACATCATGACTTCTCTGACTATATGTCTCCTTAGCTTAATCTCTCGTCCTTACCACCAGGAGATCGAGTTTACTCATGTCTCTTAATTAGCCAGTGCAGGCTGGACTGTTTCACATGTCTCTTATCTCTAGGAAGAAACTGAAGGACCAAATCTTCTTTCCCAGCCCTGCTTCCCATCCCTGGGCGCATCAGTCCCTCTGGAAGGGCAGCAGCTGCTGCAGTGTTGATGGTTATCGCTTGTGTACCTTTGCAGCCTGCTTTACAAAGGTTGCTATCGTCGTGCAACTGTTAGAAAATGGAGCTAAATATTTCAGGCTAATTATTGACCACATTTTAAAAGCGTGCAGGGTTGGGGAAACAGCAAGGTTCAGCCTGCCCCCAGGATACTCTCATTACTGCGTAAGCAAGGACACCTATACCTTCATATTTTCCCCTAAACTGGCTGGTAGCTTTGGGCCTGGAGCATACACTGTATGTTTCAAAGGCATGACACTTGCTAGTCCTGAATTTGCTGTCTACTGAGCATCACTAGAGCATCACTAGAAGCATCCTGGCAGTTAGTACTTTTAGATACTCTAATTACCTTTAGGGGTTATGGATTAACTTGCTTCCTTATCCTTATGCCTCATTATTGGATCATGCACTCCAGTGAGAGGCTACAGTACGTCTCTCTGTGTTGGAAAAAGTAATAGTCAAGTTTAAAGTCTAGGGAATAAACAGTTCACTATTTTTTTGCTGCCTAAGCAATTATTTATACTGTATAAAGTGGCAATTATATGCTGCTCCTGAGGATAGTTCCCTGTATTCACTTGTCAATGCTGCAAGGGGCAGTAGGTGATGAATCTGACTATAAAAGATCCTATCTTTTCTATCAAAAACATCTTAATTAACACAAGATTACCCCAGAATCCTGATGGAAATTTTACTTTTCTTTTCTGAAAAGGCTTTCTTCCATATATTGTTAAATTGAGAGCGCTTGAGCTTGTATTGTGTGGTATTGAATGTTTAAGCTAAATACTGAGTGTAATGCAAATTTGTTTTGTAAGTTTGCTGTTTGAGGACGAGGCAGTTATAGCTCTTCTGAATAGTGGTTTTGTTCTTAAGTGAGCTAACAGCAGCACTGTCCCAAAGCAGCAAATTATGAAGCAGGAGAGCATGTAGGCGTTTAATTTGTAAGTTTATGAGGGGGTACAAAACCAGCTCATCTGTTAGGAACACATAGATGAAAGACAAAATCGGTAGATCTAATAATCATGTTCAAGACTAAAATGTTTGGGGACTGTAATAGTTGGAAAATTCCAGGAATCTCTCTAGGTTTCCATGAAACCAAAGCTGCTTTGGAGAAGGAAAGTATTTCCATTTGTACTGTATGTTCTGCAAAAAGGAAAGGATATTACAATTCTGATTAACAGGTAAACTTATAGAGGGAACAAGCTAGTAAGAAATTTTCAGATAGTAATGATTATTTCTAAGCTTCCTAGCTCAGTAGAAACTCGTTGCCAAAAATGTCAAAAAAACCCATTCCTATGCCTTATTAAGGCAAATAAAGATAATTTATATAACTAAGATTGATCTGGCAAAAAGTACTAACTGTGCTTGATGTATTGTCTGTTATCATATTATAGCTGAAATGTCTCTTTTTCTACAAATCTTCTATCCCTCATGTAGGAGCATGGCCACTTGTGTGTGGCTTCAGCCTTCTGGTCTGTACTTGTCTGTTGCTGAAGCTGCATATTTGGTTGCAAATTCTGGTTTAATGGTAGTATGCTTTGGGTTTTTCATGGCCTCCAAATGTGTTCTTGTCATCTTTTTGAAAAGTAATTTTGAAATATGCTGTGTTTGTTAATTTCTTAAAATGAGGCTCTATTTATTATTTATTTTTTAATTTCATAATTACACTGTGTGAACCAATCTTTAGGGAGATGGTAGGTATCCTATGTGTCCTAAGCCTTCCCTCCATCAATCCAGATCTGGTGGTCACCACTGGTCACAGACTGTTTCTCCAGCAGAGTGTGTACAAGGACACAAGTGAGTTCCTTGTCCATCCTTTGGTAGTGGAGCAGGTGATCTGCATGAGCCTATGCTGTCATCTCCTGTGTCCTCTCCCTCTCCTTTCTTTGTTTTCAGGCACAGACCTGTAATGCTGGTAAGCCCTAGTTTCTGTTTCCTGCTCATTGCTACTCAGGTTAGCTGAGACAAGAGGTGCTCAGCTCATCAGAGACACCCATACTTTCTGTAAGTTCTGCTGCCTGTCATGAAATTTTTGTTTCCCCCTTTAACAATGATGGGGAATACTGTTCCTGAACAGTTTAATGCAGTTTATCCCCATGTTGTTTTGTGTCTGAGTGCCACATCTTCTTGTACATTACAAATTTTCTAGGTAGGATGAAGTTTGGGGTTTTTTTTAAATGCAATGAAAGAATCAAACATCACTGAAGTTTGGGAAGCATCAAGACTCTGTCTACTCTCAACCTCAGTTGTCTAATTTGTCTCAGTTGTCAGGCAGTGTCTCATTGCAGTACAAGCACTCTTGTAAATATAAAGATGGCTAATTGCTTCCTGTGTTTTCAAAAAAACTTTAACACTGGGGAATTCACTTGTGTTGCTTCACAGCTCTGTCCAGCTGGCAGCACCTTCACTTGAACCACAGTGACAACAGGTAATTGTAACAGAGCAGTCCCTGTCAAAACAGAGAAGATTTGCTATGCCAGGGGATAATGAAATGGAACGACTCATGCAAGCAATAAAGAGAAAGTGCTGTCAGAAAGATGGAAAGGCATATTCAGGCCTTTAAAGACTATAAAAACAATACAGTAAAAGAGTGAGCTGTTGAGTGTATCACTACTCAACATCTTGGGACAAAAGGAGAGCTGCGTTCTCTCACAGCATGTGTAGACTTGCTTTGCATCTGGGGGATGATTGCTGAGCAACAGTGATGATCATTCCTAGCATCTTTAGAACCTCCTGTATCAAATCCCATACTGGGAATTCATCTATTCCAGTATGCTGGCAGTTTCTGAGACCAGCCCACACCAAACAATTCAGAAAATGGTCTAAGAAACAACAATGAAATATATTGTCTTTAGTCTTCCTAAATCCTTTTAGGAAAGAGAGCTTTTGCTGTTGCCTTTAGCATTACTGTTTTTTAATGTTTATGTGTGATTTGTCTCTTTTGCTCTCTTCTCACAGGTTATACAAATGTCTACCCTTTTTTGGAATTCTGATTTGTTGGACACAGTAATGTGTGCTGGAGAGGGTCTCCGTCAACTACTAATGCCTCATGTACAAAAGTCTGTCCTAGATGTGTTTGTTTTCTATTTTACTGACACTGTCCTAGTGCTGTTTTATGCAAAAGAGTAAATAAGGAACTCCCATCTATTTACTGGACATTAATGATTATTTTATTCATAATACCTTTATACTTTTGAAACACTGCCTAAACAGCACGCTGAAGTCGGTGCTATTGGAGCACGATACTGGAAGGATGCTTGAGCTGGTCTTAACTCTCCCAGCTGCTGCCTGCAGCTTGGTGGTAGCAGCTCAGAGTACAGCTTGGGCTGCCAAACCCACCCAAGGAGCAGTTAGCACAAAGCCAGGTCTGCACTGCTGCACATACAGTAGCAATGGCAGTGCTATCACAGACGGCAGTGTGAGTATACCTTGATCTTTCCAGTCCTTCCCCCTGCAGCAGATTTGTCACCTAATTCAGAACTCATTTATTAGCAACTATCTTTCTTTCTGGGAAAGTTTGCCATATGTTTATGTGCACTTCTTTTCTCAAGGATCATGCAAAGACTCAGTGTCTTGGGTGTTCTAGAAATACTGCAGATAAAGGACAATGTTATATATACATGTGTAGAAAGGACTAGCCTTTCACTTCATTACTCTTGGTACCTTTTCCCTCTCATAAACTGCAGTGTTTTGTTCAAACTCTGCTGTGCCAAAGACTTTTCAGTAGCAATAGACACATCCTTAAGATAACCGCAGGAGCAGATGACTGTGACATTGCAAGAGGAAAGAGGTGAAGGCAGCCCGGTTCCTCACCCTCTGAGCTTTCCTGTCCCTGCTTCCCCTGGAGTTTCTATTTTTATTTCTGCCCCTGGGAATGAGAAGCAAAACCAAAGGTTGTGTCTCTCTTCTTGCATTTGCACAATAACTTTTAACACAGGGTCCTCTTGTGCAAATTCTTATCCAAGATTTGGTGCCAGGGGCATTACATATTATATTGTTTGCTGTGTAATGGCAATTTTTAATATTAGTTGATTTTTCTACTTCCTGGCATGCAGGAGTCAGAAAGTACCAGAAGAAGCAAGAAAAGGGAGAAAAACCTCTTATTTTTCTGTGGGCAAGAAGCTAACTTTTGATTAAAAGTGCATGCTATATATATATACCCATGTGTTTAGCTCAGGCAGCCTACATTTATTACAGAGACAGTGTCACCACTAAAATCTTTACAGTTTTGCCTTTGAGAGATGATAAGATTGTCATAGTATTCCTTAAGTGTTCTCTTTCCTTAACTGAGGGTATGTTTTCTGTATATTAATTACCTACAAAAGCATTTATATAGATTTTGGATGTTGACAACTATAATGTTTGTAATGTTTGCATATGATTAATTGCACTTTGGCAATGTGTATATAGTGGGATATGAGTTATAGTCAATAATGTTTCACTATTTGAAGCCTGTTTCACAAAAATAATTGCTTTCTGTATTTGTGTGTTGGTCTAACTAAGTGAACATTCTCAAAGCATAGGGCAAAGTTGAACAAAGGACTTTCAGCTGTGTTTGGAAGACACCACCAGAGAAAATAATTTGTATTGCTCCATTCTCCTTGGATGGGACTAAGTATGGAGTCTGTCTATCCTTTACTCTCTTCATTTTGTAGCCCTACCCCTTTCTTCTCACTATCTCTTGCTACTCCTCTGTCTCGCTGGCATCAGTGTTATGTAGCTCTGTTGGGTGTAGTAGGAAATGTGATATGTACATTTATGTAGACACATACAAGTTATAAATTAGACAAAGGGTACTTTTACATGCCATTGCTTGGAAGTTTTAGTCTGCTCCTGGAAGCTGTTTTCAGATGAGACAAGAATACTGGTTAAAGGCATAACTTTTCTTCTTTTTTCTGCTGCACTTCATATAATTCAATAAAGCTAGGAGTTTGTTATATTTAGTGTCAAACAGAGCTGTATTTTAAAATGAATCTAACTTAGACTTTGAGGAGTCTCCAATGGCAACTCCCTGGAGTGGAAGCACATGATGAAGAATGTTTGCAGAGTGTTCGGCTGGTAGCTGTGTGCCCTCAGCAGTCACAGATTAAATGCCTACATGGCCTTTTGGTTACTGCTGCATTATTGATGTGGAATGTGTTGAAAAAACCTGCCAGAAATGTGCAGAGCAAAGGTTGCTAGAAAAACACCACTTTGTTGTTGTGCGACGTATGTTTGCTTAAAGACACTTTTGCAAGTGTCTTTTAGTAAGAAGAAAATGCAACTATTACATGCAGCAGTCATCTGTCAGGCTGGCAGTATGGACAGTCAAAAATTAATATAATTTAGATATGGGCTATAAACGCCTGGCAACAGTGAATTTAGATTGACAGTGTGCATTAATTTGCCTGCAGTCTTTTCTGTACAAGTTCCTTCAACATTGTATCTGAAATTGACACTGTATAACCTGTCTTCTGGTTGCAACAGTCAATATTCTCCTGTTAAAATCAAGAATTCCTAAATTAAGGAGAAAAGGAAGCCTTGGAGTGCACAGGAGCTTCTGCTTGTCAAAAAGACTGCATACAAAGCATTTCATACACAGGAGAGTAATTTCAAAAGTCAGTCCCATCTTCCACGGTTTTAAAACAGCCAGCACATCACTGAGCAGGGAGAAGGAAGAGAACAACCACAGTGACCAGGCACAGCCCCGTGCTGCACTGCACTTCCATACAGTGCTTTGGCTTTCTTGCCCGCTTCATGCACCTCAAGCGAAGAAATAAAGCTAACACCCTTCCTGGGTCTGCAGCCTGACAATCTTTCTGAGGAGTGCAAAATACTGTTGGGCACTGTGGGCGCTCTCTCCTCAAGAGACAAGTTGCAAACCATGAAGTGTTTATCTGCCTTTCAAAAGGCACCAGGAAATGACCTTCTGGAATGGATCTATGTTCAAGAATGCACTTTTCCAGTTGAACTGCTAAAAGAATATGCCCAGCTCATGCACCCTCCAGGTCCACATGCAAAACACGAGTAATTATTTCAGATAAGATTTTTTTTTTTTTTTTAAAGAAGAAGAAATAAATCTAAAAGTTTAAAAGAAAACAAAGAGATACTTGGGACTAACTGCTGAGCTTTATTACAGAACCAGTGATCTGGTACAGATCTGCCCCTTTTCTGAAAGCAAAATTGCTCTTTCCTCTCTAGTTTCACTCATGTGATGTAGGAATAGAAATCTTCTCTTTTCATATTAGCTACTGAAGATGGAGAAATCCAGCTATTTAAATAACCAAATAATAATACATGTGAGATATAGATTAGTATATTGGCAGAGGTGTTTGCAAGTTGCAGGGTTATTCCCCTGCATGTAGTAATATTTATATTGTCATCCATTTGTACTTAATTATTTCTGGTGCTGGAATAGCCACTTTAGTCCCCTGCCATTTATTTTGTTCCATAGTTAGTTGACTATCTTGTTGTTTATGAAAGTGCCAGTGCCTTCACATGAACTTGTAAATGTGTTGGATGCCTTTGTAGAGAAAAAAACCTATTTTTGAATATTTACAAGGACCAAACGCACTGTGAATATCAAAGCAAATTCCTGATTTTCAGTTCAGACTTATGCTTGGAAACACACTTTAGCTTTGCTCACTTAAGACAAGTTAATATTTTTATTAAAATGTCTTTGCTAAAGATATGAAAAAGATCAATTTGTGAACCACCGGATTGCCAGGCAAGATATGAAGGTGATGGAAATAAAGTTCTCCTTGGTAGAGGGAAATTAAAAAACAAACAATGAAAGTGGCCAGGCTGTAGCTTCTACTTATGTAACAAACGAAGCTGGACTGACATGGTTGGCTGCTATTTTCAAAAAGGCAGAAGGCAAAAATGTTTTCACTTCCACCAACAACCCCAACCAGCCTGGGCTTGCCTGGATCAAGTCACAAGAGGGAAATGATCTTTTATTTCAAGGATTTCACAGGTACTGAGCACCTCTGAGAAGTTAACTGAGACTGTACAGGAGAATTACATGGTGGATACTGTATTCAGTGCTCTCTGAAATGAAATCCATCCAAAACATTTTTTGCCTCATGTTGCACTGATACTTTGCAAGTTGTTCCCATTACTGAAATGATGTCAAAAGAAGTCCACTGCTGACAGCTATTGCCAGGAACCGGATCAGATGGTATGAACAAACAAGAGATTTGGCCTTCTCACAATTTGAAGACAAGGAAGGGAGGCCAGGGGGCTGTGTATTTCCTAGGGTGTAAAAACCCAAGTTTACTGAACCCAGAAGCTGTATCAGAAATGAATTTAATTATTTTAGCCTCAGGTATTCTGTTTTCTCCACTTGTGTATCTGTGTGTTGGGTTTGTGTGTATGTGGGGGCCATTTTTGGTAGTATTGGAAGGGATACCTTAAGAGAAGCTTTGAAAGGCTCCCGTGGCTCCAAGGCGTACCCTCCAGACCAGGCTGAGCCAATTAGCAATGGAGAAACACCTCTGCAAATCCGTATTTGTGAGGGGAGGGACTGTCCTGAAAAGAAGAAGGTGGAGAGAACCTGGAGGAGAGACCATTGACCTGAACAAAAGATGACCATCAGCCTAAACAAAGAGAGAGCTTCATGGCCAGGAGGAAGGAGGAGGAGGAGGACAGAGAACCTCAGACACTCAGTTCAACTGCATGGAGAAGAAGGTAAATGAGGTCCCTGCAGCCCATGGAGGTTCAACGGCAGAGCAGATAACCACGTGTAGACCATAGAGAACTCCATACTGGAGCAGAAAAGCCGAGTCCAAGGGCAAGTGTGACTGCAATTGAGATCCCAGAGGCGCTCAATGACAGAACGGGAGTGGACCCCCAGAGCTGGGGGGTGAGGAAGTGCACTGGACCGGAAGCCCACCTGCAGCCTATGGATGTCCCCATGCCAAAGCCAGGAGCTGTGCCTGAAGAGGTCCATGACTCAATAGGAAGCTTGCATTGGAACACTTTGTTCCTGGACTTTCATGAACCCCCATTCCCTGCCCCCTGTGTCACTAGTGTGGGGGAGAAGGTAGAGAAATTGGGAGCAAAGTGATTTGAGCCTGGGAAGAAGGGAGGGGTGGGGGAAGGTGTCGTAAGATGCGGTTGTTGTGTCTCACTGTGCTACTTGGATGAATGGTAACAAATTAAATTTATTTTTCTTCCCCAAGTTGAGTCTGTTTCGCAGTCATAGATGGTGAGTGAGCCACCTCTGTCTTCATTCTGAGCTGTGCCTCCTTTGTCATGATTCTTTTCCCATCTCACTGGGGGAAGTGAGTGCAGTGAGTGCAGTCCTGCAAATGAGTGCAGGACCACATGGTCCTACCTGTGGGTTAAAACCACCACAGTCTGCTCTAACCTATCATTATTCCCTATAAAGATACTTGGTTGGGCTGTCTTGTGCTCCACTGCTGTCACAGGCTGTTTCCAGAGAGGAGAGATGTGAAGTTCTTCCCCAGGCTAATCCAAGGAGAGTGTTGGGTTGAAGCAGGGTTCCACTGGGCAGCACCAACCAGCTTTTGGGTGCTGAGTGAGACTGTGTTGTCCCAGGAACAGGGCCTGGGAATCTCTACTAGTACCAGAGAAATGGGATGCCGAACACTCCAGAATCAGGTGATGCTTTTGTCCTGTCTATAAGCAGGACATAACTTGAAGACAGGAAAACTGAGGGACTCTCCTTCACGCTTATAAAGCAAAATCATATCTTGGTTAGTGAGGTTAGGTGTGAAGTGGATAAAGCGCTTTGGGTATTTACTGTACAGTAAAAAGAGGTAGGAATTGCAAGGCAAAGAACAAAATGATCAACAGTGATACACACTTAGATGTAAGAAAAGTTGTCCCGATAAGCACAGCTAAGCAATTAACAACACTCCCACACCCTGTTATAAAATGTGCGTGCATTTTGGAAATTAAAGCAGGGCTCATTATAGCAGAAGATGAGCTCAGAATTGGCAGTACGAACAATTAGCATGTTAAGATGCTGTCAATTCCTACTGATGGAAAGCAGACATTGATCCTCTATGCTGTGGGTGTAAGGGATTTACTACCTTGTAGCTCCATCTGTCTTTCTGTAATCTGGGCATTGTTCTTGAGCTGACTCAGGTAAAGAAATCATGGCATATACCTTTCTCACATTTAAAGTAAATAGCATGAGAGTTCTTATGCTAGTTTTAACTATCTTCCAGAAATAATAGTCATTATTACGCACCATTTGTATTGCAATAGCCCACAGAGACCTTTGCTCAGACTGGCCGTGCTTGGGCTTTGTACAGTATGAGCACATGGTGAGCGATAGCTCCTGCTTGGGAGAGGGTACTGTCTAAGATGAAAGAAACCTGGAGGCTTGTGTCACTGCATCCATTTGTCACTGGCCGGTCATCCTGGAGGTTCACACTTAATTTTCTGAGGCTTTGGCTTCACTGGGATTGCTGTTATGTCGTTATCATGTTTTTTTGTATTGCTTGTGGAAAAATGCCCTCTTCTCCCTTCTCCTGGTGAGGTTCTGTATCTGACCTCTATTGGTTTCTTGTGTTTCCTGCTACAGAATGGCCTTTTTCCCAGGCAATGTTGCAAATCTCTTTCACAGCACCTACTTCATGCCATTTTATAACTCATCCCCTAGTCTCCCTTGTGTTCATTCCTTTAGATCAGAAAGGGAGATCCTTGTTCCTGAAGTGTAAGACTTGCAGAGACCACACCACAAGCGATTTCTGAGGAGCAGTGAATGTTGTTCCAGATTCCTGCCAGAGTTTTGACACCTTTCCATCAAGACTTATTTCAAACCCTACAACGATTTTGAAAATGCTTTTAAGGAGCACAAGTTATTGAATAATATTTTAAATGAGGAGAACCTGATTATGTTCTATAAATATTAATGTCAGAGTGTAATTGCTGTACTACTATATTATATTACAATAAGCCTGCTGGTCTTGCAGCATTTTAAATAAATGCTAGATGATTTAGTTTGTTCTTATGCTCTTCGTAGTAACAATCTTCAGTCTGAAACAAGATTGCAATTTGCTGATTAAAGAAGTATCACCTAATCAAGTAAGATTGAAGATTTTTTTTTTCACTTTTTACCTTTTTATTTGCTCTTAAAGTTTCATATTTGGAACATCTTACGCCTTTTCTACTCTTGCTGCTTTGTTGGCTTTAATAAAATGTCCCTAACCTTGTTCACCCAGAAGGTATCATGTATCCAAAGCACATGATAAAGGTTTGGTTTGAAAGTGCTAGCTTTAGGAAACTACCCAGAGTGGCAGCAGTCCCTCCAGATGTAATCTGTTAATATGAGTTCTGATGGAGTAATATTTTGTATTTGTTTTACTGGCTGCATATGTGACTAGTTGGGAGACTTTGGGGAAGAAGGCTGAGAGAAGTGGATTATATTTAGAGCTAATTCTGCATCAAAATGGTCTGCAGCAGCATAATGGAACTTCCCTTTGGTAAAAATACCATGGTGTCATTCAACTGACAAGGGGCATCTGGCTCTTCTCTCCATTCATGGAGGAGGAGCTTTATATGAGACATGAAGAGAGGTCAAGTTCAATAGGACAAATAAGACCATGGTGGTGTTTGATGGAGTAAAATAATTGAGTTGAAGCTGGTATTTGCTTTCTTCAGTCCAAACGGAGCAGCAGTGGAATCCATGCCAAGAGAGGTGTTTCCCATCACATCTTATTCAGCTTTGCATCTCATTAGTTGCAGTCAAATATTTTCATAACTTACTCCTGTGCTCCTAATGATCTTTTCTTCATACACAGCTGAAGTGAGAAATGAACCTACACATACAATGAAAGACAGTTTTTACTTTTTAAGTAGATGCTCTTATAAACATTCATGCACCTTTCTTTGCTCTGTGGCCCATGCTGTTCTTCAGTCCCCACAGCTAAGCCCTTCTTGAAAGCTAAAGAGGTATTACTTGGAAAAGATAAGTGAAACTGGCCCTGTGGAAATGACCCAGAACAGGTTGGCTTGTTGGCATGGTCGAGTAACTGAGGCTTTTAATTTGTCTTTTTGCTGGGGCTTCTCATTATCTTTTCTTTCCCATTTCTTTTTCTTTATATTCACTTATATAGTGAAGGCCCTATATGCCTTCTTTTATTATCAAATTGAAATTGCTCGAAGTACTGCAGAGCACTTCCCTCGTAAGCCATCATGTAGCTTTTACCTGTCTTTAACAAGTGATGACTACATGTCCACATGCACGTGGACAACCTCACTGTAGGATCTTACTTTCAAAGTGGAGGTTGACCCAGATGTGAAGGCAAGTGCAATCTAAATGAGTGGCAGGTAAATACGGTAAAGCCATGTGCGTAAGACTTAAAGTTGTTGTGACCATCATTGCTTTTTTAACTGTCTCAGTTTCAAAATTAGTGGAATAAAACGTCTTCATAGATCTTTACAAAACATCAGGCCTGATGGAGCCTTGTTTATGGTAGCAACTTAGAATGTAGCACACATCAGTGAAGAGGCATCAGCACAAACATTTGTGCAAGCAAAATGAAACTTGCACCAATACTCACAGGATGTGAAAATGCTGGGGATGGGCTTAGGAATATGTGACAAAGATCACAGTCAATGTATTTTCTCTCCTTCTTTAAGGGCTGGTTAATATCTGTGTACCAAAATATGTATTTTTTTAATGGAATAGTTTGAATATCCCTTTACTAACCATTAAAACACTAGGTTCTTATTTAGGGTATAGACTGCACTGAAAACATGGGTATGAATGAAGAGCAGGACAGCAATACAGAGCCTAAATGTAAATTAACAAGACATAGTGCTCTGGCTGTAGCAGTGCCAAAGCCAGCCCAGTGTAATTGTCTCTGGTGATAGATGCCTTTTAATTTTAATGGAAGATGTTTAATTAGACTATTTTAACTGTGAAAACTTTAAAATAGGAGAACTGAAAGTATCTTAACTGTTACTTACCACTGGCTTTCCAGTACATTACTGTTAAAACTAGTCAATTTTAGCTCAACCTGGTGGTGACACAGGAAGACAGATTGCTTTCTTAGGGTCAACAATGCTTTAAAAAATCTTTATAATCAATGTAACAAGTGGATACAACCATGGTATCACACATATATATATCACAAAACACCTACTAAAGTAATGCATTTGAAAGTAGTTGTTTTGATCTTGTGCTCAGAGAGATCTAAAGTATCAGCTAGTGGATAAATATCCATTTTCTTTTAAAAGCACTTTGTAATTTTCTGTTGGAATGAAAGATTTTCCCAAATTCAAGTACATTTTCTTGCTGCAGTTAAAAGTCGAGTGAACAAAACTGTATTTTTCAACTAATAAATCCTCTAAAAAAGAAATCTCATTAGTGTAATGCATAAATTGAATGGTTGGTTGTTATACACAATTAACCTCTATTAATTGGAGTGGCGTGCTCACAGAAGAGGGATTGTTTATTTGACAGAAAGATTTTTTTGTGGGGAGAGGACAACATTTCATATAACTTGCCAAAATAACTTCATCTCTGGCTGATGGCACTCAGTTATCGTAGGCAGTGCAAAGAAAAGCTGTCTGGAGAGTTGCAGAAGGATTTTCTGACACTCAATGACCATGTAGTAAAACAGCAGGTGAAATTCGGTGCTGCTGGGTAGAAAGCAGTGTAAATGGAGACTTTCTCAAAGCTTTACATGTATCACAATGTGGTCTGACCTAGCTATTGCTGCTCGGGAAAGAGCTTGGCCTGTAACAGCCAGTGTTGTGAAAAGAGCAGTGTTCAGCAGCAGGCAAGAGGTAAAAAGAGAAGAATCTGCCTGGAATTGCTGGCAGAGGCACAAAAACCAAAACAGAGTTCACTGTTACACTGCAGTGTAAGTCCTCAGCTTGGCTGTCTGTTGAATGGCACCATCACTGCTCTCCCTGGCTCAGAGAGCTCCTCTGCTCCCCGGTGGCTGGTGGGACTCAGAGGTCCCTAGCCTCTGGGCTGCTGTGCGGCACATGCCAGTGGTCAGGACTGGCCATGTTGGTCATGTGTGTGGGCTCTGGCCAGCTAACAGAATTGTGCACGGAGCCGGATCCAGGTGGGCCTGCAGGCTGTGGCTGCACTCACCAGTACCTTCCTTACCATGTGTACTTCGTGTGCTCACAATCCCAATTACTTGCACTTAAACAGGGATGCCTGTGAAGTGCAAATCAGACACAGATCACCATAGACATCCCTGTGTGATCCTGAGGATTGAGCAGTGGGGCAATTCCCAGAGCCAAGGACTGACCACCACTCCCTGCCATGAGAGTTACCGACCTTGAAGGTGCTGAGGGGGGTTGGAAGCCCACCTCCTGCCTGCTCCAGCCCACTCCTGTCAGTGTGCAGGGTCCCTGCTGGGTCTGGTTTGCCCATCAGGGAGCTGTTTCAAAGAGTTTGGGATGTTAATATGTACAAAAAAGAGGGAAGCAGGGTGTTACAGTTCCATTGGATGCAGTGCCTGGGAGATGTCTAATCTTACAATCCACTTATGTCTTTGGAGAAAAAAAATGTTGCCATCTCTGTCTCCTTCTATTTTATTTAGTGGCCTTCAGGGACAATTGCTCAGTCATAAAGATTTGTTTCAGAGACTGAAGCCCTAATAACACAAGCTTTCCTGCTTTTGCAAGCACCGGAGTCTGTCACATATGCAGCAGAATGGAGAAGATGATAATTAATATGTTTTTGCTATTGATTTTTCTTTTTCCTCTGCTGCTGGATCATTTTACTATTGGCCTTCTAATTTTATTGGTAGATCTGCATAGTTTCTTTCTCCCATGTTAATTGTTCATTGTTTGTGAGATGGAATTCATGCTACTATTAGGGATCTCTGCTGTTTGTTATCACCACAAACATGAGGAAAGCATTATTATCTTTTTGAAACTTGCTTTAACATTTACTTTTGCAGTTAATTCTTAGGCATTCTGTATCAGTGTTGCTGCCTATTGTGAAGCCGATAAAATGCTGTTGAAAAACAAGCCAATGCTAAAGTGCTGTGATCAATATGCAATACTTCTTACATGTTAACCTTTACCATATGGATTTCATATCACATCTGATTTACACCTAATAAAACAGAAGTCTACCTCTAGAGTCATTCTTTCTGTGGTTTTTTTTTTTTTAGGTTGGAGCATTTTCCACTTCAGGTGTTACTGTACATCACACTTTGCCCAAGGAGCCATCCTACGGCCTCACCCATTTCCCCTTACCCAACTAATCTGACTTCAGCAAAAAAAATTCCTGACTTCAGTCATCTGTGAACCATTTGAAACTCTGCTTGTGGTCCCAGTAGTTTAAACCTGAGGAAAAATTATCTACCTAAACAGAATTATTCTGAGTTTACTGAAGTAACCAGTGTGAACATTTGCCACATAATCTCTAGACTTCTCTGTAATGTTTTAACCAAACACTTATACTTTTCTGACTGTGATCTTCAGATTTAGTTTGCAACTTTGACACCTAGAAGTGGGCATCCTGCTTTCCTGATTCTTAAGTGTGTTCAACCCTTCAATCCAGTGGGATCATGCAAGAGTTGATTTCAGGGCAAGTCTGGCCATCTGGCCTGCTTACCGTGACCCTGTATGCCTCGATACTGCAGAAATGTTTTCCTGGAGCTTACTATGTGAGGAGCACACCCAATGGGTGCTTCCTTGGAGACAGTGGTGCAGCTAAATGATGGAATATGTTTACAACCTGTACATCCTATTTCAAACCCTACATCTTTTTTAACAGATATTCTATGTTTTTCTTCTTCAGTGTTTTTATTTGTCTCTTTAGATTGTAATACTTCAGATATTGATTCATTAAAAAGATATGTAATGATTTTATTCTATTCAATTAACAAACATTTAACCCCAAGCCACCAGAGCTCTGGTAGCAGTGGAAGGGTACTTCAAAATTATGACAACATGTGCATCCCAAGATATATTCCTCTCTGATATGTCAGGGCCCTGTTGCCCAAGTGGAGGATGCTCCTGGGCCCTAGCAAAGAACATACCACAAGTCCTGACATCTGTATTTTTTCAGAACAGTTTTCCCCAGCTACACCCTATAATATAACATATACTATATACCATATATGTGGTACCACAGTTGTGGACTTCCCCACTGCTCTGCCTGAGATGGGAATGTCCAGGGATTTTACATAGTGTTTTGAGGGGAATGAAATGCTGCTTCAGGAACCCCATACTTTTTGTGGGCTTTGACTTACATTTTTTGCATTCATTCACCTTCTTCACTTGTTTTCAGAATGGTCCTATCTAGGGGTTTCTCCTGTGTAGGCCTTAGACCCCTCTATAGAGGCAAACAAGAACTAGCTTAATTCCTAGTGTACTCATGAATT
The DNA here is from genome assembly GCA_907165065.1 of Caprimulgus europaeus. The sequence goes on along the minus strand of OU015523.1, from coordinate 34,792,521 downwards.
CTCTTCTCTTCCAGCTTCCCATGAGCTCTGTGTCACACCTGACCACTCACCCTGTTTGGAGTCAAGAAACTGTGAAGTCTTAGACAGCACTAAGGCCCAATTATTTTAGTTGTGCTACTGAATAACAGACTGCAAGCAAGATGCCTGGAGAGCATCAAAGGCCTAGTGAAGGTCTATAGAGATGCCTGTGTTATTTTAGGAAGAAATATGTGCGGCTCAAGTAATGTATAACTACTGCATTTAAAGATCTGTGGCATGAAGAGAACACAGGATGCTTCTAGTGACAGGAGCTTGAGAGCATCCTTGGCAGAGGAATAAAGTGACTAACTACAAAGTGTATGATATTTCCCTGATGGAAGATGATAATCAGCCAGAGAAGCACTATAAAAGGGGTAAGGGACAGGATAAGTGTAGATGGAGAGGAGCCGGAGGATTGAGGCACTGGACAGCGAGGCACATCTGTGAGCTGGGCAAGAGCCTGTACCCTGTGCTGTGCTTGGGGTCTGCCCTCGGTGGGAAACATGGGGGAAGGCCCTGTGTCAAGCTGGGCAGCGGGGCGAGGCAAAGCGTGTATTGTCCCTGCAACAGAGGGGTTAGAAATAGGCTTGGAGCCACCCACCACAGTGAGCAGCTGCCCTGGGGATGCCAGGGATCTCAGCAGTGCCCTGGGCAGTGGGGGACAGAAGGGGCTGTGGGGAAGAAGCTTAGGCAAAATGGCCACCACTTCAGATACGGCTCTGCTGGGTGGTTGCAGGTTGTGGCAGCAGCTCTCCAGAAGACACAGTACCAGCACTTGTTGAGCCTGAACATCACGCAGCTGGGTGTTGCAGTGTTTAAAGAGTTTTAAATTCCTCCCCAAAAAAATTGTGTTTGGAAAGGCTCTGCGGGTTTGAATCGGTCCTTGCTTGACACCCAGGAGTAGCTCATGGTGTTCTCCAAGACTGATAAATTCTCTCACAGACCTGTCTCAAGCACCTGGGGTATTGACGTGACCCTGAGGTCTCTGATGTCAGGTGTGGGCCCAGAGTGAGAGCAGAAATAGGTTTGAGTTGGCCCCTTGTGCCTCTTGTTCCCTCAAAACTTCTCAGACAGGCATTGAGGACCAAGCCACACTCAGAGCAGAGCGGTGGGTGTTAGATGAGGCAGAGTTGTATTATTTAAGCGGGCATTAGCAGAGCCTGAGTTCCTGATTATACAAACTCAGTGATAAATTATTTCTTTATGGCCAGAACTGAACATGAAAAAAGCAGACAGGAGGCCAGGGAAGCCCCATACAGCCTTTGAGGGGAGAGAAAGGAGCCATTTCAAAGTGATAAAAGAGCTGAACGCGGTGCTGGCGTTAATGCAGCCGCTGAGAGAATTTCTCCTATGTTAATCTATGAATTTCATAGCCCAACACTCCATTACTTATTTATAGATTTATAGCTCTTTCCCCTCCTTCCCTCCCCACCAAGCATCTGGCTGCTGTGTATGAAACACACAGTTGCAATTACAAAATGTCTTCTGAAAGCCCATCACCACCCGTCGCCTGCTGCTGCGTGTCGGTTTAGTGGGCAGTTACAGGCTTTGCACAGGACTTGTTGGCTTGGCACCCACAGGCTCAGGAGCACCCACTGAGCACCCAGGGCCAGACCAGTGCCATCCAGGGCCCACCTAACCCTCTGACTCAGCTTCTACCAGAGCTGACACCAGTTGCTGTGCCAGGGTGCAAGATGGAACCCATGGGCAGGGACTCTTTCCTCTGGTTGCAGTAACAGAGGTCTCTGTTGCACCTCAGAGGGATGTATGTGGCTCTGGTCCTCCCTTCTGTTTATGTCAGAAATAGAAACTGATTAGTCAATATATTTTGGATCTGCTGCATCATTTTCTCCTGTGTGCAGTTTTTTTGTTATATGTTGGAACAATAATCCTACACATGACCCTTTACTCCTCTCAGAGACTATATTTTGGGGTTGCCTCTGGGCTGGAGTGCTATTGCTGCATGCATTGTGTAGGGGTGTCTTTTAAATGATTTTGTGAATGCATTTTTTTAGTTTTTAATTTTTGCTGTGAGTTACATCTGAGCTGTAAGCTTTGTTGACTGCAGGAGCTGGGATCCTCTTTGGAGCCCTGCGAGGAGAAAGGCAGCTCCAGGAGTGTGGCACATGCATGGAGGATATCTGGCTACTGGCATCTCCAGATGTAGTCCTAGGACTTTGCAGAGATAGAGAAGCAAAGCATTGCTGATGCTGTGAGAGATTCATTAAGAAAAGCAATCTTTTGAAGATAAATATGTTACATATGCAAGTACAAATTTAGGAGGGTAACTGTACCTCTAAGAACAGCCAGAAGCAAACAGATAGCTATGAGAGAGCACAGCGCATGCTTATATATACCACACTAGGTCACGCACATTACGTTTTCTGCCAGGCAAGATTTCTCTATATATTTCAAAGACAGCCCCAAGAAAAGTGTTTTCCATCAGTCAAGATGTGTAGCTAAAAATGCAAAGAATAAAAATTGCACAGTCACTGGCAGAAGCCAACATTTACTACCTTTTATCACATTGGACTTTCTAATGTGTCTGTATGATTTCCACACCATGTGCTGAGTTGAAGCCCAGAGATCTTGGTTATGGCAGTTACTTGCGTTGCAATGTTGGTGGAGGGTTCAAGGGCCTGACATCCAGCTGATACCTCATTCCTCAGTGCAAGTGCAGGGGCTTTAGGAACAGCTGCCTCATATTATTATATTTTACCTTGCAAGTGCTTCAGTTGGGATGTATTATCCTGTGAAGCTCTTTGTCATTTTTGCACTTCTGCCTCATCTGCTTTTGAGTCATCATTGAATGCATTTGTGGTGTCTAGGTGTTACTGCTGGCATCTTTAAGTTTCTTGGAAGCTGAGGGTCTGTAGATATACAGATTTTTTCTTTTTCTCCCATATATTTTTAATAATTAGCTTTAAAAGATATCACACTTTTTTTAAAGAGTTTTGCAGAACTGTTGACAAAGTTGCTAAGTAATATTCTTCTGTGATTGTGCCAGTACTTCATAATATTTTACAAAGACGCTGTTTTATTTAATTGAATTTGATTTTCTGTTGGCCATTAACTTTCCAAGTACTTTTATATAATTGCTTCACTTACATAATAATTAAAAGATTATTAAAAAAAATTTCCAGTTTCTAGCCCAGGCAGGCTTGCAAGTGTTCGCAGGAAGTTCGATGGCAAGAGCTGAGTGATTAGCAGCTTTAATCCTACTGTGAAAGGAGCTACACAGGTAGATAGGGCTCTGCACCTGTCAAAACCTCTATCATAGTAATAATTTTATTTATTTTACCACATTATTCAAGTCCTTTAAATTCAAGTCTTCTGCACAGGAGAGCCATGTCTCATCATGCCATGGACTGAGTAGGTGAGATAAACCCATTTGCCTCTAAGGAGGTGTTTCACTAGTAGAAGTAATCGATGGAAGAAGAGAGTAATTTCCTAAGTTCTGATGCTTTTGTTACATGACTGTCATCTTTCAAATTCAAGAGTTCCATCTAGAGGAATCCTATTTCATGAGCTTGGTTCTGCTGGCCTTTTAATGTGTGTCACATTCAGTGGCTGAAAATAGATTAATTCATTCATTTTTTTCAGTTTTCTTTGTTGAATACCTATGAATTTTATTGTTTCTTCCTGGAAGTTTTTGAAACAACACTTTAACATCAGTATTCCCTGCTTAGACTTCAGATATTGTCTCCATGTTTCTGTTTTCCGGGTGTACTGAAGAGAGAGAGAAATTCTGTTTGTGTCTAACTGTCAGTTATGAATTTGTAGCCCAGAAAGTTACAAGGCTCAGATTTTCCCATCAAGAGAAATAAAATATATCCCTAAGCAAAAAAATATTCAGAGTAGCTGAACAGACTCTGGCAACAGTGAAACCATGTAATAATATAGAAAATACTGAATGCAGACATACCCACTGAGAACTAATATTTCTGCAAATAGATATAAATCTTTGTTCAGTTTGTTTTAGGAGTCACTGTTTCCAAGCCTTTTTTTTTAACCTGCAGAGAAATCTGAAAAAAAAAAAAAGGCAAAGAAAGAGAATGGAGCTGAAATGCAAACACAAGCAGTTTGCTATTATCCTTTGGGGTTAGGAGTTAAATTCATGTTGATTTTTTATCTAATGAACCTTTTAGGACCTTCTGCGGCTCAAATACTCCAGTTTATCTTTTCTAATATTCTTTGTTTGTCAGACAGAGATAAAATAACCTTTGTAATGTTTAATAATGAGGTCTCATATCTAAAACTACACTTTGTATTCAGGTGTGTGGAATTTGCCTGAGCCAGAAGCCAGCTTTCTAGATGTCAGAGAGAAAAGTTTTGGCTTTCAAAAAACACATTAGCAAAGGATGGCATGGTGTAACCGATGGAAATGAGCTGAAGAAATCCCACTGTTTATGCTGTGAAACTTGAATTTTGCTATTGTAGCTTAACTTGATTAAAACAAAGCAAAACCAAACCAAACAAAGACACTTTAGGCTTTCCTGTGGCTATACTTTCCCAAGCAAAATTAACCATACCTTCAAAATTCATACCCATACTAGGAGTGTAACAGCATTCCTATGCTATATGATCTTCACTGATGTGGCTGTGTTAGCAAAGCCTTCATGCATAAGTTCTGATCACTTTTTAAAGAAAACTCTTTGATGTGTCCTTAAAAAATAACTATAACAGAGGTGTAGTGTATGTGGGTGCTGTACTAGAAAACCAGGGACAGGGCAGCAAGGTTGAGACTGCAAAAGCAAGTTACCCAGGCTATGCCTGTATGGCTCAGTAAAAGAAAACCAAGGGGCCTTTGCAGCTGAGTTGTGTGGAGTAGCCTGAATTTATAATGCTTAGAGCTAGTCCCTTAGTAACAGATCTGTCTTGGAAATACCTGACTGAAACAGTCTGAAACAGTGCTTGCAAGGCAATGACTTAAGAGTCAACTAGTGTGAATGATCAGAACGACAGTGGTTGCACTGGATCCTTGGTTAACTTTTACTTAGAAGTAAAGATTTCCCTTTAATGACATGGTTCACTTAAGAAACATAAGTACCTTTGAACATACAGCAACGTGAATTCAGCTGAGCACAGCAGGTAAAGTGCATTTCCCCACTTAGTTACATATTTTTTTATTTCAAGCTCAAAGTAGCATAAATTAGTTTTTACCTAATTACCTAATTTTTCCCAGTTGATTAGAAGCCAGATCATATTTCTGATTTTCAACCTAAGGTTTATTTCAGTTTTGATGTTGTACAAAAAATAGAACTTTTTCACAGTGTTGTCTTTAGTTTCTTTTTCTGCCAACATTTTCTGAAATATTTAGATGTCATTTTGAAGACAAATTAAGGTCAATTTCATAACCTAAAGCTTAAATTTGTTTATATTTTTAATGAAGCCACATTGTGGTATGCAATCACAACTTAATTTATCTAATCTGACACCTGCCACCGTGTTTCTATCAATGTTGAATTTAGAGTTTATTGTAGTTGTCCTCAGTTTTCTACCTCTTCATTTTGTAACTAGCTTTGCAGTTAGGCAATTTTAGGGATTCAGCAGAGGTAAAATGTAAGGTTTCAGTATATTCACTAACTGTTATACTGTGCTTGTGAGATGATAACCATGTGGTTGTTTCTGAACAATTAGATGAAATTAACTGTGGTAATAAGCTTGCTTAGAAGATATTTAATGTTCTGCTTAAAAATGTGGACAGCTTTACAAAAATACCTAAGGACTGCTGGAGTCTTTTGCTCCTCATAGAGTCTGGAATTGGCTAATTACGCAGCAAAGGCAGGACCAAGTGCTTAGGTTTAGCCACTGAACTGGCTAAGAGTGGACAAAGTCTTCCTCAGCTTTTTTTGATTTACTTTCAACTTGTCAGTGTAAAGTGGAGCCCTTCTACAATGAATTTCATCCTGCAGACTATGAGATTGTTTTCTTGGTTACCTTTCAAAACCCCATTAAGAACTGTGTCATAGCTGCCTCTGGGTCTGCAGGTCGCAGGCTGAAAAACTCATCTCTGGGACCAGTGAGGAGAGCTGATGACTACAACAAGTTTTGAATGGCAGATGAAGTATCTTAGGTGGTGAGGTTTCTGAAGTAGACATCTCAGTTAGGTATCTCAAGGTAGGTGGAATAAGTATGGGATAAAATATAGAGGTAGCAAGATGAAGGAAATGCTCATAAAGTTTTGAGGCAATACTGGTGGAAATAATATCTCCTTAATATTCCACTTAAAACAGGAGAAACCAACTCTGAAAAAAGTCATAATAAAGGAAATCTCAGAGCTGGCAATAATTAATTTCAAAGAATAGGACCCTCCAGTCTTTGTCAGGATTGTGGTCTGATGCAGTGGCCTTGTAGCTAAATGCTACTCTGTACAGTTTGCACTAAAACCCAGGAACTATGTTCTTGTTTGCTCTTAATTCTGTTATTAAGGTGGTGAAATTACAGTTCAGTGCCAGCAGAAAGCCAGATTAATGGGTATGTCCAAATGTATTCAGAAATAAGTTGTGCAGTGAAGGCTGTCTATTTATTTGCACATATATTTGTTTTACTCACTAAGCATAGTTTCACCTCACAAGTAATAATATTTGCACAGTGTAATTTCAGAAAAGATTGTGATCCATAAAGAACTTCCCACACAAGATAACTGTAAAGCAGGTATAATTGCAAGAATATACTGTTTTTCAAAACAATGAGTCTGTTTAATAAAGGTGAAACAAGTACTAAACATCCAGGAAGCAGGGAGTGCAAAGTTTGCAACATCCTTAGTTTTACCTCCATGTCTGTACATGCTCATCATCCATTAGCTGTAGTTCCTAACTAGCTGTCACATGAAATATCACTCCAGAGTATGTGCATTTGCTTTTTGCATGATGCTGTTTGCACTGAAACTTACTGTCACAGAATCACAGAATCACAGAATCACAGAATTGCCTAGGCTGGAAAAGACCTGCAAGATCACCGAGTCCAATCATTAACCTCACACTGACAAGTCCCCAACTAAACCATGTCCCTCAGCACTGTGTCTACACGACTCTGAAATCCCTCCAGGGATGGGGACTCCACAACTGCCCTGGGCAACCCCTTCCAATACCTGAATATCCAATGTCCATTGAATGTTCTAAACTGATAACAGCTCCAACCAAGAGAAGCATTTAAATATACTTTAATGACTAAGTTAAGCTGAATTTAAGTGCTCCCTTATTTGGGACCCAGGAACTGATCTTTGAATCTTCCATGCCTGTGACTCATTGTATAGAAGCCAAATTTGTTTTAGGCAGTAAACAGCTGATTGGTGCAAAGTGCAAACTGTCCTTGTCTGAACTGTGGAGAAATCTCAAGAAGATGGACTGGTGCTTCTATAAATAGAAAGTGGAAAATGTTTAATATCCTAATGGATTTTTTTCCCGGCGGAAACTGTATAATTTAATCAAGGTGGAAACATTGCATGCGAATGTGCTGTTTTCAACAAAGTATTTTTTAGAAAATAAATGAAACAATTCAAGTATTTTCATTGCTGCATTTTGGAGTTTCAGTGCTTAAAGGGAAAGTTTTTCACATGAACACGCATATGGGATCAGGCTGTAGCTGGCATTTGAAGGAGAATGAATGAATTAGTAGAGGCTACCAAATATAATTTATAATTTATTTCCTGAGAAAGCAGCAGAATTTAAACGACTGCTTGAGTGTATTCATTACCAACATCTGCCAAGCATACTCATAAAAGGAGATAGGTTAGAGGTGGATTTCAGGATGATCTTTGGAGGCTGAGGACTTTACTTTCCATCAGAGAGATACAAGGACAAAGATAGGGGACTTTCATGTAAATTTGATTAATAGAAGTCCCCAGACATACATAATGTATCTCCAGCCATCAAAGTACGATAGAATTAGAAGTAGGACAGGTGATGTACAGTTTCCTTAGACTTCTCATGGGGTTATATTGAGTGCAGATATCACTTTGGTAACAAATCCTTCCCAGTGCTCTTGGCAAAAACTTTTCCATATCTTCGTTGTCAGCATGGCCACTGAGAAAACTTGTCTTCAATTTTGTCTGTTTTGGACTATGAATGGGCAAAACCTTCATTATGAAAAGTTACAAATTGCTGGGTTTGTGTTCTGAAAAAGCAGCTACTCTGAAAATCTGCAACTTCCAAATATTTTCCTCTGATTGGGAACTAACCATGGAGCAGTGCAGAGAAAAATGTGCTGAAGCATTCAAATGTAATGAACTTTAAAGCAAAAATTGTTCTGGAACCTTAAATAATGGGTCACTACTGTTACTGTATTATTATTTACTTTCCAGATCAGATGACTGTTTATTTTTGCCTTAGGTAGTGTGACTCTCCTTAGCTACAAAACCAAAATATTGATGAGTCAGGTAGCTAAAACAAGATGCAGAATGCAGGATGCTTCAAATAATGCCAAACATTTTATGTAAGATCTATCTAATTAGAAATTAATTCCCTACTTAGTAGTAGACAACAGATGTCTCTAGAAGTAAAGTACTTTTTCATACATCAGTTTTATCTACATAGGCTGGATCTGGATCCTGAACATGTAAATTTATTTTCTATAGCGGTAGGTATAGTTATACATGTTGTATAATTATATATCATATATACTTGGGTGAATTTCCCTTCTTTTAATCAGACTAATTTTGAACACCTAGTTCTTTTCTTATCTTTTGGTGCTTCAAAAGGAAAAATGTAATAACAATTGTAATAGCAATGTATACAAAACAACCATTTTCACTTTTGCTGCATTTGGCTTTGTATCAGCTCCAGGAATTAGCTGACAGGATTACAGATGAACATATACCAGTCAGAAAATTGCATACCATCAACTACAACTCATCTGAGGTAACCCTGATATTGTACAGCAGTCTTTCAGATGGAAAGACTGCCAGAGCAGGAGGGTGACCTGGACTACCTGGGAACTCTCTGAAACTACTAAGTGAAGATCTTCACCTCCAGATTTCAAACCAGTGACTGATGCGTGTGCTCGCCTGACCTCTGCTAGCAGAGGGAGTCGGGATCCTGTGTTTATTCTGACATGTTTGGTAGCATAGTCAGCCACAATGGTCTTTCCCCACCCCCAACACATTGCTGACCCTTTAGCGCTACTGGAAGAGGTTTTGTGGTCAAAGGCAGATGTAGGGATACTCAATTGGAATGCCTTCACAAGCCTGAGAAGCTCTTCAGTGTTTATTCTTTCTGTTTTGACATTAGGTACTTCACCTCATCTGTTTGGCCAGCTGCCTTGGAGAGATGTGTTTCTGTAATGGCTTATCCTGTAAATTAAATGGCAACAGTTAAAGCTGGCCTTTGTGGTATGAGTTGCATTGATACACATCAGAAAGTCATTAAAATACAAATGGCAGTAGGTGAAAAGCTCATTGCCACACCAGTTACTCTGTTTTGACATCATTGATTACTCATTAGCAATTTTCAGAGGTGGGATTTTCCAAATTGCTTGGAAAATTAACCATGCCAGAGAATCTCAGAACATGTTGTTACAGGTTTTTAGCTTCTTGCCACTGTGTTTGGACAAGGATCTCATCTTCTCCTAGCACCACATAGGTCATTTGCTGCAGCTGAAATAGTAGAAGCTGATCCCTCTCCTGCTCTTCGAAAATTTGCATGCTCAATACAAATATTTAAAGGGTAACATGCAGCTTTATTTCCTCCCCAAAAACATGTGGAAAAAACTTTTTTTTCTGGTAGTCTTTTCTATTTTTCCTGTCATCTTCCCTACAGTATTTAAAAAAGTAACCCCAAGGTTATTCAAGGCTAACAACAGTAAGAGGGAGCAGAATGCCACTAAGGATTTAGATGTCCCATGCCAGGTCCTTGTGACATTAACTAATGAATCCTCAAAATGCTTCTGGAACTGCAGCTTGTGCATTTTGTTGTCTGGACCCCATCATATATTGTAAAAAGAAACACATAGCGATTCAGAGTGATTGAATAGTTTATGTCATGTATGGGGCTAACCAGCTGGTGACTGGGCACCAGGATGAAAGTGTAGGAACCAGGGATCTGACTTCAGGGCTGTGGGAGAGTTGGTATGGCTTGCTTGTTTCCTATCACCTGAAATGCTTCTGAGTCTGGGTGCGCATGTGAGGGCAAAACATGAACCTGCACCAAACCATCACGCACTGCTGCTGTTTGTAAAAATGCCCAGGCCTGGCAGGCTGAGCAGAGTCATGATGTGGTGTAGACAAGCAAAGAATTAGGACTACAGGGCTCATATCCTGGGCTATGTCAGTAGCACCCAGCTAGCAAGTGTAGACACAGCTAATTACTGTATGGCAAGCCATTTTCCCTCTGTTTTTCTTCCCCTTTTAAATTACCTTGTATTTTTGTATTGTAGTCTCTGGAGGACAGGGAGAATGAATGTTGCTTAACAATGTGGACAGAAATAATGGCTTTAGTTATTATAAAGCCAGAAGTGACTTGGTAGAACTTCTCAAAAAACAATTGCTATGTCCTTAAAGCAAACAGCACTACTTTGTATCCCCTATAAATCCTACTGTGCCACACGTCTTAGATATTTTAAGTATACCTTAGAGCTGCTCAAACGGTGTATTAGCACTGTGCTTTCCTTGTATACATCAATATGTAAGGCAACTAAGCAAGTTCCTGAGTTACCATGGAGCCGAGCTGCACAGATCTTGGGAGACAGTGAAAACTAATAAAAGAGAATGAGAGAATAACTCCCTGGGAGCTGGATTTCCAAAGCGCAAATAGCTGAACGCCCCATCAAATATACTTTTGCCCCTTTCTTAAAAGATAACACATGTAGATGAACTTTGCTGGTCAGATTCCATTGTTGGATGTACAGCTGGGGTATTTTTTGCAGACAAAATACAACCTAGCATTTCCCTTGAGGTGGATTTATTAAGTCTTTGTGTCTCTGTTGGACTCCACTAGAACCTCTCAACTTGAACACATGTGACTTCTTCCTCCTTCCAACCCAGCAAGCACTGCCCTCAGAGCTCATCGTCAGGGGGATTGCTCTTGCAAGACAAATCTGAGCACCCACTCTCCTCTTGGGCAGCTGCAGTGGAAGAGAGAGGAAAGAGTGTTTCCTCCTGAGCAACTCAGGAAATGCAAGCAGCCTTAAGAAAGGGTGGGATTCATTTTGCTAAATGTGGATACTCTCATGTGAACAAGAGGTCCAAGTCACTGGAGAGAAACCTCTGCTTTTAAGCTTCTATTTTTGCCTGAGATGAACAACAGCATAGACCTCCTGTTGTTTTATTGATAAGATTTCCATTGATTATCAGACCTTCAGATGCCTGCTCTGCTGGAAGCATCAACTCTGTGGGGGAACCTCATGCAGGGCACTCTTCCCCAGCAGCCTCTAGACAACTTGTCTGGTTGTGCTGAGCATTTTGTCTTGCATGTTCATATCCTTGATTGACAGTATCCCCTCTTACCATTATCACCTCTTCTTAAAAACAGTTAATTTTGTTCCTCAAAATCTGAATCTGGGTAGGGAAGATAAAACTCAAAGGATGGGAGTACGGTCTAGAAGATCTCTGGAGGCAAGAATGCTTCATTCTCTCTTCACAGAAGTAAAATGTAGAAAAGCTTTTATTTTTCTGTTTCTTGTGGGCAATTTATAAATGACTGGGTAGATTAATTTGTTTTTCAATCCAAGCAGCTTTGTTAACCAATTGAACCTAGATTACTGTGTGTATTGGGAGAAGTCAGCTGTACTCCCATGGATTTTCTCAAAATGTCTCAAAAAACCTACAAGTAAATTCCACAGAAATGTGTCCAATTTTTAGTGGGGTTAGGAATCAATAATCTCAAGTAAATATTAGGAATGCTTGTCCTTGTGAGTCAGGTCTTTCAGGAGAAGTACCTAGCTAATCAGCTTTTAACTATTTTTTTTTTCATTAACAATAGAAAAATCTGAAATCTTCCTGCCCCAGAATAGCTCACATTAAGCTTCTGGTTAAAATACTGTCTATGTTGAATTCTTTGGTCATATGCAAGGGGGACAGCAGAGACAACCAAAACTCTACAAGAAAAGTGTTGGTTTATTTAACCAATACCTGTTTCCTTCGGGCAAAGGAGTTGTCATCTGAAAAGGGGAATAGGATGCTGTTGCTCTTCAGCTGTGACCTCTTCCTTTCCTTTCAGGAGGTTTTCTGCTGGGGCACTGTAGGTGGGGATGGGGGAACTGCTTTTTCTAGCTGCTTGTCCTCAACTTCTCAAGGAGCAGTGACTGCTACTTGCATTGCAGGGGACAAGGTTTGGGCATTCCTGTGTCAGAAAATACAGCTATCGAGCATTTGGGCAGTCACTCTCCCACTTCTGTGACTCATGAGCCACTTCAGCAGGATGTGTGCCACAGGAGGCAGTGACTGGCCAAGGAGTCCATGAAAACAAGGATCCTCAAAAGTAGGGCTTACCTGCATGTGATTTTGGACTCTGGCAAGTCTTTGGAAGTCTGTTACGGACTGATACTCTTACTGTTCAAACAGCAAAGGGTGGCAACGGTATGCCAGGCCACCAGGATGCAGGGTTATGCCATATATTTGAGCTCATGGACTGCTCCACTGTAAGAAAACCCTACAAATAAAGTGATCGTATGTTTCATTCCTGTTGCAATCACAAGGAACATCTGAAAATGGAGTAGGGGTTTTTGTGTATTTTTTGTTGTTGCTTTTTTTTTTTTTTAAATAAAGAGACACAATGAATCCTTTTGGAAAAAAACTCAAACAAACAAGAAAAACATCTGCACCGGAAGAACTTTTTTTTCTGGAATCTGCATGAGTGACTTAACTCCCAGGAACGTGGATGTCTCAGAGCACCTCTCCTTTTTCGAAGAAAAGGGAAAAATATGGAGGTAAAGGCTATGACACTGTAACTTCTCATGTACTGTCTCATCTTACAAACCCATGAAGGCTGTCTATCTATCTTGGGAAGCATCTAACCCCTCATTACTCTGAAAAGTAATCCTTCAAGACTCACTTAAACCAGTGAACTGGAGGATTATGCTCATTGTCGTGCGGAAGTTCTGCTTGTGGCAGATCAATCTTCTGATAGCCGGGAGGACACTGCGACGAGGAAGAGGAGGGAGGAGCATAGTGCTATTTCTGAACTTCATAAAGCTTCCCCATAATCCATCATGCAAGTTGGTGGATCATGAGGGATATCAGTTAATTTAGATAGAGTTCAGATGAGGTTGTTTTTCCTAGAGAAGAATTTTTACTGCGTCTATTAGGGATTTTTAAATGATTTTCAGTGAAGGAGATTACGGAGGTTCCCATCCCCTTCCCAAGAGCTGGTACTGTGCAAACAAACAGCAAAATTCACTTTTCCTCAAACAATTTGCAAACTATAAACCAGTACAAAAACCAGCAAATAGGCTGAGGAAACATAAAACAACAGCCAGAGAGTTATGAGCAGCATGAGATTATTATGACCAACTATCTAAATTATTATTATACACCCCTAAGTAGCCTATTCTGGCAGCCCCATAATGTAACACACGGTACCTTCTGCTGCTCCACATCTTTATAATTGCTTGCCTGTAATTTCTGTCTTCATCACAGTATTTGATGTTTGGTGCACTCTTGGTTGTTTCTTCTGCTGAATGTAGTCAACAGGTAAAATTTACATTCAGAGTGCTTACTGGGTCCTACACAATGTTTAAGTTTTAGTATTTGGAAAACAATCTTGATTTAGGTTTAAAATAAGTAAGAACCAACTAAAATAATTTAATTGATCATCAGAAAGCTTAACTTCAAAGGAATTAAAGCGCTCTCGAAGATATATTGATACCTCACAGTCCATTTGCTATGATTTGAGCTCTTTTATCAATGGAGAATCTTACCAAAGGCTTCATAAACATGAGAGATGATTAAAAATAAAAGATCAAAGCATGCAAACATATCCTGTTAACAAACTCTAGCAAAAGGGGATTGGTTTATAATTAAATATGAAGCCAACTCAAACAAATATTTGGAAACACTGAAGTGGGATCCTACTGCAGCTTTTGGCAGGGTCCACTATATGTGTTGTGAAGATGTCTTCTTTGCTCTGTTGCCACTGGTTTCACCATAAGCTGAGCCTCGTTGCACCTCTCTTCTCTCCCACCAGCATTTCCCTTTTTCAGTGCCACGTTTCCAGATAGTCTCACAAATCAGCAGCTAATTCAATAGAATAAAGAAGCAGCAAGCTCAAAAATACTGCATTAAACCCCTCAGCTCAGCATCAATACATGGAAGTGCCCGCTGGGAAGAGGGAGAACTTGATCAATTCCATCTCCCACGATGGAGTACCAGTCATCTGGGGGGTTTAACAAAGTTTCTCATGCCTCCTGGGAAAGGTTCAAGCAGTAGAATTTATATTACGGGTTTTTGTAAATCCTTTTGCCACTAACGGTGCAACTATTAAACAAATCTTTTGAGGTAGCATGTGAAGGCTGTGACTAATTTGCCTTTGCCCATGGTGAAGTAATACAAACTGCTTCCTTGGACTCAGAATAATAAACTGAAATATTCCCATTTCCTGCAGATGAGTGAAAATAAACAGAACCGATCTCTGTTGAAAGAATGCAAGTAGAACAGGCCTTCATTTTTAAGGGAAACTAAACTCTGCTGATCCCTTAGATCTGGGAGTATAAACAGCAACATTTTCTCCCAGAGCAATGTATAATGTGAGTGCATGGTTTGTACATCTTCAAAATAAACAGCTAATCACCCTTTCTGGCTTAATTAGGTTATGTTCTGGCCTCTGGCTCTAGGCCTCATGCAAACTATTTTCTCCAAAGCAGTATTGAGGGAAGCCCTGCTCCTCTCCCAAGAAAGAGAGCCTGTCCAACTCTGTTTGTTAGTTAAAATTTGCTCCCTGAGGAAATCCAGCTTGAGGATCTTCCTTGTGAATTTGGCAGACTGAAGACAAGAATATCCTTATTGCTTCTTGCCATGAACAAAGGTAACCCTTTCTTCCTCTCTCTGCTCATCGTGGCAGATGCAACGGGAGGTTGAGCAAAATCAGGGTTTTTATATCTTTTTTTTTTTTTTTCAGATTTGGACTGTCTGCCTGTTTGTTATGTACCAGCAAATTTTAACTTGCTAGGTTTTTCATATGAGAGTTTATTCATTCTTTCCAAAAAGGTGATTTATCAGCAGTCAACTGTCAGTGTCCACTACAAATGGCCACTGTCATTACGATGGCATTGCAGGCAGGGGACTGAAGCAGAGATGTGTTGTATGACTGGCTCAAGCCAACATTTTGCAAGGAAAGACCTGGGAGCACAGAATTTGCTGACTGAAGCTCACAGGCTAAACCCTGCACTGCTGGGTCCTTAATGGGGCTGCTGTGAGTGCTGGTGCACTTCAGCTGCTGCACTGTGATTATTAGCAAACAGAATTACTACAGAGAGTAATCATTGGCAAAGGCCAAGTGGATTTTTAAGCTCTGATTTATCAAGGCTTTCTGGGCTGCAGCATAGGGTCTGTAAGAGGAGAAATAGCTGACCAGAAAAAGAGCATTTCCATATTTTCACTTTTCTAGATTTATCTTAAAGTATGCTTAGATCTCTGAGTACATTCCCATTTTTCACTGCTGTTTTTAAATAGCTGTTCTTCTATATCAAAACCAGACCATCATAACTTTAATCCCTCTTTCAAAGTTTCTTTTCATCTTAAGGACAGCTAAAGGTGCTCCAAGGACTGTTTAAACTGTAATCTCCAGAGGTGCTAATTTTCTCTCTTCTCCTTTCTGATTGAGGCTTCCAGTGGGGTGAGGGCAGAACTACTGAGGACACCAGTAGAGTCCATCTTTCTCAAGAGTTGTCCATAGGTAGGTACCAGCCCGGTCATGGCCAGTTCATCTTCTTCTTGGCCTGACTTCTACATTTCTCGATCCGAAATGCACAGACCCATTTTTAGTTCCCTGTCTCCAGATCGAGGAGTGTTTGACCATCCTGTTGACACAAACACTGGAGCTCAGCCTCAGCTCTTTTGAGCTTCTCAGATGTACGTCCCCCTGCAGTTTTTCTTGCCAGTGACTGCCTTTTAGTAACAACAAACCAAGGAAGATAAGAAAAGTTGAACGAAGACATCTCTGAGCCACATGCATTTAATTCTCTAGGCCGTCCTTAGAAGTGAATGTTTATATACACTGCCTTGTTTGGTCGCACTTCTCTATAAGCCTGAGGCCAAGGTGGAACACTGCAGTTGTCCCAGCTGCTGTCCTTGAGCACCCAAATCATTCTTGTCCCTTCCCAAAATACATCTCCCTGCTCTTGTCCAGCAGCTGTGGCTCCATCTGCAGCTGGGGCCCGCTGCAGAAAATTATATAGGTCTGAGGCGGAGCAGAAAGGGAGCTGCGACAACCCCATGGTGAGGGCTCTTTGGGGAGGGCACATGTGCTCAGCGTGGGATGGATGGAGTAATGAGGCAAGGAGGCAAGAGCATGAAGAGTGTTCACAGTTTAATAGACATATTTCGCACTGTCACAGCATCTTCGCGAGAGCTCAGTTCCTGGGTTAGGTATCCGAACAAGTGACAGACTGTATGGAAGGGCTGTGACAGGGAGGCGTCTCCCCTCAAGCCATGCTCTCAAAAATCTTGATGACGGATGCAAATCACTTACAGCCAAATCAAGAAAAGTATATTTAGGCACCTAGAGAAGTAAAGAGGCACTTAATAGGATTTTCAGAAGTGCTTAAGCAGATTAGGCACCCAGCTCCTATTGCAATCAATGCTGACGGAGCATTTTTTCTTTTTAAATAATCTCGAGGTATCTCAGTGCTGTTACAGCCTGGGTGAGTTTGCAGGGGGACTGGGCTTAAAGACACATTTTGTTCAAGATAAGCCTCACAAGTGAGAGAGCTCCCTAGTTGTACCAAGTCTCCAAAACCATAGGAGCAAGTTCTTAAGCTCCTGCAAAAGCTGAATTACACCGTCCTGTGAGAATAAAAGAGCAAGCCCTGAAGGGAGAGGTAATGAGCTTGGCCTGCTTGCCTGTGTGGGAGAAGGAGCAGGACTTCTGCAGAGACAGAGGCAGAAAGTGACACAAAACAGAGGAGACAGAGCAATCACTGGATCTTCACTCAAGAAAAGGCCTTGCAACAGATTATTTTTGGTTACAGAGCTGTCTGAGAGGGGCTAGGTGAAGAAACTGCTGGTTGTTTGATTTTGATAGGGAAGCAGCACTTTTGCAGTCCTTGTAAATAAGTGGATTTGACTCAAAGAAACATTTTCTGTGGCCACTTTCTCCACTGGGTAGAAAGTACTTGTCAGGACCTGGATTTTGCCTCATTCTGTGATTTATACATGGAGTATAATGCTGTAAAGTCAGTTCCCTGCTCTGAAATGCAGCTCCCAGTCTGTCGAACTGAAATTGGTCCTTATTTGCTTTGCTGAGCATTAGTGAGGATACATACATTAAGGACTGTGAGGCACTATGGTAACTGGGGCCAATTAGCTGCTACCTGAGGGCAGTAGCTCCCAGATGTGGGATATCAGACAACTGCGAACCTACAGAATTGCTAACAGATCACTCATTATTCTCCTCCTGAGACTTTTAATTGGGGAATTAACACACGATATTTTTAGCGAGTGTTCTCAGAACATTTATCTTCTTCTATGGCATGTCAGTCCCTCAGGGAGCACTATTTGGGAAGCAACTGCTGCTGGAAGTGACAAAGAGGAGTTATCTCCTCTGAAATCCCTGTTGACATGAGTGGCTGATGCAGACAGTAGGCAAAAGATATGCATGTCATAACTGCACTCCCAAACATATGAATAACATTGAATGAAGGAAGCAATCTTGGGCACTTTATGGGCTGCTGTCTGCAGCCTTGTGCTGGTGGTTTACTAAACTGAACTTGGCTATAAACCTCTGCTACGTAGAAGACCAAAGGAGAGAATTTGGAATGGTTCTTAATGGGAAATGTGCTAGAAGAATCAGGCAAGAGTGGGAGCTGATTATGGGCCAGCAGCCAACATCCATCTAGGAAAGTCCTAGTTTACTAACTTGACAAGAAACCTGGAGGTAAGGAAGAAAACTTCTCTGTGTTACATCTCACCTGATCAACACTATTAAAAACCAGTAGGGACAAGTTTCTAGATGTTTCTGGGAGAAAGGAATTTCTCAGGGCTTCTAATCCTTTTGCTTCATAACACCTTTCCTGTAAAAGGTAGACCCTTCTGACCTGACTGTGGTGTTGAAATATCTGATGTATTGTAGTTCTTTGCCTACCCAGAAGGAAAGCAAAAAGGAACCTTGATAGGCAATGAATGCCTATGATTTACTTATAATCTCTTCTCTGGATTATAAATGCTGAATTATTAGTGTTATGCTAATAAAGTCCATTTGAACTCATGGAACAGTTTCTTTCTCATTTAAAGAGAAGTGATTTGGCAATTTGCCAGCTGGCTAACAGGATATTAATCAGACAATACCTAGGGACCAACACCACTATATTGCTTTTAATCTTTTGACCAGTAAGGGAAACAGGAAAAAATCCATTTCCCTCCTTTCTTTCCTCAATGGGATAACCAGCTGGTACAGACTAACTGCAACTCAGCTCAATTTAGGAGTAAATATTTGGATTTTAGCAGGGTAAATGAGAGAGCAGCATTGCTCTCTTCCCAGCTGCCATGCAGCCAGCTGCCGTTCATGCTCACAGTGGGGCTCCTGCAGGTCTTTGGCTCCGAATCACGTATTAATGGCAGAATGTCACCTTGCATTGGAAAAATGTATAGCGTTGCTCAGATGTGCCTAGAAAGGAAAAGTTTGTTTGACTGTGCCAGATAGACATGTTAGGTGATGAGTGCAGATAGTGTTTGGGACTAGATTTGCAGCCAGTATGCTCTCTGTGTAAGGGTAGGTCCAGGGAGGAGAGGAGGAGTCTTCCAAAGCAATGGGGTGCCCACTGCACAGCAGAGACCAACCACCCCACAGCTGGGGGCTTGGTAGTGCAATGTGAGGGGTCTGGTTGGTTTGTCCCCAGATATGAACACATGAAGTAGAGCTAGCAACGTGTGTCTTCCCAGGACTACCCTTTAAGGACAGTGGACATGTCCTCCCTGAGCCTGCAGGCAGTCCTGTAGCGTCTGCAAGGGGTGGGGAAAGTGCTGTCCAACCACTCCTCCTTTGCCAGCTGAGGAGCCCAGGTAAGCCCAGGGAGATAGTGGCTGCCCTGATTTTGTTGTGATTTGCTCCTGTTCTCTGAAGCGTGGGTGTCCTGTGGAAACCTTTCGGGACTCTTTGGTGGAGTTTAGGCCTGAGCTGATCTTTCTTGTTTCTATGTGCTCAGATGAGGAAGAAAAATGAACTACTCTAATCTTTAAGGCAGATTCTGTATTTTTTATGCAGGCCCTTCTGCCCAGCAGCAGAAGACCGAAGAGTAAAAGCACCTTAATATCCCAGGGCATCTACACGGAGAGAAATGGCTCAGTTCTCCTGCCTCAGTGCCCTTCTCCGTGGCTCCTGATGGGGAGAATCCATCCCATATGCTCCTGGTGGGACCATTTTTTTCCTACATGGGCATAGACCATCAAATCAGCACTGATGGCTTGCTGCAGAAAATGGGGCCAGGGTCTGGAGCGAACTAGTTCTGCTGCAGCCCTGGAAAAGAGCAAGCTATCTGAAAAGACACCATTAAATTTCCTTTCCACATGGTGGATGAAGAAGCTTTTACCTGGGGAAGAAAGGAAAAGTGTTCTTTTTATTAGCTTCCTCCAGAGAGAAAAAAAATCTTTGAGGTGTTCTCTGGCACGTGGCTCTTGGTAGGCTTCAGCCAGCTGAGCTTTTTTCAAAAGCACTGTAATGTAGTTTCAGCAATAATCGGTCAACAGAAATGGAGGTAGTGTGGGTATTCTGTTGTACAAAAATCCTGGGTGAAAACCCATATATTGTAGCTAAGATGTCAAAGGAAACAGATTTAACAAATTGATGTGAATGCTGGGAGCTGTACTCCTGGAATCTGTTTCTGCTCTGAGTGATGGAAAACTGGAGCCATTGCTGGATGTGGGATGGTGCTTTTCAACTCCAGTTTCAGACAATTGACTCAAACTCATCTGATGAACCTTTTGTCCTGCTGATGAAAAAATTTAATTTCCCACCATTTTAAAAATTTATTACACAGAATTCATAAATGCAAAATTAGAGGTACAATGTAAGCCGGCATAATCCTTTTACCACTGAAACATTCTGTTATATAGTATTTTGACCACTCTGTGAAATTTCTGTCTGAAATGTATTGCTTAAAACTGATACTTGTTTGTTTCAGGACAAATCTGTTAAAAAATTCTAAAATAAAATTCTGCAAAATAAAGCAGAAATTCAAAAAAATTGTGCTGGGTGGAAAATGTTTGAGTTCTGCATATTTTCAAAGCACTTTTAAAGGAATTGAAATGGTTCAGTGTCACACAAGAGTGGTGTAATTTTTATAGGCTAGTTAAATTTTTTTCACGAGACAAAGAAATCCCTTACCCCAAAACAGTGCTATATTTGCAAAGAAAAGAGTAGTGTGCTTGCGTTGTACTGAGACCATGATAGCACGCTGCTCTGAACAAGCTGAGTTTGGTTCAGGCCAATACACAATAAAGACTGATGTTTTGATGCCACAAGCGTTGATTCCTCTGCCATGACAATGAGTAGTCATTGATGATCTCAGCATTGAAGCCAAAAACCACCAAAAAACCACAAAACAAAAAGGAGCATTTTTGAGAGTGTTCTCCTTTTCCCAAACTCTCACTGAGACTGGGAGAGGGGACTTAAACTAAGGATGAAAATTGGTGTTTATGGAGCTGAAGGTACCTCCTTTCTTCAAAGTCTGCTGTCAAATCTGCTGAGATTCCCCTTGCCTTTCAGTCTTTGAACCAGTCCATATATAAAAGAATTACTTTATTTCTACCTTTGGTATGAAGTCCATTGAGAAGTCTGCCTGAGAGAACGTGGAATCATTCTGCTGGTATTCGTGGGTATATTTTTCTGGAAAGAGAGGTTCCTGATCTGTGTTGTCTCCTAGGAATAAAAATCCTTAAAAAGATCTGGCCCTCCTAGTGATGTAATTTGCTTATACAATAATTTTCTTCTTCTGAATGAAGCCAGGAAAGAGTTTCCTGTTGTATTTCAGGGAAGTATAGGTGATGTTTAGAGCGAATATGCCAAATAATGGCATTTTTGTGTATAGCAATGAAGTCAACATTAATAAAAGTTTGCTGTCTTTCTAAAATGATCTTGTGCATTAATGTGTCAAATGCTCTAGGACTTATAATGCAAGAAGACAGGATGTTTCCAAGGTAATGAGATGAGGGTGATCAAAATGTCAAAAACCACAAGTTTAGATTGTTCAAAACAGATATTTATGTAAGATAGTAAGATCTTCATTAGAGGGCCACAAACTTAACTTTTTCTATAAAAAATAATCTTAACGATTTTATACATCAAGTCTGACCTCTGCTGCCTTCAAATTTGGATTGATATACCAAAATGCATATTGCCTTTAATGTTTCTGTCAAACCTGAGCTGTGATGCGTGGAGTTATTCCCTACTTGGAGGGATGCTTCTGTGAAACTTAGCTAATAAAAACGTGGCACAGCTGGTGACTGATGTCTGTTCTCTCAGGGCATGTCAGTGTGGGACAAACACTGAATACATATCCTCTTCTTGACACTGAAAAATGAGACGCCTTTAGTAAAAACACAATATATACTCTAATAGTCTTGCAGCGATCTTCTCGTCATCTTCCTCCCTCCTCACACACCTTTCTCACCTCTTGACTCTTTCTTTCCTTCCCTTGTAGGCTCTGAGCCTGCAATCCATCTTGCAACGAGGTCCCTGCTGCCTCTGAACATGTGCTGTGCTTGCGCACAGGCCCCTGGCAGGGTCCGGGCTTCCTCTGTGGGAGATCTCAGGCTGCTCTTGGACAGCTTGGACCATGATAGGACAAAGAAAAGAGTTTGTCCTGGTAAAATAAAGATATACTTAAAAAATCAAAACAAAAGTCAGCAATAAATCCAAATTCCAATTCCAGCAACCTGGTGATTTGTCAGTGCCAGGCGTCAGCCCACCATTAGTCTTTTTCTGGATAGAGATGACAGAGCTCTGTTGACAAGCTGTAGGACTTATTTCAGGAGCTGGCACCTGGCTCCCTGGCAGGTCCCCCTGACGGCTGCGTCACGCTCCTTGGAGCTGCTTTTGGCTCTGCAGAGGTTACAGCCGGAGCGGGGTGCCTGGTGCTCCCCAGCCTGCCTGCTTGGGAGCCTCACGATTTATTTCCATAACTACGTGTCGGTGCAGTGCTGTCTAACGCTGAGCAGAGCCTGCCTCCCGGGCAGAGTGGGTTTCCCAGTGCTCATACTCACAGAGCATGATGGGGAGGCTTCTCACCTGTCCTCAGAAGGACTGTAAGGTGCTTTTGCCACACAGCAGCTGTCTCAGCCTCCCCCTCCCTCTCCTGCCACGTCCCTCTTTTTCTCCTGAGCCATTTGCACTTGTCCTTGCTTGGTGTCACGGTCAGTAGCATGGGACCACTGGGCTCCTCCCCAGGGCATGAATCCACTCTATCCATTCCTGCGAAAGGCCATGGCATCTGATTTGGAGTTTTTCTGCTCCTGCTGCAAGAAAATATTTAGCATTTTAATATCTTTTCATATTTTTAGAAATAATTTATGTATGAACATACACAGTGCTTAGTAATCATTTCTCAGATGAATGTGGAATTTTTCTAAAATTAAACTATCATTCTTTTCTCTTCACACTTGGCTGTCATATCTTTCTTAATGCAAATCAGTCATTGACTAGAGACACCTACTGTAAGAAGCTATTTTAGCTGTCTGATCAGTTATAAATTGATTTTAAAAGTGAAGACCGTTTTGGGGAGATAAGCTGGGATTGCCAGGGAATAGAAAAAATAATTCAAAGGGGAAATTTTGTATTTGAATGTGACTCTTTAACTGTAACTCAGAGCAAAGACTATAATCCAGGAGTCCTGCTTCTCTTTCCTCCTGCTTTAACTCTTAGACCACAAATCCTTCACCTGCCGCAGCCCTATACGATGCAGGGCCCCCAAGGACCAGAGGTGGGTACCCCAAGGCAGAGCCCAAGGAAAAAATATTTCCCCTTTCAGTCTTCATTTGATACAGGGCAAAAGGAAAAGGGGAGATTATCTCTGAAGGAGCCTGGCTACTCTTCTGCTCTGAAGCAAGTCCTTTAACGTGGGAATGAAAAGGAATCCATTATGGTTAGTTTCAGAGAAACTTCTCTCCAGTGCAGTACTTCCCCCTGCTACGCTTCAAGTGCTCTTCAGAAGGAATATTCACATTTTCTGGGAAAATAAAATGGCTTTGCTACCACAGTGGTGGTCTGCACAAAGCAAAACTGAAGCAGAGAAGTTTCACTGGGTGCAGCTTGGGAAACTGGAAAAATGAGAACTGTTTTCTGGTTTTCTTTTTTTCTGCTCTTTGTTCTTCAGGGCCAGCTCTGATATTGTCTGCTGGGGACTGAACAAGGAGCTTAATTTTTAAGGCATGTCTGAATTCTCTCTTTGGATTTTTTTTTTTTTTCTGTTGCTTTCACTGTCACTTTTTAGTACGGAATTTAAAGTATGAAAATGGGGACAGACTTTTAAAATTAAATCAGTTTGAATGAACATGCTTACAAACCTTAATGTTTGCATGATATGCCAATAAGAACAATAGTTATCCTGGCATGAATATTGGGCAAGACTCAATTTTGAAGCCACACTGATAAATAAATATACAAATCAACTTCTACCTACAAGTACTTCTGTGCTTTGCTGGTATGTTAAACCATTTATTTTTCCATAACAAATTACAGCTAAGCAACAGTATTCAGATTTTGATTATTTCTGATTAACCCACCTTGTGAAAAATTCTGAATAGTGTTAATCAAATGCATCTAAATAAACAAATATGGGTAACAGTTGCAGCATGCTTGTACATATTCAGAGAGCAGAAAAAGAACCTAATAAATCAAATCAATTGGAAATCACAAGTTCCTTGCACAGCTCTATTGTCCCCTGAACGCTCGTAATTGGGACTTCAAAGCCAAACATCCTTTGCTACTTCTGTAAAATTTAGCAAGGCGTGTTTTTTTAATGCCTAGACTTGCAGTTTCTCAGATGTGTGCAGGAGCTTCTAATGGGCTCTATTTAATACAAAATTCAGGGCAGTTATAATCCTCCTGTACACTTGAGTTGGAAACAGAGTCCTGCGATCAGATTGCAGTTTTGGAGTGAGGCCAATCAATTGCTGAAGAAAGTGATTCTCCTCCTCCCCACTCTTCTCTCTTATTAAAAGACACCCCTCTAATGAAGCTCCCTGGGAACCCTGTGCTGCAACCTGTGTGTGTGGGAAGGTGCAATGCCTTTGGCGAGGCTGCATGGCACAGCCTGGAGCCACCTCATCCTACCACACTGTAAAGGGAAAGCACTTCCTGCCTTCTTCTGACAGCTCTTCACGTCAGCTGCTTTCAAAGCCTTATATCATCTATTTACATCTTTGCTGTAACCTATAATAGTCTGTTTTATTACAGATTCAGCACCGATGCTTGGGCTACAAGTGGATGCAAATACGTGACTTTTAGGTGTAATTGCACAGGAGCAGTTGCAGGGGGACAGCCTAAGGGCCCGTCTCCCCACTGTCTGGTTTTGCAGCAACAACCAGTGGGGTGAGGAGGGCTGTCTCTGCTTGTTCCCCTGAATCAGGAGACAGATGTGCAATTTGCAGGCAGAGGGGGAAGGACGGCTCTAGGACCATGGTTGTGCACTACCCCATGAGGCAGAAGCCAAACCACCGCCATACCCTGCACCCTTTGGACACAGCATGGTCCAACTGAGAAGCTGATCATGGCACTTCCAGACTTTCCTTCACACTGTTTGACAGGACAGGTTGTGACTGTCTCATGGGTACCCTATGGGCATGGGGTGCCTCTGGGTGGTATGCACTATTGCAAAGCACTTGGGCACCTACCTGTGTCTTCTATGTCAGGGCTGCCCTTACGCCTTGGCTACCTCTGCTTCAGGACCTTCCTCCTTCTCCTGTCTTGGGAGAACAAGATTTGTTATGAACTGAGAACGTGCTCTCTGTGACCTGGGACCTTGACAACCTCATGCATGGACACCTACCAAGTTACCTGCCTGCAGCCTCCTCTGCCCAGCTTAGCTGGGTGAGGTGTTCCAGCCTGATGGTTGGGAACAGGTGGATGTGAGTGCTTCTCAGGTCACACATGGCACTGTCCCATGCTCTGCCCAGTCTCTGCCTTTCTGCCATTGACTTCTTGGCTGTTAACTTGGAGACCAGGATGTATGTGTGCTTGCAGTGCTGGGCCTGCAGCTCCAGTCCAGTTGTTGGCAGTCACACCCTCTGCTACACATGCACACACACAGGCATAGACACATTAGTCCCTGTGGAAGCTTATGCAGACCTGTGGTCACATCAGTATCCAACTCTCAGACGCCTGGTCTCTCTGTGGTATCCAGCCCCTCACTTATGGTCTCCCTGATAGCTGGCTCCCAGACCTCTTGTTCTGCTTCTCAGCAGGTTTGGCTTGAAATTTTCTAGTGAATTACACATGCATGCCCTCACACAGACCTGACTTACCCTAAGGAAACATGTGCACCCATGAACAAAAGCGTGCACATGTGACCACACACAGAAACATACACACAAACATACACTGGTGTCTCCAGTTTCTGGCACCCCAGAAACATGGGTCCTCTGACCCATGGTCAGACTCCAGCTGCTGCATGCATGTTCCCATAAACACACACACATGCATGCAGAACAGAGTCCATCACACAGTAAAGTAGTTAGAAACACAGTTTAACTAGGAGACAGTGGTGATCAGGCATGGGGCATGACCAAACAAGCATACTGCCCAGCAGCCTGTTTACATGCAACTGGTTCCTTTTAACCACTTATCTCTGTATTTTTCCACACTTGTTCCTTTGCAAGCCACCTTCAAGCTCCGGTTCTCCCCTTTCGTCTTTGCCCTTAATATCCCATAAGTCTCACACCTTCCCATTAACCCCTTTAAAATGTCCTGCAGTAAGTTTTACATCCTTCCTCAAATGCTTATCCCATAATGAGTTCTGTACACCTGCAGGTAGTCATCCTGCTCAGTCTGCAAGGCTGTCTGGTGAGAACATCTCCCATGGACTCCTCTGACACCCAGACCATGGCCAGGTTGTCCTCTGCTGAGATCCCTGGGAGTAGCCAGGCCCAGGTGCTATTTGGCTTCCTCTGCCTGGTACTGTCCTTTGTGCATCTCCAAACCTTTGTTTTTATGGTGATCAGCCCTTCATCACAAAAACTAACAGATCCCACCACTGTAAGTCTGGGTGCCTTTCAGAAGAGTAATCCCTGAGTTTATGCCATTAAGTGTCAGCAGATCCACAGTCTGATCTTCAGAAGTTGTGTGGCTTCTGCATCTTCCCTGCTTCTTTGGTAGACTTATTCAGTCAACATAATTAATACAGTCACTTGTGGGAAAAATAATCTCCTAAAGCACATTTTACTGCTATTTTTTAGGAAGTCACGTTATGAGGCTAACAGGAAATGGGAATAGCATTTAAATACTAAGCAGGCTGGGACATCATGTGTTTCATTCCGTAACAAGGGAGAGGAGAAAAACCCTTTAGTCTTGGTAGACTACCTTCTATCAACTTCTGAGTAAGATTTGTGCTGCTACTAACTATTCTTCCTTCTGTGCACAGGACACTGCACGTGAGCCTTCAGGAAGTAATCGGGGAGGACACCTGATGGTGTATAAATTGAGTTGTTCTGTTGCTATTGGTAAGACTATATCCAGAAAATCTATAATTTATTGCTGTGAGATGTAGACAGGGAACACTCAACATCAGAAACAACCTGCAGATTTAGGGGTGGGACGTGCCCTCCTGCTTTACAAACCAGCAGAGCACACCAGGGCTGTAGTGCATGCAGGAGAGCATCTGGTAAAGACAATTATTAGCTGTCATATCAAAAGCTAGCCAGCAGTACATGGTTCGATACTTCAGTCTGGAAAGATGTTTTGGGAAGGCAGCGTTGTGCAGACTACCTGCCCTCTGCCATCTTCCTGGCAATAGGCAGGGACATTAGGTACAACCGACTCTGGAACTATTGGAGCTGCCAATGTAAATGTTTTTGATTATACTCTTTGTGCAAAGACCATGTGTATTAATGCACAGGCTACATGGAAATATTCCTTGGATGGTGACTTCAGAAACATTTGCAATCTTCTATTTACTATTGGCAAATGTTTCCAAGATACAAGTTTGTGAGGAATATATGTAGAATTTGGCACCTTAGCCTGAGGCTCTATCCAGCGACTGCTGAGGGGATGGCATAATACCTGTGTTGTCAGGCTTGACACGGTTAGACATGAAGCACTTTATATTAATATGGAATTATTTCCTTTCTTGGCTACAGAATAGTAATATTTGACATTGCCCACTTGGAAGAGATGCTTAAATGGATCAACAATGTTTTTGATAATATCTGCCAAGAGCATTTTGACTCAGTCCTTTGCAATTACTCATTTTTATAAGTAATACATCAGTTTAAAGTATAACTCAGACATCTAAAAGGTGTTGAAAATGAAAACCTAATAGAATTTTGTACTTCTTACATTCATGTCATGGACTTCATGTTGGAATTAATGAAGTTGTCTAGAGAAGCAGACCAGATGTGATGTTTAAATTCTTTCAGTACCACAATTATCTGGACTTTTTTGTATGATAAATTACTTTGCAGGACGATTAGCTGACCAGCTGCCAGAGCCATCTTAAAAATGTCTGATACTTACCAGAAGCACTGAAGATGAATGCCATGGTGCATCCAGTATAAGCATACAATAGGTGGTCATAGATACTTGTTGCAAGATTCTGCAGTGGAGAAAAATCCAATGAGTCAGTCCTTCTCCAATTCTTGGTCAAAGACTGGGAAAAATGTGTTATGAAGATAAATGACATGACATCATTCTCTAGAGCATGGGCACATGTCTCTACTTCAAGCTAACCAGTGACCATTGTGAGGAATGCTACTTCTCAAACTTTGCAGTGAGGAGGCAGATGCAAAAATTGTTTTGCTTGTCTTCTAGGCCTCGAATGGTGGATAAAACCAGTCATAATTACTGCTGAAAATAATGACCTTTTTTTAAGTTCAGCAAATCTGTTTCTTGCCAGTGCTCTGGAAAATTGGAACACAGACCTGGGAAAGATTCACTTAGAATAATTAAGTGTATGTTGGCTTGGTACTTGCATATATACAAGACACCGGTTGTCTGCATGCCCTTTAAAGGTGCAATAATATTGATGTTTTTGAAGATGGTAATTCTGGGAACTTCAACTTGTGCAGAGGGAGTGCACTTAACAGAATTTTTCTGATTTTGGGCAAACATGGGAGCTTTCATCACAGCTTTCAAAAACTGTAGGAAATCCTGAATCATCTCTGTAACCCTAAAATTACAACAGTTGATATCAACAACTGCTGTTAGCAACTCTGCTGTGACAAATGGGGTGAAATGGGTTCTGGATAACTTCTGCCATATGAAGAATATTTACTCCAACTTGCACTGAGGATACTCTACCAAGCATGAATTTGGAAATAAACCTAGCAACATGGTGTGCTACTGTCCCCTATCTTAATATTGAATGGCTGGATAATTGATGCCAAACAGAATGTGGTTTGGGGGTACCTGGACTACAGCATCCACAACTACCATGACTCTCTAGAAATACAGTTGTACCTTTTGCTGCCAAAGCTGGGACTCTCTGTACCTTAATAGTGAGCTCCAGTAGAAAAAAACACAGAAGCTGCAAACCCAAGGATGCAGTTGAAAGATGAATTAGGAAGAACAAGGTGGAACTCAGAATAATTACACTGAAGATGGAGAAGGAAAAAACAGGAAGTGGGAATCAAGGAAAATATGTGTGTCGGGAGGATTGTATATGTATTGTATATGTAAGCAATTAACTTTTATGTGGTGCTTTCTTACATTTGTTAAGAATTTCTTTTGAACAATGCAACTGAAAACTGAAAAAAAAAAGATTGCCAAGTGAAAGGGTGCTTCTATTAGGTATATCATCACCATTGGTAAGCCAACACTTAGAAAAGTTTATATCTGTATATCTGAATGAAATCTATAGAAAAAGTTGCCATCAAAACACATCATTATTGTTTATCATGTCAGATAGTGACAGTGGCTGAAGTTTCTCACCTTAGGTCATGATTAAATAGTCTATAGTTTTTGTCACCAGAGAAGCTGAGTTTGCTGGTCTTTGAAGGAGTCCTGAACCCATGCTCTTTGTCTATTACTTTTTTTGTGGTAGACCTGTTTGAAGGTTTTGATAGGTATTTTGGTTGTCTGAGCTGTGTTATTTGCCTTATTTTTGCTAGCCTGGTACATGACATTTTTATTATAATTTGTTGAAAATATGCCCACAGTGTATGCAAGTGGCATGTACGAAATAGAGTTACTAAGAGAAATAGAAATGTAAATAGTAATAGTATAAAATGATACCTGCTACCAATTTACACTTCTAAAGAATAACTGCATTTCCAAAAATAATTAGCCAAATAAAATTGTGGTTGTATCTAGAAATATTTTTTAAATGTAAACTTTAAATGTAGACCTTCATCCGCCCCTGTTTCCAGCTGAAATTTTGCAGCTTAGAAGTTGATTAAAATCCTCTAACAGTGAACCTACAGGTTAAATCCTGTTGTTACATTCTTTTTTATTGAATAGTAAAATGATGAACAGTGCGTGTAATACGTGATAGAGCAATATTCCTTTATTTAATTTTGCAATTTAAAGTTAAGAACATTTTGGTTAATGGAAGGTGAAGATAGTATTAAGGGGGTTATTATTTATCAGTGATTTATATAGCAATGGGATTGTATTGTAAAGCACTGAGTTAGAAAAATTGACATGTTAAGTCTCCTTAATTCTCAGGCAATGGAAAATTGCCCTTGGTTCTTGTTGAATAATGCACATTGGCTGATTTATACAAGGTACAAACTGTGTATGGATTCATTTAGAACTCCCAGGTGGGAGAATTTGAGTGTTTTCAATGAAGAGTCTATTATCCTTTGGTAACTGAGAACATTACATTTGAAAAATATGGCATCTACAATGAGTCATCTTAAATCCAGACAGAGCTGGCTGACCCTGCCAAATTCACCTTTCTGAGCTAATCATGGCCTTTAATGACCAGATTTTTTTTTTTTTTTGGTGGTAGCTCTTTCTCAGATGTTCGAGTTATATGTTTGCTTGGTAGTGATGATAATTTAGCAAGTTCCTATCAGAAATATGGTGATGTTTTACTGCTAAAAAGCAGAATTAAAAAAGAATACCCAAACCTTACTGGTTCCATTATTTCACCATTTGTAACATAACTCATTTAGTAAACTGTAAATTCCTCAGGACAAAGATTTTTATGTTTATATTTGTAATTTGTCCTTCAGACCAATGGGACAATTGGTCCACAAACAACAATAACTGAACATCAGTTAATTTCAGATTATAGGCTGAATAAGAAAGTCAGTCTACAATTTTTTTTTTTCTAGGCATGGTTATAAGATTTTATATGGCGATTAATATCACAGCAGTAAAAATTTTCATGTGATCCCATGCCAGGAAAATATCCACTATCAGTCTAAACCAAATGCCTCTGAGGACTTTCTAGAGCTTTCATTTGTTAATGTAAGTTCTGTTGTTTCAGTCTGACAAATCTAGCCAACATATTAATCCAATGGTTAAGAAAATATTATTTTTCCTATAATCTGATACAAAAGAATAAATGCTTACTAGGCTGCATCAGCAACACATATTATCTAGCATGGGGGCAGTGCTGTTTTGTCAGATATATTTCTCTGATAGCAATTTAATCTATTTCTAAAACACATAAAAATAAAGGATAGTGAAACTCTGAAGATGTAGATAATGAGAGTTGCTGAAGCTCAGAATGCCAGAACTTCAGCACTGAAAGACAAGCAACAGCCTTTTACTCTTCAGGTGTGTTACATGAGGCTGTCTATCAGAATGAAAACAACAAAAAGTTGTATCTTCACTATTTTATTCTAATTTTTATTATTGCTTCTAATGCTGCTCTCTTTAATTTGGCAACAGATGTTGTTAGTACTGTACAGTATGTGTCTGCACAATATGTGTTCTCTCACATTTTGTTCTTGCAGAGAGTGAGATTTGGATTTATTTTTATTTAAAATTCAATAAAGAAATTTATAGAATGTTCAGTAACTGGAATTCTTAAAAAGCCTCCTTACAAGGTGTGGGGGAGGTTCACAGTTCAAATGCACCGTGTAATGTCAAGGGAAGTGTAGATTCTTCCTTTCCCTCTTTCTCTCTTCTTAGTAATGTAGGGATATTTTTTAACAAAGAATAAGTTACAGACAAGCACATGTATTTTTTAGCTTGCCTAAAAAATAGTCAAACATCTGTCATACAGTAATACCTCAATAAGAACTGCAAACAACTATGGATTGTCCTTATCAGGAAAAGAGAGCTAATTATTGAGGAAATCCACAGAAGAATCAAGCTTTGGTCTGGACCAGTACATTTTTTCCTTCACCTCTCATTTTGTACATGGTTATACATACATACGTACTATGTCCTCCCAGCCCAAAAGCTGGAATTACATTAAGGAAGGGATATGGACTCTGGGCAACTTTAAAAGACATCCTGTGTGCCTATGAAATCCAGATCCCACTTTCCAGTGAGATCTTGGGAATATCAAGTGACCTGAAGATAGAAATTAGGCCTTGCTGGTCCGCATGCCCTCTTCTGAGTGCGACGCCGTCTTAACCATCTTCCACCCCTCTCCTCCCCGCTGGCTCTCCTTCATCCCTTCTACCCCCTGCCACTCTCTATTTCATTGCCAACAAAAATGATGATCTGAAAAATAATCTGAATTAATTTTTTCCACCTGGATCTGTTCCCTGACATGTCTCCTAGTGTGACCACACACAGCTGTGCTGCTGTGGGGGTAGGAGTGAGAATGATTTTAGCTGAGTGAAACGTATCTGATGCTGCATGTGAGACCATGGCCTCTGTAATTTCTACCATTTTTCACCTTAATCTCACTCTGACAATCAACTCATCAGCTACTGATACCAAATCTCCTGTCATTCTTGAGCAGCTTTCAACATCCACAGAGAATGTACCTCTACTCAAAGTCAGGAAGGTGCTGCCCAAGAAGCTCTCACAGAAGCAGGCAGTCCCTTTTGGCCACAGAAGGGCTGCCATGTTGAGCAGCACAGAGTCTCTCATGGTGTAAGTTGCTGGTGCTTTTGTACACTGTGAAGGAGGTTTGAAGGAGGTTTGCCCATTGAGGAAGAAGCAGAGAGGTTTGTGTAGGACAGTGAATATCAGTGCTGTGCTCTTCTACATCGTGGGCAGCAACATTTTGTTCCTCATGGTTTCCTGGACTGATGGCTGCCTGTCTGGTTATGGACTG
This sequence comes from Caprimulgus europaeus, assembly GCA_907165065.1. The sequence continues at coordinate 34,760,022 of OU015523.1, read as the reverse complement.
GCAAAGCCTGCACTGCCTCAGCATTGCCTGTGTGTGTTTACCCCGTATGCAGTTTAAGGTGTTATGGTCTCTGCCAACATGTCTGTCACCATTTCTTGATCTTATACCTTCAGACATCTCATCTCTGTGCTGTTTGATGACATGGAGAAGCCCTGTTGTGAAGGAGAGCCACACAGTGAGCAGATCAACAGACAAGCCAGATCTCTTCTGGTCAAGATGGATGTACAAAGTAAGCTAGGGCACATCTGTGTGTCACCAGATGAGATCTCCCAGGTAGCCCTGACCCAAGCTAATAAAGAGTGCTGTGCCTATGCTTCACTTTGGGCTGAAAGCCCAGGGCTGAACCTAACCTATGTCTTCTTCTTCCTTTTCTGCTGTGCAAGACTCCCAGTTGTGAAGAGTCTCCTGAAGTTAAGTTTCTCATGCGAGACTTCTCCAGATCTGGCAGTGAACATCCCCCTCACCCTGATGTACCTCTCTTGTTCTTCTTCCTGCATGTACCCTGTGCTGGTGGCTGTTGGACACTAACACAGGCAGCAGCAGGGCTGTGGCCCTCATGGCGTGGCAAAAAGCTGGTGTTTGTGATTCTCCAAGCATGACTGCTATGCTGGAGCTGGCTGGTGAGACCAGCCTGCATTTTAGCTCCCAGAAGCCCCAATTGCAGCAGGAGCCCTAACTGCTTTGTCAGTCTTGAGTCGCTGCTAAGCACTGAGGTGACCCAAGAAAACTTCAGTACCTGCCTGGGGACTAGCCGAGAGCTGAACAGCAGCCTTGAACATGCCGTTAGCATATAAATGATAGTCTTAGGTGAGCAAAATGATAAATTGATGTCAAAATGGCTTTAAAAATATGCTCTCACTTCTTCCCGGTGAAAGCCAAGATGCAAAGGTGAAATTTCTGTCATGGAAGAAAAGATGGAGCCAGAGACTGCCCACAAGGGACAGCTATTGGCTCACAGAGGGATATAAAATGTATTTTTCGCACCCACTCAGTTTCTTCCAAGTCAATGAAATTAGAATCTGACCCTTTTGTTCTGATAACCTTTGAAAAGGAGTTAGGCTTGCCAAAAACCTCTGCTAATACACCAAAAGAAAAGGAACCAAGTAATAGAATATGTTTTGGATCAAACAGTAACATTCTGTTGCACGTATCTCAAACATAGTGGAGGGAACACAGTGCTGCTTTGGAGCACGCTTAGGGACATGAATCATGATATTAGCTCAATATTTGCCCAAAGAGTATAAACCACTAGGATTCAGGCAGCTAAAATTTGTTAATAAGAGCTGCACAAGGAAGTGTGTGTACTACAGCCTTGTTTGTCTTAACTCTCCAATTCCTCGGCTTTCCCTATACTCCAAGTAATTTTTTGTGTTCTTTTCCTGATTTTTGAACAAGGAAATTGTATAAATAACACTTATGATAATGAAGGAAAAGCTCCAACTCAGAAAGAGCAAAACATTGGCAGCATAACCAAATTTGACTTTGTCATAGATTTGGGTTGGCAACATTGACAATAATAAGCAACAGATCTTTTTAATGTAAATTTAGCACTAGACATCAAAAAAGTGATGAATTTTGCCTAGTAAAGCTGCCCAAAGAAGAGATTGGTCAGCCTAGTGAAGATCATATGGAGCTGTGAGAATCAGTTGATTGACTCTGAAAAGTGGAATATGGGGTGGGTCAGGAAGTGGTTGGCCTTGTGGTGTTGGGAGAAGAAGGTGAGGGGTTTATGTTGTCTGTCTGATGGCCCTCTGGTAACCTGTGACTCTTGGATGCTTCAAACCAAATCTGAGAAGGGGCAATGTTTCCAGCAATCCTGATTTATCAATCAAGTTTTGAAAAAATCTTGGCAGGTGGGAAAAGAACAGATGTTTTCTTCAAGACTTGTCTGGACAACTTAGTGCTCTGTGTTGGTTTTGGCAGCCCCCCAGCTGGCCAGGTGGCACACACCTTCTGTCAGACCAGTTCTCCAGTGCATATTTCCAGCCTAGCTTCAGTAACTGTTGTCTCTTGCCCCAGTGGCAAGACAGAAAAGGGCAGGAAGGGCATGAAGGAGAAATGAGTGGAGTCACCAGGAAGCCTGTGAGATGTGAAGGTAACTGGAGATATTGCAATGCAAAAACGTTACAGGGACATGGAGGATGCTATGAAAAGACTTAGGGGACATGTGGTGAACTTATGATACTGGAAGCAGAGAGGGGTTGTTTGAGGTGGAAGAGGAAAGCTGTGGGACATTCAACTGTAGGAAATCAAGGTTCAGTAGTTATGATCCTGAGGGAGTAACTTGTCTTCAGAGCTTGACAATATTCCATTGCGGTTAAATATGTCTGGAGGGATTGGTTTATTGCTATCATGATATATGGATCTCTTGCAGATACTTATCTCGGAGGTTGTGAAGGGGTTCAGTTAGCAATGGCAGGCTATAAATGAGGAGGAGAAGGATGTCAAGTTTAACAGTAGGGAGGAAGGAAAACTAAAATAATAAATATTGATTTGGAGTATGTCTTCTATTACCTCTGAGTGAACAGGAAAATGTTATAATAATGTGATCTTTATGTGAACTATAAATTATCCACGTGAAGCTTTTCTGCATTGCTGTTGACTAATCAACGAACCATTCTGGGGAGCTGTTGGCTATACCGTTCATTCAACAGCTTGAGTTTGTTATCATATTTCATTGTATTCCTATAGGCTGTACATTTTTATTAGTTTCTAGTGATTTGTGGGATGCATGCCCTGGACTCAAGGAAATAACTTTTACCAGATGGTTTGAATCAGTGAGAGCCTTGTCCTGAGTTCAGTGATCCTTCGAGCTGTTCCCTATTGCACCATGTTGTACAGCTGAAGAGACTAAGCAAATCCTGATAATAATAGATGTTTTACAAAGTTAAAATCTTTTGTGTGGACCCTGACCATACACTAAAAGGGAATTGTGAAGCTAAAACAAGCACTGGATATGCAAATTGATGCTACATTACCTTATCAGTGAGAAGTGTTTTTGGAATAACAAACTTTTTTTTTTTGCATCTGAAATTTATTTGGGCTTTACCCATCTCTGACATCACTCTAGTGGATGACCAGAGGATTTGTGTATGGACAAGCCTAATGAATTTGTTGTTACCATGCGTACAGGTGGAACACTTTCAAGAGGAGACATCAGCAAGAAAGCAGGGTGGTGTCCATGACCTTGTGCTTCTTCACAAGAAACCTGAAACACCATTGGAACCAAAAGGAAGGCATAGGCTGCACCAGGATCTCTGTAGAGGACGCAGATCCTTGGCCACATGGTGCCACATGGGGTGTGTATGTGGGAGGTCTGCAAGGCACTTTGATTTCCTGCAGGTGCTTTCCCATGGACGATGTCCTTCCCCTCACCCCCGTGCAATATGGGACACTCACTTGACACCGCCTCCTTCCTGGGACCAGTTGGGCCCTGACCCAATCTGTCCTTTCCCTCTGTCACAAGCTCAAGCCAGGACCTTCCCTTTAACTGGGAGTCTCCACTCTCTTGGACATTGAGCTTGGGGCTGCACTTCTCCACATTCAAAGTGACATGCTAAGGTTTGAAGACGCAGGGCTTATATGTGTGGACACCGCATTGCTTCAAATTCATTAACAAAGCCACAATATTTTTGTTTGAAAAACATTCTTCATATGGAATAACATGAAAAGGAAAGTAAGATTTATTAAAAAAAAAAATCCCCAAGGAAAAAAACCTAGTAACATGATTATGTATTCCTTAATACATAGGTCAGATGGAGGAAATGTAATTGACAGTATGAATACCAAGTTTTTCCCATTCCGGAGTCAAGAAGGAAAAGTAATCCAAAGAGCCAGTGCAGATGTTCACCATGTGGTCATACGTCTTTTTTTGTGGTCTCTAGAACATATCATGTAGCTAATATCAATACTTTAAGACTTAATCAGATGTCAATGCCTCAGTTACACATATTGGAGTGGATATTCTAAAGTTATTTGTGTCTCTTAGAGCCATTATTTCATGCTACCTGCAAAAAGGTATGATGGGTTTAGGATGCATCTATGTCGGTAGTTATTTATGTGTAAGCCACCCAGTTACATTTTTGTCCCATTTCAATTTTTTTTGGAAAAATGTTACTCAGACTCAGCAATGATAGTGCTGTTCTGAGATGAGCCTCGTTGGATCTGCTAAAGCTTGGGATATTTTTTGATTTCTGTTGGTACTTTTTCTGTCCTATGGGTTTTGGGCAACAGGCTGACTGAAGCGATGCACCTACACCTGCACAGAAGCATTTACATGTGACCTGAAGGAGGATTTTATTTTACATTTTCCACTTCAAAATTCCACTATTTTGCTTATTCAGCACAAGTTGTGAAGCTCAGGCCATCTCTTGGCTGTCTGCCGGAAGTTATCAGTATGTGCAGGGTGAGAAAGTACCTTTGCTTCTACTCGAGTTACCTGAATCATCTAAGTAAAGTCCTTCTTGGGCAGAGGCTGTATGTGGCCTGCTGCAGCCCCCTCTCCCAGGCTGACCAGAGCCAGAAGGGAACGGAGAAGTGATGGACTACATCAATGCAGGAGAACACGGTGGCTGCACAGCACTTACAAAGAGTTTGGCAACAGATCCATGACCTGGCACTAGCCCAAGCCTGAGAGGCCGTGAATCCCTTCCGCTCGCAGTGGAAAACACTGCTACCACAGCAGAACTCAGCTATTATATTTGTGTGCATAGGAGGGTAACACAGACAAAGATCAAGGCCAGTTTACTGGTGCAAAGTCGGATTGCATCATTACCAATAAAAAAAGAGGGTGTTTTATTTTGTTATAGACAATTGTTTTGTATCTGTGACTTTCCATTTATACCATTTCTTCTCTCAACTTTGTAAATTCTTGTGTTTTTCATTCTGTTTATTGATCTGTGAGATCTGTATGCATGCGTGACTATCTTATGGTGCAGTTTGCATATACCATGTTGCACATGCCAGGAAATATACTGATGGAAGACTTTGAACATGAAGCACATTTGAAGGTCCTGAACTTGCACAATGTATGAAAATCAGATCTCTGTAAAGTCTCACACGTTAGAAGTCTAAAGATGAGGGCACACAGAATCAGTGACTGCTTTAAAAAATTATTTCTCCTTACCAAGTCTCCTCTATGAAGAGGAAACACTGTAGGAGACAAATGCTGGGGTTTTTCTTCTTTATTAGTTATTTTTCTTTATTAGAGCGTTGCCGCTTTGAGTATTCAGGAAGCATTGTTTCCACTGACGTTCATTACTATTGGCACTTCAATGCAAATAACCAGCCTCTGCCACAGTCAAGATCTTTTCTGGATGTTGCTCTGTCTGTCACTACATAGTTTTTCAAAAAGAATTTTTGTAAACTTTTAAAACACCAAAGTCTGACTGCTTTGAAATTTTAGCAGTGACAAATATTTCTTTGCAACTAGGGTTAGTAAAACAAAAGCTGAACAGGCACTTCTACCCACACAAGCAAATTTTTTTGCATTTTTAGGTTTTTCTGCTGCTGGTTGCTATTGAAACTTTGAGAAACCTTTATAGTGCTTGAAGTGTGACACAAATGAGGGGTGGATTAATTTTTCTTTTTCCAAGGTGAGGAAATTTCAAAATTATTAAAGGTGACAAAAAGGAAAATGAAAAGTAAAACCAGAACCATTTTGATATTATCAATTTTACAGCATCAGTGTGAAAAAGAAAGAGGAAAAAAATAAGAAATTCTCTCTCTGTATGAGTATCTTGATTTTGGCAGGTTTCATATTTGAAATTTTTTGTGAAAGATTCTGATTTGCAATGATAGCAATTTTTCTTTGAACCCAAATCTTCATTTTCAGATAGTTCTGAGAATAAATCTGGCTCATTACTTTGAAAAAAGAATCCATTCTAGATATGAAGTGAAATGTCCTTTGCTATCTGAAGAATTCTAAATTTGGACAGTTAAATGAGAAATAACTAATAATATGATAATTGATGGCATGTCTCTGATTCCAACAATCCCCTCTCCCTGAATTATGAGAGAAAATTATCTAAAGTTGTTTGTTAGTAATACCTACTGTGTACCTATTCTTGCAAGCCAAGACTATCATCTGCTGACATGTATAAAGACTATTAATGTTATACTCACTGAATTTCAAGGAAATTTCTTGCAATGTGTAAAAGCAATCATGTGCAAATGTGTTTGCAGATTGGGACTGCATTCCCACCCAAATATATAATGCAGTTTCCAGGTGGTAGCTATCTGATATTTTGTCTATTTTTGTTTTAACACAATGAATACTCAGCAGCAGAGTATTACTGCTCACTGCATTTTTCTTCTAATATTGTTCGTGGCAGGAATCCAATTTATACAGTGCAAATAATCATTATTTCCAATAGGCTGAGGATCTTTCCTGGCAAGAGCATAACCAATGTCTTCTACTCCTACTTGTGTCATTCATATTTCAGTGATGTGAGTTAGTATATAAAATCCATTACCCACAGAAAGATTGTGGGAGGGAAAAAAAAAAAAGAGAAAAGAAATTAGGGAGCATGCTTAGTGCTGTGAGGTACAGGGAATTAAAAGCAAATAGCAAAGCAGGTGAAAAAATCCAACAAGCAAGCTTAATACACTGAAGAAGTACCGAGAACTTGTAGCCCTGGGGAAGAGCACCACAATCAGTGTCTTGGTGGCATCGTTCCGTCCCCGCACATCATTGCTGGGGAGTTAACTATTGTCAAACAGCACTTTTATGAGGGGCTTGCCACAGCCCCCAAGCCCTTTGCCAGACCACTTTTGATGTATGAAGAAAGGACTTGAGCAGTGATCCCTTTCTCACCTGGAAGGCTGCAGGGACTCAGTGCCAAGCGCAGCTCTTCAATTGTCTTTTGAAAAAAAAGGCTCCAGCAGGATGCTAAAGCAAGAGCGCGTTTTCATCACCGACTTCGCAAACGGGAGTGACTCATGTGCCATCTGTTTTGTCCCTCCACTTGATCATATGCGCTCCCTGTTTGTGCTGGTTAATATATTTGCCATCTATTAAAGGGAGAGGAAACTTGGGAGCAGTCAAAACAAACATGCCTGAGAAAAGGCTGAAGTTTTGAAAAGGGCTGGTTGGAAAACTGCTGGCCACTATCACTTTCCATTGAAACCTGTGTTTCTGGGACAAAGATGTGTTAGGTGACAACTCACTGAAATCTTTTGACAATGGGTCAGGGATTTCTGAGTGTCTGAGACGAGTGTTCTGTAAAACAGTGACTGCATTAGCTCCAGAGCATACTAAATGCACCACATTGTGCCTGGGCTGGCAAAACCTGCTCTTCTGCGCCCGTTGTCACAGCTCAGTGGTGTGCAGACATGGTGGTCCTCCTTTGGAGCCTGAGGGAGAGTCTTCAGCTTGGAAGGGAGAAGACTGACTGTTGGAGTTATGATACAGAATGTATTTGCGAAAATTGGGGGGCAACAAATGAAAAGCGGCAGTTGGAAGGTTCAGAAAAGCCCAGGAGCTATTTCTCTACCCAACATCCATCTGAATTTGCTGCAAGATGCTGAAATCTTATCTGGGGCTTCAGAGGTGCTTGAATAAATGAATGGAAAAAAACTTCTATCGGGAGGACTGAAATACAAAGGCAGCACCTCTGGCTCACTCTGCAGCGTAAACTCTGCGTGATGCTGGGACTAAAACTTGGACTCCAAAATCAGTAAGTCTTGTAACAGACTCAAAAGATCAATGCCAGAATAAACTGGAAACCTGAATTACTGGTGCCTCCACCATTCATAGGCTGTCATTCTACCAGATTTTTTGCCTCTGAGGTCTTCGTGGTCGGCTAAAAGTCCACCAATAAGTCCCCAAGAAGGGCTGTAGTGGGGAGCAGTCAGACACACTCTATTCATTTCCTAGACATTGCCTAAAACCACCTTAATATGGCGGTGATAGAGATAACAGGACGTTAATAGATGGTATAACTGGAGGAAAATTAGTAACAACTTGGGCTCTTCTTAAGCATTATGTCAGCATGACCGAGGACAAAGAATGACTTACGAGAGCACAGCCTGCCCAACAGGCAACCTTCTCTCAATAAACTCCATCTTTCCCTTGGTGCCTTGCTGTCATGCACCTGTAAATCATCCTTTCCAAGTTTTAAGAGTTTTATATACAAGCATATTGTGAGACAAGTGTAAGAGATGCTGTATAAATGTGTGAAAAATACCTCTTGAATTGCCTGTAGTTTCAGGTCCTCCTCAGTGGGCAACCTGACTGTCATGTACAACAACCCAGAAAGAGCTCATGGGTCTGGTGACATGGTTTCAGCCTCCCAGCTCAAGCCTAGACATGAGCCAGGATGTGTCACAGTCTTGCTCTAACTGGTTTATGTTTCTCCTTCATCAGTGAAAGTGTTACCTAGCTAAATGAGAAAGATGAACAAACTGTACCTATCACCAGAAAATCTCTCTCGGAAACAGTTTCCAAACATATGCATTAGGTAATGAGCCTGTTTCCCTGACTATGTGTCACAGCACTCAGAGCTATTCTGGTTGTATTTCACAAGCTGGCATTGCTTTTTAATATGCTCCCTCCCTGTCTGCTCTGAATCCGTTGTTCTGCATATTCTTGGGTTGCTTTTGTGAGAATCCTCTGTTACGCTGGGCAGCTTCTGTCAGCCCCATGCCATGCTTCTTGATGGAGCATGATTTTCATCTCTCTCTAGTTTTCCATTTTCACCTTTCCTATCTCTAGCTGCGTCTTTTTGCAATGTGGTGTGAAACCCTTTGTAATGGGAAAAGGCACAGAAGCCATCTCAGTGGCTCTCACTGCGATTCCTTGCCAGCGACAGCAGCCACAAATGCACAACAGTGTGATTCAGTACAGGCCTGAATGCATTCAGAAAATATGTGCAAGGTGTCGTTCAGAAAGCTCAGTCTTTTGCTTATGAAATCTCTGAGAGCTTGTTGCACATTACATAAGCTTTCTCAACAGTTTATACTTTACAAGTCTTTCCTTCCCCTCCTCCCCCAACCCCCCCCGGAAACATTTCTCACAGTGGATTATTTTATTCAGTGCTGCTGTATATAAGACGTAGAATGTTAATACTTTATTTGGCTAAACATGCATAATTTGAAAAGACAGGTGAAGTGATGGATTAATCATCAGGCTTTTAACTTTAAGTCTTGTTAGCTGCAGTTTTAAATGTTGTTTATTTGAAATTACAGTGTGGATATGATGTCTAAATGGAAGCTCTTTACATATATAAATTAAAGCTACTTTTGCTGTTGGCTAGAGTTTTGATTTAAAATCTGTCATTTTCTCTCGTACCTGGATGTTCAGACAGACATCACAAATAACCCAGTGGCAAAGGTACAGCTACTGCAGTGGTAATAACATTTTCCTTCTGCTTTCTATGAATGTCTCAGCCTTGAGTTATAGGGCCCATCCTGCTTGTTGTGGGAAGGCAATTACAGCTGGATACACACCTCACCTTTGGCATCTATTAAAATGTCTAACTCTGGTAGTGTTTGTGATAGCGGATTTGTGCCACAGCTTTCTGTCAGCCATGAGTTGGAGCAAGGGCCCTGTCATACTGAAGGCAGCCCAGCAGAAGCAATACCTGGCCACTGTTAGCCCATGGATGAGCTCAGGGGCAGCTCCTATCAGCTGCCCTCGTGTCATTTTTTTAAGCCTTCCAGCCCGCTTGACATTTAGGTATTCGAAACCTGAAATCGCACCTTTGGGTTGGGAGACTGGAGCTGTATTCTTGGCTTTTCTTCCTTCTCTACCACCCTTGCAAGCCTGATCTGCAGACCAACACTCCCAGACTGGTCTGTGCAAGAGTTTCCCAAGAAAAAGTCCTGCTTCCTTGCTGAGGGAGGTTTGCTAGTTCCCCTTCTGGAAAATTACAGACATCTGGATACATGGTTATGAGTCTTTGGCATAGAAATAAATTGAATCCAATTTTGCTGCTCTCATTGAGTAGGGAAATCGCCCTTTATACAGCTCACAGCTGTCTCAAGTCACCTTCCTCAGTACCTATTTATAGATTTTATGCTCAAGACATCTCAGCTTCAAAAGAAATTCTTTTTAGGAAAGAACACAGCATTGTCTGAGAAGATAGGGGTACACCTGCTTTGAATTTGTGCTATGGAAGAGAGAGATGTGAATATTGGTTTTGTCAGAATGGCAATTGAACCAGAAGAATGGAAAAATGTTCTCCTGATGCTGAGCCAAAAAGGATATTTTTAAGGATTCTTTTGTGAAACTCAAATACTTTAATTAAACTAAAAGGAGATTTTTTGACTTTGCTTTGGGACTATTTAATCCTTTTAACCTTTCTCTGCTTTAGAATTTGTTTAGATAAATAGTATCATTTCAGAGGAAAAGCTTGTTTTGATGTCAGACAGAACATGTAGGTATTTATGAAATGAAACCTTTATTAAGCAGCATCCAAACACAGTGTTTTGATGTAATACTCCCAGTACTTTTCAAGCTCTATTTCACAGCAAATTTTTTAGTTCCCAGGGATGTTTTGCCCAGGTGAAGCAGGGGCTGGTCTGGGTCAGGCAAAGACAATAAGCAGAGAGTTCTTCCTAAAAGAATTAGAGAAAAAAGTGCATTTTGAAAAGCAAATCCTTCTTCCTAGTGCTGGAGGGAAGCAGTTGATTAAATGGTCTTTAGTGGTGCTGGATGATGCTCTTCTATATTCTGCTGTTGGGAACTTATATTTCTTATATTTTGGATCTGAGGAGAGGTAAAAAAAAAACAAACCCAAACATGTTTCTAATTGATATAGCAAGCTGGCACGCAGTTATTTGTCACGAGAGGTATGTGCTTTTCATTTAAGGGTTCTAATATTTCAATTTCATTTGTGACTGCCCCATTTAGAGGCAAAAGTTGTGACATCTGTGTTCAAGCCTGGCCTGTTCACAACACTGAAGATGCACCTTGCCTGCCAGAATACAGTCATCCTTGGGAAATATAATTACCCCAATGAAGAAAAGAAAGAAACTGTGCAGAAATCATGCTCAATCTTACTGTGGCTTAGGGGTATGACACTGCAGCAGCCTCACCCCTCCTAGCAGTGTGTAGCTTGGCTTTGTGCATCCGCCTTAGTGTATGTCCACTTCAGCATGTCCTTGACAGGAGAAACTTTGGAAAACAACATTTTCAGCAGTCAAACAGGAGACAAAGACTTGTCAGCATTTGTCATCTGACAGTAAGTAAGTAAACAGGCTGGCAACAACATCTAAGATTAGCTCCTCTCTGCTTAGGACTGTGTTATTTTTCAGTTGAGTTTATGACAGAAGAGAAAAGCTTACATTTATCTTTTATCTTCAGCTCTCACATTGCTGGTTGTCTGTGATCTGAGACACTGCAGTGCTTTTAGCTGGACCAAGCTTGAAGGCACTGGGGTCCAACAAAGGACTTCTGGGGAGTCACATCGCTGTGAGGCCACACACAGACTGTGCCATCCCGTTAAGAACATCACCTCCAAGGCAGCTCAGATGTGCTTTTTTCCAGAGCACGAGGTTTGACCCCACCATCTATCTCTTTCCTTGGAGGAATTTCTTCTAAACTGTTTTTTATCTTCTTTCCTCTTCCAACAATTCCTGTTGCAATTGTTCAAAGCTGGCTGTATTTATTTTGTGTTTATACAGCTTTCCTGCACTGAATAACCTCTGCTTTATATTAATTATTGGAACACAATAAGGAAAAGAATTGGGGTGAAAAGGAATCAGCTGTGAAATTATCTATTCACAGCATCAGTTTCCTGTATTTATCAACAATTTTTTCACTTGCTTAGATAAAGGTATTTTATCCTACTCATTCTTATTTATTTTCTTGCATTAGAATCTTGTTTTCCTTCCTTCCTACAACTCATCTATTTATGTAATGTTACTACTGTAGTTTACTGCATTGGAGGAGGAACTGTTCAAGCTCAGTTTTGCCCCCCAAGCCTCGGTACTTTTTGGAGGACAGGATTTACCGATGACACCAAGCTGAGTGGTGTGGTTGACACGCTGGAGGGACGGGATGCCATCCAGAGGCATCTTCACAGGCTTGAGAGCTGGGCCTGTGCCAACCTCATGGAGTTCAACAAGGCCAAGTGCAAGGTCCTGCACCTGGGTCAGGTCAATCCCAAACATAAATACAGGCTGGGCAATGAGTGGCTTGAGGCCAGCTCTGAAGAGAAGGACTTGGGAGTGGTGGTGGGCAAGAAGCTGAACATGAGCCGGCAATGTGCGCTTGCAGCCCAGAAGGCAACCGTATCCTGGGCTGCATCAAGAGAAATGTGGCCAGCAGGTCGAGGGAGGTGATTCTCCCCCTCTACTCCACTCTCATAAGGCCCCACCTGGAGTTCTGTGTCCAGTTCTGGAGCCCCCAACACAAGAGAGACATGGACCAGTTAGAACGAGTCCAGAGGAGGCCATGAGGATGATCCAAGCGCTGGAGCACCTCTCCTATGAGGACAGGCTGAGAGAGTTGGGGCTGTTCAGCCTGGAGAAGAGAAGGCTCCGGGGAGATCTTATAGCGGCCTTCCAGTACCTGAAGGGGCTACAGGAAAGCTGGGGAGGGACTTTTCACAAGGGCAGTTAATGATAGAACAAGGGGTAATGGCTTTAAGCTGAAAGAGGGTAGGTTTAAGTTAGATATTAGGAAGAAATTCTTGACTGTGGAGGTGGTGAGACACTGGAACAGGTTGCCCAGAGGAGCTGTGGATGCCCCCTCCCTGGAAGTGTTCAAGGCCAGGCTGGATCAAGCTTTGAGCAACCTGGTCTAGTGGAAGGTGTCCCTGCTCATGGCAGGGGGGTTGGAGCTAGATGATCTTTAAGGTCCCTTCCAACCCAAACCATTCTATGATTCTGTGAGTCTATGATTTGTTGGGTGAGTGGATTAACATTCTCTTTTTGCTGTCCAGGGCTGCATCAATTTGCTACTAAAATCATAAGAGATAAAGTCTTTGACTGTAAAACAACATATTTTTGGGGCTGGTGCCTTTTGCATAACCTACATTTGGGACCTCTAGGTTTTATCTGGAGTTTGAGAATTTTATCAGATTTATTTTCAGTTTTAAGAAAGGGATGGACTAGGTTTAAGAAGCAAGTTTATTGTCACCCAGCAATGGCCTGTTTGTCACTGTGCACAAGAGGATTTAAAATCTGTACTTTAGAAGATAAGAATGAATAGAAATTCTGCTGATTTTGCTCCCTTTGGCTCCAGGATTGTCTCTAGACATCTGAGCTTTAGAAACAGAGATAGAAGCAGATTGACCACTTTGTTTTATCGACCACTTAAATGTGCAGAATTTCAAGTAAAATCCTGGCTTCCTGCTACTTTACTCCTGATCCTCATCTGCTTCCCAGCCTCACTCGTATGCTGCTCTTAGCTTTGCTACAGGAAATACGTAGCAGCAGTGTTGATCACAGACACTGCTACAGACTCTTTTATTTAGCCAAGAGCAATTGCAAAACAGGACTGTGTCTGCCAGGCAAACACACAGTCCAGGGCAGAAATAGGTTAATTAAAAGGAGATAAGCAAGGCAGGAAGTCCTGAAATAGATATTAGTTGGCATGATCTTGACTTTGAAACTAACTTAATAGTTTTCCTTTTCAGATAGTCTATTTCTTTTCTAAATCTTATTCTTTCGGGCAAAGAGGAGAGGAAATGTGATTAAATGAGATTAAGTGACATTTAATTCACATTTTTTTATCTTTCCAGCTGTATGCCTTCTGCTCCTTGTGTTGAAGTCAGTGCTCTTGCATGCAGTGGGGACGGAAACAGTCTTGAATATAGCCCAGGGGAAAGTGCTCCATGTGAAACTTCAGAATTGTGAAGACAGTGGATGCAGCAAACTCATATTTAACATGGGTAAGAGACTATGTATGCTAAAGCACAAGCCTTGTGCACTTGCTCAATTAAAGCTCCTAGAGTCAAGGCGATGAGCAGGAAGGGAGAGAAGCCTGCAGCAGCTTGGTACGTTTTATCTGGGAAGAGTAGGAGGCAGCATCAAATCTCTCCAAGGTCTTGCCACTCCTGTTTCATGGGCAGGATCCATTTGCAAAGCCATAGCCAAACAGTTACCTCTTGGCTTATGCAGGCACCCACGTACAAGTGTACTGTCTGGTTTACCTTCTGCACGCATAAATTCGCTCATTACAGTGGTAACAAGTCCTCTTTAGTTCTCTTGCTGCACAGAGACAACATTTTTCTCCTACATTTGCAACATGCCCTTACTTTCTTGACACATCTCATTGCTTGGAGGTGTGGATGGCCTTTACAAGTGGCTCAAAAACCACTACAGAAAGCCAGTAATGAAAGTAATTTCCAAAGTGTATTTTCAGGGGGATGCAGCATGTGAGCAGCAGCCAGCTGTGGCATGGGGGGGGGATGCAAACAGCAAAGCATGCAGCACACCCTACATCAGGGTGTCAGGACATCGAATAATACCAATTTACAGTCTTATCAGACCTGACATAGTCTTGTCAGGTTATAGCTATCCTGACTGGGTTGTCAATACTCTCTGAATCTTATAGGCTTAGCTAGTCCCCCTGAGACAATGAAGAGATGCTGACCACTGATTGCCAGATCTAGGCTTCCTTGCATCATAGATATTTGGAGACTTGAAGTTAAGATTGGAAAGCTATAAGTCCCTCAGCCACATACAAATGAAAAAAAAAATATTTTCTCTAGAAATCAGATCCTCTATGAGATAAACTTCCCATGACTTTTTGGCAGTTAAGAGGTACGTTTTTTGCTGAGTTGTATTCTTCACATATTGACTATGCTTCCTATGAAATTACAAATGCATTTAACATGAAATTGGACAGATTTCACTATCAATTTTCTCCTTTTCGCCTTTGGAGAAGGATCTCACAATGCTTAGTGATTGAGCAATAGAATGACAGAAGAAATTCAATGTCAATAGATGCAAAGTGATGCATATGGGAAAAAAGCACCCTAGCTACATACAGAATGACAGTTTCTAAATTAGCTTCTAATGTTCACGAAAGAGATTTGGGAGTCACTACTGATAAGTCCCTGTGAAAATCAGTTCATTGCTCAGCAGTGGTCAAAAAGATTATTAGGAATTATTAGGAAAAGAATAGAAAGCAAACAGAAAAAAAAATAGTTATGCTAACACATAAATTCATGATGCATCTGCATCCTGGATATTATGCTGTGAATTCATCACCACAGCTCAGAATGGAGAGCTGAAAGTGGCCCAGAAAAAGGAAGAAGCAGGGTCGGTGAATTGAGTGGTTTTTGTGTGAGGAAAGGAAAAATACACTGTGTATTTTCAGCTTGGGGAAGAGATGAAGCCTGAGATCATCATGAATGGTAATGGCTAGTTGAGGAAAGAGGTTAATTATAATTCCTGACAATATAAGAATAAGGGCTGATGAAATAATCAGCTGGGCGTTTAAAAAGGGAGCACTTCATCACCCAGCATGTGGTGAAGTTGTGCAACTCATGGCCACAGGATATTATGGAGACCAAAATAATAAATGGGTTCAGAAGCTGACGGGGCAAATTTTCAGAGGATAGGGGCATCAGTTTCTGTTCAAAATGACATTCAGGATGAAACTGCCAGCTCAGAAGTCATTATGTCACTGATGACCAGAAGCTGAGAGGCAGGGGAGGGTCACTCAGTGTCTGCATTACTCCTCATGTGCTTCACTTGAGCATTTCCCTCTGATCACACTCAGGGTATAGAGCCAGGTGGATCTTTGCTTTTCCATGTGATAACAATATCGCTGTTCTTCTGTTACACTTTTTTGTCACTAAAATTTATGACTGAAGTATTTTTTTTTTATTTGTATGCTTTTCCACATCTTCCATCACCATATCATGTGGGTGACCTAAACGTATCAGTGAATTTGTCCCTCACAGCTCTTCAAAATGGCAGAGAAACAGCCCAATCCCCATTTACAAGGGGATCTTCATCCTGCGAAGAGTCTGCTGGGCTGGGCTGGGTCCTGAGGGACTGACAGTTGCCTTCTCCTCTTACTTTGCATGGTGCCCTGAAGAAAAGGCCGTGCAGCGCCTTATGGTGCCAGCCCTTCCCCTGCCAGCCCTCCCAGAACTGGCCACCTCTGGGCTGCATCCAGTCATTATGACTAAGGCACCATGAGAGAGGAAAATAAAACCCCTCGATGTGGCAAAGCCCCCAAGTCCTTAGTCAACACTGAAGTGAAGCCTGCGTGGTTTGGTCAAAGTCCAGCAGCACATCTGTGGAAGAGGGGGGAGCTAGATCCCAAGCTTTTCTTGCTTGGGTAGTAGCCTGTAATTACAGTTGTCAGTGCAAGACACCTAATATATCCTTCTTCAATCTTATTTTTTCTCTTGGTGTAACTTTTTCGCGTACCCAGTCTGCTGTAATTCTGAGTTTTTCCCTTTATAGCAATTAGTTTCTCAGCATAGTCCCTGACCACAAATACTTTTGAGTGGAACATCTGGTTCTAATGTGCGCTCCAGAAATGTTACTTTCTGCAATATTCCACTTTTCTCCCAGATGATATTTTTCCTCTTGTGTTTGCCCAGAACAGCTTGTAAGCTGATCAATATCTGAAGCAACGAAGGATCTATTTGAGAACAAAGACTTCAAAAGCCACATAAGTGATTTCCCAGAACTCTGGAGCAGTTGCAGGAGAGGTAGCTTGCAGCCTGGCCCATGCACATGGGAACACTGTGGGGCTGCCTTCCTCCTCTTTCTCCATGCTGGCTTTCCCCACAGCTCCTGCCAGTTACCATAACTGCAGAGCCAATCTCACCTTGTTTCCTTCCTGGTGATCCCACCTGGCTATCTTCTCATTTTTTCAGTTCTCCTTCACTTCTAGCCAAGCCTCTTTAAATGTTCAGAGGAGGAAACACTGCTACCTGGTTCCTTCTGTTGTTTCTCACTGCCATTACAGCTGCTTTTTCAGAATTATTAGCTTAGGAGCCATCCCGCATTATGTGATTAAACAAACCTTCACCTACTTACAGAGGGAGTACTGCTCTACATAAAAGAGGCTGCGTAGTCAGTAAAATGGAGACACAGGATGAAGCAGGAATGTTTAGTGTACTTTCAGGCATGGGAAACATGAAAAGCCAGCTGGACGCAAGAGAAAGCTAGTGTGCTTCTGGTATGTTTGCAATACAGATGATGTAAATAATATATGAGTCTTGGAAGGAATGTAGGAAGATATAAAGTTTTATGTAGGGGAGCACTGCACACATGTGGGAGATTCAGATGCATCTACAAATCACGGGCTGGATGCTGAACAGTGCAATGGTGCCATGGTAAATGGGGCTCGGGGACTGAATTACTTAAGTAATTAAAGCCAATTGTGACTCACATGCTGAAAGGGTAAATTGTGAACTGCCACAATCCACCAAGTTATTTAACTTTGGAAAAACAAAGCTCCTCAGTGACGGTGGAGGAGGATTTATTATTCCATTATTTTATCTTTACAAGCCAAGCTGTAGGCAAATGTGATCATGGTTTTTAAGAATTTGCCTGAGCAGAGTTGTCTTACCAGCCAGCCACTTCATCATTACCATAATGCATGGAGAAACAGAGCATGAGTTAAACACGTGAAAAAATGTAGCTTAACCAATTTAAATCCTTTAGGACTCTTACCATTGAGAGGTGAACAGATCTACGCATGCTCTGAGGACCCTGCTGTCCAGCTGTGTCTGTTCTGGCAGCTGTGCTGCAGCTGTGCAAAGTATAGAGCTTCCTCTGGTAAGGTGCTCCCACTCAGATCCCAGGAGTTTGTCTAATAGGTTTCTCTGTCCTGAAAACCTACTGGTTTACTTTCTGGAACTGGAGACTTGCTTCTCCAGCTCTGCTCTTTGAGGCACACCTGGGATCTGATCTCTTTCAGGCACCTGGCCCTGTCTCTTTGCGCAGCCACTCTCCCAAACCCCTCTTTTTCTTTGTTAAAAAACCAGAAGGTAGAAGAGAAGGTCCCAGCTCAGGCCTCGCCTCCCACTGTCAACTCACCCTTTTCATAGCGTTCCTCCCTCTTCTCAACCCACAGAATGTGCCTAGCACCTTTTTCAGTGTTAGGATCTGCAGCTATTCTTTTTTCATCTGCTCATCCATCCATTTAATGCTTAGCCTGACCATGAATGTCAGCCATATGGGCCCATCTCTTGGTATTTTAATCTGGCCTGAGTTTTAGGTCAGTGATAAACAATAAGAACAATTATCAAGAAGTTTGTTACACTTGAAATATAACAGATTTTTTTTTTTTTTAATTAATCTGAGGCCATATTCCTAATATAGCTTCTTGGACACCTGAGAAATACACTCAGATTTTCTTCTGATCATGTTGAAGTGATGTCAGTAGGACAGAGATTTCCTCTGTAATCATTTGTATGCTTTTGATGCTATTTAGCACAAACTAAATATGACAAAAAAGAGGAAATATATTTGTGTTGCTGTAGGTCAACAGAAATTTCAAGAATTCTACAATACCTGTCTGGAAAACTAGCTTGCTGGGATAGTCACACCAGAAAGATCTTGGTCACTTTGCGTAGCAGCCAGCAGCCTCTTTGAAACCTTCCCAGAAATCTCTCTTAGCTTGAAGCCTGGTCTTTGGTGCTTGCCACACAGGCGCTGCATACAGCACCTGGAGCAGAACTGCTGCTGTGCTGCGCCATTACCTTCCCCTGGCAGCTCTAGGAGCTCAGTGGCTTTGGGGAAGAGCTTTCATTGCCGTGAAGGAAACCAGGGAAATTGGCTGAGAGAGCTCTAAAGGAGCAGGAATGATGTGTTTTGGTGTTTTCCGAGACTGTGTGACCTTCTCTTCAACACAGATAATCCAGCAGACAGGTGCGAAGCAGCCACTGCTTTTGTCTGTTGCTTCCTCAGGTGATCACAGGGACCACAACCCTTGGGCAGCCGCTTGGTGCAGCTGTGCGATGCTAATGGCACCGGGCCCTGGGGTCCATGTACACGGGGAAATCCCACTGGGGATTGGCTGCTGTGAGCACCTGACCAGGAAACGCTTCTCAGAAGTCAGAGGGATCAAGTAAGAAACTCAAGCAATTTAATCACCGTCTTTTGCAAGAAATGCTGCGACAAAT
This sequence comes from Caprimulgus europaeus, assembly GCA_907165065.1. The sequence continues at coordinate 34,740,976 of OU015523.1, read as the reverse complement.
GATTTTGTCCTTGTTTATTAAAACTATTCTTTGATCTGAAAAGAAAAATCTCTTTTTATAGGACTAGTGTTTTCTGGAAAAGGTATTTTGAACTCATTTAAACATTGCTGGCAAATTTTAATTATAGAGGAACACTTACTTTAGCACTTTTTAGTCATATTTTACTCCTCTGAAAGCGTGTTGGGTCTGAGTCAGCAGGATGCACAGCTGACTCCAGCCCAGGGAGGAGGCTGGGCAGAGCAGACTCTGCAGCCTCCAGATGTTGTGCACTGTTTTCTTTTCTGTGGCCTTTTGTAACCCGCTTGGAGGCCAGGTGATATAGAGATTAAGGGCTTTGTTTTTAAAAAGGAGAATCTAGATAACAAAAAAGACTAGGAATAGTACAGTTTCTGCTGGTCTGACTCAACAGCATCTGTTTCACTCAAAGCACTGAGAAATTGTTGAAACAAGGCAGGTGTCCAGGTTTCATTGAGGTAAATATTTTAAGCTGTTTTCATAAGGAGGAATGGTTGTAAGAGCAGAGTTGGCTTATTTTGAGGGAAATGGTACAAATCATAACAAACAAACAAACCAAACACAAAAAAAGCAGAGAATGGGATTTTGATACCAGCTCTGAACTGTTCTTTCTGAGCTGAGTAGAAGGTCAGAGTTTTGGACATGGACCTAAAAGACTGACATTTTGGGAGTGAAGGAAGTAAAAGAAAGAAGGAAACCTGCACCTGGGTACAGAAATGGGGTTTTACTGTGCTGGGGGTGGGGGTGGAAGGGAATTTGTCTTTCTCCAAAACACAAAATGTACATGCTACATCACCATGCTCTTAAAACACTGGATGTGCATATATTTTTGACAAAAGTCTTGTTATTTCACCTGTCATTCTGATTTATGTTTCCTAGAAAATATAAAGCTGCAGTTGGAAGAAAAGAGAAAAGCCATATGGCAGACTATTGCCAAACAAACAAACACATACAATATAGATGCCAAATAGCTTTTGTACAAACAAAAGGAGCAGAAAAACAACCTCATCTCCCTTTGATATCGCTACACACTTCCACAAAAGAGTATTCACCTAGCTTTTCACCTCCCTTTAATCCTTCTGAAGGGACCTGATGTATTAGAACATGTGCTCAAGGTATTTCCTAATGCATTCAGGTTTTAATAAGATCAAAGTTTATAGAGATAAATATGTCTAACCCTGTGAAGAACTCTGGAACTGACTTTTAAATGTTGTCACCATATTTTTCATTGCTGAAATATTGTGAGATGGAAAGCAGCTGGCTGGCCAGGGACTGTCATACCTCAGAAATGGCCCTTATAAAGGGTCCCTGTTGAATTGGGACTAAAACCTTTGTCTTGCTCATGCAGTGCCTGACGGCAACCTCTGGAGCAACCCTTATGCAGGCAAGCAGGACCTTGCTTGTTTTGGGTCTGCCAGATGGTGGGTGTGGGAATGCTCTTCAGGAACCTACAATTGCAGTAAATGTTACTTATTTAAGGAGATGTTACTTATTTAACAGCCACATAATTTTAAAAGCCCTGGAACAAAACCACTGTACCTTTTTATAAGAGTAAACGAAGAAAGAATTAAAATTATCTCTCTTGCTTTTATGAAAGAGGGAAAATGCATTTTGTCAATTGTGGAAGCATTTAGTCTAATGCAAGCTGCTGAACTGCACACCAGATACAATGGCATACAGCTGGTGCACACATGCATGCACACACATAAACACAGAGCCGGGCACCACAGGCAGCACTGGAGCAGCACACTGAACGAGACTGTGAGCTTCAGGGGGAAAAGTAGCTGGGTGAGGAGACTAGGACAGCCAGGATTGGGAAGGGAGGCGCAAAACTGGTGCTGAGGGCAGGGGTGACAGCAAAACCAAGGTTTTGGAGGAACCTTTGCCCTAGAAGGAAGGATGGGGCAGTTGCACAAGGCAATGGAGAAGTGCAAAGGGCCTGGGGCTGATAGCAGCCAGGAAAGTGTCTGGGGCTGCCTCTTGTCATTCCTAAATTCCTCTGCTTCCATGTTCCCCTGCTGCTAGAAAAGGTCTGTGAGTGCCTTAGCAAAGTGGTTTTTTTAGTCCTCTCTAAAACAGATATATGTTGAAGAAAACAACTTACTGTCCCTGCCAGCCACCTTCATTACAGAGGCAGAGATCTGGACGAAGGACTGTGCCATGGCTCGGGCTGCTCCATGCTCAGTGTTTGCTGATCTGACTCCCCATGCTGGAACTGATTTATATTTGAAATAGGAGACTACGTGTTTCTTGCTCCCCATCCCTCTTTTTTTCCCCATAGATTTACACAAACATGCTTAAGCAGGATGTTCAGGCTGTGCAGACAAACTTCTCCCAAGTCTGGAAATGTGAGTACCTGAACTCTGCTGCTGGCCCTGTCACAGGGCAAATCAGTCCCCTTGTCTGCCAGAACACTCAGCCACGGACATGCTGGTGGGAAGGCCTGAACTTGGCCTAAACAGTTTTTACTTCTATCTGTGTTGTGGACATTGACCACAAAAAGGGACTGTGATGGGTTATCTGTATGTTCATCCAAGATAAAATTAGTAACTTAATGAGAATTTACCATGGATGCGGTAGGTCTTATTCCACATAGGAGAACTTGCATTAATTGATTGTGTTAATCACATCCTCCCCAATTCATCTTAATCCTTACATTTAATTTTGTTTGGGTTGCACAGTTCCCTCGAGGAGCTGTGCTTGATCTGAGTGCAGTCAGAATCAGTTAAGTTTCTTGATATCCAGGGAAGTGGAAGAATGCACTGAGGATATGGCTCAATGTAAAGCAGAAAGGGCAGAAGGGGAAAAAAAGGAAAAGAAATCTCAATGCAAAAACTAAAGTATTGTTCTGGAGATTATAAGTATAAAAGTCCTAAACAGCTATGCCTGTTGTAGCAAGTAAAACAGACAGGAGCAAGCTCTTTCTCACTGAGGGACATGAGACAGCACTACCTGCTGCCATACTGCTCCATTTTCTTCTCCCAGGGAGAGGGTGTCCTTGCTCATATAGCCAAAGGAAGGTACCCATGGCTCAGCACTGCTTCTGGACCACCCATGGACATTGCATGGCAAAGGGCTGATAGGCATGAACCTAAACCATACCAGGGAGTGTGCTAATGTGTAAACACCATGAACATTCACAAGGCGGTGTTTGAGTCCAGGCCATCGCCTTGTTTGGTTTGCTAGTATTGACGTAGCTCAAGGGTCTCCAATCTGTAGGCAGTACACTTTTATTTTGTAAAGTCTCTGTGCTTACAGGATGCAGTAAGGAGAGGCTGCTAGATGGGAATTTCAGATCTGTCTTTGAAGTTCTCCACTTTCGTCACTTCAATTCAAATTCTTAATGTTACTTTAATGTAGCTCTTTGTGATATAATTTGCCTTAGCCTCAATTTAGGGTTGAGGGACATTTGCCCAGTAAAATCCTGGAGGAACAAAAAACTCCAGCTAGTCTTTTTCTTCATAATTTTTTCTAAGTGAGGTAATTAGTATGGATTTAGAGTAGGTAATTTCACCCTTGACAATAAATTGGCAATCTTTTGTGATGAGGCAAATAGACATTCAAACCGGGCAGAGAACAGTTGAAGTAGAACCTCAAGAGATTATGAAAGAAACCTGCTGATGTGCAGGTTTCTGACTTTCCAGTGTCAGCATTAAGTGACACTATTCAAGTTAAACAAACCTTTTTCTGTGTGGAAAAAAGCTTTGCTTCCAAACGTATTTTTGTATGTGGTGAGCAAGACGTGAGAATTTGTGTAGACAGATTTAAAGCCATGTGGCTGATCTGAATGCTTGAATGAATATTAGCCACCCTCCAGCCCCCCAGGGTTAGCTGATTGAAGCAATCCATGCACTTAGAATATTGTTATAAAAGCACAAAGCACATGGTATAGACCAGGCACACATTATTTCTGCATATAAAGAGGGAGTAAAGAAAGCAAAAGCCTAATGAAGCTTTGGTTATGACCACCCCACTGGGATCTGGAATCACAGAATCTCCTAGTTGGAAAAGACCTCTGAGATCATCAAGTCCAACTGTACCTATCCACTACTAAACCATATCTCCGAGCACCCCATACCCCATCTACCTGCCTTTTAAATATCTCCAGGGATGGTGACTCCACCACCTCCCCAGGCAGCCCATAGCAGTGCCTGAGAACACTCTCAGTGAAGAAGTATTTCCTGACATCCAATCTGTACCTCCCCTGGCCTAACTTAAGGCCATTGCCTTCTGTTCTATCACTGGTTATCTGGGAGAAAATACACACACCTGCCTCGCTACCACCTCCTTTCAGTGATAAGGTTTCCCCTCAGCCTCTTCTCCAGACTAAACAACCCCAGTTCCTCAGCTGCTCCTCATAAGACTTGTGCTTCAGGCCCTTCACCAGCTTTGTTGCCCTTCTCTGGACACGCTCCAGTGCCTCAATGTCCTTCTTGTAACGAGGGGCCCAAAACTGGACACAGTGTTCAAGGTGTGGCCTCACCAAAGCTGAGTACAGGGGAAGGATGACTTCCCTGGCCCTTCTGGCCACGCTGTTTCTGATACAGCCAGCATGACACTGGCCTTTTTGGTCGCTTGGGCAAACTGCTGGATGGAGGCCCATGTGAAGCGGGAATGGGAGCGGGAGCAGGAGGCTGAGCTGCCTGCGCTGCCCGGTCTGAGGAGGGGGAGGCCAGAGCCGCAACGCCAGGCCCTGCACGCAGCCAGTGCGGACACTGGCGCCGGCCAGGCTGTGACTGCACCATGAAGGGCCGTATCGAGCTGGGAGATGTGGTGCCACACAACATTAAGCAGCTTAAGAGGCTAAACCAGGTCGTTTTTCCTGTCAGCTACAATGACAAGCTCTACAAGGATGTACTGGAGGTTGGCGAACCAGCCAAATTAGCCTGTTTCAATGATACTGCAGTGGGAGCAGAGTGCTGTAGAGTGGATCACTCCCAGAACCAGAAGAGGCTGTACATCATGACACTTGGATGCCTAGCATCCTACTGAAGGCCAGGAACAGGAACTAAAATATTGAATCATGTCTTAAACATCTGTGAAAATGATGGCAATTCTGACAACATCTATCTGCATGTCCAGATCAGCAATGTCCAGAGTCTGCAATTGACTTCTACAGAAAGTTTGGCTTTGAGATCACTGAGACAAAGAGAAGCTACTACAAGAGGAAAGAGCCTGCAGATGCTCATGTGCTGCAGAAAAACCTCAAAGCCCCTTGTCTTGGCCAGAAGGCAGATGTGCAAAAGACTGAACAAAATCCCAATGAACACTTTCTTGCACTTGCTTGTCACCAAGTAAGGAAAGAGAGGCCTGTTGATTTTTATTTTTTTTTCTCTACCCCTTCGTCTTCTTAACTTTTTTTCCTTGACCTCTCTTCAACAAAGTGTAATGCTTCTTCCAAGGATTGTCCAGTCAAGTGTTGGGGTTTGTTTTTTTGTTTTGAGCTCTCCTTTCTGTTTTTGTTGAGAGGAGTTTGGCTTTTCTTGTTTTGTTTTCTTTTGTTTTGTTTTGGGCTCTTTTTTGGGGGAAAAAGATGTGCAGACCTCTTAGGTTTGAGGTGTGGAGGGATTGAGCAGGTTATCCTGATAAGTCTCCTTCAGAATTATCTCTTTCAGGAAGCAGAATGTAAATCCAATGTGAGGGGAAAAGGAAAAGCAGTATCTTGTCCTTTGACTCCTACATTATTGTGTTTTTTATAACCTACAGGGTACTTTACTTTCCTCCACCCTTTGAAGGTTACTTCAGTACTACTCACTCTTCCTCTTAATTCCCCCCACCTCAAAAAAAGTCTGTTTAATTCTTTCTTCCCAGTATTTTTGAGTATGACTTTTTCCTCCAACTTTTGCTGAGAAGGGTGGGCTACTTTACCATATCTTTTCACTCTGCCTTGGCTGCTCATTTTGAAAGTTGGTTTGCTTTTTTTTAATACTCCTTACCCAAGCTGGTGTTACACTTTTTAACTGATAGAGAGGAGGGTTTAGAGTGGTCTTTCTTTTTTTTTCTTTTTTTTTTTTTTTTTTTTTTCATTTACCCCACTCCCAGCAGATTTCTGCCAGAGTAAGAGCTAGATCTGATGTAAGAGTAACCTTGTAAAAATATGAATCCTGAGGGTGAATCCAAATATAGGTGGTCACAGGTGTTAAGAGCATGTGTTCAGTGGCATCGTCACAAGAGGCCAAGCAATGTCTTGAGCGGGTTGCCTTTGTTCTTGGACAACAAAGCAGGGAAGACTTTAAACAATACAAAGTAAGTAATTTCTTAAGCCATAAAAGTCTTGATATCCACACAACTCTGGTGGAAATCCCCTTGCATGACCTTCACTGAGCATCCCTGTTTGATTTCTTGAAAACAACACCCAGAAATGTCCCAGAGGTAAAGGCACTGCACACCATCTTGGGCTCTCTGTCGCCCTTGTTGGGTACAGGCTCCCTCTCTGCTACCCTCCCACAGAGAAGAGATGCTCCAGCCCAGCTGCCTGTGGGCTCACCAGCAGAACAGGTTTGCTGCAGATGGCCTGTGCTCTCATCCCATAACAGGATTTCAGTTTAGAAGTCACTGTGGAGCTACACTTCCCCTGTTCAGTGCTATGCAATGCTGAGAGCCAATGTACTCAACATACTTTGCAACAGGCTTTAGAAACTCAACCATTTTTAACTTTAGCAAGGTTGCCTTTATTGATGATGCATTTACTCTTGTTCTCTCCAGGCAAGTCTATTAATACACTGATAAAGCTTAATCCTTGACCTATTCATAGATAGATAAGCAGGCTGGTGGCAGATCTGCTCTCCCTTGCACAGTAGCATAAATCATAGCACAATACAAGACAATCCTAAGGATCTGAGCAGTTCATATAATCCCAGTGGAATTAATAAATATGCTTCAAGATATTCCTTGTGTTGTAGCAGATTATTTTTATTAATGTATCACATCTTTGAATGTTGTAATCACCTCCTAGCTGCAGGAAAATGCTGTGATCCCTGCTCCAAAGCTCTTAAAATGTTATGTTAGTCGCAAATCTATTACTGAGATTAAAGAACTAACAGAGTATGTGGGACAATAGGAGCCTGGTGAAGATGAATGTTACAGCTATGAGACTGCCTGCTTTTCCAGGGCAATCATAATTGCATCATGAGATTTAGGATAATTTTTTTACTCCTGCTAACATTAGATTAGAAGACACTTGTGTTGGCATGCAATGTGTGAACTTCGAAAGGAAAGTTTTTTGGGTAAGGAAAGAGTGAAGTGAGTTTTCCAAAAGAAGAGCCCATGAGCGCCCCAGGCACATTTTTTGAAGTAGTTGTCTACGTGTTCCAGCTGTTTTAGGCAACACTGAAGGATTTGCTGGCTTCTCTAGGCCATGAAATGGCATGCAAAACAGAGAGCATAATTCTTTAACCTGGCACCTTCCCCTCCCCTGCTCCTTGCACTGGTGGAAAGGAGGTGACAGAATCTTTTACCCAAAGCTGTTTAGGGCATCTGTGGTAGTGGTGCAGCCTCTTGTGCTGGGCTGTACCTGTCTCCACTGCACAGTCTTCCTATGCAAGACTGTAGATAAGGAACTGTAGGCCATTTTAAAACCTACAGATCTTCTCAGTGTCTCACTTGTATGCTATGAATTCTGGTTACTGCTCAGTGCTGACCTACAGTTCACGCCTATGTTGAGAAGACAGACAGAAATGGTCAAGGGTCTTCATTCTTGACCTTTATAAAAAATCAAATATTGCTTTGACAAAATGGCTTTGGAAATAATGGAATTAGTTTGGGGAAGGGTGGGAAACCGAGGCTATTACTAGAAGTCTATTTGACCAACTGAAAAGAGGATATTTTGGGAAAGTCGAGAGAAAATAGTTATTAAAACTGATACATTTTTCTGGATCTTCTTGCCGAGCTTTTAGTTTCTGAAAAGCAGTATGTTAATGACCTGAAAAAAATGTGAGAAAGAAGTTACTACCAATCCTAGAGCTGAATGAGGATATATTGTCCTTCTGTAATAAAAAACCTCGTTTCCTTTTGTGCCTGCCTCCTTCCCTTCTTCCTCTCTCTCCCTCCCTCCATCCTGAGTACTGATACCACCACAGTTCTTGCAACTGTGCAAATTCTTTTCCAACCACAGTTTCAAACTAGACCCAACCAGACAATGACACAGTAACATTAAAACAACAGCCTTTGAATTTTGGCCGAGCTGATTGAAAGAAAATAATCTAAAAAGTACTTTAAAAGCATTAGTGGATTCAGCCTAGCCAACAACACAACACAACAAATAGCATTCTTATTTACTTAGTTATTCTCTTTTTAAAATGACTTTTACATTGAAACAGTTGCTAATTTAAAGCAGGAAAATCACTGGCTATGTCAGTATAATTTGCATCAATTAGTCACCCAGAAGTTGGTGCAATTCTATTTTAATCGTTCACAAAAAGCAGTAGCCTAAGGGTCTCTCTAAAGGGAGACTAACACGCAGCCATAATACATAGCTAAAAATACGTCACAGGTGAGCACATCTGCATAGGCCATGGAGAACGCCTGCTCCTCGAGCAGAAAGGTAAAGAAGATACCTTAATGACTAAATCTGTCTGGGTTTTTTTGGAAATTGTTTCATTGGTTATTTTAGTAGCAACCTAAAACTTATTTAAATATGAAGATATTCTTGTCTGAAATATGAAAAGAGGGACAAGAAGAAGATAGGTATTAATCAAGAATAAGCAAACATTACAATTATCAATTTTTTCTGCCTATTATTTCCCCAGTTGCAGCTGAAGACATTATTCTATTAAAGACACAGCAATTTCTATTCAAAGCAAATTTTGGAACTGAGAGAGGTAACAGAGTTGGCCTTAGCTTTTTGCCATCTTAGCAAAATCTTGTTTCTAGACATTGGCTGACCAAGTGCCATGGAAGGGTCAGTCCTGAAAACGCTTGTCCCCTCCTTGTGCTGATTTGGCCAAAGGAAGGACCGATGATTTAGGCTGTTTCTACACATTGCTTTAAAAAACAACCAAAACTAACATCCATCAATCCACAAGCAGTGGCAGGTCTAAGGGCAGATGGAGTTCATTCCCTGTTAGTTGGGCTTTTTAATGTTTACATGTTTCTCACAAATATCACAAAGCCAAGTTTACTCCTTTTTTACTTACAGCCCTACCATGGGCGAAGGTGCTTACCTTTCCAGTTTGCTGACTTGTGCTGAACACATGAATTCACAGTTACAGATCGGTACTTGCAAGAGCAGCGGTGAAGAACAGAGATGCCATTTGGGGAATGCAACCGGTCACTGGCTGTTACCAAGATTTATCAGGCTGTTACATGGCAGTAGTAAATCATGACTATGTCATTTCAAGCTCTTGCATTGTCTGTGCAGATGCATGTAAGGATGATTGTGGGGTGTGAGTGTCACTACTGCCTGTGACAAAACTATCGGGCCCTAGAGGGGTCACGGTGCAGTACTTTGTCAGAAGTCCTCCTCTTCTTCCAAGATGGGGACATGCTTGTAGCTCTTGGGAGGAAAGAAAGCAGTGTGCTTCTCCTCTTTCTTTGGGAACATTTTTCCCTTCTTTTTGTTATTTGCTGTGAGGAGAAGTACCATTTTTTGGGGACAGATATAATTGTAATTTCTGTTTTGATTTGTGTTACCTGGAAATCAAACCAGAGCCTTCAAAGGGCAGAAGGGCCTATATGGCAGCTCTCTGGAGTCTCAGTGGCTACAGTCTGTCTGTCTATATGGAAAATATTTTTTAAAACATGCTTGCTAAGAGGACTAAATGGCAACATGGGCTGTCTGCCAATAACCTCAAATCTGTAGTGAGAAATAATTCAGTCTGCTTGCAAGCTGAGCTCTAGCCTTCTTCTCCTGTATAGACTGTCAATTTCTCTGGGATTTACTATGAGTAGGTACAAAGCATATTTTAAGGCAACATCTTACACTCCAATCATGGTTTTTAAAGTAAAATGCCAACATTTTACTCACTGGCTCCCCAGCACTTTCCAGGCCTACTTTTAAACTTGATATACTGTGATAAGCATAGGTCTTCATCACCAGTGGTAGCTTTCAGCATAAGTCATTGCTAGATTTAGCTGCTGCTTTCCATATATCATCAAGCAGCTTGAAGCAAACTAATTACCGGAAGGCTGGTGTGTGTCCTTGCTGCATTTTTCCAGCTTATCTAAATTGCTGAAATAGTTGAGCAACAAGTACTTAAAAGTGGAAGTCCAAAAGTATCAAGCTGAGTTTCAGCTGGCTGGTAAGTGAAGATGCAAGTGACATTTACCACTTGCTTCTTATCAAATCCTGTAATTTGATGACAGAACATCTCTTTGAGAAAGCCCTTGCTGTTCTCACGAAAAGCAAACATGAAGCTACAGAAGTTGAGCAAGGGAGACGATGTTTTATGACCTACTGCAACAACTGCCCTGTGTGAGTTTACAAACCTGCAGTCTGACAGATATTTGAGTCTTGTTCCTACCTGCGTTTGCAGCAGGCCCCTGGGGGCTGCAGTCCTGATGTAGCTTTCAGACAAGCCCCACTGAATGGTGATGTGACATCACCTAACTGAGGGCTGCTGCCAAAAGAGTGGCATCTCTCCCCTCTTTGCACTGGCAGTGCTGTGTGTCTGACTCCCCTCCAATGTGCTGCTTCGGGGAGCTCAGCAAGCAAAACATACACTAGAGAGCTGTTTAGCTTGAGCTGGCTGCTTACATGGTTATCATAGAATTACAGAATCGTTTGGGCTGGAAGGGACCTTAAAGATCATCCAGTTCCAAACCCCCTGCCATGAGCAGGGACACCTTCCACTAGACCAGGTTGCTCAAAGCCTCATCCAGCCTGGCCTTGAACACTTCCAGGGAGGGGGCAGCCACAGCTTCTCTGGGCAACCTGTTCCAGTGTCTGACCACCCTCACAGTGAAGAATTTCTTCCTAATATCTAATCTAAACCTGCCCTCTTTCAGCTTAAAGCCATTACTGCTTGTTCTATCACTACTTTGTGAAAAAAGTCCCTCCCTGGCCTTCCTGTAGGCTCCATATATCAATGCTGGCTGTAGGGAAAGGCATGGGGAAGTGTTGCTGGGGAGAGGCAGGATATACAAACCCTTTGTGGCAGCAGAGATGTTTCATCACAGTGAATTTAGGATTAAGTGTCACCCTGCTGGAGTGCAGGGAGCCTCTCACCCACAGTGAGTACACAGGCTGCTCCCAGGGAAAGTGACTAACCTGGTCATTGTTCTCTGTGTTCATCTTCAGGAAAGCCTGGAGTTCACTGGCCACACAAATGGTGACTCCAGGCTGTGTGTGGCCTATGCCCAGGGGATATCCGCATTTCTACAGACAGGCTGTAAGAGATAACAGTCCCACGGGTTGCATGACAAAAATGCACCTCCTGATTAAAGACTGAGTTTATCAGATGCAGGTGACTGCAGCTCCATGTGATGTCTGCACTTGAACAACCTGCAAAGAGAGAAGGGTCTGTACAAACGGGGTTATCCCCAGGGTGGCATCCTGTTTTTTGCCTTGCCTAAAGAGCTGGAGAGCAAGCTGTTCGAGTTCAACATTAACAGATAAGGCTTTCCAGGCTCTTAAGACTCTGACTGTAGCACTTGGAGCTGAGACAGGCCCTGACAGCACTTCAGCTGGATGAAATAAAGAGAACAGCAACTGCAGCCAAGCCAAGCCGAGGGAGAGAGTGAGAGCTTCCTTTTCATTTTTATAAATTTGTTCCAATATTTTTTTATTAAGCTTATTCTTTCTTTGCAGAATATTGGTCTAGTTTTCAGAAAGGTTTCAGGCTGACTGGCAAACCATTCCACATTGAACCTAAGTGCCTGCCCACTCTTGTTTTGCCCAGCAGCAGGCATAAGGCTGAGGAGATGGGAGGATCTCCCCTTTGAGATGCATGGGGACTAGCTTCTCACTTGGAGACAAGCTCTAGCCAGCACACCCTATGATTCAGTGGGGCACTGGGTGGGCTTTACACATGATCTCCTCAAATACAGAACAGCCAGGAACAAGGAAGGACATGTACTAAAAGCCAAGCAGCCTTAGAGCTAGGGTACTATAACTCTGCAGCATTACCATGGTTGAGTTCCCCAAAAATTGAATGAAGGGAGGCTTCCTAGAAACCGTGTTGTGAAACTGGCCTTTTTCCTCTGCTCTTACACCTGGTACAGGCTGCAGAACCACCTTCCTGGCAGGTGAGGGGCACACCTGAACACCAGGAATCCCCAGGAAATTTAGAGCTATCCCTCAGCACAGATGGGCTTGGGAGCCAGAGCACACCTGCAGCCTCCTGACAGCCAGACTTAGAGAGAAAGGAGGATCCTGGTGGAATAGCAGCAGCTGTTTTTGAAGTGTGCTGTGCAGAAAATAAGGTTGCTGTGATGAGACAATTAGAGGCCAGAGTGAGGATGCTAAATAATGGTGATCTCAAACAGCTACAGGCTGAAAACAAAAAGTTTCAAGTCAAATGTCAGAGGACTAAGTGGATGGATATACAAAGGAGTACTAACAAGATGTTCCTGCATGCTGAGAGAAATCTTGATTTTAGGCACAGAGCAAGGGAAAATGTCATTGTAGGGAAGGACCTGTAGGTACACAGTGAAAATACGAACCAGCCGAATGTCTTCCCTCCGAGGCTGGGAGAAGTACCAGGCAGCATGGGACTGTGGTGCTGTTGATGGGAATGTGGGTCTCGGTATCCATCATGATCAGGCCTTTGGGCTTTGGAGACTGATCTTGCAAGCTGCCCAGTGCTCCCACTGATTCCAAACACCACAGCCATGGGAGCAGAAAAAAATGCATAGCAGGTACACAGGATTGGGGACAATCAAAGCAGAGGTAAGGATTTATGTGAGACTCGCTGTGGGCAGAGCATATATATCTTGTTTAAGAGGAAAGTATTTAAATCTGCATTGAGATCATGGTAAAATACCAGGGCTTAGGATCTGGAGCATAGTAAGAGCAAGGGGACTTAAGTAAATTGTATTGATGCAACTTGAATCAATTTATATTTGATTTGGTCAACAAGCCCTAAAGCCTGTATAGATACTTGTATTTCAGAGGGATAACAGATTATTCCAGGTTAGGTCAAACGAGAAAGAAATTGACTCCAGCCAAGATCAGACAAGTGCTCATGTTTGGGCTGGACTTGTTTGTGAAGCTGCTGCCCCTTTGTGCTTAAAGGACTAAGTGTGGGCAGCTGAGTTAATTCCTGCATCTCAGCTGATGGACTGTAACCTCTACCTGAGGACAAACCTTGTAAACAGGTATGAAAGCTGTTTGCTGCTTAAACCAAATCAACGTGAACCACTCTTAAACCAATCTAAACATCTTAGAAAGTTTCAAAAAACCTCTTATATTTTCCTGTTGCTTGATTGCATCAGCTTAAAATTCACCTTTCAATCAAACTGGTGGAAATTCACCTGTAGTCTAGTCTTTAAGCAATATGGATCTCAAAAATTAATCTAGATTTAGACTGAAAATGAACAAACAGGAGGGGAAAAAGCTTTATCCTAGACAGTAATCTTAAGAGTGACTCTGATCTTCTCCAAGTTTAACCTAATACAGTGCCACTGATGTCAAAGCAGATAGTCTTCCTTTACATAAAAATAAATTTGATCAGCAGTTAGACTGTTAATTTGGTATTATTCAACCAGATGTAAGGTTTTTATAACATTACCAGTTTATTAATAGTTGAAAAATGAAACTTTAGATTAGTGTCAGGGATGTGGGGGAGAAGCAGAATGAAGAATGGAAAAAGATGGTAATATTTGCCCAGGGCACACGATAAAGAGCAATCTACTTTAACAGTGTCACCTATATATAATTTCTCCTGTCTACCATTGCCACGGTTTTCCACACCTCAGGGGTAGAGCTGGCATTCTTAGCAGAGTTCCTAAACGGTTTCTTGTTTCTGTGAGGTGCTTTTATTAATATTTTTTTTCCCCTTTTTCTGGAAAGCAACAAGCCACCCCCAGACTCTGCAGAACAAGACAATGAAGTTAGTCCCATTGCTGGCAGCAGGGAGCTGCGTGTTGTTGCACAGCCACCGCCTTTCTGCTCTTAAGCAGCAGAGTGAGTGCATTGCTTTGGCAAGATGACGACTCTTTGATTTTTTTCATACATGTTAATGTATTACACAAATGTTCTTAAAAATACTATCTGCTTCTCTTTCCTGCTTATTTATTCATCAAACTTTCCTGCATCTGAGAGAAAAAGAACGTTTAATTTTCAGTAATCTGTATTAACTTAATGTCTGTCAAAATGTTCTCTCATGTTTAAAAGGCCTAAGCTCCTCACAGTAGTTTGTACAAGCACTTCCTATAAAAATGTGTCTAAAATGATATATGCTCTTGGAATAAACTGTATGCAACTTCTGTTGTCTCTTGGTGTTAGTCACTGCTTTCTGAAATTGAAACATGATGGTACTATCCCGCCAGCTTGCTAAACTTCGTAGCATGGCGAGGTCCCTCCACATTGTTAACATTATGCTACAGCATCGGTGACATTGCATGTATATTTGATGGTGGCTGTTTCTCGTGCAACCAGTCAAGAAGCCTGGTTTGTGTCTTTCATTCTGGTGTTGCCTTACTGAGGATGACAGTTCTTGGTGGGGTTTGCTCTTCTTGGAGGCTGATTGCAGAATTCCCATTGACCTCCATGAAAAGCTGAAGTGTTTTCGCAAGAAGCCTCCAGTTAAGAGTGGTTATTCAGAGGAAGTAGGAAACCCTGTGCTGCTGCAGTTCAGCACAGGGATAAGTATGGAAGGACGGGATTTATCTGAAGATGGTGTTTCAAGATGGTCATTGGTCTGTCACATTTACATGTTTTAAAAATTGGTTTGGCCTTTATTTCTGTTTTTGCATAGATTGCAGACTATGTTATGGCAAATATTTGGAATAGTAAACCATGTAACTGTGGACAAAAATTTAGAGGCAACAATTTACTTAAGGACTGAGTTTCTCTAAGGGTGTGTTCAATTTGTGTAATTAGTGTTTTATGGCTTCAGCCTATAACAGCTGTCTGTCTGTCAAAGGAACTGAGCATCTACAGCTAGATTTAGGAAAGAGTTTCAGGTATTCTGTGCCCATGAAACAGCATCACCAATGCCTTGCTTAAAACATACAAAGGGAATAATTTCATGAGCATTTTAAAGAAAAGTGGCCTTAAAGCTGTTGGATTTCATTCCAACCTTTGTTTTGCATTTTGTAACCAGTGAACAGTAACGAGCTTTTCACTCCTGCTGGTAGCTGTGAATAGGATAAATGATCTCCCAAAGATGCATGTTGACAGATTCCTATTTTTATCTTCTGCTTCTTTTGTCTGCCTGCCTGGAAATTTTACAGGACTGCCCATTGCCTTGGTATCTAAAAACTTTATTCTTTTAACAGTCCTCTTTGACCTCTGACATTAGCTTTTGGGTTAGAATTACCTCTGTGGATAAATATACACGAGGAGTATATATGAGTTAATGTCTCCTCTTCCTGAGGCTTAGACAAAAGTGTCAGCTCTATGGGATGAACCCATCTGGCAATTCTTAATCTTGATTTTACTCTTTCTTGGTTTTTTTGTTGCACAAATTTTAATTACGTAGCATTTATTTTTCTTATAGGAAACTACTTTTAGGAATATCTCAAATACTACTCCCAGATCAGTATCCGAATATATGAAACTTAGACCTGAGCTGTAAGGCCAAACATTTGTAATGTAAGCTCTGTATGACAAATTCTGAGTTAATAATAACGCTTCTCATTTCACTGTATTGTTACAATCATATCCTTCTCTGGCATGACATTACAGATCAGGCTAAGTGTTCAAAAAAGAAAACACAAAGCTAAAATGCTGTAATTAGCCTACCTTTTAGTGCCAATATATTTTCAAACAAGCCTTATGGCTTTGGTAATGGAAAACAGTCTTAAGGCCTTAAATTCAGCCCACGCTGATGTGACCAAAAGTCATCACCCATTCAACTGCTTTGTGATCAGCTACAAAATTTAGAGCTGTAGAGGTCAACTGCGTGGCTGTCTGTCATAACTGGCATCTGTGTTGAAAGTCTTAGCAACAACTTCAAAGAAGAAGGAGCTATGGGTACTGAATACAAATGCTCTCTGAGCCCCAGAGTGTCGTCACTCATGCTCATATATTTGTCTGTCGGTCTCCATAACATATATCAGAATTTTTTACACTGATTTTATGACATCTGGCTGCCTCATCTGGGATTAGGCAGAAGCATTATTCACTTCTGACCCCTGAAGACATGCAAGTCAGGGAGCTGGGGTTTTGAGAGGGGCTCCTGTGAATACCACATCTCCCAGGAAGTCACAACTGGAGGTAAAGCAGAGCTTGTGGCTGCAGGGGAACACGAATGGACAGCACATGATAAACAGCTTGAGACAGACTGAAACAGAAGAACAAATAGACAAAATGCTCTAGCAAGACTTTGAATATGATTTCTTAAGAGGTCTAGGGGGAAAATCTAGTCAGGTTCATTTTACTGTTTGTTGCTTTGGGTTTTTTGTTTCGTTTTGGTTTTTTAATGGAGTATGGTGATAAAGTGAAATAGTGTCTTCCATTGCACTTGAAAAGAGAAGGGCCTTCGAGGAGTCATTCTGCTTTCTGTTTTCAGTATTATCGACCATAATAAAGGTTGAAAGTCAATATGTTGACAGAATGGGCAGGAGCAGATTTTGAACTTGACTGTTGGGAATTTTTCCCTTGAATGCTTCTCTTACACAAAAAAGAAAATGATCAAGTGGTATAAAAGTTTTCAAAACCTGATGGATATGCAAGTTAGAAGATGAATTGTATAAAAAAATCTTTTCATGCTTTGTAGAGTAGGGATTTCTCTTTGACAAAAGAATAAATAATTTTATTTTTTTTACTTTCTTCAAGTTGTTTCAGTATGAGACTGGGAAAAGTATGCATAGAAAAACTGAATATTAGAAAAGTGATACTTGAGTTTAATTAGCTTTCATACTGGAGTGATCTTTTTTTATGTATAGGAGATCTGAACTGAATTTCTTGCATTAAAATATTCCTGGTATTGAAAAATGCAACCTGCTGAGTAAAAAGACCCTTCTGACATGTACAGAACTTCTGAAGATCCTTTTGTATGTAGTTTGGGCGTATTTAGAGCTTCCCTCTAGAACGTATTGAACAAATAGGTAACTTTGTCAATGATGGGAGGTGATAATACTTTAAATGAATCATGGGGAGCTACCACAGCTACTTCTTAGCTAGGTGTGCAACCACTTGTCTCTCTCTGAAGCCAGTATTTACCAAGGGAGAGAAAAGTGGCAAGGCTTGGAATGTTTGATGGCATCACTTAAAAAATAAGATTTTTTTTCATTGCCTTTGGATCCCTTTCCTACCCTTTCTGTCAATTATCATGACTCATGTTTTCCTCATTGAAAAAAAAAAAGAAAAATCCATCCAAGGAAGGAAGGTTATCCTTCCCCAAAATATTTCAGGTCTTTTTGACACATTTGGGAGCTGATGAAGAACCAAATTATTTTACTTGGTTGATGGGCTGGGTTATAACAGCTGCTAGTTGGAAACAAATGGCTGACTTTTCAGATATCCAAGGATAATCAACCTAAAAACACAATCTATTGCAGTTACTTCGACTGAACATCCATGTAGGCTGTCCAGAAGAGCTGGTGCCCAGAGCCACAGGGCAGGACAGCCTTGTTGCTGTTTTCCCATATAGGATGTCACAGCTCCGTCACAAAATCATGGCTAATTAACAAAAAAAAAAAAAAATCAATTCAACAAAAAATCCTCAGCTCTGAGTTTCTAATCCAAAATTAGTACCCAAGGCACTGCAGGAACAAATCCTTGCCCTGACTGTTTTTCTTTTCCTGCACCCTCTGGCATTGGTTCCTGGTTTGTGTTAACCTCTGTAGAGCTGACTTGTTGACAGCTCCTGTTTTCTAAAGAGAGATCAGACACTCTGCAACTTTCTACTGTCTCAATTTGGTATTTTAAGGGCAGGATTGGGCTAACTCCTGCTTCTCTTTGAGGTCAGGCTGGGGAAGATGCTAGCATTTCCTCTCATTTTCCCTGAAGCAGATAAAACTCTTGTTCTGCCAGGGGCAAAAAAAAAAAAAAAATCTAGCAATTTCACTTCTGCTCACTCCCCTGCAGGGAATGCCTTTGTTGGTTCATCTGGCAGCTGTATCATACCCTTCTTCTCAGCATGTGTCCCCACCCAGTGAAAAAGGTGCTGCTCATCCCTATGCACATACACTGAGTACTTGAAATAAATGAAATTTTGCTCTCTTCAGCAGGCCAAGGGTCTGCCAGCAAGCAAAACCTGGTGAGGTTTCTGCCCACTTGAGTATGAAGTCTGAATTCTGTTGCAAGAAATGGTTTAAATGATGCTTCCGTTTTTAACAGGGAGAAAGGGAGGGAACAAGATTTTTTTGCTTTTAGAATTGGAGTTTTGAATTTTTCCTACTGGAGTTATAAACACATAGCTTCTCTTCTGGTGACTAGGGTATTCTCCATACCAAACCAGTAAACCAAAATAACATTTGTGACTAGGACAAGGCAGCTAGTAATGTTGGTTCCGCTTCTGAGAGCACACCCCACGTAGGCTTTACCTTCTCTTCAAAATGTGTATACACCATGGGAGAGAACGGGGCGTAGGCTGCAGCTGAAGCTCACATTGCTTCCTTATTCTTCCTGTGATGAGGTTAAGAAAAGACTCAGCTGGTAGTTTGGTAAGCTCAGCAGTAGAAGCTATGGACTAAATATTTCTGCATTCAATAAAGAGCAGAAGTCAATTACAGGACCACCCAGGAGCAAGGGTAATTGGGGCAGGAGATTCAGTGGCAGGTCTTTGCCAATTCTCCCTTTTGTTCAGCACAGTTATATATTCAGTTGTATATATACTTAAATGTTAAATATTCTGAATGTAGGCCATGCTGTGGAAGAAATCTACCTCGAGCTTGAGGTTTAAAAGCAAGCTCACATTTGAATAATTCAAGTGCAAAAGACTTCCTAATTTTTATTAAGGGTGTATTTTTGTTCCTTTGCATGGTTGTATAACACACAGGAATGTGAGGGAGCTCTTTGTTCTCTCTATCAAGGGTGCTATACATCTGCACGATGCAGAACTGCTTTGGCTCATTGTACTGACGTTAAGAAAATCAAGCTTTGTCTGCAGACTGAGTATGAGGAGCACTGTCTGCCAAGAATGATGGGAGTTAAGTCATGAGGGCAGAAAAGTAAAGTTTTAAGGTGGGCTTTTATTTGTCTGACTGAATTAGTTTTAAGTCTTGCTGTCAAAAAACCCTCAAAACCCCAGAGCAGCACAGTAGATATCCCAGGCTTAAAATGATCAATACTTCAAAGTTATAAAGCAAGCCCTAAAGCTGGGAGCTAAGAACATTCCACTCTTTTAGCTTTGCTCCTTACAGGAGGACACTGATTTCTTCATTTTGTTAAGATCTGCTATGTCACTATGTATCGCCTTTGGAAACAGGTGAATCCTTATTATTCCCATGATTACTGTGTCAGGTGCTGCAGAAACCTAGAAAAAAAAAATGCCCACTTTCCCAGAAAATGTTCGGTGTCGGAATGAGAGGCAGCTGTCAGAGGCAGTCAGGAGTTATAGCAACACAAAGGAAGAGTGAAAGACTATTTTTCAGCAGGAGAAATGGTGGTCTCAGCATACCAGGAATTTTTGAACAATTGATTTTCATTGCTGGTGATGCAAAAGATGATTTTCCACTGCTAAGTTACAAAATCCTATTGACTTTGAAAGTAGATAACTTGCATTTTTAAGCACAAATGCAGAGATGACCTGGTGCAATACTACTACAGAGGCTTTACTCCCTAAAACCTACTTAGGTTGCAACTTGCTTTGGTTACTGCTTATTTATTTATATAATGATAACTGACAGTTTTAGAATTCTCAGACACAGTGACACATCAGCATCACTGGTATGAAAACTCCCTTTTGGTACGAGGCTAACAGGGAAAAGCAATTGAGAGCATGTGTGCACTTACTGACTGATGCTGGAACAGCTGAATGCTATGTCAAGTCAAAAGATGGTTGTTCTTTGTAATCTGAACTTGAGGGTCTACTAACCTGCTGTCCCACTAGTTGCTTGTAAAGTCAACATTAACAAGTGTACTCCAGATGTAAGTCCAGAGTATGATTCATTGCTGAAGTAACGCCACACTTATTCATATACCTGTAAGAGGTACCCAGAGCAACTGCAAGCTGCCAAGCACCTACCTTATGGCACATTGTCTAAGCAGACATTTGGGTACCAACCAAGGAACTTATTTTGGATGTTGGGTTGAGTTTTACATCATTTAACTGTGCTGCATTGTAGGCATTGACCCTTGTCCCAATTATTCCTGGACTCAGTATATGGCAACCTGGAAAAACAGGTAGTTCTTGGGTACAATATCTCTCGACTGTTTTGGAAGTCACCTCTGAACAGTTATTCACCTCTGTGAACTACAAAGGAGTCTCAACAACAAGCTCTGGTATGGATATCTACAATGAAGATATTGTGACAGTTTAACTTAGCTGGCAGCCAAACAAGACGCAGCCACTCACAGCCTTCCCCCACCACCCCCCACCCCCTTTTTCCCCCCACCCAGGGAATTGGGGAAAGAATTGAAGGGGTAAAGGTAAGGAGACTTGTAGGTTGAGATAAGAACAATTTAATAATTAGAGTAAAAATAAAATTAAAATAATAAGAATAATAAGAGTAATAATGATAACAACTATATATATATATGAGTGATGCACAGTACAATTGCTCACCACCTGCTGATAACCATCCTGGAGGAGTGAAAAGGAACCTCAAAACTGAAATCACAATCCCAGAAAAGTGAGCTTGAGCGATTCCTGAGAGAATCTCCTCACTTTCCGGTCAATCCCAGTTAATATACTAAACATGATGTGATATGATATGGAATATCTTATTGGCATATCCAACTGTCAGTTCTGGGTTTTACTAACTACTACACTTTTCTTCTTCCCCCACCCACTTCCAGGCCTCTCTTCTCGCAAATTGCCCAAGCACAGTGTCCTTGCAGTTATCAACATTGTTCTCATAACAATCCTCACTGAAACCGAAACACAGCGCTTTCTAGCTACTAAGAAGAAAATTAACCCTATCCTAGCAAAAATCAGAACAGATATAAATATTTTATTTGGTGATTTCCACATTAGATCTTGCCTGAGTGCTCAGAAGACCCTTGGTGGGCAGCCTGAGTGATGAGGGCTGGCCAAGGCTGGCCACCCACAGGTGCTGTGCTCTCTCCCAGAGGAGACATGGCTTCATAACAGGGACATTGACTATTTACCTTGTTAGAATGGTGGAGGACAGGAAGAAAAAGCCATCTGAGTCTCCTGCAATGACTTTTGGCATGAACAAAATGTATTTCTGGGCGCTTTTTAGTTTTTCTGTTTTGAACATGAACCGTAATTGACCGAGCTTGAAAAGACACTGGACTTGCCGCAGGGATGCTTACTTCTGCAAATGAAAGAAATTATGTCACATCCAAAGGATGCAATTCAGATGCCTCCCTGAATCCCAGCCAGTGTCAGTGCTGCAGGAAGAGGCATGACCTGAGGCAGGAGAGGAACAGCCTCCTCCAGCCTCCCGGCAAGCTAGGGCTGTTTTGCTTTGTCCTGCCTCAGCTGGTGAGCAGAGATTAGCTGAGGATGTGACACATGACTGTGTGTCTGCTGATGGTGGCACAACCACAGAGAAGCAGAAGGGAGAAGTGAATGCTATGGGCAGCCCTGTGCTCTCCCTGAGACACAGCAAGGTGGTGTGCAAGTATACGGCAAGTAGCAGGAAAATAGTAGTTTAAGTATTCCTTAATGGGACCTTCCATGAGCCCAGGGTGGAAGGAAATGATAGGATTGCCCTTTCCCCTTGTTGTGGTGTTTTTATGCCACAAAATAACTGCAAATGTGTCCTCCTCATAACTAGGCCACACAGGCCAGCTGGCCCCTTGCCCCCCACCAGCAGCAGTCCTGCTTCCCGAGGAAGCCCTATGCAAAGGTGCAACACAACCAGCTGCTCCTTTGCTGGGTGCTAGGAGATGTTTAGGGGTGATGGAAGAAAAGAAGCTAGAGCAGGAAAGGCTGGAGAGCAGCCCTGCAGAGAGGGACCTGGGGGTTCTGGTGGATGGCACATTGAACATGAGCCAGCAGTGTGCCCTGGCTGCCAAGAGGGCCAACCATGTCCTGGGGTGCAGGTGCATCAAGCACTGCATTGCGAGCCGGTCAAGGGAAGTGATCGTCCAGTTCTGCTCTGCACTGGTGTGGCCTCACCTCGTGTACTGGGGGCAGTTTTGGGCACCACAGGATAAAAAGAACATAAAGCTACTGGAGAGTGTCCAGAGGAGGGACACAAAATCGGTGAAGGGCTTAAAGGGGAAGTCATATGAGGCGAGGCTGAACTCGCTTGGTTTGTTCAGCCTGGAGAAGAGGAGATTGAGAAGAAACCTCATCTGAGTCTGTAACTTCCTCACAAGGGGAAGAGGAGGAGAGGCACTGATCTCTTCTCTCTGGTGACCAATGACAGGACGAGGGGAAATGACAGGAAGATGTGCCAGGGGAGGTTGAGGTTGGCCATGAGGAAAAGGTTCTTCACCCAGAGGGTGGTGGAGCACAGGAACAGGCTCCCCGGGGAGGGGGTCATGGCACCAAGCCTGACAATATTCAAGAAGCATTTGGACAACGCCCTCAGACACATGGTCTGAACCTATGCTAGGGCAAGAGTTGGACTTGATGATCCTTGTGGGTCCCTTTCAACTCACAGCATTCTACGATTCTATGAAGTCTAAACAGTCATTAGTAAAAATGACGAAGAGGGGCACAGGGAGCCTCTGCACATCACCTGTGCTTCGCCTCCCTGCAGCCCTGTCTCCTTGAAGCCACAGAAGGTTTGGCTGCTTTGTGAGCTGCTCCACTGCTCTTTGCTGAAGGGTGGGATCCTCCTCTGATGAGCAATCAGTAAACGGTGAATGAAAAGGGAATACTGCTGAGGCTTCACTAACTGCGTTCATTACAAACGTTGTAATTGTAAAGATTTGCTATAATTCAGTTAGCTGCCCTAAAACCCTTGGCAAGCCGCATTATTGAAATGATTATTGTTGCAAGATTGTTGTAAATTGGAGTCAATCATCCATACATTAAATTGTCTTTTTTATATCTGTATGGTAGGCAACAGTCTTCCTCCTTTTATTTCTTTAAATTAAAATTTCCTGGTTATTGTACCTGGAGTACCATATTGGACAATGGGATCCCTCCCCAAAGGAGCAATTAAAACTTCTCATCTCCTCACAGAGGAGCACTGGGTCCTTCTAATTTGAGAGCTCACACTATTACTCTTAGCAGGTTTTTTGGTGCTGTAGAAAAACAGCTGTCAGGGATAACACAGGTACAGCTGACTTCACTTTGCAGTCCAGCTGTATTGGACAAGAAGTTCTCCACCTGTGCCCTGTGGGAATGGCTGCAAAGCAGGCAAACTGGCCAAGGAAAAACATACATGGGTATTTCTACACACATGCCAAATGAACACATCACAGAAAAAGTGATTCCTAAATGTTTAAAGTTTCAGCTGATTTTTACTGGTTATAAATCGATGAGCTGCTGTGACAGCCCTGTACAAGATAGCCTGGTAATTCTTTTCAGAAGAGGATCTCTGGATTTGAAGTGGTGGAGAAGCACTGGATTAGCCCATCTCTTGAGGCTCTGCAAATCTTGACTTCTGCTTGATGTTCAGGCCTGGTGTTTATTACAGTCGAAGGAAATACATGATCCTCACTGCTATTGCTGCTGGTCCTGTTGTGTGTCTCTGGTGCTTGAATTGCTGTAACTGTCATGCAGGGGATCTTGTGCATATTTACAACATGTCACCTCTCATGGGCATAGGCAGGTGGACTGCTGGAGATTCCTAAATGTTCAAAGTTTCAGCTGATTTTTACTGGTTATAAATCGATGAGCTGCTGTGATGGCTGGAGATTATCCTGGCCATTACAAATGCCAGTTCACGGGTGGGAGTTGCTGTGCCTCCTAAAGGGGTAACATTTTTTGTGCTACATAAAATGGCTAATAGATACCCCAATTAGAATCTTTTCTGAGGACTAGGTCAGTAGCTGTGGCAGGCTTGGTATGAATACTCAACGGGAGGATTTCCTTTTACTTGATCAGAGTTGCAGATATATAAGGGTCAGGTAAAATATAGTCCAGCATAGGTCTTGGCAGTAGCTCTTTTAGTGTTTACGTGGGCTGCCAGCTCAGTCAAAAAGAAAAAGCTGTCTCTATGCTCTGGCTGAGCTGTGCACCCCATAGGAACAGGGAATTGGGAAAGAAAGATAATTTTACATCAGCGGATACCTCTTTAGACTGCATGGTCAGTTTCTAAACAAGGATAGGTGCCTTTTAGCCTGGGTTTGTACCTTTGCAGCAAAAAGAATCTGTCCTGATGCTTCTTGTGGCTCCCTTGTCAAGTGATAGCACTTAGTGCTGCTGTGGATATTGTGGAAACAGGCAATTCGTCTGTTCCTTGCAAACCTCTTAAAATTCTTCCTCTGATAAACAAAGGTTCATCATGTTTTGGAGCTGAAAGCATAGCTAGATACTGGCAACCATGAAGAAAACAGTGGGAAAAGGAGCAGAACATGGCTGCCTTCTGCTCTCAGAAGCAGAGGGATGTTCTTGCTGCTTACTGTCCCCTGTGAGAGCAAAACTTCCCCAGAGTCTCCTTTCATCTCTGCCTGATGCAGAGAAACTATGTGGGGCAGGAAAGTCTGGAGTGGGAGAAGGAGAAAACCCAATGCTTCTTGTCTGGGCATAGGTGGTCTCCCATCCTTGCCTGGTAACACAGCAAGGTGCCCTGCCAGGGATCACCCTGTTGCTCTTTCCAAGTAGAAGACCTCCTCCCTCTAGTTGGAGTGGCACTGAAGAGATATGCTTTGCCCAATTCTCTCCACTGTAGAGCAAAGGGATCATATTTTGGGGGACACCCCTCCACCTCTTCTATTTCTAGATGAGAGAAAGCACAGATTGCCCCTACAACCTGGCTCCACAATTCACTGGCTAGAGCATGGGTGGCTGTGACAGATACCCCAGTGACTCTTTTTGGACATTTTTCTTTTTTTTTTTTTTTTTTTTTTTTTTTACTTTGCTTTATTGTCCCTGGATGCATGCTGTGCAGCGTGCTGAGATGAAGGAGAGCTTCAACCTTAATTTTTTGGCTTTGACTCTTCCCTTCTCTCAGGGTCACTCAGAAAAGTTTGTTGGTGTGTGACTCTCAAGGGTCCTTCAAACCACTACGGCTTTCATGGCCATCATTCAAGTGCTGCCTACCATGCCTCTCCTATCTCACACTTGACTGTGGGGGCAATGAAATATATTGAGAAAAAATTCACTGGAAAAGAAAGTATTTTCTTCCTAAACATAAAAGGTATTTTAACTTCAGGGAGGAAAAAACAAATCAGGTCTATGGATGTTACTCCTACCTAGAGCCCAGGAGCCAGTTGTGGAATTTTAATCATATGAGCCCACGCAACAAGAAGTGTATTTTTCTTTCTACTTCAAATTTCTGTATTCAGCTGAAACTGATGCTATTGTTATATCAATGAGATCAACTATCCTAAGTCCAACCTATTATTTCACCTGAGGAGAAAGAAACATCAAATGTCTTTAAGATGCATTTGAGGTAAAACTAAAAATGAAAAGTTACTAATTTAGAAGTGGGCAGTGAGAGTGCTGGTCAAATTGAGAGCCTTGTGCATTACTGAGCTGAAGATAAAGTTCTTCTTTTGTTTGTTCTTTTTTTTTTTTTTCCTTCTGAATAAAAAGGTTTCAAAGACATTTAAATAAAACCAAAGTGATATAATTATGAGAAGTGATTGAATTAGTAAGTACGGCCAGTGCTATGGCTACATAATGGAAGCCTTCAGTTTTTATTAATTACATGTTTGAAAATCTGGATTAAACAACCAAACTAATAAGTCAAAACACTGATGTAAGATCCGAAGAACAACGGCATTCACTCTGTATAGCAGGGCACCAATTCAGTGCTTAATTGATACCAGAGCCATAATCACATGGAGCATGTTTAATTAATAAGACTCCTAACTGGTCATGAAACTTTTAAGACCTCTGGGTACTATGAGATTATTGTAGTTTACATCCAGTGCGTTACAAAGCCTCAGATCTCTGCAGGCTATGTGTGATGTTGGGTATGCAAGCAAAGACACTTCACTGTGCTGCTGAGCAGCAAGGGGTGAATCTGACTTTTGTCTCCTGGAGAGGGGAGCCTCTACAGCTTGCAGACAAAGGGCTAGAGCCCAATGAACTTTGCTCATGGAGAAAGGCTCACATGCCATGAGGACTGTTTATGTGACCAGGTTGTCCCAAAAAAAGAGATGAAGAAATATTTGTGTTATAGCTTTTGAGCAACCACTTCTAACATCAGTTAGGAAGCACTTCTGAATTTTGGCTGATGGTTTGTATCCCCCTTTAATGTGAGTGTTGCCCTGGGTCTGAGGGATGCTGCATGATGGGTAACAAGGCATGGGGCCTTCCTCTCTCAGACATCCCAGTCTGAAAGGGAAGGTTGCTGACTAGAGGGGAACTTCACTGGATGCAGGCAGCACATCTTTATCAGCACACCACAAAAACAAAACTCATATTTGAAGGAGTTTTATCATCCATCTAGTTAAAAACACTGGAATTAATCTTGGGTTTTGCTTCCCCTAAGAGGAGTAGAGCAAAATGTGGAAAGCTTGGGCAGTCAAGGTGAAGCGGCTGAAACACTTGGTGATGTGATCTCTTGATCATTAGCTCCCACTCTCGCTCTTCACTGCTGACTTCAACAAGCACTCACAGTCTGACCGTCTTGAGAAGGGGCTCTATCCGGACTTTCCAGGCAGAGGCTTTCTGTATTAAGGGAACAGTGTTCACTTTAACATATGCCAGAATTTATCATCCTTCCCATTTTAAGCAGTTCATCTGAATTTGATCCCAGTCCTGTGCAATAAAAAAGTGTAATTAAAGGTGAATGTAAAAATTATTGAACAAATATCATAAAAGGACAATTAAAATTATTAGAGTGAGAGCTTATAAAAATGCAAGAAACTAATGCTAGCAATAGCCTCTTAAACTATTCCTACAGCAAACATATTTAATCATGCAGATGTCATTCTTGTTTTACCTCATGCACAGACCTATGTGGAGTATTTTTAAATTGGGCATACATTCTGTGTATCTTTTTCTCTATTACCTAGTAAGGTTCAAAAGAAGGATGACTTGCTATTAGCATAGGCTTATCTTCTTTTTCTTGAAATTGCTATACTCAGGGTAGCAGTGCACTTGATAAAGAGAATATCTTGCTTGACATTGCTTCGTGGATTTTTTTTCTCCCGATGAATATATCTAATCCCCTTTTGTAAAGCTCGTGCAAGTTTTAGGCACCCTCTATGTCCCATAAAAAGGGACCCCAAAGCTTAATTCTGTGAACAGCTCTAGTTTTCTATAGGAAATTGCTACCTGCAGGTTTCAATTGGTGCCTTCTCTGGCGTTACAGGTGACAGTGGCAATCATTCTCTTTTCCCTTTCTTGTTCCTGCCTATTCACAAAAAAACATTTGCAGATAAGCATCCAAGTCAAATTGAGTGCTCTGCATGAGGTCATCCTTCATCATAAAATTAATGGGAAAAATGTTCTAGGGAAAATGCCTGGCCAACTGTAATGCTATTGCCTCAGAGATGCTATAGGAAGACACTGTGTTACGTGGTGACAAGGGGATTTTGGAGCAGGTGGAGCTGGACAACTGGTTCTTGGAAGAGAGCTTCAAACTGCAAAGACACTGACAGCAGATTTGAAGAGAAAGCCTCCATAACCGTATTAATAAATTTAAAACCATAGTGATCAGAAAGTAGTTAAAGAACCAAACTTGATAAATAAAAATATTGGTTTTCAATGTCTCATGAACCTGAAAATAACAGATCCAGTATGTTGTGCAACTTGAGCAGCAGTTATTCTGAGGTACATTTTTCTTTGCAGATTGTTAATCTGAAACGTAATGTCATTAGCAGGTGGGTTGTAGTGAATCTTCTCAGTCTTGTGGCTGTGATCAAAGGTGCAGCAGGCTGTGAATGGTGATTAATGAAGATACTGGCTATTTTCTCAGTGAGCTAAAGCTGAGAATTTGTTTTTAATCCTTCAGGAAAAAAAAAAAATCAAGCAGAAGCCAAACCAGGCAACAAACAAGCAGACACTTCTTTGTTTGTATGAGATACAGCAAGTAGGATTAAAGTTATTTGTGGATTTAGTGGTGTTTGTTGTTTAACATCTACACATTCTCTAGTGGCAGGTGTTGCTGCTCAGTTAATGCACTTGCTAGTTTGGTTTGCTGGCTTGTGGCTTTGTTTTGCGGAAACATTCAAAAGCTCGCTGATGAAAGGAGTCCATCAGAGTGAAGCTGGAGATGAGCTGGAGGTTTTGAAGCTAACTCACAATCTCCAAGCTGTAGGAGGGTGGCTAAAGTCTCTGATTTTCCAGGGTTGCTTTCTGGGTTGCTGTACAGATGCTTAGTACTTACAAGCCCTTGGAATGGTTTGTGCCATTCAGTGGCTATGTCCGAGATGATAACCTCTGCTGTGTAGCAAAGGTCTGCACGTTCATGGCAAGGGCCATCAAGAAGATTGTGGTTAGCTGCAGTGGTTCCTGGGACCTATAGACATTCCCTGCTGCTGTAACCCCTCAGAGCCACAGGCATGGGGTGAGGGCTGCCCTGTGAGGATTGGGGCAGGGGTGATGTTTGGCCTTGGCTGGAGGCTTCCAGGGTGCAGGACTGTGATGCTGTGCTTGGCCCAGACTCTGAAGTAGCTCTTGGTGGCTCCACCACTGGCCAGCACTGCTAACTCTGCTTTGCTGAGCTGTGCTTCAGTCAGCTCTGGGGTCAGCGGCCTCCCTTGATAACAACTTTGGACAAATAGGAATTTCTCTCTTGTCATAGCTATGTCTTAGCATAGCAATTGTTTGCTTGAGAAGGGACCACTGCTGAGGGAACAGCATCTCCTGTCTTTTGATCCTTCTCTGTAACGTCCGTGTTAAAGATGTGACACAAATGCTGGCTTTGGAGAAAACTTCTGGCTTAAATCCTGGCCCCACTGAAGTCAATGGCAGCATTCCCATGGACTTCAAAGGGGCCAGAGTCTTTGTCCTTTATCCTTCTGTTCCCAGCCTCTGCATCCTGGAGAGGATGTTTGCTCAAACCAACAAACGTGATACATGTATAATCCTAATGGGGAAAAAAAGCAATATTAAGAAAGATTGCAGTGACTTGGGAGTGCCTGGAGATGGGAGGGATGAGGGTTTCTATCAGGAGTAGGGCCAGCTGGCTTCCAGACACAGACTATTGGGGAGGCTCAGCTAATAGTGTGATGATAAATGCAGAGAAATAGCAAAGAGCAATGTCCTAAAGCTTGTGGGTATTAGAAAAAGAAATAATAAACTCAACCTGTGTCTGCCAGAAATCAAACTGACACACTTAAGGAGGAAATACGCTGGCTTTTTATTACCGCCCCCCCCCCCCCCCCCCCCTTCCCTTTTTTATCTTCTTTGATTTTTCCAGCTGGCTCATCTAGCTGAAATTTGAACCAAGTCTGACTTCAAGTTCCTTTCAGGATTTTGTGGAATATTTTACATAGTAATCTGTCTGCCTGACATTGCAAGATTGTGAAATCTCTAAACCATGGCCTGTTTTTACTGCCACAATGAAAACAAATGATAACAGTGCCCCATTACCCCTTTAATGGTTGCAGCACAACTCCCACTTCTGGTTTCCATGACCTGGGAGAGAATTATATGCACTGAATGGCTGAATTTTTTAGCAAATATAATAGCAGACCAACTTTGGGAATTTGGGGAGAAGGAAGCATAGTATGAAAACAAACATGACTGACAGCTAAAAAATGCAGTATGCTAGCAAATGTTAATAAGTGCTTACTAGAGATGGACTTGAATCAAAACTTTGACTCCACCACACCATGAAGTATGGTGGGAGTCGGGAGTCCAAACTTATATCAGCCATCATGTCAACCTCTCTATGTAAAGGATTGGACCAAACCCACAAAGCTCGAAGTCTGTCAGTTAGGGGGCCCATCAGACATGGAGACCAAAATAGTGTAACTTGCATGAAAGAAGACTCCTCTGTTATGAAGCTTGTAAAGACAAAGACAGTCGAGGAAATGTATCACAAAGGTGTTTTATTGCCTTTTCAGATAATTTCTGTGGAGTGTATTTTGTGAGCTTTGGCCACATTTTTACATTACTGGTGAATGAAACTCATTGTTCAAAGGGAGTCATCTGGTAACTCAAGGATTTCTTCAAATGCTGCTTAAAAAACCTGTCATGTGATACTGAGAATGCTACTATACATATAGCTATAGGCCTACAGAAAAATGAGCCACTTCTGATATTTGATACTGGACTGAGGAGTCTCAGACAATTAAAGATTGATAGACACAGGGAAGAAGCAAGAGTATAGCATCATCTCTGCTCCTAATGGTAAATAAATCCTCTTGATTTTGTGTCACAAATGCTGATTCTGTATTCCCAACTCAGGACTTCTCTCTGGAGGTACGAGTTGAATTTAAAGCGAGTCTAAGTTATTTTTTAATTAATGTCTGCTTTCTCCCTCCTTGAGTGAATGCAAGCAGAAACATGCCTTGCACAGGACTAACTGATAACAGGGAAGTCAAAAGGATGCTTAGCTAGGCAAACTACTGCTTTACCTATTTTTCTAGGTCAATCTGAATGAAGCGAGTTTTTCAAACCAATCTTCCCTAGCAGCTTCACAGGAGGCTCCCTGGTGTGCTGTTTGCTTGCAGCCCCAACAGCACACTGCTTTTGGGGGAAGGTGTCCTTCCCAGCCGAGAGTGGGACTACAATCCAGAGCTGCAGCTGGAGTTGTTTTCAGAAAGGTGATCCTAGTGTAGAAGAACACCAAACCACTTCCCAAACCAGCTTTGGCTTAACTTCTATTCCTTAAACATTTCAATTGTATTGTTGAACCTATGTATTAGCAAAAATGTTAAAAAAATCCCAAACAGCCCCACCCCTCCCCAGAGGAGTGATTGGTCATCTTGTAGATCAGCTTTTGAGATATCATAGAATCATAGAATGGTTTGGGTTGGAAGGGACCTTAAAGATCATCTAGTTCCAACCCCCCTGCCATCAGCAGGGACACCTTCCACTAGACCAGGTTGCTCAAAGCCTCATCCAACCTGGCCTTGAACACTTCCAGGGAGGGGGAATCCACAACTTCCTTGGGCAACCTGTTCCAGTGTCTGACCACCCTCACAGTGAAGAATTTCTTCCTCATATCTCATCTAAACCTTCCCTCTTCTAGTTTAAAGCCATTTCCCCTTGTCCTGTCATTAACTGTCCTTGTAGAAAGTCCCTCCCCAGCTTTCCTGTAGCCCCTTCAGGTACTGGAAGGCCTCTATAAGATGTCCCCGCAGCCTTCTCTTCTCCAGGCTCTCAGCCTGTCCTCATAGGAGAGGTGCTCCAGCCCTCGAATCATCCTCGTGGCCTCCTCTGGACTTGTTCTAACTGGTCCATGTCTGTCTTGTGTTGGGGGCTCCAGAACTGGACACAGTACTGCAGGTGGGGCCTTACAAGTGTGGAGTACAGGGGGAGAATCACCTCCCTCGACCTGCTGGCCACAGTTCTCTTGATGCAGCCCAGGATATGGTTGGCCTTCTGGGCTGCAAGCGCACATTGCTGTCTCATGTTGAACTTCTCATCTACCAAGTCCTTCTCATTGTAGCTGGCCTCAAGCCACTCATTGCCCAGCCTGTGTTTGTACTTGGGGTTGCCCCGACCCAGATGCAGGACCTTGCATTTGGCCTTGTTGAACTTCATGAGGTTGGCACAGACCCACCTCTCAAGCCTGTCAAGATCCCTCTGGATGGCATCCCGTTCCTCCAGCGTGTCAACCACACCACTCAGCTTGGTGCCATCAGCAAACTTGCCGAGGGTGCACTCAATCTCACTGTCCATGTCACTGACAAAGATATTAAACAGCACCGGTTCCAATACCGAACCTTGAGGGACACCACTCGTCACCAGTTTCCACTTGGACACTGAGCTGTTGACCACAACTCTTTGAGTGTGACCATCCAGCCAGTTCCTTATCCACCGAGTGGTCCATCCATCAAACCCACATGTTTCCAATTTGGAGATAAGGATGCCATGTGGGACGGTGTCAAATGCATATCTAATTATAACTGTGTCTATTGCACATGTGGCAAAATTGCCTGGATGCCAGCTATTGGCTGTCTCTATTTCTCCTCCTCTAGCTTGCTGTTTCATCATCTAGTATGTTATGGGTATTTTAGAAATGCAGTGCATCATCCTCTGGTAAAAATGGGTTGAAGTAAATAGAGCATACATCCATGTCAATGTCTACTAAAAGGAGTTGGTAAAGATATTTTCATAAAGTGCTTTCAACTCTTGAGGAATACCTTTACACTTGGTATTGACAGCTGGGATATGCACCCTGCCTGAGAAAGCAAAGAATGGACCAGTCTGTGGAAATTTGAATCCATGTTTATAAATAATAGCTTGAGACTGGGATTTTATACTTATGATAGTGCAGGGGGACAAATGGCATTGGTTGCTGTGACAGATTGTGCCAAGGGAGATGGCCTTTTACCATGTTTCCTACTACAACATACCTGTGGAGCATCAAATTCTCCATGTGCTGTCTTGTTGACCGTACCAGCATTTGAACCAGGGCTCTTGGGACCTGAGAGGTGTGTGAGAACTGAGGGCAGTGCTTCTCTGCTGGGAGACACTCATCTGTTTTGCATAACAGGGCAGAGAACTTGCAAGAGGTACTCCCAGCTGGGTTGCATGGCTTGGCCTAAAATGAGGTCTGGACAGAGCAGGTCCCACAAGGCCTTGTCAGGGAACTTGAAATCTGCATCTGCCTTGTAAAGGTCTTTGACATAACCACATATCCCACGGTATCTCTTCTCTGGGAGGATTTGCTGAGTTTCCCATTTGCATTCTACAGGTTTTGCTACTGTAGGGCTGCATTCGGGCAGATGGTTTCTGCGCACCTGGAAACACAAGTGAGGAACTGGAAAGGTGAGCTTATCCTATACCGAGAAAAGAATGCATCTTCTCTGGCAGCGGGGACTTCAGGAAAACTTGGCATTGAAGATCTTTTCCCTTTTCTGCAAAACACTGAAATATTAGGAAGAAAGAAGGAGGGCAATCTCATTATAATCCCTCCTTGCCTCAGAACTAGGGAGTCAGGAGGCATCCGTAGGTGGTTCCTCTGAGAGCTGGGTAAGGTGGTGTATGCACTTGCCATAGAGGCCTAAATAGCTGATTAAAATGTACTTATAGACATTCAGGATGACCAGATCTTCAGAGGTGCTGAGAACTCATGAATGACTTTGAAGCCAGCGGGATTTGTGAAACTGTGGTACCTTTAGAAGTTAAGCACTGTAAAACTGAGCCATATCTTGAAACAGATCCAAAAATGTGTAAAAATGCACACCTCATAACTTCAAGTAATGAGCAATTTAAAATGTAACATACTAAGAAAAGATAAAAATGAACACAGTGCACAATAACTTCACTTACAATATTTAGTGAAAATATTCATATCTCTGTCCTAAAGACTGCATCTCCAATAAGGACACAAATCTATGACCAATTTATGTCCAAATCAATGCATTGACTAGTCAGTGAAACTCCAAATTACTCAACAATTCCAAGTTACTGTATTTCTCCATGTAACCTTTCATATTATTAGCAGCACAATTACTCATGTGATTGTGACAACCAACCAGTCAATAGCTAAATATCCCTATTGGTCTCCCTGTGCTCTGTTACAATAAGTCTGATTGATAATCCTGCAAAGCTTCCTCAGTTTAAATGGGCAATACTTGATCAAATCCTCTCTGTTTATTGCTTTTATATTAGCTTTTCCCAGTGCCTGCATGCCATCTGTAGCCTTGTGTCCTCTAAACTGGGGTGTTGGGAGCTCCTCAATGCCTGGTATGGTGGCTCCCCTGCCTCCAACCCAACACCATACCACTTCAAGTTCCCAAAATTAATATGAGTCCCTCTCCTTCGAGGTGCTTACCTCTCCACAGCTGGGAAAGCAGGGGCACAAGCAGGCAGGGAGTGTGATGTTTGCTGGTTGAGTGTTCAGAGGGTCCTAAGGATATCTGCATGCAGGACGCCACTGTCATTCATTTCCCATGCATTTCTGCCAAGTCCTATTTTCGCCTTCTCTGTGGACACTGTATACCTGTTTTACCCCATATTTTGCCCCTAGTGCTCCACAAAGGCATTTCTTTCTTCTTCAGAGATCCAATGAACAGGAGCCAGGAGTTCTGACGCTGACTTTAAGAAAAGAAGACTACCCACCCTGTCCTTTGTCTTTCGGGAAAGCATCAACGATGCACAAAGAAGATAGTCCTCTGAGCTGTACCATCAGATGGCCAAGTGGCTAAATGGTGAACCATCACATGAAGTACCTGTATGTTTGTGCATCCACTTCCACAATTGCCATTGAATGTGTCAGTGTCCTTCTGACAGTGATTTTTAGTACAGGACAGGCACATTTCCAGTGTGAGTTGAGTTGACACAAGTAGCAGTGAAACAGATGCTTTGTTTTTCCTTCCCCTTCTGCAGAAACCATTCCAAACCACCGCTGTTGTACTGAACAGGATGGGCCTGACCACAGGGCTGAGTCAGTAAGGTCAATGAATAACTCATCTGGACACAACCCTTGCATGATCCACTTTATGTAGAACATTGGAAAGAAAGAATCTGAAAGCTTAGCTTCCTGACTCCAGGCCTTGAAGAAAAGAGAACTTGGTACTGGTTCCCAGAACTACCTTTTTATGATGTGAACACTGAGTTTTCTCTTAAAATTTAACTTTTCCCCTGCTATTGACACTAGGAGTGGCTGAAATGCAGACCTAACCATTTTATTTCAAAGAGATTACAAGAAGCATCAAGTGTCAGTGACTTCATGACTGATGATCTGAGCTACATTTTTCAGTAATGTAACTCCTGGCCCCAGCCCCAAATGCTGGAAAGGAAACAACAAACCTCAAATCATTCTGCAGAGAGTACAGGGGATTACACAGCGGTAACATGGGAAAAACAAAACAAACTAAATCTTTATCCAGCTAAATCCTGCTGCAGTTCAGCCACAGATTTCATCATTCTGACTAATGGGATTAAGACATGCACCAAGGGGCTCCCATTCTCTGGTACCGCTGCTTTATGCATTTAAGTGCTGGCCAGTTTCACAGCCAGGGAGATCCCTGAAAGGGTGCAAGTACCAAGTGACAAATATTTCCCTTTTTTGATGAGCAGCTCTGAAGAAATCTGGTTTAGACACTTGTTGTTACGGGAGTAAAGTAATCTACTATGGAAGTCAATGCTCTGGGAACCTTGTAGATGATCTCTACGCTTGGCAGCATTCCCCTTCGTAGTTCCAGTTTATGGATTTTTTTCCCTCTTCTCAGTTGAAGCCTCTGCTTGACTTTAACTGACTCCAAAAACAATTCTTCTTTATTTACTAGCTAAGGAAATACTGGAGCTCTGTTTCAGAAAGTGATGATAGTGTGCAGCAAGGGCCAGCAGCTCCCTGGGAGCAGAGAGACATAGGAGTCTCCATAGGGACCAGCAAGGTCTCACCAGCCAGGGTCCACCCCACAATCCCCAGCAAGGGAGCAGGCAAGGCTATGAGATTGTGAGAAGGCTCAACCAAGTGTCCAGATCACCGTGCAAGCTCATGATGATGAGGCAAGTCCATGGAAAAGACAAGAAGTCAATCCATGGGTCAGATCCAGTGAATGCCAAGCAGGTCCACAAAGGGAGATCTGAGGTCAGCCCGGAAAGTCAGTGCTTTGGGCAGGGCCTGCCAGGTAGAGTCATGGTTGTGGCTGCATATTGGAGTTTTTCTGAACTGTAGATTTGAAAATGGTAGAAACAAATAGCCAGTACTGTTTGAAAAGTTAATGTTATTTTTCTGCATTGATGTATTCAGCTTATACCAGGACATTGCCTGAGAGTCCTGGGTCAGGCAGTCGCTGTGCAAGTCACAATGATAGCATGGGCCAAAGAGATGCTGCTTGTCCCAGAGACCTCAGGTATGGACCTGTTTATATCTGTAGTCTTATGGGACAGTCACAAGGATACCAGTGCTCTGATTTCCCTGAGATGCTCAGCAGTGCATAGTGCTGCAAAGCAGAAAAGTATAAGAGAGAGAAAATTGCCTCATCTAATTTAACCAGGACATGTACAGTTTCTTCAAAGAAGATATTTAGTTCATATTAGATTCATCTGTAGTTTTGCTCCAGCCACTCAGCTGTAAGAGGGTTAAGCTGAAGGCAAACAGTGATTCAATTTTATGACCAGACTGAAAATACAAATAAATCTACTGCTCCTGTGTGCTAACTGTAATGCATGCCCAAGTGCAGGATGCTTTAATTTGGTATAATAGCTCCAGGTCGAGACTTATGTATGTGTGCGTCAAATCACTCCTTTTAAACCATAAAGTGCTATTCAAATACTTATTTTATCAGCAACATCATCTTTCTATATAAAAATGTGGAGCATATGGCAAGCTCACCAGATGCCTATAGACACCATCCAGATAATGTTATTAAAAACAAAAAAAAGAAAAACCATTAAATTTTTGGCATATTGGCTGAAAACACTCAGGAGGCTGAACTGGAGATTGCTGTCGTATTTGTCATCCTACTGATTGCCTAATGTGAAATACATAAGACCAGTGAAGTGTGACAAAAGCAAGACATTGTGGAGGACCAAAGCCTGAGCACTGGGACTAACAAATTACAAGCAGTGACCTACACTAAATATGTAACAGAAGTGCAGAAATCCAGCTGCTTTCTACCAGGGGACAGGTTGCTGGCTGGGAACAAAGCTTCAGGTTTCTTTGAGTGATTAGAATCTCACAGTGTTGTCAATGCCATGTCCTAAAAGTCCTGGAGAAAGAATATGGGCAATGTGGCTGCCAGCTGATTCATGGGGAGCAGCTGAAGAGAAAATGCCTCTTCCTGCCCTTCCAGACGGATGAAAACTCTCATGAAAGAGCCCCTACAAGGGAGGGTTAGGCTTCAGCATAAATAGTTGGGCTTCAGCCTCCAAGCAGATTTGTGCAGAGAGACTGTAAGTCCCCAGATGGAAAAAAAAAACCTCCCAAACTTCCTGAATATCCTGCTCAAAGGAAAGGCTGCTTCTCCTCTCCGTGAGTAGTGTTCAGGGTAACGTAGGGCACTGGAGCGTGAGGCTATCTGCTCTCCTAGACCAGGAGCTGGTGCCTGCATCTCCTGGTTTGAAATTGCTAGGCTAGACTAGGCTTTTCTGAGTGAGAAAGTTCCCTCCTGTTCCAAAGGTGAGGAGAGAGGAAGGGAAAAGGAGTTCGAGATGGGGAACCATGTATGAATGAGTGTCCTTGAAAGAGTAGAGCAGATGCTTGAGCTGTGTGCTTTTTTTTTTTTTTCCTTTTTTTTTGGTGAAAGTGCTAGAATGAGGACACTGGATTAGTTTTGTTTGCTTTCTAATATCAGTCAGCAGTGCTTTCTGAAAAACAGAGTAACTAGAGGGAAATACCTTTTTGCTATGGAAACACCATGGTGATTTACATCAGCTTAAGAAGCCCTGCCTCTGCAAGTTCTTCTTTGATTTTGAAGCAGCAATGAGATAATTTTCTTTGGTTTTGTTTTTGTTTTTTTGAATAGGGGATGCTCCTGGTACACAACATGGTGCTTCAGACACTGCCCTCTCTTCCTTGGGATTTCTGGGTAGCCTACTGGGTATTCAATGGCAACACAGAGGTAGCTGGGACTGAGATGAGGCAGTTGGCTTCACTTTTGAAATGTGCATGGGTTTTGTGTATTTGACTCAATTTTGGTTGTGAACAAAATGGTTGTGAACAATCATAATCAGGGAGACTTATGAAGGGGGTCTTATTTTCTCTTTCTCAGGAGAGCCACACGAGTAAGAGAGGAGTAGTTGTGTCTGTGTGAGAGAAGATATTCCTCTTCTAGTCCCATCTATTTTGACTCTAAATTTGTAGAGAACTATTATGTGCCTCCTCCGTGACTGTTTTCAGGACATATAGGGAGGTAAGGAAACAGAACGATTCAGGTAATTGACTTTACTGAGCAAGCACTCAGGCAGGGGAGTGGAGAGTTTACACAGCTTGTGTGGGGCTGTGGGTGAGTGGGATGGCTGGAGCACAAAGCAGGACTGACCAGGAGCACTGTCTCCATCAGGAACCACATCAGGTACACCAGTGCTCACAGGAAAGCTTTGTAACTCCTTGCGCCATGGTAAGTGACTGGTGAAAGAGATAGATTAATTGTTAATTTGCCTTTCCTCTGTCTAATAGCTCATATAACATGTAGTATAAAGATATACACAAACTAATTAGGAGAGAGATTTTCTGGATAGGAGTCACAGCTGCATGATGTGAAATTCCTGCAATCAGTGAAAAAATGTAAGGGGCTTGTTTACACACTTCAAACATCCAACTTCAGCTACACTGCCATGAATGGCTGAACTTGTGATATTCCTTTCTTCCTCTCCGGTAAGTATTTCTCCAAGAACTTGTAATGCCACCTCTAATACTAGTCATCAGGCTGCTCTTGAAATATGGTTTGTGTGCACAAAAGCTTGACGATTTTTTCCAACAATAGCTGTTGTTTGAATAAAACATGTTGTTACACATCCTCTGCAAAATTTGTTTCTTGTCCTTAATGTTTTCTTCCAGTGATATTGCTAGTATGATTTCTAGAGCTGCTTCAGGTTTCTGTAGATTTTCTCACCCTTAGATGAGGAATGATTTATTTTCCACTGCCTCAAATCTATCATTGTTTTTGGTGCATGTTCCCCTCCTCCCTTGCAATACTTAAATGATTTGAAGATTGTTTTAAGGAGAACTCTAACTGTTTACCTCTATGTCATTCATTATCAGCAATTTATCAGCTTACTGTACTTTTTTCCTTCTAGAGGTGTACAAAACACAAATAACTAGTATTATTTTAAGTGTACAATAAATATACATTACATTGACAAATATAAAATAGAATTACTCATACAGCATATATTGATTACTGCATGAGATAGATATGTCAGTGTATGCAATAGTAGACTGTATATACACTATGCAGTTGACTCTATTCTGTGCAGCATACAGGACTTTCAATCTAACAAACCCAGAAAAGTAGATTCAATAAACTACATGAAACCCCTACTTTCAACTTAATTTTTCCTTTTTCATGGTTGTATTTTTGAGGTTGAGAAACTAGAAAGCCATGAAGAAGTCTTCATCATGAAAGATGACCCTTTTCAAGATACTACATCCAATGTGGTATGTACTTTATCCATGGCTAAATGACTAAGTATCTATTAGCACCTTTAGATTCAGAGCGTCCTCACTTGGTGGTAGCAGGGGAATATTTTGCCTTGCCTGATGTCAAAGTGTGCTATAGCATATTCGAGAAAATTCTAAAAAAGCTGTGAAGAAAATGTATAATGGAGTTAATAATGTATCATGAACCTCGAATGGTTTGGAAAACCTTTAGATAAAGTTTGAGGAAGACACAGGCTTACTCATTACAAATATTGACTAGCTAAAGGACAAGGCTCAGCAAATAAGACTTGATAAAGTCAATTGAACTCTTCCTATTATGTGTAGATTAAGTGATGCCTTCCCACTTTAAAGGGTTTTATTTTGCACCCGCTGACTTCTTAAAGAAGGTTCCTGATGTCCTCTGGGGTACTGTGAGAGGAGTTCAGTTTGCAGCAGGGATATGGCAATTTTCAGGCTGTCACAGAAAAGCGTATTCTGGTGGGACAGAAATTAGGGAAAAAAGATAGAACAAACTTCAACAAAGAGATCAGAAGCTGGCCTGGAAATCTGAAGGGCCATATCAAACATCTTTACTTGTATCATCAAGTTTATCAGGAAGAAATTACATGTATAAGGATGGAGACTCCACTAAGGCTGGCACGAAACTAAGCTCTGAAACAGAAAAGTTGGAGAGCTGTGTGAGTCCTTAAAGCTATTTAAGAAACAGAAGATGGATCTTAATATCCATATTTTAGGATTAATCATCTGCTGTTGGTGTGAAACATTCACAAGTGAGAGTAAAAAGAAGCCTTCAGTCCTTCTGGTAAGGAGATAATCAGATGGTTATAACATTGCAGTGACAGCAATGAAGTTTCAATCTCTTCAGGGCTTTGGTAGATGGCATGGCCATTCCAGCAGGACAGTCCTGTGCATGTTCTGTAGGTGGTTATGCCATTTCCAGGATATGCAGTGTAACTGCTCTTTCGCAGACATGTTTTCATGGAGACAGTTTCCAAGATAGTAGCTCATTTTCTGCCTAACAACAGGAGTCAGAAGACAATCGCTACTTAGTAAATAGCAGAATATAATTTAGCTGATTCTCTAAAGAAAAAAAAAAGCAAAAAAATGTGGTGGCCCAGTGATTCCACAAAATATGAACGTGGGCAGGAAAGTATGTGAAGTATGTGTGGATACCACTGTGATCGCAAGGAAAGAAGCCATGGTTAGCACAGAAAGAGGTGAACAGTATTTATAAACTTTCTCAGACCTGGGGCTAGTTAGTGGAGCTACCTGATTTGCACCATCTAAGAACCTGGCCCACAATATGGGCCCCTCATTAGAAGAAAGACATGGAGGTGCTGGAGGGTGTCCAGAGAAGGCAATGAAGTTGGTGAAGGGTCTGGAGAACAAGTCTTATGAGGAATGGCTGAGAGAACTGGGATTTTGTAGCCTGCAGAAAAGGAGTGTGATAGTTTCCCTGGGCTAGCCCTTGGCCAGCAGCCAACATAGCCGTTTACCCACTTCCTCCCCACCCCCAGGAGATAGGGGAGAGGACTGGGGGTCAAGGATATCGAGGCTTGTAGGTTGAGATAAGAACAGTTTAATAACAGAGAGAAAACTTAAAATAATACTAATATTAAAATAGTAGTGATAATGATAACAGTAACAAAATATGCAAATGAGTGACACCCAATGTTATTGCACACCCCCCTGCCAGACCGAGCCCGGCCTGTTCCAAGATAATGATCCCGGAGGAGCGACAATCCTGAACTAAAACCACAATCCTGGAAGAACAAGAGCCTGAGCGAAAGCCAGAGAGAGACAAAAGAGGAAGAGCAACTCACTAATATACTGGACATGACGTGATATGATATGGAATACCCCACTGGCATATCTAACTGTCAATTAACTTTGTTAATTTAAATATTCTTCACCCCCCTTAAATCTTGTGCTTGTGGACTAACAGAACACAAAGTCCTTCACTTCCAGTGACAAAAATGTAAACGTTAGCATGTTATGAGTCTCTCTCTCACAGTGAGTCCCAGGCTGAAAGCAAAACGCAGCACAATTCTAGCTTCTGAAAAAGAAACCCAGCTCTTTTAAAAACCAGGGCAAGGAAGATGAGGGGAGACCTTATTGGTCTCTACAACCACCTGAAAGGAGGGTGTAGAGAGGTGGGGGTCAGTCTGTTCAACCAAGCAACAAGTGATAGGACAAGAGGAAATGGCCTCAAGTTGCGTCAAGGGAAGTTTAGACTGGATATTAGGAAGAATTTATTTACTAAAAAGGTTATCAGGCATTGGAAGGGGTTGCCCAGGGCAGTGGTGGAGGAGTCCCCATCCCTGGAGGTATTTCAGAGTCGTGTAGACACAGTGCTGAGGGACATGGTTTAGTTGGGGACTTGTCGGTGTGAGGTTAATGATTGGACTCGATGATCTTAAAGGTCTTTTAGAATCTGGGTAATTCTATCTGATATGTAACAATAGTATTTGCTGCTAGTTCTGTGAGTGAAGCTGAAATTCATTTCAAGATGACCAGGAAAATCTTGTCCAGGTCAGAAAAACAAATTGTCATCGAAATCAATGTAATTTTAGAAACAACTGAACTATTGGGCAGATCTAACTATATTCTTCATCTCTTTCCATTACCTTTGTTCTGTGAGGATATCAGCTCTGGGAATTCTGTTTTGGTTCATCTTGACTTTTTCAGCCTGACCATTTAGTTATTTTTATACCCTCCACCAGGAGTATATAGTGTTCATGGGCACATTTGTTCTTCCCAGGGCTATTATACGATGTGTGTAGAGGAATGTAAATGTAGAGGTTCTGCTGGCACAATGACATAGAGTGATTCACCTTTTTTCTTTTCCTCACAGCAGATGCAAGAAGTAGTGGAAAACCAGGGGTCCCACACCATGGGTCTGACCAAGCTCTGTTGTGGAGCCTAGGGAGTGGGGAAAGGGCTACATTACTTTCTACCTTTTTATTCTCCAAGTTCCCAAAGGCTGGCTCTCACCATAAGCAAAAGTACCTCCTGGGTAGTTCACCTGTGTCAGCCACTTTTGTTAGCTGGGAGCAGTGGAAGAAGAGCAACCTGGCACTCATACCCATTTACTCTGTGTATCAGAGATACCCAAGGACACCAAAGGAGATGTCAGGCTGTTCCAGTTCTGTGGTTGCGCTGTTAGCACAACTGTGTAATAGGATATTCCTAAATGCTACAAACTTTTTTTTTTTGCTTT
This sequence comes from Caprimulgus europaeus, assembly GCA_907165065.1. The sequence goes on along the minus strand of OU015523.1, from coordinate 34,698,315 downwards.
CAAGATGCAGATGGCCTAAGCAAAGAGTGGAGAATCAGATCTTCATTACTAAGAAATAATTCCTCTACCCTTTTCTTAGTCTGACAGCCAAGATAATATCTCTCTTTTGTTGCTATTTGCTCTCAGGAGTGTCACTGGACTAAAGGAGATGTACAACAAAGGACAATGCTATCAGGAATAGTAATGTAAGAATGTACATATATGGAGGACATTGTCAGGTTATGTCATAAAAAAGCTCATCTTTGCATGCACAAAAGAGCACAGAGGAACAATGGCAGGCAGGGGAACTTGAATTGCACCCTGTGCCCCATAGTCCCATGTCTATCACAGGACAGCCATCAGCCCATAAAAACCCCATCTCAATACACACAAACAGCACATACGCTTGTGCACATGGATGAAGGATGAGAGAGAGGCAACGGTGGGCAGGGGAACCTCAGTCTCCCAGAGGCAGGGAGTTCCTACCGCCACCATTACCCCACCCCAGCTGTGCCAGGAGAGCCTCAGCCCCATGGGTTGGGGGACATCTACCCATTGTGTCAATGGAGAGGCTCTCTAGACTGCCTTGCAGACCAAAGGGATCACTGCCTGCATGAATATGGGACACATTGCGGGATGCAAGGGAAGAAAGTTTTGGGATTGCAAAAGACACAATGCAATGGTTGTTCCCTTCCAACCCAAACCATTCTATTATTCTATCTATGATTCTATGATGTTTGGGGAGCATATGAGTGCGGGGAAAGGAAGGGATCAGGATGGTTTGAGGAGGAACAAGTGTGGGAGAATAGAGGGTTAAGGGGACAAAAAGGATCAGCTTTGTGTGAAGAGTGGCTGGTCAATATGTCTGTCCTTGCCCTATGCCTGATCAGCAGAGTCTGTCCTGTCTCCTTATTAAACTTTTTAACTCTTGGGTGAGGGGCTCTCCATTCCCTGAATACGTGTGTGTGTGTGGGGATCTGGGTGCCAGCAGCTGGGCTGGCCCCCATGACTGTGATGCCAGCGACTGGAGCAAGTGCTGGTGTTCATGTCAGGGTGTGATTGCCAGCTCTGTGTGCCTGTGCTCTCCTGTGTATGTGGATGTGTAGTGTACATGTGCCTTTGTGTGTGCACCTGCTGAGGAAATACGCTCAGCTACAGATTGGACCTGAGGGCATGGAGCTGCAGCAGCCTTGCCTCCTTTGGTCTACTGGGTTTGCTAACTCCCTAACAAACAGGGGTTTGGATGAACAGGTTATTAATAAATTGAAATAGAGTCGTGGATGAATCAGGAAAATGACCTACATACTGTGATCCCGACGAGCAACAGAGGAGAGAGATCTGGCATTTGCCTTTTACTCAGCCCCAGGGGACTCAGGCATGGTACCTCTGGGGCTAGGCAAGGCTTGAGCACTCAAGCTGCTCCCTCTGCCCGGTTTCCATTCCCTGGCAGTGGGATGGCCTTTCTCTTAGTGACTCAAAGCTGTGATTAGACCGGAGTGGCTTGAACTACTACTGGGAGCCTCTGCCTTGTCTTTGCTATTGGCTTGGCATTTTTGAAGGCCTGGAGCCACCAGCAGGGAACACAAGCAGAGAGAGATAGGTGGATTGTAAGCTCCCTGAATCTGGGCCAGAGACAACGCTAATGATTCAAACATTATTTTTCTTGCTAAGGCAGTCATCAAAAAGACAAGCTTATCCTCCTGAATATTGAAGAATCATGCATTTTTTATTATGCATTTTCCGAACATGTATTTCCTGATTGTGCATATTTACCCATTTGTAAAATAATGTTTATGAGGAATGCCAGCGGTGGTTGATTAGACTCTTCTATATAGCTGTTCATATACTGGAGGAGTAAAGGTGCTAGCATGACTGCATTGATGAGCAAGCATGTAAACCTGCATCCAAAGCACGGAAGGTAGATGGTATGCCTGTGGGATTTCCTTTGATTTATTAGAGGTCAAATGATGAAGAATTTGATGTCAGAGAAAATTATGTCAACACTACAGAGAGCAGAACCATTCTCTCTCACTCTACATAGTTATGTCCTGCCACTCAGAAAAAGGTGCCTATGTTGAAGCATGCTGGGTGTGGTGAGAAAGCATTAAGGTTACAGAAGTCTGTGAATGGTTCCAACAGAATGGTTCTTTTATGCAGGGAAGAATCACCTTCACCTACATACATTGATCAAGCAACCACAGGGACCCAGGCCCTCACAGAAGGCCCGGCCCCATACCTATGACCTTGCTGCAAAGTCAGCTCCTGAATTTGTAATATTACCTTGCAACTGTGGATGCAATTCTCTGAAGCAGAGCAGAAGACCCGACGTGGTGATTCCCTGTGCATTGGTGGCCATGAAGGGCTTGCAGGAGGTGGGAGGGGAGCAGCCGTGTGGCATGATGGGTCCTCTGTAACTGTAGCTATTGAATTACACTAAACACCACAAGAAACCTCCTGTAGCTTTCGTAATATTGCTTTTCACACTCAAAGGTGCAAATCCAATGATGTAGCAATGTTGCCAATGTCTTTGCCAGAAGATGAACCTCATCAAAATTTCCATGCTGACCAGGCCTTGAAAAGCCTGCTAAAGGGAAGAATAAATAAAGACATTTTTACTTGTCAAATTGCAACATAATCTTCACCAGAAAAAGAAGGTAACTGTTATACTTCTAAAGTCTGCCTCCCTTTTAAAGACATGTACGTGCATGTAAGTAATGCTCAGATCTGAGCTCACCATGGTTTCTCTGATGTCTAATAAAAGTTGAGTTCATCCTGTTTCTTCTCTTGGTCCATTTGGTTTAACAAAGCTTGTGGGAATCTTGTGTCAATGAGATCTGTCTAGTTCTGTCAAATGTGGTGGTGACTACAAAACAAGAGATTCAAAAGTAACTGGGGATAGTGGGGGCAGACACACAGGCAGCAAGCATGGTTACACAAGTATAAAAATTAGACTGAAAACAAACAGTATGAGTCCTTAACATCACAGAGCCACATTCTATGAAGAGATCTTAGAGAAAGACAAGAATGAGATCCAAAAGCATTTATAAAACCTCTCTGAAGCACTAAGAAGCTAAGGCAAAATTTATCTAATGCCCAAAAATCTTCCCTCTTCCTCCCCTTCCCATCCTGTTTTCATTTTGCTCTTTTTCTTTTGAGAAAAATTTGTTTCTAAAAAATCATGGTATTTGGAAAAATAATGAATATTGCAGCAACACAGTACATACAAACAATAGTCTCTAAAACTCAAATTAATAAATTACCAAATAGTAAAAGTAGAGTCTTGTTGAAAAGACCCAGGCACCTGATATGTAGGTGTCTTATACTATAATATGATGGTTTGTTGTCTCTCCCTGCTCACAGAGCATTTGTTCTAAGTATAGAAAATTGAATCATTTATTCCTGGATGATTTATGACAGTTGTTCTGACAATAGAGTACTCTGCTGACTTTCACCAACAAACTTTGGTGAAAAAATACACTGAATACACCATAGACCAGGAAAATAGAATTTTCTGTGTTACCCACACACAGTATTGGTAGAAAAACCATGCAGAAGTCTTACCCTCCAACCAGACTTAGTATCAGGGCCCTGACCAGCTTCACCTGTAATATCTACCCAACTCACCTGCCCATAAACCCAGGATTCTATTTAAGCCCAGTCCTGGGCTTTCATTACTTAGGTACAGTCATAACTCTGCTTAGTCATGTATTCTACTGATCCAAACCAGGACCTACAGGCTGATTTCCTTGATTGACCTCATATCTGCATGGCAATCACAAGACCTCACCTGTGGATTGACTTTCTACATTGATCTTGGACGTCTCTCATTGCCATGAACTTGCCTGATGATCTGGACTCTTGGTTGAGCCTGGCCATCATCTCTGGTCTGCTTTGTATCTTTGCTGGAGGTGGTGGGCTGGTGAGGCCCTGTGGGGATCCCTTCTGTCTCCCTGCTTCCTGTACTGTAGGCTGTTTTGGTGTGTAATCCTGTTGTAGATAGTAGGTTGGTAGGAGAATAGCCCACTAGCTCCAGTGATGAAGCAGATGGACTGTAGGAAGGGTGAGCCCTTTCCCAGAGGCACACCTAGATGATGCTCTGCTTATGCAGGCTGCCAGCAGCTGCAGAGACATGTTCTGTGCAGCCCAGGCAATACTTTCTCAAAAAGTGATGAAAGAGGGTGTAGACTGCGCTACTTATCTGTCACCCTTGTGCCAGTGGGCTCACTAGATTTACTCTATGGACCACTTCCATTACTCTTCTCCTTCCTTTGGCTTCCATAGTGCAGAGTAGTACAATATGGGAAGCACTTTGACCTTGACCATATGAGCCAATAGCTTTGGTTGCTGTGGTTAAACTTTGAATGAAGCTTTTGCATCTTAGAAACTTAATATCTAGCTTGGACTGGATCATGGATGTTAGATTGACAAAAAGTAATGAAACTAATTTTTAATTGGCTTCTTGCATTCCATTTAGGTTGATTCAAAGTGGTTATTCTATTTGGCAACAGCTTTTTTTAATGTAATGTGACCAATACATGGAATAGTAAATATTTTGTTTTGGCCCTTGGGCTAGGGCTAAGAACTAGACAGTATAGGTCAAAAGTAAGAGCTCTGGGGCTGATCAGCCGCTGATCTGCTTCATAGAGGAAGCTGGAACAGCAGCTGGACACTGTCTCTGCCTTTTATCTTTTATCTGGTGTTCTGCAGTTGTTGCTAATCTTCAACTGCAGATTCAGGGAAGGACTGGTTTTCCTCTTTGAAATGTCTGGGGCTCTCACTTGCCCTGGGGAGACAGAGCACCAGACTTTTTTTCCAGAGTTTATCAGCCACATAGCATATCTTGACAGGCTGTCAATGTTAGCGTCTTCTTTTGCTCTACAGAAATTATAGTAGGGGTGTTGTTAAAAGAGGAATGGTACAAGCAGGTCTTGCTTTAACACCTGTTGGTGACAGAGCTGTTTCAAAGCTGCTGCTCAGCCTGCCTGCAGACTCTGGAAGGGATCATGGCATCTACTACTTTGTTTCCATTGTCGTGCTCTACTTAAATATATACAAAAGAACAGCCGAGCTGAAGCAGGTCACTCTGCTGGCTGGGTTGACAATGCCTGTGGTTATATAGCCTGTCTAGGAGCTGGTCCCTTTCCCCTTTTAGTTCACCCCAGGTTTTCAGTTTCCCACTGACTTTAATGGACTTACTTTCTTAGAATACGTAAGATCTGGCCTTAAAATGACTTGTTAGTACTGTAGTTCACTGACTTGAAAGTTGTGGTTGCTATGGTTTTACGCAGAGGGCAGGGTGATGTCATTGCTGTGTGTTTTAAAGGGATCAGCAATGCTTGATTGGTACTATAGTTGCAGTATGAATATTTAGGAATGGCTGGAAAGAAACACAAAGCATAAGCATTCAGAACAAACAAAGGACCTTTTACCAACAAAGCAGTCCCACTATGTTCTTCAATTTAACTGAGCAGTCTGTAGATAATTCAAGCCTTTACAGACTAGTGTCTCCTGCCTTTAACAAAGTAATTGCAAGGGGTCATGATGCACAACAAAGACAAAACCAGCTGGAAATCACAATGGCACATCAAATATCTCCATGATTTTAGGATTTTTTTCATCAGATCATCCTGTAATGAGGCAAGAGAAGCAGTTCCATCTGCAGCTTTCAGAAGGATGGGGAAAAATAATATTAATGTCCCTGTTTTGCACTGGAAAGAGACAGATGGACAATCATCATGACAGGCTAGGGCATCATTGCCAAAGCAAGTGAATGAACTGCCTCTGATAACATTGCTCACAACTCTATGGAATCCCTTCAAATCTGTACAAGGGACTGACACACATCAAAGGCTCACTGCAATTTTAAGTCATTGGTAGGTGAGCTGATGGGTAGGTTACAATTGTGAGCAAAACATGGCTTCTCATGCCATTTTAGGCTAAGAAAGAAGTGTGCCTTGTATGGGATTAAAGTCTGAGGTTCTTAAAAGTTTAAGTGAAGACCTTCCCTGGCAGTGGGCACTCTTATCTGGAGACTGAACTAGGCAGTAAAATATAATCTTCTTGTTGACCAGTTCTAAATACCAGAGATATCTTCTACTCTTGGATTTAGCTCCAAACAGTGGCTGTAGAGGTGCAGGGGACATACTCTGCACTATGTGTTTTGGCAGATACTTCCTGTTCCCTATGTCTCACATGGCTCTTTCACTAAGATGTTATGTGGTCTGTATATAGACAGAAGAGCTCTACTGCACACCCATTACCAAATTTACTCTTCTGAAGGGCTAACAACAGACCTTTATGTCAAAATAGACAGGAATGTTTCAGGGCAGAAGACTATATGGTCCACCAAAGCCTGTTCCTGTAAGGCTTTAAAAATAATCAGCCACTTTTCTATTCAAATCTAAATAGTGACAGCACCTTTCCAACATCTTCCCTTGGAAAAAGTGTGTCCAGTCATCTTGCAGGGACTCTTTACACATCTGGTGCTGACTTTGAATATTTGTTTTGCTCTACAACTGTTTTTTCAAACAGACTGTCTACATATTGTAATGTGTTTGCTACCAAGGCAGGAGCATCAGGCTATGACCTCTCCTTCACCAATTAGATACTATCTTAAAGAGCTTACTGTGTCAATCTGTTGCCCTTTTCCTCCTAGGCCTTCTTTACCTCTTGCAGCCTCTTTATTCACTAAGCCAGAGGCCACATTAGGCAAATCTTTTTCCTTGAGTTGTGCTCTCTGAACCCAACATTAGCTGTGGTTTCCATCCTACCGATCCTTCCCTAATGAGTAAAGGTGGGGAGCTAAACACCACTCAGCTAATATGATTTGTGAGTTTAGTTATCTTGTCATAAGATTTAACAACACTGTGTTATTTTGCTCACCTACATTACATGCCAAAAATAAAATTAAAGTTAAGCTTGATTAGTCTAATTTGAACCTCCAAGCATAAAAAAAATTCAGCATGAAATTTCAATGTTATCCTTTCAAGAGTATACTAAATTCTACTTGTGCATCCCTAGGTTTCAAAATGTATATGTTAGCATCCAATAGACCTTATCACATTGACAAAGATGACAGGTGAAATTTTTCCCCATCTGAAGGTGCTAAAGGCAGGCTTGGTGGATATAAAATCATACAGTTTTGGCAAGGCTGCCTGCTAATAAATTCCTAGGAATCAGAGAATGAGAATGTATTAGTAAAGTTTCTTTCTTGTTTTAACTTATTTAAATTCATTGTATTATACAAAAGAGATTTGAGTGCCTTCATGGCATTAATTAAAAAGGTTAGTAACTTCACAGAGACTGAACTTCAGAAAGCTCACTGCTTTGAAAGATTCTATCAGTGTAAAAATAAATTCTTTATACTTAAAATAGAGAGCATAGCAAAATCCATAAGGATATTGCCTTGCCTAAGGCAATTGTGAGTGGTAATCTTCTGTTGATTCTGTTGGTGCCAGTATTTCACTTGGGGACTCAGTGACAGGGAGTGGGAAGGAAACTATTTGTTTTATCCCAGAGGAGGTTTTGAGATTTTTTTTTTCCCTTGTGCAGAGTAGGGAAGGAAAACTAATATGCTGAAAGTTTTGAAGGAATGGTAATCTGAAAATTATGGGTAATTTTATTTTCAAGTACCTTTTTAGAGGAAATTAGTAGGAATTATTGAACAGAAATGTTTCAAACTGGAAAGCCTTTCAAAGTTAAAATTTTTAATTTTTGTGTTCTAAAACCTGTGAAAGGGAAATAATTATTGAAAAATTTATAAAAAATTCTGAATCAAAATCTAGGGTCAAATAATTTTTCACAGAATGGTTGAGGTTGAACATGATGTCTGGAGGTCATCTGTTTCAACCCCTCTGCTCAAGCAGGGACACCTACAGCACATTGCTCAGGACTGTATCCAGATGTTTTTTGAACACCTCCAAGGATGGAGACTCCACAACCTCTCTGAGTAACCTGTGGCAGTGCTCAGTCACCCTCAAAGTGAAAAAGTGTTTCCTGGTGTTCAGGCAGAACCTCCTGTGTTTCAGTTTGTGCCCATTTCCTCTAGTCCTGTCACTGGGTATCACTGAAAAGAGCCTGGCTCTATCCTCTTTGCAACGTCCCTTCAGGTATTTGTACGCATTGATGAGATCCCCCCGAGCCTTCCTTTCTGCAGCTGAGCAGTCCCAGCTCTCTCAGTCTTTGTTCACAGCAGAGACGCTCCAGTCCCTTCATCATCTTAGCACTGGTCCTTTGCCAGACACTTTCTAGTAGCTCCATGTCTGTCTTCTACTGGGGAGCCCAGAAATGAACCCAGCACTCTGGGTGTAGCCTCACCAGTGCTGAGTAGAGGGGAAGGATCACCTCCCTCCACCTGCTGGCAACAATCCTCCTAATGCAGCCCAGGATATCGTTAGCCCTTATTTGTGACAAGGGCACATTGCTGGCTCATGTTCAACCTGGTGTCCACTAGGACTACCACAGGCCCTTTTCTGCAAAGGTGCTTCCCAGCTGGTCAGCCCTCAGCATGTACTGGTGCCTGAGGTTGTTCCTCCCCAGGCGCAGGATTTGGCAATTCTCATTGTCGAACTTCATGAGGTTCCTGCCAGCCCATTTGTCCAGCCTGCTGAGGTCCTTCTTGATGGCAGCACGAACCCCCAGTGTATCAGTCATTCCTCTGAGTTTGGTGTCATCAGCAAACGTGCTGAAGGCACACTCTGCTCCATCATCCAGATCATTAATGAAGATGTTGAAGAGGACTTGATCCAGTATTGACCCCTGGGGTATACTGCTAGTTACTGACCTCCACTTAGACTTTGTGTCACTGATCACCACTGTCTGGCTGTTCAGCCAGTTTTCAATATGCCTCTCTGTCTGCTCATCCATTACATACTTCATCAGCTACTCTATGAGGATCTTATGGGAGACAGTGTCAAAAGCCTTACTGAAGTCTAGGCAGACAATATCCAGTGTTCTCCCCTCATCTACAGAGACAGACATTTTTGCTTTCCAAAGATGGAGAAATTCCAGCTGTGAAAGGATAACAAAGATTGAGATTGCAAGATGAAAACTGAGAGATGTGTGGAGGGTATTTCTGAAGTCTCACAGCAGCCTTTAATGTGCTTCTATATACATAAGATATATTGTGTAAAAATATACCGAGGTCTATATGCTAATTTAGCAGTCTTGTCTGAATATGAAAAAAGAACCAATAAACAATGAAATTAAATAGGTTTCAGGCTGGCTGGCATAACCTGTTTTCAAGCTGTCCTTCACTGGATTCCTATCCCCTATATAAAACTTAATGCAGATCAGTCAGTCCAGTTATGCTGCAGCTGGCCATCTGTAAAGCAGAGGTGATGCTTCTTCCTTTGCTTGTCCCTGCTTTCCAGATTGCAAGCTGTGTATAGGGCTGCTCCAGGTAGAAACCAGGTCCTCCTGCTTTATCCTTCTGCAAGCTTGGTGTTTAGCCCAAATGGGTCTCCATCAGATGCCAGAGATCTCTTCCCCATATCCAGAGATAGGTAACTCCAAGCTTTAGAAGGATGGTTGAGGTAGCTATCTGGACCACTCCTTGATCTTCATGGGTAGTAGTGTTAGCTCAAGCCTAATTTACCATGTTGAGTGGAGTGAAGAGAGGCAAACAGCTTCTGGGTTTGCTTTTGGATCTTCTAAATCCTCAGGGAGCCGCTTCTGGGATTGTGGAGGGCTCCCAGAAAATCTCTGAGGAAAGTCAGAGTGGTAACTGCCTCTAGGTAGGGAGAACTAAAGGAGTCATGGACTCTTAGCAAGTCCTAGCAGCTGCTCATGAGCTCTGTCAGCTGTTCCTGTTTAAGGGGTGCAATGAAGTTTTGAATTGACTTGATTCCTGATAAAGCAGAAGTCCCTGAGCAGTTATGAAGATGAAAGTCTGTGTAAAGGACCACCTCAGGGCACACAACTCTTGTCCATCATTGTCTTTTACAGAGGCAATAATGGTCATTGTTGGTTATGTAGGCAGAATTCTTTCTCCATTTTTGACTGTCACAATGACATGTGAAAACTGCTTACAAAACACACCCTTTAGTTAACATCGTAAACAGATAACTTTGTTCTTTTTGTTAGTAAGTGTGCTTTGTTTTTGTATTTGATATTAGTAATTCCAAACTCCCCCATGTAACAGTTCAATACATCTAGTATATGTCACAAACATACCGCTTTCAGTGCTCTGCTGCACAACTCCACTCTCAAGAATTTGAGATGTTTAAAGATGAGTGTGCTTTCTCCTCTAGGGAAAGCAAGACTATTTCTTACCTATACCTTCCTAACAGATCACCTTCCTCCACTCTTTCTGGCCAATGCACTTTGTTCTGCTGTTCCAAATCCTCTAATTGTGTTGCTTTTCTGAAGGGTTTCAGCAGCTGACTTAGGGAGATCAGTCAGCAAGAGGTTCCCCAGTTCACTGAGGAAACCGAAATGTTAACCTTACACCCCATGGACACATAGATATTATCAATCTGTAAGGACATATGAGTCTGTCTTTGTCTGTTGGTGAAACAGAGGGATTTACAATCAACGCTGCCTACCATGGGCACCCCTTTGTCTCTTCGTATATAAATATGTCTGTTTTCATGGGTCTGATTTTATATGTCCTTCTATTTTTCTGTTTAGAAGCAGATCTCAAAAGCTCATCAAACACGATTTGTATGAAAACAACCAAAGAGCTTCCAGCCTGATAACACAGCTACTGTTGTTGCAAGCACTATACAGAAAGGAGTTCCTGCCTTTCTTTTTCTATAATTAAATAATTTGTATTTAATGTGGATCTGGCCATATCCTACCATTCGATCTCATGATGAAGCATCAATCCCTTGCTTCTAACTAACCTTAGCCTCTGTTGTACCCACAAACTTCAGTCTATGTAACATCCAGTAACATATCTCCTGAAGAAGGAATGTGACCAAGGATCACTGCATCCCAGCCTATGTTCTCCACAGGCTCCCACTATCAGATGCCCATTCCTGTTCTGAGTCCTGGTCCCTACTCAGTAAGCCAGAGATTGACTGTGACCATAATCTTCCAGGCAGCTGAAACCAAAAGTGAAAGTCCCGCTGAACTTTCCTGTGTGAGATCTTACCTGAAGGTTTGGAAGAGCAAAAAGTAATTCTGTCTGTTGCTCAAATCACAGCATGATTTGTTTGCCTAAATATAAGCATGTAAAGTCACTTCAGGTGAGAGGCAGGTAGGGGCTGGTTGGGATATCCAAACAGCAAATAAAATCTCAGACACATTCATGCAGCTGAATCCTGCCTTCAGAAACAATGAGGAACGAGAATAGGAAAAAACTTCAACCCTGATGTGCTAAGCAGCAGCAGTGAATCATTCAAGAGTATATCAGAGGACGTCTGCATCTGACCTGCTGGCATGAAAAAAGGATGCAGTGTTGGACCTTCCCTGACCTTCCTTATTTCCAGAAGGGCAATAAAGTCTAATGTTCACTCCGGTTTTCAGTCTGACCAATAAGTCTCACGGTTGCAGAAATAATAGTAATGAAAAAAAAGTGCTGGTTTAGGTGTATCAGTCATTTTTAATAGGATTTGTCACACAAGTCCTCACCAGTGGGAACAGAGAGTGGATTACATGTTCCTACATTTGTTCTTGTGCCCAGGTACTGAAATGACTGTGCTAAAAAGATCACAATGGAAATAGCTTCTGGTTTGGGTTTCAGCATCGTAAGCCCAATTTTTTCTCATCAAAGTGAGACCCAAGAGATGTGAAAACTCGCAGAGACTCTAATAAAAGCAGTAACAGACCCCTTGACTTTGCTACGAGAATTAAATAAAGTGAAAACAGAGTGGCAAGGGGAATCAGTCAGTGTCTGCGCAGACGTCACTCTGGAAATCACCGACATACCGAAAAACGTTAAAGCTATCATGGGACTGCATGAAAGATGAATAGGATCTATATAATTACAGTTTTTTGCATAAATTTTCTATGTATTTGCTTAACTTTCTGTTCACTCAGTGTTCCTATTTCAGCCCATACGTGAACAAGGATAATTTTTTTTAAGTCCACAAGTCAACTCAAAAGGGAAAAAGTAGATTTCCAAATCTTCTTTAATAAGCAATGTGAATTTTTGTTTGTATTTTTCCTTTTTTATGTTTGTGCTGAATTAAAGATGGATTCTGAGAATGTTGACAGTTCTTCTTCCAGAAAGAAGCCTTTGTGTTTGGTTTTCTTTTAATGTCATTTGATCCTCTGTTCTGTTTTTAACAATGCAAGAGAAACCACTAATTCATCCATTATTTATTTCATTTTTGCTTTGCTATATTTTGTTTTGTTCTTTACAGTCACTGTGTTTTAACACATTTTTTGCCAGGTGTTTCAATTTTTATTTCTCATATGTCTTTGACACTGTAGTAAATGAGGTTCTTATTAATATTTAAGCATTTAGTTTGTTTGTTTTATGTAATACTCAAAAGTCTCAGAATATGTAATACCATAAATTCCCTGTAATGTATAAAGTCCCACTGAAGTGACTTGAGAGCTTGCGATCACACCTCACAAATGTCTCATTTCAAGGAGCATTACTCATTGCAGTCTTATTGTCAGTTCCATTGCACATGTGTTTGGTCTTTCTGGTATATTGTGATCAAAATAACTTACATTAGAAATGCCAGATCATAGAACTGAGGTTGCACAAAGAATCATTGTTATTAATGAGATGGCATTTTCAGTTATTTAAATTATTTTCTGTGCTTTTCAGTCAGGACCTTTTTTATAAATGCTTTCCTCCATTTGAATCTTTGCAAGCAGTGGCTCATGATTGCAGTGCTTGTCCCAGGAATCATCATAAGTATTTTTAGAATGTCCTCCTGAATTTTCTGATGCTTCTCCAAAGCTCTAGCCAGATCCTATAATTATTAACAAGACAAAGGAAAAACTGAAACCGAAACCAAAAAAATCTGTTAAGAAACAGGAAAAAAATGTTTGCATGTCTTCAAACCAGTCTTTGGTTTGAATAGATATGACCTCTGTCTTTTGACCTAATCCTGTTCTGAGCCTGACTACAACATATCAAAGCATTTAATATCTAAGTTCCATTTTCAAAAAGCATTTAGAAACTTCCTTTTCTTCAGAAACATAGGAGCCAAAGTAATTAAGTTGTGTGTAATAAAGGTCTTTTTTTTTATATACCTTGATAACAAGTTATATCAACAGAGTTTTAATTTACAAATACAATTTGGTACTTTAATAGTGAAAGAGGAAATGACTGTTGTGATTATTCCCAAAATGAATGTTTTGATTTGTAAATTAAGAACTTGGAAAATGCTTAAAGAAAATTAAACATATTTGGATACATCTAGTCAGTATGTCAGATAGCCTTAACTACCCTGCAGTTTTGCTATAAAAACATCTTTGCCTTTAAGTATGTATTTACTCCAATTTTTAATTACAAACACTAGTTGTGTGTACATCACACAACTGGAGCACTATACATTTAAAAGAAGGGAATTTGGAAAGCAGATCAGGAAAATGACTACGAGCTGCTTTTAATTAATAAACATAAGCCATCTGCTCAGCACCCATGAACAGCAGCAGGGCAAACAGGTTCTTGGAAAGACCTTTATTCCAGCAGTTACTCCAAGCTCAGTTCTGCTTTACAGTGTACCCATCTCAAAGTATTAAAAGGTTACACTTTCTGAAATGTATTTTGACAAGAATGGATATTTACAGTTATGACTGGTATGAAACAATTACTTTAAATGAGCTAATGAGCACTCATACTTCACCTTTCAAATTTAAAAAGAAAAATAAAATAAGAGAACAAATCCAGTGGTGGTACAGGAACGTGAATTCAGTGATGTGTGTCTGTCCAGCTAATTGGAGAAATCCATTTACGACCACACTCACACAGAACTCAATGTACACTAATGAATAATATATATTAAGAAAACGTTTTATCATTGCAAAATGTTTATAAGCATCTGTTCTTTGTTTTATTAAAACACTGAGTTCTTTCTATGGCACAAGCTAACATGAAAAAGAAAAGAGTTTGGCCATTTAAATCGGTGCAGAAATGATGGTTTTGAGACTCGAGAAGTGGCTGCCTTCCTCCTAACCCAAGCCCAGACTCACTGCTGTCCAGAAACATAGTGAGATTCATCTTGTTTAACTAGATCTCTGCAATCACAGGGCTGTTGAGGTGGGAAGGCACCCGGTCCAACCGCTTTCTCAGAGCAGAGTCAACTAGAGCAGGTTGCTCCTGGATATGTCCAGTCAGATTTTGAATATCCCGAAGGGTGGGGACTCCACAACCTGACTGGGCAGTCTTCTCCAGTGTTTGGCCACCCTCACAGTAAAAAAATACTTTCTTATCACGGAATCACTGAATCACAGAATGGGAGGGGTTGGAAGGGACCTCTGGAGATCATCTAGTCCAACCCTCCTGCTAAAGCAGGTTTAAATGGAGTTTCCCTTATGTCAATTTGTGCTCACTGCCACTTGTCCTGTGTCACTGAGTCCTACTGAGAAGAGTCTGGATCTGTCTTTACTCTCTCCCATCAGATATTTATACACATTGATAAGATCCCCCTCTGAGCCTTCCCTTCTCCAGGTTGAACAGTCCTGGCACTGGCACTCCCAGTTTCTCCTCATGTGAAAGGTGCTTTGAGTTCTCAATCATCTCTGTGACCCTTTGCTTAACTTGCACCAGCATGTCACTGTCTCTCTTCTACTGGGAAGCCCAGCATCAGACCCAGCTCTGTAGATGTTTCTCACCACAGCTGAGTAGAGGAAAAGACCAACTCCCACGACCTGCTGATGATGCTTTCTTTGCTGCAAGGGCACACTGATCGCTCATGTGTCACTTGGTGTTTACCTGCACCCACAGGGCCTTTTCTGCAAAGCTGCTTTCCAGGTAGTCAGCTCCTGCCAGCGCTGGTACATGAAGTTATTTAATGCCAGGGCTTGGCATTCCCTTTTGTTGAAATCTATAAGACTTCTGTCAGCAAATTTCTCTGTTTGTTGATATTTCTATGAATGGCAGCAAAACCACCAGGTGTGTCAACCACTCCTCTCAGTCTGGTGTTTTTTGCAAACCTGCTGAGGGCACACTCTGTCCCATCATCACGATTACTAAAGCAGATAATAAGCAGCATTCACCTTACTACAGACCCCTGGGATATACCACTGGTGACTTGCCTCCAGCTAACTTCATGCCACTAATTATTACTCTGAGCTTGGTAGTTTGACCAGTATTCAGTCCACCTCTTTGTCCAGTTCCCTAATTCATTCTTGATCAGTTTGGAAATGGGGATGTTATGGGAGTCAGTATTGAAAACCTTACTAAACTCTGTTTCACAGGGATATATAAACAATTTCCAGTGCTCCCCCCTTGTCCACCAAGCCAGTCAAGGCTATCAAGTTGGTCAGTCATGATTTTGTCTTCAGAAATCCATGCTGAGTACTTCCAATCACCTTATTTTCCATAATGTTTGGAAACAGTTACCAGGATTATTTGTTCCATCACATTTCGAGGGACTGACTCAAGCCTGACCAACCTGTTGTTCCCCAGATCTTCCTTCTTGACAGTAGCCATGACATTTGCTTTCTTTGAATCCTTGAGGAATTTGCCTCAGTTGCCACAACCTCCCAAAGACAATTGAGAGTGGCCTTGTAATGACATGGGCCAGCTCTTCCAGCAGGTTTTCTTCCATCTGCCTGAAAAAATCCTCCTCTACTACTCCTTCCTCAACAGGCAGTTTGATGGTGGTGACAATGTGAAGGTGTGGATGCTGTCTTTGAAGATGAGCTGAGAAACTACCTGGAGCTCCTGTGCAATGTGGGACATCATCCCACTTTCCTCTGAAACCCTATAGTGTAAGTGAAGACGCAGCTCACAGCTGCAGCTGTCAAACATCCAATTTTATTTTAATAAATTTTCTCTCCTTACTCTTTCAGTGGAGAAATTATCTGTATTTTTTCCCTGCTCTCTCATGACTTATTACACATCTCACACAGGCAGAGCACGTAGAACGACCTGCTGTTAAACCCTTCCACAGTCACAGTACTATCTTTGTGTTAGAGATGTGATGTCACTTTGTCCCTTCTGTTTCTTCAGCTGTTTGTATTTTGTACCTGAGTGATGTACATGGATGCTCTCCCTGGTGGAGGGACAGCACCACCCAACATGTCATAAAACTCAGGTTGGATGCTTCTATCGGAAATTAAAATCACAAACACAATGTCTGAGCCTTTGGGCAAGTAACTGAAGGAGTGGAAGCAAACAGCTCCAAGCAAGAATGTATTTCCACAGCAGCCAAGCCAGTCACCAATTGCTGTTTCAGCTTTCTTGGGGCTAGGACCATTAAACTGTCTCTACAGCATCTGGAAAGTCTATTTTCTACACAAATCAATATATATATATTTTGGCTATTAAAAAGTATTTTAACTTTAGCAACAATGTAATCATCTAGTGCTCTTTCATCTAGGGACAAAAAGGAAACTTTAGCCCTAGTAACTGCAGTTTGTTATTTTTGCCAGTAGGCTGACAAAGCCTTTAGATGTTGCTTGTTTGAGATATAGATGAACCCCTTAGATACATGTGCCACCAGTTGCCAAATGCAACCTGCATCAATAAGATGCTGTTTGGCATTTTGAAATAAATTTAACATTGCCAATTAGCCAGTCACGCCTCTGGTAACCTTATCCAATGAAGCTAATCACTCCTGGAAGGCTTTGGCATATTTTGTAATTGAACTGCCAGGTTTGCATTTTATTGCAACTCATTCACATCGAAGTGTGACGTGTTAATCATGTTAAATTGATTTCTTTTGAAGGCTCGTGGGAAGCATGGAGTCCTGATTCCCACCTTGGTATGCAGTTACAGTATTCCAGCAGAGAACTGGGAGGGTAAAGGATTTTGCTGTCATTTTGTGAGCTAGATGAAAGGTTGGGAATGGCTCATCTGTGGACGCACTGCTTACTGATGGCCTGGTATTTGCTGCCTGTTTCCTTTCACTTTCCTTCTTGTCTGTCATCTTGTGTGTCTTCCTTCTTGTCTAAAACTTTGGTCTTACATTTTGGGGGCAGGCATTTTGGGGTCAGTGGTCTGCCAAGTGATGCAATAACAGTAGGGCCAATAATACTTTCTAGGGCTGTTTAAGCCCTATTCATCAAAAGCCACCTAGAAATGAGATTTTTTTTTTTTTTTTTCAGCAGAGATCCCAGACACATAGCTGTTTGTTAAAACTGTACTGTTCTTTTTCAGCGTTCAGAACATCTGTCGTGTATTTCATTTGCCACTTTTGCAGGGTGCAAATAACAGCAGGCACACAGACAGAGCTATTAAAAATGCAAGAACTATTCCAGTAAATCAGTTAGTTTGCAGTAAATCAGTTAGTTTACAATTACTGAAGTTCTGTACAAAGTGAGTCTTGCTGTTGGAAGAACAAGATTTTGTAATAAATAATACAAAATATTCTCTGTTTTTTAAAAGGGATTTTGTAGAGAGACTTCAACAATAAATGATTTAATGGGATATGTGATGATCAATGGAGCTGCCTCGTTGCATCTCAGAGCACTGAAAATCCTGGTGTACACAGAATCCTTGGAGGACCTCTGCCTTTTAAAAGATTGTTACTAGCAGCTGACACTTACTCTTTTCTGGTTTTGAAAAGGTGAAAATCTGAACTTCTAAAGCTTGTAAAGAGTTCAAGAGAGTGAATTATCTCTCCCTACTGGAAGCTGCAGTAACATCAAGTGAGATACATTATGGACAGCAGAGGCATCTACCTAGATGGGCAGAGACCATTTGGAGCTTAGAGCGTGCAGAGGAAATTATTCTCCACTGGAAAGGGAGAACACTGCAGAGAATTAGATGGGCACACAGAAGAGAGCAACTCAGAACTAGATGGGCTATGTCAAAGAGATTTCCTACTAGGCAAAAGACAGAGGCAAAAGTGTATTAAGACTAGAGGAAGCTGGACAAGGTAGAACAAAGGAAGACATGGGGTGTTATCCTATGTTCAGCCCGACCCTCCATAATAGCCTGTTGCCGTCAGCAGGCATAGTGATAAGCCAAAATCTCATAGATGTGGCTCCACACTCCTCTCAGATACTGAGCTATTTGTGTCCCACAGGTTGGCTCCACCCTAAATAAGTCACAATAAAGAAAGGCTTCCAGTCCTCTATCATTCTTGAAGTTCTGAGATTCTCCCACATTCATCCAATTCCATCATACTGTCTCATACAACCGGATTCAACAGCAATTTCAGCAGTGGCAAATTAAATTTAATATAAAATCCCTACATTTATTCTGCTTATACATCTAAGGACAACACTAATTCTATCAGGTTCTTTCCTCTTCCTTGTTTACTACTCCTTTAGTTTCTTATCATCTTCACATTTTGAAGATAAAGGTGTTCTTTCATTCCAGACTAAAAAAGCTATTCAAAAGCCTCAGGCCAGGGACCAGTCCCTGCAGAACCTCATTAGAAACACCTCCACTCAACCATAGTCTCATGTTTACAGAAGTGAAAAAAAAATAAATTTGGAACTTGTATGCAAAGCAAGGCTAAAAAAAGAGCAGGTCTTGGAAGCTCATGGGTGGATAATTACAGCAGAAAGATCTGTAGGAAAAAGCCTGCAGAAATAGAGAAAAGGATTGATCAACCAGGAAGATGACATCTCAATGATCATGAAGTATCAGGATAGCCAAACAGCATCTGGGATTATGAAAACCAATTAAAGGAAAAATGAATGGGGCTATTTTCCCAGGAGGATGTTATGGTCTTACACCTAAATGAATACTTCATCTTTCAGAAATAAAATAATTTCCATCTGAGTAAGTCAGGGCACAGATGCTGGTTAGTGGAATGAGTATAAGGAAATGCAACTTATTGTTCCCAAGGCAAAATTAAAACTCATGGAGGTTAATACAGCTGGATCAGATGGCCTGGACAGTGTTCATCCTATACACTGTATGAACTAGCATTGAAATTGCAAGGGTTTCTTACATTAAACTAACAAATTGAGAGCTCATGCCATATGGGTAGTAAATAGTAAATGCACTGTCTACACTACTAGAAGGAGAAAAAGTGACTTGAGCAACAACAAGACAAATAGTCTGAATTCAGTGGCATACAAAATTAGAGAGCAAATTTTAAAAGAAAGAATGCTTAAATACATGAAGATAAAATGATAAAATACAACTTGGTTTCACCAAAAGTAATTTGTGTCTGACTTGCCTCACAATTTTCTTTGATAAAATAACTGAGTTTTAGACAAGAAAAAAAGGAAAAAAATCTAATTTATCTGTTAGGTTTTTTTTAATATGATATCACTCAAGAAGTTTTTAGTTATGCTGAAGAAGATGTACAATGCTTATTAGGATATAAAACACAGACTGGAAAGCAGATAACAGTCTTGTAATGAAAGTGGAATCATCCAGACTGAATGGGATTATTTATGCATTCTTCAAAGGCTGCTCTTGTGACTGATACTCATTTTTTTTAACAAATTATAGCTAGAATAATTAATCCCATTTCCCTTGCATTTTGATGCTATATGATAGTCCCAGTGGGAATTTCCTTTAGCTGACCAAATAAATTATTGGGAAATTTTGGTCTCGGGAGATGTCAGTCCTCCAGGAAGGGAAGCAATGGAAAGAAATGTTCTGTGACTTTTATAAATTACGTTATCACAAAAAAATGGGTGTTTGTTAAGGAAATTAGGAGACTTTGTCAATGCAGAGATAGATAAGGATATTTTTATAGAAGAATAAGGCAACCTTGAAGACTAGAATGATGAAAATACAGTAAAATGTAATAATAAACAATGAAAAGCCGTGACTTCAGGGATTTATATGCAGTCTGCTTCCTGTACAAAGGAGTCTCATCAGCAGGAAATAGATTAAGACGATAAAAACCCAAGTGAAAACCTGAAAATAAATCTTATTGACTATGCATGCCCCAGACTGATTTGAGAAAAAAAAGATTAAGTAGTTAACCTGAGTTGGCCGGTTTTTCAGATTATCCTCTTAGGTCGACTCCTTCAAATTACAGCCTACCCTTTCATGGAGACATTAATCTCTTGTTTTACTGAGATCCTTCCACTCTGACCTGAGGTTCTGTCATGACAAGGTCAGCAAACCAGCTGCTCTGAGCTGGAGGGAAGATCCCACACCTGACAACCCTGTAGCAGAAGACTGCAGTATATGCCACTGTGGATTACTCAGGGGGTGATAAACTGCCATCAAATTATGAAACACAGGAGACTGCAAAAAAAGCATCTCTGAGGAGTTTACTCAGACAGCAGGTAACTGTGCCGGAGGCAAAAAGAAAAATATGAGTATCCAGGAAATATTAGTAAAACTCCCAGGTGCACAACATGCCTCTGAATGTTCAGAGTATTGGCAAATATTGACTCCGGCTCTAGCTGCTTATTATGACTGCTCTGCCAAGTTACAGTGTTGGAGGGCGATTATTTGCTTTTCATTTTTTTCTTTTAATATTTTTCCTTGTTACAGATGGTTAATTTTACCATGGAAAAAAAAAATAGCTGTAGAAATACAGCTCAACTATTCAATAGGCTACAAAGAGCAAAGAGTAATCTAGGGGTAAGTTCTCTCCAGGAAGACTCCAGCAGAGGAGCCATTGGTTAGAAATGATCTTTGTATCATACTTTCCAGATTATTCACAGGATTAAACCAACTGTGCACACAGTAAGCTCTCTTTACAGATCTGGGAGCAGCACAGGCACCGAGACCCATTTGTTTTGGATGGTTTTCAAGACACAGTTATTGTTTATATTGTGCAGTGGCCCAGGGCTGCAGAAGAGGAAACGAAGTTGTAAAGAGCAAGCTGGAGTGTGCACAGCACTGTGCTCTAGGAAACATCAGCTCTCCAGCTGGAAATGGAGGTATTGGGAGCAACTGCAACAACATGGATGTTGATGTTGGAAGTGGACTTTTATGTTATAAGGAAAAGAACCAAAAAAGAAAAAGAAATGCTTCAAGGTGATATGGTCAGCTAAGCCTAGCACTGACTCTGCTTCCAGATGTCTTATTCAGCCCAATTCTGCTGATAATAGTGGTGAAAACCTTGTGGAAACAAGATAATCAGAAGCAGATTTTGGCTGTAAAGTATCTAAGGATCTTTTTTTTTTTTTAAAGGGATGAATTTTTATTCAAAAAATTACATTCTTGGGGGAGCTTGGTAAGATTCAGTATGTTGCAGGATTAACACATAATTATTAGCCAGGCCTGTCCAGAGATTATCTACTAGCTGTGGGCAGGTTGTTGGGTAGGGAACCATGAGATTACAAAAGGTGCTTTTGCACCCTGCCTGCTAAATGCAGGACAAATGTATTAGTTGCTTCCAACTTGAGTATCATCTTAACTGTCTCTTAACTTGAGGTAGCTTAATTATCAAGTGGGGAGAAGGAAAGAGGAGAGAGTTGTGGGAAATAGTACTTCTCCTCTGAAACACCTGAGAAAGGTCACAAGTGAGGAGGAATGAGTGCTAGAGATGGTCTGACATGTGGCTGGTGCTAGTAGAAGGCAGCTGTTCAGATGCAGCTTAAAAAAATCTATGAGAAATCCGAAAATGGAGTTAAAAAGCGGAGAAGCTCGATATATAGCCAGATGAGTAATACCCTTAGGAAATGTGTAGTGCACTAAGCAGAAGAAGATAGTGAATAAATACATGTGCCACATGAGCTGTAGCCTGGCATGATGGTGAAGTTGTTGGCAGGAGTCAGAGGGGAAAGCTGGCAGTGCAGGCTGAGCCCCGGCCGTGACTGCAGCCCCCTCCCTGAGGGGACACCAAGGCTGGGTGCTGGGAGAAGGCAGATGCAAGCTGGGCTGAGCTCTGCTTGCTGCTCCTACAGGAAGTAATATCCTTTAAAAAAATGGGGGTTTTTTCCATTATTTAAAAAAACCCAACACAACACAACAAAACACCAAGCAATAAAAGGATCAAGTTTCCATGTGTCTGTTTCGCCGGTCTGGAGTGCCTTTCTCAAGGCAGGCGTAAGGGTGGGCAACGGTGTGGTCAGCTTGCCCAGCTGGCTCGGTCTCTAGCCCTCCACCCTTGCCCTGGGAAACTCCAGCTCTTCCCTCTGTTTGTGCTGTGGCTCTGGCAATATGTGCCAAGCAGTGGGATGGTTGCCTCCTAGGAACCATTTTAAACAGAAACTGACCATAGGACACTACAACGAGATAGACAAGTTTTATTCTAAATTGTGTTTGTGTCTTTGCTTGCAGGCAGAGTTGTGCTAAATCTCCCCTCCTCCCAGTCTCTGTTGAACAGGACTCATAACTGAGCATTGCTGTGCAATTCTTCAACAGGAAAAAAATATGAAAAAACCTAAAGAGGGAAACCAGTGGGAAATGAGCGTCACGAGCAGTCACTTAGCTGAGGCGCTTGGGAATAGAGAAGGTTTAGAGGCTGTCACCAGATGTTGCTAACTCTACCAAAACCCAGAAGGCTCAGTGGTTTCAGTTTAGTGGAAACTGAAATATTAAGGTAAAGCAATATGAAGGAACAACAACATGACTGGACCCAGACAGGCAGCTGGAAGGATGCCCAGTCTCTGCAGCAGAATTTAAGTGGAGAGATTTCAGGTCAGCCTGAATACTGGTCCTTTTCCCCGTCCAAAGCACCACTGGTTTTAGCAAGCTTCAAAGGTGGGCTTAGCAGATACCGTGTTTCATCTGGCTGTTTGGAAAGACGTTTAACAACACTTCTGAACAAGCCTAAATGAAAGTTAACGGGGCTGTCCTTACTCCCCTGAGAAAAATGTGTACTTTTCCCTCCTCTCAACCTGTGGGGAATAAGACTTTACATATTCTCCTGCAAGAAATTAGTGTTCAGAAAAGCAACTTGTGTGAGTCAGCATATGTTGGTGGGCTGTAATGGAACAACTTCTGTTCACGACTGATGTGTCTACCCTATTACCCTCCAAGACTTGGAAGATGGGGACTATTTGTGTCTAAGTGCTGACCTCTGCTAATGTTCTCAGTACTTACAATGAATGTAAGTAACTCAGGTAGTTGGTTATTACACAGGTCAAGTAAGTCTGAAGTTTTGATCATGAGGGTTGCTCTTTTGTGCACCTCTTTCATGCTTTGCTGCCTTTTCCCTTCTCTGAGATCCCACGTTCCCTCCAGGCCCTTCTTCTGGGACTTCTGTACAGAGATGCACCTCCTGTGTGCTCTCAGCCCACCACCTCTGCCACTCAGCTCGGCGTGGGGATTGGATGTGCTATGAGCTGGAGCAGCCTGAATGGCTCCCATGTGCGGTTTCCTAATAGCAAATACAGAGTGTATCATTACCAAATTCACACATAGCCTGCTAATAAACACCCACACTCATCTCCTTGAAGAAAAGATGTCATAATTTGTTTCATCGTTTCGCTGTTGTCAGTGAATGCTGCCTATTTGTGGGGAGGAGCTCAGGTTGGCAGAGTGAAGGCAGCAGTCTGAAGGCTGATTATATTAAGCACACTAAAATTATTGTCATATCAAAACAGGACTGGTTGAATGTCTTCTTTTTATAAAACTTTCTGATTGTACATAGTTGGGGGTTTTTTTGACAAAACTGATCTTCTTGACAAGAGCATTCCTTTGTGAAGAATTAGGAAGAAAAAATTGTTGGAAACTCATATTTCAAAATGGAAATTTCTACCTGAATGCAGAAACCAAATTGCTATCATGACTTTGGGAACTATAGGGTGCTCATCATACCTTTGGTGTCCATGGTGAGCTGTGCTGCCATGGCTAGTTTGTCTCTCATAATGTCATTCTAGAATTAGTAATTCTTAATTAACCTTTCCTCATGTCTCAAAAAAATTGGGGTCTGATACATTTTGGGAAGCCCAAGACCCTGACCCACAGGGGTGAATGAGGGCAAAGTCCTGGCTTCACAGCTCCTATGAGGCATTGTGGCAACCCTTCTCATCTCAGGTTTGGAGGGCTTGAAAATAAATATTTGGATCCTTATTTGATATTTTTTAAAACAACTCTAAAATTTCTATTAAAAATCAATAGGGTTTTGCAATCTTCAATAACTTTTGAGATACTTATGAAAATCAACGTTTTTTGTTAGAGTAGTGTGGTGGGCTGACCCTGGCTGGATACCAGATGCCCACCAAAGCCCACTCTATCACTCCCCCTCTTCAACTGGATGCGGGGGAAAAAATATAATTAAAGACTCGTGGGTTGAGATAAGGACAGAGAGAGATCACTCACCAATTACTGGCAAGGGGAAAACAGACTCGACTTGGGGGAAAAATGAAATTTAATTTATTACCAATCAGACAAGAAGATAATGAGAAATAAAACTAAATCTTAAAACACCTCCCCCCACCCCTCCCTGCTTTCCGGGCTTAACTTCTCTCCCAGTTTCCACCTCCTCCCCCCAGGGGCACAGGGGAACAGGGAATGGAGTTGGGGTCAGTTCATCACACGTTGTTTCTGCCGCTCCTTCCTCCTCAGGGGAGGACTCCTTCCCCTGCACCAACGTGGGGTCCCTCTCACGGGAGACAGTCCTCCAGGAACTTCTCCAACGTGAGTCCTTCCCATGACTGACAGTTCTTCATGAACTGCTCCAGCGTGGGTCCTTTCCATGGGGTGCAGTCCTTCAGGAAGGGACTGCTCCAGTGCGGGTCCCCCACGGGGTCACAAGTCCTGCCAGCAAACCTGCTCCGGCGTGGGCTCCTCTCCCCACGTGTCCACAGGTCCTGCTCAAGCGTGGGCTTCCTGCGGGGTCACAGCCTTCTTCGGGTATCCACCTGCTCTGGTGTGGGGTCCTCCATGGGCTACAGGTGGTCATCTGCTCCACCATGGACCTCCATGGGCTGCAGGGGGACAGGCTGCCTCACCATGGTCTTCACCACAGGCAGCAGGGGAATCTCTGCTCTAGTGCCTGGAGCACCTCCTCCCCCTCCTTCTTCACTGACCTTGGTGTCTGCAGGGTTTTTTCTCTCACATCTTCTCACTCCTCTCTCCTGAGCTGCAAAGTGTGCAGCTTTTTTTTTTCTTCCCCTTTTTGTCTTAATTATGTTCTCACAGAGGCGTTACTGATGGGCTCAGCCTTGGCCAGAGGCAGGTCTGTCTTGGAGCCAGCTGGCATTGGCTGTGTCAGACATGGGGGAAGCTTCTGGCAGCTTCTCACAGAAGCCACCCCTATGCCCCTCTGCTACCAAAACCTTGCCATGCAAACCCAGTACAAGCTGAAATCTTTCTGGGTTTGAGCTAGCTCCATAGTCCATACAGAGGTCAAATCCACAGATCTTTTTTAAGAAAAGGCAATTTCAAGTCTGTAGCTTTTGCTGTTTCCTGTACAGCAGCTTCTGCACAATTTCACTTTTCAGCACCCAGCTGTGCCAGAACTAATGTATCCTTATGAAAACAGAGGTATTTTTCCTAAACAATAACTTTCAGTTACAAACACTGTAGAGAATAAGATTAAGGGTTAGGGGTTACAGTTCTTGAATGCTGCTGGGAGAGCCTCCTGTGCAGCTCTGTGTTGGCAGTCACTGAGACTTTTCATTAGATTGATTGGGAATTTTCCATTAAATGTTTGTCCTTTTGTTGTCAGAAAAAAGATTGTCCAGAAGTGTGGAAGTATCCAAAGGGAATTTTCTACTTAGACCAAAATTTTTGCTTTTTCCTTAAGCCATCAAAGTGAAATATTGCAGAGCTGTTCAAACCAAATCACAGTATTTCACTTTTTAAAATAAAAATGGAACCATTTTATTTTATGCTCAGCATCCAAGTTAAGGTGCCTTAAAGGTGGTGTAATTCATGTTCCCAGCTTTCCTTATGGGTGTACTACAACTTCCCTGAGACACCTGGCTCTCTCCTAATATTACATTGCCCAATTATTTCCCAGAAACTGAATGATTCAGCTGACCTCTTTGAAATTATGTTAGAATTTAGAAGCATTTTTGTCTCACAGAAAGTTCTATTGTTTACCTCTTCCTTTGATCTGGGATTCAAAAAATAAAAAAAAATTGGAATTTCACAAAGGAAAGAAATAGTGTTTTTTTGCTCAGCTCAGTGGCCTCTCTGGCTATTGCTCGATCCCTCATTCTTGTGAAAAGGGAAGAGAAATTGCTCCAAACAGAAGTGTTTTAGTGTAGTCATTGCTTCAATTTGAATTCAATTGCACTTAGGATAAGCCTGGGAGAGAGTTTTGCAGATACATAATGTGTTAAATGACACAAAAATATAATTATTATGATATGGCACGCATTAACTGAGAATTTTTGATGTAGGTAAAAAAGGCAACAGTCCTTGGAAATGGATATTCCCAAAGAATAAATGGTAGGCAAGTGCCAGGAAAGTGAGACATATCTTTTAAATTTATTTTAATGGTTAACTTTGTCTCTAAAAATAAAAATGCTGATTAATTACCTTTTTAAAGCACTTTAATAATGTCACTATTTAACCTTTAGAGCAACCTGGTGGAGCAGCTGAATTTTAGTGATGCTAATTTAGAGATAATTAAGAAGCAGATCTGTTAAAACATTTTCATTTTCATTGCCCTCTATGTCTTTAATTCCCATCTCAAGATACATAGCAGCTGAAGAGCCTCTGCACCTTCTGTTGGTCTCAGGCTGAGTTGCGGCTCCTCAAAACATTTTGCCCCTGAGTCTGAGGACATTCACAGTGATAAAATGTTCCAGAAAATGCACCCTTGTGACTGTGTTGTTAAGGTTTGATTTTTGGAGCAAAGATCATTTTGATGTGCACCTGCAGAAGAGCAAAGAAGGTCACAGACTTGCCCCCAGCCCCAACTGCCTTTGGCAAGTGTCACAGAGGGGTTTGCATCCCCTCAAACATTGCATAACACTTGGCCTCTGGTAGCACCCCTGTGGTCCTCAGCTGTAATTGTTATAATGCATTTTATCAGCTTGAGATGTCTGAAGTATTGGAACCAGTACTATTTAATACCTTCATGAATGAAACAGACAGTGGGATTGAGTGCACCTCAGCAAATTAGCTGATGGCACCAAGCTGAGTGGTGCGGTTGACACACCTGATGGATGGGATGCCATCCACAGGGACTTGGACAAACTTGAGAACTGGGCCTGTGTGAACCTCATGAGATTCAACAAGGCCAAGTGCAGTTGCACTTGAGTCAGGGCAATATCCCATATCAATACAGGCTGGGGAATGAAGGGATTGAGAGCAGCCCTGCGGAGAAGGACTTGGAGGTACTGGTGGATGAAAAGCTGGACATGAGCCAGCAGTGTGCCCTCACAGCTCAGAAAGCCAACGGTATCCTGGGCTACATCAAAAGAACCATGGCCAGAAGGCCAAGGGAGGTGATTCTGCCCTTCTGTTCTGCTCTGGTGAGACCCCCACTTGCAGTACTGTGTCCAACTCTGGAGTCCTCAGCACAGGAAATACACAGACCTATTGGAGTGAGTCCCGAAGAGAGCCGCAAAAACGATCAGAGGGATGGAACACCTCTGCTACGAAGAAAGGCTGAGAGAGCTGAGCTTGTTCAGCCTGAAGAAGGGTCCAGGAAGATGTTATTGCACCTTTCAATGCTTGAGGTGGGCCCATAAGGAAGATGAGGACAGACTTTTTAGGAGGGCCTGCAGTGATACAACAAGGGGTAATGGCTTTAAAGTAAAAGTGGGTAGATTCAGACTAGATAGAAGGAAGACATTTTTTTACGATGAGGGTGGTGAAACACTGGAACAGGTTGCCCAGGGAGGTTGTATAAGCCCCAGCTCTGAAAACATTCAAGGTCAGTTTGGATGGGGCTCTGAGAAACCTGATCTAGTTGAAGATGTCCCTGTGCATTGCAGGGCAGTTGAACTAGATGACCTTTACAGGTCCGTTCCAACCCAAACCATTCTATGATCCTATGATCCCATGATTCTATGATTCTGTGACTCTATGATTCTATAATTCTATGAAATAACATCAGGGCTCTCTTATAACCCACCGAGTTGGGGAGAGGGTTTCTACTGGCACCTAGAGGCATGTGTTGCATGTACTGGAGTGTGGCATAAGGGTTTTTGAGATTGAAAACCTTCTGAGATAGTGTCGGACAACCGTATAGAGTGCAGACAGTCAGCTGCATCTGCATTGCCTTCTGGGAGCTGCTCCCACAGTGACCACAGCCAGGTCACTCCCTGACAAGCACTGAGAAGTCAGCAGTGAGGGTGGTCAGAGGTCCAGTGCTCATGGTCACTCCCTGACCACCTCCTATTCAGTGGGGTGAGTACATCCAGCAAAGCTGGCCCATTTGATGGCCACAGGCAAAATCACAGCCACGCCTCTTAGGACAAATGTGAACAGTTTCATTACCTGCAGTGGTTGACACTCCCACAAATATTGTGATGTGTGCTTTACTCCTGCAGCCCTCCAACGGCATTCCCACAGCCTAAGGGTTTGTTTGCCAGAAGGGAGGTCTAAGCTCTTGCTTAGACTTGTCCTGGTGTTTTCAAAGCCCAGATAGGCTTTTCTGAGGACAATGAAGACTGAGGTCTTGTGTTAGAACATTCCTCACTGTTCTCTCAAGGGGTGCAAACATTATGGCTATTATCAGTAGGAATCAGTGTTCTTCCCTCCTGCAGGTTCTGGGACAGTTGCTTATTCCAAAGTAGCAAAAAAGAGAGGGAGGGAGGAAAAAAGGGCCAAAGAAAATGGTAGTGTTTAAAAATGCTTTATCAGGGCTTCTAGTCTTATAGAAAAGCCAGCAGGGATGGAGAAAGCTTGAAAGCATACAGACAAAGGAACGAGTATGGGAAAATATGTGTAATTCCCTGCCACAGCTTAATAAGAGAAAGAATATATGTTAAGTCCATGGATAAAGCACTTGCTCATCTGAATGGCAGAAGTTCAGTTCTGGGAGGAAACCAACCATTTGTCAAATCTGCACACTGCTTTGGTTAATTAATAATAAAGAAGTGAACTGTTGGAACAGGAACACAGAAACTTTCCTGTTTAAGGTCTATGTAATATATCCGCCTGCGTCTGGAAATGACCAGCACCAAGGGCTTCAAATGAAACTGCAAGATGCATTTCAATAATGGATTGTGAAATAAATTGCAAGATCAGTTTCTTCCTAAACTTCATCAGTCAGAAGTTGGTTTATGTCTTGATGATTTGTTCTCTATTTCTAGTATTTCCAGCTCTCACAGAGTATGGTGTCCTTCTTGAAGCCCTGACCTTGCCCTTCTGTTACTAAACCTCAACTTTCTTTAAAACAATTGAACAAATAAACAAAACAAACAAAAAAAAAGAAAAAAAATATTGACAGCCTTCCCATTTCTCGGGCATAACTTGACAAGAGATTTCAAAGGCTGACATGGGTTCAAGGCAAGACTGGACAAATACATACGAAATAAATCCACTGTGTGTTAATAATTACACAGAAACCACTTCTAGTACAGCAACTGTTTCTACTTGAAAACAGTTGGAGGCTGGAAGAATGTGAGAGGAGAATACCACGTTCTTGTCCTGCTCTTACTTTTCCCTTGGGAAGAGCAATTGTTGGAGACAGGACTAAATGGACTAAATCTGGTGCAGAATGGCCTTTCATGCAATAAATAACATTTACATTTTGAAAAATCCTACCTCAAGGGTTTTATTTTAGCAACAACTCAAAATAACCATATTTAAAAAAAAAAAACAAACAAACAGGGAAAAACCCCATCCTATTGTCAAGCAGTGATTGCTTTTTGTGCAAGACTGACGCTACAGCACAAAATTAATTTCTGTCCCAGGAAACCACTTTCACATGTGGCTTTGCTGGAACAGGAGTTGAGTGGGTGCTCAGTGCTTTGCTGCAACAAGGTCTGGGCCAAGGAGAACCACAGTGTGTTAAATAGGAGGCTCCGAGCAAGAGTCTCTGAGCTCCTGTGGTGATGAAAATCCGGAGGGAGGTGAAAACTGTGAGAGAGGAAATGAGCCCGCTGGCTACTCATGATACAAACAGACCCGCAGAATTTGCTCACATCAGCACAAATAGTGTTTTTAAGAGCGTAGAGAGCATCTTTGGGAATGTTTTATTTTTAGCTTGAAAACTTTAATGTGGCTAATTAACTTTGATTGGAATGTACAGCATAAACAAGCAGAAGCTTCCTGGTGAAATTAATTATTCACCCTAGGAAGGGACAAGGTATATATGAGGATGCTGAAAATGGAAACCAGGGATTTACTGTCTGGAAATGGCTAAAAGCAAGGCATAACTTGAGTTCTATATGGAGTGCTGGACGTTTACATCTGTGTGATGATTATATGGGACCAAAGTTAAGAAGGCAGCAAAGTGGAACTTGCAAGGGTTTCTTTGCTCAACATTTCTGTGTGAGGGTACAGAAGTTACAGCATCTAAGAAGTTCTCAGTTCACGGAGCCTGCACTGGATGAAGAAGTTTGTGCATGGTGTCATCTAGTGTAGCACATCACAGCAGCCTTGGCTGCATCCCAGTAGAAACAACCATAAAAAAACTTTAACTAGAAAGGAGAAGGCGAACTCTTTAAAAACCTCTGTAAGATCATCTGATAATCCTGAACTCTGTAATGCTCTGACATGAAGGGAGGCATAAGAACAAACTGAGTCGGGCTCACTCTGGTTGGCACAGAGGTCATTCTCCTTGGCTGGAAGTTAAACAAAAAACCCAACCCCTTCAGTGATGAAAACTAGAGCTCTTCCCAGTCACAGTTTGATTAAATATCTTGCATGTGAAGCAACAGGAGATTACAAAGGCAAAGATGCTAAACTTTACAGCTTGGTGCACCCTCATTGGCATAAATCTGATACAGTCCTGTGGAAAACAGCTCCTTCAGTCCTGCTTGTGAGATCCTCTTCATACAGTCCCGTTCTGAGAGCCCTACAGTCACTGCAGCAAGGAGAAAGCTGGAGGTGGCCCACATGAATGTTCACCCTCTCTAGAATTAGCACATCCTTCAGGTCAAGAGGAGTGTTGTGTCATTTATTTTTGGGTTTTCTTTGTGTGTGTGTGTGTGTAGACATGCATATGAAAGAGAGAGAGGGAGGGGGAGACTGCTCATTTTTTATGGTCCTTAATCAGGAGCAGTGTTACCATGGCTCTGAGAAGAATTCAATCATCACGGAGACAGCTGTCATCAGTGCCCCATGATATAGCTCGTGGGAGACCAATATAGCTGGCTTTCTGACTGAGTTAGAGGTCAGTGTGGGAAGCAGAGGACCTACATATCAGCTCTGCCCATTAGAGAAGACAAAACAAAGTGCTCAGAAGTCACTGCTCAAAATGTGCCTTTGTACAATTTTGTGGGCTCTCCACCTTGGACTCCCCGGCCAGGATTCAAAGCCACCACTGCTGGCTATGCTGGACTCCCAGGGCTGCATCCTTCTCCTAGGAAATTGAGCACACAACCCTTCATTTCGTGGCTGGGCTGTTTCTTGACTGACAAAAAAGAGAGGGAGATGGTCTTCTCCCAGCTACACCCACCTTCTGTGTCAGCATGATATGGTGTTCACATCTGGATGAGTAGTGCAGGAATTACTGGTGATGAGCTGCTTCCACAGCTTTCCGATATGAACAGGGCAGCCAAGCTTCACAGGTCTGTTTGTGTCCGTGCTGCCTACATAGGTATCTGTCCCTGCACCCTGTGACCCACTGGTACCCTCTACCAGGTTTTCTTTGCTTACATATTGGGATTCAAGTTGTAAGAGATGCAGAGAGATGGGCAGAAGGCAAGCTAAATTGGCACAAAGATATAGTCCCCATGAAACTTATTCAGGTGTTATTCTTGAAGACACAAAGAGAGGGAGGAAGGGACAGCAGGAACTTACTGACTCTTCTACGAGCCAGCATCCTTCCCCAGTGAACAAGTGTGTTTGAGCACCTGTGATGGTAATTTATTAACACCAATAATTAATCCCGAGCTGGACCATCCAGCTGCCTTCCCTTCCCTGCAGAGGACTCAGTTCAGCAAAGGCTGCTTGTACATTCTGTCTGGGTACTTCATCTTATCAAACACACGATGCACAGCCTGTTTGTGTGCTGCCACTTTGCTTACCATCTGTGAGGACACTGTCGTCCACAGACTGATCCCATCTCTTCCTCATTGCAGATTGGATATGACCAGGGAACCCCATTGCCACTGACATTAGGGAAGAGAAAGACATGTAAACAGATTTTGTTTTGCATTGTTTTGTTAACAAGCCAGCTGTATGGGGAAATGTCATTTAGGCCTCGCTTTTGAGATAAAATATTTTTTCCTGTCTAATTTAAAGCATCAAAATCTGCCAAATCTAGCCACTAAAACTCTACATGTAAATTAAAGCCATAAAGTTACCCAAACACTCAAAGCTTAAGTAAATTTGCAGTAAGATGTGCACAGATTTATTCCACATATGGCTCCTGTATGGGAGATTCACAGCTAAATCCCTGTGTATCTTGTATCTTATTGTAAATACGTACACTAATGATGCATAGAAATGGTGAGCACAACCATGACTCACCAGTAATTTTTGTTTGTGTTACTTTTTATATTGCATTATAAAAAATTAGCCGTGATTTAATATTGAGATATTCCTACCACTTTGTTATGGCCCTCTACCAAGGAGGAACTAGGACAGAGATCTGAAAACCATGATTTCATTTGCCCAGCCTCTGTATTTCACCTACTTGCATATCAGTTATAGTCCATCTGCTGCTGAACAGTGTGTTCCAAATATAGTAATATAATAAGTAATAGTATTGTAGTAATGTAACACATCACAGCAAATCATCCCATAAAGAACACCAAGTGTTTGCCAGGGTAGGTCTGAAAATACTTGGTTTGCGCATTATCAGTTTTTACCAGTGTCATTATGTTAGGAATGTGAATAATTGCTTGATGCTTGACCAGAAAAGTTAATATTTATTCAGGGGAACAGTATGGATGCACGTCTGTCATCAAAAGAGGTTTTCAACATTTTGGTGGTGGTAAATTTTTCCTGAGTGTTATGACTGACTTTGCTTCCTTTTTTCTTCTGAAATCAGTGGTAAAAATAGTATTATACAACTAGACTTAGCAGTAGGATAACTATTGGTGCAATGAGAAGGGGCATCATTGCCTTCCTAATCCACCCTACTGAAATTTTAATTCCAGGGTGCACTGAGAAACTTCTGTTCTGAAACGTGTTTGACACGTGCATTTCCTCTAAGAGGAAGTGAGCCCGAAAGAGCAGTGGCAGCTGGCACAGAAAAATGCACAGGTGTTACCTAAGAAGGAAGGACTGTAGAATCCCTAAAGAAGACGAGTTCTGCTGAACCTTGTTCAGACCTGTATCCTCTCTGCAGTTAAATAATTCATCAGGAACATGAAGCCTTTAGGTACAGAGTTATGTGTCCATGTTTGTGCTCAAGGTTTGTTTTTTTTTTTAATTGTAGAAAGGCATATTGTACAGAAGAAATACACATATCTTATGATTTGTTTAGGGTTTTGTTGGTTGTTTTTTGGTTTTGTGTTTTTTTTTTTTCTTTTTTTTTTCTCTTGATTCATGCTAGTGGGTTTATTTCTTCAAGAAATGGTGCTAATGGAATTATGGATATGACAGTTTTGTTACCCAAACAAAAGCACTGAACTGTGTGCTTGATGGATACTCTCATTTATGTGTAGTAGCCAAAACTTCTGTGTAAGTGATAAATCTTTAAATATTTGTAAATGCCCTCCAGTTACTATACCATTCCAGTGATCAGTATTACACTGTCCTTCAGGTCTATCTTTGAGTTCAAGTAAAAATGATCAGAAGACTCTGATTTTTTTTCTCTTCTTCACGGATGCCCTTCAGATAGTGTGAGAGGAGGTCAGATAGACAGCAGTCCCAGGCCACCTCATGGGGAAACAGGGGCTTGTGTTAAATAAATAAATAAGTGAATAAATACAGACAGACAGAAACAAAATAGAAGTTAAAAAGAGAGAAAGAAGAACAGTGAAGAGAAGCAAAATGAAGAGAGAAAGAAAAAGAAGGAAAGGGGAAGAAAATCAACACTGCAGGTGTCTATCCCTTCTGATCAAGGTCTTGAGATCAAAGAGGAATGAGGCTGAGCCCCCAGTGCTGGGTAAGACACTGATGAATCATGCAGTAGTATGAATTTGATGTGGGTCAGGCCCAGGCACCTGACTGCATGTCTGTCCAGATAGCCCATGCACATGATATAGAGTCTGTGCTGGTTTCCTTCCAGCTCTGTCAGGACTGAAGGTACCTGTTCAGAAGCCTACTGTGGTGTGAATACATGATACAGTGTGAGAGCCTGCCTGTACAAACATAACCTCTTGATATTGTTTCAGCAAATTTGAGCTGGCAGAGTGAATTTATATTGGATCAATGCTTTGCATTGTGTGGCTACAGCATTTCTTCTCCTGTGTTAGCAGCCCTGAAGTCAAATTTGCTGTACAGTCAAGCCATGGCTTGAATTGGCACAGAAAGAAAAGCTATTTAAGGTCATCATTGTGGCAGACTGCTGGGTCTGTCTTGAGCAGCTTGTGTAACTGCTCCACAAGCTCTACTGGCTCTGAGCATTGTGATGTCTGAGTCTGTCACAGTGTTTATTTCTGAAACAGGGAAAATAGCTGCAGAAGTACAAAGGGAACATGTTTCCACAGGTTGCCCTTGTTATACCAAAACTTCACCCAGCTATAGTATGTGCTGTGGTTCCTGTTCAAGAGGGTTCTGCTCTCCATGACCGCATTTTGTAAAGCCAAGACCTCTAGTGCAGACACACTTCTGTCTTTAAAGATAAATCACTATTCATTAAAATCACACTCTGCTGTTGAGATGGAGCTTTCCTGGGACTTAATTATATCAGGTTTAAAAGGACAACAACCACGGATCTTAGGCTTTCCTTGCCATGAGAAGAAGTTCCATTTGCATAATTTTAAACTCCCTTTAAAAATAAGGGCTGGGAGAAAGACTTTGGAATAATTATTTCTCTAGTTGGGAATTAGAAATTAATAGATCTGAATCTTTGCATGAATACTGGTGAAAAATGTGTCACAAGTTTATAAACTGCTTTACTGTCTGGTTAGGGCAGAGGACATCAGCTCCCTAGATTTCATCTAAATGCTTCAGGGTAGAGGTTTTCAGTCTAGACAGACATTAGCCCTTCTTTGCAGAATGGAAAACTTCACAGTGACTAGGGAGAATAATTACTGAAATATTTGGAATTAGACTAATGGACATGCCATCATAGGTATGTTTGTGTTAACATCTTTCCCACATGGAGATGTTTTTCCCATTAATGTCAGTGGCTTCATTTTGCCACCTCTGTCTGGACACAACATCTACAAAAGATCGAAGGCTCAGATAGAGTTGCTTGACATCCTTTATCCCCTAAACACAGCATGAAAACAGGCCCCTATTTTGAAAAGTACCTTGCATATATACAACTGTAGAATAGTTGTGTATTTAGTGTAAAAAAATGTACTGAAGTATCTAAAAAGTACATATTTTTTATATTATGGCAGAAAACCCTAAAACAATTTTTCTGAAGTCTAGTGGGACCAGTGTAGCAGACATCTTCAAGTCATGCAGCAGTGTTTAAGTTCAGACACTTGTACCGCATTGAAATAGTGTTTGGGAGGTGCTGGTGACAGAAAACAAGGGCTAAGACAGGACAGTAAGACAGAACTTGTCCAGGTTTGTGCTGGACCTTTCATTCAGGCTGGAGATACTCTGATTAGATTCATATGTACTACCTGCAGGAAAATCAAACTCTGAGTCCTGCAAGGAGCCATTCTCTTACTTTGTTGAAAAGACCATATGTATTGGGAATCCTTCCAGAATGGCATAAACCTCCTCATCTTATATCTAACAATCAATCAGTCCTACGTCATTTTAAAATGCAGCAAGGTCTTAGGACTAAGGAATTCTACTATGAGACTCATTAATTAAACCAGCTTCCTTTAATGTAAGCAGGATCACTTTTAGTATCTTTCTCAGCAAGTCCATTTTTAAATGAACTAACTTAAGAAAAAATGTGTATACAAAAATGTACAGCCTTCCTTTGCCACTTTGTGGAAAAAAATGACAACAAAGGCTGATACTTTTGATTTAAAATGCAAATAAGAAATGTGCTCTGCAGGACTTATGACCTCCTCTGTGTAGACACAGATGGAACTTAGGGAGAGATTTCTTCCTCTTTTAAAGTTGACACTTAAAGAAAACTACCTTAATTGGTCACTTCATAAGTGCTTTGTCTTGATGATTATTTTTTCCTCAAAGAGACAGGCAAATGGAAAAAAAAAAAACAAACCAAACCCAAAACAAACCATCACCAAACTCATCTTAAATATCTGCAGTTCCACAATTCTGTAATGTCTGTAAATACACATGTATTTCACTCCAGCATTTAGCACAGTAACAGCAT
Source organism: Caprimulgus europaeus (assembly GCA_907165065.1). The sequence continues at coordinate 34,662,007 of OU015523.1, read as the reverse complement.
TCTAGGGAGAGAAAAAAACAATTGTTCATATGTAGTGTGATGTTATGCCTTGACGTGACCACGTTTCAAAATAACTATTTCACTTTGTCTGTGGCAGACCTCGTCTTCCATCTGGAAATTTGCTGGTGAAGAAGAATGCTCACCCCAACCTGTCCTGAGCTTCTTGATACTACCTTGCAGCTAGAAGCTAATGCCCTGTATCTGGCAGCACAGGCACTTGTGTGATTGCTCTGTAGCTTGCTTCAGTTCAAAAAGGACTGACTTAAAGAGAGCAAGTGGGAGGTGTTTTTTCATAGAGGTCATTTTAACTAAATTGCGTAGGGAGCAATCAGACAAGCAGCTCTGCTAACAGGTAGCAAAAAACCAGACATGAGTGGGGGTGATAACCTTACCACCAGCACAGCTGCTTGAAAACAGATGTTTGTTTGTCCTGTGTGGGACAGATGGCAAGTTACCTTCCAATATAAATTAGATGTGAAACTGTGTGAGTGGGAAGAAGAGAAAATCTTGTTATGGACTAAGTAATATAGATCATCTACAAATATTCATTCACTTGAGTATTTGTTTTGAAAACCTTTACAGGTTTGTCCTTTTTTTTATAGGATACTTTTGATTAAGCAACTGATCATGATAAAACATGTTTCAGTGGTTTCAGGTAGATAAGCACATCTTCCCACAGTTTAATGGCAAATGCCTTCCTGATAAAGAGTATTCATGATCAGATGTAGCAAGAAAATGTCCCATTGATGAAAATCCCCTTCAATGAAACTTAGTTGAAGTCAGAGGAGATAAGGCAACAAGTAATATGACATTTGCTGGGTTTTACAGCAAGTGTAAACAATCTCAAAGATGAAACCAGAATGTCAGTAGGTACGTGTGACTAGTACAGAGAATGGCGCAGGAGAAACATAAATGTGCATGGAGAATTTAAACACTTGCTTCAACTTTTGGATCTCAGATTGCCCCTATGGCTGCATCTCTGTGTATGAAGTTGAATGTGCCTGGAACTCTTGGTGCTGAGACCAGCCAGTACAGCACAGACCGCATCCATGACGTTATGCGGGCTCTTATCCTCTAAAACTGCTCGTTTGGAGTGGACCTTGGTTCTCATCAAGGGACTGCTTGGAAGAGTGCTTTCTGATCCAAGCTTGAACTGTACCAGGGTCTGCTATCCCCCAGCCTGATAGAGGTTCTTGAGTCTCAGTGTCCAGGGATGGTCCTGCACTGTTTAATAAACTAGCACAGATTTAGCCTGAGTGTTTAACTGGGCCAGCCAGTGCTTACGGCAGTGGTTCATTGCAGGTTGTTCTATATTTTATAACACACGATGCTTGAGATCTTGTCAGTTTGTGAGGTACAATTATATAAATGAAACCTAAAATTTATGGGTGGTCATAATATTACCTGGAAGTGAGGCAGGGCTGGTTTTCAGAGCTATAGCTACAAATGATATTTATGTGTACCTCGTTATTTTCTATATGAAATCTCACCACTCCACATACTCCTTAAGGAAAGGATTTTGCATCCTTGCTCCTTTCCTCTAGAGGAAGAGTCAGAAAGCCCCTAGGACTGTTACTGTGGTACTGACAGTACTTTGTATTGCCCTTTTGCTGTGGGTACTTTGAAGGAATTAGGAACTATAGCCCAAAATCAATCTCCTTTTGAAGTAAATAGTAATAGAAGCATTTTAGTTATTACTGCCCCTAAGAACCTCACAGATGCCTGACAAAGCTTGTTCTGTGCCACCTCCTGTGCCACTGCACTTCACAATAATTGTGATTTACCAGAACAGATAACCACCTAATAAATGTCAGGGGCGAAGAAGCCTCAGAGAGTGAAAACTGCTGTCAGAAGAGCCACCTCGGGTGGTCTATAGATTGTTATCAGGGTTCCCCCTCCTGATAATCCAGAAACACTTAAGTAACTGGCATGGATCAATTCTGCCATCCTTTGTCTAATTTTTTGAAGCTGTGATTTCTGTTATCTCAAACATGCTGAAGGAGATAGCACATTCTTAGTTCCATATTATCCCTCAGCTTGGAAAATCAGAAGATACAGATGATGCAGATCTGATGCTTAAATAGGATCAGATACTTCAAAGACAAAACTATTTTTCTCCACAGATGTTCAAGAAATTTCTCCTTCAGAAAAACCCTCCTTGTTTGTTCCTGTGTTTTAGAATACAGAAATCATGCAGTACTAAGGCTTGCCTCCCTTATTCACAAAATTTTCATCTTGCTAAAAATCAAAGTACCACAGAGGAAGTGTAAGTTTAAAACTATCTATTCTCCTACCACTAAAATATGTCTTTTGTATTCCATTTCAACAGCTTTGAATGTGAAAAACAAAAGAATTTATTTCTAAAATATTATTCCTTACCAAATGTAATTATAAAGCAATTAAACTCTCTAGAAGCTTGCTTTTTACCTGCAAGAATTTAGAACCCACAAAGATCCTCCACAAAGAAAAACTTTAAAAGCCTTTATATATATTTATTTATATGCATGCACATACACATCAAATTTTAAATGATATTGCCTAGTTAATTAATCTGCTGGATGCATTAACCATCATTTCGACTGCAGACACAACTTTAGCAAGACAGTAAAAATGAACCAGTTCACTGAACTGAACAACCAAATCCTGAAACGTGTCTGGGGCAAAAGTAATTTATTTTATAACAATTTTTAAGTGTATATGTTAGTGCCAAAATTACCCATCTATATTTTTCTATCGGTGTTTTCTTCTTCCTAGGTCCATTTTGAAAACTATTCTTAAGATAAATATGATTTTTTTTTTCCTGGAAACAAACAAAACATCAGTTATTGTTATTTTAAAAAAATATTTTGGTCAGTAATACCAGAGTTTTTGGTCAGTAATACCGAAGGAATTTAATGCAGAGCATAGCAAACATATCCTGGGAATAATCTTGATGAAGTCTCAGGTAGCTTTTCTGAACAGCTCCATGGATCAACAGGAACTAAACTAAGGAGATGAAGCCCAGGAAGATCTCAGGAATCATGAGCATATACAGCATTTTGTGGTCACACCATCTTTTAATTTAGAAAACGTCTCCAGCTGCTTATCTTCTGCTGTTAAATGACATCAGTTTTTCAGAGTGGGGTGGATTGTCACTCAATGTACTCATTTACCTGTGTAAATAAGTTTACTCATTTGTGTCTAGCCTCTGCAAAAAAGTTTAATAGGAGTTCCCAAGGGGTAAACATCTTCCTAGCTATTGCTCTGCTATTGTGTGACAGGCTATGAACGAGACACTGAAAATGGGGAAAGGATTTCCATGCAGTGGTTAATGTAAATACTTCCCTGTATTTGCATAACACATCAGATAGGCAGTCAAATTAAAGGAGGGCCCTATTAAAGTTGCCAGACATCCCCAGATACCATGTGTATTACACAGTTGTGCTACACATGCACATAAAAGGCAGTTTCACTCTGCTTGCTGCACATGCACCATAAATCTGATTCAGCTGCGACTGAATTTATGAGAATTCTGCCTTAAAACTGTGCTGAATTAAAGCAAGGTACAAAGCTGTCAGATGAACAGATTCTCATTAATGACACAAGCTGCCTGTATCATGACATCAAAGACACTGACCTGAGGAAAGTCTCATGCTGCAAGTCTGGACCTGACTCTAGAACCATGCTGTTGCCTGAATATCAGGTATCCCACAAAGCTGGTGGAGAAGAGGGAGGGGAAGCTCAGAAATCTGGCACACCAAGAGCTCTTCATGTTATTCTGATCCTGACTTTAAAAAAGTGGAGAATTTTTCATGTTTGAAGGGAAGTATGGTTCAGCAGAGTTTCCCCAAAACAGCTCTGTAGATATGCAGCAGGACATTTACATGTACCTGAAACATTTTAATAAGTTTTATCTCAGCTTTAAGTAATACTATGAGCAATCACATGGTTAGGTTGTATGTCAGAGTGTCTGCCACTCATCCCTTCACACTGGTTTCCCTGTCTGCACTTCCCATCCAAGGAGAAGATCTGTTGAGAAAACTGTCAGTGGGACACTTTCCATCCTCTCCTCCTTCTCCTTCTCCTTCTTCTCCTTCTCCTTCTCCTCCTTCTCCTTCTCCTTCTCCTTCTCCTTCTCCTTCTCCTTCTCCTTCTCCTTCTCCTTCTCCTTCTCCTTCTCCTTCTCCTTCTCCTTCTCCTTCTCCTTCTCCTTCTCCTTCTCCTTCTCCTTCTCCTTCTCCTTCTCCTTCTCCTTCTCCTTCTCCTTCTCCTTCTCCTTCTCCTTCTCCTTCTCCTTCTCCTTCTCCTTCTCCTTCTCCTTCTTCTTCTTTCTTCTTTCTTCTTTCTTCTTTCTTCTTTCTTCTTTCTTCTTTCTTCTTTCTTCTTTCTTCTTTCTTCTTTCTTCTTTCTTCTTTCTTTGCTGGTCTATAATGCCAGCAGTTTCCTCTATTGCTTTAAGTGATTTTCTGAGAGGCTTTCTACAGCAGATATTACAAGCATTTTGCTTGTCATTTTCTCTAAAGATGAAGCCACACTGATGAGGGCTGTCTCTTTGTCTAGGGAAAGAAAAGCCCTCACACCAAAAACATCACCCAGTCACCCCCAGATATGGTGTTTTGTGCAATGAAAGAGCTGGTGGATTTAGACTGTGCCCATTTTTACCCTTTCGGTTCTTATATAGCAATGGCCAATAGTTACAGCCTCTGTATTTGTTATTTTTGTTGTTTGCAAATGTTGTCTTACCCTGTACAGCTGCATGTGGACCTCATCTCCAACAGAATCAACACCAAATCCAGACGATGATTCATTTTGTCAAATAGGTTTGAGAGGTACTGCTGGCTTTCTCCAGGAAATAATATGGTAAAAACATGTGGAGGATTTATTGAATAGAATTTATCTTTTGGGAATGATTATTGTTCACACTTGTACCTTTTCTGCCTCTGTAGATTATCTGCATTACTGGGAATATAGTCATGTGGCAGTTCAAGAGACAGTAAAGCTAGTAGGACCATACCTGCTTATTGCCCTTGGTTCTTCCTGAGTAACTGAAGACTATATGAGAAGTTATTTGTTACTAACATGTTTCTTCCTTATTCTGTGAGTTACCACTTTTTTTTCTTTTTTCCTTTTTTTTTTTTCCTCTTGGCTGGTGTTTTCTTTTTATTCTGTGGAATATTTTTTACTTTCGAGCCAGCCTGGATGCATTTGGCAACAGTTTTCCATTTGTAAGTACCCCAACTGATCCTGCTCCTCCACACCCTCCTCTCCCCTCAGAGAGACACCAGGTGAGATCACACTTCTACAGATTCATATTAGGCACAAGCATTTTCCCAATGATTACGCACCAGATAAATCTCATCATTTCAGCACATGTTTTATTACCAAATATATTGTCTGCCTACGCATGCAGGAACAGACAACCAGTGATTTATATTATCATAATGACTACTGCAGTGATTCATTTACCCTATGGTACATTGGTGTCGGGGCAAATCATTTATATAAAAGGGGAGAGAGATCAAGGAATGGATGGCAAAATAAAGTGACACAGAAAGACAAAAAGAATAAAAAAAATCCTTTACAGACCTGAATACTTTCAATGACCTGAGGAAAGTTGAGGCAAAAGAGTTTTGTTGTTCCTACTGCTTTTTGTCACCTTCTCCCTGTTTTGCTTTCTGGATTTGCTGCTCTACGAAAGTATGTTGCTCATGCCCAGAAGAGACAAATCTTCCTCCCTCAGGAGGTTAGTTTGAGTACCAGCATGGCATGGAGTTTGGAGTCATGTAATGTGCTCACTAATGTTCCTGCTTCAAACTTCACACTGGCCAGGGCAACTCCTGACCCCTGAGCAGAAAGCTGGAGGGACTTAGGGGAGCAGCTAACTGCTGGTATGTGCCTTGTCAAATTGGCTTGGCTCAGAGCTGTGCTACAAGTCACTTCAGAATAAGTTGTTGATAACATTTCCATGCATGTGAACAGCAGGTTTTAAATTTTAACTGTCCATAAGAATTCTTCCTTGGTGTTGAAAATTTGCTATATATTTTACAAGTGCATTTTGCATGGCATCAGGTGCTCTTGCACTAGGTTGAGTGGTTGCTTTTCAGGTTGGATACACATTTAGCATTATTTGGGATTTTTTTCCATCCCTGAAGAAATCAAGATGAGTTTAGTCTTTCCACATGACTTACTTGGGGGTAATCCTATAGCTAGTTATTTTAAAAGACTTTTAAAAAAATCTGTCCCACTATTAACATGCTTAGGACATTACAGAAAAGAGGCAGCTCACAGTCACCTCTGCCACAAAAATCTTACCTGAAGCTGGTAAGAGCACCTAGACAAATCTTTCATAAGCGTTGTTTACAAGAGTGCCTAATTTGGTGCTGATCAGCCGTTGGCTGATTATTACATACACGTGAACCTTTGTTGAAAAGTTTATTCACACAAAGAAATGATGTCATGGATTCTTGTGAAAGTGTGTGCACAAGTGGATACATCAGGACTGAGAAGTCCTACATGGGTTAGAGTCAAAGGATAGTGGTTTATCCAAATAAAGAAACACACAGAGCAAATGCTCAAAATTAAAACCCTATGAACGCTTGCAATGCATACTGAATGGTTAATTGAAAAACTCTTGGCAATAACCATATTTGTGAATGCTATATTTATTCTCCAGTACTTTGCAAGTAAAAAAGGAGGCTAAACTGTTTAGTGTTTCCACTTTTAACTCTAGAATATTTGCTGACAGCATTGATGAAATAATAGAAGGCATTTATGTGATAATCCTGAATAGGTTAAAGAAGAGGTAACATCAAGACACGGTATATTGTGAAAGAACCTCCTATCATTAGGAGAAATAGTGATTTTCTCCCCATAACTTCTTCCATAACTGCTTTTCAGCAGTGCTAAGAAAACCAGATGTTTTTGTTGGTTACATTTGAGCTGAGATTTGCTATGTCCACTGATTCAGAAATACTTAGTGGCAGAAAGTATGTCACAGCCAGACTTCAGCAAATTTTATTTCAAAGAAAAATGTAGTTAGTATAAAACTATTAATGAATTGATAGAAAAACTTGGTGAGTGATTTTTGGTCAAAGTGAAATATTTCACTTAAAGATTTTAATTTTGTGTTTTCTCATTTAATATGTCTATATGAAATGGATTTTACCTACATCTTATTAAGCTTTTTAAAAATTAAATTAAAGAAATAAATCGGGGGGTGGGGGGGGGGAGTGGGAGAAAAAAAATTTAAAGCATAGTTCCCCCTCCATTGCCTAGTCTGCCATCATGTTGACCAAAGCCAATTAAATAGGGTTTTGGCCAGCAAACCATCTTATCTATTATTTGCCTATCTTTAGTTACCTCAGTCATATAGTGAGGAGGCTGCTGTTTGCCTTTCAGATTACTGGGTTTGTTTTACGCCCACTGCCAAAGTGATGGGGGACAGGTTTTACGTTTTGCAACTTGCAGTGTTACACAACGGCTGATGCATTCTGGATGGTAGGCTGGGGAAGGCTTTTCATGGGAAGTCAGGCAGGTTTGGCACCACTCTCTCATCCTGGAGGAATTTCTTAAGGAATGGATGTATTTCATTCTGTCATCAAAGCTTCCGCTAATGAAGTCAGCACATTCCCCTGGCTTGCATCAGAAACACCCCTGGGCAGGGCTGCTCCAGGTCTCTGGCAGGCGAGAGTTTGCTCTTGCCTGCATCCAGCTCTTTTCAGACTTTCTATTGCTGGGCTCTGAATCTTGTTCCTAACCAGCAGACAAACTAGATTTGTTACAGGACTTCAGGCAACTATGTGTTAAAGCAAATGTAGGCAATGACAGAGACGACGATTGTGAGCTTTTTCTGCTGCAGCTGGCCAACCATGCTTATTTCCTGCGCTAAAACCTGAAAGCTTTCCTCGTCTTTGTCCCATCAGATGAGCTACAAGTTACAGGCAAGAGGTAGGTGTTCCAGCAAAACAGTATGGTACATATCATTTGTCAGTGAGCTGTCAGAGCTGGAAGGCACAAGAAGGAAGACAGCATTGGGAAGAGCTCAGCAGTGACTTTCAGCCTTCCACAAAACAAAGCAAGAATTGCTCAGCCCAAACTAAAAACCTGGAAATAGTATGGATATTTTTAAAACCCGAAGATTGTCTTCACAGATCCCAAGTACACTTTCACTTGTGCAGCAAGAATTAAGCATAGTATTGTTTCTGCCAGAAACTGGGTTAAATGCTGTGTAAACAGCTTACAGACAGGTGCAAATAAAGTAAAAGTCCTCCTAAGGAAGCATCAATGCATGGAATGGGAATCCTTTAAATCACTCTTTGCTCACACTTCTCACTGTGTTGTCTCCTCTGATAACAGAAGTACAGGGAGAGGAAGGCACAGATTAATCTGATTCAGTACTGAACCTACATGTGCAAGGAGAAATGAACTGGTGGAACTGGATAACACTGCAAGCAAATCCAAATCCCAAAGCATGAAATGGGGCCCCTCTAGTATGCTTGCTTCCTGAACATTTTCTCCTTCCCCCTCCAATCAGCAACTGATGAGAGCCAATAAACGCCAGCAAAACAGCTCTTCAGAGAGATGTATTGGCATCATTTTGCCTGTGGGAACTAGATGGAATTGCAGCATATCTAGACTGTTTATTTTCCCTACTTTTAAATATTCATATGAATACTTCTAAAGTTTTCTTTTGCCCATTACCTTGAATGAAAGATAGCAAAAGTCATTGGATGTTAATATTCCTGCCAAGAAAAAATAGTTTAATTTTAGCCAGGATTCTGTTGTTTATAAACTGGCTGACGTGGAAGCACAACTACCTGTGAAATGTAGACAATGGCCATCTCCATTCTAAAGGAAATTTTCCCCTCTCTGAAATAAGCATTGTACTGCATCCAGGAAAATCACAGCTGCAGGCAAAGCAAGGGACATCTAAGTCAAAACAGTGCTATCCCCTTCACCTCCCCTGAAACAAAGAGAAGGTGCTTTTTCGTAGGCACTGGGGATTTTTGGTTTTGCTTGTTTGTAATATTTCCCAGCTTTTAGTACTCCCTGCTTTGTTTCACTGAATCCTCCTCCCTCCTTCCACTGCCTTTTCTCTCTCCAGTGCCTCCGTTTGCTTCCTCTTCACGTCCTTACAATTCATGTGCCTGGAGAGTTTCTCATGAAACCTCTCTGTTCCTTTATCTTCCCAATCTCTCCTCTTTTCCCACCAGGCAAGCTTTGATTCCTATCCACATCTTTTTTAGTGTGTGTCTGTTTTTGTCTTTGACAACATTTCCCCCTCCTTTGGCCTCCTTCCAATCCATTCTCTGCATGTCTCCTCTCCATGTCCTTCTACTACTGCATGGCACTGCATCCCTCCTTCGATTGCCATTCCTGACTTCATGTTGCCTCTTCTTCTTATCTCTCCTTTGTTGTCCATGCTGCGTCTGAAAAGAGTCCAACCAATCAAAAGATCTGAGTGGTTTGTTTGTCTTTTGGTGCTTATAGACCCGGATCCCTTTTCCTAACATTTTCTCTGCAAAAGTCCTCTCTTTCCTTCACATTCCTTATCTTGGTGCTAAATGTGGTGGCCTGATGCTGCCCTCTCCATTCTTTTTCTTTTTTTAAAAAGCACTGACTCCTCTTCTCTCCTGCCATATTGATGTTACTTACCACTGTCCTTTGACCCATCTCCTCCAAAATGTAACTCCTGGATCGCTCCCTTTCCCTTGTTATCTTCTTTCATGTTCATCTTACATACCTTCAGCAGAGAGCTTTCCGACTCTCCTGACCCTTTGCCTGTGCTCAGTTGAATTCTAATTGGGATTTAAATCTCTTTTCAAAGAAGGAATAAATCTTTTCAAAATGTAGGAATTCACCCACTTCTATCTGTTTCTGATCACACTGACTGTAACTTCTCCTTTTCTCTATCCATGTAAAATTCATGTTAGATTTATTTTGTTGCCTTAAGCTTACTGCAGTTGTCATGACTCTTACAGTCATGCCTCAGCCAGCTCTCATTTGGGATTGTAACATCAATTTGCCTGCCAGCCACAATATTGTGCCAGGTTTTGTTGTCCTCTTGAAAACTTGCTTCTATCTTGTCCATTTTACCTAGGAGTTACCAGATATTTCAGATAACTTTTTGACATTCTCCTTGTCTGTGGGTGCCCGTAAGACAGAACCATTTAGGCTGCACTGTTTATTAGTATTTCATTACTATTTGATGTTCAGCCATCTGTTTGCCTCTAACCCCTTCCAATCCTATTGAGGCAAGCTCTCTTCTTTTGTTCATTCTGTAACGTACCTGGGTCCATAAAGCCCATGGCAGGTGATGCTTGGTGTACTGCCAGTGCAAACACTGAGGACTACAACTAAAAATATTGATAGCAATTATATGAATATTTTCTACTCTATTACTCAATTTTACATATCTTGAAATCAGTTTAAGATGTTTGGGAACATATCAGGAGCAGGATCCACCGTGCTGCTTTTTTTATTTGAAGGGTGAGTTAATTTCTGTTGTACTTCTTGTTGAGACTCAAACTTCATCTGAAGCTTTTAGGTCATTATTATTACTCAGTCTCCTTACTGTGTAACTCCAACTGTTCACAAGCAGAATTCATAAATCCTGAAGTAACAGTTATTTTAAACACATTTGAAACTTCAGGAATTACCAACAGGCATTTCTGCTATCAATACTGCTAAAATCAGATTAAATTAAAGTATGACCACTCAGAATAAAACTGATTTTAACTGTTTACTTGAATTAAAAATAATCTCAAGAATGAAATATTAATCAACACTGTGGAGAAGTTTGAGAAGTTTTCTCTTTAGAAATGGATCTGATAAAATGAGCAGTTGCTCTGTTAGTTATTTGAAAACAAACACCACCACCCTCATCCTACCTGTGAAACTCTTCATATTTTTTCTGAAGCATTTATCTACCTCAGATTTTTATTTTCTATTAATTAGAAATCTTTTCAGTAATTTCTAGATTGATTTAAAAATAGCTGAAAACAATTAAGATGGAATTGTGATTTTGATCAGTTTTTGACAGAAAAATCTTAAAATCTAATTACTTTCAGACCTCTCCTAGCAATTACTTCCTATGCAGAAAGATCATGGCTTCATATGTAATATCACCAGAAGGAATAGAAGGACACTTAAAGAAAACAACTTGGCCCCTCAGTAGAGAACATAATTCAGAACAACAGAAAACATGGAAATGCATCATTGTGCCTCTCTAATGCTTCCTTTTAGCTACGAGGAACCCAGCAGGTTTGGTAGCCTTTGGAAGCCTTTTAACTGAGCCCCATCTGCCTGCCAATTGTGAATGCTACATGCCTTGTGTGGAAAGCTGCTCACAGAAGATGGATGTTGATGCATGTGGAAGCACCCCCCAGATTTCACTTCTGTGCAAGAGCCTCAAATGGCAAAAATACTGCCATGGTGACAAATGTTTCCTGAAGTACAATCAGTGAGCAGCACTAGGACTGTTTTTTTTCTGTTGCTTTCTTCACCTTGCAAGGACTTAATCCTACGTTGTCCAAAGTTCAAGGGAGATTAGGTAGCATAATAATTATTTAGCCGATGTTAAGGTATTTACAGAAGGAATCCAAAAGAAGGCAGCAATATGCACTCTCTTTCTTTGTTAATCCATATGGTTAACTATGCTTAGTTTCCAAATCTATGTTACCCTCCAAGGAAATGTCTAGATAATCCATTCAAAATTGAATGTTTATGGATGTTGCTTCAGTTTGACAAGCACACTCCAGTACACTGAATAATGTCTCCCTTTGTCCTGTTCAGTGGTGTCTTTCCCTACAGCTAAGAGTGAGCTCAGAAACCTGCCTACTCACTTTCATGTACTGCTGCCATGTTGTGTTAGACAATCACAGCTGGATGGTGTGAAAGTGTAAAGAATACCTGAGGGTTCAAACACAGACCTCAGTCACCTCTGATCTCCACCTCTACAGAGGCAGAAGAGCTCATCTCTCCTGACCATCACTGAGTGTGACGGTTGAAGGGAGGACCTCAAACAGATCAGTGGGCTTACAGAATTAGGTATTTGAGGGGATGTGGTGATCACCAGTCAGGCTGTGGGTAATTTCATCAGTATCTGTAAGTGAAAGACAGAAGAAAGGCTTGAGGAGATCCCATAAAGGCTTGCAGCTGCCTCAGCTTAATGCTCCTTTGTGCATTAGTGCCAGTTTTGAATCAAGGTTTTAAAAGCAGGGTGCTGTGATTTGCCAGACACCTCATAGTCATCCATGGTGCTAGCTAGACCTTATGGTAACCTCAAAATAATTCAGTATATGGAGAGTACATAAGGTATATTAGGGACAGTTATAGAGAAAAAATAAAAAGAAAAAAAAATTTTTATAGACATCTGTAATTTTCCTCTCTTGAGATCTTGAGTCTATATCAATACCATTCCACTGAAAAGCTATCTGTCAGTTTCCACATCTGTCAGATAGGAACAGATTCTCTGAGAAGTTCTGCCTGCAGAATTGCTTTTCCCGAAAAGGATACTTAGCTGGAGACAAGTGTCTTCTCCCATACTCTTTTTCTCCCTCAGCTTCTCTTCAGACTCAAATGTCCCCTTGAGGGTTTATTACAATTCATACACTTCATATGTATTGAAGGTCTCAGGTTTTAATACTTCCCACAAAGGATCATTGATTTCTAAAGATGCTCTGGAAATGCTCAGATCCCTTGAGCGTAATGATATGGAGTTACTACCTGGGTGGGCAGGAAATGAACCATTTACCAAGGTGAAAGCAACATCTAATGAAAGACCTGATACCTGACTGCAGTATCCCAAAAACATATCCCTTATCCATTATGAATTAAATTTTCCCTGCAACCAAATATGGAAGATTTTAGACTTCCATAGTAATTTATGCACCTTTATTGAAACATAGAATGGTTTGGGTTGTAAGGGATCTTAAAGCTCATCCAGTTCCAACCCCCCTGCCATCAGCAGGGACACCTTCCACTAGACCAGGTTGCTCAAAGCCTCATCCAATCTGGCCTTGAATACTTCCAGGGAGGGGCCATCCACAGCTTTTCTGGGCAACCTGTTCCTGTGTCTCACCACCCTCACAGGAAAGAATTTCTTCCTAATATCTAATTTAAACCTACTCTCTTCCAGTTTAAAGCCATTTCCCCTTGTTCTGTCATTAACTGCCTTGTAAAAAGTCCCTCTCCAGCTTTCTTTTAGGCCCCTTCAGGTACTGGAAGCCACTATAAGATCTCCCTTGGAGCCTTCTCTTTTCCAGGCTGAACATCCCCAACTCTCTCAGCCTGTCCTCATAGGAGAGGTGCTCCAGCCCTTGGATCATCCTTGTGGCCTCCTCTGGACTCGTTCTAACAGGTCCATGTCTTTCTTGTGTTGGGGACTCCAGAACTGGACACAGTACTCCAGGTGAGGTCTCACAAGAGCAGAGTAGAGGGAGAGAATCACCTCCTTTGACCTGCTGGCCACGCTTCTCTTGATGCAGCCCAGGATGCGGTTGGCCTTCTGGGCTGCAAGCACACATTGCTGGCTCATGTTGAACTTCTTGTCTAACAGAACTCCCAAGTTCTTCTCTTCAGAGCTGGTCTCAAGCCACTCATTGCCCAACCTGTATTTATGTTTGGGATCCCCCTGACCAAGTTGTAGGACCTTGCATTTGGCCTTGTTGGTACAGGCCCACCTCTCAAGCCTGTCAAGGTCCCTCTGGATGGCATCCCATCCCTCCAGCATGTCAACTGCACCACACAGCTTGGTATCGTCAGCAAACTTGCTGAGGGTGTGCTAAACGTAACATATGCAGTGGAAAACACAGACCTACAGAAGATAACTAGAAATGTAGCTCCTTGCTAAGTCATGGTGGAGACTAGCCATGACATTAAAGAAGTAAAATTTTGTGCAAAAGCCTATCTGAATCAACTGACTCTAAAGAGGCTTTCCAGATATAAGACAACCAAGCTGAAGTGCATTAATGTACCCTGAAGGTATCCACACAAAGGCAACAATCTCAAATGATTAAAATTGATTTGAAAATGGCAGAATTAGGAGGTTTTAAAAATAATAGTATTGTTTCAGTTGTTTAGTAGATTTTCAGAACATGCTTTTTTTTTTTTAATGGGCAGCAGTAGCAATTGTATTGCTTAGAAGTTGCAGAGATCATGAGATCAATCCACAAAACCAGTTTGCAACCTTAGTGCTTATTGATTCAGTTGCTTTTCTCCAGCAAAACCAATTATTGCTGTGTTACAAAACCCAACTACTCACTGTTTAGTATGTGCACCAATTTTTACTATTCACAAAATAATTACTTTGATCTAGAACTTAAATCTCCTTTCATCACTTTGGGTATTACTTCTTAAACTAATATGTGTAGCTATACTTTGTCAACACTTGCAAACAAATGGTTAGGGATGACATTCCTGGAACTGAGATATGAATGCAAAGGTCCCTTTTGAAAGAAAGGAATAGGGAAGATTAAATGGATGTTGATACTATATGCCTGTAAAAACCTGGAAAATTTAGAGTTCAATGATGGTGTAATTTACTGTCAAATGGTCAGAAATCTCTCTTTGCTAATTACTGAGATGGAATAAGACATTATAGTTCTTTCTTATGTTGATGTGGCTTGGTTTTTAACTCCTGAGAAACAGGAAAAAAGTGGCAAGGAGATGATCAGGACAACATATTCTGCATAAACAGAAAACAAGGCATCAGTCCACAGACAGCAGCACCTGGGTTTCACAGTCTGAATCACTTAAACTAAGTCGATTTGCTGTGTTGCTAGAAAAGATGGCTCCAAGGACAAAACCCTTGATTGGCTTAAACAGTGCAACTTTCCGTTGTGCATCAGTTGCTGCTCCTCAGGTGAGTGTTCCAGACTTCTGCTATGCCATTCAGCTCCATTCAACCTTATTAAAATCCCTGTAGGGTTATTATTCCCCGAAATAGACATAGCACAGCACACAAGCACTCCTCCCAGAGCTAGTGTATGCAAGCCTTTTTTGCATAGAGAGCAGGTGGCCACAGCAAAAGATCTACCAACAGAGGTTGCAGTGCTCACCCAGTGCAAGCTGGACCACACAGCACATTGAAGTCATATCAACTTGAAGTTGTTCACCTATAAGGCAGTGAGCAAACTAGCCTGGGAAACCCCAGTGTAAACACCTTGAAATGTCTGCTTAAAGAGATTTCCATCCTACCTGACCTGTACAGGATATTTCTTTGCAGTGTATACTCATGTTAGGTTTCAGACACTACACATACAGGGCCTAAAACTCTTGACCTATCTCTTGGATGACAAATGAAATACAGCCATACTCTAAAGCTCAGAGGAAAATGGGACAATATTTTTTTTTTTTTTCAAAATTAAACATGTATAAATATGTATTAAAATAAAATTGCTACAGTGTTCCCCTATGAGAGAAGAGAACCCAACCCTGTCTGGATGCAACTTGCCAGAACTATAAATAAGTCAATCAGTGCATTGAACTAGAAGAATTAAAGTTTAAAAAAAAATAAAAAATTCTGTCTAAGTCAGCCCTTTGGGATAGTAGACGAGGAAAGATTTTTATGGGCTCTCTACCATGTTTTGTATCTCTTCATATAACTTATACTCTGTGTACTGTATCAAATCTCTGCTGTTTGGTGCCAGAATAAACAAAATAAAAGTTAAAACAGTGTTACAAGCATAGCAAATAGGTTTCTTTCCAGCTCATCTGCTAGATATAGAGGTAATTTTTTTGACTCCTTTCCAGCCCGTTTGTATGTAGAAGTAATATGAGAATACTAAGACTTAATTTGCAGCATGTGGATAACAGAATTCCAGCTACATTCCTGCAGAATTACATCATTCAGTCATCAAAATCAATGACAAAGTATGATAGTAAGCAGGTATCTACAGTGTAGAAATTACAGAACAAATAGGTCTATTGAGTTTTTGAGGCCTGACTAATATATTATGTGGCAAATAAATCTGTGCAAACATCTGTCTTTCCAAGAACTGAAAAAATGGGGAAGAAAATAGAGTTGAAATTTACCCAACAGTTTTCAGTTTTTGCACTTCAGAAAATTGTGGATTTTAATTCTGAGTTCAACAAGGCATTAGCTTTGGAATCAGACAAATTGCTTTTGTTACTTTTCCCTACATTTTTTCACCCTTTTGAATGTTATTTGAGGGTCAATTCCAAAATGAAATGTGATTGCAAAATATGGATCGATGTGTAACTAAATATTTCAACATTTTGTATAAAAATAAAAATAAAAAAATCACAGTAGTTTTAGCCAAAGTAGTGGGAGGAATTTGACAACTTACATATCTGTATTTGGAGTGAAGAAAGTTGCATCATCCTGTTGTTGTTTTAAGAGGCTGACAGAAGTGTGTGGTAATAAAACTTGTACCCTTTCATTGTTTTATAATTTTTAAGCTTTGTGGTTTTTTACTGCCGTTCTGTTTAACATTAGAGCTAGGTGGTTTGTAAATCAACGCCCTTCCTTACTGAAATCTTCATGGTTTGCTCTTTGTCACTCTTCTTTTCTTCATTTGTCTTCACCAAAACAATTACTGCTTAAACACTTAAAAGGAGAAATAAGTGAGCACTAGGACTATGAGTAGGATTACCTCTGCTAAACAAGCAGTATGACCGATGGAGAAAAAATAATGCAGGCTCAGCTGATGACATGGTAGTTGATACAAATAAGTGTGTCCCTGCAACAGCCTTCCAGCTTTTTTGATATCATATCTATAAATCAGTCTAAGAATCAATTTGAACTTGACTGCATAGATAGACATAAAGATGGAGAGGATTGGTTGTTCTTCAGCTATTAATACTGAAGGACACAATTTCTGTAATAGCCAACCCTGTATTTTTATTTGATGTACAGCTTTTTAATATATTATACTTCCAAAATGCTGCCTAGCAAGTGGTAAAAGTGGTCGCCCTGCACATGGGACTATTAAAAAGAGATTTTCAGGCCTCATAGTTTATTTCTATCACTCCTAAGAAAAATATTTTCATAAGGTGGTAAGTACATCAGCAGTCAGTTCTTTTCTGAGATTGCTAATTATATTCTCACTGTATGAATTAATTATAATTCCTTTTGACTATGGTGATATTGTTTAGAGAAATTATCTCTCAGGTCAGATGAAAAGGTTTGACTTTGTGTGACACACCGGAGTGATTTGTACTCCACTGTGACATTAGCATTCCTCAGCGGGAACTTCATGAAGAATTAAAACAAAATTAAACTGAGAAAGGGGCCCCTCTCCACTGACTTCTTCATTTAAAACATTATATAGAGAAGCTCCTCCATGGTCTGTTGTGTACAACCAAACAATGAAACAGACATTTTCTTCTTCACAGGGCACCTTCTGAGCAGCATCATGGCTTGTGTTCCCCAAATGTACTTTGCCGTGATATTGTTAATTTGAGATTCGGTTGCAGATGGGTCCTTATCTCGACCCACAAGCCTTCATTATATTTTTCTCCCTCTGCCCAGTTGAGGAGGGGGAGTGATAGAGTGGGCTTCGATGGGCAACCGGCATCCAACCAGGGTCAACCCACCACACCCAGTCTATGAATTTGACCCTTTTTAGGACACAGCACCACACTGGTCCTCATGACACTGGCTCTGGTCATCAAGTTGTGTGTTCCCCTGTGGCCATTGCAGGCTGCTTCAACAACTGAATCACTGATAAGCTGGCAAGGAGTGTAAGACTTGTGATGAAGCTAGGGGCATGTGAAGGAAATAATAGTTTTTCTGCACACATCCCAAACTTAGGAGTCCTGGGAATGCCTCAGGATGATAATGAACTCAGCAACTTCAGAACAAAATACAAAGCTCATTTGATCTGATTCAACTTCCCTGTGAAAGAGTATTCAAAGCAAAATTAGATGGAAGAGAGGAGGAAAATTGAGACCAAAAATGCCAGTGGAAAATAATTGCTTTTCAAGTTGGAAGATACTAAGTGTGAACTGGGAAATTGGTGTGTGCATCCCTGCCAGGAGACAAGTAGACAGAAACAGAGCCCTAAAGCTGTAAGCAAAGTGACTGTGGCTGAGAGATACTGTACATAAAATGCAACTGTGCAGTACAACCGATTGCAGTACTCAGAGGAATCAGCATATTTTGCGCATCCTTCGGCTATGACATTTTTTAAAACAAAAAATCAGAGGAAGAAAAAAATTCACTGTTGTGGCATCCTTTCGCTGTCAGATGTAGGAAGTGAAGTGCCTGGGGCAGGGAGAAACAGCTCCAGTGTTCTCTTTCAGGTACAACATCCCAGCAAAAGGCAGCACATCCTTTCCTCAGCAACACCCAGGGAAATTTAGTGTGTATATTCCCTTCCTTCAGTGGGAGGTGGAGGAAAGTGGTCCATGACACAGCAGTTATTGTGCTCTTCTTCTTCACTGCTGAGCAGGGAGCTGAGCGGTGATCAGAACCAAAGGAAGAAGGGGTAAGAGCTGCCATTGTGCATTGCAGCCATCCTCACAGTTGCGTGATACAGAGCTGCCAGTCTCTTGAAAGGAAAGCAAACAAATGTGCTTATTAAACTCATGTTCTGGCCATCTCTTTTTTTATTTCTTGCCATGTTAAAGGAAGTCTATGTTCTTCTCAGCCTGAAACCCAGGGTCTTTTGTTTTGAAGATTTCCATTTTCAATAGTTCAATTTTAGTTCCACCTTTTAATTCATATTCCTTCTATCAGCTGCTAAGAAGCAAGTTAAATGATTTGAATTCATGCTGATTTAACATTACTAATTGCATTGCCAATTCCTTTTCAACCTTGTATTTTTTTAAGAGACATCAAAACCTGTGGTAGGTTTAAGATCCTCAATACTTGAAAGAAGGGAAAGAAGAAAAGAGCAAATAAGCCAATAAACCTGAGCGGAACAAATTATCCATTACAATCAGTTAACTGTGCTACCTAACACTGTGCCTGCCACAAAGAAGAAAATTAGCCTTTTCATTCTCTGTAGGTGGCTATACATCTATTGCAATAGAAGTATATGTTGCTGTCTCAGGCAGCTCAGAGAATGACACGGAGCGGCATTGCACTGAACACAGTTAAAGGCAAAACCTGGGGGAGAGGGGAAAGCCCTTGTTCCCATGGTAACCAGAGAGCCATTAAGAAGATACACACCCTCAAAAGCTGAGTTTAAAAAGTGCTTTTAACTCAACACATTTGTTTAATTTCAGCATTTTTTTCCTAAGTATTATGGTGCTGGGTGTGTTGCGTTGACTGCTGCTAGAGCTCTGTGCTGTTCACCTTCAACAGCTGCCACAGAGAAACCAAGAACAAATTTTTAAGTTAAACCGGTACTAAACAGCTTATCACTAGAACTTACCTCTCCAGTGGGTGGGCTGACCACCCCCAACCTTATGGTAGTTTAAAAGAAGAGAAAAAATCTTAAAATAAGAGGATGAGGGGAAGGATAGAATTGCTCTACATACAGTTTTTGTACCAGTCTGACTACATATAAGAGGGGTGCAAATGTTTAAGTCAAAATAATAAGAGTGTCATGGATGTAAGATGCACGCAGGTCTAGTTCCATCCCAGCTTTTTCCTCTTTCTGTAATAAAATAAGCTATGGCTCATAAGAGCACTGAGGTAATTGTATTTGCTCTGTGCATTGGTATGTGTGTGTGGGATTTGTACTTCTGTAATTATATTAGTATGTGTAGCAGTCTGTGTAAAGATAAGTTCTTAAAATTCTTTTCAGGAGCCACATTTTCCCCTTGAAACCTATTGCCTTTGTTTGCTGTTATATAACCATATTTTGCTTTGCTTTGAAATATTTTCTCTTCTCTGTTGCTGTTGGAAATACCCACACAAACCAAGACGGGAAATGGGCTATAAAGGGAACACATGAAACTGAGTATTGACTTAAATTGGTTTTGGTCTGGTTCCAAATGTTGCCAAACACACAAGATAAATACATAGAGTGGAGAAAAACTGTCCCTCTCTCTCACTTGTTTATGATGCTAGTAAGTGTAGATGCCAGTTACAAATACCATAAGTAAAAAGAGGTTAGCAGTGCTCCTCATATTAATAACACATGCAGACTACTTATGGTTATGACCTGGTGAGAGTTGAAAGTACATGGAGGTAAAGAGAAGGCAACACTCTATCTTCATTATATTTATCTCACAGGTATCCTCTATTTTTCTGGGTTTTGTCATCTATTTTTTCCTTTCCTACTATTGACAGTCTTATAATTTTCATGTCACTCAGACCCACAATTTTTCAATCATACTTTATTGATAAACTGAAGCTTGTTATACAGTGCTTTCTAGAGGCTTGTCTGAAAACGCATCTCCATTATAGGAAGTTTTATACACACATGCATATATATGCATATAAAGGCTATGCTTCCCCCAGCAAATGTACAGCCAGGTACTTAAAACCAAGACAAGCATTAGAAATGAAATATGACCAGCACTTCATAAATGTGAGAGAGAAGTAATGGCACATCCAAAATCACATGGGAGACCTGTGGCAGAGCTTGAAAACAAACAATTTGACTGAGGCCTTATCCTGTGCCTAAATAACAAGATCATCCTCCCTAATCTTGGGCCATGCCCTCTCCTTGGCACCACAGCTACATATTTTCCAATTTTCTTTTAGGGTGTTTTCTTTTAGGGTAATTTCTTTTAAGGTATTTTAGGCATCTTACCTTTGAATTCTACCCCAATCTCTCATCTAAGTGTTTTTTTTGCCTCAATTCTAGAGTAATACAAATCATGGTACCAACATTGTTGCCAGTCACTGGAGAGAAGGGGCTACAATGAATAAATTACATATTTATAACAGACAATCTGAATACAATCCTTAGACCTGCTTCCACCTTGACTTTGTGGATGGATTGGCTGATAAAAACTGAATCAGCAGGCATTTCCTCCTTCATGATCCTTCTCAAGAAACACTTTTCCTGAGGTCCCTGGAGGAAATTAGCCGTTATACAGAGGAAAGGGCAGAAAGGTCACTGGGTCAAGCTTAATCTGAAGGGAGAATTTTCACGTACACTCCCTATATTGTTTCTATAAATTGTGAGAACTCAAGGCAAGGTATGTCCATAGCTCTGTTGCAGAACACTCCCTGTGTGTGCTACTGGAATACATTCATGACCAAAAAATAACGGTGGTAATATTTAGAACTATGTTTGTCCATGTGAGTGACGTTTGCTAAATAGGCTATTAATGCAATCCCGCGCCACGAGGGTCAGACTCATAAAGCGCTTGGGAGCCTAAGAAGGCCTGAGAATACCTAAATACTTTGGTGAATTTAGACTCCAGTCTACATTTTTGCACTTAAAGTCCATTCTAGAAGTATTTCCCTACTATGTGTAATGGATCTGGGAGCAAATGAATTTAGAAAAATAAATTCAAATAGACTTTTCTGAATCAATATTGTAACATTTAACGTTCTTGATAACTTGAATCATAGTGCTGGGGCAATATTCAGCTGCTGTAAATTGCCATAGCTCTACTGATGCCAATAATGCTACAGTAATTTATTTCATCTGAGGATGTGATTTTTACAGAATTGCCCTGACCTTATTTGATTGTGGTGTTTGTTTGTTTGTTTCAATAAATGGAGGAAAAAAAGTACACTCCTGTGTTTGTAGACAGAATGAAGGGATTACTTCTGCAAATAAACAGGAGGTACAAGTAACAAAGCTAGGAATGTCAACAACTAGTATTCTGTGAGGAAAAGATCTCAATCACAGAACAGAAATGGGGAAGCTATGCATCTTCTTTTCTCTTTCCCTCTCTAAGAGATAATGCTGAGTTACAGAAACACATTGGAGACATTTCCAAAATTTGAATGATGTAACCTCATTCAAGTGTAGTAAAACTACAAACACACACATGCCCTGGTGAGGTTTTCTTGTGACCTCTAGAACTTGGCTTTAATACTGGTTAAAAAAGAGAATTTCAGGCAAGGGACAAATAGGCAGAGATATTTTTCCAGTACAAACTGGTGACTTTGATAACTGCTCGTTGAGGAATTTTATGACCTGGGTTGGATGTTTCTAGGCCAGAGGTGCCAGTAACCCTGCATTCAGCAACTCTTACTGACACTAGGGAGCAAATTTATGCTGTAACTTCCACAGCATCCTGTAAAAATTATTTCCCTGGCCTTGTGTGAAAAGATTTTTTTTCCTTTGCTTTCAAACTGCTTGTTGATAATTTCATTATCAGTCTACCTGCTGTTGTGTTGTGAGAAACAGTGAATAAATCATTTTCTATTCATCGTATCTACCTCAGCCATATTCCATCTTTGTCGTCTATTATCTAGCCTATTATTAACTGTTACCTGTCACCTAGTCTATCTGCTCTCCTTGTAATAAAACTGTTTCTTCCCTTCTCTGTCTTAGTTCCAGTATATCCTTTTGAGATGGGGTGAAGTAAATAATAAGTACATAATATACAGTAATAATATACAGTAGCATAATGTTATTTGATTTTTTTCTCTTCTCCTTTCCTAATAACTCTTAATATCCTTTGTTTCTTAGATAGTTCCTGAGCGTTGATGTATCATGTATTCAAAGTATTCAAAGAATCCTGAAGGACTCCAACTATTCTTCTTAAATGACATTAGGTAATTTGCCAACTAACTGCCCATATATAATAGCCTGTACATGGATGCATACATGTCCATACACAAGTATATCTGCATTGCTTGTCTACATATAAACACAATGTTAGCTTTCTGCATTACACTGCAGTTACTAAAATGGAGTTAAATGCAAAAACTTACAATCCTTTTAAGCACGTCATGGTCAACTTTAAGTTAGCTTTTTCTGAATATTTTTACACCAGCTAATATTATCAGTGCCCTTCTTATCTGCTTCCTGCAACATTTATGAATATGTGTAGAAGCACTGGGCCCAGTTCCAGTCTGTTAGTAGCACCACGAGTGACAGCATTATCCTGTGAAGAATCAGATTATTCTCATCTTTTATTTCTTTTTTTTTGTTTTGTTTTAAAGTAGCTACTAATTGATCATTGCCATTTATGCTGTGAATATTTAATTTTCATAGAGCCCTTTGATAGAGACTTTCATTGCCATTTTTCTGGCAATCCAAGCAGACTCTATCAATCATCTGTAATGCTTTTTGCTCCTTGACTCTTCTGAGAACTGTGTGATATGTGAGGCATGACTGTCCTTTGCAAAAGCCACATGAGCTTTTCCTTGGTATTTCCTACACCTATTTTTTTTTTCTTTCATTATTATCGTTTCTAATAATTTTTATAGTCCAGAAACCAAGCTTATTGGTCACTACTACTCATGATAGCTCTTCAAGCCTTTAGTAAAATTTTTGCTACCAGGTGCTAAAACTAACTTAGCCCTTAGTAGTTCAGTAATCTCATACAGAATTTACTTGAGGACTCTCTGATGTGTAGAATTTGATCTTGATTGGTTTGGGGGTTGTTTGTTTGTTTGTTTGTTTATTTTTTTACACATGCTTGGATTTATTTTAGTTAATTTTAATTGTGCAAAAGGTGTCTCATCTAGCACCATAGCCAAGGGCAACTGATAGCTACTTCCAGTGGAAAATTCTCCTTACCTGGGTTAGATATTGATTACTCCAAATGGTCTTTCTCTCTTTCTCTCTGTCTTTTAAATGCTTAGATGGTAAGCACAGCCTAGTTTCCTAACTTTTAGATGGCAACAGCCAAATGAACCCCATCCTAACAATTCAGTTAATCGGGGTTATTCTAAAACTTCATTATAATTTGAAGCAGTGCCTCCTTTGTTCTTACAATGCCTCCATGCAGAAGGTAGTGAGTCATGTTGGTGATAAGCTTAGTGTGCATAGGAGATCCTTGCTTTTCTGACATCTCAAGTTTTTCACCATATTTTTCGTCCTTTAAGGATCTTATTCCCTTTGCAATACAGCTGTCTGGAAAATAATTTTCCAAAATGATTGTTTATTTCTTACCTTCTCACTTGTCATTCCCTCTCTTGCTTTGTGTATAGAGTACTAATGTCTTCTGGTAAGGATAACATGGCTTTGCACTGCTGCAGTTAGCCTATACTGAAGTCACATTACTTTTCTACCTTGCCCTGACTGCAGCAGCCCTGTTACCTTCAGATTTTTCTATTGTTTCTTACTGTGAATGTTTGTCCATTAGTTCTAAATTATTTTCAGTGTGAAAACAAGTATTCCAGATTCTGCTTCATTTCCCCCCGTCTTTCACACACAAGCATGCACACAGTCATGACTCCTTAATGGTGGATAAAATCACTGTTTTCCCTATGAGAACAAAGAAATAGTGAGACATCTTGGGCTGGAAGAAATAGATTTCTTCAAGGACTATCTTGGAAGAGATGTGGTTTATTTCACACAAAAAGTAGGATTGTACTAGTCTGACTTGCTGATGACACGTCCTAGGTACAGAGAGGGCATTAAGAATATTTTACAGATAGAATTTGAGGATAGATTATGCAAACTGGGTTAGTTTCACAGTACAGAGTACAAAATAATATATGGACATATAAGGTATAAGAACACCTGCTGTCATTAGATGCTTGTTATTAAAGACTTTTCTACTGGGATGACAGAGGAAGAAAAAACAAAACAAGATAAAGACACATAACATCATACACAGGCTGTCAACATCACAGAAAAGGCAAAGACCCTGGAAATCCAGGATGGATTAGGTGAGTTATTTCCTGAAAATAGAGGGGTGTACGTATAGACTGCTGGCAAGTACCAGGATCAAAAAAGATTGTTTTAAAGTAGAGCATGTGATTGACAAGGGATATTAAGATGGTTATGAAAATGGAGAGGGTAATACATGAAGTGATACTAGAAGAGTCTGGCTTGAACAATTTACCAAAATGAGGGTGACAGGAAGCATGATTTCTGTCCCTAGATACCTCAGTGGGGTGAATGCTAAGCAGGGATAAAGCTGTTGTGGCTAGGGGCAATGCTGGCAGCAGAGCAAATAAGGCGCCTGTCACTTGGGAGAAAATGAAGCCTGAACCTCTGAGGGAAGTCCCTAAGCTGGCAGGCAGGTGGGTTTTTTTGGGGCTTCCACCTGGAGTACCCTGACAAAGAAATGAACCCTTTCTGAAAAGGACACACTGTGTCATAGATCACGCTGTGCTTGTGGTAACATCAACCGCAGGTGGAGACTTTGAGTGTCTCCTGCTTCCCCCACCGACTCACTGGCAGTGTTTAAGACACAATATGCTGTTTGCTGGGCTCTTATCTCCACATTGGTAAAGTAGAGGTAATGATGTTGATGGCTCCTGTAAAACAGCTTAAGCCTGCCAGCAAACAGGGCTAAGTAGCGGCGAGGTGGTGTTATTCTCATTTCCAGCTACTTCAAAGGAAAGCAGAAGCTGCCGTTCCAGCCATCTGGTGAAACGAAGGTGTGTGACTGGGTGAGAACAAGGGCTGAGAGAGTAAGGGCTGCATCACCTGCACAGCTGCAGGCAAAAACCCAAGTATTATTCAGGTTTTTTATTGAGAGAATAGAAGTTGAAGAGAATCTTTATTTACTTTTTAATGATTTGCCTTTCCATGTTCCACTGGTGATGTTTTTAAATTAATAAATTTCCTGATAGCAGGGACTGTAACTCTGCATTTTTTGCTGACAATTTAATTTGATCATTGCCTTTTCTGCAGCAAACATCTGTCCTGAAAGTATCTGCCTCATGCTGGTAAATGAATAGCTCCCTTCATGGTCTCTGCCACATTTACTTTTATCTTGGTCACATTGGCTAAAATTAGATAAGTACTTCTGAAATCTAAAACACATTAGAAGGAGGTCAGTGTTAGCCAGATTAGTGTGTTGTCAGATGCACTTTAGGATCTTAAAAGACAAAAAAAGTCCTAAAATATTGTTGTATTCCCCACCATCTACAGAACTGTAATTATAAAAAAGAGGGGAAAAAATGCAACTGATCCCAAAAATTTTTCAAAAATTGCATCTATGGAGCCACTGGACACCCACAAACACATTCCTTCACCTGTGTTGTCAACAGTACCTTTTTTGATAGGAATCCTTTATGTTATATTCCTCTTTGGCCATATCTCCACCACCCACAGGCTTTCCAAAGCTGGGAAACATCAACAGACTGTCACTGAAATTGTTAGCTGGAATTCCCCCTGGAGCACAAGGCTGTCAGTCTGAGGTCAATGTGGTTTGTTCAAAGCATCTTCAGCTCTAGTTTAACTGATGTGGGAAATTCTTGACTAGGTACCAGTACTTCTGTGGTACTGGTAGAATTGGGAGATCTCTTCTGGTTTTGGTGAAAAAATTTGCACTCTGTCAGAGGATATTTAAATAAACAAATAATACTAATGTAATTTTGTAGCACTATTTCTTCTGGACAGTCCCACTGAAATACATAGCAATTATAGTGCTTAGTTAGTGTTCTCAGTGCAAAGATAGGTTGTGTCCATTTTCTGATAGAAATTTTTGCATGTGGCAGACTAAGTTCTCTATTTAAGGGCAGAGGCCTCCAGATACAACAGGACATGATTCTCCATTACTTGCACCATGAAATTTCTCAGGTTATTCAGATATACACTTGACTACACTGACAAATACTAATAAAAACAGAATGCCAAATAGAAAAAGGGAAAAAAAGTTACAAGATAAAAGGACAATGAGCTCAAAAGCTCATTGAGATACTTATAGAACATGGTCAGGCATACATGTTAAAGTACTTAAAGGTTTGTAAGTGTTTGACAGTGTTAAGTGTGATCCTTAGCTGTTTTTGCTGGAGGTAGCCCCTTTTGGTAAGTACAAGCATCTATCGCTATCAAGAGGCTCAGTGAACCAAAGCAACACAAAACTTCTGCCTTCAATGTGACTTTCATGGTTTCTTTCTAAGTTTGCTTCATCTTAAGGCACTTTCTCTCTGGTGTCTTCAGACAAATCAAGTGTGAAGCATGCCATGGACAATACTACCACCTCAGCCGAAAGGAGGCAAGCCTTGCTTTGGGGTAGTGTCTGTTTAGAAGAGTTCCACATAACAACATAGGTTAATACATAACACAAATAGCACAGTAGTTTCGAAACATGCCAGTGCTACTACTTGTTTTCTCAGAACAGCTATGAAAATAATAAAACACTAATATTGAGCTTAAAATTGAAGACGACACTGTGCATTCTTTGATATTCAAAAATCTAAATGTGGGCTTCTTCTAACAACGACAAGTGCTAGATATCTTCTGTTCTTTTGCATACACTGAAACTGGAATCCATCTTATGCAGCTTCCTGTAAGTTAGACACTTAGGCCAAGTCACTGATGTCCCCTCCGTAGCCAAAGGAGGGGGAAAAAAACTTATAGAGGACAAGTCCTTCCAGTTTACATTGTCTGTGTCCATGATGAGCTCAGATAAAAAGCTTGCATTAGTGACTTGAGCTTTTAGGCAATCCCACCTTCACTGACAGCTTTATTTTAACTGAGCAATAGGCATCTCTGCTTTGTAAGCTTTCACCTTGAGGAAGGTATTTGTTTTACGGTTCACAAAAAAAAGGCCTGTTTGAAATCAAACAAGTTTTTGTTTGGCCATGTCTTTTCACATGTGCTGTCTCCTTGCCAAACCACATACTTTTGCTTACCAGTTACTCCCGGTTTCACGCAATAAGATTTTCAAACACGTTGAACATCATAGCAAAGGAATAAGTTACCCATGGAAGTTAGCATTCCCATCACTGGAAGATGTTAGACACAGGCTGGTCATTAATTAAGGTTTCAGTATAGCTGAACTTGGAGTACTGACAGTATGGGTGACTTACTGATGTTCCTTCCAACCCATTTTCCTATATGTCTCTGGAATTACTAAAACACCAAAAGTATAATAAATCCAAACTGACTGAGAGATGGGAAGAAGTGATACTTCATGTAAACAATGAGTGTTTAGTGAAAAACAGGCAAGCCATGCATTTTTTATGTCCCAACCATGTGCTGCTGATTCCCCAGTCCTTCTGAAAAGCTTATTCCAAGATGTTAATATTGTATTACTTGACAGCTTGCTGCTTCTGAAACTCAGAATTCCTGGTGAGCTGCAGTCAGCAGTTAAGATGTGAGCATTCAGAAAGGACTGTAACTGAATTTAGATGCACGTAACTCTTAAATTACACAGTACTGTCAAGTATTGATGTTTATTCTCGATAGCTTTAATACTACTATTTATGTCTCAATAAATTATACTTGCAGAAGTAAAAATGGGAAAGCCAGACTGCATGAATATCTATACTAAACATAAATCCCAAAACATAATTGATATGGATATTAGAAGTGTAATTTCAATAATATTAAACATGCCTATGGCTTGGATAGGATCTCCTAAATGCAGTGTACAAGTGATGAAGAGAATCAGGTAAATACTTTTAGTAGAAGACCTGGTTTGAATGAATGATTGAAACCTAGATACAGGATACCAGACACTGATTTGAAGTGAGAAACTTAAGACACTTGATAAACCAGAGCAAGCTAAACCTTGTTGTTTTTAATATCACACTAAAATGTGCCCTGAATTCAAGGTGGATAGCTGTTGTTGGTTTTGCAGTGGAGCACACTTAGGTTATTTTCTCTGGAGAGAAGATAACTTCTTACTTGCCATTCCTGATCTACAAAAATTGGAGATGGGAAACACCTCTCTAGAGTAAAAGTGTATCTCTTGACTATTTTAATATTAGCACATGATAGCAGAAGATATCTGGCGAGTCATCTTGCCAGATACCTGTAAGCTTACTGATGCCTCAGATTATGTTTCTGAAACGGCAGGGCACTGCATATCACACTGAAGTGGGATGTGTTTTTGTAACAATAATCTGTCTTCAGCTCTTCTTGATGATCTAATTTACAAGACTGTTGTTCACATTATATATCTGTGCTTAATATGGGCTAGAGGAAGCTGAGAAGCTCATAAAATGAGCTCATCTTTTGTGTTAGGGTAAGAAGTGCCTTAAATTCTTTCAACCATGAACTCCGTGGATAGTGTAGCTACCCATATGTGGAATTACATTCCATAAAACAGCAATTTCACTCAAATCTATTAATGAATTTTCTAGTCTCCATAGGTTCCAGCATGGTTTTAATTTGAGTAGAGCATCTGCAGAGGAGGGGATGATTGTTATTTGAAAAACATCAATGTATAGGGACAGACCATCCTGCTCTGTGGAGACACTTGAAGTAAAGTTCTGGAAAAGTTGTCAGGGTTGACCCTTCTTACTCCTTGGTGAACTTTCACATACTAGGGAATGGAATGGTGGAGGGTGAGGGACTGAACAGCCTACAGATTCCTTTAAAAATTTCATTGCTTTACCGCACTAAGCTTTCAGTGTCAACACAATTAATTGCCCTTTCTCCAGGTTGTTGAAAGATGCTGCAAGCTTTGAACAGTCCTTGTGGCTTTTTGTGAATGCCATGCAGCGAAACTCTATGGCTTTGGAGGAAAAATATTAAAGCTCTGAAATAAATGATTGTAGAAATAAAGAGAATAAAGCTTATCTTTTAACTCCTTTTGCTCAACACTTGACATGATTACAGGAGCTGGTAAACAGAAGTTGCCTCTAGTGTCACAGCATCTTCAGCGTGTAGAAAATATTCAAGTATCTTCTGAAATGAATGGCATATCCTGCTGACATAGCATCATTGTAAACTTTCACTAGTCAAGACAGGATTTCACTTTACATGAGGACTACACGGCTTAACAAAATTTATGTGTACATCCTTCAATCATATTGGGAAACTGAAGAAAGTGGTATTGGTGGGGCTCAATGCCAGCTATAGTCTAGACAAAATTTATAACTTGTTTCGTGAAATAGAAGTTCTGGACCTCTCCATAAGTGGAAAAGAATATTTTGGGCGTGATAAGGTAAGTACATGTTTTTGCTTGGATGGTATGCTTATCTATCACTTGTAGATAAGACCACTCATGTTTTCCACATGTGTTTATATCCCAGGAAACTTATTCAGGATGATTCAGCCCATTTACTAGTGGAGTTTTGTACCGGCATCACTTAATACCAGAGTGTTACAGACTGCACAAGCTATCAGCCGACTACTGAGTAGAGTTTAATAATGATTCCTTGTGCATGGAGCCACTCTGGAGACAGCCAAAATAAACAAGAAGCCACCCATTGTCTCAGAATTCAATTTAAATCCCTAACTGATTTGGGTCTACATTGCCTGAAGGCAGTTGATCTTTTCCTATCAAATACTCACAACTGAGATTATCAGCATGACAAGGCTTTTTTGATGTACAAGACAGACAGACATCAATGAGGTATTTTCTGAGAAATGTTTCTTATTATGGACTGTTTTTCCTTCTGCCATGAATGTCAGAGCTCAGGTTAACTAATCTCTCCATAAATGCTGCAAACACTTTTTTCAGCATTCAGATGTTTGAGGAGAGTCTGGAGCAAGGCTGAGACGGGTTGTTGTTTAAAGCAAGAATGAAGTCATGGGGTCAGACCATGTTGTGACTCTATGGGCTGGCAGTGACTTCATGAGAGATTCATCTCTTTTAACTACACATTATTGAAGTATAACATTTCACCCAGAGTGGTTTCTTTTGAGTGAATGTGAGCCTAAAGTAGTTGGGAATAAATTCCTCGTGCAGCTGCCCCTTTTTCAACTGAGTGTGAAGAATGAGAACACCTAGCTCACACTTGACACCTTGGGTAAATTTATATATTACTGGAAATGTTTATCATCTAGTGAATTCCTGCTCTTCTATTTGATAATTGGAATACAATAATTATCAATCTGCCATTTCCCATAAGGGGAAAAAAAATGTCCCTCATAAAAATCCCATTTGGGGCTTTACCTCTAGCTCCCCTTTTAATCTTGTTTTCAGGTATTTAAAGAGGAGAACTAAAACATGACAGACAGAACTACTCTGGATCTCAGACCACCATCTGCATCTTCAACTCGTGTTTTTTTCCTTTTCTGCTCTCTCGCCTTCTGTTATCATTACTTGCCAGTTCTGAGATCTTATTATCCCTTTCCTCTCCCAATCAGACTCTGAGTGAGAATACAGTGCATGGTTCAGTGTTTGAATATTTCCTTACAGATCAGAAGCCTTGTTGGCTCCCATGCATGGAGAAGTTTGAATTTCCCAGTGGTTTAGTGCTGTGATTTTTCACATTTGTCTTTCAGGCAGTTCTTCGTTTCAGGCTCAATGGGCCCAGTCAGGCTTGCAGCTAAGGACAAGTACACCAGGAGATGAACAGTGAGCCTGTTGCCTTTGAGAGAAAGCCTTCAAGGCTTTATTCTCCCAGGCTCCAGGTGCTGGTGAGATACCATAAAAATCCACTACAAACAAGTCTGAGGGTGGTGCCACTTCCCTAAACCCAGCTCCCTGTCGCAAAAGTTGGAAGGCAGCAGTGTGATTTTTGAATACCAGAAAACAAAACAACACAGCAATTGCTTTATAACAAACAGAAACTCGCAGGCATTAAGTGAGAAATAAAAAGGTCAAGAGAACAGATTTTTGTCACATGCATCTAGCTTGCTTTCTAATTTCTGTCAGTCTTTTTTTTTTTCCTCCACAGAATCATAATTTCTGGCAGACTCCACAGTCTGATGGTGTTACAATGACTTTTTTTTAAGGACATCTCCCTTTGGAACATTTTTGTGTGTGATTTCTTTGTTTGGTGAGCAGAATATGCCTGCCAGCAAGACAAAATCTCATTTAGTTACAAAATACACTGGTTCTGTTAATGAAGTTGTGGATCTGTTCTGCAGAGAAAGCACAGATGAGGGTCTCCTCAGCTTCTCTCTGTAGGGCGATTATGGTTCATTTTAGAAGTACAAAAATTCTCTAAGGCACCAACTCCTTCGGTTTTTTAGCAGATTTTGCTGAATTATATGTAACAAAGGTTGCACAAATTGTCACTGTATTCCATCCTGAGAGAAGGGCTTTAGTTTTTTGGGGATATTTTTTAGCCTTCATTTATCACATTACTACTCTGCAGGGATTTGCTTGAGCAACAAAAATTGAGTTGTGTCACTTAAGCTTGTGTTTTAAAGTAAGATGGGGTCACTCTCTTCTGTGTTTGATAATTACCAGTTGCTTGAAGCATGCAAGATCTTGTCAGACAGATAGGCTTGAGCTTTCTGGCAATGGAAACTGGACAAAGCTTAAAACTTGCTAGGTCACGCAGTTAAAAACTTGTTCTCTTTTTTTAATGCCTTGTAGGTGTATTCTTTATGAATTCTTTATGTATTCTTTTGTTCAGTATGGCTCTTCCTATAAAGACAAATCTGGCAATCATTCACAGAGTCATTTATCCTTGCTTTCTCACATTAATTCAGTTTGTCTCTTTGATAGTTTCAGCTAAAAAATATTTAAGCTTTTTAACTGCTTCTGATGCTCATTCTAGCCACACTGGTGACTTCTTACCATCGTACGTGCACTCCATCAGGCATTTGCAGAGCTAAAGGTGCTCTGGAGTGGCACCCATCTTGTTACATATTTATGTGTAACCATTCATGTTACATATCTATCCTGCCTATTTGAAAATCTACTCCTTTTTGTCCCTTTCAATGTATTCTCTTTCTTACTAGAAATAAAGGTGGTGGTGTTTTTATTCTGTTGCAGCAGTGCCTAAAGGACCTGGATGAGACTGACACAGCACTGAGCTAAGCACAGAGTTTACATGATATGTCAATCTCTGTCCTTAAAAGCTTGTGAGCCAAATAAACAGGACCAAGAATAAGAGGAAAGAAGAGAGGTGAAGCGACAGGCCAAGATCATGCAGCAGATGTTGATGACAGTAGTGGGACCAGAATGGAGGTGTCCTGAGTCCCAGGAGAGCTCCCTGTTGTACCAAGCAAGGGGTATTTTACAGAGAGGATCTCTAGGCTCTCAGGATTATTTTTTTTTTTAATTTTTTTTTTTTTTGCCTTCCCTTTCTTCCCTGTACATGTGACCAGCGGCAGCTGTGGTGCTGCCTATTGCCAAAGTAGTAAATAGAGTCTTCTATCCACACTGAAAGGAGAGTGAATGATGTAATTTGGCTCCTTTTCACTCCTTCTGGCTGCCAAGACATTATTTCTGTATCAGTGCACATGGCCATTTGGCATCAAATGAGACCCCTCTCTTTGTGTAACTGAAGGCAGGATGTTAATTCTTTTTGATGTACCAGTAACATATCTGGAGCAGCGCAGCAGTGTTTCTTTCAGGAGGCAACTGGTTCTCAGTGTTCCCTAACAAAAAAGGAGTGTGTACTCCTTTCATTGCATGTGGAGTGACCGAGGAGGTAACCACATACCTCCTTCAGTGCAGCCCTGCTAACCACAAGTCAATTTTGTTGTGTACTTTTAATTTCAGTGGGATAGCAATGTTGTTTGTTTTGCTTATTGTGGTAGTTCTGCTTCAGAGCACCTCTGCATTGACTCATTAAACTTCTTTGTTCTACAACCTTTACATTTGAGCAGTATCCCTTTTAAAGTCTGGAAGAAAGATGCACATTCTGTGTAACTTACGAAGCCATATGGCACCCACAAGGCCACATTTCTGCCTGCTCTGCCTCCATCTTCTGACCATATGAAAATATTCTTACTCCAGTGGCTTTACATCAGATCATTAACTTTGGTTTATTGCCTGTGAAGACAGTTCTATGAATTTTCCTCCTGGATCTTTGTGAACAGGAACAATTTGGAGGAAAGGGGGGGAAGGAAAATTATCACCTTCTGATGCCAGTCAAGATTTATGTGTTTGTCTGACTTGTCTAAGACCCAGAATTACTATGTCTCTTCCTGTACCTCACGGGTGGGGTGATGTTATCAGAAAAATCTTGGGTTTTTTTCTCTCTTAGGAAAATAAATGAGTGTCCTGGACAAATTATGGATGCCAGTGGAGGTGCTAGAACTAGCAGGCAAGAGATTGCAAGTGCCTTTTACACCCTGTGTCTGCCTCTATAAGGAAAGAAAGACGCTCCTTTCATTAAGGTAGGACAGATCTACCAAAGTAACTCTGTCTGAAGTCCCAGGTTAATAAAAAATATGTACAATTCTAACTCATTTTGAACAGGCTAAAGAGTGCTTGCATAGTGTCTACTACAACAGACATGGAAATTTAGAGAGTGAGATACAATCTGGTTCAGAGCCCCTCCTCAGGGCTGTTCCTCTAACCAGGACAGCATCAACAAGGTATAATTTTTGAACTGCACATTAATTATCATCTTGACAGTTGTCTTTCATTTTTACTGTATTTTCAGGTTGGCTTACTGGTTACCAGAGGCAGACTCCCATGGCTGTTCACAGGAGTGTTGCTAATGAACGGTTGAAGGTTTTCATTGCCTTTGTGAGTTGACACAGAGGCTCGCTCCTTCTTTCGCTGTTTGGCAGTCAAAGCGATGCGGACTGGGCATGCCTGCGTCTGTAGCATCCAAACTCTCTAGTAGTTATGTTTATTGATCAAGGGTAAATCCAGTGAATACTTGAGCATTCATGAGTGGCTCTGGGACTGGAGAGCAGGGATAACAGAGAGGGTCCCAGTTTCAGGCTTTGCATGTGGATCACACTGGTCACAGTTCTGAGGCTGGTGTCCAGGGGCAGCCCAGTCACCAAAGCAGGCTCCATGAGGCATGACTGCCCTGTATCCCTTCCTGCCAGGGTATGGGATTGCTCCTCGTCACACTGTTCTGTCCCCACCACACAGGTATTCTGGGACTGATCTGCAGAGATGCAGCTCAGTAGCACAGAGAGCCACACAGCAGAGCCTCAACATCTTCTTATGCTACAGGAACAAACCTATGCAGGCACAAGGTTGGATTTGTCCCTTTATGCACAGAAAGAAACACAGTTTCCTACTTCTCTCCGCAGATAGCACCTGCCCCCCACCAAACACTTGGTTGTAATATCTACATCCATTTCTCACATTAGCCTTTTATTCTCTGGGGGGCTTCTCTTGCCTTCTCCCCCTTCCACTGGGAACATGTTTCATTAAAGATGTTTTTTTCCCAAGAGAAGAGCTGTGTGGCTAAGGGACAAGCATGTGTGTAGCTTTCAAGTAACAGGATTAGTGCAGCCAGGCAGGGCCGATCTGATACAGGAAGGCTCAGACTCAGACCCCCAGATTTCACCTTGGAAAAAGCACTTGCCCCAGGGAAATTATAGAGCTTTTCCCCTTAGAGGTGAAGCTGCTCCCTCTGTGGAAAAGGAGCAGAGTTCAAGGGACAGCCACAGAGGATCAGACTTTTGCTTCTGCTGTTGCCAGGGGAAGGAGAAAGTGTGTTGCTGATGTGAGGGGTTGTCCCATCATGTTTTGCTGCAATCCAGGACATTAATATCTCCTTTGGAAGCAGTCTGGCCACCAGTGGGGAAAATTGGTGATGGAGTCACTGATGCCTTCAGCCACTGCCTATTTTGCAGGTGCCTAGACCTTGGTATGTGTGGGCAAGCAGAACAGCTGCAGAAAGTGTGTCCCCAAAGCTTGCTCGCTGCTGCCATCCAAATTGCTCTTGGCATGTATGGCAGTACCAGCTTGTCAAGTGCCCATCTCTGACTGTGTGTGCACAGAGCCCAGCATTTCAGCTGGTCACTGGCCTCTCATTCCTGTTTGTTGCTTCAGCTTTGTGTCTCTGGCTGTACCCGTTTCTCATAGGCTTGCCTGTGGTAATCACTCGGTCAAGCTTTCTGCTGACTTGTCCAAATAGGTTTTCATCCTGTCAAAAATGTATGGATACTCTGGTAATTTAGTAATTTGCTCAGGCAGAATTTTATGCAATAGCATTAATAACAACCATTTTCCTTAACTTCCTTTGCTGCACAGTGAGACACGGGAATGATAGCTGCGTATCTAAATGCTGTCTTCCTCAGAAACAAAGGTGAAACTCAACCAACACTTGCATTAGATTCAGCAGTGGCATTAGTGGCAAGAGCCAGAGGCTGTGGAAAAGATCCCTCAACAAACCCAAACTTTCGTTGAGGAGGAAATTGGATTTTGGTTTGGGAGCAAGTTCAAGTTTTGGAAGAGAAAGTGTCAGCTGGTCCAAACATCACACCTATGTAACTGTCCTCAGCTTCCGAGCTTAATTTGGCACTGCTTAAAATGAAAGCTAAGCCAGTGACAGGTCTGGAAACTCCTGAGCTAGGGACCCAAACAATCCAGAACTAGAGCCAGACACAACTTGTGGAGCAGAGCTTTTTCTTGTACAGGAAGGTTTCGACATATCTCTCTCTGACATACCTCTGGTGCTGAGTCAGTGAGTAATAGGTGACATTTCTTTTAGGAGTTATAGCTCCCCACTAATGCTTGTGTGGGAGAAACAGCCAGGGACCTATTCTCAGCCCTGCTAATTTCTGTATTCGGGGCAGAACACAAGATGCACAATGTCTGCTGTGTCCTCTGTGCCAGAGACATTATGTCCTCAGTCACTTGGTAATAGGAAAGACTTTCCTCTCTGGTCTATGCATGTGTGCATGTTTGCATGTATGTGTGTGCATGTGGCCAATATCTTAGCTCTAAAACTCTACAGTTTATAAGAATGATTCAAAACCCTTCTCTTTAGGGCTAGACACTTGGCTGTATCTTCACTAACAACCTATAAATGAAGTCCCACTGCCCCATGGATGCTCTAGCTGGAGCTTTGCTTCTCACATCTCTGACAGTCAGAGATGGTCCTAAGTACATCAGTACAGCACTGTAACAAATGGTACAATTATTCTTGCATAAGGCACTGTTTCAAATACACTTATTTTTATCAGCCAGCACATTTCAACGGGATTTATTTCCCCTCTCCTGATATTCATTTACTTCTCTTCTTTTCATTGCAATAAAACTCTGAACAGAGGGGGGAAAATCTGGAT
This sequence comes from Caprimulgus europaeus, assembly GCA_907165065.1. The sequence continues at coordinate 34,625,234 of OU015523.1, read as the reverse complement.
GTCAGTTCAAAATGTTGTAGTAAATAATTTACTGTAATAAAAGGAGAAATTGTTTTTTGTTGACTGGAATTCATGCAGAGCAGTGCATGCAGCTCAGCCCTGATGATAAACATAAATTTAAAGTCTGTCTCCTTGTTTCAACCCCAGCTGATGTCATATAGGCCATGTTCAGACTAGTGTCAGGTGTCAAGACAGAGTGGGGTAATGTTTGGTACAGTTGGCTGAAGTAAGCACAGGACAGTTATTTCTGTCATCTCAGCCCCTTTCCTCCTTCACTGCTTTTGTCACTGAGAAAAAGAAAACAGAGAGGTGAAACATGAAGCCTTCCAGTTGTCTACATCTGTTAACCAATTTATTTTTTTTAAGTAGAGGAAATGGGAGGGTAAAAAAAGGTGAAGGTAGGAGTATGTCTTAATCTACAGAAGATCTAGGTCAGCAAATAAATGTAATGACTCTTAGAGTTAGTGCAATCTATGTCAGTCACATTAACCTGTTGAACCGATGACCCGTGGCTCCCACCTTGACTGTGGCTGGAAATATTAGTTTTAACAATGCCCAGGACTGCAAATGTAGCACAGCCTTCCTGATGCTGCACACAGTGATTGAAAACTATCCAGATTATGGAAACGAAAACCAACCAAACAAATGGGAAAACGGCAACTCCTGTCTCTGCAGCTGGTTGACAGAACATTAATTCAGATACCAATCAAAACATTAATCTTTGCTTAGTTTCCAAATCTGAGCTGAAGCAGACAGGCTAGAGTTACTGGACTGAGTATCATAACATGTGCTTTTTAAAGTTGCTTTTAATCTTTTTGATCCATGACAGGGTAAAATATTGGGGTCTGACAGAGCTGGCAATACTGCAATGGATAATATGGGTTGTGATTGCATTGTCTTGGATTAACAAGCGGGTCAAGGAGAAAAAGGTATTGGTAAAGAAGGGTTCAGGTATTAATTACATTTAATTTAACAGTCTGTTGAGTACAGTGGTTGCACAATAGTGAGAGGAGGAGGAGTGAGGGCGAATCTTTCTGCTTCTATTCTGTACTTCTTAAATGATAGGACACAAATTTTCATGCAGCACTGTATGTGCTCTGTTTATTATTGTTTTGATAGCTAGCCTTGCAAAGTAGGGCTCATAAGTGTAGATGATTTGAAAATAATGGCTCTGACATTATATGACCTTTAGGTGTGTTGACAGCCACTCCAGTCTACGTACTTTTTTATGAATAAAAGGATATTTTTTTGTCTGGGGGAGTCAGTTGATGGAAGAGGTTTAAATGTAATAAAGCTAGAGTTACAGTCAAACAAAGTGACAGTCCTTGTTGTGGAACTCGCTGTAGGGAACAGGAGATGATCTCTGTGCATGATAATGCATTTGCTTTTAAATGCCATCACTAGATTGATAATGATAGTATTCTTCATATTGTGCCTGGCAGGGAGTCAAGGCTGAATCTTACCAGTCGGTAAGAGTGTGAGATAGAAAAGTATGCTGTAAAACAGAAGAGTTTAGTCAGAGTTAGTGCACAGAGCTGCTAAATGTATTTAAAATGTTACAGGAGAGAGAGTTTAGTCTTTTCAGAGTTAGCACAAAGCCTGATAATGCTTTATTAACACTCAGCATATTGGCAGGAAGGCTCTTAATACCTCTTTGTTGAAAACGATCCATAAATGACCACCACTCAAAGCCTGTCTTCCCTGTTTGATTTGGTGTATGGTAATTGCTTTAATTCCTTGTATCCAGCTTTTACTGCTGCCATTTTTAGATGCAGGGGAATGTTTGAAAATCCTTCCATTTCACTTTCAAGACATAAATACAGTGAGTTGGACAGAGCATCTGGAGCAGCATGAAGATACTGAATATCTGCAGCAGGCAGAGGACAGTAAACAGGAGGGACTCTACTGGTCATATGTACCACCAATTTCCTCAATCAGCTTATTCTGAACGAAATAATAGGTGGAAATTTTAAGAACATCCTGACTTAGAGATTGCAAAACAAAACAAAAAAGGGCATGAAGTCATAACTGTGTTTTATGTATTGGATACACTGAAAATCATGGTTGCAATTGCCCAGATACAATCAATATCATCAGCGCAGCTCCCTTCGCTGATTGCAAATACTCAGTGTGCTTGGTGCACTGTGCCACACTCCCCATGCGACGTGATTGGAGCTTTGTGAATTCTGTTGGCGAAGAGTGGGATTTTTTAAGTACCTTAGTGATTTACATATGTCAGTGTTGACTCACAGTAGGATATCTGCTTTTAAGCAGGTAAAAAATAAATTAATCAAAAGTGAAAACCCTTTTTGGGTGGACAAGCTGTCTGTGAATGCTTAGATAATTATGATGAATGACCTCAGCAAGAAAAAAATATCTTAAGGATATAAATATGTTTTATCTGTCCTTTTTAAACTCAGTATTTTGATATTCTTTCAAAATGGCAAATTTTTTTGTTTCAAAATTGTCTTGTTTAAAGGGACTGTAAACTCTAATCAGAACACAGCATTTCTTTTTGTATCAAATAAACCATTTTCAGATTCATCCAAAATTTTCTTTCTCATTCTCTACCCACAGTGTCTCAGTTTGTGAACTAAACCAAAAATTAAGTATTCATCTAATCCTTTTCAAAATTCTGTCTATGATCATTCAAAGACCCTCAAAAAAGTAGAGTACACTGAGGATACACTGAGAAGCTTCCTTACAACTTTGATGAGGAGATCATGTTCATAATGTAAAAGCCCAGATGCCTGTGTCTAAGTCATGGGCTGCAGGACAACAAATGCCAGAAAGAAGATGGCAGCTTCCCTGAGCCTTCTCTAGAGACGTGGAGAAACAGCAATGAAAAGAAAACGTGGTCCCCTAGTTTGTCAGCAGCAAAAGCAACAACTCAAGAGAAATCAAGGCAGAAGAACCAAAAACTCAGTCAAAAAAGAATGAGAAGAAAGAGAGAGAGGAAAAAAAACCATCCCCACACAGAAGGCAGAAGGGGAAGAGACACACTAAAATTGAGATGACAGCAAAACAGTCTGTTGACACAGTATGCCAGCACAGAAAGCTTGAAATATGAATGGTAGGTAGCTTGGCAGTCGTATCTGCAGCATGAGATGTCACATGTGGGCAAAGCTGGACAACCATGGTGGAAAATTTGCTTGAGTAATAAAGATCAATTCCCTAGAAAGAATGGTTTTTTTTTTCAGTACAAGAGAACTTTCACACTGTCTGGACAGGGTTGCAGTCTTACTCAGAACCATGTTACAGAAAATATTTTAGGGTGTTATGAAGACAACACACAATATACATTAGAGAATGCTGTAGTTGAATTTGTGTGCTCAGAAGCACATTCATTTCTTTACACTACCACGTTAATGGGCTGTTCACTGATAAAGAAAATGCTTACGGTGCACTGGGTCCATTTCCAGTTATAAGTTACAAATTCTTCTCTTAGGAATATCCCCCTGTGTTGTATAGGTGTGTGGGGAATTCCGAGCTTTTTAATGACTCTACATCTTCTTATTTTAGTTAGAGAAGTTTGAAGCAAAATGTATAAATTCAAATGAAAAACTTAAAAAAGACATGATTTTCAAGAGCTCTGAATTCTAGAGGTATGCAAATATTTTTTTTCAATTCCTTGGCAACTGTAAAACATACCAGCTCCAGCTGATGATATTTTTAGAAGATATATATTTTTTTAATTTTTTTTTTGCTAGGCTGCAAATGAAACCAGCAATTTTGAAGTTAAAACCTGTTAAAGAGCTTCAATAAAAGTGTGTCTCTCTTTCCAAATGAGAAGATCTTTATAATACAAAAATTAAAATGTTTTTTTCAAAATATTAAAATGGGATATTTGGATCTTGTTATGGAGTGAAATATTTTATTGAAACTGAGATGAATGAGTAAACATTTCAGTACCACCGAATCTGCATTTTTTCACTGAAATAAAATTTCATTAAGAAGTATTAGCTTTGCCAAGCTCCCTTCAGCTTTCAGCGGATGTGACTAATAGATTTTTATTAAAGTGAGCTAATTATTCGTGTACATAAATCTGGAATTTGCAATATAACAATACTCTACGGTTTTGTAGTGATTTTTTAAAATGAAAGATAAAAGGCCAGTGGTGCACTGTAGTTTATTATGTAAGCAGCAGGAGTTAAGTCAATAGGTACATCAGATAAGGGAATGCAGCAGAGTGAAGACATTGTAAGGTTGCAGTTACTGTAAGTTTGCTTACTGTCATCATCACAATTACATCAGTAATTTATTGGTCTAGTTCAGCCTACATGGCTCAGCTTTCCTCAAATAAAGCAGCTGTTGATCTGACCAGGTGCTGAACTGTTCAGTTTTTCTTGATTATTTATTCTTATTGTGGTGAGTTGGCTCTGGCTGGATGCCAGATGCCCACCAAAGGCCTCTCTGTCGCTCCCCCTCCTCTACTGGGCAGGGAGACAAAAATATAACAAAAGGCTCGTGAGTTGAAATAAGGACGGAGAGAGATCACTCAGCAATTGGGGGGAAAAAGACTAATTTTAATTTATTACCAATCAGACAAGAGGATAAGGAGAAATAAAACCAAAACTTAAAACACCTCCCGCACCCCTCCCTTCTTCCTGGGCTTAACTTCTCTCCCAGTTTCCACCTCCTCCTCCAGCGGCACAGGGGGACAGGGAATGGGGTTGGGGTCAGTTCATCACATGTTGTCTCTGCAGCTCCTTCCTCCTCAGGGGGAGGACTCCTTCCCCTGCACCAGCGTGGGGTCCCTCTCACAGGAGACAGTCCTCCACCAACTTCTCCAACCTGAGTCCTTCCCATGACTGACAGTTCCTCACGAACTGCTCCAGCCTGGGCCCTTTCCATGGGGTGCAGTCCTTCAGGAAGGGACTGCTCCAGTGCGGGTCCCCCATGGGGTCACAAGTCCTGCCAGCAAACCTGCTCCAGCGCGGGCTTCCCGCGGGGTCACAGCCTCCTTTGGGCATTCGCCTGCTCTGGCGTGGGGTCCTCCATGGGCTACAGGTGGTCATCTGCTCCACCATGGACCTTCATGGACTGCAGGGGGACAGGCTGCCTCACCATGGTCTTCACCACAGTCAGCAGGGGAATCTCTGCTCTGGCGCCTGGAGCACCTCCTCCTCCTCCTTTTTCACTGACCTTGGTGTCTGTGGAGTTGTTTCTCTCACATCTTCTCACTCCTCTCTCCTGAGCTGCAAAGTGTGCAGCTTTTTTTTTCTCTTCCCCTTTTTTCTTAATTATGTTCTCACAGAGGTGTTACTGATGGGCGGCTCCATCTCGTAGCCGGCGGGCATTGGCTGTGTCAGACATGGGGGAAGCTTCTGGCAGCTTCTCACAGAGGCTGACCCCTTTCTCTGCACCCCCACCCCGCCCCCCTCACTACCAATACCTTGCCATGCAAACTCGATACACTTATTATTCACATTCCTATAATACTTACTTGGCTTTGCAGGCAGTTTTATTTTCATGCATCAGTTGCTTTCACAAAGTAAAATGTAAAAAAGCTGATACATTTTCTGCTGGCACTTCTCCCACTTTCACTTTTTTTTTTTTTTTTTTTAATTGATAGATTTCTTCTAAATTGCTAAATCAGGAGTAGAGATGGCCAGCTGTCCCTGCTGGTAGGATATGTCGAGCTGAGCTGTTGGCTGTTTACACCAATGACTTTGAAAAATTACCACTATCAGATTGGATGGCTTGTGAGTGACCAAAGCCTTGTGTGACTGATATCTGGATTCTCTGGTGTCTAATTTGTCATAAGATCTGACTGAAGATGTTTCCTGCAGCTGAAGCTTTCATACCATCTGATCCTTCTGCCCTTTCTTGTTTCTCTCAATCTCTAATGTCTAAAAAGGTGATCTAACAGGTGCTTGTGTTAAACTTATACTTCCATGACAGCACTATCAGATGTTGACCCTTCACCATCCCTTCTTTCTTCCTAATTCTGGAAGGACTGATTTTTCCAAACCTTTATACCGCTTTCAAGTTTGGTTGAAATCAGACAGGATTTTCAAAAACTATTTGGCGTAGGAAACAATCTTGAGTGCCAGACAGACATTGCTGTAGACACTCACATCCAAACATATGGAGCATTAAACAACGCTAACACATCTCAGAAGCACAACATTCCATATACGTCAACATTTCTGGAGATGTTGCACCTGTGTGAACACTGATATATTTTAAAACTGTCTTAAGAGTTACCTTATTATAACCTCATTGTGATGCAGGCAAGCATTAAAATTGATGCAAGCCAATGGCTCTGTGATGAACCCATTGATAAACCACACTTGAAAGTCCCATCTCCAAAAAAACATGCAGAAATTAAGCAGTGAAGTAAAAGGGTCGAGTTCTTCTCATGGACTGATATGTGGTTAAAAAGGTAGGAGACAAATCTGAGTATAAATGCTCAGTTATCACAGTGCAGAAAATGCTGAGAGTTACCACTGAGATCTGTGCTGGAACTTGTGCTCTCCAGTGTATTAATGAATGATCTGGAAAGAAGAACAAAGAGGAAAAGTGAAACCTTTGCTGAAGAGTAATAAAAACTAAAATTGACTGCGAAGACTTGCAGGAGGATGGCTTGACACTGAGTGATGGGCTATAAAACAGCAGATGAAATTATCTTTCGATCACTTGAAAATCTGATGCACGTGTAGAAAAATACTCCCACCTATACATAAAGAGTGACAAGTCCCACATCAGATGCTGCCATTCAAGGGAATAGATGTTCAGATAAGTGTTGGTTGCTCTGTGAAAATGGCTCACTGTTCAGGGGTAGTCACACAGAGTGCTGGTAGCTATTAGCAAAGAAGAGAAAAGAAGGAAAGAAAAAACAAACAGAAAAAAAAAAGCACAACAGGAAAGCAAAACATGTCTTTAAGTCATCAAATAAAGTATTGATGCATCTAAATTTTACAGTTCCAGTCTTGTCTTCTCTACAACCAGAATATAATCAACAAAAGTACTAAGATGGGCAACACATATGAGTATTGTTATGGAATAGTTTCTGTACAATCAGAAACAAAATAGAATAGTTATCTTCCATGAAGAAAAAGGATGAGATAAGAGTGATTTCTGAAATCATAGGCAATGCTGAAGAGAGATAAATTATTTCCTGTACCACAAAAGGGGTGGCTTTCAAATGAAACTGTCAAACTAAGCTTTTAAAAGAAACAACAGGCAGTTTTCCACACAGTGCATAATTAAACAGAAGACTTTGAAGCCATAGGGTGTTGTGGAAGTCAAAAGTATAAATTAATTTAAAAAGCAATTAAACAAGCTCACAGATGAAAACTCCACCTATGGTTACTAAACATTAAGATGCCAATCCGCTTCAGGCCCAAAAAGTCTCTGTTTCACATTTGCCCTGTGCTGATATTTTCTTTTCAAGTTACTATTACTGTTTGACACCAGACATGGGACACTGGGATAGATGGATTTCTGGTTTGGTCTAATATAACCTCCCTTATGATCTTAATTGTGATACAGAGGAACAGGAGGTAAGATGATCGAGGGTGATCAGACACTGGAACAGGTTGCCCAGAGAAGCTGTGGATGCCCCCTCCCTGGAAGTGTTCAAGGCCAGGCTGGATGAGGCTTTGAGCAACCTGGTCTAGTGGAAGGTGTCCCTGCTGATGGCACGGGGCTTGGAACTGGATGATCTTTAAGGTCCCTTCCAACCCAAACCATTCTATGATTCTATGGTTACTTATGAGATGGCATCAGAAGTGGAATTAGAACCTTTTTCTTTTCTTGATCCACTGACATGCCACTGGGGGAAATCTCTTCCTTGTCTCTGTATTTTACTGTTCTGCAAGACCCACTTTCATACCTTATAGATTCCAAATTGCAGTTAAGTACCTCCAGAAGATTCTGAGAGTATTTGGAAAGCAGCCTGGCCTTTGGGAAATATATACGGGTATAAACAGATCAAACAGAATTTACCACACCTTGTGTACCCCTTCTGAATTTTGGTTGAAATCTCAGGAGACAATCAAATGGTGCAACAGGGAAGGAACTGCTAGTAGTGCTCCCAAGCCACCAGGAAATTCAAATTCCTCCTAATCCTCTGAGGAATTAATTGGAAAACATGCAGTTTTGGAAATATTTCTGGAACTTTTGAAACTATTTTCTCTATCCCAGCTTGCCTATGAACTAAAATGGAGTTGAATGCTTACAGAGTTTCAAAGAGAGAGATAATCATAGAATAGTTTGGTTGGAAAAGACCATTACGATCATCTAGTCCAACTGTAAAACTAGCATTGCCAAGTTCACCACTAAAGCGTGTCCCCAAGTACTACATCTACACGTCCTTTAAATACCTCCAGGGATGGTGACTCCACCACTTTCCTGGGCAGCCTGTTCCAATACTTGACAACCCTTTCAGTGAATATTTTTTTCCTAATATTCAATCTAAACCTCCCCTGGGGCAACTTAAGGCCGTTCCCTCTTGTCTTATCACTGGTTGACCAACACCCACCTCACTACAGTCTCCTTTCAGGTAGTTGTAGAGAGCAATAAGGTCTCCCCTCAGCCTCCTCTTTTCCAGACTAAACAACCCCAGTTCCCTCAGATGCTTCTCATAGGACTTGTGCTCCAGCACCTTCACCAGCTTCATTGCCCTTCCTTGCACACGCTCCAGCACCTCCATGTCCTTCTGTAGTGAGGGGCCCAAAACTGAACATAGCACTCTAGATTTGGCCTCACCAGTGTTGAGTAAAGGGGTGCAATCACTTCCCTGGTCCCCCTGGCCACACTGTTTCTGATACAAGCCAAGATGCTGTTGGCCTTCTTGGCCACCTGGGCACACTGCTGGCTCATGTTCAGCTGGCTGCCAACAAACACCCCCAGGTCCTTTTCTGCCAAACAGCTTTCCAGTCACTCCTCCCCAAGCCTGTAGCGTTGCATGGGGTTGTTGTGACCCGAGTGCAGGACCCAGTCTTGGCCTTGTTAAACCTCATACAATTGCCCCTGGTCCATTGATCCAGACCATCCAGATCCCTCTATGGAGCTTTCCTACCCTCAAGCAGTTCAACACTCCCGCTCAGCTTGGTGTCATCTGCAAACTTACTGAGGGTGCACTTAATCCCCTCATCCAGATCATTGATAAAGATATTAAACAGAGCTGGCCTCAAAACTGAGCCCTGGGGAACGCCACTTGTGACCAGCTGCCAGCTGGATTTAGCTCCATTCACCACAACTGTCCGGGCTTGGCCATGCAGCCAGTTTTTTACCCAGTGAAGAATACACCTCTCTAAATCTTGAGCCACCATCTAAGTCCTGAGCCACCAGAAAATTATTACATCATTAGTGCTGCATGGGGCTTCAAATGAGAAGGTATCTGCAACAGTTATAGCAAAGAAACTTACCGAAAATAAGCTGTTTCCTAATAAAGAAAATAAAAGGCACTGAAACTGCAGACCAAAGCTGCGAATCAATGAATCTGTGATCCAAGTACAGATTTCAGTCAATGGGAGTGCACCTATGTACATAAAGAGTGAATGTGGCCTCTGGAGTACACTGCAGGCACTTTTAAATTTAATTATAGCCTAAATGCCTTTCTTCATTGGGAAATAAAAAAGATTTTTAGAATGTCAAGCCTCCTTGCTGGTGCTCTCACTAGTGCCAGGGGATATTGTGACAGTACAGAAGAGAAGATAGTTACTGTATGTTAATTATTTTATATTAACTTACAACCAAATTGGTGCATACAGCGTAAATCAGGAAAAAAAAATTAAAGCAAAAAAAAAAATCAAACAAAAGGTATGTGGGGAGGGGTTATTTCATTAAAGAGCTAAAGAACAGCTTAATGCAATGCACTACTGAACTTCATCTGCTTTTCATTTTCTAGAGTGCTGTAATTGCCCTCCTCAGAAGGAGGAAAATCAGTTGGAGGGAAAACAACTGTTTCAGCACAATGGAGCAGCTGAGAGGCAGAAGGGAAGGAAGCGGCAGGCAGGCTTCATGGAAAAAGACACTGGAGACTCCACAGCCACAGATTTCCTCTCTGTCACTTAGGCATGATTAGGGATTGATTTTTAAATGCAATAGTAAGCAGCATAAATGGGTACTGACTAATTTAAGAAATCAGGCATTGGAAATACCCTTGTGCCTTAACCCTTATATTAAGTGTGTCAGTTAGGCTTTTAACTGTCAGTAATGTTGACTGTGATGTACCCAAGATACTCAGGCAAAGGAGTTTGAGACAAAGCCATGTACATGAGCAAAGGAGTCACAGGACAATCCTGGCTTCATGGGACTAAATTAGACCTTTCCCCATCAAAATAATATAATAATATCCCCATCAAATAATATGTGGTTGCATAAATGCAGCTTATATTTTAAAACATCTATACATAGAAGTGGGAGGATGAATCTAAGCATTTATTACCATTTTGGCATGAACTTTTTGATGTTACCAGTGTTCTTTTTAAGGATGTGTTTCTGGGTAGGTTGGATGTGCAGAGCAAGTTACACACAGATTGAGTCATGTGGAGGGTTCAGCATGAGTGCCACAAACACAGTTTTTTTAAGATCAGGTTGTCCTCTCATTTGGGTTTGCTTTAGCATCACAACAAACATCAGGAAAAAAATAGCAGAGACAGAAGAGCAGAAGTACCTCAGAAGTACCAGCACCAGCTGGCAGGAATGCTCTGACGTTGTACCCTGCAAGGGTCTTTTCTATGCAAGACACCATCTTGCGTCCATCTGTGTTATTAGAAGACAGACAGGCCTGCACCTTCAGCAATGTAACATGTGAGTGAGTGTAGCCAGAAAAGGGGACATAACCCAGCAGCTCAAAGCTGATTTAGCACTTTCACCAACTCCTTTTTTCCTGCTCGGTACTTTAGTAGCACAACTGAATGGAGGGGTCATGGCTGGGACATTTGTGTCCTCTGGAGACTTCACTCTGTCAGCAGCTGGCACAGGTTGTTTTAACTTCTGCTATGGGGCTGGATTGAAAAGAGAAAGCTGAGGTCAGGCCCTTGCCTTTTGGGGCTTGACTCTGTGCTGCTGCTCAGCCACAGCTGGGAATCTGGGTCATGGTGTCTTGCTCAGGTTGCAAACCAGGACGGCGCTTATTGAAGAGAGATTAATCTCTGTGTATGATTGTGTCTGCAAATCATGTCAAAAGTTCTTGCCTAATAATAGCATGGCTCCACCAGATGTTTCCAGGATTTAATCAGCCCCAGAAGTGTCTGGTTGTGACTGGATTTTTTAAAGTATAAACGAAATTATATGTGACGGTAGCAGGTTTAGATCAGGAAGTGAGGAACCATGGAGCAAGAGATATAGATACTCATAGCACTAGCACAGGACATAAAATGGTCTGATTATTTCCCAGGCAAGGCTATGTCCATGTGAAGCTCTTAATTTTAGAAAGTCTGTACTTTCTTTGTTTACCTACAACTACAGCACACAAATCAGACATGGAAAACCACCCATCAAATCATCTGTTCCCTTCTATCTGTGGTCTGCTAAAAAACATTACCTAGAGTTTTACCCAGTCTGTGCTTTAATTTGTTATTGGGATGTATTTTTTAATCAACATTAATTCTAATCACCCACTTTGACTACCAGTATCTTTGATAACAAATAACAAGCATCATTAATTCCAAAAAAAACCCCAACAGTCAATGAGATCATCTAAGAAAAAAAAAAAAAATTCCAGTTTCCCACTGTCCTAAAAGTTGTCCCTCAGCAACATCTCCATTCTCCAAAATTTCCCAGCAGTAATTGATTTTGCAATACACTTTAGAGTACAGCAAATTTGTGCTATTTGTTGTAAATGCCAAAGTCGATGCATTACCCACATTGGCAAACTCTTGCCTTTTAAACCAGCCTCAGGAGTTTCCTTTGAACGTGGTTCTGGCAACACTCACTTGAGGAGCTCTTCCTACTCCCACTGGAGAAGGCACGTGGTGACCCAGCGGTCTGCAACTGCTTCGCCTCAGAAGACCTCGACTGGATTCATGCTCCACTGTTTAGCGAGGCCAATAGCACAGGCAGCCACAGGCTTGATAAACTGAATGAACTTCACGGCAGCCCTGACTGCCCCAAATCAGCCCCGTGGCACTCCCCCACCCACCCGCAGCCCAGGACCCCATGTCAGCCCTCTGGGGCTATCAGGCCCTACCCCAGCAACACCACAACCAGGCTGGTCTTCAACTCTCCACAGCCCTACCCTGCCTGTCCATGGGCCCCTCCAAGCCAGGTCCACCCACGGACCCACAGCCAAGCCTGGTCTTGACCCATCCCCAGTGCCGGGGAGGTGCCCAAAAGCTGGGTCTGGGTCTGCTCCAGTGCCCCCTGTCTGCCCAGTTCCTGGCTAGGGGTAGGACAGGCCCCAAGGAGCCACCAGCCTGGCTGCACCCTGATGGTGGTTGGAAATGGCAGACCCAAGAAAAGCCTTCAAGATAAATGCCAGTCCTGTGCTCTAGTGCCTAGGCAGCCCTGCCAGCCCCTGCAATAAGAAGATTTCAGCTTTGCCACATGCCAAGAACCCCAGCAAAGGCACGTTGGCCTCCAAATGCATCTGTAATTCCCTTCCCGCCACTATTATTTTCACATTAGTCCTTGGCAGGCCATCGCGAGTGTTGCCTTGAGCCTCCTTCATGTTGCAGGGGCCTGGCATGTCCCTTGGCTGGGCGGGGCAGCCCTCTGCCCTGTCCCCATGGTGTTGCCGCCCTGAGCCCTGCTGCCTCCTCCACGGTGCCTGAACAGGGAAGGGGCTGCACTTGGGCCGGGGCACAACACTGGAGAGATACTGCGGTCCGGCAGGATGGATGGTGGGTCTGCTCCCTCCGAGTCCAACCTCAGGTAAATCCTCATCAGGGGTGCACAGCCAGGCTCCTCCTTTACCGGGGTATAATACTTCACATTCTTAACAGAGGAAAAAAAGTTAATTACTTTACAGATGCATTAGGGGAGTAGCTGTGAGTGCTTTCCTGTTCATCTTTTATTTATTATATATTACCTAACTGTTTAAAAATTTATTGTTGTGATGTCTATAATTGTCTGGGACCACACTTTTACTGTATATTTTATTTTCAGAGCCTGTACCATATAGCCTGCAAGATAGGAAATGGGGAGCCTGAATGTCACTTTGCAAGCAAGGAAAGACAAGCCCAGCAAACAGTTAGGGCCAGACTCATTCCTTGAGAACCTCATTTTTGTATTGCCACATTATGAATATCTGGCCAGAGCACTTAAAGGCACTGATTTGCAAAGCCAGAGGAATCAATATTTTCCTGTTAACAGGCAAATTGTCACATAAACAAATCTGCTAAGTATCCGCATGTAGTGGTCCAGCCACCTACTCACTGCACAGATATACTGGCATTTTTCTCTACTGTTGATGAAAATGTACCTTCTGTCCTATTTTAATATTATAATTATTTTTTATGATTCACCTAAAACTAAATTACCTGGAGTCAGGTTTTCTTTTCCTTATGTCCATTGGTAACCTCTATTCCTTAAGATAATTTATGTCCCAGTGCAGAGAAGAGGACAGTCTTTACTTATATTGTGATCAGGTCCTTTAAAAAAAACCAAAATCAAACAAAAAGGTGACCCACTAACATAAATCTCATTTGTACGGTTTGTGAATTTTTTTCAGATCTCAGTTTAAGCCCATTTATAACACTGATATACTTTTCTTTTTACTTTATTAATTTCCTCCTTCTTCATTTACATGCCTTTTAGTAGCACAGTTCTTCCCTAAAGACTCACAATATCTCAAAATAGAAAAAAAATATTCCTTAAAATAAAATCTGCTTCATCACCATCTTGTCACCCAGCCTACGAGACAGTGTTTCCACTGACTTCTCTAAGCTGTGGATAAGGCCCCATATGTCTTAATTACAGAGCTTAGCATAAGCTCTTTGCACAGAGTGCAGTTTTGTCACTGCATTGTGCTGTACTGTGCACCATTATTTATAGAAGGCTGGTGCATGGAAAACAGTTTTGACAAGGGCATCCCTGGTCATGTAGCAACAGACAATTCTGGCCCAAAGAGCTTGCAAGCTATGCAGAGAATATGGACTAAATGGAGTGGGGGGAGGAGACCCCTAGAGAAGGAAAGGACCTTGCTCAGTGCTGCATCAGAGATTTGAACTAGAGACACTATGCTCCATAAAACCAGCTTACAAGCTGATATTGTGAGATCACTCCATTTTGACAGTAAGCTGAGTCTCTACGGAAATGCTGTGACCATGTAGACTCTCTTCCCAGTATCTTCTCTGAACACTTTCTTTTTGCAAGTCATCTCCTGCCAGGTTTGACACAGTTTGCTGAATTTTGTCTTTAACCATTTCTATTGGTGTTGCATCTTTTTGCAATTATTTGTAGGCTGGCCAGGACTAAAGGTTGCCATTGCATCATATGTAATCTTTGAGATGATGTCACAGAATCATAGAATGCTGTGAGTTGGAAGGGATCCACAAGGATCATCGAGTCCAACTCTTGCCCTAGCACAGGATAGTTGCAAGATACAAACCATGTGTCTGAGGGTGTTGTCCAAATGCTTCTTGAATATTGTCAGGCTTGGTGCCATGGCCACCTCCCTGGGGAGCCTGTTCGAGTGCTCCACCACCCTCTGGATGAAGAACCTTTTCCTAATGGCCAACCTCAACCTCCCCTGGCACATCTTCCTGCCATTTCCCCTGGTCCTGTCCTTGGTCACCAGAGAGAAGAGATCAGCTCCTGCCCCGCCTCTTCCACTTGTGAGGAAGTTACAGACTCAGATGAGGTCTCTTCTCAATCTCCTCTTCTCCAGGCTGAACAATCCAAGTGACTTCAGCCTCTCCTCATATGGCTTCCCCTCTAAGCCCTTCACCGATTTTGTGTCCCTCCTCTGGACACTCTTCAGTAGCTTTATGTCCTTTTTATCCTGTGGCACCCAAAACTGCACGCAGTACACGAGGTGAGGCTGCACCAGTGCAGAGTAGACCAGGATGATCACGTCCCTCAACAGGCTCACAATGCAGTGCTTGATGCACCCCAGGACATGGTTTGCCCTCTTGGCAGCCAGGACACACTGTTGGCTCATGTTCAACTTGCCATCAACCAGAACCCGCCAGGTCCCTCTCTGCAGGGCTGCTCTCCAGCCCCTCATTCCCCAGTCTGTATGTGTGTCCAGGGTTGCCATGTCTCAGGTGCAAGATCTGGCACTTGCCCTTGTTAAAATTCATAGAATTGGTGATTGCCCAGCTCTTTAATTTATCTAGATCTCTCTGCAGGGCCTCTCTGCCCTCGAGAGTGTCCACAGGACCTCCCATTTTTGGTGTTCATCGGCGAGCTTAGTTAGCAGTCCTTCAAGTCCTATATCCAAGTCATTGATGAAGACATTAAAGAGCACCGGCCCCAGGATGGATCCCTGCAGGACTCCACTAGTGAGTGGAGATGTGTTGGCCCTCTGTGTAGCTTATGTACATCACCTCTTCCAAACTCAGTGCTGATGACAGCTGCAAGTCTTTTTGAAGCTGGAGGTCCCAGCTGCTTTAGGTCAGCCTGCCAACATTCCCTGAATACGTTTGGTTATTTCAATGCCAGTGTGCACTTGCTGGGCATTAACAGGAATTTGAATTCTTCCTGCCACTACAGATAAGGCTTTATTACACACATGTGTCGCAGCGACTGTGGAGCAACCACCCTTCTTAAAAGCTAACATTTTATGAGTGCAGGTTGCTGATTTGTCACTAAACTCACAAACTCCTGAACTATTTTCTCTCTTATTCTCATTTTTTGACCAGTGTTCATGGCTCTGCTAGGATTTAACTTTCTCAAAGTAACTAGACACATCTATTTCCCCTAGCTTCAAAAGGCAATAACTACAGCAGGGGAATGAACAACTACTGATTTCTCTTGATCCTTTCCCCAGGAGTCCCTGGTATGCAGGAGCATTTCTCAGGGCTAAGTCTCCTTTTCTCAGCAATCTATCCAGAAAGCCTGAACCATATGTTTCACAATAATAATGCTGATGCTTTCAGTAAGCAAGAATTTAATAGCTCATGTAACCTGAGGCTGCCTTAGGCATCATCTCATATTGTAGTCCCTCATGGCCTACTGTCAGAGGGCAGTTACAAGATCTAAACAGGCTCTATTCAGTTTCAGTCTCTGTGGGTATGGAATGACTGAGTCCTCTACTTGACTTTACTTCTAAAACAAACAAAAGAAGCAAGGCTGCTCAACCAAAAGAGGATCAACATCCATTCGTCAACCCCTCTGTCTGTTTCTCCCTTCCAGGTCATTCCAGGCCAGGACTCTAAACAGGCCTTCCTAAATAACCTCCAAAGCATCCTACATCAAGTAAGATGACAGATTTTCTTTCCCTCCCTGATGCTTTCACTGGAAACCTTCTATGTCTTTCAGGCAGAATGCCTTTGTCTTAGGAAGGTTCATACCACTCATGCATAGTTTCTTTCAAAGAGAGAAGCCAGATCCTCTGCCCAGGTCTTTAATGGTATTCATTATATGGGTGTGTCAGGGGTCATCAAATATCTTTAAAAGCTGATATGATATTCCGGTTATCCCTGGCACCTATATCTCATTCATTTCCAGTTTCTCATTCGCTTGTGTCCACCTCCCATGAGACAGTAAGGACTTTCTGCCCTCAATCTAATGTCTCTAGCTTTCCTCTGCATGCAGATTTGGTCCTTCTTTCTCATCCTTCTGGGTTTGCAGGAATATTTTTGTTTACCAGGAAATCCAACATCTGTGGCAGTCCAAGACCCACCATGTCACCTGTTCACTCTCTTCTTAGGTACCACTTGGTTCACCTATTTCTCACCTGCTCTCCTGGCTGTGGGTCTTAAGACAGCATGTGGCAAACAATAACAACATGCTGAGTAATTATTTTAATTCACTCTAGATTCATAAAACTAAAATGGCTCTTTGGTAAGTAAGCTATTTACAAAGATGTTGCAACTGCAGACTTCCCAGTGAAAGCCTCTTCCACACCACTCCCATCTTCCACCTTTCAGATATGTGGCTTGCAAAGACAGAAGTCCTAAGTGTTTGTACAGAACTCTGAGACGTTGTGATCTGCAGCAGATCTCAGCTCAAGAGCAAAGCTCATCTACTGAGACTATTTATTTTCTTTATAATTCTTTTTCTCCTCTTAATTCTGAAATGATAGCTATTAAAAAAAAATGTTTACAAGGGTTTATTGCTTCTGGTATTTCTTTCCTGGAATGCAAAGCAGTTAAAAAAAGTAGTTTAGGATGCCTTCTGGAAATATTATATATGTTTTCCAGGAAGTGTTACAATAGCTTGTGGTGCCATAGTGCTTGCTTTCCATTAACTAATACTAATGGCTTGGTGCTGTGATAACTCATGCTAAGAGAAAATGCAGTATTTAAGTAATGCTACAATAACATCTCACTGTAGTGTTATAAAGAACTAGTTACTGAATTAGATGCCAGTATAGTTTATGCAAATATAGTCTGTTCTGAATATGTGCACCCCATGCCTCAGTTACCTCTTCCCTCAGAAAATCTGGTTCATCTCCCATGGGAACTGACCCTGGCACTATGACTTCTTGGTTGTGTAATTCTCCTGTTGTATTAAGGTCAGTAATGACAACACCACATCATTCTCTAGCAAAATAGTGACTTAGGAAATCATGAGCTGATACATCTTCTCATGACACTGTAAGAACTCTCAGAGATATTTTATTAACTTGAACCAATGTGATGAAGGCAATATAAAAATTTTCCTCCCACTTCCACAAATTCAAGAAAGATGCATGGCATCCACACTAAAAGGAGCTTCTATGTACTCAGTCTAAGTCACTGCATTGAAAACTGTGCTCAGCCATATCTTTACCAGAGAGGCTTGCTAGCTGTGTAACATCATCACTGCAGCTGCATCAGTGCAAATGCTTATAGCTCTGGCAAGCTCACTTTTGCTGAAGAAAGAAACAGAAATCCTCTGCAACAGCTATTGTTTCTTTTCCTAAGTGTGATAACTTTTTCTGACTTTATGGATCACACAATGCATCTTTACAGTTCACACTTTTCAAGAAGCTAGCCAGCAATTATTGAAAGCCAACATGCATTCTCCTTCCATTTAGAACAGAAAATAGCTGTGTCAACTGTTGACCACTCAGAGTATGTAATTCAGTTATTTGTTACTTTTGCATATGCAGAAAGATCAGTGTGGAAGAGTAAGAGTGAGATTTCTTGGGCTATAAGAAATATTATAAAAGGAAAAGATTTTCTTTAATTACTCTTCACTGGGTTTGGGTAAAATAATTCTAAAAAACTTGAGAACTGTTACTCATAGAAACAATGCTTCAAAATAAGCGTGACGCCTACCGTTTGCCTCCCATAAGAGTACTCCTCTCCTTTCCTACACACACACACACACACACACACACACACACACTTTTACACAAGTTTATTTAGCAAACTTTTGTCTCCAGCACTGACTTAAAAATGCAAAGAGCTATGTGTAACCACCATTCCATTAATTGAAGCCATAATTTATCATGTAGTATTTGCTGGTCTTTTCAGTTGCATCCTCCAGCCTTAAGCTGTAGATTTATAATGGAAGGTGGTGCATCCATTTGAAAAGATGGTGGTTGCAACAGGTTGTAATGGGCGTGTTAAGAAGCCTTGGATTAGTTATCATCTGTGGAGTTTTTTCCACCTTTTATAGCATTCAAAAGATACTTTAAAATGTATAAGTGTTCATATAGGAACAGCTGACAGTTTCATATAAAAGGTGCAGCTTTGGTGCTGAGGGGATTTTAAAAAAGCTCATGTCTTCCTGTATTCAGCTGTGATCCCAGCCTGGAGGAGAAAGAAACGGAGCCAGTTCTGCACATCACGCCAAGACACAGCCACACTGGCTGATCAATTTACTTCAATGTGAGGACACTTATTCCTTAGGGGGTTTTGGCTAAAAATGATGAAGAGAGAGACGGGGTAAGAATTCAATTAAACTTCCATTTCAGCTTGTGAATCAGGGAGGGCTTTCCAGATGGTGATAAAGTAAAGCAAAGAGCTGTTTTTCTAAGTCATTCCTCTAGAGGCAAGGGCTGGAGTCACTTGTTGCATTTAGAAATCCTGAAGCAACGGAAGGATAAGTGTGGGATGTGCTGGCAGGCTTCTGCTGGGCTTTAGGGTGAATGTAATGGACCTGCCTGGCCCTGTGTGTCTGGGAGCGAGAGAAGGAACGATGCCAGGCTGAAAGGAGGAAATAAGGGGATTAAACAAATAACTGTAATTCATGAATTAACACAGTGTACTGTGTCTGCTCTGAGATCTGAATACAATGGCTTTCAGTTAAATACGTTTTTCTGCTGAGCTGTTTTTTGGGATAGCTCATTGTAATGACTTCCTGAAACACTGAACTTGAATAAATAGAAAGACTCTCAGGGACTTGCTCCAACAGAACTATATTTATTCCATTAACACTCCAAACTTCTCTAACACCCATCATGTTCTTTCCTCCAGTAATAATTGCTATGGGAGCCAATGCAGAGCAGTCCCTACATACAACAATGTACAACATTTGCAACCCTGGCCATTGTCACACGGCTACAGCAGGAAATAAAGACAGGCACTGCAGTAGTGTTTAGTTATCTTACATCTTTCTTATGTCATGTCAGAACAGAATCAATCCTGGATAAGAACAAAGGAAATTGAGCTACCTGGATAACTCACTCTTGAAAGGTTTTAAGGCCTAGATATTTGCAGGCGCAGTACTGGCAAGCAATGAAAGAACTGGAATTACATGATAAAAAATGAAATGTAATGAAGGAATATAGAAGTAAATAAACCCACCTTCTCAGCTTAAGTTGCTGCAATGCAAAGGTATTCAGATCAGATTTTGCACAGGATATAATGTTTGTAGTAAAAGCAGCCATTCTGTAAAACTGGATTGCAAAGGAATATGAAAGCACAATAATCCACCAGCACAAAGGGCTGCACTCTGAGGTTAGTAAATAAGCAGCGTTCTTTCTTGGATCCCCTAATACATTTTCAAGCCTAGGTGTTACAGCTGACCAGCTAAGAACATGTAACCCACTTTAAGTGAACATTTTACTGCATGTTTCCTGGAGCTATGGAACAGTAATTTCTTCACAGGAAAGATAATAGCTATGTCTGCACTCTCAGGGGCAGCCCTCAGGCCTTGATCAACACCAGGCTTGTCTTCCTTGCATACTGGAAACCTATTATTCTCATTAGATATCAAAGGCAAAGTGTGACACAATAGGTTTAAACTGCTCCTTGAAAATGCAGGTGAAGTAATAAAAAGAGTACTCTAAAGGTAAGGAAATTCAGGCAGCTGAACACTGTACAGCTGGAAGATTAAACAAGGTCTTCATGGGAGATATTTAAAGTTTAATCCTACTAGTATAAGTAAATTTTTAGCAAGCAGCATCTGGGGGTGTGTGTGTGTGTGTCAGTGTTTAATGCATTCTCTGGCACAGAATTAAAATTTCTTTGGTTGACCTAATCTGGGGGAGGAGTGGGGAAAGGGAAGTCATCCAATCCACAGAATCACCCCTGGATTCTGCAGGTCCAGGTGTCCCCAGCTTTCACTGGTAAAACAGAAAAGCTATCCAATTAAAACATTCAAAAAACCTTCCAGAAATGTCTATCCTTTCTCCTTGGAAAGAGCACTTTTTAAGTCTGTTACCTGCATAGAATGTACCAGCTGTTCTTCTGCAGGAGAGCACTGCAGCCTGTTTAAATCTTATCTTCTTCACCTCAGTGAATTTGACATGAAAATCATCATTAGGAAAAAAAGGGTTTTTAACTGTTTGGTTTGCATGCAGTCTTACTTAGTGGTAGGAAAAAAATGGGTTCTGATGGGTATTTATTTTGCCTTGAACCTGTTCCACTCATTCTCTGCAAAGTTGTTTTTTGGTTGGGTTTTTTTTTAGTTTACTTAATGGAAATGAGGGCAGGAAGAGAATGGCAGCAGAAAGGAAGGATGTTAAAGAAAAGGGATTGACGATAGCAAATGTGAAGAGTATTCTTTCTATTTTCCTTTCCTTTACAGGAAATTTATGCCGTATCAAGAGTGATGCAGCTTCAGTGGTTTCAAGATTGAAATCAACACTATAAAAGCAATTAAAATACTCAGCCCACTGATAATACCTTTCACTGGGGGATCTCAGAAAACTCTATCTTTATCCTGCCCTATTGTACAGTGTAGCTATTTGAGGAACTGAAATCATCATTGCCCGCCTGTGCAGTTTAGCAATCACACAGCATCTTTTATTTTCTTTTTTCCTTTTTTTTTTTTTTTCCTCCCCTCCTTAAAATCTGCCTTGAGGCAGTACTGAATGACTGAAGTTTCTGCCTCTCATCTTAATCAAAATGAAATCTTGGATCCATTTTCAAAAAGTATTGGCATGTCTTACATTTCTGCATATACTATGTAGTTTTATTATAGATCTGTTTGCTATCCTAAGTAAGATCATAGGGGGTAAGATACATCCTATCAAGCCTGTAAGTGAATTTAAGAAGTTATTTGGACTGAAGTTAAGACAATTCAATAAATCCAGCTCTAAGGCTTCTGATGCAAAATCAGAAATGATGCAGCCATATAGTAAAAAGCACTGGTCCAGATAAAACTCTTTCCTGGTTGAGGTTTTCTCAGAGGGTTAGTTTTATGGGTTAATATTGCAGTGGCAGCCTTTACAAGAAACCAGATATCATCTGTATTCTCATAACTAGCATAAAGCAAGCATATATGCATCAGCTCTTTGCGCTATAGTTAGTGTGACAGAGATTTAACTGCATACCCAAGCCTGATCTGGATCCAATTTGCAGTCTTGGAAATCTCAGAAATGCATAGATCCGGTATTGAGGATAGTGTGACTATACCACTGTAGCTTCAGAAAATATATGAGTGTTGCTTTAGAATTAGTGTAATAGATCAGTGACAGGCCTTAATATCAATTAGAGTATTCTGGAAAGAAGATGAGCAGCAATTGTTTAGTGTCCCTTAAAGAAAGACTCAGGAAAAGCAAAACTTACTGGTTTAGGTTGGATAAAATATAAATTAGATTTCATGGTTTGCGATACAAACAGATTTTTTCACCACATTTTACTGCAAATCTCTGAAATAAAAGTAATGGAATAATAAAATATGTGAAATAAACATGTTTTTCTAGTCTAGTAGTTAAGATGATCAGTCCATTCACAGGAATCTCCATTATAAGAGGAGAAAATCATATTTAGATATATTGAATGTTTCAATATATTTCAGTGCTATATATTTCAAGATGTTTGAAATTTATGGAAAGCTGCCTGTGAGTAGGCATCCTCCTCACTCACTCAAGCAATCTGAACATTTATTTCCGGAAGTCTTAAACGAAAGGAGAGCTAATATACAGTGGCATGTGAATGCTTTTGTTTACTTTAAAGCACTATCTGACATAACAATAACTTCCTTGGGTCTGAAAAGATGTATGGAAGTAATGGACCTGGGGAACAACAGAAAAGCAAAGTCACCTAAACAGAAAGGGAAGTTGTACATATGGTGTACTAATGGCACTGGATCAAGAATCAGAACTCATTTTCCCTGTGGCAGAAATTCCCTCCTTTATTCAGGTATCCAAGGGAAAGGAAGCCTAAATCCTGTGGAACTGGGAGGTACCAGCTTCATGAAATTATTTATTAGCATTTATTACCTCACTATCATATCTAGGAGATGCCTCAACTGAAAAATGGCCTGATTATGCTAAACGTCACACATAAATGTCATTGCAAACAGCTTCTGTTTGAAGGAGCTGAGAAGCCAGGGACAGGGAACACAGAGCAAGGAGGGGGACAGGAAATATAATCCCTGTTTTCTCAACAGGCAAGGGTGATGCAGAAACAATGTAGAGCCTTTTCTCCAGAATCTCCATTGCTCCTGGAGGTGCTACCAGGTGCTCTGCCTGGCTTTGGTAGGCGGTGAGTATTAGCAAGCGGATAGCCACATGTACCTTTGCCTCAATGACTTAGGGCAACACAGCACTAGACATCAATGGCAGGTAGGAAATTCTCTCACAGTGGTGAATCTGAGGCTAAGCACTAAGAAAAATTCTAACTTTTGCCCCTCTGTGCTTTGTCCTTGTCTCCTCTGCTTCCAGAGAAGGCCTTATAAAGGATGGGCATGTCCCAGATTTGAAGTGAAAGGAAACAAGAATCTGTTAGTTATATTTTTTTAGGAGAGCTGACATTCAAGTAATGCAAACAACATTCACCCAGCTGAGGGACAGCAAAAGAACAGTATTTATTCTTGATTCCTAACATGTGATCTTGAGTTCTTTTTGCCCAGCTTTCTGATTTCTCCAAGCTTCAGTTTTCTAACTTGCCAGTGCAGATTGCAACAGCTATTAAGCACAGGCAACCTGCAAGCTTCAGGTAAAATTTTTGTCTGAAAGGTATTATGCATCTTCGACAATTGTGTATCATTAAGATGTGGCAATACAGTGCATCAGAAACAGACCTTGATTTAGTCTAGGTCTTCACTGATTGAGTTCCAAGTTTTGAGACTGGGCCACCAGATGACCTCCTCTATCACTAATGTGGACTACTCTGTGGGGCTTGTTAGTAGGGTTGAATGCACATTATCACCTAGAAACTCTAGGTTATCACTGATGCTTACAGCTACCATGGCAACAGAGTTGGTAGGCATCTCTCAAAGATCTTTTTTTTTTTAAGGCTCCTTGAAATTATGAGGAATTTATCATCTACCATGCACAAGCAGGTTTAACTATGAAAACAGCCTGCCTACAAAATGATAGACACTATCTGCTTTTAGTTTCTCTATAGCTCATATTTTTCAGTTTTGTATTCACGCTACTGCTTTTAACAGGGTTTTCATTAAAGCCCTTATTTTTATGGCATATAGCTAAGCTAGATTTTCAGGACTTTCCAGTGTTCGTGCTTTAGCTTTGCAATTCTCCTTGATGTTACTGGGAGTTGCCAAGAGGCACTTTTCCTTGAAGACTTTTGAAAATTTAAACCTCACTGTCTTTGTATAGGAACAGTGGGAAAAATGTAAGCTAAATCAGTGGAAAAATAAAAGTTTGCCATTTTCAAATAAGCATAGAACAACTCAGGATCCATCCACAGAAAGTCATTATTTTGATTCAGCATAGCTCTAACATTTTACTTTGAGAAGCATTTGCTGTATGTTCCCTCCTGATGTCCGTGGAATAACCACTGTTTTCTTTATCTTTGACATCTGGCATCTCTATAGATGTGCTCACCAAAGGGACTATTTAAACTTAAACTTAAACTTAAACTTAAACTTAAACTTAAACTTAAACTTAAAAGTAAACAACAATAAAAGATCTGTACAGACTGTGCAATATACAATCTCCACCCTACAGTCCCAAAGCCCTTCAAAAACACGAAAGCTTTAAGACAGACTACCAAAGAGATGTGAATTCTTGTTTACCCTTCATTGATGGAGAATGGAGGCACTGACAGGTTAAACCATATTAACTGACAGTTACTGAGTAAGCCTATCTCCAACTCTGCCACTGGCCTGAGATTCCCCTTGAACCCTTTTCTTGGTTTTAATCTCAGGATTATCTTTCTTTCCTTTCTATATATGCATTAAGGACTGGATAGAGGCAATGTGGTGTGTCCCAGTTGACAATCTGGTCCAGTTTTTTAGAAGACTAGATTATATCTACAATGCTTTAGGAAGAGTTAGGAAGCCTACCATTTATTACCCTTTATTTGTGTTGTACTGCATTTTCAAGATCAGGGCTCCATTCTGCCAAGCGATCACGTGCAAATCAATTTCAGACACCTTTGTGGGAAAAGATGACACACATTCTCTAGAAAGGCATGGTTCATGGTGCAGCAGAGATGGAAAAACTTGCTTTCTGCACGGTTCTGAAACTTCCATCAGTATTAAATCCTCAGGAGTAAGTCACAACTCCAGGAAACATGCTTTTTAAAACTGAGAAACTGAGTCTAGGTATCTTTGGGGACTGAGGATTGTCCTTTAAGTTGAGTTTGTTTGGTTTTTTTTGTTTATGGGGTTTTTGTTTGGTTTGGGGGTTTGTTTTGGGGGGTGGTCTTTGGGGGTTTTTTTAGGGTTTTTTTTGTTTTTTTCTCCCATGAAACTAGCCTTTTCTCAAGAATAGAATTGGGTTAATGAGTCATAGAGTCCAAAGCTGTCAGGCCACATAGTAAACTGACAACACCCTTTCTACTATGTCTAGCCTCTTCCTTCACTCCAGCATCTGTTTACTCCCCTTGCACTTCCACCTGCTTGACCTCTAAGAGCTGATGGGATCACAGTCAAGGTCCTCTGGCTATAGGCCATCCTTCACAACAAATTTAAACAGATTGATGAAGAGTTAAGTTGTTTAAAGCCCTGCTTATGTGTGAAACAATGAACTTATACTCCAGACTGCCTACACAGTATTGTCAGGATAGAACTTGACTGCCTCTCTGATATGGGATTAGTTCCCAAGACACGCTGCTGAGGTAGGCATTAACTTTTGACTGTGGTGATTTGCGTTGAAATTTTTGAGTCAGATTTGCCACAGGTCTGAATTTGTGTTGCCTCTTGAAGTCAATTGGGCACACACAGTCTGTAACGGCTGAGGACTTGTCCCTTTATCTGTAAGTTAGACCTTTTGCAAAGCAACTTGTTTGTCCATCCTGGTAAAACTCATACGCTACATGAAGTACATGGAGGAAGAGTTCCTCAATATTTTTCTAATAGAGCAAAGATACAAAAGCACTTTCAAGGGAGCAGAATGTCATTCTACCTTGCAGAAAACAATCTTCTGCTTCTCAGAAAAAGAGGAAGAAGGCAAACCAGAACCATGAAAAGTTAATTCCTTCATGCAGACAAAATTAAAATTGACAAACAATGGGCAAAATTAACAATCTTGCTCTTATCCATCCTCTGTTCTTAGCTTTGTGTTATCTGGTTTGGATCCATGTCTGATTTCCTGTAAAATCACTGCCTGGGAAAGAGGCTAGGAGGTTCTAGTGATTATCTGGCAGTGGGGTCTGCCCAACAGTGAGAGTGGCAGCCCATCAAGCAGGCAGCATTTGCTGATGGATCCAGTACTATGACTGTGCGTGCCAAGGCTGGCTGCCTCTGGCCCTTGGCAAAGTTAGGTGAAAAATGTGACTTAGTGTGCTGGTGAGGGTACTACAGTAAGAAATAGTATCAAAATTATGAGGGGCACAGGGGTAAATGCAGTAGGATGATGTACCTGAAACTGAAAGCAAGCTCAATTGTGTTTGCTGCTTATGGAATAATTTTTTTTTTTTTTTTACATGGAAGAATTGCTGAGGATGTTGCCTGTCTTACATGTGGATGCCCTTGCTTACATATCTCCCATTAAACATCTTTCAACCTTCTTATCAATTTGTTATGCATCTGTAAGCTTTAGATAGTTAAAATCACTGTACCTTCCACATTCAACATCTGTATATATTGCCAAGGAACAAAATACACTCATGGAGAGTAGCTCAGCATTTGTACTTCAGTGAATTCTCAAAGATCCCTCTGTTGCCTGTTTCTCTCCCCCATACCTTGTAGATTGATAAAACATAGCCTAGGATGCCTCAATAGTATCTGGGTAGTTTTCCTTCTAAAGGAGGCAAGTGATTTGGTGGAACCTTTTCTGGTGCTGTGCAGCATCCAAAATGGGCTGGAAAACAGTGAAAAAGAAAGAGGCAGAACTTGCTCATGAGTTTGGTTCCCCCTTCTGAAGCAGTGTGAGAACTATCTGGCCTACAAACAGTTAGTGCTGCTCCACAGGAACAACAGGGTGAGCTACAGAGCAGCAAAGATGGGTCTTTCCTTCCACTAGAATTACAGGACCAATGCGACTTTCAGTATTAGAAGTCAAATAAGACTTGGCTGGTGTTTATGAAGATATCAGAGGTCCCAGAAGAGTTATTTTAAAACTCACCTAATCAGTCTCATCCTGTCTTTTACACCACATCATGTGATGCCACAGCTGCTGGGTCTACTAAAGCAGGACAAGAACTGACCAAAACCGTTGCTGCTTCGTACAAGAGACAAGGAAGTATATCAAAAGAATTTTGAGGAGAAGCTTGCCTCAACGAGGCTCTAAAACACCACTGTAGAGATTTGTATTTGTGTTGACCTGTTCTGAAGTGAAGATCTGCTGTGAAGTTCTGATCTGATAAAGAATCTGATCACATGGAGCTCCTTATGGAGTAGAACCCAGAATCTAGGTTCAACCCACCTAATTATAGGCATGTACATAAGGCCTAAAACTCCTTTAAAACCAGTGGAAAGAAAAAGTATGCCCAAAAGGTTATTCGGGTTATGGATGAAGTAAATTACTCCCTGGAACTGCCACTGTCTACTGATTTAGGAATGATTTTACATGGCTGCAGCCCAAATAGTGTCATATCTTCGCTTTCATTGGGAAGAAATTAAACTCCAACACTCTACGGTAAAAACTCTTTCTCTCTGTTCTTCATCTGTGAGTGTTGGTGACATTGGGATGCTCAGTGCTCCTTATTCATCCACACATTATTATGTTACAACTTTTACACAAGTAGCTAATGCATGGACAACACACAGTCCTGGAAAAGTATTATGCCAAAGCAAACATCAATAGAGGGCAAATTACAGTGAGTGCTACTTGAGGTACAATTTCTTCCTCTGAGAGGTCTTGTGTTGTATCATTGTCTTTCCTGCCTCACAGAGACATTTCCAGTTGCATTATTAAGAGAATAGGTAATGTACTTGTGGCACAGATGGAGTAGCATGGAGAGGCTGGCTGCCTTGGTGACAGTTACAGGAGGAAGCTGTCTTGGAGCAGGAAGCAGAGGTAAGATTCCCTAATCCATGTCATTTGCTTAATCTGGCTCTCACTTCTGTTAAAGAGTAGATAAATTACGCTGACATGTTAAGGTCTACAAATTTCTAAAGTGCTTTGTATGAATGATGCAAATCTTGCAATCTTGCAGTCTTGCAAATGATGCACCTGTGCCTGTTCCCTTGCATGGGATATGCTCTTCACACATACAAAAGCAACGAATTGATGCAATGAAGTTGCTGTTTCCCTTCACATTAACACTATTGTCAATTAAAAGTAAACCTTTCTGCTTTATGCTCGACATATCAGAAGCTTACTGTGGGGTTTTTTTTTCTCCTCTGCATTGAAATTCTTTTGTAGTGTTTTTTTAAAAGTGATTTGATGGTATTTTGATAATGGAACATTTTAAGGACTTTGAAAGGGTTGTCTGTAACCTGCAACATTGTTTTTTAAATGCCTAAAGCACTGACAAATATAACTTTGGTTTGCATTGTTACATCCCATTACTCTTCTCTGAAGCGAGTAACATTGGTCCTGAATTGACTAGCAGCACGACAGAAATGAAGGAAACAAGATAGCTTCCCAGCTGTGGTTTCAACACAGCAGTGCTTGGCACAGAGCATGAAATGAGTAAGGGATGAGTGTCCTGCTGCCTTCTACTCTCCCTCAGCCCATAGCTGTTCTGGCCCAATGTAGAGTTGAAGGCTGCTTTAATTTCTGTTGATTGTCACAGCCCTTGGGGCTGCCAAGCATGCAGGGGGCTGCAGGCGTGCTCTATTCCCAGGCTTTATGTGCATACTTCATTTAAAGCAATCATCTGCTCTGAAAGAGGAAAAAGGTTGCCATTTTACTAGCACTGTGACACCCGTCGACTCCTCAGGACAGAAGGCCTCCTCAGCCCATGGGTAAGCCATCCACGCAGCTGCTTCAGATACAGATACAGACTCTGCTTTCCCCTGCAAATTGATTCATGACTGACTTTTCCTATTTTTGTGAGTTTGAAAGCAACTCTGTGCTGCCAAGCTAGAGATGGCCAACGCAGCACGATGATGTTTGAAAACACAACAGTCAACCTGGCCCTGCCTCGCAAGCCCTTGAGACACATTAAAGTAAAAGATGCAGTGTATGAGTTATCAGCATCCTAACGAAGTGTCAGTCAGGTGAGGTTTGGAGGGGAGAGAGATGGGAGGAAGGCCTTCATCAATTCCCCCGCCTCTGGATTTATGACGCCTTTGATGGCTACATGAGAGGAGCATCAGTTAGTGAATCATTCCAGATGGCCTGACTGGTGGAGGGAGTCTCTCTGATGCCACAGGGCAGGATTTACAGCTTGTGCCATTCAGCACTAGCAGTCGCAGGTAAATCCAGGACTGGAGGCATGAGCCTCTCTGCTAAACAGCCAGCTCCCCAGGCCCCGGATCAGCACATGTCCCCAGGCCCTGCAAAGCCTGAGCAGCAACTCAGGGGTACCCCACACCCCAGCTCATGCCCTTGCACCCCCACTGCAGGTTTTATCTTTTCCTTACTCCTGCAGCATAGGAGATTAGTGTGGATGGTTTCCCTTCATCTGCCTCAGGTGTGTGTGAATTGTGGAGCCAAACGTGTGCTACCAGATAGGGGAAAAAGATACTAAATCACATCCTTCTTATAATGTGTCACGGTTACGGATACGCTGCACAGCGCTTGAGCCCCCACTCCTTTTTTTAAAGTATGTTAAACTGTGCCACGTCATGTAGTTTATTGCATACTCAGCTTGTCTACCCAGAAGTTATTTTCTAGTGCTAGCAACAATTTTTATACCTGCTTGTCAGGCATAGGGCTTTACTATGCCCAATGAATCAATGTTGTTCCCACTGAGAAGCAGGCAGGCAGCCTCCACAGCTGTTGGAGCATTCCCAGCCAGCTCAAGCCATTAGCTCTAAAGACTTTCTGACTGCATCTGCATAAAGCAATTTCCTCCCTTTTATTTCTCCTTGGGTTATTTTTGTATTTAACTCCTAGATATTAATGACATCCTATAAATACCAGTAAACATGATTTCCATGCCCTGGAAACAACTCAGAAAGCTTGAGGACAACAAGCTTCCATGTTTCTGGTTGTCCTCAGTGGATTTACCTGGACGGTGTTGTGGAAGTGAATGAGAAGCTTTAATATAAATACAAGATTTTGGATGCACACATCCTTTGCATTCAATGGGAAAAAAACCCCAAACTGTCAATACCTGCAGATCTGTGGAAAAGTACTAATCTTCAGAGTGCTCATAATCTCTAGAAGCAAAGATGGAAGAGGGGGGCACATGTCAGAACCAAGAGGAGATACATAGAAGGTACATTTGAGGCAGAGAGGGTTGATGTTTTCTACTTGTGGTTCCCACCATGCATGCAGGGAGTTAAGGCAAAAAGAACTAGCATTTCTCCCCTCATTTGTCTATGGCAGTCTGTGTCCTGGATTGTAGTGTCTGCCTGCTAGTGGAAAAAACAATAGAGCTGCAGTTTAATTATAAAGTGTATCAAGAGAAAAGACATAGCACAAAGTAACAAAGTTAAATGGCTGTCAAGTATCTGGTAAATCATGAAATGACACCAGCCAACAATTGGCTACATCTAGCCTAAAGGACCCACAGCTTGGATAGGGAAAAAAAAGCAGGTACTGATATGGTAAATCACCATCTCCTCATCAGCATGATGGCAAATCAGAGTTAAACTGCTTTTTCAGAGGGGCTGCCTTGCATGATGCATTCATGAGATGATGTGATCTGACAAGTTAGTCAGTGCTTCACCCCTCCTCTACCGGTGGAGACTTTCTTCCTGCTTCTCAGCAGAGATAGCATTGATTTGCTGAGCTCAGAATAATCCTGTGGGCGAGAGCTGTTGTGCTCTTACATACAGCATCTGTCTGAGATGTGTCTTGTCTGAGACATCATCATGAAAGGGAAAACCCTTCTCAAGCAGTCTGGAATCCAGTATGGTCAGAGACGTCCTGGGCTGGAAAAGGAGAGGAAGAGGAACAAAGCAGGTCATAATGTGAAGATTTGTAGAGTTAAACCATCAACACACAAAAACTGTCATGGTATGTGAAGCTAACATACAGTGTTGCAGGGCACAACATTACTAATACATTTCAGGATCAGCATCAGGCAGCCCTGACTATTGTGTATCATGAGCAGCTGCCTAGGTCATAGCAAGCTAGAGGTGATGAACTAGCATGCTAAATGAATAATAAACAATTCACTTTGCTCCCCGAGTGGCTGTTCTCTAACAGAAAGCTAGGTGGGGCAAAATTAGAGGAAAGACTCTATTCTTAGCTGCCCAAACAC
The DNA here is from genome assembly GCA_907165065.1 of Caprimulgus europaeus. The sequence continues at coordinate 34,594,119 of OU015523.1, read as the reverse complement.
CTTGGATATGTGTGTCTCAAAAAATTAGTTGGGTTAACTAGGTAACTACTCTGCAGTTCAATCTCCATCTGTTACCAAGAGCTTGATGATAATGCACAAAAATTGGAGCTGAATGAAAATAATTTGGGAGGCAGAATGCCACTTAGTGGGTTTGTCTCAAGACACTGAGGTTTTTCAGGAAAGAAAGTCTGCAGTTTCTTCTTCTCCAGCACATCACCCTACTAGTACAGAGACCTTCAGATTTTTTCCTTTTGTAATTTACATTGATCTATGTCAGATCATGAGGAGCACATTGCTAGAATACAATATGAATAACTGTTTGTCTAAAAAGTATTATCTCCAACTCTAATAGACAATTCTAGCTAAGCGTCAAGTATCATTTGGCAGATATGACATGTGAACTACCATAAGGTAAGGATCCGTCTAGATCCTCCAGTATGCTGCAAGTTCTGCACTGGCCTGTGAAAGAATATCTTCCTGTCCTAAGGACAGGTAGTGCACCCCTATATGGAAAGAAATGTGGACCATAATACATACTTCGATTTCACAACTGTGAAATTGTGAGCGAAAAGTAAACAGCATTCTAGCTAATGCTTGTTTCTTCTCAGGATTTCTTTAAATGCTTTTTGTTCTGCAGAGAGTTAGCACAGATCTTGTGTGGAAAGAAGCATGTGGAGTATGAGTGTGTGTACATAAGCATATGTGCATGGTGCTTATAGGTTAGGGGTCTGACAGCAATGGGGTCTATTTATATGGGGACAAGGAAAATATGTTTTCTTTGCTCCCTTCAGGAGCAAATGAGCAGTGAGTGGGTGGGAGACTTAGGGAGCGTGTCTTTCTCTAATCATCTATGTGCCACATGAATGAGGGAGTATGCTGGGAGAGATGCTGCTGCTTCCAAAGCCCAGCATGTATGTGTCGTGCTGCACTTCTGAGGCAAAGTGCCCCTGGTGCATCTCCTGCCACAGCTTGTCCATTTTTCTTAGTCTGGGCAAAGTGCATGGTCCAGGCACCTACATAGCATCACAATATAGACTCAGAAGTGTGCAAGAAGCAAACAACTTGATATACTTTGTCTTGATTTGTTACTAAACCTGTGTTTCCATTGCACCCTATCAGACACTAATGCTCCTCTACACCACACTCCCAAATCCACAAGACTCTTTCACTTCCAAATTAATAAATTATTTTTAAAAGGACTATGGACTTCAGTAGCACTGACGGGTTACTGGTAGCTACCTCAGTGGGGAAACTGTCTTGTATGGCTTTGTAAGCCATAGGGGCAGGTGGGGGGAGGGCTTGAGGAGTGCTCTGGAGACCCATCACTTGCAGCAATCTGAATACTTGAGATGGCAACAGACCACCTGGAAAGAAGACATAGGCAAAGAGAAGGAACAATATACCTGAATAAGCAAGGACATGTAGGCAAAAATGCAGGGTAGCTCCGAAATGTCTGAATGTACAGAGGAAGGAAGATTAATTTTGTTCAGGCAAATATGAACTCTTTAGCTAGAGTAATTCACATTGAAGGAGAAAGATCAAAGAAAAACAGTGAAATTAGTCAGCTGAATTTTAATATGCTACTGAGTAAAGACTAAGGAAACTCTTACAGATGACAGCAGAAACACTTTCTAGAGATCAAAGTTTAGCTAGAGATAAAAGACAGAACAACAAACTAACGTTTTGTAATTTCCTCCCCATCCCTGATAACATTTTCCATGCATTATTTATGAAGAGACCAGTAGGCCTTTTATGAGGGGAGAACATGTTAGATGCATCTTTGATGGGGCTCCTTAAATTTCAGAAGGCATTCCAGTTGCACTGGTCCCTGGCAAGTTTGCTATCAATTTCAAATGCATCAGAATTGGGTACATTGTAAATTTAACAATGAAAATAAACCAGACACTTTTAGTTCCTTATGGTGTGTCCCAAATAGCTTATAAAACACAAATGCTTCCTCAGTCATTAGGGATGAACAGGTCCCCAGGCATTCCAAATAGAATGCAAAGTGTGGATGAAAATGGGTAATAAATTGAATTAATGTGGCAAAGACATAGGCTGATGTCAAACTGATGTTAAGGGACTGACTTATATTGAACTTCTCCTTGGAGACAGCAACATAGAGAAGTGGTTAGTGCTTCATTTCTAGCACAGCTACCAAACAGTCTGTTGCCATGCTACTGTATCTAGGTGGCATCTAACTGGTCCACATGAAGTGAAAACCTGGTTCTCTCGGTGTCAGTCCTTGGTTGGGATGATAGCAGGAGGCTCACATACATCAGCTGAGTGAGCTGTCTTCCTCCAGCTATGACTTGGACCAGGAAGGTGAGGACGTGCCACACAGCGATATCTCTCCCTCACCATGGCACACTCCTGTGATGACTACTTCACTCTCTACATTTGCACTGTGGGAGAGAGCATGGAGCTGAGCCACGTGCTAGATGTCTTTCACATCCCTCCGTGCCTGAACTCTCATTTTCTGTAGAAGAGCTGAACCCATTTAGCATATAAATGTACCTCTGGGGAAACAAAATGGAGGGTGGGATTTGCCAGATGAAATTTCACAACAGCAAATTTAAAGAATGCTGGGAAATTTTTTGAAATGGAAGGTGGAAGGTAGTAAACAGTTGATAACGGAAAAAAAAATAAAAATCATACGAACAAGCTGGAGAGGCCAAAACCAAAAACTAAACCAAAAACTAAAAACATGGGAGAATGAGTGAGGGTTAAGAAAATGTTCCCGTTGAGTTAGATGAAAGGAATGGAAGTGGTCAATAGAGTCTCCTTCATCTGGCACTCACTCTTATTCTCTATAATTCCCTAAATCAGGCACAATGTTGTAGAAATCCCAGTGCTGGAGACATGCAAGGCTGAGAGCATGGCACAGCGAGAACCAGACCTGTGTCTGCAGTGAACTTTCAAATCCAGAAAGTCCAAAACCTGCACTATCCAATTGTGACCCAATCAAACTCCATTTTTATGGCTGTAGCAGTTACTCTTCACACTGAAGCAATTATACAGAATGCTGCAGATATTGAGCAACTCACACTGGCTGCACTTCCAGATGCCTACATACTTTCCAGCCCTCAGAGTTCTGGGAGTAGCACTGTGGGTAGATGCAGCACTGCGATGCACTGCAACACAGGCACTTAACTGAAACAGTCAGTGATGCCTTTCTATGGGGTTCATGAACAGTGATTGGAAACACCCTTTACCATCAGCCCCTTTCCAGTATTTTGTGGGTCAGCTTGGGCTCAGCCTGAGCGATGTCAATGCCAAACCTCCGCTGGAGTTTCTCCAAAGTTAACTGTGTAGCACATACTGCCCGACATGGAGAGAATAAACATCATGGAACAGCAATCCATGAAAGAAAAGTTAAGCTGGCTTGCCTCCTTATGCTACAAAACACAGTTCTCCCCTGCTATGGGCTGGTCAATACTTGTGTTCAGAGAGAGACGTGCTTCCTCGGAGGCGTGAGGAGCGCAGGGAGCCTGGCACCGCAAAAGCACTAACAGAGCCTGAGGAGAGCAAGCCAGAGGAGGAGCCCAAATTCAGTCACTCTAGATTGTTTTGCAGGTGGTAGAAACCACTGACCCCATAAAACAGCATCCACTTCATGTGACAGTTGCTGCTGCCCCTTCTCACCTTCTCTGTAACATAACATCCTGGAGTGACAAGCTGACTAGACGGAAGATCTAGAAAGAAGCTATTTCCGAGCATTCAGGAAAGCCTGACACCTCACTATTATCATCTCAACAAAATGTAGCAGAAAAAGGAACAAAAAAGCCTCCAGCGCCTCCGTGGATACTTTATTAATCAGCTGGAGAAGCTGCTGCCCTGGAGAGGGTGTCTGTGGGGTACCACCCAGAGGTTGTTGGGGCAGAGGAGCGAGGGCGGGTGCACAGCTGCCATGCAGCATGGCTCCCCTCCACACCTGTGGGGAAACGCCAGTGGTTTTACTGCCCTGTTCTACACCTTCTTTATGAAATCCAGGGAGCAAGGTGGTGGCAGGACCCAAGGCCAGCATGAGAGTCCCACTGGCAGGGACAGCGATGTCCCCCAGGGTGAAGGCAATGAGGCCTCCTGAAGATCTTACTCACTGCATCATCTCTTTTCCACCACCAGGCCCTGGCCTGCAGCACTGCCATCTTGGGTCTGGCCCCAGCCCCAGCAGCTGCACAAGTGTTTCCTGTTGCACTCCTGGGAATAGTCTCAGACAAATTTTTAGGTGTCATCCTAGACAAAAGGCATAAGTGACTTCAGCAACCTGTGCTGGCTCAGAGAGCTTGGACAGGAGCAGTACAGCCCATCTGGCTGGCCATGTGGAGGCAAAGACAAGCAGTTAAGATGGAGGCTGTGACCTCTCCCCGCAGGGCTGGGGCAAGCAGAAAGGATGGCCCAGTGGCAGGTTACTTGCAAGGACACAACTTCTGATAAATAAGTTATCCAACCTACAGAAGATATATTGCAGCTATGGCAGCACTAAAAAAACCCTTTATATTTACTTGGCCACCTTTTAAAAAGATGTTTAAAATAATAAATACCAGTGAAGGTCACAGTATGTTAAAAGGGGATGAACCTACATTTCATTTGGTAAAGAGCACTTAGGGAATTCCTCGAGAAGAAAGTCATTCTGTTCTTGCCAACCTGCAGTAACCAAGTATGGTGCACATCCAGCCAGGAATACTGCAAAAAAGACCTTCACCCCACAGTGGGCTGAGGACAGCTGACATGGATTGATTTCGGTAATATGCTATTAAAAGCTCTTCTGAGTGATTGCAAGCTGTTATGTGGCTTGAGACTTAAGCACTTTTAAAATGTGTATTGTTTAATTGACACATCATAGCTCCCTTATAGCCATTACTGTTGCTCATATTGTGACCATCTGAATACAGAGTTGTCATTATGCTTGTATCTATACAGATACACATACAAGAAAAGAAAAAGAGATGCTACCATTCATGGCATAGAAATGGCATCTGAGCCTTAACGATACCGCTACAGTTTGTGCTGAGGCAGTGCATGTCACCTTAATCCATACCTGAGTGACTACACAGATGCATATTCCTAGCACAAAGGTAATGGTAATTCTTACCAGTTCCAGAAATGCACTGGTCCTGTACCACTGCATATATCAGGGCAATGGCTGCAGTCCGCTGCTACACTTCCCACCCATTTTCTCTCATCTTTCTAGCTGGGTCCCTGTATAAACTGTGAAAGTAGAGGACATCAAAGGACATACTACTACTACATTATGACCCAGTGAAGAGAGGAAGGCACAGCTATATTTAAATCAATGTTCCATAGAGAGTGTTCTGCGTTGGCAAATAAGTCCTTATACATTTACCTGTCATAAGATTGCCATATATTAACGTAGTAATGGTGATACATTTCAGCAATTTATTTTCTTCCTTTGCTGTTCACATATTCCAAATTCCTTTTTAGCTTGACTCTCCTTAGTGTGCAAATTCTAATTTGCAAGCTTAAAATACAAATGCTCTTTGTGAAGATAAGATTTTGTAAATATTATGTCTCCCCTGGAAGAGGAGGAAATTATTTTATGTTCTCTTAAACAAATTATTTAGATAATATCAAGTGTGCTCCAGGTTAAAATTTTTGAGATCTAAATACATTTTATTATGCTGTTCTTATACCAAGTATATTATAAACATTCATGCTATTTTAGGTATTTTAGTAGCTGGTATATTTCAACAATACTCACAGTAAAAGACATACTGCAGCTAGAAAAGCAATATTAGATCATAGAAAGGGAAAAATAATAATAATAATAAAAAATCTTAAAAACAGATATTCAGACTGCATCTGTCTTGAAGGGCACATGCTCTGAGGTTGATCCCATCCTGTCCCCAAGCTACCCAGCTCAGAGGACCAGCTGCAATTCAACCTGCCCATTCAGTGGGTTTCCCTCCAGTGGAAACCAAACAGGGCATAGCACGGAAAAAGGAATGGTGTGCACACCTCATACCCACATCTCAGCCTGGCTTGGTGCCAGGATGTGGTGAAGATATGCACCCAGGCAGGGCAGACTGGGCGATGGGAAGTGGTCTCAGGTTGAACTGTTTTGAATGTTGAACTTGCACCTTCCATGCTAGGCAGCTCAATGTTTTGTGTTGAGAATACCAAGCACTGAAATACTGAGTGTGTTTCAGCTGTTTATCAGAGAACAGGAGGAGAAAGAGTGAGGTAATGCCCCTTAAGGAGAGGAAAATGGGTAGAAGTATTGCTCCAGTATAGTAATGACAAGGGGGGATAAGATGAGGAAGGCTTAGAGCTAGAGGAGCAAAAAACCCTAGTTAAGAGAATTGGGTAATTTCTAGAAGATAGTAGGAACTCCTCATTTTCAAACATTGCATCATTAAACCCATAAAAAAAAGGAAAATAAAAGGCTGGGGTTATAGTTTCAGACTCATCAGGCTGCCACTGAGCTCCACAGGAGCTGGGAGCCAGGAGCAGCTGCTTCTCATGTGGACAAGAGCCCACCACAGCAAGACATGAGGGATCCCGGCTGTTCTGACCTGGGACCGCAGCAGCAGGGGAAAGCTAGCAGCATCTCCTACAAGATCATTATCTTAACATGATAAGAAGCAGCGGCTCTGCTGAGTTGCTGGCTCAGCAGGAGCAAGAAAAGCCGAGGCTGTCTGGCTCTCACAAAGCTGAGATACCGCCAGTCAGCTGGTTGGCAGCATCTTGCTTTGCTGAGAGCAAAAGGTTTTTGGATCACAGACCCCAGAGTGTTCCAAGTAAGATATTGTCCCCCTGAGCACTGACATCTCACAGTTACTGCTGAGCCCTAATTCAGAAGGCACTTCTATCTAGGAAGTCCTTGCTTTTGCTGGAAAGATACTGCTGGCATCCAAGCTGCCTTGCAAATATGAGAGTATGCTGGGTGAGCTGGCTTTTTGGACTGCATGTATTATTGCCATGGAAGAGATCACTGCATTATCCAGTGCAGCTGTCAGAGGCCACAGGCCTGATCCTTCTCTAGACCTGTCTGCAAAGTGATCGTAGTATCATGGAGTGTTGTGAACTGGAAGGGACCCAAAAGGATCATCGAGTCCAACTCTTGCCCTAGCAAGACACACCATGTGTCTGAGGGCGTTGTCCAAATGCTTCTTGAATATTGACAGGCTTGGTGCCATGAACACCTCCCTGGGGAGCCTGTTCCTGTGCTCCACCACCCTCTGGATGAAGAATCTTTTCCTAATGGCCAACCTAAACCTCCCCTGGCACATCTTCCTGCCATTTCCCCTGGTCCTGTCATTGGTCACCAGAGAGAAAAGATCAGCACCTGCCCCTCCTCTTCCCCTTGTGAGGAAGTTATAGACTGCGATGAGATCTCCTCTCAGTTTCCTCCAGGCTGAATAATCCAAGTGACTTCAGCCTCTCCCCATATGGATTCCCCTCTAAGCCCTTCACCAATTTAGTGCCCCTCCTCTGGATGCTGAGCAGGTGCAAAGGGGGCAGAAATACACAGCTGGGGGTGCAGGTGGCAGGGGCACTGCAGCACCAGCAATGAGATCAGCATAGGCTGCAGTGCAGTCACAGCCTGAAGTTGTGTGGGTGGGAGTCCTTTCCTCGGATGGGGAAACGTCCTCATTTTTATTGCTGAGGTAAGGTATGTGGGCAAGCACTGCCTAAAGAGTTTGCTCAAGCGCTAGTGCCCAATTGTTGTTGGAGAATGAAGAGGAAACCTGCAAAAGTGAATATTTCTGGAGAAAAGACACAGTAAGTAGCTTGATCAAAAACATTGGGATAGGACATGACCTCCATTAAAGGAGCATTGATTTCAGGGGCTAGTAGATTATTTCCATTCTCTGTCACGAGGAACTTTTGTGCTCTGGAGTGGCCATCCACAGTGTCTGCAGAAGTCTTTCTGAACATTTTTCCATCCAATCAGAAAAATAGTTTATTGTGAGTATGGCTGCCTAGCACTGCCTTGAGTGGAAATGCCCATCTTTCAGAATTTTTTGTTGGAAACTCACTATATGTTTGCAGTAAGTGGTGGTTCTAAAATAATAAAAGTAGTTAGTGCATGTTATGAACTAATTATCTGTAAAAGGACCTTGAATGCCAATTGTAATGCAGACTGAATTTTTATGGTTATGTTATACAAACCTGGAAAACAGAAGCTTATATACTGGAAATTCTGACAAGCCCCGAACTACAGTGCTATGACCCGCTAATTGAACCTCTCTTCCCTGGCATTCAGGGAATCAATAACTATTAGAAGCAAAGGGCACTACCTTAAAAGTCCACTGAGCATTTCATGCAAGGGGATGGTTCTTGTGGTGAAAAGGCAGCTGCAAAACATTGTAGGAACATGTGCCAGGCATCTGCAAGAGAATAATATGTGAAACACTGAGTGAACTAAGGACATGCAGAGCCAAGCCCTAAGCAAACATCATCATTTATAATTTTTTCCTGATTTAGGATGGTAAACACTCTCATGTGCCAGCCTCAAAAATTGCTGGGTCCACAGATCTTAAGCTGAGCCAAGCAATATTGTTGGACACCAATATCTTAACTGGAGTGTGAAAATGCCAGAGAGCAACTAGGAGTGGGGAACTTATTTATAGCAGCAGCAGGCTGTTACGCACTGGTGTCACAAGACTGACTAGTGACTTGTTACTTACTCATGCATGAAAACGACACCTTATGGTACACAGGCTGCTGCTCAGTTATAACCCAAGGGACAATCAGCTGGTGGAGAAATGACCTGAGCACCTTATCACAGGAGCAGTGTGTACCGTGACGTGGCGGCTGCTCCCACCTCTGAACTGGGATCCAGGTGCCCTGCAGCCAGGCTGCCTGTGCAGACACAGACCGAGATGCACCATCAGAGAAGCTGGTGCCAGACCAGTGTTAAACACGGTTAACACAGAGGAAGCTGTGTTAATTCTTAATGAAGAGCCCACTGAGGTTATTTTCACACAGTTTTGTGGGTTTTTTTTCATAGAAAAATAATGTCCCGTATTGCTTCTAGTGGTGGGGTCACACCAGGACACTGGAATTCTCTGTGTGAGTGTGGATTTTTCATGCTGGCAGAGGAAGAGGGAGGGAGAGAGGGGGAAGTAGGAATGAGAAACTATAACCATCAATTAAATACCATGCTTGCTCCAGGAATCCCAGGGAAAAGAATTTGTGCCTCCTGCTCATTTTACTGTTTGCATCTACCTTCTGTAAAACAGTATATCTTGCTCACGTTTACATAGTGGATCTAGCAAAGTATTTTAGCACATGCCTAACTGCAAGCATATGAAAGTTTCCATTACAGTTACTCACGTTCACATGTAAGGGTGTTCTCAAAAGATTTATTGGATGGCAATCTAGGAGAGGAAAGAGCTTTAAAAGCTCTTACAGGTCAGACTGCCTTCAGGATTACCTGGTGTGTGCTGTTAGGTTTAGTGCTTTGTCTGCTCTCCTTGCTTGTGACAGTCCATCTGAGCTGCCCTACTGAATGGTTTTCTGCCTCTAGGTTGCTTGCAATCGCTTTGCTTTGATTGTTCACTATATGTTTGATGTCTATGGCAAGCAAAGTAACTTTTTTTTAATGCTCTCTGCCAGGTGATTGAGTTGTGTAAAAATGAAAAAACACAAACCCATTATGTTTCTGGTATTTTTAAAAAAAACACATTAATTTTTAGGAAACAATCTTAGCTCCTCCTCTGCCTTGGTTCGACCAAAATAATCCAGACAAACAAAACCTCTTGTGATAAAATGAGTGATAACTTTAGGATTACCATACATACCTACTAGCTTGCAGTAGTCAGAAGACTATATGAGAATAAAACCCAAAGGGAATCTGTAAGTATTCAAACTAGGGAAATCCATTTTGACAGCTAGCCACATGGACAAAGTGAGCAGCTGCTGCCAGCAGCAGACTTTGGGAGCATCAAACCAGCCATGCTTTTTCTCTGCCTGTGGCACAGCCAGGCAAATTCAGCCTGCTGCTGCTGAGACAGTGCAAGGGGCTGGGGTGCCCGGGGCGACCAGCAGTTCTGGGGGAGGCAAAGGTCAGCAGAGCTGACACCATCTCTCCCCTGGCAGGAGGAGACCGACCCTGCGGGGCTTCCTCTCGCTTCCTGGCTCAGCTCCATTCAATCTCCTCTGCCTCTGGCCTTGTGCTCCACATTTCCTCCTACAGCAACTTTGGCTTTCTTCCTCAGGAATCCCTGCAGCTAAAAGACAACATAATCTTTCTCTTTGGGAGTCATCCTGCCTCCATCGCAGGTTTTACCCAGAGGCAGACTCTTTGAATTTTGTAACCCATGTAGTCCTTGCAGGGCAGAGTGGGAAGCTGACAAGGTTTATACTCTCCCTCCAGGGTAATCAGAAGTAAAACAAGAGACAGAACAGCAACCCTGCATTGGAACATTTTTTCTCCCCAGTATTTCTGAAGAAAGAGGAGAGCTAGAGGGGGAGGAGGGATAAGGGCCTAGGGAGGAGGAAGGAGCTAGGGGAAAGGAGAAGTTTTGGCATGTTGTCTGGCCAAAACATGCAGTACAGATGGGAAGACACAGATGGAGCATTTCTGCTGATAGTTCAAGAAATCCAACATGCAGGGAGTTGCAGCAATTTCCTGTATCACTGTGTTGTAGCGTTCTGTAGCAGCAGTTCTTAAAGAAACAGGCTGTCATTTACCAATGCTTTGGGAGCCTGCACATGAATACAAACAGTCACCCTAAAAATCTGCTGCAGCAGCTCTTGCCTGGCATAATGAGTTGAGATATTTTGTTTCAGCTCACATTATGTTTGCTGGCCCATCTGCAAGCACATAGGAACTAAACCATGCTCCTTAAGTTAGCAAGCTAAACTTGCCCATGGCACAGCTGCAAAACAGCAGATGTATGGAGTCAGATCTGTCTTCCTTTGTGCCCAGGTGCGGTTGACGTCTGAAAATGATAATTCTGCATGCAATAGTAATGTTGGCATGCAAGCAGAGAGGAAAGACAGGGATCCAGAGAAACGCCATAAAGAATTCTGCAGGTACTATATGTCAAGTCCCCTTATTAGAAGCACTGAAATTACTGAACAGTCCCTGCAGCACAGTTCCTGTGAAGACTTGCCAAGAGTTTCCAGTCTAATTAGCCTTTAAGAGGGTCAGCAGGAGGCCTTGATATCCTCTGTGTTGTGCAGAGATCTGTGACTAGATACTCCTTTGTCTCTGTAGGAAAGTAGATGTTCCCACTCCTAGCCTCCTGGTTTCCAAGGGGTCACAGCCTTGTATGACTTCTGCAGCTGACAGCAGAGCAGGGAAGGCTGGAACAGTGTTCTGGCTCTGGCCCACAGCACCGTTTCTCCATGTCCTCAAGGATACCCAAATGGATGCTTTAGAGGAGGTTAATTTGGCCAGGAGCCTCTTCTAAGACCAACTAAGCAGAGGGATGTAGAAATCTCTTCAGTATTTTCCCCTCCATCCCTCAAGAAGACGATCATGGGGAAATTTATTTCATTACCTTGTCCTATTCTGTTTCTCTTCTTTTACTAGGGGAGACCTGACTCAAGGCTCTTAAGATATATGTTGGGTTCAGCTCATAACAAAGTATTCCCTATGTAGCTGTCTGTGTTTTTTGGAGGGCAGCTGTTACCACCACATCTAAGAAGAAAAACAGCTTTTGAAAATAACTTCTTTTTCAGATTTTGAGAGTCCCAGAACAGGCATTTTCTTGCCTCTCACATTCTGTTTTTTATCCTGCTACAGTAAGCAAATGAGAGTTGAAGAAGTCATTAATGGCTAATTTAGACTGGCAATTAGGCAAAATCTAATGGGCTGCTCTCAGGTTTAGAAGCTAGTACTGCTAGTTGCAGTCTCTGGCATTGGCTTTTTCTGTGGCCAGGATGAATTCCCTTTTCTTGTGTAAAATGAATAATTACTATTTTTTAGGAAACTGCATGCTGTTTGGGTTCATTACTTAAGATTCATACAATATTTTGGAAACAAAAGGTAGGAGAGATTATTTTGACATTTTAATGTGTGTCTGAGTAGTAGCTCCCTACTCTGGTCACTTCAAAATCTCTGTCTTGGGTGAGAGAATTCCTGATCTTAGTAGGCTAAGACTATAAATTCAGTAATAGCATTGTACCAAAAGACACCTTGCTCAATGGAACTGATTAATGTGCCAGCATTATGTAGTTACAGTTTTGGCCAACTATAGAGATGACTGAAGTAGAAAAGGTGGCAGTGGTCACCACTCCTGTCAAACATAATTTTCCATTGAGTCTGTAGGTATTTGGAATCCAACATCATCATGGTATATGGTATATTTTTGATATGCCATGTGGGTGGACTTTTTTTTTTTTGTGTAATCATCAGCTGCAAGAGTGAGGCTCAACCAGCACCATCTTCCATTAAAAGACCCTTGAAAAATATCCTTCTTAAGAGTTTGCAAGCACAAACCAAACCTCTCTCAAATAAATGAGAAGCTCATAATATAAATTTCCACTGAAAAGCTGCAGCTGAAGCTCTAGCTTAATGGTGATGCCAATACAGGCACTGTATGTGACTGTGCAGTGCCACTTTCAACAACATTGTTTGGTCACTGAGTCACCCCTATGGCTTAGCTAGCTTTGGTCCTCAGTTCTTTTGTTGTTAGGAACAGATAAAGCCCAAGTTAAAAAAAGGACTAGTCTGAGGACTGTAGCAGAAGCACCAGACATCAGGCAGGAAGGTAAAAGTTCACTTGTCCTGTTTAGTGATCTAGGGGGAAAATTAAGATGCTGCGTCACATGCAAAGATGGCAGATGACAAATTCTGTGGCTTTGCTAAAGTCTGTTCTTAGAGAGGTAACTATGAGCATCCATCTGACTCAAGCCTAAAATGTCCTTCCAGAAAACTGAAGAGAAATAATAAATTTTGAAATGTCCCTTTTCCAAATTAGAGTTTGCTACCTGGGTCACTAACACTCTATGTCTGAAAAGACCCCAAGAAGTGAGGAGCAGCTGGGTCATCTGGGCTAGTTCTCTGTGATATGGATGTGGGGAAACAGGGCCAGTGCAGAAGTTCAGAGGTTTTAATGCTGCAGGAGTCTCTAAGGATAATGGCAAATGACTGGTGCAACACCAACCAGCAGCTTTACCAAGACATTTCTGCATTGTGCCCATGAGCTAGCCCCATTCATCTAGAATTCTGCATTTAGAGAAGTGGAAATAATGGCAAAGTAATTTGAGTGTGAGGATGGTAAGACACACTGCCTGAGATAATATGAGTTTCTATTTCACATCTCAGTCCAAAGCTGTGGCATCATAGGTGACCTTCCTAGCAAGATATCATTCCTGATGCTTGTTCTGAACAAGAGGGCACAGAGAAATGAAAACTGACAGAATATGGAGATATTCAGGCCGTGTTTTCTTTTGCTGGTATTCCAGTTTCCTAATACCTTTGGGGATTTATCTTGCATGTAATATCATAGAAGAGAATTACATGTTTTGGCTAATTACATAGTCCTGTGATCAGTGGCCTGTTCAACATTTTAAATTCTCTGTTTCAAAGTCTTCCTTCTTCAGTGGCTTAATGCAGCTAAGCAGATATGTGACAGATATTTATAAGAAGCATGAAAGTGAATAAAATAGGAGAAGCCAGATAAATTAGGAGTCTGGGGATGTTTGCATCGGCTCTTCAAGAGGGTTCTACTATGTGAGGAGTTTACTACCTGGCAGTTTATTTCTAGTTTGTTTCCTCAACACTATTCACTGTTCACCATAATTAGCCTTTACTGTGGCTAGGTTTATAAGCATGCTAGGTGAAGATTTACTTCAGAGAGCTCATCTCCCACATATATTGAATAAATCACTCTTACCCTGTTGGCAAGAGAAGGCATTTTAGACAACATATGAATATTCAAGACCTCTTTCAAACAGAATTCCTCTACATACCAGTATTGTATTTCCACTCTTTCAAGGACAGGACTACATTTCTAGCGTTGTCTTTCTAAAATAATCAGATGTGTAGATCAGTGGTTTCAGGAATAGACTATTAATTGTATTGCTTTAGGCTCTTCTAGGAGACAAGGATGATAAGAACCTAAATATAAGAGAATCTGGTTTCCAGGACAATCATACCAAACCCAATTTATGAGCTGTTAAACATATGAAGAGCAAGATGGAAAAATTCTCAGGAAAATTCAATGACCTAGGCCCCAAAGCTATTGGCTTTTGTTATTTGTTGGAGCTTTAAAGGGAAGATATTTTCATGGTTGATTCTCATAGATTGTTTACAGCTCAGCAAAGCACACACAGTGTTATGATGGAGAAAAACACATCTCTCAGATGTTATAAACATTACAGATGTCACTTTTGCTGCTAGGAATCACACCCTATGAACCATCATGGGACAAAATGCTCTGGCAGTTTATGTTATCTGGCCCTTGATTTCTAATGGCACAGTCACAGCTATTTATAAAGTACAATAGAATTTTGCCCTACATCCTTGATATAAATGTCAAGTGCCCTGCAGTATTGTGTACTGTTCCTAGAGAAATGATCCATTAAAACCATTCATATAAGAGAGCAAGTATTCACAACACTCCAGAAAGAAATTATACTCGTAGAATAATAAAGAAAATTGGCTGGCTTGCATAGACCGTATTGACATGCAGCAAAGCTACCCTCTTCATTAACTGCCTCCTTGTGCTAGAACTAAGGACATCTTGTCTACAAGGGGGACATGTATGCTTCATTTAGCTTTCTGCCTTAGACCCTTCCTTGCAACTAAGCAAGGAAGGCTGTGCAGCTGGATAAAATGAAAATGTGTAGAGTGCATCAGTGTTGAGGAATCGAGGCCACTAGAGAAGTGTAAGAACAGAAAAAAAAAAAAAAAAAGTTTAGCAGATACAAACCTTTAGCATCCTCAGATTGCTTGGGAGCAGGGAAGAGAAGTCCTATTTCATTCCTTGAGATACACTGACCAAATATTATAGTGCACATGGGGAAATGGAGGTCTTTTGCAGTGAGGTTTATACTGTGAAAGTGCCAAATGCCTACCAGTCACGGCCAGGCATTTGAGCTTTAAAGACTCTGGGGCAGTCACAACAAAGATGTGTTTTGGTCTTTTGCCATCCTCACAGAAAGTGTATGTTTAGCATTCCCCAAAGTTTCCTCCTTAGGGGAACTACTCCTTCTTTTTCTAAAGATGGTTCTTCTCCCAGGGCAGGGGAAGCAGAGGACCTCAACAGAGCTCATCCTTTTTCTACCTTCTCTCTTTCTCTATGCTAGTCCTTCTTTGGACTGTTGCCTATGCTACCCAAACTTGCCAAGCCAGCCTTCGGGCTAGAAGTGCATATTTTAACCTTTTCTTTTCCAGATATAGTGGTAGTTTGTGCTACCCTCATAGAATTGCAATCAAAACTTACTCATGTGGAACAAATGTACCCTGGCATTTCTTATTTTTGAGTCTTTGAGAGTGTATTTTTCCTTTAATATCCATGTGAGTTCACTGTGGTTTGCACAAACATAGACCTATATCTCCCACTGACATCTCATGCCATCCTAATCCTGTTCATCTAAGTTCCATTATTGCTGTCTCATATTTCCTGGTCACCGATCAGTTATCTTTTTGCCTCCTATTTAAAGTTTTCTTGGGCATGGACTATATTTTCCATCTCAATTTGTCCAGCACTTAGAACACTGAAGTCATAGTTTTAGGTTGTTTTCTAAGTGCTAAAGCAATACAAAGAAGAATAGTTACTAGTGTAATAAACTGTGATTTATTTACCCCTGTAGTTCGCCATGATGTCTAGTTATAATAAAATTAATTCATCCAAAACTTATTCAGTACCCACTATCACTCTCTTTCATATGGCAAAGAAACCAACTCAACCTCAAACACTTTGCAACTGTACCATTATGTATTGCACTAGAGAGACTGTATGAATATCCAGACAGATTAAAAACATGTCTAAAATTCACAGCCTTTTCATAATGTTACATTGTAGATTTATAATCTTCCCTAAGGAAACTAAATTAATTTTCAGGGGTACTTTTTTTTTTTTTTTAACCACGTGAGACAGGGATAATAAATAATCTTTTCTAGTACCTCTAGAGATAATTGGCTAGAAAACTATAGGGTGATAATTGTTAACCAACTTGAGGTCACTCAGCTGAACATTAGCACCACTGAGGCATGCTTCTGAGTAACAAGAACATGCCCTTCAGACAAAGATTAATTAAATGCAAAAGTTGAAAGAGAAGAAGCTGAATTCACAACACACTGTACCTTTCAGAGGGTGAGAAATGCAGGTGTTTTAATGATAGAGATGAGTTTCCAAGTTATCGTAGTCTAAGTGTTCCATCGCTTGCATGCGTATTTGATAACAAAAGGATTTGTTTGACAGGAGAAGTTTTAAGGAAAGGAAGGCTATTTAAGTTGTGCAACTTAAAAAAAAAAAGAAAATATGGAAATAGTTGGGTTTTTATAATGAAAATATCTCACCAACCTGCAGTTTCACTTCTACCAGGCTGCAGTTCCATCTAGAGAAGACTGCCTCTTCCTTCCCAGCCTGGCCTGGAGGATGCTAGCATCCACTACTGCAACCCCTGCCAAATTCAACAGGAGTTTTGCCACTGGCTGTAAGGAGAATTTGATTGTGCTTTATGTCAGTGTGCTCCTAAAAGGCAGATAATTACTGCATGATGAGAGGCCTGCCAAACAAGACATAGTAGTTTCTTACAGTGGGCTTAAAAGCAGTACCAAATTTAGCCTTATGAATTTCTTATAGGCAAGACCCACCCAGTGGTTGCTTCTTCTTACACATCCTGCTTAGCCTGTTCAGAGGCTTACTGAGGTCTTGCAGAGATGGTTTGGGCTGCTCTGCACACTCTGTGCAAAGGGACTATGCTCAAAGGAAAGCACCAGTGATTCTTGCCTCGGGAACATTGGAAATGGTCTCTCCTTCTATTCACCCTGTATTCAACAGTTTAAAAACACAGCACTCTCACTCATCCTGGGAGGACATGATTTCTGAAGCTCTTTTCCCTGTTGTCTTCTGACTTTAAAAGGATTCTAACTCACAGACCTTATCCATGGCAATGAAAATAACTGATCTGTTTAGAAAAAGTGCCAAGCAAATTTCTAGATTTAAGAATATTTGCTCTATAAATCTATTCAGTAGTGGGGAATTAGCATGGCCTCTGATTCAAAGAGGACTCTCTTGTCCACCTGGAGATAACCTCTAAGTGTTCACACTGACCTTCCTCCATTTTTCTGCCTTGGTGCCTTCTGTACACTCAGTTGTGGCCTTCTCTGTGTTATTTTCCTTTAAACTAAAGTAGGGTGGAAACCAGGTTTGTTTAGGCTCCTACTTTATGCTCAAACTTTTAGTGAAGCTGAAAGGGCCTAAGATCATCTATAGGTTCTAGAGTAGATGTGCTTTGTGGCACTCCTTACAGTCTTGCTCCCTCAATTATCCAGATGTGAGATTTGCCCAAAGCACCTATCAGCTCTCTTTTGGGTTGTGTAATTCCTGTTTCCTTATGAGTACAGGAGCTTGTGAGAGGAATGAGGACTGGTTCACACTACTGAGTCAGGAAGCAGTCATAAATCCCCACAGAGCATTTTCAGAAATATGCCTGGGTCCTACTGCAAGAGCGTAGTTTGTCTTGATGATAGAGCAGAGTCTTGTTCCTCTTGAAGGAGGCAAAATCCTGCCTTTCTTTCTTCCTTAGGTGCCTAAGTTTCAGATGTCTATAGTGAGTAGCCTATATCCAGTGCCTGCTTTTGGTTACTCTAGAGGCCAATGCAATGTGGGACTGAAAGTGAAGAGAAATTAATTACAACCTTTGCTCTCACTACTGCGAGAGACCCTCTTTTATTGTGCTACCTCTACAAGCCCTGCCCATGTCAAAGGGATTGATCAGGAGCAAGGGCAGAAAGTAGCATCTCCCAGGTTTCATGCACAGAGATCTGCTGGCCATAGAGTTCTCCCCCATAGGGTATAGAATTGAAACGTATAGATGTGTTATCCTGGGCATGCTGTTTAGAACAGGCATATTCATTCTCAGAGTAGGCAATCCAGAGGCCAGATGCATCTGGAAATCACATCTCCTTGTCATAATGATCTGTCAGAAGTTGCCCTCAGATGTTTTTCCTCTGCAAGTAAAGTGACCTGGGTCTCAGCTTCAAGCCCTCCAGATATGTGTTCAGGAGGGTATTAGAGGACCAAAGGGCAGTTTCGAAGACCCATCCCACATTCGAAAATACCCATGCTTCCTCATCATCTCAGAAGCTTATAAATCACTGCACTTCAGAGAAAGATACAGATCCTTTTTATTTTTTTAAACTTGCAACCACTTTTTGCCTTGCATTAAAGCCTCTCTTATTTTCAGAAACTTTCCACTTGAATTATGAAGCAGATCACAGACCAGCAGAAAACCATTCCCAAAAGAAAAAGGCAATATAATGGAACACAAATTAAAATACACATTTAAGTACAAAGCACCAGGAGTGGTCTGGATCACAGCATGCACATCACTTTTAAAAATATAAAGCAAACGAGTGAGACCTAACTCCCACACTTTAAAGATGTGGATTTGATTAGGGCTAAAGTTAGATGGGTTACAACCAGTACTTAAAAAGCTTTTCTTTGCCACAGACTGAAGAGAGTAAAGATTTGCTGAAGCATAGGGAAAGGTAGGAGCTGAACCTGCCTCTGCCAAACACTCCACTAATGAATATGTGTATGGTGCTGGCAATCAAGAAAAGAGAGGAGTGGTTCCCATTATGTCTGGTTTCTTTATTTCTTACTGAGGTTGGTAGAACTTCTCAGAGGAAGGATGTAGCACAGAAGGTGGCCGATTACAACCTCCTAGTTCTACAGGGAGCCAACTGCTTTTTACATGCAAGTGCACCAGAGAGGCACTGAAGCATAAATACTTAACAGCCTATAGCCAGCCAAATAAATGGCAGATTTTCATCGAGCTCTGGCTTGTACGCATCTGGCAGATGATCCCTAATAAAACCCTGAAATTTTCCATCAGGGCCAAATAACCTGAATTTGTGAAGCTTCCTTGTGTGGAAATCTGTATCTCACCCAGGTTAGGAACAGGAAGAGGTGTCACAGAGCACTCTAATGGCTTTCTTGAAAGCTCTGTTTGTCCTGGAGCCACAAAAGTGACTCTTGCCTTTGCAAGCAAGGATTCCTAGAAGATGTATTTGCCCTTCCATTGGAAAGCCTCTAGGTTCCCTACGAGGATGAACCATTCTGGAGTCAGTGAAGAGTGCTTCCTTGCAAGAAAGATACAGGGATCTCACTATGTGGGCAAGTGATTGTGACTCATATAATATGAGCACTTCCAACAGTTAAAACATTATCTCTGATGCAGTTCTGTAAGCAATATGGATCATATCTGAACACCACCTGACTTCCCATGCTGCTTAAGCTCCCAAAGACTTGCTCCAGCTTGTACTGGGCTCATTGCAAAACAGGGTTCACTTTAAGAGCAGAGCCTTCCTTCATTACTCCAGAGGCTGGGCTAGGTATGAGGTGAGACATCCTCAGGTCTCTACATAGATGCAGGGAGAGTTCCTCCTGCTGTCTGTCAAGGAGAAAGTTCTAAGGATCTTTGCTTTCCTTAGGGTAGAGGATGAGAGGAATCAGACACCACACTTTCTCTGTGCTGAGCACGTGGCATTTTTCAAAGGTAAGTCTGAATATAAATGGGCGAACACAGAAAAGAAACTTCACAGATTTCCACCAAAGACTCAGTCCTCAGCAGCTGCACTGAATTTGGTGTGGAAGAAGAATCTTTCTGAATAATTTTTATCTGCTCTAGGAAAATACTCTGTGTTCAACATGCTCAGTATAACATGCCAAAAATGTCCTGGAGGAGAAAAATGGCTGCATTGCTATTAATGCCAGCCATATTCTGAATTAAACACTTACCTTCTTAGTAAGGATTAAAATGACAACATTTTAAAGGTGGCACAGCACCTTTCTGAAACAGGAAGTGCCTTTAATATAAATGCATTTTATGAAATATATTTGTCACCATGCACTCTTGTATATGGCAGATCATCGACCGCTTTAAGTAGGTGCATCTACTTCCTAAAAGCTGTATCCATTTACATCAGTTGAGAATGACAGTCTGGGAGCAAACAAAATGCTGCTAACCCTTGTGCCTCAGTTAAGAGTTTAAGAGATGAGTGACTAAACAAGCTAGCAGCAGTTGTAGAACATCTGTCAGAGGGGATTGGTCAAAAGATGGTGAAAGAAAAATGCTGTACCTTGATTTTTTGGGCACCCTTTGGAATTTTATTTCTTTGGATAATAATTCTTGGGACAATTTGAACTCACATGAACCAGTTGCTTCTGGCATTGCAGAGTGGAAAATTAAAATGCAAAAAGAATAGAATGGCTTGGAGTCAGAAAACCAAATTTGCAAATTTGCAGTGAGATATCTATTCTGCTTTTGTCTAGCGCTGATGAGACCTTGGCAGCCACTTAACTCCCAGTATCTCTTGTAAGACTGTTGGTGTAAAGAAGAATACCAACACAGAGACAGAGAAGTCTGCAAACTGTGGAAGGAGGAAAGAAAGGCAAGAGGAACAGCTAGTCTGTAGTTTGCCACAGTTAACTTGCATGATTTAAGTTTACTTGGAAAATCAGTGGCAGGGAAACTGGTTTCCTGGGTACCAAAGGTCTTAATCTTGTAACCTTTTTGATAACTACAGATACAATTGCATATCTCTTGTCATAACTACATGTCCATGCAAGAAAACATCTGTTCATGCTGAAACAGGGTATAAGTAAATTAGAAAGAGCCAGTAAACTTTTAAAAAGGCAAAGATGGCTGGGAGCAACAGAGGGAAGGATAAAGCAGAATGTAATGAGGAATGGAGGGAAGCAAAGATGTCTTCTGCACCTCCCCTGGCAAAATACAGAGATCAACAAGGAAATAATTGAAAATCATCACCCTAGAGAAAGATGTAGATAGCAGAGTAAGTTCAAGGAGAAGCATACACCAATATGCAACAGTCCCAGTAGAAATGTCTGTGCAAAACTGCACAGCAGCAGAACGACTCCATTTATTACAGTTTAATTTATTGGCTGCTGACAATGTGTTCTGTTCAGAACAAATATAGTGCAGTCTCTGTCCCCACAAGTATTCAGTTTAGCTAGAAAAAAGATTAATTAACATCTTTCAGAGTGCCTTCAGTGCATTATAAAGCAGTGGTGTTGCAGTGTCTCACTCTTGCATTCACTGTTTTTTATTGGCTATTACACACAAGAAAGAAGTTGCTTATTAACAAATTTGACCTCCTGGTTTGCTCATTTTTCTTGCAATTCCTTTCTCCTCTTCCTTGCCAGAGGGAAGTCCTTAGGCACAGACCAGAGGTTGGGATGGACCTGCTCCATCCATGTCCTACACTAAGCCCTTTCTGTTTCACAGAGGTAGGCCACTGTTGGGACATGGTGTGGAGAAAAGAGCAGAGAAATCAGTGGAGGCCATGAGCCCACTGTAAGGACATTCCTCCTGCTCTGCTAATTGTAGTGCAATCCTGCAGCCAAAAAGTTCGTAGCTATGGTTTTTGTGTTGAATGAGGGCCTCCCTGTGCATACGTAATATTATAAAACATTCTACATTGCCCAAACCACAGCAACACAGCTTCCTCTGAGGAAGACTAATGGCCCTTCAAAAACCATCTGTATTCATAAAGTTCTAATGGTGAGGGGAGGAACTGTTTCAGACCTTTACCACCTGGAACTGAAGGATGACCCATAAAAGACTTTTTGTTCATTTAAAGGAGGAAAAAAAGAATAGTCCCCATCACAGTTTATCTTGCTGCCCATTGCTAAAGCTCCTCTTCACAAAATATGGTTTCATGTGATGTGAGAAACCCACTGCAGTCACTGCAGTTGAGAATGGAGCCCATTAATTGCACTTATTGCTGCTAAGTCTGTATGATGGGGTCCCATGGCAGGAAGGCAAGTACATCTAGAGGTGGAACTCTTTTCTGCTCATTACTAAGTGGCTGAATTTCTGATGGAGAACACTACATAGTCATTCAAATGGCAGTAACTCAGGTTATAACAAAAAACCTGAGATATAATAATAAAAGCCCCATTTCTATTTTACAAGTCACATAATGGGTGTCACATTCAGTGCTTCTTATGGTGAATAGGCTACTTATTAAGCATAGTCTATGACTTTATTTCATTTTAAAATTGCCATCTTTTCCAATTATTCTAACTTTTTATAATTTTCTCCCTTTTTACATCAGGATATTTTT
The DNA here is from genome assembly GCA_907165065.1 of Caprimulgus europaeus. Next base: position 34,571,876 of record OU015523.1, on the reverse strand, counting down.
AGCATGAACTACAAGTTACAAACAACAGAAGTTGCTATAGAAACAGAAAAGGCACTTTGTAGATAGAAAATGCAAGAAGAAATATTATTCACTATTTATCTGCTGCAGATAGTAGGATAGCATCAGTACATACAGGTGTGTGCAAGTGTATCCATACATATACATGGATGCATATGAATTTACTCTATTTATGAACTCTTCAGTGCTCATCTGTGTATCCTAACATTCAGCCACTTTTTGGCGCTTCTGCACTAGCAGGCTATTATCCCCCACTACCTACAACCACCTTGTAGCTATGCACCCTGCAAGCATCTCTGTATCTAGTCAGCCAAACCACTGCAAGTAAAACTGATGCAATATTGCGGCACAGCCAGAGGAAGGTGCCTTGGATGGGGCAATGGGGGAAAAAGTTATTCATCAGTCTGACTAATCTCCCATTATTTGACCCTCATCACACACCACATTGGACATTGCTAATAGAGGGGACTGATCTGGCTCTTTTCCTCTCAGCTTGAATCAGCCCCTACCATACAGCCATTCTGATTTTTCTTTTAAAGCCCTTTGCTTGTTGTCTCTGTTGTAAAAATAAACTTCATGCTCTAGCAACTTTAAACTAAACAAAGGTGATTTCCAGTCACAAGATTTGTGTTATTTCTGAAGTCTATATCTTAAATGCTGTGCAATCTCTAAGCCTTATCTATAGAGGAGCTAAAATGGATGAAGTGTCATATAATTTTAAGCCACTGTGAATCAGGCTCAAAACATAGTGTAACAGTGTGGATTACTGAACTAGATTCATAGGAAAAGGTACTGTATAGATTAGATTTCATGCACTCATTAGATTGTAACAGAAAACATTGTGTTTCATAGTCAAGGTGCCTGCAAGATTGGTCCTGAAACATATTTCTCGCTTCTGCTCTTAAACCTTTTATTTAACTTCATTGTTCTTTATAATGATTGTATAGTTCAGTTTTACAATCATTCTATGTTAAGGACAGGTCAGAAAAATATCTAGCAGAGATAATTTAGGAATAGCTGATCCTACTCTGAGGGAGGGGAGGCTGGAGGTAAGCGAATGAACTGGGTAAAAATGAAGAACCCTTTCAGAGCTATTTTTTAATGTGTTCTGTCATTGTTAAGAGTAGTTGAACACTGTATTTAGGAACAAGATTTTTCTTCTGCCTCAGAATTCATATATAATGCTGGCAAACCACTTAGGACCAGATTTCTGAGTACTTAGGTGCCCCAAATAGGAGATGGTTGCTTACAGTGATTGCCAAGAGGATCTTGGAAATCACTCTAGGTGTTTTTCTACATGTTAGTTGTCCAAATATCTTTGTGAAACAGTTTTTTCCACAGATTGTCATCAACTGTGAGCTCCTGGTTTCCCAGCTGTCTGCCTGGCTGGGGCCTTGATGTCTGTTTTGCAGGAGAGCTGTGGACTCACAGCTCCAACACAAGCTGGTGGAGTCATCCTGGGATATCTGGAGCTGTGTGTAAGTCCAGTCACACAAAAAATAACAAAAAAAAAAAAAAGGCCCTTATGATTAACACTGTACTCCAGGTGCTGTGCACCCCAGCCATGCTCTGGCTCACTGTCAGAGCAAGACTTTGGCAAGACTTTGATGTATCTCCTTAGCCAAGACGTCTCCTCTGGAAAGCAAATTGGAGGGATCTTCTGTGATCTCCAAGGGGCTGGCTAGTCTGGATGAAACCTTGTGGCAGGCTTTGGTGTGGAACATGCCCACCCCACCATTTCAACATGACCAACTTTGCTTCCAAAGGAAGGGTTTTTACTTTCAACCATTTTTGCCTCAGTTTGTGGTTTATAAAAAGGTGATATTTTAAGGAAGTTTTCTGAGCACTATGATGTAATGAGGCGTACAATATAAATCCTTATGAGGAAATTAAGGTTTCTAAATTTTTAGCAGAACTGGAAAGTGTTCACTTGTCCTGGTTTTGCTAGGATAGAGTTATACATGTTATACAGCATAGGAGTAGGCACAGAATGGCAAAGGAAGAGTAAAATATTGAAGAGTTGCTTGTTAAATAAGAAACATCTATTTCAGATACTGAATAAGGCAGGGGTCCTAGAGAAAAAATAGTAAATGACCGTGCATTAGAGACTGTATCCTAATGCACACTCTCCTAGGAAGAGATTAAGCACTCACAGGCAGCTTGAAGCATGACATTTCCAACTTTTAGATCTTTACTTTGCTCTGATGGCCAGAGTATAAGGAAAAGGTTAGTCTACACCTGCCTATTTTACATACTCACAGGCTTAAGAGAGGTTCAACCTTAATTACTGCTTATAGAAGCAAGTCTGATTTCAGAATTCAGAGCAGTATCAGTACCTTTACACTACCTGCCAGTAGACGTGATTTTCATGTGCGTTATTTGGCACATGAGTGAGGCTATTTCCAATTCCAGTAATATTCAAGCAGTATGTTGCCTTTTAATATGCATGTCACTCTCTCTGACTCAAGCTCCTCAGTTCTTGAATCCATCCTTGTTAAAGAGAACAGATGGTTTCAGTTTCACTAGATGAACTCTCGAGGGTAACTTCAAAACTGGGTGATACCACTGCCTATTTGGTTGAATTGTAATGCAGGCCTCAGTGTCTTGCGATGTTGTTCCAACCCTTTGTGTCTTTCTTTAAAGCTGGGTTGCCTTTGCAGCAAGAAGAAAAGACCAGCAACCTTCTCCAGACCAATCTTTTGGCTCTAATACTCACAATAGTCAGCCAGTTAATTCCAATTCACTATTAATAATTAGGGCATAAGAGGAAAGGATAATCAGGAAATTAAACCCAAATGTGTTGAGCTCAGAATTTCTCAACAGCATCAAGTATTTAGAGATGCCTGTTCTATTTACAGCCTGCCCATGTGGTGCTCCCTCCTCTGTTGAATTACATCTTTCAATCAGCAGCAGCACTGAGTGAAACTGCAGAGGGGTCCTACCTTTGGAGGCCATGTTACTAATTAAAATGGGACTATTCTGAGGAAAAATGCCCAGGAAAAGGAAAGCAAGACAGAAAATCAAATGATGTTTTGATTTTCCAAAGAAATACCTTTTTAAAACTTTTGTAATACCTAAGAGTAAGGTCAAAAGCCAGTGGACTTTTAGAACTACATAGCTGTTTAGTGATGATCTTATAGAGACTCTCTTCTTTGGGACATGGGTGCTGGGACATTTCCTCTTGCCTCTCCACTAGGACCGTGACAATGGAGTCAGCAGCACTGTCATCCTATTCTGCCTGAAAATGCCTCTGACTTTTTCTCTAATAATATCCCAGCTGGATTGTTATTTCCTATCAAAACTTTATTGACTCACAGCAGGCCATTTGCAAATGATAGATTAACTCTAACCTCATTAATATACAAAGCATTGTTAAAAGGCAGAGCTTGAAAGAATTACAATGCACTAGACATATTTCCCAAACAGAAATACACACAGTGGATGAAATCAATGATCAATGTGCAGCCCAGCAGCCTGGGTAAGTGCATCTGTGCCTTTTGTATGACGAGCAAAATGCTGGTTGCTATATCTGTTTTCTGAATAAATTTTCTCTAGAAATTACTTAGGTAGGCAGAGGTGGGGAAAGATTCTCAAAGATCAAAGAAAATGCTTAATATGAGCAGCCAGTTAAAAAAAATTTGGTTATCATGCTTTGCTTGAGATGGGTGAAAATGCTCCTTGGGGTAGGAGAGAGATTGCTGGCTGTTTTGAGAAGGTAACCCTGTCTACATCAGATGTTACAGCTGGGTGTCCATGTTTCACTGAGCTGTGCATTAGATTATGTTTTTACAAAAGAGCCAGCTCTTTGTGGCACTGTGCCAGCTTTCACTTTCTTGCACAGGTTGTGGAGGAGAGCAGCAGGTGATAGAGAATAGGTCTAGGAAGTATGAGGGGAAAAGAGAGACTGTAGCAGGCTCTAATGATGGGCCATATGAGGTGCTATATGCTATCAAGGGCAACCTGGAAAGCCTGCACCCTGCAACAAGGTCTTGCAAGTGCAACCTGGGGTGATAGGAGAAATGGAACAGTGGTTCAGGGTTTCTGCTGGAGGCTCCTGCCTTGACCTGTGTCCTGGTGTAGGGCTTAGCTATCTCTTTTGACCCTAGTGAGATGTTTATGAATTCTTCATGACAGGAAGCATATTCTACATCAATTGCTCCTTCTGTAGAGGCAGTTGCCATTTTCCCAGTCTTTCTCTGGGACTTGCTGTAAAGCAGTTAAGCCTATCAAGTGGGACTGCAACTTGCAAATCATCCTTGAAAGAGATGTGGCTGGGAGCTAGCATAGTGATCAGGTGTCTGCTGATTTAACAATAGAAACCACAAAGAACATGAGAAAGCAGAGTTTTAACTTAGAATTGATCCCCTAAAATGTGATAGTATGTATGATCCTGAGCACAATAGCAAAATGCTCTAGTCAGACCCTTTGCAGTATTTTCTGTACCACTCTGTAGTATCAACCATCTCATTCAGAAACTAATTCAGTTCTTTCAAACAAGAGTACCTGCTTCCTTCTGCTGCTTTTGCTGCTTCTCCTGCTCTCTAAACCCCTTTATGAAACCAAATATCAGGTCAGCTCTTTCAACAGAGCGCTGCTAATGATCTCTACATTTGGACCTTGGTATCTTTTCCAAGGCAGTCTCGTCTCTGAAGGTGTCGTTTCTGTTCTGGTTCTCAGATGCTGTACCTTGCATCTCGATGCATTAACATTAAACATTCTCTAGTGGTTCCTGGTTATTTAACCAATGAAACTGGACTAGATGGTGCCAGTGATCTGATTTCAGTATTAAATATTGCACCAATTCTGGTACTGTTTACAAATGTTACAAGGCAAGATTTAATGTTGTCCCAGTCAGAGGTCTTAAACCTGTAAGTCTGTGTACTCCTTCCCTCGGCCAAACAAAGATAACTGAGAAAAGCAGTCCAACTGCCAGTCAGCTTTAGTTTGGTATGTGTGGGGGTGTTCACTCTCTTAAAAAAAAAAATCTAAACAAGGTTTGAGCTAAGTCATGGATGACGATATTAAGCAGTGTTAGAACAAAAATTTATTTCCTGGGACATTGCAGGAAAAAATCTCACTTGCTGATATCTCAGCCTTAGCAACTACCTACTGAGATGTGTCACAAACTAATTCTTAAGCAATATGTGCTCTGTTAATTCCATTTCATGCAAGCTTTTTAACCAAAATGCCATGTGTTGCTAAGTCAAATGCCTTGGAGAAATCTAAATGTATTATGTCAACACATTTGTCTTTATCAACCAAACCTATGATCCTTTTTTCAAGAAAAGATGATGGCTTTATTTGACAAAACCTACCTCATATGTTGCCTGGCATTAAGTACATTTTTAATTTCTAATTCTTTGTGAATAGACACCCACATTAACTGTTCCAGTATTTTAGCTGGGATCAGTGTCACAATAATTGTCTCTAGTTCTCTGAGCCATCCCTTTTGTCTATTTCAAATATTGTGAACGTTTGTGGTTCTCCAGTCCTTTGGAATTTCCTTATTTTCCCAAGATTTGGTAAATATCAACAGATCTTACAGCTCCCCAGAAAATCTTTTAAAATTAAATTGAAAATAAGTTATCAGGTAGTTTGCTTTAAAATGCTGAACTGATCTGTCCCTTCCTTTCTTGCAAATGCTAGGCCTCTGTTCTGGGGACACCTTCAGCTGTGATATGACTACTTCATGTACAAGGTTTAGAAAAATAGGCAGTGATAATTCGGTGGTTTTCTGTGTCACATTTTTACAAAGTTATCATCTAATCTAACTCTGGATTTTTAAACAATAAACATTTTTCTTCTTTCTTATTTTCAGAGTCTTATTATATACGGTTCCATGAATTATTAAATATTAATACTTAATTGATTCTTCTGTCTTCCCTTACCATTCTACATTGTTAAATTTGCAAAATGTATTAATGACCATCTGCTTCTATTTTCTCTTCTATTGCTCACTTAGTAGTCAGATGTTTTATTGCTGTTTTCCTATCTTCTTGTAGCTGGGACGAATTCTAGGTCAAATTATTCCTTTTTTGTGTCTATACTACGATGGCTTCTTGGCAGGATATTGGCTTGACTATTGTAGTGGTTTGACCCACAGTGGGACCATGCAGTCCTGCATTCACTTCCCTCACCCAGTGAGATGGGATGGGAGACACGACGAAGGGGGCATGGGACTAGGAATGGAGGACAGGGATGGCTCACTCACCAGTTATGGTCATGGGCAAACCAGACTCAAATTTGGGGAAGAAAAATGAATTTAATTTGTTGCAAATCATCTAAGTACACATAACAACCATGTCTTACAACACCTTCCCCCCAACTCTCCCTTCTTCTTGGGCTCAAATCACTTTTTGCTCCCAATTTCTCTACCTTCCCCAAACTCCAGCGGCACAGGGGACAGGGAATGGGAGTTCAATCAGTTCACCTCTGCTGCTCTTCCCAGCATGGAAGTCCAGGAACAAAATGTTCCAGAGCAAACTTCCCATGGAGTCGTGGACCTCTTTGGGCTCAGCTCCCAGCTCCAGCACTTGGACATCCATGGGCTGCAGACTCACCCCCCACTCAGGGGGTCCACCCCTGCTCTGGCAGCGAGCGACTCTTGGGGTCTCAATTCCAGTCACACTTGTCCTCAGGCTCAGCTTCTCTGCTCCAGCGTGGAGTCCTCTATGGCCTACATGTAGATGTCTGCTCCACTGTTGAATCTCCATGAGCTGTAGAACCTCCTTTGCCTTCTCCTACTCCCTCAGGTGGACTGGGTGTGGGTGTCAGTCTTTCTCTGTGGCAACGAAGCTCTCTCTCTGTCTGTCCTTTGTTTAGGCTGATGGCTGTCTTTTGTTCAGGTCAGTGGCCTCTCCTCCAGGTTCTCTCCACCTTCTTCTTTTGAGGACAGTCCTCCCCCTCACAAATATGGATTCACAGAGGCGTTTCTCTAGTGCTCATTGGCCCAGCCTGGGCTGAGGGGGACTCTGCCTTGCCCCAACACACACACACACAAACAAACCCAACATAACTATTCACAAAAGATTCTTAGTATTCATTAGCAGTTTTTATGTTTCATGCACATTCTCAGCTTGTTTGGCAAGTAAGGCATTTAAATTTGGGAAAATAGTCTTTTTAAAGTTTCAGAAAGATTAGGTAAAAGTGTCACATTCATTTTCATGAGGAAAACACAGTCCTGCTGGCTGGTGCATCATAACAGCTGGTTTTTAGGTTTACAATTAACTTCTGTATTGGATCCTCATTCAATTAATTTTACAGATTCAGTCTGTGATGTTCAGGCCATAAGGTGCTGAGATGCTGTCTGTTAGGGGGAGCTCTCCAGGAGTTTCAATACCAGTCATTTGAGTTGAGCAGCAAGCATCTTCTAGTTATTGTAGCAACAGGTTGTTCTTTTGTTGCTATTGTCCAGCTATTGGTGTGATATGTCTAAATAAATGGTTTTTGTTACCTGGCCTCATACAATATTTACAAATTTGTACAGATTAATTCCACAGTCTTCAGAGAGCATGAGTTTTGTCATTCTGTGCTGTTCAGTGCAGGGAGAGGAGGTGCAGAGACCTTCTCTATTAAGGGAATGAGGACATCCAGAATGATTGGGTGTTTTGGATGTAGATTAAAGATTAGCTCTCTGCAAGAGCCAGACAGAGCTGGGAGGAAGTGAGCAACTTCAGCTGAGGGAACCTCAGGCAAACAGACAGATCTTATTTTTTGTATGTCCTGGCATAATTTGTAACATATTTGTATACATAATATATCTTCTGGAATTTTTACATTAAAGTGATGGCTGAGGGAAGATGTATTCAACTGACAGCCAAAAAGATAACTGTGCCACAGCTATGTGATTCCTAGGAACTCAACTCTCTTGGGGACAGGAAAATAAGAAATCAAATTATTTTAAGAAAAACTTATAATAAAAAAATTAAACTAACATACTTACATACTCTGTGACCTGAGGCAAATGACTGCGCCAAGTGGGCAGGAACTGCAGATTTCCAAATAGGATCTACAAAGCCTTTGGAATCACCATATATCAAAACAAAATAATTTCCATTATAGTTTTAAAAATATTAGTATAACAGGAATGGCACTGTTATATCAGAGTTTTATTTTGGATTTTATGCTGTGTAAATAACAATATGTTTGTTTTACCTCTCATAGTGAGAGGTTCATAAAAAAGACCCAAATTACTAAACATGCAAGCAGATCAGTTCTCATCAGCTTTGGTATAATCCCAAGTGCTGTTGTTACCTTTCTCAAAGACAAAGGAAAAGACAGATGTTTTTGCATCTTACAGTGGTAGAAGTAGGTCTTAAGAACTTTCAAAATCACAGCTTGGTACTGAATTCTGTTGTGTTTATGTCTTCACTCCATTCCATGTCTTTTCTTATCTCTTTCTTCCTCCTTTCCCTCAACTAACTTCATCCTAGATGCATAGAATTTATTGCTGACACTGAAATATTCCTCAAAAATCTGGTTTTCTTGTATTTGTATATGAAAATCTGTATTTTTATTTATTTATTTTGTCTGTAAGATAGTTTTATCTGTTAGAAAACTAATTATCTGTTTCCAAAAACAAAGAAAGAGAGAAGGAAAGAAGAAAAAGATTTAAAATTTTCCAGTCAATGTGAAACTGACTTAGAAAAAGCATTGTGGGATTCCATTTGGTCAGTAAAACCTTAATAGACAATAAGAGGGAGAAAGAGAACATACTGTTTCCTACAGAGGGAGAAAGAACACATGTTGTTTCCTACACCACACAAGATCTGTGTGGAACTTAAGTGGGAGAGATTCAGCACAGGGGATATTTGCAATGCCCTTATTTAGTGGAAATGCAGAAACACACTGCAGGGAGGTCTGACTGTATAGGAGAACAAGAAATGTATTCCAGAGAGTCTTGGTAACACCAAATGTAGATGTTATAATTACAAAATACCCAATACTGAAACAATGAAAACCATATTCACATTTGGCACAGAATATCAATTACTGAAATAGTTTCTTGGGAAAGAATAAAAATGACAGAAATAATAATAATTATAGAAATTATATATATTCCAAAGGAAAAAAAGAGCTTGATGCTGTAAATATGGTGAATTTCCTTATTAATGTCAATACCTCTGAGTACCTTTTCTTATCTAATTGTGTATAATGTTGGGGTTATTTTTTCCCTCTCTTTCTTTCTTTCTTTCTTTCTTTCTTTCTTTCTTTCTTTCTTTCTTTCTCTCTTTCTCTCTTTCTCTCTTTCTCTCTTTCTCTCTTTCTCTCTTTCTCTCTTTCTCTCTTTCTTTCTCTCTTTCTCTCTTTCTTTCTCTCTTTCTTTCTCTCTTTCTCTCTTTCTCTCTTTCTTTCTTTCTTTCTTTCTTTCTTTCTTTCTTTCTCTCTTTCTCTCTTTCTCTCTTTCTCTCTTTCTCTCTTTCTCTCTTTCTCTCTTTCTTTCTCTCTTTCTCTCTTTCTTTCTCTCTTTCTTTCTCTCTTTCTCTCTTTCTCTCTTTCTCTCTTTCTTTCTTTCTTTCTTTCTTTCTTTCTTTCTTTCTCTCTTTCTCTCTTTCTCTCTTTCTCTCTTTCTCTCTTTCTCTCTTTCTCTCTTTCTTTCTTTCTTTCTTTCTTTCTTTCTTTCTTTCTTTCTTTTCTTTCTTTTCTTTCTTTTCTTTCTTTCTTTCTTTCTTTCTTTCTTTCTTTCTTTCTTTCTTTCTTTCTTTCTTTCTTTCTTTCTTTCTTTCTTTCTTTCTTTCTTTCTTTCTTTCTTTCTTTCTTTCTTCCTTTCTTCCTTTCTTCCTTCCTTTCTTCCTTTCTTCCTTTCTTCCTTTCTTTCCTTCTTTCCTTCTTTCCTTCTTTCTTTCTTTCTTTCTTTCTTTCTTTCTTTCTTTCTTTCTTTCTTTCTTTCTTTCTTTCTTTCTTTCCTTCTTTCTTTCTTTCTTTCTTTCTTTCTTTCTTTCTTTCTTTCTTTCTTTCTTTCTTTCTTTCTTTCTTTCTTTCTTTCTTTCTTTCTTTCTTTCTTTCTTTCTTTCTTTCTTTCTTTCTTTCTTTCTTTCCTTCCTTCTTTCTTTCTTTCTTTCTTTCCTTCTTTCCTTCTTTCCTTCTTTCCTTCTTTCCTTCTTTCCTTCCTTCTTTCCTTCTTTCCTTCTTTCCTTCCTTCTTTCCTTCTTTCTTTCCTTCTTTCTTTCCTTCTTTCTTTCCTTCTTTCTTTCCTTCTTTCTCTTTTGTCTTTGTATTGCTTTATGGAAAAGACACAGAAATTTCTCATCATTCAGACACTAGGGAGTCAATTAAAAGCCAAATGGACATGCTTTGCTGGTTTTGTAAGAGTGGTTGCTTTCAGGGTCCAGTGCTCCTAACTTGTCATCCTGCAGAAAGTCTGAGTAGTGTCTGAGATAGGGGCACTGAATCAGTTCACCAGCCCTGTGCTGAGTGTTGGGAAGGAAAGTAGGTGCTAACCCATCCATGGCCTCCTTCATCTCCGTGTGCTGGTCAGGTCATTGCAGAGTCGGCACTGCATTTTCAAGAGCATAAATGACTCGTGAACTTAATTCCTTCTCCAGTGACAGCTGATGGGGATTTGGCACCTCAGCCACTTGAGAACTTCTGAAAATCTTGGTCCAGCAACTGCCCTACTCAGTGCAGGGCCGTTCTGCAAAAAGTGAGCGTAGGGCTTGCTCTGTGGCATTTGGAGGGTTTCCTCTTCATTATGACAGTCTTAATGGTGAAGCCTCCTTGATAAAAGCATCATGTTGTCAGGTCGCTAAAGGCACCACTCACCAGTCCTGACTGTCCCTGCCCAGCCCCCGGGGTTCCTCTGCCTGCCCACAGCCCAGGACCTCATGTCAGACCCCGGGGTCACCAGCCCCCACAGCAGGGCCAGCCTCCAGCTCCCCACAGCCCTGTCCTGTCCAGCCCTGGGCACTGCTGAGACAGGCCCACCCACAGACCCATGTCCTGGCCCAGCCTCAGCCAGTCCCCAGTCCCAGGGAGGTGCCCAGTGCCCAGAGCTGGGGCTGCCCCGGTGCCCCTGGCTTCTCCTGGCTGTTGATTGGATGGGTCCAGGCTGCCAGGGCCTGCCCTGTGTCCCCTGCCATGGGGAGTCCCCACAGCCCCAGCCCATAGGTAGCTGCTGATCCCCGTGGTGCCCTGACACAGCTGTCTGTTGAGATAGAGGGGTCAGCTACCATCTCCAGTGGGTCATGATCTCTGCCTCTGTTCCCCCACACATCAGATTACCCAGCAAGTCCACCCATCCCTGCGGCACGAGGCGGGCTCTCTCCACACCCCTTCAGAGGCACCTGCTGTCTTGCCTTGTACAGTTATACAAATAAAATATAAAGGTGTATTGTATGTGAAAGAAAAGGAAAAAAGTTGACATACAAGACTTAATGCCATGAACGCCTGATAATTTTACTCCAGTGATTGTGTCTGTTGTAGTAAGAAGACACAGCAACCACCCCAGCTCTGCTGCCTGCAGAAGTGAGCATTTCCTCCCACCATGTGTTGTCCTGCTCCATGTAAGAAACAGCAAAAGTAGTAGAAAAGAGAGATATAAAAGGGCTGGCTGCCAAGCTTACTGTGCTTTGGCACTCTGTAGCAGACCACAGATAGATGAGATATCCTAGACAAGCAAGCAAGAAATGTTGTTTGAATAATTCTGAAATGAACAAGAAATATGCTTAGTAAGCCTTTCCCATATCAATACTTGGCAGTTTACAAACTTCATTAACATTATTTCCCCTTAAAATTGAATGAGCTGTCAGTTTTTTAATGGATATATTGTCTGTCTAAAGTAGAAAAAAGGATTGATTTGCAATTATTTATTTCAGATCTTGGGTAGTTTGATACACAGTTTGATATTCTTCCAGTGATTGAATTTTTTGTCTGTATATGTTACAGATAAATTAAAAATAATGCAGAATTCAGAAATAGCTGCTTTTAACTGGATTGGTCTAGGACAAACCCACATGTACCTGGAGAACTCGAGAGATGACAATTCTCTCTGGGCATATCTTGAAACACAGACTGAAAGTAGTATACATCCAGACTTGCTGAGTGCATGAAAACAGAGTTTTGGCATGAGTGAATTAACAGCAAACATACCAAAGAGTTCGTTCCAATGCTTCCCCAGTTGAATATTGTCCCCCTTATAGTATTGAATAACCTATACTGTTCTTGTCTGGTACAAAACTCTTCACTTAAAATTTCATTACTTTGTACACACACACACAAACACATACACAGGCCTGCTGCAAAACTTGCTCTTCAGATGCCCCTCCACTAAAAGGCTTTAGATCTGCTACTGCTCAGGAGGTGTGAAATTTTAAACACAGGTGAATCTAAAACTGTAGTAATTAAGGGCATTAGAAAATAAAATATTATGTTAATTGAGATGAGGTTTATAACCTTTGCACAGAGCATATCTTCATATTAGACGTGAAAGCCCCATTGTGAAGGACCCACTGTGATATTTTAAAACTCAAGTATAGTCTGAGAATATAGTCAGATTATAAGAGATATAATCATAGCATATCTCAGTTTATGTGGAGCTTACCAATACAAGTGATCTTAGATCCCATTTTAAAAAAAGAGAGACAGAGTACAAGTAAAACCTCTGGCTTTTAATAAACTAATTACAGATGCTCAAATTATTCTCATCAGCAAGTGAAGAAGCAGAGATGGAGATTTAAATTACCTAATAGTATATTGGAACTATCTTAATCAGTTACTGTGTCTTTAAGCCTTCAGAAATGAAATCTTGTCTGAAGTTGCTTTTCCTTCAATAGCATGCCTGAACTTCAAGCACATTGCATCTGACAACAGATGTGACTTTATTAGCCCCACTGAGCTAAGCTATATTTGTAGAGGACTTAAGACTGTAAGCAGTTTCACAGAGTTAGGAAATGGTAAAGCAAGAAAATCCAGCCATACAAAACCTGCTAATGTTTGAAAAAGGAGAAAATGGAAAACCTTGATATTATGGACTGAAGTTCTGCCAATTTGGTAAAAGTGATGCTCTTTGCTAGCATCCAACAGACATTTTCCAAAGCAACTTCACTGGAAGTTCACATGTTTACTGTGTATACAAACACAATTCCATGTCCTGTAGTTGCTACGTTAATTTTGAAGAGCACTAATAAGGCTTCAGTCTATCAAGATAATCAAAATAATGAGCCTAATTATAATCCAGAAGCAACAAGTTCTACCACAGCGAAGCCCAGAGCATAAGATAAAAAACTTGAAAATTGTAGGAATCAGTGCTGACTTTGTGTGGTGAAGAACTGTAGTACCTAGGCATCTATTGTATGAACTGGAACTATTTGTTTGGCAGGCTCTGGAATCCTTGTCTGGCAGAGATGAAGGAACTTAATCTATGTGTGAAAATAAAGAAAATCACACTGGTCTGCCTGAGCAAGCCAAAAGAGTGAACTTTGTGTGAGCTTTACTTCTAAGAGTTCGTGAGACCCAGGCATAAAATAGGATTTGTAGAGTTCTCGGGAGCAAAGAGGTAAAAAAATGCATTTGACTTGTTTATGATGACAAGAGAAGACTGTTTCTACAAAAGTGGGATACAGTATAGTGTACCTCCACCTTTTTTTTTTTTTTTTTCAATTAACTGATTTACACAATGCAAAATACCTTTTACTCCTTTTCTACAAAGAGAAAGCTATATGAAAATAGCAGAAAACAGCCCCAGACAGGTGATCAAGGATTTATCATTTTCTGAAAACTAAATTTTCTGGAATCAGCAAGTTGTCATAAATAACAGCAATTGTATGTAACAGATTTTGGTTCCGAGTGTCAAATTTGCAAAAGCTTCTGACACTTTTTCATTTTAAATATATGATTGTAAGCAAATGAAATAGATGTGATTTTAAACACAGCAAAAGAATGGCATTTTATTACTTAGAGGTGATGCTCCTACTAGTCACATTTTATGGTTTCCATTTATGTTTTTACAAACAAAGAAATGAAATCACATTGTTCAAGAACATTTTTTGCGTGCATGTATTCTAGAATATGTTTGGCAATGAAAAAGCTATTGATATTAAAAAATATATATATCCCAAGTGTAACTGGATAATTCTAGATATACTTTCCAAGCAAAATGTTGATTGTATTTTCTCTTTGATTAACTTCTCACTTCTCCCTAACACAATTTAATTTAATTCTTTATAAAGATTTTTAAAAATGCAATGCTTCCCTGTACTCACATATACAATATATGTGCAATTGAAAGTGTGAAGTTGTAGATATACCTGGTCAAACTTAGTAATCAAATGCAGATATAAACTTGATTTGACAGTCACTTTCATACGAGTTTTTGCCAGGACATGTCAAGATCTATAATTTATTCACCTATTCATCTATCTATTATAAATATTACAGGTTGTTATTTTTATACTGCCTATTACTATTCTCTTTTTCTGCTTGGTATCAGGCAATTTTTACTTATTTAAACTTCTCTAAGGAAAAACTGTGAGATTATATTTTTGGGATCAAAACTGGGGGTCTCCATTTACCACTATTTACTATTTATTATAGGAAAACAAAATATTTGTTTGACTTTTTTCAAATCACTTAGCACTCCTCACACTCCTTCTAGTTGGGGAGGTTTTTTGTCATCCTTGTCTCTCTGAGCTGTTTCACACTCCTTATATAGATGGCTAAATGAAAGCAAAAAGCTTTGAAAACAATTGTATCTCCATGGTGACAAAACCACAAGGTTTCATTTGTGCTCCAGGATTCCCAGGTAAATATTTTCAGTTCTTCTATTGGTGTGGATTTCAGTTGGAGCTCTAGGTGTGCATGGGTGTGTATTTTCCTAACCCAGCCCTGACTTTATTAATGTAATAATATTAAATACTATAGTTTCAAACTATATTACAGACAAACATGCAATATTTGTAAGTATACATAAAGAAGATCCCAAGGAAGTTCCAGTTTCCCCAAACATTTTCAAGAGAAAAATTCTTCAGCTGTTTTGTAGACTGAAAGCAGAAAAGACTGAAATGTTTTATTTCCTCAAAAGAAGACCTGAGGTAGCAGGATACACAATTTCCCCCCAACATTTGTCCCATAAGACAGTTTGACCTGGAAGGAAAAAACAGTTTCATTTTCTCTGACAGTGTTCTGTCTTCTTCATCTTCTGCCATCTTCTGCTCTGTGAACAAGGTCCCCAGTTGCTCTGATTTGACAGGTTGCTGGGTTTTTTTGTTAATTTTTGTTAATGAGAATTTGTCCATAAGGGAATAGATTGCAGATCCAAAAAAGAGAGTAAATAGCACAATATGAGGGTGGGGCAGGTGGGTACTCACCTAACATGGACTTTTAAGGCTGGCAACAGAAAATTAATTTTAAATTTTGAATTTTAAAATACAAAACCCTTTTGGTGGAATGTAAGAGCAGAAAATAGTTAAAAGTTACTCCTAGTCTAATAGTATTTGCTGTCATATTTTCCCTATACTTTCCAGTCAAAATATGGTACTAAACATCATATCTACATCAGAAAATATGGAGATTGAGAAGGCAGAATTTAATTGTGCAAAACACATAGCATAGATGATCAGTCCACATTAGTTCAGAGAATTCTAACTGATCTGCCATCCATTATAACACATCATAAAAGGCCTGAGACCCAAAAATGTGCTTGTGGTTAACACACTAAACAAGCTTGTCCTTTCTTGAGGAAACCTGATTGCTAAAAGCCCTCATCTGTTATGCAGTCCACAGATAAAGGATCCTGTCACACAGTTGTCTGTCACTGACTGTCACTTCACTCAATTTACATTTGCATCTTGATGTTTTAAAGTTTGCAAGAAGCATGAACAGAGGTCAAAGAGATATACTATTCAGATTCTTGCCAGGTTATCACTTTATCAGGTGAGAGGACTTTTCAGTTTCCTAATGATTTTTTAAGCTGACCTTTGAATAAAGTTTTGCAGACTCTAGAAGTAAAAGTCAAGCTAAAGCTTGTGGTCCAAATAAGCAGGAGGTGAATTTAAATGTATACAAACGTATATGTGTATGTAACTTGTTGCCTGTGTCTAACAAATCTTGAAGGGCTAACTTTCTCTACAATTTGAACACCACTACTAAGTTTAGAGTATTTTTTAAAAGAATACATTCAGGTTTAGGGGCTGTGGTGGTTTGACTTGCAGTAAAACACAGCCTGCTCTCTCACTCTCCCCAAGCCCTGGAGGGAGTAGGGGAGAGAATTGGAAAGAAAAGGGCAAGGAAACTCATGGGTTGAGATAAAAACTATTTACCAAATAAAATAAAATTATAATGATAACAACAGTAATAACAGAATATGCAAATGAGTGATGCACAGTGCAATTGCTCACCACCCAAGAACCGATGCCCAGCCTGTGCCAGCCAGCTATCCCAGCGCAGAGAAAGTCTTGGAAGAGAAAGCCTGAGCGGGCCCCTAGAGAATACCCCCGTCTTCTAGTCAACCTTGGTTAATGTACTGACATGGTGTGACATGATCTGAAATATTTCATTGCCACATCCAAATGCCAGGTTTGGGTTTTGCTATTCACTGCGCTTCTCCCCCCCAGTCCTAATGCAGCTGTGAACCAGCCAAACACGGTGACCTTGAGCTCCAGCAGCAACTAATAACATCAGTACTTTATCAACATTTTTCTCATAACAAACCCTACACTGAAACTAAATCACAGCTATTCTAACTACTAAGAATGAAATTAACTCTATCCTAGCAAAATCAGGACAGGGACACTTTAAAATGCCTGCACTAAAGCTTTAGATATTTAATAGTAATTTGTATGTCTGTATGCCACCTTGTTTTATCTGTTTGTCAGGGTTTAATTTCCATTTTAGGCAAATGAAAGACCAGCCAATATTCTGTTGTGAGAATGTAAGTGAATAGTTGAAGTTCAAGGGAATTAATGGGTGACCACACATGTATACAACCAACCAAAATAAAGGCAGGAATATAATGCGGGGTAAAGATTCCTGAAGCATGCAGCTGAAGGCTTGAGCACTTAAATGCCTCCTCCTAGATACAAATATATGTGGGAGCTGTCAGTGTGGGTTCTGGTAGTGATACACAATCACAGGAAGGTTGGAACTCCTGGTGTAGAGGACCACTTTCTGTAGTTATGAAAGTGAAACCTCAGTTAGCAATATATAGGATAGATTTAAATCAAAAAAAGTTCATTCCAGGGACAGAAATACCAAATTTCATAGTGTAGGATTTTTCAGATAACTGGCTAGTCATACATCAGTAATCCATTAAACCAAGCAGAGACTTGCATTAGGTAAATTGTCATGGTCTGAATTGTGTATGCCATGTATGCTGATGGCACTACCATCGTGAATTCAGGTAGAATTTCTAGGGCTAAGTGAATACCTGGCATCAGTGAAGAGGGATATGGTTGTTAAGGGACTAGAAGAAGAATAGTAACTTCATTTATCTAATTGCAAGTGTGCAAATACTGCTGTGTATCCTAAAATAGCCCACTTGTATCCTAAAAATAATGGGCAATTTTTTCAGGGGGTTAATCACATGCAGATTGGTGTTCAAGAGTTGTTCAGTGCAAAGGCAGAGTGTAAGCTATCTGGTAAGTGTAGAGAGACAGCACTTACTGTTCTCTACCAGTTCTTTTATTAATGAAGAAAGTGCGCCAAGAGTAGATTAACTACTTAGACATACCCTCCAAGCTCAGAAAGTCTTCTCAAAGATGTTCAGTATGGTTAGCAATTGCTTTTTAAAAATTTAGTTCAGTGCCATATATTAAGTGGTCATGCATTTGTCGTATATCTGTTAGCTAGTCTTGAATTTCTTTGTCAGCCCATCTGCCATACAGGTACACATGGCTGCCCAGAGGCAGAGCAGTCAATAGAGTCACTGTTTTTCTGTCCCTTCTCTTTCTCTGGGCAGTGCTATCTCTCTAGCTCCACTCTCCTATGTGGAGAGACCTGTTACGGTGTGTGCTGGCTGTCAGTTCCCAAGCCAGTTGAATAGGAAAACCTGTTTCCTGGAATGGCTTGTATCTAACCATAGCAGAAGTTCAGGTCTGTGATCTAAAGTCAGGTACGATAGAAATGAAAATGGAGATGTGTGTAGAAAGGCAGTCTTCAAAGTCAGCTAAGATGGACATGAAAAAGGGGTTGTGTGAAGAAAGCAAATCTTCTCCATGTCCAAGATCTGTGATTATCAGAGAGGTATTTATGTGCTAACAGTCTAGTTAGGTATTTCTGAGTAGACCTCCTGTGCTGAGTGCTGATGCTGAGCAGGGAGCGCTCAATGACCAGCTTTGATGGCAGCAGGGCAGGTGAGAAAATGGTGTCTGGGATACATGGAAGTGCTGGGGTTTGGCTCTTCTGAGCCTCCTTATGAGTGATCTTGGATGATGGTAGAGCACTTGGTCTCTGCCTTTCCCTGTGATCTTCTTGTCCATCTCTCTCCTCTTACTGGCCAGCTGCTGGCCAGATTCCCTTTCTGACACCTATGCTTTCTTTTCTGTCTTCCCTAACTTTGCCAAATGGGTAGGTTGCTTATCCTTTCCATGGGCCTTGTCAGACTGGCAAAGAAATGAATTTTCTAGCATTTTAACAATATCCTGGTGACAGTCCCCAAACGGTATAATCTGTGGTTCGATAGCAGATGCTGGAGCATTCACTTGTTGAGCTGAGCAGAGAGAACAGACATGGGTGCTAGCCATTGACTGCAGGGTGAGGTTTCTCTAACAATGTACAATTTTTGTGTATGCATTGACAGAAATCTGGAAATTTCACATACACAATCCAATTCACCTTCCTTGAAAGCCTTCTTCATATTCTTTTGTTTAAGACAAACAGATCAAATTTGTTGTGCCATCAATCACAGAGCTAAACCTGGAAAGTTTATTCATCCTCTGCCCCAGAACACCAAGTTTATACTGACATAGTACCACTGATTTCCATGTACTTGTTAATGATTTACAGGAAGTTACAGAAAAATCAGATACTTCTACCAAGTCACATCACAGCCCAATTTTGACCCTTGCTTGAAACTGAATGTCTTGATTATAGTTGATGGTGTTCATCTCACTCTAAATATGTGTTTCACCATCTTCCAGAGCTGTCTCCTGCTAACTAAGCATTCTGTTTTGCTGAGTAGAGGCTATTAGGTATTATAGAAAGTTCTAGCATTTATAGTTTCACTCTCATTATAAAGTACTGTTTACTTCCAAATTTCCCTTCTTCCTTTCCTCCCCTCCCCTCTTGAGAATATACATAGCAATGAGCTGAATGGTCTCTGTTTTTCTTGCGTGTGTGGCATCAATCAGCACTTGCAAAGGATAGTGTATCCTTGGCTCTACTTGATTGAGATCTTCAGTTTCACATTTACATAATTAATATACACATCCATATTTAATCTGTGCAGATGAAGACAAAGTCATGACTGCTTAACTACCACAGAGCTTGGCAAGCTTCCAGCGTTGGCAAAAAGCTCTGCTCTCATGCTTTCCTCTATGTGGAAGTGCAACTATTTAGCCAGTGCTGTGACATGTGTACTGAGCCTCTCCACTTTTCAGATGGCAGAGAGACAGAGTAGTAAAGCTACCCTCAGATGCTCCCTTGCACAGTCCCATAGTGCCTTAATTACTCAAATGAGCATTTTTTCACTTTCTTCCTCCCCTTTTCACCACACCCACTTAAAGAGAAGCAGACTATTAGTTTTAGTCATGTCAGTTGGAGTTGGTATCATAAAGGCATTTTTAGGAGCCTGTTTATCTTCTATAGTAGAAGCTTCAGAGGTAAAGTGGAGGCAACATGTTCATCACTGTAATATTGCTGTACTACTGCAACAGGGACCAGCAGAAACTGGGTCCTGTCTACATAGGAACTTGCATTACACAGTGGTATGCTCTCAGCAGCTCCAAATACATGAGTTTGGATTCCCCCTCACCTTCTTCTTAACTTTATGCATCTGACAAAGGTGCCTTCCTTCAGCTCAGTGTGTCTCCAGATCTCCTGTATGACTCAGTAGCTTTAGCGAAATGTTTTAAAGTGAAGTGAGGTGAATTCAGGCCTAAGACAGGGCTGGTTAGAAAATAATAATTCTCTTTTGTGAAATAAAAGGAAGCCTTGACCTATATTTCTGTTCCTGTCTGAAGCAAGAATGAGATCTGACATTTTTTAATTAGAAATGTACAAGTGGCTGCCAGCAGCAGGATGGTCCAGTGTGACTGGGGAACTCATGCAAGCAACGGGAGGCCTTGGTGTCCTGCTTTCTCCCACATCCCAGTGGGCATCAGGACCAACAGAAGCAGCTGTAAGTAATCCCTTTGCTAATTTTGTGCCATATATGGTCCCCAGAGAAATCCTGTGCTTTCCAACAGCCATGAACTCAATAGAAAGTAAGTCTCATCTATATATAATATATAATATTGTGTGATATTTAATAAGGAACACTTTTGAATGGGCTAGGGGCAAGGTTAATAGACTGAGTAAGAATGAATAATGTCTATTTTAAAAAATATCTTTGGTTCAGGTACTAGAAAGAGCTGTCTGCCATGTAGAAGATCATTTATGTAGCTTGTATTCTCCCTGGCTGTTTAAAGTAACTGCTTAGTGCCATAACAGCTGGGAAAGAGCTATAAAAATGCATCCTAACAAACCTAAGGGAAAAGAGAGAGAGTATTTCTGCAAATCTTCAGCCATCTTTGATCTCTGAAATCCAAAGATAACCAGGTAGAAGGAAGAAATGCTAACCAGCAAAAAAGGATTTCCAGTTTTTAGCTATTGAGTGATCATATTTCTTGTCCATTTCTCCTGTTACTTTTCCTGGTTTTCCCAACCTTTTTTTAAAAATCTTAGGTCTAGCTTATTTAGCTTATTTTTTTTTTCTTATTTTTATCTAAGCTTTTCTATGGTTTGGTTCCCTAGAAAGCAATAACTTTGTCACACAGTACAATCACAAGTTAGCAAATCTTCAGAAAACAGTGTTTGAGAGCAGTTCAAAGGACCTGTCCTTCAGTATATGTTTTGGGAATACTAGGAATTCAGAAATTTGACACTAAACTAACAAGGACTAGTGAGGAAACTGGTATTTCTCAGTATCAGATCTTATGAAAAAGTTCCATTCAACAGGTAAAACTCACCAGCAGAATGCTGATGAGCTGTAATCTATGACTTTGGGAACACAAGAAACCACCAAACCAAGACCTTGGCTCTTCCAGAATGTGTAGTTCTCTCCAACAGAAATAGCATAATAAGTATATTTGAAATGGGAAAAACACCTTCTCAGAAATTGTCTATGAGTTCCAGTGAGGAATACTCCAGGGAGAGCAGATAACAGAATAATGACAATTTGGCCTTTTAAAATTGTTCCATGGGAGCTGCTGTGCTACACATTTATTCTGTGTGGAGGATGGGGCACGGGATGAGAGACAGGGAGATGTAATATTGTTTGGAGCACTTTTGTGTGATTTTTATGCCACAGTCACTATATATGGGGCTGTATCTCCACAAATGTCATGCCAAGTAATGGAGAAAATGATGGCTAACTTTCCTCTTCAGAAAATGGATTGTCTCTTTCTCTCTCCTTTCTAGAGACAGTCTAAATTCCTTTCTGTTTTCCAAAGAGGAGAGGAAAAACATGCAAGGAAAAATACCCCTAAAGAATATCTGAAGAACTCATTTTTCTACAGAATTAATAAGCCAATTATGATGGGGAAATCACATTAAATAATACAATTGTTTCAGGATTTAGACTTACCATTGCTAAGCCTTGGGGCTGCAAGTCTTCTCCCAGAAGTTCACCATACATGTGCATTTCCATCAATTCAAATCAAGAAACTAAATTTAAAAAGTACATTCATAGCAGAATAAACATATCCAAACTGGGACAACAGCTTTTGTTTATTACTACATTAATGGCAATAGTAACAATGAATGGAGTGGTCTAATATTCTTCCTGTAAGGTAGGTTTAGTATAACACTTTCATTTCCACTCTAATTATTTTCTTCTTTAAAAGATATAATTGTATTTTTAATGGATGCACACTGGAACACAAATAGTAGTTCCAGCAAACTGGAATAATTCAGAAACAGCATAATTTTCTCTCTTAAAGGCAACATTTGAGCTGGCACCAGAACTGACTTTTTCACCCCAAAGGAAGAGATTCTTCAGAGGGATTTGGTGTTCTTTGTAGGGGAGATGACACCAGGGGGTAGGACACGATCCTTGTCCTGCTGCTCAGAACAGATGAATCACGTTTAGCTCCCCTGCATAGTTATACAGAAGAGCCAGGAAAAAGATGTTCCCTGTTTTCTGGCACTCTTAAAACCACAAACATCTTCCTTTGATTAGAGCACCAATGGTTTGCATGTATTTCCCAATACTTGTATTTCGTTCACAACAGCAAACAAGAAAACTGTACTTGGATGTCTGACAGTAAGTATATTTTTTAATCCAGCAGAACATGTTAGAATTATTTCAGTATATATGTGATCCAAATCTCAAGGGAAATTATAGTTTCCTAGTATTCTTTCAGATTGAGTGTGTTGAAATCTCCAGCCTTCTACAATCCCATTTCCTTCTGTTCAACCTTCTTCTAATTGCGATACCAAATGACACATAGGAAAGTAAAAGGGCTACATGCTCAATGATGTAGCACATTCTCCTCAAAATCACCCAGAAGTAAAACAGTTCTAACTGAGGGACCTGGGCAATTAGATCAATTCACCCTCCTTGAAAACTGGCAATATGGATTAAAATTTTGTTTCCACTTGTCTGGGAGTCTGGACCATGAATCACAGAATCACAGAATGTCAGGGATTAGAAGGGACTTTGAAAGATCATCTAGTCCAATCCTTCTGCCAGAGCAGGGACACCTAGATGAGATCACACAGGAAGGCATCCAGGCAGGTCTTGAATGTCTCCAGAGAAGGAGACTCCACAACCTCCCTGGGCAGTCTGTTCCAGTGCTCTCTCAACCTTACCACAAATAAGTTTCTTCTCAAGTTTAAGTGCAACCTCCTGTGTTCCAGCTCACATCCATTGCCCCTTGTCCTGTCATTGGCTGTCAATGATCTGACAAGCTCAATAGTACTCTATGTAGTTGGCAGTTAGGCAAAAAAAAAAAAAAAGAAGAAAAGGAACACTGAAGAAGCATAGGAAATGGTATTAACAACTTAATGTCTACAATTCTTTAACTCAGCACTAAATATTCAGTACATGAGATTATGTGATACAACCCTATTATTAAAGTAGCTGAGGGTCTGTCTTGCAATGGGAGATATTCAATAGATTAAGTGCTAGTTGTAATTTTACCTCATTATTCATATTCTAAGGTCTTTAGGGCAGAGAATATGTCTATCTGTATTCTCTAAAGCAGTATGCATATTTATGGTGCTATCTAAATGTTTCAATGTAGTAATAATGTCAAGTTGTATTTCTATTGAGCTTGTAACTTGGCTGAGGATCAGGTCACCTGAGTACACAAGGTCCCAAAATGCAGCTCTACCATGACCTCTCCAGGATGAAGGATGCAGTTCCTTTCATCTATACCTTCTCACCAACACACAGTTTAAAATGAAGTGGCATTGACAAGTGACTTTGCTCTGAAAAATGATGTTTTGAAAGTGGTTCCTTGGGGTTTGATGTTAATTCTACATCAGTGACTTCCCCTTCAGATTGCTTAGTGCATAACTGAGAAAAAATAGTTGCAGCTGTGTGACTTGCCTGGTAATTTAAGTGTGATTCTGAGGACAAATTTTGTCATCTTCCATTCTAGATATATGGCATTATCACCCACTGAAATCAAAAGAAAGACACAGGGGAAAAGTAAGCCTAGTGCAGAACCAGACCTGACCTTAAGTGGAGAGTTTGCCTGACATGGAGTGGAAATGGACAAGGTATTCACACAGGCAAACATTAGGCATCCAATTTGAGTGTCCAGGAAGTTGAGGGCCTTCAGAGATCTCCAGTGATAGCATCCAAGGTAGGAACCCAGCTCTCTCCATAGCCGGGGAATCTACTCAAGCAGCAGGCCCACTGAGTAAAAGAGTCAGTTTTATCACGATAAGTGTTGCACGATGTGCAACAATTGCACTTTGAACATTTAGGACACCTCTCGGTGTCTACAACCACAAGCTACTTGAGACAGTTCAGAGGGTAAATGCACAGGTAAAAGGGAACACAGTCTGCTCCTGGGCCATACATACTTGTTAACTAACACTTTGCTCATGACTACTTACACGAAGAAGAGATGATTTTCCCTGTTTTGGACATTAAAGAGCAGGGAATGAACTTTCACTTCACAGCTTCACCTTATAATCACCCCATTTAAGCACTGCCTCATCAAGGAAGCCAAATTTAGAAATCAGTAGAGCTCAGTGATTTTCAGTGCTCTATACATATAAAGACTACTTTCAAGAGGTCCATAGAAAATAAGTAAAAACAAGAACATTCTCGATGGATTTATGATCGCTATAGAAGAGCCTGGACACGTGGGGAATGTTTTAGTGTTCAGTAAAAAAAAAAAAAAAAAGATTGGAAATCTCTATCCCAGCAAAATGAATACAAATAAACTGGACAAGGACAGTTCTGCCATAAAGTTTAGTAAAATTTTCAAGAATGTATCTAGCTCGATGATTCAGGAGTGGTTATTTCAAAAGAGGGGAAAAAAGCAATACATCAAGTGTTGAAGAGCAGAAAGAAACCTGCATTGTCAGGACTTGGTGGCAAATATTTCTTGTCTGATGTCTCTTATATGAGGAGTTAATCTGAAGAGAGACAGGAAAAACAAGAGCTTTGTAGGATAACTGGGTATGATATAGCAATGGGCTGGTTTTAGTGACCTAGGGTTTTTTTTTGCAGTGCCAGCCTCTAAAGTAGAGATGTGTGTTTTTTCACACCCTAATGCTAATAACTGAGACAATTTCCTTTTAGCTAGCTCCATAGTCTGTTTTATGGGCTCGATAAGTCCTTTGCTCCTTATCTTCCTAGAGCAATAAGATGCCACCTCTTCCCTACAGTGAGTTCTGGTGGGAAATGCTCTACGCCTGTAAAAAAATACGTGCTTTTCCTGCAGGAAAAGTGTGATTTATGTTTAAGAACTGCATCGTGAAAATAGAATTTATGATATAACTGCATAGGTTTCTTGTTGTCTCTTGCGAGACTTAATTATTCCTAAATGAAACAATGGCTCCACAAAAATTAGTGACTGTTTCTACTTCTGTACAGTGAGAGTTCATTTTTAGTGTTTCTCTCTTCTTGTTTCTCCCACAAATGAAGCTTCCTTTGCTTCATGTGATAAGTCTGGCTTCTTGTGAGACACTTCCATTACAGCAAAACAAAAAATGGCAAGTGTATCCAGACAGATGCAACATCTCTTCTGGCCCCTGAAGTCCTTCAGAATAGGCAGAAAACAGAAAATGTTTTTAAATACTCCTACACTGGTAACTGTTCCTCTTTCTCCACACTCTCTGTGAAGTCCTTTCAGCAACCTCCAGTCTGTCCAGAATGGTGCCATCAGACTTAGCTCTATGGCATGGTGCAAAAGCATATTGTCCCCTCTCATCCTCTACTACACCATGAAGCCAGCTTTAATTGCCTGTACTCACATTTCAAGCTCTGCTCCAGGCTGCTAAAGCATCTTTCTCATGAGGGCACCCCTTAACAGGATTAAGCAACTATATTAAATTCAAATTGAATTGTGGACTCATTGTACTCGCATTTGATTCTATTACAGATTGTATTTGTTTCATTTCATTATTTACTGCCAGAAAAATGAACAATCCCCTTTTAGCAGCAGGCATCAGACTTATGGAGCTGAGGCACAACCAGCCTAAAAAGAGTTAGCCAAACTACAGACACTGGAGACAATAACATCTCTATAAAGAACCACTTATATAAGAAACCAATAGATCATTTTAATATACTTATGTTTGAAGTACAGGTCAGGGGACAAAACTGATGATAGTTAGAAAACCAGTGCACTCTAAAAAAGAAAATACAGATGGATTCATATAGGCAAAGATTTGGATTATATTTTAATTTGGTAAAATCAATATCTACTTCATATTTCTGGAAGGAGAAGGCAAAGACTAATGAACCTGACACAATACATTTTCTGTAATGTTATTGAGGTGTGAATTAGAAAGAAGAATGTTTGAAGTGTCTATAACTCATCCATAGCATATATGAATTCTTTCATCTGCTTTTACTGACTCATTTATCGCAGAAATCAATACACTGAACAAACAAATATTTTCAGTATTCTTCCGGCCATTCCCAGCAGTGTCTAAAAGTAGTTCATGTCAAAACCTCCAAAATGTTGTAATGTTGCAAAAAGCAATACATATTTAACCTAAGAACAACATACCAGATGATTTTAAATACACAATATTTATTATAAAGTGAACACTAAGAACAATGGTAACTTGACCCAATGCCAGTTGAAGTCTAAAACCAATCTTTGTTGGTTTTACAAGGAAGCTTGATCAAATTCTAGCTTCAAATGAGTGATTTTACCTAAAATGTTTTACTTGCAGCTACTGACAAGGAACTGATGCATCACAGCAAACCAACTCACAGCATAGGCCAGGAGTCTGCTAGTTGGTAATAACCAATGCCTAGAAAGGAAAAGAGAGGAGTAAATAGCTAGCTCATTTTTTTCTTCACTGATAATTTTGGAATGGCAACTTATTCTCTCTAGGACAGGAAAAATTCCCTGAAATCACGAGACATAGGAAATTGTTTGAAAATCAAAAATAAAAAGGAAAACTGTATGTTATTCTGTTCTGCCAACACTCCAAATTTGGTCTGGAGGTCTCAAAGATTATGCTGGCTCAGGGCGGCTGCTATAGACCATTTGCTGTCTGCTGTGAAGAAAATTTTGTCCATTTGCATTGACGGAATGGACGCTGCATCCCATTTTGGTCTCTGTTTTACCTCTGAGAAATTGCCACTTTTTTTTTTTTTTTTTTTTTTTTTTTTTTTATGCCTAGTCAATTCCTGTTCTCCTCCTGATCTGCCAATTTGACTCTTGGCACTTACCTTCAAATGGGGAAGCTGCCTTCCCACAAGTTGACTTCTCTTTACAGCCTGAAGTTGGGGCGCAGTAGTATTTGTCTCCTTATGGCTGTGTGTGGATGTGGCTTTTTGCTGTGTGCTGTTAAGGGGAATGAAAGCAGGGGTCTTTCTTTTGGCTGATTTATTGCTGTTGTAACCCCTGCCTCATTGCTTTGGAACCCTCTGCCATGGAGGACAGACTCCTGCCACCCCTACCACTGCACCACAGAAATGAGGGCTCTCTCTCCATGTCAAATGCCTTCCATTGCTCCACTAGTATATTACTTTTTTTTTTCCTGAAGAAAGCAACAAGTTTGATACTAAAGATGAAGGGACACAGTGTGTATAAGCTTTTTCCCTTGTATTGTGATGCTTTGTACTCTATTACTCTATCATGCTGCAGCAAGATTTAAGAAATCAGTCACCAGTCAAAAGGGAGAAGGCACTGAAGTGAATAACCAAAGGGAGTACTCACTCCAGTAGAGATCATCTTCATGGCTGATGGAGCAATGGCTAGAGAAGTTAGCAAGTCATCTGTCACAAGGCTAGAGTAAGGATAACTATGCTTGGCAGCATGTATTAATGTCAAAGGAAGGGCCTTATTCCATAAATACCTGTTCACTGATGCCAGAAAGTAACGTTAAAACTATTTGAAAGACACACTGTATGAGTGCTTCTTTCACATCAGGACTGGGAAATGTGGGGCAATAAAAGCAAAGACTATCTCAGACTCCAGCATTTGTCCCACCCAAGAAATGTCGCAGAGCATTCATTGCATCAGCAGGATTGAGATAACTCTGCCTCGCAGCCTTGGGAGAGGTGATGTCCAGAGCCTGGCATCTGTCAGTGGGCACAGCCACAGAGCCTGCAAGGCCAGCTGAGCCTCATGGATCAGAACAGACCTGCTCCATACTGATAAATCCTGTTAGGCTCATAAAAAAGAATGGCTCCCCACAAATTGCCTGCTAGGAGCAGCACTTGACCTGTGTGAGCTCCCAAAACTCACTGGAGACTCTTTAGGAGTAGACTAGCTGGCATAGGCCAAAATTGCTCCAGGGTCTGCTCAGGCAGTTTAGTTTGACAAGACATTGTGTTTCAATGCCTGGAAGGTTTTCTGAGATTAAGGCAGCCAGGAGTTCCCAAATCCTTCACTGGAGACGGCAGAGGTGTCTTGCCTGAAGGACATAAATGTCTGTGGTCCCCTGTGTCCACTGACTGTTGGCAGTAACAGTCCCACAGCTGTGAGCAACTCAGAATCACCGATGTGGCTGTAGTCTTGCTGTCTTCCTCAACAGCACTGCAAGCACCAGGAGCTGGACATGACAACCAGGGGCTAATGTATCTGGGGAGCTTGCTGCAAGACAAGCCACATACCTCCTTCATGGGAAAGGTTCGCAAATACCAAACTGCATGACTCTTTCCCTGCTGGGTTTGGTAAGTAAACAAGTTGACCAGCCCAATGCTTTGCTGCCATGAGAAAAAAGCCTGAGGGAAAACCCCTCACCCCCAACCTAACACAAACATCCCCTTTTGGATATGCTGAAGAAAAAATAAATATTTAATGTTCTTCTCTGTGGAAGGCCTTGCAGTATTTTAAATGGATGTGGGCAATTTTAGTCTGTCTTGATTTATGAAAGCTGTCTTAACAGATAATAATGATGTAAACTGTGTAGAGCTCCTTATGGCTCAGTTTTATGGATGCAAGGTTTAGCAAACATTGACAAGGAGCTGGGAGCAGGAAAACTGCAAAGTTGTCCTTGTTTAGATTTTATCCTGCTATATTGTCCTGAGGAACAACGCCTATTCTCCACAGATTTACATGGAAAGAACAAGAAAACCCTTAGGCTGCTGATCCCCCAGATCTCTCCCCTTCCACTTGGGGCCTGCGCTGAGACCATCAGCTTCAGGGCTGTCTTCCAGTACTACTGTCCTGTGTACTCAGTCCTGGTAGCAAAGTCCCAACACTGGGTTAAACAGCTGGGATCTTTTCCTTCCACTACTGTTCCTAGATAGCTGATATCTTTGTCTGAAGGAGAAATTTACGAGCTTGGATAGGATACTGAAAAGTTTATTCAGTTGTCAACAATAAAACATCCATGGAGTGGATGGGAAGAACAATGTGCAAACCATTAGCATCCCCACAACTACATCTGTGCAAAGTGTTTTCTATTTGTTCATGCAAAATACCTGATTAAACTAAAGCTCATGAAAATTCTTTTATACACATTTATGTGAATCAACACTATGGGACTGAGTCAACGCCCTTTTTATTCACTTTTCAAAATTCCACCTAAGTGAATTGCTTGAAAAATGTTAGGAACAACAATAATCTCAAGAATATTTACATGTCTGCACTGCATGTCTTTCTAGAAGGATTCAGCTTTAAAACATGCAGTAGGTTTGGGAATCATCCCATCAGAAAAAAGAAATAAGAGACTGACCTGTGTTTATTGCTCCCACAGCAAAGTGCAGCATTTACAACTTAAACCACTATCACTGATAACCATCTATGAATAAATCAATAACTGAGTCCTCTGTGGAAACAACCACTGCATAATGGTATCTCTGCATATTTTTACTACTGATAAGGCAATGTACCTATGAAATGCATAGGCATGAACCATATTTCAAGTAATTTCAACCAACAAGTACATGAATAAAAATCAAACTCTTCTAGACAGTTCACAAAGAGTGAAATTCATCCCTAGGCAGGGGGGCTAGAACAGAGACATTTCACTTCCCTAAACTTTCAGAAACGTTCAAAACAATGCTTTAAAGGCAATCCAGCATTGCACAGACTTTGGGTTGGCCTTCTGCTCAGCAGTGAATTTCATCCATTGTGAATTACATGTTAGATGACTGATTTTTCACCTAAGAAGAGAAAAAGACTGAACAAGTAGGACACATGATTCATTTCAACTAGATATTCTACTTGCAATCAGCACTTATTGTCTCTGGTGCTTGTAAAGGAGAAAGCAGGGTTGTCTTGGCATCCTGGAAGGAGCTATAGACGTTTGTACATAAAAACTGAAAAATGGAGGAGGAAGAGATTGGGGGAAGGAGTGTTCAGCGAGATAGTTTTTTCCCAATGTAATAACAAGAAGGTCTTTTACTGAAACACCAGGTAGCAAAATGGTACCTGTGTATGCCTTTAAAGGAGTTACAGAGCTGCAGCTATGAAGGAAGCATCCCGAACTTCCATGTGAGGAATATTATACACCATAAATAAGTAAAGGTTATTTTGCTGTACTGAAACTTGAGAAATATTATGTACTATTCTGGGCACTAGTAAAAGTGCTTAGAGGTTTGAAATTGAAAAGGTGTTATGAAGGAAAATCTTAAATACCCTAGAGGTTTGGACTTTGGGTTATGAGGAGGGATTAGCCTGTGCTGGCCTCTGCAGCCTGAGGGAAAAAATGAGGTAAAATGGGAGATTGTCAGAGAGGTAAACAAAATCCTGAGATGAACGGATTGAAGGTAGTAAGCTATTTAAGATAGGAATTAATTTAAAAACAAGATGCCATGGACTAAAATTGGGATGGGTAGGTGCACAGACTAAATTACTTCACAGAAAAGAGTCTGCAATTTGACACAGTGGGAAAAGTCAGCTACTGAAGCGTATGTGTTGGGGAGGGGGTAGAGTACAAACCCATTATGAAAAGGAACAAGATGTATTTTTGGCCAAGGATAAAATTCAAGGTTGCAGCCACTAACTGGATTCTTGTGGATATGCTGATATTAGTGGCTTGTAGTTTGGTTGGTATTTTCTGGGTTTGTGAGGACATACTTTAACAGAATTATGTTTTCTCCTAGCAGGTAATGTTGTAGAGTCCTTAAGTCATTTGCAGCATCAGCCAAAGCTCATGAAGGTTGGTGGGACTCCTTCTTCAACTACAACAGGCTTTGGATCTGGCTTCTGTGGTAGAAACTAGCAGAGCTTTACAATTTCCTTAGCTCTGTGGATAGTCTTGATTTTTTATTACCAATAAGCCTTTTAAGTGAATGACAGCTGTGGGAGAATACTGCTTCTTTAAGCCTTTTCTTGTCAGAGTGCTGAGAGCCTTTGGAGCCTCCCTTCCTTGCTGATTTGCTCATGAGTCCCTGGTGGTCTCAACTCATTCTACTCACACTTGTGCTACTGCTATCAAGATTTCTAAGCACTGGCATAAAGGTTAACCTTCAGATCTTAACATATCATAGACTAGATTTCTATGACATCTGAAATCAATACCAATAACAGTGATATTTACTTCAAAGCACTGAACGGTGGGTAATTTTAAACATAAACCTTTTTATGACCTGCCAGCACTATGATCAGGGCTCTAATACTGCCCGTACACTTGCCGTAGTTGTCATATAGCCGCATATAGCCTGTGAGCAAAGCCCCCCAAACTCTGACTTGTACTTCATAAGCTAATGAAACAGTTTCATTAACTTAGGTACCACAGGGAATGATGGTGTACATGAGCAAGTCCAATATATTACACACAGAAAAGTGCTGAAGTAAACATATACCCAAGCCAACATGTCACAAGGTGATACCTTGATTGTATTTTCCAGTTTACAAACACAGTGGGAAATATGCTGTGACTGCAGTCTTCCAAGGCAACAGGTGAATTTAACGTGAGCAGTGTCCACTCAGTCCTTCTTCTGTAAAGGCATCTAGGACTAGATTTTGTCCTCTAATGAAGCAAAGCAGGTTATAGACTCAGATAAATCAGCTAGTAAGGCTAGGTTTAGAGAGTTCTGGTTGACTCTTTTCCCTAAGGAATGAATGGACAAAAAGCATGGTGTCTTATCACAATATGCTCAAGACTTGCATGACTTTATAGTTTGTGTTTTCCTATATGCCTATTAATATAGCATAATAGAGATGAAGCTGCTGGGATGCATTATCTGGGGCATTTACATTCCTGAATGTTTCAGCTTTTCAAAGTAATCTTGGCTCCGCATCAATGTATTTGGGTTTGAAATCAGAATATCCTCCTAACTTAGCTTAGCCTACCACTGCTGAATTGTACTCTGTGTTTAATTCACTTTACACTCATTTTGGTCTGGAAAGAAAAATTATTTTTTTACTCATGTTGAGTAATATTTGCCAGTCTATTGATTAAATGAAAATTATTTCCATAATCAGGTGTTACCTAGTATGAATCCAGATGTAATTGGCATCTTGTGAAAAATATTATTAAAAATGGAAATACAGAAACTTGCTGTCCTAATTTATATTAAGTAACAACTGTGATACTCAAAGTATTACAGTCTAGCCCAGAGGAACTTACTTAAGTGGTATCTCTTTCATAAGACTATTTTTAACTTTGTAACACCATATATTTTAAGGCAAAATTATATATTTGCTAAATAGATTGGCAAGTTGACTGAAGCAAAGATATGCAAAGGTTATAATTCTCTGTTCTGCTATAAAGGAGACCAATCAACCAGATTTTATTAGCAAAATCCACACCACACCAGAATGGTCTCTGCTTTTTTTCCCGGGTCACATGTTCTGAGACATGGAAGTGTGTGAGTTCAGTGGTTTTGCTCCACTCTCCCATACTCTGCTCTCCTCTGGTGCTTCATAATTGCAGTGTGTAAAGACCCGAGTCAGAAAGAGCTGCACACACCTTCACCCACCCAATATATAGAGCCAAAAATTCTTGCAGTGATGAATTTTTCCTCACAGAAATCAATAGAAATGTATTTTATTACAATCTTAAGATCAATATTAAATAACTAAGCCAAGCTTTTGGAAAAATAAAGTCCCTATCTATAAATTTTCCCTAAATCTAAACTTTGAAATCAGTTGAATCCATAGTATTCCCCAATACATTTTACGGCCGTTTGATCCACTGCTTTTACATTTAACATCATATTTTGTTCTGGGAAAGGGTAATAAATGTCTCTGCAGCACTGAAGAAAACCATCAGGGGACACTGTTTTTTTGGAGCACATTCTTCCAAAGCATTTTTCTTCCTGTTGCTGGAAGAACTAAATTAGCTAGGAAAACTTGAACTTACAACCAGTTATCCATCATGGCACTTTGTGCCCTAACATCATTGCACACAATTATTTTATAATGTGAAAGGCCAACAGAACACGCTCCCAGGGACAACCCTACACTGAAAAACGTCAGATAGGTGTCACGTTATGATTGAACCTAAAGTAGTTCAACTTGGATAATAAAATGTAGGAGTGTAGTAAGGTAAATAACACAAGCTATGAAGGGGTGGGAGGAAGTCAAAACCCGTGTCAGACTCTGTCTAAATAAGCAACCGTGTCCATCTTTGTTTCATCAGCCTTCAGTCATGGATCACAACAGAGAACTACTTGTGAGCCTAAGAAAGCAGCAGGAAACTGGTTTGAGTCTGCACATTGTGCAACTGAGCATCTGGCAGCTGGAGGGATGCTGCTTTGAGGAGACCCTCCCAAATATGCTACAACATTGCTACAGCAAGGGACTATAGACAGGTTATGGGAGGATCCTGAATTATGCTCAGACAGTGGGCAGGAATGGAGTGGAAAATTAAACTACTATTCTGGGCTCTAAAAGTTTTCTTTGGCTTTTAGTGTAAGTTCATGCTCCTGGAAATGGGAGTACCCGAGTGTCATATTCATCTGGCCCTGTAACACTGGTTAGGGTCTTCCAGAACATCATTTTGAGCTGAATTTTGGAGATCCCACAAGGGTGCATTTCTCCATAGTGTGGGTAGGCCCAGAACTTCGTACCAGTCATGGAGAAGCAGTGATCTGATGTCTTTCACCCCTTTTCAAATGTGCTTGTGAAGATACCACAGAACTGCTTCAGGATAGAGAAGATGCTCTGGGAATCCTCCTAAAAGGACCGTATATGGGGAATTATGAAATGAGAGGAAAAAAAGGCCTCATAAGACATGGTTTTCACATGAGACCGTGACAGGTGTTTCTTTCCTCTTCCCACATCAGGTTACATGACACAAATATTCAGCTCTCAACTCTGTGGCCTCTACCTCCTAATCTCTTTCCTCTGCAGAGCAAGTTCCTCAGGGAGGCTGTAGCTTCAGTAGGGAAGATTACACCTTCCCAGTGCAACATGCACAGGACTATTCTGTATTCTGTAATATTCTTTCTAAACTGGAACAAAATAACATCTCAGAGAATTTTTTTGTGATGCACAGATAGGAGATTTAAACCCTGCAGCTGCCCCAGTAAATCTAGGACATGTGTTGACTGTCATGGTATCTCCTGCTGCAAGAGCTGGTGGGACTTGTGGCATCTAAACTCAGCCTGAGCCTGAAAGGGAAAAGCAAAAATGATTACAGGCTCCAGGAAGGCAGGCTGTAAATGACAGCCTGCCTTCCAAAGGTAGTGTACATGCTGGTGGCAGATGCAAGTTTCAGTTTTGTCCCTGTGAGACAACCTGGACACAGGAAAAATAGTAAAGTGTGAAGGGGTGAGGAAGCAAAAGTAGCTCCAAAAATTCCTTCTGCTCTTGTCCTCAGCCCACTGTCTGAATCCCACCATTAGCAGCAGTGATGGCAAGAGACTGGCTCCTTTTCAGAGCCTCTCTGCCCCTGCACCACCAGGCAAGGACTGCATATGGATCAGCACTAGGGTGTTCAACCACTGTATTCCTTCTATGAGGTCATCCAAAGGAGGATGCGATGGATTCTCCGTCACCCTTTGGTACTGACAGACGGAGCAAATTAGTCTATTTGTTAGTCTATTTGCAATTGTTAGTCTATTTTTGCTCCCAAGTGACTTCCTGAACTTTTAGTCTCCCTCCTCAGCAGAGCAAGCCTCCTCTGTTAAGTGTCCTCAATTTGGTGATAAGGTATGTGGCTTTGTGTGAGTGCAAAGCACCATTTTACAGCACTTGAGAGGCATAAATCTTCCCATTTTTCCTCTTTCTATCTTGTTGGCATTGTAAAGTTCCAGCCTAGCTCATTACCAGCTGCCAAGAGGTTACTATTCACAGACAGAAAGCATTAGAGATGTTTGAGGAAAGAAAATAAAGGGAGGAATAAAAGGAAAATATGCCAAAGAATGGCCAACAAGATGTCTAACAGACCGACAACCCCCTTCCTTTCTCCTACAGCTTGAGCTGAAAGGGCAGGAGACTGTTATCAGGACCTGCCTGCAAACAAAGAATGAGCAGACACCTACGCTTGCTCCTTTCACCACTCCAACCATCCCTCTGTGCTTCCACTTATTATTGTCATTTGTAAAGTGCTGACATCGGCTTGACAGCTGCAAAGCTGAGGTCCTTCCCCTGAGCTACTAACAGTGGTGATATTTACCCAAAGTCTTGCTGCATTTCTGCATGCTGCTTTTCTTTTGGCTTGAAAGAAACTGCTACCTAATGTCCTGTTGATGATCTGATTGTTACCCCAAGGATAGAGGTACTTTAAAGCACAACTAGGTTGCTTCACTTGTGGAACACAGTGACACTGTTAGTACTTGGCTTATACACTAAACTGGTAGCAGATATGGATTTTAACCTCATTTATGACTGAGTCATAAATAACTTTGTTCTCATAGATTAGCTAGTTGAGAGTCAAACTAGTTCTTGAGGAGACAAGTTCCTGGGAAAAATCCTCACTAGTCCTCCCAGATGGATGTTCTTTGACTTGTACAAAAATATTCAAACCACATTTTTCCTTTTGTCTCACACTCTCCCAGCTCAGTTAGACCACATTGTCAATATGTTAGTTTCATTCATATCTTCATACAAAATGTGTCAGTGTCACTTGGGAGGTGTTAGTGTCCAGAATACAAAGCCATGGGCTCTGGACTCAATTTCTATGTCCATGGGCAGGATACTAAATTCAGCCTCCTAGTTTTCTTGAGCAGCCTCCCTCTTTAACCCTTGGCTCTCATTCCAGCGGGTATAACTGAGTTAGGGCAAACATGGCACCATGGGATTAACAAGTGGGACTGGGACAGTACATATAGTGAATTCTTTGGCTTTTTGATACCTCATGGGGTTTTTTTAATCTGTTTTGTATTGGGTTTTTTAATGTTTGTGAGTTGTTCAGTGGGGACAGCTCTGCTTGTTGACCCAAGTACATGGAGATATATTTGGCCATACCACTACTGCCTGAACTTATCTATGCTATAGGAAGCTACTATTTCCTTATATTGCATCCTTTGCATTAAGTAGCCTCCCTTTCCTTCCATATGCCTCCCTTTCAGCCTATTCCACACTTGAAAGGGTTTTATGCACCTCAACGGTGATGAGCAACAGAAACAAATTTACCCAGAATGGCAAAGTGCACTTAGGAATTGCTAAAAGATTTGGTCCAATCACTGGCATCAAATGGGAGCATTATAATGCTGTGATAACACAGATATTCTTCTTTTTTTAAAAAAAAACAACCAAACAAAAACAAACAACAAAAAAACCCCCACAACCAAACCCAACTATCTACAGAATACACAGGGTTTTAAATCAGATGTGGATGATTAGGAATGGGAGCTTGTATTCCATATTCTGCTCACTTAGACCTTCCCAGTATGCCACTGAGGCCCACAAAACCAAACAAAATGTTACATGTTGGATGAGGAATAGAAAGAGAATAAAAAAGAAATACAGCCTTATCTCAAATTTATGTACAGTAATAGTTGCTCTATCTTAAAGAAAACTAAGAGGTTCATAGAAGGGCAAAGAAAAT
Source organism: Caprimulgus europaeus (assembly GCA_907165065.1). The sequence goes on along the minus strand of OU015523.1, from coordinate 34,535,192 downwards.
TACTGGGGGCATGGAAAACCTTTCATATGTATAAGGTTGTGCTAGGACTATGCCCGTTAGAAAGGAAACCAGTGAAGGAGAGTACGATAAAGATATATTAAATCCTGTCTGGTGTAACACTGGTGGCTGAAAATATTTAAGTAACTTGAAAATCAGCAATTTCCAGACTGATCAAATAAAACCCTTTTCACACAGGAGATAATTAAACCATGGAATTCTCTGCTGCAAGGTGCCAGGGAGGTCAGACACTTTTTTTTGCAGGATTGCAAAAGGGCAGGATTTCTGTCTGGTAAGGAGGCTCTCCAGACTTACAATAGGTAGCTTTCATGTTGTTTAAGATATTAACATCTGAATTACAACAAACAGATTAGGAATAGCCTTTCAGGGATAGGAATGGGAAGTGCTGCCCTATGATTTCTTACGCTTGTTTCTGAGACATCTTTCTCTGTGTGCTAAAGTGGGGTTGTTAGGGTGGCTTGGCCACCTGACTGATGAGAATGATGTCAATGTCCCCTTGGGGGTTCAGATGACTGCCCATGCCATCCAGCCATGCTGGAGAGCCTGAGTATGCCAGCGGACAACCCCTGAGTTTTTCAAGTGCCTGTGGTGACTCTCTGGGGACTCCTCCAGTTGGTCTGACTGCCGCCACATCTGAGGTGGTCCAGGTATAGGTCTACTAAAATCAGGGATGTTTGCACCTTCCCTGCAGTACTTCCCCTCACAAGCCTTATCCATGGGCAACTTGTGCCAGAGTGTCACAGGCAACACCACAGCACATTGCAGCTGTGGCAGCAGCGTTTGGGGGTCAGTTGCCCTTGGGATTCACTTGGTCCTGAGAGGAGGGCCAAAAAAGGCCTAGAAAGATATCAGGAGCAGCTCTGCCTCACTGTCTTTCTTAAAAAATGGCCAGGGTTAGTCTTTTTAAAATGTGTAGGTGACACTGTACTTGTATACATTTTTAAGAATTTAAAGCACCTGGAAGGAGTATGGCCAAAAGTTGATGTAGGCTCTTGGCTTTCATATGGGTGCTGATGGGGCTCTTCATGGACTGTGTCTGAAATCCCAGAGCTGTTTCCCTGTTTTAGCCAGGACTATCAGAAATTTCTCTTCATTCACACAGAATCACTCCTGTCACAGATCTTTCTTCATGATACTTTGTTGTGTTGGGATGTACATTTGCTGAAGGAGAAATTGTGCTACTTCTCTTCAGATGAAAACCCCACAGTGGGAAAGTGTATCATCTTCTTCAATTTGCTTTGAAGCTTGAAGCTTCCAAGCAGCAATGCAAAAGATTTCTGTATACCTAATTTTGGGAATATGTTCATGCTTTAATTCCACACATACACAAGTGGACTGGGCTTTCTCAAGGAGAGTGGAAGTGGCCTAAAAAACCTCATAAATGTTTGAAGGTTGCATGGCATCTTGCTATCACGGGTCATCATGTCATAGAACTTGCTGTGATTGGAAGGCAGCTGAACTCTGAGGGCAGGAAGGGAAGCGAGTGCAGTTAAGTCTGTGTCTTTTTGCAGCAGAACTGTGTTTGTGCCTGACATAATGTGGTTTAGAGGCACTTAATTTTTGTCTCCCTGCCTGCACTCCCTGACAGACAAGTTATTTATTAATTTTTAACACCAGGTGTGAATTGTCATGCTAATAGCCATGCAGATTCTTCAGTGCAAGAAGTGCTCAGTAATATATTACAGCCGACCTGAACCTTAATTAAGAAAGGGTTGCACAGACATATCTTAACAATTTCTCTCCACTTAGGAGGAAATGTACACACGAAAGAAATTATGCTCAGATTTGAGATCCCTTCAAAGTCATCTTCTTTAGAACATAATGGAGTTTACCCCCAAGCATCAACATCCCTCCTCTTTCAGGTTAGGAAGACACATAGCATCCAGGCAGATCATATCGAACCTGAATAAACACCCCTTAATCAAATGTGCTGGAGCTATGAGGAGCCACAGCACCAACTGCTTTGAGATACTGATCTGCTCCTATTACAAAGAGTAAATTGCTGAAGTAGGTGTACCCATTGGTCTTTTCCACTCAGGAAAAGGTGGAAAATACCAATGGGTGCCAGATTAGCCATTTTTCCAAAATGCATATTTGGAGTAGACAAGCACAGTAAAGCGTATTTCTCAGAAAGAGTCAGCTTTCTCTATTCAAGCAAAAAGTCAGGGGCAACATGCAGCCAGGCTAAGAGAACTGGTACCTTCAGGAATCTCAGGTTTAATTCTATGAGTGAACTTTATTTTTAGCTTTAAGTAGAGAGTCACACATGAAGTCAGTAGGCGTATGCTCCTTTGTAACTGGCCTCCTGAGTGAGGAGTACAAGGGGGCTGGTATCTGCTGATAGAGGGCAGCCTTCCTAGACTTGTTAGAGTTAATGGAGGGAGAAAGGCTACAGCTAACCTCTTGTAGGGGATGATTGAATGCAGGATCTTATCGCTCCCAACCAACTGAAGAGGAAACATTCTGCCTCCCTAGGCTAAAGTTAGCATTTGGGTGTACTCCCTCTGGTCCCATTAAATTCCCATTAAAAATCAATTTCTTGGGACCAGGTTTTCATTATCTCTTCTTCAATAACCTAGAGTCAATGCCTTCTGTGATTCATCAGTTTCTTGAGTCCAGTTGGCAACATTGCTTCAAAACCCATTTATGTTCAATAGTCACAAAACTTTATAGGCTGCCGAGGTACCTAGATTTTTTTTTATCCTCTGGAACCACAAGAAATTCCCATGCTGAATCATAATGGAAAAATGGAAATGTCAAAAATAGTTGGAACTTATAATCTGAAAAGAAAAAGCAAGAAGTTAAGGCCAACTGACAGTTTTGCTTTAAGTCCTACCAATTAGATTTTGGTTTTCTTTTTTCCCCTACTACAATTACATTTTAAGGCAAAGTCAATTTGAACTGAAAATATTTGGTTTTTTCATTTCAAGCCAAAGCCTTTTAAACCAAGAGTTTTCCTCAAAAGGTTTTATAATTTAATCTGTTGACATTTCATGTCAAAAAATATTTCACTTAAAATTTCTGTCCATTTGTATTACCAGCGATTCAATGCTTAATAAGCTAGATGTTCCCATGTTTACTTCTAACTAATGGATATTTTATGGTAAAGTGCACCTTTATAATTTATTAGTATGAAAAATTAATATATATCTGCTTTGACTAAAAAACAAAAGAATTCTTTTGAGCATAAAAAACCAGAAAGGCCATTCTTACCATAAATTTTTATGACTCTTCTTGTGCTGCATTCATCAAACCGATTTCTGCTTTTCAAATGCTGAAGAGTAAGTAGCTGATAATTGCATGGATTTATATATATTGTGTACCATTTTAAAATATGGCAAGCACACAATCTTGCATTATTCTATATCAGAGGACCTGTAATGCAATGTAAAGCCACAGCTGTGAATTATATTTTAAAAGTTTATGGTTTGCAGTCTTTCAAATAAGATTCAAAAATGCATACACAAATGAAAGCTAAACTGTTCTGCCTTCACAGTCACCTGTGTTCAGGAACTTGCAGTTCTTTCTCTTGTGATGTGGTGCAGCTCTTCCGAGCTGTGCTTTGTGAAGACATGACTGGAAGGCTGAAGACTTAAGCTGCTAAAGTTTCTCTTTGTAGTCATGTGGGTGAGACACGTATAGAGTATTTATGAGTTAAGGTATATATAGCCTCTTTTTCTTTCTCCTCTGGGATTTTCAAGACCGTACGGTGGATTTTATTTTCAATTACCTGCCTGTAAACCTCCTTGCCTGTGTTTTGCCTTTCCCTTATCCTTCAACATACTCCTTCTCTTTTTTGCCAAGAGCCTCTGAAGGAGGTGCTAATCAAATTTCACTGCAGAATTCTGCAATAACTTGTTTGTTTGCTTTGTATGAGAAGGAACAGGAAAATGCTGAAAATTATTAGCCAGAGGTACAATCTCTCTCTCTATTGTATGGGGGAAAGAAAATTATATGAGAGAGATCTGTTACTGCCTAATTCTGCACAGTGCCCCATCAGGGCTCTGTGCTGCTTGCAGGGGCATGTGTGAGAGGCAGAAGGCCAAGCATCAGGGCAGGGGTGTCTGCCACCTACAAGCTCTGAAAAGCCAGTGCTGGTGTCATTCTGGTTTTACCACCCATGCTCACATGGCATCCGAGTCAAATGTATGGATTTGCCCTGGATGCCAGGGAAGCACCACTGTGCAGCCTGGGTTGTGTCCTCTTCACTTTCCCAGGGGCTTATCTGGCTCCCAACTTGGGGACTTTGTGTTACTAGAAGGAGCGGGGGGAAAGTGTTGGATATCATAGAATCACAGAATGGTTTGGGTCAGAAGGGACCTTAAAGATCATCTAGCTCCAACCCCCCTGCCATCAGCAGGGACACCTTCCACTAAACCAGGTTGCTCAAAGCCTCATCCAGCCTGGCCTTGAACACTTCCAGGGAGGGGGCAGCCACAGCTTCTCTGGACAACCTGTTCCAGTGTCTGACTGCCCTCACAGGAAATAATTTCTTCCTAATATCTCATCTAAACCTGCCCTCTTTCAGCTTAAAGCCATTTCCCCTTGTCCTGTCATTAACTGCCCTTGTGAAAAGTCCTTCCCCAGCTTTCCTGTAGGCCCCTTCAGGTACTGGAAGGCCGCTATAAGATCTCCCCGGAGCCTTCTCTTCTCCAGGCTCAACATCCCCAACTCTCTCAGCCTGTCCTCATAGGAGAGGTGCTCCAGCCCTCGCATCATCCTCGTGGCCTCCTCTGGACTCGTTCTAACTGGTCCATGTCTTTCTTGTGTTGGGGGCCCCAGAACTGGACACAGTACTCCAGGTGGGGCCTTACGAGAGTGGAGTACAGGGAGAGAATCACCTCCCTCGACCTGCTGGCCACGCTTCTCTTGGTGCAGCCCAGGATACGGTTATTTGCCTTCTGGGCTGCAAGTGCACATTGCTGGCTCATGTTCAGCTTCTCATCCACCACCACTCCCAAGTCCTTCTCTTCAGAGCTGGTCTCAAGCCACTCATCGCTCAGTCTGTACTTGTGCTTGGGGTTGGCCCAACCCAGATACAGGACCTTGCACTTGGCCTTGTTGAACTTCATGAGGTTGGCACGGGCCCACCTCTCAAGCCTGTCAAGATCCCTCTGAATGGCATCCCGTCCCTCCAGCGTGTCAACCACACCACTCAGCTTGGTGTCGTGGGCAAACTTGCTGAGGGTGCACTCAATCCCACTGTCCATGTCACTGATAAAGATGTTAAAGAGCACTGGTCCCAATACTGAACCTTGAGGGACACCACTCATCAGTGGTTTCCACTTGGACTTTGAGCTGTTGACCACAACTCTTTGAGTGCGACCATCTAGCCAGGTCTTTATCTACCGAGTGGTCCATCCATCAAACTCACATGTTTCCAATTTGGAGATAAGAATGCCATGTGGGGAAGTGTCAAATGCCTTGCATAAGTCCAGGTAATGACATCAGTTGCTTTGGCCTTGTCCACCAATGTTGTAACCCCACCATAAAAGGCCACCAGATTGGTCAGGCATGATTTGCCCTTGGTGAAGCCATGCTGGTTGTCACCAATCACCTTCTCATTCTCAATGTGCCTTAGCAGAGTTTCTAGGAGTATCTGCTCCATGATCTTGCCTGGCACTGAGATGAGACTGACCGGCCTGTAGTTCCCTGGGTCTTCCTTGTTACCCTCTTTAAAAATGGGGGTTATGTTCCCCCTTTCCAGTCTGTGGGAACTTCACCAGGCTGCCAGGACTTCTCAAATATGATGGATAGAGGCTTTGCAACTTCATCTGCCAGTTCCCTCATATGGAGTGGGACTGAGAAATCAGCAGACACCCAAGTGAATTTCCCAGCCCATCTCGGTCAGTTCAGCCATCCTCAACTCTGGACACTGCTTTTCACTGTGAAGATAGTCCTTCAGAAACCCTGCAGAATAAAGCATCCAAAGCATCCCAGGTTCTTCTCTGCTTTTGTGTTGGTTTCCAGCCTTGGGCTGATGATAGTGACAATGATCCATTTTTTTAATATGAAAATCACAGTTAATGTCAAAAAGTAGGAAGTGTAATTGAGTTTTCTCTTGAGACCTTCCCCTGTTAGAAAAAAAAAATAGCATAGGAGCTAATAGTCCTAACAGCTCTTAAACAACTCTTGATCCTTTTGAATTAATTATTGGGGTGAAAGTGGCAGAGCTACTCCTAAGTCCACAGAAGCTGACAATTACTCTCTGAAAAGAATTAAGGATTAATATAATTTTGGTACAGTGAGACAGTCATGTTATCTTTCACAGTCAATGGGTGCCTAACGTCAGGAAGCAAGCAGTGTCCCTGTCACCCGTTGATTATACAAATTCAGTGCAGAATCTGGTATTCACAGCCACGAGCTGAGGTGGATGGTATCTTGAAATAAAACTTACCATCATGTTTTTTAGGAGACTTCCTGGGTCCAATGGCATCTCCATCTGAAGTTCAAGATAGCTTCTCTGAAAATTAAGCCTATATCCTGCAAATACAAACATATTACCACCAACTGCCAGCCTAAGGCTCTGTGTCAGGCTTGTTGCAAGCACTAGTCCAGGGAATCTATACTCTCATACAGCTATTTCATCTGTACAGGCAAGGATTCAGTTTTTCCTCCAAGTGCAGTTATTGCCAGCTCCATTTTGTCTTGCTGTGTACATTTTTGCTAAAACATGCTACACACTGACAAACTGTGCTACTCTGAGCCTCTCTGTATGCTTCCCTTTATGAGCACTGTCAAAACTGGCTCTTCAGGCTTGCAAGTTATGGGTTGAAATCTTCCCCGAATCCATTTATCTCTAAGATACTAAATTTTAGCTTCAAGGTAGAAGTCAGCTCCTCCTTTTCGGTTTAGGGCAGAGGATAACATCTTGTCACCAACACCCAGAGTGTGTTTCACTTCCCTTCACCTGCTCCTTCCCTTCACCTCCAGAACAACAAGGGGTAAAGATACATTATGTCACCCGTTTGCAATTAAAATCTGTCTACTGTAGCTGGATATTGCTATCCTGAGTCATAGAAGTCTGATATTATCTGTGGCAGTGAGTTCTACAAGCTAACAATGTTATATAAAATGTTCTTCTTTGAAAAGGATACTCTGCTCCCTTGCTAGCAATCAAGCACTCTTTTTTTGACCTGCACTATACAGCATGATTTTAGATACCTCACTTGCATATTTTCCTTGTTTTCTCTCTAAGAGAAACAATTCTGACCTTTTTACTTTGTCTTAATGTATCTTAGTCTCATTGAAAGCTGTTGCCTGTCTGCCTCATGCCTTCTGCCTTTCTCAAAACCTGATTTACACTGTTCTCTGTAGAAACGTTGATGCTCGGGGATGTACTAACAAAGTACCCAAATTTCAGGAGTGAATGATCCTACTTTTTCAATTAACAGTCACTTTGGATTAAGGTGATGGGGAGTAAATGGAACAGTGTGAAGAAACATCAGGTAAAGCATCTCTAACATTTTTATTTAGGACAAGGATCCAGGCTCACAGACATTTTCAATCATTAATTTGAGAAGAAAATATTATCCTGTCCCAAGTCAGCTAAAAAATCTGGTGGCAATGAGTACAATACCAAATAGATGATTCCTTGCAGTTAAGCTCCCTATAGCTCTGGAAGAGATGTATTGCCTTCTCTTTGAGATCAGTATTCTGGGAATAGCCAGAAAAGTTATCAAGAAATCAAAATGGAAATTTTTGGCATCCTAACTTCTATCAGTGGTGTTAAGTCAGTGAAAGAGCCATAAAAAGCTACTTCAGGTCTGTTGCTTAAATGAACTGCATAATGAGATGTAGAGAGCTCACCTCATGCCTGATGCAATCCCCACCGAAAGCAATGACACTTTTCCACTGGCTTCACTGAGAGCTAAACTGGCTGCCAAAACAGAAATTGATCTTTCTGTTCAATACACTATAATAAAGAAGCCCCACACATTCACTGTGGGCTCTCCAACATAATTTTGACAGTTTTGATTGAAAAGAAGCATTTAAAAACTCCCTGTGAAGACAAATTGTGATGCAGGGCTCTGAAGAGTATAGGGGCACTGCCCAGTTGTGTAGGGATAGAGTCATGAAGGCCAAGGTGTGTCTGGAGCTGAACTTGGTAAGGAATGCAAAGAGTATTTAGAAGGGCTTCTACAGTTATATCAGAGAGAAAAGGAAGGTTAAAAAAAACATACTCACCATGATGGGCAAGACTAGCAAACCGTTAACAAGAGATGAGGAGAAGGCTGAGGTATTCAATAACTTTTTTGCCTCATTCTTCTCTGGCAACCTCTCTTCCCACACCTCTCGAGAGTCAGTGCAACTGGACTCTGTGTGTTTTTGATTCCTCAGTAAAATCTCTGGCTACAGGTATTTCCCCCACAAACAAAAGTGGAAAACAAGCGCTGGACAGATGCACAGAACTTTCTGGGCTTGCAGGTGTATGAAGGTGAAGATTTAAGTGAAGCACAGGCAGAGCTGCTGACTGCTACCAAGAAATAAAAGCACTTTCCTAATTATCACACAAGGCACATCTGGAAAAATTGAAGTGCAAAAATAAGGAAAATGAAGGCACTTTGACAGTCCCTGAGTGGAGAAGAGAGCTGGCATTTGAGGACAGCACAAGAATTCTTGCAATCAGACGGAAAGGTATTTGTAAAGTCTTTTTGAAAACACAGAGGATGGGTGCAATAAAGACTGAAGCCTCTCCAGAAGATGGGTCACCTGAGCTGAATGTCCTTCCCCTCAACTGACATTGTTAGCTACACATGTGGTAAAGGAGCTAGAAAAATTATGGGATGGGCTCTTTTCTATTTTCTCCCCCTCTCTTTCTGAAAGCCACCAGGGTACAGGGAGTATGAAAAGCTACAAGGTTCAGATGTTAAGAGATCAAGGTTACAGCCAGATGCAAGCTGTGCCTGAGTGTCTCCCAAGAAGAGGTGTGTGTCTGACTGTATCCTGGCCCCATGGGGATGAACCTGCACCAGCCTCACACCTCGGTGACTGTGGGAAGGAAACCTGCCTGCTGGAGAGGAGCAACAGCCACAGAAAACTAGGGAGCATGTTCATGTGCAGCCTGCTTGTGGCCTCAGTGGATGCTCAGTGGGTTTTCTGCCAAAAAGCAGCACCCAGCTGTGCTCCTCTGTTCTCCTAACCCTCAGTCCAGCTCTTCCCTCTCACGTCCACAGCAGTTTCCAAGAAAGGGAAGCTGAGAGACTGGCGACTTTTTAATGCTGACAAATGTTATCCACTACAGGTATAATTTGCTGCTTAAAGTCATAATGGCCATTTTATATACATTTTCTTGAACCATCATCTGTGAACAATGGGCTTTTCTACAGAAATGTGAGTTTAACAACCCTAAGGCTCTTCTAATTTAGCCCAGCAATCTGATGCAGAGAATAACTTAAAAATTAACTTTTCCTCCCCCTCTTTGATTCCTACTTCAGTATGGTTTCTGCAAACAGGGACCTACAGAGTGAATACTCAAAATGCAGCTGCATCCTGCATCTTCAGTGCCTGTAGCTCTGTCCTTGATTTCCAGAATTAACTCAAATAAATTATGCATTTCTACATGCTTTACCAGGAAAAGTCTGCACAGTGACAGTGCAGAGTCACTCAGAAGGGAAAAAAATCTGCCCCTGCAGTGCTATGGATGACAGCTATTTTTGGCTTTTGGCTGATACATTGCCACCTGTGATAATAACTAAGAAATAAACTAATGAAATTACTGGAGTGCCAGACAAAGAAGGCAAAAAAACAGAAGGAGGAAAAGAAAAATTCCCAGCAATGATGCACTACAGAATGATGAAAATACCTCCCACCTGCAAACTTCTCAGAAACATTCCCATGGAGCCCCAGCTTCCAATTTGGATTCAATTTGTAGTGGCAGAGAACTGGAGTTTACTGAAAGGAGAAAAACATGAGTTTTAGGAAGGCAATGTGATGAACACCCTTAGGAAACTGCAGCAGGTGTGAGCATTAATATTATTTTCCTCTGCCTTGAAACTTGTTCCCTTTGCACATAAACTGCAGCTTTCCCGTTAGCCTGTATCAACCTGCCTCTGTATTGATTCTGAACTCCTAAGTTTCTCGCAGTGCTATCCAAGGTGCAGACAAGCTGGCTAAGATCCTTCTGGATAATTGTTCCAGGTGTATGGAAGGAGCAATGATGGCTCTGCTTAAAATTATCCTTAAATTTTGCCTTTTCCATGTGCAGACAATTATTCACAGGGAGTTACATTTCTACTTGGCAGGTTGAGCCCACACATATGGTGGACTTCTTGTGAATTAGCACTCAACGCATGGCCCTTTAGGGGGAAACGATGAGCTAGCTGCAGTTTTAGAGAAGTATATACATTCATCTCTGCATCAGATTGGCATGCTTTACACGTTCATGCATTAATTAGATTCACAAATATACACCTTTCATTTTTTTACTGATCTTTTTTTCCTGGTTACCTTCAAAACCCGCTTTTTGCAGTCTATATTTTTAATCCCCTTTTCCTTCATGCTGATTTCTTCTTACGCTAAAGAAATAACTTACATTTTCTCCTTTGAAATAATTTAAAGCATCTGTCCTTGTGATGTTTACTCATGCACCCTCTTCATTTTTTCTCTGAATAAATATTTTGCAAAAATCACAGCACAAAAGGGCATTGAAAGGAAATCAGAGTCCAGCACACATGGGCAGATGTCCTCAGCCTGCTGAAAACAAAACATCCTGGTCCCTGCAAGCTGAGCCTGTACAGTCAGCGAGAGCCAGCGTAACAGCAACTTTAGTGTTTAATATTCATATTCTGTGTGTTCTAATGCTGGAAGGCAACTCTATTCTGCCTACAAATGAGAAGGCAGTATTTGTTTTCACCAATCTACTTGACACACTCCTTCCTGCAGCAGCAGTGGGAGGGGTCAGGGGTGGAAAGCTGGGGCTGACCAGTAGCAGGGAGCCTCCTCAGCCAGTCCCCATGTGCTCCCACCAAGGGTGGTAACTTTTCTGGTCATGCAGTGAACAGTGTGAACCATATGAGGGACGTCGAACTTGTGTGTGGTAAGCCAGTTGAGAATTTCTCAGGTTTGATGGCTTGAAACCTATAGAAAATCAATGAAAAGAAGAGGACCCCTGATTCCACATCTCTCCTGCTGCTGCTTTTTGCCACGTGTGGGCAGTTTTCTTAACTACTGAGTTGAAAACACAAGCTTTACTATAGCTCTGACAAAATTATCATGAACAAGTGAGGTCTGACATTCAGGATTAGTGGAAGGAGAAGAGGCCACCGTAATTCTCATTCTGCAGGTGAAGAGGTAAGGTGGCAGTATGCAATATGTCTGTTTCTGTCTTTTGCAGTCCCCATTGATGACCAGGACAGAACTTGTGAAATAACCAGCCAACCACATGGTCAGCCAAGAAATTATTTAAATACGTTTTTCTGAAGTATCCATAGGACAGTGACTCTGTTTTCACACACGGCTTCATTTAGGAAGTAGAAGTTCTACTACTGTTAGCAGAGCTCCCATAATGGCCTGGGTATGTGGATGTACATACTGTACATACAAACCCTGCTGGGCAAATATCTTGCCATGATTTGAACATGACAGGCTGAGCACACAGTAGGGATGGAAGATTTATGGTCACATCATCCCTGCAGCTCCTATTCCAGATGGGGCAAAGATGTTTTTCCTTTTACCTGCCTCTATTTCTGCACTATGCCAGTACATCTTAAACAGAAATAGACATGTGCAGAGGATATGTGCATAGAGTAAACCACATTTTTTCTTTTTAAATTCCCAAAATAAGGTTGGGAAAGTCTCTTTCTGTTCATGGACTTTCTGCAAGCTGGCAAAGAGGCTAAATTAACTGCATACATTATTCATTACAAATTATTCACTCTATGCAGCACATACTGATTGTTTAGAAAATTCGTTTTTTCTGTCCTAGAAATGTCACTGGCTGTAACACATTGCCTCATCATTGACTAATTCTGTTGATTGCTTGACTAGTTGTTTTAACTAATCCAGGACTGTAGTTCACAAGAATAGTAATAGCCACTTCTCTAGCCCTTTGCATATAAGGATCTCACAACACAATTTTGAAATGCTAATTAATCCCCAGAGCACCTAGGAGGTTAAGTATTCCTATCCTTATAGCTGATTTGTAGCTCTTGAACCTTGTCAGGAGGTGGAAAGTCATTCTGCTGACTCACACAAGATGCCAGGTCAGGTGGGTCTCATTAGCTCCAACCAGACAAGATAAAAAGCTAAACAATAAAAAGGAAGGAGGGGGAAGAAACCAAGTAAGTGGAGGAGGGGAGGATGAAAGAACAGTAGCTAGTACTTTTGCTAACTGCTTTTAGGCAGCATTGTTAGCCTGTTTGGTTTCAGAGTTTTGTTCTTTGTGTAGTTGTTAAGGTAGCTGAATAAGTGATAGGGAGTTAAATGGGAGTGAGCACTTCCAGTTGAGCTCATTGACTAGGTTGAATCTTTGAGGCCTTTTTTTTACTTTGCAGGGTATATTTCTAGACTTGCCTACACTAGCAGTCCAGAAATTGTATGAGTTTACTATATACCTGTACTGATTGTGTGGTTGCAAAAATGTGGAGTTGCTGTGTGCTGTGCTGAGTGTTCAGTGACTATTTGTCTTGGATATCTGCATGTTTGGTAGCCTGACTGCTGCTTGCTCAAAAATGAAGCTATTTGATGACTGGTAGAAGAACCTGTTTATCATGTAAACTGGTGAACATAACTGGCTGCTGAACAAGCTAGATGGCTAAGGACTTCCTTTTTCTAGGATAACTTCTAGGTAGCAGAACAGCTACAGTGGAGTTTTAAAATACACTGGACAGATGATCTTTACCTGGTATAAGGACTAGTGGGAGAAGAGTTTTTGCTGTATATCTGCATCCCTTGTGCTTTTTCACTGTCTTATCTCTTGGGAAACTGAGGTATACAAAGCAAGAGGAACTTACTTTCTGAAATATGGGGCAATGTGAGGATTTGGGTCTCATCTCAAAGTCTTTCATGAATGTCACATCTTGCAGTGTTTTCAATTTTGCCTGCATTTGTTGATCTCTTTAAGAGATCAAGTGGTATGACAGCTAAGCACTGTTGTAAAGTGGCGCTCTGAAAGCAAAGCATGTTGTGCTCTGCAGCAAAGGAACATCAAGCAGAAACACCAAGTAAGCTGTGTTTGTTGTCAGTGGGTGTTTCCACCGAAAGTAAAGAGCAGAGGCTTTGAGAAGAGGCACACAAACATGTGCTATTCCTTTAAAAAAATAAGCAGAACTGGAGATTTAGGTGAAACAAATGTTGCCAGGGTTGGATAATTTAATGTATACTGAAGGGAGGGGAATGAAATGAGGGACTGGGTGCCTGACTCTTAACACTGCCTTTGTCTAGAAGCGTGCGGTGTGGCAGCTAGCATTTGTGCTTTAAAAATGTAATTACCGTCTGAAGAAGCACATCCAGATAATCACTAAACAAAGACGGAATGAGCTGTAGGAGCCAGTTCACAGTTGTAAGCTGCAGTGTGTGGATGCTAATGTTGCTCTGGAACTAATGTATTTTTTGCAAAAGAGGAGGGGAAAAAATCAACAAAAAAACCCTGAAAGCCATGAGCACTCATGGTTCAAGGGAAGAACAACAGTCTGTTTAGTAGGGGGATTTAGACAGAAGAGTGTGACAAACAAAAGCTTACATATTACTGCAGGTTATACTGCAGGGCTCTGTGGCATTGATGTGAGTACTTGATTTAATAAGAGCAGTAGGGGTATAGAGAACTGCTGCTTAAATTTTCCGTAAAATATTCTTGCCAGCCTTCATTGATATATATAGATATATAAAAGGGACTGACTGGGTCCATATGACCTAATTCTACCCTTCCTTGCACCAGCAGATGCAGGAATTGCTTTTTGGAGGTTAAAAGCTTTAGACTTGTATGTAAATGAGGGGGAAATCTGATCTTAAATCTGTAGGAAGCAAAAAGTGGTGACAGGATTTAGTGCAGACTTCTACAGATGAAGTCTGTAGGGGCTGGCAGGGAGGGATGGTGCAATTAGAGGATCCTTTAGCAGTGCCATTCATTCTTCACTTATCCTCCCATTTCAGTGCTGGCAAGCTTGGGGATTTGAAGAGGAAGGGGGTGACAGAATAGCTGTGGATGGGACCCTGCAAAGGGCTGTCCCAGATCCCCCAAGGGTGTGTTTGTATTGTTCCTTCCTGACAATGATTTTCATGCCAAGTTCCTTGACTGTCTATGCTGACTCATCTCGGAGTGTGTTTGGGGCATGTGAGCAGTGACCCAGGTCAGTGGGGAACCTGGGCAGCCGTGATCTCCTCAAGCCTTCATGACAGTTCTGCACCTGTGGCTATCTGAGATCACAAACACACACCCCACAACATGGTGCAGTGGAGCAGATGATACCATTGCATTCCCCCATTGGCACTGCAGGACTCTTCAAAACTTTAGCAAGGTGGAAGGGGACCAGAGTGCTTGACCAAGAGCCTACTTCTTCCATGGACAAGTCGTATGTTAGAGCAGCGTGAACATGGCCAGATTTAGTTTTGCCTCAGTGATGACGGGGAAAGAGCAACCAGGACCGACAGGACTGGCCACCCTGCCTGTCCTCACCCTCAGCTCCCCAGCTACACATCCCAGCCTGGCTTGTCTCTGGTTTCTCTTTTCCTTTCAAGGCCAGGCCCTGTGGAGGCTGTTGCCTGCTCAGCTCCACCCCTGGCTGGTGTTACTGTGCCATTTCTGAGGGGTACCAAAGTTGATTCCTATGTGTGGAGCTCACTGACGCATGCAGGCAGAAAAGGGGTCTGGTGTCCAGGAGATGCAAACTCTTCCTTGTGCTGACCTGTACCTTTCTGTGGCAGCTTTCTGACACCTGTGTGACAGTGAGGAGGGCAAGGCGAGCCCAAATACAAATCAGAGAGGCTCAACAGCCATTTTGTGCTAAAGAATGAGCTTTCAAGTCAGGGAGAATTACAGTAATTTTCCTGTTCAAAGGGCAGAGAAAACAATAGCATGTTTGCCATGGATATCAGATATCTGAAAAACCAAATGGATCTCTGGTGTAGCTTTACAGGATTCAATAAAATTATCTTGGGATCTATAGCAGGCAAGGACTTGAAAGTTTTCAGGTGAGAGCTATTAAAGGCACACCTCTTTGCCCTCTGTGGAATGGATAACGTGTTTCTGCTGTTTTGTCATCTGCAGGCTCAAAGACTGTCTGGGGTTGTTATTTATTTGTTCTTCTCTTGGAAAAGAAGTACTTGTCCTTGGGAGCCCAGTCTCTTGTGGTCTGTGTAGTTGAGGAGTGGGCAGTACTAGTGATAGGGCAATGAGCCTGAACTGTTTCTTTTCCCCGAGTGAGGACTGGGATGCACAGGTGAGAGAGGACAGAGAAGTATGTGCTGCTAAACCCTGTGCTGCTACCTCTGCTATGTGGCTGCAAGGTCACTAGAATGGCATTTCCCATATACACTTTCATTCATGATTCAGGTGAGAAAAATTAATATATTGTGGCATTGCCTACATGATATAGTATTTTATTTACCTTAATCTGTTCCTGTATTTGCCTTCTGTTTGCTGCCTCTCACCTCTTTTGTATATTTTCCTTCTTTCACCATTTCTTAATGAAATGTGATGTCCCTAGTTTTATGATTCCCTTGAATCATCAACAAAAACCTGGCATGACTTTTTTTTTTAATGACTTGCTACTAATATACTTATAAAAATAACTTTAATCAATGCTATCTCTTGGGGAATTCCTAAGTAATTGCTAGAATGCAGCTAATTGTGCTGTTATTTTACCGTTCAGTTGTTAGTCTTCTGTGTAGTTGTAACTTCTGCTATCTAAATATTAGCTCTCTGATGAGCACTCCCATTAGGCCACATTTTTTTTTCTTCAAGAAAATGTGTAATTTGCTAATTACTTTAACTCATCTCTTTAACTCCTGTGCTATCATGTTACCAATTTTGAGAACACATGGCATTTCTAACTTAAAAGCCTGAGAGGAACTTCCTTAGGAAGAGGAAGGTGGCTTCAGCTTTGAGACAGCTCGCCTTCCATGGGGGAAACATTCAGTAGTCTTTTCCAAAAGGATAAAAAGCCAAAATAGCAAAAGCTTTTTTCTCTCAAGAGATTTAGAAAAGGGAAGGGGGAGTATTATTTTCTGAATATTATTCAGAAAATTTTGGAGGAGTGCTGGGGTGGGGTGGATATTTTGTTCTTTTCAACTTGAAATTAAATATTCTGTGCAGGATGTAGGCAATATTAGCAATTCAGTTTGAAATGCAGCTTCCCCCCCCCTCCCCCCTCATACTTTAGGCTCACAGAACTGTAGAACAGCTCAGGTTGGAAAGGATCATGAAAGATCACCTGCTCCAATCTTCCACAGGAAAGGGAGCCTAGATGAGATTGTATAGCACCCTGTCCAATCGCATCTCGAAAACCTCCAGTAATGGGGACTTTACCACATCCCTGGGGAGGTTGTTCCAGGGAATGACTACTCTCACTGTAAAAAAAATTTCTTATGGCAAGATTAAGCCTTTGCTGCTGCAACTTGTACCTGTTGCCCCTTATCTTCTCCATGTGGCTTCTTGTGAAGGGAGAGCCTCCATCTTCTCTGTAACTGCCCTTTAAGTACTGAAATACTGTGGTGAGCTTCCTCTGAGCCTTCTCTTTTCCAGGGAGAAAAGACTTAACTTCTTTACTCTTTCCTCATAGAGAAGGTTCTCCAGCACTTAAATTATTTTGTGGCCTTTCTTTGGATGCTCTCCAGTCTCTCTGCATCTTTTTTGAATTGTGGGGACCGGAACTGGACACAGCACTCCAGGTGTGGCCTGACAAGTGCTGAGTAGAGAGATGATCATGTCTCTATTTCCTCTAGTAATGCCCCTGCAGATGCAGCCCAGGATCCGGTTTCCCTGTGTTGCTGCAGTGGTGTGCTGCTGATTCATGTCCACCAAGACTCCCAGGTGTCTTTCAGCAAAGCTTCTCCTCAACCATACAGGTCCTAGCCTGTATTGGGCTCTTTGGTTATGTTGTCCCAGGTGCAGGACTTTGTGCTTGTCTTAAACTTCATGCTGGTCTTGCTAGCCCACTCTTCCACCCTTTCCAGGTCATCCTGTAAGATGACTCTCCCTTCTGTCATGTCCACCTCACCACGCATTTTGGTGTCATCAGCAAACTTGGTGAGGGTCCTTTCAGTCCTGTCATCCAGATGATATATGGAGATATTGAACAGCATGGGGACCAGTACTGATCCCTGGGAGACCCCACTTGTGGCAGGCTGCCAGCCTGAGTAAAAAACATTGATCACCGTTAGCCAGTTTCCTGCTCATCTCACAGACCACCCATCCAATCTTATCTTGCCAGTTTGTCCAGGAGACGGCCATGGGAAAGTATTAAATGCTTTGCTGAAGTCAGGTAAACAACATCCACTGTTCTCCCCACGTTGACTGAAGATGTTACATCGTAGGAAGTGATTGGGCTAGTATGATATGATTTCCACTTGGTAAATCTGTGATAGCTTTTGCCAATGTGGTGGTTTAACCACAGGTTAGGACCGTGTGGTCCTGTACTCACTCCCACCGCCTGGTGAGATTGGAAGGGAATCACAACAAAGGGGGCACAGATTAGGATGGGGACAGAGACAGTTCACTCACCAGTTTTGATCACAGGCAAAACAGACTCAACTTGGGTAAAAAAAAATCAATTTAAACTTCAGAAGAAACTTCTTTACTATGAGGGTGACAGAGCACAGGAACAGGCTGCCCAGGAAGGTTGTGGAGTCTCTTTCTCTGGAGACATTCAAGACCCGCCTGGATGCCTTCCTGTGTGAACTCATTTAGGTGTTCCTGCTCCAGCAGGGGGTTGGACTAGATGATCTTTCGAGGTCCCTTCCAATCCCTAACATTCTGTGATTCTGTGATTCATCTGAGTAGCACAATGAGATGTAACAGCCACATCTTAAGACACCTTCCCCGACCCCTCCCTTCTTCCTGGGCTCAAATCACTTTGCTTCCGATTTCTCTACCTTCTCCCCACCCCGTGGCACAGGGGACAGGGAATGAGGGTTCAGTCAGTTCACCACTGCCTCTCTTCCTGGCATGAAAGTCCAGAACAAAGTGTTCCAAAGCAAGCTTCACACAGGCAAAGAAGGTATCGAGACTTCTGCCTTGTCAGCATTATTAATGGCTGGTTTCCCTGCCTTGTTTAGCAATGGGGACATGTCTTCCCTGTGCTTTTGCTTGCTGCAGAAGATCCCTTTCTTGTACTTGACATCATTGGTCAGTTTCAGTTCTAGCTGAGCCTTGGACTTCCTGAATGGGAAACTATTGCAATTTTTAAAGCAGTTCCATTAAAAATGTATGTAGCTGTATCAACTGCAATGTGTTACCTTGTGTTTTCCATTTCCAGATACTCTGTAGAATATGATTTTTTTAATTTGCAATAACCTTGGCTTTTGCCTGTTTGCTGTGAGTTGATATGTACTTGGACACTGTCACGAAGAATAGTCTGTTGTAGTTCATTATTATTACCATTGTAATAAGTATATTAGTAAAATGAAGCTATCACTAAGATCTGCAATACCAGTAGAGGCTTCTCTCTTTGTATTCCAATTTTTAAAATGCTAAATACTGGCAGGTAATAATGACTTGAGGGAATGCTCATAAATGGCAGTTTTTCCCCTAACCTAGTTAGAAAGGTTCTTATTAAATTATTGCAAGCTTTGGACCTTATTCAGATTCTGTTTAATAATAGATTCTCCTGGAACATAAGAGTGTGGGGTTTTTTCCTTTATCGAGTTTCTGCTGACCTTTTTAGGATTGCTTCCACCTCCATTCCAAGTTAATGCACCTGAACAATAGCACAAGCCATATAAACCTCACGACTGACACATCCCTGGTGAGTTTAGTGGTGGGGGCCATGCTAACTTGGCTGACCCAGGAGGTCCCAGCTCTCTTATTCCATGCTCTCGTGTCCTGGTTCAGTGGTGTGTGGCCACAGGTGAAGCGTGTGGACCCAAGGGGCAGGGCAATGAGGGAAGCGTGATGGCCAGCCCAGTTTCTTAGCACTTCTTTGCTCATTGATTCGCAGAATTATATTAGTAGCAACCATGACTGGTTTTATCTCCCTGGAGTTGTAGGCAAGAGGGAGAAAATTGCTACTGATTATGTTTGCAGAATAAGGAGGGGGGGGGGACATTTGTCCTTCTGTGAGGTCACATGGGGCCTAATCGCAAATAAGAGAAAAATGAAGTATTGATGGAATTCCTCTTCCCCTTGGCATTTTCCATAGTGATATGGAAAATTCTAGGTGGCTTAGTTCTCAACTATCTATGATCTATTGTAAAAAGTCCTTCTTTTACACATTCTCAATCTCTGCTTAATGAAGAGACAGGCATCATGAGAGCAGTTTGTAACAAATTTATTAGCCAGTCATATGCATTTAATTAATGTATAGCTCTATATTCTATTTAGAGGCAAAATTAATGAAGAACAGAAACAGATGGATGTTTTTATCTTGCCAAAAATGAAGACACACTTAATTCTCTCTGCTGATGATGTAATCTCAGATTGATCTGCTGCCAGAGGTTCTGGTGGCAAACTCATCTGCTGAATTATTCAGGACGTAAAGAGCATTCAGATCAAGTTTGCCAACTTAATGGCAAAGAGCCTGTCTAGGAGGAATGGAACTTCATTCATTTCCTAGCCTCACCTGCCCTCTCCTTTACCTCCTACCAACAGTGTTGTTTAACATATATTTTCTTAGTACATGGAGAAAACTTACACAGAAAGCCAAGGAGCCAATTGGGCTGTCCATGCCAGGAAAATGCAGGCTGTGCGTGACCAAAGTGATCATCTACCAAGGTCAGACGGAGGTTGACAAATCAGTCCCACGTGCAAGAGACCCCACAGGGATGGCTCCTCTATTGTGTCAGCAGCTACAGTCACTGCAGTAATACTCTCTCATGCCTTGCCTGGTGTTACCAGAGAGTTATTTAGCATCCTTACAACAACGCCTGAGTAATGCAGCTCAGCAAGGGCTTCCACGGGAATCAGTGGTGGGATGCTTTGGAGTGTGTGAACCTCACATTAAGTAGCTGCAGGTGGCCTTTTGGTGTTGGAGGGGTAAAAAAAAATGTAACTTCAAATGACCGAGTCCTCCTGGAATTTCACACTATGGGCAACATAATCCCTAAGAGTGCACTGGTGTTTTCTTTAGTCTTGAACTCACTAATCATCCATGCTTTTCTCGTGACCTAGGTATTAAGATGTTAAAACAGAAGGGCCAAGACTCTGTGGTTATGTTAATGTAAAGCCAGAACAAAACTCACGAATGTCAGTGTTTTCTACAGTGTTTATCTAAGGCAAAAGTGTCCCAGATTGCAGATACTATACCTTACCAGTGTAATGAGTATGTCATTTTGAGAAGAGCCAAGCAGATACTCTATTTCTTCCCTGCCCTCCCCATCCAGCCACCCCCTCAAAAAATAATTATGGACAAGTACTAAGTAGACAGGCCTGTCAAAGTATTTTTCATTTGCACAAAAAACCATTTTGTTCTAAACTTCCCCCCCCACACCGCTCCCTTCTTATTCCCCCAGTTTTCTTATTCAAAACTCAAAATTAATTTTAAACTGGAAGACTTAAGAAAGCTAGTTGCTTGCTTTTAATATAAAATATTTGTTGTAGTTTTACAGTTTACAAAACATATGTGTTTGAATGAAATAGCTTTTTCATACAGAAAATTTCCAAAATATTCAAATGGTTTCGGCATATGAAATGATGTACTATTTTCAGTTATTCTGTCAGGTAGTACCCCTAATGAGGCTGTTCAGTGGGCTAGCCAGTCATGAGCCTTAAGTGCTTTTCTCGAGACACTAAAAAAGGAAGGAAGCATCAAACAACCAGGATAGGAAAACTGAGATTTGAATAAGGGTAAAGGGCAAGATCAGTGGACCTGGGAATACTGTTAGGCGTACTGCCACCATTAAAATAGAAAAGAAAGCATATGGTGAACTGTGACTTGATATTCTGTATAATCAGATAATTTAGTGAGATTTAGTGGGTTGCTTTATGACTGAAGCATGGAATAGAGCAATAATTATTAATCTGTCACTTCCATTGACTTTGACTGCATAGGACAATTGCTGCTTCATCTACTCTACAAATCCAGACTGGTCCCATTCTCACTTAAACTATGCTAATTTATATTGTCAGAAGCTCAGATTAATTGGTCCTAGGGATGCCCTGCCATGCCTGCTTTCCTCTGATAATGTCTCTTCTACTTACAGCTGGGAGACAGGTATGGGAACTGCAATGATGCCTCAGCTCTGCTCTGGGAATCTACAAAGCAAAGGAAACCTTGGATGACTAAACAAGTATAACAGTCCCATCACTGAGATGACCTAGATCTGTCCTAATGCTTGAAAGGCCCTGACTATTGTGAGAAGAGGAAGGTTACCTCCTTCTTTTTTTTTTTTTTTTTTTTTTTTTTTTTTAAGTGAGAGCAACATCTTCAGCACTATGTTGGTTGTTGGATATAACTTTAAATATCTCACACATACCTCTGGCTATGTCCTGAGAAGAATGGTTGTCTGAGCTGGATATCCAAAAGTTTTTGCTCTTTGTAATTTCCCAGGTTTTCCTAGAACCCTCTTTGTAAATATTGCTGATTTCTACCACTTTACCTACAAAAAAAACAAGCTGCCAGTCTTCCTGCCCCTTCTTTCCCCCTTGCTCTTTCTTGCCTATTTTCTTCTCCCACTCTTTCTAGGAACACATGGTATTCTGCACGGATTTAAAGCCCTGGTGTGAGATCACATGCTACCATTTCATTACTGATTGCTTGTGAATGAACTAACAGCTGAGTAATTCACCTTTACAGGGCTCCTGTCACCCGGGGAGAGCAAAAGACTGTGTCTGAGAACTTGCATCACCATCAAGGTGGCTTCTGAGGCACCAGAAAGCTAACTCTATTTTACTTGCTGCATTAAGTGCTATTGTATACAGCTTTGTTTATGGAGGATTACTGATACAGCACTAAACATTGATTCTTGTCTCAGTTTTTCCTTTTTCAAAGTGCTTCCCAAACAGCACAATTCCACGTGCCAAAACATAGTGAGCATTAACAGCACTGTGAGGATTTTATCCTACAGTTTAAACAAAAATAATGTTTGACATCAAGCAAAAAATGTTTCCTAAACTCCCTTAGTCCTGAGCCCCTGCACAAACACACAAACAAGTTGCTTTGAATGTAGAGCATAAGACAAAGGTGGAGTAATTCATCCAGTTGCCTGGTCTTCAGGGTGCACAATACATCTGCCTTTCTGTTGCCAGGCAGGCATATTTATTGCTTGCTACTATCCCAGCCACACAAATAAACATGTTTTTCTGTCTAAAAAACTGAGAAGTAAACTGAAGGTGCTGACAGGAAAAGCTTCAGGGTTTAGTGGCTGGGCTGCTAAGTCTGGTTTCTCTTCTTATTCCCTTTATTGATCCTGGGTGTTTTCAGTAAGTCTCTCCTGCTCTTTGTATATATTTCCCTCACCACTGTCCTATTGCTCCATCTCTGGTGTACAAAATCTTTGTGTTTCTCTGTGTGCTTAGTGCAACAGGCTACTCTGAGCCAAGCAAGAACAATACATGTGAGGCACTTCTAGAGGTGTGCTTGCCAAGGGGGCTTAACCTGACATCTCTTTTTGTGCTTACAGCCGGCTGTGAGGGTGTCTACTTGCAAGTGTGATGGAAAAACATAGTCCTCCATCAACAGCAATTTTTTCCAAGCATGGGGAATGGTAAATTGCCAGCTTCTCTCTATGGTCTCGGGGTGCAGCAGCCCTTAGGTCTTGCTGCCCTGTCTGTGGCTGTGTGCCTCCCTGCACTCCTAGCAGCCTTCTGGTGCAGGGAGCCCCTCAGGAACCCTGGCTAATCTAGGAAAGTCTGATGGTGAGGAAGATTCCCCCATTTCCTCTCAGCCTGGTAGTCTGACCTTGTTCTGTGTTCTCTATGGTACTGCAAACCATCCTACCATACTACTTCTGGAGTACAGACCTGCTTGCACACTGATGTATTTTATTTTTAATAAAAATTTTTGTTCCTATCACTGCTGTTATTGATGAATGAGTTCTACTGCTGTCTTTCATTCAATTTATTCTTGTGATCCATATATTAGCTGTAAGTGCCTTTTCTTATTGAGTCCCACTTTTCAACACACAAATCCCTCCTATTCTGGCTTCAGTCCCTTTGGTCCACACTTCACCTCTTCTACCACATCCGTGTTGGGGATGTGCACATCTCTGGCATAAATGGCTTGATTCTTAGGAACAACAAAAACTCTCCCTGCAAAATTGCTGAACCATCTGCATGTATCAGAGCAAAGAATATGACATGTAATCTTATGGCTGTATTGCGGAATATCCTGGCTCCCCTTCTCCCCTCAGCACTTGCTGTGCTGCACACGTCAGCATGAAGATCATGCTCCTTAGGGGTGGTGCTCATTCTCTGTCTGGGCTATAAATCCCTGTGTACTGTGCAAATAACAAAGAATCATCAGATAATCTCTCAGAGCTTCACAAGGTTGTACAGATTATAGTTAGCAATTTGAAGTTTTTGCTATCCTAAGTATCATCAGCTAACGGTCCTTTCTGTACACACGCTGGTGATCACACAGGATGCTATTGTTTTTACCTGCAGAGTTGTAATTTAATGACATTAAAACTGTGAAGAAAGCTTGGTGATATATAAAATCGATTAACATTTCCTGAATCTTTACTGTTTCTCTTCCTTCAAGAGGAAGTGTGCAGTATAGACATGGGATAAATTATAACTTTGTCAGGTCAATTGTGTTTTTCCTTTCTGAGGAAGGATAGGCGGATTTGCCCTCAGCAGTTCTCTCCCATTATGTACTCAATAACAAACTGAAATAGGTTTAATATAATTGACTTAGCATTGTAGGAGGATACTTTGCCAAGTAGTGGAAGCTAGCTTGTGCCAGCTTAAAAGGTCATTGCTGTGTAAAAGTGCCCCTTCACGCATTATCTGCAAACAAGACTTTTGATCCAGTGTAATTGATTTTTAAAGCCTGATAGCTTGCCAAATTGATTTATAATATGAATCACTGCTGGAACTGAAATTTTTGAATTCAAGTGTAAGTGGTGAAACTTCATCAACCCAACCTGCCTTTGTTTGCAACCTCTGCCTTCCTTATTGTGGTTCATTAATGCTTTCCACAGGAACTGGTGGAAACCCTAGAAGGCAATTGTGAAAAATAAAGGCGCAAGTGGGCATTTTGCCCACTACCTCCTTTATAAGAGAAGATAATGTGAATAGAAGACAATTTAATTAGAAACAACTATGGGTCTGTTTCTGATCTCATGCAGGAGGTCATCTGATGCTGGAAAAATATCTCTAATACAGGAGAGAATTATTTCATTTCCATATAGAACAGCAAATACGAAAAAGGAAGAATTTATTTTATCTGAATTGTAATAAGCTCTGATATGTGTAGAATGTGGTGCCCTGAGATAATCTTCCTGTGATGGAACAAATGCTTTTTTCATATATTTGTCTCTGTGTGGTCAGGCTATTAGCCAGCAGGAAGGCAAGCACATTTGCACTATTTGTAGTTCTGCACGTGAACTTTAAAGCTGAGAGTGTTTCTGAATGCTTGTGAGACAGTGACAGGTAATTGCAGATGAACTGGTTCAGAGAGTGAGAAAACAGAACTGCAATAGTGGAAAGGGACTTCACTGGTCTGCTTTGAAGTTCAGTGCCTTTTCCGCACTGTTACTCACTTTTTCCTTCCTGTGGATGGCAATATGCTTCCAGGACCTTCCAAAAAACGGATGCTGTTGGCTCATCAGTGCGAGTTGGTTATTTAATTCCAAAAGGTGTTAAGCAGCATGAAACTTTGAGAACGATAATGAAATGGAGCAATTGATCAAAAACTCGGGCCCATTTACTTGTGTCATCTTGTATTAGTGTCCTTATTAGTGGTGAGTGCTGCATGGGTCTCTTGCTGTCAAAGCCTGAAAGTGACCGTTTTGGGTTACTTTAGTAGCCAAAGGATCGAAATGGCCAGAAATAGAACTATCTTTAAAGTATCATCACTGGCATTGAAAATGGCTCCAGCAGTGATCTGTGGCTCTGCTCTAATTACTAGGCTTAAATTTGTGTTGGTGTTTAGTGAAAATAAGGATAAAATAAATCTTTATCTATCAATGTGATAGATGTACCTGTTGTTTTATCTTGTATCTCAGTAAGGGCGAGGAAAACCTTCAGTTGCAAGCTCTTTTCAGTGGCACTTGGTCTTGATTACCAGAAGGGCAGAAAATTCAGTCTCACAAAGACAAGTTAGAGAGAAGGAGTAATTTAAAAAAAAAAAAAAAGTTTCCTCTGAAAAATTGAGACACATGATCTCTTGTGTCCAAAGCCTACCAAAGGTTTTTATGCAGGCTGCAATTCAAAGCCAACATTAGGTTATTGACAGACTTCCACAGGTCAGGTACCTGGCAGATAAGGAAATGAGAAAGAAATAAAATGTTTTATGGGAAATATTCTTAAAGCGGGTGCCTCACTTCTTCCCTGTACACCATGATTTCCATTTTGATGCTCTCATCTAGCCACATGTCATCTGTTGCAAGAAATGTTTGTGACATTCAGACCAGTCAGGTGCATTTGTCTACCCTGATTCTGGGGTTTTAACCACTGATTCAGAGATGTTGTGTGTTGAAAACTGTCACATAAACCCTGAAATCCTGAAGTGAGATCTTCTAGGAAAGTGAAAATGTGTAGCATAGGCTATCTGCTGAAGCCAGGAGATGTGCCTCTAGCTGAGAAGATGGCACAGATGTGTCATTTGAGAAAATAAGGAAAACTCCTGATACACCTTGAAGATCTGTGCTAGAATTTGCCCTCTGAGAGCCACTAAACATCTGTCCTATTGCAACAGAAAGATTGTATATATGCTTCCCAATCTGTTAGAGCAGCAGAAGCTCTTGAAGTTAAAGGATGAAGAGTACTGATATTATTTTTGCCTATGTCAGAAGACACTGAGTGTAAGATTAGAGGCATCAAATAAGTGTGCTTGTGTGGCTTCTGTTGCGTTGCCTTTGTTTGTTTGTTTTACACCAATATAAGTTCTTGTAGTGACAGTGACCTGTTTTCAGGTCATAAAGCTGTTGAGCAAAGGGAAAAATTAAAAAAAGAAAAGAAAAAAGAAAACTTCTTGTGTATGGCCTGGCCTTTATGATACTGAGAAGCATTAACTGGAAGATTATCTGTGTTTTTAGATTCCTAGATTTCTAATGGGAGGACTGTAGACCTGTCAAAAGAACAGGTCTTCTTCAAAAGAAGACCCTTTTTTTCAACTTAGTTCCCCAGATTTCACTTGTTTTACAGGTTGTCTTCCTGTTCTTCACTGAGCCTGCACTGCCCAGTTCTGAATCCTTGAAGCATCTCCAGACTGAGCTCCACATGGAGCTGCTCTTGGGTGAGGAACCAACTCCTTCCTCTTCATCCAAGGGCTGTATCTTGCCCCAGAGCTATAGGATTTAAGTATTTTTAACACAATGTACTGTACAAATGCCATCAACTAAGAACGTATCAGCCAATTTCACCATTCACTGGAGTTGTAGAGAACAATAATCATCTTTCCTAAAACTATACACACTTAAGAGAACTTTCCTGCTATACTACCAGTGTTGTGAAAAATATGCAGCCAGAGAGGAGTGTTATTTCAGTTCCCACTATTTTTATCAAGTCTGTTTATCTGGTCTTCTTTAGCAATAGTTACTCTGTCTGCCATAAGGGCTGCTTTTCTTGCTTTCATAGCTCTATAAGCCAGATATCAATAATTTTTAGTTTAATTTATTTTTTCCTGTATGAAATTGACTATAAAACTGTGATTTTCAATTGTCTTTTAGTGCTTTCAGCTTTACTTGAAAAAAACAGAACTCATTTTTTTCTTTAAGGCTGACCAGGTTTGGTCTGAAAAAAGGACAGGGAGAAAGAACTGTTAAGGATTGTTCAATAAACTTACCAAAATACCATTGCCCTGGCTGAGGCTCTTCAGCATTTCCATAAAGATCCAAATACAATGCAACTTTAATTAAAGTTATCCTTTTTAAATGCTATCTCACTGTCCTTTTCTGCTGTATGCTTCCAGACCAGGGGCAGCATACATGGTGTGCTGTTGTTAAGTGAAGTCAGCCAGGAGTCAGTTCAGCCTAAATTACGATGCTTCTAATTCATGCTTGGTTTGCTCTTACATATATACTGGTTTCAAGCTGGCTATTCCTATTTTTCTCACTTAAATTCAAGAATAAATGTTCCCAAATGCTTTAGGGAGAAAAACAGCCCTTTCCAGGAGGCTCTGGAAAGGGTAAAAATACTTAGTCCCTGGTTTAGAAGTGCATGAGTTGACTAGAACTGGTAAATTATTAGATTTTCACTTGTATCTACATTCTGAAGCAGAGACATTCATGCTAAGCCAGGCATCATATTATAGACATGAGAAAAACAGACATTTATAAACATGCCATAGGGCACACAAATGAACCAAAACAACTCAAAGCTGTCTTGGGATGAAGAAACATTAAGCAAGCAAAGGCTGGACAGGTTTCTGTGTATTTTCTTGGTTTTCTGGGGTAGATTTTTTGGTTTGTTTTGAGGGGGGCAAAAGAAGAACACCCTTTCAAAAGATAGTTTCTTCTGGGGCTGTGATCCTTTGTGGCTCCGTAGAGTTTCTCTGAGCAGCTGAAGCATCCTGGGGGCTGCTGAGATGTGTCCTGGCAAGTGCAAACAGCCAACAGAGACCACGTTACCCGGGAGCTAAGTCTGCAGGGCAGTGTGGCCGAGAGCAGCATCCAGTGATGGATGGGACTATCTGGAGTGGCCAGTGCGAGCCCTGCACATGGAAGCTGGAGGCAACCTGGCTGATAGTCAGCTGTGCCTCCAGCTAGCCTTCACCGTGAAAAAGAGCCTGGTGTGGCATGGGAGTGGGGCATGTGTTGGGCAATACCTGCTGGGCTTTTCCAAACATCAGGGCCTCAGAGTGCAGGAGGGAAGAAGCAGCACAGGCACTTGTGGCCTCGGGAAGAGTGAGGTAGTCAGGGCTGATTGCCCATGTGCTCTGGAAAGCAACGGCTCTGGTTCTGGAGATCACACAAGTTTTCCAAAGCAACAATAATTTTCTTTTATTTTTTGTCCTACCTTCAACAAAGTTCTGCTTGTTTAGGTTCATCTGCTTAAACAACTGTTTGCAAGGGAGGGACCATTGTTCATTGTATGTCCGGGCTCTTTTTCTTCCTCTGGATGGACCTGGGTCTGATTTTTGTGATGACATACATAAGAAATTGCACGTGGCCTTTTTTTTACTTCCAGTTAGTGCCTTATACTTGTGAAATCTATGATCGCAGCATAACACAAAGGAACCACACAACAGCTTGGACATACTTCCAGCCTAGCAGGCAATAACAATACATTTGTTGCGCTTCATTTACCCTTTGAATTTAAAATGATTGACAGCTTGTAGCTGCCATCTGCCAGTGGAAAATCCAGTTATTACAAGAAAGCAATTTACTCACAAAATTTGAAAGGAGATGCTACCCTACTGCCTTCATTGTTAAGATGCAAAACACTGTCATGACAAAAAATGTGGTAGCCATCACTTTAGGATTTTCTTTTGTATCCCTTGATGGAGTCGTGTCTGCCCCAGGCACTTGCATAGAACAGTGTGAAAACTGCTGCTTCGACATGTTAGTAGGTGGGGTTTCATCCAATTGCTGAGGAATAGCATGAATGAAATTTCCTTTTAAAATAAAATGTGAAAATAAGGATGCTCACAGAAAAATCCACTTTGTTGACTAATGTAATAAATTTTCTCCTCATCTGTTCCTAATCAAGATGAAGACAGATTTGTAACACTTGGAAAATGCACTTCTGTAAAAGGTCTTTGTGACATTAAGTTCATGTGATCACCTAGACTAAGCACCTCTGGTAGGGTATGAATTATACATAGTTATGATGACCTCATCTTCAAAGCGTAGGGATGGCCGCTAACTTTAGGAAGACTTACTGAAGTACTGGTGCTTTATCAAATCTGGGGCTTGAGGAACCTTCAGGACATCTTTGGGAGGTTGAGAGATCAGGAAGTGAGCTCTGAAGTTAGATAATCTGTTTTTCTGTGTGCACTGGCTGTGAGTCTAAAGAGAAGGAAAGCAGGAACTGTGCAGTGAATGCATAAGCCAGCTACAATCTATTTCAATTGTCCAGGGATCACAAGGAAAGTGGGAAGAACTAACCTGGATAAGACAGGATTAGATAAAAATAACATAATTAAATTAGACCAAATGAACCTACCTACTATGTACCCCTTGTTAAAAGCATCCTGGGAAGAGCAGAGGCAGCTTTAAAAAGCAAAAGGCAGAGTGATGCCTGGGGTGTGTGAGTGGTGTTTGCCAGCACCAGGTGGCAAGGCAGGAACTGCAGCGGTGCTGCAGCCAGATGCTGTAAGGATGCTGGAAGCTGGTTATCCACTGTCTGAGAGTCCCTGATGATCAGTATTTGCTTGTCTTATCAGAAGCAGCATTTCAGAGCAAGATTACATGCAGGAATAGAAATGTTGCAGCTGAATGATTCTGTCCAAAATTACTGGTTTGTCAAAACTGACATATTTCATGAAGATTTGTCAATTCAGGGAGATTTGTTTTGAAGGGTAAAGAGAAAACTTTGAAGAAATCAGGCAATTCTGATTGACTTCTTCAATATGGAATGTTTCAACTTTTCTGTTTCAAACTAAGTTTGTTTCATTCTTCATTTTTCTGTAGTCTATAGAGTATGTGCTGGTTAGACTGAAAAATTTCAAATCCACAGAATCTCCCAGAAAGATTAATTCAGGGTTTTTGCTGGGGATGGTGGCCCTTTTTTCCTCTTCTTCTGTACATAATTTTATTCCAAAGTCGAGGAAATTTTATAATTCCTGGGGGAAGGGTGGAGAGCCCAACCAACAAAGATTTCCTCTTCTCCTTTTGCTCCAGGTTACATCTTTGTCACAGACTTGGCAGATGGCTCTTTCACTTACATTGAATTCCTCCAAAAACACAGCTTATAGACGCTTGAGAAGATGTGGGTAAGCAGACTGGTAATATTCTGTGCTCTTTTTCTAGCAGTAAATGTTCCAGTCTGAAACAGAATCAGTTTGGTGTTTAAACCCCATTCTGTTATTATAAAGCTTACATGCAGAATCAATGAAGGTTCATCTAGGTACCCCATTATTAACCTGGAGACAGCTAAAGTGTCCTGCTAGAGCTTTAATCTTTAATTCCAGAAGAAAATAACAGTATTAACAAAAGGAACTAGAATGTCAAGGAAGAGCTGTTAGAGTTAGACCACCAAAACTGCTCACTGCTTTGCAGAGATGGGTCAAGGAGTCAAAACTTCTTTCTGTCTGGGAGCAGCAGTCAGATCAGTGTGTAATCACATCCTCACTGAATTTAAATCTCTTTGGTATCCTGTGTGTATTTTACAAGCAGGAAAATGATTCAAGGAATATGCTGACCTCATTGATTCAGGAGTATTAAGATTCAATCAAATTTTAGGGCTGTGCATTCCCAGGGGGTGCAGGAAATTGTATCAACTTTCTACAAAATCTGTCTCAGGAGCTCTGGTAATGGCCAAAACCTTTTACTTGGCGTGATGCCACTCTAATTAACGAGAAAAGGCATTGGGAAGAAGCTCTGCAGAAAATAAAACTGAAGATGAAAACAAGGGAAAGATGCAGAACTACACGCAATGCCTTAAAATTCCACCTATTTCCAAAAGTCATCTGTCCCTGAACTTGGCATACACAGGAGTGGATTCTCACATGTGCCCGGTCCATTAGCAAATACTGGCAGGTGGTAGCTCTGTAGTGAGTGCAAGCATCTAGAAAAACGCTTGCTCTGTACTGCTGTAGGCTTGCTCCTGTGCTAGCAGGATGCAAAAATGTAGGCACATTATCTGTTCACTGTCATGGGGCCCTCTGCAGAGGGAATCAAACCCCATTAGTTTCCTGAGCAATCTAGCAGCATGCCACAGCTGGAGTTACCGTGGGACTTTATGACACATTACCAAGCAAAAAAATACTCAGCATCGGCAGCTGTGGAGTAATGGTATACACTTGCAATTTTACCTTGCATCTGTACCCTGCAACATTTATGGTAGCCAGAGAAATGTCACAGGTGTCTTACCTCTCATTGGTAAACAAAATACCCCATTGAATGTTTCACAAAGGGATTTGGTTTCTTGGAAGAAAATACACTTCAGATAGGCTACAAAGTCGGAGGAGTTGTAGGTTACATCAGCTGAAAGTCTAGGCTGGAGAGCCTTTTAATTTAAAAAATGAACTACTTCAGTCTCTTTTGTTTTGAAAGGGAACAAACAATATTTGGGACAATATTTCAAACAATATTTGCAAAAGATTTTTTTTCCTATTCACATTATGAAATGTTAGAATATGACATTATTGATATCTATATTTTCAGTAATAAAAGCAAATTTTCTTTCTACATTGCTAGAACTCTTAATGATATTTTTTATTTTATTTTTGAGAAGAGGCTGTGTTTCTTCTAGGGGAAAAAACAATTTGAAAGAAAAAACATTGATCCATTTCATTCTCACCTCCTACGTTCTATTCCCTTTCCTCAGTTATTCAGCTACAAGTTTTGCCATCCTACTAGACAGGAAGAATAAGAAAGATGCTTTCCCAATAACCTCAGTATTTTTATAGGCCCATATTTTAATGCTTAGGTTTGTTTTTGCAAACTGTTCCCCCATCTCAGGGGGTCATTTTCTCTGTGACCAACATAGTTCAGGCAAATTCCCTTCATGCCGTGCTGTCAGTGAAGATTCAGAATGCTTGGCTTTGTTATTGCTGTGCTCTAAGTTTCTTCTCCAGGCAATTAGGAAGACTCACAAAAATAGAAGCAACATATCTAAGCAAAAATGGAAGAAAACA
Organism: Caprimulgus europaeus; assembly: GCA_907165065.1. Next base: position 34,503,177 of record OU015523.1, on the reverse strand, counting down.
GCAGAAAAAGTTGGACTGACATGCAGAAAGTCCATGACCCTTTGTGTAAATAAAGAAAGTATGTCCCATGTTTTCAGAACCTGTTTAATAAGTGAAAAATTGAACTGAGTTAGAAAGGAAGAGGAATTTAACTTCTTGGAAAAACAAGACTAAACAGCAAGCATATAGTTGCACTAATAAGTTTAAAGGTTGCACAGGATGAAAACTGAGTGCTTACCATATTCTTAATATGATATTACTATTAAAATACAACTGGGCATATTAGGAATGAGCGTACTAAAACCTCAGGTATTAAAGCAAATAGGGCAAGCCAGGTGAACTGGCTGAGAATCTGACCCTGACCATTCAAGCAAACAGACCTCTGCAGGGGCTGGGAAGTGAATAGGCTTTGGGGATAAAACAGGAACTGAGCTGTGAGATCAAGAATCTCATACAACTGTATGACTGGAAAAAAACATGGATTTCCAGCCTCCAACAGTTCAGATGCAGCTGGGCTTTATTCAAATGTAGGGACACCACTGGAGTAATAATAAGCTCCAGGTGCTAGCAGTTGTGCTTGCTGCAGTCCTACTCTATTGAGTGTTGCATGCCTTAATTTGTTTTCATTTCTACTAATGAATATAAATAGAAATGAGAGAACTCCAGGGAGGGTAGAAACAAATGGCATTTACGTTTCAAAGCTCTGCAGCCTGCTCTCTAGCGTGCAGTTGCAGTGCAGGCAATGTTCATGCCTTGTTAAATACAAAACAAAGGGCGAAAGAAGAAAACAAGAGCTGTTTTACCAGAGAGCACAGATTCTATTTCCTATCCACCACTTTACAAATTCTTTGCAGTCTCTGGCCCGAGGCTACATGGATATGCATATCTGAATTTGAAATGCAATAGCTGAAACCTTTCTTTCTACCTTGAAAACACTGACAAAAGCATCACTAAATTCAGACTTGGGTTGAAAGGTATGGAAAGTTCCGTAAGAGTTACAGTCTGATGCCTGTTTAACACAAACAGAAGAGCAATCAGGCCTGCTTTTCAGTTCCCATATCTCTAGTACAGAATGAGAGCGTGAGCCCCATGCTTCATTATGGAGGCCCTCCAGTCATTGCATAGGAGCAATCCAATGCATTCAACTGGCATTGCTCCCTCAGCTCTTCCAATTAGGCCTTTTTCAGGGGTCACTGTGAAACCTCCATTCCTGTCCTTGCTGCTTGTGCTGGTTTTGACTGGGATAGACTTAATTTTATTCATAGTAGCTGGTGTGGGACTATGTTTTGAATTTGTGCTGGAAAGAGTGTTGATCATACAGAGGTATTTTTGTTATCGCTGATCAGCGCTTACACCAAGTCAAGGCCTTTTCTGCTTCTCACACCACCTCACCAGTGAGCAGGTTGTGGATGCACAAGAAGCTGGGAGGAGACACAGATGGGACAGATGACCCCAAATGACCACAGGGATATCCCATACCATAGGACCTCATGCTCAGCATATAGACCTGGGGGAGGAAGAAGGAAGGGGGAAGACAATGGAGTGATGCTGATGGGAAGCAGTGAATGAATCCCTTGTTTTGCTTTGCTTGTGTGCACGGCTTTTGCTTTACCTATTAAACTGTCTTTATCTCAACCCATGAGTTTTCTCACTTTTACTCTTCTGATTCTCTACCCCATCCCATCGGAGAGGAGTGAGTGAGTGAGTGGCTGTGTGACGCTTAGTTGACAGCTGGGGTCAAACCACGACACCGATAAAAACTTCAAGAGAAGTGGCAATTAAAAGTCTTTTAATCAGTTAGTTAATCAGCACTGTGACTGCTGCTTGGTTTGTAGACAACAGTCCATCAAGAGGATTTAAAGGAGGTTGGCAAGCATGCATGAGGCATTACACCCCATGCAGCAGCTTTGATAAAATAGTGAGCGCATTGCCCTGACAGATGTCACACCGAAGCAGATGCTCAATAATTTGGTGCTGAGACAAGCACGTGTGGCTTAGTGGTGGAGCCAGCTGTTGAGCTTTCTCAAGTTGTGACCTCATCAGATTTATGAAGTAAGCCAAACTGAGCCAAGTTTATATTTGTCTCTGAAACATCTTCCTAGAATCCAAAATAATGCAGGAAGCAGTGATGTAGATTCAACAGTGAATATGTTTCCCCTCTGTGACAGTTTAACTTAGCTGGCAGCCAAACAACACACAGCCACTTGCAGCACCGCATCCCCCTGCCCCCACCCAGGGAACTGGGGAGAGAACTGGAGGGGTAAAGGTAAGGAGACTTGTAGGTTGAGATAAGAACAATTTAATAATTAGAGTAAAATAAAATTAAAATAAGAATGATAACAACTATATAATATGTGATGCATAGTACAATTGCTCACCACCTGCTGATCCCGAAGGAGTGCCAAAGAACCCCAAAACTGAAATCACAATCCTGGAAAAATGAGCCCGAGCGATTCCCAAGAGAATCCCCCCGCTTTCCGGTCAATCCCAGTTAATATACTAAACATGATGTGATATGATACGGAATATCCTATCGGCATATCCGTCAGTTCTGGGTTTTACTAACTACTACACTTTTCTTCACTCCACTTCCAGTCCTCTGTTCTTGGAAACTGCCCAAGCACAATGTCCTTGTATGTTATCAACATTTCTTCTCATAACAATCCTCACTGAACCCAAAACACAGTTCTTTCTATCTACTAAGAAGAAAATTAACCCTATCCTAGCAAAAACCAAGACACCCTCCAGTTTTGGACTAAAACAGTGTTTTGGACTAAAACAGCTCCTAGCATGGAGCTAGAAAGCTACTGGTGGGAGCTGTCTTTTAGAAGTTATTAGCTCTTTTTTGAGAAAATCTACACAAAACTTGCTCAAGAGAGAGGTGTACTGCAGCACTTTTGATATACGGTTTTCACAGATAAACTCCAAAACAGAAAGAAAAGCAGAAACAGAACATGTTCTGTAGGAACTGGCTGCTCCACTCCCTTACCACAAGTCACAGCATGACTTGTACAGCTAATGCTCTCCACCTTTGCTCTGTACTCAGTCTGCAAAACACGTTCTTTGCTTCGGTGATCCCCCTGGGTTTTCCCTGTCTGCCTCAGTCCACACAGTCATTCTTTTAACACCTTGTACTTTGATGTGAGAAAGAAGGTAAAGGTAAGGGGAGCTGGCCTCCATTGTTTTATCTGCTTGCATTTCTTCCACATTCGCCCCTTTGTGTTCTTTCCTCTCTTTCACTGTTTGCTTTTGAACCTAGGTTGAACCCTACAGCACTGACATTGGAGATAAGGTAGCCCTTCACCTCCGAAGCAGAGTCAATTCTTCAGAAGTCTTAAGGCTTATCTTCTCCTTCCAGTTCTTCCATAGCTCCTGCACTGACATAAATGATGGTTCACTAGTGCATCTCGGAGCAGGCTCTGGCCACAAGCCTCTATGTGTTCTACTTCTGCTGCTGAATTTCCAATGATTTAATAGCTAGCCTGGCTTCCTAGATGAACAGTTGTTCTTCATGACAGCTGTCAAATCTGCTCTACATACAGTCAATGGCTGCCCATAATATTAAGGTGTCTAGTATCCCACCCAAATAATGGGATTTCATTCGGTATTAGCAGTGTGCTTAAGTCTTCCCTAGCTTCCATTTTTTCTTTTGTGCAAACTGAGTGAAGTCTCACACCTGAAGAGACAGGACCTCCATGGTTTGGAGCTGTAAGGGGAGTAAGCAGCATTCACACCTCACAGCGCTGGCCTTCTGTCCACTGGGACCTTTCAGAAGAATCAAAAGGGCTTTGGATTAGGCCCTAAGGCTGGGACCTGTTGGAGCATCCTGGGTCACAGCAACAAACCACAGGCAGTCAGAAAAACGTTAAACCTGAAGGTCTTGTATGATCACACAACTTTCTGCCTCCCTTATACAACAGAGAACTGAAGCAGAACATGTGTCGTGTTGCTTTTGATGTGAAGAGCACTCTATTCTGTTCTTTGGAGCAGATAGATACCTTTTGTCCTTTTCATAACATGCTGCCTCATGCACTATACTACAAATGAAGGCCATGTTGTATAGGAGAGAGTGAGAGGAACGAAAAAATGAATTTAATGCTTCTACCTGTCTCAACTGATTTCTGTACAAAATCAGAAATCTCAAAGTGACCTACATCCAGCTTTTGCACATGAAACCATCACCTTGCCACTAATACCCAGCTGCAGTAGCAAAGAGCAAAAATGCATAAAGGAAGCTTTCACTGGCATAAAAGAAAGATAATAACACTGAAGGCCATGTTCCAGGAACTTCTCTCTCAATGGGTCCATAGGGCTCTGAGGCTGATTCCCTCCAGAGCAGGCTGCAGGATGCTGCTTTTTCGTCAGAGTATGGAAGCTGCTGGCTTTTGTTGTCAGGTTTGTCCCACAGCTTCGTCGTGCTAGTTGTGTTTTCAGAGGATAAGCTGTTAACATGCATTATAAATCATGTTTTTAAGAGTTTGTAAAATGTTCACATGTGAAGTAGCCCCTCAGATTCTCCTGATATTCTAGTTAAAAAGAGAAAGTCTTTGGGTGGTTTCTATGTTACAAGTAGTGTAGATGACTCTCCCTAAAAGTGCCTATATCTTGTCATTGATTCTACAGGAGTCCAGAGAACCATCTGGCAAATATGTTGCAGACGCCTGATAGACTGGAACGGTTATTCTTATCTGGAGCTAATGCAAATTACATTTAAATAAGCACACAGACTGGGAAAAAGAGGAATTCTTCAAGGATTTTAAAATCTGACATCTATAAGCCTTACTACCTTGATAATTCTTTTTTGCTTTGGAGCTAAAATTTAGCACTCTCTTTAATCAATAGAGAGAAACACAAGAGACTTTCACCATCAGAGAAAAGCTGGCCTGTTTTGAAAGCTAGAACTGTGTCCTCAGTGAAAGAAAATAGGTACAGAAAAAGCAGATGGACATGAACTTCACAGAGGTGAAATCTTCTACACCAATCCAGTGATCCATAGAAAGAATTGCTGCAAAAATATGTTTGCTCAGTACATACAAGGATGAAATCCTTGAAGTGCTTCATACCCAAAGTTTACCTTTAACAATACTCAGCCATTCCATAATGACTCCTCTAGAACTCAGGAGCTCTTTGGAAGACCAGGTAAATGCAACCTATATAACCAGTAGACAAGTTTGGCATGGGTTTTAGATAAATTAATCTTTTTCAGATTTTAAATAATTTTAAACTTAACATTCTTCATTAAAAGTACAAATTATATATATGTATGCATGTATGTATATATATGTATACTCCCACATACATATACATACATACACATCAGTATAGCATTACAAGCTCCTGGGAAACACGAATGTATTCACAGGCATGTTTTTGGTTTGCATCCTGAGACTAAAATTTCAGCAATTAACTCTACAGAAAGTGTTAGATCATTAATAATTTAACTCAAATTTGAGTTTCAAGTCAAATAAGGGAGGGAAAAAGTCTCAAACTAGCTACTTCCATGTTTTCATATTTCTTTAAAACAGATATTTCGCTCCACAGGTTTTATGACAAGTTTCATTCTGGCAAAATTTTTGCAACATATTCATTAACCCTTCAAACTGAAGGGGAGGGGAAAGATGATAGCCAGAAGATTAATGTGTGAACATCACAATTTATTACCCATTATCACCTGGTGCCATTTTTTCCCAAAAGTAAAGCTGTGACCCATCATGAGCATAACTTAGAGTGACAAAGAGGATCAGAGTGTAAAGCTACAAGATTGTTTCATTCTTTGAAATCTGTAGGAAAGAGATCCTAGTGACATACCATGACAGGAATGCTGATTATTTCTATAACACAGAAAGCTAGTGATTGCAGATCTGATGTCTAGCAGAAAAACACTTGTCAAGGTAAATAATTCTACTCTATTATAAAGAAAGAAGAAAGTGATGAGGTACTTTCAATCAATTTTTAATCGTACCCACAAAAATGGGTATCTATCATGGTGATGTGAGGGGAAGGACAAAGATCATCCTATCAAGTTTGTTCACTGGAGAAAAAATATGGTTTTAAGTGGTGCTCCATCATGTCTTGCTGAGCCAGCCTGCCTTTCGTGGGTGACTGACTGCTGTCTTTTGGAGGGGGAGCAATTAATTATGGGCTGGCCCAGCTTCTACAGAGAGCACTGGTAGGCTTCTTACTAAGTTAAACAAAGAACCAAAAACTCTGAGTTTAAAATACATACCCAAATTCTTAACTGTGTTTGAAATGATAATTCTGCTATCTGGTATTCTGTTGAACCTCTGTATATCTTTTGTGTCCTTTTGGGAGTTTTTTATGGTTTTGGTTACTTATGGTGGTACAGCTAAATTTCAGGCTTTGCAGTGTAGGTCTTCACTGAAGTCAGGCACACTGAACAACCTCGGTAAGCCAAGAAGAGAAACAGACATTTTTGTGGAACAATTCCTCTGACCAGTTTTAGACGTCTGCATTAGGATGAGTTTATTTTCATGTGAGAAGCAGCCATTTCTCTCTGCTAAAACCACAAAGAAAGACTAGAAAGGGCAGTTCAGAAATCAACATGTGCCTTAGTGATGCTCTCGTTTGGCCAAATGAACTCCATTATATCTTAAAAACAAACAGAAAAGGTATCAGGCTTTTTACTATGGCTTAGGTGTGCCTAAAGACACAAGATTGCTGGGGTCTGCAAACAGCCACAAGTAAGGGCAGCTTCTGCCTTGCTGTTTCCCATGCCCTGTGTAATTAATTCAATCAGGCAAGGAAGGAGACAAGCACAGAGAAGTGATGAGGGCTACGAGATACAGCTGTAGCAATGTCCCAGCAGGAGCACTCATGGAGACTGCTGGTCCAGCCCTTACGTACCCAGTACAAACTCAGCCGTGTGGCTGTGCATCATGTACTTCTCTTGATTTTCTCTGACAGTGGCTGTCCTTCACCCAGCTTGGTTCATTTCTGTACCCATGTCAAACAGACCCAAACAGATGATGAGATGCAATTCTTACAGAGGATGCTTGTGTTTATAAGGTTGTCACTAGTTTCTTCAGAGTTTGAATTACTTTTGTTTTGAAAGTAAATCAAGGAGTTTTACTCTGAATAAAGGCATGGAGTTCTGTTTAGGCCCATGTTTTCAGCAACAGTGGTCTTGTTCAAATACAGAGTGTTGTCTAGCGCATGGAGGAGAAGTAGCTGCAGAGATGGGCGAGAAAGGATCTTCCTGAGAGTGCTGGAGTAAATAATCTGGCTTCATACCTTAATGGAGATATGAGTTCTTTTCAAGATCTTTCAAGTGTGTTTCATAAAGATTTTGGTATTTCCATTTAGTGCTGAGTGCTAAAACAAATCCATGTGGAGGAGAACTTCCTGCTTTCTCCCTCAATTAATCCTCTCTCCTTCCTCTTTTATTTTTGCTTTGACAGCCTGTGCATCTTTTTCCTTTAATATTTTAGCCTCTTGGGAATTTAAAATAAAAGCACTTCCTTCTTCCAGCCAACTCTTGTCCCCACTCCAAACCTCTTCCCTTTACAGGAGAACATACAACGAGCTAATGACACATGATGTTTTGATGGCACCCAATCTCATTAAGGAGAGGATGGTATCTTTAAATAGGGGGTCACTTGTGTCTCAAGAGTATCCAATCCTCAAAAAAATTAACTTAGCTTGTTCAAATACTTGTTATTTCCACCTCTCTGAAAATATATTATCCCCAGTAAGTGGAAGGAAAATACAGCTAACTGGCATTTTGTCAGATTTTATGTATAAATTTTGATGAACTTACTTACTAACACAACTTCTCTAAAGAGTTAACATAAGGCTTCTAGAAAAGGTAGTTGGGAAGGGATCAGAACAATTGGTAAAGTTAAATAACAAAAAGGTAGCAGAGCAGTTGGCTCAGGCAAGTTTCATAGGCATAGCCAGTTAGGCATAGCCAGCAGGAAGTCTCCAAACAAAAAGGTGCAGAGCCTATCTGGAAGTTTACACGGACCTCAGAGGCTGCTCCTCCACTTGTTTACATGGTCTGGTGTTCATTTTTCTCCCAACACTCGGTGGTCCTCCTGGCCAGGGCATGGGAGGATGGGAATGGTGCAGGACTACAGCCACACACCTTCCTGGAACTAGCAGTCCAGGTCTGTTACTCAAAAACTTTAGGTTGTGGTTTGTTGTTTAGTTTTGGGTTGCTTTGGGGTTTTTTTTTTAAAAAAAAAGAACAAAAAACCCAAACTTTGGGACCGTTTCTTTCAAGTAGCAGATAAAAAAGAAAGGATGCTAACAACAGTGGTAATTTTCTACACAATTCAAGAGAAGTTGGAACTGAACTAGGCTTTTTTTAGTGGATTATGATCTACTGCATTTAAATTCGCTTTACTTTTTTTATATCTGAGGTCATTATCTAAAAAATGTCAAGGAAGTCCCACCATAAAAGAACATTTTACTGCACCCACATGTCCTCCTTGGGAGAGGACAGAGAACAAACTGTGCAGATGTTAGATGTGTTGCTTAATGAGGTGCTGGAGGGCACTCAGGCAGAAAGGGTCTGTTGGAAGAACCTGGACAGAATATAAGAGAACTTAGTGTGTGGTCAAGTGAGGAATCATGATACAGATGCTCTCATGCAGCAAGCTATAACAAGGGTGTAATATCAATAATGTGCCTGTTAATGAGTCAGAAATCTTCAGATTAAAGCTTTCCCAAGTGAGCTGTGAGACAGCAGACCTTGACAGCTTTATTGCTGTTGAATACGATTGCTTTCTTAATACTTGTTGGTAGGTTTTTTTCTCTGTCACTTTCATGGACAATATAAGACCTCTGAATTAATTCTTTTCTTCCAGAAACAGAAAAACATGCCTTTTATACATTTTTTTGTTATTGTTATCATAATCTTTATTATTATGAGGACTTTTTTATCTATGCAAAAAGTCATATGCAGAGCTAAATGGAGCTAAATCTTAAACCTAAATACTAAGTTACTTTTAAGCTTCAAATTTTGTTTTTGTTTCATGCTGAGATGAACCAAAAACTTCTGGATATTTTGGGAAAAAAACCCCAAACAACAACAACAAAACACTGAGCTATGCCAAAATGTACATTTTCTGTCTGAAAAGGTCAAGTCTTCCATTCTAGTCTCTTCTGATTAGAAATGACCAGAGAGTCCTTAACTTCACAACTTAAATTTCTGGGTGAGAACATCCTTGTGGATATAGCAGGAAAACATTTAATTATAAAAAGCTACAGCTGTCTTTAACAAAAACACATTTAATGCATATACTCTAGGCAGTGGTAGTGGTAGGTCCACAGATTTGGACACAGAATATACATAAATATAATAATTGATAGCTAAAGTGGTCCAAATCTCAAGACTCAGTCTGGAGAAAGGATAAGTTTGTTCCTTACCATAAAATGCTGCTAATGAGGTCTAGAGAACATGCATAGGGATTATTTCAATTGATGAGGCATGTAGGGTCTCTACATTAGAGACAGCCTGGGGTGAATTATATTTATCCTGAAGTTTCTGGTATTGGATTATTTTACCCCAAATTTAGGATAATATAGTGTTAAAATACCGTCCCTGGGTGAACTGGTTTAGGTGTCTACCTCCAGGGTGGCATTTACCACCTGAGGACCCCACACTGAGGGATGCATTTTTTGTCATCTATCAGCAATGTTCACAAGACCAACCACTTAACATCCACAAGTTCTCCTTCCTTCCTCAGCTGACTGGCTTCCAAAAATGCTTACTGAAGCTCTCGACAATTCACAGGTGCCTCATAAGGAGCCTTAGCTGCACAAAGCCACCCAGGGTAAGGAAAAAAATCTGCTAGTTGACAGACCGACTGCCTGGAGATCAGATACTATTTTGCTCAGCTGCATAACAGTGAAATCCTGGCTACAGTCACATATGAAATATGTAACTGTCCTGTTTCTTAAGCACGGGGACTGGATTGGCACATCTCTCTATCTCTGTATTCAAAGTAATTGAGAAAGAGCACAGTTAATTATTTTTCAGGCTCATTACAATAACAATTCCAATTCTTTTCAGACAACGAAGACAACTGAGGAGTGAAAGCTGAAAATTCTAGTTTTGTTTTACTTACAAAGCTCAAACTCTTCTTCCTTAGCAGCCCTCTATGACCTGTGAACTGCAATCTTGGTACAACAATAGAAATTTAGCTCTTTTCTTGTATTATGATAGAATTTCAAACCTGTATGTGAGATTTTAACTGTATAGCCTCTGGTAAAATAAATTGGAATCATGCAAGTCTTTGGAAGTGGAGAAATTAGTAACATCTGGACAACGTGAATACAATGTACTGTGTCTGCAGTCTTCTACAAACTTTAACAATGTACAGCTTTTAATGGATTATGTAACAATTTCTCCCTTCCCTGCAGAAATATATTGAAACAGCGTAAGATCTCCCACATCTTAGCTAAGCAGTTTAAAAAACTCAGACATAATTAAGCAACAAAACCCCGTACTGTGAAACAAGAAGGCTGCATCATAGAAGGAAGAAAATTTCAGCGTGAACCTAAATTTTCTCATGGAGGCAATTTTAGGAAGACCAAATATGAGACTAAATTAGATCATGCCCTTTATTCTTTCAGTATTAATCCACAAGTACATACGTATATAACCCAAGCAATATCAAAATAAAGCAAAGCTTGCGTTCTCCTATTTCCTTTGTCGATCTCTCAAAATTATTAGGTAAAAGGAAGATATGCAAACAAATATTTATGAGAAAACTCTTTCTGTTATTAGCAAGAACAAGGAATCTACTCATCGCAAAACAAGTGGATAGAGCTAGTTCACAGAAAAATCAGAGCCTTCCTTCTAGCTCCTACCCATGAAAGCAGTTGCCAGTTCAAGTCTTAAATAAGGGTATCTCGGTGTATAGAGTGAGTTTCAACTGCATAGTCTTTGCTGCAGGCAAAGCAGTGGGGTGATCTGCAAGAGAAAGGTAGCAGTAGTTGTCTCCATGGTGGTTCTCCGCTCTAGGCTAGTTTTGGAAACCTCCATTCATATCTACTGCCATAGGCCCAACAAATCCATGCCATGCATTTGGTTTTGGCTCTGCAAAGAAAGAGTACTGCCAAACACTGGTACCAGGCATTGTGGGTGATGGAGTGGCTGAAGGTGAGCCCTAAGGATCCATTCAGATCACCTGGTACCAATGCAAATTTCATGACAGCTGAGCCCATGTGAGATAGTAGTGTGAGCTGAGATCTGGGAGCTCAGGAGCTCATCCAAAGTGGAGCTTCATTATTTGTGTGTAATCTGGAGATGGGGCAAGTTTTCATGGAAGAGCAAGTGTGGGTATGCACTGAAGGTACAGACTGTCAAGCCTAAGTGTGCCCTGACTTCACTGGACTTAACTTCAGCTGGGTTACCCTCACCTCTCATCACTTCTCTGGTGAAGGCTGGGGGGGAGTGGCTTACTTTTGTCCCCTAAAATGCAAAAAAATTTCCAACTTGACTGTCTACGGCCCCTCTTCATTTCCTACCTGCTACTGCTACAATATTTGCCTGCAAAAGCATGCAAGGTAAAGCATGCCTCAGTGGTTTAAAAGTCTTGAAAGAGATGCTGTTGCCTTGGTCCAAAACAGTGTCAATGTGTTGACCTCCAGAGCACTCCTGTGCTCAAGCCCTTCCACTTGCTCAAGTTTTGGTGTAGGGTAGCCAAGAAAGGGAGGTGAATGCAACTATCCTTTGAAATAAAACATTCAGACTATTTAATCCTTACAGCAGCTGGTTCTGTTATGCATCCCTTTTTACAATGTTGTCACAGGCATCTAGCAGCAGGGGTAACTGCCTTCTTGTCATCTGGACTGACAAAGACATAAAGGTATAAAATAGGTTTTTCTCTTTCATTTCTCGTGATAAAGGTAAATTCCCTTTGCTGAGAGCCCCCCCACCTGATCTGCATTGTTGCTAATTTACTATTTCTATCACAGTAATGTGTTGGCTCTGCAAGAGATTGATGTTCTGTACACAAAATGCTCCTTGTAAATATAACAACAAAGAGACCTTCTGCGAGCACTTAAACATAATAGTAAATGCTTTCTACTCTGCATGTTACTTGCTACATTTTACTCACACTTATCTACCAGGTTTCAGTTGCTAATGTCTCCAGCACTGCAAATGATTTTCCATGTATCTTCTCCTCTAAACCTTAGCAACAAGCTCAGAAGTTTGAATTCTTCTCCAGTATCTAAAACTGCCTATATGGAAAGGTGAAGGTTGTGTCTGAGGTCTTAAAAACAGCATGAGGATGCCCTGATTTCCTGTCCCATACATAGCAGGGCAAAAAAGTGCTGCCACTATCTTAGCATTTTTTAAAATGTTATCCTCTTCAAAAGGCCATAGTTGTAAACCTCTGAATTTTGGCACTTAAACAAACTTCGCTCCCCCAGCTCCAGATAATCCAAATTTTTAAACATTTATTTAAAGAGGCTTAGGGCTAGAACAATCTGACATATATGGAAACCTCAGGAACATCTTTCAGAAACAGCCTGTCAGCATCAGTGTAACTCAGGTTCTATTTTTTTAAACTAAATTAAGTCCTCCTCCTATTTTTGCTTGGTCTTTCTTATTAAAGCTCAGTTTTGTAGTGTGTCTCACCAACTTGAGAGCAGGCAAGGCTCCTCTGGTCTGTCTACACAGGTCATTTCTGTCTAAGCAGCCTCAGGTTACAGACTAAGAGCTCAGTAACTCTTCCCGGCTCTTTCATTTACAACAGTTAACAAGGCCATGCAGATTGCCTCCATCTGCTGGCTTTCACTCCTAAGCCATGGGCTGGACACAGCCTTGATACATGAGCTATGATTCATAAAGCCATGACTAGGTACTCATCACCTCAAGCACACGGCTGCTCTGTGGAAAGGGAAGGTACAGAAAATAAATGTGTGCTTTCCAAGAAAGCAAAGGAAAAAATAATTGCAAAGTTAATCACAGCACAGTTCAAACAAAGGCTGTGGCTGGCTTTGAATTTGCTGCAGGTACTAAGTTTGTTTTCACAAAAAAACCCCAAACTAAAGTAACCTTCTTTTGTGTCATTAAGGACATACACTGCAGCCAAAATGGAAGCACAGTTTTAATCTACATTGAGATCTATACAGAACAAGATCAGTGATGGGGCAGTGTTCTTAAGGGTGCCTGAGGTAAGGCTTAGCTGGGACAGAGCTGCCAGGAGCCAGAACTGAGATGCGAAAACCCTTACTGGGTTTATAAATGCTAGAAGCAGTCTGCACATAGACCTTCAGGTTCCCAAGAGTTACAGATCTGTGTGACCCAGAACAGACAGACTTGACAGCACCAAAACTTTTAGCACCTTGTTTATGCCCAAACTTGAAAATAGCCCAGAGTTTGTGTATTGCAGTGTGTAAGCTCTAATGGCAACAATGCCCAGTGGGGGCACTTGTAGTGTATGCTCTCCATATCAAACATCCTATGAAACATGGTTACTATGGCTGTTTCTTTTCTATAAAATAGGAAGTAGGAAAGGTGTTGCCACTTCCCAACTCTGCTTTTTACAATATTTTACAGATTAGACTGATCAACACAGGAGATGGAAGAATGTATTTCAGGTCTTTTACTTGTGCCCTAGGTGGCCTTAGCATGATACTGCCCATCTTTCAGGTGTGGCCTAAACTGAAATGTGGTTTTTTGTTCTCCTTTCTTGAAATTCTGACAGTGCACAGAAAAAAAAAAAGCCTCTGAGGTTGCAGGAGACAAAATGCCATGCAGGAGTCTGGATCTATATTCTAGTGGCTTGGGCATGTACCTGTGAAGGAGAAAGTCTCATCCCTGCTCCTAAGACCACATCCAATTACTTGAATTAAAGTGTTCTGGTTCTTTGGGTTCCTGTTCTGATGGTAAGCTTTAGATGCAGAGATCTAGACGAGCAATCTCTGCTGATACAGCTGACTTTTGTGTGATGCCATTTGGACACACTGACATGCAAATGTGCTCAAGCCATTATGTCCTGCCTTGCAAGTGACTGATTTCACATGTGAGTCCTGAGACCTCTGCCTCAGGTGGCTAGAACAATGCACCAGCAGTGCCAAGGCTGTGGTTTTAAAGCTCCTGAAGAGTGAAAATTTCCCTGTTTAGAGGTTGGGACACTGCTAGAGCAAAGTAACTTATGTGCCTGGCCTGACTGTATATTTTTCCTTAGCCATCCCCTTACAGCCACTGCTGGAAACAGAATAATGAGCTACACAAACCTTTGCAACACCATGCAATGCCATTCTTGTGCGACCCTTCCCACATGCTGCAGGGAGCACACCTACCATGGCCCAGGATTCAACCCCAGGTTTCAGGCAGTGAAATGCTATACTTTGCAGTAGCTAACTTTTAATCATTTATTTGACTGGATCTTTGTTCAGTCATGTCTGCAGGGAGAAGCAGATTAAATAACCTGTAATGCACTAGAGATAGTTGTCAGTCAGTTCTCATTAAAAAAAAAAAAAGATTTATCATCTCTTGTTGCTAACAGCTCCATCACCTTGCCCACCATCCTATTGTGTAGTTTATCAAACTACCCTGGCTGAAGTTCTTCACTTCAGTTATAATCAGTCAGGCTTGGATCAGGATCTATCTATCTGTGATGTGTGTCATTATGTTGCATTATCCAGGTTTTTGTTTTGTTTTTTTTTTTCCACCGGAGGCATTATAATACGAACTTCAGAGAAAAATGCTCAAAGACGTGTACTAAACCTGAACCAAACATCAGTCTGAAATGCTTCCTTTCTGACATCCCACCCTTTTCAATTGAACTGGAACTGAACTTGAACTGTGAGGGTTTTGAGGTCTTTGTTGATCCTGAGCCAGAACTGAACTAAGAATGAATTTCTGGTTACTGGTTCAGTGCAATGGACTGATTAAAAACTAGTGTTTCTAGAAGGGTTTCTTTGGCTTGGAGACTGCCTGTACTGGGATCTGCAGAGTGATGTAGCGTTGCAATTGGTCCCTTCCCTCACTCAAGTATTTGGCACAAACCTCTGCCTCTGCACAGAAACACCCCACACTGCTCCACAGATGCCAGGAGAGGACCTGTTCAGCATGGGAACTTCAAGTACCTAAATAAAACTCTGAGGCAGAGCTGGATCTACCTATGCTTTCTATTGCCCTGTTCTTACTATTTACTTCTCCAAGTCGAGGTGCCGTCACTGGAGTATCTCACTACATGGACAGGTGTTTAAACCTGAACATCTCTGATGTGTTTGTGCAAAACTGCACTTGCAGGGTCGTTTCTATCACTTGTCCTTTTGTTTCTTGCCCAGCTCTGGCACCTCTTGCATTCCTATTGTCTGTGCTGTGGCTTCTTTTTCGTGCATAACAGGTTTGGAGTAATGAAGTGGTGGAGATGTGCTGGGAATATGAGACGGGAAAGAGAGGCTAAAGCTTCCTGCCTTTTCTTACAGACTTTCTCTGACATATGATCCTGTCCATTCATAAATGTTGTATTTCTCAGTTTTGACTGGTTTCTAAACCCTGTGAGTTCTCAGCCAGCTTTAGCTTTATCTCAGCCCATTGTGACAGTGAGCAGGGAAATATGGTGGTTTGTTTCCCTGGAAATGCTCTTTTGCTGTTCTCTTAAGGCATGAATATCATGTGTTACACCTGTTCAAAAATTCAGTGGTAATTATGCGCTCCAGCAGAGACGACTTCATTGGGATGAGGGCAAAATACCCAGTTTTTTAGCCCAGATCGGGGCAGAAAGATCTCTTCCATGTCGCACCATTTATTCTAGGAATACTGCTGCATTGTGCCTTGGTCAGGCCAGGGCTGCACCTACCTACCCTGACCTCAGCTTAAGACAACATTCATCAGTAGGGATTAATTGAAGTTCCTTATTAAGCCCAACTGTAGCTTTGAATTTCAATATTTCCAATTATAAATTCAGCAAGAGGATTACTAAGTGGCCACAGTGATCTTTTCTACCATAATTTCTTCAAAACTTCACTCATATAAGCACAGAATTGATAACATTGCAGCATGGATCTCCTAATTTATAACCCTATTATTAACTCCTAACTGCTCTAAAAGAAAGCAGTCAAAATTATTATGAGACAAGAGTTTTTTATTGGTTTTATAATGAAAAAGGCCATTAAACATCCTAACAGAAAGACACTCTTTCCCCTGTAGACATACTGACGCAGTAGAGACAAAATATAGTGCCTGTAAAGGAAGCTAGTTTACTGCCTAATCCTGGTCTTTAAGCAGATTGCTGTGATTCATGAATTCACTGTTGCTTTCCAAAACCCACTTGTTTATTTTTTTTCCAAAAGTTTTGGAGGGTCCTTTTCTGTGCCAGCTAACTAACATTGCAGAGGAGCACCACTTTCCTCCTGTTCGCATTAGTAAGAAATGTTGATTTAGTGCATGCACAAATATCGTGTTGATGAAAAAGACAATCACATTTACAGCTCTGAAGAAATCCAAGTCTTTAGTACAAAGAGCCTCCCGATGACAATAAAATGATATTTTGGATAACTGTTGATACAAAACCCTTTCGAGCACAGCGACACAACCAGTACTCCTGCCAGCCAGGGTAGGTGCCCCATCTGTGCAAACACTATCCAATTTGAAGCAATCAAGAAGAACCTGTTCACTGGCTGTCACATTTTCAACATGTTTTCTCTAGTGATTCCATCAACTCTCAGCCAGTGGTGGTAGATATTGGCAGACACCAATCAGTTATGGAATAATATCACCATTTTCCCTCACTCGCTGAACTTAAACACTCAGCTTCAGAGCGTCTGTTACACTGCAGCTCTCATCAGTTGAGTGAAAAAAAAAAATATATATGCAGCTGCTGAAATCTAATTTATACTGGTACCTCATTGAACTTTTCAAGCCTTTGCATCATCACAGAGGCCCAGCCACAGTGCCTGTTTTGAGGTCATCACTCCATGGAGCTCAGAGGGAAAAGCTCTTCTTCAGTACTCCAAAATGCATTTACAAGGTACCCTCAGGCTTTACAGTGTCCAGCCTTGGCAGCCCCAGGCAGAGATGCTGTTGGTCTGTACAGCAATAGAGACAGGAGGTGAGGGAGTCAGCATGTGGACCCAGCCAGGCTCAGCTCATGCCTTAAGTCGTACGGTTCTGCAGGAGGGCTGTTAACAAATTGGCTACTTCATGAAGTGGAGGCGATCACAAGAGTTATAATAACTTACAAATCATTTGGGAAACCTAACTGTGCCCAAAAGTGCCCCAGGGGAGAAGGCACCCTAAAACAGCCTGCAGAGCCAGGCTTGCAGAAAGCTTGGCCAAAAAGTCTGTTTGGGAGGCTGGGGAGGGACCTTTTTCAAGGGCATGTAGTGATAGAACAAGGAGCGATGGCTGTAAACTGGAAGAGGGTAGGTTTAGATTAGGTATTAGGAAGAAATTATTTCCTGTGAGGGTGATGAGACACTGGAACAGGTTGCCCAAGGAAGTTGTGGCTTATGCCTCCCTGGAAGTGTTCAAGGCCAGGTTAGACGAGGCTTTGGGCAACCTGGTCTAGTGGAAGGTGTCCCTGCTCATGGCAGGGGGGTTGGAACTAGATGATCTTTAAGGTCTCTTGCAACTCAAACCATTCTATGACTGTGATTTTGATTCTCTTCTGGACAGTAATGGCAGCATGTGTGTCATTGTTGCTGCAATATTTATTGCTATTGTTTAAAATCAATAGAGCAGACCTAGGTTGCAGACAGGCAACTAGAGGTTTCTAGTCTAGCAGCCTGAACTGGAGCAAATGATGGAGCCTTTGGTCTTGGCAGGAACAAATTGAAGAAGTTTCACACTCAGAAAAGCAGCAGCAGCTGCCCCCTGACCAGTCCTGCACTGAACAGAGGAGAAGGGCTTCTCTGGAAAGGAGTGATCATTTGTCATTTTGCCATTGACCTCTGTCTGAAGTACCAGTGAGGATGTGTGGAGACTGAACCTATCTCTTTGAGTAGGTAGCCGAGGCTTTGGCAGAAACGCTGTGTTGGTTACAGCCCTTCCTCCTCTTGTGCTCCCACTATCACCATCCTTTTTTCCCTCTCTCTGTGCTGGGCTTATGAATATCATTTTGATGACAGAAATAATTAGCTAGCTGTGTAAAAAAGTATGCACATCTGAAATAAGCAGTAAGGCCACTAGGAAAATTGAAGCGGATGAAGGGCAGGTGAGACCTCACTGGGTTCCTCATCCCTCCTTGTTTCTGCTTTGGCGTGGCAGAGCTGCCAGCTGGGACACAGCCTGGGTCTGTGCCTCCAGAGCTCTGGGCTGCCCACAGAGTGCTGCAGAGCCATAGCCAGCTGTGATTGCAGCTCCTCCTTCCAACAGCGGATTTATTTGTTGACTGGAGGTTATTTATCTTGGTTGTTTGTAATGCTGGGCTTCACAGACATATTAAATACAACACACGCCATGGACAGGAATGTGTTTTTTCTAAATGGAAGGGTAAAGTTGTTGGATTACATTTTTTGGAAGAAAACAAATCTAATCTTTCTCACTCATACTATGGATTTTTAATATGTTTACTACTGTGTTTAAATAAAAGAAGGTCTTAATTGGTACAGCAGCATGCAGCTTCAATTTCTATTTACCCATGCCTGAAACCCAATGAAATCCTAATGTCCTGAGTACTTCTGCCTGTGCTTAGTTTTAAGCTTGCAGAGGGATCCCACAAACTCCTGATAATCAACAATGCCACCTGCTTTAAAATGCAGTGGCTGTTAATAAAGTTGTGAGGACAAAGAAAGTGTTGGAAGTGGATGAAGCACGCCTTGTTGATCGTGGTGGAGGCATGTACTCTGCTCTCAGAACAAGACCAAGCAGAGGAAGGATCAGGCCTGGAGAAGTCATTCTGACAAAGAGTCAGCTCACTGAAAATACAGAGTAAAATCCTGAAACTGTTGAAAATCACCATGGCCAGGCCTTATTTTGGGATCCCACGTATAAACCTCTTATCTCTGCCTGCAGCTTCAACAAGATGTTATTCGTAATGACCTCTGTGAACACAGACTTAATAAAAGTCGTGAGTCTCTCGCTGAAGACAAGAGCTGAACAAAATGCAGTTTCCTTCACCTATTTATAGAAGGAAAAGGTTCATAACCACAGATGGGAACACTGTGAGTACCATAAATGTTCAGACTAAATTGTATTAAAACAAATTTTCATATTGTAAGTGACATTTTAAACATTCTTTTCCTTCTGAAAAATTTCAAGCAGTGAATCATGGAGCTGAATCAGATGGAGTACAAGGCATCCAGTAGCTAGTGAGTGGTCAAAGCATTGACTTCATATCATTACTCTTTCTTTTTGGAAAGCAATGAATGTGACCCGGTGAACTGAAGAAGCAAAAAGACAGGAAAAGGCAGCAAATAGTTTATAAGTCATCCACTGAAAAATTTTTGTTAACATAAAAATTTAATTGAACAACGATGAATAATGAATTTTCTGGTGTTTACACTGAACAATTCATTAGATGCAGTTTTCTTTTTCCCTGCTGGCAAAGAGCAACTACCATTTTTACAAGAACGCAAGAGCACTGGTCTGGAGAGAGGTCCTGACACATGCTCCCTCTCCCCCTCCAGACTGTCATTGCCTCCTGGTTAGTGAGGAGAATAAGGCTAAGAGCTGGTTTATGTTCCCAGGGCAATGACTGAATCAGAAGAAGTCCTAAAATAGGACCCCAAAGCCTGCTTGCCTGGCCGCCTGATATAATACTAAGGCCATAGTCTTAGGTTTTTAGTTGTTTTCTTACTTTCTGGCCCTCTAAGTACTTTGTTCTTGTCACACTGTGCCATAACCTCAGCAGGAAGCATTAGTTAAGTCTTGGTGCCTGCAGGGGGTCAGGGTTTGCCACGAATGCTACTTCAATGGAGCTGCTGACTGTTATTGCTGATGATTCCCCCCTCTTTTGAGGGGGCAGGTGGGATCCTCCTGAAAAAGATATAGGAATAAATTTTCTAGGACTGAAGAGAAGATGGAATTTTGCCTCTTTCTCCACAGAGATCAGATTCATACACAGAAGAGGAAACCATCTTGCCTAACAAATTTGCTTAAACAAAACACTTCTCACTAGCTCAGGAACCCAGTTCAGGAAATGGACTTGCTGAAACATCCACTGTCCCTAAGGCACAGTCCATCCAGCAAGCCTGAGCCTCTGAGAAACGTGGGAGTGAGGGACACATCCCTGTAGGTAGTGCTTCCTCTTGTTTTGGTCCAAGAAGCTTCTTTCTCTGTGGACAACAAAAGGGAGCAAGTCTAGACTGTGTTGTGGAGGAGTTTACTTTCCTCTGTGGCTATAGAGTCTATACTGCATGTCATTGTCCCTCCAAAATCACCCTAAGAGATAAGCAGCCAGATAGCCTCTCTTAAGAGAGGCATTCTTGAAAATGTCCCAGTATCTCCTTGCTGAGTATTTCCTCTTTTTTTTTTTTTGTTTTCTTGGAACTTCATTCAGTTTTCCTTCCACTTAAAGGCGTAAGAAATGATCAGTGATGATATACTGACTTTGAATCAGGTTGTTGTTATCAGTCCTCCAGTTGCCCAAGCTTTGATGGCATTCCAACACTGCATTAGAAGAAAGTCTGGTCTATTAGTTTCAAGGAAAGATAATCTAAATATACCCTATAGTTTGAGTCAATTAGAATCCAAATTTATTTATTTCATTACCACCCACTGGCAAACTCAGAGACCTGTTGGCCTGCTGGTTTTGAGAAGCACAGAATTGTAGTGTCTTTAAGCAACTTAGATGGTAAAATTAAGGTAACAATACACTTGTTTTTAGATCCAGTCAGATCTCCAGTTAAAAGACCCCTACTGCCAGTGATAGATGCACTGGAGGAAAGTCTGGGTTCCTTTTAAGTCCTATGGGAGGGTGGGTCTCATTTAGTTGATTGAGTTAGCTCATTTAATCAGTTAGCTTAATTTCAGTGAGGCTGTGCTTCAGAAGCATTGAAACACCATTAAAAAGCAGTTTTCTCTCTATTTCACATATTAAATCACACTGTTCCAAAACAGTAAGTGTCATTGCAATAGGGTAACAGTAAATTTTGAATATTTTTTAGCAGGATGGGGATTTTCACAAATGAATACATACATAAGTACCCTTTAGAAACTCTTGTTTTAGAGCAGGGGACAAACAATAGACTGACTTGTCTGACTACATTCCAGTCTGAAAGGTTAATGCTGGGGTCAGCACCAAAGGGACTTTTCCTTACAAGCCACTACAAAGAAAGATTACAAGACAAATCTTGACACAAACTACTTTGTCATGATCATAAGACTGTATATTTGGCTTAACTAATGCTGACATGTTTTGATTTTAAACTGCCAGCATTTGGTGAGAAGGATAATGTATGCACACAACCTGAAGACTGGAGCTATAGAAGCATGGAAGGAGTTATAACACTGAGCCTCTCACAGTGATGGGTTCCCATGAATTCCCCATGGGTTCCTGATGAGCAGGAAACAGGTCCCAGAGTCAGATGCCTGGGATCCTCATGGAGTGAGGGGGAGAAGCTGGCCCTGAGGCATGGGGTACATTGACTCTGTGCCAAGAGACACCTGTGCACCCCTGAGGAACACCAAGTAGTGGGGCCAAGATGCAAGCACTTGTGGAATTTAAGGGGCAGATTAGACCAGCATTTACGTACGGGCTGAAGTGAGGGGAAATCCTGCAGCAAATCCCTTCAAGGCAACACGATCCCTTAGTTTCTAGGGGATTGCAGGGCACTGTGCGTGAGGCTCTTTCAGTCTCTCCTTTCCTGGTTATGTCTCATTGCATGAAATAATTAAACAAGCCCTAAGCCAGGGAGAGAAAGGCATAATGATTCCATAACCAGCAGCAAAAACTTTAGCAAGAGAAATGTAAAACCCTGTTAAGGCAGCTCAAGAAAAAGTAATAGGGAAGGTTGTGAGAAGCAATTTGCTAAAGGTGTGAAACTTCGTAACAAAAACTTCAAAAGCATCAGAAGTGGGACATCTGCCACACTTGGTAAGGTCTAGAAGTGAACAAGATATAAAAACAGCATATTGGGAAGATGAGGTCATTGCAAGAAAGGTGAATGAGTACTGGAGAGGATGAACCCCAGTGTAAACAGGTATCTGCACAGCTGGTACCGCATCTTCTAGTACAGGAAACCATGAAGTAGCAGCAACTGCTTCCAGTGGGAAGCATATCCTGGGAAAGACAGTAATTTGATTTCTTTGTCTCTATATTCTCCACAGAAAGGTAAAGGTGACACCTTAGACTTTGCTGTTCTTTAGGAGGTACCTATCCAGGTAACACCTGTCTTAGCTAGAAAAACCAGTGGACTAAGGTAAGGAGCAAATCAATAAATAGCAATAAATAATTTCAAAGAACTGTAAAGGACTTAAAGGCTTTGGTTTATTCCGAGAATAAGCAAAGTGTAGGCTCTAGATATCAGAAAAATGAAAGGCAACTAATATAACACTTTTTTTTTTTTTTAAACCAGTACTGCAAGAGAGATGTGGGCAGACAAAGGCCATTATACCTGGCTTTTGCACTGAGCAAACTCATAGGAACCTATGTAAAGAATAGATTTACTAGGCATGGGGAAAAAAGTACGGTTCATTGAGGAATAGTCAACACAGCTTTTAACAAGGCAAGTCAGACTCACAAATCTGTGCTCTGTGAAGGGTGAAGGTGTAAGGAAGTATACAAATAAAGATGATTCAGTTGATATAGTTATTGAGGGTTTCCAGAAAGCTTTCAACAAGATTCAGCCCCAAAGGTTCTTAGAGAAATGAAGCTGTCATTTGAAAAGGCCTCACATGGATTAACAACTGGTTAAAGGATTGGAAACAAGGAAGAACAAATGATTAATTTTTCATTGTAGGGAAGTGTTAACGGTTCTGGGCCATCACCATATTCTCAGCAGGGAGTTTAAAAAGGGGGCGAGGTGGCAAAGTTTGGTGGTAATAGAAAATTACTTACTACAGTCAAATCTAAAGCTGACTGTGAATGATTGCTATACACTAACCAAAATTCAGCATGCATATGTGCAATCTAAGACATCTGGGAAAAAAAAAAAATATTTCTATATGTGTATATACTGTTCTTGGCTCTAAATTAGGTGTTACCAGTCAAGAAGTAAATCTTGGAGTTGTTTGTGTAAGCTCATTGCTCAGCAGCGGTTGAAAGGCCAAAGAGGTTGTTAGGAATTATTAGGGAGAGGAACTGAGAGCTAGATCAGAAACACTTCCAATCACCAGTATAAGTGCAGACATATTCTGAAGACTGCACATACAGCTAGTCCTTCCCTCATCTCATAGAGAACAGAGTCAAAAGAAATACAAAAAGTTTGATCAGAGGACAGCCTGCACAGGAGGGGAGACTAAACAAGCCACTGTTGGCTTCAGAAAGAGGCAAAAGGCAAAGTCATATACTAAAACAGAGTGAAGTTATTACAGGGTTAGTGAAAGGGCATGAGGAAGGACTATTCCCTGATTCTGGTCACACAGGAATTCATGGGACTTCAATGACAAAGCATCAAGCAGCAATTTGAAAACAAACTGAAGAAGGTTGTTTTTTCACACAGCTCCTAACTGTGCGCTCAGTGCTGAGAAAAGCTCTGGAGGCAAAAATGCAAATAGATTCAGGAATGGATTAGCTAAATTAAGACAAGTCCATTGGCACTCATTAAACAGGTGGGTCTCCATATGACCTTCAGCTTAGGTGCTCTCTAAGGCAGTGAGTGCCAGAAGAGGTGCTTGGCCAAAGATCCTTCTGTCCTTATTATGAACTTCTCCTCTGTATCTCCTAGTGTAGTTTGGGAAACAGGATTTGGGGCTAGTTGGGCCTGAACCAGGTTGGTCATTATTATATTCTAATTTTAATAAACTAAGCAATTGGTGCATTCACTGTACTCCTTTGGGAGCAACTTCTATTCCAGTGAGTATGAATATGCCCTTGGTTCAGCAAAACATGTATGCTATTCCTGGGCATTTCTAACATGCTTCCCTTGAGTGAACCAAGTGGAGGCAAGGCAAACTACGCTTGTGGTCGAAGTTATATGTGCAACTATAGACTCACTGTCTGATATCAAAGGAAAGATGTTTATAGTATAACAGTATAAATACAAAACTTTCTTTCTGCATTTCTATGTATGCTAAATGAGAGGCAATGATATAGAAATGTGGCTGGATTATAGTGGATACAGACATACCAGCTGCTTTTACATTTTTCTATTTTAAAATGTATTAGTGGACTAAGAAAATTTCTGAAAATTTACCTCTTCTCAACAGGCATCTATTATCAGTTTAAGTTTAACATAAAATCAGTACTTACACAATATGTCAAACTGCTTTGTGATGTTTACTTATATTATGCTAATGTGTTCCAGGAGAAGGAAGCAAGGTATAACAGCAGGTCTTTGCTGGCAAGTGTTCCTCAGGCAAAATTCTGGCAATATTACATGGTAGAGGAAATCCCTGAGTAGATGAGCTACATGATAAATCATTGAGACTGTCAAGAATTATTTGTAGCATTTAGCAATAAAACACAGTATTTTCAGCATCATGTAACCCAGAATCTGATTTCAATAGCAGTAATTTAATGTGCAATAATATTGCTCTGTGAATGTGTGGGTGCACGCAGACATTCTTTGAGGGGAGAAAGAAGGGGATATGCTAAACAGTGTTTACATCCACCAAGGGCACCTGCTGCTTCTTCTTCTGGAAAAAATCACACAGATTGAAGCACATCTGTGTACAATAGGCCAGGGATAAGCAGGTGTAGGTGTGAGTAAATACTGGCATAAGAAGGCAATAAGGAGGAAAGTGGAGCTGCTGAGATGGGCCCAGAACACTTCACTGCCAGAAGTTCTGATGTTTTGTCCAGCTTGCTTAATCTCCCTATGTTTTATCTGAAAAGAAGAGCTACCCTGAGGACATCAGAGCTGAGGTTTAGCTGAGGGGCAGTCTTAACTAGGGAGTGTTTGTGCCCTTTTACATGTCTTCTCATGGAAGAACACCTCCATCCACCTCCTCCACAGTCCTTTAGTCCTGTATATGATCCTTCCACAGTTTTGTGCAGCACTGTGCCCTTAAAGTATATATGATAATAATGCATATTTAATGTAATAGGAACATTTGACAACAGACAGACATATCACTTATGACTGCAAGTGGAAAATGAAAAGGGGAATTGTTATTACTTCACTCATTTAGCAATTTCATTCACAGAACCCAGGTGCTTTGAAGAGCAGGTCTGTAGCATTATACATATGTATTATACATACAGAGCATACTGGGAGAAATCAAGGAAGAGAATAATAAAGTCATTTGCTCAAAGTCACCCAAAGCATGAGTTTTTTGAATCACAAGCCATTGCAGTCAAGACTCCTTCCCATTTACTGAATGCATTATTCAGTAAGAGAGTTACTATTGTTCTGTTTGAACTTGGTGTATTTTTCTTAAGGCAATTCCAACAATATGGCAATTAGAAAGGTGACCACATAAACAAAGGTTTCCTTTCTGTCGTAACAATAAAGCAATCTGTTACACAGATAAAATGTACAGTATATTGATGTTAAAATTTAATTAACTAAATTTCTATAATAGATCAGTCTGCTTTTCAGACTCTTGTCTTTAGACTCTTCTGTGTCCATGGACTACCTCTAAAGGACTCGTGAAATGATACCATGAAGCCAATGCTGAAGTTAGACTAGCTGTGCAGTTTGCAATGCTGTTTGGAAAAGTTTGCAGGTCTGCAAACTGAACATGGTGGAAAATCTCTTAAATAGGTAATATATTTAGATTGCATTCAGTCTGATAAACTTTTAATGTTTTCCTAGAACATTTATCTTTGATCCCATCACAAACATGTTAGTCTTTGGAGTTGCGTGTGTTCTTTATTTTTCTTAGTTTTTTCTTCTCTCTCCAATTCTTGCTCAGCACTCATCTCAGTCTTATCTCTGAGATTCATAGATATTTTTGGTCAAAGATGTGCTGTTTGTTTATTTCTCAGGAACCACCATTGCTTCTGTCTATGAGACTATCCCACAGAAGCAATAACCTTGTGAGCTCTCCAAAGAAAGCTCTTAACAGAGGGTGTTAACCATTGACAAAGGAAGACCTTTACAGCACATTGTGTGATTTTTATTTTAATGGTAATTTTCAATGAAATTTGAATTTGGATAGGAATTAGACCTATTACAACATTTGTTGATTTTATTAGATCCTTTTGACCCAAAAGAAATTACAAGGCTTTAGTGGAAGCCTAAATAGTTGATTATAATGAAATATTTCTGAAACAGCAAAGTGTTTTGTTATTTCAGTGTCAAATCAGAAGTTTTTGACTTTTCCTTTTCAAATTATTTTCAATAAGTTTTTTTGTACTTCCTCCTTGTCTTAAACTAAAGACATATGGCCTTTAGCCACACCCAGAGGAAGCAAATAATTTCATTTTGGGATGAATGAAAAGTTGCAAGACACTTCAAGATGAAATAATTTCAAAGACATAAAACTCTTCAAGACTGTGTATTAATTTTGAGTGATTTCCACTCAGCCAGTGTACCATTTAAGTCACTGTGCCACAGCTTAAGTGGGCCTCAAAGGTAACAGAAACCTTGTACTGGCCTTCATGCTTCTTGAGTGATCCACTCAGATTTGACCCAATTAACTCAAGACTGGCTGCTTGCTCAGGCTGACCAATGCAAAAAGGGGTAAAAAAAGACTTCATATCAGGTACAGGGTTTTCCCATGGTTGTCATCAGCCCATGTAAGCATGTATTGACATTCTGATTACTTCAACAACTGTATCTTTCTGAGATTGTTTGTTTGTTGTTTAAATTTCCAAAGACTCATTCTGTAGATGCAATGACACAGCCTTATAGGCATAGTTTTTATCACCCTTATCAACACCAAAACTAGTAATAGGACAGGATTCAATAGATCATTAATGTCGGAAAAGAATAACACCTTTCCTCTAGGACTTCATAAACTGTATCAATGAGCAGGCAAACACTGCAATTTACAATAATTCCAAGCAATTCAGTCTACCAATAATGACTTGTTAGTCAGACAAAAACCACAGAACCCCTGCCTTATTAAAAGGAAAACCATAAAGTTCAGCAGACAAAGCCAAACAGACCACAACATCAAAGGCCTTTTGAAGATTAATACATTGACTAAATTACCAGAGTTTCATTTACAAGCAAATGACAGACATTCATTACATCTGCAGCCATTTTTAATTTGTCAGAGTATATGTTCTTCATTTGCAACATTCTCTGTTTCTTAACTTATGGTCACAGATGATAGCATCAATTTTTTTTTTTAATTTTATTTTTTTTAGGATACACTTTTGAGGGGTCATGGTCTAGACACCTTTGGAGGAAATCTCAGTCTCAAATGACTCATTTGGAAAATATTCTGCTAGTGAGAGTTATGTTTGCTGAGGCATGGATAGAAAAAGCTAGTGAGAACTGTTGCAGCTGTGTTATATAAAAGGAAGAGACAATTTAATGGAAAATTTCATACTTTGCAGAAATTTGATTGCCTATTTTCTCTATGTAGATATCTTATTAGACCAGCTACAGCTGCTGCACTGAAGGTATATTTTCACTGATGATGATCAGGATGGGAGTGCCAGAGCCGTATGTGGAATTTATCATTTTATTCTGTTTCAGAATTACAGCAAACATTTACAAATCTCTCAGCTGTTGTTTTCCTTTCATTAGACAGGCGTGAGAATTTGCTCCTTATGGCTGCTCTTTTTTGTCCAAGGGACACAGCCACAACCTAACTGGGTTCGGTGTAATGGCAAAGAAATTATCACTTAAGTGTGTCTGCCTCACCTGCTGGTTTTACTGAATGCAGTATAAACTGATTCCTTTGGCACCATAAGTGTACACTGTCCCACATCACTCTCCCCTCCATATCTCCCTTCTTCACTATTTTTTTTAATATTGAATCTCTTTAAAATTACATCTTGATGCGACAATTTGGCTCTTCATAGATCTCTTTGTTTATAATTAGTGTTGAAGGCGAATATGTCATAAATTCTACACCACAAAATCTCTTAGCTTCACAGCTACAATAGTTGTTTTTCTTCACTGAGGCCAAAATAATCCCAGAACTGCTGTCAAACGTTTTATGTTCTGCAATTTGGAGTTTATTAGTGTTAACAGGGTAATGTTATATACTATTTGTGATGTGCAAAGTGCTCCAGGCTAAACATTCTTGGGCTTCCATGGTTCAATAGCCAAAATAATTTTAAAATCCTATCTACATGTTCTTCATGAAATTTTGTTTGATTTTCACAAAAACAAAATGATTGCTAAAGCAAAAGAACTTCAGAACCGCAGCTCATCCAGCCAAGCAGTAGGTTGAAATGCCATCTTCAGTAAAATAAATTGGTGACAAACATTGTCTTTAGTGTTGCCAGGATCTCAATAAATATTACCTTACTAACTGTTCTTTGTTCTGAGTTCCCATCACATGTCATGGTGCCATTCTAGATGCCCTTCAGTACTTGCAGAAAGAGATGAATTGGCACAGAAGCAGGTGGAGAAATGTTGTTCCAAACACTGTGGTAGGTACACTTGTAAGTAACTTATTCTCCCTCTCCATAACTCATAGTTGAAATCACTATACTTAAAAATTCTAGCTTCTGCTGGGTCCAGAGATGGCTTTATCATCAGATAAACTTCTAGCCAATAGGTGAGCCGCAGTTTAAGGAATGGCCTACATGGTTCAAGTTCTAGCATGTCATTTTTTATAAAAAGGAGTTGATTGTCCTGCAAGAAATTCAAGGAAATCTTCTTAAGAGAAGATGACCTTCATCCTGTTCTGCCACTGGGATTGTATTGCAGCATATTTGGAATTGCAGCTGGTATCATGGAGCATCACTGGGAAAGCACTATCAGAAATGAGGTCAAAGAGCTAGTTTAAACTTATTCTACTGGTAAGATCTGAGCACTGCCTGCTCTTTTAGCAAGCAGATGTATGGATGTATGGTGGTATGGAGAACAATGTAACAAGCAAATGAAAAAAACAAACAAACAAGCAAAAAAACCCCACAAAACATTTCTGCCTCCTAAATGAGTTTCCACTTGAAAATCCACAGCACTTAGCAAAATGACAAGAGGAAAACAAAAGAAAGGAAGATTGAGTATAATCACTTTGGGCTTATTGTATGAAGGTATCACTGTAAAAAGCAGAGCCATGCCTCCATAAAACCATCTGAAATCTATGTTTTTATCTCTGTACATTGCATTCGGTCTCCTCGAGTTCACCTCCTTAAGATTTGGATCACCTTGAAGGAAAAAATGGTCTTGAACTGATAGTGGAAGATAGTCATCTTCAAGGAAAAAAATAAGAGCAAGATAATGTCCTGGCTTCCTATTCTAGCAAGAACTGAGGTTGAAAAAGACAAGAAAATTGGTCCAGAAACAAAGCCTGCTGACTTACACCTGCCTTTCCATTTACTTTGGTGTCTTGGAGTAAGAGATTTGTTGGTGAGGAAATGTCTTTAGCTTCTGCTACTAATAATGGCTTCCAGGGTGAGAAGGAAATTCATTTCATCCCTATACAGTGAATCAACACAAGGCCATTATACCAGTTAAGAGCAGAGCTAGTCATATTTCCAGCTTCATGACTTGGGTGGTTTTCAAGTGATACATTCAGTTTGTACTGCTCCCTGCACTTGGGTGAATTTTAGCCTCAAGGAATCATTTGTGATGAGTAGCTTATTGGGTGAAGTTCATTTTTCTGTTTGTTCAGGGGCAAGACAGAATAACAAGCAACTTGTAGAAGATCTGAATATTGGAGTTTACTGAAGAACCAGAAAGATAAGAGCTTTTACCTTACCTGATTATTCAATACACTCAGTAACTCCCCTCCTTGCATTACCTTCATGAGGTCTCAACTTCTCATTCCAGCTGGTGTCTGCTGGTTTGAGAAGGTTGGACAAAAGTCACATCGATTCATGCTGTGCAACTGCTCACAGTTGATGACCTCGGACATCACCATCCAAGGTTCCTGAACATCCCTCTGCATTTGTCTTCACTCTGATCCAATCTCCAAGAACTCACCCTGCTTGTGGGATCTTTCCTCCAGTTGAGATGTTCTTCACCTTCTTCACTCTAGGTCCCTTTCTTCTCTCCAAGGCTCTTTTGGGAAACACTTGGTTTTGGTCATCTTTTCTATCCATAGCATCAGGTCCCTGTTTTTCCTAAACTAAATAGTCTAGGTGCAGAAGCATAACATATGATCAGCCTACTGATTGGTGCTTCTGTCTTATGTGGCTCCATTAATGGAAGGATTCAGGACATGCAAGGTTTGTTCAGTTCAGGTCTATCAAAATTCAGAAACAGCCTAATACTGCTTGCAAATAGCAAGCAACCAGCTTCTACTTGAGAGTTCAAAAGTTAAATTTTTTATTTATATCCCCTCACACACACATACACCCAGTTATCTAACACTTGTCAGCATTCACAATTTAAGCAGTTTTTTCACCTACAACAGTTTGTTCATCAGAAGTTTAAGTATCTGAGCAATATTCACACTCAGTGGTTGAACACAACCAAATCCAAACACAGGGATGCCAAATTCTGCAAGAATGTGGGGTCAAGAGCCAGTGGCATACAGTGAATTCAAAGTCACCTTTTGGTAAAGACAAGGGACAGAAAGAAAGAGAATAAAATGGGAAAGGGAAAAAGCTATCTCAGAGTTATTTCTGAGTTACCAGACAAGCATCTCCCTGAGACTGATCTCTCTAGTACAGCAAATTAACACAACAATGAGGATGATTTTTCCCCCCTGTGTCTTCCTTGTAGTCAGTCAGAAAAGCATAGGACCATATGTTTTTCACTGGGACCTGCTCAGAGTCTCTGTTGTTTTTCCCCACTTCTGATGCTCTCGGCATTGATTGGAGCACGCTTTGATCAGGTACAAGTGTTGCAGGCTGAGGGGTGGCTAAGCTTTGTGCACGTGGTATTACTGGGTAATACCAGCTAATACCTATTATGCCATCAGCTGAGACTTGTTTTTTTCCTGTTATAAACCAAAGGCTACCAAATATGAGGTAGGGTGGAGCAGGGGATATTCTCATGCTGTTGGAGTTTGTAAGTGTAAGGCCACAAGAAAAGCAACAGAGGAATAACAGCATGAGAACAGCAAGGGGGAACACTGCCCCAGAAGCTGCCAGGGAAAGCCTGCAGAGCTGTGAGGGAAAGCAGGCTGCAGAACTGCAGAAGGGAGGTCCTCAGCATGACACAGGTGAAGGTACTTTAGGCAGTGCAATAATATCTTGCTGCAGGAAGGACTATTCCTGACAATTCCAGTACATCTGCAAAATGTTGAGTGAAACCCTTCACCTGATTCTGTTTTCCTTCCCATCCTGTGACTGTCTCATCTCCTGCATTTTTAAAGTGAGAGGGTGGGAAGTATCTCCTGGCAGATGCTTGTGTTGACAAGTCCCTTGGGGCTGTCATCTCCTTTGAGAATTCAAGGCACTGTGCCAATGCATTTGTCCCCAGTGACACCTCACTGTCACTGGTCCTTTGCAGGTGTTGCAGTGTCCTGAGCAAGCACCTAGAAAGGCAAGTTGGGAGCTAGAGCCTCCAGCTAATACCTACTCAGAGCAACATGGCATGGAACAAGTTGCAGCCTGCAGTCAAGGTCCTGCAGATTAGCAGAAGGTTGCTCTTGTTGAGTCCTAGGCAGGTATGGGGTGTGCAGCACTCCAAGGAAGCCACCATGCACATGAAGAAAATGGCGGAGGGTGGTTGTAGCTGCATGCAAGCACAATTGTCCCTCTAGCTTCATAGCTAGAGGACCAGCACTAGATATGGGGGATTAACATGGCATCAGATCAGGACGTTCAATTAAAAATATAGGTCAAAACACTTTCAAATATCCTGCATTAAAAACTTTATAACACATTTCCTGACATATTGATGTAAGCAAAAGTTAATATTTTCTGGGGTCACCTGTGTGTTGGGTTTGTGGCAGGGGAGGGCTGTTTTTAGTAGTGGGGGAAGGGGCCACCTTCTGAGAAGCTTCATGGAAGCTCCCCTGACTCCAAGGCTTACCCCCTCCAAGCCCAGGCTGAGCCAATTAGCAACAGAGAAATGCCTCCGTGAAACTGTATTTGTGAGGGGAAGGGCTGTCTTGAAAAGAAGGTGGATAGAACCTGAGGAGAGACCACTGACCTAAACAAAGAGAGAATTTCCTTGCCAGGAGGAGGAGGGAGAAGATAGAGAACCTCAGACATCCAGTTCAACTGCATGGAGTAGAAGGTAAATGAGGTTCCCTGCAGCCCATGGAAGTTCTACAATGGAGCAGATACCCACATGTAGGCCATGGACGACTCCATGCTGGAGCAGAAAAACTGAGCCCGAGGGCAGGTGTGACTGAATTGAGGCCCCAGAGATGCTCAATGCCAGAGCGGGAGTGGATCCCCAGAGCCAGGGAGGAGGAGGCGCACTGGACTGGAGGCCCGTCTGCAGCCTGTGGATGTCCCCATGCTGGAGCTGGGAGCTGAACCCAAGGAGGCCCATGACTCCATGGGAAGCTTCCTTGGGAACACTTTGTTCCTGGACTTTCATGCTGGGAAGAGTGGCAGAGGTGAATTGACTGCAACCCCCATCCCCTGTCCCCTGTGCCACTGGTCAGGAGAAGGTAGAGAAATCGGGAGAAAAGTGATTTGAGCCTGGGAAGAAGGGAGGGGTGGGGGAAGGTGTTGTAAGATGTGGTTGTTAGGTCTCATTGTGCTACTCGGATGATTGGTAACAAATTAAATTGATTTTTCTTTCCCAAGTTGAGTCTGTTTTGCCCGTGACCATAACTGGTGGGTGAGCCCTCCCTGTCCCCATCCTAATCTGTTCCCCTTTGTTGTGATTCCCTTCCCATCTCACTGGGTGGCGGGAGTGAGTGCAGGACTGCAAGGTCCAACCTGTGGGTTAAACCACCACAACCTGTAAGCAATTTCAGGGTTGTATTATGCTGATTTTGCAGTCTGATTTAGGAGTACATGTCCTACATCAGAAAAGTGGAAGTCAAGTCAGGTGCTGACTGCTTTGCCTCCAACTATATTAAGAATAAAGATTTTTGCCTTGTAGCTTTTATCTCCTGATCCTTGGAGAGCCTCCAGACAAGTCTGCCTTAAGTCTTAAGGCCCCTCAGCGCAGTCTGCCAGTGGGCTGCCACAGGAGGGGCAGATGGGACAGAAGGAAATCTGGCAGTTTTCTGCCAGCAACCTACACAGCAGGCAAGATTTGAAGCCCATGCGTGCTGAACCCAACACAACAGGTTCCCACGCTCGGCAGTGTTTCTTTCTGATGAATCGGCATTTCTCATTGGGAGTGGGCTCTACCAGAAGATTTCCGGCCAGATTTAATCAGGGATGTTTGAAAGCCATCCAAAACACAGGCCAGGAAAGGAAATAACTACAAAAAAAAAAATCAGCTTTTTCACATTTGCTGAATTGTTCAGTAATTACATTTGTTGAAGATATAATTCATGCATGATTGTTTAGAGTTGTCCCTGCAACATTTATCGGCTCATGCACAATTATCCTTCTTTCCTTCCAGAATCGGTCTGTAATCAGCTCTGTAAATCCTCTGAGATATTTGTTTGAAGACAATGTTTTTGGTAGGGAATAAAGATGGGAAAGAAAAATGTTTTCAAAGCTGCAGCCAAAGAGAAAGTCAATAATCAGACAACTAAAAGGAAAATGCAGATTTTTCTGACCTAGTGAAAATGTATTCATGAGGAATTATTTTTTTCCCCTTTCTGCTTTTTCTTCTTACATGTTATATTTTACTTCTGTTGCTAAACAGTGCAAAACTCTGATGCATTACCATAGCTCAAACTTTTTCTAAAGATGAAAAGCTATATTAGTTTAACTCAGTGATTGTATATAAATGCTGTACTACAGCAGTACAGTTCAAATGCTGTAACCTTTTTAATTTGGATGCAGCTACACCAGTAAATACTTTATACTAATCTGGCAAATGCATAAGCAAGGTAGCTTTAACAAAGTGTTGTGCCAAGATGGCCATGCCCACACTCAGGGTTTATTTGTGTGAATCTGTTGGTAGGGAACATTTCCTACCTGGCACAGTTAGAGTGGTTAAAAGTGAGAAAACATTGTCTGTGTACCAGGCCATAAGGATGAAATGCATAGAACATCTCTGGCTGCTTTGTGCTACTAGAGTAATATATAGTATCTACAAATCCAGTTTAGCAGCCTCATTAATCAGAGCTACAGCAATTTGCATCATTGGGGCTGCTCTGCCAGAGCACACAGTAAATTCACCTCCTGGAGATGGCTGCTGACCCTGTTTGCGCTGTCTTTGTCCTCATGTGACTTGGCTGACACAGTCCGGCTTTATTCTCAACTCATCATGCTGGGAGGAGGACTGCCACGGTTCTTTGCTCCTCAGACAGACTCTGGTGTTTGTCCTCCCTTCTTCGGATTCATTGTGAGTGTGATCATGTCCAGAAAGGTTTTCCTGGACTGATTTGAGCCATCACTGGAAGCTGGGGCTCAGTTCAGTTCATCTGGTCTCACTCCATTGGGTTTGTGCCCCACCAGTGACATGTTCCCCACCTCCCCATGGTGTGCAGTGGCTGCTCTTGCCCTTTACCCAGAAGGCTGCTGCATTCATAGGCTGCTAGGAAGGCTTGGTTGTAAAGAGCTCTGTTTGGCTGGAGGGTTTTGGTTTGTTTTGGACAATGTATTTGTGCTTATGTCTCTCCTTGGCTAGTCCTGGCCTGCTGACTTTGCTACCAACCTTCTGATCTTATTAAATCTGTATTTTGTGATGCTCAAACTGGCTGAGGTGCTCTTCTGTGATAAGGAAGTCTCCACTTGCTGTGGATGATCTTGTGACTCAGTGACAAATGGATGCATGGTTGCCTGTGAGACTGGGTGAGCAAGGACAGAAACACAGCTGTCACCAGATAAGAGTGCTTCAACAAAGCTGGCTTTCTGTGCCTTTCCTGAGGATGCCAGCCTTCCTGGAGGACATGAGTATTTAAGAATAACACAGCAGTAATCTAGATCTATTTTTTTTCCAGAAATGAAACCGTACAGTACTTACTAATCTCTAAGAAAAAGGGACAGAGGACTGTCTGTCTAGGTAGCAATGCTAACAATTGAGTGTAGGCTGGAAAAGAAGTGTTTGGATATCTTGGACTGAGAAACAATAAGCATCAAGGATGTGACAATTAAGAATTTGAAGTTTGCTTCATGTTAATGTAGGTGCCATTTGTAAAATGCAGCTCTGGATCCTGTGCATGCACAACACATTTGATTGGTCAGACCTGTGCTTGATTAGAGCCAGACAACATGTTTAAAGGTACTTCTTCCTGACTGCAAGAGTTTATAACATCATAGTCAGCTATTGGCTCTTAAAATCAGTATTTATACAGTAGCACTAAAATATCTGATGCTATAGAACATAGTTTTTTCAATTAATGGAGCAATGCTGTCATGTTAGCTCCAGTAAATTACTAGCACAGGGTCTACAAGTTGAGTAGAGATTTGTAGACTCAAGCTAGACTAAAACCAGACAAAATAAGACAAGAGGACATATGTTACAGGGTTAATGAGAATGAAAGATAGTGATTACAGCAATATAGTCAGAAAGTCACACTCAATGTATTATCACAGCAGCAGCACTGGTCTTCCTATTTTTAGGTTCAGTTCTTTGTGAGGGAAGATTAGCTTTTTGCAGAGGGTGTTTTAAGAGAGAATGAGCAGAAGACTAGTGACAGGATTATGAAAGCAGGTCTAGGCATTAGGCATTGATGACAAAAAGCCCATTAACAAGAGCCAGAGAAGTGGATGAAGGAAGTAGCCAGTAGAAATTTTTGGAAACAAGAAATCCAGTCTTACAAAAACAAACCAAAACACTTATTCACAATGAACATATATTTTGATTATGCTTCTGGACATAAGGTCAAAACCAAAAAATATTTCACGAGAAGGGGCTCCAGGAAGATTCCATTTCCTCTCCAAATCTATGCCTTCTCCCATGTAACATGTTTACCTCTGATTTATGCAGGAGGAGTAGTCCTGGCACTCCTGTAACTAAATTAAAAATCAGCTAATTTATTTTTAAGTCACACATGTCACCTTGTAACAAGAAGATTTGTCTGATCGTTTAACAATTCCTAGGTTCGAGAGAAAATAAAATTCATCCCTTCACAGCCTTTGATGACTCAATGACTTTCTGCATGAACCATGTCTACCCACCCAACTTTTGTTTCTGTTGATCTGTACATTAACAAACATGCTAGGTGTGACAAAAACAGGTAGCTTACTACTGGCTCTCGACTGAAGCAAGCATTTGCCTTTCTCTGGGATAAAGCAGGTGAAAGCCTGAGGACCTATTGGAACAAGCTCCCCAGGGAGACAGGGTATATCTGGAGGCTGATTGTCTTTAAGAAGTGCTGCATAGCTTTCTTTGAGGAATCTTTTCTGCAACAAGGTAGCATTTAACAGTGCTGGCATCCTCTTCCATCAGGTAAACTACAGATCAGTGAAAAATTTAAGATAGCAATACAGCCTGAAAATCAATATTTAAATCCTGCCACAAGCAGAATTTTAACATGCATAAAGTATAATATCAGCAAATTCCACTAACTCACAGTGGGGCATCCTTATTCTGGTTGCATACGATTATGTTGGTACTCAAATACTAAAGAAATAGTAACTTACGTGAGTGTATTAGCCCTATAGGTAGAGGAGGCAAGTGCAAAGTAAGAGTGATTCCTCCCCCATGCTGAAAGGAGCAGAAGCTGGGTGCTCTGAGGGGCTTAGGCACAAGCAGCTCAGTAACACGGCAGCTGTTTCAATGAAACAAGGTCCTCACCCACAGTGCAACTACACAGGAAAGACAGGACTGTCTGAGAAAACTAATGTTCCCTCCAATACCCAAAGATGTTGATGTCCAGTTGAACCTCATAACTGCTTCAGGTTATGCTAATCCAATTAGCTTCATCCCCTCCTCCTGCCCTCGTTCCTTGGTAGTCAAGCTCCTCTGGCAAACAGCTCATTCCCATCATACTCCTGATGCACTGGCTATAGTATAAATATACCAGGGTGGAACTGAACAATCCCCACTGCCCATGTGCAAACAGCATCTTCCTGTGCAGGGGAAGCCCTGGAGCAGCTGGAGAGGCTGGTTTTGCAGTAGCTGTAGTTTGATACATCAGCAGCACAAAGAAGACGCCCCACAAAGAATTAAGGTTTAATCCTGCATATTCCCACACAGCATCTTTAAGAAATCTCTGTCTAATTTAGAGGAAAGAAAAAAAACCAACAACCAACTATATGGATATTGTTAACAGCTGCTTTTCATTTCATAAAATAAGAATGGGGCTGAGCTTTCCATACTCTAGAGCTAAATTGTCAACACAATTCTGTCAACAGATTTTTAAACACCTTTGGTGGTGTAAGAAGCAAAAGAACACCAATTGATTTTGAGATCAAAGGCTGAATTTACAGAGTTGGCAAAAAAAATCCTCTCCTCCCTTGTAAGCAGCATAAACAAGCAATGTAAATATAAAGTGTTGTGATAGGACCACACACTGATATTCTTCCCTGTGCTTCTCTGGCTAGAGGCTCCCCAATATTTTCCTCCAGTTCAGATGTGCACCACAAATACCAGGTGTCATTGTGGGGAGGATGGGAAGCTCGCGGGTCTCTGCTGTTTGAGACAAAAGCATGTTAGGTAATGTATGTGGTAAAATTCATTTTGCTGGAAGATAAGGGAAATGCCATAAATAGCCAACAGGCTGCTTGAGCAAGTGAGCAAGCGAGCACTTCTGAGCCTCCCAGAGCTCATGCTGGCTGTGCCTTTCATCAGTGGAGTCACTGAGGAATATCTGCTGTTCCAGGAGAGATAACATTTGCTCCACGAAAATGCTATTATTTTAGCAGTTGTTTCTTTAAATGGTGGGTTAGTTAAACCTCATTTTCTCAGGTACTCAGACATGAACCAAGATGCTGCCCCATGGGTAAAGCAGGACACAACGTACCCCTTCAACAGACCCCAGAGATGGTTCAAACATCTAAAATGCTCTTTTCTGCTCACCTCCCCAGGTGCTCATGAGTTTTTTCTCAAAGGCTCAGTTCCAGTGACTCTGCTGTGCCTGTACAGATGAGGAGTGTCCCTGATGGCCCCATGACATCATATGTTGCCCAGGGCTGTCATCCTGCACCTCTGTCTTCCCCAGTACACAGGCAGTGCAGCTCTGGCAGCCCCTGGGATAGTGGTTACTGCTGGCAGGTCATGTTCCCCATGGAAGAGATGGAATAACATTGCAGGGTACATTTGCTCCAGGAGCTTGGAGTCTGTCAGCCTTCCTTATAGACCTGCAGCAGCCGGTACATGTTATGGAGTACTTCTAGGAAACGATACAACCCAAAGCTAGCAAGGGACTCACAGAATTATAGAATGGCTTGGCTTGGAAGGGATCTTTAAAGGTCACCTCGTCCAACCCCCCTGCAGTAAGCAGAGACATCTTCATCTAGATCAGGTTACTCAGAGCCCCTTCCAACCTGACCTTGAATGTCTCCAGGAATGGGGCATCTACAACCTCTCTGGGAAACCTGTTCCAGTGTTTCACTATCCTCATTGCTCCCAATGCCTTCATCCCTCAGCCTGATGCTGGGGATTGCCCCAACCCAGGTCTTGTTGAACCTCATGAGGTTCACTCAGGCCCAGTTCTCAAGCTTTTCCAGGTCCCTCTGGTTGGCATCATGTCCCTCAGACATGTCAACCGCACCACTCAGCTTGGTGTTATCTGCAAACTTGCTGAGGTGCACTCAATCCCACTGTCTGAGGGACATCACTCATCACCAATCTCCATCTGGACATCAAACTGTTGACCACTACACTCTGGATACGACCATCTAACCAATTCTCATCACCAACTCCTTTTGGTGATCATCTGTTGGTTTATTGCAGTTTGGCACATCTTTCCATGGTGCACGGCCTTCTGGTTTGGACACATCTGTAGCTCAGCCACTGCACAAACCATACATATCTCTGAGATAGCTTTGGTTTACCTCACTTTAGTGCTGCTGGCAAGGAAGCTGCAATAGCCCAGGGCTCAGCATGAAAATATTCTCTCCAAGGGTTTAATCAGTTGTTTCAGCCAGTTCTGTAGCTCGCAGCAAACTCCATGGACATACAGAGATGGTTACTGTGGAGCTGGCTGATGTGCAGCTCCAAAAGCTGCAGCGTGGAAGTATCCTTTATGGTTTGTGAACATGGGCTTACATCCCTCAGTTTCTCACCAGTGTGCTCTCCATCACTAAGGTCAGTGATAGTGATTCTGCCCAAGGGGAGCTGGATAGGACCCACCAGACTCTGCTGCTTTTGAACCAGGTGGATGGTGCCTGCAGCTGCCCTTGCAGCCTGTGCCATGCTCCCAGCCAAGCCTGGGAGTGCAATGGGCAGTGATGCCTCAATCCACTAATGCTTGGCTTTCAGACCAGCCTGAGGCAGGTCTGTAGGTTCCATCTCCTGTCTCAGAGTCGCAGCTATAATGCTACACTGGCAAGTGCCAAGCCACCATCTTTCACCCTCAATTCCCTTTGGTCTGTGTATCAAAACACTTTCTGCTTTTCTTTTCTTCTATTTTTTTTCCCCTTAGCACTGACAATATTCCCTGGGCAGCTCTCCTATTGGAAATAAATTATGTGTCAGGTTTTGATGGAGGCATGTCAGCTGAAGCCTAAGTGATGAGAATAAGACCTATTTCACTTGCAGTGTGTACTCCAAGTTTAAAGAAAGCCAGGCATTTGGAGATGAAATTCAGATTTAACTCACTCCTCCAGCCTCTTCTCATCTTTCTCCTGGATGACAGCGCTGTGTGCCTGCGGCCAGTCCCAGCTGGGCACATTCCTGGGGCATGGAGCAGCAAAGGGCTGTGACAGCCCTCCTGAACTTGGCAGTGACTTGTTCTCATCTCTTTTCAGAAATACTTATCACAGAAATCAGAGCAGTTGATTGGGGGGAAAAGTGAAAAGATGGAAGAAGAGAGGGAACACTTTGCCCTATGTCTTTTGTTGGGGTCTCCTAAACAGTATTGGCATATTTCATGGCACTGCACCCTAATGCAGAGAAAGGTCACTCTCTCAGCTTTTGCCATAAGTCTCCTGACATCTCTATACACCTTTAACCAATGCAGAAGGCAGAGGTGTGATTAAAACACAAAACCAGGGACATCCAATTATTCACAGTAGCAGGTTTAATGCTGCAGAATTAATCCCTGTTACTCTGAGCAGCTCTTTCTTGATACAAATCTCCTCAGAAAGGCTTTAAGTCAAAATTCACCTGAGAGGAAAGATAGGGAACGTAGAATGTGCAGCAAACATCCATTAATTCAGACCAGCTTTCTAGACAATAAATATTTCAAAAATAGCCAAAGGTCAAAAACTGCAATAAACCCTGATCAAGGTCGGTGTTCACCTCAACATAAATATCTTCTTAATAGAGTCAGATTTTTTTGTTGTTGTTGAATGAAGCTTAACTGAAAGTTTTCTGTGCAAATGTCATTTTGTAAAAGGAAAAGCAGCAGGAAAGCCCCTCAGCCAGTCCAGGCTTAAAATCATGTGTTGGAGACTCTTATGACCTCTTGAGATAAGGGTTTCATCTAGGCTGAGTAACATGTATATTGTATACAGTGCTTTAAAATCCAGAGTGAGAAAATATTTCCCAACTTCAGTACATATATCATATTTGTGAATGTTGGCTGCTTTGTTTTCATTACACTTGCCTTCCTTGTCAGCACCCCAGCTAAAATAAAGCAATCCCCAGGCAACTTTCACAAACATACAGTGGGAAGAATGTACATTCAGTATGTGGGGTCAAATTCAACATTGCACAACTCCATTTACTTTAACTGAATATGACTCACACAATATACACAGTAGGAAGTGTATATTTGCCTCCATATGTGGGGGTTTGGAAACTTTTTTTAATTAGCTGCAATTTTTGCCCAGCATTGGTCCTGGGCATAGAATACCTGAATGAAGAAGGAAATTTTTTAATAGTAATTCCTCTGATTTATGGCAGAAAATAATCTGAAAACTTCACTGCATTACCCACTCACTCTCCCCACCAACCACAAAAATATTAAAGCTGCAGCAATGCTCATATAACCCCATGCCTAACCTAAAAATCAAGATTTATTCTTGCATGTGGCAAGTTTTTCTTTCAGATCTTTGCACTACCTGCTTAAACACAAAACAAGCAAGCCTCAGAAAAGATTGAGATTATTTGTGATCCTGCCTGTAAACTTTTCTTGCTGCTTCATTTACAGTAATTGCTTGCAGCTGATTATCACTTTGGAGCAGATCCCCATATGAAAAAGATTATCCAGTTCTCTGTTTCTAAGTCATCTTTATTTTTGCAAAACTCTAAAGAAGATGAAAACAAATGAAAAGTCAGGCTGATACTCTCTGAAATGGTTACCGTCTTTCCTAGTCAACAAACAGATCCTTGAAATCCTCTTCTGACAGCCTTGGAATTGGGCTTCTAGCACTAATGCCAAAGCTGTGATTTAAAGTTGTAGGCTGTGATTCTCTCCTCAGTTAGAGCGATGCAAATCTTTACTTTCAAAGAAGTCATCAGACTGACTTGGGGAGAGCTTTGCTGGGTTGTCTGTGGCGTAGATGAGATCTGGATCTTGTCCCGCAGTCCTTTGAAGTATTAGCATTACCTCTTGAATCACAACATTGCATTTTCAAATTTATAATTACACCCTTATCATACAGGATGTTGATCATCTGTGAAGAACCCCCCACAAATTCTTTTGACTCAGTGTGGAAATCTAGAAGCTCAAATCAGCAAGAAACACCACTGAGTTTCCCTCCATAATCTGTGACATGAATTTTAAAATGAAGAGGTTATTTTTTATTATAATTGGCATTTTTTCTCCTGGTTCTCTCAGAGAAGGCATTCGTCTTGCTGAAAAAGTGGTGCCGCTTACAGCCTCGTACCAATGAGAGCTCAGTGGAAGAAGCTGTAAACAGACCTGTAGGGAGCTTCAAAAAGCATCTGTGTGTTAGACTGCAAAGTTTAAAACCAGGGAACTTGGTTTTCCCACCCCTTCCGAGGGTCTCTGAGTAAGAGAGGAAGGTGAAGGAGCTTCTTCCCTGCCCGTACTGTGAATGTCGGGGCTGGGCATTACAGGGGGCCCTCTCTTGGTGGACACCTCTGTGCTGGGAATGCAGCACCACTCCCAATCTCCTGGGTCCAAATCTGCAGGCTGGAACCTGTTGCAGCCCCATGGCAAGGCAAGCCTTGGTGATGCACCCTGTTCCCATGCCCATGTTTCCCTAGGGAGTAAACATAGGTTCAAACATAAGTTTGAACTCCTGAAACTGGGGCCAGGATTTCCCATAGTCAGGTCTATTTGCTATTACTGTGTGCTGTACACCACCCTCTCTGTCCTCTTGTCCTTCCTTACCCCTCACCCTGCACCAGCCATGCTAAGTCAGGAAATGTGGTTCAGAGCCATCAGCCCACAGTCAGAGAATGCACTAGGTGAGTGCAGAAAACACACAGTTAACTTATTAGGAAGGAGCACTGTTTCCTGGGGATGCACATATCAGCACAGCAAAGCACATTCTGAATCAGAGAAGCTATTAATAAATACTTTTTTTTTTTTTTTGGAAAGAAATTTGAGGATTGGGAAAATGTGCAGCATTGAACAAACAGTTCCTGTGAAACCTTCCATCCTGGGTTTCTCCCTTTCCCTCCTTTTTTCAGTGTCCACTGAACCAGCCTGTTCAGAGGCAATTATTAGTGCTGGCTACAGCAGAAGCAGCACCATATTTCTGTTTTGCTCTACAAACAAACATTTAAGCCCTCCTGGCAGGACAATCATGCCACAAGGGAAAAAATGCCCTCGGTCATCAGATCTGTCAAGATTTAGTAACTATCTGTAGCAGGAGTGTAACATCCCCAGCAGGCAGCACGATTGACACACAACATCTCTCAGCATTATTCTATTGAGTTGACTCCTATGAGCTACAAAGATCTCTGGGAAGCTTCAGCTCTCTTGACCTAGTGCAGAGGAGGTGGTCTCGCCTGGGCTCCTGTAGAAGAGCCAGAAGATGCTGAGGGCATGGAAAACTCAAACAGGACAGCAAGGTCAAAGCCCAGCAATGAGTCTCAGCACCTTTGGGCCTTCTGAGATCTCCACAGCAGCCGGAGAGAGCTCTGATTGCTTTTATAAGGACCTGGTTTGGGAGGAGCTGTGCCTGCTGATGGGCAACATCGATGGCTTTTTAAAACAAAGAGCTTAGATTTCATACTGTGGCATGTTAGCATTGTAATAGCTAAGGAAAATGCTGCTCCAGCAGTGCAAAGTGTACAGCAACTGCAGCTGCAGAAATCCACGCAGTAGCAATGAGATAAATGTAATAAACAGTGTAGCAGTATTGGGGTCAGATATATAGCTTATGGGCATAGTAACTTATCATTTCAGAAACCCATACATCAGAGCTGAAATATAAATAACCTGTATTCACTACCAAAGCAGAAAAAAATATTTTCAACTAGTGTGGTACAAACTCAGGAGTTTTGTGCAAGGGATAAAAATTACGCTGTAATATGGGGAAA
The DNA here is from genome assembly GCA_907165065.1 of Caprimulgus europaeus. The sequence continues at coordinate 34,459,605 of OU015523.1, read as the reverse complement.
AAAAAAAAAAAGAAGAGAGTGTTCCTTCATGGAGAAATCAATTTTGAAGTTAAACCCGTTTTAGCAGTACCTAAGGGAAAAGTAAACAAACAAACTATGTGGCATTATAGAGAGACCAAGCCAGAAGGTAGGGCTGGGTGGAATGTTCCCAGAAAATATATATAGCACATCAAAAGCAGCCAGTTAAATAGAATATGACTCATGGCCTGGTTAAGGCACAGTTCCCCTTCACAGGTAATACAGGAGCTGCTTTTTTACCAAGTTATAGGCAAACTTGTAACTCAACACAAAAAAATGACCAGAGGTGGAAATCCAGTTTTGGGGAGGACAGTGGATTGGGAAAGACTTTTACTTCATTACAAAAACACAGGAAAAAATACTTCTGGAGATGCACAGGCAGCAAATAGCAGCATCCAGCAGAATAAACAGCATTCAAGCTATCCAGACCAACTAAATGTATCGGATTATGCTAGAAATCTAATTTTTGTTTCAAGCTGTTGAATATTTCATCATTTGTCCATACAGAGCAAGCTGGAACCTAGGATCAGAAGGATTGGGGGGGGGGGGGGGGGGGGGTAAAGAAAAAGAAGGGGGAAAAAAATGTGCCTGCATGTGTAAAACTAGCTCAGCTGAACCTGCCCAAATATCCAGTTTGGATTTGGGTAAAAGTCCAGGTTAGTTTTCTGTCCTATTTGGACCTGTTTGCTCACCACACATCACAAAAGCATGTGTATTTTATTTATTATCTCCATCCACAACACTATATTCAGTTCTTTTGATGCATTATTGCATTTATTTCTTCTGCCCGAATCACACTATTGATTTTCACTGCTCCTGTTACACATCTTTTATGCTTCACTCAGCCACTCACTGGACACAATAGGGAAAGTGTAAGATTAAGTGCTCATCTTACAAGCACTTATGCATATGAAGAATTTACACACAATAATAAATCCAAGGCCACCACTCTGTAGCAGGGTCTATGTATAATGTCATACATGAGGGTTTTTTTATAGAATACAAGGATTACCTGCAAGTATGAAAGGAGGATTTTATGCAATTCTTTGCTCCTGTTATTCACCAAGGCAATAGCAAACAGTTCAGGGCTAACACAGCTTTCAGCTGTTCTGCCAAAACTATGTTGAAGGGCAGTTTCAGTTAAAGTTGTTAACACAGAGATGAAAGTAAGACTTCTCTGCCAAGAACAGACTAGATTTCCAACTGAAATTCCAACTAGATTTCCTAACTTTGTTAGGAAGTCAACTCCTAACTATGGATGCAAAGCTTTTGGAAATTCTGCTTCAAAGCACAATATATGTATCACACATAGATGCATATCTTTCACATCTGGTCAGAAACATTCTATCTACAATTTTCTGTGAGTGATTATATATTTCACTCTTTTTTTTCTCACTTTGAAATAGATAACTTTAATTCTAAAACTGACAGTTCTTGGTGAAAACCAGAAATCTTACAGTATCAACAGTGTTAATTTTTTACAGCTTTTCAGTGAGAAGTTGATACATTCCACAACAGAAAGAGAGTGTGTGTTTTTCAGAGTTGTTATGATGTTTAATAAAATTACATTTAAAGTAGTTGTGTATGTGTTGTTCCAAGCAAGGACATTTTAATATAAGGAACTGATTCATTTTGTAACATTTAAAAAATGGTAGTCTGAATAGTTTGTTGAAATACACCACTGATATGGAGAAAGTACACTCTAAGTTTTTATATGAGATGGTATTACAAATTATACATGATAATATATTTAGTATATTTAGTACCCACCAATTATTTTGTAATATTCCCTTGAATAATAAACTGTCACTCTACCTCCCTGAACTCTAGTGAAGATGAGGAGGAGTTGCTTTGGAGACTTATTTGTCAAACAAAATAAGAACTTCTTGTACAAGAGTGTTTCTTTCAGTCACTCCTGTTTTGAAGCAAGGCAAAAGGCACATGTGAAATAATCCTACCAAAACAAGAACGGACAATTTCAATGCACAGGGAAAACAGTGCTGTCTGATTATCATTTCTGTGTAGTTTCACAGGTCCCTTGGATGTTATTTCCTATCAACTTGATAGCTCTTCCATTCAAAACCCTAAGAATTTGTAAAAAAATGTAGCCACAAGGGAGAGATTTTTCCTTTTCATGTAGAAACCTCACGGTGACACCATGAAAATGGTACTGCTTAACAATCTTTATGTGATGCTAAACATTTGACAGACCTGTCTGTGACCACCTTATGGAGGATTTACTAGGCTGGGGAGCCAAAGGTAGGAGCTCAGCATCACCTTACCCTGAGTGACCTTTGCAAATTAGTCACAAAACAAGGATTTCAAAACTGTTTGCCTAGAGCTTTTAAGCAAGAAAAACAGCAGCAATATTGCCATTAGGAGAAAGAGGAGAAGATTAACAAATTGTTACCTTCTTGGTTGCAGTGTGAGTCCTTAGATGTGCATAGCAATTACCTACAATAAAATCTCCAATATGCACTAGCAAGAAGCAGGCTTCTTGGTGGGACTGGCAAACTCTGCATAATTCAAAATGCCAGAGCAGTTCTTCTCAGGTATTTGGAGGAGCTATGCTGCTGCAATCAGAGGAAACCTCTGCTCATATGGTAGTTGTGCTGGCTAAAGCAAAGAATAAAATCACACCGACACTTGGACAAATCTACAAGCAGCAGCCCCTCTCTCTCATGGTGTTCCCCTGCAGCCCACTGCCCCATCCAGCTGCTCCCCTCAATGTGTCCCATGATGTGCTACTGCACTGCCATCACCAGGTGTCATAACCCTGGGACAAGAGGAAAAGGTCTTTGCTCCTGGCCCAGGGAGTGGCATTTTGAGGTCTCTTTTCGCCACCCAAGGACAGAAGGGTAGTCAGCAAGCTTCCCCAGAGTGGAAATATATGTTGGGATCATGCAGATGGTGGTACAGTCTGACAGGTCCTCCATGGGGACTACTATTGAAGAGCACAACAGACCATGACGTGTGGACAAAATTATTATAAAAATTCCTTTTCTAGGTTGGTTTTATCTCAAGGTGAGTTTTATGCTTGGTATTTTCCTTGAGTTCCATGGTATGCCTAAGGTAGCAGGTATGATCCCCAGCTTGTGTTCATTATCACAGGGCTGTAGCTGGCTATGAGCATCCAAGCAGCTTCTCAAAGACTGGAATATAAGAAACATGTAAAGCAACCTGTATTCTAAGCTGCTCTTTGAAAACAGTCTGGAGATGACTTGTTTGTTTCTCTGTCCTAACCTCTCTTAAAGAGTTTGTAATATCCCTCTGAAGGCACAGACCTGGTTTAGTGACTGAGGCAGTTTTATTCCAAATTATAGCTGCATCAGCAAATAAACTGTGCTGCTGGATGATATCAGCTGTCTACCTCACATCTGTGTGAACAAACCACAACCATTTATTAAGCTATGTTATTTTCAAACCCCAACTTCTGTAGCCAGCAAGTGATTTCCAACATCTGCTTTCTAGCTTTCAAAATCAATTGATAAATAGCATTTGTTTATGTCCAAGAAATCAATGCACAATTACTTTGAACAGTTTCAAGAAAATTGGATTTTTTAGATACTATATCCTCCCTTTACTCCCTTCAACAAGCTTGATTTAAAAAGCAAAAGGAAAGAAGAAGCAAAAGTAGCAATGCAGACTTATAGAAATGTGAATGTTCTGCAGTCAAATTATTTTGTGAAACTGGTATCTTTATTGTTAATCTCAGATCTTTCTTTCCTTAGGTCCCAGACTCTTGTCTCACAGGAGAAAGTGGAGTTCCAGGCTTTAGGATGTATACAGTATGATATTTACTGTGAATTACCTAGGAAGAAATTCAGAAGAAATTAAACAGACAAAGCAAGAAGTTTTGAATTTCATGTATACAAAACCTCGAGCTCAGAGTGACCAGTATAACGGGTGAATTTACTTCCATCCAGAATGTCTGATGGAGTCTCTCAAGCCATCTAAGTTTTCAAAACAGAAATAAAATCTGCAATACGAGTTCCATCAGCCCACCAGTGTGAAACTATAGCTTTGTATACAGTGGCTGTAGAAGACATCAGTAAACATTACCTTAGCAAGGTAGTTTTAAAAATTGTTTCTCAAGCTTCTAGCAAAGGTGGAACAGCAATGTGCCTTTTTATTATAAATATAAATTCTGGAATTTCATGCCTATCATATATAGGCCAGATAATTATATAATGGCTATATACCATATAATTAATTTTCTTCTCCTGTATGTTTATCCAGAAGTCTAATGTATATAATGCAGTGACATTTGGATGATGGACCCAGTGTAATTGGAATTTAATTATTTCCACAGGAAAATCCATATACATAGGCTCATATTTGACTATTGCAAGAATGCTTTAGATATGTGTCCTGAGTAGAATCACATAGCATATCTGAGGAAAATAGGCTTTTCTTTTTTTCTTCAGCTACTTTTACAATTAAGCTGCTTTGAGATTACTTGACACTGATAGAATGGTGCTTATCAGCGAGGTTATATTGTGTGTCATTGCAGCACATCTTCCTCTTTGCAAGCCTGACTCAAAGGATGTGCAGGAATTAACTGAGCTGCTTTCTTGAAAGAGCTCCTGTCTAGAATAGAGGAGCTTTCCAGGGACTTATCTTAAAACCAGTATTTGAGTGTTTCAAAAGAAAGATAGAATAAAACTGTAATGAATGAAAAGGTAAGTTCTGCTTAAGGAGAAACTGCTATAATTTGATTGGTTTTGTTTAAGACTCTGTCTACAATCATAACCCTTTTTCAATATATGACCCCAACTCTTAATTATTTATTTTCCTAATTACCAAGTGAAACAGCCATTAACCCAACAATTCAGTGTAATATAGTAATGCTGAAATCTAGAAAAATGATAGACATATAGAGGAGGAACATAAATGTGGAAGACTTTTAACTGCAGAGAATTTGGAAGCTATTAGAGGAGAGGATATACAGAATAAAAGGGAATATAGTTGAGGAGCCATGATTATAATTTTATTAGGCCTGGGAGTTAAATAAAAGTGAAAAACTAGGAGAAAAGCCAAAACAATTGAATCTGAAGGGCTACTTTTGTCAGACTAACTGAGATGGAAGAGTCTCAAGGGATAATACAATATGTGATCCCAGGAGACACCCAGATTTGCAAACAACCTCAGGACTCTCTGCCTTCATGCAGTCAGGACACAGACTGCTAAAAAGTCCAGGGAGCCTGGACTTCCTATTTTACCTCTACTAGTTGGAGTGATGGGCGGTGGAGGTTATTGAACTTCTGACTGTGATTCTCTCCAGGGAATAGGGTTTTTGTAAGGAAGGAAGGCAAGGACAGGCTGAAGTCAAACAGACTGAAAGTGCATAAAGCTCTCCCCTAGACTGGTGAAACTCTCCTGAGGTGTGACAGTTTACCTTGGTCAGGGCAGATAACATTGGGGAAGCAGCAAGTTTCCCTGAAAATCACTGGGGCAAGGTGCTGAAAGAAAAATATTTAGACCAATAGAAAAGATGCTACAGCAGAGGAATATAAAAAAATGCCCCAGACTGCAGGTCTGGGCCCTTCCCTTAGGTCAGTTTGGGGGTATTTTTCCTCCAATTAATACTAAGAGATAAAAAACCCCAACCAACCAACCAACCAAAAAACCAACCAACCAAACAAACAAACAAAAAAAACAACAAAACAAAACAAAACAACAACAACAAAAAAAAAAAAAAAACAAAAAAAAAAAAGCAATGAGCCACTCAGAAAGCTGTCTGCATCTGGACAGTCAGCTAAAGGATATGGTAAGGCCATCGCTCCTCACCAGCACTTCCCACAGCTTGGCTTCCCCTGTGCTCCAACAACTTTGCTCCATGGCGTATATGTGACAGGCATGGAACAACACTTACAGCTGCACCTTGGAAGCTTTCCCTGTACCAGCATGTAAGGAGTTCCTTCATTCCTCCTCATGGAAAGGAAAATGAAGCAATCCTTCCAAGAATTGAAAGGTACTGAGTTTGTACTTACCATTGAGACCTCAAGAGACAGAAGTAAATGAATAAAGGATCTTCACATGATTTACAACAAGAATTATTGGAGTTATTCTGAAAGTGTCAGAGGAGGAAGGTAAAGATAAAGTTGATAAAGGCAGCTAAATTCATAAACAGTACAGACATGTGCAAGCAAATTAGGACAAACAAAAAGAAATTCTTTAAAAACATGAGAAATTGCCAGCAACTAATGGGACTTTGAAGCATGAGAAGTACAGATGAAGCTGATATTGCTCAGAAAGCTTTTTGTTTAATTGTTCACAATAGAAGCTGAAGGTCATTTTGTAGTGATTGAGATATATTTTCCTTGGGGAGAAAGAAAAATGTTAAAAGGCTTCATGATTATACCGAAACAGATAATTAGACAATAAGCAGCCGTACAGACTGATAAGGCACTGAGCCCAGAAGATTTCCAGGCATGGGAAAAGCAACTTAGACAGAGACAAGAATTTGCGGGCTGGAGCTGAGGAGAGGATTTGGTTATGGTCTATATGCAATTGCAATACACTGGGGACTCGGTACTGTCACCAAAATATTTGTATTCAAAATATCTGCATAGGACCAGTGGATATGACAGAGGGCCTCCAGGAGATGTCTGACTTCCTTATCAGTAGTGGAAGCCAAATGGATGCCTTAAAGTACTTCATATAGCACTAGGTCTTGGTGTTTCTCAGTAAAGCCTTGGGTCTTCTATTCAGAAGGTGGCTGATCGCTGGGACAGCACGCTGCACCAGCAGAGGACAACAGTGTAAATCAACTCCAGAGGGAACTGGTGGAAGTCAAAATCAAAGTAGAGTCAAAGTTAGCATTAGGCTATGCAGGTAATAATTAATTTAATTTTATTTCATTTCAAAATGCTAGCTCATCGTCTGTTATTTTAGTCTTCAAATATTCCAGTCACAGGAATATTCACTAATTATTGAGTCATTCGTCGGCAAGAAAGACAGACTGTAATGTCTAAATGACCAACTTGGAGGAAATATATATGAGTTCTATTCTGAAACTGGCATTTCTCCTTGAGTGGCTTAAGGCAAGCTGTTTTCCCTCTGAAAGACCTCCTAATTCCTGATACAAGAAAATTCTTTCCTTTTCTGATACAGCTGCAACTCTAGCAATATATTTTTAACTGCACTCGTATTAGTTCATCTGATCAGGATGCTTGTTCTGCTCCAAGCCAAACTGAATTTCCCTTCAGTAATGTTAACAGCTATTTCTCTTGTCTTTTTCTTAGACAGATTTAACACATTACTCCTAGGACTAACTTGATGTCAATGGGCAGAGCCCAGCTGATGGCCTCTGTGTACATTAGAAAAAGCATAAAAGCCTGTACATGAAGGCCCAGTTACTCCTTCTGGCCTATTCCTGAGCCTATTCTGAAAGATGTCAGGAAGCCTTGCTGTCCTACAGGTTTGTTCTGTCAAGGCAGGATCTGCTTCATATTCTTCTGTTTAACCTCAAATGAATTATAGCAGGCTATTTTGAAACAACTTATACCGTGAGGCTTCATATTTTGTTTCCACATTCACATGTATACAAAGGCTATCTTTTTGTGTCCTGGGTTTCTGGGAGCATCTACAAGCAAATCACAGATTCTCAAGGGTGACTTTGCTTCTTATGTGCATTACTGATTTTGTTGAGTTGGATGGGTCTTCAGCATCACTGACTAGATGCCACAGGGGTTTTGTTCAACAGGTGAAAAATCATAGGCTTCATTGGAGCTATACCAATTTATACCCCAGTGAATGGAAATTAGTTCCCTGTAGCTTCTTTCTCAGCGGGTGCCAGGGCAGGACAGAGGAACAGGGTATTCTGCTCTGATGGTAGCAATTTCCTGAACTCCATATGAGGAGAAGGCTGCCTCTGAAAACCACACACTTCCTAAAAATTCAGATCAAATTGTAGTGTGAATATTTGCCTCATGGATCTGAATGTTGCATGAAAGCTCATCTGAGGGTTTTTTGTCCCAGCAGTCTCACTGTTTTGCCAAGCACTGTTTTCCAGATATGGATACCTGAGCATGGTAGTCAGTTTTCACAAGTGCCAATTTATCTCCATTTGTGTTTTCTAATGGATGCTCTGCAAAAATCAGGCCAATTTCATATCTAGAGTTAGATATAGGGGTCTGATTAATATCTACTGAAAAGTGTGGACCATGTGGCTATAAGATGTCATCACAAGTGGCCATTTAATTGTGGTCTCACTTGTCATTTATTCACACAATGGAGGAGGTGTGAAGGAGGAGAGGAGGTAATTGCTCCTTCTACAGAGCCTTGTAAGAAGTTAACTGCATTATGCAGAGGCTCAGGTTAGAGGCTGCTGATGGATTAGATCTCAAGTGCTAACAGTATTTTGAGTCTGTCTCCTCAATATATAGTATCAAGATTAATGCAGGCTAAAAAATACATGGAGGCATGGGATGGAACAGCCTGACCCATAATCAAGCTCTTCTAAATGTCAAAGACACCTTAACAAGTTTTTAAGTAGCAGCAGAGAAAAGATTTATAAATTTTGATTATTTATGCCACAAATACTGACCAGGACTAGCAAAAAGCCCATGTTTCTCATATAAGAAAAAATATCCTTTCTGGAGGAAAGCAGACATGGATTGTTTACACATTGGGAGGGAAAAAACAAGCCAAGCTAAACTTGTCCTACACTTTTATGTCCATTGCACTGAGAAAGTACTTTCTAATTAGTCTATAGCTCAACCTGTAATGACGGATATCTAATTTATTTTATCTTGACATGACAGACCTAGCATAATAATATCTGGCAATTAGTCACACTTCACTGGGCCTTAACTTAAGCAGTCTGCAGTGAAACACAGGTTCAGATATGTCACTGCCATTTCCTCTTATTCCTTATACAAAGGGCTGGTGGGAAAACACATTTAAGTATAAATCACCTATTGCAAAAGGCTGCAGTATTAGCTTCTGAATCCTATTTAGCACTGCTAAGTTGCAGAAAATCACCACTACAGCATGTGTTGTTACTGGATGATATTTTGTTAAACAGAAAACCAAAAGCAAAAATGTTTGCACAGTTAGAACCTGACGTCAGATTCAACAGCATTTGCAATACCTGAAGTTAAAGCAGAGTTTTAATAGATCTGATATGCTTTATCTAACAGGTAATCAACAGATAAAGAGAAAAGAAGCCTGGTAAGAACCTAGATATTTATAGCAATCATCACTCCATGAAAATGGTACTGATCGTCTTTGTTACAAGGAAGCATGGTCACAAAGAGTAGTGTTCCTGGAGGAGGTGGGTTCGTGGTCATAAGCACCCATCCCAAAGGGAAAAGCACAACATTTCTGGAAAGCAGGAGGGAGAGAAGTTTGGGGTTACTCTTCCAACTCCAACGTTATGTGGTGAGGGTTGCTACAAGAGGAGCTGGCTGGTTCCCAGGCCACAGCTCACCCAGAAATGCTGGTCTTACCACTATGGGTGGATGATGGTGCTGATATATTTAGTGTATGGGCCTTGGGAGTGCTTCCAAGCTCTTGTCTCTGTGTATGGGCCTTGCATGTTTCTCACCCCAACCAGTAAGAAGGGGCTGGGCATGAGCACTGGTCACCACTTCCCAAGGATTTGTCCCCATGGGAACAGTACATGGAGTAGAAAAAAAAAGCAACACGCTCTGCCAGTCACTCAGTCTGGATGATGGGGGACTCGGAGCACCTTGTAACACCCACTACTGCTAGTGTAGACAAAGCCAGTAAAGAACGACCCTTCCACAAGGCAGCAGAGGGCACGCAGGGGCTGGTGAAACTCAGGGCAAGTTTTATTCAGTACACTCACGGGAGGGATCTGAAATCGTGTGTTGCATTTGTTTATTTAAATCACCACTAAGCTCACCTGGGAGAGAAAGTGACAGGGAGCATTGCCTTGAGGAAATCCCACTGGGAAGCAACTTTTGTCCTGTGCAAAGACTTGCAGGAGGACACAGCAACCCTGGCACTGACAGGAGCGTGCCTCTGTTCCTTGCCTCTGGGTGACCCCTCAACATGAGCCAGGGACCCCTCAGCCAGGGACATCGGCAGTGCCATGGCTCTTGCCAGGGCAGACAGCCTCACGTCCTCTAATCAGGAAGGACAAGTCCACGAGCATAGGCCAGAGCAGTGGATGGAGGTGTGATGCCTTCATGCTTAGCACACAAAACAGGAAGGGCAAGGGGCCGGCGGCAAAGCCGTGACACTGGCCATGCACATGGTGCCAGCAAAGTGGCAAACCAAAGGGCAAAAATGGACAAACACACTTCCCCTTTGCTTATTCCTCTTGGCAATAAGCTCTACCTGTCAAAATGGTAAGTAAAGCCATTTCAGACAGAAATGTAATTTACAGTTTGAAGGTGTCCCTTTGAGCCTGTAAACTCCTTGGGCAGGGATTATGTTTTGATCTGACACATTAACCAAATGTAAAGCATTGAGCTTTACAACCCAGAACTTCTTTAAAGATCAACAATAATGATAATAACCTCCCCCCCTCCCTGCCATAATCTCTGAAATATGTATCTTTCTATTACAAAGCTCTCTGCTTGCAAGAAGAAAGCTATTTATAGGCTAAAACAGATTTGCAATAATGGATGATAGAGACTGAGAAGAAATATGCAAACCAAAAAAAGCAATAGCAAAAATTTGCATAGTTCTTTAAAGTTTTCTTCAAAAGCTTCTGCAAAATACAACCATCTGTTTCTTTAAGAATATCCTATGGGGGTAGCACAGGCTGCTCTCTCTTCTTTTTCCTTCTTTATTTTTTTTTCACTTGTTTGAAACAACAAGCTTAACTTGTGGAACAGTCTCTTCCCTTAGCAGGCAAATGTGTGTAATCGTAAACTATTAGAGACAGACATCTGCATAGTAACCTGTACTGCTGTATTCAATTACCCAGTAAGTATTTTAAAGCAGTTAGTATTTGCCAATTTACCTCATGATTAAAATCTTTGTCAGAATAATGCGCTTTATTCTGAGCGCTTGCTATTTCATATTTGAGAGAGCTGGAAGTGCAATGAGGAAAGAGGAAAATACATGCTTGCAGCTCAAACATGAGCTATAGAGGCAATTCTGGGGTAAAGAGTGGTACAGCTGGATGGAGACTAGACCATTTTTCCTCCATTTGTAAACTAGGCACAGAATGACAAGCTAATTCCCAGCAGTCGAGTGCTACAGGCATGGCCATTACCGAGGCTAGTTAATCTTTCAATCTGTGTTTCTATTTGAAGAAAATGGTTCAAAAACAAAATCCAAAGCCCTTTTGTTGCCTGCATGACACAGCTCTGCGGCTGGCACATTGTTAGAGGGTCCAGGGATCCCAGAGGTCACCAGCCCCTCCAGGGACTCCCAACCTGGGGCTGAGTGGGGTTGGGAAGTTAAAATGTAGTGTGAGGAGAGACCATGGGCATCCATCATGTGACACCTCTGTAGAAATCCTCCTTAAATCAAATGTAGCTTTGAAAGCACAAAGTCTTTTCCCATTCCCATTCCAAGCTGGTCAGTCAAGCAGCCAGCCAGGCAGTTTACAGCATCTCAGACAAGGTGGGTTTTAAATCAGGCGTTTGAAGCTGTCCAGGATTTCCATGAGTAAGGATGGACCTGGAGCACTGCACGTGGGGCGAGTTGTACATGTGGAAACTCAAAGTGTCTGTCTGTCATTCTCTTTATACTACCAGCTTTCTTCTGATAGCAGTCCAGGAAAGACTGTGCTGTGGTGGTAATGCAGCAAAGTCATCTGCTGTTCTGATTTCACCCCCAGTATTACTATGTAATGGCTTGAATGATCATCTTGAATAGATTGGTAAGTATGCAAAGACACCTAGGTGGGCTTTAAAACAAGACTTTCAGATTCAGAGCCTAAAACTAGGCTCCTGAACCCATCTTGAATCTCATAAACAAATTATCTTGGTTCCAGATGGTTTAAGCAGGCAATGGTTCCCAAAGTCAGGCTGTTAATGTATGAGCTTACTTTTGCATTTGGGAGCTAATGCCAGTCATCCATTTTTTTCAACTCCTGGTATAGCTCTGTAGGATCCAAAAGAAAGCTCTGGTGGATTTTCAAGCTCACACTTCTCGCAGTTGCCTGCTTGGAACAAATGATAAGCTTCAGCTAGCTCTTCTGCCGGTGAACTGATGGAAATTCTCAGTTTCACAGGCTCAGCCCTCCGTGCAAATGCAGAAGGGATGCAAAGAGACAGCTTGCCAGAGAAAGGCAGTTGGCAGCCTCCTGCCTTAGCACACAGGATCCAGCTGCTCAAAATGCATAGGATGTATCCTGCAGGATGGCACACTGGATGCCTACAGTGATGGGATAATGTGACACGCAGCGCTGTCAGTGAGCAGATACAGTGAATGCTAATAGGGCCTGCTCCTATTCCCTGTTGAAATCGATCATAGTTTTTCTGTGAACTTTAGCAGTAGTTGAAAAACAGTGAGATTACAGAAGCTGACACCACAAGAAGGGCGTTGTGATTTAGGCGGTGCAGTTACCCAGGGACAGTGCTGCTCCTTCAGGTTGCACTGGAGTCCCAGTCAGCTGGCAAAACACAATATTTGGAGGCAGCATCTGAGCTGGAAGCAGCACAGAAGGTTCAGCCTTCATCCTGCTATTTCCAGCAGTAGCTGAAGCCCTGTTTAGGGCCTCTTCTGCGTGTATTTGAGGTGAATTTCCTCAGTCACAGCAGGGAAAATACTGAGCAAGCAGCTTTGCTCCTGCTCACAGAGAGGAGCTTTTCTGCAGAGAAGCTGGTTGTCCTCTCCTCCACCTCAATCTGGGGAGGACCATGAAGGCCCTAGCCCTCCCCAAGCCAACTCCTTCCTCCCAGGTAAAGTAGCTGCCCTTGAAAACAGGTCTCCACTCTTCTCACAGGAGCCTGTGTCCACACTGGTCCTCCTCTCCTGCCTCCAGGACAAGGACAGTGGCATCCTTCCCTCGCTCCAGCTGCAACTAAGCAAACACAGGTATTTTCCAAACAAAATTTCATCCACCCTCCTTCAGGTCCATCATTCACCTAGCACCTGTGATGCATCATGGGTTGGGGATGCTGTGCCAGAGGCAGGGGTTTCTCTCAGTTATTCTGCTCAGCACCCTGAGCACACAGCCCTGCACGAACCACAGGCCATGGCAGCCAGGAAGAAGGTCTTACTCTCTCTGCCTTCTTCTCTGGGTCCTGGGGAGGAAAGACAATGGCACTGGGGATAGGGGCTGCTGTGAGGGAGCCCCTCCGTCCGTGCTCTGCCAACATCACCAGTGAGTAGTTCATTTGTGTTGGGTCCTGAGCAGCTGATGGATGAAGTGGGTTGGGAACCATTTCTCCAACTCTTTCTGCTAGGAAAATGTGTTTGAGCTTTAAAGTTCTCTTGTTTCCCCCCTGTTCCTGAAATATGAGATTATTTAAAAAAAAAACAAAACAAACCTCTATTTTGTAATTTCCTCTAATTATACACTGAGCATATATATTTTTACCAGTCTAGCTGACAGATCTCCCTCGGCACACTCCAAAAGCTTGCCAAGAACATCTGTAGCAGTGGGTGGATACTGTTCTGCCGTATTTCACTGGCATCCGGAAATCTGGAAATAAGGTGTCAGAATAATATTTGCAGAGAAAAAGTCAAAACAGCCAAATATTTGAACACTTGTTTTGTCCATAGTAGCCTTCCCCTAACATTTTACCCAATTTATAGGACTATGGGGCACAAAGGGAACTAGTCCAATACTCAATTTAAATCAGCTCATGGTTCAGCTAAAAGGCCAAGTGGTGCAGTTACACTTGTAATGATGAAAAGGAGTTCACACAAATAAGATAGGACAAAAGCAAAATAAATCCTCGTGGATTAACATTAAAGATCATTACAGGAATTGGCTAATTTCTTAGTAAGCTTAGTAAGTCCATTATTATAAAAGTAAATGATTCAACACCTTAGTCTTTGTCGGTAATCTAACTTCTAGCCACTATGACAGATACCAGTGACAGATGATCAGGTCCTTTATAAAGATAAATGGTAATAACTGCATCAAACCATGAAATAACATTCCAGCAGCATACCTAGCAGTGGCTGTAGCCATTAAATTTCGTAAAATGAGTAAGGTAGTTGATCTTATCTAATTGATGTAATTGTCTAGTTCTCCCATACAATCTGAGGTTTGATAACAGAGTTTCTCACACAGCACAGTCAGAGGGAAGCTCTGAAGATCATCTTCAAAGTTTAGTTTTCTCCCCTGCTTGCTTTCTTCCCAAGTGTAACTGGATACATTTTTTGCATTACAATTTTTTCCTCCCTTCTTTGCTCTCTCTTCCCTGTCTCTCACCCTAGCCCCTGCTTTTTCTCCTTTCTTCTTTTCATTTTTGGTCCTCTATCCTTTCTTTCCCATGTGACATTTGTTGTTACAGCACAAGGGCAACTCTGTCAAACAAGCAGGTTTCACCTTCCAGTTGAGGATCATAAGAGTTATGTCTTCTGAGCTTCTTGGTAATGAGCCTGGATCTCCTGCCCCAGCTGCAGAGGCATGTTTGATCCCTGTATTTGGTCTCACCTCATCCATGGGACCGATGGCTTCACAGGCCCTCTTCACAGGGAGAAATATGTCTTGTAGGACATTGAAGACCTGTTCCCTGAGAAAATCAGGGACTGGGACAGTCTGAAGCTGACCTGGTATGATATAGCGGGACATCATGGAGCACGAGCAACTGTTTTTCATGAAGGGTGGGATTGTTGCCTGAATTGCTGTGAATGAACTGAAGCTAAAAGATATTTGGTGTGATAAAAGACTGACAAATGGGCTGTCTGGACTCCACAGTCTCAGAGCTGTGAGGTGATGTACCCTTCCCTTTGTGAAAAGCCCATTCGGTATGAACAAGCCGTACTCTTGAGGGCTTTGGAGAAGCAACAGGTAGATAAGGAAGGTAGCTGCTCCCCACCCCACCAGGCAGCTGACAAAGGGCAGCCCCACAGGTTCAGACACCCGACAGCCCTCCCTGATGCCCACAGCCCAGCACCACCAGTAAGTTGTCCTCCATGCACCCTGCTTGCCCAGAGGAGCCTGAGGACCGATGCAGCCCAGAGACTGCAATGGTGGCTCCCAGGAGCAGCCAGCCTGGGGAAGCTCTCTGTCTCCGTGCGACAAGGGGAGCTTGAGGAGCAGGTTTTGAAGCAGGGGCTGAGGGCTGCAGGGATGTGATTGCTCCCTCACTGCTGGGAGGTTGCTGCTGAGAGCCCCTGGTTGTCAGGCGCTGACCTGACCTACATTGTTAATACCAATTGGCAGTAAGCGAGTAAGGAGGGCTGCTCATACACAAACCTAATTAGATGGAAGCTATTTTTTTCTCCCTGCTCTATGCCTGGGAAATTTCTGTGTTCAGATAAGTTGCCTACATGGGGGAGGATGAGGCCTTAGGACTGCTCGCCTGTGCTCAAACAGCTGCAGCTCTGCCCTGCTCAGCTGTGTCAGCACTGCAGCCCCAAAAGATCTGCCATGGGTGCCCAGCCCCACACTGCAGAGCCCACAGGGGCTCTTGTGGGAGAGGGACTGCTCTGGGCAGCCCTTCCTCAGTTACTCCCAGCCACAGTGTGCACGGGAAGCAGCAGAGACAGGAAAGTGTAAGTCAGGTTGTGCCTGCGCATCTATATAGGACTTCCTGCAAGGGGACCGAGGCGATGTCTCCGCAGCACACCTGCCTCCTCCCTCGCTGCCCATTGCAGCATCGCAGGGACAGGATGCACACCCTGCCCAGAGCCTTGCACAGCCCCTGCCTGAGAGGCGAGGGCAGAGGTTTGGCCTGAGGAAAGCTTTGACAGAACTAAACGGGAACTGAGGCAGTCACCGTGTCACCCCTCTGCCCATCTCCACATCCAACCAGACGTTAGTGGCCACCCAAGCACTCGCAGGTGGTCATAGCAGTGCTGAGGATGCAGACGACTGCTTCAGGGATATGAAAGGATGATTTCTGACAGCAGCCACAACTGCTGTGGTGCCTGGGGAAAACAGAGTGTTGTCACTGCATAGGCAGCCAAAAAGGAAAAAGAAATCTTCCTTCACCTTCAACATGTCTTCACACACACCCCCCTTCTTTTTTTTCATTACCAGAAATATTTCATCTGCAATTAAAAAGGCATTGTTAGCATTTAATTGGTTAGGAGTCCTCACTGTGGTGTTTAGTCCTCATGCTGATGTCATCCTGGTTGTCATGGATACAGATGAACAAGCTGCTTGAAGTGCAAGATCAGCGCCAGGCTGGAGGGGGATGGGAGGATGGAGGGGTGGACCTGGGGAGAAACTTAAGGCTGAAAATGGGTGAGCAGAAACAGCTGCCATCGCCAGGGGAGCATGACTGTAAGAGTCGGGGAGAAGGAATAGAGAGCACTTAACAAAGATGTTGAGGTTACAGCATTGCACCCGAGCTCTTCAGTGTAAGGTGGGGAAGCACGTAGCTCCTGACATCAAACAGAAGAAGAAAAGTCCCCCCTAGACAGCCAACAATTAAGAGAAAAGCCCAGACTGATGCACCTCCATGGGCACAGTAATTAGAAAGACAAGTAGTGTCTTTCTTTCGGTTCAATCTGTCTAATGAGTAAGGAGGGAGTAGCAGAAGGGAAATCCTGGGGGAAAAAACAGAAAAATATATATGCTCATGGGAGTATGTGTGGTTTTATGTATGCAAAAGACCAACTCAGTGCATCCAGAGGAGGTAAAGGGAGACTGTGGGATTAGGGATATGTCCATGTGTGACTGTATGAGACTCTAAGGAACTTTCTGAGTAACAACAATAATAATAAAAATAATAAAGGAATCCCACCTAAATGAGCTGCAAAAGTACTTTCTCTGCTTGTTTCCATTTCCTTTCTCTCCATCTTCTTGTCTTGCTGAGAAAGAAATTAAAATGTGTTTTTCATACAATATCTCTAGCATTCTTTTATGTAATAATTCTCTTTGTGTGAAAGACGCAGGTCAGCAATAGCTGCAGGCTCCAGCACAATCAGTGCTCATCTCATAAAAATCTCCAGCTTTCCCTGGGATTTTCCAGCCACAAACTATTAAGCATTTGCTTGTGACAAGAAGGCAGCTTGGGGGAGGGGCTCTTTCAGATGATGCTAGGGCAAATTTGTATCTATTTACAGAGCAGTTGCATGGATTTTTTTTTTTTTTTTTTTTTTGTAATGGAGAAATTAGACTTTTAAAGTTGGTATGTTGAGTTTGAATTAATCTTAATAGGCAGCTACGGCTTAATACACTCTTTAGCTTTCAGTCTAAATTTATTATTCTAAAATACAAATTT
Source organism: Caprimulgus europaeus (assembly GCA_907165065.1). The sequence goes on along the minus strand of OU015523.1, from coordinate 34,442,305 downwards.
AGTTTTAAATTGGAGAAGAAGGCATGGGGTGTGATTTCCTTATCTCACTCCCCTCCTTTAACACCTGAATAAAGGTGTGATTTGCCAAGATTCAAAGGAAGGTCAAACACTGGTCTCTAATATATGAATACCAGAACAATGAATTACAGCTATGCTTTGCACTACAACTGACTGCAAATTTGGTGATTTGATATTCTTGTCAGAAAATTCCTATTCACTTTAATCTAAATCATGGGTTTCAATACAAATATTTGCTCAGAATAGTGATACAGAACTTCTAAAACTGTGAAAATGCATTTTTTCTTGTAATTATGTAACTAGAACTCTATTTTCTGAGGTTCAAAGCGTCTTTGTGTTGCAGACTAGGCTAAATAGAACGCACATGCGTGTCCAAAGATATGATTGTAATCAAAATTAAAAGCTTTGATTTCTGTGAATTGATTACCCTCCCTCCTCACTTTTTTATTTTTCAAATTTTTAGGAAATAGTTTTCTTCCCCGGTTCAGAAAAACCATTTTTTTTTCTGCATTATTTTTGCCTGAGCCTGCTGCACTTAATATAACCATGACTATAACAAAAAAGTCGTTGACATGATTTTTTTTTCTCTGGTGTGCCATCTTGAAATTGCCTCATTGTGGTGACCTCCACCAAACTCCAGACTGGAACAGCCTTTTTCAGCAACCTCTGCAGTGATCTCTTCACTTTCCCACTACATCATTTGCAGCCTCTTCCTTGGTGTGACCATATGTGAGGTTGGCAGGGCTGTGCTGGCAGGCAGGTGGGTTCCGGGGGGGTCCCAGAGCCCTGTCCAGGAGAGGATGAGTGGCAGCCAGATTGCCAAAACCCATCCTGCCCTGGTAGCCAGAGCCTGGGAGTCCTCTAGCCACCCTGGAAGGCCACCAGTCTGGTCTCAGAGATTGTACCCCAAGCTTCCCTGCTTCTGAGCTCCCAGGTGCAGCTTTTTATGTGAAGCTCATAGTGGCAGATGACTGTCTGAGGTCTGACTGAGACTGCCAAGGACCCTCTCCGTATTTCATACCTGCTTCAGTTTGAAACATTTTTCTTTTGAACTCTGTTTCTCTCAATTTGGCCACAAGCTGAGCTATAGTCTTTCCTTCTACCTAGTAAAATCAATAAACATACATGAATTTTGGGGGTGGAAATAATGCATTAACTTCAAAGAGAAGAGGAGACCTTGTCTTACTGGAGGATGCACATGTTGCTTTCCAAGGGGTAGGTTCACTGAGAGGAGCAGGAATCCCTTCTGGCACGAAATAACCCATCCAGGAGTGTTCCTCCAAGGGTTCACACCTAACCTCAGCCAAAACCAGGCTCTGGTTTAAAGCACCATGTGCGGCACAAAGCCAAGGGTGTCTTTGAGCCTGCACAGACCTAACACTGATGGGGAAAAAATAGAGCACAGTTTTAACTTAGCAGGGACTTGTTGCTTGATATCCACTGGCTTTCCCAGCCCTCCCAGCACTGTATGGTCACTGGGAGCAGCCAAGCATCTACTTTTGCACAAAGCTGGACATCCTGGCTACAGCCACCTTCCTCCAAAACTGGATCTTCAAAACCAGCAAGAAGATGCAAATGAGGCACAGGACCTTGAGCTGCCTTACTGGGAGTGTTGGGGCCAAAAGCAGTGAGGTGGCAGAGTTTGACTTTGTAAATAAAATTTGCCTTGGGATTCTTTGGTTCTTGGGTTTTCTTCCCCCTCTTGGTTTTTTTTTTCCATAATCTTTTTAACTTAGGGCACATAGAAAATATTTCACCATACAATAAATAATGGTGGGATTTCCTTCTTCTGCCTTTCATCCACTGCATGGAGCATAACAAACTGTGAATAAGCCTATCCCAAACCATACCTTAAAAACGCATTGTCAATTTAAGTCACATATGTGCCTAAAGATATTTTATACTGTATTGTCACAAGCAACACCTACAATCTACTAGAAATTAATGGGATAAAAGGACACAAAGCACATCTCTCTAGTTCAATGAGCATTTGGTGGACACCTTGGGTGATATTTACCTCATATCACTTAAGTTGTCCATGGCTGAGTTATTTACCATGGCTTCACTGTAGTCAAAAGAGAGAGAGAAATAGGTGCATTTAGGGAGCAGCTTACGTGCTCCTTCTGCTTGAGCATCTACATGAGGATGAGATTAATACAGTGAGTGTATTAACCAGGTTCCACTGACTGCAGGTGGTATCCAAGGGGAGTAGATGGAGCCGTGGGCTCAATGTCTGGATGTCTGATCTGGATTCCTGTTCTTTATATGCAGTTTCATTGTTTCCCCCACCTGGGCAGTTTTCCACTTATTTTGTCTTCTTTTAGGTCTGATCTTGCAACAAATCCTTATGTAAGAAAAAAATCTAATATTGAAACAAGAAAATGCTAATACTATAAAGATAATCAGGGAAGTGCAGTGGCAGTACCTTTTAATGCATTGAAAACAGCTAATGATGAAATTGCGATCATTCCTTTGTTGTTATGTTGTCAAACCTCTTAAACTTTGCTTTTTTCAGCTTACTAAGTGTCATGAGAATGTCTGCAGGTGTCCACCACGTGTTATGCATGTAATCTAGGGTCTCTCCTTCTCTTTTTCCTCTTCTTCTTTTTTTTAATTCTTTTTTTCTTTTTTTTTCTATAAATATAAATAAGGAAAGCCAATATAATAGAAAAAAAAAGTCAACTTTTGTCTGTATTGGTGTGTAGATCTGCACATTCAGACATGTAGTCTTAATTAGTAAAATCCTAACTTAGGACTCTAAGGAATCACCGTGTTAGGCAGTAGGTTTGGTTCAAATATCATAATCAGCAGCCAGTCTCTGGTGAAGTCAGCAAAGTTATTCTCGTTTGAATTTGCTGAATTTAGCTACATTGCTTTACTTCATTTCTAGCCCTGCCTCCATTCCACATCTTGTGTGAAACCAAATAAGTAATTTTCAGCTTAACTTCTCACTGATAGTGATCTGCATCATGAAATCATCACATAGCAGACACTGCTTAACTGCAAGTGCTGGAAGCCTGATAGCTGAGCCTCTGCTTCAGAGATGCTCAAGGAAGGGTTTATATTTGGCTTCTCAAAGGCATCCCTTCTGCAGAAGGGTGCTCACGGGTCAGTCAGTGCTAAAATAATTAACTGGGCAGCATGGTGGGGGAAATTTCTGCTTTTGTATCTGTGGCTCCTACTGTTACTTTCTCTCCTTTAACCTAAGGAAAAAAAAAACAAGAAAACATACACACAAAAAACCCCCCGACCGAAAAACAACAACAAAAACTCAACAAAAAACTCCTAAAAAAAAAATCACATCAAATCAACAGAAATATTTCACCTCCAAATGACAGTGGAGCCTATAGGGTATGAATGTATCATCTTATTTATTTTTTTTTACCAGCAGTTGTCACAGCAGAAAATGTCCACCATAGGCTTATAATTGCTTGGTTTCAAAGGGGGAAATCTTTTACTTTCACCTCCTTTCTCTGTCTCTAAATTACTACTTCTAGTGCTAGTCTTTGTTGCTGCAGTCCTTATCAGCACTGCAGGAGACAGTGATTGCCTTGTATCTGAAAACTACAGTGAAATTAAACCTTAATTAGCTGTTTAAATGGGGTATGATATAGACCCTGAAGGACTTAAAGATACATATCACAAATTGGTTTCAGGTATACTGTGAAGGATACACTTTGGATTATTAAAAGAAAATACACCAAACTCTCTTCCAGGAAAGAGCCTGATCATTTACTATTACGTCATTACTACAGGAGGAAAGCTAGAAAGCATTTTTCATGCACAGTCTCCCATTTCCTCCCTGTGGGATGACGAGTCATAGCTTATTTATGCATCACAGTCTCTCCAAAGAAGGGCAAAAACAAACAGCCAAAATAAATAGATGAAAAGTGGCAACGTAAGCATTTACTCATTTCTTGCAAGCTCTCCTAAGGGAAAAAAATGAAACCTTTCAAGAATGTTAATAAGATGGGGCAGGAGGAAGAGATAGAAACAAGTGGGTGCCCATGGCAGCAAAGACAGATTTAGCAAGCTCTATGGTAAGCAATCACCTGACTGAAGAGGCGTAAAACATTCCAACCTCACTTTCCGGGGAGTGTTTAGGAGCACGCACGCTCCTGGCTGAATTTGGCCCCGAGTCTTCGAGGGAGCTTCCAACCCAAACAACTGTCACGTTCTATATTTCCCCTAAAAGCAGCTTTTAGCTGAAAACTTGCATTTGCTTTGGCCTGCAGGAACCTGCCTGGTGACTCACTAAGTGTATCCGCTCCCTCCACACTTTCCACTTTCCTGGAAAGAAGTGCCGCAGCAATAACGCACATGGTATAAAAACGGTAGTGTAGCCTCGAATGGCTGGGCTGTCCTCAGCTTTGCCTTCAGATGCTAAATAGTGGGGTAGTACTGCTGCTTTCAGAAATAAAAGGCATTGCAAACCTAACCAACAGTTTCCTGCTCTGCTGCAATGGCTACAGGGGCTGCAGCCACACTGGGGTTCAAGGGCTGAAGAGACTTCAGTGACATGAGCTGGAGAGGAGCTGGAGTCCCTTTTCATAGTAAAAGGACTATGAAGAAGACTTTCAGAGACCTCTCTGCTATTTCTTCTTACTAGCTGTTGTGCAATAGTGATGGAATAGTAGACAATTATAAGCAAGATGTTTTGGTTTTGATATGCTTGGAAGTATATTGGAATAAAAGCAGTGTGTATCTTATGAATCCAAGTTCCTGTTCATAGCATGTATTTTATTCACAAAAACACAAATTGTTCAGGTTGGAAGGAATCTCTGGAGGTCACCTGGTCCAACCTCCCTGCTCAAGCAGGGCCACTTAGGGCATATTGCCCAGGTCTGTATTCAGGTGGCCTTTGACTACCTCCAAGGCTGGAGACTCCATTACCCCTCTCTGGACAGTGTGTTGCAGTGCTTGGTCACCCTCACAGTTAAAAAGTGTTTCCTGGTGTTCAGATGGAGTCTCCTGTGTTTCAGTTTGTGCCCTTTGCCTCCCTTCCTGTCACTGGGCACTGCTGAAAAGAGCCTGGCTCCATCTTCTTTGCACCCTCCCTTCAGGTATTTGTACACATTGATGAGATGCCTCCTGAGCATCCTTCTCCAGGTTGGCTCTCTCAGCCTTTCCTCAGATGGGAGATGTTCCAGTCCCTTAGTCATCTTTGTCACCCTTTGCTGGAATCTCTCCTGTATGTCTGTGTCTCTCTAGTACTTGAGAGCCAAGAACTGGGCCCAGCACTCCGTGCATGGCCTCATCATGTGCTGAGCACAGGAGAAGGATCACCTCCCTTGACCTGCTGGCATCACACCTCTCAGAGCAGCCTAGAGTACTGTTAGCCTTATTCGTCACAGGGGCACATTGCTGGCTCATGTTCAGCCCTGGCAGCACAACCCTCTGGCATTTCAGCCACTCCTCCTAGTTTGGTGTCGTCTGCAAACTTTCTGAGGGTGCACTCTGCCCCGTCATCCAGATCATCAGACGTGTATTGGACCCAGTATTGACCCCTGGGGTACAACACTAGTTGCTGACCTTCAACTAGACTTTGTTCCACTGTCTTTCATCATTTCTTTCCATCACTACCATAAGGGGCATATATATTCTTTGAACTATAAAATATAACTATAAAACTGTGTTCATTTTTCTATACCAACTGTGATAACAATTTTTTTTTTTTAAAAAAAAAACAACTTAGAGTAAAAATATTGGAAATTATTCAGAGGGGAATTTCAAGGCCTCGTCTGTGAAGGACAGGAGAACCAAATGAACTTTAAGCGCTTCCTGCAGTGAATTTAATGAAGAACTGCTCATTAACTGGTTGTTTGAATCCCTTACCTAAGCATCACTTGGGCATATAGAACTGAAATTTTAGACCTTGGAGAAATCCTAGATAAAAGCTTTTATTTTACTTGCAGCAATGTATCCTCTCTTGATACTAGCAGAGGAAAAACAGTGAAAAAAATTAGAAAAGGAAAGGAAAAACAAGGTGAATTCTTAGTATAATGATGTTAAAAAGCTAAAGAATGTTTTTGTACCTACAGGGATCCTGTATTTTGTATCCTTTTTTCCAGGCTACACAAAAGGCAGACTCAAATGCTTCTTTAAAATATTTTCCGTGTCTACAAAAATAACCATGACTATTTGCCCTTCAAAGAAGAGCACTCAAATCATCTGTGGTGCAGCCAAATATCTTGTTAATGGCTAGCCTCTGGAAGTGTAACAGCCTCAACACTAGTGGCTTCTTTGGTTACTGCACAAGCAATTTCTCCCTCAGGGAAGAACAAAAGACAAAATAAAACCACAACCCCATAACTTCTCCCTAAATCCCACTTTATTACTATTTGCAAAATTCTGGAGAAAAGAAATGCTAGCCAGCATTCAGGCAAGCAACTTTTTATTAGCAAAAATGCTATGGAAAACCTTGCTGATTAAAATTCGTGTTAGAAGAATTTCTGTGATTTAGTAAAGTAATTTTTACGAAAGTCTTTTTTCTATGGTCACAGAATGCATTCAAAGAGTGTGTTGGTGTAGGAAAGGCACTTTTGTTCTATGCCATGATGTCATTTAATGAGAACAGGGGACTGTCACTTCTGTTCCCGTGTCAGCCCTCTCCCAGCCTCCTCCAGGCATCTACTCCTCCCAGCTGGAGGAGTATTTCCAACGGATGCTTTCAGCAGGTTCAGCATTTCTCAGCCCACCAGGGCCCAAGCATGCAGAGCTGGCTGCAGAATTTAAAATCAATGTTAGACCTTCAGAGACATGACCTGAATGCAAACAGTGTTTGTTTGCCTATTACAATGATTTCATGATTTGATTTCTGAAGTGTTAATTCCTTTATAGAATTTGGACTCTAATAGCTTGATATAGGCAGGAAATAAATTATCTTAGATCCCATGTGACTATCATTTAATAGCAAGAGGTAACTGAGATGCAGTAGGGATGCCATTATGAAATCCCTGAAATAAACCATGTATAAAAAAATGTTGAATTCTTGCCTCTTCCCCTCATTCCCAGCACCAGCCATAACCTGGAGGCAGACCCTGAGACATGGTCCCCAGCCCTTGGGGCAGCCCTTGGGCACATCCCAAGTGGGCACCTGCCCACTTACCTGGCAGCACCCATACTTTGCACAGTGGACCAAAACACTGCAGTGCCACCTATGCCATGACACCATCACATCAGATCACATCACATCGCATCACATCACATCACATCACATCACATTGCATCACATCACATCGCATCACATCACATCACATCTTTGCACTGCCCAGCCACACGTGCAGTGAACAACCCTCCTGAGGTCACACTACACCAGAGCCAAGGAGGCCTCCCAGAAGAGATCTGACCCACCTGTTACCTTCTCCCTGCTGCATAGCCAGGCCACAGAGAGCCTCTAGTAGCCTCTCCTTGCAGAAGGGCTACTTCTGTGACTACAGTGACAGCTGAAGCCTGCTTTGTTCTTGGTGAGCGCTGCACAAAGCAACACCTCCCTGTCAACAGCCCCTGATGAGATCACAGCCTTTGAGGGGAAGCAGATCCTCGTCCTTGGGCCCAGCATCAGGATCATCAGCTGAGCAGTGAGAAGGGGTTTGCCAATGCTGCCTAGCACCCTCCCAAGATTCGAGCATGCCTTTATAGCCTGAAACAGCTCCTGGCCACACTGCGCTCCTTGGCAGCTGTTCATGACCATTGTTGGGAACCACTTGGAGCACTTTCCTGCTTTTTTTCATATCAATCAGCAGCTTCCAGCAAAGTCAGGCAGATATTTCTGAGCAGGCAACAGGGCTGTTGATAGGCAAGACACAAACACAAGGCTAGAAGAAAGAAGATGTTGTGTCACTGATGATGCAGCCTCAACACCCAAGCCCAGGGATCCAGCGTGGGTCTGTGAGCACTTGTCAGCAACAGCCCCCACAGAGCTGGGGCTGGTGGTGTGCCTGCACCTCTGTTTCATGCAGAGTAACCCCAGTTTCAGCAGCGCCTGAGGATGTGGATGGAAAGCTCCCATCCAGGGCTGCCTCACAAGAGATCAAATGACACCCCACAGACATGCTGGCATGACCAGTAATCAGATGTCTCATTTGTTGCAGCTTGCTTCTCCAAGAATTTCCATCTATTTTTTCTCAAGGAAACAATTTTGTAAGCTCTTTGTAGATACTTCTGTTTTCCTGCTATGCTTAGTCTCTCACCAGGAAAGGATTTACTTTGAATAGGATAAATATCCACATCCTACAAACACAAAAATTAAACACACTTTGCGAAGTGCTGAAGTAGTCAATAATATGAAGATTTAACATACAGGTAGAGCAACAAGGACTGATGCTGGAGTAGTAAATATGATACATCTGGAAAAATTGCATGGAAAAGGCTACTCCCTGTAGTACATTTACCATATGCTTTGGCAGTGTGAGACAGAGAGGATATACAAATGTCTCATTCATTTTAGTGCTGGCACCAAGCAACACATATATCTGCAGCATGTAGGTCAAAAACTTTAACAGAGTAGAGGAACACCTTTCTTCCCTGTCACATACTTCTTGCACCAAGCGTTTGAGGCAAACAGTAATGTACTCTTGTCAGGAAATGTCTCAGGAGCCACCAGCCAGAAGACCAAGATGTGTGTTGGATTTTGTTTCACTTGAAGTGAACCATTGTGCTCTGGACTACGGGAACCTGTTTTGTACTTGGGTAGTAAACCACGGCATTGTGCAAGCACGGAGCTCATTCCCAAGGAGAATGCTATCAAACTGATTAATCAAACCTACAATCCTCTAAAATTGTCTTTGACTGTGCTCTGATTTGCCTAAATGTAGTTCTATATTTGCACCAGGCTGTCCTGTAAGTGTTCCCAAAGCCTTTTTTCACTCTAAACCACGGAATAAAACTAAGCACATGTGTTCTTAAAAAGAGGCACAGTGGTCCTAGGATTGTCCATATTACTTTATCTAGAAGTACTTCTGGCACTGACCAAAGGTAATCTGGCTTTTATGTAGGGCAGCTACTGTGACAGATGAGAATAAATTGTTTATATGCTTCATTTGCTTCTGTCTGTAGCACTACTGAATGCCATGCCCCTCTTAAAAACCTCATTTATAGGGCTCCAGTCCCAGGATCATACTGTTTGTAACAACTCTATTGAAGAGTTAATTTTACCAGGTAACAACAAAAGGTCAAACTGCAACCCTTTACAGGAAGAGACTCAGTCACATGTAGGTTATTATAGTCCAAAGGGTAAGCTGGGACAGCAAAGGCTGTGGGAAGAAACTGAGGTTCCTCAAAGTCTCTTGGAGGCAGGGGGTCCTCACAGGGAGCTGACATGTTTCTGCTTTAGTCTCAAAGTCCCCTCCTGCTCACTCCATCTATGCAACCAAGGCCACTTGCTGCCCCCACCCCAAATGTTCTCTGCAACCCAAAGGCACATGAGCAAGGTGCCCTGCCACACCGAGGAACCCTGTGGCACACTGAAGATATTGTCAGTGGCAGTGTTCAACAGATAGTGTCATTCACAAACCCTCACCAGGCCTTTGCCTATGGTCTGCAAGCAGTGTTTGGTCTTTGGAGAAAATGCGCACTGGTCTTAGTTTTCTGAAACAATTATTTTTTCTCCTTTTTCCTCCATTTTTAGAATCATAGAATGGTTAGGGTTGGAAGGGACCTTAAAGATCATCTAGTTCCAACCCCTCTGCCATGAGCAGGGACACCTTCCACTAGATCAGGTTGGGTAGTAAACCTGATAGTTTAGCTCTCAGGTTTTAATATAAAGAGATGGGAATGCAGGAGAGGATGGGTATTAGACACAGCAGTAGTTTGGTCTCTCCTTTGATCACTGTAATAAGGGACCACCTGGCCTGGAAAGCCCTAGCTACACTGCAGATCAGCAAAGGGGAGGAGATACCCTGCCTGAGTGTCTTAATATTCTCTGGTTGGAGAGGGCTCTGTCTTTATCATTCACCCTCTCCTCTGAGTACGCCTAAAGGTTCTACTGTGCACCTGGCACGCACCCTCTCCCGCACCCTCTTGCAACACTTTGATGAGGCTGAATTGGAGCCCTCTCAGATACAGAGAGGTGTCTGTGGTATTGCATTTCACTCATTCCTTACCCTATCTGTGAAATATAACAACGCTTCTTTGCTCATAACTTCAATGCATTGCGTTCAGGGAGGCTGCACGACGGAGAGCTTTTGAAGAACAGTAATAATGAAATCTCTCTAGTGCTTTTTATCCAGTGTGTAAAACCCAAATCTGTGTTGGTTTTATCATCTCTTCTCTACTCTGGCATGAAACATCAACACACAAAACAGTTAAGTACTCTGTTCCTCAAAGCTGTCTTCAGTCAACAAACCTTTGCCACCCCTAAGGGATTAAATTCACACTTTTTGTGACAAAACCATAGCTAGAAATTTACCATAATGAGCTCAGAACAGCTTCTTTAGCTTCTGAGGTAAAAGGTGGGGTGTGTGTTAAATGTGAGATGGCCCTCACACTTCACAATTGGCTCTTCTAGGCTCTTTTTATCTGGGATCTCCATGCAGCCGACTAACTACAAAATAAAGGACTTCAGGCTACTCTGGTAGGCAGGTTTTTGCAATTTCTACCCGTCTTGGATGACTATTTGCACAGACACTGCAATTGTTAAAAGATTTGAGGGGGAAAGATTTACACACTGTTTCTGACATTTGCCTTCCATTGCATCCACAGAATTGCTCTGCTTATAACAGTTTCTGCAAGGAAAAAAATCCTTTAGAAGTACATCACTATTTTTTGTGTCATCAAAGAAACCAATTTCATTTGGAGCCTTATTAATAGTGGAGGTGGAAGTGAAACTCTAACAGCAAAAACCCAGCAGGCATAATATGCTTGTTTTTTTTTTTTTCTTATTAATGCTAATCCTACATTACTTATTGCTTTTTTGGAACAGTCTGATTAGAATAAAAAGAATTGATGTTAGCATCAATTGAGAAAAGTTAATTTCACAGTGCAGACAGGTAAATGACCTGCTCAGGACAATGCAAATCTGATAAAACCCAGATCTTTGCTACCATTTTCAGAGAAAGGTATTATAGATTGTTAATTCTGCATTATGTATTATTAGTTGTGCATCTATTTTTCTTCTATGAACAAAACATGATTGCTTCAGAATAATTTTTCTTTCATTCTTTCTGCTTTATTACCAAGTAGTGGTGGATGATAGTTGAATATCTACAAACTTTCCATGCTTTTCTACCCAGTTTCTGGATCTCCCTCTGGCAACATGCATGTAGATTCAGCACTGATCCCAGTGATGTCAGTCTTTATTCAATTTACTGAGATTAGACCACAGCCTTTCATATCCAGCTCTCTACTGAGGAACGTGATGAACTGATTGACCAAAGGGGTGCTCATATTTAATTCATTCAGAAATTATAAAAGATAAAATGAATCCTGCAAGAATGATAGCCCTTGGAATTATCAGAGCAAACAAACAGGACTCTTATTTAAATTTGCTGAAAAGCCTGTGGAAAATAATAGTCTTTGAATTAGACATTTGGTTACCTTTTCGCTCTGTAGATCTCTTTGGTTGGTTGGGTCTGCCTCTGAAGAACAACAGCATCAAAGCACGACTGCAGGACCCAGGTCCTACAGCCTTCCTGCTTGGGTCATACTTCATTTCTCCCTGTTGTACACTCCCTGAAGTGAGATGGGACACCTCCTGCTGATCTCCTGTTAGGCATCTGTTGGGAACAGAGAGGGCTCATGTCAGGAAGACCCTTAAAGAATTCTCTAGCCTTTCTTCTGCAGCATTTGTCTCCTGTGAAACAGTGCACTCCCTCACTTGGTTGACAAGCTGAGAGGGACAAAACATAGAATATCAAAACAATGAATAATGCGTAAAATCACCAGCCATGATTTGAACATAAAACACGTCAAATTTAATACATCTCACAAGAGTTTTGTTTTACATTAATAGACTTAATTAACTCTTTCTTAGATAATTATGAAAGTGAGATCTCGGAAGAAGTGGACAAAGAAATCTCATTATTTTAATTTTAAAGATATTTTTTTTTTACTCTATATTGTGCTTTGATTTTGACCGTTGTGCTTTTTTTTATGGCCTAATGCATCACAGAGTTTGGGCAATTTGACATAGAATAAGAGGAACAAAATTAAAATTTAAAATGCCATAAATCTTTTCTCCCCTATTTGTTTGCACCACTAAAACTTGAAGCGCTCATTTTAATCCCCAGTTTCTGATGGGGACATTTATTTTATGCACAGTTGAACACAGAAATCGTCTGTGCTTGTATTCATTGGATTACTTTTGCCTCCTCAGATTAATTCTGAAGAATGGGGCCTTGACATTTGTCTTGGTAGTCCTTTTGAACTTTCAAATTATAATTCATAAAACACTTTGTGATAAAGTCTTAACATTTTCACTGTGCTTCTTGCAAATTTTTAAAGAAGCCTTAATTGCTTACGTATCATCCCTCTGTTATTGTAGGGCTGACAGCTTCCTAGTTCCCTCTTAGCCTCTTTGCCAGGAAAGGAAGTCTTGCTGAAAGAAAGGATATTTTCACCTGGTCAGTTAGTGATGTTTGCCCAGACAGATGGCTTTGAGGACCAAAAATAGCTTGTGGCCTGCTTAGGCTTAGGTGGAGGTGGGTACAGTCACATCTGCCTATACACATCTGTGCACCCCTCTCATTGCTGCCCACAGAAACCATGCCAAGTGCATTTTTTTCCTGTGGAAAGGAAAAATTGTGCTGAAGAGCTAACACAGCCTTGATTATGTGCACTTTTCAGAGGACTTTCTGATTACTGCTTGCAAATTTTGAATCCCTCTCCTTTTTCATCCTACCTTTCTGCTGGGGCTTCTTTTATGAAGAGCCTCAGGACATAAGAAAGGGTAATATTGTCTCCTCCTTGGTGTTTGCTGGCCTGAAGGAAATATAGGAGTTCAACAAAAAAAGCACTTAATAGTGTTGAAAGAGTTGGTATGAAATACTATGTTTAGGTGGAGAGAGGTTAAAACCAGAATGTCCATCCCAGTGTCCCCTGGGGCAGGTCCTGGTGCAAATGCCGTATTCACGCTTCTCACGAGTCAGGCTTCTCCTCTCCTTCTGTAAAAAGCCACAAAAAGCTAAGTTGTAGCTAAGAAATAAATAGGAAGGGATAAACTCTGAAGGACAGCACCTACATTTTTCTGGGCCCTTTCATGTCTACATGTTATCCTGAGAAATGAAGGCAAGTTAAAACCAAGGAATGACCCCATAATTCAGGTCTGTGACAGAACATGAATGCGTTTCCGAAAACTTAAGCCCTCTGAGACCTGGAGAGCTGTGGTTTGGCCCACACTGCTTTCTCATGATGGTTATTTGTCTCTGGTAGTGTTCACACACCTCCTACCGAGAATCAGGCACAGTTTCTGCCTTACAGCCAAGCAACCACTGCCCCCAAGTGCCCATTTCCAGGCTATTTTACCACTTAGGGGTTCACAAGGTTTTACACGTGTGATACTGGGGTTAGCAGTGAGGCCATCTCACAGGATGCTGTCTGTCCAGTCTCAGCCTGGCTAGCTCTGGCAGTGGCTTGCATGGCTGAGTCATGTCCTTTAGTACCCCACAACCTATTTTCTCCCCACTGAACAACTATTACCTCTAAGAAAACTTGATTTTTTAATGTCTCAATTTCCTATGTTATTTCCTTTATACACTGAACAGTGACAATAAGTTCCTCAAAAGCCACTTCATCGGCAAGATCAGTGCCAGACTACCATGAACTTTTGGTCTTCCATATACTAAAGAACCTAGGTTTCCTCCTGTCTTCATCCAGAGTAATGACTCTATGTCATCCAGCATCATTATACCTTCTTTCTTGTTTTCAAAACAAATCAGATGTTCTTTTTTTACTTCAGCAATACCATTCTCCAGTATTCGTTTTCTCAGAAGAAAGAGGTTGCCCCTTTAAGGCTCAGATCCTTCCTTAGCTGAGCAATTATCTCCTTCAAGATTTCTTGCTGTATTATCAACAACAACTCTTTCCAAGACTCTAGTTTTACCAGACTTTTTTGCCCCTTTTCTTCTTTTCTGGGTGCCCCTTCCAACTTTCTATCCTCATGCTCTTTGAATTTACGAAGTTTCTTTCCACACTTACCTGCTTTCTCCTGCCCCTCTTCCTTTGCAGAAGCTACTTTATCTTCTGCCTTCCTCCTTCTAATCCCCTCCACAACATGTCTCCACATGGCAATGGCCCTCCCTGTCCGATCCTTTCCTGCTGGCAAGACTGATCTCGATCATTGTGATGACTCCCATGATGGCTGTCCTAGTGTCAGGGTCACCCACTTGGTGTGGCAGCAGCTCCAAGGTGGGTCTCCACTGGCATAAGTCCAACCAGTGCCACCAGCTGCCATACAGATAATGAGATCTGATTTGTCCTGATCAGATCTCTGTCTTTTTCTTTCATTACCATTTCAGATTTCTCCTAAATCACAATAGAAAATACTTTGAAGAAGTTTCCCAGTTCTGTACTGGGTCAAACTGGAAGTGTTGATGATATTATTCCCAAGGTCTACAGTGCCCATTCTTGCTCATTATTGGCTCAAATTACATTTCATAATCTCAGGGACCCACGACAGCCAGTGCACTTGTGTGTGATGGCTGAGCTTTCCCAGTGGTTAGAAATTGTGGTCACAGCAGTGCTTCTCCTTAGCATCCCCCCAAGCATGTCAGGATCAGTGACAAATGCATTGCCTGTTATGTGCTACTGCTTTATTAGAAGGTATTGAAGTTAATGAAATACATCTATTTAGTGGGCACAATGTTTGCTTTGTATTTAGGATAACTATATATGAACAAATTGATGGTATTTGAATCTCAGGCATCTGATATTATATTAAATAAAACAGGCCATGAATGCACACTACAATAATATTTACTCGACATGAAGGACAGAAAGAAAATAAGAGAGACCACAATAATGCTTTCAAACCCCAGCAGATCTGTGCTGTAATAACCTTCTATATCTAAGCTGATGTCTCCATCAAAAATGTTGGCATGAAAACCAAAGAAAAAATTAGATGGCAGTAAGCTAAAAGTCATTTTTTAACTTTGTGACAGAGGCAGCCTAATTCTAATCCCTTTATCACTACTAGAAATTCGGAGTAACTGATTTAAGAGTTCAGTTTGTAATGTGTACATGCACATTAGGGAAAACATATGGAAACACTTTCCCTCTTCGGGCCAGTGAGTAATGCAGCAGTGTCTGGTTTCCTCTCCCACACACCGAGTGATTAAGCAGAAACTCTGCTGGTAGGCTGAGCAAGGAAAAAAGTCCTGTTTTTGTTAATGCAATACTTTGCAATCAGGTCAGCAACACTTCTGATGCTGTTTTGCCAATGACTCCCCTGTGGTATCATGGCTTTGCAAAGCCTGTCTGGAAGCAGCAAATAATTGCCAGCAGGCAAAAGAGAATTTTAAGGAAAAAAAAAAGACAAACAAACAAACAAAAAACCCACCAAAAACCAACAACAACTACCAAACAAACAAACAAACAAAAAACAGGAAAGAAAACATGAAGTTAGGTACCTATTCTGCCCAAGAGGTAGCTGAGAGCCTTGCAGCCTGTGGTGCTCAGGGAGGAGAAATTCAGGAGGAAACCTCTGGAGCAAAGCTCTTGGGGATGTCACTAACTGCTACTGAGTAGGCCCAATCTCACTCACAAATTGGTCACTCTCTTTCCACCTTTTGCTTTATCTTGCCTTTTGATTACTTTCAGGTTTTACTTCTTAACTGCTTAAGTATGCAGAATAGACACATCAGTCTCAAGCATCATTTTTATCAAAGCCAATTCTACAGTGGAAAGGGAGACTTGCAAGAAGACCAGACCCAGATATGCACTAGAGAAATACACAAGCATAATTTATATCTGGAAGTCTCTCCCTCCTAAGCCAGTGGTTATTTTATGCTGGAAGCTTCTCTAACGTATGTAGAAAAGACATGTATGAACTCAAGGTGCTCTTTCATCCTATACAGAGAGTGTGCTGTAGAAATTGGAAATTAATTTTTCTTCAGGTTTTGTAGCTTGCATTTTAACTTTCCACCAGCTCAGAGTTCCGTGCCATTTCCAGGTTAACTAGAGCTCATAAATGACTGAGTTTTGCCTAGTCAGAGTATTTCATAAAAGACCTACCTTAGGCATGTGAGATACAGCACAGCCCTAAGACACAGGGAGAAATGAGACTGTTGAGATATTTTTCTCATGAAGGGCTCTTTCACAGAGCTTGGTGAAACAGTGAGAAGTGCTTTGCTTACTCGTGCAGTCAGGGCATATTATGTTGCATAAATGAGCCTGACTGCCCTTCCCCAGTTAAAGCGGTGATCTATCCTAACCCTGTCAGGAGGTGTTATTTCCAGAACTGTGAGCCTGTTGGTTATCCATTTGTGTTTCACACATACCCTGCCTCTCTAAACAGACAAGCCTATTGCCAAGTAGACTGAGTCTCATTAACCATATCATCAGGAATAGAAATACACATCCATAATTTATGAATAGCTGAAAAAGCAATTGTAAACTCTTAAGTATTCAGCATTACAGTCTGGCTTTGGTTATGTTACATGATTATATGAACTTTAAAACAAATTTAATGGCAATGCTCCTTTGTTTTGCAGTACCTGAGTATTTGGTAACATTAGGGATTTCCACCCCAGCCTTCCTAGACCACATCTAACTGACTTTCTAGTGTATTTACTGTTAAAATGAGGAATGAGCTGTGTGACACACATTACCTGTTCCCTTTCTGTACTGCACTGACTTGTTTGCAGGCCAGATTTAACACACATACCACAGCAAGCTTTTCAGACAAATAATGCATTGCAAACTATGTGTTAGCCAACATTTTGTTGTAGTCTTGTGCTAGCAATACCATAAATAGGATCATGCTTTTCACTGTATAATTATATTAGACTCTTCTTCAACTAATTAGCAGCTCATTTACTTAGAGCTGATAGCCAAAGTACTACATATTTTAAAAAGCTCTTATCTTCACTTTCTTATTGGCATCCTATTTCTCATTCAAAAACGTTGAGGCACCCTTCTGTCCTGGTTCCCTCTGTGCACCATTTTAACTGCTAGGTTCCCTGCTGCCTTCCAGGTCTGGGGTCATGTACAAATACCTATGAAACATTTATCAAAAACCTCACATGCACCTGTCTGAGTTCAGCTTCTGTTCAAAATGAGCTGCAGATCACAGAGATGTTGTGCGTGTTTCATTAACTTTTCATCAAATCTAGACACTAGATTTCTCCACTAGAATTTTCTTTAATGAACAACCTGACTATTCACTACCAGCCAGTTTTTCCACTCTGAACTCTGCTCTCATCCATCAACTCAACCATCCCATGGGGCAAATTGCATAGCAGGTTGTGATAGGAACAGTAGTCTTCCTCCCTTCCCTTCTGGCAAAAGACAAAACCATGCAAATGTGTACAGCATAGAAACAGGAATTGTTGCTCTGGGATGTGGCCTGAGGAAAATTGGATTAATTCAAATCTGAGTTGCAGCTTATCCATGTAAACAATGATGGCAGCAAGAAAGAGGGGCTGGTTTTGACCCTGAATTTGTAGGGCATGTTCAGCTTTTGGGCTTTGCTTATACTCAGGATTTGAAAGAAATCCAAGGCTGTTACTTAGTAGTGTGAGGTCTTCCTTCTCCTGCAGTGTGCACCCTGGGAGCAGTCCCATGAGGAGAGTTGGTGGCTTCAGCCCGCAGGTGGCACACAGAGAGCACTGTGCCGAGTGGGAAAGGCCCACAGGCACACACATGCAGAGACCCCAGGGACTGGCAATAACAGAGATAATTTCCTAAATTGGCTACTGATCCAATGGAGCCTTCACATCTCACAGTGCTGTAGCAGCCCATGGCTGACTTGAAAGACCTGCTCACAAACACATTTGCCCCGAAAGAAAGAAAGAAAGAAAGAAAGAAAGAAAGAAAGAAAGAAAGAAAGAAAGAAAGAAAGAAAGAAAAGGAAGAAAGCAGAAAAACAATTGGAGATATTTGTTTTAAACAGGAATATCCTTCTCCAGGTAAGACATGTCTAAAAATCATCATAGCTAATGAAAAGAATGTGTGGAAATAAAAGGTGTTGTCCACTGGAGACTAAATACATGAAAAAGGAGTTTAGCCACTTCCAATTTAGCCACTTCCAGCATACATAGTATTTAGACACTTGTCACTGCCCAACCTGCAACAACAAATATATGAGTTTGTCTATATTTTAATTTATCATTACACCAATGGGATAAAAGAACATAGCTGATGGTAGGTCTAGTGTGGAGACTGAAAGTAATTTTATATGGAATTTAATGTCCTCTGAAGGTGCAAGCCATGAACTCGGAAAAGAAATAATTCTGTATGAAGATAACTTCACAGTGGTACAGCATCACGGCCATGGGGCAACATGGGCCAGTGACCAGAGTGGGAGGATGAGCTGCTCTGGGGCACCAAAAACTGCTGGACTTTCACCTCCCACCTTGGGCCAGCTTTTCTTCTGGCCTTTTAGTTTGCAAAAGCTGTGAGTCCTGGCAGTGACAAAGCTACTTTGGTATAGACAGGCAATGGTTCAACAAGGTCCTTAAGGGTGTCCGATTCATGTTCTGAAACTCTTGTCATTCACCAGGATGAGAAACAGACAAGTTTGTCCCACTGGTCTGTGCTGAGTTCAGCCTTTTGAGCTAACATCACACTTTATAGAAGAACAGAAGAAGAATAGAACAACCCCTTTTTTTTCCTCGGGAGAAGGAGTTAACATATAGACAGAGGCATTTTTACATTATATCCATATTAGCTGTTTCAGAGAACAAAAGTTCTGGCAGGAATTCCATTGAAAAACCTTTAATCAAAGTAAGTGACATTAAAAAACTGACAAGACTGTTTTAAGTGGCATTTTGTTTGGCATGACCATAATTTCACTCTTTGTCATTATTGTGGTCATTAAGAAGAAAAGGCTTAATGATGCATTAACATTTTTTTATTAAACCACAGCACTGACGCAACTGTGCTTTTTCTATCTAATGTACATCAACATAACAAGGTATTGACTGGTGCCTGGAGTTCCCTGTTAAAGGTGGCATAAATTATCACAACAAATAAACAGGTAAACTGTTTACAGTGGCATTATTTGCAGAGAGAGTTGAGGGGAATACTGCCATACCATAATTATTGCATTTCAGTGGCTGATCTGCAGCACTAAATATTGAGAACATGGCAGTTTTCTGGGTCTGTTTCTAAAAACACATTCAGTAGTGACTGGCAGCCTTGGTGATGCACAAAACTGCAGATATTAACACTCAAAGGGTGAAAAGAGAAACAGCATCCACAGCCTGAGGGCGCAGGCTGTTGTGCTCCCTGACGCAGCCGGAGGTGGGAGGCAGTAACCTCCCAGGGAGAGGGACCAGATCCCCCTCACAGAGCTCTGGCAGTCACCACAGTCATTTTTGGGATACAGATACATGTAACCATACTGAAACCAGTATAACCATACTGCTGCAGTGGGGATCCAGCACACTTGCTCTGTCTCTCCTACCTACTTGTGTAAAACACATCTTTGAGCAGAGGAAGGAGCAAGGGGAATGGAGCTGGGTTGAGGAAGTGACGGAGCAGAGCAGAAGTCAACTCCAAGCAATCTTCCTTTTACGTGAAGTGTTGGGTGATCTTGGCTTTGGCAGTGTCAGAGGTGTCCCTACACAGTTTTTAGATAAGCCCAGGATGTGTGGGATTCAGAAATGCGAACAGTTTCCTGATCCTCTCCTTCACTTCTTCCCCAGTGTTTTGGGTCTTTGCAACCCCATCTTTCGAAATATTTGCTCCAATCCTTTCACAGAATCATAGAATCATAGAATGGTTTGGGCTGGAAGGGACCTTAAAGATCATCTAGTTCCAACCCCCTGTCATGAGCGGGGACACCTTCCACTAGACCAGGTTGCTCAAAGCCTCATCCAACCTGGCCTTTCAAGTCAGGAAGATTTTTTTCCTCTCTCCTTGTGTCTTCTACTTATGGCTTGTGTAGCTATTTTATTTATTTTCACATTCCTTTATTTCTACATACTATCACTTCTTTACCTTAGTCCATATTGATGGCATCCTCTGTTCAGGAAGTAAGGACCCATGAAAAACAAAACTCAGCTTAGGTGTGGGGAATGTAGAAGACTATCTTGGCAGCAAAGGTACAGCTGGGAAACAGAGGTAGCATCAAAAGGAACTGAAGATTTCTTTTCACCCACTGCTGCTCCAGTTCTAAATGCGAATGACTAGAGAAGCAATCCATCAGACCTCAAATAATGAACCAAACAAGGCTAGCACTCCTCAGGTCTGTGTTTTCTTTTCTCTTCCCCTTGCTATTTATTTGCTCGCATCTTGCTTGTCACCCAGTACCTCCAAGAACACCCAGCCCTCTTTCCTAATGTAGCATCTCCTTTAATAATGTAGTCTGTGCAAATTGCAGCCTGGCAAACTGCAGACTCATCAGGGTGGCAGAGGCACAAGACGAGTGGGTGCTTCCCCCTTGTAATCCTTTACTGTCAAAGAAGTCAATAAATACAAAATCTTCATTTGCTTTGAGACACCCTATGGCAAAGCAGATCAAGCTGCTCTTTTCCGTCATTACAACTGTGTCGTCTCTCTGCAAGATTAACAAGCGTTACTGTGGATTTGGCGTATCTGTACTGTCAGGGATCGCTTGCAGCCATTGCTAGCCGAAATGTAGCAGCAAAGCAATAGCTGTTACACTGCTCATCAAAACCAGCAATCTGTGCTTCTTCCTCACCATTAAAACGATCAGCGCCTGTCGCTTGATCCACACGTGGTGTGGAAGAATGCGCTTCTAGGAAACTGGCCCTTATCTTCAGGGCAGACAAGAAGACGTTGTGAGATAAAAGGAAAGTTTATGAGACAGCACTGATCTAATGATGTTAATAAACCATAGCTATTAGTCCAATTACATAAAAGCAGGTTACTCTTCCAGCCCTAATACCAGAAGATGATAAAAGCAGACTAATTTCAGCTTCTTTACCTTATTCAGTTCTCCAGATAGGGGATGAAATGCCCAAGTTTATCATTTTGTAAATAGCTCTGATAAAGTTTAATTCTGACTTATAAAGAGCTTTCTGGCCAGCAAAGGAAATCCTTTGCTCTCCCCTCAAGTAGGGCTGAAATTGCTCTCAGTTTGCAGTTAGTTGTAGACTGAAAGTTGAGAGCTTAAGGTGGTTTTTGCATTTAGAAATGGAGAAGGGGAGCAGTGTTCAGCCTGTCTCAGAGTGTTACACTTGGTTTTGGTCTGTTTTCAAACAGATGTTTGAGAAGATACCCAGCTTACTGGCTACCACTGCAATGGTGCAGGGCAGACAGTGGGGGACCCAGGTGGTTTTGTGCCATCATGTCCTGGTAAGGCACTGAACAAACAGGACAGCGTCACCACAACAATAACTACATCGTTAGTAGTAGTGGCACCAAACAGGATCTGAGCTGCTGAGCCTTACACTTCACAGACACAAATAGACTTCCACACGGCATGTTCTCCCCAGCGTCAGCAACTCAGCCCATGGTTGGCCCCGCAGCCCTGCTCTCAAAATGACATTTCTGTGCCCCCAGGGCACTCAGCCTCTGCTACCATGGCCTGCAGCAGGGCAGCAATGCAGGGGGCTACTCACAGGGCCATGCCATGCCCTCCCAGTGTTATCTCATGGCTTTCAAGATAAGCCTTTAATTAACTGTGTACAGCCAACGTACAGTTGAGGGCAAGAGAGGAGAGGGCACCCCATTCCCTGTTTACATTCTACCTGGCATTTAGCTTAATTTCCTGTAGTTGCACTTTACCACTTGATCCTGTCCCTTAATCCTTGCATAAGGGTCTAAACAACAGTGGCTGCCCCAAATTACGGTGCTGGAAGTGACAGAAACCCATGCTTTGAAATGCATAGTCCTGCTAGGCTAGAAATAGACAAGCCATTTTAAATGTATTTAAAATATTAGTTCAGAGCTATTACAATTATCCTATTATAAAGTACATTTGCAAAAATAACAGTCCTGGACGTGGGTCTTTCAGGCCAAGTTTCTTCTCAAAATGAACTCTCACAGCACTTAATATCACTGTGAGACTGTTAATTATATCTTGGCAGAAAAGAGACCCTTATAATTAGGCTGATGTATTTGACAGACTATTTTTCACAGAAAAGTTGACCACAAATACTTCTTGATCAACCTAACAATCTTCTTATTTGAAAACCCCTATGCAAATACGAAAGATACAGTCCATCTTGCCTCTCTAGTAGGCTTGATATGATTTGGCAGGACATACTGAGTAGGTTGAAACCAATTTGTTAGTGGAATGAACTAAGAGGTGATGGAAGAGCTTTAGGTCTTGAGCTGTGAGAAGGCAGTTGGCCATGCAGCTTCTTCTATACCTTTTATTTTTTCCAAAAATATCTTCAAAGCTTCTCACCCTTCATCTTCCCTGTGCCAAGCTCTCCACTGCAGCAACATGCTCCAGCATTTCAGATCCCTGGCTGCCTTTTTAATAGCAGTCATGTTAGCCACGAGAACCCTAACCGTGATATCAAAAATGTAATTCCCAAAATTTCATTCACCTCCAGGTGACAAGACCTTAGATGAGAGGAGGGACAGCTAGAGGTCGTCTCCACTCCTCCTTGCACGCTCTGTCTCACATGCCGGCACTCCTTTGCAATATACCCTGTGCTGAGGGCAGGCGGAGAAGGCAAGAGCCTCAGCCCATGGAAAAGTCCCAGATTTTGGAAAACTCAGAGATGACCACTGTAAACTTGACAGACAGGGAAGACTGTTTGTTTACAGGCAAAAAAGGACTTGTTTTCATGGTATCCCATAGTGAGACTGCATTATACGACCAGTTCAGTTCATGAACAGCTATACTGGGTCTGGTTGGGATGGAGTTAACCTTCTTCATAGCACCTCCTATGGTGCTGTATTTTGTGTTTGTGACCAAAGTAGTGTTGATAACACACCAATATTTTGGCTGTTGCTGAACAGTGCTTGCACAGCATCAAGGCTTTCTCTGTTTCTCACTCTGCCCCCATACCTCCCACCTCTGAGGGAGTGGATTGGGGCGGACAAGAGGCTGGGAGGGGACACAGCTGTAACAACTGACCTGGATGGACCAAATAAATTTTCCACATCATACAGTGTCATGCTTGGCAATAAAACTGGGGTCAAGGAAAAAGAGGGGTTTTTTTTGGCTTCTGAGGCAGCCTGAAGCCTGGTTGGGTATCGGTCTGTCTGTGGGAAGTGGTGAGTGACTATCAACTTTGCATTGCTTGTTTTTTCCCCCTTTCCTTCACCTATTAAACTGTCTTCATCTTGACCCACAAGTTTCTTACTTTTTCTCTTCCTATTCTCTTCCCATCCCACTGGGAGTGAGTGAGCATCTGTGTGGGTGCTTGCATGGGGTCAACTGCAACAATAGCTGAAGATTAAAACACTGGTACCCCGAGACCCAGCTGTTCCAAAACCTACTATAGCATCCCTTCCGCTCATCTGTCAGTTGTTCCCAACAGGAAGGACCCTTCACGACCTGTAACAGCAGGTATTTGGGAGTGGGGCAGAGAGGAAAAGAAAGGGGAGCTGGTTTTGCAAAGCTTCATTTAGAAAATGGAAAATGAAATACACAGTTGGGTAAAATTACAAATGTTCCCAAAGGAGTAAAGTACTCTAGTCTGCCTTTGCTTTCAGAGTGCAAGGACAGCCAAATGCCCTCAGATTCAGGCTTTCATTTCACCTTCTTGAAAAAGTTACTTAACAGAAAATCACATAGTTCATAAGAAGTGAGCTGGTAAACATGGGGTGGCTGACCCACTTTGCTCTCAGCAACTGATTGGAGCTTGCTCTTTGTGTGCCCAAATTCAGGCAATGTGCCTTGACTTAAATTCTGCTTAGTGAGGTTTAAGCTAAGGGATGCTATTTCACAGCAGGGGGAAGATAAGAACCTGCATGGGGATATTTAGAGGGATTGAGCTGAAAGAAGCTGGCTCAGGGAGTGCAGACATATGCCTGCATTTGCTCAAGAATATTCTTCTTGTCTCACGCCCCATGTCCAGCAGAGCTGTCTCCAGCAGAAGCACCTTGGTGTGGAGCCAACCTTGTCCCCTCCCCAGCATGGGTCCCATCTCAGTTTGGGATGAAGGGCTATTTGCTGACTTGGTGGACAGTTTCAGAGGTTTTATTTTACTAGTGCGAGGTTTAATTTAGATTATTATATTAAAGTAGTGTTTGATATTTCTATTGGAAGGACCCATCAGCCTTTGTTTACTGCAGGATTTTGTCCATTCTATTCCTGTCACTACAAAAAGGCATGCTTTTAAAGACAACATCTTGAAATCAAAAGTTAAATTGTTGAAGTGTGGGAAATGCCCTAGAATCATGTTCCAAGGACAATACTCCTGTTTAATGTTAAATCACTTTTGCCTTCAAAAGCTGTTACTAACTAGAGCTGCTTCAGCACCACCACATGTTGAAATGATCCTTGAGATTCAAAGCCCTTCTTTCTCTTTCCGTTGGATTTGTCAAATAAATGTGATAAATAGTTTGATAAATGGTCGGTGAAAGTTAAACCTCACATGGAGCATACCGTGCCTATTTGGCTAGGAGGAAAAAGAAAATTGGACTGCACATAGACTGAGGGAGAAAGTCTGGGCCAGAGTACCCACAGAGGAGCAGATGAACAGGTTTTGTGAATGAGGCTAGTGATGTGGGGTTTCTAAATGTTATATTCCCATAACTGCTATCTCACTAATAAACATTTATGTTGGTGCAATGCCCACTCATCTCAACCTGCTGAGGAGCCCTACAAGGCTCCACTGTAGGAGTTTGTAACTTCTCTACAAAGTGATGACAGTCCATACTTTCCTTTATCTTGGAACACTTGACATATTTTTATTACACTGGATACCTTGGCATGAATGATCTGCTTCTGGCTGCATTTACAGCCAAGCCTTCTTGTTTTCACAGAGCTGAACAATAAGATATTTGCAAGGAGGGATAGATTTCCTTATACCACAGTGATGTTCCAAATAAGTTTTTTGGATAATTCCTGCAGTTTCTCCCTAGTTGAAATGCATTCCCTAAATCTTGTAAAACTGTGGATTGATTTATTTCAAACTCATTTCCTCCAGAAACCTTTCTACTTCTCAACATTATTTTTACTGTAATACCTACACCAGTCATCTTCACTTGAGCACTCTGAGCGAGTGAAGTGTCATTACTTTCAGCTTTCCAAGCAGACACAGACTAATGCAGAAAAGGAATTTTTCTGACTTAACTTCAGCCATGTATAAGTTAAGGATCTGGTCTAAACTTGTCTTATGCAGGCTCCTTCCGTAGTCCTCATGGAGAGAAATTCCTTCAGAAGGTGATTAATCCCACCTCTCTAAGGCACTTTTCTTAAGAGTTGGACAAGGCTGAAGGTGCCTTGGTTGTGGGAATATCTGAACAATGCAAAACAGCAATTAACAGTATCTAGGTTGCCTGACTTGTTAATTCTCCCTGTACAAATACACGAACAAATAAGAACATAAATTGTTCATGCCAACACTGTGGGTTTTGTACAATGAAATTTTGTAATTTTGTATGGAGTTTTATTTGCTCTTATGCATGCTTATTTATATAGGTATGCATTTAATTTTATTGTATCATGTTTTATATAGTGACAAAAGCATTTAGCACATGGTTTGCTGAAAACTGCAATGTTTTCAGGGAGTGACCAAGATGGGAATGGGTCGAGAATAGACTATTTTTTCTGGAACCACTGTTTGTTCGGAGGCTGCTCTGCAGCTCACAGATCAATTCTTATTTTGTTCTCTGTGTGTGCATATTATAATTTGTACAGGTATCATGCCTTGGTAAGGGTATGATGCAGCTCTTGTCTCAATAGGCCAAGATTATGTGCACATTTACTTGCAGAGCAATATATGCACAACAACTATGAGACCTCTTGATTACCATCAGTGTTGAGAAGTTGGGAACATTTCTTATCCTTTTTTGTTTGTAATTCTCTGTCTTCAATGTATGGAACAACTGCATGCTAACATCTGTTTCACTAAATAACTGTTAATAGTTGAGAAAAGTTGAATCTTAAAGCGGTTGTGTGTCTAAACTTCCTTCTTTCCTAAGGAAGAAAACTGTGAAATGAAGACATGTTTTTAGATGCGTTTTTCTGGTGGACTTAAAGATGTGAAAGACTCCTAAGGCTTAGGAAAAGGCTTATAAAACAACATGCTACCACTACTCATCCACTGTCTCGTAGACATTTAGCTTTCTGTAGACTATATAAAAAGCCATACCTTTTCTCCTTAAGGTAGTGAGTTCAAAGTAATGAAAACAGAATTTGTCATAATTCATAAACATAGACATCATTGCCCTTCACTGTTAATGTTGGCTTTTGAACTTTCCATCCGTATTTCCACATTTCTGCTTATATATTAGGGAAGCAGCGGTTTGTGGAGTCCAGAAAATCCTCCCTCGCAAGCAGAGAGGAAAGAGGATTCTTCACAGTTCCTGATCTGACCAGAGTAACTTTCCAAGGATGGAACAGCCAGAAGAAGAAATCAGAAGTGGAGCAGCAGGTGACAATGAAACACGAGGTGCTTCAAGGTCTTGGTCAAAGGGAAAGATCTAGCATTGTGCATCAACACCAAAAGAGCCAGAGAGGCACGGAGCAAGGATGCAGAGACTGCTGGGCAGAGAAGAGGGATGGTCAGGCAATAAAGCAAGAGGAACCAGGCTGCGCAGTTGAAGAAGAAATGGATGGTAACCAAGAGAAAGACAAGATGGAGAGGAGGTGAAAGGAGGAAGTGTTGGTAAATGAAGAGCAGGACACTCTCAGCACAGCATTGAACTGGCTCACTGGAGTAGGTTTCAAACCAGGGATTACATCAGATGTTGCTGTAATTCAGGTATAGTCCATTAGCCTAGCTTCTGGCCAGGGGTTGCCAGGCACAACATCATAGTGCAAAAGCAACAGGCTGGATTCATGTTATTGAAATCAAATAAAATTTTAAAAGTCCTGCTACTGGGACTGGTTCATTATAAAACTTTTCCATGAAAAAAAAATCAATAATCTCTGTCAGTTCCTTGGTGTTCTATTAGGTATAAAAAGCACAGACTGAAGAAACAGACAGGGAAAGCAAGGTTTTACCAGCACAGGCTCAAAATGGCTGCACGAGCTCGAAAAGTAGGGGCATCCACCTGCATCTACATGGATCATGTAGGTTGTCTCATGTGAACACTGAAAGTCCTCTATCACATTTCGTTTTAAAAGTAATCATAAAGAGTAATTAAATGACATGTATACTGCCTTTCTATCTCATCACTTCTATAGCTCACGTTTCTTTGGAGTATGACCTTAGACAGAAAAACAAGAATACTAACTATTTCATTGTAGAAACCCCTGTAATTGACAACAATGGGAGGTTTTTTCACACAAATGCATTAGATTTTTAACGGTAGGAGACTCTGAATGACTGGGGAGATATTGGACTTCAAATGTAAACATAACTTTTGAAGAGTGCTAGTAATATCAGGCCTAATGGCTATGTAATTTTAGTAGAATGTATCTACATGGGTGGGAAATGAGAAGATTTTTTATTAGGAAGCTGAAATGCAAGGTATAATCCTACAGCAGACTAAAATTGGAGGTATCAAAAGTATTTCAAATCATCAAATATGTCTGTAGTTTATCACAGGGATGCTATCATCATGAATGCAACATGCATCAGTGTAATTTCACAGAGAAAATTTTGAGACATTTTAAGCTTTACTTAAAGGCTTTTGCTTTCTGTTAAATCACAGGATCATTTCAGTTCAAAAAGACCTTTAAGATCATTGAGTTCAAACAAAAAATCATGGAGTCCAACCAAAGATGGAAATACTGCTTTCCAGAAGTCAAGCCAAATCTGAACTAATTCTGTGGACTTTTCTCAGGGGACTGCAGTCTCCACATCAGTGTAAGCAAGAATAACCGACAGTTCACATCAACCATGTGTTAATGATGGCAGCAGAGCTACTGTTTCATAAGAAGTATCACAAAAATGACGTACACTCCCAAGGACAAAAAAAGGAGTGAAGAGCTATGCCAAAAGCTTTTGGACAGAGCAGTCCCATTGTGAGCACTTTCACTGCATAATGGCTTTCCTTCACTGCTAGCTTTCATATTTTGATGAAATAGCACTTCATCCTTATTATCTGTGAGATCAGTTTTGTAAGATGTTCATAGGCTGAAGTCTGCAGGCCAAATAATTCAAGATTTTCTATGGGCCTGATTCTGCACCAGGAAAGTTGATGTAGATCTTATTGCTTATTTGTCAGGGCATCTGCTGCTTTTAGCTTAGAAAATGTTCATACGAAACAAAGTTTAAAGTAGTTTTAATACTACATTTTTTTCTTCTAATATGCTAACAAGAATTAAATGAGCCAGTCCTGATATAGACTTAGATGATATGGACTGTATAAAATTGAAAGCTCTGAAGAGCAGCCTGCAAGTAGCAGGCAACAGTAGCAACAAGTAGCAAGTAAAACTAATCTTTAAAAATACATTATTTTTTATTGAAGAAGATTGTGCTAGTAAAACATTAGGCACTTTTAGAATGTGAGAGAAAAACTGGTGAAGCATTCCCTGAAAACTGGAAATTAAAAAGGTCTGACCAAACTCATCCCTCCCTCCTTCCCTGCTCAAGGAAAAGCAATAAATAACACTGAGAATTTCTACACTTTTCTGGTCAGAATGTAGGTTTCAGTTGACACTTTGATGTGATATGCAAATTTAAAAAGGGAAAACATTCATCTCTTAGTGTAGATTGAATAGGAACTGTAAAATAGGATGTTTCCTATAATTTCAGATGTGCTGTTTCCTTTTATCATCTGATTCTGTTCTGGCAATTTCTGGGGCACTGGGCTGAAAAGCCATTCACCAGACTATGCAAAATGAGGCAGGATATTGCTGTATGTTAAGAGATCATTCTTTTATTTCTTTCTATCACTAAGGTTTATATTATATTATGTATATTATATTATATTATATTATATTATATTATATTATATTATATTAATCTTACTATATCTTACTGTATCATATCATATTATACTATATTATACTATATCATACTATATCATATCATATTGTACTATCATTACATCATGTTATATTAAGTTCTGATTTCTGGTGTTGTATCTATTAGAGTGTTACGGGTAATCTGAACAAGCACATTTACTATTGCCACTGTTTGTGACAATTATTACAACCACAAATCTCTGCTTTGCACTAAATTGCATTTCAAGGGTTCCTGCTGTGCATCAAAAAGACTTGTCACAATGACATAATTCCATAGACCAGACTTTGCAATAGGTCGTTGTTACAGCACAGAGTCTGGGAAGGGCTGGAGAAGTGAGCAGGACATCAGCTCCAAGTTTCCCCAGGCACTGTCTGCCTGACACAGCTTCAGCAGTTTCCCTGGGCTCTGCAGAGCTCCAGCAGCCCCGACCTCCCCTGTGCTCAAAGGCCAGAGAAGAAAAGCTAAGTGTCAGCAGTTGGCTGGCTCTGGTCAATATTAAAAAGTCTCTCTGTGGGCCATAGAGATGGGTTTTATCAGCTGTGAGTGTCCATTGGTCATGCACCAGGAACCTTCTTACAAGCCTTGATAAATACAGACTAGTGAGTAACACTACAGCTATATTGAGATTGACTGTGGTTCAGTGTGCAAAAGTAAATGTTCAGAGATATTTATTCATTACATGGAGAGCTTTGGTCTGAACCAGGTGCCCATGAAAACATTTATTCACATCCCAAATGTTCAGTCTCCTAATGAAGGCAGCATATGATTAAGAGTTTCTCTCCTTCTCTCTCTCAAAAAAAAAAGAAAAGGATATGGGCACAGATACAGATACAGATACAGATAGAACTTTTTATCTTTACCACACACACACACACCTAGTGGGATGTGGTCTAATGAAGATGATCTGAAGAGTAATCAGGTCCTTAAACAGCTAAAGGCTTTAAGCATGAAAAACTGAACCTGACTATTTTGACATGGTCCACAGATACCTGCAATTTACTGGAAAGTGAGTTCCCTCGATAGAGCTATAATGGCTTCCAAAATGGATGCCATCAACAATCCCTGACAGGTTTCCAGTACTGAGTATGTTTAATTTTACCCACGTAAAAGCACACCATTCAAGAAGCTCATGCCATGTTCTGATGGATGCCCACATAGGACAAAACCAGTGTCTTTCACATGAGCTCTGCCCTGATGTGGAGGAACCAGAGCTCCAGCAACACCACCCATCAGCGTTTCAGATAAAAAATCCTATTACAATTAAAAAGAGTGAGATTAACTATTAAAAGCCTTGTAAAGACAGCACATTGTCCATATGAGGAACTGCAGTGGCAATGACAGGGTATTTTAGTCTGGGAAGGTTGCTTGGGCAAGTATCAATAATGCTTACTAGTGTAAGCAAACCCCAAGTGACAAAACAGGACTGAATTCACCCACATCAGAAGCAGGTGCTACACCATTGCCCACAGGCTCTAGGCCAGCCTGCATTTGGCTCAGCTCATCTGTTATAAGCAGACTGGGTATTGCTGACAGATCCTTTCATGCCCTTCTCTTTCTACCTGCAGAAGACCCCCTCTTTCCGTATGCAGGAACATTCTTATCAAAGTCAACAGAGACTGGCCAAGATCTCTGGTTATTTTTGCTTCATTTCCCCCGATCACAGTATAGCACCAGAATTAACCCTTTGGTCTGCTGAAACCTCGAGTCACACACCAGGCTTGGTATCCACCTGAACCATCCCAGCAGGTTCCCTTTGGATCGTTGCTTCCTCCTGTGTCTCTGTATTACCTTTGGCTCTCTAAGGCAGGTGTTTCCAGCCTAGTGTTTGTGATCTGTGAAGAGGTTAAAGCAAGCTAATGCAATCTGGTTTCAGTTCAGCAAAGCTTGTAAGCTCATAGCTTAATTTGATTGGAGTCCCTGGGAGTATTATGTTGTGTGTTATTAACTATGTGTTTACCTGCTTTGCTAGCCTGGGAAAGGACATCCCAATTCTGTAGATCTCAAACAGACAGTAGGACTGTCCAGACAAGGCCCACAACAACCATTGTTTTTTAGTAGTTGTTTGGTAGGCGCCTTTCTTTCTCCATGTGTTTTGCAGTGAGTCTTTGCCTGACTATTGCAGTGAGCCCAGAGCCCAGGGTCTGAATGCACAGCTTTTATGGACGTTACATCACTGGATCCTGAAGTTCCAAGCACTGCCATTTGCCATCTCTTCTAAGAGAAGTTTCAGAGGAGGGTGATTACATAGCTATTTCAATCAGCCAGCTGAGACAGGTTCCCTCTTTCCTGCTCTGTATTACATGACACAACTGAAGTGAGCTACTCTAAGTCTGTAAGAAAAATTGTGTTGACTACCTGTTTTTATCAACTGGGTGAATAGCTTACTTTTCTCAACCTCACAATGTCAAGAATGAAGATGGCCAGTTCTCTAGTCCAGAGATCTGATCTGCCCAAGAACTGGTCCAGCCTTTTACCTTCTTTTCAATTTTCAGCTGGTTATTTCATACATAAAAGATGAATGGGGATTTGGAAATTGTAGTAATAGAAAGGCAGCTCTTGTACTCTTACAGGACATTCCTTCATGCTGAGCTCTGATGGACCTTGCTGTCCACTTGCTTCTTGTCATGGATGCCTCAACAGCACGACAAATGCCTCCTCATGAATGCCTACAATGAGGCAGGTAGGTGCTACTACCACATATGTATCACCAAGGAACATCCAAATTAACAAAGCATAAAAATAGCAACAGTTCCTTGTAATCAATCACGGACTTTAACGGTACAAAACCCTAATATTGGAGTCTTCCAATGGAAAATGAAATTTCTTCCAAGAGGACAAGTATTAACATTATAAATTAAAACATATCAAAGTCATAAAACTCTGTCAAAAAACTGATTGACCTTAGATCATAGAGCTGCTGTGCTAGAACTCTCTCCTGCAAACTGGACAAGAGGGGGATACAGCATTTAAAAGTATTAGTTACAATATTTGGGAAAATGTCATATTGAAAAACTGTACATGGAAAGTGCATTTTTCTCTTCTATGTATCAGAAATTGAACATTTCAGTGTTAATTCCCTGGTTTTTTGTGCCATTTCAAAAAGAGCAATTGCAATTATAGGAACATATGACCTTCTTTTGTCCTCGAAGGAGACTCATATAGTCCTCTTGTGTAATGCAGCTGGGTGCAGCAAACAAAAGCTTGTAAGCCATTTATCTAAGTATAATGGTGTCATACTAAACCACAGAAAACTTCCCCTAACCATGTGTGCCAATGCTGGAGACTGGGATCATGTGAGAATACAAGATGACCCATAATAAAACTCATGTGATTCACAACAAAAAATTGAAAGTGCACTAAAAACCTGTGGACATTTTTCTACCCTTTAGACACTGTTTCAAATTCAGGGTTGTCACTGGCATTGACCTATCTAGATTTTTTTATGAACATATCACTGATTTTCAATAGATACAAAAGACTATAAAGCTCAATTCTTAGGTTAGTGTACCATTTGACTCCCAAAACATGCAAAGTAAAGCATATAAAAATAACATGGGGTGTGTGCATGAGTGTGTTTCTGTGTGTGTGTGCACACAGAGGTGCACTACAGGTTGCCAAGTGATTCTTTGCAGAAGAATCATGCAGTTCACTACCTAAACTAGAAGGTCAAGCTTTTTTTAATGCCTGATTTGGGCAGGGATAAGGCCAAAAGAAAAAGGAAGGGAAACATGTAAGAGTTTTAGAATATATGAATTATAGAAATATAGAAAGTCAGGCAACTAAAATAAAATTATATGTCTCTGAATTGATGCAGAAGGACTGCACTTCCAAGGGATGTTCTGGCAATGCTATAAGCTTACAGAAATAGGAGAGCTGGCACAGCCACAGGGAGAAAAGAAAACGAAGTGGATCCCTGTGTCAGGCCCACAGCACACAAATTCAGGCAGCCCCTTTGGGAGAGAGAGAGAGAGGACTTCTACTGTCATTTAAAAAACCAACCCTCACAGCAGTGTGGACCCAGCCTTGAGTCAGCCAGACCAAGCCATTGTCCACAGAACAATCAGAAGTGATGAAAAAATCTGTGGGATTTTGTCTTTAGTTTGCCCTTCTAAATCAGGAGAAAAATGTGAATTGCCTTTTCTTTAGTGGGTTTTTAGATGGAATTAGTTTGGACTGGAGCTCTTTCCTTATAAAGACAGAACCATCAAGGAGCAGATGTCTGTGACAAAGCAAATGGTTCCCACTGTCTTTCCTGAAGGAATAACAAAATGGGGATAGTTTCATTTCTATTTCCTTGCCACAGGAGAGGAGTAAAAAAATTGAAACCAAACAGTAAGGATTCCTAAGTGAAAAAGGTTGAGAAAACATCATTTGACTTTCTTATATTTCATGGCAAATACTGCGTGCTGGAATTTGCGATTAGCTCACGGTGCGGCTGGATGAAACTCATACAACACGCCTGCTGAGGGCGGTCAGCTCCGGACAAACCCTGCTGTGAGCCACAGAACCCGAAGGCTGCGGAAAGCGGGGGCTGTCCGCGACGGCGGCCTGGAGCATCCTCCCGTCCGCCTCCCTCGGCGGCAGCCGCCGTTGCCAAGGCAGCGCGATGCTTTCCGTTGCCTCGGCATAAAACCTGCGCTCCAGTGCTCTGCCCTTACCACCCTGTGGACCTTTTCTCTGCAAATGGGTGTGACCTGACAGCCTTTGGGAGTTCTTCATGTTTGGTGAAAGGGTTCAGCCCTGAAATTATTTTCTGCACCGCTGGATTAAAAAAAATAATAATAATTTTTTTTTAAATTATTTTTGAGGGGAGTAGAGAAGATGCGATGTCCTCTTTATCACTTGAGCGTATGCTGCATGTGAAGGGCCCTGTCAACAGCCGGCCGTAGGTGCCCGTCAGTGATGCAGGGAGATGCAGGCGGCGGGCGGGTGAGGCGCGGAGCTGCCGCGGGCAGCCCAGCCCCGGTCCCAGTGCCGTGGGGTGAGGTGCGGTGCGGAGCTGCCGACGGCTTTCCCGGGCCGATGCCGCCCTCTCGCGGGCTGCGGGGCCGGCGGTCGGTGCTGGGGAGCTCCAGCAAACGTTACTCCTGTAGAGGAAGAAAATTAAAATAAATCCGGGCTACCCCCTGGTCTCTGGGCAAATCCCGACGTTTCCAAACGCAGAAGCAGCACTTTTTTTCCCCGTTTATATATTCAAGCATGTATTTACAGATCTATTTGTAAGCACCTCCCACTGCTGAGGTGCATGAGTGTCGTAACACAGCCAGCACAGAGAGAATGCTCCTGTCAGAGGCAACCAGCACAGCTAAACCAATTGTGGGTCTGCTGGAGTGTTTAATTAGGGGTCTGTCAAAGCAAACACACTCTCCCTTCACACCTAACACTCATCAGACACTGGCTCTGCCAGGAAACTTGCTGGAGAAAACACCGTGCGTGAGAGCTTTCCTATGAGAGAATATTGTCTCTGGTTTCAGACACCAAAAAGCCCCACAAAAGCTGCCCTGCAGACCCAACTTGCATGTGTTGTTTAGTGGTTCTTATGATAAAGGAATTCTCCCTTTGGTAGCAAGGCTCCAAGAAGGAAGGCATTCTGGAGCCAGACTGAGATTTCTGACCCTAGTTTAAACCACGTGGCCTCATCCAGTCAAAGCTACAAAGGCTGATGGTGTCCCTGCCCTGCTAAAGACTTTTCCTGTCGCCTTAGGCAAGGTCTGTGTTGTTGGGACTTCACCTGGGTGCCCACACACCTCTAAGATGCTGAGCTGGGGTCCTCAGGTTCTCACCTGGGAAATAGGTACCTCTCTGCTCTGTTTGCATGTACAGGAAAGAGTGAGAGGACTCAGCTAGTGTGAGACAGGAGCTACAGAAAACTACTGTGGCAAAACTTTAAGCATCACAGACTGAAGTGTTTCCAGAAGCAAACACTTTGTCTACTCAAGCCCTGGTTGCACTGTGTTGACCTCTCAGGAACTACAACAGGCGAGTTTGCACTAAAAAGGAGAGTTTACATCTTCCTGACTCACCAGGGCAAAGATGATCCATTCCCATTCTCTGAGAATCTACCTTAACTTCAAACTCCACTCAGGGATTATTTGTAAACTGGATGTGCATATTACAGCAGCAGTAACACTGGATGGTCAGAGATGTTTGCAGGCTGCTGTGTTTTGTAGATGTTTCTTGGCTGGCAGTAGGCTTCAGGGCTACAGCAACAAGAACGGTTGCAAACCAGCAGCAACAAGGAAGTCCACACTTGCACCCCACCTGGCCCCAGGCTGCAGGGGACCAAGGAGCATTGAGTGGCTAGGGGAGTGGATAAGATTTTTTCCAATAAATTAATCTTTCCATGGAAATGGAGTGCAGGAGCTCCCAAGACTTCATCTCAAGAGCAAATCCTATTTATTTGCTATCTTATTCACAATCCCCTGGCATCAGTAGCACCCAGTTTTCCAGCTCCCAGTACATCTGTGTGGCTGTGCCTCAGAGCTGGACAGCAGCTTCAGCACCACAAGGAAATAATACAGCAGAGTTACTGGTTTCAGAAAGATGATAGCCAAAAAAATATTTTTTTTTTTTTTAAATAAAGAGCACTAGTGCAAAAGGTCTGGAGGATGTAGTATGGCACTAGAGGGACATGCAAGTATTTTACACTGAGTTATTTTTATCTGAGTGTAAAGAGTGATAAAGGTACCACAGAAATAGCTCCAGTACAAACACTCACTTGCCAGTGTTGAAAACCCTCCACAAGTGTGGAGGCTCTTCCCAAGGACTTTATTGCTTATCATAGGCAATAACAATTTGTTTCAGTGTCTTCACTGTTAGGTATAATAGCCAAACAGAGGTATGAAAGACCCAAGCTGACACTCTGGTGGAAATCTATTGCTCTGCCTAATCATTGTGTAACCAGTCATGGCTAGACAACAAATCACCAGTGTGACTATAAATTGTGTATTTGCATAAATAAATAAGCAAGTAGTCTTGTGCATTCAGCTTTCCCATTGCATAATGTGCAATTTGGGGGGGTTCTGAGTATTGCTTCTCAAGGTCCCATTAAATCTTCAGCAACATTAGGACTGTCAGTTTTTTACCAGGTTGAAAAGCACCAACATCTTGTTTTGCTGAGTCCAGAGAACATTTGGGTGCATTTGGGCTGCATCCATTTTAGAGAAAGGGATCCAAAACATACAGAAGAGGAAATATTTTGGACAGAAAAATAGAAGATATGTCCTGGACATCTGTGGTCATGAAATAATAAATTTCTCACCACACTGTCCAGGGCCCTGCCCAATCCCATCTCTGAACCAACATCTCCCCTGCAGCTTTACTGTTGTGCGTGGTTAAAAAACTCCAGCTTTCCAGCCCACTGTGGATGTAATTATTGCTGTATATTCTCATTTGTAACACACTTTGGTATCTTTGGGAAATAAAAGACAGCAAATGTATGCAGAATTTGATGATTAACCATAGATTTCATATTTTCTGGATGAACGGAGGGAGCAGCAGGCTGCTAATCACATCTATATGAACCTTTAAATTATGTTTGCTCCATCTCAGTCTCTTTGGTGTTCGTTATTGCTTTCCCTTACTGCTGCTTGATACAGTGAAGTAGACTTGGGCAATTTGTGGTTCCTTTAATAGGCTCAGTGCAGCAAAGTGCTTTCAGCTCACGCACGCTTCTCTTGATTTCAGGGAAGGAAAAGCAAAGTTAAGGGCATCTGCACTCATGACTGTTTGCTGACTCAATCCTTTCAATTTTGCTCCAAATCCTTGTGAGAGTTCATTTAGTTGCATCTAATGTAGGCCTGTAACCATGTCCTCACCTTAAAAACAACCCTTTGCCACAAATTGTATCTACAAAGAGTGAAGAACGTGGCTGTTTTCCTCATCTTCTTTCATAAATTCAGTGCCAGGATCTGCACTTTTAAGTGAAAACACAAAATAGCAGGAGAGAAAGGGAGGTTTGGGAGGTCACCATGAGAAAGATAATATGACAAAGGGATGAAAATTTGGCAAATTTGAGTTCTTTTTTATTATTATTTTAAATCTGATCATCGTGGCTCTGGTTAGGTATTTGTATGCATACTGCACAGGTGGTTTACTTTTTCATATTGTTAACCAACATCAAACATAAAGTACTAAAAAACAATCTGAAACAATCAAATTTGGTATTTAAAAGGTATTTTCTGTGGACACAATATGGGCCAACTAAAGGCTCAACTTGCCTCACTAGTTATAGAAATGGGCTTTTCAGACTGTCTAGTCCTCAGATCTGTGCCTGTTGTTCCAGCTTCTCCAGTGCTTGGGAGCCTGAGAGCCACCAGCCACAAAAGCCCTGAAGAGCTTCAAATCCAAGGCTAAGGCAAGTGAGTGATGGGGATCATGGTGCTGCCTGATCCAGGTGAAAGACATGTTTGTGTGCCGAGCCTCAGATGTATTGAAGAAAGTTTCATTCTTTTATCCAGATGAAGATCTTAGTAAAAGATATCTACCAACAAGCTGCTGTCTCTAAGATTCCCTAAATAATTTACCTTGAGCAAATTTTTCTGGACAGCTCTGGGCAGATGCTGCCTTGGAACTGTGTGACATCCATAGTAAAATCCCAGATGACAGCAACGATTGTCTGCATCCTGTAACAGAGGTATGAGCTCCTACCTTCGTACCATCCCCAACGTGGGTACTACTAACACACATCAAGCTTATGCAGAGGCTGTGATAGCTAAAATACCAAAACAAACATTTGGCCAATCATTGGCAAAAGCCAAAAAAAAGGCCTCAGGTCAGCTTCTCAGCTCCATCACAATATGCCTTCCTGATTAACCTCTCTGAGGCCAGCCATTTGCTTTACAGGTTGCTTTGGGGCTCTTTGTTGGCACGCCGTATGGCTTTGGAGAGGTATGGCTCTGATCTTGTTTTAACTGCTTAGCTTTAACATATCTTCTACTCACACAGACAAAATATCTGACTCTGTTCCTTCTTATTTTAGAAAAGAAAAAGACTCCACCAGCAACCCCATCAGACCATGACTTCTCTTGACCTGGCTTGTTTTTTCTCTGTTTCCCATGTACCCACCAGATGTAGTCTGCTGCTGGTTTAAGGAAGACTGAGCCTTTCTGTTGGAGCCTAGCCTATTAATTCCAACATAAAAATTCAGAAAGTAATGGTAGACAAATATTACATAAGATAGCCATGTCTCTAGATCTCCTGCCACCCTTTAACTCTGATGTGTCTTAATTTCTGCCCTCACAACTCCTTCCAAGAGGGGCTAATCATCAAACAAGACTGACTAACCTTCGCTCTGTGTCCTTAGAGGAGAAGAACACTTGTAATAAACATCCCCGTGCTGATCTGGCCAACACAAAGCACCTCTACACTTACTGATGCTGATGCAATTTTTGTGGAGGTTTCTGGTCATTACATTGCACTCAATCCATTAAACAAGGAATCTTGATTGTTAGCTAGATTTGCTGGTATCTTGAGTCCCAGATTGGCTACAGTCTCTGACTGGAACCATCCACATGAGACATAGCCCACTGAAACAGAGCCTTTGTTGTAAATGAGAAGAACAAAACCATAAAACAACAGAATGATCATAGCATATTTATCAGTCTGAAAGAAACTGAAGCCTGAATGATAAACCTGGCTCTTCTTTGTAATGATGTAAACCTAAAATGACTTCTTCAGAGGCACAATTTCCAACTCTGGGAGCAGACTTCAATGGAAGTTACTCACCTTCTTGCTCTGTCAGGAGCTTCCAGGTTTGGGGCTGTATTCTCAGCTGGTACCAGTGAACATCAATTCTCTGTCACCTAGATCTGGTCCAGTGGCTCTTCTCAGACAGGTGCTTAATCTTCTTCAACTAGCTCTCTGTCCTTTAGAAGTCCATACACCTTCCTTCTTACCAGTATTTGAGAAGGGACCACATGAGTTCCTCATCTTAGATGTTCTTCAGATTCTTTTCAATATCCATTGGATAGTCCTTACAGACAGTCCTGTCAGGTAGGCTTAAATGAGAAGCACCAAAGTAAAAACTATTATCAGAAGTGGAATCACTTTAGTGATCCTTGCATTCATTTATCACATAGACATTTGGGCTTTGGGCAAAGTGAGTCAGAGGTTTTGGGTTTTATTACATTACTCCCTTTTCTTGGTAATCCAAGTCACGCATGAGAAATAGGGATCAGCAGTGTAATTCCACGCCTAATGAAGCTTGAAATTATCAGTGGTGTCCACTGATGAATTAATAGTGGACATTGGTCCAAATCATGAAGTTTAAGCCTTTTTAGCTCAGCAATTCATTAACAACAATTATCATACAGCATGTGGGACATCATGCGCTCTTCACTTCAGAAATCCGTTAGCTTTCTGTGCAGCCTGCCAAACAAGTCATCTCAGGGTGTAGCTCTGACAGCACAGGTGGGGACTGGTCCATGTGTGAGCACAAACCAGAAGAGCTGAGGAGAAGCTCAAGAACCAAATCCCACATTAATGAGAGCATTGCTACATAACCATCATATTACTCACTGATGAGGACTACATCTAGTCCTATTCTTCTTTAACTTGGGCTCTCATGTGCCAGCAGGCAACCCCAGAGCCATCCTAAGGCTTACTGTGAGGGGACTCAATGCAGCCATAGGGCTGGGCCTGGACCTTCAGGCTGTGCCTGGACCTTCATCAGGGGAGTCCCCCCAGGTTCCTGGTTGGCACAGGCCAATTTTCATGGCCAATGCTGAAGCTAGGTAGATGAGGGGACTCAGCTTGTCTTCAGTGCACATCAGCTAATGTGCCTGTGCTTTTTCTAAACTCCTCTGCAGCAGTCTCCTTTTTAACCAAGCTCTATGCATCTTGCTTTCCTCTTGCAAGATAACTTGCTCTGCTGGAAACACAGAACTGAATTTTGTTTCATCGCATACTTACTTGCAGTTAGCTAGTAGCTTGATTTAGCCTAGCCTAGCATATGTGGCTGGCCACTCTGCAGCAGTATGCAGGTCAGTCCACGAAGTATTTGTTAGAAAAATGTCCATTTCTAATGCTAACTCCACATTATCCCAAACAGAACTCTTCATACAAAACAAACATTACCAAGAACCTTAAAACATGAAGTTAGATTATATAAGAAAATACCACACATGAAATACAGAAATCTGAGGGTGAAAAGTAGTTCTTGTTCTTCACTCCCAGGGAAACCACGAATCTGTCTCAGCATTGAAAGCTAAATAGGAAGAAATGACCAAGCAGCTTCCAGCGCCTGCCCACAACTCTTTCTCCAGAGCCCTCTCCTTCCAATTGCCTCCCTCCACTCCCTTCTCACGCTCTGCCTGGACTACCCAGCACAGCAGCAGCCAGAGCTTGGCCACACCTGGTCCCCCTGCCCAGACCCGCACGTTTCCCCTGGCAAGTGGGAGTGCTGCAGCTCAGGGCCAGAGCCCAGCTCCAGCCAAACCCAGACAACTGCTTCTTGTCTGCAATATGCACAGTTTTGGAGAATCAGTTAGTGTACAAATCTCACTGCATTGACTTAAAATATCCCCAGACAATCTCTTTCAGTATTAAACATGCTTCATGGGATTTTTCTTAGAGCACATAAAAGTGGTAAAATAATGTTCAATGCAGAAAAAACATTTTTTTTATCTATTAGAATTAAATATTCAATTAAGATAGAGCAGGGATGAGTCAATGATATTGGAAATTGCTTAGGCCCAACCTTTGAAAGAATATTCTGCTTTGGGATGGTGTAGGCTATGGTCAAAGTGGGGCACAGGACTAAGAAATGCCACCAGAGTGGTTTTTGCTGTCTCTATAGAGGGTTGACCTGTAGAAGCCTCAAAAACATGGGTTCCCAGAGCGTGTCCAAGAGATAAAAGATCATTCGATCTTTCAAAAGACATAAGCACTTTCAAAGTTCTTGTGGCGTCAGAAGTTACAATACCTTTTGAGAGATGATCAAATTTTGTGGTTTGTCATTGTTTATCTGATTTGGTTCTACACAAGAGCTCACTTGGGAAGGCAGTTTGAGTATGCTGACAGTATAATTGGGGGGGGGGGGGAAGAAGCAAAGAAAAAACATCACATCTGTTAATGTCTAAAATATTAATTTGAGTTTAAAGACCAAGTGTGTTGTTTAAGATCCAGTACAGCTCTGGAGTTTTGCTTTTCTGGCAGGCAGCCAAGCATGAAGGACGATACCGATGCTGATGCTTTTTAAAAGCCCCATTATAAAGCCTTATTCCTTACGCATCAGCCAAGGGGCCACGTGCTCCTACACTGGAGCACCTCTTTCACAGCTGAGAAGTGATCCACCGGGAATGCAAACACCTTGGGTTTTCCAGCCAGCCTATCAGAGGTGGCACGGGGGCCAGGCATCCACCTGGCCAGCAGCTGGGTACCGCAGGAGGTGGCTCCTGGAAACCCAACTCACCTCCTTTCCTCAGAGAGGCTTCCCCATATGGTTTGGAGGCAGAGTGTCCCTTGGGCTGCCCTCCCATTTGGGACAGTGCCCTCCTTGCTCACAGCTTACTCAGCCCTTGTCCAATTACATCCCTCAGGTCATCCAAGGAGTCTGCTCAGCAGGAGTGGGGATGGTCTAATCCATCCCTCATCCATTTTAAGATACACACTACCAAAAATCACCAATCAGAAAAAGTCCCCCAAATCAGTTTGACAAAAGGGGTGTGAGGAGGGGAGGGAAAGAGGGAAGGGGAGATATCCAAAGGCACTGGAACCAGAGGAGCCACTGTGAGCTTGTTTCAGGTGTCTCTGAGAAGAGCAAACGGCAGGGTGGGAAGGGGAGGCTACTGAGGTGCAACTGCAGTGCTTAGCCCTGCTCAAGGGGTGTAAGTCTGCTTCAAATGGCAGACAGGCTACATAAGCTAGAAGGAAGCTCTGGTAAATGGGAAGGTAGGGTCAGAGAAGCTCCAAGACTGGGAAAATAATCTAAAATGTTGCTTTTGCATCTTGTACCTCAGAGCCCTCCTCCAGAGAGTGAAATACTCAACCAAAATTAAGTTGCCACCAAAAGACGTGATCCTTTGCTTTCTCAGAGTGTGTATTTTATTTTCTCTTTAGTGCTTTTAAGAAGAACTCACTTGACTCTGAAAAATAGGACGTATCTATTACTTCTCTGGAGTTATCCAGAATTAACAGAGCTGGCACCTGCTTGGCATGGCTGCCCACAGGCAAGCAGGGCAATCCCAGGATGTGACTGACTGATCACCCACCAAGCTGGCAATTCGCACAGTCCAGGCTGACGTAGGGGTTAAGTACCAGGACCTGGAGAGAAAGAGGCAATGGAGTGACAGCCTATGACTGCATAACTCTTTAGTGTCACTATTCCGGTTTAGATATCTTCCTTGCTGTTAATTAGTGGCTTGGGTTTACCCCTGAGGTTTTTATTCATGTTCTGGGAGCAGGAGAACAGATTCAAGCCACCTATGTTGGACGACAGGAATGTTATTTTTCTTTGCCTGTGAGATATCCGTAATCCACTATTCAAGGTCTGTTACAAGGAGCACCTATAGCCGCTGATGTTAATTCTTTAGGTTAAGCTTAGCCAGCTTATGGTTTTATGTCTGAATATCTACATATAAGCTACTGGTGTCTCAGCTGCCATGGTGGCTGTCTCACAAGCACATACTGTGTTGTCTTTCTCTCTCCAGATACAACTGAGGTTGTAAACTGCCTAGGGAAATGTCATCATGCTGGCTAAATCTTTGTAAAGACAACCCTTTCTGATATGTTTAAGAATATGAAGTCTGTCACATTCCTGCTCATGTTTTCAAAATGTCTCAGTTAAATGCCACTGAAGCAAAGGAGGTGAACATAGTTATTTCAATTAGCAAGTTATGTGAAAGACCAGCAATGTGCCCTGCCGCCAGTGAGATGATCAGACTCAGAAGGCTTGTTCCACTGCTGTGGATCTCAGTGTTCAATGAATTTAAACAGAAACAGATGTGAAGCTCCACCTCTGGCTCACTTTCCCTAGCAGGACTTCTCCTACTTCCAGGCCACCACGCCCATCCTAAATGCTGGTGCACCCCAAGGAGGGAACCCTGGCAGCTGTGGGACTTTCCTCCTCATGTCTATGCAGGGCTCCTGAGGGTGGGGAAGGGGACTCCCACAGCAGAGCAGGGTCCAACCCACCGTGATAGCACTTCAGGAGGTAACATGGGCATTGGTGAGCATGTCCTCTATCCTAGCCCCATGGCCTCCAAACAGAAACCTGTCATGTTTTGGCCTCCATCACAGTGGGAGAGGAGTGTCAGACCTAGCAGAGGTGGCATGGGCAGGCTCCTGATCACCCAGCATTGTGCAAAGAGCAGATAAGGGACAAGGAGATAAGTAAACAGCAACACATTCAGTGTCCAGGCAGCCTGGGACCCTGCTCTTTCTGTGGTCCCTGTGAGATAACCTGCTGGTTTTGTGCCAGTTGTGTCTGTCCCTGCCTAGAAAGAAACACCTGGTGTACAGTACCTGACTTACAGTGCCAACACTGTGCATTAAGTGGATTTTTTGTTACATATTTGCAAATATTATATAAGTATAACCACCACAATTTCATATGTCATTCAGCCTGTGTTTTGGTCTGGAAAGAAAGAAGGAAAATATATATGACAAACTAGTATTAGTACAAGTGCTGTAGATAAGCATGAAAAGAGATGCGTATTTCTAACTGTCATAAAACATCTTGTGTCCAGAAGCTTCCTCCTGAGGGTGCCATACATTTTTATATAAATTATTATGCTGGGACAGAAATCATAATTGCACTACTGGAAGTGCTGTATAATTGTACCAGCTGCCTCAAGCATGACTGTAGAGAAACAGGAATAAAGAAAACAACCCTTGAAATCTTGGGATTTCTCTCCTAAGCCACGCCAAAAATTTAGGGTGTTTTTCTCAAAGTTACTACAACTGTTGGATTTTCCATGCAACTGAGATGCAACGCAAAAACTGCCAATTCTTGTGACTCCACCAAAAATCTTGTGGCTGTGAGACTTTTCCGTTAAAGATTTGTATTCCAGGCTCTTATGATTATACAAAAATCTTGGACTGTGCTGTCTTTAAAGAAGTGAGCTTCTACTGTCCATAGCTGCAGAGAAGAAGCTGCAGCTGTAACTTTGGTATAAGCTAACAATGCAAAAGAAATAGTAGAAATACCTAATTTATTTATGGGTTTTTCCTTTTCTCTAAATTTCAACACCCTTAAGCTCATTTTATGATTTAACTGGGCCTGTCTTGTCGTGCTTGGACATATGCTACCCACAATCCTGAAAACTTTGTGAGAATAAGACCATGTGTACCTCATGATTTGGGAGCAACCACTGCCCATGTGCTTCCCTTCTGTCACCTGTCTAAATGTTTGGTCATC
Organism: Caprimulgus europaeus; assembly: GCA_907165065.1. Next base: position 34,397,821 of record OU015523.1, on the reverse strand, counting down.
AGGTTTTTATACATCAACAGATGGCTTCAGCCTTGCCTTCATGGGTAGCTGGAGAGTGACTGCTCAGCCATGGAGAGGTCATTTCTCACAACTTACCAATTATCAGAGGGGCTGGAGTAGTGGGGCATGGAGAATGTCACATTCACACATTGTTTGGCTTCAAAATGCTCCCAATAACACTTCCAGAGCACACTGAGAAAAGGTATGAGAGGATGCAGAGTCTCTCTGAGGCATGAGGTCTCTCTGATGGTCTCCTCTCTCTTCCTCCCCAGCACACAGGGGGATCAAATCCATTGCTTGGAGCTGCTAAGCCTCTAGAAGGAAAAGTGGATCCTGGTTCCTGTGAGTAGAACCATCATTGTAGTATTTCAGCTTTTATATGCCATCTTAATCAGGTGGAGCATGGCCAGGGATGCATGAAAATGCAAAATAATTGGGGAGAACTATGGCCTTTATCAGCCTCAAAGGTTGAAATTACCATAAAGTCTGCTGCGTTCTGGAACGGATTTCTGCTAGATAGCCAGAAAACACATTTGTTAACTACCTAGTTATTCTGTTTGTTAATGCATTGGTTTATTTCTAATAGGCTTTTCCTTTTCTGAATTAGCTTTTTCATTTTTAAAGGCTTTGCCAGCTTCTGGTGTAATGGATTGTGGAAGTAATCTTAGCATGTGGACTTTGTTTATTTTAAATTCCTTCAGACTAGTGCTGAGAAGAGGCTAATGTGTGCTTGAGCCTTAAGGATTTTGTGTGCTTACATGTGTATGCATGTATGTATGAATAAAAAAAATTATACACACACAGTTCCTCTGTTACAAGGATATGGGAACAAGAAGGAGATTTTGGCTACAGTCATCACTGCCAAGTGTTTGCTAGACATACTAGTCTGACAGATTTTGTGTTGAAATATTAGTGGGTTGATGGCTGGAAACTTGCAAAACACAGGTAAAAGTAGAAACATGAAATCTGGATAGTCACCTGAGCTGTCCACGTATCTCAAACTAAAAACCAGTCTGTCTTTAATTATTTAGACAATCTTAGTGATGGACTCAAAAAGAAATTTCCCAGAGGGAGCAGAATAAAGTTAGCACATCTGCCATGGGGGTGGTAGAATGGAAAATTTTTCTCTTGGGATCTTAGAACTTCCCTTTCCAGTCTCAGCCATGCCAAAGAGGCATTGAAGTGTGTAAAAATATAGTAGGAGTCCTGATCCTGTCTCCTGAGCTCGTGTATCTCATCACTCTAGATGCCCAAAGTGACAGTGAAACTGAAGGCAGCGTCCCTACATGCTGTGCAGGGACTCGTCTGGTCCATGTCATTCCCTCTCCAGTTCCAATTGATGCTGGAAGGAATTTTTTTATTTTTCTCAAGGATCTTTATTTTCTTTGCAATAATGTATTTATATTGCCTACCACTGTTACACATTTACCTGTAAATGCAATTTAGGCAGGATAAATTGTGCCTGTGCAATACACACCTTTCTCTGTGAACTGTACAGGCAACCTAGATGTCTTCTTGTTAGATTAAATCCGGAGAGTTGAACTGTACTCAGAGTCACTCGCTCCTTATTTGGCCTGACAATAAGGGATGCTTTTGGTTATGAACATCCTAGAAATAAATTAGTAACATCTTTTCACATACAGGAGGCTTGAAACTGTTTAGTCCACCCGGGTGCTTAAGCAGAATCCATGCAAGCAGAAGATGCAACTTCTCCTCCAGGCTTGGGGAGGAGAAGCGCAGCAGCCAGTAAACCCTGCAGATCAGCAGCTGGTCTGTTGGTCAGCAACGGCTCCGTCGCATGTGCCTGCAACCTGTTTTGCTTGCCCTTGGCTGCTAGACTGTGTTTTTTTCCCCAGCTGGAGGGAAAGCCCCATGCTAAGCATGGGCTGAAGGCTAGGACCTCCCTGTGGGGGGTTAACAAAGCACTGGCAGGGGACACAGCTGCTGCGAGGTGCTAGAGACATGGGCAACCAGATTGTCACCCTCACAGCATGGCAGTAATGTGGGGTTTGTCACTGAATGGGTCCAAGTTTGCAGCGAGCTGAATGGGAGGGAGCAAGCGGCTTGGCTGCCCAGCTGTGCAACCAGGAGGACCAGAAACACCACACCCTGCCCAGAGTGATGGACGGGGGACAAAGTGACAACGTCGACTGTATCAATCCTTGCACCTGGAAGTTGCTCTTCTGCTCGAGTCTCCCAGTGCAGCCTGCTCATGTGCAGCCGTTTGGGATGGCCAGAATGTCCTCTCCTCTTCCCTGGCTGTGGATGATCACTGCAACATGTTTCCAACCCACCAGGTCAGGGCTGCTCCACCCAAATGGCCACTTGTTCTTGGACAATATTAACCTGCCAGCCCCGCATCTGCACTAACCGCTGACTGCAGCAGGGAGGATAATCAAAGCTTTTGTATCAAGAAGGATTTTCTACTTTATTGCCTACCACTAAACAATATATACAAAAACAAACCCCACATGCAGATGATCAATGTGTTTTACTCTATAAGTATCTGAATTACATGTCATAACACACAAACAGATATTTTTCTTCTGTGGAAAATAAGATAAAAAGATCTAGCATAGTCCTGATAGAAGAATATTTAATAAATGGGATTATTTACAATCAGATTAGTCACCAAGGGATCTGAATGTGATCAGCACACCTCAGACAAACAAGGAATCTGAGGAGATGGCAAGCATGAACTAGAAAATAGTAGCTATTGAAATGAAAACAAGCTCAACTCTTTGACAGGGTTGTGGTTCAAACAGGCTCAGAAAAACATGTTAACAAAGTGTTCTGGGAGCGGCTCATACTAATACCCATGTCCTAGCCCATAAATACACGAAAAAAATACAGGAACTGTAGACCTAATACTTTATTGTAATTTTGTTTATTCTGTCTCTTTCCAGGAATCTCTTGTTGATAGTCATTCCCTTGTCACATAAATGTTTTATGAGGAAAAAAATTGTAACTGGGTATTAACTCCTTAGCAATATATTTGAAAGCCAGTCAAATTACAGAGGAGGCAAAATTCTCCTTTCAAAAGAATCAGTGACCCTGTGTAACCTTCAGCACCTGCAAACACAAAACTTCCTGCAGGTAAAAAGTTCAGGCAGATATAAAACCTCACATATAGGAGGTTTCCACAGTTCAGAAAGCGTACTTTCACACTGAAGAGCAAACACCCTGAATTGTTTATTGCTATAGGCTCCTTTTAACAGCTCTATGACATTTAAGATAGTAGAAGTAAAACCTGACAAAAGTCAAAATCCAAAGGGCACTAAATAAGATATATGCTTACTAAAGCATTGTACTGTTGATGCAGGGGAATAGTCCATGCTGAGGCATTGCACTAGGTAAGGCAAGTGGCTCCAGTGTGTGCACCCCACATTACCAGAGGCTGGTGAAGCTGCAGGAAGTGGTCTCAGGTGACCGTCATGTAGACAAAAAAAGAAGTCCAGAAAGGGAAATTAGGGTACAGAAAAAGATGAAGTGGCATTCATAGTCAGAGTGGGTGCCAATGGTACTTGCACCTTCTAGCTTGGCAGGGCACTTCAGACAGACCCTGCAACCCATGGAGAAGTGACATGCTTCCTCAGAAGGGGTAGAAATCAGTCGTTGGAGGCATCATCTTTCTTCCAGTGTGTTTTTAATGCCTTGCAAACCCACAAGCAAAAGTGCTGTGAATCACACCTCCTGGCCAGATACCTCCGCTTCCAAATCCTGGCACAGATGTTGTGTCACCCCGGAATCATGGTGCCGTCCCCTGTCCCTGCTGCCTCCCCTGGCACTGGCTACCCAGACTGCTGGGCAGGGGATTCACTGTGAGATGTAACCTGGGTGGACACTGCTGATGGAGCCCTGCCCAGCCCTGCCCAGGTCTGCCCAGGCCAGAATTCTCTCCTCCTGTAAGCAAAAAGTGTACGCTCCCACGTGTGGTTTTTCCCTCAGTCCTCTTTTCACAGGTGTAAGATGAAGATCAAATTCAAAATGATGCCTGTATCTCATAATACTGCTCACAGCTATGAAAACAATTTTTACCATCTTTTAAGAAATACCCAAAAATGTTTAGAAAATTGCACCAATTGCTCTGTCTCTTAAGAAACTCATTAAGAAAAGAGACAACAGGCAATGCATTTTTCTAATGACTCGGGAACACAAGGTACCTGCAAACTACGTACTGCTGCACCCCTCATTTCCAACTCTACAGATGAGTGTGCAGCTTCATGGTCTGGTCATAGGGTGACAGCAAGGACTTTGCCACACTGACCAGGCACCAGTGCTGACACAAGTACTGCACTGTACTTGTAGTGTGTGCCAAAGGCATAAGCAGAATATAAATACAGCTGCCTCCTGCTGCTGTAAATTATACTTACATCTGTGCTGGGTATTTTGGCTCTAGGTAAATCAGTGCCACTGAGGCAAGCAGCAAGCAGCTCCCACTGGAGAACAGTTTTCCTGTCCTTCGTCTCTGTTGCCCTGACACTACAAATTGAATTTTGATTGCTTTGCTCTGCCTGTATCGCATACAACCCTGTGAGGCCCTGTAGACTCACGTCGCTTGCTGTGTACAGTAGAATGCAGCAGGGCTGCATACCCATTTGTTAATCAAGAAGGTATGTGTAGCCAGGCACTTCTATTTGCCTTCTGGGACTATTTTTTTGAAGTTGACAGTGGCTGCTGCTAAAGAGAGCTCTGAGAAAATGCGCAACGTGGTGTTGATGAATATCATCACAGGGTACAGTTAGGATTCTTTCTTTTACTGAAAGCACATTGCCAGAGTTACCTTGAGGTTAATTTTAGTTTTGTTCTTTTTTTTTTTTTTAAGCTAGAGCCAGATTAAGACATTTTTTCTCTGAAGCAGTCAAAAAGTTTAATATGTTGCTAAATTCCACAAAGTAGAAGTAATCAATAGTATTCTAGACCATGTTTTGATATCACCAGATAAGCGATAGTAACTATCATAAATGCTACTGAGATTATATAGTTACACTAGATGTTAATAAAAATTACTAAAAATTCTCACTATTTTAACTTTAAACAATTTATTAACAGTTATTAACTACAAAATCTGCTAATTTGTTGCTTTGGCCAATTTCTAATAATTCATACCTGAATTTGAGTAATTGTGCAAGGGAAAGGATTCACTTCTCTGTAAGTCGGTCTTACGAACAAGCACGGTGTTACTTCCAGTGTTTATTTCAGCATCCAAAATCATTGTTTAGAACCTTAAAACTGTTTTAGGATCTGAGGTTCGCTATTTGGGTTTGCAAGAAGGAAAGCACACAATTAATGTTATTTACTCAATACAAAAATGTGATTCCTGGGTCCACACTAGAAATAGTGCTGAATTTGGTAACTTCCAGTCAAGGACCTTCAAGAAAAGAAGAAATGGCACCTTGGAAAGGACTTTTTCTGTCCTTCGCAGTTCAGCTACCTGACAGAGACGAGGAAACCTGTCTGTGTGACTGATTTCTACTCGGTGGTAGGGCTGGGTCCGATTGCAAAGTATCTGGGGTCACCGCACAGGGAGAGGAGTCCTGGCAGAAAGGGTTGTGAAGCTCCCAAATCCCTGCAGTAAATTTGCTTCTCAGGAGCAGCGCTGAGGGTTTTAGGCATTCGTTGAAGTAGACATTAATCTAGAAGAGAGATGAAGCTGTCCACATGGCTTCAGCTGACTACATGCCACATGGGATTTGCAGAGGAGAACAGACTTTATGTCTTTTTAGATGCTTTCTATAGGTTTCCAATGCTGTTTTACCTGATAGACAGTGAGAGGGTGGGACAAATTTCTCTGACCTACTTTTAGCAAAGCTTTCTGATGTTTTTTGCTGTTGTATCAAAGGCTGGAGTTCAATGGCTCTAACTGGATTCTTTATTCCAGCTGGTGTTTCCAGCAGACTTTTTCTTATTCCCAGATCAAAACTTATTGTACTTCAGTACTTAACTGCCTCCCCTAATAATCTCCACTGATCTCCCCATATTTCTATAATGACTGCTCTACTTCTAAAATCCCGTTCAAACTGAAGCCAGGGTTTGTGATCTATAACCAATACTTGTTCTCCAAATGCACTATCATGTTCAGATTGTTATTATCTCTTATACAAGCTTTGTTCTGATCTCAAATAATACCGGCAATCCATGTGCTATATACAAACCACTTTTCTGTAGAGCTGGCAATTAAAGGAACAATTTCTTAATATCACTGAAACCATTTTACAAGTGTATTGTAAAATCTGATGCATAAAAATTATCTGATAGTGTGATGGTGGTGAAGGGCACATAGAAAACCTGATAGCAGCAATGACACTGCACAGTCTAAATCTGTTTCATGTGCTTTGAAGAACATGAGCAAAGTTCATTTATTCATGTAAAGTCCTATCCACTAGCTGGAGTATACGTTGTGCAATACCAGCAGTCTCCCCTCCAAAGGTCAGAAGGCACCTTCCCTCCTATGGTATCTGAAGCCTGAAAAGCAAGCCTGGGCAGATCAGCAGGAGCTGCTAAACTCAGAATGTCATTGAGGCAATTTGGTACACCCTCAGAAATACAGTAGCGTAAGTCTGGTACACAGTGACAAAAATCAGAGGCCTGAAATGTACTGGTTGAATACTAAACCCATGGCTGCTGAGGGGCTGAGTCCAGGAGGGAAGACTAAGAAATTTCTCCACATTTCCAAAGGCAAAGGCTGCTCCACCATGGCTGCTCCTTGCCATCACCTACATGCCTTCTTGGAGTCTTTGTGTGCCTTTTGGCCAACACTCTTGCAGACATCTTCCATTGGCAGCTATTTGGGCAGCTCCTTTTGAAGGTGACCCCATGCTCTGAACTGCTTGCATGGCTTCTTTGCCTCCAGCTTGCTCTTTCTGTTGTGCAATGAAAGCACCACGTTTGCTGCCTAGCAAGGTCTTCCTCCGTGAAGATGGGAGGAAGGAGCTGCAGAGATTTCAGCAGTAGCTGGAGCCCTTCTTTTATACCTTCCTTGCAGTCTCTCCCACCTACTGACTTCTTACTGGAGCTTATACTGGAGATTAAAGTGTTATTAGAACTAAGCATCCAGGAGGATTTATTTAATTTAAGCTTGTTGAAATAATTTCATGGCTTCTTTTATTTGAAAGCAAACAAAGACATATATATTTTTGAAAACTTTATTACTACAGTCAGTGAATATACATTATCTCATAATTATTAAAATAAATGCCCTTTATAGGCAAATGACTTATGAAGATAAATTAGAAAGGGAAAGAATTCATGTCTGTCTTAACACTGGTGGCTGAACTAGCGCACATAATTAAAGACAAAGACTAGTAAACTAAAGAGATTAAAAATTAGTTACAAGCATAATCTTTTTAGCCATACATACTAACTTTAACTTGAATTGCCTCTATTTGTTTTGTTAGGATGAATCACACATCTGAAACTATGTTGCTTTCACATCTTATGTAAAAAAAAAATCCCACACACATGGGGAGTGTAAATTTTTAAAGGTGATAATAATATTTTGTGATCTAGTACAGCCCCAGGTGTTTATCAAGAGGTTGTCTGAAATCTGCTGGTGCCACTGTGCTGGAACTTAACTAGTTGTGAAATTATAAAGATACTTAAAAAAAGCTTTCTTTCTGAAAATCTGTATATGGAGGAAGGCTGAGTCCTGAGGAAAAAAAATGGGCTTAGCACACTTCACCTACTTCTTCCTGAAGCCCTGTGTACCATGTCTTTTAACACTAGGAAGGAAATTCTCCTCACCCTGCCTATGGCCATGCTGAACAAAAACTTCTTTGTGCGAAAGCTACCTCAGTTACCTCACTTCTGGTACATGGACCGTTGGGCTTTATTTCACCCACTGATGAAGCCTGCTCATTGTTCATTAATATGGTGCTCTAATTTTCAAGATCTACTTAATTTAAAAATATTTGACAATTTTGAGACTTATACAAAGAGGACAATCTGGTGCTGTTAAAAGATCAATAACAATTTTAGTCAGACTGCACAATCACTCAGGGAAGTTACTTTAAATTTTTTTAATGAGGTAATTCAGTTTCCTTCTGTGGTGGTTTAACCCACAGGTAGGACCATGTGGTCCTGCACTCACTCCTCCCACCCAGTGAGATGGGAAGGGAATAACAACAAAGGAGCACAGATTAGGATGGGGATTTGCAGAGGTGTTTCTCTAGTGCTCATTGCCTCAGCCTGGGCTGGGAGCCAGGAGAACTTTCATGAAGCTTCTCACAAGGGCCATCACTGTAGCCCCTTCCCCCACTACCAAAAACACCCACCCCAAACCCAACACACTTTCCCAAACTATCTTCTGAATTTTGGTACCCCACATGCCTAAGTATGTTATATTATAAAATGAAATAAAGAGTCGAAATAGTTTATAAAATGAAACTATTGATGGTGTCATAGCACAGAAGGAAAACATATACTTAGCCCTTTGGTGGCTAAAAATAATTAAATCTTTATTCCAAATTTGACTTTTTGTGAAATCAAAATACCTTTTGATGGCCTGAGGTAGTGAGACTTCATCCAGTGAGTATGTAACAGGTTTCTCTGAGGGAACAGAAAACTTCATTGTATGGCTGAGGACATTCCCCTCTAGGGCATAAGACTCAGCTTGAGTTTTGTTATTCTGTTCCCTGTTGTAGAGAAGCACTTTGACATTTGGATGAATGTTTTAAAAACATTCTAGTAAATTTACTTAGGGATATTAAAGTCATAGTAGTCAACTTTTCCTCATGGCTTTAAGAAAACTCCTTATAGGCAGTTGTATATTTTCCCCATCCCCACTGAAATTGGGGATGGGGAAAATATACAACTGCCTATAAGGAGTTGTGCTGCATTTCCAGGTCCCCAAATGCAGTGCAGCCACATGAACGACACCTTCTGTCTCCAGCACTGTGGAAGGGACCAAGGTCTCTGGAGCACTTCAGGGGATGGAAAGTCAGTAAGTAGGCCTAGTGCTGCTCAGTCCTTGAAGAGCAGAAACTCTGCTAGCAATGGGACAACACCCCACTCCCCGCACTCCCCTCCACGTCCCACTGCCATTGTCTTGCACTCAAGACAGGCACCACACCAGAAGGTTATTGGGTGTTTTGTGATTGAGGGAGTAGGAAACACAGGTCAAGGAGAGGGTGAGCACTGAATCTTTGTTGCCTGCATTTATATTTCAGAAGATTCTTGGTCGTGATTATAAGGTAAAATGAACTAATCAAATGCTAATAGCCGTGAGCAATGATAATTTGCTTCAAGGTGCTTATTCATTGATTAGAATTTAGCACAGTGCCCAAAATAGAGCTAGCTAAGAAGCATGAAGTCTCTGTAGTTGTTGAAAACACGCCAGTAAAAAAGAACAGTGATGACTAAACATCTCACAGCCATCTTTGTGTACAAAAGCGTTTTTCATACTGGCAAAGACTGTTTTACAATATCAGGCTGGTGATTGTTTTCTGATGGTTTGGAATACACACCTAAGTAAAACAGTGGACATGAAAAGCTAAGAATACACATCCTTGTCAATAAAAATGTCCATGAATACTCTACAATACCATTCACAGCTTATCAATTTGATTCTTACCAGTTTTTACCAACCTGTTGCACAGTCTTTTTAGGAATCCTCTGCTGGAGCCATTCCAGTTGGTCTAAATAACTGCCTATTCAATGGGCCAGAGAGAGGCAGAGAGGTTCTATGAATGGATCTGCTGGATCTGCTTTGGGCAGGAGGCTGGACTACCCCTTCCTTGCTATTTGGGAATATGTGTTTTCTCTCTTTCCTCTTTCATAGAACCCTTGGAGAGACTTTGATCGGAGGTTGTTTGGATTTTGTTTGTTTCAGAGGAAAGCACTCCAAAGCTTGAAACAATATATAGAACATTTTTTTTTTTTTTTCTACTCATGGTGTACAACATTGTGTATTTACATGTGCTACATTGCCTTTTATAGTTTCCCTTATTGTTAAAGTCCTTGGGAAAAAAAGTCAACAACTCTGTAAACATCATTAGCACTGTAAATTAATTGATGACTGAAAATTTAGCATATGGTAATCTAACATACTGTTCCAAAACAGAAAACTGTCCTCAGAAAATACAGTTAGCACCAACAGCTGAGGCTTGATTTACTCCATACCATGAATGCTGGTATGGACTCCCAACAGAACTACTGAGTCTGATGTTTGAAAGAGTTTGGGTTATTTTTCACAGTTTTTAATATTTCAGCTTGATGTAACCCAGAGCACTAACCATATAATTACCAGAATTAAAATGTTTGTGAATGTAAATTTATGTGAATCAAGCTTTGCAAAAGGCTTTGATACTCTCTGGAAAGCATCTCTTTGTGCCTGCAGAGTAGAATGCTAATCAACAAAAATGACAAGTTAATGGCAAAAATTTCAGCTGGTGGTAACACTTAGGATGGAATGTTCTAGGGTATTTCAGATAAGCTATGTTGATATCATTAAGATACAAGAATTACATGACTTTAGAGGTGGCTAAGTGGTTGTAATTACAATCTTGGTAATGACAAGCAGTTTTCTAGTGTCAGTGCATTCTTGCCTTACAACACTTAAGTTCTCTATATTTACCTGTCAAAAAGACATTTCTTAAAAATTAAAGAACTAAAAAATTACACTGTGTACATGAATGTACAGCAGATAATGCTTTTTATTTTGACAAAACAATTTTATTTTAATGCCAGGGATTTTCCCTATGTTTGTGTTCCAAATTTTGGATGTATTGACAAAATAAGTAACAGTGAAATCAGGAAGGAATGCAAAACATCTGTGACTTCCACCACAATTATGATGGATTTTACTCATCATTTGGGGTACTGAGCAGGTGCAAAATAACACATAACTGTGACTACTGATGACATGACTGACAAGTTTCACTTCCTTATATCATAGTTGGCAAAACTGAAAGCAAAGCACTTGTAGTACAATAAAGAATTTAGTGATGACAATTATCTTTGGATATTTTTCTTCATGTTTTTTGATCAAGAAATTGTATCATTTTTGCCAATTCTTGGGGCTACCTGACAATTTTTATTGTTGCTGACACAGCTGTGATCTCAAGTGAAAGCTTTGCTCTGGACATTCCACTGTATTTCACAGCAACTTCCAGTGTTTTTTTCCTGGTAAATGGAAAAGGCTATGTCAGTCCTGTGACTCCCTATACCTTTGCATTAATGATCATGCACATTCTGCAAGCTCAGCAAATTATTACTACAACTCATTTACTGAAGTGGACACAAAGCAACCAGACAAGATTGCTAGGAAATGGTTTTGGCAACAGTAACTTCTTATGCTCACCCTTCACCGTTACCCCCTGCTTTTTATAGTGTATAAGGAATAGGGCCCATTGGTGAGCATTTCTTTATTATTTAACTCTCTGTTCTGAGCAGCAATTAACTTCTTTCCAAATAAAATTTTATCTACTTGGAATAAAATTTCCTTTACTGTAAAGTTTGCCATATCTTTATTTTCTACTGATTTCTGAACACATTTCAAATTTCTCTTTGAGAACATGGTCACATCATTTAGGAAAGGAGGATCACTCTCAGTGTGACACATCACCTGATTTCTTCCCTGCTTCTTGCATTTTCAGCAAGTCCTCACCAAACCCTGATGGACCCAGCCAAGCAGCTGACAAGATCTCCTTGATCATCTCCTATTGGGTTCATCCTGCTGTTCTCGAGCAAGGCTTCAGCATTTGCTGGATTTCTGTTTTCAGATCCTAGATGTCTGAAGATTTATATGAGTTGAGGTAGAATTTTTATGAAGTCTCTTATTTGTATCATACACATGCTAAGGGCTCAGCAGTTGCATGGTTCTGACAGCCATTGTTATCCCTGGAGGCTTCTAATGCCCGAGATAATCCTTGGTAGCCCCTTAGATATTTTGCAGTCTTTACTCCATGGATTGAGGCAATCACAATGTGTACAATTCTCATTTTGATGTCATCTCTCATCGTTAGAGCTGGTCTAGGTAAAACCACTTCAATCTCTATTGTTCTTTAACAAGTCTGTTGCAGCTTCTTTTCAGCACTAGAGATTTTTTGGCAAGCTTATCTGTCAGCAAATTATCTAGATACACACAAGTTTCCTTTTGTTATCACAGAGGGTGTTTTTGTTGTTTTCCTCCAAACTTGGCTTCTGGATTATGAGGGAGGTGCCACTTGGAAAAGCTTTTTATTCATCAGATTCCCTGTGACCTGCCCACTGGGGCCAGCAGAGCTGTGAGAGTGTTTATCCTCATCAACTCAACAAGCAAAGACTTTTTTCCCCAAAAAACACAAATGGCTGTTGGTACATCACATTTTCTGTTTCAGAATACAGTTCACTTTCACAGGCTTGAACTATTTCCTTTTTGCTCTGTACAGCATGCAAGCAGCAGCAATCTCAGTGGCAATGAGCTTCTGTGTCAGTAGATGATCTTTCAGAGCAATTGCTCTTCTTCTTTGCCATAGCACCTGGCACTTGTGTGTCTGCAGCTAGTGCAACACACTTAACCAGCACTGCACATCCACTGTACTTTTTAAAGTACCTGTTTTCATTCTGGAAGAAGATCCATTATTTTGTCTCTTGTATTGTTGATCCATATGGAGCTTGATGATTTCATAGGTGTTTCTGCCTTCAGTTACTGTTGTCATAGAATCATAGAATGGTTTGGGTTGGAAGGGACCTTCAAAGGTCACCTAGTCCAACACTCTGCAGTGAGCAGGGACATCTTCAACTGGATCAGGTTGCTCAGGGCCCCATCCAGCCTGATCTTGAATGTTTCCAGCAATGGGGCTGCTTCCACCTCTCTGGCCAAGCTGTTCCAGTGTTTCACCACCCTCATTGTAAAAAATTTCTTCCTTGTATCTATTCTGAATCTACACTCTTTTAGTTTAAAACCATTTCCCCTTGTCCTATCACTACAGGCACTGCTAAAAAGTCTGTCCCCATCTTTCTTATAGGTCCCCTTTAAGTACTGAAAGGCCACAATAACATCTCCCTGGCTCCTTCTCTTCTCCAGGCTGAACAACCCCAACTGTCTCAGCCTTTCCTCACAGCAGAGGTGTTCCATCCCTCTGATCATTTTTGTGGCCCTCCTCTGGACCCACTCCAACAGGTCTGCATCTTGCTCTTTTGGCACAACTAGCACAACCCAAAAGTCTTAATTTTTCCCACTGTGAGAAAGGCAGAGCATTTCTGAGGACACTGACTGTGTAGCATTGCACTCTCATTCAATTCTTTTGTCATACGAAAGGTACAGAATATGATTGCAGAAATGGGCAACTCTCAGTACTTGCATCAATATTTAACTTAAAAGTGGCATTAGGATTTTCTGAAGTTGTGTGAATTGTAAAGGTCTTCTGTGCTGACTTGGAAGGCAGTGGACAAGCTCTCTATTTTTTCTGCTTAGCTTCACAGAGATGACATTTACACTTTGGCAATAAAAAATGTAAGAGCTGTAAAATGCGAGAAAAAATCACCACTATCATGGATTTCAGAGCTGTAATAGTAGAAGTACAAACAAAATTGGTATTTTGGCAGCCAGTTATTATTTCAGCCATTGTCTTTGGGAAGCTGCTTTTGTGCAAACGTTAACCCTTTGTTCTCTGGCTCACGGAGCAAGTGCAATTGGATTCGAGTACAAGGTGAGGCTTGTATACTGCTGCAACCTGTGACTGTGACACTGCGGCTCCATGGATGTCCCCGTTTCCCACTCCCTGTTAGCAACTTCCCACGTTTTAGTGAATGAAACGGGCTCAGCGAGCGCAGGCTGCGAGAGCCGTCGCACCCCGCAGCAGACACGCTGTGGCCCATCTGCCTCCAGCCCTTACGGGGCACCCGGGACGGGCTGGTGCGACACAGAGCCGGTCCCCAGCCGGGCCCAGCCAAAGCGTTTACCGGAGCCAACGTTTTGCAGCGTTCTCCCCCCGCGGTCTCGCCGCCCCCCTGCTCCGCCGGGTCCCCGCATCGGCCCGTCGGGCCGGGCCGGGCCGGAGCAGCGAGCACCGGCGGGGCGGGGCTACCATAGATCCCGCCCTCCTATGTCGCCCATTGGCGGAGACAGCGCGGGGGCCGCCCAGGGGCGGGGCCGAGACGGGCGGGAGGGCGCGGGGCTGTCCGCGCGCCACAGCCGGGCCGGAGTTGTCGCCGCCGCCGGAGGGCGGGAGGGAGCGAGCGAGGGAGCGGCTGGGACGGGACGGGGCAGCGGCATGGCCGAGAAATACGACGTGGTCGTGATCGGGGGCGGCATCTCAGGTGAGTCCGGGGTGCGGCGCGGACACCGCACATCCGCCGGCCTCACCCGGGGTATCACCCCGGGATCACCCCGGGGTATCACCCCGGGAGTATCACCCGGGGTATCACCCCGGGAGCGGTCCCAGAGCTGGGGGGCACCGGTGTTCGGGTCCGGGGTGCTCCCGGCTGGGAAGCGCGGGGCTTGGGAGCGGCGGGTCCGGGGGTGGCTAGTCCCCACGGCTGGCCTTAAGGCTTGGACGATGGTTAACGAGAGTGTCAGATCTCCGGGAGCTTCAGAGGCGCTTGAGGAAAAATAAAAGAGAAGAATTATTCTGGTCAATACTTGAGGGCGTATTTACTGCTTCTTGCGTTGGTTTGTGTTTTGTGCTCATCAGAAGAGAGTCTGCAGGAAAAGTGACTTTATAACGTCCACAGGTGGAGGAGAATGCCGGGATAGAGGCTGGGATTTCTGCATCCCAAGAAAGACGGTATTTTGAAGCCGTGGCTGTTGCAGTGCTGGCAATTGTAGTCTTTTGAGGAGTACTGCAGAAAAACATCTGGGAATACCTGTAAAAACAGGTTCAGTTTTGTTACTGTGAGAAGAGCTGTACTACAGGCAGCCAAATCCCCCCAGTGTGATGGGGCTCTTCAGAATTTACTGGGAAATACTTCCCAAAATACACTTCAGATCTACTTTAACACTGGCAAGTGCATTGTCAACCCTGATCCACAAACTTAAAACCAAAAAAAAGTATTTATTCTTATGGCATCTGATGGTACCTGAGATGAGAGTGTTGCTATGTTTGAGAAAATCTGTATTTGGTTTGTCTGTCAGATAGATACCATGTTAGCAGCTTTGGCCAGGTTTTAGTTTTCAGAGAGTCTTTACTTCACTAGTGATTCAGAAAAGGTGAGTTATGTGACTGAGTGACTTCAGTGATACTACAACCATTATTACTATAGGTAGAATTAATTTTTTTTAGAATTGAGAAAAAGTCAGAGGCTTTCCTTTCTTTAATTTGCAGAATTAGTGCACAAAACAGCAAATTATTTACTTAATTACATTATTCCATTTGCTAAAATAACAGTAATTGTTTAAATACTTATTTGTGACAGTGGATGTGAATAGTCTGTAGTATCGCCAAAGAGAAAGAGTTTGGACCTTGTTTTGCTTTTAGTTTTACCAGATACCTGAGTATTTTCCTGCAAGCACAAGTCGTTTGGTCTTCATCATTTAAGGTTCTGGTAATGCACAGAGCGCCCTTGGAGAATTACCACCCGTACTGTGTGTGTGCAGCTGATGGCAATGTGATCTTCATACAGTTTTTAGGGCTCTGAGAAGCTCTGCTTCCCTTGAGAGTACCTTGCTCCTCTGGCTTTCCAACCTGTAGCAGGGTTTTGGAAAATGCATTGAGCATTTCTAAGTGATATCTTGCCTTACTAGTACAAGAATCAGTAAGTTATTTCCAAACACTTACACCTTGGATTAAAGCCTGTGGTGGAGTCTGAAATGGAGCCAAGCAGGAAATTTCAAGGCATTACAGTCCCTGGAAATTTGTCAGTGGTATTAATGGAAGACAAGCATGTCACAGCACTCTTAGGGTACGGGAACATTTTTCTTGCCAGTAGAAACACTTATGTCTTGCCAGTGGCATAGAAATTGGTGTTTGCCTGTTACAAATTAGAACAGGCATCGTTTTAAGAAAATAGCCTTAGAAAAATGAACAATAAATGCTTTATTCCATAATTAATTCATCTTTGTAATTCCTATCAGCTCCTGGTTTGTTTTGCTTTTCACACAGCTTCTCTGTCACTACCATTCCTATACCAATATACCTACACCTCAGTTCTGTAAGAGGTTAGACAGTGCTGCTTTCTGGTCTTAAAAAAACGTAATCTGTATCTAGAATTTTGGTTCTGGTGAGACAAATGGTAAAACATGATCCGGTATGGACAGGGTTTCACCCTCTACATCTCTTTGACTCCTGTCTTGACTTGATGCTGTTTATTTCTCTGAAGATATATTTGCAATTGCCTCATTTGGTAAGACTACTGTCTTCTCTTATACTATATCTTAAGTAGGCATTACCTGATGCTTGCAGGAAAGGATAGGAAACTTCGGGATAAACTAGTTCTTTACTAGAAATATGTTAAATGTATATCAGGTATAAGCAAGCTGCTTGTTATCTTACGATGTGAGCTTCCTAGCAGTGAGATTGTGGCTTTTTAAAATATTTGTATAATATCTGCAAAATGAAGCTCAAATCCTGACTGTCATCTCTGGAGATATCTCTCCCTCAAAGTGATGTATGGTCTTCAGAGTCAGTTTCTGTCCAACCTAAGGCACGCTTCTCATCCATGCTCCTGGTCTCTGTAGGCACATGTCTGTACATGGCCATTCACAGGGACACAGAATACGCTCTGCCTGTAGGAAGCTACAGTCTAGGAGTGGAGGGAGCTTCTGCAGAGTGCTTCACAGTGGGGAAGCTCTTGGAAGACAAACTCTGCTCTGGTGGCCTTTACCACCAAGATTTTCCTGCTGTACTCCATGGAATCACATTCAAACTGTCCAGACTGCATTAGCAAGTACGTTTGGACCCCTACAGAGAGGGAACAGCGAAGCTTGGGCTAGATTTCTCTTTTCACATGGGTGTGCATGTTAAAAATGTGGATGGCAGCCAGGAAAGGCCCCAGGCACATGTTTGTATCATGGGCAGTAATGGGCAGTGTCCTCTGTGATACAGTTAATATTAATTATAACATTTTATACTCGTGCATATGAAATAAACTGATGCCTGAAGTTAAAGACTTTCCCATACCCCCAGGGGGTTCTTATTTATATGCCTTGAGTATTGCTCCCATTTTCTGTCTATAGGGCTTTCTACTGAACTGAAGACCGTGTTCTGGTTTGGATTAATTCTGACCTGTTGCTTGTGCATTTTGGCTTAGGCTATGTAATTCCCTCATTTGTTAAGCACAGCAAGCAGACGGCACATGATGTGCCATGGATGCGTGTCTGATTCATCGTCAGGATCGTAACCCTGACATCCCATCAGAGAGTCCTCTGCTGCTTGGGTTAAGGGGCTACTAGTTGAGGACTGGTAGATTATCGTCGGTGTGGACCAACTACTGTTTTGATGGCTTCCAGAAGTTGTCCCTTTTAAGCAGCAAGTCACTGCCATAGCTCTCCTGAAACAATGTCCCCATCCCAGGTCCGGTACCTGCTCAGCAAGTTGAGGCCACAGTTACAGGGAAAAGTTCAGATTCTGGCTCCATAGCCCTAGGATGGAAAGTACACAGTTGCTCTGAGATATGAGATGGGTTGCAAGGAGGTCCGGGATGCTCAGTCACTCCTCATGCTCGTTAATGACTGGACAACATTAAGTGCTTGGAGAGTTTTGACAGAAACCTCAGATATTTCAGCTTTTGAGATCTAGAAAATGGTTGCTGCCTATGTGTGACCTGTAATTCCTCAAAACTTTCTGACTTTATTGGGTCATATTTTCACATGGATAACAAAATGTGCTATGTTGACTCAAAGGCTACCTCCGTGTCAAATTTGAAGTTGCTGCTAGAACTTCCAAAATAGGAATTAAAAAAAAAAAAAAGCCATGAGCTGTCAAAATCAAAGAATAATGTTTGTTTCCTGGAGGTTCAGAAATAGCCAAGAAATTTTGAACAAGATTTTCCAGCAAAAAAGAATTTGCCTGAAAAACACACCCTGAAAAAACAAGCTTAAGTAATTCAAAATTTGGCAAAAAAAAAAAGGAAAAAGAAAAAAAAGAATGTAAGCAGAATACTCTGACTTTTTTCAGCAGGAAGTTTGAGATACATTCATGTGCCAGCCTCACCTTACATGTGAATTTTGGACACTGGAAGCCGAGTTTATCAAAAGGAGACATGGAGATTTAAGAGTGTTTGTCTACATAATGCAAACGAGAGATGGGCCAGATATTGAGAAGTATGTCCAGAAGCAGGCAAGTCCAGGAGAACTGGTATGCAACTATCTTTTGGAAGAATTTTCAGCACATCATGTTACAAGAACAAAGCAGAATGGAAGCACAGCCATAATTGAAACTTGCACTGAAGATTATCGTTCTTTGTCATGGATAGTTCTTATTTCCAAGGAAAAAACACATTTGTTCTTAGCTAGAAACAAGGAGATCTCCGAGATAAACAGAACAGACGCTTAGATTTGCCAGCCACGTGCAGGGAACAGCACTGTTTTCTATTGCACTTATGGAAGATGCCAAGGGCCACAAGTTGTAGGATAAGCTAGGATGTAAAAATAGTAGTAATTAGTTTTTATATTGAAATAAAACATATGATACTCTATTAAGGCTTTTTTTTTTTTCTTTCTCCACGGAAGAAGGCTATGCATTGGCATCTCCTGTTCCATGGTGTGCGATCAACAGCCTTACCACTTGAGCTACCTACGCATTGGCTGTGGTCTCTGAGTGAAAGACTGAATAAAGAGGAAATGCAGATTTCCCTTGCTTGCTATAATGGCAGCACAACTTATGTTGTATATGGCTCTGTTTGTTTTGACAGCATGCCAAGCTCCTGGTGAGTGGTAGTGTCAGATAAACTGTCAAATAGGCAGTTACTGGTGGAAGATATAATCAGTCCTACCTGTGTGAATCTGGAGTAGTTTCAGGTAGATTTTTTTTTTCTACTCTTACTTACAAATTTATCCAGAATTTGACCTGTAGGAATGCAGTAGCTGGTTCCTAAAATGTATCCTGTGCGTATCTCTTTACATCTGCCCGGCTCCAAATACCCCATTCCTTCCCACTTTCTTTCAGGATCCAACAGGAAAGTTGATAATTGGTCATCATATTATGACTCGATACAGAAATTCCTGCATTCCTTATGGCATGCAGGAATAAATAGCAACGTTTCACAGAGCTCTCAGTTTTGCTAGCAAGCTAACTGTCATTATGAGGAAAATTTACAGCAGAAAAAAAACAATCAAACCACCATATAAAGTGTAATTAATGTTTTATACAATATTCACAAATAAGCAGAAATACCAGTTTCCATTTATCTGCTTCTTCATAATGTGTTCTGATGTTTTGCTACTAAAGATGCAAAACCGTATGATGTGGGGCATGGGTTTTTGGTTATGAAACTCCTTTGTGTTTTGCCCAGTGCGAAATATTTAGTTTTGGCCAGAATATAACTGTTATGTAACCAAATTTAGAAATATTATTGTTTTCTTAAGCTCTCGTTGTATTTTCCTGTGGGTTTCTATGGTAAATGAGTAATTTATAAACATTGTCTAACCCAGGGGTAACCTGAGCAGTCACAGCTGGTTCTGCTCCAGAATGAAGAATGTGTTGGGTTTTGTTTCTGACAAAAACAAAAAGTATACTAGTATGATTCATTGGTTAGTGAATTCAGATCTCCTGAGAGAGCACTCTAAACCTATGGTTTGTCCTTGAGGAGTAGATTTTGCAACATGCCTCAGGCTTAGGTGAAAACTAGTGAAAGGTAGGAAAGAGTACTCCTGTCAGCTAGCGAGGTCTGAAGTCTTAAGGAGTGTTGTTTACTCCAATGAGCAAAAAAAATTGCCAAGTAGTTAGGACAGATCTCTAAATATCCTGGCATAACAAAAAATGCCATGGGAACAGCATTGTGTCTTTCCTGGGAATACCAAAGCTGTTGTTCTTGATATTTGTGGTACTGGTCATAGTTTTGCACCAACATTTTTTCACATACCTATTTAGCTGAAGATCATTGTTAAACTGACAGGAATTTATTCTGCATACCGATTAATACAATTATCAATAGTTAGACAATATGCATAATTACCTTAGGTTTTTCCTTAAACTAGACAGAATCAAACCATCATCATTTTAATTGGTGCTACTTATTTTAATACGTAAGGTGAAGGAGGATGCTCCATTTCAAACCCAATGCTTATACTAGTTAACATTTTTCGGCCTTTGTTCTGAGGGGAGGAGGAAAGAGTTATTCTAGGGAGGGGTTGTTTACTGCAGTGGGTTTTGGACTTGAAAATCCCAGTGGGTGTGTCCAGAGGAGTGGATTCATGCTTGGGATACAATTCCTTCTTCCTGCCCACTGTGTTTCTGTTAAAACTGTCCATGAGAAACTGTCTTTGTACCCTTCAGAACAACGCTTGCATCTGTTTAAGTCGTTTAGATAGTAGTGCCATTGAAACCGGTTAGAGTGTTGGACAATGTACCCTGTAATAGAAAATATTTATTCTCTTTTGGTTGAAATCTTTGCTGAATCAACAGGATTATTTCTGCTAGAAGGGAAAAAATTGATGAAAAATAAATTTAAAAGATTTACCTGAAAATGGCAAAATAAATAAGTGCAACCTTATCACAAGTATCCAGTATTCTACAGGGATTGTGAAAGAATGTATGGAAAGATAAAATATAGTTTCTGACAAACAGGAATTTAGTGATATTACAGTATTAGGCAACACTGAAGAAGAAATTCAGTGCAGACTTGTGATCTCCACTGTGTGTTCTTGGTGTTTTGTGCAAATTTAAGGGTCTGTAATTTAATTAATGAGGTTGAGTTGTTGTTTGGTTTGTTTTTTTTTTTCATTTTCAGTGGCAATTTTAAATCTTCAGATCCTCAGTCTGTGAAAGAGAACAGTTGTTTCTGTGTTGTTGCCCATTAGTGATTTCTCTGATGTAACTGAGTACATTTTAACTATATTTTAAAACTTATGTACCATGGTGTGCACAAAAATTCCACTGAAAAGAAAATCCAGGAGGGGGGAGAAGGAGAAGAAAGAGGTGAGGAAGGGATATTTGGCAGAAATATTTTGCCTCTCTTATTGACAGGTTCATGTTTACTTGCCAAAGAGACTTCCAGCTGAATAGTGAGAGCTAGTTCTAAGGTGGCCATTGCCAGGTTTAATTACTCAGTTGTGTTAGGAAAAAGTTAGGTTTTCCATCAGTGAAACAGTAAAAATAATCACAGCATTAGTATGCTGTTACAGTGGAACTTTAATAAGGATATATTTACAATTTTCTTACTTTAGTGAAGTGTATTAGAAAAATGAAAGAAAAAGTTTTTAAATTATTTAAGATAAGAAAAATGTAGAGATTTTCCAGAAAGATTTTTCTCCCTATGTTACTCAATTAAAGCCTGTTAGAACACTAAAGTAATGGGTTATTCATCTTTCACACAATGTAATTATCCCACTCCATGTACAGTAGGGTGGATTAACAAGGATTTTATGAAGGAATGTTGCATTAGGTTGGTTTTGGTAAGCTTTCAGCCCGATAATGGATCCAGAAAAGGCAAATGCACTTTCTCAGAGAAGCTAGCAGGTATGCAAACCATGCATCTAGAAAACCAGCAGTTAGCTTTTCAATAGTTAACAGGTAGCTTTCTCTACCTTTGTTTTGGTGTGCTCAATGTGGCACATACATAGTGGGCTCAATTTGAAAGGTTAAAAAATTAATGATATGACACTGCCATCACTTCCATTCACTGCCCTTCGTTACCCTGTATGGGTACAGCCCTTGCATGTTTTGGAGATGTTCAGCATATGTCATGTAAGAAGTGCTGTCTCTGGGAAAGATGCTGGTGATTTTTGCTTCCAATCATGGTATATCAGTGAATCTGTTTGATGTTGTGGACTTTGATGTTGTAGAGCCTAGATTTTGAAAAGTAGAATTGCTACACTATTACTATAGAATTACTACTGCATTTCCAATAAAGTAACTTTTTAAAAACTCCCACTGTTTCTGCTACAGAACTCGTATCTGCTCATATACCCTGTATCAGCCCCAGTACTGAGGCAACTTGGAATTATTCTCATAAACGCTACCCTTACAAACACTTCCCTACAAAATAGGGAAACATTTCCCACATTATAGGGCTTGTCTGGGAATGAAGCTCAGGTCTTTTGAGTCCCAGTCTTGTGCATTACCTATAGAGTCGAGCCTTTCTATTCTGTGAGGTAGAGATGTGCTTTGTGGTGTTATCCATCAGGCTACATACAAATTTCAGTTTTGTTCAGCATCTCAGCCATAGTGTATATCTGGTAGTCTGCAAATTGGCATAAATTTATCTTAGTTTCTTTTTTTAAAAAACAACCAACCAAACAAAACCAAACCTGTATATCCAGGGGTTGAAATTACTGGTAGGATTATGACAATTTTCTGAAATGAAAGCAGTGGCTGTATGATCTGTGGCAGCAGCAATTCTGAGTCCTTAATAGCTCTGCAAAATCAATAGGAATAGAGCTCTCCTGCATGGCATCTTTGGATGGAGGGAGCTTGATGTGAGATTGCCATAGAAACCCTTGTGAACGCTGTATAAGTCATCCCACCTTCTTTATTCTCATCTAATAACAAGTGAATGTCTATAGCCCGATACTTGAAATGAGGTATGGTTTTGGCAGGCTCCTTTCATCTTTCTGAGGCAAGTAGTATATTTCTAATTCATAGAATTAGAGAGATAGCAGGTCGAGGGAGGTGATTCTCCCCCTCTACTCCGCTCTCATAAGGCCCCACCTGCAATACTGTGTCCAGTTCTGGAGCCCCCAACACAAGAGAGACATGGACCTGTTAGAATGAGTCCAGAGGAGGCCACGGAGGATGATCCGAGGGCTGGAGCACCTCTCCTGTGAGGACAGGCTGAGAGAGTTGGGGCTGTTCAGCCTGGAGAAGAGAAGGCTCTGGAGAGATCTTATAGCAACCTTCCAGTACCTGAAGGGGCTACAGGAAAGCTGGGGAGGGACTTTTTACAAGGGCAGGGAGTGATAGAACAAGGGGAAATGGCTTTAAACTGAAAGAGGGAAGGTTTAGATGAGATATTAGGAAGAAATTTTTTCTGTGAGGGTGGTGAGACACTGGAACAGGTTGCCCAGAGAAGCTGTGGCTGCCCCCTCCCTGGAAGTGTTCAAGGCCAGGTTGGATGAGGCTTTGAGCAACCTGGTCTAGTGGAAGGTGTCCCTGCTCATGGCAGTGGGGTTGGAACTAGGTGATCTTTAAGGTCCCTTCTGACCCAAACCATTCTATGATTCTATGCTACCTGGAAAGCATGTGGACAATGATTTGGGGTGGTTTGCAGCTTTATCTGTAGGCTGCATTTGGAGGAGGTGGAGGTGGCAATGGGGCACAGCAGTGGCTTCAGCAGTGACAGGCATGTCTGTGCTGCAGGCACATAGGTGTTTTAAAATACCTCACCTGAGTCTCAGCTGCGGCCTGAGAGGTCACAGCCCAGTGCTCGGTTTGTCCCGCCGTGGCGTGTTCCCAGGACACCATGAGTATCCCCAACATCCCAGGACACGGTGGCTGGTGCCAGAGCCCCAGTGCGGCGGAGGGCCATGGCTGTAGAGCAGAGCTCACATTGCGGGACGCCCTTGTGGTACAGAGGTCCCACCCTTCCCCTTGGTGGAGGTGTGTGATGGCCTCTGGGCAGGGAGCAGAGGTGTGGGAGCTCCATGCGGCCTGAGGGGTGCTCAGTGGGCAGAGATGGGGCAAGGAACTGGAAAGGAGAAGGTCTTGTTCCTTCCTCTCAGTCTCACCCCATCGATTAAACAGATATAAATAGTCACTCTCTGATGTCCAGTCCTGTAGAGGGTACTGGAACAGCGACAAAAGTCTTGAAAATTCAAGTTATGGAGAAGATAAGGGGAAACTCTGCATTCTATTTAGAGGTTAATTATGTATCAAAAGCAGGGAGGCTTCATGACCTGTGGGGTGCTTAAGACACACCTGTGGAAGCAGCTGTGTCTGGTGCACTTTGGTCACACCAGAACGAAGCTAGCAAGGTGGGTTCAATAGACAGCTGTGCAGAGATACCTCATGCTTGGGTGTTATTGCCAGTCCCCTACTTTGAAATAAAATTGTTTCTATGCTTTAAACAAATAAATGTGTAGTAACAATCTTTAATCAACATATTTATCATTGTTTTTATTTCTGGGTTGGGCCCTCTCCCAGTTGGCAATAAGCCGTCACTGCCCCAATGTATCTCTTGCTCTTTCCCAGTCTATGTAGCTCTGAAGGTTTTTTTTGGGGGGGAGAGGGGGGGTGTCAGAATCTAAGGTGATCCTTGGGTTAACAATAATGAAACTAAAAACCTGTGAGGCTGGAGTGCAAGAAGTACAGTTTAACAAGCAAACAGGTTAGAGAACCTCAGTCATATTACCATATGTTCTCCATCCTTCAGCAGCCCTTCTTTATTTGGATGTATCTTATAAGTAAGCTATAAACCAGGAATAAGCTTAATTTCCAGCCCAGTCCAGTGCAAGCATTATTCTTTGTAAACAGCTGTGGTGTGAATGCAGCTATCGCATACAGCATGAAACGATGATCTTGGGCACTAAGGATTTACATAAAATTGTTTTTCATACCTAGGCCAGATTTTTTGCTGCTTCACGTTCCATAGGGTAGCACATGAAAGCGCTGTGCATTTCTTCAAGTCTTCTGTGTCTACGGTAAACTTTTTTACAAAAGAATTACCCACTCATACCTGAGTGTCCAGTAATATTTACACAAAATAGAGAAATTCAACCTTTGATTTTATATACATAGGCAATCCACATTTTTGTGACAAAAAACAGTGTATATTTTGAAAAATCATTTTTCCTCATGTAAAAAATACAAATATTTGTAATCTGTAGTTTGTGTTTCCAACAATATAGACCTGTGTCTTCTATGTTTATGTTGAGGAAGAAGAGAACACCATCACCAAAAGGATTAAAGAATTAATTATAAAAAAATTGTAAAATATTATCTACAGACTTTCGTGCAGGAAAAAAAAAAAATATCAAAAACTACTGAAAGAAATTAGATCAATATATAAGATGTTCACTCCACTGAGAAATGTCTTGCATTTTTGAAAATTAGAATATTAAATAGATGGAAGGATTAAGTATAATTCTGCTCCAGCAGCAATCTAAAGAGTATGATGCAAGGATGTAAAGTTATTTTTAGATTAGTATGGAAATCATATATATCATTTTTGTCAACGTAAGCCATTTGAACTTCCTCAGTTCTGGTTTCCACTTCCCCATTAAAAGATTATGTGCACAGAAGTTTATGGACTATTCTGTATTGTCCTCAGAATAAATGAGTACACTTAACACTGCCCAAAACGATTCTTCTTCTCTGTTTTTTTCAGACATATATTCTTTGTAGGCTCATGAACAGTTGCTTTTAATCACATTTCAAGGTAGTGTAATAAACATGAATATAATATTATTATTCCTTCCTGCAGGGTATCTTAGAAGTTCTGATCAATAAGGCTGGCTTTCGTATACTTAAGGAGGGGAAACAACTCCAAAGAAACAATGCTTCAGTGCCAAATTGGCCTGCAGGGCAATGGCATAATCTAATTTCACAAACTCATGATTGCTTTTTACAGTTTCAGATCACATCTGTCAAAAGCAAAGAGGACTCCTGTCCTATTGAATTTTCAGTTGTCCCTAGTGCCTCCATCACAAAGTCCCATAATTAGATGATTTTTGCTGAGATGATAATTCATTTATAAAGTATCTACATACAGCCTATTTGATTGCCGTGGTCAAACTCCATTGCTTAAAATGAATCTTGACAGTGAAGCAGATTTCCTTTCTGCATGTGAATGAGGACAGTGGATAGCAACAGAGTGGAGAGTTGATGTGTGAGAGAAGTTGAAAGCCCACCTTGCAGGAACGTGCCTATTTAGTGTATTATTATTTCTGTCACTTTAGCACTGCAAGCCCCACAAAGTGTGTTTTGCCTTTCTGTGCACTGCACAAATAAAGACTAAGAGGTATATCCCTTTACTAAGATTTTACTGCTTTTAAAATGCCAGGATGCTAACCTGAAGGAGGAAACTTCATTCTGTGCATGCTACTTATGGAGATGGTTGTAACATGAACTAAGCAGCAGCCATATGATTTCTGTGGTAAGACACCATGAAAAGTTTTGGGCTTCTCTCAGGAGTTTTTGAAAAGAGTATTGAAATCTCTGACCTTGAATCTTTGGTTCGTTGTTTGACCATTAATGTGGCTGATTGCTGCCACTTCCTTTAAAGCACTCTCTCTCTTTTTCTTGTAGGTTTATCAGCCGCCAAATTGCTGTCTGAGTCTGGGGTCAGCGTGGTGGTTCTCGAGGCCCGGAACAGAGTTGGAGGAAGAACATTCACTATCAGGGTAAGTATTTCATGAGATGCCTGACTCTCACTTGTGCTGGTCTATGATGTTGCAAATGTCACTTCTTGTCTTCAAGAAGGGCAAGAAGGAGAACTCAGGGAATTACAGGCTGGTCAACCTCAACTCAGTCCCTGGAAAAGTGATAGAGCAACTAATCCTGAACACTATTTCCAGGCACATGAAGAACAAAAAACTCATCAGTCAGCATGGATTCACCAAGAGGAAGTCATGCTTGACCAACCTGTAACCTTCTATGATGAAATGACTGGCTTGGTAGATGAGGGAAGAATAGTGGATATTGTCTACCTAGACTTCAGTAATTCAACACTCTCCCATAATATCCTCATAGACAAGCTGATGGAGTGTGGGCTGATTGAGCAGACAGTGAGGTAGACTGAAAAATGGCTGAACACCCAGGTCAAAAGAGTGGTGATCAGTGGTATGAAGTCTAGTTGGAGGCCAGTAACTTGTGGTGTACCACAGGGATCAGTACTGGGTCCAGTCCTGTTCAATGTCTTCATTAATGATCTGGATGATGAAGGGACTGGAGCATCTCTTTTATGGCTGAGAGAGCTGGGACTGTTTAGCCTGGAGAAGAGGAGGATCAGGGAGGATCTCATCAGTGTTGATGGGGAGGGAAGCGAGGGTGCAAAGAGAATGAAGCCAGGCTCTTTTCAGTGGTGCTCTGTGGCAGGACAAGAGGCAGTGGGCAAAAACTGAAACACAGGCGGTTCAAACCATCTGAACATGAGGAAACATTTTTTTTACTCTGAGGGTGACTGAGCACTGGCACAGGTTGCCCCAGGAGATTGTGGAGTCTTCCTCCTTGGAGATATTCAAAGCTGTCTGGACACAGTCCTGGGTAGCCTGCTTTAGGGACCCTTCTAGAGCAGGAGAGGTTGGACCAGATGACCTCCAGGGGTCTGTCCCAACCTCAGTCATTCTGTAATTCTGTTGAGTTTGACATCATTAGCTGGGGCAGAGCGGCAGTATAGTTTCCAGAGGATACAGGCGTCTCAAGTTGCCCTCACTTTTGTCAAGTAGTAGAGCTCTGTTTGGACAGGTTGCATTGCATTATATGCCAGTGGGCTTCTCTTGACAGGAGGTGCTTTAAAATTGATCTGGAAGCAATTCTGAGAGCCATCAAATGGGTTTTGGGTGCCTAACTAGAAGTGTGTTGTGCCATTTTAGCTGCCCTAGGATACCTTTCCTGGCCTGCAGCTACAGGTCTTCCATGGGTTGTGAGTCAGATTTGTCAGCCTTGCACAGAATTCTTGGATACCTTGTGCTGTCTAAAATGGTGTTAAACATCTGTATTAAGGTAACTGAATTCCACCCACATAGTCCATACCCTTTGTCCACGTCAGGATCTGCTCTGCCTTTAACATTACAGAGGGAAACTATTATCTGAGACCACGAGTGTCAAAGCATTTCTCCTCTCATTCCCATCTCACTTCACGTGCTGTAACGGGCATGGTAACTAGGAGCCCTATAAGCAGCTTGAGCAGGGCCAGACATCATTACAGCTCAAAAATACATTTGAACATGGCTTAAAATTATCTGAAATAACACTCCTGCTTCTAAAAATGGACTGTGTCTTGATTGCCATTAAAAAGAAAATGAAAGAAATGACAAGTCACCTGTGGCAGAGGAAAATGTAATACAGACATTACCTCTGCTTCCTATCCTGGAAGTAAGGGAGGTTTAAATTATGTCAGATGCCACTGATGGGGAACCAGAAATAAACAGTGGTGTTTCAGCAGAAATCATTGTACATGAAACGTGAAGCATAAACACCATCTTTCTGTGACACTGAGAATGCCTAGCTTAAAAAACACTATAAACAGTGTTAAAGAGAGTTACTGTTACAGGGGAATCAGCCTGCTTGTATAATAGTATGTGTCCCTGCAACTCTTTGCTTCCTTCTGTCCTCTCAAGTGCTCATGATGCTTGTCTGAGGGTTGTGTGGAGCACCTTCGGTGGCAGGCACGGCTGAGAGCTGCTAGCCAGAGCACACTGGGCTAGAGCCAAGGTGTGCCATGCTGGAAAGGAGATTAATCTCCTTGAATACTGCAGTGCAGTGCTCAGCATCTACAGCATTAATTCTAAGCAGATATCTACAGAGAGAAAAGAAGCCGTGGCACTGGAGATAGTTGCAACTTTAGAAAGGATTTGCAATGACAAGAAAAGTAACAGGAATTGTGAAAAAGTGGGGTTAGGCTTTTAACCAAAGTGTTGTTAGGTTGTGTATTTCTTCATATTCTCATGTCTTTTGTGAGACTGAAAAGCCAATACTGAAAACTATAGTAGAATTCAAATGAGTTAAAATCCAATTGCACACGTGTGTGATGGAGTGAAGACGCTGTGATCTCTGTGTGCTTGTCATTACAGAGCTCAATACTGACTCCTCTTAAGTCAGTCAGTACACACTTTCTCCTGTGCATATAGTTGTCATGCTAGTCAGTATGGAATAATTCTTCCTACTTTGGGGTGTTTGTGTTGAGGAGCTTCCTGCACAGCTTCTGATTCCTGTATGCTTTCTTTTGACAGAACAAACAAGTTAATTATGTAGATGTTGGTGGATCATATGTGGGACCTACCCAAAACCGGATTCTCCGACTGGCAAAGGAGCTGGGTATTGAGACCTATAAAGTGAATGTCGAGGGCCATATCATACATTATAAGGGGGTAAGTATTGCATCTTTCATGTTCAGATACCTAAAGATAATATTGAGCTTTGGAAATTACTGACAGTCATTAAGGAGGTTTCATTTAAAACTCACTTTTAGTAATCTAGTAAGCACCTGTTTGAAGTGTTGCCATTCTATTGACAGTGAGATGAGTGGTTCTTGTTTTCTTTTGAAAAGTGTTCAGGAAATGGAACTGACAGCAGTTAAAAAGTTTGGGATACATTCAGCACTGGATTGTCACTTAACATATCCTCTAAAGAAATTTTGCCTGAAATTTCAGAAAATTCTAGATCAGAAATACAAGCCAAATTTAGAGAAGAAAAAATATAATACTGTTGGGTACTATTGAATGACAACATTAGGCCACAGTGTTATGGGGCTCATCTGGGTGTAGTATAATGTGCCCCACTTATGTGCTTAGATCCCTCCCAGTCCCTTAGCATGGGATTCATTTTTCTTACAAATGGATGTCTGGAAGTTGGACAACTAGATTCCCTCTCTAGCTAATGGTGAGAAACGGGCACCCCTCAAGGCTTTCTGTAAGCTTCATGTCTGAGATGTGGGGCAGTGAGAATCCAGATGGCCACTACTGAGTAGTTAATGATGTGGCTAATGTGGACTGGAATGAAACTTGTCTTCAAAGCAGCCCTTGTCTTAGAATTTTTACTCAGATCCTGGTCAGGACCTACTGCTAAAACTAGTGCAGAGGGGGAGTGGTAGGGAGAGGGACAAAGAGAGGCCTGAGATCCACAGGTATGAGGTACAAGCATCTATCTCCATAACTCACAAACTGCTTTACTTCCCAATGACCTTGACTTTTTATTTTTTTTAATATCCTTTTGTTTTGGTACATCCCAGACTCTGGCAGAACAAGGCTTGAAGCTTGTATGAGTCAGAGTTTACATGCTTGATAGAGTCAAGGCTCTGTAATGGATCCTTAACTGATTTAATTTCTATTATCTTCCCAATTTTTCTTCTGAGAATTAGAGCAATGTATTCATGCGGCAAAGTTTTGTCATCTGGTTCTGTAACCTCTCCTTATTGGGCAGATTCATGCCATGCTCATAAAACAGTCACATCTTAAATAATTGCATAGCCACTCTCTTAATACTAAAAAAAAAAAAAAAAAAATAATTGCACCTGGTGTAAAATTTGTAATTCTACAGCAAGTGGGCTGAGCTGATTTGTACCAGCTGAATGTTTGGCCCACTCTATTTAATTTAAGCTCAGACATTAATCTCTTAGCATCTTAAAAGGCACTTAGCTTCTGTACGTTAAATAAAAGGTTCTAATGGGTTACATGCATTTGAGCCCTTAATCCATTTTCACACTGAAGCTGCAGCTTTTTCTTTTTCTTTTTCTTTGTCCCACATTACATTATGCATGGCCTTGCTAATGACATGTAAGTTTTCTTTGACGTAGAAGCATGTTCCTAAACAAGAGGCAGCATTACAAGCTGTTCAGCTGGATCACAGGCTGTGGATCAATTCTAGATTTGGCAAAGTGGTCCTGCCAAGCTAACCAGGGTCCCCAGGGGAGGTGTAGTTGTTGGAACACAGTGACAGCAAAGGGGCTTTGAGGTCTCCCAGCGTGGACAGACTTAAGCACTGGATAAGTAATAATGATACTTTTCCTCCAGTAGGTCTCATTCCTGCCATATCCTTCTCCCACAAATTGCAGGCCTTTTCTTTTTTCCCTGAGGTATTCTACTGCCTTTTGTCCTTACTCTCCTTGAGACCTTATGTAGTCACCAGGCCCTTTGTTTTGGGGATCTGTCATTGAACCGTCTCTTACATCCCACTTCTACAAGAAGCCTATTGAAAAGAGACTGTGTGGTCCTGTCTTTTGGCTGGGCTGGTGAGTGCTCAGGGACCTTTGGGCTTGTATGTTTTACCTGCCCACTACACACTGTCAGCATGCTGTGATGGTGAGGTGTCCAGGCAGGGATTGGTGCTCCCCTGCCTATAGTTGCACCCCTCATATTCATTAAAGATCCTCCAGGAACCCGAGCACATAGAAGATACAAAATGTGTTAGTAAAGAGATTATTTATTAAAGGTTCATTGCCTCAGAAACTTAATATTAATCTGAAAGATGGATGTGTTCATCTTCTTGGGCTAATACGCTGTCAGCCATGGGCCAGCTGCTGCCTTTCAGGCTTGAAAAGTATGACTAAAACTTTTCTCCTTGCATCTCATCTGCTGTTTCTGTCTGCTGATGGCTGTTTGGGAGCGTGTAGCCAGGGCCAGACAGGAAGGTCTCTTCCCAAGGGTATTTCTGCAAAGTCTGCAATGCTGTGTGGTTTTGTCAGAGACAAGAGGGAGGGTTTTGAGGAATGACCAAATTGTGACTTTAGATTTTGTTGTGACAGTCGTTCAACTGTATATAATCCCATTCATTTTCAGATTAAGAGATTTTTGGTCTTTTGTTTGCCATACTAATCAGTTAAGTTTGGCTCTTTCTGAAGGTTTCCAGGATGCTGCTTGGATTGTGTTAGGGGAAAGTGGGAAAATGATTTATCCTAGCAGCGGAAGCAGCCAGGGGAAAGTGGAAATCCCCAGAGGGATTTTGTGAGCTTCTTTGCTCTGAAAGGAATTTTTCCCATGTGTGTATGGAAAAATTCCATGTGTTGCAAGCTTTAAAAAACACATTGCTTCATGTGGGCAGGTTTCTTTTGTGGTTACAGTTTATTTGAAAAATCTGAATATGTAACTATATGTCATCACCAGCTGGGTAGATGAGGGGAACGCAGTGGATGTTGTCTACCTTGATTTCAGCAAGGCTTTTGATACCATATCCTACAACATCCTTGTAGCAAAGCTTAGAAGGTATGGGACTGTTGAGTGGATGGTGAGGTGAATTGAGAACTGGCTGACTGGCAGAGCTCAGAAGGTTGTGATCGGTGGTGCAGAATCTAGATGGAGGCCTGTAACTAGTGGTGTTCCCCAGGGGTCAGTACTGGGTCCAGTCTTGTTTAACATCTTCATCAATGACCTGGATGTAGGGAGAGAGTCCGTCCTCAGCAAGTTTGCTGATGATACAGAGCTGGGAGGAGTGGCTGGCACACCAGAAGGCTGTGCTGCCATTCAGCAAGACCTGGACAGGCTGGAGAGTTGAGCAGAAAGGAACCTCATGAGGTTCAATAAGAGCAAGTGCAGAGTCCTTCACCTGGGGAGGAACAGCCACATGCACCAGTACAGGTTAGGGGCTGACCTGCTGAAGAGGAGCTCTGTGGAAAAGGACCTGGGCGTGCTAGTGGACAGCAGGCTGGCCATGAGCCAGCAGTGTGTCCTTGTGGCCAGGAAGGCCAACAATATCCTGGGGGGCATTAAAAAGAGTGTTGCCAGCAGGTCAAGGGAGGTTCTCCTCCCCCTCTACTCTGCCCTGGTGAGGCCACATCTGGAATATTGTGTCCAGTTCTGGGCTCCTCAGTTCAAGAGGGACAGGGATCTTCTGGAGAGAGTCAAGCACAGACCCACAAAGAAGATGGGGGGCCTGGAGCATCTGCCTTACAAGGAGAGGCTGAGAGCTGGGACTCTTCAGCCTGGAGAAGAGAAGATTGAGAGGGGATCTGATCAATGTCTATAAGTATCTGAAATGTGGGGGCCAAATGGATGGGGCTGAGCTTTCTTCAGTGGTGCCCTGTGACAGGACAAGGGGCAATGGGCAAAAACTGGAACACCAGAAGTTCCACACAAACTTAAGGAAAAACTTCTTTACTATGAGGTTGACAGAGCACTGGAACAGGCTGCCCAGAGAGGTTGTGGAGTCTCCATCTCTGGAGATGTTCAAAACCCACCTGGACACTTTCCTGTGCAGCCTGGTGTAGGGAACCTGCTTTGGCAGGGGGGTTGGACTAGATGATCTCCCAAGGTCCCTTCCAACCCCTACCATTCTGTGATTGTTTATCTTTTTATTTGTTTGTTCATTCTTTCTGGTCAGTTAGCATGGTAACATGGACTGCTTTTATCAGTCCAATCAGGAATTTGCTTGTATCCTGTTGTTGTAAATCTGTGACTTCAAACTGCAGATTTTGTTATGAGCCTCAGACTTTCTTTCCAGACAGACTGCTCTGTGGCTACTGTCCCGTAACTCATCAAGAATGCTTTAGGTCTGAGAAAAGGCAGATGTGCTGGAGTTCTCCCTTCCCAGAAGAGGACCTTTTACAGAGGTCCTTGAAGGTCATGCTGTGCTCTGTTTTTACCTTCTCTTTAATAGGAGGCTGTGGTGGGTTGACCTTGCCCGAATGCCAGGTGCCCATCAAGCTGCTCTATCACAGCCCCCCGCCTCAGCGGGATGGGGAAGTGAGAAAATAAGATGGAACAAAAGCCCCAAACTCATGGGTTGAGACAAAAGGCAGTTTAATAGAAGCAAAGCAAAGATACATGTGCAGAAACAAAAGAACAAAATATTTATTCTCTACTTCCCATCAGCAGGCGATGTCTGGCCCGGGAAGCAGGGCTTGGGGATGCACAGTGGTTACTCTGGAGGACAAATGTAGATAACGAATGCTCCCCTTCCCCCTCCATTCCCCTTGCCTTTGTTTCTGAGCAGACATCATATGGTATGGAATATCCCTTTGGTCAGTTTGGGTCAGCTGTCCTGGCTATGTCCCCTCCCAAGACCTTCCCCAGCCAATTGAGGAGTGGGGGGAAGTGTTGGAGAGCCAGCCCTAGTGCTGTGTGAGCACTGCCCAGCAGTAACCAAACCACTGGGGTGTTATCAACACCTTTCTGGCTACTAACACAAAACACAGCACTCTGAGGGCTGCTGTGGGGAAAATTAACTCCATCCCAGCCAGACCCAATACAGAAGCCCTAGAAAGTAAAGGCATTAGGGCCTTGATGTGGTACCAACCTTCTCATGTATCTGCAGTCCTCTAATATTTGGCTGCAGCACTCAGCTCCAGTGTTTGTAACATTAGTAAATAAGGACTGGTTTTGTGTATTTATTTACTTATGATTTTCAGAGCAAGGTAACACTTGACAAAAGATGAGCATTTGTATGCAATGCTTCCCATTGGCCATCTAGTTTTCCCCCCCCCCCCGTTTCCCCCCCCCCTCCCCCCCCCCCTCCCCCCCCCCCTTTTTTCCCTTCTTTTTTAAGATTAAGATATTTGGATGCAGCAAGTAAGTCTGTGACTAAGTCTGTGCAGATCACCATAAATGTGCAGTTCAGACACGGGAATCGCAGACAGTCCAAGGCACTGCAGTGGTTGCAAGGCCAGACCTGCTGGAGATGCTGAGCAGGGAAGGATGCCCACCTGAGAGCTCATACGGTAGGGAGCCACTGCTCCAGCTGTGTGCCTGGTGCATGGCCCAAGGGCAATAGCTATCCCTGCCCTGGGGCACAAGGGATGCTCCTCCTGTGCTTCCTGACGTGCAGCTCCTCCTCAGCACAGAAGGCAGGAGCCAGACTTGCCTTTCTCGAGACCGGCAAAATTGTCTGCTCCTCTTTGAAACGTGGAATGGTGCCACAGTGGGGTGGCTTCTGCTTAATTCCTGTAGTTACGGCTACAAGCCACAGCGTAGCCCTGGGCAGGGAAAAGGCAGACCTTGCAGAGCACATCTCTCTGCTGCCTGCTTTGAAACCACTGAACTACAGTGCTTGGGGATATTGTTTCCTTTGGATTGGTGTGGGGTAACTAATCCAGGCAGGCAGCAGGACTCAAATCTGAGGTCTGCAGGAAAGCACTCAACACACAAGGAAATGAAAAAAAAGTTAGATAAACTCTGTGGGTCAGTCAGGCAGCCTTGTGCTAACATGGGAACAAAGCCAGTAGGCTATTTGCCTTTCAGTTAAGAAAACAGTAGTTCTCAAAATAATACACCCAGAACACTATAAATTTGTTTAAAAATGGAATATTGCAAGACCTTGCCTGCTTGCAGTGAGCTCCTCTGTGAAATGTGCAGCCAGAGCTCCTCTGCCTAGTAGGGAAACAATATCAAAAACAAATGAATAGCTTAACAGCCCAGGTCATTTGAGCTAGATTTATTCCCTGCTCTGGAGATACTTGTGCAAGAGAGAGGGTTGAAAAACTGATGTGGGTAAAGCTGTTTGGTGTTGTCTCTCTGGTGGGCAATGGGAATTTCTTTCCTGGAATTCATCAGAAATGGGCTTTTCTCTGATCAGCTCCCACCTCTTACAGGTTCAGGCCCCCTATGCAAGGAGTTAGTGTGCTTGTGAGCTATTTCAGCCTCCTGAATTCCATCTCGGCCTCTTCCAGGTCTCTTAGCACTGTTCTATTTTTCCAGCTTTTCCTACCCTTGTTCTCTCTCTGTTCTTACCAAAGTTACTGGGTTCTGAATACAAGAGAGAGCAGCAAGTAATGCAACTTTAGGCTGTGTTAATTATCAGTTGGCATTTCATAGTTCTCAGGAGATAAAATGTGTTTTCCCATTGATCTTCCTGGGCTAAGCTGTTGACCAAAGATGTGGAGATAACAGTATTTTCAGATCAGTAGTGAAAGGGTAGTTCTTTTTTCAGATGGCAGATAAGTGAATATCCAGTGTTATACATGTCATACCAGTAGCTGAGGCCACAAGATTTCTTGATCAGTCCTCAGCAATTTGTGGTCATGGTGGTCTAAAGCTAGTGCAAAGGTGGGAAATATGGAGGAACATATTAGGTAGCCAGGCAGCAGGCAGGTTCTCTCACCAGTTGCCCCATCTGCAGCAATCCGGATAGTTAAAGACTTCCTGAACCTGTAGCTGCTGAACACAGTAGAGTTAATAGTGGGAGCCAGAAAAGCTCTTCTGGCAGAAACCTCCTCATAGTTACTGAATGAGACTTTTCTTGGGCTGTTATTTCCAACAATATAAGGAATAGGTTCGGCTGAAAACAAGAGGAGGAGAGGAACCTTAGAATAAGTTACTTTTTTAACTTTCTTTTTAAATCAGTGTTTATTTTTTTGAGTTAAGTAAGCCAAGAATAGATATTTGCAAGTTGCAGCACTCAGTACAAGCACAATTATTTAACAAGAAATGTTGTGAAAAGAGTTCCCACTGATTGGTGAAAAACTTGGAAGTTTTCCCTGCCACTCCTGAACAGGGGGCTTATCTTTTCCCTTTGTCCCCTTGCAATATCAACATGACAGAACTTCAGTAATAACTTATCTTCACCTGTTGCTGGGTGGCCTGACAGTGCTGCTCCTCATCTCTGCTTAAGGGCAGGATTATTGGTGTTAAAGCATGTCAAGGAAGACACGTTGTTGGCACCTGCATTCCTGACCAGAATAAAAAGTCTAGCAATAAATGAACTTTGAGGGAGCAGTATTTTATGATCATTTTGAAAAACAAAATGTCGTGCAATAAGAAGATAATTGTTAGCATTTTATTACTGCCTTGTGTCAGTATTTCCTTGTTTGATACAGCAGTGATTTATGATGGTAGAAGCTGTAGCGTGCAGTATATCACTAGCATGCATTTTTTGGAAGAGGCAGTGTCGTGCAGAGGATGCCCAGAGGATGACAAAAGTTGACCAAAATGTGGCAGTTGGGCTTTTTTACTGCTTTTTTGCCCAGAGGTGTGGTAGAAGCCCCGTCCCTGGAAACACTGAGTCAGGTTGGGTGAGGCTCTGAGCAACCTGATGTCCTTGTTCACTGCAGAGGGGTTGGACTAGATGACCTTTAAAGGTCCCTTCTAACCCAAATCATTCTATGATTCTATGAAAGCTCACTATGGTCTCCAAATTTCACCTCACACCTTTTATTTTTGTTATGGTCTTTGCAGAAAAACGTTGTGAAGAATATCAGAAATCCGTATGTATTTACACACACGCACACAATTATCAGTGGGGAAAAGCAATGAATTCCCTCTCGCTGAGTGTGGGGAAGGGGTATTTGGCTCCTGCTTTGTGACCCCCTGTCCCTGGGTCACCATCTCATGCATTTGCAGCACTGCAACCTCTCACTTGGTCTGTGCAATGGGCTGGCAGGGTATACATTGCACTGAAAAGTTTACTGCACAGAGCTCAGCACCGCAGCTCCTACTTATCATAGTCCAGCATGTTTGCTGCGTTCTGCTACGTGACCTCATGCAAACTTGTAACACACCTGGAAGAGCAAACGTTTCAGAGGTCTGATGAGAAATTTGACTTACATGGGGGAAGATTCAGAGCAATTTAATAAGAGAAAATGTTGCCTGCTCATCCTCTTTGAGATTAAAGTTATCACAAAGAACCAGATGCTGTTAGATTGTTTTGCTTATCGTGATATCACAGGATTATCTGAAACAAACCGTATTCCTGTTGCAGCTATGTGTCATACACATTGTAAGTACTGATACCATTTTTGCAAGTGTATGAAATTTTTCTTCCTGCAACCAAAAACTTTCTTTGGGGCAATTTTTTTATTTTTTTTATTTTTTTTATTTTTTTTAAGGCTAGTTTTCTCACAAGGCACTTGTGAGAAAAGATAATAAAGAGATATGTTTGCTTTTTATAGGTGAGGTGTACCATAAAGGTGCTTAAATACTTGAAGAGTTTAAAATACATGCAATTTTAGACCCATGCAAATTTTAGGATGCATATTTCAGCAGGCAGGCAAACATTAGATTCATTCATATCTAATAATGAAGAATGTTTAGGAACAAGGAATATTATTACCTCCTTGGCCTCCTTAGACCAGAATTTGACAACCTGCTCAGAACAAATGTACCCCTCCGTATCTCCTCTGAATAAAAAGCCACATTATTGTCCTTTTTAATGGCAGCTGTTTTAGTTTCATGCATTTCATTGCTTACATGCATGTGCAGGGAGGAAAAAAAAAATAAAAAGGTAGGTCTTTTGGGGCAAAAAGTCAACCACATCATGACTCCTAGCATTTTGTGTTCTTGAGTAGTGAAGATACGCTCTGTTGTGTTTCAGTTGCTTGTGTTCTTATGTTCTTATTTTAGGGAAAGTCGCGCTATTTCACGGGTATTTCCCCTTCCACATGGAATCCCTTTGTTTATCTGGATTACAATAACTTCTGGAGGACCTTGGACAAGCTGGGAAAAGAGGTAGGCTGTGTAAATTGCACCTGTTTCCTACAATGTTCATGTCACCAAATCTGGTTTGGCTCCATTTTGTTTCTGTCAGGCTTTTTATTGCTTCTTTAATATATATTAAAAAAAACAAACATCCATCAGGAAAGATAGCTGTGTTACCCAGGAACTATCAGGAATAACAGGGCTTCCTCACTGAGAAGGAGTTGGACTACATGACCTTTAAATGTCCCTTCCAACCCAAACCATTCTATGAGAGGATCCAAAAAGATCTGGGGGTATCTAAGACATCTGAAAAAAAAAATGAGATTGAACATCAGTGTATGTACTTTCTCATGCTAGGGAGCTGGGAGATAAAAGAGGTTTTTCCCCTTCCCCTGTGACAGCCTTTTTGAGTAAGAATGATTACTTTTTGCAGCTGCCTAAGCTGGGCTCCAGTTTGGCTTCATAGTAATTTTATTTCTAAAATTCTTAAACAGTAAATGCCTTCAAAATTCAAGCAGTACAACTGCAGATCTTCCTGCATGCAAAAAGTAGCCCCTGGAGCATCATGCCATCTTTCAGATATTTATCAGTTGCCTTATAATCTTGCTACAAACCAGAGGCCCTACCTTACAGTAACCTTCAAGCGTAACTAACTGTATTCCTGCAAAGGTCATCGGGTTTATGTGGTTTTGCAGCATCAAATTTGTGCATAATACTGCACATTTTTTTTGTCAAATATTTTATATTTTTTTTAAAGACTCAAATATAGTGTCCTCCCATATCATGGTACTTGTATGCAATGGATTCTTACTAAGAATTTAACTGTTTAGAAATAATTTAATGATCCCTAGACATTTTTGCTCCCTCTGTAGTTAGCAGAGACACATAAGGCAGGTATCTGAAGGCCCCTGTAACTGGCTGACTGATTAGAGAAAGAGCTTCTCCTTCAGCTGTTAAGAGGATACCAAGATGACTACATTAGAACAGACACTTAATTCTGGACAACTAAAGGCCAGATGAGTCCCAACATATCTATATAGTTCATTGGTCAGACAAAGCCAGGTGTGGGGTCATGGTACAGTTCATGCCCAAAGGTGTGAATGGAAACTATTCCATTTAGTGAATTTATCTACAACCAACTACTAACTAGCTATGACCAGGCAATGATATAAAACTGCATAATTTCTTGAATATTTTGCTTCTGTCTCCAGATTCCTCTTGAAGCACCATGGGATGCTCCACATGCTGAAGAATGGGACAAAATGACCATGAAAGAGCTGATAAATAAGTTTTGCTGGACCAAGTACACAACTTTTTATTCACTTTGAAATCCAGATGCAGAATGATAGTGGCCCCCTGGAAGTTCTAGGGTGCAGATGAGTACAGCTGGGATACAGGTGGTGAGAGAGCAGGAGGTGTTTGAGATGAGGCTGGTCTTTATGATGGGCTGTTGTCAGGCAGTGGGTGAGGACCTGTGGAGGATAAAGTGGTACACAGAGCTTGGGTTGGCTGTCAGATGGGATTAAAGGTGCTGGGGAAACCTGGGGGTTGCCTCAGCAGGCATGCACAAGAGAGTGACAGCGTGGGCTCTTCTCACCATGCTTTCACTTCACTCAGTTGGAGAATGCCTTTGTCTTTAGGAAGAGCAACATGTAAACAAAACTCTGCTTTGTAGGTATGAATAAAGGTCACTTGCAGGTACATAAATCGAGACAGGAGGAGATGAGGTGGCTTCCCCAGCCCCATGGTAGGCTAGGAGCTGAGGAGTGCTGTCCTCACACTTGGCTATGTCCTCTCCTGTGCAATTATTGTATGTGTCAGCTTTTACTGCATGAGCTGCATCACATGTACTGTGGAGCAGGCAGGGGCCACTGGCACATCAGAGAGCAGCATGCCATGGCAGGAGGCAGCTGCTCTCCAGTGGTCACTCAATGGAATGGGCAGTGTGAGACCCGAGGAGGAGGGACTGAGCAGATGTTGGCTGTGGAAACTCCAGAGGAATTTCAGCAGTAGTGCCTGCTGGGCCTCCAAAACCTTTGGAGGAAAATGAGGCAGCCAAGGCAACC
Organism: Caprimulgus europaeus; assembly: GCA_907165065.1. The sequence goes on along the minus strand of OU015523.1, from coordinate 34,357,741 downwards.
TCTCTTGTTGCCTTTCACCGCCCTGGCTGGTTTGTGCCTTGCAGTGCACCCTCCCTCTGCTCCTGAGAAGCTGTCCTTGAATGCCAGCCAACTCTCCTGGGCCTCTTTGCCCTGCACAGTACTTTCCCATGAGATGCTGCCAAGCAAGTCCTTAGGATAAAATCTGCTCTCCCAAAAGCCAGGGTTGCAGTTTTGCTCTCTGTTTTAGTCCTCTCAGGACCTTAAACTCCACAGTCTTATGACCACTGCAGCCAAGGCTGCCCTTCACCTTTGCAGCATCCAACAGATCTTCCTTGTGTGTGAGTAGCAGGTCCAACAGAGCATCAGCGCTAACTGGTGGGAAGAGGGCCCAAGGTGATACACTGCGTGGAAAATGACCAGTGTGTTTTATATGTCTATGAGGGGACCACACTGTACAAATCAAAAAGCCACAATGTTTAATATGGGGTGTTGACAACTGGAAATACTCTTTTCTTCATTTCCTTTTTCAATTTATTCCCTTTATAAGGCAAAGAGAAGTGTGCTTGTATGAGCACTTGTATAGCTGCTTGCTGTGCCAGCCCCTGTGCTATTCTGTAACGCTCTCCTCCCTTGCATTCAGTGTATTTTATTTGTGTGGCTGTGCTCTGTTTGCCCTTTCACTCTGACTGTGGTTTAGCACTGTGCCTGCAGCTTCCTGACCAAAACTTTCCATTTGAAATTATTTGACTGGCTTAAATCTTACTCCAGCTCCATGTGATACAAGGTACAGCCATTTGGACTTTAGATTGCTCTCTGTGGCATTGCAGTTTTCTTTATAATTAGTTTTATGAGCCATTTGCCTGCAAGCTCGGTCACTTTGAACTACTCTTTCTGTTGCAAGTGCACTGGCTCTTCCTCTTCTAGTTTTTACAGTTCCCCTTAGTCAGGAAGCCAGGGGAGTATAAGCAGAACTGGGTTTATAGTGATCTCTCCTGTAACACGCTTCTCTGCAAGACTGCTTCTACTGCTAATGGTTTTGTAGCGCTCCAGTTTTAATAGATGTGCTCAGCTGAAACATGTTCAAAAACTCAGTAAAAAGCCATTTTATATCTTCAAGCCAAGCCACGTTTTTCTACATGTAGTTAAAAACCATAGTGCCCTGAACAGGAAAGCTCTTCTGCAGCATTTTCTATATGACTTGGGTCAAGATTATAAAAGCAGATTTGTTTGTCACGTGTCGCAGATCAGCACCTACTGATCCTGGAGAGACTTTTCACATTTCTCAGGCCTGAAGCTGCTACATCTGTTTAGTATCTTGGTGCTTTCGGGATTGTTGCAGGAGGTTCTTGAATGCAGGATGTTTTTATATCCTGGCTAATGAAATAGAGATGTTTGGACTTCACACCCAGGGAAATGAGATTATAAAAGTTTATAAGTTACATATTTTAGCCCAGATAACTTGCATAGTTCCTTCCTTTAGCAGATGATTATAAATTCATGTTGTTTTATGAAACTTCATCCAAGTCAAAGGCCTTTCAACTTCTTTGCAAAAATGATCTCAATTCTCTTAGCAGTCTGTAGCAAATGGAGGAAATGTGAATAGTCAGGTCCTCATTTCCTGCTTCTGTAACTCTGTTTACATTCAGAGAACTTCCTATAGTAGACAGTTGACCCTGTCCTTATATTTGTGGCAATGATTGACAACTTGGTTTGTCTGGGTTATCTACCATGTCTGGTTCTTGGTTTCACAAAACATCTGTGCAGCAGTGTTACATGGGAGGTGGGGCATGTCTTGGCCACATGGCTGGTTGAGTCCCTCGGGACCCATCAGACCTTGTGAAATGAGGTGCCTGATGACCTTCCCATGGAGGAAAAGTGCAGAAGAATTTCACTAACTAGCTACCAAATGCATTCTTCTCTTGAGAAAGACATTTGTTCTGATGAAAGGAGTAGGAGCTGGGAAACTGTTTAAAGAAATAAGTAAGGTGAAATCAGTGGGATTTCAAATTGAATGGATAAATGCTTCGGGAGGGAGGTAGGTGCTGATATAAACCCATTTAAACAGTCTTGCTACAGCCTGAAAAATTAGATTGATATAAATCATCTTGGCTTTTCTGACTTTGGGAAGGCAAACCTTACTGAGAATAACAAAGAAAATCCTGAAAGCAGTCAGGAAGTCACATTTACTCACTGCCTGTTTCTGCTCTTGTGTCTCATGCAGAGCTGCTAAAGAATTTGCCACTTTCTTTGTGAATGTCAATGTCACATCTGAGCCTCATGAAGTCTCTGCTCTCTGGTTCCTGTGGTACGTGAGGCAGTGTGGGGGCACAGCCAGGATTTTCTCTATCACCAATGGAGGCCAGGTATAAAATGTCTTATATTCTTCCTCCTCTCTAGAAACTATAAAGAGCAAGCTGAGTGTTGTAGCCATTAAAGCCTTGCAACTAATGAAAAGAGGACAAAACACCAAGTTCATGTGGCACCAGAGACAGTTATGTTCTTATGAGGCGGAACAGCCCTCTCAACTAACTTGGTACAATGAGGAATTTTATTAGCTAGGCTTTGGGATAAATTGGGATAATTTAATCAATTGTTTTTTCCTGTTTTTTTTCATTCACTTCAGCACAGTCTTTTGTTACTGTTTTGTTGCTTTTTTGCCAATTTATTTTCTATGGGTTACTTAGCACATTTCAAGAGTTCAAAGCAAGTGTACTTCAGAGTAAAATATTTTTTTTGGCATTGAAGCCTCTAATAACAAGGAGTTGGAAGTAAATAGCAAAAGGCCCTTCCGTCTTGGGACAGCTCACACAGCAGCATGTTTTGTGAGCTACTTCAGACCATTTCTCACCTTGGTCATGGCAGGTGCCTCGTTGCCTGCAGAACATTGTGGTCTTAATGGGATTGTTCTGGATGAAATTTCAGAAAACAGGAGAGGGGGCTATCAAAGTAATGTGGATGTCAGCACCCTTTCCTAGCTTCCTACCTCAGTTACCGCAGCCTCAGAAAGCACATGCGGCATTTCAGACTTAAGCTACCAACGGCAGAAGTGGAGACAGTACCACAGCCTTCCAAGTGTGCTGGGACAGGGAGACATTAAGAGCAGTTTCTTGGAGGAATGCAAAGTCTCCATCAACATCTATCCATCGGAGTAAGAACAGACAACCATGCGTCAGGAAGGATGTAAATAGAGCTAATGCTGTCCTGCGGTAGGAGCAAAACCCAAGAGCCTTCCTTCTCAGGAGCCCCTCAGACACATTTTCTGTCCCACATCAGCAACTGCTAGGCATTGCAGCAAGAATTAAAAATAAAATTAACCCCAACATACTCAGCTAAACAAGACATGGAGAGGGGAAAGCTAGCCTGGGAAGAGCACTTCCTTTGTTTGCAACTGGATGGGCCAAGCTGTCTTGGTTTCTACCATCCTTCCCTTTCCTGTCACCCCAATCAAAATCAGTTGAGCAAAAATGCTAAGGGTTTCTTACTTAGTGGTTGTGATGAATCTTATAAAACTTCAGGCAGCCATTTCAGTCTTTCAGGAGAAGACTTTGTGGATCCTTTCCTCTCTGCCAGTACCAGCATCTTACGTGTAAAAGTGAGTTGCTTGATATAATGCTGGTGGCTGATAGATTAAAGAGGGTTAGTGCTTCCCCTGAGCCTCTGCACAGACATTGCAAGGAAATAAGTGTCACAGATTGTGCTTTTTTCCAGACAGCAATGTCTTTGTGTCTTCCCAGGGACAGATAAAGCTCATTGCCTGCTGCGTTCAAGGCCAGACCCAATTAGAGGTTTGTCTTGCTTCTGGGCTGGTGCGGGCTTTTGCTGTATAGATGTGAGTTGGTGTTTTTGTCACACATGAGGGTTTTGGTAGCACAGTGATAGGCAAAATACTCAAAACCTCTTTTTAATGAAGTGATATGTTTATACTAGCTATAATACCTGCATTATATTTGTTTGTTCTCTAGGCTTCAAGGGTCCTTAAGCCAGCTAATTGAGGAAGCCATTGTAATAGTGGTTTAGGCAGCAATCCCACTGAGGCTCAGGTTTATGCCTTCACTTTTCTGGAAGTTTGGACCTCTTTATCCACCCTTAGGACTTGCAGATTTGGCCCGATTTGATTATAAGCAGAAGTCGTATTCAGTGTTATTGTGGTTAATGCTGGTGAATTTTTGTTTGTGTTTCTTTTCTGTTTGTTTTTTAGGAGAGGAAGTTTAAAGGAGGTTCTGGTCAGATATCGGAGAAAATAATGGAACGCCTTGAAGGCAGAGTTAAACTGGAGCGACCTGTGGTCCGTATTGATCAGACAGGTGATAATGTCATTGTGGAGACGCTAAACCATGAGATATATGAGGTAATTTGATCAGAATAAAAGTAGAGCATGCATTTAGTGGGAGAATACATCTGCTGTAGCTCTTAGCCAGATGTAATCAGGAAGTACCTATTTGTGTGTGTTTATTTCTCAGACTACTCTGACACTCAGTGAAGCCTGCTTTATGGATTTATTTATGACTGGGTCTTTTGGTGTTCTGCTAGTTACGTTCTGTCATTACTCTGCCTTTTCTGCCTTAACTTTTTCCATTATTATATATTTTTACATTTTAGTTCTGCATTGAGACCATTTCAAAGAAAGGACAGATAGCATTGTCATTTGTATCTAAGCTTGTGGTTTGCACAACCAAAATAAGACATTTCAAACACCTTTAGAAAGATTTTGCCTCTGTGCAGTGGCTCTGTGAAATGCTCTGTCAGGACGTGATTACCCACAGTGGCACCCACAGGACAGCAGCTCCCTTCTGCACTCAAAGCGCAGCTTGCTATGGGGGTTTGTGCAAAACCATCAGGGTTTGCAGGACCCCATCTCTCTGGTGGCAGTGTTTGGAGGATATTTAGAGAAAGCTAGCAGAAAGGGAAGGGGCCATTTGGCAGAGAACCCAGTCTAAGGGTGACCTGGAGGAGGGACTCTCTCCCTTCCCCAGAGATTTTTAAACCCTGGAGTTAAACCACTGGCTTCTCCCTCCATGCTGAGCAGCAGCCAAGTTGGAGGAGATGAGCCTCCTGCCCTAAACGGCCCCACCAACGTGAGAGCACCTGAGAGCAGCAGCATGTGTTGTGATCTACTGTCACCCTGAGCCCCAAAGCACAGTGTCCTTTGTCACTCCAGTCAGACACAGGACCTGCAAGAAGGATGGAGCATGTTCATGAAAGCTGAAACCATCATCAGTGTTGCTTGTCCTGAAGTAGTATGCTGTGAACATAAACAAAAGTGATTTTTTTTTTTTTTAACACCTTATAATTTGGGCAAAAGTGGGTGGGGGTTTTTTTGTTTGTTTTTTTTTAAAACCTACGCCACTGTAGGTAGGTCCTGTTTTCCCACCTGTCTCCAGCCAAGTTTCAACTCTGGTCCTACAGTGTCCGGAAAGCTGTCAGAAATAATCTAGCCACAATAACATGTTTTTCCCAGCTCCTTTTTCTGAAATGGCAGAATTATTTTGGTCACCTGGAAATATCTGTGTGGGAAAGCCAAGTAGCAGAGTCAGGTGTGGGAAAGCTGTTTAACAACTAATGAGAGCGCCTTTCAAACGTGTCCTGCGGGACAAGCTCACTGAGAGGCAGCACCTTGTCTGTACTGACTGTGTTTTACATTTCAGGGCAGGTATGTGATCAGTGCTATCCCTCCAATCATGACAACGAAGATTCATTACAAACCAGAACTGCCGACAAAGAGAAACCAGTTAATTCAGCGTATGCCCATGGGGTGTGTCATAAAATGCATGGTGTACTACAAGGAAGCCTTCTGGGAGAGGAAGGGTATGTGGGGAAAGTGGAGGACTTGGGAGCCCCATGCTACGTGAATTTTGAAGCTCTGCTCTCTGTCAAGTAATAAATCCAAGAGGGGATTAGATGTGCAAAACCCTCAAACCAAACACACAGAAAAGTGAAAGGTAAAGCTCCTTAGAAAGAAGAGCTCTTCCCCCAAGCGTGAGTGCGTGTCTTACCCCAAAGATGAGTCCAGACCCAAATAGGATCCCAAGTCTCATTGTTGGTAGCTGGGGAGGGATGACTGAGAGAATAAGCAAGGTTTCCCTGGGAAGCATTGCTGAAACCTGCAGTGCACAGAAGCAGTGACCCTCCTTCCCCCTGCCAGGGACAGAGTTAGGGCAGCCAAAGAGAATTTACAGCAGATGACAAGGAGAGCTTAAGGTGTAAGCAAGACCTTTCCCTGTTTAATCCTCTATTCTACGGACTTGATATCTCTGAGGACTGGGAAAAGTAGGTTAGCTTTTTGTTTAGCTCAGTATCCATGTGCTGCAAGATCATGTGTTTGTCAGCTTTAGCTGATACCATTTCCAGAACTATTTGTGTGAGCAGATTAGTTTCCACTTCCTATGTAGTAATGATGCTGAGAGTTGCAGTGGGCAAAAATATTTCTTAGTCAAAAGAATATAATTTTGCATGTTTCAGGGCATAAACTGGCCACTGGGATTAGAAAGAAATGTAGGCTCGTTTATACATTTTTTTTTTTTTCTATATAGGATTTTTTGCATCTGAAACATGCACTAATGTGATACTAAATTAGATGGCCCGTGTTTCTGCTGCAATGCTGTTATGTGACACCATTCCTGTCAGTCTTATCAGCAAAATCAATACAGGATGTAAATTTGAGCCTGCAGTGAGCAGATATAATTACACAGGGTTTTGTTGCTGCTGTTGTTGTTTTGGCCAAAGTTACTCATGGAATGAACCATCTGTTTATTTTTAGTGTTTATTTTCCCCAGTATAGAAAGTCAAAGGGACTTGCAACAATCCAGAGAAAATCCTTGCTAAATAATAATGGAATTTAAATATGACTTTTACAAGTCTGTGTACAAAACTTCCCAGAGTCAAAGGGAAGAGAGTAGAGAGACTGTTACAAAAACATTTCAGATATGTTTTTCCATGCTCGTTACTATCAGAAACAATGATCTTCAAGAAGTTTCTCTGACAATCATTTTGTTTTCTTTCTCCCCCTTAGGTTATTGCGGTTCCTTCATCATTGAGGATGAAGAGTCTCCAATTGGAATAACCATAGATGACACGAAACCTGATGGATCTTTCCCTGCCATTATGGGGTTAGGAGCTTTTAGCCCATACTTACAGATGTGTATTTCTTTTTGTATGAAGGAGTGGGAGGAGGAGGAAGAGGGGAAATGGCCAGGTTACGTCTGTGGTACCCACTCCCACAGTCTTAGATGGAGGAGAGCACTTCTGACAAGCCTTTTGTGCCTCTATAGTCCATATAAGCTTTTAGGTGAAGCTTCTGCTACAAATAGCCTAATACAAAGGAGATGGTTGGGAAGGAGTTGGTGAATTCAGCTGTAGTTCATTTTAAGCATTCAGCTAATGTGGTTTTTTGTTTTTTTTGCTGCGGAGTAGACTTAGAAATAAATCCCTTTCTTACTTAGCTTTGTGAGTCTATATTTGGCTTATGCTAGGCCTTGTATTTAGTGCCTGGCCCAAAATGAAAATGCAGTTGTCCAAGTAACCCTCATTTACCTCCTCTCCCCATTGAGCTGAGGCAAGACAATGAGCATCAGCTGGTGGTTGAGTGGGGCAGCAACTGTGCAGTGAAGAAATTGGGATTCTGAAGAAACTGCCAAGTAAAAAAGTTGTAGCTTGGACAAACAGATAGGAAAATACATAACAGCCTTGACTGGCTTTTAAAATAGATTAAGCCAATATGAACAATCTCTACAAATGTTTCCACTATAATCTGAGGTGAGACTGCCAAAAAAAGCCAATATAAATGTCAGGCAACTACTGTTTAAGTATCTGGCAAGGGAAGATTGCCACTTCTACTGAACTATGCATGTTTATGGGCAGGTTCAAGGCTTAAAAACTTTCATAACCCAAGAGCAATAAGCTTCCTCCAAACCCCATATGGCAAACAGTTTCCTGCTTTCTCCTTGTGGATTTATGCAACTTTCTAAAAGAGTGCAGGAACATACTTCATCCCCCGGGTATCTCTGTTAAGGTCAGATGAACTAATTGCCAAATCTGTTTCCTTCAGGCTGAATAAATATTAATCCCAGCTCTTAAAGGATTGGTCCATGACATGGTGTAGTGCTCGTCAGAGCAGCAAGCTCCCATCACTTATTAACACCAAATGACATGGTGGCCAGCTGCCTGCGAGTCTTCAAAAGCTCAAGAAAGCTCTCAGTCCTTTTGGATAAGACCTAGGTATAAGGGGGCAGGCAGTGCAAGCTAGTTTGCTGAACACTGTTTTCTCTCTGCCCACTTTGGGTATGACTGTACTCTTTTGACTTGGTGGAGATGGACAGTTCATTCCCACAGAGCGAAATGAGGCCAGTGCTGGCAGCTTTGAAAACATACTTGCAATCCACAACTTTCTCCTCTGGTAGCTGCCAGGCAGCCCTCTGCACCGGCCCCCTGCGAATGCACGCTCTCCCTTTCAATTAACTCCACAGGGTGCCCTGCACAGGCCTTTTCACCCCTGTGACCTGTAATTATTAAGTGATGAAGTATGATGAAAATATGTCAAGCCCATTACGTACCGGGAAAGTGCTTTGCCCATCTTTTTTTAGAGTCAGTTCAATCAAGAGCTTGCAGATCAGCTGAGGTGCTGACACTGCATGATATTTATAGGCCATATTTTTCTTTTCAGTTTCATCCTCACCAGAAAGGCTGTTAAACTGACCCATCTTAGTAAGGAAGAGAGGTAAGAGTTCAGAAACTGTGAATATTTCAGAAATAACTCAGTTCTCTGTGATGCTTCCCCACAGGAATATGTATGTGGATATGTGTGTGCATATGCACGTATACCACATGCTCAGTGCAACTACCAATATTGGAAATTGGGGCAAAAATTGAGCTTTTGGCATAAACAGGCCAAGACACTAACAGTAATATCCATCCAGTTATGGATATTTTCAAGTTTCCAAGTCTTGACTGCTGTTCCATGCTATGCCTTATCTGCTCTGTGTCTCTGTCAACTGAGATTTTTTGGAAGGCATTCCCAGGCTGCATCCCCACTGGATGCTGCTTTACTCCAGGGATATAGGGAGTGCTGGCGTGTAGTTTTGAGTGGTTTTTTCACATTCAGACTGGGTGATACAGTTTTTAAACCTCCATGTTTACAACAGAATAGTTTCTCCTTTAGTCTGTGAAATGAACAAACAGTACTTTTTAAATGTGATTTTTTGGTATACATGCAGGTGAAAGAGGAATTCTGCTTAGGAATGTGAGTAGTATTCTCCAGCTTGTATTTTTGTCACAGCTATAGTAAATCTGTAGGGATTTCATTGATTTATGTTGCTTCTCTTCTGGTCTTACACCAGTGAACATGAGAATGAATTGGCTCTGCGTCTTAAAATAACTGTACAAAGATTTATTTTTTTAGAGCTTATTGCCAAAATCAACCTTCATTTCCCATTCCCTGGGTCCGTTTTGGATGTTGCATTTAGGCATCAGCATTTGAAATATGCATGCTAAGATAAGAACTTGAAATCAGACTTAAAAACAAAGCCAACTTTTTTTCCAATGTATTTAAAAAAATGTTATTTTTTTAATAAGTAGAGCAATAGTCGAGATGCTTTTTCCCACTTTTTTTTTTCCTGACTGATTTTATGTTCATATAGGAAGAAGAAGATCTGTGAGGCATATGCCAAGGCAATGGGGATGGAAGAGGCTTTACATGTAAGAAATTGAATGCCTGTTTTCAACCCTGTTGTACATTAATGTTGTTCCTTTGTTCTGGAGGATGAAGCCAAAATTCCTGGTACCTAAAACATGTACCTAAAATTGCATGTTGTGCCACGCAATGTGTACTCCCAAGAGGAGGGCAGCAGCATCTAGTACGGGAAGAAAAGAGCTGCCAGTCTCATTCTTTACAATAAAAGAGAAGGCAGTGCATGGTTTAATTTGTTCTGTCATTTCCCCATGGGAGGCTAGTGCTTCTGTAAAAGTGCAAAGATTTGTTTTGTGCAGATGGATAGCATTAGCTAGATGACATGGCACCACTTTGACAGGTATCCTTAGCCTGTTTTTACCCTCTTCAGAGGAAATTTCTTTTTTATTTTCAATTTCTCTGCCAGTGTTTCACTCTCTGGTGTTTGCTAATACTTACAGCCTGTGCATTATGAAGAAAAGAACTGGAGCACGGAACAATATTCCGGGGGTTGTTACACTGCCTACTTCCCACCAGGCATAATGTATTCGTATGGAAGGTAAACTAGAGAATGCCTTGCTTTCTAATTCATGTTTCTTAGCTCATGCACAATGATATATCTTGTGCAATAAACTTATGGCATATGTAGCGTACTGGGGGAACTCCAACCCTCTCTTTGCTCCCCTGCTTCCCAGCTAACAAGGACCTTGCTATTGACTTCAGTAAAAAGAGTTTTTCTCTTGTGACTTTCAAGGAGACAAAGCAGAGTTGCAAAGAGACCTGCTAGAGCCAGGAAACCTTTCCCCCCTAGGTTACTTACAGCATTTGCCGTTATGCAGTATTTGCAACAGATCCCTTTAATGCTTTCTAAGACCTCGAGGGCACACATCTTGCACAGATGAAGAGTCTCCACTGACGGTGTAGGTGGAGCATCAGGTTCTGGTGAAGCCTGTTGGTCACATCACAAGGGGAAGACACAAAACACAAGGTGCATGTGGGAAGAAGTAATCTCATGCACAGACTCCTCTGTTGTAATTCATCTGAACGTTTGGGTAGTGATGGGTGAGACCTCTAACCTGGGAAACTGATGTCAGGCAGACAAGAAAAACCTAATTGGGGGGTTAGATGGGAGCCCTTAGAGCAAGCACATCTCTCTGTGGGAAAGGGAGCTCATTACCTATAGCTGGGTTGAGTGAGATGCTTGTGAAGCTTTGCATGGCTGAGGGGCTGGCTTATATGACCCTACAGGATGAATGTAACTCCCTGAACGCTGAGGCCTTCAGCTGCCAACCCCTGTTGGCCAGACTCGCAGCCAGGCGCATCCAGCCTCCAAACAGAAGCTGATACTAGTGACCTGTCACTGCAAAAACATTATTCACATCCCATTGTAACAATAGAATAACAAAAAAGCTGCCATGCAGAAGACATAAATCTCTCAGCTGCACTGCATTTCTGGAGGCTGTTAGGATTATCCTTTATCCCAGCCCCTAAATAAGGCTTGTATTATTTTGCAAAGAAGCTCGGCACACTGATTTGTGCCTTATATTTTCTCTGTCAGATTTTGAGTTTTGTGTACAGAAGCAAGTAGGTGGTCATGCAGGGACAGCTTACTGTACTGCGTTCCCCAGCACAGATCTGCAGGAATTCTGGAGAAATTGAGTGCTGCATCAAAGCCCATGAATTGCTTTTAGAAGAATTATCACCTTCCTGTTACTTGTCATCTGACATTCTCAATTTGTTTTGAAGGATCATTCGCCAGCCCTTTGACAGAATCTACTTTGCTGGCACGGAGACAGCTACCCAATGGAGTGGATACATGGAGGGGGCCGTACAGGCAGGAGAGAGGGCAGCCAGAGAGGTACAGATCATTGCTTTGCTTTCAACATCTCTATTAAAAGGTTAAAAAGGATTAAGTACAGCTTGGAGGGTCTGATTTCATGCATCACACCATGTAATTGTGCAGAGGTTCCTAGAATTGATGAGGAAGAATCCCAGAAAAGGATGTGAACCAAAGCCTTTTTTTAAGAAAAAAACAAAACCAACTTTGCTTAGTTTTTTGTTATTGAATAAAGTGAAGACAAGAATCTCACCCAAATCAGAACATTACACAATGTGTTGCTGCACTGGAGATGTAAAACAGGGGTCATGCCATATACCTATTGTCTAGAGGAAAAAACATTCCAACCTGATGCTGCCCTTAGATATACTACCACAATTTCTAACAAGTTAATCACTGTATGTATTAAAAGTAATTTAGGTCATTACAAATGTTCACAGCCATTTCCTATGCAACAATCTTGAAATCTTAGCATTGTTCTCATTTCTGACCTATCCCTTCTGCTGCTTCTTTTACGAGAGAGTACCGTTAGCTCGGCTTTATGAATTCATAATGGGCGGCTCTGATACTGTCTAAATCTCTTCAGAATGACATGCATTGGGCTGGCTTCCCAGTCACAGTGAAATCCCTTTACAACAGTCTGGAGAGAAGGAAAAAACCCATTAAAGGGTGTACATTACAGTTACAACTGCTGCATGGCAGAGCCATGGAGCTGTTATTTAAAGGAAAATCAGCCCTTTGCTTCCTTTTGACAGAACATTATATTCACCTTATAATCCTCATTACTTACTCTGTCTCAAGTCACCTAATTTTTTTTTTCCATGCCTGTGAGAAGTAGTTACAAAGATGGTGATGTCTTCCAGAGACATAAATTTGCACCTAAGAACCTCCATGATTGTTACAATCAGTTTATTTTCAAGAAAAATCCTCAATGAGCTTTGTACTGCCTGAATAGCCAAGAGATAACTGTAATTGTATGCTTTGAAAGCCCCAGAGTTATCTCTTTCCTCTTTCTGGTTTGTGATCCAGGCAGCATCACTCCTAACAGGTTGTGTCCTGAGTGTGTGGTGGTAACCTCACCTTGCTGTTTTTTAAACTGTCATGTGAAAAAAACCACAAAAACTTAAAATAAACATCTGGAGAAGCTGTAGTTCTTAGTGAAGTCACTGGTTAGGCACATGACTGTTTGTTGACCAGCTGTCATGTATTTACACAAACTACCAAAACTGCCTCCTTTTCTCTTTGCTGATATATCACTATACATTTTCTGGTTCAAAGCACTTTTAGCTAGTCATAGTTATGCCTTATATCAGTGTCACCTCGCTCTGCTTTTCCAAAGTGAAACTAATGTGGGTTTTAATTTTTTCTCATGTAGTACAAATATTTTTTTTCTTCTAGATATTGCACAGTATGGGGAAGATCTCAAAGAATGACATTTGGATGCCAGAGCCAGAGTCAAAGGTAAGACAGACTTTTTCATTGTCACGGTCAGGCTGTGATCCCTGCTTTGATGAGGTTTTGGTTGCCTCACATGCTGATGGTTGGGGTTTTTTTGTTTTGTTTTGGGTTTTTTTTGACTCATCTGAGGAATATTGTTGCCCCTGTCTGAGGGTGCATGGCAAGGAGCCAGGCACAAGGATCTCGGATCCTGGGGGACTGCAAAATGCAGGAAATCAGCATAATTCTGCCCAGACCCAGGCCATGGTTTTAAGCTAAATACAACCTCCTTCCAGTCACAAGTAACTCCACCTTTGCTTTCCTGTGGCCAACAGAAAGTAGAGTTTCACTGCCCTGACCCTCCTTGCCCCCCCAGTCTGGTCCTCAGGAAAAACCTGTGATCTCTCAAGCCTGGTGGGGTTTGTTTGCTGCCTCCCTGCTCACGCAGTGAGGGAGACCCTGCGGTGGCACCATCTCCTCTCTTCCCCAGGATGTCCCAGCCCTACCATTCACCACCAGCTTCTGGGAGAGGAACCTGCCATCTGCGCCGGGACTGCTGTGCCTGCTTAGCTCTACCATGTTTTTCACTTCTGTGGCTGCTGCAGGGCTGTTTGCCTATAAAAAGGGACTACTAATTCGGAACTAATGGGACCACACATCCAGTGGAAGCTGCATATTCCTCCTTCTTCCCTTTTACCAGATGAGTGTTATTTTTCAGAAAAGCGTCACGGACAACTGGAAAGAGCAAAAGTTGTTCTCCCTGTGATTATTCTTTTTAGTACCCTAATTAATGCATCAGATCTACTGCAGTTGCTACCAGCTAAACAGAAATAAATCAACTGTGGGGGCGTTTTTTAAGTTTATCTTTTTCTTGTCCATTTGTTTTGATTGGCCATGTTAATATCAATGGTATATTCCTAATACAGGCAAGGCAAAATGCCAATCACACCCTTCCCAAAAGGCAGAGAGGCCCTGGAGAATGCATTCTATTCTACTCACTGCTTTATTTTTTACCTCACAAGATAATAAATGCCCTTATGTATTCACCTTGGTTAGCAGCTCAGAATATCTGAGGTTATTCCCATAACATCCCTGCTGCATGGAAGAGATTAGCCTGCCAATCAGACATAGAATTGCCAAATTAATTTTCAAATGCATTTGATTAATTATTAATCATTACAACATGAAACTTAACCATGAGCTGGATGAAAAGAGGTAATTAGCACAAAGCAGCTCACTAAACGGCGAGAGAGGAAGCACAAGTGGACTTTATTCTGGCTGCTACTGAGCAAACATCCGTGCTTATCTGTTCTGCGGGGCACCTGCGTCGGTGCGGCAGGGCCACGCTGTGGCTCTCGGTTGCTTCCTGGCCCAAGAGCATCCACTCCAGTCCAGCCATTCACTGTTGAAGCAGAATGAAGTGAGTTAGCAAAGTTAAAGCCCCTCTGACTTGCAGCAGATACTAGCTGTTATTTTCCAACTGGCAACAGCTTCCTGGCTCCCTGTCAATTTACTGCCCCCCATTTTGCTTATAATCTTTACTGCCTTCCTCCAATAAGGAGAAATATATTTGGGGCTGAATTACTGCCTTGTAAATTACAGTAATTGGATGCATCTGCCTGTTCTGCTCTTATTACGTACGACACACTTAAAATCACTTTAGTGTTTAACTGAAGTCTGGAATATATGTTTCACAACTTACCATCGTTTCGCGGTCTGTTTGCCATGAAATGTGAGCGCTGTATGTGTCCATGAACTCAACTGTCATTCAACATGGGTGAAATGTGCCTTTCAATAGTACTGAAACCTTGATAAGAGGAGCTCTTCTATAAACTTTTCTTCAGATTCTTTCTCGTGTCATTTTTTTGTTATTTTGTGGAAGGTGGTGTTTCTCTAGTGTGTTAAATCGCTAGGCACATCACATGCAGCAGCCACCAAAGCTTTGCTCTGCTCAATATGATCCATATACATATGCCAACAGAAATACCTACCTACCCAAGATGACTTCACTCCTGGCCTCTGATTCAACCACACTGGTATGTCCTCTCACTTTTTTGTACAAAAGCCTTGTAGATGCCATAAGTGCACACCAATCTCAGCCTAGGTGCTGGTGGGCTCCAAACCAGAAGCCGTTTACAGATGAATGGGGTGCTTCAAGTGGCCACTTGTCATCAGATGTGAGCAGGTGCTCATGGTGCCAGTGTTAAGCACCACACAGAAAAGGTTGTACAGACAGTACATGTTTCCTGAGCTCTTTTGTTCATTGTTCACAGCCCTCCTGTGTGAGGATCAGCCAGCCACTACCGGTTTCTCTGGGAGAAAAAATCCCTGAACAGATTATTTGTAAGAAGACTATCTGCATGTTCAGCTTCAACTTTCCCATCTACCTTGAACTCACACATGCACTTCAGATTACCCACACTGGAAAGGAGAGAATAGTCGCAGTAGGGAGCAGCAATGTTGGATTTTGAACACACTAAACTGTAGTATTAAATGCTTGTTTAAAGGATTTCTCACAGGTTGGTTGACAGGTTGGTTTAGCATCCACCTTAGGAACACTTTAAGGGGCTGAAAAGTGGCTAAGGTGAGTTGCTGTTTGACTGGAGGCCCTCCCTGCTGAATATGTTCTCCCCAGCTCCAGCTGTTACTGATCAGGGATTCCTGTGTGCTGGGACTACCTGGTACAGGCAGCTTGGCACAGTCGCAGTGCCCACCCAAGGGCTCTGGGAGGGAGCACAGGCTCACTCCAGACAAACCTCTTGTGGCATGAAACGGTTCTGCACTGTTACGCAGTTCCTCCAGGGGGTTAATTCCACTGCCTAAATAACACTGTCCATAGCTGTTCAAAAATGTTCATCCATACATGCATTTGTGTCATGGAGCCGTTCGTTTTTGTGCTGACTTCAAACTTGACATCTGAATTTCACAGCTTTTGTGTGCCTGTGCAAAAGGGACCCCAGGTCGTCTGGAACACACCCATGTGCCAACACCATCCAGCTTTGCTTTTCACCTTGTCCGTGCACAATTCTAGTGCAATTTGTTTGGGTTTTGAAGTGTAAGTTCAATTTGGCTGAACTAGTCTCAAACTGTATAACAGGGCCAGCTACAGCGTTCCCCACTTTGCAGGGAAAAGGCACATCTCACTGCTGTGGGAGTGGTAAGCAGCACATGAAATGAAAAAGGTTGATTAAAATTGGCATTTCTGAAACTCCTGCAGCTCCCAGGCACCTTGCTGCTGCAGCAAAAGGGCAGCGTTTGTCAGAGATTATAGACCAGTTTCCATCCTGCTTTAATGCCCTTTCTGACAATCAGAACAATTTCCCTGTTTAAACATTAAACATTCAGCTTAAATATTAAACAGCCAGGCATCTTTCTTAAACCAATTTTGAAACAGAATGGGACTGAGTTGATCACTGCTGACGACTCTCCAAGCGAGCTGCTGCTGTTATTAAAACCGTGAGGCTGAAGCACCGGGGAAACACCTTTTTCTGCTGGGAACCAAGTGGAGTCCTCACCTGGGCTGTGGGGTGGGAAAGCCTTTGGTGACCTTCCCAAACCAGCAGTGCTCAGAGCCCCAGGTTTTGGAGGAAGGGCTCTCTGCTCCCTTGGCAGAGGTGGGAGATGCTCTGTCCTCTCAAGGTAAGGAGTGAGATGGGAGAGGCCAAGGTCCACACCAAGTTCATCAGCAATGGGGTGGGAGCTGAATTGCATTGACCTGCCTGGGAAACAGGAAAGCCTCAGGTGAAAAGGCTGCTGTCTGATGTTTGGAAATAAAGCAAAGACCACAGCAAGTGGTGCTAGAATGGGCAACAGAGGGGAAAGAGAGAAAAAAGATTAGACTAATCCTCAAACTAGAAGTAAATAAGAAACCATGGAGCAGATGATAGATCATGCAGTCCAAAATAAGCAAGTGGAGATGATGTATGTGAGAGAACCTGCCTCTTTTTTAATTAAATTACTGGGTTTGCTTACAGATACCACAACAGCTGTGCCCAGACCCCTCACAGCATGTCACGTAATTAGCCTTTCAACACCTTTGAGAGCCACAGAATTGGCTCCAGGGATGGGAAACACTGCTGTGAGACTCATGCTTCCCACCTCCTTTCTGCCTCGCTCCTCTCAGCTGCAGCTCCTGCCTGTGCAGGGCGGTGTGGCTGCCCCCTCCCTGGCTGCCATCTACCAGCCCCATGGGGTTGGGGACTTTGAAAGAGGATGGGGTGCTGGGCAGGTAGGAAGTGCAGGAGGAGAGGCTTTCCTTCCCTCATCACCTGCCAACCCAAACACCTGTGAGAGGTCTGGGAAGGGGCCACCATCATGAGGACACAGTGCTGCGTTGCAGGGGGCTGTGTGCTTTGGCACGGTGGACATGAACCTCCCCCAGGTCAGGCAGCATCCCTCCAGCCATGCTCCTCATGCTGAGCAAGTGGGAGGTCTGACCAGATTCGCCTGGGGTGCCAAAGGTACATCCAGTCTCAAAACCCACTCTGGGCAAGCAAGGCAGCCTGTGCCTGGTCTCTTCAACAGTTGTTCACCAGTGATACTTCTCATTCCATGTTTGATCCAGCCTCTGGTTTCATGTTGTTTGATCTCTTTTCCCAGGATGAAACACCTCCAACCACCAGCACAAATCAGCATTGTATATTTGAATAAAACTACCACCCAGGGGGATGTGCCAGTGTTGTGCAGCTGAAACATGCAGCTTTCCCACCAGTCGGTTCCCACATGCCATTGATCAGGTTCTGCTTCCTGACATCAAGGGCTTTCCCTGGCCAGGAACCATGCCAGGAACAGGCTGGGGACTGGTCTTATGTTCTCTGCACAGAGCTCAGCTCCCAGTTCCTGACAGCAGCATCAAGAAACAGAAAATGGACAAATCTAGAGAGTCCTCTTCTGTGGAAATAAGTTTTTGGTTAGTTCTCTTCTTTTCCTTTTGGGCTGTTACTCTTCCAGGGAGCTCTTGGAAACAAACAATTTTGTTTTGTAAATGTTCCCGGCAACAGTTACTTTCCACACAGAGAGAAAGCAGATGTCATCTTGGTGAAAATCCAGAAGGGGAAATTAAATGTGCTCTAACTTTTTTTTTTTCTTTTTTTTCCTTTTTTTTTGGGGGGGGCGGGGGGGGGGGGGGGGATGTTGGTTGGGGTTTTTTGGTTGGTTAGTTTTTTTGTTTTTGTTTTACTTATACAGCAGAGACAGCATAAACCAGGACACAAATGAGGAGCAGAGAGTAAAAGTTTCCCAAGTGAGAGTGCATTACTTATGAGAGGAAAGGGAAACTTTGGCTGCTTGCTGGTTGCCAGAGGAGGTCAGCAGTGCCTCTGAGCTGCCTGTCTCCTCTTCCAGGGGTCCTAGGAAATGTGATGTGCCCTGGCATACAAACATGAATGGATCAGATAGGGGTGTGACTTTATACTGCCTGTGACCTTATCAAGCAGATGACAATATAAGACCAATGTCTTTTGCCATCTCTATTTTCCCACTGTTACTCTTTATGAAATGCAACTGTGAGCTCCACTGTCACTCACAGTGCAGCAAGAGGGGTTCTACTGGAGATGGGGTTGAAAATGAAGCACAGGATGTAATTAGTACTTGTGTTGGGGTTTGGACTTTCATGGCCAGACCCTTTGCTTGAAAACCTGGATTGTATCCTGAGCACCAACATTTTCATCAAAATGTTGGTTAAATCCAGGATATCCATCTAAATTACAAAAAAACGGAGTCTAGCATTTCACAGAATGACAGAATGGTAGGGGTTAGAAGGGACCTCTGGAGATCATCTAGTCCAACCCCCCTGCCAAAGCAGGTTCACATAGAGCAAGTGGCACAGGACTGCATCCAGGTGGGTTTTGAACATCTCCAGAGAAGGAGACTCCACAACCTCCCTGGGCAGCCTGTTCCAGTGCTCTGTTACCCTCACAGTAAATAGTTTTTCCTCATGTTTAAGCGGAACCTCCAGTGTTCCAGCTTGTGCCCATTGCCCCTTGTCCTATCACTGGCCACCACTGAAAAGAGTCTGGCCCCATCCTCTTGACACCCACCCTTTAGATATGTAGAAACATTAATAAGGTCCCCTCTCAGTCTCCTCCGGGCTAAACAGACCCAGCTCTCAGTCTGTCCTCATAACAGAGATGCTCCAGCCCCTTGGTCATCTTCCTGGCCCTCCGATGGGCTCTCTCCAGATGTTCCCTATCTCTCTAACAATCCCCCCCCTCCGCATTTGGGGGTGACTCCTGTCAGCAGACACCAGCTGCAGACAGCTGTGGGGAAGCGTGGCCAGCTACCCATCTGCTGCACGGCAGCATGGTGAGGCAGGACTCCAGGCTGAAATCCAGGCTGCCATCTTCTGGCTACTTCATACCAGTATTTCAGCACCTCACAAACAAAAATGTGGCAAAAGCTTTAACACTCTGATTTGCAGAAAGGTCTCAGTAATTCTGTGCTGGTTCTTATCATTCCTGTTGGGTGCCAAAAATAACAAACTCTGGAATGGGAACACGTGAAAGGAAAGAGATGCAAGCCCCCAGCTTCAAGCCCCAGTTCCCTCCCATCTCCAAGCTCCAATGTACCCCACTGGAGGAAGCAGAGAAAGGCAAGCTCCTTCCCTGCAGCCTTTGCTTCCCCGCACTTGCCCGTCCCTGGCAGAAATCGGAGCTGTGAAACGGCTGCTGCACCACCCCCTCCACCGGCACTGCGAGATTCCTCTGAAGTCCTACGTTTTTTTCTTAAGTCTTAAAGCTTGAGTCTTTCCTGCTGCTTGGCATGAAGGAGCTGGGAGAAAAATGTGAGCCCAGGTCCTGAATGCACCTGAACACTCTCCTCCTTTGAGAAGGGGTTTTCTTTGGGGCACTCTGCTTTATGGATACAGATAGAAGTGTTGGCTCAAATATGCAACCCCTGAAAAGCACTCTGGCCAAACTTCAGTTCATAAAGAAATGATTGGGAAATAACAGAGTTTCTAATTTAGTTTAATATTCTCATTCCACTTTGGGATGAATTGGCAAGAGGAGGCTGGAGTAACATCTCCCCCTGATTTTTATTAAGTGTAAGCATGCATTTCAATTGTTTAAGATAATGAGTGCACAGCCCAATGGGACATCTCACTGCCTCAGACCTGGAATAGAAGTTTCCACATCTGAAATTATAATGTAATTTCTGCTAAATGCAACACTGCTGTGCAAAGTGTTTTCTTACAACTTGGAGCATATGCAAATTGTGAGTGAACAGCCTGAGAGCTGACAAGGATGCCTCAGTACATTATTAACACGCTTCCTTTTCTCCCCTCCTCCCCGTCCAAGCATTAGAGAACATACTCAAGTCCAATGTTGAATCCCATTAGCTGGCGGTGCAGGAGCAAGCCAAGCCATTTGACAGCCCAGTCAGCCAAAGGCTGGTGTTTCTGCTGGGTACCACCTCGAGTGCTTCTTCAACAGGTCTCTGCTGCTGCAGGGAAATGGCATGCCATGAGACACCCCCTGCCCCCAGAGTTACTGCTGGTGTCCAATGAGTCTATGCCCTTGGGCAGGTGAGTGATCCCTTGCTCTGGATTTACTCAGACCCTTTCTGTTGTAGGTCAGACAAATGGGTCTCTTGGATTTGTATGAGGCTTTCTTCCCCCTTGAAGGTGCGGGGATGTGGTGAGGGAGTCTACAGAGCCTGTAGATGCCAGAGTAAATGGAGCTGGATGGATATAAATTATTTTGTTAGGGCTGTTACACTAAGAAGGGATTGTAAAAATTGCTAACAGAAAATTCCCTGTGCACAAAGCAAAAACCAACCCTGAGTGAAAGCTAATAATCCTTTCCTTCTAAATTAGAAAAGGTATCTATCACTCACATTCTGTCAAAAGAGTGAGACTGTCTTTGACCTACAATGGATGTAAAAACTCAAACCAACTTTGCCTCTTTCAGTAAAGCCGGGAAGAATGGAAAACTGGGATCAGCCAGCGTGGCACTGCATAAAAACTCAGTGGACAAGACCCTCAGTGTGTGCTTCACAGCTTATCACAGCTATTTAAAAATATTTTTTTAAGCTTTTCCAAGCCTAGGCTCAGAGTAGCTTACTGCTGGTGACTGTATAAATCACACAAACTAAAATCAATTTACAAACCCTCTTACTCAGGTGTATTTTTTTTACAGCTTAACTTGGCCCTCAGCTGCTAACTGAAGGCTTTTCTAGCAAACACCACTAATACTCTGACTGCCTTTTTTCTTCCAGTGACCAACAAAGTCATTGTATAGCCTGTCTGCATAAAGGACAGCTAGGTATTAACATCCTACACGTGCAGCTAACTAATAACATGCAATTCATTAACTTGCACAATGGCAGATTCACAGGGCCTGCATTACCCCTGTTTGCATTTCTCCAAAGCCAAATATCCCAACGAAGCATTTAAAAGTGCCTAATTGCTATCAGCAATTGGTGGGAAGTAGAAGCTGCCTAGTTTGGTACCCAAAGGGTGTCTGTGCCACCTGCACAGAGCTGGTTTAGGACACATGGCCTATGGAAGAGCTGCTGCCTCTTGGAGCAGCAGCTGGAGGCTGGACAAGGTGCCCTCAGATGTCTGAAAGGCACAAGGCAACTGTGTTTTGGCTCCTCAATTGCTCTCTAGGTGAGTAACTATCATGTGCTCTTTGAAAATATTTAACAGTGCTATTATGTCTTTGCAGCACAAGTGAAACATGTACCTTAGAAATTAGTTTATCCCATGTATTGGAAACACATAACTGAGATACTGAAGTTAGAAACCATATCAATTTAGGTATCCTCCAACATGGAGAGCGAGAAAGAAGGACGTGTCTGTAGGAGTCCTCCAGTCCTGCACGGGCTGGACCATCAGGAGAGGAGCTCCCCTCTCCCTGGCCACTGCACAGAGGAGGACCAGCCAGGCAAGAACTGTGCCTCAGCAGCCCCATTGATGGAAGCACCTCAAACAAGGTGGCAAAAACTTGGGCCTTAATGCATTGGTCTAAATGAAACAGAAATCATCCCCTTGTTTCCAGTAGGCAGCCAACTGTATCTTGGTTCTGTAAAACCTGACACCAGTTTTGCTTTTCATTCTTGGTTGCTTTTTTCCTGAGGCAACTCCACAGGCCCAAGGGGAGTTCATCCTGCCTTGAGCCAGAAGGCAAAACTCATCAATCCCTCAAATATTTCGGGATTTTCTTCAGATGAGTAGATTGGTGTAATTATACAAGGCGAGAAGAAAAATGATCCTCTCATACCAATGAGTTTTGTATGATTTCACCAAATAATTTGCAAATACATAGCTGTTCTATCCCCTCCTAAACAATGAGTGGGATTTTTAATTGGTTTCTCAGGAAATCATATTAGTATCTGCCATCTATGTTATGCAAAACGCATGTCTCCTGTGTTAACCTGTCCAAATTAATTTTCTGTGCGGACTGATGGAAATAATGAAGCATTCCCCTGGCTGACATAATCTCTTTGACATGCAGACTGGAAAGTTTGTAAATAAATAATAATAATTATTAATAATAATAATTCAGTACTTCCTCTGGGATGCCATAGGATATGTCTGAACAAAGGGTTAAAGAGGTAATTCAAGTCAGACCCAAGGCAGCAATGTTTAAGAGTCATAACCATTTGCGAGCTGCTTTGAGGGTCTGTGAAATGCATTGCTGGTTCTGATACACTTCTTAAGGGATGGATGCTTTATGGAGCATGCAAAGGATTAGCTGAGGATGTTTGCTTTCATGGTATTTGTGCTCCCTTATAACTTGTAAGTAACACTGAAAGTCAAGCCTGTACAAAGAGCACTGCATGGTTTTGATGTGTTTTTCACATGGATGGTTACGCTTTTTCCAGCATCCATAGACTACACTTTTCTGAAACACAGGTCCCTTCCCAAGGCTGAATTTCTTCTCTCTCTAGCCCTGACACTGAACTTCTGGGTGAAGTTAAGCGCCAGTGATTTTTTTTCTCTCTTTTCTTCCAGGTTTCTTATCTTTACACCACACAGTATTTGCTACAAGGCGTTTCTTCCCCTGTTCGGTTATGGCCACATACCATCTGCCCTTGACTCTTATGAGGAGCTATAAAACGTGTCCACCCATACATGTTCCAGTAAACAAGGTGTTGTGAGAGAGCTATGTTCATGATGGACACTCCAAATCCACCTACAGCAATAAAAACTAATTCTTAAGTGTAGGACAGTGGACCATCTATATGTTAAGAAGAATTATTGTCAAATGGGGTTTGATTTTTTTGGTGTTTGTTTTTTGGGAGTTTGGGGGGGGTTGGGGAAGTTGTTTGGGGTTTTTTTATCCTTCTCTCCTTTTTCTTTACAGAGCTTTCTTTACTGAGAAAAGCTGAAGACATCTCACTGGCTTCAGTCTGAAATGCAAAATGTTGTGTTACTAAGTAATGCTCATCACCACAACCAAGTCAAAAGGTGCTTCCACAAAAGAAAAGCTGCAAACAGTGAATGTGACATAACAATATTTATTGATTCTAATTAAGGTTAAAAAAAGTTCACAGCTGTCAGATAAAAAATATCTGCAGAGCCTATTGAAAAGGGAACTTAAGAAGGAAACCAAGGGAAACAAGTCACCACAGAGGCACTTGAGAAAATGCTACAGTTATAAAAGGCACAAATTCATCACACACACAGCATATATATTCCTGAAACGTGAAGTCACTCTTCTTTTCCAAAACACAGAGGCAGGCATCACTGAACACTGACCTGTACATGACCACAAGAGACACGCTATAAGCAGCAGTCTAATGGCTAAATTATTTCACTGTAGGGATACTTTGAAAGCAAGACTGCTTTGGCCAACTTGTTTTTATCTCTACTGAAGAACAGACTGTAAGATCAAGGTGATCTTAAGGTGGTGGAGACGGGAGAAGGAATGTTAGTCCATTTAAACACAGGTCAGGTTTATTTGGGAGCATTTGTAATCTGTGATTTAAGTGGGTTTGCTTCTTGCCCGAGAGTAGTGGCAGATCTGTTGTCATTTAATCCTGGCTCCCTTTTGCATCCAAATACTTTTGGA
The DNA here is from genome assembly GCA_907165065.1 of Caprimulgus europaeus. Next base: position 34,333,830 of record OU015523.1, on the reverse strand, counting down.
GGACACACAATTCCTTCTTCCTCAAAAAGTGGGTTTTTTTCAGGTCTTACAAAGAAAAAAACAAACCTTAATTTCTGCATTTCTGTGAAGCCCACCTCAGTGAAACAATTGTCCCACTGTGGACACAGGAAGATTATTTTAACAGAAGTCCCTGGCTTCTCCTCCAGGACTTGGGTTCCAGTGATGGACAATGCTCAGACATATACTTAATTGTGATTAATGTCTTTGTTGTATTGACAGCAGATGTGCTAACTGGAATCAAGATCTGCATTGAGAAAAAAAATGCACTAGTTAAGGACAGGGGTTTGCCTCAGATTGCTCACTACCTTGTTACTGTCTAGTAGTTTATACAATCAGCTTTTCAAGTACTTTGGTTAATGTAGATTTTCATGCTACAACCCAACATCCTTTGCAATAGACAGTTGCTATCAGAACAGTGTACAAGCAAGTAAACCTTTTTTTTTTTTTTGCAAACTCTAAAGAGCCTTACAAAATATGCATAACACAAATCAGTTATGAAGAGACAAATACAGCTATGAAGCTGGTAAACTGCTGGAACTTTCATAATAGCAGATTTCTCATTAAACATGTTAATAAAGAATATAACACAACTGGTTACCCGTTAAGCCAGACTTCATTCCTCTCTTTGAAGGGTTGGCATGAAGGAATTTTAAAAATGTCAGCCAGTGCTAACAGCTCCCTCTACCCATGGGGAAACAACTTGATTCTCTACCTACATTTGTCAATTTTCTCATCACACTGGCATCCATATATACAAAGTGCCACATATTCCTTTTATGTGGAAGATGTCAAGAAAACAGCAGCAAATCCTTCTTTTTAATCCCATAGTGGTGATAAGCTCCACAGCGTAACTGCAGCAAGACACAGCTGTAAAGACAAAGAGAACATTCCTAATGCTTTGGCAGTCTGGAAAGAATAAAACAGAGACTCTGGAGTGCTAATACAGATGTTGCAATTCAGACCTCCCAGTTCCATCACATTTGGCCAGAAATCTCAGCGGATCCAAATTGAATTTGGGATTTCAAGTCACACCTGCTTTTAATTGTGCAGAATAACACGGCAAATGCTTTGTGCTTTGTTTTGTTGTTGCTGTTTGGGTTTTTTTCCCCATTTTTGTTTCACTTTGAACCTAAGAATAAGAAGGGTTTATAACTATATACACTTTTTTTTAAAAAAAACTGATCAATCTCAAAAAACCTTTAGTTATGACTCAGTTCAGTTCTAACTACACCTAGCTTCTGTTTTTCCTTGGATTTTGCACCCGTGTGGCACACAACATTTTCTTGTTAGTCTGGGAAAAACCTCTGCCAGATTCCAAAGCAAAGAAGAGATATATTTTGGACATGAATAAAACCAGTTTATCCTCATTAGTCTCATGGATCTGCTCCTCTTTAGAGACCTGGAGAGTATTTCTAGGGCAGAAGCAGGACTTGAATTCCAAACAGTTTTGGCAGAGAAATAATCTGCAAATGCAGCAGTTCTTTATATGTTAAGTATGTATTCACCGTCTAGCACTTACAAATATTGGGCCAAGACTTTAAAATATCTTCCCAAATTTAGGTTCCTATGTTTATTTCTGGCTTGCGAATAGTCTGAGTTGCAAAAGCTCTGAATTTACACAGTTCCCATTTGGCTTTCAGCTCCTAAGTCATTTAGTAAACAAATCACACAGAGAAAGCCACGCAGAAGCAGTCTGTGGTAGGCAAATGTCCCAGCCAATTAGTGCTCTATGTGATACAATGAGAAAGGCCATATGTACACTGCTGCACTGCTCTTCCAACTTAAAGATCTTTATGTCTGAAAAGTTCCCCTATGCATTTTAAAAGGCTGTTACGAGGATATTCATTTGTGATAAAATCCGAGCTGCTGCTACAAGATTTTTAACTGGCAGATCAAGTTTAAAAGCATGAAACCTAAGGGCCAGAAACGGATGCTCTGCTCACAAATATTACAGTTTTAGAAGTACTTCAATGGATTTCCATGGGACTATTTGGAGAATGAAGTACTACTCTGCACAAGCAAGGTCAGATGCCAGCCCAAAAAGTCTGCCTGAGACTGGTGATACAGTTCTACTGTCTGCTCACACCAGTTACTGAGTATATTCTTATTATAGTTCCCCCCATGGCTTTTTACTGCAATGTGATTATTTACATATAAATCAACATTGGTTGAAAGGAGAAGTGCAGCAAATGAGCTCAGAAAAATTACAGACATACAATTTTTCCTGAAACTTCATGTGCACCAAATCCTGATCTCAGTTATACCTATGACCTCCTCTTTTGCGCTGGGCAGATGTAGAACAGCAGAAATACCTAGAACAAGGTACAGTGATGTTGACAGGCAGGCACCTAAAGTTTTGGTGGCTGGGGTTCTTTTGGAGTTTTTTGGTTTATGGGGGTTTTTTTGGTTGGGTTTTTTTTGGGAAGGGAATGTTGTTGTTTGATTAATTGGGTTTTTTTTCCTCTTTTCCTTTTTTCTTTTTTTTTAACATTGTTTGAAAGGTACCAAGCTAGGGAGGGCAGAAGACTATCCTATCCATGGTTCCCTTTGATCAGCAGGCAGAAGTGGAAGTGCTAATCACATCAATATGGTTGTCTGGAGAGATTGAAGCTCTGAATCAGCTAAGCTGTGTTCAGTATAAAGCAAGTGTTGGGGAGCAGATAAAGTTTGGGGGTTTATTTATGCTAACACTACATTTTCAAGCCCATTGTGCTCTACCAGGCAAGAGACATCCCCAAGGTGTTCAGAGTATAAACTTAAGTAGATTAAAGAAAGGAAGGAGATAAGAAAATGATGTAAAAGAGTTTTTATGGACAGCTTTAAAACTTCCTGGGGTCAGCAGATCTTATTTTGTTCTCTTCTCATCCTGCAGCAACGCAGGGGCTAAAAGAGGACCTTGGAGGCAAAGAAATGTCAAACAGGGTGGAAAAGACTAGAAAGGCTGTGCCTGTACCATCACATTAGCAAAAGGTTCCTCATTCATAGTCAGGTCCAATAGTCTGACCAGCCATACTGCTGCAGATATCAGCTGTAGTCTGGAGCCCACCAGTTTGCTAAGCAGTAGAGATATGATCCTGCACAGGACAGACTAGACTTAAGACACATGAGCTCTACTTTCCAGGCAGTGTGAAATTCAACTCCATTGCCAAAGGCAATAAAAAAAAGTGTTCTTTAACTCACTGTGGGGCAAATATGACATTGGAAATACTAACAACCTATGGCTGCACTTGCATAGTTCAGATGGATAAATTGCGCCTGACTTGTCCCTCAGATACTGCCTGGGCTCTGGACATCTGGGTGAAAAATTAAAACACTAAAAAGATCCTTACCAACAATTTGCATGAAGTGGTTGATTATTCTTTAAGCTATGCATTTCTTTCCCTACACAGAAAGGTAGAAAACCTTTGTTTACAACTAGAGATGGAAGTGCTTGTGAAGACTTGGAGTTCAGGGTCTGGTTCAGATATAAGTGTAAAAACAACTGGAAATCTCATCAGAACAGGCTTTATAGAGGTATTTTGTCACTTCTGCTCTGAGATCTGGATAAAAACCTCAAGGTGATAATGCTTGGCAGAGTATCCTAGAAATTCAACAACAAAAAAGTTACTGCTAGAAGTAGACCTGGATTCAAGGGGTTCTTTTTCAGTATGGATCCCCTTACTTCATCCCTCCCCTCTAGCCTCTTTTCTCCTCTTCCCCAGTCCTGATGCAATTTTGAAGACAGGGAAGTACATGCCAAAAAAAACTCTGAAAAAAAGAAAACAGCTCAAATGTGAGGCTTTGCATTGGCACCTTTTTCAGTTTCGAACCACAAGTCCCTTTTTGTAGGCAAATAATCCTGCCACAGCTACAGAAGTGAAGAAAGTGGAAAATCCAATCAGCTTTAGCAGTCCCGGCACAGATGGCAGGTTCCTCTCCCAGAAGGTTGTAGTGATGGGCAAAGCTGGAACATCCTGTGGGGAAAGCATCCATTATCAATTTAACATCTCCACTGTGAGGGGCAGGATGTAAATTAAGAGACTCTTGCAGCAGAAACAGAAGTAGGTTGAAGCAGTTCATGTTGAGAAGAAGAATGAAGTATCAAAATTTTATGCTTAGTTAAAGGGAAGAAGAATAGACACACGGAAAGGATTCATAGATCAGTTAAAAACTACAGTTGTTTCCAATTCTGTGTTACAGAGTTGCCACATGGTTGCCTTTTTTAGATTTACATCATATTCCTCTTTAGGAAAGGGCAGTTTTGGTGAGGAAGGGAAAGGTTATTGTGGCTTTGGTTTAGTGAACTTAAATAAAAACAGCCAACAAAATTTTATCTCATCAGCAAAACAGCAGAAAAAAAAATCCATTTAATCTACAGAAAGACTTACAACTGATTCAGGTTCTGGCTTCCAAATTTCACTGTCTGGGATTTTCCTCATAGCAAATAGTATCTGAAAATAAATAACATTTTCTAGTAAGTACCATTGAAAGGTAAAAAGGGCTGGCTTCAGTTTTTGTTTTAAAATGGCATGATGAAGATAACGATTGAGCACATAAATCTCTGTGTATTTATATTCTGAAGAAAATTCAATCCTTGTACAACTCATTTCTGGGGCAGCTTGATATTTAAGAAGACACTCATCCTCAAAGGAAGTAGAAACAGTAACAGAAAAACCTCTTTATGTTTAGTTAATCCATGTGAGATATCAGAATTTGAGTAGTCCTATGGGAACAGGGTAATATGAACATGACTAGGAGTTAAGTATACACTCATGGCAAAATGAGGTGTGCATAAAGTAGCTACTGCATGGGCAAGCAAGACTAAAAACCTTCACAATGGAATAGTAACCATTCAAAGTATCAAAGATACCAGAGATGAGTAGGATAGCAAAGATTATCTGAAATTATAGTCATGAAAGACAGCAAGATTAACTTCTACAGTAAAATAAAATGGAGGTGGTGATATTAATGTTTTTCCTATTCCTATTCTAGGCACTTCTAGATTTAACAAGATTTGCTGTCTTTTACAGTGGGCTTTTATTCTAGAAAAGATTCATGGACCTCATCAACTTTTCAACAGGAGAGTGAGAAACACCCTTGCACTGGAATTTAAACATATTTTCCTTTCACAAGTAAATGAGGAAAGGAAAACATCAAATGTTTTACCAGTCAAACTCACTTGCCAACTTCTCTGCTGAGATCTGTGGACTTTCTGCTGTAATGTTCTTACATTAGAGAGGTCATGAAGCACTATTTCTGGAGGTTTTCAGGAACAGGTTAAGTATAACCTTCACAAATGGGACAGTTTAGGGACAGCTGATCCTTGTCTTTTGGGGCAGGGGTATGGACAAGATGAACTCTCCAGGCCAATTACTGTTCTATGACTGCAGTTTTTAGCCACAAGGTTCCCTTTACCTCATAAAACAAAGATGAAATTTCTTTTGCTGCTCCATAAACTGTGACATTCCTGAAAATATTTGAGGAATTGGCATTTTCTCTGAAGCAAAATATTTAAGTTCTTGTTTAATGACTTCATGTAAGGCTATCTCACTGGTAAATCACTGTGTCGATGGTATTGCTGGAAACAGTTGAGGAGGGGACTGACTTGGTCTGCCGAGCTACAGAACTGAGCTGTTCCTAGTGATCTCTCAGTACAATAACTAACAATATGCCTGTATAGGGGAAAAAAATGGTAGGTAAGAATTTGGAATTTCTCTAAAGAAGAAAGGATTTCATTCCTGCAAACAGACAAGAGTTTGAGTAAATAGCCAGATCCCTTCCTAAGCATTCAAATTTTAAGTGCAAAACCTTTGTCCTTTCCCCTTTGCAGGGATTTGCATCAAGATTTCAGAACAGCTGAAGCTGTCAACACTCAGTTCCCATTTCACTTTCAACCAAAAGATCTTTCATTTTCCACAGGATATCTGACAGTGCCCCCTGTTTTGGGCTTGTGTCTGTACCTCTCTGGCTGCTCTTTCTCCAGCCTGTACAGCCCCCTCCATGTATCCACTCCACTCTGTGGCCGTCTCTGTGCCAGCAAAATAGATCCTGCCAATGGGCTGACGAATAATCCTGGAGGGGGACAAGCAGTAAGTCACATCAGACATATCAGGAAAGATAACTGAAATCCTTGGGTTAATGTTAGAATAAAAGTGTTTTAAAAAACAGTGAGCACTTACAGATAGTAACTTTGGGTGAGTTGAGCTGAAGTAGAATCTGCATTGCATTTAAATTCTTAGAGTAAACACACCAGTGTGTGTATTTTCTTAAGCATTTACACTGCATTCTTTGTAATGTTATTACTGGTTGTGAATCTAGTGCTCATATGTGTGAAAGGCCATTAGCTTGAGATGAAACTTACTCTATTCACAATTTTAGCCTGTGTCATAAGTACCAATGCTAGGTATTACTGGCACAGTGTAGCATTCTGAAGTACTTCCAAATGGTAAAGGATTTTTTTACCCTATTTTTGCCAGAACTTGCAGTGACTATCATTAAAATGACTAAAAACAAAGGCCTCCATATGCTCTTCATTACAACTGCTTTATTGCTTTAAGTTGTGAAAAAGTAAACTTCAAAAGTAGGGTTATGCCATCACATTAAAAACTACGTATCTGAATCCAATCAGCCGGTCTGACCAGCAAGTCTCTTACTTTTTGGCAAATCTTATCTTCATGCAAAACCTTATGTCAGAAAGGACTATAGACAACGGCACGCTGGTTACTATATTAAGCCTTGACTGCTAAAAGGAAAGGAACAGTACAAAGAAATCACTCATTACTGTCACTGTTGGCAGGAATTAACTCTCTGCCAGTATTTATTTTTAAAAAAGCTAAAGATGTGCTGAAAATGGTAACACCAATCTCAAATATCCAATGAACAAAAGTGAATAAAACCCCCTAATGATACTGTACTCATCCATCATAAAGCCCAACTGAGACAAGTGGAAGTTTATAGTACCTGTTTAAAATATTCCCCAGTGATCTTAGAGGTATAAAGAAAATGGTGACACAGGATTTATTACCCTTTCTGAAGATATTTATTAACTTGGTCTTATCTCACTATTCTGAAGCCCACTATAAATAGATACTGTACCTTCCATACTGAGTCATTATGCCTGGTGGGAAGTAGGCTGTGTAGCAGCCCCCAGAATACTGCTCTTCACACCAGTTCTTCTCTTCATAATGCACTGGCTGTAAAACAGAGATTAATTCACTGAAGGAAAGGACAAAGTCCTGAGGAAGCTGATAAAGGAACTGAGGAGACAGCAGAGAAGAATAGCTTATGATTTGTTGCACGTCAGCATCTGACAAAATGAGCACATTTAACAAGTCTCTTAATGCAGCATGGATCCAACACAATAAGCCTTAATTTTAGACACTGCTAGCTATTTTTTAAAAAACTAGCTAATCCAGCCACTGCAGAACATAATCCTCTTAATTTGTCAATGTAAATTTATGCTTTGAGCCGTGTAAAGCAAACATACCTCTGGTGTACACAGGTATAATACTTGTAATATGTACATTGGATACAAATACATAAAGTTAAAAATGCAAAGTATGGCACTTGCATGGTTCTGCATACAGTATCACTGTGTTTAAAATTATGTCACCTCAAGATTGGTGTCTACAACTTTTAACTCGTGCAAAATTACCCTTAAATGATAAAGGGCGATGATCACAAACTGTGAGATCACACTAATCCTATCAGTTATTTATCATTACAAGGAAGAGAAGGCAAGGGAAAAGCAAAAAGAAAAACATGTGCAGCAATGGATCTTAGCAACTAGTAAGGAGAAGAAACATTATGTTCAACATTGACTGAGAGGGAAAGGCAAGCCTGTCACATCTGAAAACAGTTGAGATGTATAGTGGTAAGCACTGTGAATGACACCCATGAAGCTGGACAATATATTTGCCTTTTAACTGCTTCATAAAGTCATTCTTATCCTCACTGTCAAACACAACCCAGTATTTGCCATAGTCTTCTCTCCACTCCTCTACAGATGGCAGGGCAGTAAGTGCTCCCACAGCAGGTACTTTCTCCAAAACGTTACACAGCGCTGTGCTGGAGCACTGCTGCATTCTGATTCTGGTTTCATTCTGCCCTTCCCCAGCTCAACAAGTCTAACAAGAGATGCTGTGGTTTAAATTTTGTGCTTACATGTAAAGCTTCCTCTGATCCCAGAACCTTTGCATAGAGCTCACACAGCCTCGTCTTCCTGCAAAACAAAAGCAACAGACTTCTGTGTAAGCGAAGAAAAAATAAATCACCTCTAATATGTCCTAGTTTCAAGAGAACAAGCATTAATACCTGCTTGAACTTGAGGTTCCAGCTTTTTGGGATCTATGCTAAGCACTCAGCCTCTGGATCACTAGAAATAACTTACTCAAACTCCTGTGCTGCATAAGTGTCAGTTTTACCAGCAGTTATGCAAGCTGTTCCCTTAAGACACCTCTAGCAGCCCAAATTCATATATTATCCAAAGGTTCTCTAGGCTGTCAGGAAAAAAAAGTAGTAAAGCATTGCAGTTTTTTGTCTTGGCATATAGTCTTAACTTACGGTTTGTTCCTACAAAGGCGCAGGTATTGATAGCCTGAGGCTCTCAGGTATTCAGTACTTTATTTCTGTATCTATAAAATTTCCTCCTGTTTTAGTTTATGAGTCTATAAATCCATGAATATACTTCATTCTGTAGCAAACCCCAAGTGCAATTAAATTTGTTCCTACGAGCTTTTGGGTCTTACTTTTTACCGTTAGCCACACTGCATCAATTCCCAAACACAAGAAGATAAAGATGAAATAATAGTTAACAATTATGAAAAACAAACATGAAAACACAACACAAGAAAGATGTTTACTCCTGGAAGCAAATCCTGTGCTCCACAGAAAGCCACGTTTGGCACAGGAATATAGCAGTCCCAGCTCTGTAACTGCATGGGCTACACTTGCAGCTATACAAGCATATGAGGAAACTGTATGTACACAGCTGTATAAAGCAACCTAGCTACACAGGAGCTCAGCTATACCCATGATCATGTATGGCCAACTGCAGGGCTCCAAGGAGGTACAAGTTCACTGCTGTCTGACAACGACATTGCAAATACAGATAAAGTTAGTTTAAAGATAGCTGCACAAAAGAAAATATTAACCTTCAGGTCAAGGGCATCTTCAGACTCTTAAGAAATGTCGACCTTGGAAGGAATTATTCATCCATAATAAGGTATTATTTGACAGAAAAACCACCACAGAATTGCAGTTTCTAAAGGACTGAATTGTACAGTGATCTATCACTGAGAACATTCTCCCTAATAAGAACAATCCTTGTAGATGTGCTGGTCTCTGCAACATCTGTCCCAGAACAGTTTAAATAAATACTTATTTATGGATTTATGGCTAATGCTAGCATGGAACATATGGAATATGCAGTAAAATCCTTATTTCTTGGCTTTTGACTCAGCTGTGAAATTGCCACAAGCACTAAATAAGAGGAATTCTATGCCTAGAGCTACCTAGGTAGGGTCCTGTTGAGAGTTACACCGTGCCCAGTGTGGAAGAAATGCCCATGCAGACATTTAGCTCTTCTCCCTGGTCTCTTATTCCATGTTCGTGTGTGATGCCATCACCTCCGTTGCACAGCTGTGAAAGGTAGGGCACAATCTAATCATTGTAATTACTCATTGGCACCTGGCCTGGGAAGACCAGCTGGAAGGCAGCAGTGAGTTTTACTCCCTTCAACCTGGCTTCGGCTGTAAAACAGTTTCCATCACAACTGCTGTTCCCTGTCATGATTTAGGATAACTGCCACAGACTCTACATGCTACTCTTCATATCCAAGGACTATCAAAAACCTTACCCTGTCATCAACATGATAAAGGGAGAGCCCAGCTTTTGTTCACAGAAAAGTGCAGCATCTCAGTGAGCTGCAGCCTCTGAAGGGTGCCACACGAAGCCTGTCCTCAGAAGAGATCCCTCCCTGCAGACACCACAGCCCCCATCTAAACATAAACTGGTTGCATCCTGAGTGTGTACTGGGAGAAGATTTGAGTTTGCTCTCTGACTTCTCCTGGATCCCAGTTTCCACTGGAAGGAGACTTGTGCTCATGTGCAGAAGAGGAGCTGCAATGCAGCCCAGTGGGTTCCTGCCTTGGCTGACTGTGACCAGGACTTTAGGAGCCACAGGCACCCCTGCCCCCTCCATCAGGGTACCTCTTATCAGGTATCAACCCAAGCATATTTCATAACCATTCTTTACCAAAGCAAAGTCCTTCCTAGTCTAAAGGTTTATTCCTCAAAGACACGAGTTCAAAATCCTTTTGTTTAAAATATGGCTGTAGGCAGCAGCAGTCAGATAATTGTGCAAACGCTTTTAACGCTGAGGGGAAAGCAACCTTTCCTTCGTGGTGCCTCGCAAACAGACAGGACAGCCCTTCATTTCACAGAGAAAGAAGCTGTTCTCTACTTATAGCTTTAATTTGGCCAGATACTGTGAATCAGCATGATGGAAAAAGACTCATTACTTTGTAAATTCTATTTTAGTAATAAACAAAAGAGCACTACTGTATGCAGACGTTTGTTTCAACAAGACAGTACCAAAGGCCTTAATCTGTGCCTGAAGGGCACTTTTTCCCATAACTGAGGGTGGAGAGCTGGAGGCAGCTTTTTGCCTCCTTTATGATGCAGAGTTCTCACTCATGGCAGGTACCACAGCCCCAGAGTTGCACTAAGTTACAAAGACTGAAAGGACTCTCCAGGGGGATTAGAAAAAAAATCAAGCACAGGAGCCAAACCTGTCCCTTCTGACAAGCTTTCAAAGAGCCCAGTGCACTTGCAAAAATCCAGAGGGGTGGCAGTGGTAGGGATGAGGCTGGCCCTGGACGCTTTCCAGCGCAGGCAGCAGAATATCTACACTATTTTCATAGGCAGCAGCTTAGAGCAGTTATTTTGCAAAAGTCAAAAGTTATTTTGCATAAGCAGAGCAGCCCTACTGGAAAATGAGAACCAAGACCTGAGAGTGTCCAAAGGGCAGGGTCTAGCTACCACATCTGCTGCCTCTTTGTGGAAATTCTGTGGGGTCTTCATCCAAAACCAAATAAGAGATCTTCTTCCTTAAAGTGACATGTCCTCCTACTGTAGTGAAGTTACAGACAAATTCCTTCAAATTGGGGCATTGTTTTCCTGTTCTGGTAACCAATAAGAAAATTTTGACTCTGATTCCATGCAGATCTCCAGTGTTTGTACTTACCTTTCTTCTTTTGTGAGACCTGTCAGTCTTCTACACTTCCGAGCAAGAATGAAGCTGTAAAAAAAAGGAAGACCGCAATTTACTTCCATTACGTTACTATATTTCCTGCATTATTTAAAATGCCAGTATCTTATGATGAGATGCTTGTGATTCATAGTATTAGCTTTTGGGTCTCTATTCAGAATATCCATTTCATCCCTCTGCATAATGTTATAAGCCATGCCTGCTGCTTGCAGGACTTACCATGGAAGGAACCACTCCAAGATTCAGGTTAGATTATTTTTATGAGCTGTTTCCCAATGACCTTAATTTTATATAGCAGTATGTGTAGGCATATAATAGCAAGAAATGAAGCCTGGGATTGAGCTAGAAATTATTGTTAAACAAACTTTCTAAGACTGGTCATACTCTGGCTGTTTAAAAAAACAGAACAAACCAAAACATAATTCTAGAAAACAAATTTTCATTTAAGAACTGGAAGACTCAGGGGAAGCAAAATATTTGCAGAAAACTTTACATTTCTGCAATCACTTCCTTTTTATTCTCCTTCCTTTCATCTTCTCCAATTTTGTATTTTGCCACGCAAAAGAAGACAGTGAGACAAAGTGAAGAAAAATAGAATTTCATTTTTTTAAATTAGCAATTAAATTGTAGGGAGAATCTATTTGAAAGAAAAGTTCAGAGAACACATTCACCACACACTGAGAAACTCAATCTTTGAACTATTTTCAAGTATTTCCCTCCAAAAGTAGCAGGATTTCTGTTTCAATTGTTCACCTTCTTTGTCTCTTACCCTATTATGGCAGGAAAGCTGCCATCAGGCTTAGTATCATCAAGTGTTAAACCAATTGCAGCATCCTCATCTTCAATGATCATGGTACCACAATACCCTGGTAAGCACAAAGTGGAAAATAAGTTAGGGCCTATGCATCCAAATGCAGGAATGAGCTTCCAAGGAGATGTGAGATACTCAGAACTTGACTGGAAAAAGCCCTAAACAACTTGGTCTAAATTCACCCTGCTTTAAGCAAGGCATTGAATGACACCCAGAGATCCCTCTCAACCTCTGTCATTCTCTGAATCTAATGTAGGGAGATATGAAAAAAAGGAGAGTGATCCCCATCAATTGAGAAAGATTAGCACACACCTCCCTTGCAGTGTAGAGTTCCTTCGGCTCAGAGAAGTGCTAGATCATCTCCAGAGGAGAAAATTCAGATCTGAAATGTGCTGACAATTAACAATCCTTTTCAAGCATCTTTAAAACAGAAAGTCAATAAAGGACTCTCCTATTGTTGAATTAATGATAGAAAAATAAATTATTAATTAAGGTTGCTCTCGGATACTGAAGATGTTCAAGTGCCTCTAGAACAACTGTTTCCATATATGACATTATGTCAGACATAGGGGGAAACAGATATTTGTACACTGTTTTGAAAACAAAGTTGTTCTTAAAAGAAGAGTTTGAAGAAAATAAATTGTTCCTAGAAGAACAACATTGTTAGCAAAGCACAGTACATAAACTATGGGTTCTACCAGGTAACGGGAGTCACCTCTTGCCCATCAAACCCAAACCTAAAAGGCCAGAATATGCCAGGGTCCAGAACTCTTAAAATCATTCACAGAGATAAGGGTGGATGACATTTTTAGACAAACACAGATGTGGACTCTTTATAACCAGTGCAGAGAAGTAGGTGCTATTACATTGCAGATGGTCTTAGATTCAGTAAGCTCTAAAAGAGATCTGAGAAATCACGAGGAAAGCATTCAGCATGTAAAGGGAGTGAAGGATGGCTAACCCAGCTAGGGATATCTATGTGAAGACACCTTAAATTAATCCTGCCCAGTGCATCCAGAAGGCAGAGTTTTCGTAGGCTGATAACTGATAGGATAAAACCTCTCTCCATCACATATCACTTATACCTTTAGATTGCTGCACAAGTGGGAGAGACTCATCTCATACCCAAGTGCCACTGAAGAAACAGGAGAGGACAACAAAGAACAACCAAGGCAATAAGCAACAGACATGAGTTCTCCCTTCACACCTGCTTCCTTCTTTTTATTCCCTTGTCCACCCTCTCTTCCCAACCGATCTCTCAAGTTTGTCCAAAAGGAAAAGGCAAAAAATGGCATAGAAGTGTTAAAATTCTCCTTCTAAGGTCCAGCATCTTCTAAACACAAAGTCTACTCCATTACCATGTATGCTTTTCCTTCTCTCTGTCATTACCCTTTCCTGCAATAAAAACATAATACCCTTCTTTCTCCAGAAAGTTTCCTTATAGTACACAATGCATTTGATGACTGAGCCCATGGGGATTCGGTTGATGAGCTGGTTTCTCATTGGTGGCAAAGGTGGGTTGAAATGAATCTTCAAACCAAGAGCTGGAGGAATGGCACTGATCACATATTTGCCCTGGAAAATAAATTATACATAAGCCAAATAAGTTCTCCACTACTTCATCCTAAGTATATTGCTCTAATGATCTTGGCAGACATCTGGGGAGGCTGCAGGGTGTATCTTCTGAAGCAATTTTGGCATTTAGCATATGAATTGCAAAACTGAACCCTCACAAAATCCTGGCTGTTAAACAACAAACAAGCATTATATAAACAGCCATCTGTTCCAATGATGGGCAGCTGCTCTTTCCCTCGTGCTTGAAAAAAAGCCACTGGAAAGATTTTCTGTGCTACAAGAGTCCATCGGTCTCCCTTCCATCTGGACTCCTCTGTTACAACTTGGAAGCAAAGCCTGGAATATTTTTTTTACAGAAAGTTTATTACTAAACTACATGTTTGTGTTCATCTTACAACTATCCTTTAATTCTGAAGGTAATGGAATAATAGAAGAGATGCTAGTGAAGGAAGAGTCCAAATATACACTTTGCTTTTCAGGCATCACTCTAAAGTTCTGTCACTGTTACTACTTGGGGATAATTAGCAAGTGTGATTTTCTGTCATAGTCACTTTAATCTCTGCTACATTTTTGTACAGGATTTTGGAGTAGTCAAAAAAGGAAAAGCTAAAGGTTTTCTAGTCATCCCAGCACAAACAGTTGCTTAAATGTGAGAGGTTTCATTACCTCATATAACTCGTGATCTAAGGTTTCCACGATGACACTTTCACCCGACTGGTCAATGCGGATGACTGGCTTCCTCAGCTTCACCCGGCTGCCCAGGCGCTCCATCATTTTCTCACTGATCTGGCCAGAGCCCCCAACAAACTTCCTCTCCTGAAACACAGGAAATGACAACTCAGCAAAGCAGAATCAGCAGTGACACACATGAAGCATGTATCATGACAAACATTTTGCTTGGCATTCAAAACAAATCTCGTTCTTCTGTTGTTACCAAACTTTTTTAGGAAAGTTCATCAGTCTCACTTGGAAAACATCCTAATGCTCCTTTCTCTTTCAGTGAACTCCTCTAACACTTCCCCTATTTGACCACCAGCCAAAACTGGTTACGTCAGTACCCTTATGAGAAAATCCTTTTTCATGTGGTCTTCAAATGGATTCCATCAGCCTGTGTCAATCAGCAAGACTTCTGAAAAGCGCTTAAACTTTTAAACCTTTCTCTGAGTTCAGTTATCCCTGCAGACATCTCTCAGAAGTAGAAACCCTGACCCTCATAAGAAATAACAAGGTATAAAAAAAGTGATGTAGGTCACACCAAAAATGTATCCTGCAGTGTGGAATGTAGCCTAGCTTAAATGCAAATCGCCTCTAACACAGCAAAGAATTCAAATAATATTTTATGCAATGTATATAAAGTTAAATTATCTACAATTATTGCTTATGTATGCAAATTTATGCATTTTAACATGTTTTAATGTATTCTTTATATTTTTAGTTAATTATTTATGATTAAATAATTATCATTTCTAAAATATAATTATTTCTAATATAATTAGCAAAATTTGCATTTCCATGTGTAAGACCATTAACAGAGTCTTTACTTTCTCGAAATGCAGAAGCAGCACTACTACACCAGATTCCAAACATTTCAGAGCAATACCATATTTAAGCAGGGGTGTTAATTTTCTTCAGATTGATTTTAAAATCTTCAGTTTTATTCCTCAGAGCTAGTGTCTTCAGGAACCCAGTTCTGGAGTACATTTTCAGTATTAATTTGGAGTACTCTACACACTCCTGCAGATAGCATTGCCATCCCCATTAAGTGCTTCTGAAGTGGTAAGCCTTGCTTCAGCCTCATGACAGAAATAAGCATAAGTAACACTTTAAAAAAAAAACACCAAAAACAAACAACAAAAAAAAAACCCCAAAAAACCTGGAAATGGAAAGTACATGTTCTAACTGGAGCCCAAAAGGAAGCCAGAGTCAGGAACTGCTACTAATCTACTGATCCCTGGGCCAATGCCTTCAGCATGAGAATAGCCTTCAATATTAGTTTTGCAAGATCCATATTCATGTGTAAATGAATAGAACAAGTTACTGATGTTCTCTGGCTCCAAATCATGGACATCTCAGTTGACTCTCTGAACTAAAATAAACAAGTAAAAGAATGAAGTTAAAACAGGGCTGCCATGAGCTGCAGAAGGTGATGGATGATACTACCTGCCCTCCATTGGTTGTTGAGAATATCCTCGTTGTCCCTCCACACTGCTTCACATACCACAAAAACCAAAGGGCAGAGACCTCGTGGGGTTCAGAAGTGACATCCACATTCACAAACAGAGTTGCAAAACTCTTGGCAGCACTGCAGCAAAGACAAGAAAGTAAGTTAATTTAAAGACTGAAGGGTGACAATCTTGTTCTTTAGTAGGGGAGTCAGCAGCAATGTCTTCTTTCACTGAGGGTAGAGGATTCCTTCATTTCAGTTGAAATAGGAAACAATAACAACTCCTTTTGCGCAACATTTTTCAAATAACCCTGCAAAAAATGTTAATCAAGCACTGCCGTGTTCCAGCAAAATTAGGGCTCCACAAGCACAAGAGCCAGTGAAAACTTATGTCAGTGTATGCTACTAATACAAAGTTAGCTTGTTACCCTAGCCTTGGGATTAAGGGAAGCAAGCCTTCCTGTCTTCACTGGACCCCAAAAATCACCATGCCCTCCCATGGTTCCTGGTTTACATCCAAGATTCGTAGCTCTGTTTGCACCTGCTGAGAGCCTGTTCCTCAAGCACACAGCACAGAGATTATTCAACACTTGTCATGAAGAAGTTAGGGATCTTGTCTAAGCTAATTATCTAAACTCTCCGGACTTGTCAGCATCCCCTCCCTGCCCACTCCTCTGCTGTGCTCAGGGAGGGTGCTGCAGCTGGAAAACAACAAGGAAAGAAATCTAAGTACAAAGCCTATACACATTCATGCAAAAGGACAACACATACACACTCATGCAAAAGTCTGTCAAGAAAAGGGAAAGGATATGTTTGGTTGCTTAAATCAGTATTTTAAACAGTGGTCTGGTAGAAAGTGGTGATGAACACAGATGTGGAAAAAGTGGCCTGATCACTGCTTTCTCTCCTCCGGTTGGTGCTTTCATAACAGCTTTACTGAAAATTACTGTACAAACCTGTATAAGATATTGGGGTGCACTAAGACAGAGTTAATTAAGGCTCAGGGAAACATTCCTCCTATTAAAGTAAATACTTCCTCTGCTCTTACTCTGAGGAGGAGTTTAAAGAGACATGGACAGGACCAGGAGATGCTCAGTTTAACTGCATTGTAACTGACAGGGACTGAGATTCTATAGGTATTTCAAACACCAGGCATCAGCCAATCAATAACTTCCCAAACCAGTAGAGAATCCACTTTTAGTTGCGCCTTTCTTTTTTTCAGTCTTTGAACTTTACATGGGGGGCGCAGGGAGTGAAAAGCATAACTCAAACATACTAAATTCAAACAGTTGCAGATCTACATAGAAAAAAGGGCATCTCCTGTCCTTTCTGAAAATCCAAAGTCCTGCTGAAGGAAAAAGCTGATGCATTTTCTGAAATATGAGTGCATTCTATCTTCGTTCTTGACAGCCAAAAATAATACAGAAAATATTTATTAATTTTTCTCTATATAAACACACATTGTAAAATATTATCAACTCCGAAGGATATTCGGTCTAATTGAAGAATTAGTATACGTGTTTATTAATACTTCACAAGCAGAAGTTATTAGATAGTGGTTAAATTATCCCAGTTTCTGACACCTTCTCCCATTGTTTTTCAGCATTTCAGCTCCCCAGTTTCTCCAGGTATTTTACCTAGAAATAGCAGTACGATTTCATCAAAGAGCACTCGGGATATTTCCAGAACGCAACTCTAGCCAAAAGCAAATCTGTACAGTCTGTTAGACCATTACCTTCCAGAGTGGGAAGTTTCTACAGCAGGTTACCTAAATCTTGAACAAGCTGGGCAAATCAAGCTGACACACACATGTAAAATCTGAAAACCATCTGGGAATTAAGGGAGGCTGACAGTTATGTCAATATTAAGGTAAAATGTCAAGTCTTATTCCATCAGAGTTTGAAAAAAATATTACTGTAGTCACGTGTTGGATATTGAATGACCACCGGTGCATGGTGTTTTGCTAACCTGTACAGTTCCTTACCAAATCAGAAGCTCAGATGGCCAGCAGAACTGCCAGCATAAATTTCTATTTGGTTTTAATCAATATGGATGATGATAAAAAATGAGAAAGGCTTTCTATATGCTTTTGTGCAACTGTAACTGTTGTTAAAG
Source organism: Caprimulgus europaeus (assembly GCA_907165065.1). Next base: position 34,315,896 of record OU015523.1, on the reverse strand, counting down.
CAAAACAACCAGAAGATTCAAAGTTTTTGGACAAGAGCCTACTGTCCATTAACAATGATCATGTTGCTCTCTAGAAGCTGGCTGAAGCCATAAAAATGCTCCTGTCAAAGACAGCTTCAGCTTGAGTGGGTGCTAGCAGGCTTCTGCACCAAGCTGATGCAGGTTCATTGTCAAGTGCTTAGCAATTCTGAAGAGGATGCTGTAGAAATCAATCTGCTTTACAGTAAAGCAGAATTACTGTTTTGTTTCTCTTCGGTGCGAAGAAAACCAATCAAACTGCTGTTGAATGGCAAGTAAAGGAAAACAGCTTTGATGTATATGTAAAAACAGGAAGCATTTTCAGTTTTCCTGGATGTTATATAGTGCAGCAGTTAAACAATAGAATGATGGGTGTTAAAAGTGATTTAGTGCTATTTCAAGACAAATGTTATTTTTATAGCACTTTGGTAAAATCAGCTAGTCCAGCACAGAATAAATGTGTGTTTTTCCATCAAAAGTTTGATTCAAAAACCTGCTGGAGCCGCAGCATTTTTCTCTTAAAAGTTAAACACACAGTAAAGAGAGGGAAAGTGCATATAAGAGATGAAAGTATTATCTATGTCTTCAGAAGTAACCCTCCCCAAATACATTTTCCTTTCATCTTTACTTTAGTTTAAAAAGTTATATAAACATAATAGAATCTGCTGTGTGTGCTGACAGGTGTTGTGGTCCATTATTACAAGATTTTCTCCACCCCATTTCTTTAAAAAATAGCTGTATTCTAGTGGTAGTTGTATCTCTAAGGTATGTAAATAAAAGCTATTAATATTTTGTATTTGAAAGTTTCTTACTTTGTCCAGCAAATTTTATCTATTAAATCTTGCATAGTCATTTTGTCCCATTCTTCCGCATGTGGAGCCTTCCATGGGGCTTCACTGGGAATCTAAGAAGACATGAAAGAGCATTCATCAGTAAATGAATGAGTGGCATAAGAAAGAGACAACAATCACAAAAAAAAATCTCATCTTTACAGGTAATTCAGACTGCCAATTCCTGGCAGGTAATACAGTGAACTTCAAAGAGTTGTTTGTTTTAAGATTTTTTTTTTTTTTTTTTTTTTAGATTGAAGAATAGAGAATAATTTTAGGGTTAATAACTTTGCCTAGAATGGCAAAGTACAGTGCTGGGGAATGTCTCCCGAGTTATTCCATATCTCTCCCATTAATCTATGCAAGTAACAGCAACCTCTTCTCGAAGTCTTGTAGTAAAACATACACTACTGGCAACAAACTAAAATGGTTGAGCTGAATTTGAGGGTGGAGAAGGGACTACATTTGAGGTCTACAAGCTTCTTAAAGTATTACTTACCGAATCATCAGGCAAAGTGCCAAAAAATCACACGCATAAACCCTAATGTTCATATATCCAGAAAAACAAAGGTATGATTGCAGACAGCCTCAGCAGCATGGCCTTCAGAAAAGCTTGCCAGTATGTCACTTACAACACATTGTCTGACCATCAGTGCATACCAAAATGCACAACACAAGGCTGCTCTTGCCAGCACCAGGTTTGTTCAAGCTCAAACAGCTTAGCATATCTGCATCCTAGTCCCACCTTCACTCTCCCCCTCATGGAGACAAAGCTGAGCTGAGACAGTCAGCTGCAATTCCTCATGCCATACCTCCTTTCCCATTTCATCCATGGTCCTCCATAGGTTGTTGTAGTCCAGGTAAGCCAATGGATTCCACATAGGAGGGAATGGACCTTTAAAGGGGTAAGACTTACCCTGCAAGATGAAAAACAAACAAAAACATCACAAAAACCAAATACAACCATAATCATGGCTTCTCCGTGAGGGAAGCTGCACCAAATGGTTAAGTGTTCACTGGAAGAAAGCACAAATTCAATCAATACATGTAACAGCTTCTGACAGACCATGTCTGTGTGTGCCCACAGAACAAGAGGCAATGGGAGCTCCTGTCTGAATGTAAGGAAACGCATGTTTGCTGTGAGGGCGACTTGAGCACAGGCGCGGGTTGCCCAGAGAAGTTGTGGAGTCTCCATCCTTGGAGATATTCAAAACCCATCTGGACATGGTATGGTTCTGAGCAACCAGCTCTAGGCAGACCTGCTTGAGCATGGGGGTTTGGACTCGATGATCTCCAGAGGTCCCTTCCAACCTCAACCATTCTGTGATCCTGCTTTTGTACATGCACAACTTAAGTGTCATACACAGTTGAATTAAGTCAGTTGTGAGTAGAACTGATACCAACTTGTGTCTTCAAAGCCTTTTATTGGGCACTTCTGAGCAACAAAACTAATACCCTGAAGTAGAGTCACTAACATTAGACCAAAAAAATGGGATGGAACAGCATTGCTCAACTGAGATGAGAAACTGGATATTTGTTACTGAAAAAGAAAAATAGGTTACATTTTATTCTCCTAAATGCTCATGAAAAGTCTGAACTGTTAACTGTATTTAGTGGGGTTTTTTTTATTTTCAAAATCAGCAGAAGCAGATGTGATGAGCTTTATTATACACTAAAATCATACCTTGGAGACCTTCCTGGAAAAAAATGTTTTCAGCTAACATAAAAATTTCCTGCCCTATAGAACATGTAGCTTTTTCTACTAATGATTCATTCTTCTAATCCAACACCTCTGGCCACAAATTCCAGAGATTGATAGTGTGGCCCATATGAATGTCCTAATTATATCATTATATATTTAATAGTTAGATTTTATATATCTATATCTTGACTACTAGATATTCAGAAAGTCTAGCTGAATTAAATGTGGAAGAAGATGGGTAATTTGTAAAGCTCTTTTATTTAGATGGGATTTCCCTGGCTGACTATATGGATGGCAGCATAACAGCTTTAAAAATTCACAAAGAAATGCTCATTAGTAGTGTGTGGTTACTCATTTTTTCATAGTGCATTCTGGACTCCATAAAATAGATAAACAATAAAGGCCACAGTGTGTGCCGCAGCTGATTTTTCAAGGCTTATATTAAATTATGTATTTCAGTGGGCACTGCATCAGCATGAATGTCAACTGGTAGGAGTACTAACTTTTAATAGACATTTGATGCAATGCCACATCAACCCATCACTAAAATATATATACATACACACATACACTGGCTTCAAAAGAAATACTGCATCAAAATTTAGTGTTTAGAACCAGGTAACACCACCACTGTGTCTTGTTGACAAGAAGTATCTAAAGAACACTTACTTGAAGTTTCAGGTGTGATTTGATTTAGCCTCTTTATTAATAATGTGAAAGAAGGGACAGAGAGCACATTATTCAAATTTGCAGGTGTTTAAAAGCACCAGAAGAGAAAGTAAAAGGGCACAAAAGGATCCTGAAAGACTCAAAACCAAAACTTGGTCCAGAAATAACAAAGTGAGATATAACCTCGAAAAATGCTGGCTAGTAACTTTGAGGAATTCTAAGTCAAAGCGAGACATACTTAATAAAGCAGTCAGGCCAAAAATTAAATGTAAGGATAAGAAAAAGAGAAAGTCAATTTATAAAAAAACCCCGCCATGTTAGAGAAAATAAAGAAGAAACTGTTTTTTCACCTAGTCTTTGTATGAATGCAGGACTAACAAAATCCTTGTCAGAAACACCAAGGTAATGAAAGTTAGGAAGAAAGCAAAGTGTAGGAAGAAAGGAATTGCTTCTTCAGCACACGGACTTATGAAGAAGTACATACAACACAACAATTTCATTTTGCAGTGCTTTTGTGGAGAGATTATGGTTTCTAAAATGTCAAAGCATCAAATTTTAAGAAGTTTTCAACCAGTAGTTTTGCCATCACCACAGCAGATTTACAGTCACTTCATGAGCCAGAGGTACCAAGGTTGAAAACTTGAGCATTTCCAATTTAAGACTGGACATAAGAGCACATGTTCGAAAATACACCAGAAAATGGAGGCTTTGTGGGGTTTTTTGTTGTTGGGTGTTTTGGTTTTGTCTTTTTTAATTCAGCATGAAACAAAAGTGCATTTCTACCGCTCTTGTGTTCAACCATATGAAAATACATTAAACTGGAATCAGGAAAACATATCCCTGTAGATGAGGGAGATGAACTCGATGAGTTTGTTTCATCAGAAGAATTTGGTCTTGACATGGACTTTTGTGTACTATTATGGAATCTCTTACATGAAATTAATTTGAACTGGGGCAGGCACACCTTCATACTCTGCTGACAAAAGGCTATGGAAGAGCAGCAAAAGCTCTCAGACTGAGTACCTTCCTGTCCCAGTCAGTAACATCTAAACCATGCTGGTAACTACCTTTTAGCCTTTTTGGGCACATTAAAATTCCATAACTAACTCCTATGCCAGCAAGAAGTCAGTACCTCCTGAACATTGGAACCACCCTTCACTAGTGTAAAAACCATGTAGGTATTCCAGAGACAGAGCATATCAGTTTGGTTTTAAGTACGTAGCATTTCCCAGATTTAGATTTATGAAACATGTACACTGCTGTGCTCAAGAAAACCAGGACAGCATCTGAATGGGTTATTTCAATTATTGATTTTGTTCTGAGCTTCCTGCTCTGCCAGAGGCAATCCTAACTGAGTTATCCCCTCTGAGTTAACTCAAGTCTTATGAATTCCCTGTGGTGCTTCGTTATGAGCGCACAGCTAAGAGACACACATAACATACCTTTGTTTTAGTAGTCTTCTATTTCACTGCATTTGAACTGCTGAAAGGGAAATCTTGGGTATGTCTCTTGAGCAGAAATCTGGGGTGACAAGTTTCATAAAGCACAAGAACAAACTTCAACTTGGAAAAATAAAAACAGTCATAAAAGTGAAGGAGTCTCCTGTGAAAGTTACTTTCAAGAGCTTCTAAGACATTACCTAAGGCCTGATCCTTATTTCCTACACAGACAAAACTGCAGGAGCTGCCAGTTAGATTTTTGTTTGAGAAGAAACTGCAACACTAGGCTCTACATAGAAAAAAAAATAGCAGCACCAAAGAAAGACTACATATAACTCTGAGTAGTTTCCAAACTGAAACATTTCAGCTCTACTTCTGATGAATTTGCACTTTTGCAAAAAGAACAATCTTATTGATGTTTAGGCAAAATTTGCCTATTTCTATCATAATGCTGGGAATAGCATTCTCCATACCTCCTGGTGCTGTATAATCTCTAAAAAAAAAAAACCAGGATACAGACAAAAAATATGCCCCAAGATGCACAAAACATTTCATTTTCAAATGCTTTTTTATCTAAATCAGAGCAGTACAAAAACAGCAATAATAGTCACCCCTTCTGATCATTTGACATATTTCAACAGCAGTATTAGAATGCTCAGAAGTATTTCTTGCCCCCCCCCCCCCTTTTTTTTTTAGGGCTTAGTGGTATTTCATACAGGCATAGGCATTTTTTTAGAAACTGCTTCATGATGCCACTTGCAATGCTTCCAAAAGCAGAACATCAGCATCATCAGTTGGGAGTCTTCCTGCAATTGTATGGGTCACTTGCTGCTCAGAAAGGCTGTTGCTGCAGTATGGGCTAAAGCATAATGAAGAAGCTGAAACTATAGGGAGGAAATTCATGCAGCCCAGCTGTCTCAAGAATAAACAATCAGGGAAATGAGAAATACAGCATTTGTCACAAACATTATCATTTCCAGTAGATATTTGCATCCATCTGTTACACGTCAACCAATGTTTAGCTTAGTTACACTGGACCCATGTAATGTAAGTAGTATAGAAATAAACTTTCTGCAGAAATCAGCACTGTTTCAGGTCAAACAGCTGACATAAGAAGTGGGTTATTACAGGAGAATTAAAAAAAACACAGCATGGCAACCGAATATCAGCAGCCCCCTGAGTATCAGCCCCAGCAGCCGGGAGGGCACAGGGAATGGATCCCACACATTTTCTCCTGGGAGGGTGAGAGTGAGTGAATGGTTGGCTGAGAAAGGACACACTCTGCCAGGAAATATCATCAGTGTCTCAACACCAAGGGGGATCTCAGGAGAAAGTTTGCTTTTGCAGACACAAGACAACCTCATGCTCCCCTAAACGTTATGTACCCAGGTAGTGTCTGTGTGGGATGCAGTATTATGAATCAAAACCCCCTGTGCCAATAATCCATGCATTCTTTTTTTATAGTACAGTGCAAACATCTTATAAATATAGTCAGCTTTCATTGGAAAAAACGAGATGGTGAGGTGCATTCTCTGCATCATTGAATGAGCACAAATATTGCCTCAGCTAAATCGTCTAAACCTTGGAGTAACTGATGCTAACTTCACCAAGATGTCACTCCGCATGTTAATTCACAGTTACACAGGTTTGTAGGCACGTAGTGCCCTCTGCTGATTCACAGCACTGGTACCTCACACACACCTTGTTCTCACAACTTAAAACCCTAGTCAAGTCATTCATATAAAGCATAGAAACAGTAAGATGTGAAGTTGTGAGAAGGAAAACGAGAAATGGTGAAGCAGCACTTCAAGCTGTAACTCTGTACCTGTCTCAGTTACTGAGTTCTCATCTACTGCCCTGTGGAAAAGTGTCTTTTTGGTTTGTTTTGTGGGAGGTGTTCTTTGGGGTTGTTTTTTTTTTTAATCCATAGCAACTTACAATATGTGTCTTTAGGACTCTTGTATAATTATAATTCTTATTAAAATATGGCAACTAGCTGGACCAAGCAGAGAGAGGTATACAGGCCTACTTAGAAAACTGTAACAGCATTAAGCTTCATTGAAGTTCCTTTCTTTGAGAAATGGTTCAGGAGCTCATATGCTCAGCTGGCTACCATACTGACTGATATCCCAAAGGTAAAAAGATACATAGGTTAGAAAATATAAACACAGCACAAGAAAATCTGGATAACTAATGGTGCAAAGCTACAACACTAAGACACACCAAAATATCCTCCAAATATCTTTCAATATCTAATTTGAGATCATCAGCTGTGGATGCCAGAGTGTTCTGTTAAATTTGGTCAGCAAAAGTAATTCCATTTTAAGTGCAGAACAGCCAGCCACATTGGCTTGAAACATGCATCCTGAAAAGGAAAGAAGCTAATGGGGAACAATAATTTTCTGCCATATTATAGAAATAAAGTACATCTTCTGCACTCTGCCACAACATCACTCATACAACTGCTGGAATACTTGTCTTACCTGGAAAAAGGCAGAAAGAGAAAAACACTACTGAAGCGATTTAGAAAGGGAAACGGAGGTTCTGCCCTGAATTTAAAACCAAATATAACTCTCTCTTCCAACCAGCTTAGGAAAGTCTTAACTAAGTCTCCTTCCTACTAGAACGGGACTTTTTTTTGTTTGTTTTCAGACACAAAAAAAACAGCTTTACAAAAAGCATTCAAGTGTTTTATGAAGCACAGATTCATAGGGACTGTGATTTTCAAATACTGTTTGAAACCAGGCCTGTGTGTGGCTTTCAACACCTGAAATAAACCTGCCAACAAAGTGGATAAAAACAATGGAAAACTTTTCAGTATTTCTAGAATTAGTCTCAAAAAAAAAAAAAATTCTTCCCCTTCCAAAAGCAGATAAATGGGCAAAAATAAATCAAACAGGAGAAAAGAGGAGTTTCATCCGGGAGAAAGCTATCAAATGAGCTCTTCCCATAGAACATAACCAAGCACACAGGGCACACATGCGCTCTCACAACTAGAACACTGTCTTTAAAGTAGACGGTAACACTGGGCTCGCTCGCTTTGTTTCTGAGATACTCCAGGTTATTAAATTTCTTACCTGAAAAAAATGAAAACTTACATAAAATTTTACAGGTGTGTGAAACCCACTATGCTCAACAAGCTGTTCATGTATGAAATACACATTTCTCTTAATTCTGTTTTTCTGTAGAGCTCAATCTGCTTCTCAAGGGAAACAAAAATCAGTTCTTACCATCAGATGCCATTGAAGCTTTTCTCCCAACGGCCTGAATTAAATAAGCTAGGTGGCAGCACAGCTCCTTTTCCTCATCTGCCAGGGAACAGACCCTAGGGTCTGGAGGGCTAAGACTGAAGAAGTATCTTTCCATTCAGATTTAATTAATAAATGTATACTTTATTACTAATTCATTTTTCTTACTCCTTTCATCCTCATGCTACCATTAGCTCACATCTGCCAGTCTTCCAGTCAATCTTCTTGATCAATAAACATCCCTTCCAAGACCTTGCTTTACAGTCTCCTTTGACAAAGATCACTTTGCAGATTTGCTGTACATAATCTTGCTTCTTTTAGGTTGCTGTAATACAAATATTATCCATCTTTTAATTAAAAAGGCCTAATTACAAACTTCCTTCTTGCAATTACTGCCAGGTGGCTGGCACAAAAAAGGGAAGATGCCCCTTTATTTACAGGGCAGGTCCAATGAGACCAAAACAAGACCAGCCTTTCTTTCCTACACTCCTGCCAATGACTGCTCTTCATTCACACCATGGAGGACATCCCTTGTGGGAGTCTGGAAGATGCTTTCACTAATCTCAGCCTATTCAATCCCCAGACTCACTTCTGAGGCTACCAGCAAGTGTGATTAATAACATGGTGTCTTGTGACGGGAATGCTTGCATCCTCGTATCTAGTAAAGAGGTAAAATAACCTAGATCTGCATTCCAGTAATGACACATGAAACTACCAGTGCCTTGTAGTAATTTAAGCATCTTTGAATTTACTTGGCTTCCTTTTCAAGACACCAGATGCCCAGCTCCTTAAAGCTTCAGATGTATTCCTCTTACTTCCCCAAGTTCTTGCTTACAAATTGTCAGCAAAAAGGGGAAAAAACAAAAGATGTGATGCCATTTTGCCTCACTAAAATTGATGTTAACTGAGAGTCTCACAGACATTTTCATTCTCTGACTGCACTCTAATTAAGATATACAAAGAAAAATGAAAGCACTTTTATCTAGTCATTCAAAAACCCATTTAAGCTGTTATGCTATATACTACAGACTATACCAGGAGATACTGCCCTTAGATTCGCAGAGAAGCAGGTCAAAAGCTTAAATAAATCATACTGCTTAGCTTCAGAGCATATATCACTGATACCACAAAAGAAACACCAATAAATTCTATTACTTTAGATACAGCAGTCACTTATCAAGCTGCTAATTAAATCCTAATACAACAGGACCATCAAATTTTTTATTCATGAACAAGACCACAGCAAACTGCATTTTAATAAGCACAATAGTCCTGAAAATGAATGACACCCAAGAGGGCTGTAAGATTTTTTTTCTGCAGATCTATTTTAGATCAGTATGTAACCTGCTAGCATTAGTGCAGATTTGTGGCCCTAGTTAGAAGTGTTACATGTATAAGACTAAATACTCACCTTCAGTGACGTGCTGCAGACTGAATTCACACTAGCATTTTCCCCAGAGATGCTGATTGCATATTAAAGTTGTGCTAAACTTGAAGAGGGCACGACATGCCTTTGGACACCTCTAGCCAGTGCTGCTGGCAGATAAATATGTATGAGAAAGCTCCATTCTTTTACAGGGTACCTAACTGAGGCAATGAAGTAATCAGCAACTCACTGCCCAGTGAGCAGGGAGAGGATGCTTCATGTTTCATCCAGCATTTTAACCCGAGAGACCCTCCTAGATGCACACAATGCCAAGCCTGATAAGGAAACAATTAGCAGGACTTAATTCAATTACCACCACAGGAGGAATGTTTCAGATGCAACACACTGTCAAAATAGCCAGCTACCTAAGCCAGCTGTTAGCACTATCCACAGTCTGCACTGAGACAACACAAAGGAATAAATGTTACTATCACTTTCTAGCAATGATGCTATAATCTGGGGAAATGTCAGGAATTATCACAGCACTATCCCATAGAAAGTTCTGGTGGAAAAAACATCTGGAAAAAAATGATAGAGAGCATCAATGACAGTGGTGGGGATCTACCACAGGCTAATGACTAGATTTTGAGAGGCAAGCTTTGTTGGTTTTATTCAGCTGGTAAGAGGAGTCTTGTTGCCAGGTTTTCATGCAAGATCTCTACCTGCGAAAATGGGATCAGAGGGTTCAGCTGGCACCACAGCAGGACAAAAGGCAGATCATCTTGACTGTATATGAAGGAAACAAGTTCTAAAAAGATTAATTTGGCAAATTAGCCATAGGAATAAATGTTTCTTTCCACAGATTTAGAGTAGCAGAGTAAACCAGTTCCAAAGTTACCTTACTTAGCAAAGGAACTTGTTTTACCTTTAGTAACATTTGATAAATTTGTGTTTTAAAATGCAAGAAATTTGCACAGCTATTGAGACGGCACAAAAGAAGTACAATTTGAATTAACAAAGGAAATATGTTGATAATTAAACCCTCACAATAGTTGACATGTTTTCATATTTCAACACTTCCTTCCAGGGACTATTACATGGCAAAGGTAAAAATTACCTGGACTACATGTACTTTGGTTTGTTTTCCAAGATAAAAGCTGTCACTTTGGTGAAGAAAATAAGCACCACCAGTGAAAAGTTGCAAATCTACCTATCTAAGGTAGGGCTCTGATTCTTCTCTTGGGCAGCTAAGGAAAAGTTGCCTTATTTTTAAGAAGTATTTTACATCTGTTCACCAGTCCAATAGGAGCACTATTAGGAGTTAATGACTTCCCAGATAGTCCTGCTTTTGCTTCTTAAATCTGGATTTATAAGCCTAGCTTCAGTTACACTCTTGAAAAGCAACGGTGTTCAAGCAGCAATTTGCCTAACAAATATTACTTGCAGAACTATACTAATTTTCTTACAAAGGCTAATGAACCAGTATTTACACAAATGAAAAGAACATACTAATCTCCTTTCAAAGATCATGAAAAAGGCATCTTAAGAAGTGAAGGGAAACTGAAAAAAAAAAAAGTAGGGCCAGAAATATAATTTTGAGTTGCTGTGAAGACACCACATACAATATAAGCGAGACCAAACATAATCTCACAACAGAACCTGACATTAAAAAAGATTATAGGAGAAAAAATACATAACACAATCAAGTTGGTAAAGCCTAATTAGCAAAGACCCACCCAGAGATCAACAAAATGCATTCTTTTCATTTTGTAGTACAAAGAAGCTGCATATATTACTTGTAGTAAAAAGCCTCTAAAATGAACTTAATTAACTATGAAAGGCTGGATTTTGCCCCTGGGTATATGTAAAAACAGCAGCTGATTTTACAAGATGCACTGTGATGCCTGATTGTGTAGTGAGAGAAGAATTAAAACCTTTAGGTTTCATCGCCTCTCTGGGTTCAGAGAGAATTCTGTGGTCCAGAATTTAATTAGATTTGGCCACAGTCACAAAGCTTGGGTCAGCATGTGAATTTAAATTCACACTGGGGCAACAGACCTTTGTATATTTTGGAATCAAATTTGTGAGCTATGAGAGTATTACTTAAATTGCAGGGAGCACACAAGAAGACTGTCCATTTTCAGGGAATGCCTGGGAAAGCCACATATCTGCAAGTAAGAGATGTGTAAGGAACATATTACAGTTACATGAAATGCAAAAGGCTGAAGATTATTACAGCGATCTGGCCACAAAACAATGCATATATTTAATATATACTGCTCATCTTCCAATTCTTTAACTGCGAGTAATTCTTCAGCTATGATAGTACTTTTCCACACTCATATAAACACAGAAGCAAAAAGGAAGTAAAAGATTTTAAATGAGTGAACTTAGGAGGTTCAAGGGAGGAGCTATTGACTGTGGAATATCTACTCTCTTTACCTCCTGCTTGGCTACAGGGAGTTCTGGCAGACACTTCTCTCCCTTGTCTCTTCAGAAGCTCTCCTACAGGCAGCCATGTTGAGAACCTGAACCTACAAACTCTGTCTCAATCTAGGCTCCTAGCATGCCTTGGGAGCATCTCAGCCAGCAGATGGGATCCCGCTCCTTGGAGATTTTCAACACTTGACTGGGAATGGCCCCAAGCAATCTGGCCTAACTATGAGGTAGATACTGCTCCAAGCCCAGGGTGGAGTAGGAACCTTCAAGGGTCCCTTCCAGGCCAGCTTTTTCCATGGCTTTGTGTAAGGTGTGGTGCCAATCACAAATATGCCTGCCAGCACTCAGACCAAGACACTTGCCTGCATCAAAGTGTCATGGATGCTTCATCCCCCTGGCATACATAATGGCATAACCTGTCATCTATGAGCATCTCTCAGCAGGTCTTAGCACAGACACAAGTGCTGGAGCAAGCCCAGGACCTCAGCCTTCCTCACAGCTCCCCTAAGATCTGCTTGCAGAGATGCAGGCATTAAGCAAAGTAGCAAGCACCCCGCATCTCCAGGCTTGGATGGCTTGAATGCCTCCAGGAGCAGAGTGGCTTCCCCCACCTCCAGATTTCTGGATACAAGTCATACTACTCTATAGATTCCCTGGACTTGTGTCCTAATGCCTTAGTGTTCCAATTCAAGGCCCTTCCTGTGCCCAACATACAGACAAAGCCAAGGCATGCCCCTCTCCGACAGCCTGGGGTATGTCCCTGAATGCCAGCAAGTCCTGTCAGTGCCGGCTAGGACGGAAAGCTGAGAGCCTTAACTCATACCAGCACTCACTGCCCTGGGGTAAAAAGCATCCAGAGATGATGGTAAAAAGCTACACACAACCTCTGGCAACTCATGCAATAAGACACTTGTGGTCAAGGGAAAGACAAAACTTATACTTTTGTGCCATTTTCTCTTTTCCTTACTCTAAAAGCCTATTGGAAAAGAAAAGGTTATTTCAACCAGCATAGTAATACCGATATTTACCCACAAGCTGATTCCTAGAGATCCTACAAGAGAATGGGGTCTGGCTTACCAAGCTGCTGACAATAAATCAAGTCCACATGTCAGCTTCAGCTTTGGCTTCAGTGATTTCTGGAAGCATTTTGGAATGCATCCACACTAGCAAGGTTGTCCTGAGAGCTGGTCATCCTGACTGGCCGTGTCAATTGTCTTCTACCATTAAGGTTTCCCCTCATGACATGACCTCCTATTGCTATTGAGGAGACTCTGAAGGCTAAATAGTGTGAACAAAGAGGAAATCTGTCTTTGAGGATGATGCCAGAGGCACACAAAACAGAACACTGTGGATGTACCCACCAGTTCTACCACAGCAGAATTGTGGACAGTCACCACAGCAAATCACTTTGAGAACACACCTCTTTTTTATAAAAAATGAGTGGAAAAAATATTGGAAAACATATGTCAGAACACCTTTTCTATATTGCTGTTTTTAAATGTCAATGTTTTCTTTAACCTTTGATTAAACACTAACTGCTATCTGATGAATATTTTGCCAGTCATTGCACAAAGGCTTTTCAAAAGCATATAAAGAAACTCAATGTTAATTTCCTCAGGGCTAACATAGAAAGTTTTCCTTCTGTGGGAGTGCAACACTGGTCTATATCAGGAAAGGAGAAAAGATGCTCTTTTGGTGAAAGCATAGTATGAATCCTGAGAATGCGTGGGCTTTTTAACAGCTTTCTGATAGCTGTCCTGCTTCAGACTGTGAACAGATCCTTTAGATCTGCCTCCACAAGAATGTCTGACTCCCAGAGACTTTTGCAATTACTATTACAATGGCTTTTGCTTCTCTGCATGTTAGTTTCCCCGTCAGTAAAACCAGACTTAACCTCTCACATTTCTTTCAGTCAGGATAGTAATTGTCACTGGTTTAGGAAGCCCATCCTGAGAAACTTTCAGCCTGACTGAAGATACTTCTAGAACTTCTGAAAGAGGCTTTCAGACACCTTAGGCAGTGTATGTGAGAGCTGACTTGTACAGAAGAGTAACAGTTGTACTGTTCACAAACAGTGAATTTTTGAGGGCTTTTAACTAATTGCTCAGACCTGAACCAGGGCATCAGCTAACAGGATGTGTCCATAGGGTACATATGTAGATGTCCACACATATAGTAATTTGTACGAGTTCTTCATTACCAACATGCTTATTTTTTTCCAAGAAACTCATATTATGCATACTTAAACAGGCATACTCCACTGTAGCATGGATGGAAAAAAACAAGAAAGGAGATCACTACAACTTGCCTGTCTACAGCAGCAAGCTTGAGAGCATCTTACCTTGACATGGTGTATCAGGTGCTCAACTTCATTCACTTTATATGTCTCTATTCCTAACTCTTTTGATAACCGCAGAAGACGATTTTGGGTTGGCCCCACGTAAGCTCCTCCAAGGTCCACATATTTAACTTGCTTATTCTAGTTTATCACACACAACACACAAAGAGGGGGAAAAAAAAAAAAAAAAAAAAGATAAGCCCCTTGTGAACAGAACACAAGTTAAAAGAGCAATCCAGAGGAATTCCTTAAGTGAAACACTCCCAGAGTATTTTGGCCAAGATTCCTCTCCCCATAGAAAACTTCTGTTCTTTGGTAGTGTTCTGGTATGGCAATTACAAGAGAATCTTGGAGAAGGAGTTCATAACCAGCTTAGCTGGCCTGTTGTTACATTACAGCCTTAACAAACATGAGAGAAAAGAGCCTGACAGGCAGCAAAAGGAGAGAGTCAGAGACATCTGTGGAGTTCTTGCTCAGTCAGGTGTCTCAGCAATGCCTAGTTCAAGGCAGACTGTACTAGGAAGTAGCACAGGTAAGACCTTCTAATGAGCAGAGTGGGAGGGGGGTCTCCCAGGTGAAGGTAAGGCAGAAGGTAAAGGAGTGAAGACATGCTGGTTCTAGTTTCCAGCTACCCTTGCAGTTCAATCTTCACAGGGCTTGTTACAGTTCATCTCAAGGCTCTTCATGGAATGGTTGGCCTTATGGGGTTTTTTTCATAGAGATTTCTCCAGGGTCTCTCCTCAGGAAACTATTTTCCAACTTAGTTAATCATGTTCTCCTTCCCAGAGGAAAGGACTGATAACTCCAGAGCCTGCAGATCACAAGGAAATATTCTGTCCCCACCATCATGCCAGTCTTTCATAGAATCATTTTGGTTGGAAAAGACCTTTAAGATCATCAAGTGCAACCAAAAATCTAACACTGCCAATTCCACCACTAAACCATGTCCCTAAGTACCACCTCTATACATCTTTTAAATACCTCCAGGGATGGTGCCTCAACCATTTCCCTGGGCAGCCTGTTCCAATGCTTGACAACCCTCTTGGTGAGGAAATTTTTCCTAATCTAAACCTCCCCTGACACCACTTGAGGCAGTCTCATCCTATCGCTTGTTACTTGGCAGAAGAGACCTACATCCACCTCACTACACCCTCCTTCCAGGTGGTTGTAGAGAGCATTAAGGTCTCCCCTCAGCCCCTTTTCTCCAGGCTAAACAACCGAAGTTCCCTCAGCTGCTCCTCATAAGACTTGTTCTCCAGACCCTTTAACAGCTTTGTTGCTCTTCTTTGGACATTCTCCAGCACCTCAATGTCTTGTAGTGTGGGGCTCACTCTTGCTGGTACAGTAACAGGAAATTTCCCTCCTGCTAGTACTCTAGAAATATTCCCTCAAGTAGGTCTTCTAGCAGGGAAGATAAATACATTCATGTAGTATGTGTATATTATACATATACCATACATGTATACATACATATACCATACATGTGTATAATTATACATATGTATAGCACATACTATATGTATATATATGTAGTATAAATGGGTTTGGAGATAATTACCCTTATGGTGAAAGTTCTTCCACCAACCCTGTCATTGGCTTCCAGCAGCACCACGTTCAAGCCTGACTCAGTCAGCAGTTTGGCTGCTGAGAGACCTAAAAGATAAAAAGAAAAACAATTAAAGAATACTTCTGTATATGCCCTCTATAGCTTTTGTGACTTGACAGGTAAACACTTACATAGCTATCCATCCAAATCCTGAATTTTCAGTCAAACAGTTTACCAGGGGGGGTGAGGTGGAGTTAGAAAAAACAATAATCATGAAATGGAACCGAAGCCACATATTAAAACAGTCTGTGGTCAAATTTTACATGTGCTGAGCACCTTTTGCACCACCTGCTCAGCTCTTCTGATGCATAAGCCTGCACTTGTTATGATAGTCAACCAGCCAGGCAGAGAACTTGGAGAGGACAGCTTTCTGTTTTCTAACATCAGCACATCATCTTTCATAACCCAAACAAAAAAAGTGTCTGCTTTCCAGCTCTGAATATTTTAAAGTACATTAGCAAAGTTCTCATGCAGTCTGGTTACAGGTTTCTTCTCCTGAAGAACACACGATCTGACTCAGAAGAGACAGAATGTGTTTGTGTGTGGCGACAAGAAGAAAAAATATGGGCAAGCATACCCAAAAAAATTGGTTCATTCCTCATTCCTTTTCTTCAAACACTTTTCTTTCCATCTTGCAATTCTAGGAGCTGAGACACCAAGAGAGGGAATGATGGGAATTCAGGAGGGAACATCTAATTTTAGTTCTGACGTCATAAATCCTCATAATTGCAGAGGAAAATATTAGCATCAGGCCCTGCAGCAAGTGTGTCAAGCAACTATGGGAATGAAGGGAACTAGAAAGGGTGCACTATATAGAGGGAATACAGCCCACAAACTCTCAGCTTCTTAAGATCACCTCTGCCTTTTACTTCAGCACACAAACTGAGATTTGTATAAACTGAAGTTCTTTCTTTGGCCACATGTAAGTGAACTTCTAGTGGGACAACAGGAGTTATATTCCAGAGGGTTGTGTCGTCCTCTTGAACCACCAGGATGTGATGAATAAAGCTCAGCACAGAATAGGCTAGAAGCCACACTCTCACATCATAATTTAGCTACTCTTTCTGGCCCTCTGCCTTGTCACCATCAGAAGGCAGTTTCCTCTCTGTGTCCTAGTACATGTAGTTTTTGAGAGGGAGTCATCCAAGCAGATTGTTCCAAGCATAAGGCAGCCATGGAAGAAATGGCAAAAGCACTGGCAGGAAAAACAGATGGCCAAAGCTAGCATGGCAGGACTCAATGTAATGATAATGAAGAATATACAGCAGCCCTGGATAGAGAAAGAATATTAACGAGAGCTACTAAAGGTGCTACAGCACATCCTGGTCATCAGCTAGTGGCTTGGGAGTAGAGGAAGCAGGTCCTGTTCCCAGCACTGCAGGATATCTACTGCACTGTGCTGGTTGAATCACTTAAGCTCCTTGTTTTCCCATCTATAAGAAAGAGACAATGGTGTAGACCTATCTACCTAAAGGATGTGACATTTTCTGCAGAAAAGCAGCACGATGCTTCCATGAAAATATCATACTGTCCTTCTTCTATTTCTAGCTTCATGGGCTTATTTATCTTGGGTTTTCACATAAGTGGTAGTGAGAAAACCAGTAAAGACACCGATAAAGATCTTTCCATACTTCCTTATTGAGGAAATTATATTGCAAAAACATCTGGCTGGATCAGTGGCCTTGGCTATACTCTCAAATACCAGAGGATATCAAGGAAGGACAAAGCACAGAAAACAGTCATGGTATGCAAACACAGAACATCTCTTCAAACAACCTGAAAAAAAGAGACTGGCTCCTGAAGGAAAAATAAGCAACAAAACACCTAAATAAATATAGCTTACCAGTTAAAGAAAAAAAAAAACACACTACTCTTCAAAAAAGACAAATATTTCATCAGTTGGGAGAGGATTAATAGTAGCTATTAATAATTTACAGAATGAATGCATAATCTGAAGGCTGTTGTCACTGAAGGTTTCTGTTGGCTTATCATGCTAACAGGGATTGACTAATCAATTAATAATATTCAGTTAGCAACACTGATTAAGGAATGAGATTTGACTCCCTTTATTAAAATCTAATGAATAAACATTTCAGTACAGCTGGGAACAATGGCAGTTTATTCCCAAGACTGGAACAGAGAGAGAAGCTTGTTGAAAGGATTGCTCTCAAGACTCAACTGAAACGTAGCTGATTTTCAGTGGTCAGACAAGGAACCACCACCTTCTTTCCTTATGCACCTTTCATCCACCCTATTGCACCTACCTACTCTTTACTCCCTACTATTTATTTTGGGGCAAGTGCCACCTTTTTATTCCCCCATACATTCACAGATGTACCTGTAAGAGATGGATAACAGTTTTTTCTTTCTCATGCAAATACAAAAAAACAAGCCAGTGTTGAGGGGAGGATTGAGCTCATTAATATCTCGTTGCCCCATCCTCCAGCAGACCAGAAGTCTGTAGGGGCAGGGATGGGCCCTTGGGGCTTGACTCTGGAGTGAAAGTTGCAGCCTCAGGCCTCTCAAACTAAGCACCACCTGACCATTTACTCCTTTTTCAAGGGCTGGCAGTCCAACCCCTTCCCTCATCTACATGACAGCTCTCTCCTGGTCCAAAGTTTTGCTAGAGAAATTATGTAGATAACTGCTGACATAGACAGGGAACACAGTCTACCTCTAGCCCCTCTCCCTCATCACTAACAGAGATGCTAAACATGTAACTGGAAGAAAAAGGTGGAAGAAGTGGAGGCAGAAGCTCAGGCAGGTCAGATGGCAAGCGAAGGACCGGGGTGGGCCTCGTGGCACGCACAGTACAGGATAAGGCAAGACCACTGTCACAGATATCACGTCACAGTGCAATACTGACAGGCAGGAATTTTGCTGGTTTTGGTATCTCACACATTTGGAATCACAGTACTAACACACCACTCTCTACCTTTTCCCTGGACCTAAAATCCCAAATGGGCTCTTGGACTGTTACTATAATAACGGTGAGAGGACTGGATGCTGTGGAGGGAGAGCTCGGAGCCAAAGTGATACAAGGACAAATAAGGCACCAGGAACAGCAACAAAAACATATTAAAATGGAAATGAATACTAGCACATGAATATTGGGGCATGAGATTGAGGTTTGCTTTTCAGCAACTAAAAACTGCTGCAGGAAACTCCTACAAACCACAACCTATTTTCTGGGCCATAGTCAGAGTGGCCTCTCTTTACTTAATACTCCAATTGCTGCAAACAAAGCACACATGAAGCCTATGAAAATCTTTCATACATGATGTAAGATCTCCTCTTGAGAATTTTAATCTTCACAAGTTTCACACATTTTGGCACTTCCCTGGCTTACCTCTTACACCCTCACACATCAGTAACAAAAGGCAGATCTTTAATATTCCTCACAAGTGAGGCAAACAGCCACATTCAAATGTAAAGTTCATCCAAAAACGTGACTGATGCTGTTATCACACCCATTTTGTGCAGTGTTTTGTCACCCAGTGGCACCTTCCCCTCCTCTCCAGGAGCATTTCAGCAGAATCTGATCTGAATTGCAATATAAGGGCTCAACAACTTCTGCCACCACTTTGCAGAGGCTAGTAAGTGGATCCAGTTTCCATGGCAGGTCAGTTTTCTTCAAGTGGCAACAGAGAGCCACATATATAGAGCAGAAAACACATGGTTAAGCAGCCTCACCTGCAGTTCTGCTCAGTGAATTGACAGACAGATAATTAATGCAAAACAACAAAGGAGCAAAGATTACAGGTTTTATTTGAAGCTCCAGACTGAAAATACCATTGTGCTCAGAGGATGTTTAACCAGGCAAGCCTTCATCTGTTACCATAGCAACCCGGTACCCAACTGCAGGCACTTGGAGATACCGGAGAGATCGCCCTCCCCAGAATTTTATAACACAAGTTCAAGCCATGAAAATCATTTCTCCATAACACAGCACTCTGCATTCACAAGAATCTTACTCAAATGTAATAATCACAATAATTATTTCATCTTCAGTTCCAAATTATTTCTTTCCTGTTTGATATCTCTGTACCTGCTAAACATCTTAAACTGCACCATTTGATTAAACAGCTTCATTATAACCTCACTTCCTAACATTAACAGTGTTCTTACATCAGGAAAACAACTAATTCAGATTTTTAATTTTTTTTAAAAGAGAAAAGCCTAAATTTCCATGCTAGGGTAGAATCTAAACTCACATTTGAATTGACAAATGTGACGAGAGTCATATTTTTCATTCATGTTATATGCTACAGTGAAGTCCTACAATCAAACACACCTTAAAAAACATTTTAAAACCATTTTCTAGTCATTTTTTTAAAAACTGATTGAAATTTCATAACACCAGTCTGATTCTGCCTGGAATCAGCAAATTTACTGGAATTTACCCTTCTTTCCTTAGTGTTTCCACAAAAATTTCACTAGAAAGGACTTGACTGGAAGTTGCATCTCTGATACATCTCTAAATGATACTTATGTCTTCCATTTAGAGGTTTGTTTGTTTTGTTTTATAGGATACTTCTGTCATTCTCTGGACAGCTAGACAACTAATACACAACAGCAAGCTCACCAGCAAGATATTACTTCTCCCTCAGGCTACACCCAATTTCCTTGTAGTGTACGAGGGACAGGGTAGGTAACTTGGGAGGAGAAACTATTATAAAGGTATAAATAAAGTTTATTTCTGAAGGCATTCCTGCAGTTCCTGATGTACTTTCTCTGTATTATTCACTACTTTATCATGTTCCCCCATATTTATTATCTCCCTTGTAAGAACAAAAAATATCTCATCTCATATATGTCATTATAAAAATAATCTACAAATTCTAAATTCTAATTCCTGTAGCAAGCGAAGAAAGAGCCTCAAAGCCACTGGCATTAATTTAATAGCTTCTAAGATGTCTGTCAAAAATTTTTTTGTTTATTTTCTAACCTTAAAAATTTATTTTTCCAACTAAAATTGTAAGTTGAGCAGGAAGAAGTGCTGCCATTATATTTGTACTGTACTCACTTGCAGGTCTTACTGCAGAACTTGCACATCTCACACCTGGATATGCTCGGATTCAGGAAATTTGATTATATGTCTCTCTCCTCCTCATTATTTATTTATTTTTACACCAAAGATATGTTTACAAAGCACTGCCCAGAGGAGTTTTAACATTTATAACAGATGCCAAACACTTGAGCTCTACATACAAACATTGGCTGTACATGTAGACTAGAAACATCGAACACTTAAGAGAGGCAAGGAGCTGATTTTTACCTTTGTTGTGCCTCCGCTACTTAGATATTCACACGTGAGCAAGCTCTACACTGGCTTGGTTACCTGCTGACAGTGTCCCCCTTGACATCATGTGTTTGAGCAGGACCTAACACCTGGTTTTCCCAGTGTATTTCCAGGAGCAGCAGCTGCACGCCAAGCTGTCCTCCAGGCAGCCAGCTGAGCGCTCAAGCATGTCCGCCTGAGAAGTGGCCATAACATACCTTGTAAATAAAGCCAAAACTGACAAGTTTCTTGAGGACATTTTCCTTGCTCTCAACCTGCTCGGCCACATTGAAATCACTGTCTGCAGAGATTTCAGGTAACAGATGCTCCTTTACCCAGAGACAGTGGGCAGAGCAGCCTGCAGCCCCACAGTCTGAGCCTGAGCACCTCGATAGGGTCCAAGACAGAAGACAAACATAGCACAAGGCTCAACATGAGGATCTGCCACAAAATACACCTTGGAAATGGTGTAACGATTCAGCCTCCTGAACAAGTACTGTCATAGAATCTATAGAATGGTTTGGGTCAGAAGGGACATTAAAGATCATTTAGTTCCAACCCCCCTGCCATCAGCAGGGACACCTTCCACTAGACCAGGTTGCTCAAAGCTTCATCCAGCCTGGCCTTGAACACTTCCAGGGAGGGGGCATCCACAACTTCTCTGGGCAACCTGTTCCAGTGTCTGACCACCTCCACAGTCAAGAATTTCTTCCTAACATCTAATCTAAACCTTTCCCTCTTCCAGTTTAAAGCCATTTTCCCTTGTTCTGTCACTCGCTGCCCTTGTAAAAAGTCCCTCCCCAGCCTTCCTGTAGGCCCCTTCAGGTACTGGAAGCCACTATAAGGTCTCCCCAGAGCCTTTTCTTCTCCAGGCTGAACAGCCCCAACTCTCTCAGCCTGTCCTCATAGGAGAGGTGCTCCAGCCCTTGGATCATCCTCATGGCCTCCTCTGGACTCGTTCTAACTGATCCATATCTCTCTTGTGTTGGGGGCTCCAGAACTGGACACAATACTCCAGGTGGGGCCTTACAAGAGCCAAGTACAGGGGAAGAATCAGTCCTCTGCCCCAGGGTGAACAGAGAAATTGTGGGATGTAAAAATGTTTCACAAGACTGTTCGTTGCTGTGGGATCACATTGGGAACACAACTTCCCTCACTGTTAGTTTTCTGCATACAGCAACCCTCACCTATCACGTTTGACTCTCAGTTTCTCAGAAATACATACAAAATGCACATGGTAAATACATGAGTTTGACCAAAAACTGCTGACTGTACCCACTGAAACAAAACCCACATGTCTTAACACCACAGAACTTTTGAGGACAACCCCTCTGTCAGTGCTCAACACAATTGCAGCATTTGACCTAGGGTAACAGGAAGAAATAAAGAGGAATAAGGCCCAAGCAATTGAGGTAAATTTTGGAGGATGCAGAAAAGCACTCTGTGGATCCATAACTTACCTGTGCCCCTGGGTAACTTCCTAGCATCTAAAAATGAGATCAGCTAATGGATGAATACTGTTTGCTGTTGCTTAGACCTAATAACTCTAAAATTCAAAAAAACCTCTGCTTGTTTATACCTAGGTTCTCTGGCCTCCTTTTAAGAGATGTCCCTAAAACACCCTGTTAGTTCAATGCCATTAGTATAATACAATTTGCATTCTGCTGTGATACTGAAGGGATGGAGGGCTGAATCAGAGAAAAGACGTGCTCTTATCTGCAGCTAAGCAGCCATTTTGCACCAGCAGGTTCCCTCCTTCAAACCTTCCACAGTTTCTTTATTGCATTACTGTGTTAGAAACTGCAATTTAATAGCATTGGTTTTGTTTGTGTTGACTGCTCTAATGAACACAATCTGATTACTGCTCTGCCACTGAGAGATTGAACCTGGCACTACTCACCTTTACCTCTGTCACTCATCATTAGCCAGCTCCAATGTTTTAATTGAAATAATGGCTTGAGACAATAATGCCTGTAAGGCACTATAAATAAGGATTGTAAGCAAAATAAAAAACAAAACAACAACAAAAAAGCAAAATCAACATCGGCCAAGGGTCTGGGTGAGTTTGGGTGATACAGGCATTTTTTGTAACTTTCCTCACATTATGGAAAGGTCAAGAGATGTTGCTCTTGTGAAGAACACTATCCCTTTATAAATTCAAGGGACATGCTCAGAATTATAATGGGAGCACTACAGAGATTGCTAAGAGCACACTGTCCAAAACCCACTTCACGTCAGGCTGGCACAGTGCAATCAAAAATGGTAAGCATGAAAAATAGTCTGTTTTCCTGCTTCATTGCTTTCTTAGTCCTCAGCAAGACAAGGTACACAGCATCCAACCTGACAATACCTTTATTTAACTTAGGCTCTCATCTACATTCATATGCTTTCAGGGTGAAAGCAACCTTTTAAATTCTCTAATTTTGGCCACCTTTACAAAGGTACTTCAGATATCTGACTCAGTCTCATGGAAGAAAGATACTAAAATTATAGTTTAGAATCTAAACTGGTAGAGCTGGGTTTCTGTAAATTGTCACTCTTGGTTATTCTCAATGCCTTACCTCCATGTGCTGAACAGTACAGTGAAAGGAGTCAAAGCAACTCTTTCTTGATGCAAGCATTTTGACCACAGGGGGGAATAATCTCTTTTCCTAAACTGTATCACTGTGCAGCTATGAATACCATTAAAATTAATATCACTCATCTACAACATTAGAGAACTTTAAAAATAATAAAATTATAGTTTCAGGAATCCCAAGGAGCAAAAAGAGACATTATAAGTCTGCCTATGTGCTTAAAATGTACTTTTTCTTAAAGTATTTGTACAAAGGACATAACATTTCTGCCCAGGATACAGCACCGTATGAGCAAATTAACTAATTTCTGTTAGCATTTCATTGTTACTCAATGAAATGCCATTTCAAGGCAATGAGTTTTTCTGTCCGAGTGCTGGTTCTGTAACCCAGTCACTGAGGTCAGTCTGAGTGTCTCCCTGAATTAATGCAACTTTACACGAGCATAAACTCTAGTTCCAACTTTCTGTAAACTCCTCTCCCTGGCAGCGCTCCTAGGTGATTCATCCACAGCACAGGAAGCAGTATTTATTAAACAGAGTTCTTAAAACCAGCATCAAAAACATTCGGTCTACATTTGTCCCAGTGTGGTGGTTTAGCTTGCAGTCAAACACAGCCTGCCCTCTCACTCTCCCTCTCGCTCAGGGAGTAGGGGAGAGAATTGGAAAGAAAAGGGCAAGAAAACTAACAGGTTGAGATAAAAACTATTTACTAATTAAAAGTATAATGATAACAACAGTAATAACAGAATATACAACTGAGTGATAGACAGTGCAATTGCTCACCACCTGCCGACCGATGCCCAGCCTGTGCTAGATGGCTCCCCACTGGGTAATCAGGTGGGGATACTGGTCATGGGTGGTGAAGATGGGGGTCATGGGTCATGAGTTCGTGCCCCACGTTGTGGGTTCATGCCCCACATTGGGCGCCATGCCAGCTAATGATCCCGGATCTCCGGATCTGAGACAGTCCCAAAACCCCGGAAGAGTGAGCCCAAGTGATCCCCGAGATTATACTCCTGTCTTCCGGTCAACCCTGGTTCATACACTGACATGACGTGATGTGATATGGAATATCTCACTGGCACATCCAAATGCCAGTTTGGGCTTTGCCATTCACTGCGCTTCTCCCCTCCCAGTCCTAATGCAGCTGTGAACAGACAAACACGGTGACCTTGGGCTCCAGCAGCGACTCACAACACCAGCACTGTTATCAACGTTCCTCTCATAATAAGTTCTGCTGAAACTAAAACACAGCTATTCTAACTACTAAGAAGAAAACTAACTCTATCCTAGCAAAACCAGGATACCCAGGCATTGTACCTGGTGAAGTGATATAGAACCTGACCAATTATGAGTGAGACAAGCAAACTGGTGGTGCCTTAAGCTCAAGCTCTGACAAGCATGGCAAGAAGACAGCTTGTTGCACTTGGGTGGAAACCCAACGCCTTCAGTGACGTGGTGCCCAGGTTCAAGCACTGAAGCCACAGTTGTTCTGCCCTTGCACAGGGCTTCCCTTTAGTGTCAACTGTATTTTTACATATGAAGATTCCAGCAAAACTTTAGCTTGATGGAACTGGGCACTCCAGCGTTTCAAAGGATGAATATTTCTGATATCAACTATTTACTTAGTATTCTGTTCATTTTATGGATTTGTCCTGTCTTACACATGGAACTGTACACCCATTCAATGCCCACCTCACACTTTGAAAGGAAGAGTCTAAAGTCTGTTTTTAGGCTCCAGTCAGGTAAAAAAAAAAAACAAACCAAATACATTCTGCGTGTCCTTTGTTACAGCCCCGGGTTATAATGATGAGTTAAAGTTAATTGCATTATTATTATTATTATCATCTATACTGCAGTATTATCTCACATATTGAATCCCAGGGCCTCCTTTGGTTTAAGTCATACTTTTCTGCTAGTTTACCAACCTGGGCTGACTCAAAACAGAACAGACAGAAAGAAGAAACAAAGGAGATAAAGTTAACTGAAAGAAAAAGTAGCACTACAACAAACATACTGTAGCATTGGAACAAACAAAGCTTAGCACAATGAACTGGCTGACTCACTATATGGGTAATTCACTAAAAGCATCCTTTTAGATGTCACTGTTATGAAGATATACAAGCAAATGAAGTGTCAGCCAGATTTACCCTGAAGAAGAGTTTTGCCTTCCATACACAGCAGTGTGGGAAAAAGACTAAGCTACATCTGGAAATATTTGCAAAATTATGCAGCAGTTGCCTCAGAAGAGAAATGTTTATCTGTTTTGCTAAGCCTTGTATGTTCTCAAGCAAATAATTTTTTTTAGTCCCCTGACAAAACTAAATGCTCAAAATACATGATCAAATAGAAGACGTGAACTTAAAAAATAAACAGACTATCATTATCATATCTTGACATTAAAGAGTAACAACCCAGACTTTTCAGTATCTGGTGACTCACAGGCATTCACCTAGAGAAGGTGACTTCTCATGGCAGCTAGCAAAGCCCCCAGAAGAGTCACCATGGCCTCATTCCACGGCTATCTATTTTGTTTCATGTTTTCTTGATCTTCAGCTATTTTTACCCAGTTATACCTAATAATTATGTACCTATATCAAGCATATCCCAGTGTCACTTGTAAATATCCACCAAGCCGTGTGCCAGTGACTCTCTGGAAATTCCTGTGATCATCATAGCACATGTACACAAGTAGGTAAGTGTACGCACACATGCAGGCCAGATACTACTAGCTTTTAAAGCTTACAAGGATTTATGCACGTTTTATCTATTTGAACAATAGAAAAATGAAGATGAACCCCACCACTTCCCAGCATGCTGTATAATCACTTCACATGCCAGCCAGCTTTTTGCTGATATCCCAAAAAGGCCACTTCATTTCTTGATGGCCAGCTCAGGATGAACCATTCCCTAGCTAAGATACCACAGGCTGAGAACACAGATGTCATCCACAGAAGCCCAAAATAGAACCCCTGAATAAGATTTTCAGGTGACTGTCTTCCCCTCATCTCTAAAGTGCAGGCAGGAGAAAGTTTATGAGCCAAACAGCTCATAAACCCATCTGCATTATGAAATAAAAAATGATACAATTAGATTTGTACCATTCCGCTATAATGTGTGGGGAAAAAAAGGTGAAGGAAGCATAGAGGAAGAGAGAAGTATCTAAGGTGTAAAATAAAATAATTTACACTCTCTCCTTTCCTCATTTGTGCTCACTATTCATCATAACTCACTTGATTCAGCCTCTGGCCAAGCTAGCCTCATAAAAAATTAACTGGAACAAAAGAGGTGTCTTGCTTCAATATTTAATACATTCAAACACGGACCTATCACTCAAGCAAACAGGATGCAAGTTAATATGCAAACTATCCAGGTAATCACGATGCATAGTATGAATTGGCTGTTTGATCAGCTGTTGCCGTGTGCAGTCAACTGAACAGACTGCATTCAATGTTTTATACATGAATTATACCATCAAGATAAAGACCAGCTAGCTAGGAGGCAAGAGGCTACAAAGGCATCTTTCCTCCATACCCCTCTCACTCCCAGCTGAGTTACATGGTGGAAACTGAAAAACACAAAGTTGAATAGTACAAAGTCATATTTGTAAGATGAACAGGTTTCAAATTAATTAAAACTTTATGGAACTCTTTAAATACCTGAAACATCAAGTGCCAAACAGTGGTCAGCACCATAACATAATCCTTGTAACTGCAAGATGCCAGAGGCTCTAATGAACCACAGCAAGACTCCTTAGTGTTGAGTCAGTGTTAAAAATTAGCCCATCTGTGATGTATTTTGCCATATACACCAGTTACAACAAGTAGCTCACGAGATCACAAACTTTCTCAACTAGACTATTCTTCCTTCCGGGGATGCTCTGTAATTTTGTGTTCCCCCCATCCCATCCCATCCCCTGACCTCCCTTGTTCTGCACAAACACACACAAACCCCCTACAAAAATCCTGATGCCCATATTTCCTTAAGTAGTTCCCTGCTCTCCATCCATAGCTGCTAATGCTCCTGATGCCATCAGGAGCCTTTTCCTGCTAACACTAAGTCCACACACCTGAGTTCCGTGGGGCTGCAGGTGGGGACAGCAGCTCCCCATATTTGCTAGGTATGTGAGAACATCCTTCTGGCAGTGGGGGTAGCATGAGGAAGGACAGGAGAGAGAAGAGTTGAGGGATAAGAAAAAGATGGGTTGAATTCCCATGGACAGCTTTGTCCCTGAAAACATTTCACTCTCTTTCTCCTTGGAAGCCTGCTACGCCACTAAATAATATTATCAGTTTCTTGACTAAGTCAATGCAATTCCTCTGTGGCTTGACAGGCACTTTCCAGCATCTCCTTTTTTGCTAACTTACCCAGAACTCAGGATCTCCACAACAGGTATATTGATGCACATTCCCCTTTCTGTTCCCTTACAGCACTCCAGCCCCAAATACTGCTCACAATAACAGTTTGTGGAGCAAAAACAGTTTTTAAGGAACTTCACACTGACAATTTTAAGCAAGCTATTTGAACAGAAAACCGATAGAAAAAGTTGCACAAAATACAAATGTATGGATGGGTTATTTAAAAGAACACTAGACATTCATGGTTTAAATATCAACATACTGCAGTGCACTCTCATTGACCACAGAAATCAGCAAAATTTCTCTTAAAACAAGGATCATACAACATTACAAAATTATAAACCTTAGACACAAATCAGTCGATAAGGAAATAAAGATAATCAATCAGATGAACAATGACATGTTGACAAACCATCTCACAAGGCAGCAAAAACTTTCATACCTGACATAAGTTTACTGGGATGAAACTTATCAGCCCAGAAAGAAAACCATGTTAAGTTCAAAAATGGCTATTAAAAAAAAAAATGCCTGAAACGGTTATGAGATAAATGCAATTTCCTCAAGAAATTGAAGCCCAGCTGAAGGACAACTAGTTTCAGAAACATAACTGATCTTTGCAAGTGAATCAAAACATATTCTCTGTAAAGGAAAACCAAAGGAAGGTCTTCAATCTGCCATGGCATTGCTCAGCAAACTTCTATAACCACGGTGAACTTTACCAGTGCACAATGTGAAGCAGTCATTACAGAACTGAGAGAAAACACAGAGACAAGCCACTCCCATCTGGGAAGGGGCAGTGAGACAACATGGCTTTTCATCTTTAAGTAACAAAACTACTTAACTACAGCTGTCCATTGTGCTATAGGGATGGAAACTGTGCCAATGGGAAGCGTGCCAAAATCACCCAGATTGTTTACATACAGAATAGTAACTTCTGAAGAAGAAAAGCCTTCTCAATTGACTAAATTATGCATAAGACTTAATTCATTGTCATTAGCTGCTGTGTGGGATATGTAAATATAGAGCTAATTCTCTGCTGGTTTATGATACTACAAGCAGCACTGGAAGTTTACCTTCTGGGATTGTCAGGGCTGCATACACCAGCTTTGCTCACGCTGCCTACTAAACATGTCTACTTAGCTTTTGCCATCCACCTTTTGATAAGACCACCTCCACTCACTCACTAGCTGTCCTTCAGTCCTTGCATGCTCCTGAGATCATGTCAGACTGCCTGAACACACCCAGAATGGAGCCAGAGCAGTGGGCTGCTCCTCACAACTTCTGGGACTGTGGGCAACAGCATTTGACCCAGACCCGTATCACTGTGGTGATGAACATCTTGCTATGGTTACTCACTACAGGGTGGAAGCATGCTAAATTGCGTGTCTTTAAAATTATTCCTGTCCTTGATAGCACCAAGAAGTAAAACAAGCAAATCAAAATTCACAAGTACATAGAACGTGATGTTTTGGCAATTTCTTGATGCTACAAAAAAATTGAAGAAGGAAAAAAAGTAGGAAAGGAAAAGACATTGAGCATGGAGACAGAGGATGCAGATGAACATCTGTGGTCAAGATGACCAAGTAAATTATTTTTAACACTGTCTTCATGCAAGAGCAACACAAAATTGAAATGCTTATTCATACATATTACTACCTTTGATCTCCAAAACTGAAATATTCCAAAACAGCAAGTCTGCAGTGTCTATGTCAGCAAATAATACAGAACAGCAGATCTGCAGAGTAAAATAGTTGTATCCTGAATACCCAGTATTCATACTATATGCACAAAAGGGCTTTATTTCAGACTAGTTCTTGTACAGCCTTACAGGCTGAACATCCCATTGGGGTTAGAGCTCAAAAGGTGAGCTCCTAGAGCATGTCTTCCCATTTGGTCTTGTGCAAAAAGGAATCTAATGCACATGCTCTGAGCCTGCCCTGTGGCACACGCTGTAAAGCAATAAGTAGGGTCAGGCAGGAGATTTGTTCAAGGTACACACTTGAGCCAAACCAATACACTAATAGAGATTAATACCCACCACCCCTTGTAGCATGATTAGGTGCTAGTCGAGTGCTAGACTAGACTGATAAATTTAATTAACTAAAAGCACCACTGCAGGTGCTTGCCCAAGGAAACAAGGGACTGAACTTTCTTACAAAGAACTTTAAGCTTCTCGTGTCTAATCTTGTTTGTCAAAAAATATGCAATTCGGCAATACAGATAAGAAAATCCTGTGGACTTTGCAGTTTGTAATGCTGACATCAACTGCTACATATAAACTTAGGTTCTCCTCCAGTTATTTTCACAATAGCTACCCAGGAATCCCTTGCACAAAGTTTTGTCATCCTACTTACCTTTTCTGCCCCTTCCCAGGGTGGCTATCACATTTTGCTGAACAGACAGAATGAACTTTCTCTAATACCACCCTTTCATAAGGATTAAATAAGCTAATGGAAAAGCTTTCCTTAATGATGCATCACTTTGAGCCCTGGGAGATGAGAGGGCTCCTGCAGGTAGAACAGAAAGCTTCTTATCAAATCAACTTTCAGACCAATTAGGACGTATCAGTCAATAACTTACAATACTGTCCCTGCTGCCTAGGCTACCAAACTATCTCATAACATAATGCAGCTGCTTTCTGTCCTGTTTACTGTGTATTGCCAAGGTTTTTGTGAAAAATCTAGAAGTAGAATGGCAGGCTCCACCTAACTGCCTATTACTTTGCAGTAGCTATTGAGAGTAGCTGAATACAAAGGAAGAACTCCCTGATGGCAGAGACAGACGATTGAAAACGTGAACTAAAAGCTTCATCATGTCAACTGACAAGGAAATATCCTGGATTCCCTTTGCCTGAGCACATCCCGGAGAGGGTGGTATCCTTTGGAGAGGGTCACAATCCTCCCATGGATGGGTCCATTCTGTTTCATCACACACAGCTATTTCACCCATGCCCATGTTTTTATTTGGTTTGGGGTGTTTTCCTCTCCTAATGGGCATCTAGTATAGGATTGCTAGATTGGTAACGTTCTCCAAAAAACAGTGTCTCATTTGGCAAGCTATCTTTTCAGAGGAGGAGTATTACGAGACTGTAAATTCCTACCAGGGAGCAAAAAGAAAATATTTGTAAGTAGTGGAAGTTATGCATCTTTTGTATACTTTTCTTATAACATATCCCACATTTGTTTTGAAAAACAATTTTGCTCTCTGCTTCAGTCTATTTTAAAACAGATTGAACATCTACAGTTAACAGTCCCTACAATACCTAACCTCTTTTATGGGTTTTTGTTTTGTTTGTTGGGGTTTTTTTTAAAGCAATTAGAAACTGGCTCACAGATGCAGGGAGAGTTACTGCAAATATACAGCATATTAGATCTTCATACAAATACAAAGCAAGACTTGGAAGAAGAAGAGTATAGAGCACAGTGGCATCTCAATAACACAAGGTTAGGTATGTAAATATTTAAAAACCCTAACATTTCAACAGAAGTGTTTTATCTTACAGTAGGTTTTGGTTCTAAATTTACAGGAACATGACAAGCTGTTCGTGAACAGGAAAACACTAAGCATACTTCAAATAACATTCGCCATAACTAAAAAAAGGCTTAATCTTTCAGGGGGGGAAAAAATAAATATTTAACCTCACTTTAATTGTAAAATCTGCACACCAGTAATTTGAGAGAAGTATTTTCTTAAATAGGATTGGCATAACATAAGGTTAAAATCTGAGAACTTCTTTTAAAACAAAAAAAACCAACCAAACAAAAAAAAAAGGTCACCATGGCAAAAGCAGGGACAGGAAGGCAGTTTTGAAAACATGTGGAGAAAATTCTTAAATGAAACCCCTGAGCAGATTCCAGGTTTTGATTTTAAGAAAATTCCTGTCAATGATGTCTCAATTCATTAAGAGGATAAGCAAGTTTGATGACACAACCTAATGGTCTTCTCATAGTTGGTTCCATCCTCATGCTTAAGGAGTCCTTCCAGGAAAAGGAGATAGCTCTGAGCAAGAAGAAATTGTCACAACTCAAGTTCCAGCTCTATGAGGACCTTTTACATTTCTGATCTAAATATTCTTCAGTAGCAGGCATGCCACACAATGTGTGGAAAAGCACTTTCATGTTGGAAATTTTCTTTTAAAATATGCCTTTTTCATCCTCACTATTCCCTAAAATTTCCAGGGCTTCAGTAGAAGTTTCACTCCTAAAATAGAATCTATTTCATAGTAAATCCTCCCGTTCCTCAAATGTCTTTGGTGTTGTAATAACTGCATTGAGATGATCTGAAGTTTTCACAGAAGCCACAGACCATTTTTTAGACTTGAAATAAATTAGTGGAGACTAATTTTTAATAGATTTTCATTACATAGCACTTAGTCAATTCCTTAGTTTTATTCTCTGCTTTTCAACAAACATGCAATGAAGAACACTGACAACGATCCCATAAAGGAAGTGGTATCTTCAGATAAAACATCAGCCCCTTCAGAGGGGAACAGTGACTGTCAGGGGTTTTGAAGGCCTCAACATTGCTATTCCATTATCAGTTTTTTTACTCTAAATTTTAAATCCTAGCAATTAAATCTGAATAAAAAATGGGTAGAACTGCTGCAAAGAGCACTGCAAATGGACAGCTTTTATTAATCTAAATTAAAAAAACAGAAAAGAGAGCTGAATGGCACCTCCGCAACATGTTTGTTTGCATCCTCACATCAGCACAGCAACTCTCTATTTCTTCTGTGATTACCCACCTTGCCTATAGCTGTAGCAGCCAACTCAAGCACACCAACTCTGAAGGTTAGGAGAGCTTTCCACTGTTTTACAGCCATGCACTGATTGATGCCTTCCTCACCTAAGGCAGTTACAGTAAAGTCTCAGCCAGGTGCACCTCGGGCAGCTCAAAACCAGACTTTCTGAAGGAATGCACATCAAATATGGAGCAATAACAATCCTGGTCTCCAAGAAGCAACCCATTTTAAAAATCATATACTTCATTCTCCAGTGGACAGGAGAAGAGATCTCTGCAGCAGTTTCGCACATCAGCAGGAGTTTTCAATCAGAGCAAGGAGATTGTTCTGGTTTTCAGCTGGGACAGAGCTAATTTTCTTCTTAGTAGCTAGAAAAGTGCTGTGTTTTGGTTTCCGTATGGGAATTGTTATGAGAAGAACATTGGTAATATACTGGTTTTAATTGTTGCTTGAAGATCAAGGACTTTCCAACTTCTCAGTGTTTTGCTAGTCTGCAGGTGCAGAGGACTGGGGGAGACACAGGAAAATTAGCAAACCCAAACTGGCATTTGGATATGCCAATGAGATATTCCATATCATATCATATCATGTCATGTTCAGCATGTTAGTAAGCATCGACTGGAATGTTGAAGCTCTCTCTTTTCTGAGATTTGCAGTTTTGGTTCCGGGACTGTTGCTCCTCCAGGATCATTATTCAGGAACAGGCTGGGCATTGGTCGGTGGGTGGTGAGCAATTGCACTACGCATTACTCATTTGTATATTCTGTTATTACTATTATTATTACCATTATTGTTGTAAGTTTTATTTTAATTCAATTATTAATTTGCTCTTATTTCAACCTACAAGTTTCCTTACCTTTACCCCTTTAATTCTCTCCCTTGTTCCCTGAGTGGGGGGGGAGAGTGAGCGAGCAGCTGCGTGATGTTTGTCTGCCAGCCAAGTTAACCAACACAGAGATATAAAACCATCATCTATCTGCAAGGTCAATGATTTACAGAGAAGTGTGTGGGCAGAAGGCTGAGGTGAATCAGGAGTGGTACACAGTAGCTAAAGGAAAGTGACTGAAGAGAGGTTCTTAGTCATTAGTAATTTTTGTACAAGTATATTTTTCCAGCCTCTGTGTGAGGACTGGAAAAAAGTTGCTACAGCATGAAAGCAGAGTGCTTTGGTGAGGATTTGGTGTAAAAAGAAGTAAACAGAAAACTGGCTCCTTACACCCCCCTGCCAGTTGCTGCTGTCTGCAGGTAGCAAAGAGTGGAACACACAGTTTAATAGGACACAGCACTGCTTCTATGTTCCAACTGCTGTTTCAGAGAAACATAAGTGGGCTGTGAAGCCCTGCCATGAAAACGTTCCCATGACAACCATGAAAAACAGAGGTATATTAAAAGCTGTTACACTAACTCTTTCACTCCAGCTCATTGAATGGAGGGAACCTGTAGCACTACTCCTGTACAAAAACATACTATTAGAAATGTTTTTATTTAGAAGGCACGAATAGACGGTTACCACTGGTTCATTTTCTGTAATCAACCTTCACTGTGAAACAGGGTGTAAGTTAAAAATTAGCCGTAACATTGGGTTCAGAATCACTTGTGCTTTCTAGAAATGCAATGGTTAACTTTTGCTAATCACATAAATATACTTGAAACATTCAACTACTATTCAGCAATTTGTTATCAGAGAATCATCCTCACGAAATAAGGCAAATTATTTTGTTCACTGCATTTTGTATATCGTTCAAATGGCAGTCTGCATACCTTAATGTAATGGTTAAATAGACATCTAAAATTATAGAAATAAATAGTGGAAATTAAAAGCCATGTAAAAAAAGGATGAATAAAATAATGTTTTGTAATACACCTCAAGTAATTTGTTTGTGGTTTGGCAAGAGTTACTACTTGGATCTGTGGACATACACATACTATGCACTCAGGAGATGAACATACAGCCCAGGAGCTATCACATAGCATATGTCCCAATGCTAACAGGCCAAAAAGCAACTGTTTGATACATCAAAGGCACAGAAGAAAGAGAAAATCTACTGCACATACACAATTTATTTGGCACGTGTATCTTGGAACAAAACACACGAGAGATTCACTCTGGGCAGGTACAGAGGTCTTCTAGCCAGGACTAGGTTAAAGCAGCAGACTGCCACCCGGTGCAAGACGGCTTCCAGGCCTGCTGCCCATTTCTGCCAGCCTGCTGGTGCTCTCAAACCCACACCTGTGCTGAACGAGAAACTAGAAACTTACTAAAGGATCCAGCTGAGTTCAGGCATTCTTCCTTTATGCTTCTACCTGCTCTAAACAGAAGGCACCTCAAGGTTTAAATTAGTCATGTGTGCCCGAGGGCCTCTGCAGAACACCCCTGGACTCCATGCAGAGGATGCAGAGCATGTATAGCCTTGCCTGCCCTAAACTTTCAGGGGCTCCAGTAAAAATTACACAGGTTCAGGGGATGTTAGGGCTGGACAGTGAAAAGAAGAACAAAAATAAAATAAAAAAAAATAAATTAAAAAAATCATTAAATAAAAAAACACTAAATAAAAAAACACTGCCTGCACTGCGTGGGACTCAGCGGGGACCGCGTTCAGACAGCTTTGCCGAGCCGGTCGGGATGCGCTCGCACCTCAGCGCGGCTCCCCTCTCCCCCGCCGCCGCCACCGCGATGCTCCGCCACGCCGGTGCCACCGCCTCTCCCCGGGCTGGGCGGGCCAGCGGCCGTCCGGGGCGGTGGGCGACGACGCCCAAGCCGGCTGCGCCCCGGCTGCCGCCGCCCCGCCCGGCGACCGGCCGCCCAGGCTCGGCTCCTCAAGCGCTGACAGGGGCCCCCGCCCCGGTGCGCCGGACCCACCTGAGATGCCGCCCCCGACCACAACCACATCGTATCTCTCGGCCATGGCGCTGTCCCCGAACCGGCCACACGCTTCCTCCCGCGGCGGCTCCGGCCCGGCTCTGGCGTCCCGCGGCGGACCCCGCCTCGCCTCGCCTCGCCCCGCCCCACCGATGGGCACCGCCTCCCCCCACCCCGCGAGAGTCTGAGGGCTGGCGGCGGCGCTCCCCGCCGCGAACACGGGGCTGTGTTGCGGCTCGCCCGGTGAGGTCGAACCGGGCTCCTGCTGACCCTCTAGGTGATGTCTGACCCATCATCGGCCCCACCCACCCACAGCCAGAGCCAGCGGGTTTGGGCTGAGAGCATGCCCCTGGCTGAGGAGCGCGGCCCCTGCAGCGCAACAGCCGTGGCTACACTGCCCTCCGCTCTCCAAAGGCCATGGAAGTGCTGGGGTCTGCTTCTTCTACACCCTCTGCAGCCACCCCAGGGCCACCAGAGAGGACCTGTGGCTGCCAAGGCTGGTGGTATGGACTCTAGAAAAACAGTTAGCGCTTTCCTTGAGTCCCTCAAAACGATCAGCACCTTGTGCCAACCGCAGTTTGTGCTGTGCAACAGTGGCATGTGTCAGTGCTCCCCCAGATTGGCCTCCACACTGAGAGTGGTCTGCTGAGACCCCCAAGAGACTCACCCACAGGGAAAAAGACTGGCTTATCCAGAAGCACGGGCCATCACATGCACCTGGAGCCTTTAGGTTGGTCCCGTACACATGCAGCAGGGTTTTCCATTGCTCTGGTTTCTACTTCACCATGAGGTTGTCTCCAGGACTGGCTTTGGGGATGGTTGAAGGGTGCAAACGTGTTTCATCAGGTGTATCTGTACAGATCACATCCAGCAGTCATCTCAGTCATACCTGAGCTTCCACACTCAGTGGGCTCATGGCAGGACGTACCCATCTCCAAGACTCTGAGATAAAGGGACTTCCCTTTATCTCAGAGTCTGTATCATTGTCCAGTTCTTGGAGCCATACATTGGGCTTAGTTTGCTAGGAGACCTGTATCTTATATCTCATGGATGACACTTTGTTCATGAGCACTAAGTTCAATGTTCAGTGCTAAGGCTCTAGCATCTTTCTGACACCCCAGAATGAAACACCCTTCATCTTACAAGTATACTGTGTAACAAGCATTCTCTGTTCCCTTATGTATTTCATAGAATTACATAATGGTTTAGGTTGGAAGGGACCTTTGAAGATCACCTAGTCCAACTCCCCTGCCATGGGCAGAGACATCTTTCACCAGATCGGGTTGCTTAAAGCCCCATCCAACCTGGCCTTAACCACTTCCAGTGATGGGGCATCCACAACTTCTCTGGGCAACCTGTGCCAGTGTCTCACCACCTTCATAATAAAAAATTTCTTCCATAAAAAAGGGCTTGCTTACCCTTTTTATGTACTTTTAGATGTCATCCCTTCCTTATTAAGGACATATATGTATCAACTTCTTACAAAAGAAAGCAGTCTAATGATACCATCTGCATCTTTACCTTTATTATTGTATCTTTCCCTAGAAGATATGTGAAGACAAGAACCTTTGCCGTGTTAAAAGTCTCGTAAATACGTCCCTCTCAAATCTGTTTTTCTGCCCTGCCTGAAGCAATGCTACGTGATTGATCATTTACAAGGAGAAATTCCTTATCTTTGAGAGGAGTGGATAATGGAGAAGAGAGAAAGAAGTCTCTCCAAACAACCTGAATAAAAAGTTATTGGGAGACTGATGAGGCTGAATTAATAGAAGATGCTATTTTTTAGTTTCTGCTCAGAAATACATATTCTTACTCTGATTAAAAGAATCTGTCTGATTCAAGGATGGTTAAATCAAACTCCAAGACCTCTTCATACTGAAAGACACACAGTTATCAAATAGTTGTCAGAAATAATAGTTGTAGAGATTATTTCAAACCCTGTATGAAACACTGAAAGGTAGGGGAGGCTGTTGCAAAAGCAGAAGTGGGTAATTTTATTTTGGCTATTGACAAGGATAGCTATTGTTATGTCTATGTACTTAATGTCAAGTGCCAGAGATTCCCAATGTCCACAATATGTAACACTTATTCCTGGGTTTCCTCTGGTCCCTATCTTCCTCCTGTGACTTTAAGGATTTTTTTTTTTAATGTGAATGTTTGAAACAGAGGGCTGTATTGCCTGCAATTGAGGGTATATGGTGCATGCCTTAGAGTCACTTGAAGGTCCATGAGAGTGTTTAAGGGCACAAAGCCCTCAAAGGGCTGCTGTTGAGATACAACAGAGCAAACATCTGTGTCATTAAGTCTGGTCTTCTGTCATCATGGACACATTCTATAATCCTTCTAAGGAATAAATCTAGAGCAGGCTAATCCTCTACCAAAGCTAGGTTGGTAGTTCTTCCTTCCTCTCTCCCACAATAAGTCTGTTTCAAAGGTTCATTTTCTTTTTTCATCTCAGTAGCTTCTACTTCCAAAATGTTTATACCACAATGCATTTGAACAGATACCATATTTCCTTTTCTGCTTTTCTGTTTGCAATGTTGATGCTTGTAAAACACTTTAGCATCCTCAGATACTGGGATACACATTTTCTGGTCTTAATAGCTCTTTTATACACCTCTTTCAGTCCAAAAGTATCTATCTTCAACAGGTATGACCAGAAAGATATACATAATCCTAATAAAGCCTCTTTGATGGCATAAAGATTTTTTTGTCTGGAACTCTCTCTTCTAATCATATTAGGATTCTGTTTCTGGTTTTTATGACCCCATTACTTCTCTCATCCCATGTGGTTCTAGCTAATTAAACAGATAATCTTCTGCCTGGATTTTGGTGCATTATCCTTTGAATGCATAATATTAAAAGCAAAGCAAACTTTCTGATAAAACAGAGCAACTGAGAGCCTCCACATTTTCTTACCTTGGAAGAGAACTCATCTGAGACAAAGTATATTGTTTTCATAAATTTTGTTAGGCACTTAGACATGGTGGCAATGAGATGACATAAATAGCTGTACTGTCTGGTAGAAAATGTGCTGACAGCCCTGGACTAAATTTTGAGAAATTACTGGAAAGTTGAAGGAGTAGAGGTCAAAGCCAAAGATCTCCAAATTTACAAAGACTAAGAGGTAGAATTTAGGCACATGATTCATGACTGTCTGGTCAGTGGCTGGTAAAAACACAGTGTGGCTTTTAAAATTACACATCCTCTCAGCTTCCTCTCCTTAAATAGCAGTGCATTTAATAAGCCAGATTTTTGTTGTTTGTTATGTGTTACTGTCTCCCTTGTATTCAGTGGGAAAGTCTGTGTCAGGACAAGCCAGTTTTCACTACTGAAATTTCCTGCTGGCAGGTATTACATGTTGACAACACCTTTAACAAAAGCGCCAGAATTAATTCCTCCATCACCTGCAAGCTATATAAGCACCTGCATCGCTACAGTGCTTCAGCAACTGCAATATGATCAGAGCCAGGAATTCTTCTAAATTCTGGGGCCTGGATGCAAACTCCCAGTGTGCCAGGTCCGTGTCAGCAAGCCCTGGGTGTTCATCCTGCCTCCACCAGTGGATACCATGGCATGCCACAGTGGGTCCAGACCTTTGTAACTGGAGTCAAGACACAAGAACCTGACAGGTTTTAGGCTGTTTGATGGTCAGAGTTTCAGGCTCAGGAGCACAGGTAAATCTAAACACAATCTTAGGGTTTTGCTGTCTCATGCAGAGAAACTGTGAAGAGAAAAATGACAAAGAGGTTGGTTGTGAAGAACAAGATTGCGTCTTCCATCAGCCATGAGCACATGCTGAAACTTGGTGCTTTCAGGCACCTAGTGAATTTGGTGCTTATACTTCATTACTGGTTTGTGGTGGAGAATCCCTTGAAGGTAGAGCGAACATGTCTTGCTATCTCTAGTCTGCAACCAAGTCATGCTGTTCTTCTGGTTAGTACCTCTGTATCTGCAGAATACTGATGTTACAGAAGACAGGCAGGTTTAAATACATTTTTAAATATGTATTTTACATAATTTCAAATTTCTCTAAAGCAATCAGTGCAGAAATCATGAAAGCACATCGGTGCTTTTCAAATACTGTACAATTAAATGAGCATACTCCATGCCAAGCTTTCCAGTAAAGGAAAACTGCTGCGAGAAGTCTCAGGAGGTCTGTCCCTTTGCCCTACAGGGGCATCAGCCATGACCAAAATGTATCTTTATTAGCAGCAAATGTTAACTGCAGAGGCTAAATGTTAATAGGCAAGATATTTAATCCAACATACAACGGTCTAACATTAATCTAGAGCTAATAAGCAAAAAATGAATATTTTATCAGTCAGATTCCATGCAAAGTAGGACTGTTCATTAAATGTAAAACCTACAAGATTAAGCCCATTAGGAAAAGCAAGGGGTGAATGTAAACATTTTACTCCTGAGCACACGGAGCCATAGCCAAGAACAGAACAAGGGTCCAAGTGCCATGGCGCAGCCAGGCTAAGCTCCTGCCTGGGGCTGGGGACTGGGGCTGTGGGGGCTCCCCATGGTGGGGGACACAGGACAGGCCCTGGCAGGCCGGGCCCCTCCCACCCCCAGCCTGCAACAGTCGTGGGCACTGGGGCAGCCCCAGCCCTGGCCATCGGGCACCTCTCTGAGGATGGGGATGGGCTGAGGCTGGGCCAGGCCATAGGCCCATGGCTGGGCAGGGCAGGGTGGTGGGGAGCTGGAGACCAGCCCTGCTGTGGCATTGCTGGGCCAGGGGATGACAGCCCCGGGGGGTTACATGTGGTCAGTCCTGGGCTGCAGGCAGGTGGGGGGAGCCCTGTGGAGCTGCCAAGGGGTAGTCAGGGCTGGTGGTGCCTTCAGTAGGTCCCTACTGATACCATAATCAAGTTCTATACCACAAGCTTCTATACCACAGTATTATAACACCAAGTAATTTTGTCTTTCTTCTAATTAGCTCTTTGTCTATTTAGACATAAGGATCCTCCTGGCTAAAAGCATCTGTAATAGGTATAGAGGCAGCCTCCCATTTGGTGGAGGGCGCTCATGTAGGCTGTAACACAACGAGGAGTCAATCCTATCCCCTCGTTAGATCTCACAGAGAACCCATTCATCAAGACTGCTTGTGTAATGAAACCCCACCAAGAGGGAGTGGAGGGAAGCTAGTGTGATGTCTCAAATCATTCCAGCTAGTCCTACTTCATAGTCTCTAGTTTCTTTCCCTGCTCTTTGTCCTAATGGGCCTGATTTTACAAATCTGTGACGGATGTAACCACCATTCTGATGCAAGGATTCATAACAATTATGGCAATTATAGAAGTATATGCATACTTACTAATATAATCAACAAAGGAAAATCAGGATAAAACCTTAAATTAGCATAAATTATTTTCCCAACATCAAGCTTATCCTTGCACTTTGTTAATCTCTTCCTGACCATTAGCTACAGCTTAGGCTGCTCGAATTTCCTATTACTTTTCTCTTTTGCAAAATCTTCCTCCAAAATAAATCCACTATCAGGTTTGTGGTGATGTTTGCTGTTGGTATTAGCATGTGTATCTGGTAGGTGCTTGGTACTGCCATGGCATCTGTGACATGGACTTCAACCAGTTTCAAAAGACACTTTGCAATTCACAGGCAATGCCAGTTCCCTCCATGACGAAGTCCTACCAAACATGTCCATAGGTGACCCATATGGACAAGGATAATGACAGAATGGAAAGCAATGTCTTAAGTAGATGTAAAGGAGTTAGAAAAATTAAAGTATCTTAGAAGGTAACAGAAATTGAAAAGAAAAAAAAAATCTCTACAGCAGCAACTAAACTGAACTCCATGTGTGCATCATGGCAAGGTGGAACATTGGTTACTCCATTGTCCATGTTGTAGAACTAGTCTGAATGAGGTGCTTCCAAGCCCTCCAGTTCACCTACAGCCTAAATGCCACAAAAGAGAACACCAGTCAGTGCATAACCTGGAATGGCAGAGAGCAGTCCAAATAATTGTCTTCCTGCTTCAGACAGAGACAGACTTGAATTTGCAATCGGAGGGTATTATTCTAAAATAATCAGTGTTTTGTAAGCAGTGACCAGAAGACATTTCTGAACTGAAAATCAACAGTCTTTGCTATTTAATGCCCTTTTTTTTTTGACCTTTATTTAGAGCCTGTTTGAGCTCAATTTTTTCTTTAACTACATGAGCAAAGGGTAAAGATGCAAAGCAGATGATAGCAGTGAAATTGCTTTCCATACCTCTAAACAGATAGTGCCCAGTGTAATATTCATTGGCATACCTCACAACACATAAGGAAATAAAACACTTTCATCCTTTTAACAAAAATAACTGCCATGTCCTTCACTGATAACCTATCTAAAGAGTTCCTGAAGAGACAGGTTATACCTCTCACTCATGTCAAATGTTTTCTTAGTGAACAATGTCAGATAACCTTTTATTTTTGCTTAATCATGCTGGCCACTGCCAGCCTTCATTAATTCACTGCTAACCTATTTCACCTGAACTGGAGTCAAAAGGAGCTCCTAGTTTTGCATTCCTCTGGTTTCTCATTCTCTAACTATGTCTTTTCCCCTGTGTTTCTTCTAATGCCTTATTCCCTAATTGTTAGCTGTGGTGAAATAGACCAGCATCACTAGCAAAATTCACATTCTTCTGCAGGAAAAAAACATACAGGAAGATACTGTGGAAGCTCCTACAGTGCAAACTTAGGAAAGAATTGAAATAATGAACAACAGGCTGTCATGTGTTGATATAAAGATTAGCACTGAGGAGGCTATTATGCATATATTATGTATTACCATGTGTGTATATGGAAATACTGCTGTGACTAGTAGAGGGATGTTTACACTTTTCTGCATACTTTTATAGCCCAAGATGGGCCTATATAAATTGAAGAGGCTTCAGTGAAGAGCTCTGAAAATAATGAGCAGATTGGTAAATACACTTGCCAGCAAAAAATCTAAATTTAAAGAGGAGAAGGTTAAGATGTAGTTTCTACAGGTGGGATTCATTTCATATTATGTTGACCATCTGTAGTGGCCAACAAGCTCCCTTCTCTGGGCAATGGAAAACACATGTAGGTCTAGAGACTGATTTATAACTATACTAGGATACTTAATGAAGAGTGGTGGAACAAGTTTCCTCCTTAGACACCTAGATCTCTCCAAGGACACTTAACAAATTGACTTAGACTAGATAAACTTTCAGATTATTAGAACTAGTGAACTAAGTCCCACTCCAGATATGTACTTAGGGAGCAAAGAGGTACTCACAGAGTTCTTCAGTGAAGGTGACAGAAGTGCTAAATAATACTTCTAACCTTGAAGAAAAGGAGAAATCAATACAAATCTTCCCTGGAAACTTCCAACTCAGGTTGTTTTACAGACCATAGGATCTTGTCTTTGCTTCTGAGAAGTAGCAAGAGGTTGTGACTTTAAGATGAATTGGCTCCTTACTCTTCCCTGAAGGCTAGGACTACCTCTGCAATGCCCTGTGTTGTCCTGCTCATCCTCCATGCCTTTCATTAATGCCCCACAGTGCCCTTATACAGCTTCCTGAATGGGCATGGAGAACCCCTTTACATAGGAAGACCGAGGCCTTGCAAATTATTAACGTCATAGCACAGATTTTAAGCATCCACAGACACAAACAGCATTAGCTGTATGCTGGCCAGAATCAAGTTTTTATCTTGTAATTGCCCTTTGCACTCTGTGTTTTCTAAACATTTGAAATCGTGGCATTGCAAAGTT
Organism: Caprimulgus europaeus; assembly: GCA_907165065.1. Next base: position 34,272,678 of record OU015523.1, on the reverse strand, counting down.
CTGGGTTTAATCCAAATCTTTCTGTGCTAAATCCTCTGGGGTCAGGACCTGATTTTCCATTCTCATTTTTTCTTTCTATTGTATACACTGGTTTCGTTCTTTTCAGGCCTAAACTTTCTCCAGAATTTTTAATTGCCCTATAAATTCCCAAGTCCAGCTCCTCATGAACTTTTCCTTATATGCTTCCTTTAACTCATTTCCATAAAAGACAAACCTCTTCTAGAGAATTAAAATTAAAAAAAATAAAAGTATCCACTTACTAGATGTACAATAGTTTAAAATCTCTAGAATCTGGATCTAACAATAAGCAGGACTTTTCATATTGTCTTCATGGTATTTTTTGTCTCTCTAAGTATTTAGGTCTGTCTTCGCTTATTGTCTTCTATTTTATAGCCTGCTTCTTTTGAAATGCTTGGTTATTTTAATAAGCCTAACTTGCCAAGGTGTTTTGTTTATATTAGCACTTCTCTACAGTGCAGCTAGGATCAGTCATAGGTGTCTTTGTTTTCAGCAAAATGAACTTTCTCCATTCACTTTGTGTTTACAAATCTCTTACGGAAGCCAGTCTACTAGTTTCAATGAAATAAAAATAATTTGAGTTTAGATACGTCAGAATTTTAACTGTTGTCACATACAGACACTGAACAATAGTTTTCAGATAAAAATATTATTTGATCTCCTCTCACATTTCTCATGATCAGTATTTCGGTTTCATGAAGTAACCAGCATGTAGTTAGTGTTACTGTGGGTTGTATTTCAGAAAAGGTAGATTTTAGAGGAGATCAGTACTAGCCAAGATACCTTAAAATGCTGTTACTTTACAGAGATGAGCAACCAGCTGGACAGCAGCAAGGGACCTTGTCTCTTATATCCATCTGCATTTTCTGCCACATTTTTTTTTCTTGGTGTATTGCTGATTACTGATGTATTTCTTGTTCCAGTGACTGTCAGAGTCAGTGGAGAGATTCATGCTGGTGTCAAGGACTGTTTTCTGAGAGCCTGTGTTATGGTTTTTATTGCTACTCTAAAATTCCTGGGTTTGAAAAAAGTGGCTTGCTTATCATGCATTATTTTAGACAAAAAGAACATTAACATGTTCCAGCAGTTCACTGAAGGTAGACAGACTTTTGTCTAAGTCACACAGGTTGTTGGAACTGGTACTGTTCAGAGATACCTGAAGAAAAGTACAAGAAATATCTGGTAATTCTTCTGGCAAATAAATGTGACTTTTAAGTTATGTCAGTCAAGTGAAGCAATTGAAGCAATTCTGTCAGTCAGGTCTTACGAATTCACAGTTATTAATACCTTAGCACTGATGTAAGATTTTAATAAAACAAGTATATTTGCATACTTTCATATTTGAAGAATATCTATAGACAATACCAGAAAGAAATGGCCTTTGAATATTGGTTAGTGATTTAAAATACCCTGAGTTCATTAGAATAGTCAGCATTTTGTCTGGTATTGACTGACCAATAAAAACAGTAGAGATAAGCAAAGTAAATACACTGTGATTAATTAGCAAATATATGTGGTATTTCTGAAAAAAATCCTGGCATTTTCATAGGAAACTGTGGGATTGTGAACATTATATAACCATGAGGCTTGCTTAATGAGGCAATGTATTCTGAAGTGAGATTCTTTGATGTACCTGTGCTTTCAAACAGGCACTCAGGAGCCATATCCCCATGAACACTGGCTTTTACTGCATGATAAACTATCATTCCCTTGGGAAACAGATATACGATTTCCTCTGAAGAGGATGTCACACAGCATGGCTTAGCACTCCATTGCACAGCTGCTGTAGACTTGGTCCCTTGGTGAGAAGTGAGAGATCTTGCAGAAGCTAGCCAGTAGCCACTGAATTATATACCTGGGAATCAAACTTTTAAACCCCTCTTCTGCTGTGGAGTTCTGCTGTCTCCTGGGCAAAGCCAACACTATTTCCATGCCCCTAGGAGATCACTATGCATAAAACTGTATTCTAGGTTCAGTGCTACTGCAAACTGTTGCAGAGGTGGACTGGCCAGTAGTGTCTGTATTTACTCAGGTGGGTCTAAAAGTCAGAGATAAATTTGCAGGTTTCACATTAGCTCCATATTGATGGAGGGACAGAGAGGGGCCTCCTGAAGACAGGATGGCAGCTGCATGCACACTATTTCAGGCGGTGCTGATACTGAACACATTGCTAATCCATGTGAGGAAATAGTGACAGTTTGGCCTAAGAAGGTGTAGAGGATGCCAGCAAAATAAGCAGTGCTGTTGTTCACTTGAACATTCTTTCTGGCCACTCTGAATGGGAAGGCAGATGGCAGTTGTGCCTCAAACCACAACAGACTCCTTCTAGGGAACTCTCCTCTATCTAAAAGTTTGATTTAGCTCTCCCAAGATCATGCCTGGAATTTTCCATGTCATGTTTTCCTTTGCTTAAGACTCTGTCAACAGTGTTCATGCCTTGTAAACTGTGTTGTGAAATTTTGTGTCTAGTTCTTATCTTTTGTGATATGGCAGTGTTGCTATACTTACTTTCACAGTGGTTTCCTATGCTTGAAAAAGAGGTTGCAGATGTACAAGGCTTTGGCAATGAACAGTACACAGTGAAGTCCAGGTAGAGCTTAGATGACGGACTTCATGGTGACAGGAGGTTGTATTGGGTTTGTGTGGCAAGGCTTTGCTAGCAGGGTGGGAGCATGGGGGTGGCTTCTGTGAGAAGCTGCCAGAAGCTTCCCCCGTGTCCGACACAGCCAATGCCAGCCGGCTACAAGACGAATCTGCCACTGGCCAAGGCCGAGCCCATCAGTGACATCTCTGTGAGAACATAATTAAGAAAAAAGGGGAAGACAGAAAAAAAGCTGCACACTTTGCAGCTCGGGAGAGAGGAGTGAGAAGATGTGAGAGAAACAACCCTGCAGACACCAAGGTCAGGGAAGAAGGAGGGGGAGGAGGTGCTCCAGGTGCTGGAGCAGAGGTTCCCCTGCAACCTGTGGTGAAGACCACGGTGAAGCAGGCTGTCCCCCTGCAGTCCATGGAGGTCCATGGTGGAGCAGATGACCACCTGTAGCCCACAGAGGACCCCGCGCTGGAGCAGGTTCCTGTCAGGACCTGTAGCCCATGGAGAGAGGATCCCACGCTGGAGCAGGTTTGCTGGCAGGACTTGTGACCCTGTGGGGGACCCGTGCTGGAGCAGTCTGTCCCTGATGGACTGCACACCATGGAAAGGACCCATGCTGGAGCAGTTCATGAAGAATTGTCATTCATGGGAAGGACTCACATTGGAGAAGTTTGTGGAGGACTGTCTCCAGTGAGAGGGACCCCACGCTGGTGCAGGGGAAGGAGTCCTCCCCCTGAGGAGAAAGGAGCAGCAGAAACAACGTGTGATGAACTGACCCCAACCCCATTCCCTGTCCCCCTGTGCTGCTGCGGGGAGGAGGTGGAAACTGGGAGAGAAGTTAATCCCAGGAAGCAGGAAGGGGTGGGGGGAGGTGTTTTAAAATTTGGTTTTATTTCTCATTCTCCTCTTCTCTGATTGGTAATTTTTTATTTTTTTCCCCCAAGTCGAGTCTGTTTTGCCCGTGCCAGTAATTGGTGAGTGATCTCTCTCTGTCCTTATCTTGACCCATGAGCCTTTTGTTATATTTTTCTCTGCCCTGCCCAGTTGAGGAGGGAGAGTGATAGAATGGGCTTTGGTGGGCATCTGACACCCAGCCAGGGTCAACCCACCACAGAGGTTAAGATATCACAAATATTGGCACAGGTACTGTAGAGGAGTGAATGTAGTGACATTTAATTGATCCAGACATGGAACATTGTCATGATACCTGTTTGATGTCCATTGATTTCTTCATTAGGAATAGCTCTAATTTGTTTTCACTCATTTCTGAAAAGTATTAATGATAACAGCCTGTGCAAAGTGTCCTGAGCTCCAGATGAGTTTTGACCAATGACCACAGAAACAGGTATGGCACCTGTGGATAGGACATGCTCTAATATAGTTAAGCACAGGGATTCTGCAGACCCAGAGCACAGTTCCTCTGTGGATAAGCTTGCAGGCATACAGTAAGTCTTATGTGGCCAGGGCACTCACTGTTGGATTTGAGGACCTTTTTAAATATGCGGATGTTGGAGCCTGGCTCTGGGGTCTATGTCTTAAGATGGCACTGTGCATTCAGAATAATCTTTTCCCAAATGACCGAGGTTAGATAACATGATGTCATGGGCAGTAACTGTGCAATTTCTTCAAAACAGTTTCCAACATTTTTAGCCTGCTGGCCTTCATCATTCCAGTGACTGTAAAGAAGGACCTGTTCCAGAGACAATGGTGTTTCTTATTACCCACCAAATAATGTCATTCTGAATTTTAAAGGAAATTAATCTTTGTACCCTGTAAATGAATCCCAAGGAACAGTTTGTTCTTCGAAGCATGTTGTTCTGTGAGACTGTGGCAAGTGATCTGCAGATGATCATGGAGCTGACATCACTTTCACAGTATTTACAATTAAAACTGAGCTAAAGATGCATCGTTGCCTACAGAAATTCTGAGAGGTGACATAGGCCTGAGGGATAAAAAATCTGTAAATCACCAAGTGAGGAACACCAGACTCTGTAACCTCTGGGTGTTATGGAGGACTGAAAATAAAATACAAATGAATATTAATGTCTGGGGACAGCTTAATGATGCAGCATAAAATTTAAATGATGTCATTTATTCCTGAGTATGGAACAACATTCTTTCTGAGAGGAATTGTTTTGATTATGATTAGAGATGTTTTTAAAAAGAAGGCTTTTCTGTTCATAAATGTCTGTCTGTCCGTGGCTGATGTGCAGTGCATGTCTCAGTTCTGTCCACTAGAAATAGTGCAAGACTTGAATGTCTTGATGTGAAGAAATAGTTTCATCACTTCCAGATGCAAGCTATAGCTTAAAATTCATACATGCCACACAGAGCATCAAACAGTTTGTTTCAAAGGAGAGTTGTCACTGCATATATTCTACAGTTGGCATTAGTCCCATCCTATCCTGCACTAGTATTAGTCATAGACTGTAACAATTTTAGTTGTATTTCAACATTATTAGTGCCCTACAAAAGGAATTCTTTATAAGTATTTGTGACAGAAATAAATACTGAAGAGGAATATCGTAAGACTCACAATTTTCATCACAGGCCTCATTATTTGATAGTTATTTCATCTTGTCAGCAGTTTGATCTATGTTCAATGTAAGACAAACTGTATTGTCACTATTTGCTTTTGAACAGGCAAGCAAAAAGGTGATGTGTGTCAGCCATGTTATGAAGTACCTCTTTGTTCTCTTTTGTATGAACAGTGTGGTCTTTTATTACATTCTCTTAACATTGGTTCTGTTCTAGCAAGATTCCTCTTATTTTTCCAATATCTAATCATGCTCCCATCAAAATAGCAGTCCCCAAGGGAGAGGGAAGGAGGGGAGAAGCACATATGTTGTCTGCCAGGAGACAGAGAAGCTGTTTTTATTTATAATGAAAGTAATAGGACAACCTGGTTTAAATGTATGAAGGAGCAAAATGGAAAATCTTGAGTTTTATCAACAATGAGGTTATTTTTTCCTCTCTGTATCTAGCTTGGTAGATTTGTCTGATACTCAATAATGATTCATAATCCAGCAAAATCAGAACAACACCTCAGAATACAATTAACAATTATGTTCTGGTTATTACTATAGTCTTTTCAAGCCTCAGAGCCTGAGCACATATCCTGTACTTAGATTTCAGTACAGAAAAATTTTCAGTGCTGGCATTTGAAAAGGCCATGGCAATTAAATGAGATAGAGACAAAGCATTCTACTGGCTGGTGTATACTTCTGCAGAAGATTCATAACCTTAGTGATTTCAAGACAGATTCCAGATGAAGTAATCTTCAAATAAACTATGAAAATGTCACCCTATCTCCTTGTTGACATTGTCCAAAATGGTCCCTAGGTAACCTGTGTTCAAGAGCTGTAAGGGGCATTTGTGTTCCCCAGCAGACTATGTAACTGTGGTCTCTTTGTGACTGAAGAATTCACACTTAGTACAAAAAATAGAAGGGCTCCCCACAATCTTCCTGTTTCCATGCTGCCTCTCACACTCCAACCAGCCTGTAAAATACAGCTGGATGGTGCTAAACTCCAGGCAACATGGAGCTGTTCATTGCCTCTGATGTTGAAAGGCAGCAGAGGAGCCAGTGTCCAGCAGGCTCTTGCTGCTCTCTGTCAGTGCAGACAGGGGAAACAAAGATTACAAACCTTAAAACCAGAAAAAACATGGTGTGGCACATCTTCATATTGTATGATGAGGTATTCTGCTGAATCCAGAGGATGAGGCATTTGGCCTCACTCCTTCCTGGTGCAACTGAAGATCTGGTTTTGTGTCTTGTTTTTTTGGTTTTGGTTTTGGTTTTGGTTTTTTCCCCTCCTAGCTTGTTTTTGAACTCAGGAAAGGGCAATTTAACGTTGCTTAGGTTGAAAGTCAGCTGTTCCAGGAGCACAGACAAGTAGGTAGGAAAGCGGGAGTACACAAACATAACTCTTCAGCTGGGGTTGGGGGGATGGGGGGTGGAGAACAGAAGGAAAGCATAATCAGCTCTTTTTCAAAGTGGAAGTACTTGCTTTGATCATTTCTACTGAAGAAGAGGGTTAGCAAAAGGTGGTACTGTGCTACAAAAAGTCAGTGAAGCTGCTCAGTACCCTCCTGAATTGGGATCTCAGAGCTCTAGTGCTTTAGCAGAGGCATACATACAGCAAAGCTCACTCAGGGAAAGGCTGAGGTTCCTCACACATTTTCACTTAACCTTTGCTCTTTGCCGTTAGCAGAGACTCCCAGGAGATGACTGCCCTGATTGTCAGCATAGTTCTGTGTGCCTATTCTCTGTGAAACCAGCATTTACATCTTTTTTTGCATTGTAGTTAGAAGTCATATCCCTATGCCTCACCACGACCTTCTCCCCTCAAAATATTTTCTCTTGGGCTGTTTTCTGAGGTTTCAAAAGACCTTTTCCCCTGTCTTTTGGCCATCCCCTTTCCTGTATACCTTCATGGCTCTAAAGCCTAAGCCTCTGTTCCTTTATTCAAAACCAAGATTATCTTATTTTTTACGGTCTTGACACTGTACTTTAGACAAGTAGCATATCTGTTTATTGCTGGAGAATTATAGTAAAGATTAGGGTTCATATTGACTAAGTCAAGGACCTGACTTCAAGCCTCAAGGGATTTCTGAGCCTCCTGGCTGTGTGACAAGCACTTTGCCAATATCTTTGGGAAGTTCAGAGTATAAACAAGAACAGGAGTACAAAATATAAACCAGGAGAAACAGAATCAAGTCACTGAGGGAGAGAAAAAGTCAGGGAAAAAGGGTAAAAGCATATGCAAAGAGGTATGTTTAAGACTTTGGGTTAAATCTGCCTCAGCTATACAGGCATCTGCAGCAGTCACTGAGAGCTCATGCTCACAGCTGCAAGCTAAAGCTAAATTTCCTCTTGCCAAAGAAAAGTCAGAACAAATAGGCTACCTTAGCCTACACTTTAACAAGCCAAATGCTGCCAGGCCTCTGCAGGCTGCCCCATTATGTGAAACAAATTCATGACATATTTTTCTTAATGTTGCAGCTCTGCTGTCTTTTTAGCTCAGTTTTGATGGCAGCTCGCAAGTGACTCTCCTTTTCTGCTTCCCGATCAGAGAATCACTTTGACATAATTTTTACTGTGGCAGCCCCTGCAATGAGGACACATGTCTTGACCTCCTCTGCTTAGTTCAATGGCACAATTTTTTTAACCCCCTCCTCAGGGGTCATGCATGGTGGACTTACCCAAGAGAAAGATATTGTGACAAAATGGTCACGATGCACTGTTATACACAAGGATGTGGAAGGAGACCTGAGGACATAGTCTAATTCACTGCACCATCTGGAGGTAGGATTGACTATACCTAAACATTTATCTAAACTGTTCTTAAAGGCACCTAAGGATATGTCTTTACAGCCACCTACTGCAATTATTTCCAGTCCTTCATTATCTTCTGTGTAAGAATGTGTTTTCATTGTGGATATTAGGAATTTAATCTCTGCAGCTGCTTTTTGCATATTTTAATATTTTCAGCAGATTTCTCCCTCAGCCTTCTCTTCTCTAGGTTATACAACCCACTTCCTTAAATTCTTTCTTACAGTCTATGTTTTCATGCTCTCTAATTATTCAAATTTCTTTCCTTTATACTTTTTACAGTTAGTGAACATCTTTCTTGAGCTCAAAACTGATCATGATATTCCAGCTGAAGCTTCACTAGCACTGAATAGCATGGAAGGATTGCTTCTGATACCTCATGATGCCGCCCAGTATTGCATTTAGCTTTCTCATAACAACATGATGTTATTGACTTATGCTATGCTGTGACCCACTGTAACCCTCATCTCTCATCCTGGTGAAGGTTTGTATTTATACAGCTGAGTATTCTTTCCTGTCTGCTGCATCTTTCAGGTCTTCCTTCTGTTTACTTTAGGCAGTACCTTCAATTTGTCAGCATTGCTTTGAGTAACAATTTGTATTTGCAGTCCCTCCTGCTTAATGCTATGTGTAAGTGCAGTGAGTATCCTCCCTGTTCCATCATGTCAGTCATCAGTGAAAATATGAAAGGCCCAAACTGATGTAATCTCCCATTAGTTCCATCTAGACCATGTTTCCTCATTTTATTTATGAGAATATCACTAGAGAGACTTGTTAAGAGTGTCAGTGTTAGTCCTATTGATCTCTACAGTTGCTGAGTGGTTATATCTAGGTCTGGGTTCTTTGAGTTAAAATTGTCCTTCTTTTTTAGTGTATACAGTATATTGACTTGTACCTGTGACATTCTGCAATAAGAATTTTAGTAAAAGTAATAAATAATAGCAATGGAATTGCTCTTTTTTTTAAGGAAAGAAATAGCATGTTGATTCAGTTTGCAGATTGAGACTGGAGAGGACATGTCTACCTATGCAATAGGTGTCTAACCTCCTGTTCTAATCCACAGGCAGCTAGTCATGACAGTCAGTTCAGTCTAGAAGGCTACTCAGCTCACCCAGAGGTATATGCTAATGCCTAGTCAGGTGAGCTGACCCTAGACTCAGTCATCTTGACTGGATCTCCTGTATTCAGTACAGTCTAGTCATGTTTTTGTACACATTTTTAGTGTGCAGAAGAAAACCAGCAAGAAGGGTAATATTTACAGTGCAAACAGGAGTAATGCTGCAACACTGGCATTTGTTATTGCTGGTCTCAGTAACTACTTACAGCAGCGGGTAGTGATCTGTCATGTGAAAGGGATAGTGAGTCTTCTTAACCCTGACCTATGACATCATCTTAAATTACTAATGTTGCTTACATTTATAGTGATTGGGCTTTATCCTCTGAAAAAACAGGGGACTGATGAAGAAAATAAAGTAATAACAAAATGAGCATACACCAGCAACACTGTTAAAATTTGTTTCCCTTATAACTTGATTTCCTTTCAAAAACTCTTGATATGAGAGATCACAAAATGGGGAAGGATTTTTCGAACAGATGTAGATTCAGCTGATGAAGTTCTCTCTGGAAAACAGCTTATCGAACAATTTGCTATTTTACTGCTATTCACAACCATCAGGGATTTTCCTTGCACAAGTAGAGAAAAAGACCAGGAATTTGTGAGAATCCAGTTGAAATAAGCAGGCACTAAACTAAGCAAGAAGAGTAGCTCTGCAGACTGCAGAATTACAAAGCCCATCTGGTTTGAATTTAGGCTTTGTTTTGGTTTTGTTGTTTGGTTTGGTTTTGTTTTGATTTGATTTGTTTTGTTTCAAAATGCCTCTTGCTCTTCTGGACTCTCCTTTGTCAATAGCATAGTTGCAGACTTCTTCCTTGGAGGCATGACTTTACATCTCTCTCCTCTTCTACCTGTGACTGATTCTCAGCTGTAGAGCCTTAAATATCATCTAACTAAGACAAACTCTCCTGGCTGAACTTGTTGTAGACTGGCAATTTCAACTTTGTTTGTCCCTGACCAAACCTCATGTCAACTTACATTAAATGCAAGAAGGAACAAGAGCTCATAGCATGGTATTTAATGAAATCTCACTAAATGATAGGAGTGTTAGAGCAACTCTGTTGTTAATGCATGTCACCACTCTAGCTGCAGTGTCGAGATAGGCCGACATGCTGACCCCACAACCAAGGCTCGCTCTAACCACTACACCTTTTACTTCAAACCTGGGGCAGCAATTGTTATAGATCTAACATTTCGATTCCCTGCCAGGGCTTCAACAGGGCATTTGGCACCTCCTGATCCCTCTTTGATATCCATGTGAGATCCTCACCATCACGCAGCTGGCAGAAAGATACTCTCAGTGTAAAGTTGCTTTTGTAAAAGTTTGCTGTCCCAATCATCTATTCATCTCAGGAGGCTTGGGAGCATAAATCACAGAATCACAGCATCATAGAATGTTGTGAGTTGGAAGGGACCCACAAGGATCATCGAGTCCAACTCTTGCCCTAGCATAGGTTCAGACCATGTGTCTGAGGGCGTTGTCCAAATGCTTCTTGAATATTGTCAGGCTTGGTGCCATGACTACCTCCCTGGGGAGCCTGTTCCAGTGCTCCACCACCCTCCATGTTAAGAACCTTTTCCTAATGTTCAACCTAAACCTCCCCTGGCACATCTTCCTGCCATTTCCCCTAGTCCTATTGTTGGTTGCCAGAGAGAAGAGATCAGCACCTGCCCCTCATCTTCCCTTTGTGAGGAAGTTATAGACTGCAATGAGATCTCCTCTCAGTCTCCTCTTCTCCAGGCTGAACAATCCAAGTGACTTCAGCCTCTTCTTATGCAGCTTCCCCTCTAAGCCCTTCACCAATTTAGTGGCCTTCTCTGGACACTCTCCAGTAGCTTTATATTCTTTTTATACTGTGGTTCCTGAAACTGCACCTAGTACTCGAGGTGAGGCCGCACCAGTGCAGAGTAGAACGGGATGATCACATCTTTTGACCGGCTGGCAATGCAGTGCTTGATGCACCCCAGGACATGGTTGGCCCTCTTGGAAGCCAGGACACACTGTTGGCTCACGTTCAACTTGCCATCGACCAGAACCCCCAGGTCCCTCTCTGCAGGGCTGTTTTCCAGCATGGTGGGCAAGATTTGGGGTTATGTCAGGCTCTTCCATGAGTATGGTGTGATATTACGGGAAGCTTCAGGTGTAATAAGATAAGTGGAGTACAGTGATTTTGCCTTTTCATGTTTTGCAGGTTTAAGGACCATTCCTGTCCCCTTCTGCTGTCTAGAGCCATCCAGAACACACATCCTTCATCCTTCTGAGCTGACACAGGCCTTGCTTGTGATGCCTGGTATCACTTTTATAGTGTGAAATAAACACAGGTTTTACAAGCCTGGCTTTGTCAGACAAAATTGCAAGCCCTCATATGGGACTTAATTTGCAGTCCACTGATTTGGGGTTTGCTGCTAGCATAAAGCATTCTTCCACTTATTTCTGCCTACTCTCCAGCCTGCCAGATCTTACAGAAGGAAGGGATGGGAAGAACTGGGAACCACACACTTTGCAGTAGATGCAAGCCTGCCAGATTTCCATTGCTGAGCACAAAAATTGCACAGAAGCCTGCTTCTTCATGCTTCCTACGGCACTTCACTTGTGCAATGACCCTCCTCCCAGTCACACGGCCTCCGCACTGCTCTCCCCATCCCCCAACCCAGCCGAGCCTTCTATGGCCATGCAGCAAAATGAGCCAGATGCATCTGCTGTCCCATGCTCCTGGGCTACGCTCTATCTCATTCTGGAGCTGAAGGTCCATGGGGTCCTGTTAGACTGGGATGTGACGTAGACCTGAAGGGAACTTCCTTGGCTGTGTGGACCTATACAAAGAGTCTCTGATACCATACTCATCCTGCGATGGTAGCCAGGTGGACCCAGCTCCTCTAGACCTGGTGACACCGCCTGGCCAAGGAGGATCCACTCGCAGCCCCGTGTCCCACACGCACTATGCAACACCGCACACGCAGGACAAAAGCCATCTTCAGCTTTCAAGGAAACCACTTTTTCAGCTTGTAAGGAACCTGGCTAATACCCCGAGCTGTGAAAATCAGGAGCCAAGCTCTGCTTTCCTGGCTGTCTCCTTGCAGGGCTGGGCCAGGCCAGGCGTGTCCGGCTGGAGCTGCAGCCCTGCACTTCCCGGGAGCGGCGGTGTGTGAGCTCCACCTAAAGGCTCAGCCCCAGCTCTCTCCCAGGGAGGGAGGAGGGATCCGCAGGGCTTTCATCATGCCCGAGCCTCACGCTGTGCTGGGAAAAGCACAGGTTACTCAGCAAAATGCAGGGGCAGTCAGTAAAGCTCTTTGCCTCCATTGCAGCCAGGTGTGCTGCTGACCTGGCACTTTGTGTTTATTACCTTTTGTTTTATTGTCTTCAAGGTCATTCCTGCAGTTGTTTTGTCTGACAGCAGTGGCACTATTGAGGTTTAAATGCATTAAAATGTATTTATGAATACATAAAAGTAGATTTGTGTGTGTCTCTGTATGTTTCTTCTTTATATCTCATTGAAAGACTGTAATATAAATAATTTCCCACAAAGCTATGATTATCCAAGTCAAGCCTAGAAACTATGGTTTTTCTCATCCTAGAATAAACACAGTCTCACCCTCCCTGTCTCTATCTTGTGTGTGTGTGTACATACACAAATATGTATAACGGTATCTATCATTACAGTTTAAGGGAAAAACATCACAAAGTAGTCAGTAGTGAGTTTGCAACATCAGGTCACAAAATAGCCCTAGTGTTCTGGAGTTTAAGGTGCCTGCAGATGAAAAGCCAGAATTAGCACATCATTTGATCTTTGAAACAAGCTGCAAGAGAGGAAAGAAGTCCTCAGTTACAGAGGAGGAGGATCCATATATTTTCCCCCTGAGGCTGTTTCCAAATTGAAGAGTTCAGAAGAAGTGGACTACCAGCTGCTCCTTGCTCAAGGCCTTAAAGGCAACAGCAAATATAAACAAAGAAACAAAATGACATGAAAGAAATTAGAAACAAGAATGGGGTCTCCCAGTATAGGGACTCTCCTGCACTTCAAAGGGAATGAAATATGTGAGGCAGTAATGACTCTAGTTGCTGGAGTGATAATATTTGAACACATCTAGCTCATATAAAGTCAGAATTGGTTTTAAGCCTGCGCAGTCTTGCTGCAGCAGGTCACAGGTTTCTTCTTCCAGTATCCCATTCCCAGTTACTGGGAATGTTTGGACAAGCTCTGTATGGGACAATGTGGAGATGTGTCTGACATCAGCAGTGGGATCTCAGTGGCATGATTGTTTCCACGTGTTAGAGTTTCATGGTGGGTAAGGAGGAGCAGGGCAGGTGAAAAGGGTGAAGAAAACTTAAATGAGCATAACTCTGAATTTTCCTCAGTTAAGGGCAGCTGACTTGTGAACATCTGATGCTGAGGACTGCCCATATCCTGAGCAGGTGCATTGCAGAACTGGATCCCTCTCTTCCTTCCTTGCCTCCTCCATCATCCTCAGGTAGAAGAGTTTTCGGTACTGGCAAAGGTTTTTTCCCACTGAAGTTACTGATTGCTCTCCTTCTGTGCAAATGTCAGTGGACTTAAGTCAATACTGAGCACCTTTGAAAAATCCCAGTTAGAATTCATTTAGTGTTTATTCAATTAAGTATTAATTATGGGATCTCTTTAGCTAAAGAAAATCCCTTACTGTAATTTCATCAAAGTGTAGAATATGGTGTCATAGTTCCTGCAAGCATCCTCAGCTGCATTTCATCTTCTGATGTATTTTTCCCACAGTTACAGTCTGTAGAAAAGAACTACATTTAAAAATATAATTACAGAGATGAGGAATAGCACAGTTTCTAAACACCACACATCAGTGTTGTTAAAGTGCCAATAGTCTCTTTGTCAATACTCTGAAGGGATCAAATCAAAACAAGAGTTGGGAAGATCTGCAGTTAAAGAAATAAGAGACCTGTAAAAAGCACAGATGAAAAGAGTAGATGTAGGCATGCAGCTTCATATGGGATCGCCCTGATCCCTTTTATATGAGGATCAACAGAACTTTATGTCTAGAAAATTTATTTGGCTCCAACAAATGACCCCTGTTGTGACCACAGAGGGTTGTTTTTGAGCAGTCAGCTGAGGGACTTCAGTGGATTTGGGCACCTGCTGTGATGTCTCACTTCAGGAGAATGATGAGTGATTCAGGCCACCTGCGTGCTAAATTTTGTCCATCTTGCAAACAGTGGTGAAACACAGCTGCTTTCTAAGAGCAGCGGAGAGGGTCTAGGACAAGTCTTTGCTTCTCTCCAGCTGCTAGGCTCTCAGGTAGCAGGAGGAGGCTGTGAGGCTGAAGAGAGATGTCTGTGAAACAGAGCCTTGGTTTGTGCATATATGCACATATACATATACATGGGAATATAACAAAAGATCAACAGTTATTACTTCTATAATACCAAACTGCTTCTTAATAAAAGAAAACAATGGAAAATTATGAAGTCTTGAGGTCCATGCAAAGCTTGGAATAGCAATTGTGGATCCAAATGAAAAGAACTTTTAAGTCACGATTTGCTTTTTAATTGAAAAAGATCAGATTAATATATGTAGATTACTTGGAAATGTGATTATTTTAGTGTTTTATTATCATGGGGTGTACTGTTGTTTAATATCTAAGGAAGTATTAATTCTGACTTAGACAAATCATAGATGTCCTCTTGTCTTTTCATACATGTTTTTGATTCCTAGACTGCTCCTGAATGGTCTATTAAAAAAAAAAAAAAAAAAAAAAAAAAAAGGAAGAAAAAAAGGAGCAAACCAAAACATTTTGAAATATGCATTCCTGGTGCAGGCCAAACAAGATTATTTATTCTCATCAGTGAACTCTGATTTTTTGTATCTTGATGTACATAAAGCATTCTTCATATCATAGAACCACCAAGAACCATTTTTAGTGCGTTAGCCTGCTTACTAACACGGTTTGCAGACTAATGATTACCTGTCCTCTCTCTTTTGAACCATAAATAAAGATTGTGACCCCTTGCTTGCAAAACAAAATGGATAGACTCACTATTTGGATTTCCAAGCCGCTTGTTTGTATATGTGCAACGCAGCAAAGCGTTGTCTCAATACCTTTTTGCTATAATGAAATCTGTCTTAGAAGGCTGTCAGTCACTTTTACCCTAGATATCATAGTTTCTTCTTTTTCCAAAGCCCTTGTATGTTAAATAACTACAGAGTCAAACTTTCCCTCACCGCCCCTTACACTGACCTTTTAAATGACATTTGGATTATTCAAAAATACTCATGGTCCAAGTCAGAGGAACAATTCCTTGCTAAGCAGAACTCTGTTTCCTAGAGGGTTTAATCCTGTTTCAAACAAATTCAGCAAGAAACCACTGTCTTTAAGCATGTAGGACAGGGCATTGAAAAAACACTCACCCACAGAAGGGGGTTCAGGAGCATTTCTTTTCTCACTTCAGGTCCTAAGAAATGAGTTTAGACACACAGAGCAGCAGACTGTTCCTATGAGACAGTAACCTCTCATCTTTTATTTCTCTCCTCTTTCACAAAAATATTCTGGCTGCAAGCTGCACAGTCCTGCCTGAGTTTCAGGGTGTCATGGTAGATCTGATGGTGATGAGTGGTGTCCCTCAAGGGTCGGTATTTGGGCTGGTGCTGTTCAACATCTTTGTTGGAGACGTGGACAGTGGGACTGAGTGCACCTTCAGCAAGTTTGCCAACGACACCAAGCTGAGTGGTGTGGTTGACACGCTGCAGGGATGGGATGCCATCCAGAGAGACCTTGACAGGCTTGAGAGGTGGGCCTGTGCTAACCTCATGGAGTTCAACAAGGCCAAGTACAAGGTCCTGTATCTGTGTCAGGGCAACCCCAAACATAAATACAGGCTGGGCAATGAGTGGCTTGAGGCCACCTCTGAAGAGAAGGACTTGGGAGTGGTGGTGGACAAGAAGCTGAACATGAGCTGGCAATGTGCGCTTGCAGCCCAGAAGGCCAATAACTGTATCCTGGCCTGCATCATGAGAAGTGTGGCCAGCAGGTCGAGGGAGGTGATTTTCTCCCTGTATTCCGCTCTTGTAAGGCCCCACGTGGAGTGCTGTGTCCAGTTCTGGGGCCCCCAACACAAGAGAGACATCGACCAGTTAGAACAAGTCCAGAGGTGGCCACGAGGATGATCCGAGGGCTGGAGCACCTCTCCTATGAGGACAGGCTGAGAGAGTTGGAGCTGTTCAGCCTGGAGAAGAGAAGGCTCCAGGGAGATCTTATAGTGGCCTTCCAGTACCTGATGGGGCTACAGGAAGGCTGGGGAGGGACTTTTTACAATGGCATGGAGTGACAGAACAAGGAGAAATGGCTTTAAACTGGAAGAGGGCAGGTTTAGATTAGATATTAGGAAGAAATTCTTCACTGTGAGGGTGGTCAGACACTGGAACGGGTTGCCCAGAGAAGCTGTGGATGCCCCCTCTCTGGAAGTGTTCAAGGCCAGGCTGGATGAGGCTTTGAGCAACCTGGTCCAGTGGAATGTGTCCCTGCTGATGGCAGGGGGGTTGGAACTAGATGATCTTTAAGGTCCCTTCTGACCCAAACCATTCTATGATTCTATGATCCATAAGGACTTAGTGAACAGGTCTTAACTAAGGCTCACATGAAGGCCCAGCACAGGCTGTGGTGTACCATGGATGTCTTTGCCTCTCCATTATTGCCATGAACACTGTGACAGGAGCTTACAAAAGCCCTGGTAAAGGCTACCTGGAGACAGCCAGGCTCAGGGTCTCTTGTCTGGTAGAAATTCTCCAACCTCAGGGGGCAGGGTGAGGTGTAAGGAAAGTCAGTGGAAACAACTTCAAGAAAGCAGCAAGTTCTTCAGTTTAATGATTTGTATAAAGCTTGAACCAGCAAACTGGTTTTGTACCTATGCAGCTTTAAGTGCTTAACAGACCCATTGCAGCTGGGAGCAGAATAATGAAGATTTTCTTAGGTCATGGGCTCTTTTATTCTGGAAAATCACGGATTATTTCTGAAAAGCACAAAATGCAGTGGCATTGTAAGGCTTTTCTTACAAGCAAAGGGTACCTGCAAAGGTCTAGGATTTCCCTCTGGTGTCCATGAATGCAGTCACTCCAGATGAAATGTAATGCCACTACTGCTGGGACAGGTGGTTTTCAAAAGTAAACCAAACTGGACTCAGAAACTGTTGGTGCTTTAAGAACTGAAGCTGCAGGCAGCTTCAGCCTTGAGCAATTAATTATTGACCTTGAGTGAAAAATAAAACAAAGTGGAAAACAAAGCAAGACTGTGTATGAGACAAGATTAAGGGATGAGTTGTGTGCTGTACTCAGTAACTAGTCAGACGTAAAAGAATGGTTTGTGAACAGGTGGAATTATCCAATCATGTCAATTTTTTAGGCACATATGTGATAAGGGGTAATGAATCAAAAGTGAAAGAGTGCCAAATGCTTGGGACATGCTGGAGGAAAAAAGAATTCATAAGCAGTGCAAAGCTTCAGTAAATTGCTGATGCCTGAACACATCTCGGTGTTGGTCATTTCTTCATGCACTGCAAGAAACTCAGTCAAAAGAAAAGAGACATAAGTTGGTGACAGTTGAAAGTCTGTATCACATCTCTTGTTGAGCAAACCACAGGATGGTCACGGCTGAACCAGCCTTTCTGTGAAGGAAGACAATGCCCAAAGGGTGAAGTGCAGTGAGGGGAAAAAAGGGCAAAACCTTCTTATTCAAGTCCCAGCAAGAGGATGCTTTAGCAAAGAAAAAGCCCCACAAAATTATCTGGAAAACTAGACATTGCCCTTCCTGTTTTTCAATTTAAGAAGCACTTACACAGTAGCCTAACTTGAAAAACAGAGCACAAGTATCCAAAGCGGTGCCAGGCTAAGAAATCAGTAAGTCATTTCATCTCCAAGCGTTGTTTGGACTCCTTCTCACCATAAGACATGTCCTGTAGTTTTTACCTGAAACCCCATTTTCTTTTGCTTCCATGTACCACCTGAATTTTAACATGGGTTAAAATTGCACTTCATTCAGCACTTAGTTGCCTAAAATACTGATTAAAAACTACCAAAATATGGATTTATAACAGACTTTGGGGCATTTAGTTTTGAAGAATAGCTCCTCCTTTTCTTAAATGTTAATATGAAGATTGCCTGACAAAGCCAAAAGGAGAATTTGAAAGTTTGATTCATTGTTTAATATCCAGTTCTAGCTATTTACAAGTATGTTTTGTCTTGTCATTCATAATTTCTGTTATATTCCTTTCATGCATTTGTTTGACTCAACAGTTAAATTAGATAATGTTGAATTCACCTCAACATTTATGCCTGGCAACAGCCTTTGTGGTCACAAGGCGATGATTTCATTAGAGGAACCGAGTAAAAGTGGAAAGAATGTGGTGTGTGAGAGGGGAAAAAAAAGCTTTTGTTGAAACACGAATATCTTCTGTGAAACTGATTTGAGCAATTATAGCTCTGGCACGGTGATAGTGAGGGGATGTGGGAATAATTACCAGCCAAGCTCTTCTCTCACTATAATATTCTCTTTTCTTCTAAGTTGGCTCAAGCATGGTTTCTGCTCAAACCAGTTCTCCTTCCTCACCAGAGAGCTGCAATCAGGTCCCTGCTGCTCTGCTGCATCCTGCAGCCTTGCAGGAGTGCTGCAAATCATCACCCGAATTCATGTCACATCCCCCTGGCATCCCATTTTGCACCAGCAGAGAAGGCCAGCAGCAGTACGACCCAGTGTGGGAGTGGTGCTGGATATAGCAGTTGCCCTTATAACAGCCCCCATTCCTTAGATAACTATGTAGCATTGTTTGTGTGCAGCAGTCTCTACCCCCATGCTTAGAGGTCACGCGTATTTTGCAGTATAGTTATTTGGTTATCAAAGGTATTGCTGATGTTTTGTATAAGGACTGGAATTTTCTATATATAATTAACGGTAAGGGGCGGTGCTTTTTTAGATAATAGGATTTTTGGATGCTGGAGTTTGAAAGATACTGGAAAAGAGAAGCACATACAATCTTTCATATAAAGTAGTCTGGTGATAATGCCCAGCTCACGCTCCTTTCTTTCGCCCTTTGATGTTCAGACCACGCATCAGAAGTGAAAAGAACAACTGGCAGTGCTGATACAATGAGTGTTGTCTAATGAGCTCACTGGGGCTCATCACTCCCGGTTTTGACATTTTAGTCTGAGCCCATCAGCTTCTAACAGTTTGATTCACCCTTTTATTTGCCCGCAGTTCTGTGTTGTTGAAAACTGTCCGTCTCCAAGTCATCTCCAGAAGACAGAGACAGTCCTTTCCATGTACCACAAACCTTGCTAGCTGGTGTCTGTGGGTACACTTGTCCCCTGTTGTTTTCCACTTCTGCCCGACAGCCATCCAGCTCCAGGATGTGGCTTGCAAGGCTGGTGTCTATCACCTGCCTGCCTTCACATCCCGTACATATTCGCCATGAGGACGCAGTGGCAAAGGAATCTGGCTTTGCCCGAGCAGCCACAATAACTCCTGTGTAGACAACAGGACAACAGGACCTTGGGGATCTCCTGCAGTGTCAGTGTGTGCTTCTGAGCTGCTGCCTATGTCATTTGCTGCAGACGGACTGGATTGCACTGCACAGAGGGACTGAACGCTGGGCTTGGACAGCACTCACTCCACGCCAAGAGGCTCCACCAGACACTGCTGTGCAGGGAAGCCACTCCAGCCTCTCCCAGAGGATAACTGTGGGATTGTGCACATGGGTGCTACTGGGCGGTAGAAACTGCACTGACTCTGAATCCTTACACAGGAAAGATGCTCCTGATACCTTCATGATTTCTACCAAAAAATGTCTTACCCAGGTTTATGTGAACATCAGAGACATATTGCTGACTGACTGGATATACTGCCATTTAAGGAGAGAAGAACTGTAATATGTTATATTGTTTCCTTACAGTCACAAGAGACTATGACTGAACCTTCCTAAGACCTCATGTTAATGGAGAAGGGACAGAGTTTCTCTACAAATACCATTCCGACACTTGGGATACTTTGTTATTTTGAGATCCTTTCACCCTATAAATCACTACAGTTAATTCAGCTCCTCAGGGCATTTCTTTCTGCAATGGTCCTACAGGGGAAAGATGCTCATGGCCTCACTTGCTTCTTACAGAGAAGCACTGGCTGCCCCTGCTCTGCAGAACCCCACAGCACTGTCCCCTTCCTGCTCTGAGGCCCTGGTTGTGGTGGGAGAGCTTCATCTGCGAGTGAGGTCTGGGATCCTGCTAACCCCACCCCAGACTCCTACATCCTTGTGCATGCACAAAAGAGGCATGGGCATATGGCCCAGCCAAGAGGTGTGTGATTGCCTGAGCAGCTGCCAAGCTGGTTGGTGAGTCAGCCAGGACTCCAGGTAGCACATCATTAGGTAAATTGAAACAGAGGCTTTGTGGTACAGTGGATAATGCTGGGACTCAGATTCTGCCTCAAACTTCCTATGGGCATGTCAGTGTGATTCCCCTGTGTCTGGGATTGCCTGTCTTTAAAAAGCAAAATGGTACTCACTCAATGGCCTGAGAGCCATAGATGGAAATAAGGCCTAGGTTTGGTCATTATTCTGGTGGCTCTGGCTCTGTACATCAACAAGTCTACCCAAATTAAGAAAAGAATCCATTTAGTACTTGTAATTTTAATCTTCCATTAGTTTTTAGTGTTTGAATAATAGCTTTTGTGACAAATGTGATGTGTCACATTTCCAGGTTTTTAGAGGGGAATAATAAGTCTCATGACCTTTCACTTCTCAGGAGTTGCTTGGCCACTGAACTGTGATGCTGCATGCTGCAAATAATCACTTCAGCTGGCTAGGGCCGACTAGTCCCAGCTCTATGCTTCGTATCCAGTTCATTTTTCAATGATTTATTTGTAATTTCTGCTAAACCACAGTTAAAGTTATCCAGTGCTTGGCTGCTAGATCAGTAACAGAACCCTTGCCAACAACACAGTTTGTTTTGAAGGCCAATGTAAGTAGGAGACTGGGAATAAACTGCTAGGTTAAGACGTCGTACGTGGGAACTGATGCCCATCCTCTGTTCGAACACCAGCTCATAGAGCGTGGTGCTGTCATCCAGCTGACCTTCCTCTCTTTTCCCCTGCTGCCCTTGGTCTAAAGTAAAAGCACCTCTCCGTCGTCAGAGCTGAGCCTGAAAAAGAAGAAACTCACAAAAATATCCTTTCAGAAAAAAGAAAGGCTTCTTAAAAACAAGTCATCGTGCTTTTGCCTTTGTCACAGCCCACACTTCGGTACTGGCACCATCCCGGGCCCCAGGATATTTTACACTTCAGCTCTCAGATCCAATCCAGCCTGGTTAGTGTTGTCCTCGCTGCAATCATACGCTGGAAGTATTGGCCTCACCTCGGGTTTCTTCCTGGGAGCCTTCCCTGACAGCAGCATCCTGGTCCTTGCACCGCTGTGGCAGGTCGGTCCCTAGGAGTTGCACTCCTCGCAGTGGCAGGAGAGGATGTAGCGGTAGGTGGCAGTGAGCCGCATGCCACCCGAGCATCGCAACCTCATGGCCTTCAGCTTGGAGGTCTGGGGCCGGCAGCAGTGGCAGGTGGAGCGGAAAGGCTGCTTCAGGACTGTGCTGAAAGAAACCATCGGCTCCGAGCGTGACGTCTGGCTGCAGCGCCCTTCGCAGCGAGCCAGCAGCACCATCTGCGAAGGAAGAGACACGTGTTAGGAAACGCCTCCCCGTGGCTGCCAGCACACAGCTAACACCAGCCAGTGGGTACCTCCTGACAGTCTGGCTGGTCTTCATGTACTGCATCTCCCCACCTCGGCAAGAACCCCCAGTCCTGCAGCGTGCACTGCCTCCAAGCTGTTTCTGAGGGAGTGGAGGAGGTAAGGTAGGCAGAGGGAAAAGGGAGTCTCCTCCTGGAGTCTCAGGTGCCATCACCAGTAAGGACTATGGGGCCTGGTTTTCTGAAAGCTGACCTCAGGGCTCCAAACAATTGCAGCCAGCTCTACTTTCCAGGCATGATGACTACAGCTGTGACTTGCTGGCCCCAGATTTCTGTCAGCTGAGCCCTTAAATCATCAACCAGACTGATACTCCAGTTGGATGCTTTCCAACGTTTTGAGTGTATATTCTAGTGATGAGCAGAACTGGTCCTCGGGGCCAGTGAATGGTTAGATGTATAAACATATGCATAAACATATAAAGTAGAATTATAAAGAAGATGCCCATTTTATTTCTTCTAAAGAAGTAAGTTTCCAGCTCCTTTTACAAAGATCACCTTGAATTATCTTTGCAATTATATATGTGCATGTATATATATATATAATTGCATCAGTTATGTCTGTATAAAATGCACCGCACAGTGTAAGGCAGTGAAAATGTAAACAAGTATGAACTCTTTGCCAAACATGAAGATTCACTAGTGAGCTTTTCCAAAAGCAGTGCAGGCTCCATGGATCTTCTCTTCCTGAGTTCAGCAACCGAGCTGTGACCAGAGCAAACTTGCACAACGGGAAGTGCTAAGGAAGGGAAGACCATGGGAAATGATCTACTTCCTTCCCAACAATCCCTCTTGAGAAGAGGAGATGGATAGAATCTCCTAAGCTCTATAGAAAATAAGGAAAAGATCTAAAGCTCAGGAAATCGTGTGGTTAGAAACAGCTGTTATCACCTTGATAACAGAAAAGTGTTGGACAAGTTTAAACAAACTCTTACACCTTCATGGGGAATGAAATATTATTTAAGTACAGATCCGGTAATTCTCATTAATCAACACAAACTTCAAAATTAACTTATTGTATCATCCCAACAAGGTCAAAATGTGACAGAGGTGAAAAAGTAGGCAGTAAAAGTTTTAAGTCTATCCTATAACCAAGGAAGATGATTACATTTTAATGACGCTGCACGTTATCTCATCGTTTTTCCAGACAATCTAAAAGGATAACTACAGAAGTGACAGCAAATGTTTTTGAACATAAAACATTTCTGAGCTTCTTTCACTACACATGATCAATTGGCTGCAAACCTCTGAGTCTTACAAGCAGGTATGTCAAATGTTTAATCTTCTCTTCAGTCAGAGTCATGAAGAAAGATGAGAGAGACAGAAAGACAGTATTCCTGGTATCAAGCAGGAAATACCAACACTGCCTGTGTCCATGGGAAAGGCACTGATCATCCATAAATAACATATTTTGTACAGTGCTTAAAAATTACTTTTCCAAGAGTACTTGCATGTTAAATGGTTTACTTGGTATTAATGCATTAACAAGCACACTTCCAGTCAACACAGGCAGGTCACAAGGAAGATGTCTTCATGAGCTGGGGTTGGTGCCATCTTGCTCCACAGTTTAATGAAGAGATGGGTTCTTGTGGCTCTCCAATAGATTTGCCATTCCTCATGATGTGTAGTATAAATAAATGTATGGTCCCCTTCCTGTGATGCAGTCTATTCATAAGCAAATTCACTTCAGCTATTAGTAGTAATATGGCAGGAAGGAAAGTTCAGTGTAATGTTGAGCCACACCCTGGCTTTAGATATATCAGCTATGTCAAGCTCCTTAATACCAGTGTCTTTAGTGGACAGTTGCTGTTCCCTGAGAAAAGGGAAAGGGACAGTTATTACAGTGCCAGCACCCTGTTACTGATAGATAAGGATCCACTTTGTCCCCTGGTAAACAAAACTCACTCCCCATCAGCAGGCAGCTGATGAAGAGCTACGAAGGGATCTAATCCCGCCTGTATTGCAAAGGAAAGACAGCAGATTGGAACATTTTTAAAAGTTTGCTTCCCAGTATCTTGACAGCTCTTGTTAGGTCTCCCACTTTGACCAGTTCACCAGACTGAGTGCGTGCTCTGACACAGGCTATTCCCAAGCATTTGGTGAAGAGGAGAGCGAGGAGGAATCCAACAACAGCTGGCAACTGCTGAAAGAGGGGTTGCAAAGACAAAGGAGCAAAACACTGCTCAGGAGTGGTGATGGGGGACATGCAATGGCCACAAGTTGCTTTTGGGGAGGTTCAGAGCACCTTCAGAGTCCCTTCCAACTAACATTTCTATGATTCTGTGATTTCAGCCCAAACATGACAGCACACATTGCTGTATGGTGGAAGTGACTTCTAATGGTTGATGCTTCTGGAGCTGGAATCATTAGTCACTTCTGGTACTGTTACCCTAAGGACTTTTAATGGTACACATCTGCTCCTGTATCTGCAGGTGCTTTCAGAAACACCAGGGAAAAAAATCAAAACCAGAGGAACAGAGTTAAGGACTACAGAGGAGCTGGAACAGTATAATTACAGGGCAGAATTACCTGATGTGCCAATACCTGTGTCCCAAAACCTTTCTTATGAACAGCAGGCTTTCTAAAACAAAAATAGGCAATATTTCTTCAATATGCAACTGCATTTACAATTGCTTAGCAAGCCTTGTATTTAAAACTGTATTTTATTCTGTGGTGACTCTAATTTTAATCTCAAGTTTTACTGGCTACTTAGTTTTTCATAAGCGTATGGTCAGTATTCATATAATGTAAAATTACACAGATTGTTGGTTTTATGTTCTGCTTTTGCATTACAGAGTAAATTTTTACAAATGGGACTGCACCACGGGTATCAAGTCAAGCTTGCAGGAAAAAAAAAAATCAGATTTTGCATCTTGATAGCTTTCTAAACTTCTGGACTAACCTGTACTCCTCAGCAAAATTTAACATCCTCCTCCTCATAAATCCAGAACAGCACCAGTGGATTTTGGCAGGTGTGCAAATGAGCTGGAAATAGCATGCACTTTAAAAGCTTTGCTTTGCCATTTCACCAATCGCACCAGCTGCTTATTGCATCGTATACTATAGCACAATAGAGATTATCGCCTAAATAATTAGTAATGATATGATGGCATAGCACAGTAATACAGTGGGTGTATATATAGTAAAAATGTGTGGGTATTTTATAACCTGATACGCATGCCGCTTGGCTCCCCTTGTCCTCCGCACATGTGAGCCTGTGTGTGTCACCTTGCGATGCTGGATCTGGAAACACGGTGTGCTGCAGCGTGGGAACCATGGGGGTCTCACATGTATGAGCAGCCAGGGAAAAATAGGCTTTCCTAAAGCCAGCAGTCACCCAGGTACCTGCACGGCCATGAAAGAGAGCTGCCTGAATCTGAGACAATATTTGACTCTGGTCTTTTGAGCCATATTCTGGAAATTTGGATGCTGTGAACTGGTTTGTTATCAACAGTGTTTGTAGTCCTCTTCAGCGACAAGATGAGGCCCAAAAGCAGATGGGCTGAGATGCTTGAGAACAGCCTTTCATGCAGTATCCATGGCCTGGCTGCAAGCAGGCATTACTGAAAATCTCCTGAGCTACCTCAGGAGCAAATGTCTTCAAACATTTGCTAAATCTTTCTTCATCTGTTCCGTGTCTCTCTGGGCTGGATTCTTTAGTGCGAGGCTGTCAGTGGTAGCACTCTTCTGGCACATCTGGAGGAAGCGATTGTGACAGCCAATATTGTGATTTAGGAGGCTCTGATTGCAGCACCAAGGTGATCTAGCACATGGGAGAACAGTGGGTCTCTCTGACAGAGGTCAGGCAGGAACCACTATGGTCAGGAAAGGCAGTACCTTGTGAGCTGACATGAACACTTCCTCAAAGTGAAAGGAAAACACCGTTTTTCAGGAAAAAATTACGTTTTTCCATCCCTCCTTTATGTTATACATACTTATGTATGTATATACATACTGTTACTATAATGGACTGTGTTTCTGAAGGCTTTATAAACCTGTTTTCAACATCTGTCTGAGGTCACAAGCAAGAGGGATTTTCATGATTAAATTATATTGGGTGGAAGTTTCCAAATGCAACAAAAATACTTCCCATGTGGGTACAATTGGCAGCCTCCACAAAGAACCACGGTGGACATCGTAATCCTTTTTTAACCAAGATGGACAGCAAATGTAATATGTCTTGCAATTTTTGAAGCCATTATTAACTTCTGTAATTCTATGCTGCACTAAAAGGGAAAACATACGGGGTGAAGAAGGATGGCTTTGTGGAACCAATATATCATGCCAAAAAAGGGCAAAGTCTCTGCTTGACATCGATTGTCGGTCCAAGCTTCACAATGGAAACTCGGTGGAAACAAGCGGTGCCACAATTCCCATAGCTACTCCCGCAGAACCTTCCTTGTTATGACTTGTTTATATGTTATAACGATATATATAGGAATAGTCATTGCATCTAATTTTCATTAACAAATCTAATATTGGTCTGTGTTTATATGCCAGATCCAGAACAGAAGCCGTATGTCTAGCAGGATGATTCAGATTCCCGAGATCTTAAAAAAAAGAGCTGGATTTAACAAACAGAGAGAAGTTTTCTAGGAAATGTCAAAATTATTTTGCTTTATATGGAAACTGCTTTTGTTTTCCACGTCATGAGAAACTCCATTCAACTTGTTAAAAAAATGTTCTTGAAACCGTTGTGGAATTTGGGAAGCCAAGAGATATGATAATATTTTCAAACATGATTTCCATCTAAGGCTTGATTTAAAAAAAGTCATGGACATTTTTGCAGTCAGAGTTACAAATGTTTTTGTCAACAGCTTTTTTCTCAAAGCTTGAAATAATATGGTTTTCATTACAATGCCTTCTCTGTTCTCATTTCCATCAATCCTACTCCTAAAGGCCTGATTGCTTTTCTCTGTCATTAGGGATGCTAAGAAGTTGAGTTGTTGAGTTTCCCTCCTTCCTTCCTTCCTTGGGCTCTGTAGGAGGCAATGCTCTGCATGGGCTGGCTGTAGGGCAGGCAGGAGCATGTGGAGCTGTGGCTCTGTGAGTGCTGGGGCTGCAGCCTCACACTGAGTGCCCAGCTGGCCCAGGGACAGAAGGAGTTGGCCACAGTGGTGGCCAGTGGAGAGCTGGTGGTGATACAGGGCCAAGTGAAGGCAAATCTGTGCTGTGGGAACCTGCTGCAGCTGGGAGATGGAGGTGGGTGGGTGGTGGCCCACAGGAGAGGAGAGACCAAGACATGAGACACCTTTGTCCTTGGGTCAGAGAAGCCCTGTCCTTCATCCTCCAGGACTGAACAGCCACAGCAACTGGGCTGGGACCTGTTGTATTTATTCTCTCTTGTCTGAGGCAGTGTGCTCAGGGCAGTTACACTCTCCACCACTTGTTACTCATTTGCTTTTCTGGATGTAGAGGGGCAAAGGGTGATCCTATCCAAGCCTGGAGACCAAAGGGCCTCTGGGAGCCATCTTGCCTATGTTACATACCGCAGCTACCCCTGCTCTCTGGCAGTGCAGGGAGCCAAAAGCAAGGGCCAGCTGGGTGGAGCGTCACCCTCCTGAACCAAACCATCATGGTAGCTATGGCTTCTCAGGTATAATAGGTGATCTGAATTGCCATGGGAGGGGAGGGTTGCTAGCACCCCCCCTCCAGGACATAAAAACCACCCACTTCACCCACAATTTTCACCTTTGCCTTGCACTAGAGTCAACTGCAATAAAATCAGTATTTCATAAACAGATGCATCTCTGTGGATTCTGGATTCTATAGAACCACAGAATCACAGAATGTTTTGGGTTTGACAGGACCTTTAAAGGTCATCTTGTCTAACCCCTCTGCAGCGAGCAGGGACATCTTCAACTAGATATGTTAATGCTGGATGTTTCTGAGATGGTAAGAAGGACTAGTCTAAGCTAAAAGCAAAAAAAAAGATCTCTCCTGAATCCCAAGTCATGCACAATTTTACTGTCTGAACTCAAGAGCAGTAGGGCAAAAGCCCTTGATCTCCCACCCACCTCCCATCACTCTTACCCAACACAGGGCTGGCAAAGGCCTTGGCATTGATGGTTGTTGCCTTTCACTAATCCAAGGATGTGGGTGCATAAGGCAGGGCCACTTTCCGTGGGACAGAGGGATGGTCCAAGCAGAGACTGTACATCTGAATATGCTCTGGGTTAACTCAGCCGGAAAAAATCACAAGACGAAAGGGACCAGCAAGGATTTTCCTATTGTTTTGCCCCATTCTTTTTCTCCATGCAATGAAATAAATGACTGTAGGCTACATGTGCAGGCTGCTAAACCATTTTGACAGATATTTTTTCAGGCTTGAAATCTCAAAAGAAAGGCAATCTTGTATTTCCTTCTGCTCCTAAGCCCTACAATAAACATCCAATTGTCATTCTGCATGAAAACAAAGGCCTTGAAATTCAATGGCCAGAAAGAAAAAAAAAAAGAGCAATGTTTTTCACATCCTTTTTGCATTACCATTTCACAACTCTAATCTTTATCTCAGTACTTCACTTGAACATTATAAATTTACATACTCCAGATTAAAGACTGACTTGAAGGAGGGAGTGACTGGGATGATCTAAACTTCCAAACTAGCCCATCTCCTTCGCACTGA
The DNA here is from genome assembly GCA_907165065.1 of Caprimulgus europaeus. The sequence goes on along the minus strand of OU015523.1, from coordinate 34,244,234 downwards.
CAGCTGAGGCCCCATCGCCCTCCTTTGAACCTCAGCATTCACTGCATGTTAGCTTTACCATCATGCTGTGTTTCTTCTTTTGAAAAGGTGAAAAGAGAGTCAAGAGCCTTTCCCTCCAGCCCCAATTCTGATGTACACACTCAGAGGTCTCTACATCTGTATGTATCCGCAGATGGATTTTGGCAGCAAGGAATTCGTGCAGAGAAAAATCACCCCAAATGTTTCGTTTTAACAACTCCGCCAATGCAGCACGCTGCTGTGAAGGGGTGAGGGATGTCCTTACCTTTGAGCTACACTTATACAGGGGGTGGCTGATGGAATCGACGTAGTGATGCCTCATACAGCGGCTGGGATCGGAGTCAATCATGAAGGAACTGTCTGTTTTACTGTCTGCATCTCCCATCATTGCCAGGAGTGAGAGCATGGAAATAGAAGCCGCAAGTACATGCTTTCCCATTGTCGAGGAACTTCTCACTGATAACAGCAGAGGGAGGTAGAGTATTAAAAAAACTCCAAATGCTGGCAGCCAGTTCCTTTCCAGGACGGTGAAAAGTCTGGTTTAAGTCTCTTAGCTGTCATTCTTCTTCTCGAATTGGAGTTTGCTGAGATTGTAATCCGTCAAAGAATCTCCTGTGTAGCTAGAATAAAAACAGCATAAATCACAATCATGACCAAAAAGAGTTCTGGAGAAAAACAGACATAAATAATATTAAGGCACATGGGATTTTTTTCTAGCCAAAGTACGCACTCTGAGTGAGCATCATTCCCACAGTAGGTAGAGTATGTGGCATTAGGAAGGAGATGTCAAGGCCTTGTTACTTCAAGCATTGCTTTGTCATATTACTGGGGAGAACTTTTTGACTTTTAACATCACAAGTGCTGCAATGCCAGTCACTTGGTGGTGTCTCTAATTAGAGTTCCCCCCCCAACTGGTGATCAGGAACACATGAGAGATTTCTGAAAATTGAAAGGACTGTGTATCCACCCAAAATGTCAAAAAACACCCTCAGGGAGGAAAAGCTAGGCTGCCTCCTGTGTTACAGATGGGAATTTCTGTCTCAGGTAACACGCAGAAAAGCTGGAGGCAGGTTGACCCCTGGCTCTGGGGGCTGTCTGTCAGTCTCCTGCAACCCCTGTGCTGCAAGGACAAGGGGCACACCCAGGATGGAGGGACACCAAGGGTCTGAGCCCAGACATGGGCAGTGTAGTCCTCTGGGAAATTCACTGAGCACCAACCTGCACAGCATGCAGGAACTGCACCTGTGTCTCTGGCTACCCTACCTGCCTGTGGAGCAACCTCATGTGCACAGAGGTGGGCATGATTTACTTGCTTACTTGCCAGGCTGCACTTGTTGAGTTTCAGTCTCTTCCCCGTTAATTAAAGAGCACCATCTGAAAAATACATAGTATTCCATAATATCCAAGTACATTCCAGCAACCAATTAGGAAAAAAATATATGCAGGTGGAGTTAACGCAGATGACCACTCAAGCACCTGGATTTCTGGTGCATGTTGGAGACCAGGAGATCCCCCAGTAAACAGGCACAAGATAACCCCTGGAACACTGCCTGTAGCTCTGTGCCAGCAGGGAAAGGAGGGCATCTCCCTCAGCTGCTTTATCACAGCCCCTTGATCCTTCTCACAAAGCCCATAGTCTTACATGGGTGATTTAATTTCGCTTTTACTACAAACAGCTATAGCTTGGAAGAGCTGTGAATTATCCATGTAAACTAATGAAGCAAAAGATAGTCATAAGTAGAGTTAAAATTGTGAGGACTTTCTGAAGAAACTTGTGATAAAACAGTTCTCTGATCATGCAGAAATGCTGCCCCAGAGCCTCTTGCTTATTTAAAGAGCTGGTGTGTGGCTTTATTGCCTTATACAAGCCTCTTTCAAAGCTGTTTTCTGGTTTGCTCCTGATACTCTAAACCGACTGATACTCATCTCCCAAACAGCCTGAAATTACGAGGCCTCCCCACCAGAGTGCTTGATGATTTGTGTGTTGCTTCATAGCTTGCTCAAACACTTCTGTGAGAGGGGTGCATAGCAGTGAGAAACACTTCCCACCACGATGGGAGTCAAGACTTGCTGGGCTGGAGTTACATACAAAGTCTCATGCTGGGAAGAAATGTAATTAAGGATGCTTTGTGTATTAGGCATTTTTAAGAGCCTTTTTGGGGTTTCAAACTATTGTCCATGCACATAAGTAGGAAAGGAAAAATTATGTGACTCTGGATTTAATAGACAATGTATTTTTTTCCCAAAGTCTGACCTACGACCTGGTGTATTTTCCTCTAGCAAATGTTTTTCAGTGGATAGGACATCAAAAAAATACTATAACTTTACAGTATAAGGAGCTTAAATAACACTAAGCACTTAAGATCTGGGATACATTTGTGCACAGTCTCATTTGTGTTGGTAAATATCCCTCCAAACATTTTAGCAGAGTAAGAGAGCAATCTCTCAGTCATGGGAGCTGGGACAGACTTCTTCCCAGAAGTGAACTGTACTGCTGTGGTTCATGTAGATGATGCCCAAGGATTAGCTAACAGGAGTGATGCACTTTTTAAAAAATACATTTAACCTTTTACCTACATTCCTATTCTTCTTTATAAAGAGGCTGACCAAAACACGCTGCTTGGCAAGGTCTCTCTCCAACATAGTTAATCAGTATTACACACCCAGTAATTCCTTCTCTGTCCAAATAAATTTACTTGATATTGGACGGTCTCATCTCATGTAATGTTATGTCCAGGGATCCCCATTTCCCACTCTCTCTGTTCCACTGATAATTTTGTCCTTCTATATCTTTCTATGGTTTTGATCAGTATGATTTAATACAGTGAGAGAAATCTGGAGCTCTGGCTCAGTTTTCAAAGGCTTATCTCTCTAGTTTTCTTCAGGAAATAATTGGATGACATAGAGTCTGCCTCATGAAAACACTCTGAGAAAGCTGGAAAGAAGCAGGGAAAAATGTGAGAAAAGGAAGACAGCTGTACCTTCTTCAGGATAAGCACAGCACAATACAAAAAGTATTAACAATTTTACAGTCTTTTAAAATTGCCCTGATACTTCCCTGGCAAAGAAATGTAGCAAGCTTTGGTGACAAAACTTTGAAAGAAGAAAAAAGTACAGTTATCACATATTTGTTAGTAAAAAGAGAGACTACAGATGTAAATGTGACCCATCTTTTGTGAAAAAGCTGTGTACAGTTGTTGATAGACATACGGGCAAAATGAGTGTGTAGGTGTTGGAAGCAGGACTGCAGACAACACCAGGCTGTTTACACATGCCAGTATATCCTGACATACATATGTGAGGTATATACATACATTTTTTAAGTACATATGCCATAATTACATAATTGAGATATATGGAAAAAGTCTCACAGGGACATTGAAACACAGAAGAGTTAGTGTGTAGATTTTTGATTATGTAAAAAAAATCTAAATATGTTCACTCATATTTACACAGTACATAACTGTGATGAAGTATGTTGACATGATATTTTCAATTTTCAACTGATATTGTGCAATGGCATTTCACTTTAAATTAGCATTCTTTTTGATTTTTTTTTTAAAAAGGTTATATTCCTTTTGAAATGCTGTCTGAAATTATAAAATCCTAGACAGTACATAATATCAGGAGTGACATATGTGGCTTCCAGTCTATCCTTCTGCCCATAACCAGAAGCAAGTACACTTGTAATCACTAATCATTATAGCTGTATTTACAATGACATTTTGTTTCATTTGGAAAATATACTTTTTTATTAAAACAAACAATTTCACACAGAATTCTTTTCTTTAAGTTGTTTTTTCCTCAGTTTCTCTTCATGTGAAAAACTTTGGTAAACAGACTATCTGCCAAGCTAACAAAAAGGAAGCTAAAATGCTTCCTCTTTACAGCATCCTGTAAAGGAAAAGATGCAAATATGACTTCATATTCTCAGGCTGAAAATTGTCTACAAAAATATTTGGCCAAACAGTGAGTGAATATCACTACTTCCCATTTTTTCAAAATTCACTCATATGGGCATTACATGTTGTTTATCATAGGCTTATAGTGCCCCTTCCATAGAACTAGTTTTCAGGACTTCATAGAGAAATAACAAGCTAAAAGGTGTTACAGCTGCTACCTAAAAATGCTACAGCTGTTACCAAAAAACTGCAGGCAAATATAGAAGACATCCCAAGGAAAGACCATATGAACATGCAATCCAAGACTGCATAGCACATGGACATAGGGGCAGAATTAAGCTTATTTTTACAACTTTATGTTGTTATAAACTTATTTTAGAATACTGAAATAAAGACTACTTATCATAGTCTTAATATCACTTAGTGGTGAAGGTTGAGATTTTGTTTTGCTTTAAGGACAGAAGAAAATTCCATCATCTGGAATTATTTAGCCAGTCACTTTGTGAGAACGTAAACAGAAATTCCCTTTTTGCTATGTATCTTGGAAAAAATAAAGAGCTGAGCAGTTCTCCAAAGGTCTATTGGATCTGCACCGCTTTTACCCTGGAAGGTAGGAAGGGAGCAACGGAAAACCTCATTTATGGTGTACTTCTACTTAGTTGTTCCCCACTTCTGAGCCCCCTGAATTAGGCATGCACGTATGTTCAGCTTGGCCTTTGTTCGCTGTGTATTTTCCATGTTTGAGACTCCTGCTTGATGATGAGGGTACGATTCAAGTCGCTCGATGCCTTTTGTGTTTTGGAGGCTGCCAAAATCCCGTTGGAGCAGCAGTGTGTATATATAACTAAGCCTGGCCTTGCATGCTGTGTATATTTAGTAAACACAATTACTTGGACCCTACCATGTGGTTCCCTCGTTCTGAATTTGTTATGTAAACAGAAGAGTTACAAGACTACTCAGTTTCTCCAAACTCCAGCCCTAAAAAAGTGTCACTAACCAGATACGTACATATATGCATGCATGTGTGTGGTTCACCACTGCTGTTCTGACAAAAAAACCCACAAAGATCTTTATGAGACCAAAATGGCTTTCTCAAGAACTTTATCTAACATGGAAAAGTTTAGGCCAGAAAGATTAGGGTTTGGGGGGTTTGTGCTCCAAGGTCTGGAGTGAAGTGGAAATTACTGCGTTGGGCAAACTACACCATCAGGTTACACCAGGGTTTGTTCTGCAGGGTTAAACTCCCCACTGACATGAGAAGGACCATGAAAGGGGTTGGGGGTGGGAAGGCATGGAGGAGCAATCTGTGCTGGAGACAATGCCCAGTCCCCAGCCCTGGGCATGGGATAGGGCTGCAGTGTCCCTGCTGCTGCCACCTGGCCATGGTGCTAGCATGGCCTACAGTGACCCATCACTGTGAATCCTGAATGATGGATCTGTGCTTTCAGGGAACTTGGGGAACCACTGTTTCTGCTCCTGCAATGAGTTGACAAGGCCTCAGCTGGATGGTCAGCTGGGGGCCCATGTGTACAGAGCTGCCTGATGCTCAACCACAGCTCACAGCTGGCGGTGAGAATACCCTTTTGCCAGGGCTACTCTTGTAAATGGATACCCCTCTTCCAAAGCCATATCTTGTTCTGCAAGTCCGTAGCTCAGTTCTTGCTCTGAGACCACATCTCTGCTGGGACATTAAACTCCCCTGGAGTGGCTCTCCAGTTGTGTGGCCACATGGCATGGTGTGGTCTGTTCCCAGACCTTCTCCAGGCTCCACAGCACTCAGATGGCTTCCAGCCCATACAGCCATCCGCACCATGCCCGGGATCTGTTTGGGAAGCACCGTGTGCTGTGGGACAAAATCGTACAAGTGACCGTCTGAGCAATTTAAGAGAACAGTTTATCTAGTAGGAGAGATGACCTAAGATGTTGTGCCTGATCCTGCTTTTGGTTGCATCAACTCAGAGGCTTTATCAGCTCCAGTGTATGTTTTAGCTCTGTAAATAAATGGCATCATCTTCTCGTCTAGTTATTTTACTGTTATTTTTTCTGTTCAAGCAGTGAAGTAGTTGGCCTCCTACATACGCTTTCAGACTTCTTGCTCTGCTCTGCATCCACCTTTCAAAACACCTGACAAAGTCACCGAAGGGCCATGTGGCAGCCGAGAAGCAACAGGTGAACACAGGGAACTCGAGTTGTTTGTGAAATGCTTCCATGCAACATTTGAACAGGTTTATTCCCCTCCTAAGACAGGGCAAATACCAAACTAAATATTTTAAGTGAGATCCTTACAGGTCTGAATAAGTGAAATGCTTCCCCAAGGCCTCATTGTGCTAAACAAGCGTTTGCCCTGCTGACATCCATCTGTGCTGAAGCTTGTAGCCTTTGACACCAAGGGGAATGTTCTCACCCACTGCCTGAGAGCTCCCTCCACCCATTACACAGTAGGTTGCAGGGCAGTGTGCCCCAGCACGCACTCCTGGCCGGAGCTGGCAGCAGATGGTGGGCAAGAGGAAAGGGGAAGGAAAAAGGCAGTAGAAAGGAAAACAGGCTCAAAAGAAGGGACTTAAGCTTTTTCATCTGAGTGTCCACAGGAGTGAATCCCATCATCTGGTCCTACTGAGGCTGCACTGTCCTACCACCTGCCAGCCAGCAACTGCAGAGCATTGTCCCGTTAAAAAAAAAAGGCTCTGAGGAGACCTTATAGCGACGTTCCAGTACCTGAAGGGGCTACAGGAAGGCTGGGGAGGGACTTTTTACAAGGGCAGGTAGTGATAGAACAAGGGGCAATGGTTATAAACCTGAGGAGAGTAGATTTAGATTAGACATTAGGAAGAACTTATTCACTGTGAAGGTGGTCAGACACTGGAACAGGTTGCCCAGAGAAGCTGTGGCTGCTCCTCCCTGGAAGTTTTCAAGGCCAGGCTGGATGGGGCTTTGAGCAACCTGGTCTAGTGGAAGGTGTCCCTGCTCATGGCAGGGGGGTTGGAACTGGATGATCTTTAAGGTCCCTTCCAACCCAAACTCCTCCATGATTCTATGATTCTGTGAAAAACCAAGAAGAGAAAATGGACACGATCTCTGAGCAGTCAGTAATGTCAGACATGCTGATGGTAGTTGAGAGAAAGTCCTGCACATCTTCTGCTGTGAGGCTTTGCTAAGTCTTTTAATATTTCAGGACATGAGTACCTGTGACTGTAAGCAGGCTGAAAAAATAGGAAGACCATGGTATTTGAAGTATAAGAAACAACACAGCAATTGCAGCAAATACAATGGAAGAATGTACTGCTGCAAGCACTTCTGGGGGCCTCAGCATGCATGGGATCAGCAGGCATGGGACTGGGTCCCCAGGCTTCGATGGGGTGGCTTGTGTAAGGCCCCCATAAGTGTTCATGTGGCGGGGACCCAGTGCATGAGGTGGAACAAATTAAACTGAACGGCACTTGAGCTGGCTGAGTTTCCCTCTCCTTTTGAAGTTTCCAAGAACATTTCCAGTCCTTCAGGTAGCTAGGAGAGGGAGAGCTAACAGTGCCTTCCTGCTAGGCAGTTGAAATAACAAACTCCAGTGGGTACTGCAGGCTGGCACCCTGCCAGCAGACAGGCACAGGCCAACATGGAGAAAAGGTTTTTAATACACTCACAAAGAATAACTACTGGTGGACAAAAGAGCGCTTGTATTTTTATTCTTTCCTTTTCCTGCTTCCAGGAAACTTTAAATAGATTGATTAGGGGCATGTATGGGATCTCTCTCTAATGAGCTAGTAGAGCCATTTAATGGCGAGGTGATGCCAGCCTTGGATTTTTTCTTTATTCTTGTGTCTCACTGAATATAGTCGTGGTCTTGAAGCTGGGACAGGAACTGAGAGGAGTACAATTTTCCACTTGGTCATCCACAGGGTGTTGGATGGGATCACTCCTTGGGGAAGCACCAGGCACAGAGCTGAGCTGTCTAAGCAAGGCTGTCCACCCCTCTCAGGAGGCAAACCAGCAAGGGTGGCTTCTGGCTAAAGTGCAAACATTCCCAGCCAAGCATTAGCTATAGGATTTGCTTCAGTAATTACCTCTACTTTAGTCTTATGACCCAACATGAGGAAAAATTACTCTTGGCCAAACGACAAGTTTCTGAGAGGTCTAGGGCATTCAGGCATGTGTCCTCTACCTGCTGGAGAGTGTTACAAGCAGGTGGGCAGTTTTCATTCTGTCTTTTACTGTATTGCATGCCTGATGATTAGAGGTTGATTTAATTTATTTCCTAGAGAATTCAAAGGACTATATTTATCAGTAGATGCAGGAGTAGGAATAGGTTTCTTATTCTTTAATGCTGAGCAAAGACATCCCTGCCACCAGGACCAGCAGAGTGCTACACATGCTGGAGATAGCACGCAACTGAAGGGGATGTTCCCTCTTTTTTGACCCTCAGGGCAAAATCCTCTCTTCTTTTATACACAGGCACAATCCAGACCACCATCCATATACCTTGGCCTCTGATAATTAGGGAACCTAAATATTTGGCTCATGGTAACAATTTTATGTCTTCTAACAAGGGGAACAGCCTTCCCCTAGGTCCCACTCTCTTTGAGCCGTGCTGCTATGACAGTAATGCGATTGTCACTGCCATGGTATGCTTAACCTTTGCCAAACCAGAGCTGAGGCATTAACTCAGATCCTCAACTCACATGTCTTAAAGGGCAACATAACCTGTGCTGCCTCCGCACTGCCCGACCAACACAGTTTGCAGCTCAGTAATAATAAGCACGTAAATGTGACAAGCGTAAGCCCCAACAATGATTGATGCAAATAGAAAACTAACAAAGAGAAGCTGAAAAATAGCAATGCGCTGGAATTCCGAGAAGCAGTGTCTCCATGGCACCAGCAGCCCAATACCCTGACACCAGAAGAAAGGCTACATTTGTCTGTGGTAGAAAGGATCTCCGTGCCATGCAATGAAATTCCAGCAAACAGGACAAGGACTGATGGTGTCTGGAAGTGGTAGTGCCACTGCTACTCAGATAATAGTCTGAATTAGATTATGTGAAAAAAGAAGGAATATATAGACGGCCAGCTGCTCAAAGGCTTACTACAACCTTGCTTTTATTGTTCTGCTAAGTTAGAGGTGGGGCATCAGAGGGATTCCTAACATACCACTACTGAGAAATTTTAATATGTTCCACACTGACACATATAAAAAGGAAATAACAGCTGATCATAGTCAGCGGAGACTGCAGCATCTCTTCGTATGCATGCATAGACACACAGGCAAAGTGGGGTGCTCTTGACCATGGAGACTCAGGCACCCAAGCTAACCTGACACCAACTGAAACTTTCTCTTGCCATTGAGCTGAGTTCCAGTGACAGGGCTGTCGAGTGGGAAGCAAGACAGCGGAAAAAAAGGGGATCTGGGCATGGCTACTCACCCCATGCCAAGGCACCAGGGTGTGGAGAAGGGCAAGGGACCTGAGAGGCTGCACATTTAACACTGATGAAAAGAAACACATGTTTACACAATTGACAATGATCCGGTGGAACAAGATCTCACGGAGGGCAAAAGTTTATCTGGGCTCAGCAAAAGAACTTGTTATGTATGAGAAGGTTACAGTTGCAAGGGTTTTATTTTTAAAGAGTTTTCAGGAGAGTTATAAACTCTCAGGTCTCTGAGAGTTCAGCTGATGGGGTTAGGGAAAAATCCTTTGCCACAGCAAGTTACCCTATAGCTGTCTGCCACGGGGTCTCTATGTCTGTCTTTGATGTGGCCGCTTCCAGCCACGCTCAAGCGGTGGATTACTCAAATAACATGGGACTGTGGCATGGTCTCATGTGGCAAAACTTTTCTATAACTCACAGAGACAAGTGTCTCCTCCTACTCAGCAGGACCTTGGAGGCAGAGGAATTAGCAGTATTTGTAATACACCTATTTAATATTTATAAGGGTAATTTCAATGGTGCACGTGGAAAAAAAAAGGGGGAGGTTTTTTCTTCTACTTTCAGTTAAACAAGTAATCTGCCAGATTTGTTGCAAAAACAAATGTCTCAGTGGCTTCATGTAAGCTTTGCACCATGGAGAGTCAACTCCCTTCAAGGTCCAAGAACAACCTTGAGCAGTTCCTGGTACATCTGAGAGCAGACAAGCCAGGAAGCGGGGACACAGTCGGCCTCAGGGGAAAGAGGGAATGAAGCCATCTCTAGGAGGACTCCTTGTCAAATGAGTCATCAAAGGCATTGATGCCAGCCCTCAAGGAGGTGGCTCGCTTCCCTCCCACCTGGGCAAAAGAAATTGCAACCCTGGCAACTTGAGCCAGGAAGAACATACAGGTGCTTTCACAAACCTCAATGGCACATGAGGGATTGTTCCAGTGAGGCAGATGGCTTTTGCAGAGATCAGCCAAGCCTAGGTAGCTACCTGGGGTATTGCTACTACAAACTGTCCACAAGACTGCCTGTAACAAGTATCCTGCTCTGCAAGGGGGAATTATCAGCATGCACATATGTGATCGAAAACAGACGCTGTGTAAACCTGGGAAACCTATATGGGACACCTTCAGGTAGAGATCTGAGCTTGTAACTACAGTAATCAACAGCAGCACCTAATTATACCCTTTCACTAAATCAAATTGCATTCTATTTTGTAAGCTTGAAACATGTATTCCTTCCACATTTGCTTTTAACTGGAAAATCTTAAAGCATCTTCTTATAATACCAGTATTGCAAATAAGGTTTCATTATTCCAGCAAGAGCATGTCAGTGTACATAGAAGTCACACTGGGAACCCCTGATTGAAGCTAGTAAGTAATTACTCACCAAAGAGTTCTATTTCAATTTGAGGGAATTATTCATGTGTATAACTGCTCACAGATATACGTAAGGTTCCACAGCCCAAGCAAATGTGAGTATTGTTAGTAATTCAAAAGAAAAAAAAAAATAGAGATCCTAAAATATAGGTGTTCTTTTGAGGAGGGACAAATAACAGCACTGTGATTATTACATCCACATTTATTGACCCTACTGGGCAGCTGGGTTGCTTCTGTTAGAGAATAACTTTGCAGTAAGGAGCTGGTTTAAAGTGAGTTTGTCCTTATTGTTGCTTTTAAATGATCATTTGTCTGTCTTTTTCCAACATGCAGAGGTCTCACCTCACAGCCACTAGGATAGTTACAAAGCTTGAGGAGCACTTAGTAACATTTAGCATACAAGAAATGGGTTTTTTGTCTTTAAAGAGGTGCAGAAACCTTTACAAGTTACTTGCCATGTCATCTGTCCCAGGGAAAAACAAATAAGAGGTGTTATGGGGAGGCTATGGGAGAAATGCAAATGAACTTGAGGAGGAGGATAAGAAACCTGCCTGACAGTCCCACAAGGGTCAGTCCACACACACTGTCTTGAAAATTCATATTTACCACAAGAAAACTGCCCCTCCAACACACACCCTGTGCTTTACTGACACTACAGCAGTTAGCTAAGGTAATACTGAGGTTGCTCTTCACATGGTTCAGCTTTATTACTCTATTTTTTGCTACTAGACCCATTCATTTGAACTTCTATAGGATGAATTCACTCACCTGAATCCTAGCAGGGAGCTGGGGCTTTCTTCCTCAGCCAGGCTGTCTTGGGGCAGCGTCCGTTCCCGCGCCTTGCAGTTACACTACACTGACACTTTATCACTGGGCTCATACAGTGAAACTCTTCTTTTGTCCCAAACCCAGAGAGAACAGTTATATTCGTGCCTCTGACGCTGATACACAGCAGAATGATCTGCCAGTGAACGAAGAGAGCCTCCCTCCCTCCTTCAGCAGGCGGTCTGGGGTCCTGCAGCATCCTCCCGTGTCAGCTACCGGCTGCACAGCCACGCTGCATTATGCTGACAGGGTTGGCTACCTACTAAATATACCCCACGGCGTTACAGCAAAGGCAACCACTGTGGCTTTCCTCATAGATTTCAGCCAATCAAGAGTGTATATTAAATCTGTCATAATCCATAACCAGTGCTGCCCAGTCCATAGTAAAGCTTCCCAGAAGTTTGGATAAATAATAATGTGCAAATTAAGAGTGTTCCTGCGAAGCATGACACACAAAGCTAGAAATAAATATTGCCTGTTGTTTCAGATTATTCTAAGCACTCTGGCAGATGACTGGCAAGAGAACAGCATGCATAAGTAGCAATAAAAGTAAACAGTCCAGCTTTAAACTAGCAGGCTTGCCTGTGTTCATAGAGCCCTATTGTAATGGGACAAAGAGGGTGCTGGCAATACCAACGCTCTCTTGATGAATCCAGGGCAGAGTCCAGCACGTCCATTCACTCCAAAGCCATACAGCTGAGACCAGTGCAGAACTGCAGACATGAACCCAGAAAGCTCACAAGAATAGATGTTTAACTAAGTTGCTCAGGAGCACACTGGGCTGCCTACTTGTCTGCACACAGGCATCCTTCAGGCAGGAGGTATAGTTAAAGATACTAGGATAAGAAGGAGACACAGGTCCTAGAGCTGTTTTGATTCCACATCAACACATTTCAATTTAAAAAACAGTACAAGGAGAACGTGTGTTTGTCAGATAAAGATATTAAGTGCTCAGTTTAAATCCATGTAATACTCAAAATCTAGAGGAATCTCTTATTTGTGTGCTTACCTTTGGAAAATGTACTGCTCCTTCCTCCTTTCAAACTCTTCAGAGAGCTAAAAAGAGGTCCTGTTACTTCCAAATGCTTTTGTTCTTCTGTCCCTCTGTCACATGGCTTGCCTTTTATATTTGCAACACACAAAAGTTAGGGCTGTTGTTTAAGAGAGAGAGGGAGAGGGAGAGGGAGAGAGAGGGAATGTCAAATGGAAAAGTGCCATTGCAGTCATATATCAATCAGGGCAGCGGCAGCAGCAGCTCGCTGGCAAATGGGAATTCCACAGAAATGTGAAGCTCTTGTTATCTGAGAAATCACAAAACACCACCAGCCAAGCTCCCCTCTGCAGGGACTCCTTATTATTGGCAAGCCAGGAAATAGAAGGAAATGTAGGCGCTTTTTTTGTTGTTGTTATTGTTTCGGATCTGGAGATATGTACGCTGTGGCATATGTAAGCCAGTAGAACAGAAATTCTGAATCAAATTCCTTCCTAAACAAATGTGCTGTGTGCAAGATAAAGCAAACCAGTGAGAAGCAAGGTAACAGAGTTAAGTGAAGAATCTGAAAGCAATGATTTATAAATTTGATATCTGTTTGCACTTGGAATATATCCATAGAGAAACTGGCTTTTCCCCAGATTACTCATTAATCTCCTTTTTTCTGACAGGTTTTCTTAGAATTTTTTTAACTGTGGTTGATCTCAGATATCCTTAATTCAAGCTGTGCTGCTTGACTACAATTGGTCACCTAAATCATCTGACGTTCCCTGGCTCTCCAGTTGGGTAAGCAGACAAGCATTTTCTGTGTAACTACTTGCCTGCAAATCTGCAATTCCAATGCTTCAGATAACCTGCACTGAAATTCTGAAGTTTCTCTTGAATAAAATCAGAAGTTTGCTTAAAGAAGCAGAGCTATTTAAGATTTTAAAAAAACCATTATCCTTCTGCTTCACCCACCTTCCTCTGAAGAAAGACAAGTTTGAAAACAGTTATCCTTCAAGCCTTTTATATAAATATTATATCTTTTAATTAATTAATTTCCTTAGGGGCTGAAGGCAGACCCCATCCACTGGAAAACCCCACTTACAACAAGCACATCGCAGCTCTAGACGCACCAAACCCTTTTCTCCGCTTCCATGGAGGAGCGCGTTTCAGTTGCCTTTGGAGTGCCCCCTGGTTGTCCTGCTGCATTACGGGAAGGACAGACCTTAGCTGGTTAATTAAAAAATAGGCGACATAGCTGGCCATTCACAAGCTGGATCTGTTCAGAGGCACTGGCCAGCAGATGGACGGGGTCCTGTGTCGATTGTGTTTGAACTCTAAAGGAAAGTTGGTATTTGATGGATGATGTTATTAGCTAAATGTCTTATGTGGTATAAGATCAAAGAACAGATGGAAATTATGCCTTAAAAATAGAATAATCTAAAAGGGGAATGGCTTGTAGATGACTAAGCATCATGGAAACAATAAAGGAGACACTCTTTGGCTTGCAGAGCCAGGTTTGGCTGGTGGGATAAACAAATGATCCACTTAGGACTGAGATTCTCAGGATGTGAGTTTTACTGCACATTTTTTCCCTCATATTCAGTGTTTACACTGTTTTGGCTCTTAAGTCAACCCCAGGTTTCTCTCACTGACCATATGTGTAGCAGCTCTCTGCCTCCCTCACAGATGCCACCATGGTCGCTCAGGGTGGATGATGGCAGAGCTCCACCAGCATCTTTCCTTAGCTGTAACTGTGGGCTGAAATGTCACTGATGCTCTGGCACTACACTTCCCTTAAACACGTAGACTACATATAGAAATCTCTTTAAATTTAGCCAACATGCTTTTTTAAAGCTAAGAGTATTGATCCTTTGGTCATTATGCTGCCAGGTCATCTCTCTTTTTCCATGCTCCACTTGCTTGCACTAGGAACTGGCCATGAGCAAGACAAAAACCTTGGCTAAGTAGCCCTTGGATTAAATCCTCCAGGAGACAGTAGATAACCTACTCACCACCCTTTCTGAAAATGATAGTTAAGTTTTTTGCTGGTGCAGCTTAGGTTTGTTTCCTTTGTGCCATCTACAGGAGACAATAGCTGCATTAGCTATTTGTTGGGTGCTAAGCATACTTTAAATACTCAACAATTACCAATAACACCTCAAGGAGCATTATTTTTGAGAAGCAGTGCTCAGCAGTTTGCTACCACAGCTAAAAATACCTAATACAGGAAAATCTGCATATCTTGGAATATTTTCTTTTCAAAAAATTAAAAGTGGCTTTCAATTTTTTATCTTCAGCTTCAAGATTGTGTTTGGCAGTAAGTGGAAGTTAACCAGCAGTTAATTGACCTCACAGACTGATGACTTATAAACTGATGGTCTCATTTGTGGCCTTCTGAATGAGCTTACACATTATCACAAGCACAAGAGTAGAAGCATCAAACATAGCCTCCCCCTCCTCAGGAACACTATGGCCCAGAACTTTTTCATAGCTGTTCATAAATCTTCATCCTCTCTCAACAACTGTGACTTAATCCCACCCATAAAAACAGTCATTTTAAAGAAACAAATAAAAGTGGAAAGCACAGGAGCTGAGAGCTCAGTTTTCAAAGATGACTAAACATCTGAGGTGGCCTCAGATATTAGATAAGATTTCTGGAAGATCTAAGGTATCCTGCTCCCATCGGTTTTGATCTGAGTTGCCTTCAGAGGAAGTTTATCTCAATTAGCACTAGTTGCCTAAAAACTAAGTTTAGGCTCTCCCAACAAGAACTGGGGGGTTTCCATCCCAAATTACTTTCAGTTCAGACCAGCTTAAGGCCAGCATCAATAACAGTTTTTCTTTCTGTGAACAGCAAAAAATATTCTGCTGACTCAGTTGGACTAAATATCTATTTTTTTAAACAGGTAAAACTAGGTGAGAAAAATCCCTTCCTCGAGGACTCAGGCTGTAATTTTGAAGAGATGGAGATCCACCTCTGCATGGAGTTCTACCAACATCCCTGGTTCCATCCCCATTAAATGCATTGCAGTCCTGCAACTCTACCTCACAGGTTTCCTTATTCCACCACCGTATGACCTACAAGACTATGTTTGTCCTTGGTAAAGCATTGTACTGGTCTTACCTGCAGTTCAGTGGGACTGAATTTTTTTTTTCCCTATTGACATCATCAAGAACTGTGTTGCTTCCTTGGATTTCAACTCTCCATTGTGTGCGTGTTGTGAAATACATTCAGAATTCTGCAATAAAATCAATCTTTTATTTTAATCTGAAGGATTTCCCAGTGATGCCCATTTTGTAGTCTTCCCCAGGGCAATTTTTACATTCTGAGATAGGGGATAACAGACTCCAACATGTACTGTCATAGCAGGCACTACTTGGTATCTGTGCTGGTTGTGTCCACAAAGACCATGAATGGAGTACACATGCAAGGACAATTTTTCAAGTGTAGATATATACTCACAGACATAAACACGCACACTATTGCTGCAAGCAGTTAGAGGGAGTAGGTTGTATAGGAATGTGGTTCAGGGAAGTATTATGCTTTGTTCCATTATTGAATTTATAATGGGTGGTTTTTATTTGGGGCTTGGCTATCAATATTATTTTCGTAGTTGGGAATGTAGGAGGAACTGAAAGTATTGCAATGACAGTCTGCAGTAAGAAGCAACATAGTACTTACATAATGAATATATACTTTATGCAGGCAAGAGGTACCCAGAATTCTCAGAGGAAGTATTTTGTATATATTTAATCATCAAAATAAATATTAGGCAAATAATATTCCAAATAAATAAAATAATGCATGCACATACATGCATGCAGGACCAGGTGGTACAAAAGCCTGTTTAGGTGCTTGATGTTTCTCATCTCTTCCGTCACGCTGTTGTGCATTCCCTCAGATTCATTTTGCAAGGATATTTAAATACCTAAACACATATATTCTTCTGTAACCTAAATGGGCCTCTTCCTTCCATGTTTATATGTATCCACAAATGAGTGTTGTTAAGACAAAGTATCTGGAAATATTTATTCAGCGCCTTACACATGCGCCATTCTTACAGCAAAGCTCTCTTAATCTAGGCAGTAAGGAGAAGATATGGAGAAGCCGATGAAAAATGGATCTGAACTATTTGCTTTTTCATTTTACCACAGAAATCAGAAAGACATATTGCCTGTGGACTGTACTCAGACTTTAGATTGACTTGAAAATGCGGTTGCAACAGGCCCAAAAGTGGGTGTCCTGCCAGCTCCTTCAGCAAGAGGCAGGAGCTGGTCAGGAAGGGCTCCCCTGCAGTGTGCTGCCTGCGAGGTGCAGATGACATTGGAGTATTGGTGCTTGAAAAAGACAAGCTCAAGAGCCTGACTAGGAAAACGCTATACCAAGGAGAAATCTTGGATGAAGAATGGCTTGGACAGCTTGGGTGGCAGTCAAGCTGGGGAAGGTCAGCATGAGTGATCCCAGTGCACAAAGTTGCCACTCTGCCCTCCTAACAAAAGCAGTTGCCTGCCTTTAGTCACACTTGGGCTCCCCTGCACTCACCACAGGGCCATGAGGAGCAGGTTATACATGACAATGAAGCAGCCTGGATTCCTCCACATTTTTAAGCCTATGCCCCTCATGGTTACCCACTCAGGTTATGCCTCTGTTACCTTCAGCTCCCTGATGCCTGCATCTCTTTATGATGTGTAATGGTCCACCTTGCCTTTGCCCTCTCCCACAAAATTTTGAACTTCTGAAGCTCCTACAAGACTTCTGGCATATTGCCCTTGCCCAAGAGCAAGGGCAGCATGCCCTTCATGGCTAGCAAGCACGTGCTCATCATCCAGCACGATGTGGCTCCTTGCCTCCTCAAACTGTCAAACTGTGGGTGCTTCAGTTTCCTTCTGCGGGACAGCAATAGGATGCAACACTCCTGCCTAAGTACCTGCTCCTTACATATCCAAGAACTTGTCTAGAAACTTTGTTTTCTGGGACACCTTTGCTTTGCCATTAAAATTGGTTGAAATTGGACAGCCAGTTGAAATGCCGATGGGAGAGACTAACATCAGGTCAGACAGACAAAAAGGCAACTTCTTATGAGAAAATCATAAATAAGATAATAAAGGTATCTTTTTTCTACCTTTTTTCAGACTGCTGGAAGACACAGTCTCTTTCTCCTAGAAGAGACTATGGCCACCATAATCTCTGTCCCCATCACCTTCAGAGTGACTGGCTGCACCTCTCTAGTTTCCTTTGCCACTTCTTTATATCTAATAGAGAAAGATGAAAGCCACTGTGTTTCTCTGAATCTCAGCAATATGGATCAACAATCCTGCAGACACTTGTGGGATTCACCCACCCTTCCGGAAGTCAGATATATCAGTCCCAGCTTGGCTCCTCTTATTGTCAATGGAAACCACAAGTAGGTACTGCCTGAAGGGCTGTAAACTTGCTGATGATAGGACCAGGTGGAATTGCCTTTTGGCAGTATCCATTTATCTCTATTAGTAACAAAGGGATCCAAGAGTGACTAGTACAGGTTTAGTCATCCAGCTGTTGGATGCCTTGGTTAGGAGAGATGAATTCCACATTAAAGATTGTTTTGAATTATCTTGTAAGCATATGCGGTAGATGCATAACATACCAGATATTCATAGTTGTACACAGGTTAATGTTTAATATCTTGCTTTTTTGCCAAGGCTGAGGGGAAAGCTTTGTGTCAAACAGTGTGGGATAATAACAGTTGATGTGCAGTGTGCTGTTTGCAGTGTATTTTTTCCATCTGATAGAGGCAGAAAAAGTCTCTCTGTGGAACTTGTAGTCTGTCAAATCCTTATCTGAGCATCAAAGAACAGTTACAGGATCCCCAAACCACATCTGAAAACAGGAGGTATTAACCTCAGTCTCTTGTAGGAAGGAGTTACACTCATGCCCTCTAGGTTTCCAATGTGGAGCTTGGGATCTCGGGATACAGCTTACATGGCAATTTCTCGCATGCTTCTCCAGCATTTGCATCTCCACCTCCCCATGTGGGTGACATATGGTGCACCTTGGGCACCACATTTGGTATCTCTACCCTGCTGTCCCAAACCATAAACAATAACATTTCTGCTGTTTCCTGTCCCCTGTGTTCCTCAAGAGATCAGAATTTGTCAGAAAATCCTAAACAGCGTCCAGTGCCACAACTGGCAGTTTTGCCTAAGTGAAAACTGTGGGTTAATATTTCTAAATGCAGTTAAAAGTGGCTTCCCTCAGCAAGGGTCAGATCCTGAGGGCTTCCTTGTAGCTTGTATATTACTAAGGGTCAAACTGTAGCTTCATTTCTAGGACAGTTTGTATGAGAGAGAGAAAACACTAACTAAGGTGGCAGGAGTATTTCCACTTAAATGAGAAGGGCATTGTTGCCTTCTTCAGTATACTATCACATTAGGACTGATTTGAGCAACATTTCCATAAGGTCAAAAACCTTCCCATAAATTCACTTAGAGCAGCAAAAATGACCTGGCAAGATACAGCCAGATACTAATAATGGCAATCTTGTTTTGTTGCTGTCTCATGCCAATACCCACATGATGTGATTTTCTTGCGGTAAAAATGCAATAAGCAAAGTAGAGGAGACATTTTTCTATGTTATTTACTATGTAAAATTAAAGCAAATTAATTTGTCTGCCACCCAGGTTTTTGTGGCCACACCCTGTGCAGAACCTCATGTTTAAAAAGGCAACATTAAATTAAAGTCAGTCTCAGCTAAACAATTTGGGTTAAAACTGCAGGGCAGCTTGCTGTATGTGAAGTTGCTGAGAAGAAATGCTATTTAGAGCAGGAAATTGGTGATTCATAATTGACATTCACTCCAGTTACCCTCCAATGTGCATGCTGTACTTCATGTGAAATTATTATAAGCAAAGAAAGGCCATTCCCTTGAGCGAGTTCAAGTTAATGTTTAGAAAACCATTTAAGTTATTATTAGGACAAAAGTCCTTAGAGTGGAATGGTCAGATGCTCAGACTGTGCCCTCAGCTGCAAAACCTGTGCATTTTAATACCTCTTTGCAGGTAGCTCTCCAGACATACGGTCATTTTGGCCAATTCACTGAAATCCCAGCTTCACAAACGTCCCCAGTCAAAACTCCCACCTACTAAACAGGGCCAGAAACTAGTCCTTTTTTTGTCACTCCTTGTGCAGCTTTCTAATTGCACCAAAATCCATACTAGTCTCTAGTTTTTTGCACACACACACACACACACACACACACACAAATCCCTCTGAAATCAGATGAACTCCTGGAGCCCCAGCAGTTGGTGGGAGCAGAGCCACAAGGACATGTCACAGCTGCATGCAGATCCCAGCTTCAGTGCAATACATGCCTGTGCTGGCAGACTCCAAAATTGCAGAAGGCAGCTTGCTGCAGTTCAGACAGTAGAAGGAGACAGCCCAGGGGCCAGATCCTCACCTGTGAGACCTGCCGATGCTCCGTGGCTTTTGGTGCAACCTGTGACCTTGTACATTTGGTGCTACCACTGCATGGTCCTTGAAAGATGGATGTTCTGCCTTCTGATCTCCACAACAGAGGTGAGGCTCACTTCCTTAGAATTTCTTAGAATATTGCAGTTAATTCAGTCCAAATAAACATATGAACTTAATTACTCCACCATATTATAAGCGTAGAATAAGGAATTAAATAGATCTTGTAATGGATTTTGATGTGTGTGAAGTTTTGGCATCTTAGCCAATTTTTTATGATTTTTTTTTTCAAATAAAAGTAATAACATATTTCTGACATAGAATATGCCTCAAACTGCAAGTGTAAATCAGAGGCAGACTTCAGGTACAGAAAGAGAGTAAAGACTCATATCGTTATAAATTTAAGCACCTTTGAACTTAAGAAAAGCACTTTAAACCACTGCCTAATTAATAGCTTTAGAAAGGAGTGATTTGGATTCCTCTCTACAAGGAGACATGCTCTGGAGGCCCAATGCTCTGCATGACCAAAGACCCCATAAGAAAAGCCAGCCACTCTCCATGGCTGGTCAAGCTCCTGTGGCCCTGCTGACTGTAGAGGGATGCTCAGAGCACAAAGGGCTGACAGGTCACAGAAAACCAAGGGGTTCACTGTCCTCCTCAGTCCAAGCTTGGGCTGTGATGAGCAAGACTACAGAGGGGGTTTGGGGTAGCAAGGACAGCAGCACACAGCCTTGGGAGCAAAATAAACTAAGAAAATGTTTTCTGTGTAAGACCAGAGGTGGCAAAAGACCTGACAGAGTGTATTGTGTTTGCATGGCAAGGTTTTGGTAGCAGGGAGGGCTACGTGGGGGGCTTCTATGAGAAGCTGCCTGAAGCTTCCCCCATGTCCGACACAGCCAATGCCAGAGGGCTCCAAGACGGACCTGCTGCTGGCCAAGGCTGAGCCCATCACCAAAGGTGGTAGCACCTCTGTGCTAAAAAAATTTTAGAAGGGAAAGAAAAAAACCTTGTGCAATTGCAGTCAGAGAGGAGTGAGATGTGAGAGAAACAACTCTGCAGACACCAAGGTCAGTGAAGAAGAAGGGGGAGGAGGTGCTCCAGGCACCAGAGCAGAGATTCCCCTGTAAATTGTGGTGAAGACCACGGTGAGGCAGGCTGTCCCCCTACAGCCCATGGAGGTCCATGGTGGAGCAGATGACCACTTGTAGCCCATGGAGGACCCCATGCTGGAGCAGATGGATACCCAAAGGAGACTGTCTGGAAACATCACTGTAAGGAGTATATACCTCAAACAGAGCTTGTGTGTTTGCTGTGCAAGGAACATTGAAAGGGTTATCAGGCCTTGGAGTGGGTTCTCCAGAGCAGTGGAGGAGTCTTCATCCCTGGAGGTATTTAAGAGTCGTGTAGACATTGTGCTGAGGGACATGGTTTAGTTGGGGATTTGTCAGTGTGAGCTTAATGATTGGACTCGATGATCTTAAAGGTCTTTTCCAGTCTAGGCAATTGTGTGATTCTGTGACTGTGACCTCGTGGGAAGCCTTCATTGGAGCAGGTTCCTGTCCGGACCTGTGGCCCTGTGGAGAGAGGAGCCCAAGCTGGAACAAGTTTACTGGCAGGACTTGTGACCCCATGGGGGACCCGCACTGGAGCAGTTTGTTCCTGAAGGACTGCACCCCATGAAAGGGACCCAAACTGGAGCTGGTCATGAAGAACTGCAGCCCATGGGAAGGACACGTTTGAGAAGTTCATGGAGGACTGTCTCCCGTGAGAGGGACCCCACGTTGGAGCAGAGGGAGAGTATGAGGAGTCCTCCTCCTGTGGAGGAAGGAGCGGCACAGACATCATGGGATGAACTGACCACAACCCCCATTACCCATCTCCCTGTGCTGCTGGTGGGGAGGAGGTAGAGAAATTGGGAGTGAAATTGAGCCCAGGAAGAAGAGAGGGGTGTTGGAGAAGGTGTTTTAATATTTTGTGTTATTTCTCATTATTCTACTCTGATTTTGATTGGTAATAAAATTAAACTAATTTCCCCAAGTTGAGTCTGTTTTGCCCATGATGGTAACTGATGAGACACCTGGTGTCCAGCTAGGATCAACCCACCACACAGAGCTGAAACACTCTGGAGCTGGAGAGGGTATGAGAAGAGGGTATAAACGGTGGGGTACTGCAAGTGAGCCCAGCAAGAGAAGTTGCCAGCAAAAGGCAGGAGAGGCAAGAGAAACAGCCATTCCTTGGTGTTCCCAAGTACTTTTCAGTTCCACGAAGCAAAGAAAACAATGTAGAAATGTGAGTTCTGTACTTCATCTAAAAGCTAAAAAGATAAATAAGAGGTTTTAAAATAGAGGGTACAAAAGGAAAGTTTCCCCTCACATGGCAGAGCCAAAACTACAGCTTTAGGAGCATCAGGAGTGGACCCTGAGAAGAGCCTCCCTTGCAATTGCTGCCTGGGGCAGAGAGTGGAGCTTACTGCAAGAAGCAAAATTAACTCTGGAGAAAGGAATTAGGATTTGCCAAGCGAAGGAAATCAACCAGAACAGAGTGAGGCTGATAAAAGGATAGGACTCTGAAACCCCTCACAAAAAAGCCCTGAAATGGAATGGCAAGTTGAGTCTGCTGTGCTAGAAGGTACTGAATGACCACATATGATGCACATGCCTTGGCAAGCTGCAGCTACACCTGGCATTTGGGAAAAGATGCAAAAATCGCAACAGATTACTTTGTCTGAGAAAGAATAAACATTGAACCTATGGTGCACAGCATGGGTGAGGAGGATGGTGACAGCACCATTGGAGGGAAGGGGCTTATTCACAGGAGCCATGAAAAATGCTGTGGCAGAAGATAAAAGAACAACCAGACCGAAGGCAAATGGCAATAATCAATTTTCAGCTGGACAGAGCTGCACAGGCTGATAAGGTGTCTGACAGGGTTATGAGCACTGAAAGAAAAGCTACAGGCAGCATAAGGTAGGAAAAGAAAGGGCTCAGAAGGGCTATTCCCCACTGAAGGAGATAAAGGCATGTGCACATGAAAGACAGAGTTCATGATAGTGTCAGGGATTTGTAAAATGTCACATCCTTGATCCCATCCCCAGGGTGAATGCACTGGCATCAAAACAATCGTGGAAAAGGCTGAGGGACTCCAGGGAGTAGAGATGGTCTCTGCAAAGTGCAGAACAGAGCACAAAAGCACCTCACCCTCCCCATCCCTGCTCTCGGACCCAGCCCAGGGTGAGGGCTGCAAGAACACTGCCCTGGGAATCGGCAGTCCGGGGAGAAACTCAGCCCTGGAGGGATTCCACATCCGTCCACAGGAGGAAATGTCACTTCCTTAACAAATAAGGAAAATTAAATCAGTAGGTGAACAGAGCACATTTTCCTCTCCTGACAGAGGGGAATGCCTTTTAGGAGATGGTCGGTACCACGTGTTACACCTGACAGACCAGATGGTCTCTTGGGCCAGAGCCGGTATTAAAACAGAGCGTGCACTCAGCATCCTCATGTCAGAGATGTCCTTGCCTCACTGCCATTGTGGTAGTGATCAAAACTGGAGGTGTTTCTCAGGAAAAGAAACCTCTCAAGAAAAGTGACCTTTTGACTGCATAGATCTTCCTGGTCTTCACGCACAGTCTTGTTGTCTAAAGGGAAGAAAACCTACAGATCTGAGCTCAGGAAATGGCTCAGCCTCCCTGGGCTGCAGCAAAGCTAGCAACTCCCATTTCCATGCAAGAGCAATCACATGCCTGGCAGGGGGAATAGCACAGTGAGGGTGCAGGCAGATCCTGGTAGGATTGAGATCATTACTGATGCATCTATCCCAACAGACAAGGAAACTATGCAAAGTATCACTGGGATGGTGACCTGTATGGGAAACCTACCAGCAGCACCAGCAAGCTAACAAGGCTTGTGGTAGCTCTAGCCAGTCTTCCTGGTGAGTAAATTTTAATAAAGACAATGTGAAAGAGGAAGAAACCTTCAAAGAATCCTTGACCCTGCACTGCTGTGAGAGTAAGCTTAAAATCAAATTTCTTACAGACACCTCCAGGCAAAAGATGAGGGAATCCCATGCCTAGAGATCAGCATTTTGTGTATCATGCACAGGATGCCTGTCCATGGCCCCAAGGAGAAAGCAGATCTGGATGCCATCTCATAGAGTGCAGACTGTGATTGCCACAGGCACTGCCTAGCCCTGCAGATAGAAGTTCAAGCTGTTGACCAAAATGAAGGGACCAGGTTTTCCCATGACCTAGCAAACATTAAAGTGAAAATTTTAATTCCTAAAAGAAGACTTTAAAGGTTTAGGGACACAGGAAGGGAAGTACGTGTCTGGGCTAACTAGAAGAGGCTGATGCAGCAAGCTCAGGTGTGGTTTCCTGCTGGTCCATGCTGCCTAAGTGTTAGCCCATTCCTTTGCTCTCTTCTGGGTCATCCCAGCTGGCTGCCTCCAAAACAAACCCACAGAGAAAGAAATAGGACTTACTAATATTGCTGTGAGCCCATGGCCTTGGGACTGGGACTCAGAAACACTGGTTGAAAACCCTTGTAACATAGGTGGAAAGATTTGAGAGTTGTTGCAGACATTGTACCTGATGTAAGACTATCTGAGAAAGGTACAGCCTCATGGGGACAAGTCAAACCTTGAGGAATGGGTTTGGAAACACAACCAGTCATCCCTGTAAGCCCCTACCCATTGTGTCCTATTGCAGCAGGCTGGGGCTCCAGAGCTCAGGACAGCCAGTGGCTTTGCTGCTTCCTAACAGCACTGGCGCAGACAGTTCAGGCAAAACCAACATCTTCACTCAGGAGTGAAAGGCTCTTCAGAGGCTCAGCAAGCACCACTAATTAGTGCATTGCCTATATAGTGTTAGCTTCTGTGTTGTTGGTTCCTCCTTGGTACATTTATTGTTTAACCTGGTAGGAAAGAAACAAGAAACTTGCTTGGGATGCTTTTGTAAGAACTAGCTGGAGTTACGATTGCGGGCGCATACTTCCTTGCTGGGCTATGCTCATCACTTAGAAATCAGCCACTGTATGTACAAATAAATGAATGAATGAAAAAATTAATTACACGGATCTTTGTCAGGTTTCCTGGTTTCTGAGCTGCACAGACTTGGCTGTGACTGCCAACAGCTCTGCACTGTGGACTGGCTTAGTCATAACTGGTCCAAAGCCTTTAAAAAAAAGCCCCACTCTGCAATTGTGCCTTTGCAGTTCTCTTGGCTGCACTGAGACCCTGGGTAGTTACAACTTCTGTAAGATTAGGATGGGGTTGCAATCTTCTACCAACCTGTAACATCTATTTGCAGTGACTGTAAGAGGTGCTTTGTAACTGGAGCGCCTCATCCTGCTAAGCTCACGCCTTCAGTTTCAAAAGACTACCCTGCTAAGTAAAGTGCTGAAGCTGTAGCCCTAATTTGCAAAATATGAGAGTTTGCATTAACTCCATCAGTGAGACTCCTAGATTTACAGCAGCACTAAATTTACCCTTCCATTTATACAGTGATAGCATCTAATTTGATATTTTCAATACTTATTGTTCTAATAAATCCAATAAAAGGGATGGTGCAATTGTGTTGTTTCAATGCTTAACACATAGTACTGTAGGATGCTGATTTCCCAATATAAATTGGGGAAGGAATCATGGCTGTGCTCTAGGCTTTCTGAAAAACTTCCAGAGTTTGGGGACATGATACTTGCAGTTTATTGTACTGTTGTTCAACACAGAAAGGGGATGGTCAGCCTGTAGGAATTGTTGCCATTTTGTTGTTGTTCTGGCTTAAAACAAGTGGCTTTCAAAATTAGTTATCAAGAGAGAGATACACTCATAACCAGCAAGACTGTTCGTTTTAGTCATGCTGAACTGTGTACGACACAATATGATAGAGATGCAGCAGCCACAGAGCAGATTGTTAGTGCAATGAAGGCACTGTGAATTGTGCACATCTTAAGTGCACCTCACTCCCTGTGCATACCTGAGCTGCCTGCCCCTGGATTTGTCATAGAATTACAGAATGGTTTGGGCTGGAAAGGACCTTAAAGATCATCCAGTTCCAACCCCCCTGCCATGAGCAGGGACACCTTCCACTAGACCAGGTTGCTCAAAGCCTCATCCAACCTGGCCTTGAACACTTCCAGGGAGGGGCCATCCACAGCTTCTCTGGGCAACCTGTTCCAGTGTCTCACCACCCTCACAGTCAAGAATTTCTTCCTAACATCTAATCTAAACCTACCCTCTTTCAGTTTAAAGCCATTTCCCCTTGTTCTGTCACTACCTGCCTTTGTAAAAAGTCCCTCCCCAGCTTTCTTGTAGGCTCCCTTCAGGTATTGGAAGGCTGCTGTAACATCTCCCCCTAAGCCTTCTCTTCTCCAGGCTGAACAGCAAAGTAGTCAGGCAAGCTCACCCTTCTGGTGTATCCAAGATGTGAGTTAATGCTGTAGGGCCACACTGGAAGTAGGTCAAGCCCATTCAACTATCTGGAGGACCGGGAGCTATAGCGTAGACAAAACACCGTCATTTTTGCTACTACGTCTTCTAAACCTACATCATGGTTAGGTAACATGGCAGGAGAAATATCTGTCCTCCTTTCTTCATCCAGATGTCTCCCCTATTGACACTCTCCAGATCTACAGGAGTGAAAAGTTGTGATGACAGTCCACTGAGAAAGTGCTGCAGTGCCAGAGACCTTGGGCAGGAGGGCAGCACAGACACCAGCCCCAGCCATGGAGGGCTCCGAACCACAAGGCTGCTCCTGGGAAGAGTCCTCCCTACAAGCATGGCTGCTTCTCATCTCCAGCATCTGCTGCTGGCCACTGTTGGAGACAGGGTTCTGGCTGGGTGGACTTCTGCCTGGTGCAGTGCAGCCATACTTAGGGTTCTATGATTGATGTAGTAAGATACTTTAGCATGGCATGATAGTTTATTGAATTAAGTTAATTAAATTATTAAGTCCAAATTAAATGATTTTGCTTCTTCAGAACAGAACTTCTTAGAATTATTAAAATCCAGTCCTCTGATAAAGAAAAGCAGTATCATGGTTTGTTGATTTTATTTGTCTGGGGATTTGAGTTCTGTTTTGTTTTGGTTTTTTCTGAGACTGTTACATTTTCACAGAACATTTCATTTGCATTTATGCTGTACTTTCCTGGAGAAAATTACGCTGTTAGAAAACAGAAATTATCTCTTCTGGAGTTTTATAACAGTAAAATTACAATTCAGGTTCTCTGTAGTGGTAAATCAAACCCATTTCTTTTGATGGCCTAGTCTACAGAGTTCGAGAGGCCAGCTCTATCTATTCAGTTTGTAACAAATTGAAGAACATCTTTGTTTAGCACAGCAGTCTCAGACTGCTCATAACACTGAAGCATTGATGTCTCTATATAAGCAGTTTCTTTAATTACCATTGCCAATTCTGATTTTCCAGGTGAAGGCAGCCACTTTGCTAAAATCTTGAAGTCATTTATCACCTGTCATGAAGGAGAGAGTTTGTTGGCATCCTCCTGTGCAGGGAGACGTGCTTTGATCCCAAAGTATTCCATCTATGGTATGGTAAGACAAAGCACCACCTGCTATGAAGTTTGGAAGACTATATAAAATGTAATTTATGTACATTATCATCTTGTCTGACATAGGAGCATCACAGAAGAGAAAAAGAAGCAAGAAAAGTTGTAGCTGTTTTGTGACAGGAACAAATACATCTAATTTATGACAGAGAGCTAATAAGAGTTTCTCTTCCAAGTAAACAACTCCTCCCAGGAGCTGTGCAGTGATGTAATTTATATGGCCTGAAATTAAAAGATCACCTGTAGTCAACAAGTCAACATAATGCTACCAAATAAAAAATACAAAGATCCAGAAGGTCTGATAAACCTGTCTGGTAATTCTGATGTGTACAAAGGACTAGAAAAATAAAAACAAGAACAAAACCCACCAGTCAACAGCTAATTGATTTGCAGATCTTCAGCTGATAGAACTCCATCAGCAGTAATACCCCACCACCCTCCCAGATGCACAGGCACAGACAGGAGCATCATCTGGAGAGACAAGCTCTGGTGCTCCCTAACACATATGATTATGTCCAAGTCCCTCTGATTCTCCAGAGTTGCCATCCAACTGGTAATGGGTCCAAAAGCAAACAAAAATCCTACAGTTCATTAGCAGTTTCTACATAGATAGGGGCCATCTTAAAAAATGGGCAGAGAAAACAAAGTAGTTGGTGCCAGAGGAAGCCAGTGAAAAAGGCTTGGGTTTTGGGGCTATGGTGGCAGGGATAGGGCAGTCCCAGCACAGCTTCACAGCCACTGTGCTGTGTTGGTCCAGGTACAACCCTTCATGGCATCCAGAGCATCAGGGTCCTGCACTTCCACTCCTTTATAAATACAGTACTTCTGTAGGGCAGTGTTTTTCAGGCACAGATCAAAGACATATTAATTACAATTACTTAGGGTACTTCTTTGTCATCCCTGCTGTGTCCCTCAAATTGTTTGGCTTTATATCCAGGACTAGTGTGTGAGGGTCCCTGATAAATAACAAATCCTTTCTTGCCATCATGCATGCTGCACACTCGAAGGTAAGACACAGCAGGGGCTTGTGAATCTTGTTTGAAAGTTTTCATTCTTGTCTTCAACTCATGCAAAGGTGAGGGGGTGAAAAACCCCTTCAGCCCTCATGTGGGAAAGTCTGTCTGAAGTATGGTCTAGTATCGTGCTTCACCCATATGAAGAAGTGGGCTCTGGCAGGGTCAGCTGGGAGAATTTCTCCCCCAAAACTTACTTCCCAGCTTCAGCCTTTGTGTCCAGTGCCCTCCCCAGGGACATGTATTGGGCACGGCCACCCACAAAGCGATGGTGGAATTTTGGCCTTCGGTTTGGGAACTGAAACCACGTGTGAGAAAGGAAAATGTAAGGAGCAGCTCTGATTTGTGTTAGGCAGCAACGGGCTTTCTCAGGAGGGCATTTGTCCCACAGCCCAGGACAGGAGGTGAGAAAGGGGCTTATGCCACCTCCCAACACGTCTGTGGGGTGCCTGCACTGTCCAGCCACCCACCGGGCACCGAACACCAGGGGCCAGAAAGGGGCTGCTTTCGGGGGGCTATGAGGTCTCACTGTGGTGAAACAGCAGTTCATTCGTATATAGATCTGGAAAGGGGGGTGCAGGGTTGTAAGTTTTCGGGAATCACTGAGTGACTTTTTTTTAACTTGGTCCATCTGTACTACCGTATCATGCCTTTTCCCAAATCAAGGTAGAGCCTTTAGGTCCAGCATAGAGAGGGCATAACTTTTTTTCCTCTTTGTGGTGCAGAGGCTGTACACACAGGTCAATGCAATGTACATTTTTCATTCAGATTCAAGTGCCAATAACTATTAGCAAGGGCTACTCAACCCTGGAAAGTCTACATTTTTTCTTGTTTGCTTTCCAAATGACGATTATGTTTCAGTCCCTTTCTTGATGGGGAAAACTAACCTACCTATTGCTCTTTTCGCATATTTTTTTTCTCCTCTCAGTAGTGAACCCCAGTCTTAATGCAAGGATTTCAAAGAAAGCCAAAGTGATTTTTTCATGTTAAGAATTTGCCCACACACTAAACATGTTTAAATGTAATTTTCCATTTTCTGTTATATCCTTATATACTAAGTTATTCAAATATTATACTGCAAAATTGCTCTGAAGAAAAAAATCCCAGCTGGTGTATTTCCTTTGCCCCGTTTCTTGCTTTCTATTAAAATTTGAAATGTGTTGTTAGAACTTCCTGGAACAGGAACAAAAATGATTCAACTTGCTCCTGGGTCAGAGAGTGAAGTGTTTGGTGGGAAAAGGGCGGGGAGATAGTAAGAGTAAACAAAGCAAAAAAGCCTTGTGTTTACTGAATCTCTAACTTTTGAATGTCCAACCTACAACTGGTATTACCAGCTGAGCCCAGCATTTCTACATTTTCTTTTGACATTTGAAGATTAAGTAAGTCATGTTCAGGTGTGATAGTACCAGCAGACACGCAGCTCCAGTCTCTCCCCACCTCTTCAGGACTTGTCGCCAAAGCGATACCATGGAAACAGCATCCAGGAGATGGCAGGGAATACGGGCCCATGCAGGAGACCACTGCTATGAGCTACTCTCCTGATTTAAGAGAGCACTGACACAATCTCCAGCCCTGCTTCCCTTCTCTGTTGAGCTGTTGCTATAGGTCTGCATGCATGTGCAAACCTACCTGATAGGCAAGTGCTTGGTATCTCTAGATTTTTTTTTATTTGACCCTTAAAATTTTAGTAAGGATACAGTTAAGGATGCCAGTTAATGGCTGCTATTTGTTTTATAAAGTAAACATGAAGCAGTTGACTGTAAGGATCAAGTCCATAGTGCTTTATTGAAGTATGATTAGAAAAACACTGAAAGTCTACTTAAAGGTCCTCCACATTCTAAAGGTTTCTGAAAAGTACCTGAGATTGGCTTGCAAAAGCAGTGTATTGGCATTGCCTTTATCATTTACCTTTTGATCCTACTTCTTGTGGCTACAAGTTCATCTCAGCAACTTTGCTTGATGGTAC
This sequence comes from Caprimulgus europaeus, assembly GCA_907165065.1. Next base: position 34,213,746 of record OU015523.1, on the reverse strand, counting down.
ATGAGAACAACCTCAGGGTTTTCTTTTTCCTAAGAATTCCCATGCTATATGGCAAATGAAAATAGATACATGGAGGGATAAACAGGAGGGCGGCAGGGATGGAGGGATGAAGAAAGGAAGAAAGGAAGGAAGAAAGGAAGAAAGAAAGGAAGAAAGAGGAGGAAAGCAGGAAAAGGAAAGGAGGGAAGGAATGGAAAATAAGAAAAAGAAGAAAATAAAATGCAAGCTTTTTTATAACCTGGACTTAACATCCAGTCTGAACCAAACCTGTTTTACAGAATATATTTCCTTGGGGGCTTATAATGCAACTACTACAGAGAAACCAGCATGATCTGACACAGCATGAACTATTCAGCAGCCTGCTAAAAATATGAATAGCTCAAAATGACAGGAGAATCAAAGTGTAACTGCCTGGAATGTGAGATTATAAAATGTGAGATTATAAAATATCATGATCCAGACTGAAATTCAATATATTTGTTGAAGTTGTCAGCAAAGGCACATAGACTATTGGAAAATAGTCAGTGCATTCCCTACAGCTGCTAACAGTGGCCTTTGGACAACACAAGAAATTGCACATTTAAAATAAAAATAAACAAAAAAAAGGGCTTCTGATATCAATCCAAAGTACTCAAAAATAGAAAATATAATGGGAAGGAAGTAGTGAACAGCCAGCCCTGGAGGCATGAACAAAGGCAAGTGTAGCCTGTAACACTCATGTCTCAAAGGCAAAAGGCACATTACCCTTACCCAAAGGGGTCTTCAGAAGGAACTTTGCTGTAAGGCAATGCCCTTGCAAAGTCTGTGCTGCCTTGGCACTGCAATATTTAAAGGGCTTTGCTTTCAGAAACTCTCAGATTAGGTAATTTTACATGCACCAAGTTAAATATCAAAGAGAGAACTAGCCAGACTGCCAGGCTAGTGAAGGTAAGTAATAGCACTGAAGTATCCCTGTTCAGGTAAGCAGTTAAGCAAATATTTAGACTGAGCACATGACTTAAGCACTTACTTAAGTGATTTAATACACTGAGGCCAGAATAATGAAATTCAACTGCTATTCATCTCACCACACAAAAGCATCCTCCATATCACAGATATGAAAGCAAATAAGATAAAAAGAAAGATGAAATAAGAAAGGAGGTGCTACTTACCTGTGCTATGCATTTTGTCTTTTTTACGGAGCCATTTGTAACCATTCCTAAGCATGGTTTGTATTAAGGCTGGATCACAAATAACACCTACCAAGTAGCTGTTTGCATCTGGCTCACAGGTGTTTGGCTGGTGTTTGCCAAGAGCAGATGGATGCCTTAGAGGGACCTTTCAGGACTGAGATGCAGAGTCATAGAGGAGGAAAGGGAGAGGGTCTTTACAGTTCCCTACTTCTGTCACCTCCCTATTAAGCTTCTTGTTATGAAACATAAGCCAACTTTAACAGAAATACTGGTTGGAAAACTCTCCTGATTTTTCTCCAAGGTAGTGAAAAGTGCAGTAGTGAATACACACAGGAGTACAGGGCAAGCTGACTAGGAAAAAGAGAGCATTAGCAATACTGCACGGACATTCAGGTAAAGCCTCCAGCAACAGGAACTCAAGGTGCAGCCTTTGGCTGTGCTGGGATTGCAGTGCATCCCCTTCCCCAGGGGTCAGATAGGGGTGTAGTAGGCTAAAAAGCTGTCAAACACTCCCAGGTGCCTGGCAGTGCGGTTTTGTACACACACCAAGGAACACAGCAACTCCAGATAGCCCCAGTGTCTCCTTCTCTGGGAATGTAACTGCTCTCCTTTTGCTCCACATCCTGGAGGGTCAATTTTTCAAGTGTATGTTGCAGTTCTCTGAGTTGCTCCTGTGGCTGTAGTGAGGAGGCAGGAGGAGCCCCCCAATGAATCCAGCACACGTTAAAAACCCTCCTGTATGATGAAGAGCTCAGCACTTCAGTTCCCCATAGGCTGAGCAGCCAGTCCTGTTTCTGAAAGCCTGTTCAACATCATCTGCTCAGAGACCAGATGTTAGGTCTGACAACAGGCAAACCCATCCAAACCTGTCTGGAGAGCAGGACATTTGCCTGCCTGATAATGTGAAGCCATTGAAAAACACGGGCTGCAAGGATGACGCACCACCACATCTTGCCTGCATTCTCCTACCCCTCATAGCAGGAGAAAGAGGAGCTATGGGGCAGGAGGAGGTAGGACAGGAGGAATGAGCAGGGATTCACCCCGTGCCCTACCAGCCTGGCACTTTCAGAGCCAAGTATGCCGGGGCTTTGGCAGGGGAGTTTCATTCGAGGGGTGCAATGCAACCAGACACGGGTGTCACAAAGAGACCTTTGTGAACACGACTGGCCTGTAGCACAGGATAAGGACTTCTTTTCAGGCTGCCTGCCTGGAATACTGAAGAAGGACAAACAGCTTCCCAAGTCACAATAACATGACTGATAATCCCAGTATATCCTCTGAGCTCCCTGTCCATGCAACCCCTCAGCCATGCAGCAACTTCTTCCTCTGCGGAAGGATTGGAGTGAAAAGGCAGGGGAGACGCGGGAGGTCGGGCAGGAGGCAGAGCAGGCAGCTCTTTGCATGCCTGCACACGGAGCCTGGCAGCCGGAGCCTGGCCAGCCCAGTCAGCTGCCTGGCTGCAGAGTTCGGGAAGCCCTGCGGCACACAAAGGTTGCACTGAGACAACAATTCTGAATTCAGTGCTTTTGCTCTCCTGAGCCAATGAAACACAAAAAAACCCCCCACAGATCTTGGCAGATCTTCTGCTTCCAGCTTTTCTGAAGAATTATCGCAAGGCAGAGAAATGATTCTCAGTCCTTCCTCACACAGAAAGCTGAGGATTTTTTCCATGGGCTGGGTAACATGAAGCACCCCAAATTAGCACCATTTGTGCTACCACAGCCAAGCACTGCCTGCACAACAACATCCCCAGTGAGAGCACTGCAGAACCTACAAAATAAAATGTAGTCACGGATTCTCAACCCAAGCATACCACCAAACTCACTCACTTCATCCCTGACCCCATCAATTTTTTTTTTTTTTTTCAAGAAATTCAGGCCATAGGCACCTAGTTTACCCCAAAATGCAACAACTTTTTTTATAACTAACTTCATGGAAGATTTTTCATTTTAAATAACTATCTCACCAAGCCTATGCTTTAACCAACATTCAGAAATCACATGTTCACCATCTGGATTGGAAGCCTGTACTTTGTTTCCAATTCCCATCACAAATTCAGTAACCAGCTATGCCATCAAGCTGCCTTTGAAATATTCGTACACCTCTCTCAGCTTCACGGGCACTATCATTAGAGAAGTGACACACTAAATCTTACACGCACAAGCATGCCTGCAGATCCACTCATGTATTTCCACCGAGCTTGCAACCATTCAAAACATATTACATTGCTGTGCCTTAGAGCAAACTCTCAGTGACCACAAGTCACTTACAGGACAGCAATGATGGCACTTGCTTCACTGGTGTAAGACTGGGTTTTGCTAATCAAAGAAACTACTCTTATGTTACAGTGACTGAGCAACCAGAAGCACAATTCAATGCAAAAAACCAAACCAACCGATTGACTCTACCCCTTGGTTTTTCACATACTAAACCCTAATGGGATCCACATGGAAAATCAGCAAGCAACCACAACCGGCATTAGAAGACCATCTGTTTTGAAAGAAATTTCCCCCAGCATCTAATTTCCTAACTTTTCCTCCACCGTCAACAAACTCATAATCAGAAGCAAAACAAACTGAGCCACCTCTTGACAAATGAATAGCAACAATCAGAAAAAAAAATCTGACCACAGCCCCTGACACAATTGCCCTCTGAGTAGCCCCACTGCAATCCAGGGAGCCTTCACATGCTCACCATGAAACATGACACACACTACACCCCATACACTACAGGACTTATGGAAACTATGCAGTTGGACAACACTTATGGGCTGGAGTAAACTCTGCTGGACAATTAATAAAGGACCGTAGCACCCAGTTACCACATAGAGAATATTTTCCACTAAACATTCCCTCTGAACTCTTGAAGGGTCGTCCTGAAGGGTGGCTTCTGATACAACTCCACAAGACAACCCTGAAAAGGAAAATGCTTAACTCTACTAGAGTGAAATAAAGTTATGGAATCAACAAAGTCCATGTATTTAAGGTATACTCTGATCTTCCTTCTGTCTAGCTGAACAATGCTTGTTCCACATGGGCTGCTTGCCAACCTGTTTCTCTCCTGCTTTACTCTGAAAGAATAAGCATGTTATCACCTTCCCCCTGCTAAAACCCTGTCTTGACCTTGCAGGCTAGAACTGCCCTTTTCCTCTCAAGTTGACTGGTCAGCTGGTACCACTGAATTGAACAGAGTCCTTGTCTCTAACCTGTGTTTTGTCTGGACGATGATGCTGCTGCCTTCTGAGTCCTGAGGAAAGAGCTGTGTGTCCACCAATTTGCCTGTTCGAATTTGGGGTTTTTTTCCAAATATCAGCTGGTCTAAGGAAAGAAGTCTGTCCATGAGACTGGTGAAATGCATGTTATTGCATTAACCTTGCACACACTTGAGCCCTTCACCCCATCACAGGGTACCCAGGGCTGCTTTGGGAAAATCGTGTCATGCATATGCCACAGACCTGCTTCTTTGGTTGCTCTCCCCACCATGCCCATCCCCTTGTCGATGCTTCCTGTGTAACGCTCAGCTCTGCCCGTTCAAAGCACCAGCCGTGGCCCTGCGCCTGCACCAGGAGCACAGCCGAGGCCGCGTGCCCCTTCGTCACGGTCTCGGCTGCAGAAACAGCTTTCCTGAAATGCACACGAGATGAGGTGCTCTGGTTACTTCCAGGAATGTGCCTCTGACAAGGATTAAGTAAAATAGATGTTATCTGGTTTTGTATCTGTTTTCAGATTTGCATATGCATACCTGCCTCTAGCCCTGTCCAATGCTTAGACCTGCCAACTGCTCCTAGTTATTAGAGAGTGCCTCTGTTTTACAGGGTCACCCTTCACTTTTCAAGAGCCTTTTCTTTAGAGTATGGCTACATCTGCCCTCCCTAAACTCCGAAATGCCATATATAGAGTTACAGTTCCCTACAGAGGCACTTCAGAGTCCGTCCTTGCATTGTGAAGTAGTAATGCTTTAAAAAAAAGGAGGTCTTATCTGAAGAATAATAACTTCTGCAAGACTTCCTTGGGTGTGCTAATGAGCTAAGGGTGTCCAAATATTTTTTCTGTGAGACTTAGGTGGATTGTCCTCTTAGCCATTTCATTCGTATTTTCTTTGAGCTTATTTTCTTCTCAGATATAATAGCACAGATTCATCAAATATTGCTTTTCCAAGCAATTTTTGCTGTATTTCCAAGCTACTGCTTCACAAACTGGTCCAAATTTACCACTAATTCTCACTGATGCTGCCAGTGGCAACTGCAGAAAGGTTCTGCCTCAGAGTTCAACCTGTGATCTTCAGCAGGCCCAACAGTGCTGATTTTCAGTGGACCGCACTCTTCCTCTTCCCCCACCCAGAACATGCAGACACGACATTTTCTGGGCTTCTGCACCTAAGAAAACTCCTGGTGGCCCTAAGGGAAGAGACCAGTTCTCACGCTTGGAGAGTTGGGGTCCTGCAACATGGCTTCCTTGCCAGCCCATTTTGGCATGCTGCAAGGGAAGCACAAGGGGCTTGTGGCTCCAAAATGAAAAGTCTTCCTCTTCAGTCTTGTCAGTAAAAAACACTAAGCAGATGGTGCTGCCCCCAACAGATTTCTCCTTACAGCCAAGAGCAAAGACAAGCTTTAAGACAGCAGCATCCAGCAGAACAAAGTAGAATTAAACTTTGTCCAACTTTTGCTGGGCGTGAGCAAGCTCATAACTGTCCTCAGTGGTATAAGCCCTTCCACTTGGGGAAGGGTGGGTCCTTGACACACTCTTAGTTTATGCCAACAGAGAGTTTGGCCCAGAAAATGCACATTATTTTAAAAGTCTCATGCATTCCTTAAAATAGGTTGCATACTTTGGGCACTTCTGAGAAGGATTCAGAATCAGCTCCTCTGCGGCAATTCAAAGCTTCAGGGTGGCTGCATCATGCAGGCAAGTAGATAAATTTGCACTTCACAGTGTGTAGCTATGAGAAAGCCCCCCAGATGTTTTTTGCACAGAAGGAGTTTGACAGTGCTTGAGGTAGGACGTTGTAGGTGATGCTGAATTGAATTCTCTGAAATAGTTTCCCATTGAAAAAGGGAGGTGAGGAGACACGAACTACCTCAGTTTCCAGGCTGGACTAGTAGATACAGTTCACTACTGCACAACTTACTAATGCAAAAATAACTAGATTGTTACCTTTTCAATATTTATAAACTCTTATGTGTCAGGATCCAGATGAAAGTTATGTGGCGAGCCCTGAAAACATGAGACCTAATGAGTGTGCAAAAGCATTTGTTGGCCCCATTAAGGAGCTAGCGATTCTGCCAGCAGCCCGAGCAACGGTGCTTCAGGGTAGGTTCTTTAAAAAAACTGGTCCCAAACTTTTCCCTTGCACCTGCAGCATGGCACTTTCCAAAGGAGTTGCAGGTGCAAATATGACTGCATTTCTCTTTACCTGCCTTACATGAAATTCTGCTAGCAGAGCAGCCCTTGGAGATGTTCATGACAGTTGTGAAGGATGAACAGTCCTCAGTGCGGGAGCAGAGCATTTGCTCCCCTTTCCTTTCACACCCTCCACCAAGCTTTCTTAATTTCTGAGGTTAAGATCAGTGCAGAGGAGGGGACAAAATTCTTTCTTGTGAAAAAGCTTGCTTAGTGAGCAGCGAGTAGAAGATCCGTACCTGCCAGGATTCCGAGGAGAAAAGGAAAAAAAGAAAAAAAGTCATCCATTGGATCTTGAGAGCTGTCACCACACCAGAAGCAAGTCACCAGAGACCTGAGAAACATTTTCAGCCCCAGGATGCTGCAGGACATTGCCAGGCCTGGCCAAGAACTCTAGCTGTTCTTTGGCCATGCACTGAGAAAAGATCCCAGTTTCTGACAAACAAGCCGTGGGCAGGGCGCCAGCTGCCCAGTTTTGGAGCACAGAGAAGAGGGAAAGGCTGCTCCTCAGAGAAAGGCTGGGCCCAGGGGTGTGAGTCGGTCACTGGTGATGGAAAGATTTAACCCTTCCAGGGATGCTCTTGCAGAGAGCCGCAGGGAGAGCAAGTGGGTACCAAAGCTCACCAGAGTGACAAATTCTGGCTTGCACAAGCCAGTGAAGCTCACTTTTGTCACTCTCTGCCACCAAATGCCTTCAGGCAGTAACTTCATAGCAGACAGCCATCTATTTAATAATTTGCAGTACGGTGCTAAATCAAAGACACAACAGCAACTATACTACCTCCCCAGACATTTAGACAAAGGCACTTACCAAATTTCAGTGGCGATGTTGCAGTGTCCATAACTCTTATGCAACACCATGGACAATGCTGCCCAACAGTACTTTTTAATGTCCCTTATTCCAAAAGCTGTACATCGTCTTGAAAAAAAAATTCAAAGGCCAACTTGTGTAGTGCTGCCAATTTGCTTTTCCTCTGCAGCCAAATGTAATTGATGCTAAAATTCAGATGTTAATTTTTAAGTCTGTTTTCCCCGCCTAGTTTGTTTGTTTCTCCAATGTGTATGGGCGTGCTTTGATGATTTTCTTACTTCTTTTATCCATCCACAGACCACCCGCCTGCTGCCTTACAGACCAGCACAATGTTTGTAGCACAGACTGAAAAGCACTTTCCTTTCCCTTCCAGAGCCTTAGTGTTACAAAATGCTAAGAGTTAAACTACGGTTTTGTATCAAGAAAGAGGAACTGTAAAATTCTAAGAAACTACCTAGCAGGAAACCTCCAATGGGTTATAAAGGTAACAGTAAAAAACAGAGAGGCAAAAGAACATTGCTTACTTCAGAAATAATGCAAAAGAAACTTTTTATCAAATTACACACCCTTTGTAGCAACTTTGCATATGCAGGAGGGGACTGAAGAAGTTTCAGAAGGCTGCACTGTGGTTTACTAAGGGTAGAGAAGGAAATGTGTTAAGAAACAAGGGGAAATTACTACTAGTCATTTTCTTGGGTCCTGCCAAGGGACACGAGCCTCACACTGTTGCTACAGCTATGAACTTGGATAAGAGTTAACGCTTGATCCCTTGTTGCATCCTACAATTAATCTAGTCCCCTCAGGCTTGCCCAGGTTCCTGACCTTAGTCTGCTCTTCCCTGTTGCACTGATACCATCTTCTCACTCTGCAGAAAGTCTACCTAGAGGCAGTCCATACATTATGGATGCTACTTGCCTTCCTGCGCTGCACCTATGAGCTGTGGTGTTTGCTGCTCAGGAAAGTTTGCTACGTGACCCTGTGCCCTTCCATGACTGCCTATTGACAAGACTTATCCTTCACAAGAAATTATAAAGTTATGTGGCTCGAAAAAAAGGCAGTGTCATCTGTTTTGGAGCTGTGAACCTTAAAGCATTGACTGACTGAGCAGGGAAAAGGCTTTTTTTCTCCGTTAATTTGAAAAAACAATTTCGGGGTTGGAAGCCTGTGCAGAGTAACTTGGCCTAGAGATGCCCATGCTCCACTTTTCTTTTGAAAGCAGATGGTTCTGGTTTGTGTTGCCAAAGCAGAAAACTTGAGAAGAATTAAATACCAATGTGTTGTTTCATCCCATTTTTGAAGTAGTTGATATAATAAAATTTAAGGTTACTATAGCAACAGGCTTCAATAATACTCTGGAACTTGTCGATATTTATCCCATGATCTGACAGTGGTTTGTTGACTGTGCTACTCTGCAAGGCTGCGGTATTAAGTCAGAGCTTCATTCTTTTAACATATGGTCCCTGGGAAAGACATTTTCCCTTGTGCTTTGTACTACAGTTACGTGCACCAATAGTAAGATTCATAAAGAAGGGCATTAGTTACCTGTGCTTAAATCCTACAGCCTAGGTACAGATTTAAAATTTATGGAAATAAAATTATAGACGTAAAAATGAGGATGCATAGATCCAGATGAGTGTTAATGAGTGCGAAGGCTTGCGAGAGTAATGCCTTATTTTACTATTATTATAACATATGTTTATCTTTAAAGAAGGCATCTGTAAAAGGTATTGCACTGGGATTTAAGTCATGTGGGTAGGTGCGAGTAGCACAGGATGAGGTGGCTGGGGGGCCAGACTAAGATCAAGGAAATTACATCATTACCAAATTCAGAAAACTCAGCAGTGAATCGCAAGGGAACAGGGGAGAACTCTACCAGAAAATGGACATGAGGATGTTGCACTGTATTTTTTTTCTATTTTGTAAGAGTTAGCTCTCGGTGACATTTTGCAAAAAAATAGAGCAAAAGACAGTGGTTCTGTTGGTCAGCTCAGGCGTTGCTCCCAGACCCGTGTACAGAGACCCACCTTTCATGTGCAAATTCAGCTCCCAGAATTACATAGTAGATTTTGTCTTTACTTATTTGCAGCTGCCTTTCTTCCCATGACACCACTTTTGCTGTGTATTGGAAAGCAGCAAACTGCTTTTTGGGATCACATGGCTGTGAGGAACTGCACTATAGACTTGTCTCAAAGATTGTTTGCAAGATCGCTTGCAAGATTGTTTTCACAAGACCACTGGGTTTTGGAAACCCCGACTTGTGAAGGTGCCCTGCCTGCGGGAGGTCTTCTGCCCGGACACGTCCCTGCGCCCAGTGCTGGGGGGCACAAAGAGACGTGCCATTGCTGTGGACACCACAGCCCTCGAAGGGGTACTTAAGGAGGACCTGCATGGGCAAGGGCAGCAAGAAGAAAGGGAGCAGAAGAGAGACAGAGAGGACGACCGTCTGTCCGCCACGCTGCGCCTCGCCACGCTGCACCGCACAACGCGGCACCACCACTGGAACAAGCAACTGAGACCTCCTCACCCCCCCGTCACCATCGCCTCGCTGCTGGACATGTGGTGGTGACTATTTCTTGCTGCTTGATTTCCATCTTTCTTTCCATTCTGTCCTATCGCTACCCTCTTTATTTCTTTTTCTTTTGATAATAAATGGTGTTTCAGGAGTACGGCATTTGACCTCATTTGTGCCTTAATCTCGCTCTTGGGATCATATCGAAACTTTTCCCCGACATCGGATCGGGATATTTGAATGATCCCGACATCGGATCGGCACTTTTTGGCATGTCTCTTTGTGCCCCCAGCACTGGGGGCAGGGACATGTCCGGGCAGAAGACCTCCTACGGGCAGGGCATCTTCACAAGTCGGGGTTTCCAAAACCCAATGGTCTTGTGAAAACAATCTTGCAAACAATCTTTGAGACAAGTCAACAGTGCAGTTCCTCACAATGGCTCATCGAAAGCTGGCCAGTAAATGTGTGTAGACCTACCTGTGGGACTGGTCCTGTACTCATTGCAAACCCCCTGTGCTCCTGGTAATCCCAGGGACAGTGCTCCCAATAAGCTTCGTGTGAATGAACTTTGAGATGTGGGATTCACTAACTGAGGGCAAAGCGTGGTACATGGATTCAGAAAGGAAGAGAAAGACCACTCAGGGAATGATAAAGCAATCAACAGAAGTTTGACACCCTGAAAAATACTCAGCTAAATTATTAGGCAATCAGTCTGTGACTCTCAGAGAATTAACAAGGGAGCCAACGTGGATTTATGAAGAGCAAATTATGTCAAAGCAATCAAATATCCTTCTCTGGCAGAGTCACAGGGCTGGTGTGTAGGGGTATGCTGTACATGTGGTGTATCTTGTCTTCAATAAGATTTTCACCAGCGTGAGGTTGGAGAGGCTTAAGCAGCACTTTCAGAGACAAAACTGGAATTCAAAGCAGTCCTGATAAGATAAAATAAAATAAAATTTATTTGAAATCAGCAGGGTGAATGTCAGTGAGATGCACATGGAGGGCAGCATTCAGGAAGGGAATGTTGGGTGCCCAGAAGAAGGACAAGCTGACGAGATGACCGAGCTGCTGTGCAAATCGGTCTGGGGGTCAGAGTGAAGCGAGGAGCGAGCATGAATCGACAATGTGATACTGTTAGAAAAAGGCAAATGTCATTCTGGGACATGCCGGCAAGTGCTGTAAACAATTTCTCTGCTCTGCTCCTCATTGAGGATCCCTGAGCAGCAACCCCGCACCCAGACCTTGGCACCGGGCTCTGCAGAGGATGCAGGCAGTCAGGAGCACGTAGGAAAGAGGAGCAAGAAGAGCTGCAAGGGACTGAAACACATGATTTATGGGGAAAAGATGAAGGAATAATTTGTTTAGGCTAGAAACAGGGTTCTGCTGTAAATACGACTCAGAACAATATTAAATAAGAAATTCATAGACTTGCTGGCATGGGGTTGCTACGCTGGGGATCTGTGACAGACTTCAGGCATAGAAGTGGGAGCTGGTCCAAAATGCTTGGGAACAAGCAGGCTGCCAGGGGTGATGAAGATACACTTGGGCTTGCTTCACAACAGGGAATGGTCTCACTGACCTTCCAGGCCACCCACTCTCCCTGTCTACAGCTTCGCAGTGTTACCCTCTGCTTGATCGAGATCCAAACCCACCAGAGCTACCAGCTTCCATGAAACCCCTGCTCTGAGCTGACATCACTGGTGAAAGGAGCAAAGGGGACCAAGTTTTGAGCCCTGCATTTCAACATATGACTTTCTTAGGCAATGCTGAGCACCTGAGTGTTCCATGATGGGCTTTGGGCATACATGGTGGGAAAGACAGGATCCAGCTGTCAGTCTGTCTGCCACACAGCACCCCAGGGAGACTGAGCTGGTGTGGAGCAAGCATACTCTCCTGCAAAAAAAAAGAAGACAACAGCAAATTATTTCTGGCTGTGGAGTTAAGGATTTCTGTGGATGGGTTAGCTCCATAAAAAGTGTGAATCAGCCAGCTGAGAAAGGTTGAGCAGGGGGTTATTGCTGTTGTTCAGGACTCTCTTCCTATGAACAGACTGGCTGGGGTTATCTCTGCCAAGTACCACTCATTTTGGGGGTGGGAGAGTGAGGGGGAGATCATGTGTGTCTCTGGCAGTTGCCAAAATCATGCTTGCTTGCCTTTGGAAAACCAAAATCCCATCTACTTCCCCTGTGCTTCACATAATGTGCCTCCCTGCCTAGGTCTTTTTTGAAAAATCACGAAGTGACCATGAGGTTTTTTTACTTTGTTGCTGATGATAAAAAGTGCACAGTACTGCAGTTTGGCTGAGAGCCGCACTGTACAGACCATGTCCAGTGATTTTCTTACTCGCACACTGCACCTTGGCTGCTTTTATACTGTCCTTCAGTCTTCCCCCACCCATCCATTTCTTTCCTTTGTTATTCTTGTGGAAGAAGGTTTTTGATAAAGGATTCCAGACTCCAGCCACTCTGAGTGGTGATGGGCCCTTGCACACAGAGATCTCCAGCATAGACACTGCAGTGCCATAGGAAGCCCAGCAGGGTTGGGTGGACCATCAGGGTCCTGGTGACAAGCTCTGATCCTCACTTTGTGCAACAGTATCCATGAAAAAAAAAAAAAAAATAAAAAAACAAATAAAAAACCAAACAACAAAACACAAAAACAAAACCAAAAAAACCACCCCCCACACACAAAAAAAAAACCCAAACAAACCAATCTTCACACATCACATCGTCTTACATAGTCTCCCTCAGCCAGGGGGAAGACTGGAAGGTGACATGCCAAAATTGTACCTCGAGCAATTTTAGACTGTAATATGTTACTGTAAAACAGCAAGAGCTTACCCTAACAGCAACTACTTCTCTGTCAGCGGTACTCTCTGCATGTTTTATGTACTCTTTGCTCGACTGCTGGCCATAAGGTCACTGCAACTGGTCTACTACTAATGTGCCAGCCACATGCTGCTGGCATTTCAGTAGGACCTGCAGGCAGCAAAACGATGCAACTAAATAACAGGAATTGAGGTCCCAAAGGAGCCTGGATTCCTCTGGAACTGAAAGGATTTTTTAATTTATTTTTTAAATTGGTTTCTGGGTTTTTCATCAACTTTCATTTTCTGAGTAGCTGCCCTCTATAGTCCAGAATTGGATCATGTCAGAGAGTTACACTGCCCTCTGACAGTGGGCCAGCCCAAGGCAGGTGTAAACCTTCCCCACCTCCACAGCACGGCTCACACCAGAATACTCAGGACTTTCCAGGCGCATCCCATGGCCCAACAGTAAATCTGCAGAACTAAGAGGTTCCACCCCTCGCCTCTGTGAATCACATATTTAAGAATCATCATTAAAATCTACATTCATCACACAGTCTTCACAAACTTCACTCACATCAACAAAAAAAAATTCCCCACACCAAAATCAAAATAACATCATCACAACATCAGACAAAAGTGGATAATTTACACACAATCCACCCCTTGTCTCTTCACCACAATTAAAAAGATAAATCCCCCACAACTGTCCTACTCGTCACTCACCACTCTTTAGTGGACTCATGTTCAGTCCATGTTTTGCCCGTTACCTCTCCTCTCTCGGTTGCTAACCTTATCTCCAATTCCTTATGCCCTACGTTGGGCACCAAAAAAGACTGTGGTGGGTTGACCCTGACTAGAGGCCAGATGGCCACCAAAGCCCACTCTGTCACTCCCCCTCCTCAGCTGGGCAGGGGGAGAAAATCATAACTAAAAGCTTGTGGGTGGAGATAAGGACAGAGAGAGATCACTCAGCAATTACTGGCACCGGCAAAACAGACTTGACTTGGGGGGAAAAAACAAATTTACTTTATTAGCAATCAAAATCAGAGGATAATGAGAAGTAAAACCAAATCTTAAAACACCTCCCCCCATCCCTCCCTTCTTCCCGGGCTTAATCTCTTTCCCCATTTTCCACCTCCTCCCCCCAGCAGCACAGGGGAACAGGCAATAGGGTTGGGGTCAGTTCATCACACGTTGTTTCTGCTGCTCCTTCCTCCTCAGGGGGAGGACTCCTTCCCCCACACCAGCGTGGGGTCCCTCTCACGGGAGACAGTCCTCCACCAACTTCTCCAACCTGAGTCCTTCCCATGACTGACAGTTCTTCATGAACTGCTCCAGCCTGGGTCCTTTCCATGACTGACAGTTCTTCACAAACTGCTTTAGCATGGGTCCATTTCATGGTGTTTAGTCCCTCAGGGAGAGACTGCTCCAGTGCAGGTCCCCCCCACAGGGTCACAGGTCCTGCCAGCAAACCTGCTCCAGCGCGGGCTTCCCGCGGGGTCACAGCCTCCTTCGGGCATCCACCCGCTTCGGCATAGAGTCCTCCACGGGCTACAGGTGGTCATCTGCTCCACCATGGACCTCCATGGACTGCAGGGGTTCAGCCTGCCTCACCATGGTCTTCACCACAGGCTGCGGGGGAATCTCTGCTCCGGCGCCTGGAGCACCTCCTCCCCCCTCCTTCTTCACTGACCTTGGTGTTTGCAGGGTTGTTTCTCTTACATCTTCTCACTCCTCTCTCTAGCTGCAAAGTGTGCAGCTTTTTTTTTTTCCCCTCTTTGCTTTTTTTTTCCCTTTAATTATGTTATCACAGAGGCGTTACTGATTGGCTCGGCCTTGGCCAGCGGCGGGTCCGTACTTGTAGCCGGCTGGCATTGGCTGTGTCGGGTAGGACATGGGAAAGCTTCGGGCAACTTCTCTCACAGAAGCCACCCCCATGTCGTCCCCTCCCCACTACCAAAAAGCCTTGCCACACAAACCCAATACACTTAACCAGTGTAGAAATGTCTTTCCCATCGATGCATATGATTTAATGCGCACCTGCTACATTTCTTAAGTTGTGCAAGCGTCGTGTTTTACCAATAGCACATCCTTCTGGGGCTGTGCATCCCCTTGGATTCCCTCAGAGGGTTCGTGTTCCCACATGCAGAAGGATAGAGCAAAGTAATTTCCCCAGTGAACTGAAAGACATCCCCCTTGCCCACACTTTCATGAATTTTTCCTCACATAGAACAAGCAGAGTATACAACCAGGGTTTCTGAGAATGGAGAAGATGCATGTGATGATAGTGCTTTTAATGTCTGCTGTTTTTCCATGCCCTCCTCTGTGAGTTTCCTGAGGCTGTACACAACCTTCAGCAAAGAAAAGATTTTGAGTAACCCTCTGAAAATCCTCCTCCACTGTGACCGGGGAGCTAGTCCTGTGGGACAATACCAAGAAACATAAAACACTATGGGTTTCCTAGTCAAAGGAATACTCTCCAGCTTGAGCACACGTATCCATGGATGACAGAGAGCAAAATTAAAAATACAGGCATCTCAGTTAGAATATTTAATAATAATTAATAATTAATAATTAACACAAATGCAGACTCTCACAAAGTCCTTATCTCCTTTGACTGAGGTGCAATGTCGAACTCCCCAGGGGTCAGGAGTCTGCACAGCTGCTTTGGCAGTCCTGGTAACACCACTGTGTTCATCTTCTGGGTTATGAAACACTGAGGTTGCTCCAGGCTTAGTGGGTTTGCTTTGTTGTTGCATTACAACCATTGGACTACACAGTATGCTATCCAGAGGAAACACATAGGGGCCAAATATTCAGAAACTGAGGATCTCACCCCATGATGTGCATTAATATGCCAGAAAGAAATATGAAGTTGACAGATGTATTCATTCCTCATTATATGAGTCTTTTGTTCCTGGATTGGCTCTCAAATGCAAGGCGGTCACAGATAGGAAAGCATTGTCTCTTCAGCAACCATATAATCTGCAAATTAAAAAAAAAAAAGAAAAAAAAGGAGGAATGTTACTAAGGTCAACATATGTTTTGCCACAGGTTTTTGCAGAGCAAATAACTTAGAATATGTGCTGCACATAAAACATTATTATGTAAAATAACATGTATTATGTGTTTTCAATAGCTTTCTGCATAACTTAACATAAAAGTCTTTTGCATAACATATTTTAGATAAGAGTCCATTGTGAGATGGAAGATTTCCCACCATTTAAAATGCTAGTTGATTACAATATTCATGAACTTGTTCATTTGGGGTCTACAAACTTATTCATGCCAGGCAGCCCTAGCAGATTCTACAATTCCTGTAGCTGCATGGGAGGTGAGGTTGACACTTCAGAGAAAAACCTTCCCCCAAAGAGGCAGCAGAAACCAGTGTCGTGTCTTGTTCCTTTTTTCAGTACAATATTACCCTAAAAGGATGAAAAACTAGCAGTCTGCTGTAAGACTGAGAGTTTGGGATGATTTCCTAACAGTTGCATGTCATTAGTGAATCACATTTACTACACAAATTAGAAGCAGGTAACATCATGGTTTCTGGCTGGACAGATGGATGGCATTCATGGCTATAGCGTTTTCCTGGAAAATGCTGACACAGATTGACAAAAATTAGTTCTAATTTATGTCCAATGTTGCCTAGTTGGACTGCTCAGAAAAAGAAGACTTTAAAAGACCTTGACAAAGTGAAAAAAAAATTGAATGTATTTTTAAGACTAAATGCTATACTTTCATGACTGAAAACAGAGTTCTAGCTTCACTTAAATACTTGTAGTGTTTCATTTCAGGTACAATAAGCCATTTTGTGCAGCCACAAACTAATTTTTTCACTCTTCTGTTCATCCAATGCACTTTGAATATTCTCATTTTGGGGCAACCTGAAGCAAATTGTGTCTTAGTTCTTTCAGTACTGCCAATGAACTTAAAAAAACCCCTCATTAGCCAAGCTCTGTTTGTGGGTCCCATGCTCTGTTTTAATCCTTCAGAGCCTCTCTGTGTTTTTTAGCAGTTGTGGGTGTTTCGGGCAGAACATATGGGTACATTTATCTGCAAAATAAATTCTGGCACAAAACTTTAGTATGATGGGAAAAGCTTTTTGATTTATGAGACTAAAAAACTGCTTTGCTTTGCTTCTTCAGTACCTGACTGAAATGTGGATAAGACTAATGTAAAGAGGACTTAAGAAGGATATTTTATTTTAACAAAGGATTGTAGTTGCTTTCGCTAATGGAGTATAAGATCAAAGTTTAAAGACACATGTTCTGTTTCTGTCTGATATACAAACCCCCCCCCCTCAAATCTCATCCTTGTTTTAGAGGTTTTACCGATGTTATGGATTTTTTTATTTGTCATTTCTTACACACTTCTATAAAAAAGTAGTCATTGAGTTATGTGGCTGCCAACAGAAGCCAAAACCAAAACTGTCTGTCACCATAACAGGAGACACATTGAGTTAATACTGGGATACCTCTTCAGCAGGGGAGAAATTCTGGCCCAGAGGAGAGCAAAACATGTGATTACGCATGTCTTCCCTTCCAGCTGCCCCGTGGTCACTCTGGTTTTTGTAGCGTCACCACTTTCCCAGCTGTGCCATGACTGTAGCATCTTCCAGGAAAGCAAAACGCAGGCAATTTTTTAATTCATCAGCCCTGGCAGCCACATGAGAACCAAGGCAGCACCAAGGCTTTGGGCCCCAAGAACCTAATAAGCATCAGGCCTGGGTTTTGTTCACCCAGAGGTTATACACAAATCAGCTAAAGCTTGTCTTTGTATCTATAGCTGACTGAAACAGCAGCTCATGTATGTCTCATCAGTGCAGCCCCTCTTGATCACCCATGTCCAAGCTGATGCTTCAAGGAACAGAGAAGGAACAGATCAACACTGGTGCAGGGTGTTGTAAAACTTGACCATGCAGAAAAATGCCTCTTATAAACCAAAGCAAGGCTCATGTTAAAAGATGAGGCTTGGAGGATAGTTTCTGCAAGAAGGGGTGGGCAAAAGAGATACTAGGTACAGTTATGTCTCACCGAACCCTTGACCCCTCCAGAGCATGAACTTTGTATTTTGTATGCAAAAATGGAAGGTGAAAGATAAGCACTTTTAAAGCGCTGGTGTCTGGCAGCATCTGTGAGAAGGCTGTCTGTATGGCACATCCATCCCACCCGGGCAGCTCTGCTGGGAATGTAGATTCATTCACTCATCTCTTTCACTAACAGATAAAAATGAGTGATGAAAAACATAATGATATCTCCTAAATGGTGATTCTGACATGGAAAATACCTGATGTGTGTGTCAGGAATTCCCAAACAGCTCATATTCCCTGAAATAGCCAACAGAAGTAAAAAGGCAGATTAAAATGTGATGGCTGAATAAAAAAATCACATACATATTTTTTCCCTACCTTTTTACAAAGCTGCTTTCATAGAAGTCATTTCCTCTAACACCCTGCAAGCTCACGTTTGTATGGATACAAGTTGTGGACGAGCATTTTCCTTTCTCTCCGGCACGGCTTCAATGACTCTAAGGGAAGCAAGAGTTTGTTTTTTCTTTTAATCCAGTTCTTCCTCTAGTTTGACTCCAAGGTTTATACAACTAAAACATCCGCATTGGTCTTCCTCGTACTTCTGCCTTGGCAGCATCAGCTGCGGTACAAGAACGTAGGCTCCCCAGAGAAATATGGTTGTGGCTCTGAGTTTACTATCTTTCAGACCCAAGATCCCATTTCAGCTACTACTAAATTCAAAGGGAAATGTGTCAGATGTATTGGGTGCAAAATTTGCTTTATTTGTGTTAAAAGTAGAATCATAAAAACACAGAATCATAGAATGTTGTGAGTTGGAAGCGACCCACAAGTAGATGAGTTTAATCCTGGTTTTATGAAAGTCTGTAGCAAAATTCTTATTGTCTTCTTTAGGGCCAAGCTTTCTCTCACTGTGGTTTTTCTAAAGAGCAGATGGACATTGTCCCTCAAACAGGAATCTTTCTGTCCTTACTAACTCCCCTCCTAGGAAAAGCCCTGCAAGAATCCTCAAAGTGCTACGCAGCTGGCCACAAACAGGGAATTTATCTGCCATTTCTTCTGATGAGGCATGAAACAAAATATAATTTATTTTGCTGTCTCAGAATTGTGCTGGCTGCTCAGGGGCAGCAGAAGAAAAACCCGCATTGCCACCCAACTCAGCAAGCCCAGCTTTGAACTGACGCAGC
Source organism: Caprimulgus europaeus (assembly GCA_907165065.1). The sequence continues at coordinate 34,194,830 of OU015523.1, read as the reverse complement.
AAGCACATAGTGGCTTCTTGGAGCAGAACTGCACATTATCATTTAGCTGGATGAATGCATGAGACAGAGAAGTTGTTCTTGATTAAAAACAAATATCAAGCATGGCAAGAAAATGAGTAAGGATAAACAGATTAAGTGTGATATGTCTGAAGGCTTCCCACAGTATAAAAGCCATATGTGGGAGGCATGAGCCTAAAATTAAACTCCTAACAGTGTGAGTTAAGGTTTTTGAATGAGGCACCTGACACAATCAGAGGGGGAAAGTCTGAGTAATTGGCTCATTGAGGGAGGTTCTCACAACTTTCCCATGATCTGCACCTTCCTTCTTCTGCTGCACTCATCCAAATAGGAAAATGACATTTGAAGGTCAGACCAGACAAGCTGACTTACATGTTGCTCCAGCCTTGCTCATCTGAAGAAGTCGCTGTGCAGAGCCAAAGCAGTGAAGCAGCTGTGGTCAGCCCCAGCTAAGCAAAAGCCCATTTGATGCTAACCTAAGCCCAGGCAAGCTGGAGCTGGTATGAATGATAAAGTCAAATCAACCTACTACCAGCCTCCCTTTCCTGTGCTCAGGCAGCTAAAGCTCCACACCACAAGCTCAGGTATGGGAGAAAGAGTGTTTTTCAAAAACAGGCAACAGATTTTTATTTTTTTAATTTTTTTACCAATGAATCACAGACTAATTGCAACAAGCAATTGCTTGAGACAGCAAACAATTAACACACGGCCTTCCTTACAAACAATGTGCTACTGGTTGCTTTCTCTGTGGTCGTCATTGTGGGCTATAACCTCAACGTCCTCGCAAGAAGAAAGGCAGAGTGGCATGTTTCTAAACAAAACAAGTCTTTTACCAGTTTCATTCAATCCACCAAATTGTTTTCATTTGAGGCTGCCACTTTTTGTTTGCCTGATGATGCTGCAGCCTTGGCTTCCACAGAGAACCTACACTTCCAACAGGAATGGCAACTGGTTTTCTCACTGCCGGGTGGCCAGTGGGGCAGCCGGCATCTTTGGGGTCCATGTTGTTCACCACTCTTTGCCATGCAGCCAGCACTCCCTCACGTTCCCCTGGAGGCTCCCTGCTCATCAGTGGATGCAATGGAGCCTCTAGTTAGTGGGAAGCCAGCATCTCCCAAGACTTTATGACAAACTGCTTGCACTGCCACTCAAGCCACGTTTCCCAGTAACTGCACAATCAAGCAATCCTTCATCCAGGCCAAACTCAAGAGCTTGCACACCACTCACCCCTGCTGGTTTCTCCCCAGTTCCTCTTCTTTATAAACCCAAACAGTATCTTCTCTTTTCTTTAATAAAGGAGTTATAAACCAGATGCAGTCAAGGTACATTTGTTAGTGACCAGCAAATCCTGAAGTTTCAGGCTCTGCCCGTAATGCTGAAAGCCCAACCTCTGCTGCCTGCCACCTTGCCTCACTGCCAAGGCCTTTGCAGGGAGAGCCTCAAACAACAGCAGGTTCTCCCATGGCCACCCTTGCTCCCACAGACTCACTGTGACCACAGAAGAAATTCCAGCTCAAATGGAGCATACAGGGCCTGCACATAACATTTTTTGCAAAACAAAGATCTAAATTAACTCCACTGAGAAAAAAACAGTGGGGGCACCAACCCCAAGGGGCCACTACAGCTCCCAGAATATGAGCAAAACTCGCTAGCGTTCTGTCACTGAAACCTTTACCAGTTATGTAGTTTTTATCTTATTTTGGGGGGTACTCCCTGCTTAGGCAGAGTGTAGAGCACTTAGCCCATGCCTGGCTGCTGTTTTGGTAGCCCCAGGGTCCAAGCTGTGGTGCTTGGAAGGATGCTGCACAGCTGCATGAAACATGCAGCATCCTGGTCCACGCCCTGTGGCAAGATCAGCCACTGCAGTCAGCTCCCATAAGCAAGTGCAATTAATGGATTTGTTATTAAAAGCTGTCAGCCATCCCATGTCAGGCATGAAATTAATAAATGATTGGGAAAGAGAGCTTTTCCTCTTCTCCCTCTGTGGAGGAGCTGTCTTCATCCAACTCTGCACTGCTCCAAGATGAAGTAATTTTGGCTTCCTGCATTTTGGCTATTTGAGATAACAAACTAAAATTTCTTAGTCATTCAAAGGCAAAACTGTCTGTAGCTCTTTGCTGGTGTTATGGCTTCATTTTCATGGTAAGCCATGCTCTGGGTGCAAGCGTATGGGTGAGCAAGACACAGAAGCTGCTCCTTTATAAGGCAAGTTTCCTAAATGAGATGTTGTGGAAGGGCAAGAAGTGAAATTCAACCATCACCAGTAACATTTCCATGGAGTGCCCACACAGCTGTTCACAGGAGGATGTAACTATTTCAAAGAATAACCAAGAAAGACTGATAGAGAAGAGTGCTAGGTTTTGCATTGTTGCTCACAGACTATAAACAGAGCCTGAAAGACTATGTGTGCCCATGTTTCCTCCCAGGAGTCAGGAAGACAGTCCAATCTGAGGGTGTACCTGAACATTAGCAGCACAGCCAGGACATAGTCTTCTCATGAGTGCCCCAAGAATCACTCTGCAACATAGTGTAGATGCAGTGAGCCTTGGGTGATGACATTTTGTTAATATATTCTCTTTTTTTTTCTTTTTTTTTAACAAGACAGGGTAAATCTTGCCTTCAGAAACACTAGGTAATCATAAGGTAGTTGGTATTTCTGACTGGACTAAACTCTGAAAAAAGCCTCACTGACTGCATGCTACACCTGTGTAAAATGGCTGTGCTCTGCACCACCTGGAGCTGGATGCCTGTGGCTCTTCACAAGAGCATCCTTTTAGGTTTTTAATTTGGGAGCATAATCAAATGTTAGGGATATGCAGGCCAGTCATCATAGAGGCAAGAGTTATTTCACACACCTCTCAGTCATATCTGTTTGTTGAGGCTGGCCACAGCAAAGGGACCAAGGGAAATAGCCTCTGAAGATTTAACTGCTACTAGAAACCAGGAGCACCAGAATGCTCCAAAAGCCAAGGGGAAAATGTCTTTTTTACCATCAATGTTGCACATGAAAACTTCACATAGGGGAAGTACCTTCCTCTATGTGACATCATAAGTATGACTGGGTAATAGATATAGTTACTAGAAACATGATTGTTTAACCTGCATTGCCTTAGGCAGATAGCAGGAACATGCCACATAGTGAAGCATGAAAACTGTCATAAATATCTGTTATGTACTGTGACCTGCTTAGGTCAAGAGAGTAATAAATATTTTTCAAAAGTTATCCAGAAAGTATTGTTGATTAATGAATGCATTCAAAATAATGAGCTGTCTTGGAAACACATTAAAAAGAAAAAAAGACATGAAACTCATCTGATTGATTTTTGCTGACAAATTATTAGCCCAGCTTTGTCAAGTAGCAGTCTAGCCAAAAAGGACTGTATGATCTGCTTTGCTTTAATTGGCCTATTATTGCCTCTTGGTTTCCCAATTTTATAGAGCACTTTTTCTCTTCATTCAGGCTTCAAAGAATCCTCCTCCATCAAAAAAATTGGTTTTGAATTGGCTAGTGTGAGGATAACTAATTTCTATTTAACTCTCTTGTCTAAATCACAGTGGTCAGCCACAATTTGGAATCCAGAAGATTGTGTCAAATTAAGCTAATAATAAAACCAGTTGATTTATTAATGGCATCTGTTTATTTATCAAAGTAGGCAAAAAGAGAAAACAAAAACAAAAACCCAAAACTATAAAGACCTGCTCTCCTGAAGACAGGAATAATCAACATGAGGAAAGCAGTTCCTTGCAGATACAGCTCACAACCTTTCCAGCCAGTAGCTGTTCCCAAAGCACTAGGTTAGAGCTGTGCTACCTTTCCATGCTCATCACCTCCTTCCATGGTGGTCTCATAAACCTCAGTTCTCTCCAAAAGGCCTATCTATCCATAAAGCTACAATTATTGAACTAGCTGTGGCTCCACTGAGTGTCATAAATGATAAATCTGTTGTCTCCTAAAGAAATTATATCACCCAGAATGTGCCTTCTGTTCTGCCAAAAGGTTGCAGGTTTAGCTTTCTGGAGATTCACAAAGTTACTTGTTTAAGATATCACCTCAAGCAAATCAAATTTGCTCAGAGTTATTTTAGCCAAACTGTGTGTATGTGTGCGTACACATGCACACCCACACACACAGATGTACTGAACCAATATACATATTTATATGAACACATAGAACATATTTTCCTAAAGTTACACCCATATACACCAAATAGTTGAGTTCATCACTTTTTTATTTACTATTTTACCATCAGAAGGAAGCTTATAGATGTTGAAAATCTGCTAACTCCAGAAGAGAAGAAACTGATGGGTGTTAGGCAGATTAAGATTCCTACAGCTGATGAGGAAGCTGAAGGTTTGTGGGGTTGCTGCTGGCAACTCAGTGTGTTTGGCAAGGCAGAGAGGAGAGGAGATCATACACAGACGTGCCCCATCACAGGAACACTAACAAAAACTGAAGGAGAAAATACTTCTTCCAACAAGACAAGTCCATCTCTTATCAATGCGCTCAACCAAAACTGTCCTCCAGGGAAGATCCTTCTGCTATTTCCCAGTCTGAGGTCTCCTGTTATGAGATATAAGATTTTATGACCAGCTAATGTAGCCTAGGATGGTAAGTGCCCATATTCCTCACTTTCCCACCATTTCTTTCCTCTGTCCTAAGGAATCAAAGCAGGGACAAATCCCATTGACGTAAATGCTGTGGGGTAGCAAGAATGTTTGCTACCAGGCCATGCTCTGGAATGACAAGTATGCAAGAATTAGCATCTATAACTCTCCATAAACATTGGGGTTAATCTCCAGGGTTTACAAGACTCTCTAAATGTGTTTTAATAGGACAATATGCTTTACACAGGACCCATCCAACACTTCACATATCAGCAAAGTTTACAAAAAGGTAAACTGAGCCGGGGTAATAGTTCGGATGTACAGCCAGGGCTCTAACGAGAATGCCAAAGTCAAAGTAATAAATGGATTTGCAAGTATAATACTTTCCCAAATGGCTGAAGAGCATTCCAAGTCTGGCAGGACAATCAGGAGGGAAGAGCTGCAAGAATTGGATTGCTCTCTCTCAGACTCTGAAATCTAAAGAAATGGATCAAATCACCACACATTCAGTGCAAAATGATGAGCTGGCTTAGACCTGCACTCTACCAGCCTCACCCAGCTGGGGCAGGACTCTGCTCCTTGGGCAGTCATGCTGAGGGGCCCGATGCTGGACAGAGTTTGGGGCTCCTGAGAATGGGTAACAGTGGTTAATACTGAAGAATGTGTGGACAGCTGTGCAGACACCTACTACAGGAAAGGAAGATTGAGGCCCCGGACAAACCTGCTCTTCTCCACTGAAGACAAAAGCTTATTTGTAGCTTCCTAAAGCCAGGTGAGATTAATACTGTCCTGGGTTTATTTGAGCTTTAGGTGTCTACTTGCTTCAGGTAGACTCCACCTCTATGGTCAAAGCAAGCCATTGGCCCCAAGTACAACCTGGCTTCATTTTGGAGAATGATTTTTAAGATGATTGGCCTCAGCCTCACAATTGTCATCCAACAAACACAGACAAAATGCAGAATAAGCCTTTGCTAATAGATGACCATTTTGTTTCAAGTTAACTTATTCTGTGTTTTTCATCCAAAACTGAGTATCAAAAAGAAAATAAAGCTGGGAATTTCAGAGAGTGACACAATTCCATTAAATCAATATGAAAACCAGCCAAACTATCCTAATAAATGTAATTAATGTAGTAGGTGTTCAAAGAATTACCTCATGTTTCACTTCTTTATCCTCATCCTAATTATCATAGAACATTTACCCAACCTAGACTCTCTTTCCATGCCTCTATAAAGACCCGAGGGGACTTTCTGGAGGGAGCCAGCCAATATCTTAGCTTCATTTGCTATTGTCTCTGTTTATCACTTGGCACAACCCCATCAGAGTGAAGGTAGAATGGCAGTAAAAGGATGATTGCTTCATTATGATAATTCAATCTGCGCTGAGACAGGCTGTCTCCTATGCTATGTGAGAAACAGCTAGAAAATTTATTTCATAAGCAAAATTACCACTGGCCATTTTGAAATGCCAAGAGCAGCTATCATTAGACTGTGGTTCAGCTAGTTCTGCTTTCCAGTGCAGGGGTTATGGCAGGCTGGGAAGCACCCATCTGGGGAAGGAATCAAGCTTCCTGAGAAGGAAGGAAGGTCCCATGTTGAAGCAAAGGAGTGACAAGCAGGAGAAGATCCAGCTGTGCCTTTAACACAAAATGAGAAAGTTCAGGAAAAACATTTTTCTATACCAGGAGGATAAATTCTGTAATTTCTTGTATAGCAAACTGGGGAAAAATTTTTGCTCCTTTAGAAACACAAACTTGACCTGGTCGCTATTGCTGAAATCTGGTGGGAAGATTCCCATGGATGGAATGTTTAAATCAATCTTTCTTGTGTATTTCAGGAGTATCAGCTGAGAAATAGCTAAGGAGGACTTGCACTGTTTGTGAAAAGGTTTTTGGCCCGCTTCCAAGTTTTTAGCAACACAGGAACAAATGTTCTGATATTGTTATGGATTAGTGTCCTCAGAAATGGTTTCTGAGATGGGTACAACCAGCATCAGCTCCAAAGCCAATAGGAAAAAGTGAATTTAGTTCACTGGACTATGATGCATGGGGACCAAAAAACTGCAGTGTCATGAGTGCTGCAGTTTGTGTAGTTCAAGTGAGAGACCTCCTATTGCATCTACCAACAAATTTATGGCACGTCCAGCTATACAGAAGACATGGCAGAACTTAAATACATGCAGTGTGTAAAATCTGGTGTGCAACATACTGTGTGTTAGTTGTGTTTATTTGCAGGTCAGAGAGTGCAAGGTAGTGGCTGCATAGATACAAGCCATCATGGCTGGATCATGTTTGTTGGGATCACCAGCATGTAGCCCCAGCCAAGAACAAGCATTTTGAAAAACCTGGCTTCAGAAAATGGAAAATATCATGAGGAAGAATTTAAACAGAGAAACGTGAACAATTGACAACTGCTTATTGACAGCAGATCAATGATGACTGAAATGAATGAATTCTGGTTTGTGAGGAATGCCTAAGCCCTGAGTGACTATTGGTGTCTGATAAGGCTTGAGCCTGGTCAAAGCTTTGCTAGTTGCCGGATATACATAAGGGCTCTCTCTGGAGGGGGTCCTCTGATGTCTAATAAATTGAGAAACTGTACTGAAGACTTTAATCCAGAGAAGTCACTATTTTTAAAAAAGAGTAAATTGATGGTAATTAATATGAATTACAGGCTCTAAAATACAGTAGTATGGTAAGGAAAGGACACAAGTAGAAATCTATGGTCAGCAGAAGTTTTGAAAGTATATCAGCTACAAATGGGATCATCACAAAGGTACCGCATTGCTTCTACATGGGCATGCTAAGATTGCCAATAATAAACTCAAAGAAGTAAAAATGTTGAGTAAATATTTCCCACTTTTACGGGGAAAAAGCCAGCTAATCCACTGTATCTTATGTAAGAAAAACAACCCTTTCTTTTATAACAATAATTTCTAAACTTAGAAATTTTTAATTGGCAGTTCCTGAATAATTTGCATCCAAGAGGCAAAGATGTTCACTGAACCCCTGCTGCTGATTTTGAATAAGCCTTGGAACACTAGAGAAGTTAGAGATGTGAAGGAAAGATAATGTTGTGCCAGCACTTTAAGAGAGAAACTATGACATGAATAAATATAGGCCTGTCAGCCTGACATTAATCTGAATAAAATAATAAAGTGTTTATTTGGAGACTCTATTAAGAATTAAAAGGGAAAAAATAGAATTAAATTGAAATTATCACAAACTTATTAAAAACAGACCCTATCCAAATAATTTTATAGTGTTGGAGCATGTACAAGTTTAATTGGTAAAGGTAATAGTGCTGATGTAAACAATACTGTTGGACTATTTTACCAGCTGATAGGTCTTCAAATAAAACTGTCTGGTGAATCAGCCAGTCTCATGGGCTGGGTTCATGGCCCTTCACTCTTTAACTACCATTCCCTGCTGATGGAGTTGGCAAATAAGACAGAGACTAGGAGGGACTGGTGAATGGTGAAGATGAAACAGCTGATCTGGGAGACAAATCCAGTTTGCTATGTAACTGTGACACATCACAAGTAAGGGACAACAAAGGAAGTCAAACTTACCAAGTGAGGAGACTGGTGATTTTGAAGGGATTTCCAGACCCTGGTAGAAAGTAAAGTGAACATGAACTCAGTGACTGAAGAGGCTAAGACAGCCCTTGGCTGTGCAAAGCAGGGTCCATTAAGGAGCAAGGTATCCTCTGTGTTTGTTTCACAATGGTGTGATGGCTCCTGCAATTGTTTTGATGTTCAGAAAAAAAAAAAAAGATATGATTCAGAAAGAAAAAAAAGATATGATTCAGAAAAAAATCTCATTAATTTGATTAAAGGGTAGGAAAGTATGCTTTGTTTTGAGAGACTCAAGCTCAATTTATGTGATGTCCAAAGGAAGGCTCAAGGATGACTTGATACTAACAAGCTACAGCTGCACAGACAGCAGACCTTTCACAAAGATGGGCTCTTTCACTTGTTGGACAAATTTAACAAATCTCATGGTCTGATGCTGAAGTTAGATTCATTCTGACAGAAATAAAACACTGTTTTTCAGCGAGAAGAATAATTAACTTTCCAAATTACTCACCAGTACGGTCCTTGTTATTGATCAGTTTCTAATAAAGCTTTGAGGATTTCCTTAAAAAAGAAAAAAAAAGTACTGTAAAACATTGAAATTGGGAAATTTCAAGCAAGAAGAACCCAGGTAGCTTGTGTTACAACAAAGATCTGTCTAGAAGACCCTCAGGTCTATAACCTTAAAAAATCTGAGGAAATAGATTGTCAGTGACAACACACACTTTCAATGAGTATTTTGTCCAGCAGACTGTCTCACCACTGAGACACCTAGGAAGACCTTTCTTTACACAGTAGAGTGCTCAAACATTTCCAAAATTACTGTTTGCTTTTACCAGCTAGATGCTCTTACACATAGACAAAAAAAGACATCTTTGCTAGTGCAGCCGCCATGTTTAGTCACTGTCAAGCTTTTCAACAGCTGTTCTTTTAAATCTGTCTTGAGAGTATGGCAATTTCCCCACACTAATAGGATTTACAGATCTTGGAAATCTAGCAAGGAAGCAAGAGGTTCAAAACCATTTATCCCATTTCTTCATACTCCTCTGCTCCTTTTGTGGCCTTATAGGACTTACTGCCCACTGATTTTAGAAGAAGCTGGATACATCTTTTGCTGCTTATCAGCCAAAGAGCTGATCTGATGGGAAGAACCTCTGTAAGCAGCTCTGCTGCACTCAGTGGGAAAGTTTCTATTTTCAGGACTTGTTCTTTTAGTTCACATGGCCTTGCAGCCCATCAGTTTGACCAAGTCTAAAGCCTTAAATCACAACTCAAGCAGAATCACCATGGTTTTCCCCCTTTTCCCATTGAAAATTTGTGAAACTACCAAGTTTTCCATGGCCTTTTCCCAAAACCACAACCTGCTGCAAATTCATTGAAAAGTAATTCCAAAGTTAACCCAGATTAATAATGCTTCCAATTAGTATGGCCAAGTTTTTCAGTTTAACAGATTAAAAATTGCCAGGTTTCGTGTCTCTTTGTGAACGTTTTGTTCCACTCAAACCACAATCCCACAGCAAATTATTACGGCCAAACTAAAGCTATTAAAAAAAGTCACCTTTGCATTTTGAAAATTCTAAACCTTGGTGGAGTTCAGATCTGCAGTTTAATTTTGTGCTGTTGCATAAAGATGGGAGGAACCTGCTACTAGATCCAGAAGGGTTTCCAAGTCATAGCCCTACCCAGATCGGGATATTTGGACCCATATGCTTTTGTTTTGATCCTTCACTATTTTTTCCTTAAAATGGAGGGCGTGCTCAGATCGTCTGCAAGTGCTTCAAGCTAACATGTTTTCAGCTGTTAACCTCCCTTTAGCTAAAAATCATTGCCCCTTGACTGAAGTGTAATATCTAGTCACAGCTCTTCACCAGTACAATGTGAAACAGGTTTTCTGGCCTGTCCTCATAGAGAGGAAGGAGATAAGAAGGGTGAGCCACCTACAAAGATGCTAATTCAATTGTTGGTGATCACACTGGCTACCCTCTATGGTCCTCTGAGGCTGTTTTCTTCCCCTGGCTTCTGCATTCTTTTCCCTAGGTATGATATCTGGAGACAGAAACATGGGCTGATGATGACTGAAACCACATTCCTCTGAACAGGTTGGCCCTTGCACTTTCTAGACCAAAGTACTCTCTGGGACTGTGCAGAGAAAAAGATTTATAGTTTTTAATCTCCTCATAAGGTACGACTGTTAAGTACGTTATAATATATAAGACATGAATTAATCCTGAATTTATTTAGTATTTTTTTCTTATTTCATCTGTCATAAGACTGCCATTTCAATTATTTATTAAGAAAATTATGTTTTTCAAGGTAAATGCATTACTTTCGTTATCTGCTTTCAATTAGCTGGGAATTCACTATGTTCAGCCAAATGTCCATTCATCAACAAATTCCAGATTCCTGGCAGTCTGAACAAATTCCCAATTTTCTTCTTTTATGGGTAAAATAAGTGAAGATATTCATGCCTCATGCTAAATTATGGCTGGGGTTAGACTAGCCTGGAGGGAGGAGAAAACAACTATGGAAGGTCTTGAAATATATTAATAGATGTTTTGATAAAAGTAGAGCTAAAATATTTCTCAATCTTTTCTCTTCATGTGTTTTGTTATGTTAACTAGATGCCCTCCTGCCCTCCTACATGGGCAACTTAATGAACTGAGCTAGTCATCCTCCAAAATGCATGCAACAGGTTGATGAGACCGTTTCTAGCTGCAGGGCTCTGCCTTCCACAGGGACATGCAGGAATAAAAGCAAAGTAAAATATATTTTATTCATGTCATGTCTAACCCTTCCAATTAGTGAATTCACATTTTCAGAGCAAGACCGAGCAAAGTAGCTCCAGCAGTGCCATGGGATGCACCAGGGCCACCTGTACACCTTGGAGTATCAAGGGAGCAGTGAGCAGGGAGAAGCACGGTGGCCAGACATGTTCCTGGGCCACAGTGGCCAGACACATGTCCAGGCTTCTGCCTCGGAAATACTGGGCTGGTGGTCCACCTTTCTCCTCCTGCAGAACACCTAGCTGGGGCTCAGCCCATTGCTAACACAGCTACGTGGCTTGTGAGACACCAACCAGTTTCTCAGCCCAGCACCGTGCCATGCCATGCAGTTGTGTCCATTGCAGATGGTTCCCTCCCCACTCAGCCGCTCACTGGGAAGAGAAAGCTCCAGTATGGGAGCTGGGCTTCTTGCAGAGAGGCTCTTTATCCCAAAAAGGGAGTGTAAGCACTTTTTAAATGCAAACATGCTTTTTAAATGCCTCATGTCCAAAGGCACTTTTGCTACCTGCTTGCAACTGATACTTCACACAGTGCTGAGCCAAATCCCTTTACGAGGAACCTCCTGGGCAAAGCCAGGAGAAAGTCTCTGCCCCTGTCAGTCATAGGGATGGAGGGCAACCAGAAATGCTTCCCCAGCCTCTGTGCATGGTCACCACAGCTCAGGAGCTCAGAGGCTCCAGGCCTTGCTCGGAAAGATACTTCTGTGTATAGTGTGACCAAGCCCAAGCCATGGGGAGAGCAGGGGAGCTGGGTGGAGTGATCCCACTGTCCTGAATGGCTATATCAGCCTCCTTTGTCTTTGGAGCATCAGGCTGCACACTCAAGGAGGTCCCAGGCACACCACAGGTCCCTGCCGCCTACATGATCACATTTCCTTCCCAGTGGGCAAGGAGACAGGGAGCAGGGCAACCTCCCAACAGGGAGTTAGGATCTAGCCAGGATGTTTGTTTGAACTCAGAAGCTTTGTTGTGAAATAGCCGTCAAATATAAGCTCAACTTCTTCCTTCCAAACTAGGAAGATTTTCAGTCATTTCAGTAATTAATTTTATCTCCTCCTTCTTCTGTTAGTGAAACTGAAGTCTCCCTTGGCTTCTTCAGTTGTTGTTGTTGTCAAAAATGCTCTGCCCTGGTCATCTCCAATGGGTTGTACAAAGTCATCTTGGTTCTGTGCTGTGCTTCTGTTCCCTAGCTCAGTCATCAGTGACTTTCTGATTTTGGTTGGTCACCTCCTCTTTCTTCCTTTTCACTCACAATGGATAATTCCTGCTCCTTCTGATTTCTCTTTCCAGTGATTTGTGATCAGTAATGCTTTCCTTACACTGCAGAGCCTTCAGCCTTTCTCATCATATTCAGATGTTTGTAGGTTTCTTCCTCTCCACGCACACTCTGAGATTGTGTTCGCTTGTGCACTGTATTTTTCATGCGAGTGAAGAAACAGAGTCACCACTTCACCTCTCATTCCCAAAGTTGTGCAGAAAGATAAGCATCCTTACATGGGCTGATGCCTTTCCTGCCAGACGTAGGAGAGGCAGGAAGATGAGATTTTTTGCCCTATGTGATTTGGGTGCATGTCAGCCAGAGATTGCTCTCTGCACAGCAAGACAACTAGGCTGATGTTTTGGGTTAAAAACTATGCCACCTCCACTTCTTGGTGACACAGAACCCTGAGAGCTGCCTCACCATCCAGCAGCTCTGCCAATGGTGAGTGCGCTCTCAACAGCCAAAATGATTGCCATCTCTTCCACGTCTGTCTAATGTCCTACAGCCCAGGCAATTGCAAACTCCTGTGTTTATTTTACTGGTAGAATACACCTGCAACTTAAATATTGTATGATAAGCAGATGTTCACTTCTATAAATTGAACAGCGCACAAAGATTTATAGACCCCAGAGGTTCAGATTTAGCGAGTGAGAGCCAAGGTCACAACTGGACCTTCAGTTTCAATAAATCTTGACATTACTGGAGCACTGGGGGAGGGGAGGAAGGCGTTGTTATAGGCATATAACAATTTTTAAAGTATGCCAGTGATGATCTGCAAAGCAGATGTAAGTCAGGCTGATTTTGATACGTTAAACTGACCCTTCCAGGCAAGAGATAAAATAACGTGGGATTTGATTTGGAGTCACATATGGAATATGGGAGTGGAAATGGTGATAGTAAGCCCCTGTTTGCATGAGAAACAGAGGGGAAAAAAGCTCCATTAAAAAGAATAAATCTTTTGTTTTCATGCTATAAGAAAGATACTGTTGATATTATCAGTGGTGATTTTATTCTAATTAAGGTACTTTAAATAATCTATCTATGCTGTGTTTTTCTTTTATGCAGTGCACTAATGAAAACCATTGATTTAGCTACAGAAAAACTGAAGTCCTGTGTGAGCAGAGCAGGTACCTGCTGCACCTCAATGGTGTCTCTCAGCTCAGGAGGCAGAGTTGGCACTGCTAGGTGCATTTGGAGGCAAGTAATTCAGTCTCTAATGTCCCTTCAGACCCTGATATCTTTGCTGGAGCTTTAAGCACAAGCTGGCAGCAAGGATGGAGGGGAAGGGAGGTGAGGCAGTATGGACAACCTGTGCCAATGTCACAGAAGAAGAAAGACAGGCTGGAAATTGAGAGAGTTAGGGAGAGTAAGAGGCAGGGAGGAAGGCTATAAATAGGCCCCAAAATATCCTGATATGGCTGTGTTATAAGCACCTGCCTAGGGACAACTCAATAGCCATTGCCTTGTGATAACTCAATAAGGGCAGCACTAAGAGTGTAAATAGAAGTGGCTGAAACACTGGAGGCAGCCTGAACTGACCCCTGCCAGCCCAGAGCCCCGCCTGGGCTGTGAAGCCCTCCAGAGAAGTAGTACAAGTTCGTCTGCTACAGACTCCATGCCGTACACGGCGACTCCCAAGTTAGTGCAGTCAAAGCTGGCTTTCATCAGCCGACACGCCGCCGCAGCCCAGGCTGGGCAGGGGAAGCCAGAGCCGCCACTGATGTTCACAGGGTGCATGTGAGCAGCTCCTCCCACACCCCCTCCACCCTGCGGGCACCCACCCCGCTCCACACCTGCAGTTTTGCAACCGCCTGCGATGTTTTGAAACAAACAACTCAATCGGCCCATTGAGCAATTCACAAAACAAAAACCCACATGGAGGTTTCCAACAAGCAATTATAAATTACACTGGTGTTTCTGCCTTTCTGTTTAGAGTAATTCATAGCGGTTTATGAGAATCACCTAGCTATCAATTTTTAGAGACTTCCAAAATATGTAGTTCTGCCAAAAGCAAAGCAGAAAACATGGCAGTTACTAATTAATAGCTAAGAAATACAAGCACCCCTTACAGTAGAAGATGGAGGCAGAGAAGAGAACACAAGAAGCAGACAAAAGAAAACAAACATGAAAATGTTGTACTGACTTTTTTCTCATTGACGTAGATATTCATGTGAACATCTCCCCCAGTTTCATGTATCTGAAAACAGAGCTACCTGAAGTGGAAGCAGATAGGAAGATGTAGCATTTGACGGCTTCTGTGGCAACCAAAATGAAAATTTTGGAGCCAAAGTGAAGTTTATCAGTAGCTGCTACATACGATCTTTGCAAATCAGAGTGCTCCCTAATAAGACCATGGGATATAACCTGGCTGCTAGCTGTAATACTGATAAATAGTCATATCATCCAAAAAGCATAACAGCCTGAAGCACCAGCTCAAGATTTTCAAAGTGTTTGCACAAGAATGCTCTCCATGTTCATGCACAGCTACCTGCAGGCCCTCCTGAAAGGAAATCCAGTGGGAAAATCTGGAGTCAGGCTGGGGTGGTCAGGGCCCAGAGCATTACCCTCTCTTGCTTTCATCCTGGCTCCAATTTTTCACCTCTGGGTACAGGGGTCATTTTAACTCTCACACTCAGGTATGCAAGATATGGGCATATTTTGCTTTGGGGGTTGTAGTGAAGCTCGCGGTACATACAGGCTTAGAAAAGGCTGCTGTAACAATCTGAGGTACAACAAACCTTCTGTCAACTGGTCTGGCATGATCAATGGTGTGTTTTCTGCACACAGCTCCCGAGTTAAAAGACAGAGGCACAGGGAGTGATTACCTGCCCCAGTGCTCCCTCACAGCCCCAGCCAGCAGCCCCTTACAATGATCCCAGCCACCACATCATCTCGCCTGGGGATTTTTCCCCCATGATCACAAGCTCCAGGATCATTAAAGAAAGATATTTCTCCTTTGGTGGTTTCTCCACTGCTTCTTGTGAAAACCCTACACAATGAGGGCAATCGGGAAATGTTTACACTATCTGGTCTTTGTTCCAGTATCTTTAAACACTGATTCCAAAATACTTCTGATTTCCATACCAAGCAAGCACATTGTGGCTTCTTTACTGGTGAGGCACAGACTGTGAATTTCCCTGTCTTGGAAGTTGCAAGAGAGAGCTCTGGTATCTGCGATGTCTTTTAAGGGAGCCTCTGGTGTCCTTAATGAAAAATTCATTTAAGGTGAATCAATATTCGGCTTAATTGTCATCCTATATCAGACCAGGCTGCAGGTGAAAGTGAGTTTAGTGGTTACTATTTATTCCCAGCTGACTACTAATCCCATTTTCAATTGCTGAAATAAGGCATTGAAAATCCAAGTAATCTCGCATTGAAAGGAAGACATTCCTAACAGCTGTATCCTTCAAAGGCTTCAGCCTTTTTTTTTCCCTTACCATCTCCATAGGTAGCCCTCCGGGACACACGGTTATGTGGGATGCCAACTGCTTGCTATTCATCATGGTCCTGTCCTCCTAGGGCCCATTGACTTTCAATAATTTATCACTCAACGTTTTGTGTGTTGCTGCAGAAATAAATCAGAACTGGGAGCGCCAGATGCTCCTGCATCCCATCATACTGTGTTAATTTATAAAAAAGGGGTTTTCGCAGCCCAGCCACGAGGTGCAGGAACCTCCTCCACAAGGAGCAGTGAGTATGAGGGTTAAGGTCCACTGAGCCAAGTGCAAAGAGTGTTGAGAGAGAAAGACTTCAACGTGGAAGCGCATTAGCTTGGAAACCCTCGCAGGGTGAGCAGGCGGACAGCTTTCCAAGCAGAGCTAGTGGTGACAGCGCTCCAAGAAAAATATATTTAGTCCTTAAGCGTGTAGCTTTTGTTCTGGGCTCACAGTCTCTTTCTGTTTCTTGGACTAGGTCTCGCACCCGGATACAGCAAGTAAATATCAAGCCATAAATCACAAATTTGATGCTTGCTTTTCTTTCCTCAAGGTTGTATAATATAATAAAAAAGATCAAGCAAATGCAAAGCTATTTTATGCTGCACATGCAGAGCGCAAAAGGCCCTGGGACTCTTCCAATGACCCCACAAGAATGATAGGCCTCCTGCTAACAAGAAGATCTATTTTTCTGAGGCATCATACAAATCCTCTCACGGATTGAAGAGTTTCTCCTGTTCTTGTTTTCTTTAATTCGCTTGCAATACAGTTAATTTAACGTATAATGACCCTTCATTCAAACCTTCTGCACATATATTATGGTAGTTTCATCAAATGGGCCTCTGGCAGAACAGGAAACGCAAATTTCCTATGTTCCTTCCCAGAGTCCTGAATGCATGTCAGCAGCTTTTGGGTACTTATCACCTTTGGTCATTTCTCATCTTCCCTTCAGAGAGGGAGAACTGTGGCTGCTAACACACAATCTTGCCTCTGACGTTACTGCTGGAGCACCAAGTTGACCCCATCTGTAAGACGGGAGGGTGCTGGGACTTCTCCTTGAAGTTTTGGGACCTGTTCTTGAAGTCCAGCCTTGTCAAGGTTGCACACTCAGTTCCAGCACTCCTTAATGTGACAGGGCCTGAAGTCACACCACTGGTGCTCTTACAAAATCTATTTCTAGTTACCTGCAAGGGGAAGAGCCAAACTGAGAATGCATGATTCTTCCTACTTCCAAAAACATTGTTCAGGGTAATCTCTCTTCTCTAGGACAGTGTCAATCAAACAGGAATTGTATAAGCATAATGAGCATTCCCAGTACTGCTGACACACTAGCAGCCTCTCTGCTCATCTCTGAGCATGTCAAAATGGGACTTTAGAGCATTACATCAGTAACTGACAGCCAGTTTTTGTGGTGACAGCAAGAAAACACACTTCCTTGACAACAGCTCCTTTGCCAGATTTCAAGTCTTTGCTGCACCTCCAGTGGGACTCGGCAACCTTCACAGGAATGAGCTGGCAGGTGGGTTGTAAGCCCCCATTTCTGCCTCCATTCTCTCCTCCTCTTCAGAAGTTTCCACTTGCATTGACATTTTCCCAGACTTGTAAGGGAAAGATATCCGATGTGCACAATTCTAGCCTGAAGAGCTAAAGTTTGCAATGTTACGAGAAAGCACAAGCAAGGGCTTATAATGGGAAGTGTTGGGCAATCCTGTCTTTACTGAAGGCAAAATCCCCCACTGTGCCTGCCACCAAGATTAATTCCAAATTTCCTTAGGTTCTGTGATGTGCACAGGGCCTGTCCCAGCAGCTGCTAAGCACTATCAGGTCTAATGCCCGCTTTCAAAGCTCTCAGCCCTAGTATCAAGAGCATTATTCTGAAGAGATTTTTCTTGAAATCTTCATGAGACAACATTGGGAAATCCTGATTAGTCAGTAACACTGTTGTTTATCCTCCTGGTAAAACACAGCTTCCACTAAACCAGAACCATTCTCTCCTTGAAGATAAGCATATGTTAGCAGAATTACTGTAAATCACGAGATTACTGGTTAAGGCTGCAGCAAAACGCTATTTGCATCTTAAATCTGTTTTCTCTCATTTACAGCCTTCTTCGAATGTCTTCTTTGGCACTGAAAACATTTGTCTCAACCTAAAAGTGAACTTTGAAGTGGAGGAGTCTGAATAAAAACCCTACAGCTGTTTTTGAATTATCCAGGAAGAAAAAAATGCACATTTCCCAGTATAAACATTATCTTGGTTTTATTTTGGGGGGTTTTTTTCTGTTGTTTTGTTTTGGGGTTTTTTTTAGTTCAAGGAGAACATTTAGTTTATTTAGAGTTAGAGTATTTCATTTTATTTAGATGTCAGCACTGCACATCTGTATTTCTCAGGGAGACAGAGGAACATAAGAACTGCTCTACAAGGTCAGACCAAGGGTCGGTCCAACCTCGTATCCTGCCTCCAACAGCGGCCAGTAGCAGATGCTCAGAGCAAAGCACAGAGGAAACAGGACCAGTGCCCAGGGACCTCTCCTGGTGTCCCCACTGCGCTCCCAGCACTCAGTGGTCACAGGGCTTCCTGAGCTGGACCTGCAGCTGCAGCTGGGCTGCTGCATGTGACAGTCACCAACGGCCCAGTCCTCTCTGAATTTGTCTAATCCTCTTTTGAGCCCTTCTACCCTCTCTCAGCCTTTGCAGCTTCCTGGCAAAGAGACCAGCACAAGGCAGCTACACTGTGTGTGAAATTAATGCTTCCCTATCCTCTTTTTAAACCTGATAATGTCCTTGGAAGACTCTTAGTTCTTACCTTACGAGAAATACTGAATAAGTTCTTTCCCTGAAAAGGCCTTTTTTCATAAGCTGTTTCATCACTCCACTCGTGCAAGCTTGGTCATTGCCCTCCTCATTCTGATTCCCCTTCTCTCTGTACCTCTGGCTCTCCTATATCCATTTTAGTAGGGCTGAAGCATGGCACAGCTTGGACTTATGATTCAATCAACAACTTCCTTTTCTGGTAGTATCTAGTACTTAATTTGCCTATTTTTTCCCTCCATTGCTGAGTAGCAGACAATGCCATCAGATAATTTTCCATCATTATTCCCAATTTCTTTCTAAATGGCAGCAGCCTGCTGAGAGCCAACAGCTGGATAAGCAGTGGTCATTTTGTTGTTTTCCTTCGATTTCATTAATTTGCACTGTGTTTTTCTTGACATTAGGTCTCCCAATCACTCAGCAGTGTGAGATCCTCCTTCATCTGCTTGTTCCTGGCTCTTCTGAAGAGTTCTGCATCATCTGCAGAGTTAACTCACTATTTACCTCCTCTTCCAGGTCTTTGATTAATACATAGGATTATACCACATATATCTACAATGCTTTCTAGACTACAACAACTCTGCAAGAGGACTTGGGCTTTTTTACCTCCACAATATTTCTCTCCTTCCACCATCTATTTCACAAACATGGGGCCCATCCATGTCTATCAATTCTGATCTGTGATATAATTTTCCATATCTTGCCCAGTAGAAAAAGCCAGCATGTTACTTTGCAGTTCTCGGGTTTATTCTTGAATTATTTCTAGCTATAGTTATTATATCTGCAATAGAAGGTGCAAAAGTGAGGTTTATTACTAATTAGAAGGACAACAAATATTCCCTGTAGACAAGTTCAATTATCTTTGCTAGTTTCCCTGTTAAAAGCATAATTTCTTCCACAAACCAGGTCAAAGCACGCACACAACTAAAACATCTGGAAAGTTCCCCTTGTTCCTTGAATAAAGTGTTGGTTTAATTTTTTGCACAGCAAAATGCACGGGCAATTTCTTCCCCCATAAACTCCATTTTTGTATTCACAGTTTTGCCCATATAGTCTTTTCTGGGTCAAACATAATGCAAGGCCATCAACCAAACATCTAGAAGTTGGCATCTGCAATTAAAATTGTGATCTGAGTTCACAATTAATTAGAGCCCTCTTACACTGGGAAATGCACTGGCATTATTTTGCCTCTATAATTTCAGTTATATTGGTACAGCCTTTGCTGTGCACATTCCTTTCCTGGAATACTTGTGCATATTTGTTGACGTTGCAGCATATTTTCCTTCAGTATGATTACCTCCAGTTTTACAAAGTCAAAATTTGCATACTAAACCTTTAATCAAATGTATAACATAGGGTAAAAACTGTGCAAGCTTATATTTGGCTTATCTTAGACACCTGAGTGTGTGTACATGCATGTGTGCACATAACACTAGCATTTATGCAGACATGAGAGAAGGTAAATCTATGAACAAAGGTATGTGTAGAGGGATTGTGTTTTATTTCAAAAATGCTAAGTAAAACCCAAAGAGGTAGAAGTTACCTACAGCAGTGAAGGCATCGAGTACTTAATCATGAACATAATTACAAATACGAAAGCACTGTCTGTGAAATTAATGCAACCTATCAAGCGCTCTAAAAATAGGCTCACACTTCAATATTTCACCTACCTTGGACTTCCATGGGTATCATCACAGTACCACCTAGGTAAAGAAATGCAGATTAATGTCGGGAGTGTGAGCGCTTTCACCTCTCCCTCAAAATTAGCAGCACCACCACACTGCATTCCCACATGATAACACATCAGGGCTGTGCAGCCTCCACCCTTCAGTCAGTTCAGGGCTCTGTTGGCCTCTGGGTAATGTTAAATTTAGGTCTTGCGTTCCAGGACTACTCATCTTCACTCTCTCAGCTGCAGTATATCACTCACAGGCCAATACCCTTAACCCATAGGGGGGTATCCCATGTGGCATAGACTAATTTATAAATGAGAATTATATCTGAACACGTCACATTTCAGCGAAGAAAAACAAACCTTATGGACTCTTTCAAGGCTGTGATAAATTAGAATGTGCACGGTACAAATATTTATCCTGCACCTTTATTACAAGTATTTCCTTTCCACTGGTTAATTTAATTAAGAGGCGTCCCTTCAGATTAAAACTTTGTAAGATGGATGCATTTTTCTCCAAAACATAATTCATTTTGAATGAAGAGAGGAAAACTCATAGCTCCTGAACTTATTAATTATTATCTTAATTAAAATACATTCCTGTCTTCCTTGAACACTTAATTATGTTACAGGATAGCTGGGAGGGGAGGCAAGAGGGATTATTTTTGTTTTCATGAGAGGGACCTGATCCCAGAAACACTGTGGAACACATATGATGAGGAGTTAGTCACAATGATTTCTTTGGCAAGGGAGAAAGAAGCAGAAACAAAAACAACACTGACCCAACTTTCTGTCAAAGCGGGGGACGGGGACGAGGGAGCTGGTGCAGGATCATTCTTCTCTCCTGATGCCCAGGATCCCATCTCAGTCCATAAAAGCCTCCTTGTGCTTGGCAGCCTGAGGCTGTGAAGGAGAGTGAGGACAGGAGCAGGAGAAGCAGTCAAGCCTGCCAGAAGCAGCTCATGGCCCAGAGCGGGTCATCCTCCTGCACAGCCCGGGGGTCTGTGGGGGACTTCCTTGTGTCCCCGTCTCTGCATGATGCAAGTTATCATCCAGTGCAGGACACTGGAACCCCAGGAAGGCAAAACCCACAGAAGACTCCACTCTGGTTCAGCTGGCAAGTTCCGGGCAAGAGCAGCTGTCCTCTGAAGATGTTACCTGGGCTGCAGACCCAAAAAGAAAAAGGGAAAGACAAAGCCTGCTGGAGATGGTGCTATTTAGGGGTTCAGAGGGTCAGGATTTTGCCTCAGGTCTGCTATGCTAATCTTGGATGCGCGACTTCGCCCCATTTCTCAGGTCCCCTTCCCGACTTTTGTCTGATCTGCTGCAAGGGCGATATCTCTGGATCACAAGCTGACTCCTGCTGTGTCTGTGCAAGGAGACAGCGAGGCTCCATGTGCAACTTTGCTGACATACAGGCATTACAGAGAGATGATGACAAAACTGCAACTGTTTTTCCAAAATATCTGTTTTGCCTCTGCTCATAGAGCTATTCCTAGAATTGTCCATGAGAAAATTAATCCCCAGCTCAGTCCCTACAGAGGGGTGAGTGATCTTGTGCCTGATTATCTCTTCAAGGACAGTTTAGACATACAAATATTTGGGGGAGACACCTATTTTATGAGGCCTCTTCTTCCACAGTTTGATGTTTACAACTTCTATCACTGTATCTGTGGCATGCTGATGAGGGATGATTTTAATGAAGTTCAAGGCTGAATACTAGAAAAAAGTTTTGTCATTTCACTTCCTCTTTAGAAGAGAATTTGCTGATCAGTTTTGGATATTGTGTCAGGAACTCCAGTCATATTTTCTTCCATTACAGAGCCTACCCAGATTCATTAACAAAATAAGGGGCATCACTGCCGAAAGAAAAGGCTACTCAAAAGTAAACACAAAGTCTAGCAAAACATCTCAAGCATATAAATCTGAACTTGAATCATTGCTGCAGCTATAATTGAAGAGGTTTCTCAACACATTATTCAAATCCATGTTGATGCTGTTTTCCTTCCCACCCCCTCCAGCACCTGTGGAAACCTCTCTGCTGACCCTAAGACCCTTGGTGAGATTTAAACCAGAGCGTTTGGTCAATGCCAGCTCTTACATCAGTGACTGGCACTCCTTCATGGCTCACAGTCCCACTTTTAAAAGAACAATTGCAGCCATGCTGTGAGTTGAATGACAAAACTCAAAGGAAAATGAACTTGAAGTTGTTTCCCTAGCAACTGTGTGCAGCAGTGTTCCCACCAGTCCAACATTACAGGATCACACTTTGAATTGAAAAAAATGCAGACTGAAATCTTTACCACTTAAGTGGCAAGTGCATCCTGGTGGAGACATAACCTTCCTTGGTCACACTGTTCCAACTCATAATGCTGGCTCTCACCTTATGTGGAAGACCACTCCAGATAAGGAACACCAACAGCTATGAACAGAGGTTCAGGAAGCACAGCAACCTCAGGAGCTGGCCCTGAAAATAAAAAAAGCTTAATTTCAGTATTGTTAAAAGAAAATAAAGGTTGATTATCAATTTTCCCTTCCTTTCCTCATCCTTCTCACTACAACAGTAGTGTAATTTTAGCAAATGCAGTTTAATGAATCACCTTCAGCCATCTGACACACATTGGCTTTCTTGAAACAAAAGCCTTGAGTTCCCTGCGGGCAAAGCAAGGCTTACTCACCTAACTCTCATCATCTTTGTGTGGCAAGTCTTTCCCAGTCCCTCTTGCTCATCCTTCCTAAAATGGCCTGACTCTCAGAAACGACATGCCCTAGTGCAACACACTCTTTTTTCCTGGCAGACTCAGAGGTCCTTATTTTCTCTCCACCATATTACCCACACCAGATACAGTGAGTGATGCAAACAGAGGCGACAGTCCCCTTATTATCCTCATAAACCCACCTATCTTTTGTTTACATTACCACCACTGTTTAACTGATGTAGTCCATTCTATTGCATGAAACTAATTTTTTATGCTGAATCCTGCATTATAATCTTCCAGAAGGACAGTAACCATTCCCTTCAAGGATGCTATTCTGATTTGAATATTTAAGCACACAGATGAGAGGCTGCTATGACATCACACTGTAAAATCTATTTGCACTGGTACTTTATCTGTTAGTTTTACTCCTGAGATAAATGCAAACATTATACTGTATCACCCTGAGAATGATTTCCACTCACCTGTGCTGGAAACCTGTTCCATAAACTTGGGTTTCACCTTTTGGACTTCAAAACACTCCAAAAATTCTCCCCAGAGATGGCCAGCTGATTGTGTTCCTCAGTTGATGCATGTTCAGCATCACTAACACGGATTAAATTAGCAATATTAAATTTAAAAAATTGTACTTCACACTGTGATTTACAGTTTACCTCCTGCAATATGAGAAAACTTTGGCACACCAAGGCAAAGGTGCCTCAAATACCACCAAGGGGACATTTTTACAAAAAGGATGTGAGGGGAGAGAAGTGTCCATCAATATCCATGCATTAGTTGTGCAGCTTTTCCTCCTGCTTGTTGGGTGTTAATACTCAACGCTATTCATTCTTTCTACAGCTCTCCATGCGCCATCCGTAGGAAAAGCTCAGCCACAGGCTTTGCAGGGCAGGGCTAAACAGTCCAAAAGCCTCAGCTGATGAAGCAGGAGGGAGACTACACAATTGCTCTGACCCATACGAGCATTGCTTCTTACCCACTCATGCAACTGAGCAGAGCAATCCAGGAGGGAAAAGAATGATCAAAAAGCTGAAACCTCTCCGCAGTGAGGAGGCAATCCTGAAATTGCTGGCCCTGCTTTGGGAAAACAGCCCCCCATTGCCTCTCGAGCTACGTGCAGGGACTTGGACAACCCATAAGAATCACAGTCACCCACAGACCTCCAATGACGAGTTTCTAACCTGAGAGAAGAGCCTAATCTTGTTCCCTATAAGTGAACAGGAACATCTCAGGAGGCTCTGGAACATTTAATGACTGCATACAATGGAGTCAAAGCCTGAGAAGTCTGGATTTCTTTTCTATAATTCAAGTAACAGCCCAGCTATATATTTAGATGAAGGTGTACTTTAGGTCAATGAAAAGACATTAATTCTTTTCTTATGAGAGTTTCTTATGAAAATTTGTTACTCCATCAGTCCCGTCCATTGACACAGAATGATAGAGATGCAGCAGATCAGGCAGACTATTACAGACATTTTTCTGTGATGCAGCTCAAATCTGTCATGCTCATTAACATACTGACATGGCATCAGGAACATTACCTCATACCTAGGAATTACTCCTTTTCGCATCCCTACACAGCTTTGCTAGCGTTACTTGCAAAATCTCCCTACTCACAGGCTGGAGCTGACACTGGAGTCACCATGCATTCTTCCTGTCTGCACGAGGCTTTGATCCAGCTTCTCATCTTGCTAGGAGCCAGGGCATGGCTCCTCCTGGCTCTCCATCCCACCAGGTGCCAGTAGCCAGAGCCACTAATGCTGTGGCCACAGAGGAGGCAGAGTGACCCTGTCACTAACGAGTGATTTAGATTGCTTAGAGAACCACTGTCAAAGGTATCAGCAAAAGTGGTTTTACTGAAATATGATGTTGTAAAAGTGCAACTTAACAAAGTGTGATGGCAAGGTTCACCCTATTGATGTACAATCATTTCAACAATGACTCAAAATTACCAAGGCAGAGTCAAAGTTACCAAGATAAAAATCAAAGTTACCAGGACACAAATCCAAGTTACAGTAACACAAGGTTATGTGAGATAGCAGTCGCTTACCGAAGATGTGTCATTGGTGAAAGGTCTCCCTGCCTCAAGGAGCAACCTTGAGAGGTGTCCCAGCTCAAGGGGAGATCACTGCCATGCAGCCAGGCTGCTTAGTAGGGAGAGCTCAAAGAGAGCTCACTTAGCCTGTCATATTTGTGGAGTAAATTTGTTGGCTTGTAGTCAAATTACATGTGATGGAAAAGGTAGGCATGAGACTCCTTTTACCCACAACTTTCTTTGTTCCTTGATAATTGAGTTTTGGAAAAGCCACCCACTATTCATGCGTTAATTGCATGACCAGGTGTTCCAAGCTCATATGCATGGATGATGCTCACCCACTGCATTAAGTCTACACCTTTGTGGGTTTTCAGAGAACAGATGGGAACCAGAGAAGTTCTTGGCCCAGATGTGGCTCAGGCCTTTACATCCTGTGGAGCCTGCACCAAACAACTGCCAGTTTGGTTAAGGAGCTGAGTGCATCCATCACAGACCCCCCCATGCCTACATACCTGCAATACTATATTTTGAGCTGGGATCTGCCAGGATCTGACCCAGTCCTAGGACCTGGCTGCTGCAGCTGAAGCACACGGGCTACCCTGAGACAAGTTGAGGATTTTGTGTGCAAGGGTAGTAAAGCAGCAAGGAAATTGCCCTTTCCCATAAAGCCAAACCCTGTTCCCACAGAAATCAATGGTGAAACTGTCAGGACCTCAGCAGGGACAGGTTCAGGTCCTGCATGATTGTTTGCTCCCTAAAAGGAATTTTGCTTCATTAAGATGCTGAGTCTTTCTAATTTGAATATTTGATTTGCTTCAGGTCTTGTGTTGTCTTCATGATATGTTTGCCAACAGGGAATCAAAAGGGGCATCTCTGAACCTGCTGCGAGGCCGTGACACTTTATGGAGTGAGTGTTAGTGTGGGGCAAAAGTGAGCGGGCAGGCAGGTTCCCCAGGGAGTGCTTCCCTGTTTGATACCATTGTTATGGAAACTTAACACTTCAGGATAAACCGGGAAGGCCAGTGAAATGCAAATGACACAAAGCCCAAGAGAAATGGTATTTGCTCACTACTCACCACCCTTCGGCAGAACAAAATGTCTGAATTTCTGCCTTTTGTGAAAATGAGCTCTCCTGGGGTCCTAAAGGCCAAAGTCCCTCTAGGCGTAAAGGTCAGGAATCCAGCTCCAAGGAGGTGATAGACATGAATCCCAACAGCCACTTGAGATGCTTGCTCTGGAAAAAAACGCTCACACAAAAGTGGCAAAAACAGAAGACATGATGCAACAGGAAAAAAAAAAGTAAAAAAAAAAAAAGTGGAAAAAAAAAGTTTTAAAAAAGTGTGTTTCATCCCAGGATAAGTTACCTACTGTGAGAGGGAGGGCAAGAGCACTTGCTCTCTTGCATACCTCCAGCTTGTCACATCCACTTGAATCCAGTTGGCTAGTGATGACAAAAACTTCATGCATTTTGACGAACTCAAACAATAAGATTTTAACAGCCCGGGAAGCAATGTCCTTCAGCAGCAAAGTAAGTGACCAGAGAGAGGTGGTTCATTGCACAAGGATTTGCTAAGCAGAATGGTGCCCTAACATACTGAGAAATAAAGCTCTTTCAGACAAAGGAAAGGGTTCATTTTTTATTGCAAATGGCTTAATTAATCACTTCCCTCAGCTCCAAATGGAAAGAGGCTTGAGTTACAAAAGCTCTGCTTGTATTAACCTCCAGGCAAGCGGATGCTCTTCCCTAAAATTCATTTAGCTGACAAAATGAGGCAAAAATGCCAGCAGCAGAGCGGTTCAAAAACTGGGAAGCCCGGGCATTTCGATGAGGCTTTCCCTTTGAAAAAAGAATAATAATAGTAGAAAAGTATACTGCAACCCAACTCTGGAGAAGATATTGTTCCCGTTTCTCCAGAAGGGAGAGGCGGGGTAAGGATACCACCAGTGCTTTTACACGAAATCCTTTCATGTAAATGATTTCAAATGGGAGCTCTTGCTCTTGCCTGCAGACAAAAGCAGAATGCATCACTGTTGCCAGACCACCTGGGACATGGGGAGGAGAGGAAATTTCCAGATGGGTTTTAAGACAATTCATTTATATTTATTTAGCCAGAATAAATGTTTTTTTTCTGAGATAGCATTTCCCTTTGCTCTATCTAGACCACCAAGAAGAGAGGGAGGCACAGAATTTCTATTACATTAATAGTCCTGGTGTTTACGGTTTTGGCTTTTATGAACTTGTGGGAGCTGTTTATTTAGAGTCATAAACTCTACTAATGGGGATATTATCTCTAAATTATATAAGTAGTACAGTTTTGGGGTTAGTTAAAAGAAAGGTTTAAACCAGTTACACACTTAGAGTTTATCTCAATTACCAACATGATCCCATAATGGGAATTTAATTGCTAATTGCTAGCTTACACTGCAGAAGAACTACAATAACAACACACAATATATAGCCTGTATAAACATGTCCAGACAATTCTATATTACCTCCTTTCACTGCTACCTTTTGGTATGGTGGGGTTTTTTATTACAATGCTTTAATTCCTAAATGACTTAAATTAGGAATTCCTCTTTGTCAGGAAAGCATTTCCAACAGTGCTTCATTTGATGGATTTTAGCAAGCCTTCTGCACACACTTGAGTGGCTTTGTGCACAAGGGACAGCCTTATGCATACAATTAAAGACGTTGCTAAATTAGATGCTCAGAGACCTCTAACAAGAGAAATCCTAGTTCCATTTAAATCAACCCAGGTTTTCCTGTTTACCTAGCTGGAGTGAAATTTGATCAAGACCCACCGGGGCCAGATCCTCAGCCAAGCTCACTGAGGACAGTCAAGTCCTCCTGCTAAGCATGGCTCTGAGCCTCTGCTCAGCCTATGCTCCAGAACACCCCCTGAGAGGGATCACATGCACGGTCAGCACGTAGTGTGGACTCACAGTCTCCTCTGCCCAGTCTGCCCAGCTCCACAGCTGCCTGAACCTCAGCCCTTCCTACACATACCATACTCACTGCAGTGTGGCCACAACCTGCAGCAAGGGTAGGGAGCAACCAAGTGGTCTCCATGCTTGACCTCAGTGCTCCTCTAGCAACGCTGAGGGACCCCAAGGGTGGAATTCATCTCACCTAACAGCGATGCAAACATCTACACTTAGCTGGTTGTTTTAAATCCCTTCACAATCAGTGCAGAAGGAGGGGCAGTGTGTGGATGTCACACCTCCTGTAGGTATTCCTGTAGGCTAGTCACTCCCTAGAGGTGCCCATCACCCTTCCATCAGCAAGTAAGGGATCCAGAGAGCTAGTTCAGGTGCAGACATCTGCTGTGTAGACATCTGAAGGCAAGAGACATAAGTCTCACCCATAAAACTCATGCTAATTTAGAGGAGGCTGCGTCTCACCTGCGCCACAGCAGCTCTGCAAAAGGTCTTCCTCTTGTCTTTCCAAACAACGCCATTCTTCTGACAGATTTGCCTTTGAAAGTGGAGATCTCTCAAGTACTGTTAGGTGATACAATGAATTTTTGCTGTTACAGATCATCCCACCATGCTGCTTGCCAGGGGTCTGCATCAGATTTCGGAGAAGTTTGTGAATCAGCTCCTTTACTTCTCTTTGTTCCTAGTTCTTAATATGAAACTAGCCTGACGAAAGAGGAGAGCAAAGAGGACAGATGGCTAGGGTGAAGGGCAGATGAGGATAGCTAGTTTATTTGTGTGTAATACATTCCAGAAGAAACTTCCAGATGATTCAGAAATGCCCAGCTGTGCAGAGAAAGAGTTTAAATACCCAATCTATAACCTTAATATATTATATCTTTATTAACTTTCTTCCTCTTCTGGGTTATGCTTCCTCACTGGTTTTAAACTTTACACTGGAAATTTGGAGGGACATGGACTTCCCTCCATACCGCTATCCAGCTTGTGTGACCATTGCCTACAACGTGACTGGTGGTTCTGATTGGGTCTGAGTCACCACCTTAAACAAACAACAGTGAGAAATTAGTTCAGAGCAAACAGTAACTTTTTAAAAGTCTTCTTTCAAGATAGTTTTCTCTCAGATGTTATCTATACTTCCCTCTAAAACCTAAAAACAGTTTTAAAAATCTGATTGATTGTAGTATATTCCCTCCTGATATTGTAACTTCTTCACAAACATGCTGCTGTTTGGTCTTTCTCATTGTACTGGGGTTTGTTGGCTGAGCCACCTCAAAGAGGAAGAAATGCTGTGAGTAAATGTGCAACGGGTAAGTTGCTGAGGGTACAGAACGTTATTCCTCCACGTCACTGAAGAACCTATGTGTGACTAAAAGATTTTAAAAACTGGAAAATTCTTCCAATGATAGTTCTATGTCTCAAACCATAGAAGAGTCCAGCAAGCAAGAGACCAGTGAATGACTATTAGTGATGGATGGACTGGTGTTCTCTGAATGCTGTCAAGTGACTGAAAACATCCAATATTTTGGTTACTGTGGAATTAGGACCCCTGCAGTTTTCCCAGCCAGTACGCCTTTGGGAGGCAGAAATGACTCCTGCACTAAAAGGACAAGACAGAGAGAGCAGACATAGGAGTCAATCAAGCCCAATTTTTTTCTGTGAAGAGCTTTCCTGCCACAAAGTAGGATCAACTCACATCAGCACATGAAGGACAGATACAGGAGGACTTCAACATCTTTTTATTTCTGCAGATTAACATCTGTCTGATGTTGGCACAAATGGCTCTGTCTAGAAAAATACAGATGTCTGTATGATGTGCAGGACAAAGGAAAATATTGCCTGATAAGGAATTCCACAGATTGCCTGTGGCTGCTTAATGCTGATGACCAGAGAAGGCACTCTGAACCAGACAGGAGCAGAAGCTGATGCGAGGCCATGAGCTAACCAACACACCACCTGCACACAAGGGCTGGTCCTCTTTGCCGTTTGCAGCTTGCCATCCGCTTGCAGCAGCAGCTATTCCAGAGAACTTGAAGCCTCTTATTCTCAAATGCCAAGCTGAGGAAATAAAAATTAACGCTGAACATGCAGCAGACCCCAGCAGTGAGATGGGGAGCCGGTACTGTAATGTGAATCTCTTTGCTCCTGCTGTGGACAACACGGATGGTTGTGGAAAGAAGATATCTTTGGCTTCCCTACAGAGATCGAGAGCTGAGATTAATGGCAACTGTGAGGGCTGCCTTCCCCTTTATGCGATGCATGCTTTAAAGCTGTGGCCTCCTGCCATCTTGAAACATAATCTTGTGGTATTGTCTTCATTCAGGCCCCTCATCAGCAATGTGAAAAGAGAGAAGAAGCTGGTGGCAGGATTAGAGGAGAGGTTGAAATATTCTGGGCAGCATGTGCTGTAGGTCACATTATACAAAGAGTATTATTGGACTGTTCATTGGCTAGGGCTTTCCCTTCTGGAAGCACTGCTGCTTGTAAAAAAGAAAACCTGGTGAAAAGTGTTTATAACACTTCAGACCACAGCACATGACACATTGTGAGCACGGTGACAAGCACTGAAAATATTTTTCAGGCCCTGTCTGCTCTGCTCCTAGGACATCTTTTTGTGCTCAACGGGGTCATGCAAGATGCATGGGAAAAGAGGAGATAAACAAGTGAGAATAGTAATTCAGAGGGGTATTAATAAACATCCTAAAATTACTGTCATCAGATGACCCATCTTAACCTTATAACTAACTGAGTACTTCAGTCTTGGAAGGCTGTCTGAGACCCTTGTTGTTTCAGAAGTGATAAACCACCTTTTGTTGTCCAGTTTACATTTACTTGTGTCAAATTATACCCATTCTTCTTAGACTACCAATGTTCTTAACCGAAACAGATTATTTTCCTTACCTGGCCATTATGTATTTACAGGGAGCAGAGACTTCATTTTATTTCACTAAATAAGCCAAGCTCCTTTAGTCTCCTTTCTTATCTCCATTCTCTTGGTCACCTTTCTAGTTCTTCTCTGCACTGGTTGCAGTTAGCAGTCACTTTTCTTGACCATGACCAGACCTGATCATTATTGACCAGACCTATACACAGGGTTCCACATGAAATTATAAGAAATTATATTTATTGTACTTTTTTCTTTTTTTTTTTTCCCCTGAAAAGAGGCACCTCTTTGTAAAGGAAAACAAGTTAAAGTGAAATTTGCATCTCTAAAAGCTACTTGGGAAGTTCTAAATGTTCAGAGTCAATCTTTCTTGGAAACCCTCAGCTGTACAAGATTTCCACAACTGAAACATATCCTTCTGAAGTCAGGAACACTAAAAATTTACAAGGGCAACTGCATTCATTTAAAGCTCAGTCCTGGTGGCATGTTTTAAAAATCTTCAGCTTTCATCAAACTGCCTTCAAACACAAGTTGTTATTGTTTTGGCTCCTGACACTATCCTCATAGTCAGACATTTTTCTTGTCATGTAAGAAACTGTTTTTCTCTTTTGGATCAAAAAGTAGTACATGGTCTTGCCTACAACTTGGAGCACTTCAACAAGTTCTCAGTTTTCTTTTTGTCCCCCTGGATACAGACCATCATTTACCCATTTTATTGCAAACATCTTCCCAAGTAGCAGCAACACACATAATTACGCCTTGCCTCATAGCATTTTTTGCTGACAAAAAAGGTAAAAAGCTGCCAAAAGTTTCATATTTTGCCATATGGAGGGGAAATAATTTCTTCTCCGGAGCTGGGAGCGTTTGAGAGAAGACATACAATTAGAAACTTCACTTACACTATGATGCAAAAGTGCAGCAAGGTATTTCCAAATGGAATAATAATTCTAAAAGGGATCTCCAAGTTTCTAAAAAAATACAGATTTACTGAATTAAGTTATTCTTTGAACCATTGTCTTTCCCCAAGTTTGGGGATTCAGATACATTGACTTCTTATCCTTCTAAATCAAACACTTCCTCCTCAAATTGCAATTTCAGATTACAGAAAGCGCAGGGTTCTCAGTCTACTGAAGGTACAAGTTTCTCAGACACCAGCAGAGGTGTGGAATTGCTGTGGATAAATCAGCTCCTCCTTTCACCTCAGCTCTTCCATTCTTTAAACTGGGGTAATTACTTCTCTCACAAAAGCACGCAGTAAATTCAGATCTAATCATGACTTTGAGCTGGCATATGCTCAAAAATGCTAACAGGAACTCTATTTAGTCATCACGATTTTGAGCAAAGAGAAAGGCACCAATTAATTTTCAAAGGGTAAGTACAGTGCTACTACAAGAAACTTGCACACTAAAATTGTACTGAAACACCTTCTCTTCATACATGTCTCAAGTAAACTTGGGTGGCTACTAATCTGAGTCACATTTAAAACAAAAAGCAAGAACTGATGGCTTCCATATTTACTTCTACATTGGAAGGTTATCATTACCTCTGATACCAGAGCAACTTTATACTGTGCTAAAACCTTGCTAGTATTTCCTCTTTAAAATAACAAACTTTGAAACAAACAGTACTTAAGCATCGCCACAGAGGTACAGCAAAGACACAGGTGTAAGCTAAGGAGCAAGAAAGGAAATTTGAACGGAATTACCTTATTGTGATATTATAGACCGACCTAATATTTTAAGAGGCCATCCACAACCTCTTTTGTTTGCAGAACAAACCAGGGTCAGTCAGATTTTGCTCTGTTTGACTCAAAGATTTCTCAGTACTTGTAAATTCTCTATATAACCAGACACAAAGATTAGAGCACACAGTTTTAATTATGCTTGTATAAGTATGAAAGAGTACTGCTGATTTAGAAGGACTTACAAAAACACACAAAGTATACATCTATGTTGGAATAAGAAATTCAATGCAGTAAAACCTATATCTGATTTTTTTTGTTTTATGATAAATGTTTTCAGTATCTGTCTAAGTCAGCTTTGGAGCTGAAACACTAATCTAAAAGCAGTGTCTTGCATAGATCAGATTATTCTTCCTTGCCAAACAGATCATCCAGGAGAGATAAATATTTGATCCTTTTCACAGGAAGGAATGGTGGTTGTCTGCTCCAGTCATCTTCATTCTGAAATTAGTAGCCCAGATAATATCTTAGAATATAATATTGAAAACAAGAATAATTAAAAGCTGGTTAACATAAGATTGAATAAACTGCTTCATTTCACAAATCTGAAAAAGTGGACCTTTATTTAGCACATCCTCTTAAAATATTACTACATGCACATTTTTATCAGTCTTGCAGAATAATTTATTTAAAATATTTTCTGTCATTATCCCTTTTGCAGATATTTTCAAGTTAAATAATGTTGTATTTTCTTCATTAAGATGCTTATACTTGAAAGTCTTGCAAGTCATCTATGTCTTAACACAAAAATCTTACAAAATAATGAAATAAAGAACAAAAAAGTCAGCTAAACAAGCACAACTCTGTTGCTGAAATCTGTCAATATAGGTACAGTGGCCTCAAAATATTGCTGTTAATTCATGCTAAGTCATGCACAGAATGACAATTGGATTTTAAAGTTGGACATGATTTAAGTCCCTTCCTTTCTCTGATTTTTTTCATTTTGTACTGATCTATTCCCTAAAATATTCTTGTACTGCACTAAATCTAGCCTAGGTGTTGCAGCTAACTAACAAAATAATAAAGTTAATAAAACTTAAGAAACTATACTGGCACCAATTTGGGCACAATTCATAAAAACAGCGCTATCTGTCAGTATGACAGTGACAGCAAGGCTTTGGAGCTGATGAGGAACTGATTATCCCAGCATGATGGTGACTGATTATAATTTCTACTTTTACTTCAGCTGTAACCTTCCTCCCATAACTCCTTGTACCATTCTCACCTGGGGCTCTTGGGCATCAGCCACTCCCAGAAAGCCCACCCACTGGCTGTCCTCCAAGCAAAGATAAGGTCTTCTTCATACCCAAACAAAACCTCATCTCTTATCCTGATCAGAACACACGTTTCACCACAAATGTCCACTTCAACCTCCTGCTTGTTTCACAAGCATCTTTTCCTCCACACCTTCAACTTGTGAAGGCTGCTTATTGGTTCTACCACTACTTGCACCCCACCTTCACCCTGCAGTAGCCATCTCCTTTCCTCATCTGCCAGAAATCAGTTCATGCTCAGTGGCTAGATAAGCCATGCAGCTGTGAGAGGAAAAAAACAAACACATTCAACAGCAACTGTACCCCGTGCCTCTGCTTCTTTCACCCTTGCTTTTTGGTACAGAGCTGAGCACAGTCTTCAAGGCAAAAATCCTTCAGGCACAAGCTCTGACCTTCTTTTTGTTTCTGTGGTACTGAGGCTCACAAGACCCCTTATCCTGACACAATCTCCTGAGAGCAGTTGCTGTTTAAATATTGAGTTATAACTTAAGCACAGAATTCTTCTGTAAAAACAAAGAATACCCACTGAACAAAACCTAATGCACACTTTCAACCACAAGACTGCTGTATAAAACATGTGGAAGGACTTTGATTTTATCTGTACAAGATGGAAAAATTCTTCTCAATGACAAAATGAAAAATAAATCACTGTGGAAAGCAGAGCAAATCAGCAGCACTGGGCCCTTGTTAGACATCACCGACAGTTTGAGATGCTACAGAAGAAAGAGCTGGTAAGCCAAGTACGAAAGAGGAGTCAGGTTAATAGCACAGTACTTGGGGAAATACTGGTTTAAACTATGTCACTGTTGAATTTAAAGGAATGCTGTGTTTCTAAATGGTCTGAATACAATGAAACACATTCTGTACAAGCAAAGCAACAGATTGGCTAGGCCAGAATAGCAAAACTGCATGTTGGCAGAAGGGCTTCAGATTTATCTGTTCTGAAGTTTTTAAAAATCAGCATAATTGCCTTATGTACCATCTATTTTAAAATTTTCTATTCAGCACAAGATGGCAAGATCAAATCAATCTCTGCAGTTTGTTGATACCACATTTTCATTTACCCTAAGTAGCAGACTGGTGGAGATATACAAAGTTGAGCCATCAGTACTGTTCCTGCTGTACGCCTCCCAGTGATGTCGTGTATTATATACAAGTTTCTGTGGAGTTATAAAAAATACATGGCTGTTTTCTGCAGTGCCAGTGGAGTTTAAAGTATTTCCTACTGTCTCAGCAAGTGAACAAATCGTTTGACATGTGACAATGGTATTTGTGGGTGAAGTGGTATTCAGGCCCATTGTTCATGGACAGATATACCCATTCTCTTTTTGTTTTAGTTCTGTCTCATAGAAAAATGTTGCAGAGATGTGACACCTATTAGGCACGGGGGTGTCACAGGGCTCCTCGTCCCTGTTTGACTTCTCTGCTTCATTCTAAACCTCCTAGAAAAAAAATAATGACTTGAAGAAAATGGGCACAAATACACAAAGAGGAAAACTGCTGTGGTCTCCATTGGATAAAGCACTCATGTTAAGGCTGGATAAATTGTATCAATCTACTGTCCTGTTCCTTTGCTCAGATACGGTGGTCTTACCTTGAGAGGAACCTTTATGGTCTGGAAAGCAGGAATTTGATTCTTTCTCCAGTTCAGCCCATCCACAAATTTTTTATATTCCACTTGCTTATGGTCATCTTCAAACCTAAGCAGAATATCCATAAGAGGACTCAAGGTTAAAAAAAATTTTTAACAAAGTTGGACCATGTAATCTATAGCATACTAATAAATTACCTTTTGGATAATAAGTTTTTAATCCTTTATTACAGAACACTGGCGAGAGTACAGAAAACCACTACCAAACTGTCAGGACTTCTATATCATACACTCTCTTCCATATACTTACATCTCATATGGTCTTTCATACTGGAATTCAACTTCTTTAAGGTTTATTACATTTCAACTAATTTCATTTTACTTTTGAAGCATTGCCTAACCTTTTCCAACACTAGAATCTCACATTTGGCAACAAACATAGGCTTGGGATGATCAGTGTGTGATTCCTTTGTGTAGAAAAGAAACAGGTAGAATCGTAGAATCATTTTGGTTGGTCCTTTAAGATCATTGAGCCCAACCAAAAACCTAACATTGCCAAGTCCACCACTAAACCATGTCCCTAAGCACCACATCTACACATCTTTTAAATACCTCCAGGGACGGGGACTCCACCACTTCCCTGGGCAGCCTGTTCCAATGCTTGACAACCCTCTCGATGAAGAAATTTTTCCTAATATCCAACCTAAACGTCCCCTGGCACAACTTGAGGCCATTTCCTCTTGTCCTATCGCTTGTTACTTGGTTGAACAGACCAAGCCCCACCTCACTACACCCTCCTTTCAGTTAGCTGTAGAGAGCAATAAGGTCTCCCTCAGCCTCCTCTTCTCCAGACTACACAACCCCAGTTCCCTCAGCCGCTCCTCATAAGACTTGTGCTCTAGACCCTTCACCAGCTTGACAGATACAATGATAGCTTCATAAGTAGAATGATAGGAGAGAGCTGTGGTATAACTCAACTGACCTTCCTTATATGGCTTCTACAATAATTTCCTGAAAAAAAGCAATCCTTCAAAAATGCTGTTTGCACGCACCTTGGGATCAATTTACAATTAACAAACACATAGCTTTCTAACCTATAAAAATATAGCCAGATTTAAAAATCACAACATTTTTCATTTGGTAGTTGGCTTATGTCATTGTTCTTTCTAAGGAATAAGTATGTATTTGTGTCAGTTATGAGGGTCTCCTAACTGCAGGAATATATATATGCTGCCAGCTAAGGTCTATGGGTACATGTGGAACACACTATCTCCCTCCCTCATATTTCTGAAATCATTACTCTGCACTAATAAACCCCATGGGAGCAGATTTGTGAGCCAAATCACCCTTCTGCTATTGATTTGGATGAAGCAGCTTCAGAAAAAAAGTCTCAATTCAGCAAAACAGGTAGGTGATTAAGGCTCTTTGGAACCACTGTTACTTCAGTGGGAGTAGTCAAATGCTTGAAAGATATCAACAAGCTGAAGCTACCATGCAAACTGTTCCTGAAATGATCAGCTTATCTGCTCTGCTACAAATACTGTACTAACAGCTTCTGTGAATGACATCTGTCTCACCTAAATCTACCTCCCTATAAAAAGGACCTGGTTTAGGCATATAGGCACACCTTGGAAGTGTCTGTGCTTCACTGGGATCCATGGAGAGATGGATCATATCCAACATACACAACTAGCAAGACTCAATACCTATTCTTTGGTATTGACATCAAGTTAAACAATTCCACCCTGTTATCTGGTGAGACAAATACTACTGCACAGGAGTAAGATCATCACCAGGAAACAAGTCTGTTAAAAATCAGTTTATCTTGTTCTTAAAGAAATAGTACTGCACAAAATATGAGCCTTAAAACCCTTCAGTCACTGCAGAGGGTTCTGGTAAAAAATAAGCATGAAGGTATGTTAAGGAAGAATTTACAGCACAAACTGGGAAAACAATACTGCAGAAGAGGAGAAATAAATCTAACCACAAAAATAAACTGCAATAAACTACAACTCATCCTCTTCTTCTCTTCCCCCCACACCTTTCATTTAATAGTCAGCAGGAGAGATAATAACAAAATATACTGAGACCCATAAACAGAGATGGTAGCGATAAAGTGGAATGTTAAGTACAGTGAGTTATGCTGAAGATGAAAGTAAAGCCAGAAAAGAATGCTACTGTTCCTAGTTTTAAAGAGGAGCCTGAAACATTGCCATAAGAAACCCTCCTATGATAGCCTGCTTCTTTATAATAGCTCACACACAAGTTAACATTTTCATACAGCCTTACTTTTGGAGAATATAACCAATATTCAAGAAAATTATCATTCCAACTTTAGGGAGTTCTTGTCTGTTTCAGGTTTTTTGCAGGTGACAATTAGGAAAAGAAATAAGTTTTACCTTAGAAGTGAAAAGAAAATAAAAAGGTTTATACCTCTTAGAAAATAACTATGGCACACAGATTTTGAATTTCAGAACTATCATGACAATTGTTTTCTTTCTTCTTTTACTATATATGTATTTATCTTCATGTCATGAAAAGTCAAAAGATTAAGTCTAATGCCTAGATGCAGAGCTGTATAAGCAGGATTTTTAAATAAAGAACAAGGGAAGGTGTGGAACTACGTAAACTTCATGTTGAGGCAATGAAGTCAAGGAAAGCATTGCTTCTGCTTCCAACAAACATAAACAAGGAGAAAAGTCCTTTGATGTGACAGCACTAGCAAACTGAGATGACAACATAGGCATGAAAACTTAACTATAAGCAAAGATTTTAACATAGGAAGAGAAAATGGGATTCCTAAATCCCATATTTAAACAGCTACAGAAAGCAGCTTAAAATATTACTCTAGAATAACCTAGAAAGAAAAAAAAAATCTACTCTTTAGATCTATTTCCTGCTGTGACTTATTGTATCAATCTACTAAAAGCACACACTTGCAATTTGGCGCAGAGTATCCAGATGGACTGAGGAGATGTTATCAATCTGTGCATTATTAGGACATAGCTGTCATATATTTCAGTGGCTGGAGTTAATATGACTGAAACTGATAATGCTCTTCAGGAAAGGAAATTAGATTTTTCTTATCAAGAAGATGCAACAAAGATCTCTGGAAACCATGCTTCTCTTCAGTTTTGCCCTATGACCTCACCAATGCATGTGATTTTTGGACTATGAAAGTCCCCATCCCTATCATAGTTTGCAGAGCTTTTTATTTTTTTTGACATTACAGAAATAATCACACATTGCTGCTGCTAAAAATATATTCATAATTAAATACTCTAGATATGTGAAAAATCTGGTCAAATCACATTATGACCATTCCTAAGGATGCTTTGATGAGTAAAGGTTACTTACAAATATTTTTTCTCTCCCATCAAGAAATCTATAACCCAAGAATTTATGTCAAAAGTTAATGTACATGCAGAGGTTTTTAATTAATTAGTTTTGAATAACATTTATTAAGAAGTTAACCCAATAATAACAGAGGAGAAGCATCACACTGCTTGAACCTCAGAGAAAACGTTGGGTTTCTTCATCCTGCTTGACACTCTCTGTGTAACACAGGTATACACCTGCTTGTCATAAACTGTTCATATGAAAAGATTTAAAACAGCAAGCACAGACAAGTCTATGCAGCTGGTCAGTATGAATGAAGTAATGGCTACCATCTTGTGTACACATTTATTCACATCTCAAACAACTATAGATTGAACCATCAGTTCCTCAGAATACTGAATAACAGAAAGATTTTCTTTTAGGAGATCCAAAAATTAATGCTAGAGAGCCTTTTCATCACAAATGGCATTGGGAGTCCCAGGCAGCAAAGGTAAGGAGCAGAAGACAGGATGCAGGAGAATGACCTTGTGACCATTTCCAACCTTGCTCCTGCTACCAGGACATTTGCTGTAGCATGAAAGGAGGGTTTGGTTCCTGAAATCAACAGGACAGTCCTAAAAAAAACATTACAGGTAGGCAACTAGGTAAAAAATTATTGCCCAGACACCATTTCCCTCAGGGAAAAGCTGAGCAGGCAGGAGTGGCCTGGGCTAGTAGTGACTTAAGAACCGAGATGACCATGTGCACTGCTACCTGAGACACTCGGGATTAGCTTTTTCAAAACCACAAGGCCCCCTCCAGAGTCCAACAGATTTACCCTGGTACTGTGGAGCGGTGAAGAACTACAGAGTTGCTTTTAACAGAAAATAAAAGGCATATTTTAAAAAATAGGGACATAGGCTTAACAACTAAACTCATGCAGAACAAACAACATGTAACACTTGTAAACTTGCCATTCATTCTTTCTTCCCTCCATTTTTGCTTTCCTTATCTGCCAGCTGTTTATATACCCTCAGGGGAAGGACTGCATTTTTTTAAGTCCTTGTTAGCATACATTTAGCATTGCAGTAAATAAAAATAACAGGAAAAAACCCCCTAAATTCATTACTTAAGCGCTTTAGCAACATTTATTTATTAAACAAACTATAATTATTCATTATGCCTGCACAAATTTGAAGAAATGCTTATAATAACTACTGCAGTTTTCTGGCAGAAACAATTGTGTACCATCTGCATTGCTTAATACCTTGTGATTAAAAGTCTGTATTGTCTTGTGATTAAAAACATATGTGAGAAAATGCTGATGGAGAAAGGAAATACTTTTTAATAAGCCAGCTCAGGTAAACTGGAAAAACTGACATATTTTGGGGTATCTAAATCCTACTATTTCACCATCCCAAAATTACAAATATACATTTACTCCAGATAGACAATTTGAAAGGGTCTTATGCAACCTCAGTCTTTGTGCTAATTCTCCCTATACCCTGTGGAAACTGAATGGTCTTTGGGTGCAGTAAACAAAGTCTTTGGTCATCTGGAGGCAACCACAAAATTAGACAGTAACTTCTAGTCCCATCTCATGCTCTTAGTAAGTGACAGATCATTGCAGTATAATTTACAAGTGTAAATATATAATACATAAAGAGTACTACCTTTCAAAATGGAAAAATCTAACTATTAAATCCTACACAAAGTCTTTGCTACCTAATCTCAGACAGTAAAGCTGAATAAACACGTAGTTTTAGTCTTCAACTACTATCTGATCACATTGTCTAGCATCATTTTATACCTGAATAGAGTCCAGCTAGTGTATTAGCTATATATACTGATTTTGCAGGAATCAATCCCACAACTTTTATTGTACCACCTTCTTCCTTCATAAATGCAGATACACACAGAAGGAACACCACCACCATCACTTGTTTCAGAAACATCAATTTACACAAAATTACATGCTTCCTCATTGAAAAAAAAAAAACAGGGAAAGAATACTGTTGACAAACTTTGCCCACACTGAATAGCACACTGCCCAGGAGTGAGACTGTTTTTCATTAACAATAAACTTGCCTGTTTCATGATTCTTCAGTCTTTAAGAAAACTACAGGAAGCAAGAGGAAAGGAAAAGAAAAGTCTAAATCTCAATCAGCCAACTCTACTCTTCAATTTCCAGTTTACTGGAAATTTAGTCCTATTAAATAGACTTCAAAAAAATCTTTCCCTGACTCCGCATCCTCATCAAGCAATAAACTTACAAAGCTGTGCCAAGTGCACACGTTACTAAGAACGTGACAATCTTCCTTCTTACCTGCGGTGCAGTGACTCACCACATAAACTGACAACTTTCAAAGGAGCTGGACATTATAACTTAGAACTGGCATTACACATAGCACTCTAACACTCATTTCTGAGGCCCAGCTTCACACCATTTACCTTCCTCATACAGAAATCGACAATACAGGCTGGCCACAGCCCCTTTAGAAACAAGGAAAAATGAATGGTAATTTAGAAATCCAGCTCTTATACAGGCTGAGGAGATAACTCTCCTTCTCCATCACCTACAGAAAGAACCTGCTGAATGCTAATTCAGTTGTCATGGGTACCTGCCTAAAACTGGGTGAAATCCAACCCTTTGTGTCCTCCTTGTCTTCTAAGCAAATCTCTAATTTTTATTATAGTGTCCTGGGCTTTTACTTCTAACCGCCTACACTGAGACTCTTCAGGAAAGAAGAGGTCCATCTCACAAAAGCTTTCCCTGGTATAAATTCACAAACAATAAACACTTCTCTGGAGCCTATGATGTGTCAGGCTTGTCTGTTTTTCATCAGCATTGAGTTAGTACATAAAGGAAAATCTCCAGTCCCTTGTCTGCGCATCTATTCAATTCAGTGTTTATGAAGTGGAAACTATGAGAACCCCTTGTCTAGTACAGGATGTCAATTGTCCTCCAACACTTTTTGTGTTGAACAACTTAGTGGGAGCTATAAAAAATGAGTTTTAGATTAATGCTAAAATTCAAACATGCTTCTGATGACTAATGCTTGTAACCTAACTGTCAGAAGTTATGAATGGCAAACAAATTGCCAAAGTCATCTATCCAGCTACTGCAGGGAACTATTCTGAAAGTTTTTGGTTTGCAAACGGGGGACTTTGTGAAAAATAGCCCCTTAGGCTTCTTAAATCAGTATCAACAAGACTGCTTGAAGTAGGAAGTCAAATCTTGCTTGTAGTACAAAGATGCTTTATTAAAATGGATTCCACATTTCTGCCTGACAAGAGTCTTTTCATTATTTGATAAATCCAGATGCTTAGTTTGCAAATCCTCCTGAAATCAAGAAGTATATCTACCTGAAAGCATCTAAACATGACAGAAGACACTATCTGCTCCTGCTATTTAACAGTATGAAGGCAAAACCAAAACTTTCCCATAAGGGAAATAAGAGATGAATTAGTATGCACTTAAATCTATTACTAGAAAATCTGGCCACAAAAACCAAACTCAACATGACATGAGTGTCCAAAATACCACAGGTTACTCTGAACTCTGCCCTTTAACACAAGTGCACTGAATACTAGTTCTTTTCTATTCCCATTAATACAGCTAGACAAGCAATTTGTCTCAAAACAATTAAATGTGCTATGGAAAAATACAAAACCTGTGCCAACACTCCTTCTCTTTTTCAAAAATTACAATAAAATATGTTTCAGGTGAGATTAACAGGAGTAGCCAACCACTTTTATTTACTACTGATGCTGTCTACTTGATTGTCTACAATCAAGTCTACAAAGACATTTCTTTGCATTCATCTTGGTATGTTTCTTAAAACTCATGTAATGTGCTTTCCTAAGATTGCTGCTTTTACCTCACATATACAAAGGAGCAATTAACACAAAAGAAGTGAATCTCATTGATAATGATCAGTATCAGTAGCTAATTCCCATAGAACTAATTCCATAGAATTCTGGGAAAGCCCATATGATCTACCATGCCAGACAAAATGAACAGATGTTTCTAAGATGGATGCACCTTAGTTGATTCTAAATATTCTGTAAATAGGTAAGTCCACATGTGTATAGGGAAAAAAATCAGCATCATGAAATTATTAGTATTATATAAATGACAAATTCTTAAGAACTGTGCCTGCAATAGATTTTTAGCATTAATTTGCACCCATGCATGCAGGTTGTATTATCTGCCCTTAACTTACGTGGTCAGTAAAGCTTGCAGATCATCATTAGCCAGTGGCAACTTAAAGGACTTGCAAATAGTCCTGCACGTCTCATGGGGCAGCACTCCACATCTACAGAAACAGAAAGGGAGCGGAAGAAGTGTACATTAGGTATTCTCCAGATTTACTTCAAGTGAATGTTGCTGTGAATAGGAAAACATGTGAGGAATATCAGGATAAAGGTAAAGAAAACAAGGCTTTATGAAATTTAGCTGTTATAAAGCCGAGAAACTTGAAGTGCACATGGTGGCTTGTCTCCCCCATGCTTAGTGATTCTTAGTGACTCTTTATTTGTGACATCAGAGAACAAAAAGGACAAATGAGTCACATAAAGAATCAGCTACAAATCTTTTCTTTTCTCCCTTAAATTACTATTTTTCCTCTGATTTAAAATACTGTGTTTTGCCTGTGAATGGACATCTGATGATGTCACAATATTCAGTACAACAGTTACAATAAAAAGTCCACAAACAAAATAAAAAAAAACTACAAACAAAAAAGCTAACCCTTCTTGTCTCCTGTCAAGGGCTGAGAGAGGTTTAATATTACAAATAATATTATTTGTCTGCAATATATCACTTGCTCAAGAACAAACAGAAAGTAGGTAGGTTTACAAGCAGAGCTCCCCAAATAACAGTGTAGGATAAACAGAGGAAACTTACTTTTCATGGTCATAGTATGAAAACACCGCAAACAGTTGTTCAAAATTCTCAAAGTTATTTTTCTTTAGTTGTTCTTGAGTCACTGCAAGGAGGAAGTTGAGGTCCATTTCATATTCATCTCTCACACTGTAATAGCGCCCGAGAGTCATAATTTCATGTTCTGAAAATGCTCCATCAGCAATAGTGACTATCAAATTTCTGTTCACAAAAACAACAGCCCACATTAGTTTTAGGTAAAGGAGTAAAAACCAGTTAATAATCAGTAAATTTAAGGGGAAAAACAGGATTAAAGTCCGCTCATTATAAAAAGCTGCATTTAGATCTTTAAAGAATGTAGCCACTTAGATTTGAAATCCAGATCTGTTCAAAGAGGTATATATATGAAATCACCTGAACTCTTAAACTTTTGCAGGATGCCCACATATCCTCAGTAGTTGGGTATACATACAAAAATACGCAATAATCATGACTGAAGCCTTTTACCAGAGATGCCATACTGGCATGGGATATTAGCAGAGATTCTGTCATTTCATTTATCCAATAAGATAGTGAATTAACAAGGTATTATCCTGTTTTGTTCCTAATTATATTTTGCATTCTGCAGCACGTGATTAATTATCTGTAAACACAAAGCATGCACAACAACAGTTGCATAAAAGAGAGAGAGAATTAACAACAGCAGAGGAAAAGTGGGGCAGAAGATCCCAAGAGAGAACAGAATATTGAATCAAGTGTGAAGCCACACTTCACAAAGCACTGTGAAAGCTGGCTCTGATGAGTAGCTTTCAGGGGAAAGCTGAGGAAAGGGAATCAGAAATTGGTCAGAGAGAAAGGGCAGAAAGTTACACCCCATTTGTAATCACAAGCCTTCTTGGCAAGAGAATGCAAGACAGGAGACAGTAGCAAGACCAGTTTATGCTTGGATGCTGTCAGCGCAGACTCAGATCCCCTGCAGGGAAGAGCCTGAGATGCGCTCTCCCAAGATTGCTTGTGCTGCTCTGACAAATCAGCCCAATCCAAGGAAGAAGAAGTGTTCCTGAGATCCATCTGATGTGCCAGTGTTGGCACTGAATGACTAGTCCTGTTAATAATCTGTAGCTGGTGATAGAGCTGGAGTGATTCCTGGGTAAGCTCCTGAAGGCACTTGTCAGCAAATGGACACAACCTTTGGAGCTTAAGAACCAGGACTAGGAACCACAGTTCAGAACAATCTCCCTCTGTTTTATATCACTGGTGGA
Organism: Caprimulgus europaeus; assembly: GCA_907165065.1. Next base: position 34,150,039 of record OU015523.1, on the reverse strand, counting down.
GGGGAGGAGAAGGACTAATTTTAAAGACTATATTGTCTTTGCAGTAGGGGTTTTGTTGCCTTCAATGATTACAGAGTTCTTCGTGTGTACTGGATGTTGACACGTAAGTGAAGAAAAACACCAGTAGCAAGGTATGCAAGGAAAACTAGGAGGCTTCCTTCTCTCCTGGATAGAACTGGTGTGAACTGTAGGTTACCTCAGCTGTTACAAGCCCTCGTGTCAATCTGGCTCAGTGTAACTATGTTGGTGTGATGATCCCAAACGTCTGCCTCTGGCGAACTCACGCTCAGCAGGATTTTTTTTTTAACAGTAAGCATCAACATAGGCCTGTGTGCCTCAGTCAAAATTAGATTAATTATATATAATACTTCTGGATAAACTGTACTAAGAATAAACTTCACTGTAATTGCTGATGCAAATAGAGCTGTACCCTGTGGTACCCTTGAGGGTACTGCATCACTGTGATTATATACCCATCTTTGAAAACAAATGGAAGAAATCATTAGTGATGCACAAAGTTCTGACACAAGACTCGGTCTTCTTGGTGGCGAATAGTTAAATTCTTGAGTGAATCTGATAATGGGTCTCAACGTTCACATGAGAACTGAAAGCAGAGAAACTTAGTATGATTCCAAAGTGCAAAATTTGTATCAACATAATTTTTCACTTGCTTCCTCTCAGAGGCTTGTGTGGTCCTGTTTAAATTAAGGTATCTCTTCATAGAATATGATTGCACTTACACAGCTATTAAAAAAAGAATGCTAAACACAGAATAGTGTCTACTTTGATTCAATTGCTGCTTTTTTTTCATATTAAATTAATCAGAAAGACCCTTTATTTGCAGTGACAGGAGACAAATATAAGGAGAAGACAAGTCGTTGGCAGTAGCAAACCTTATTTGAGATTATGCAAACTCAATGACCAAAACTTGGTTCATCTATTAATATTACCATTATCTCGTCAGTATTATTATTTCACTTACTGAATATTATTATTTATAATGTAGCAGCATTGAGCCATCCAGTCAAAACTGGAGTCTCTTTCCTGGAGCCTGCAGTAATACTACTGCAAACACAAAGAGGAGGACAATACCGCTTGATAAGCCTGGCACTCTAAATGCTTGGGCTGGGAAGCGGAAAGCATGTAGATAACATCACCCATATGAATATTTCCACAGACTGGACTGCCACACATGGCATAGATTTTTCCACTGTCAGGATTTTAAAGCTCTTTTATTTTCTCAAGCCAGTCAGTGACAATAAAGTCACCAAAACCCCCAGATAAAATTATTGTCTCACTTGGGAATTAAAGAATATCCTAATGATTGCTAGGGACTAATGAGTGAGACTAAAGATTCACAAACAGAATTACATCTAAACTTTAACTGACAAAAAGAAACAAGCTGCAACAATTGTTCCCACAGCTTAGTTATCTTTTGTTTTACTTTTTTTTTTTTTGTTCTAGAAGAATAAGACAGATTGCAATCTGAATTTGGTATAGAAAGAAGAAATAATAATTAACTGCTTAAGAGAGCTGTTTCTCAAGCTGAATTGAAGATAGGCATCTTTGTTAAACTCACTTGGTTCTTTGTCTCTAACAGTGAACAGTCTTGCCAGTATCTCATGAGAAAAAGCAGTCTGCATAGAACCATGTGATGCACAGGCATCTAAGTTTTAAGGGTTTTTTCTTCTCTTTTTAACAAAGCTTTCAATAGTTTTAACAATAGCTTAGGGGACAGCTCCAGTGTAGGCCATGTATTTATTTCCTGGATGATGTGCTGTAGATTTGGGTTCTGAAAGTAGTTAAAGTAAATCATATAATTACAATTCTGCTTCACTACATCATACTTATAGGTATATTTTTAAATGCAGCTCATATAAGATTACATAGGCAGAAAGGGAGAAATATGAACAGACAAATTCAGAGCACAGTAAAGCTTTAGCTGTATTTAAGATAAGAAAAGAGGATTATCATGCTAGCTGAAGCTGTCACACAGGTAATTGCCTGTACTAAAAATAATCATTTTTAGTCAGTTATAATCATGAAGTGCCACAACAGATTAAAGATAAACAGTGATGTACACAAGAAAATAAAAAACTGAAAGAAAAATATATATTATATTCACAGAAAAATATCTTTGACACTTCATAGATGTCTGTCATTAAAAATGTTTCTTTTGTTCTAAAAGAAGGCGCATGGATAATAAACAGAAGAGAGCCTTTAGATTACTGGCTATAACATGAATGAACAGAAACAAAATCTTGCTCTCTCTCCTGCTCACGGAGATGGCTACTGCATTGTTGTTGCTGAACCCAAATGCCCCAGTACCATGCAACTACACACACCTTTTACTCCGTGCCACAGAACAGTGCTAGCCTAAATTAAACAGCTGGGCAGTTCACAGCTGCAGAGTCTGACTGTGATTAATTCACACTCAACTGAGCTGCTTCTTGATAAAATACAAATCTTTCCCTGCTGCTTAAAAGCATAATCATCCCTTCTAAAAGTGTGCTTCACCAATTTTGTCATGCAAATGTTCCAAAACATTGACCTGCTCTTAGTACATGTAAGAAAACGAAGTTTTGCAGATGATTATTTCATAATTTCACCAAAACCATAGTTACTGTATTTCAAACAGCTCTTGGGTATATAAGTGAAAACCCTTTTCCAAGTGCTATAAAGTTTCTCTAGATGTAAATTAACTTCCAATTTCCTCCACTTCCTACTCTAGTAATAACATTGTCCTCCTTAATGCAGTTAACAATTCAGAATCCTGCTTCTATTGAGTAAAACATCTGAGTCTAGAATTATTTTTACCATCAACTGCCAATAACTGTGGTCCCTCTTAGTTTGAATCCTACCTTTTAATCACTTATTTTTAATTTCTGAATACCAGCTTGTTTTCATTTCTCACTATACTTTCACTCTGAATTGCTCAAAGAACCTTCTGCTGATCTATATATCTCCTGAGATATTTCAGAAGCCATTTCTGTCTTGGTTAACATTCCTATAGGGATGACATTCCACACAATATACATCTACTTAGATTCTTTAGTGATTATGACAGTTCCTAAATACATAGGACATTACCACTGTGAAAACCAAAATGCTTCTGTTCCACACCATTAACTCCACCAACACCCAACACAGTTCATGTCCTCAAGTATTCTGGCTGTGGGGCAAACTGAAATCAGCTTGCATTTGAACATGATATCCTCTTTCTATACATTTGTCCATTGCCAGAATCCAGGTATCTGCTCACCCTATTTCTGCTGAAATTACTATTCAAGCACTAGTCATTGCTCTCACCACTGCTTTCCAGACTTTTTAAAAGATGCTTATCACCACATCCTAGAATTTCAATACACCATGGTTCTGCAAAGACTCTCTTCTTTATCAATGATTCAAAATCCAAACATCATTTTCAGGAGGCCAACTCAAACATTCCTTCTTGAATTTCAAAACTACTAACTAATTTGTTTGACTCTCTCAGGACAGACTTTTCTTTATCCTTTAGTATATATATTACTGCTGATGTGCTCTTCTTCACAACACCCTGTGCCTGCTCCATAAAAAGTAGATGGATTTTAGTTGTGCTTTTCAGCTTACTTGAAACTATTTCATTTCTCTTTTTTTCTGGGGCACGGATTCACTTTCTTTTTCAAATACAGTTTCCAAGTAAATCCAAAACAAATGTATCCCATTTGTCAGCTAACACATGCAGAAAGCATCAAGAAACAGTCATGCTCTATACATTTTTGGGGACTGCACCTTCAATAAATATTAAAAAAACAAAATTAATTGTCTTACCTGAAGGAGTCATACTCAATCACCTGGGTATTTTCAGGGTCAGCAGTTGCAAACATCTGTCTGATTTCTTGGGAACGAGGTCCAGCTATGTCTTTCAGTTTCTTGAGGACGACACCAATATCAGCCATGGAGAACTTAACAAAGGAAAGCAAGATATGGGTTAGGAGAAAGACACTGTGCAACCAACTATGCATGCACCAGCAAGAGTTGTCAAGATGCAGGGCAATGTTGAACTGTTAAGTATTATTTGTTTCTTTATTGTCTCACTTCAAATGCATAAATCAGCGTGTGTTAAGTTTAGAAAGAAGCTTGCTACTGAAAAAGAATTGCCTCCTACTGAGAACACAAAAAATGAAACAAAAATGATCGGATCATGCACTCGCAGAAAGCTTACTCCAGCTACGTAAAAGGACATTACTTTTGCTTCAAACATCGAATTGTTAAAGCAGAAACATTTAAAGTACAGTTCTAATAACTTGGTCCTCATTTTATGTTGGTGCATCCCACTTAATTCTCAATTAATAAATGTCACCACATTAAAACTAATCTTTTCACTGTTGGCTCTGATGAACTGTTGAACAGATACTCATATTAGAATTAGTTATACATAGTCAGAATTAGCAGGTTAGAAATTTGTTAGGAACCAATTTTTCCTGTCATGTAAGAAGAATGTTTATATCTTCTAAATATGGTTCATTAAAATAAAATTAAATTTAGATAAACAGAACTGGAGCACTTAAGCTTCCACCCTATATTCAGATTGCTGTGTTAGAGCTCTACCAAAGATTTATTTGCTACACTCACATTTAGCATAAAACATCTATGTATTTAGTCATTAAACAGGGTTTGAGTCCAAGCATGAATATCTGATATGTCCTTACATCTGTCATGTTTACAAAGCACAATGAACTGTCCAAAAATAGTTTTCTCAAATTTGTTCCAGTAAGCAGTGTTGTTTTAACTAGCAATTTCATTTCAAATAGGAAATTTAGTATGTCTTGTATTAAGGACCTAATCACTACAGAGATTGGGCCCCACTCTCAATTATGCTGAAGTCTGTCTACAGCATTGTATCAGTTCAAAGGGATCTAGAAAAGGGTATTTAAAGTCCTTAAGACACTGCCATACCAGTATAAAATGATCCAATGTAATAAATGCATCAGTAGTTGCAGGTAACATGCTCAGTTCTAGAGAAAAAAGTTGCTGTATATGCCCAAACTGCTCCAGGTACAACCCTGGCATGCAGTGCCACACAAGGCAGTGGTGTGGAGCAGCAGGAGCAACAATCAAAAAGTTTTAGAGTTGGTAACTTTTTAAATCCCCTCACCAAGCTGTTATTGTTGGTGCCATAAGCAGACAGCTTTTTGCTGAAAAAGCAAGGAACGGAGACTGAGAAAAGACTGGGCAGAAGGAATCCATCAGCGGAGTATTTAAAGATGGACAAAGTGTTCTGTGTATTTAAAAACCTGTCTTCTCTACATTATCAAAGTAGTTATTTTTACATCTTTTTTCTAAACTACATATTCCAAACACCTACATAGATATCGAGTGTCTGAGCAGCACGACAATAACTCTTTACCCGCTTTCCCCCCGTCTCATGTACTTGCTGACACGCTCGTAGTCACCATCGAGTTTTGTTTGCCTTGCTTAAGTCAGAGTCTGAATTACTGTTAAATTCAATGGAAGTAAAACCAACCTCCACGTCTGTGCTGCAGGAGACTACAAAGTTTGAACAACTGAGCCAGTTTCAGAGACAACCAACTCATTTCCAAGGAGGGACAGTGATGTCTTGTTTGAAAAATTCCTCCTCAAACCTAAATAATACCGGTAAGACTGTGCACAACACGTATTTTCTGTTTTGCAAGCAAATTTACACTGTCTAAATACATCTTTTTTCCTCAAATTGGAAAAGAAACTGAAAGCATTTAAAAGTTTTGAGAATTAAATCCTTAAAGTTATTTTCAGTACAGGTGGCAATCAAAATGACAAGACTCAATGATTTTTCTCTCTCCAAAACTTAAAAACAATACAATAAATAGAATTTTGAAACAGAAAATTAAAAATTCCCAAATATCTCATATGGTGTCAAACAAATGTTTTAATGGTAGTAAAATAAATTTCCACCTGCACTATGATTACTCAATCAAAATTTCATCTAAATCAGCATATAGAAATGTAGTCAAAATGGCATTTTCCAGAAGAAAAGCATTCCGTCTGGATATTTTTCACCAGTTTTCAGAAAATGTACTGATGTGTTCTGCTGAAAGGAAACCTCTCTCTATTCAGAAGGAAAATTATTTATTTTCTAATTTGAGAAATAACTGACAAATAGTCATCTTAAAATTGTATCCCCTTCTTCAAACCATCTTCCAGCTCTGTTCTTCTCTAATAATTGCTGAAGTTCTTCTGCTATGAGTATGCAATCCCCTGATGAACTGAGGCAAACAAGGTGCATCATTACCTCTGGAGTTCTGTTCAAAGGTTGTGAATAAAGCACCTAGCATTGGGAAAACAAACCTTTTTTTCTACCAGCTGTTTTAAAATCTTAACTGTGCAAAGAACATTTCAAAATTCACTTTAAATTAAAGTATTTTTAGTGTTGTTTTTTCCCATTTTGCAGATTTTATTTTGATAATATAGAATCATAGAATGGTTTGGGTTGGAAGGGACCTTAAAGATCATCCAGTTCCAACCCCCCTGCCATCAGCAGGGACACCCCCCACTAAACCAGGTTGCTCAAAGCCCCATCCAGAACGGCCTTAAAAACTTCCAGGGAGGAGGAAGTTTTCTGGCTTTTCCAGAGAATGAGTTATTTGGAGGCTCCCGAGGGCCTCCCTCAGCCGTCACCAGGGTGAGCAAGCCCACAGCTTCTCTGGGCAACCTGTTCCCATGTCGCATTACCCTCACAGTGAAGAATTTCTTCCTAATATCTAATCTAAACCTGCCCTCTTCCAGTTTAAAGCCATTTCCCCTTGTTCTGTCACTCCATGCCATTGTAAAAAGTCCCTCCCCAGCTTTCCTGTAGCCCCTTCAGGCACTGGAAGGCTGCTATAAGATCTCCCTGGAGCCTTCTCTTCTCCAGGCTGAACAGCCCCAACTCTCTCAGCCTGTCCTCATAGGAGAGGTGCTCCAGCCCTCGGATCATCCTCGGATCATCCTCGTGGCCTCCTCTGGACTCGTTCCAACAGGTCCATGTCTCTCTTGTGTTGGGGGCTCCAGAACTGGACACAGCACTGCAGGTGGGGCCTTACGAGAGCAGAGTAGAGGTGCAGAATCACCTCCCTCGACCTGCTGGCCATACTTCTCTTGGTGCAGCCCAGGATACGGTTATTGGCCTTCTGGGCTGCAAGTGCACATTGCCAGCTCATGTTCAGCTTCTTGTCCACCACCACTCCCAAGTCCTCTTCAGAGCTGGCCTCAAGCCACTCATTGCCCAGCCTGTATTTATGTTTGGGATTCCCCTGACCCAGGTGCAGGACCTTGCATTTGGCCTTGTTGAACTTCTTGAGGTTGGCACAGGCCCACCTCTCAAGCCTGTCAAGATCCCTCTGGATGGCATCCCGTCCCTCCAGCGTGTCAACCACACCACTCAGCTTGGTGTCCTCAGCAAACTTGCTGAGGGTGCACTCGATCCCACTGCCCATGTCACTGACAAAGATGTTAAAGAGCACCGGTCCCAATACTGACCCTTGAGGGACACCACTCATCACTGGTGTTCACTCAGACATTGAGCTGTTGACCACAACTCTTTGAGTGCAACCATCCAGCCAGTTTCTTATCCACCGAGTGGTCCATCCATCAAACCCACATGTCCAACTTAGAGACAAGGATGCCATGTGGGACAGCATCAAACGCCCTGCACAAGTCCAGGTAGATGACAGCAGATGCTTTGGCCTTGTCCACCAATGTTGTGACCCCATCATAAAAAGCCACCAGATTGGTCAGGCACGATTTGTCCTTGGTGAAGCCATGCTGGTTGTCATCAATCATCTTCTCATTCTCCATGTGCCTTAGCATAGTTTCTAGGAGTATCTGCTCCATGATCTTGCCTGGCACTGAGGTGAGACCGACCGGCCTGTAGTTCCCCAGGTCTTCCTTGTCCCCCTTTTTAAAAATGGGGGTTATGTTCCCCTTTTCCAGTCTGCAGGAACTTCACCAGACTGCCGGGACCTCTCAAATATGATGGATAGTGGCTTTGCAACCTCATCTGCCAATTCCCTCAGGACCCATGGATGCATCCCATCAGGTCCCACAGACTTGTGCACCTTCAGGTTCCTTAGGTGCTCCTGAACCTGATCTCCCACAGTGGGTGGGTTTTCATTCTCCCAGATCCTTCCTTGGCTTTCTCGGACTTGGGCAGTGTGGCACAAGCGCTTGCGGTGAAGACTGAGGCAAAAAGGTCATTGAGCACCTCAGCCTTTTCAATATCCAAGGTGACCAGATCTCCTGTTGCCTTCCAGAGAGAGCCCACATTTTCCCTAGTTTTCCTTTTCTCCTTGACATACCTGTAGAAGCTTTTTTTGTTGCCCTTGACATCATATAAAATCATTCAGTCTGGAAAACTAAGATATCACCTGTTTGATCCATGATAATCAATGCAAACAGCAGTTCCAAAGAACATTTACAATTTAATTATGTTCTCTGCATTTTGGAGAATAGCTTTGGTTTTGATTCTACTAGGAGAAGAAACAGTCCAGCAGTAAGAAAATATATATGTATAGCTTTGTATTTTACTGCTTAGAGCACTTAACAGTCATGTAGAACAATAAGCATTTTGCAGACATTCCTCCTTATTCTAGGGAATAACTCCACATTAATATACAAAGAAATCACACTGTTCTGTTATTTTCATTTGAGTGAGAACAGTGCGTGGCCCAAAGGCAGCACAGGGTCAGGTTGTATCTACCTCCACCTCAGCATCACAATGGCACCAAGACTCACAATCCCCAAGACTGCGCTGGGCCTACTGGCGTCTTGGGAGTCCTGCAGGTTGATATGCAAAGGCTTAAATTATAAGCCTTAAATTAAAGTTGACTTTTGAGTGAACTTCCCAACCTGTACTATAGTAGCATGAAATGTGACTGTGAGATTCTTTTCCCAGCCTGTATCACATCAGCATGAAATAAGACTGTGAGAATTTTACTCCTACAGTTCAAAGCCAGGTGCAGGATACAAAAACAGCAGCCTCTCAGACGTATCTCGGATCCTGGCCAAATCCAGGATGTGCTCGTGTGAAGTGAAACTTACCCACCAGATGTTACTGTGCCTTTCTGTCTGTGCAATTTGTTTGTTAGATTGCATAAAAGCAGGACCCTCTCACAGCAAAGATTGAGACCTCACCTACGAGTGGACACACTGTGTGGGACTTTCCAATTGCCGGTGAAAGGCTCTCCAAATCCTTTGCTGTGACAGGGCTCCCCAGCTGATGTACAGGATTTGGATGATGATAAGTATTTGGGCAATTGGTGGTGTTCCTTTCTTAATCACTATGCTTTCTCTTATGTATAATGATTAGGTGCATTACTGTTTAACTCTGTACCTTGCTTATTCTTCTTTTTTCCTTGTTTTAAACTAGACTAAAATAAGTTTGTTTCTAGTCTTCTGCTGGTATCTGTGTCCTTTTTGCCAGCCCAAAACACAGGTTCACTCACTTTGGTAAGCCAGCAGACAGGGAACAATTAAAACTTGCATTAAAAATCTTCTCCCTTCTCCACCCACAAAAGGTGGGGACAAATGGGCAAAGGACCATAGCCTGATGATAAACCCTCCTGGATATTTTCCCTAGGTGTGCTCTCAGCCAGCCTAAGCAAAAGGGCAGCTCTGGAGAAGATCTGCTGAAGGCACAAGTCATGCTGCCACCCCACCAGGAGCTATGAAGCATACATACTACCTCAAAGTCCTCACAGCACAGTCTAGTCCAAAGGCTGATGTTCCAGATGACACTGTGACAAAGCAACCATCCAGAAGAGGGACTGGGGTGCAGAAATGCCTTGGCTCCTGAGCTGGCTCTCAGAGTGCCTGAGTCAGAGCTGCCGATAACAGGAATTTCCGAGTACACCAGTGCACATTTATTCAAATACTGCAGCACAAACTTCACCGTAAAAATAAATAACAATTTACATTTCTTACCCAACCAACATAAAATCCCACAAAACACTCTGTGACTCTTCTGTGGTTCTCCATCCCTGTACCCTTTCTTTTTTGACCTCTGTCACAATTGCTATAGGACAATCAATTTCCTCCTATTGGATATGTTTCTGGCTTTGGTGAATGAGGGATTCCTTACCAGCCACTTGTGTAATAACAGGTAGCATAAAGCACACATCAGCAGAGGCATCTCAGCTCTCTATTTATTGTTCTCCCCTCTGAAAACAACACCAAAAGATAGTGAAACTCTGTACAAACTGTAAGCTTGAATTCCTGACTGTGATATGAATTTCTAACATTATAAGGGAAACATTTGGGCAGATAAATATGTATGAACCCAAAAAATCAAATCAGGGAGTAAAACAGCCTCATTGGTAAGACTCTAAATTCCACGTGCCTGCATCTTGAGTACTGTGCACTGTTCCAGTCTCCATGTCTCACAGTTGCCTTGCAAGGACAGACTGAAAGGGTGAGACTCCTTACTGGATAGGATTAGGCTGATGTCTGAGATTTACAAAATTATGAAGGCAGAGCAAAAAGTGAATGAGGATCTTCACCAAACCCCAGAATATGAGAACTGGCATTGAAACTAATGGGAGGTTGGTTTAAAACAGATAAAAGATACTTCTTTTATCATATATTTTTTTACATAGTAGGCAGTGAGAATATAAACTTGCTGCCACAGAAAGGTGTGGAAGCAGACAGTATCTGTAGGTTCAACAGGGGTTAGATCAATTCAGGGAAAAGAGGTCCCTATACAGTCTCAAGAAGGAATAAGCAGGGACATACCTTCTAACAACCCTGAATACAGTAACAGTGAATGCTGAGAAAGTTGAAGGAGAATGGACAGTAAAGAGTGGCCAGGCTTGCATGCACTCCCTAGCTACTAGCATCTCCTAAATCCATTGCTAGACAGAGAGCACTGGGCTGGGAACTGTGAGTGAAGAAATTAAGTATAAATAATTCTGAAAAATATATAGATAAGGTACAGTCCTTAAAGATAACAGAAAATGAAGAGACTGCTTCACCTCATTTGCATGCTTCTCCATGTAGTTGAACGTGTACTCATCAGCATCCACTAAAAGAAAGTTGTGACCATGGAAACAAACTCTGGCTCCAACAAACAGATTCTGAGCCTTGAAGTATTCAGATGGTTCACTCTTAAAGAGTTCCTGTCCAGGCTTCTTAATGCGACCTCTTTCCAAAAACTTCCCACCACGTATCCCTATGGGAAAAGAATTGCAAATAATTAATTGTGGCTTTACTTGGGGGTAAAAAAAAAACCAACAAAAACGAAACAAAAAAAAATCCACAAAAGAAAACACAAAAGACACCCCAAACCAGCTGGTTTGTATTTAAATACCAGTTTTCATCCTTGAGTTTTTGTCCTATAATATACTCTCCCCCTCCCTCTTATTGGTAAAAGAACTGCCTGCCAGTGTCCACAGCAACAGTTACATTGTGCATATTCTGTGACATGTCTCATTTGAATGCCTGCCAAACACCTTCTCTTTTTTTTCTTTTCTTTAAAACAGGACAGAAATGTGCCTCTTCAAATCATTCCCATAACCCTGTCACCAGCCTTGGGACTGACCCCTGAGAAACATAAGATGCAAAATGTAAGATGCAGGCAATTATCCTTGAACTGTTAAAGCAAAAAAGAAAAAAAAAAATAATTCACAACTTAGGATAGCACAGTTCTACAAAGATTATGAATTCTGGTGCACTGTAATTCTAGCTTGCTTTTAAGGGCTTTTGAATGGAAAAAAAAAAGTAGGAGTGACATGACACTGTCTTCCACATACTGTTCTGCCAATGCAATTTCATTATGATTTGTTATTTCCTTTGTGAGTTGGGTATGTCACATTATTTCTTTTCATATTATAATGATTTTATCTATGCCACTGTGTGTTGGGTTTGGGAGGGTGCATTTTTTTGGTAGTGGGGGAAGGGCCACCTTGTGAGAGCGAAAAGCTCCCCTGGCTCCAAGGCAGACCCCCCCAGCCCAGGCTGGGCCAATGAGCACTAAAGAAACACCTCTGAGAGTCCATATTTGTGAGGGGAAGGACCGTCCTGAAAAGAAGGTGTGGTAGCTGGAGGAGAGACAGCTGACCTAACAAAAGACAACCATCAACCAAAACAAAGGACAGGCAGACACAGAGAGAGGAATTGTGACCCCGAGAGTCTCCCACTGCCAGAGCAGGGGTGGACCCCGAGAGTGGGGGTTGAGTCTGCAGCCCGTGGATGTCCCCATGCTGGAGCCAGGAGCTGAGCCCAAAGATGTCCATGACTCCATGGGAAGCTCGCTTTGGAACGTCTTGTTCTTGGACTTTCATGCCAGGAACAGCTGCACAGGTGAACTGACTGAACCCCCATTCCCTGTCCCCTGTGCCTCCAGGCGGGGAGAAGGTAGAGACAACGGGAGCAAAGTGATTTGAGCCCGGGAAGAAGGGAGGGTGGGGGAGAAGGTGTTGTAAGATGTGGCTGTTACATCTAGTTAGATGAATGGCAACAAATTAAATTGATTTTTCTTCCCCAAGTTGAGTCTGCTTTGCCTGTGACCATAACTGGTGAGTGAGCCATCCCTGTCCCCATCCTAATCCTGTGCCCCCTTTGTTGTGTCTCCCATCCCATCTCACTGGGTGGGGGGAGGGAGTGCAGGACCACATGTTCCCACTGTGGGTCAAACCACCACACACTGGAAACAGCATGCAGTGCTCAAGGGTATGTAAGATAAAAGGAACATTTTGCTTTCCACTAATATCTTCTGGTGCACCACAATTTGCATTGCATACACCAAGCTTTCGAGAAAACATTCTGTCACATGTTCAGTTTCATCGAGATATGTGCCCTACAACAACTCTGGAGAGCCTGAGGTTTGTTTCCTGTTTATATTTGAGCTTCCAAGCCAAAAGCTAAAATGTATACTTTATTAACATTTAATAATGTCTTACATATTAGGTAGTGATGCAAGTCCAATAAAAGGCTGAATAACAGTATAATAAAATGCCTTTTATAATCAAAATTATAAATGAATGTGAAACCTAAACTCCTTATTAAACCAGAGTTTGGATCAGATGTCTGTCTCAAATTGCTTTACTAGCACCATAAAAGCAAAAGACAAAAAATACACTATGGTAATGGTCATGTCTAGCTTGAATTAAAAAACTATTCAAATCACTAATGTAACTCTAATCTTAACACATTCTTTTTCACCTAGCTATTAAAACAAACACAAAATTTTAGGTTATATAATCTCGGTAACGGTTTGTAACATTTAAAGAGAACTGGTCACTGTAAGATTGGAACTTCATTCTTGTCTCTGTATTTCCCTGTAATGGTTTACTTAGATTGGAAACTTACCTTAATACCTCTGTACCATGGTTTTTAAATGTTACAAGTTAGTACATTTCACATGGTATAAAGAAAAACACACAAATATCTCACTAGGTTAGAGATCTCACACTGAAACCTGATGAGAAATTTTGATGGAAATATACAAGAGCCAGGCTCAAATCACAAAATAAACACCACAAACAAAGATTCTCTTCCATCAAGATCAGATCAGACTTTGCAGGTGTTGGTACAGCTGTTGCCTTGGTCCTACACTGAGTAAAAACAGAGTAGTGATCTCCTCCATGGGCAGCCACAGTTTTCATGCTTTGACCCCCATCTCAACAAGTGCTTCAAGATTTCCAGCCCTGTGCAGTTTCACAATGTTACTAACAGTGTGAAGTACTTCTCTGCAACCTTTAGGATGCTGGACTGAGAAAAGTAAGAGCAACTTTTATTAGTTTCATCTTAGAACTGAGATTTGGAACATTTTTACTTGCTAATTTGTATCAATTCATAAAAATAAAAAGGCAAAAGTAGCCCTTTGAACCTTTACACAAAAGGGATGGTCAAGTTATTATTTTGGGAGCCATTTACTGTTTTAACTCATCCCCTCTCTAAGATGTGCTCAACCCTACTCTTCTCCCACCCCATCCACTTTAACACATTTCCTTCTCACACATGAATGCTTTTCTTGTTCCCATTTTGCATGTCTTACTTCTTTTTTAAATATGCTCTTATCTGATCTCTGCAAAGTCTTCTATTCTTAACCTCGAAGAAACCCATTCCCTTTTCCTTCAGGCATGACTAAAACAAGGGAGGGATAAGAGAGAGAAAGATAAAGGGAGAAGAAAGAAAAAGAGGAAGGCAGGAAAAAAGAAACTACTGCAGGCCTCTTTCCAACTGCTGCTTTACCTCCCCCCCTCATCCCTACTTCTTATCCTGCCTCTTCAAGACTGTTCTCATTAAATACTCCAATGGCTGGTTCTTAGCCACATTCTTCCACTTCACCTTTCTACCACCTCTGAAAGTCACCTACTCCATCCACTTTAACATCCCAGGGAAGTTAAAAATCCATTTACAGATACTTGCCTTTCATACAGGTCTTAAAGCATCTGGGCTTGCTGGTATGCAAGCTAGCCCGTTTCTGGTGTCACATTTTGTGTGACTAGCAATGCTCAGTGGGCTCCCAGCTGCAACCCCTCCGTATATTCTCATTCCAAAACAAAAGGAAGCCACTAAGCAATCTCTGGCCTGGCACCCATGCTGTTGAGAGCCTGACCACTGACCACATCTGCACTGCACAGTGTGTGGCTCTGGCTCTGCTTTGGGTGCTTTGTGATAAATCTGGGGTTTTAAGACACTGCTATTATTTCTGTGTGTTAAAATTGTTTGAAGGTATGTGAGGGGTGTGCTGCAGTCCAAGAGTGGGGCATTATAGCATAAAACTGAGGGTGTTCACTGCAGTCCCCAAGTGTGGCAGGAGGACCTGATTTTTTGAATGTGCAAAACCCCCTGGAATAGTGTTAGATGACTGATAAGGGTGGAGCAAGGCAAATGTGGTGCAGTCTTGTCCTTACTGTCTTGCAGGAGAGTTTCCTGGAGTTAAAAATCCTCCAGGAGGCTTCCCAGGCTCTCTGGGGCCTTCTCTAGTCGAAATGGTGTGAAAGAGACCAGGAGTGACTGAACAGGCAATACATGTGATTTGGGTCCAAGATTCAAACCATTCCCTGGACTTCTTTAATTTAACAGTGCAGCTGTACCCTTAGCATCCTGTATGTCTCTGGACATAAAGAATGCCAATCAAACGTGTCACTCACCAGTGGAGAACTGGGCAGCTCCTGAGCCTCACAGCAGCATTACATAATACATACATACATAAGTGGATGTATCTTTAGCTATAATAAAATAAGTTGCATAAATTACAGGCCACTGGGTGGCAGGAACCTAGTAAAACAACGATGACAGGCCACTGCTGCCATAAGCAGTGCTAAATCTTGATGTTGCAGTGGGGCAGGGCTAACTGGGAATGCTCATTGAAGCCCAGGCAGATACTCTGCACATTTTCAAAACATTTCTCAGAGAATTGCTTGCATTTCAGTTTGGTGTGAGGTCCCTGTTTATGCATTCATAGCATAGTTGGATACACGCAGAGATGCCGTTGGAAGCTCTGTGCATCAAAAAGGCTCACACGTTCCCAAAAACCTACTTATGTGCAGGGCACTCAAAATGACTTAGTAGCACCACTGGCACAGAAAGAGTTCCCTAGGAATACAGAAGAGTCTAGATATTCACCACACCTTCATTTTGTATGGATGTGATTTTGTATGGATGTGATGTTCAGGACAGGTCTGAAATCGACCAACATGAGAAAGTATTTTCAGAAAAGGCTTAAGAGTAGGGCCAAAAGAATACCCAGTCCTTAACTGTAAGATAAATAACTGGACCTCAGAAAGTCAACTGCTGCCACCAGACCCTGAAGCAAAGGAGAGTGAAGAGTCCTCCCTAGGACAGTCCTTGCTCTAGACAATGATCTAGAATACCAAACAGGTCAGTGCTGAGCGCGGTGAGCTCTTCACCATTGCAGGCTGTACCTGCAATACCATACTAAGGTGCTCTGTGCCAAGAAGCTGATACAGGGCAATTCAAGCAGTATCAAAAGAGCCAGTCATTAGGTTCCACAAGAGCCCAAAATGGTAACTAAGGAAACCTTCTATTACTCTTTTTCTCTTGTCTTTGAGAGAATGCAATTCCCTCATTCTTTTCTCTCTATGGTTTTATCAGAGTCTGACAGCAGTTTTTAAGGGTCAGTCCTTCAACTTCACATGTTGAGAGCTGCCAGAACACTTCTGGATGTTAACTGCTCTGAAACTGTTGCTGCAGAAGTTTTGTGGGCTTCACAGAAATACACTAATCTCTCCAACAGGATCATGCTTAGCCAAGGCTTCCCAGTCTCTCCGAGTTACAGAATTACTTCCTGACATCTTTCCCAGTGTTGAGTCCTTCCATCATGCAAAAGACATTCCGAGGAAATAAAAAGGTATTTGAAAATCACAAAACCTTTTATATCCTCAGTTGGAGGCAGCCTACAACAGACAACAGTGGTCAAAAGAATTTAACCATGACAACACTGGGTGATCATGCTCCAGCAATAGGATAAATGTGATCAAGCAACTGAGAAATAACAAAGCATTTGTCACTTAAACACTGCTAGTCTGGTTCTTGAAATTCAGCTCAATGTTCCACACACACGTATACAGCCACTAGCACAGGGCAATCTTCACTCTTTATATGCTCAACACTACATGATCAATGATAAACTATGTTAAAAAATATCACCACTGTTTTGCTTTCATGAGCTGCTTATATACAATGGATGCTATACAGGTATCACAACACCATAACACAGTCTTGCAAAACAAAGGATTTAGTCTTTCATTCTTGATGTCTTACATTTCCTGCCCCTATTTATCATCAGTTATAACACAATCCCTGTATGTTATCCACAACAAAAGCAAATGTTTAATGGCCAAATTTGAAAATTAAAATGTAATAAAAGTTCTAATGCATTGAACTTCCAGTTCCCAAAGGATATTGTGAAGTACTGTCATACAATGAACAGCATTATTCTGAGTGATGAAGATTATAAATTACAGTGACATGCAGCTATGTAAGATAATGCAGTAGACCTGCTGATGTAATTCCCATTGCATTTAAAAACCCACATCTCTGCTTCTGCTAGTGCCGAGTCTGGCCACGATATTTACTGTAAACTCTGATCAAAAGAGCAGTGCAACTGGGACTGATTGCAAGACACTACTACATCTTACCTGTGTTTCGCTCTCTGTGTTCAAAAACTGAAATGGTGTCATCACTCAGGAAGTAGGAAATAAGGAATTTCCGATCCCTGTCAATAGGACTGTCTGTGATGAGTTTTGCAAGAAAGCGCAGTATGTTACTTTCCATGGCACTTCTAAAAAGCAAAAGAAGAGGTAAGAAATCAAAAACAGAGTATGAGAAACACTTTCATCACTAAGAGATGCATTCTCCTGAGTTTTGTAACATACATTCAATGTCTTATTCCTGGACCAGGAAGGGAAATGGCATAAAGTTCTCTACTTTGTCAAAAAACATTTTCAGGTTAAATTTACAGAGCCAACTAGAGTCAGCCAGATCAAAAGGAACCATTTTCAGGGGAAAATTACTTTTCTGCCACAGGTCTGGAATGAATTTGTATTCAAATTCAGTTGCAAATTAAGCTCCAAGTTTCTTTCCAGAAAATTTATAAAGGAAGAACACATTTAGTTATGTGTATTTTACATATCAAATTCTGAATACACACTAGGATTAGATCCACACAATGGATCTAATGATCTTACTACTTGGATATTTGTTAAGTGATTGTGCTTTAAACGGTTTGCAGTACCACTATATGCACCATCAGTGCATTCCCAAGCCTTTTTCTAATAGCTTTCTTCTTTTACAGAGGTTCTACGGGTGAATCTCTAGCATGTGACTTTGCTTTCCACTTAGGCTTCAACAAGCACTGCCTGACAAACCATTTCATAAAGGAAAGCAAAGGGTTAATGCTTTCATATTGCTACAGTAAACTGCATGAAAGTCCACAGACAAAAAAATCCAAAACGCCAGAAAGTCAAACAGAAAAACAAATCAGTGTTGGACTGCTGCAGCATACAAAAATCCTGACTAATAATTCCTGGACTAAGACTTCCACCAAACTCGCACTGAAGACTGCAGAAGGGAAGGAGGTAGGGGATGTGAGGGTCAGAATATTTGCCTTCTCAAAAGATAAATTTTGCTGAGTTCAGAGAAAATTGGAGTTCCATGTCATTAAACAAGTCCTCATGCACCTGTCCCTTAAAAGTCTGATGAGCTGCATTTTGCTGAAAAAAATGACATCCCTGTTTAACATTTTTCTTCTTCACAAAAAGACATAATTTAAAAAGTTGGAACCATTTCTCACTGAAATACCTGTCTTTCTCCATGAATTTCTTGAAATCTTTTTGAGGAGGCTTGGGAAGCAAACTCATACAGGAGCAGAGAGAATCCTCTTCAGAACCAAATCCATTATAAGGAGGAATTGGTTTTTCTGGTTTTGGAGGTGGTGGAGCCTTATATGGAACTGGAGTGAAATCCTCTACAACAAAGACAGTAAGACTTATTTATTACTCTTCTGATTAAGCCATTCTACTAACGATCTAAACTTCCAATATGAACACTTATTAGCCTATTTATGTAACAGAACACTGATCAAAGTCAAACCAGGATCCTTCCTACTGTTACATGCTACAAAAAGATTCCATAGAAGCCAACAGCAAAATTATTGTTTCTTCAAGGGTTTCAAGATTTCATCTATAATCTTAAAATGTTTGACAAATATCATTAAGGTACACAGGCAAGAGAAAATACAAATATAGTTTCAAAATGGGATAAAATAATAAATTAACAATTCTAAAATAATTTTCCAGTTTTATCCTTTGAGACAACATGACTCAGTAAATGCTTGGCTTATTAAATTTCCTAAGAGAAAAATAAATACATAAATAAAGAAAATTGTATTCATTATTTAAATCATACATACATGAGAAGAATTTGGTACATGGAAGCCAACAGCTTCAGCCCACATCTCACTTTATCCAGAATTTTGGAAGCTTGTTTGTACTCATTTTCCTCAGTCTCAAGTGTTTCCTCGCAGTGATTAATGGCCCTTACTATTTACATAGCAGGAGCTCTCCTGACTCAGCAGAGACACATCTGGTCAGGGACCTGCACCCATTTCCCATAGTGGTTGCCCCCAAAAGCCCTGCTGCCCTACAGTTCCTCCTTACTCCTCTACTGGGGAAAATCTTGCTGTACCATTTGGCCCCTTGTTGCCTCCCTGCACTGCCCTTTACTGCAACACATCTTCCAGCTGCCAGTGAGGTTCATATAAACCTTCAACGGAGTAATATAGTCTGCTGGTTAAATAAGGTTAATGGAAGATGGAAAAGTTGAGAGAAGAAAGGGAACTTGTACATGGGAGAAAGTAAATTGTCAAATGAAGGCATGAATCATAGAAACACAAGATAATTCAGGTTGGATGGGACCTTGGGATGTCTCTACCGTGGCCTCCTGCATGGGACAGGCTCAGCCCCAGGCCAGGCCAGGCTGCTCAGGGCTGTGTCCAGTTAGGGACACAGTACCATGGTGAGGTCTAACAAGCACTGAGCAGAAGGAGACAGTAATTTCCCTCGATTTTTGGGCAGCCCAGGCTGCAGCTGGCCCTCTCTGCTGTGGCCCCAAGCCCAGCTTGCTGACCTCTACAACCCGCAGGGCCCTTCCCACACCAACATGGGCGCAATGAGCAGGTCAGAGCCAACTGGCGCTACACTGCCGGGCTGGAGCAGCATCACCTCCACACTGGGGTGGGCTGGAGGTGCTGCCCTGAAGAAGGGAGAGCTGGCTGGGCTGGTCAGTGACAGACAAACACATGAGGCAAACCAGAAGAAGATGGATCACAAACCTCAACCCAGGAGGCAGAGTGATGTAAGTGAGCAGTGTATAAAAGCGGACCCCATGAAATAACATTTTTTTTCTTTAAAACTTCAACTTTTCTACCCAGAACTGAAGAGAGATAAATAACCTAAACTTGTAGCATGGGTTTTGGTGCAAACAGAGGAGAATGGCAAAACTGCTGTCACTTGGAACATTTTCTGAACAAGTTTGTGATTAAAATGTTTTAAAAGCGGCCATATCCAAAGACCAAAGCAACACGCTGTCACAAAATCTGACTTGCCTGACAGTGGTATGAAGTTGAAAAATATGGAAAGAATTCAGATGTCCGAGTTTTCCTTTGACTTGAAAAGGCAATGAGACCTCCCTTAGCCTGCACCTCTTACATCAATGCGGAAAAGCGACACCTGCGCGTTCTGTGATTCGGAAGAACGAAGGTCACGCCCGTACTCTATGAGCAAAAGAAAGTCCACTAGGAAAGTTTCAGAGCAATCCTGACGGCGAAACAGCGGGTCCGTATGGAAACGTGTCCCAGAGAACCCATTTCTGAACGCCTTGTGACACAGTTCCGTCCCGAGGCACCGTTCGCGTGCCACGCTCTGTGACCGCCCGCCGACAGAAGGACACCCCCCACAGTCCCAGTCCCAGTCCCAGTCCCACACCACCACACACCCCCACGGGCCCTACACCGCCGCGCGCTCGCGCTCCCGGCCAGGACGGAGCCGCCGCAAGCCGCGGGCGCGAGGGAAGGCAGACCCGAGCGGGCGGTTCCCGCGCTCCCACAGCGCCACCTAGTGCCCGCGCGGCAGGGCAGCGGCGGCCAGTGCCCCGCCCCGCTCCCCGCGCGGCCCGGCCCTCAGCTCCCGAAGGCGCGTTCTGGCCGTCGAGGCCTTGCTGCTGTTCATAAACCTTCACGTTAATTGGTTAATCGAGCGCTGTGTTATTCGGCACTACGCTTTTCTCCCTGGGCTTTCCAGAGGCTTGGAACAGCGGAAACGAGCCCCTTCTCTTCCATAGAACCACAGAACTGCCTAGGCTGGAAAAGACCTTTAAGCTCATTGAGTCCAATCATTAACCTCACACTGACAAGTCCCCAACTAACCCACGTCCCTCAGCACAATGTCTACACGACTCTGAAATACGTCCAGGGATGGGGACTCCACCACTGCCCGGGGCAACCCCTTCCAATGCCCGAGAACCCTTTCAGTAAAGAAATTCTTCCTAATATCCAGTCTAAACTTCCCTTGGCACAACGTGAGGCCATTTCCTCTTGTCCTATCGCTTGTTGCTTGGTTGAACAGACTGACCCCCACCTCTCTACAGCCTCCCTTCAGGTGGTTGTAGAGAGTGATAAAGTCTCTCCTGGGCCTCCTTTTCTCCAGGCTAAACAACCTCAGTTCCCTCAGCTGCTCCTCATGGGACTTGTTCTCCAGCCCCTTCACCAGCTTCATTGCCCTTCTCTGGACACACTCCAGCACCTCCATGTCCTTCTTATAGTGAGGGGCCCGAAAGTGAACATAGGACTCGAGGGAAGTGCAGTTGCAAATAATACACTTCCTGCCAAAAGAGTCTGGGCAGCCAGGACATCCAGTGGAACTGATCAACTCAAAAGACAAGCTAATGTGTTTATGTGCAGGTCACAGTGTATGTGCATTAACACTCACGCATAAGGCATTCATTTGGAAACGCTAAAGCACTTCCCTTTGTATGTACTTCAGCACATATGGATGAAAACTACATTTATAAACTAAAAGGAAACTACAAACTCCAGAGAGTATATTAAATCCCTCATAACCCAAGCATGGTGTAAACAAAGTCCAAAGAGAAGTTTGGCACTTCAGTTCCCATCCTTTCCCTGATGTAAAATGACCTCGCTTCATTCAGATTCACTGAAGACAAATATCCAGCCTTGTGCCACCTAGAGTTTCCAGGATTTTAAAGGATTATGTATTCAGATTCTCTCCTGTGACTAAGGAAATTCAGAGAAAAAAAATTGCCATGGAGAAAAACAGTTTATGAAACTAGTTAAAAACTAATTTCTCTAACTTTTGAACAGCCAGCTAGATGCAGCAGAGTAACAGCCATGCCTGAGCTCGAAACTAATTTCATCTTTGCTCTGTCACAGGCCATTAGGGTAGAATCAGACAGACAACCAGCACTTACACATAAAATGCACTCCTCTCAAGGTTATCACTGTTTCTTAAGAAAATTACCTCTGTCCAGTCTGGAAAAGGAATCAATGCTCCCTTCTTCCAGGCTGTAACATTTTCAAGGTGAATTTACAGTGGGTAGAAGGTAAATTGAAAGTCCTGGATTACAAATTTCTACCTCCAGAAAGAATAGCACAGATATTTTCCCCATGGGCAGTTTCACCCCTTGTTACTGCATCAACTGATGCCCAGTAGGAGATGGGCTGGCACTAGAGGGTTTGTTTCACCTTGTATATCAAACGTGTATCACATACAAGTAAATTTTTCTCACAACATCAAAACCCAAGTGAGATTTGAACAAGCGCTGGGAACAGCAAGAAACAAAGCAGCTCCAGCCACATCTTTAGCATATAAACAATTTGAAGGTAGCATAGTCTTCTTAGTAAGAAAAACTGAATTCCTCAAGAAGACTTTGTTGCCACAGAGGCAGCCTTAAACCAGTTTCAATATGCACTGTAAGATTTTGGTATACAACGTAAGATTACCTTCTGCCCTCAGCTGAAGAACTGTAGGAAAACTCTCATGCATTAGATAAAAACACATTTCAAGGAAGAGTCAAGTGCTACATATTTTGGATTAGAGTGATAACCACAGTGAATATCAGTGTGTAGCAGGCAGGCAAGAAATTCTGCCTTCACAGGAAGAGGACAGACATCTCTGAGCATTACAAGCCAAGAACAGGAGAGAGAAATCCCACTAGCCTTAGGCAATATAAGAGGTGGCAATAACCTGGAGGGTTGACATTGTTAACATTATGTTCTCCATACATAAGAGGAGATGTACAGCACATAGCTGAGACCTGTTTTTTGTGAGAGTGTTTCACAATTTAGGCAAGAACTAAAATAAGGCAGCAATAACACCATCTTCACAACTTTTACATGCAGGATGAAAGAAAATCTAGTGCTCACAGAAATGTCCATGCAACTAAAACATGATGGTTTTTATTCTGATTCAATCTCCTTTTACAGAGTCCTACTTCATGATTATTGCAGTTACCTGACGAAAAAAAAGGCATCTGTAAATGCACAAGTATATTTAGAAGCTGCTGCTCGGTCTCCACCACATGTAGCAGTGAGGTTAGACGCCAGAGAGGCTCTGATCTCTGACGAGTCTAGTGAAAATTGGCAGCAGGCTTTAATGCCCCCACTGCGGGAAAGGCAAGAAGTCAGCTGTTATCCAGCAGCAGCTGCCTGGCCAAAAGCACACATGTACGGGCCAGCCCATCACCCCGCACGCTGCTCTGCCCAGGCAGCAGGTCAGAGAGGGAGCCTGAGAAATGAGGGGGTGGGAGGGCGAGGAGAGCTGGGACAGGAGAGGGATCACAGGGTGCTGCAAAAAGGCGTAACAGACACGCTTGGGAGGTGCTGGGACATTGAATACAAATCAGCAGGAAACCAGATTTTACTGGTTTTGTTCCTTCAGGAACAATCTGTTATTTAAGAAAAAACACTTTATACTCAACTCTACACTTTATACTCAACTCTGTGCTGAGATACTCTATTTAGTGAGAAGAATGAGTATCAGCTTCTCCCTATTGCCTATCAGGGTATTTCAAATTTCAGCTGGGTGAACACAACACCTACATGGCTATAAAATATTTTTCTCCTTCTCTGATGCTGCAGTAGCACATCTGGGCAGATAATATCCCACGTTAAGGCATTTCTCTTGCATTCATAGCACTGCTAGATGACAGTAATATCATTAGCTTCCTGTTGAAGGGCATTAGCTATTGTTTACCCATGGAAAAGTTCTCCCTTGCTTTTCACAAACCATATAAAGAGCAAAATAGGCAAAACCAATATTAGAAATATATCAGATATCATAATCATGCACTTCAAAGGAAATCCAAACTGCCCTTAATTCTCCTAAAGGGCAAATTCCATCAGCAAGCAACTTATGCTGAAACTGCAGAGTCAAAAATAAATGTCGGTCTCTTTAATGGCTTTGGCAGAAGAGTACAAATTAAAGGAGAGTAACGTGAAAACACAATAACAAACAGCTGGATTGGTGCCATGAGGTGCTGAGCACCGTGGCTTGACGTAAGAACTCATTTATCCACTTGCTTACTCTTACTCAAGTAAATGGTCTCCTTGGACTCAGACTGCAATTAAGCATGTTTCAGTGTTTAATTGGATGGGAGCAGAATGCCAGGCACTTTCTGTGACTGAGCCCACTGAGAGTACCTTGTACCTCCACCAGGCACAAACAAAATTTGTAACTCACTAAGAATAAAAGGTGAACCCTAACCCTTCCTCTCACAAAACCTGCTTCTAAGCCAAAACCTACCCTGATTCTACTCTTAGTCCCTTCAAGCTAAAAAGTCATACCTACATTTTTTAAATCCTGATGGGGAAAATAGGAAAGAATTTCCCAGCAAATCGTGAGAATCTCTTAGCTCTAAGAAAGTGTGTATTTCTATGAACAAGACAAGCTGCATCAAGATGGATGTTTCTTCATGTTAGCCAGTCTCTGCTATCATGTATCTTTAAAGTTACATGCAAAGCCACTTCCGAGCTTCCTGAAGGTCTCAGCTAGAGCACATCTTTGTGTGTCTTGTGTTAAGGTGGTAGACAACTGCAAGGAGCACTAAGAAAAAACAGAAAAATTATCACAGCTATAAAAGAATGGACTATGGAGAAAGACTGAAAGGTTTCCTCTGACAGCAAATGGCCCAGGAGCAGGGAAGGGTGGTAAGACAGTGTATTGAAATAGTGTTCAAATATGTACAAGTTTGTCATGAAAAGAGAATAACGAGCAGTTGTTCTCTATGTCCAACAAAGGTAAGACAAAAAAGTTACTCTTTCAGTTTACACAAACCAGCTTCACAGTAGCTATTAAGCAGCATTTCTAACTATGAGGTTAGGACAAGATACCTCAGGAGGTAAAGAAATCTCCTCTACTGGAGGATGCTGATAAAAGGCTATACAAACATTAGTCAGTGACAGCCTGTGCATATACAGTATCCTGCCTCAGAACAATGGCAAGGGACTAGACCATCTGTGGTCCCAGTTTTATAGAACTCTACACATCAGCAACTTCTGACTTCTCCTAACTTGCAAAGCACCTAACTTAAACATCCAGAGACATAACCAGTAATTACTGAGCCAGCATTATGGGAGGGGAATCACAGAATGGTTTGGGTTGGAAAGAACCTTCAAAGGTCATCTAGTCCAACCCCCCTGCAGTGAGCAGGGACATCTTCAACTAGATCAGATTGCTCAGAGCCCCATCCAGCCTGAACTTGAATGTTTCCAGGGGTGGGGCTACTACCATCTCTGGGCAACCTGTTCTGGTGTTTCACTATCTTCATTGTAAAAAAACTTATTTCTATCTAGTCTAAATCTACCCTCTTTTAGTTTAAAACCATTACTCCTTGTCTTATTGCTAATGATCCTGCTAAAGTTTGCCCCAAACAGCATTTGTGTAACACTTGGTTGCATTGCTTGGTTGATACAGAATGGTCAGCTGCATTTCATTTATTGACTGCTGTGAGTAAGAAATCCCCATTCACTGTTCCAGGATATTTTGCTTAAACAGAGGATATTGCTGCCAAACAGCGGCAGCAGTCTTGGCTGAAAAAATTATCAGGGAAGAACTCTCTGTTTTGTATCTCTGGCGTTAGACTCACTATTATTATAGAGAATACTATGGTTATTGAATATGGCTTCCTCCCACACTGGCTAGTATAAGAAAAGATTTATTCTGGTACAGATATGCCAAGCTATTATTAAAAAAGTCCTAATGAGACATGCTTTCCCAATTAAGAAATTCAGTGTTGTAGTGGCAGCGCTACGTCATTTAATTCCCCCAATGCAGCAGACAAGCTTCGATCCAAACACTACACTCCATCTGATCACAAGTCAAGCTGAAAGAAATAGTCTACCCAGGTATTTTGTTTCACAGTGTCAGAGAAAGGCCATAGTAGGATTCTTCCAACCATGTCTGAACAGTCAGACACTTAGCTATATTTATTGAATGAATAAACTGCCAGAAATTAAGTTGTTTTTGCAGGAAGATGTCCATCATAGAACCATAAGCAAGCCTGACTGAGGGAATTCAGAGATAGATGAACAAAAGTTCCTATTGTTACCCATTTCCAAAATGCTTTTCTATCATGGACATATTTGCCAAATGTTCCCAGAACTCAGTGCTGAAACTTCATACTCTAATGGTACAGAATACACAAAACTGCATTGTAAAAAATCAATAATGTTATAGACTACTACTGTTGTGTCAGAAATCTTATTATGTGAAGACTCTGACATCCATATAAAATGAAACATAATATAATGGGGAATAATTGAGCTCATTCTACTTACCGACTCACTACATGCTCTTTATTATTTTTCTGACTGCAAACGCAGTTATTGGAATAGGAGGGGGAAAGAGGGAAGAAGAACTGTCAGTCTATCCATATGAGTATTTTGTCATTCTAGTTTTAAAATAGAGGTAGTTAGGAAGAGAACATGCACATTATGCGTTAGGTTTCAATGGAGTAACATACAAGAAAGCCCTTCTGGATCACCCGCAAAATTACTGCTTTGTTGCTTAACAGCTGACAACAGATTGTTATTGCTAAAGGTTTTAATGAACATGTTTTGTCAGTAATAAAATTCAAAGACAGCTCCATCAAACTCAGAAATATAAAAATGCTCATAAGGAAAGGATAATTATCAAAACTTACCAACTCCATACTTTGTTCTGTAATATTCTCTAGTGAATTCATCACAATCACAGAGTATTATCTCCCTTCCCCAAACATTAATTACTGCCCCTATTTTCAGGTCACTCTCTGTGTAGAATTCCTGATGCACTGCTCCTGTCTAATAAAAGAGGGAAGAGTAGCTCTATTAATCTCAGAATCCCACAACCTTTCCTAAAATCTAGGTCATTTAGTGCGTATGATTTAAAACATAACCTTCATAGTCCATTTGCAAGTATTTTTCAACCCATGCTAAGCCACCTCTCTTTCACAACTGTGGAATTTACATACAATAAATCTCAGTAGTTTTCATTTGAGCTATTCCCCAGTGGCAACACAATTTTATAACTAACTCTCTTTGTTGTAGAGGATAACAACCACTAGAAATGACAAAAAACTACTATAGCGACATTCAACAGCTGGAGGCATTCGATAACGTCTGACCTTGCGGTTGTCCAGGATGTAGCGGCCTCTGCTTCCTACTGAGTTTCCAAACACATTGAGAACAGTGCGATTGGTGATTGTGCCTGGCTGGTACAGCCCAGTGGGAGCATGCTGCAAGAGAAGAGACCAGCTCTTAAGAAATACAGTTAACGGTGAAGAAAGAGAACTTGGTTACCTTAGAACTAACAGAATTTTTGCAGACTGACTGTTATTGTAGTATTTTCTTGGGAGATTTTTTAGTAAATTCTAAGGTAAGATTACACCAGCAAACCTAAAAGCCAGTGTATATGTCAAAAGCTAGTATGTATGGCAGAAGCAGCATTCAGAATCTCACTGTGTATCCAGGAGTAAAGTCTCCTTTTTATTGGAAGCAAACAGAAAGCAAAGGTTAGCACACCCAAAGTAGCACATCCTTGCCAACTTTGCTCTAAAGGCTATTATTTTGATTGATAATAATTATAAAAACATGCAAAAGAACCACTCAGGGTTGGTCCTACTGTCCTAATCACTGCACAAATACAGGGGATTCAAGTCAGCATGATTCTACTGACAAAAATGTTAGTATTTTTGTTCCTATTCTAAGTTTCAAAATTACAACAGTAATTTATCCCAGTAATATGAAACTTAATATGCCAACACATTTCTGTTTTTTAAATCTGATGATTGCAGTTTAACCAAACTGGGTGATTTTGTCATACCACCTTCCCTGACAACACAACTTTTGACTGATTTCCTCTGCTGTACTTCTCAAAATTTCCAGGGAATTCCGAGGAAGAAGCTGGCCCTTAAAATCGCAACATGTACTTCAATGACAGAAGGGGTCTGTCAGCACGGAGCCACTGCTAAAACGGTGTCTCAGAACACAGGATGCACAAGGTGAGAGAAGTGCAGTATTTTGCTCTTAGGTCTTTACTATAAAATCTCATGTACATCTACAGCATGACAAATAGATTACCAATATCAGAAGGAAAGGGGAGGAAAGATTCCCCAGTGTTTTATCCATCTGTAGGCTGACATTATTCTATCATCAGGTTCTGTCTGGAGCGATACAGAAGTGTATCCATCTCGTTAATTTTATAATCATAATAAGTTATAGAGGCTTCAATCCCCTTGAAGATTTCTCCGAGAGGAGTCTTCTCAAATAAGCACCTGATTAATGCCTGACAAAGCTTATTCATGGATTCCTACTGATTTTAACTAGCCTTGCATAAGGTCCCAAATCTAGGAACTCAATTTGAAGAAATTACTCTAGATTTGCTACAAAGAGGTAGTGTTATGAATATTAGTCCAGAATATTAAAACTGAACTTTTCCAAAGGTTCCAAATATAAATCATATGGATAAAATCTGAATTCACCTCAGCTTTACATTAGTTTATTGATCATTATTAATTAATTTTCTGGACTTGCATTACTGCATAGCTTTATTAACACATTTACCTTAATACATTAATGTGGGAGAAAGGAAATCATAGGATATCTTTCTGCATAAATTCTCTCTCCTTTTAATTTAAATATGACAAGCCTAAACTTATTTTTTTCCATCAGTTATTAAATTATTCTATGAATATATGTGCAAAACCTAAATAATGCAATTATGATTAATACTCTAACACTTTCTAAATATCATTACAGGCCTAACACAGGATTTTAAAAACAAGGCATTTAATATTTCTTAATTAGCAAAAGAAATCAAAATAAGCTGAAATTTTCATTTCTCACCTTTGGAAGCTTATCTCTTCTGAGGAAAAGTGGAACTGCATCCTGGCCTGAGTTTACTGGTATAATTTCTTTTATATCAATAGTATCATCAGACAAATAATAGCGCAGAACAAGTTCCCGTGGGTCATGAAACATGGATTTTGGGTCATCCCACACACAATAAAAACGTAAAACATGTCCATCATGCTCCAGAAATTGTTTCAAAGTGTCAATGCGCTCATAAGGGCGCAATGGTGTCACACTATCCAAAATCTGCAGATAAAGGAGAAATTAAGATAAACACTTATTTAATTATTTGCTCTTAAAAACAGGATACCAAACTGCAGGGTAACACCTGATCGTAGAACGTGCTTTTAGGATTTTCAAGTAACACCACACAGTTACAATACATGAAACCCTATTTATGCCATAACCAAAGAACTATTTACAGGGTTGCTGTGCCCTCGGAAAATATATGAAAATAATTTTGGATTGGTTTTGATCCTTGTTTTTCTTGCAATAAGGTCCTTCAGATCAGAAAATTGTTAAATTATTTATAGTACAGCTCATCTTTTCAACAAATTGCCCATGGTAATCAGATGACTAGAACTCCAAATAGCATCACCCTTTCTGATTTACTTCCTTGAAAATTATTTTTATAGATGGTGTGGTATAAAGAATTAATTCTTTCTTTTCCCTTTGGCTTTTCTTTCTTTTCACTTTAGAACATAGTTAATTAACTTTTGATTCATGTAATACAGTTGGCAGGTACTGGGTATGTATGTTCTCTTCTCAACATATACCCATAGGTCTGAAAAGGAATAGCAAATTTCCAACTAAAATATATATTCCAGTTGATGTGACCTATGACAAGATGTGAGCTACAGTCATGGTTGCTGCAAAACCAGTAGGACTGCATTAAATTGGATCCCATGATGATGATTCAATACGAGGACTGCATTTACATACTGGTAGGTAGAGTCACATATATAAATGTTGTTCTGAACAAGGTGTTTTTCCCAAGTCAAAATCCATCGTGCCCAAAGTGCGTTAAAGGGGCAAGACAGTCCTTCTAATCTACAAAATTATACACACTTGCTTCCAGAGGAGAATGGCGACAGACATCAGTGACACAATGTAAGCTGAGGTGTCTGACCAGAAAGAACTGTTGACTACAGGCAGTTTAAATCATTGCCTAAATTTCTGTTTATCTACTGATACATCTTCTGGCCTTAAAAATCTGAGAGGGAAAAGGCCCATTCTTTCAGAGCATCAAATGTTAAAATAAGGAGAGCAGAACTGAGTTTTTCCTGCCAACGTACTCACTCATCTGCAGCACACTCTCCATTTCAGGCATCATCATGCTCATACGTGTGGTATTTACCATCCCAGTACCATCTTTTCTCCTTTCTGACCCTTGAAGATGCAGAGAGCAACCAAATAGAGCCACAGAGGTAGATAACATCACCATCCACAGGATATAATTTCCAATAATACAGAAATATGAATCTAAGGGTCTTGCTACATTTTCCACTGGTCTCATTTTCTATCTAATCTTATACCTTCTTTTCCTTTGTACCTTCATTTTTCTGGCCATTTGCACTATTAAGATTCTAGTGCAAACTGATTTAATTTTGATCAAAGCAGTCTAGAGCAATCCACCCTTTATAAATAAAAAAAAATTACCTTCCACAAATTAGTCACAGGAAAATGAGAGCATAAAGCAGTCAGAATTTGCTAGGAATCTTTTCCATAATAATAAAACTGAAACATAGATTTTAGTAATTTTTTGTCTTCTGATGCTCTTATGTCTTAAACCTCTTTTTCCCTTCTCCATTCTCTTTAGCACACACATGTACAATACTTTAATGTTTTACTTGTTGTTTTTACAAAAAAAAAAGAAATTCTAAGCAGGTTATGCAGTACCATATATAACGTTGACACAGTCTGCCAGTATCAAGACAACTCAGCATGTGTTAAATACCCACTTGTTACCTACAAAGCCTGAGTAAGGGAAAAGCAACCCATTGCCAGCCTGAGTCACCACTGCTCAAAACCAAGAGATGTACTACAAATACTGTTTTTCACTGGGCGACTACAAAAAGCCTGAAAGCATGAATAAGTGAAACCAACATGTTGGCCTGAGAGTGCCTCAAAGACATGCAAAAGGTCCTACACATCTCAGCCACAATTACCTTCCCTTTTTGCTGCTGAGAGCTGCAGCAGTTTTCTCAATAGGAGGATTAAGTTGAATGCAACAGACACATGTAGTATTTGTTGCTTTCAGAGCACTAGGCTGGATCTATCACAACAGGCTGCATATCATGGGCCAACAGTCCTAACAGAGTCAGGTCAGGAGAAAAACACAGTGCCATCTGCACTCATATTAATCAAGGAAAACAGAAGTGAAATAAATTATCCCCTACAGAAAACATCACTCACACTACTGTTCCCAGAGAACAGACGTCAAATCCTGCAGAGAGGAATCCATGTAGCATCTAGGAGCTGCGACTGAGATTCTCGGAGGAGGTGTGTGTGTGTTCCCACATACTCATGAAAGAGGGAACTGCGTTCAAATAAAATTTCACAAGTCCTAAAAAGTGCAGAGTCCTGGGTTCTTTGTGGCAGCAGAATTTGCTTTACACATGCAAAGAGCTGTTAATAACATGTAGGGTAGAGATGAAGGATGCCATATGAATAGACCAAGTACGTGAGTCTGCAGGAAGCCATGGATGTGCTTGAACTCCAATTCCAATTACATCTTCCTTTAAACACTTTAAAAGTGCTTATTATCATTAAATTAGCTCAAACAAAATCATAAGAAGAACATATAATAGGTCCATTTTTTTCTTTTCGGTTTAATATGGAAAGGTTTATTTTATATTTACCAATTAATTTTGTTCTGTTTCAAAAAGTGTGTGAACACATCAGAAGAAAATCACTTATATTTTAGACTTCATTATGTTAGTACAATGAGCCATATAACAAAATTTTAAAAAGCAAGTTTTCTCTTGTGATTCATTATGTTGAGATAACTACCTCCCCATATGTTCTATTTGGTATTAGAGAAATATTTTATATAGTGCATATTACTAATAGCAATGGCACTTTTTAAAAAATCAATTTTTTACTATTACTGCCTCATCCGACCTTTTGCCGCTCTTTGGTGTATGGGTCATCTGGACAACCTGCGGGAGGATTTAATCTAACTCCCATCTTCCTCAGGAAATTTTTTGTAAATTGGTCACAGTCTATAATTTTATATCTTCGGGCATAAATTATTATTTCTATGTTGATATTGAAATGTTCTACAGTATAGAACTGATCTTCATGAGGAGGTGGCAGTGGAATGCGATGCCGTCGAACAATAGTTCCTGTAAAAGAATTAGGATAAAGTCATAGAGTGAATATCCTTTGCTCTAAGGATCACTTCACAGACTTGCTAATTTTCTATGCTTATGTGACCAAAACAGATGAAGCCATATAGGACAAATAAAATTATCCTTCATTCAGTAAAAGAACAATTAGGTAAGAGGATCCTTTGTGTTAACAACAATACTTTATGCTGATCATCTTCTACAACCCCAAGTTCTAGCATTTCACTTATGTTAATACAGAAAATTACCACCTTCTGGAGCAAACAGGAAACCACTGGAATAAATCCTCATGTGTTGTTGCAAACATAACAGGTTAGTATTTTTTCCAACAAGAATAGAAAAGACACTGCTGTCATTTAAAAAAGAGATGTATTTTTCACTTTTTCTGAGAAGCAAAGCAGTCTCCAGTACTCATTAGTATCATTAATTTTTCTTTTAAAAAAGCCACACAAAAAGTTGTGCAAAAAGACGTAGCAGGGATATATAGAGGGACTAGATCTGCCTGTACTCTGCAGGGTGAGGAGAGCCATATACAGCTAAGGTTAGAGAAAAAAACTGCCCTACCAAGGAAAAAAGCGTGATCACACATGGAAGCAGGTGCATTCATCTGAGCTCCCTAAAGGTGCAAACTGAAAGTAGAGACAACTGAGGTGAGTTGGTCTGAGTGCTGGACTGCAGTAGAGAAATGGAAATATGGATCCATTTCAGAAATACAGAGCCAGGAACTCATAACCCATAGTCTAACAGGAACACTACCCAAAAGGAAAAGAAAGGAAAAATAAAAAGAACAAAGGAAAAAGAGAGTAATTTTAACTTTGTTAAAGTAAGTACACACTTAAGTTTTCTTCTTGACAGTCTTTACATGAAAGGACTGTTTATTCTTGGAGCGTTGTATTTGTTTACATTTACCACATTAGAAGAGAAGGAATCTGCTATAGGTCTATCAGCTGAAAACTCACAAATACACTGATGAATTAATTGGGTAATGCTTCAAAAATACTCACTACTGATGATTAAGAGACCATCTCTCATACGGGAAGTTTGAGAGAGCTGGGTCTGTTGAGCCTGGAGCAGAGATGGCTTGAGGGAGGATCTTATCAATGTTTATAATGCCTGAAGAAGACAGAAGCAGGCTCTTCTCCATGGTGCCCACTGACAGGACTTGAGGCAATGGGCACAAATTAAAAGAAACAAAATTCCATCTGAACACAAGATGACACTTTTTTCACAGTGAGGGTGATGAAACACTGGAACAGGCTGTCCAAAAAGGTTGTAGAGTCTCCACCCTTGGAGATACTTAAAACCCAACTGGACATGGCCTGGGGCATCTGGCTCTAGCTGCTCCTGCTTTGAACAGGGGGGTGGACTAGACAATCTTAAGATATCCTTTCCAGCCTCAACAATTCTGTGATACTACAAGTATTTTAG
This sequence comes from Caprimulgus europaeus, assembly GCA_907165065.1. The sequence goes on along the minus strand of OU015523.1, from coordinate 34,116,376 downwards.
AAACAACTTACAAGCTACAGCCTCAGTAGGTTAAACAAATATGCAACACATACATTAAAGAGAGATGCAGCTGCATGTATGACAGGCTATGATTTATTCTGCGTTAAGTTAGAGATCACAAAAAACAGGAGATTGGCAAAGTTGGGACAAAACTCTTTTTTTCAACATTATGAGAGAACAAAAAGGACAACAATGAAAGTTTTGCCACATCAGTACCTTAGTACAGTTGTACAGTTGTGAAAATACCCTGCAGAGAATAAAAAGATGGTCCAGTCTTCAACCTCAGGCTCTTTGATGTGCTTACCAACCCACACCTCTGTAACACCACCTTTATAATGTGGATACCCACTGGCTGAGACCAGACAGGAACCACTAACCTGTACTATTATAATAATTCCTTGCCACTATAGGTTCCCAACAACTTTAAAATTACAGTAATTATAAAAGGTGAAACTTTAAGACAACTACAGTAAACACACAAAAATTCCAAAACTAAAAATAGTTCCAGTACTAACCTTCCTCTACAATCATAGTTTACTAGACACAATTATCTAAAAGCCTGCCTCATTATCTCTCGCTACAGAGCTGTATCTCTTTCCAGTGCCCTTCAGCTGTGCATCTGGTAGTGTTTCCCACTGAGTTCCGTTTGATGATTTTCCAGCACTGCTATTTTGTTTTGGGGGTAGATGGGGGTGGAGGGGGTCCTAGGGAGAGAGGGGATGAAGAGAGGTAGAGGAAGAGGGAGAAAGATATTGTTATGTAGTTTTGTCTGGTGTTTAAAGGGCCTTATTTGTGATTTAGTCCATGGAAATTCTTTATTTTTCAGTTTATTTCCCTAAGGACTAATCTGTATGGAATATCTTCCACTACTACATTATCAGAGTTGTTTGTTAAATTCTAACTCCTGCAATGAAAAAAATACCCTTAATTTTTCAGGGGAATAAAGCAACAAAACAGATTTACTTTACATTCCCATTAAAATAATTACTTAAGACTCGTTCAGCATCCTGATGTTTCACAAGTACCAAATCTGACATCCTGGTTACTGACCTTTGACTGTAAAATAAATTTGAACCTCTATCTGCTTAAACATAGTTGTACATGTATCTAAGATGCATCCTCATGGAAATATTAGTTAGAAAACATGGTAATTAGGACATTTTAACATGATGCAGAACTGCATCACATTATCCTTAACAAAACCACATACTTTAAAATATGTTACCTGATTCTGGCTCATATTTGGGTCAGTCCTGCACAAATCAATACATAATGTGCTAAGTCAGAACAGTCCTCCACATAAATGCAAATCCTGTTGAATCATCATTTTAGTGAAAATATAATGGCTGACAATTTTCTAGTATGGGGTGTTTTCTGAGGGTACTGGTGAATAAGCCTTCAGCTAGTTTTTCATATCACTTTTCAAAGGATAATACATATGCACATTTTGTTCTGTGGCATAAGAATTTCTTTCCTAATGGAAAATGTCTTGTAAAGATAATATCTGTAGCAATCCTTTGCTGTGCCTGATCTACACATGTAAAGGATATTTTCTATATTGTTGAATTTGAAATTTAATAAAACCTGATCAGCTGAGGTTAGGCCTCAGCATTTTTAAAATTGTCCCTCCTTCTAGAAAATAATTACATTTCTACTTCTAGAAATTTGCTAAAGGTTATTAAAGGAGGATCCAAGACTCAGGTTGCTCAGGATGGATGGCTATTCTTGATGTTTCTTTTGCCTCTTGTCAGTTTATTGAGCAGGCTATCCTACTGCACCACCAAGTCTTATTGTAAATATTTGCAACTGGTCAGGCTAAAGCTCTCCTCTACTATGCTCCTGGAAAGAGAGCTGGGGTACTGCTTTTCTCCAACAGTGGTGGTGGCATCGAGTTCCCATACCATAATTTGTAGCGTATCTTCCTTTCTCTCGGGGCCCCTGATTATTTGACAATTAAAGCAGCAGCTTAAGGAGACCTAAATACTAGTAAAGGCCTTTTGGCTATGGGACAGATCATGAAGCTGGGCAGGAAATAATTCAGTCTCTGCTGCTACACTGTTCTGCAGAAGAAATAAAGTGGTATCAAGAATTTCCTCAACACAACTTTCCAACTCCCACTAGACCAGAGTGCATTAGAGAGGGGAGAGCAATGGCCAACACCTGGAGCTTGTACACTCTTTGACTGCTTGCACAGAAAGGAGGAGAAGCATCCACTAGTATTCCTGCCACACAGAGTTCACCCCAATAAATAAGGAAGTTTCTTATGTTGACTTATTCACCCATCTCAGTACACAGCAAGGTCATGATTTGGCCACCTTTAAGTATGGCAAAATCACAATTATTTCAAGGCCTCAGGGAAGGTCTTAAACTCTTAGATAATCGGATACATTGGAGGAGCTGACTGCAACTTCTCTTTCCCACTTGTACTTTTCTCTTCAGCCAGCCAGCCTTGGGAACCTAGCCAGCAGGCAGCTCCACTCTCTTTTTCAGCTGGCTGACCTTGGGGAAGCCAGCCAGCTGCTCCACTCTGCTCTGGCTTACAGGGCCTGGATTGCACTGGAAGATATAGTCAACCCCATGGGACATAAATGACCTTTTGATAAGGCAGTATCAGCCAGCAACAGCCCTGATAACTGGGAATTAGATCTACAAAACACTTGCACTGCCATATCTAGCCTGGCTCTCTGTGGGAGAATTTCTTTTTATATGGGAAGAATAATTAACATTCTGGCTCTGGAAGAACATAGTGGAGTTTGTTATGTGGTCAAGTTTACTGTCCTTCTCTTCACTCTGTACTCCCTTATCTTTAGTTACTTTTTGTGCACTGTGATTGTCCTGGTATTTTTTGCTTTGATTCTAGTTTCTCAAGTTCAAGTTGGCCTCTGCATTCCTTAGTGTTTTGAATTTAATTCCTCTGTTTGTATAGATTTCTTCTAACGCTTCTAATATTTTCCAAAGTTCAAACTATAGCAAGGCAGTTTCCAAAATTAAATGAAGTTTAAATTTGAGTTATTTGGTGGCAACCTTATCTGTGCAAATTCATGTCCAGGTACAGCAGCCAATTCCATAATGCACTTTTTATAAGTCACTGAAATACATTTCCCACAGATCATTTACTGCGTCACTCTGAGATTTTGATCGATGGTAAAAGCACATTTTCTGGCTTTTTTTTTTTCCCCAAAGCCAGTTTCTTTTAGTTTTGTAAAATCATAATCAAACTTAGAAATTATTCTAACTTCTTTGACAGCTATTCCTTCACCAAATCTTCCTGCAGTCCATAAGCCTCTCCCAAGTTTTTGTTTTGTTTTGGGGTTTTTTTCCTGCAAAGCCACAAGTGCTACCCACAGGGGAGAGTACAGTGGGAAACTACTGCATTTCTCTGATCCCACCATGCCCAGGGACATCCATTCAGACCATCAAGCTCTTATTTGTGGGTTACGGCACAAGCACTGATAACCCTGTGGCCTCAAGGCACTAATCAGGCAAGCTAAGAAGATCTACCTTTGATCTACCCCACCACTGCTGTACCTACTCTGCAAGAAGACTCCTGAGAACAGCCATTTGAGCTGTGTATTTTATATCTTTTCTGTTGGGGTGAACATCCAAGTTAAGGTCACCACCACCTTCTGCTTTCAATAGTTCAATTCCACTTTTTCTATCACTTTTTTTTTGCTGTTCCTCCTTTACACAACCCCTTTCCTGACACCGCGACTCTCCAGCTGTTCTTGCAGACTGAGCCTATCCTGTTCCTGATGTTCCCACACTTCTTTCTTCACCTACATCCCCACACCTGTGCTCTTGTTCAGCGCAGTTTGCCTTTCAACAGCCCAAGTTTTCCTGCAGTGGAAGTCTTCTCTGCAAATCCCTGGCCTTTTAATTAACTGAAACGTTGTATTTCAGCTGACGCCCAGAGGACGGCATTATGGTTCAGATCCTGAACTTCAGTTCAGTTCAGTTTCTCATCCTGTTATGACCTTTTCTGCATGATCCTGGGCAAGATTTTAATTCTCTTGTGCTTCAGTTTATCAGCTTCACAATGTAGGCAGCTATGCTTCTGTTGTTCTCAAGCTTACAAATTCCCAGTCAGGACAGGGAATTTGAATAATGTAAGAAATACATATAACTATAATAAAAGAGGCAGTGGGCCAATTTTTAATAAAAAATGGAGTAAGACCAGCAGTTAATGGTTTGGGCTTTCATTTTAAGAAACACTGCTTTTGCATATATTCAACAACAAATGTTTAGTGCCTTTAACATAACAACTTTGTGGTTGCTCCTCGGTTACAGAGCATGAAGACACTGCCCAAGTGCATGTGAGTAAAGAATCTTCTGATAGGCATCTCTACCACCTCTTTTCCCTCTGCATCATATTAATCTCTAGGATAATAAGAATATTTCTGTAGATGTTTATGATAAAGTATAGGGCCCAGATCTTCTCATCAACTGTGAGGCCTAAATACATCCCAAATACTCCTTGGGCCTTTCAATCTACAATATCTCTTCCTTAACACAGAGCTTCCTTACCAGCCCAGGTACCAGCAACAAGCAAATTAAGTTCATTTTTGAGATCCTGGAACATTTCTTTTTAATCCATCAGTTTAATATGTTATGTGCACTAATTTATCCCACATAAGTACTCATACAAAGCTGTAGAGGCCTGCAAAACACTCTTGCATGGAAGACTGAAAGAATTCTTGTTTCTCTCTAACACTATTCAGTTAATTTTAGATCCAGTACCAAAAGTGACTCCAAAACTATTAACATAAGATACAATCAAGGAAATAGGGGGAAATTGTAGCCTTCCTGTCGCCACAGGATCATGACTAAACTGCCAGGAACACCAGGCCTGAAGCTGCAGTCTGCACAACAATGAAAATGATTCATTACTCTAGCAAGATTCAAAGGTATCAGGTTTGAATTTGCTTTATCCTGCTCTAATGAACCTGGCTGCCACCTTCCCTCTCAAAGACATCAGCTCTGCCTCTCAGGTTAACTGTACCTCCTTTGTCGATGGTCATTTGTTTTATGCCACAAAATCCAGAAACAGCCGCTCCCACTCCTATGACACACAAGTCAAGGAAAATCTAAACCTGATGGTGTCTCTGTCCTCATGCATATGAGTGCAGGGAGGGGGTAACTAACGTGTAAATTCCCAGGAGAAGATATCCAACATGCTTTTCATCAGGTCTTGAAAGCACTTGCCCAGGTAGGAGCAGGACAAGGTTCCTCTGAATTCCAAATCAGTTCCTGTTGAAGAGCCAATAAGATTTGTGGCAAGAACCACCACTCAACGCAGGCACAGCAGGGCCCAAAGTACTGGTCTAAGAAAAGATTCCCAGGTAATTTTATCTTAAGTCTAACAGTAATGATGCACATAACACCTTTAAATATTACCCTACACTGTAGACTGAGAAATTGATAGCATCTGCTCATCTTGGAAAAGAATACAGTAGCTAAATGGTTAACTTACTTTTGAAAATTGCTGTGCTAAGATCCACCAGAATGTACAAAATATCTTTGGGGACTGGGAGGCGCAGTCATCCCAGATACTCATCCCAAGACATCCTGCTTATCTGGACTATATCCCTTGAAAATTTTTTTTAATTCTGGCAGTGACCCATAAACACCAAGAAGCAGCAGCTGTGCTCCCCTTCTGCAACAGGATGTTGACTGCTAGATCACATTTTCTTAATGTAAACCAAGTCCACTAATACTCTAGTAAAGCAGCTCAGTAAACCCTCCTCCAAAAGTCCTGAGGCTGGCCCAAGTGCAGTGATGTGAAAACGCAGCAAGGCAGCTTCTTAACTTAGAGGCGTCGGGGAAAAATTGCTGTGCCAAGGGCATTTTAATCATAAAGGAACCAACGGGCAGAGGCACAAAAGGCACCCTCCTTCAACAACGGCAGGGACACTGCAGCAGCTAACGAACAGTTACAGAGCTGCAGCTAGAGAACTTGATGTCAGTGCCAAGATGGGAGGAACCAGGCTCAGGAATGGAGATCTAGAACACAAACTGTTTTTGCCGAAGTGACACGACGCTGACAATAGGCCCACTATCGTGTGATTTCAAACAGCCATACTAGTGACAAAATTGTATGTGTGAGCGTGGGAGGGGATTCTGCCTTACAAAACCTTCATCTTCAGAAAATAAGACAGTAAAAAAGTTCACATGATGATCCATAACAAGAAAAGACAATTATAGCTGCTCACTTACAGCCCATTTTGACCATCAGAAGTCACATTATGTATCCAACAGAATGGACCAAGACTGTACTGAAGAAAGATATAAAGGGGAAAAAAAGAAAAAAAGAGTGCTATTAAAAATAGATACCTTGAGCTATGCCACTATTTTTCACCTGGGGTTCAATCACTTGAATTGTATCATCTTCAAGGTAGAAGTATATTTTACAATGCCTGATTCTATATAGCTCTTGATTTTTGTCAGGCACTTCTTCCTCAAAATAGGCATCAAAAGACAGCACCTATTAAAAACAATAAATAAATATAAAGCGGCAAAATCTTCAATGCTTTTGCAAAATATGTCAATAAAATAGACTTGTATAGATTATAAGTGACCCAACATATGGATTTCAGGATGTAGATTTATTTCTCAGCAATGTAAGAATAGAAATCCACATTAAATCACATAAATTTAAAATTCCTTGCTTGGCATTTTTATTATCACAACATCTAAGCAGAGATGGAACTCTAAAGTAAAGAAATAAATCAACTACAAAAGTATCAGCAGGCTGCTTGGAAAATCTTTTGAACAAAGCACTTTTGATAGCACAAAGAGCTATCTAGGTTCTGAAGCAAATTTTAGACTTCTATTCAATGACTTGCTGGAAAATAAAGTGCAGTACGACAGTAATGACTTTACCATTGAGGTAAGTGGAAAGGAGAGTTCTTTTTAAGCAGATCCTGCAAGCTGTCTAATGAATGGTACTGAAGACTATCAGAGAGAAATGACGTTTTTCAGAAGTCATTTAGAGCTGTGCAATACTGGCATTTCAAAACTTACCTGCTTCTGCTATTCAGCAGTGGGGAAATCTCAGAGAGTATACCAACTGGTCTTCATGGCCTCTTGCAATAGCAATAAAGCAAGAAAAAAACCCTTCATAGGTGAGGTGCTCAGTGGTTTACTACAGCGGCCTTTATGTCTGGAGATCCCAACTCAAACTTGGCAAACCATTACACAATTTTGCACTTCTTGCTATCATTTATGGTGTTTAATCACCAAGATCCATTTTAAGGGAATGTGCAAGAAGTATCTACTTAGTAGTGCATTACCTACCAGGATGCTTGCTGTGGTAAGTATGTGCAAGGAGGCAGTAATTAAAACAAGGTTTCCATCCTGCCTCCCCAACACATTTGGGTGAAACCAGTGCTAACCCATACTTAATTGTTTGCAGTTATTCTATTTAATATATTCATTTACTTTTATTCTTGATTCATTAGACAAACTGAAGCATTTGAAAAAAGATAGCTTAGCTATACTCTATGTTTCAGTGAGCATCTGGAAGACCATCACTTGAAAATGCTTGAAATCTAGCGAGCTAGCCAAGATCCTTACATGACACAGAGCAGCCCAGTTAACAGCCTGTATTCCTTTGGCACGTGCCTTTGACAACGTCAAAGTCCTGCCATGAATATTAATGACAGAGATTTTAAAACACCCTAACAGACAAACACAACCTCTTTTTCTACACCTGGGGAGAGACAGCTAGCAGTTTGCTCAGGAGCACACAAGAATATCTGCCCTGTGTCCTAGTCAGACTTCTCAATAGGCCACTCTCCCTTCTCACAGGCAAGACAACTGCAAGATGAGAAAAACTCTGTTTCCACAAACTGTTTCAAAGGCTAAGATTCCACTGATTTTCAGCATCCATCAAACAACACAACAGACACATTTTTGGCATCAACCCTACTGCATTGTGACCTGCCACCATCAGAGAAATAAAATTTAAATTATAAGCAAATGACATAGCTGTTATCTGTTAAACCTGATGGCATTAAATCTTCACAAACACGAATCTAGACTCTACTAGTTATGGTTTGTTTAAGTAGTACAACATGCAAGTTTCTGAACAACCTACAGACAAAAGAGTTGAAAATAACTAAAAATTCTTTCTGGCCACATGTCATTTTTAACTGTTGATTTCATGTATCAAACACAAAAACACTGGCTAAAACACGTGACACAAGAGCCAACACAAACAACTCTATCATCCTTTAACATCTTTTCTTCCTTCCATTTGTCTAAACATTGGTGTGTAGTGCCATTTTTGGTGACCAAGGTATCTTTCCTGGCCTCCAGCTACTATTGTGCCGATCTCTTGAATACTCCAGGGCACTTAAAAGGTACTACAGTGGAACCACTATATCCCAGTCTGAACATACTGGGGTTCAGCTGACAAGAAGCTGAATTTCATTCCTTGCCCAGCTGCTGATAAGCCATGCAACCATTGGAAACTTCCTTAGATGCTGTACCCTCTTCTCCCTATTCTGCTAATCCCACTAGAGTACAGTTGTTTGATAAACAGATTGTTCAAGTGCCCTTTTTTATCACTCATTGGTTTTAATTTTGTCAATGATCTTTTCTGAGAATGGTTGTCTCATGAGCTACCAGCCAGGGGAAATGGTCTGTTTGCAAAGATCTCCAAGCACAAACTGGTCCTAAATACACCGCATTTCTTTCTTTCACTGAGGATACAGCCATGTCCTGGTTTACTCCATTCAAGGAGTTTGTACAAGTTCTTTTGCACTTAAACTTTATTCTCTTTATACTCTTATCGACATACTAGTGTATGAAATAATATGCAGCAGCCAACTGCAATCTTGCAGATCAAAACAGATAATTCAGGAAGGGTGAGGAGGGGAAGGAACAGAAAAGAAGATTACTTACTTTTCATTTTAAAGCAAAGTTAATTTTAAAAATACTTGAAAGGTAGCACTTCCTAAATCATGTCTCATCTGCAGTACATTGCTGTGTCCAACATTCCCATCCCACTCTTTAAAAAATTAAATGTCCAAAAATAACAAATATTTAATAAACTCTGTGGCATTTTGTAAAGTTGGCACAAGGTTTCCCTGGCACTTGTGACAGTTAAATTATAAACATCGTTTCAAGCCTAGGCCTTGTGTGTGTACTTAATCATAGAAGAAATTAAATTTACATCTGCTTCCTATTAGGCATATGAAATTGCAAAAATTATTTCTTAACCTACTTAATAATGAAGTTTTACGCGTGTCCTTCCTCCAACTGTAAGAAAAACTGTAAGAAAGCAGACTACGTTTAAAAAGATTAACATCTACTCGACCCATTTTTCATGTAGTTCATTCTGCTGAGTCACAAACTGCAGCACTGGAGGACACAGCTGCATTCTAGGCTCTGAACTTAGTTGGGCAGTACCCTTTAACTGGCTGAATTAATACAAACACATGAGCCCCCCAGAGACCAATTCCAAACCTGCACACTCCTGCCCCGTATTTCCCTGCGGAGGAATACACTGATTGGAGAAGGAATGTCACAAGCCTAGCTATGTCACCTCATCAGCCATGTCCAGTGTCAGGTCCCCACTGCATCCTACCTAACCCCTTCATTTCATAAACTTGGGTCCAAGTCCTGCTAACTTACAGATGGCCCTGAAAAGCCACTACACCTCCTTGTTGAAAGAAGGGTGCAGATAAAGCAAGTGCAAGACTAGCTGAAGCCTTAATGCTTTGGCACGACACCAATTCATACTTGAGCACATTGCTGAAAACTATGTAAGCAATACTAAGGACTTCTGAGGTAATGCTAACCAAAGTTAGGTGTATCTGTTCAAGCCTTACATTTTCTTATAGTAGTTCTGGTCTGCCAAAGAGACAAATGCATACTTGTACTGCAATTGCCTGCATGGCTTTTCTTGTAAAGCAAAAAATATGAGATTAGCTATTCTTCCCAATACTTAAATACCATAATCATTTAGTCATGCAACATTTCTGCTATCTGCTGAATGATTTCTTTTTCTGGATCATTTTTCTTCTCTGATTGTAGGCTTTCCGCTTTAGAAATAAAACACCACTAAGTAGAATTTAATGTAAATTTAAACATGGAAAGTAATGATAGTGTGCTGAAAAGTTCATATCATCACAGACTACAGTTATTTGGTAACTCTCTAACTTTAAACGTGCCACTACATTCTTGCAAAATAAAAAAAATATTAATTTTAAATTCCTGTGTCTATAATGGACACAGTCTACCTATATCACACATGAACAGATCACACAAAAGTCAACAGGGCTTTGAGCAAGCAAACATGATGGCATAAGTGAACACTGAGCCTATAGCACTCCATTGTGGTTAATGGTTCCCAAGTGCCCATGCACATTTCCTCCTGAACTGGAGCCTACTTTACATTCATTCTCACCAGGTTGTCAAATTATTCCTTTACTGTTACCATTTTCTCTAAAAAGAAATCTATCAACCACTCCCTTAATTTTATTATTTCCTGTAGGAGATGTACCCCAATACATAAACATTTTTATATGTTGCTGTGTGACATGATATATGTTTATATTAATTGTCCAATATACCAATATGATAGAAAAACAGATGCTACCACTCTTTTTGTCTATCTATGAGGTTTTTTTGCATGCACAAAATAATCTTCTGAAGTATTTGACTAACTGAATTTCACCTTTATACCATCTTTGTCATATTGTAGCTATTCATAAAAAACATACAGATTTCTACATACCTGCTTGTCAAATGCTAACCAAGCAGGAGCATTACTTCCCATCCCTTCTGGAAACACACTGTATTTAGGCTTCAGCTTCTGACCAGGTAACGGTTCACCTCCTATTCCAGGTTTATCTTCTCCAACCAGCATAGCAACATTATTGCAGTAACCCCAGAGCTGTGACTTGTGGAACTTTTCTTTCCCTATCTGTCAAAAGTTTGGAAGAAAAAGAGAAAAAAACATCTGTGAGTTTGTTTTTAAATCGGTAAGAGTTAAATATCTAGGCAAGAAGGGTTAATCATGTTTCTTTACAATTACTTTTAATACAGAGTCTAAAAACCTATAACAACTGGAACACTGCAAGTAAAGTGACATATTTCAGTGGCTGACTTGCCAGCCTTACAGATGAAAATGGAAAAATATTCCAGTAATTTACCCAGCCTGAGAGACAGGATGATATCAGCTGTTTCCCCTCACCTCCTTCCCTGCAACAAGGATTGAGGCATGTGGTAGAATGAAGCAAGTCACTCATCAGAACTGTTGCAAAAGGTAGAGGGGAAAAGCCTTTTCCATACATTTCCAGAGGACAAATGGAAATGGTTAAGGAGTACCCAGAGAACAGCCTGCTCTCATCACTTATATCAAAGATCTTATTCACACTTGCATCCCCGAGTGCAAAATAAATAGTTCTCTACTAGTGAATACACTTGAATTTTGGGAGGTTGGATCTGAATCAAAAGACAGAATACACATTCCACCCGGGCTTATTCCAAAAGAAGGCCTCTGTAGTGATTTCTTTATATTATTACTAACTGCAAAGAAACCCATCTTGCCCACTTGCATTTCTTGGCTGGGGCTGGAGCCAGTCTTGAAGTAATGCAGAAAAGCCTCTGGCCTCACGCTGAGTATCGGTACTGCTGGTGGGAACGTCCCTCCTAAGGAGCTGCCTGCTTTGCTGGCCTGTTCCCCCGAACAGAGGCAGCCGGGGTGCGCTCGGGCAGCAATCTCCTCATGACCCCACACACCAGCCTCAAACAAGAGGACAGGGAAATAGGAAAAGCCAACAGAAAGCTCCACAATCCCTTCCTCCCATGAGCAGCAAGTCCTGACTCGTTAGCTCTTCTTGCTCTGCTGTTCCTCCCTTCCTTGCCCTCTCAAATCCTAAAAACACTTTGTATGGGAAGGTGGGGAAGGGCCACTGGGTAATTGCACCTCGTCACATCTAGGTAAGGGGAGATGGAGACTACTGCAGCTGTGCCCTCCCTCAGCCTGGGACTGGGTGAACAAGAGGGAAGATGATGCTGAAGGGGCAGGAACTGATGTTATGGGTGAGCACAGAAAAGGCCCTGGGTAAAGGAAACAGCTGGTCAGCAAAATTTTCGTAGTAGCACCAGAACAGCTATGTCAGTAAAGTAGCAGTCAGCCAAAATTGCCTCTCACTGGGAAGACTGAGCAACACTAATTATCATACACATATATACTTAAACCAGTAACTCCCCAAAAACGTATTGACAACTCTAAGTTACTATCAGGAACCAAAAAATGGCCAAGAAAAACAACAAAGAAAAGGAACAGATCATTGTTTTTCATCATGGCAATATTCAAGTCCTCCAAGAGAACATAACACACATTCAGCACAGCAGTTCTGGGAACAAGTGCAAGCAGTGAAGCAGCAAAACCTGGAAATAACCAAGGAGTTATTTCACTCCTGTGAGGAATTTGAAAGGCAGCTACCCAACCTCACGGCTCATAACATTCAACTCTCATACATACAAACTACTGCACACTGAAGGTTACAATCTGAACTGCTCACCTGCCTTGCAGTGCTCTAAATCCAGTGACACAGGATGGAGAGTTGCCCTTGACACAAACAGCTCAATCACTACCTTGGCTTAGCCTTTGCTTAAAATCCTTTTGCGTATCACTTGTTTCTTTTTGCAAGGACAGTGGTATAAAAAGTAATACATTACTTACTATTTTTACAAATCATTATTTTTAATACCATAATAATCAATGGCCATACCTTGCTTAGGTTACAAAAGCTGGGCTAGCCAGTATCCTTTGAAAGAGTCATTGCAAAATGAGATAAGGTTCACATACTGGGGACAGTAATGGTTGGGAGTATGGAAGCACTCCCCTAAAAAGTATTTAAAAGGTAGGCAGTGTTTTGAAAAGAGGTGAATAAGAGGGCACATGGTGAGTATCATGGTTGAAAGAATAATACAATGGGAAAAAGAGAAGTACTCCTCAAACATATGTTGATAACTCAAGAACAAAAGTTACTCCATAAAAGAGCCAATCAGTAAAAGGAAATACTTGTTTGTGTAACGATGAGTTAGCCTACAGGCCCCGCCACACAGCATTGCTCACACCAGGAATTTTAAAAGATTTTAAAAAGACCTGCACATTTGCAGGAAAAATGCCCAAAATATTTCATATCAGCACTTTTTTTTTTTTTTGAGTTGTGACATAAAATTTCATGCTTCAGTGTGCAGTGTAAGCAGTGACATTTAGGCATTAGGAGCAGCTCTTCATGTGGTCATCCCACCCTCCCCTGAAGAAGTGAGCACAGGCACTTCCCAGGCATGGGACCCGGGAACAGACAGGCACTGACAGGGTCTGGCACCCACTTCGTAACACATCTGCACTTGGGGTGGTTTTCTCCCTCTTCTTCGGGCACTGCTGAACTGCCCTTTCTTCTTCTATTGCTTTTTAAAATAATTTTGTTTTCTGGTAAGCTGATAAAGAGTTGGGGAGAAGTCAGAACGGGAGGGAGCTTTCTGCATTTATCAGTTCAAATGTGGAATAAGTACAGTCAAGATGAGTTTTAGAAGGGAAATTTGTAGGCAGAAACATCTAATTTATACTAAAGGTGCTACAGAACAGATTCATTTTTTGGCACAGCAAGTATTTAATTATTTCCCCCCTATTACCAAAGCATGAGTTAGGCAGAAAGGCATAGTTATCAAAGCACAGTGAGGGTGGCAGGTTTCCTGAGCAAAGGAAAGCTTTTCCTGTCTTCAAAGCTTCTTCTAGAAGCATTTGCTGTTCATCTGCTTCTGGTAAAGCGTTCATCAAAGTAATCTAGGTTTGCTCCTGATGGAAATTTTCCAGAATTCAGGGATGAAACCACAACATAAGTCACAATTTGATCTGAAAAAATACATAGCCCAAAAGCTGAAATTCTGCTAAGAATCTTTTGTGGCATTCTTGTAACTTTTTAGGGTTCGACAGAAAGTCCACTTTAGATTCCTTATCACAGAATTACTTACAAGCCCCTTCTCCATATGCAAAATGATCTCTTCTAAAAATCTGAACAGGTTATTTATTTGAAAGAGAACAAACAAAAGAAAGCTTAAGAAAAAGAGTAAAGATAATTGAAAGTCACAAAAGAGAAAAATTACATTTGGGAAACTTCAGCTAATGAACTCAGACCACATCCCGCCTAAAATAGTGAGAGAACATCATGTTACCTCCACAGTAATATTAAATGACTTCTAAAAGAAATCTGTGAGAGTGCAGGGATAGAGCTTTACTGTGTCTGCTGTGCTAATGCAGCTAAACTGAGCAGGCTGTAGATCCGCTGAACAAAGCTGGCCATTTTCTGCGCAGTGAGCCTGAAATAAATATTGAGGATATATTCAATAGTGACTCATGCAAAGGTCAGGATTCTCTGACTGCAGCTATTGGCTTTGCAAACTCAGCCGCTGCAGTCCTTGGGGAATGCTTCCTCGTGCTCTCCCCATCTTGCTCTTTCATACTCTGGTACAGAGTCCCAGCAAACTCATCAGGGAGCTGCACGTTTCAGCTGAACCAAACACAACTGGAAACCTCACACCACAGCGGCTGGAGTGACGAAGGAGCCCTGTGACACACACTGTCTCAGGAGCTATGTGTTTTTAACCAAGTCTCACGGGGAGTTATGGCAGAAGCCACTGGTAGGAGTCCAGTTCTCTTCCCCATATCCATTTTTAACTCCCACCTTGAGAACAGCAGCTGCACTGTGGAGGTTCTGCTCAAGTCCTCTATCAGGATGAACTGTGGCATTTCTGAACTACTTAGGCCACTGACAGAGCCTCCTGGTTGCTTCAGCTAAGCAGTAGAAATAAATGCAAATGCTGTACACTGTACCAGGCAAATGCATGTGACCTGCCCTGTGGAAAGTGCAGGTCACCACCACAGATGAGATGAACAGCGGAAGTTCTTGCAATACTTGTAAGTAGCATCTCTCACAAAGTTAGCACTCACTGCTTAGTGAAAAGCCATGTTTCAGCTACTGAATTTCAAATCTTGTATCATCCCTGGCTTGCTGCAGAGGTTTCAGTATGTTCAGACATGAAGTGGTACTGTAAAAGGAGGATTACCTTAAGACATTGTTCCCAGCAACTGTGGTGCCCCTCTAACGTGTCCCAGAACAAGGTGCATCAACACTAAGAGCCTGGAGCAGAGTTATAAGCTTATTCTCACTGCCTGAGCTGGTACAGCCAGAGAGAAGCCAGGAGAGGATATAAAGGACAGAGACCAAAATGCAATCCCAACGGGCAGCTACAGAAAGGTTTGGGGGTTGTGAACAGACAGACATCTGGGGGAGTGGGGCTGAGAGGCAGGAGGAGCAGTGGAAGGGGTTCAGGAAAGGCAGCCAGGGCAAAGATAAGAGAAGGCACAGCAGGCAGGCTTGCTTACAAAGAGATGGCAAACTCTCTGACAAGAAAAACTAATGTCTTGTTTTGGCACCAATGATTACAGAGCAGCAGCAAATACTCAAGCCAGGAAACACAGAGACAGCAACAGTAGCACAGTTGAGGGCAATTAATTCCAAGCTCCTGCAATAAACAAGGAAGATGGGGAATTTCTGCTGTACCACTAAAGTTTGCAACAGAAACTGATATCCTCAAGGATGGATTTTCCTCCCGAGACCTATAAACTCTGGGGGGATTTTATTGTTGTACAGAATTCTCTCTCTCAGAAGGATTTCAAACCTCAGGCAAGAAAATGCTCAGATAGCACCTGGTAAATCTGACCCATACAAATATGTGGTCCTCTCCATTAGCTGCTGATATAAGGCAAGAACATCAACCTGGTATCAAGAGGGATAGCTGCCTTGCACAACAGGAGGCAGACCAGTAACGCTGACAAAGGAAGTACTGATGCTGTTGCACTGCAACCAGTGTCAGCCCTAACACAGTCCTGACTCCGAATGCACAAACTTTTTCCTGGAGTAGCAGAGTAAACCTATTATGTGCTACATTTCCACCACATGCAGGATTAAACATGGTTATCAAGATCCATGATTTTCTGTCCTGGCAAACAGGTGACACGCATATAACTTGCATGGACAAAGCTCGAAATCTCACTGTTGCACAATTTCACCATCAGTTGAGCTCTGCAGACAGAAGCTACAGTACCTCGGTCCCCCTGAGGCTCTTAAACATTGGCTGCAGTGGCAGGAACAAAAGAAAAGAGGAATTCCCCTTTTCAAGGGTACACAACAGGGAGTGATATTTTCAAACAAGTAACCCATGAGTTACTGTTTGTGAAAATAAATAAATTAACAAACTTTAATTCAACAAGATGGTAAATGATGTGTGAGTGCCACATCCTGCCACTGCCAGGCAGACAAGGGCAATTCTCTAGGGCTCTCAAGGTGCAGGAGCACCAGCCCTGCCGAGGGGCAGCACCTCACCCATTAGCCAGCCCCCTAAAGAGAGGGGCCTCTCAAGTGGGCAGGAGATGGGCTAATCTGTGCTCAAAATACCAGCCTGCTCTATCCTTAGATCTCCTGATCACCCACATGTGAACATGACAGGCACTGCTGATAAGCAGCTTATCTTCGGACTTCTGTTCAAGGAACAGGAGTTTTAAAGGAGGTGAAGGCGGTTTATTTGATGAGTGCACTTGTGTGTACACAAACTACTGTAATTTTGGTTTTAAAGAGATTTGAAAAAAATAGGGGTGGTTCCTTTTACTCTTTGTAGACAGCAAATATTTTATGCTCCTGATGCCTTCTGCTAGCCATCATTCTTCTCCATCAAACCAAACATCAAACATGGCACTGCTTGTGCTATGCCTGTCCCTTTCATCCCTGCTTTTCGTTTAGCTCAAGGGAAACATTACCTTACATTACCGTCGGAACCATTCCAGCTGTTTTAAAACCATCTATCACCTTCCTGTGTTTCCCTCCAGTCTCATTAGCTGCGATGCCCAAGCAGCAAGATTTTGTCCCGTGGAGGACCGTGGAGGCAGCATCGCTCTTGGGGAAGCTGCTGAATCGGGCACCAGTCGCTTACAGGTAAGGGAGGGAAAAACAGTAATAACCAGCCAGCGACCACAGCCTTTCACAGTGCCGGCGCCAGGGGCGGCTGCAAGCTGCCCGGCCTCGCTGCCCTTGCTCCCGGCCAGAGGTGACGCGTTCCTGCTCCTGTCAGTGTGCCCAGGAGGTCTAACGAGAAGGAATAATAATCAAAATGAAGGGATAATACAAGGGCCAGTGGCTTTTAGATTGGGAGGCCCAAGTGCTGCAAAAGCACTTACTTCCTATCTGCCAATGCAGTCCCTGCCACCCTCAATTTCGGCTCCGTGTTCCTAACTACCTTAAAGCTCTGATTTTCTGGAGACAGCCCAGCTGCCTTATTAAACACATCCCAGGTAGAAAAAACAGGTATGTACTCCTCTTCCACTGCCTTCTGTGAGCCTATAGATGAGGTCGGTGGAAGCATTAGGGGCAGAGAAAAGAGGATTGCAGCAGTAGCTTGAACAGTGAGAAGAGTGGAATTAATACCCATAATTATAAGCCAAGGGCTGATAGGAACAGCAATCCTCTGTCCCCTGCTCGTTCTTCTTCAGGGGATGCTTTGCTACTGTTGTTTCTGTGCAATGTGAGCATTGATGGCTTAGAGTACTAACAGGCGAAAATACTTTCTTCCTTTTCAATTTATCTATAACTCACACTTTTTTTTTCCTTTAAACACCTTCTTCTTAGCCCCTCATTTATGGGACTAGATGGAAATAAAATTAAATCTAATAGCCAGCAACTAAGTGGAGATCAGAAATGCTTTTCAAGAAAGGTGAGTTACCACTATTAACTCTACTATCTCAAGGACTGTCAAAAAGAGCAATGTGAAGCCCTGACAATGGTATAACCACAGTTTTACAATGCTGTCTTGTAGCAATTGTGACTTAGTTTTCACACCTTTAGTTCTCACAACACATATACACACTATCTGTACTTCAGCATGGGGTGTTCATCACTCTCTGTATGTAACTCTTCCCAAGCATGTGAAGCAAAATACTGTGCCTTTTCTCTGAAAAAGGAGGCACCATGTCTATCACAAGGCCTCCTTCATTGCTCCTGTGGAGCTGTGGAGACAGCTCACTCAATCACACTCCAAAAACAATAATCCCTATAAATTAAGTTAAACTGAAATTTGGAGAACAATAAAGTCACAGATAACACTGAGGTTCCACCCAGCAGATACCAGTGGTACACACCTATTTCAGTGTTGCTAATATGCCCACTCAGCAGCTACCTGAAGTGTTATACACACAACCAAGTCTTTACAAAACAAATTTGAATTCAGCAAGAGAGACTGAGTATTCACCACTAGAGTCCTTTTTTTTTTTTTCCTTCTAAAACAATGGCACCCAGCCTGCCATTTGCAGGGAGGAAGTTACCTGAAAGATCCTCACTTCTCATAAGATGGGCTCCTCCTGCAAGAGGTCCTGTGTTTGCAAGCACCTGTGCAAAGCTGGCACACCAAGGGGGGCTGGGAAGTTCACATATTCCTATGCATTTTCATGTTCCTCGGAAACTACAATTGTGTCTACCTGTCTTGTTTTTTTAGAGAAGTGCCAGAGGTTGCACACTGGACCACATTTAATGCAAACTGATTAATCGCTCATAAAGTAGGCTCCAGGTATGCTAATGGCATGGAGGAGACTCATATTGAAGGGGTACTGACACTTGTGGTATCATTGGCATTAATACCTTGTCAAATCATTTGCAAATTGTCCCTGAACTACATTATCACCTTCCATACACTCTCTCACAGGGTGGACCAGACTCAGAAGCTAGCAAAGCACCCCAGCAATCAGGCTGCAGAAATGAGGGCTCTAACAGCCACATGTTCATAATGTGAAAACCACAGATTCCCTTCCAGATATTCTGACATTATTAAGAAAGTCTGTGTTGTTTCATCTACCCCCTAAAGGCACCAGCTACAGTGCCATGCTCAAATCCTTCCTTACCTCCCGCATCATTTCACAGTACAGATTGTATACAGGAAATTTCTAGCTATCCTTGCTGAGAGAGTTTGAAGTAGTGATGGCAGCCTTCTCTTTTGTTTGTTGATGTAGCTCATGATAAAAATACCATCTTCCATATTCACAGACTGCCATCGGTATTTAATAGTGCTGGCAACTCTGAAAAACCACATCAGCATCCCTAGTATCATTCTCCCTCTCCACAAAGACTTTTTGGTGTATTTAGAGGGTATCTGCCTCTGCCACTTTCGCTTGGTTACAGGTGCAGAGAGAGCTCCAACTGTCCCACGGCAGCTGCCAGACCCCTCAGCTCCGGCCCAGCTGCAAAGCTTCCCCCTCCCAGGGTAAAACCAGAGGCGGCCTGCACGCCTAACACCAGCTCGCCTGATAACTGCCGGGCACGGGGAGGGGTTGGGGCGGGGGAGGCCTCGCCGTGGCACCGGCGGTTACTCGCCACCCCGGGGAGCACCGACTCCCGGGAGCGCCTACGCCTCACCCCCTCCTGCCGGCCCCACCGACAGCCACAGCGCATCTTGTTCCGCCCTGCTCGCCCCTCAGGCCGGCGGAGCGCTGCCGCTGCCCGCTGTACGGCGGCTGCGTCGCCCCCGGTCCGGCCTGGCCTGAGAGGGACGGCCGGGCCAACCGATACTGCCCCCGCAGCACCGGGGCAGGGGAGGGATGGTGGCGTCCCCTCCGCTGTCACTCACGTTCCGGTCGCGGGGGGCGCCGGGCAGCACCGGCAGCGCCATGTCCGCCCGGCCCGGCCCGGCCCGTGCCGCTGGGGGCGCCGTTGCCGGGAGACCGGCCCGTGGCGTCACGGGGGCGGGGCCGAGCGAGGCCGCAGCCGGCCCAGGCCCCGCCCCGCGGCCGTTGGGCCCGGGACTGGGGGACCTCGGGGGCTCCGCCCCACCCGCTCCTCCGCCCCGGTCCCGCTTCCCGCCCAGGCGGTACGGGGGGGGGGGGGCGGGGCAGGCCCCGGCGTTCCCCCTCAGCCCCCTCCCGGCCCGCGGGCGTGCGGGAGGTGTGGCGGGGCGGGCCCCGAAGGACGGGGCGAGTCAGTCAGGGTTAGGGGCCGTTGGGACCCGAGAAGAACTAAACACGAACCATTTATTTAATTATTCAGAATTCATTGCCGACTTCTTCACAAATCTCTCAACATTCGCCTCAGGCCCGAAGCTTTGGGAAGGCCCCTTGCAACCCCCCGGCTGCCTGAACGTGGTGCCCCCCCAAAGTCACCCTGGGACCGGGGTCACGGACAGGGGCAAATCCCAACGCATTTGCCGTTTTCTGCACCAATTAATTTTTAATGTTTTTCGTGTTGTGACTTTTACACAGCATATTTTACTTCAGGGCCTTGTTGGGCTTGGGGAGTGGGGGGTTGGGATGCTTTTCCGTCTTTTTGTTTGTTTTATTTGCGTTTTAGTCCACCAGGATGGTGAAACTGGGTCAGTGGGTTTCCACTTTCTGGTTTCCCAGTGCCTTATTATGCACCTGCATTTGCATTTAGTGCAGAAAGGTAAACATTTAAAACATATTTTAATTGAAAATAAAAGGAACCATCATTTTAATCACATTCATTTTGTATAGTGGGTGGTATTACCGTCAAATTTAAATTTCAAACAGCAAATACACTGATAGTTTCTCACGGATGGCTTTTTTGGGGGGGAAGGGTTGTTTCTTTCTTTAATGGAAGTAACATTTTCCTTGTTAATAAGGAAAGATGCATTCCAGATCGCCTCCAAAGCCTGTTCCAGAAAACAGCAACCATGCTACGTTATGTTCCCCCATTTTACGTAAAGCTGTTCATGAATATATATTTTTTTAATTAGAAGTACTTTTTACAGAAAAAAATGAGTGTGTGGATAAAATAGTTGGCTGAAACCCAAATAATTCAATTCTGATATGCCATCACACAGTCTCAGAGGAGCTGTACTTAGTTGCTTAATGTCCCTATTCTCATAGATGGAGTGGATCTCCCCTGCCATATTTCATACTCTATGATGCATCAGACCATGAAATTCCCATAACATATCATCTCTCCTCCCTGAAACAGGGGCTCGTGGAACGGCACAGGCAATGTGTTCAGTCTGCATGAGTCCAGGAGGCACTCCCTGTACAGCACTTGTGCAGCATTCACTATCAGAATTGGTATTTGGCCAAAGTGTTCTGATTTCAAAAATTGCAATTTCAGTGAAAATTCCTTTTTTTTTTTTTTTTCCCCCAGAAGTTTGAAATGGGGAAGGGAAGGAAAGAAGGAAGGAAGGAAAGCAAGCTGTGCAAATGCAGAAAGGGTCATTGCAGGGCACACAGCACGGCCGTTCTTCAGCAGTGAAGCTCTTCAACATCTCCCGTTGTTCTTTGCGCGTTCATGTGTTCCTCCGATATCCTTTCAATACGTCTTTACAAACCTGACAAACATGGCAGGGGGGACAGCTGGCATACTCCTAAAACATACCTGTTAGTTTTGACAGCTGTCATTAGAGAGGGAGGAACTTCAGAAAGTGGATCCAAAGCGTTTTATAACGTGTACGTGCCAATGTGCCTCTCTGAGATTCCTGAACCAGCATAGCTGTGGCTTCATGCAGAATCCCCATAGGTCCCTTGCAACTGATGGCACAACTTCTCATTTGGGACAGTAACCATTGTCAAAACACCATAATGTAGAGTTAGTGTCTCTTTTCACTTCATTTTTTCACCAGAATTGGTATCTCCTGTTTAGTTTTTGTGGCTCATTACGTAGCAGTGCGGCTGAAGTATATTAATGCTCTTCTGATATCAAGAATAAACTGTTGCTTCAAGGTTTCAGGCAGCACGGGCAGAGGCTGTGTGTGAAAACTATGTGAGGGAAACAGCAGCACTTATTGAGGAAGGTTAGTGAAGTGCATGGCATCAGCAGAGAGTCCAGTGCATTTCCAGCAGAAAATTTTGTGAATCATCCCTGACATTCAAATCAAATCTTTCTGCATAGAATTACCTTCAGCCTCACCCCGTAAAGAAGCTGCAGGCAGCTGTGAAGAGGGGGAGCGTCCTACTTGTACACCAAAAGCACAGTTGCAATGTGGTGTTTTCTACTACTCTTCAATCATTCTGTGCTTTCAAAAGTGAAAAAAAAAAAAAAAAAAAAGGATCTTCTACTTAGAAGAGAATTTTTTCTTCCTACATTACCTTCTCTTTGGGGTTTCTCTCACATGTTTATCTTTTTTGTTCCTTGCTATATTCACTCAAGAATACAGGCCAAGTGAAAACAAATTAATTTTAATGCCTTTTCTGTGAAAAATAAAAGTACTACAGGACAAGCATTTTTGATAAAAGCTGTTCATTAAATGAAGATTGTTAATAACAACAAAGGCAAGCAGTTGGCAGTAGTAAATTAACTGTATATTCTGACAGTACTCTATGGATAATAGTGGTGAACGTACTAAGTGCATTAGTTGAACAGTTCAAAGGAGGAAGAAAGCAGGAGGGAAGCTAAAGCTGGGAAAACATGGAAAATATTGTTTTCGTTGTAAAAAGAGATTCTAGTCCCTTTGTATTGGGATTGAGATACTGGTTTTTTACTCTGACCAAATGCCTTGGCTCCAGGCTCTTGTTAGTCCGTTTGTGTGAGTGGAAGACCAGGTCTTCCACTTCCAAATTGTGTCTGTTTAGAATAGGAAAGCTTGGAAAGAAGAGGAGACCAGGAAAGTTTTACTTAAATCAGCATGATTTAGTGTCACTTCACTGTGAAGACATGTCTGTTTCCATCAGAGGTGTTACTTCATCCTCTTTCTGGGACTGGTTTTACAGGCCACGTTAAGGCTAGGCTGTCCAAAATCAGATTGTTCCCAGGCTGCCTAGTTTAAAGTGAATTGTGGCCTTATGTGGATCTTCACGCAAGCACACTAAAACTTGAACATAACTAAACTCTGACATACACTTAATTCAGTACCAGAAATTAAGAATGGAAAATTATTGCCTTTTAATAACTTCTTCCTGAGGCCTGTCTTAGAAAAATACTGAATGCTGTAACAGTCATTGCAGAAATCAAGTAGGGATAGGATTAGAGGAATCAAACACATACAGAGAGAGCTACTGCCCTGCCTGTCGCTAGCTGGGGTAAGGGGGAAAAGGGCAAATCCTGATGTGGCTGTTCATAGTGAGAGAACAATGAACAATCCTTAGAAATACTGATTCCTTGTGTTTTTGTCTTTTATTATCTCACTCATTCTGTTTTCACCGGTCAATGAACATGTAGGATATGAAGATACTTCTTCAGTGGCCAGAAAACAACGCTCAGACCATAATTTTTGGCTGCAGCTGTGGAGTGATCCAGACAACCCACACGGGGAAATGGGGCATTTTTGCAGCTATGGGTCTGTGCTGCCCATGTACCATATGGGTGCTTGGCACATTATTGCTGCAGCTGCCCGCTGCTCCAAGAGGGCAAGGTATTCTCCATGAGTTTCCATGGCTCATAGCCCATAACCATTTTCTCCTGGCAATGCTGCAGGGGCTAGGAGAACAGAAAAGCAGTTACATCCAGCCTGGTCTCACTAGAAGGTTTCCTTAGCCGGAATGACCTTTCCATGTCTAATTGCTCCGATTCAGCATGTACTGATAAGGTGCATTTGCATGAGCCACCTCACTCAGACCTGCCATGCCCTTTGAGGAGGCAAGGTACCAGGCAGGGAGAAAGGTGGGAGCTGTGGTACCCCGGCTGGTGCTACCTCCCTGGTGCAGCCTCTATACTGGAGGCCAGGCAGTAGGCTGGTTGTCCTCCTCTTCTGTCCCCACCCCATCACATCACCTCACAAATTCATCAGCCTCTGGAAACTTGATGGAAGAAGTTTGCTGTCTCACTGAGCAACCTGAACGGGCGTGTTTCACTTTGCCAGGCCTGTTTCACGCATTTTGAACTTCCTACTAATCTGATACTCAGCTCTTTTACATAAGGTGTGAGCTTTTCAGGGATGTTTGCTGTCGGCCCTTCTTCCCTGTCATTGAAGTTGGGCAGAATATGAGGAACTGCTTTCCTAAGTGCCCCATGCTTCTGAAAGTACATGAAAAAGAAATTTTCTGGGCCTGGTAGACACCTTTGAGTTGCCCCCGCTGCATATATTCAGTGAGATCTGCAGTATGGAATGGCTCTTCAGTTCCTCTTCTTACATGGGCTGATTTGAGATGCATCCACACTAGTAAAATGAACCTGAATTAAAAGCCTCTAATTTAATTCAGAAGCGGAATGCAGATTTTTTTTTGCAATTAAACCATAGACATGTTTAATACACCATGCAGTAATTGCTGGGAAGAGTAGGAAAACATGTGATAAAGTAGCACACCCAACAAACCAACAGGAGGAAGGTACAAATACAGCACTCAGCAGCAACATAACCAGTCCTCAAAATGCAGTTGAGGCCTCCAAGCTACGTCATCAGCTGTGCAAAGAGTAAAGCACACGCTTCTCTCTCCAGATAACGTCTGTTTCAGAGTGAAGACAAGTCACCTGGGAACACAAGGTCCCCGTGGCAAGGGGCACGGTGGCTCTCTAAGAGGAGCAGCCTAAAAGGGCAGCCACGCCCAGTCAGCCCCCAAGAGTCAGGGAAATGCTGCTGTCACCTCAAGTGTGGCACCCAGACACCTGATGGCAGTGTCAGACGCTGCAGAACGGTGGGTCACACTCATGGCCACAATAAAGAAGGGAGACAGCTGTTTCCCTCCGGATTGTGTTTGTTTCCCTTCCTTTACTCCTGACCTGTTTGGGATGTCAATGGGACTGAGCCCATCCACGTCATGAACATTTCCTGACTTTCCTATTTTTGCTCTTACACCGCCTTGCTGCCAGAAATGAGGGATTTGGCACAGCAGAACTGTCAATACACATCTTTCCTCCTTTCCACCAGTGGTGTCACTTGCCGGTAGCCTGAATCTCCGTGCCCATTGCCAAAGCTCTCCCATCCAGCCAGTGATGCACTGCAGAAGACTCAAAAACCCCAGCCCTGGCTCTGTTCAGCCAGACTTGCCTGTCTGCTTCCTTCTGCCTAGGAAAATTCTGTCGGCAATTCTCCAAGTCTTGCAAATTGCCTTGAGGATACGCCATCAGTTGAGGCTGCATGACTGATCAATTTCTCCCTCTCCTCCCATCCTCCATTTTCCAGCTTAATCTTTTCAGCTGATGGATGAAACAAAAAGAAAAAACTCAAGAATTTTTAAAACTCTCATGGCAATAAATAGATAGATAGATGACAGTCAATTACCAGAAACTGCTATTGATCAAGGCTGGTTTAGAAGTACACTTGCTTTCTGCAATCAGGCTTACAATACAATTTTCCCTGCATTCAGCATCTATTTCAATTAAAATGAGAGGAGAGGAAATGCCACTTATTTTAAATAAAAAGCTTTCAAGCTATCCTTGCAGGCTGCTTTGAGGATCTAAGACAGATCAAAGCTGCTTTGACAACTCATCCATTCTGCTTTAAGTATGATAGTGCATTGTCCATAGAAAAAATTAAGACAGTCTAAGATAACTAAGCAGCAAGTACATTTCGGGTTTCCAAGCAGTGGCCTCAAAACTGGTGAAGTCTGCCAGAATAACAACAGAATAAGAGTGACAGTTATCCCCTCTGTCAAAGAGACCAAGACATTGGCAACTGCAGGCACCATACAAGAAATTGCTTCATAAATAAATTGAGTTCTCTCTTAATGATAATGAGGTCCTCTGTATGGATCAAAAGTCTTGGTCAATGCCAGTTTCTCAAAACTCACTGAAATGAATCAATTATGAATAAGTTAGGAATTGAAGTTTACCCCAAACCTAATCCCTTTGCTGATTAGGACTTTATTCTAACTTCCAGCCTAAAGGCGTTCATAGGAAACCTATCCTTGTTTTGGCATTGTCCTTTGGACAATGTGTCTCTTCTTTTCTGTTTGAGGCCTGCTCCTTACGTAATGGCAGATAGCAATCACATCTCCTTTCAGCTTTTCACCACGTTTAGCGAACCAGACTTTTTGGCACGCCACTTGTGTGATAGTTCATCTTTCTTCTGAACACCCAGCTCTGCTTTTCACTCTGCCTGTTCCAGGCTGAGTGCATCTTCCTTGAATAAAGGTAGCTGTTCACAATAACCTAAAAGAAGTCTCACCGAGGTGCTGCACGGTTCCAGTCACTCTTACCTCTGCTGTCACTCTGCTGTGTCTTCTCAATATTTTCTTTCTCCTGTATTTCTGCTTTCTTGGGTTTGCCATTCCTCCCACCCCTTCTCATTCCCACTTGTACTGCTTTAGTTCTGCTTCTTTTTTTTACTGCTGATTTTCTCATTGAAGGCCAAAATAAGTGAGAAAAGTGTCGAGTCTCCTTTTCCAAACCTGTTGATTGAACGTGCTGAAGAATAAGTGGTCTGTGGGGAGCAGGATTTATTGGGCTGTTAGGTTGAATGGAGCTGTCTGATTCAGCCTGTCAACTCTCTGAGAACAATTTCTTACTGCACAGCTCCACTGCTGCTCTTCCACTTTCTAAATGTGCTTTGAAGGGCCTTTGTGTCAGTGTGTGAGGAGTATGGGTAAGACCTAATTTAGGCAATGGGAGAAGGAAACTTCACTGTCAGAGGTGTTTTCATGCCCTTAAAATGTATTTTTCAGGGATGCTGTATGGTTAACTTGTCTTCCATCTGTTGAAATTAGAGCCGTTGTCCGGATGGAGTTTCATCTGTTTGTTTGGAATTAACCTATGTTAGTGCAGAAATGTGTTAACTTGAAGTTCAATTTGAACTTGTGATTAAACTCAGTTCTTTTTATGAAGGATATATCTATTCTTATTTCCTGTGGTTCTACCTTAAAGATGGAGCAAACTCCAGTCTTGTCAATGGAAAGGGTAACAAAGGTTTAAATGAGAGATTAAACCTTTCTGTCATGCTGGAGCACAACATTAGCTGGTTGCTACCACATTCCACACCACAGTGAGACCGTGTTTATTTTTTGTGTGCTAAATGCTGTAGCAAGGATAGTTAACAAATAAATAAGTTAGGTTGAATCCTTAAGGGAATTTCAAGTGGAACAAAAACTAATGTGAAAATTGAGCCTTTAACAACCTCTACAGCGTCCCTTTAAATTACTCTTAATAAATACCACAGAGCTGAACTGTTCTGTGGTTATGCATATATTTGTAACAAGTGGTTGCACAAATATTTGGCTCCTAATGATGAACTAAATGGTATGACATGACATTTGCCTAGGAAAATTAATTACTTTAACATGTGTTGTATAAAATACGAGATAATCATGTAATGTATGTGTAGAGTGTTGCTGAGTGACTAAGTTATTACCAAAGGAAATTTATGAGAAATAAACAAGAAATACTCAAAGATGCTGTAAATGTCATGTTATGCTCAAGGGCCTTTTGTGGCTGAATAATTTTTATGTGGATGAGGAGGACAGGATCATGCAGGGAAAAGTCAAGTTGGAATGAGTTAATCTTTGTATTTGCACATAATTTTATTGGTATTTAATGTAGCTATGATGTTTCTGTTTCAGAGTGTAGCTTCAGTTCGTAATGAAGATGACAGGATCAAATCAGACTAAACTGAGTGATCCAGTGTGGTCTCAGCACTAAATTTTAAACTGTTTATGTTCAAGAAGAAAAGCTGCCTATTAAAGAAATGGTGAATAAAGTGGTCCTGGTAGTCAAATCACGGCTGCTGGGTTGGGCAAAATCTTACTGTCTGATTTATGTGACTTTTAGGAAGGCTGAAGTAGCCTCCTTTAGAGGGCTTGCCTGTGAAGAGGTGCTTCTCTGTACAACTATCACATCTCACAAGCAGGGAAGGTTCAGTGATGACCAGAGCTCTGCCCTCCCCTTCTGTTAGGGTGCTCTGCAGAGTCTACATGAGAATGCGTACATGAGAAAGAAATGGAAAGCAGTGAACTGGAGAAATACGAACCAGTGAGTGAAAAGCAGATACGTACATTTCTTCTCGGACAAAAATTGTAGAGCATGATGGACCTGATCTCTAAATAGTAGCAGGAACATGATGGACCTGATCTCTAAATAGTAGCAGGAAATAATACAGTAAAAAAATCTCATCCATTACACTCATCTTCTTTCCCCTAAGAAACTTAGGTGAGGCTCTTCTGTGAACAGAATAATTAAAAAAAAACCAAGGCTGATTGGTTTGAGGGGTGTCTTTAATTACTCCAAAAGTTATGAAGAATGTGATAAACTAGGGCACAGCCCACTTGGTGAGTGTGTCACCAGCATTTGGTCACACAGTAGAACAGAAAGCAGCTTCCCAGGTGGAGATCCTGGAGGCAGTTCCTACCATGGGAGAGGAACAGCTGGGGAGTGTGAAGGTAAAGAACAATGTTGGTGAGAAAGTTAGAGGATTTGAAAGCCTCAGGGAATGAAGGAAGGGTAACGTAAACCTGAAGGCAAAGGACTTGAAGGGAGCAAACTTGAATGAACACAGAGGATTTTAGTAGGTAAATTCCCCTGGGAATCAAATCTACGGAAGAAAAGAGCTCCAGAAAGAGCTGATGGTTCATTAAAAATAAAATAAAATAAAATATAATAAACAAATTACAGTAGGAGAAGAGTCACTAAATATCCCAGCATGTAGAAAGGATAGAAAGAGGAGTAAGAGATATCTGTGAAATCACAAGCTCTTCAGTGATCTCAGGTGCAAGAAGGGAGTGATAGAAACTAGGTCAAATATCTAAAAATGAATGTTAAAAAACCTCAGCATGAGCATACAGAGACAAAATCAGAAAGTCTAAGGCATAAAATAAAATACTTTAATAAGGCATTTTAAGGGCATTTTTGATAGTAAGAAAAAGGGAAACCAGGGGAAGAATTACTTTATAGGTAGGAAAATTAACAGATGATGCTCAGAGGGCTTAGTGCCTTTCTTGAAGAAGACTAGAAGAGGACAAGCATAGTGCTTCTGTTAAAAGTAGGAGCAGGGAATTGTGGAGCCAGGGAATTGGAAATAATCACCATCCCTGTAACTCCTGAGAAAAGACTAAAACAAATAATCAAGTGATTTATAATTCTATGAAATTTAAAAATGAGGTGCAGCTTGATATGATTCACCTTTTCCCAAATCCACCAGATTTCTTTTTATGACAAGCAAACAGGCATTGTAGGTACAAGAGAAACAATATGGGCCGCCCATAAGGATGTGTGTGTGCACGTGTGCTGAGGGTCAGGGGGGGACTGGACAGTCCTACCACAAATATGCTTGGAGGGGGCTTTCAAACAGAGGCAAAATGTGAGATTCCCTCTGGTTCCTGCTACTAGGGCTTGTGCAGCTGCCTACACTGAAGACTGTGCAGTCTGTAAAAGCTGTAATATGCAGGGAGCACCAGAGGTGAAAGGAGCTGGGAGAGAGGGAGGTGAGTGGTGGGTGTGCTCTTGCAGTGCTTTAGCTGAGAGCAATTGGGGCCTTTTAAAAAAGAGGATGCACAGCAAGGAGGGGAAGGTGCAGGGAGTGCTTGGAGGCTGGTGGAGCTGTTGCTGTGTAGCTTTGAGCATCCTGTTCTTCTGATCTGAATGGCAGGAAAAGGTGTGGCCAAGGAGAAGACCCCAGAAGCCTTGCAGGTAAGAGAGAGCCAACTTTCCAAATGCTGACAGCATCTCACTGTGTTTCTGCAACCCAGGTGCTTGGGCCAGTGCCTTAAGGAGGGCACCAAAGGTGGGGAAAGATACTGTGTGTAAGAAGGCCCAAGGTTCAAAGTATCTCTCTGGAGCTGTGATTCTTTATGTTTAGTGGCCATAGTGGATAAGATATGTCAAAAAAGCAATCCAGTTACAATGGAAAAATGCTCTAGTGGTGAGGATGGCGCAGAGTGTCACGCCCCTGCTGAGCAGAGCATCCTCATCTTCCAGTGCTTGTACAACAGGTAAAACAGATTTCTGCTGTGTATGGCTTAGGTACAGCAGATCCACCCCAGGGCCAGTGGGATGTTGTAAATGAGTTTGTATAGTCTCTTTCAGGACTGTTTTTCACCCGGATGATGTCTATCTGCAGAAATGGCCTGGCAGGAACCCCACTGGAAAGGTTAGGGAATAGGTGAACTTTCACTCACAGCAATCTGGCTCATCATTTGCTCTGAGGTGCACGTTCAGGCTTGTCCTTGTGGTCTCTCTTCCTTCTGCACAGGTAGCAATTGTATATTCGCTCAGAAATGGCTGAGGAGATCACAAGGACCCATCCAGCAGGTGGAATATTTTGTCTCTACGGGTAGCTGTGCCAGATGCCTCGGGGAGAAATGCAGAAGCCGTGTGAGTGGGTAACCAATGAATAAACTGCTTGTTGGTGGAAGAAAGGCAAATATAGGAATCCAGCTTCTGCATTAAGAAGTTAAGTCATCATCTCAAGCACAGCTACCCAAGTTCTGAGACTACTAGTGTTTTAACCCTTGCTAGCATAACTGTCTCCTCAGCTGTGGAGTGGATGACACTTTTTAATCCTGTAAGGCTCTTGAGTCAGTGAAGCTTCCTCCTCTAATTGAGTGGAACAGCCTTCCTCTCTCATCCTCTGCCTCTCAGTATCACTGATGGGTTTTGCTGTCTTATTATGAAAAATCTGGGAGAAGTGCCAGGTCTACCTGCTCTTGACTTCCTTAGCTTGGATGCTTCTGATTGCTCCCTATGTGAATCAAACAGCTTCCTCAAGCTTAATTTGTTTTTTTTCTTTCCAACTTCCCTAATGATTTTCATTAACCATGCCTTACATTTCTGTGTCTTGAAAGAGAAAGGGATAACATTAGCCTCTGTTTTAATGGAGACAAACAGGTTATTCCAAAGGAAGGATGGTGGAGAACAGTAACCTACTTCAAGACTCTTGAAATGACTTCTAGGAGAGAGCCCAAATCTCGCTCTTTTCTGCAGAAGGATCTCAGGGAGAGTAAGCTCCTTAAGCTAAATTAGCTCCTCTGAGTACGTCTCTGAGTAGAGCATAAGGCTAACCAGAACCAAGTGCAGTATTCCAAGTGCATCACTAAATCTTAATGGCATTGTAATCTCATAATATTGGGCATATTTTGCATCCCATTCCTTATGTGCCCCGACATCTTGTTTGTGATTTGACTACTGGTTTGCCCTGAGCTTCCAGGTGAATGTCCCAATCCTTCCCTGACTTTATTGTCTGTGATTTAGGACCAAGCACTGTGCAGAGTTCTTCAGGCTACTCCATCTGCTGGACAGGATTTTGTGTTAATGAGCACTAACAGCTTGATCATCCCGCTGCCCACGTGCTCAGGCTGGACAAAACTTTTGGGAATTCTTTTCTCCCCATTGGCTCAGTGTAATCTAAATAACCTTGTGTCACCTTCAAATGTTGCTCCCCCACCTCTTTTATAGATCACAAAGGGGTACTGCAAATACCACTCATCATATTATACAATTCATTGGCATATAAATATTAATACAGGATCTAAAAAAAAAAAGGACTGAAAAAAACATTTCAGTTACAAAGGCAGGAGATGCCAGGATTAAAGCTTCTTACGTAGTTGTGATCTAAATCCCTCTGTATAACAGTATAGGTTTTAGTCATGGGTATATGGAGGATTATTTAGAGGACTCATTCTCATTTAGGAGGCAGTATAGATTTTGGACTAGATGGACTATTTTTCTGACCAAGGATGCAGTCTCTGGGTAAATGCACTATCACTACGTGGGCACAGAGAAAATGCAGCACCATTTTTGATACATGCTGGCTGCACAGAAAACAAAAAAGGGACTTTGAGATAGAGTAGAAGATTCTCTCCTGGATGTTATTTTTTTCTGTTTCATGAAGAAGAGGGGAGAGGGGCCATCTTTCTAAGACTTGTACATTTAGGACATGTTTGGATGAGTGAAACTGCCTTCTTATTTAATAAAGTAAGAGCATATTAATTGTGTTGTGTGACTGCTTCATTATAGTCATAGCTTTGGAAATGTAAACATTTTTGGTGCTTGGTAGCCCTCACAGCTAAGCTACGATGATCAGCCCAGATACTGAGCAGTTTTGAGTAATTTACAAGAACACAATTCATACAGATTAGTAAACTACAATATGTGTTCTGTATAAAGCCAAATGCTTTAGAAATGTACAGTTTCTTAGGGATGGATTCTTAGTTTTTGATCATCTGCTGGTCAAGGAAAACAAGGTGTGAAAACACAGTCAATTTGAGATTAATATTATGTATTCCTAAATGGCACCAAGCCTCTGTCATTGCTGCTGTTCACTACTACTCTGTCATGAGTAATATCTGTAATCAAAGGCATTTTTGCTAATAATCAGTTCTGTTATTTTTGCAAAACCAGTTCCACTATATACTCAGTAGTGCAACTGCACTGACATGAGGGAATTACCTCCACAGATGACCTGCAAAACGTGCCCCACAATGTGGCACGCAACACAGGAGAAGCACATTTATGTGTTTTACCAAAGGAGGAAATTACAGTGTTGAAGTTACAAGGCTCTAATTTAGCCTGCCATATTTTTTCCTCCTTTCACATCTTGTCCTATATGTTATTCTAGGTGAGTTACTGCTCACCTAGAACCTACAATCAATGTTGTAATAGGTGACACAGTACCAAGTACCCTTGGCTAGAGGATAACTTGTTTTCTCTGGGGGGGAGATAGCAGCAGAAAGCAGAGTTGGGGAGCAGACCTCCAGTTCGGCTGATCCCACCTGTGGGAGATGCATTGATGCATGCCAACAGTGGCTGTTAAAGTGATCATAGGAGCACAGGATAACTCAGTTTGGAAGAGACCTTGGGGGCCTCAGAGAAGGATCAGCTCTGAGATCAACCTATGTTTTTCATGGTTTGAGAAAGACAGGGCTTGAAAACCTCCAATGATGCAACCTCTCTGGGCAACCTGGACCACTTTCAGCTTATCCTCATGGGAAACAAGTTCCTTCTTATGTCCAGTCTGAACCTCTCTTGTTTCAATATAAGTCTGTTGTCTCCTCCCATCCTGCTGTGCACCACTGTGAAGAGCCAATCTCCATCACCTAGTGACCTCCCTGTAGATGTGGGAAGACAAGTGCTAGATCCCTCCAAAGCCTTCTCTCTTCATCAGCCATCTCAAACAGGACAGGCAAATACTGAGAAGCAGCGATCTCTATACTATGATCATTGCCACTGTCTATTTTGTTAAAATAGTTGGACTTTGCTGATAGAAGCCAGTGAGATTCCTACCGCAGGGATATAAAGGAATTCATTATTAACTATGTCATATTGAAATAAAGTAACAGCCCATTGCGTGCACGAACAGATGGGACCTCATGCTTGCCAGCAAGAGGTTTATTTGTGCAGAGGCCCAGGTATTCCGGGTGCAGCTATGTCCACCACCACCCAAGGGTCTTCAACCAGCTGTGATGGGCAGGAGATGGGGGTGTGGAGGTAGTAGGAGACTTTCTCTCTCAGCCCACAGACCTCCAGAGCTGAACACCCTAACAGAGAGGCCCATTCCTCTGCACATACTTTTGCTCCTGAAGTACCTACCAGGCTTCTAACAAAATTCTGTGTTTGAGTGATTGCCATCTCTCGCACACCCTGAAGCTGTGAGTCTCCTACCAAGAAGCAAGTGCACAACTGAGGCAAAAGTGGCCTGGGCTGGTTTGTGCTACCCAGCTAGGGTGATGGGTTGGCATCTATACACCAAAGATCCCAGCCATAATCCCCTTGTACCTTCTGTCTTCCCCCACCAGGATTCCTTCACCCTGGCCCAATTTGAGAACTAGCAAAAGGAGAGGCTGATTTCTCTCTAATATCTGTAATCAGGGAAGTAAGCACTCCAAATTTCTTGTTCCCTATGGAAACATCAATGGGCCTAAATTCTCTTCTGCATCTGTGAACAGTTGAGAAAGGCTGACCCTTAAACTGTGGCCATACCGCTTTTCTTCTGGATTCCTCACCCAGCAGATTGGCAGATTTAATGAATTTTGCTTTGGGACAAAATCAGAATTACCGAAATGGTTAGCAACTTGAAGTGTTAAACATGCAGCTGTATTAAATAAGTAAAGTTAATTTAACTGTAAATAAGAGCTAAAATTCAGTGTAATCACATTAATACAACAAACCATAATAACATCCACTGAAACAGTATGATGCAATATCAACTGCATTTGCAGTTTGTGCTGATCTGGAGAGAAAAAAATACATACCTGGGAAGACCATCACCAGGGTATTACTGAGAGTTTTTTCTGTTGTATAATTTTTTAAGAACCAGAGCTATTTATTCATCAATTGGAAATTAAACCAGTGAGACTCAATTAATGCATGACACTGTTCCCTTTGAGTACAAACATGACTCAGAAGCAGTTCATAAAGAAGACAAGCTCTTGCTTAGTTTAGCTACATGACCTGCTTAGTTCTCAAAGGACGCATCAAACTGAAATTAGGCAGTTAAAAAAAATAATTCTAAATAAATTCAGAAACTAACAGATTCTGGGATCCCTCTGCTAATTTGCATAGCTTTGCAATCACTTTTTTTTTTCTGTGAAGTTTCTCTCTCAGGTGAGAACATGAAGGCGAGGGGAGGTTGTCTAATCACAAATTTACAGTCTGCACATCAAGTGACAAGTCGCACAGAGCGTGATGTCAGCCCATTGCAAAGAAAAAGGGTTCATGTGCTGTCCTGTGCTGTGGCTGACCACAGTTTTCCACATTTTCAATGCTTGGCCAGCCATGGTGAGGATTGCTATGGTGGCACTGGTGGTTTAAAGCACAAAGATTTTTGCAGGGCCAAGCTGCCAGCAAGAGCTGAGCAGAGAAATTATCTGCCTTTCAGATCATATCATATCAGCTCAAGGTCCTGGGGAAGGGAAGGGACATCTTTCCATGTGGAGTGTGGTCATTTTGGCCATGACGTCTCTCTCAGCTGAGAGACTCCTTGGGGTACAACGTTTGCTCTATTTTGCTGCAGATAATTTACAGGAGGTTTGAGTAACTGTTACAATATTTGGAAAAATAACCCAGCTCCCCTTTTAAAAAAACATTTCAGGCTCAACAGTTTTGCATTTGGGAAGAAGACAGGTTGGAAGTTCATTGCATGTTTTCAAACAGGAGCTGTAGAGAGGTGAGGGTGAGACTCCCAACTGTAGAGACAAGCTATGATTCTGTTGTCTGAACAGAGGCACGCTATCCCTTGTGAAGCACTCTACAATAACCAAGTCATCCATATATAGCTGGTGGAGATGACACATAACCCCATACTGATGGCTTGGATATCCTGAGGTGTCCCAAGGTCACTGGGCCACCCTGTTCAGGCACCTGAGTCCTGGCCCCAGAAATGAGGTGACGCCCAGATCTACAATGTCCTGGAGAAACAATTGCATGTATGCTAAGATGGGAGCTTTTACTAAAGAGGTCCATCAGGTGAAATTTTGGATGCTTAAGTGGGCAAGATGCCTGAAGGACTTCTTCATGCCTCTATGAACCACTCAGCAGCACTAGGCTGCCTGAAAAGCCTCACACTGCATTAGATTAGCACATCCCAAAGTCACAGGAAGTCACAGCTGGAAAGGAAACCCTCCCAATCATTACTGCCTCCTTCACTGAAACAGGGATGAGCATTTCTAAACCACCAGTGCTGGATGTTTCCTTAATCTTTTCTTTGAATAGTCGAACAAAACATCCCTGGGTTGTGTCTTCCAGTGCTGCATGATTCCCGTCATTAGGAAGTTTTCTCTATTGCCTAGCCTAAATCTTCTTTACTTCATAAGCTGATTTCTTCTTGTCCTTCTTTTGATGGACATGATGAGATGATGAGCAGTTGATCATAATCCTCTTTATAACAACCTTGTACATACTGGGAGACAGATTTTCTAAGAACTTGGTTTTGGCTTTAAAATAACTCTTCCAAATTATTTTTCTTTTGTAGCACTTGTCCACAAAATAGGCAGTTTTCATAAAAGAAAGAGACAGGAAAGATCATTTGATAACCATCTCTATCCCTCTGCAAACATAGGTTTTAGTCCTCTGAGAGGTGACCTGTCAGACATTAAACTGATACTCTTATTTATCAGTGTCATGTGTAATCTGTAAATCCTTCTAGTGAGATAAAGGTTTGCAATTTTGTTCCAACAAAATTGTTTGGAGACTTTAACTGACTGGTGCCTCTGATCCCTTATTGAACTTGCAGTGGCCTAAGTGACTACTTGCTGAGCCAAGGAAAGCTATATTGGGTAATCTGGATAGTAGCACAATAGACTTCCCACTTCTTATAAAGCTGGCGATTAAGAAAAGCAGTGCAGATGATCAACAAAACTGAAATACACTGATTTTAGAAAGCACTCAGGAGCATTTTTTCATCCATGTAGATCCGATGCTGCCACTTCAGGTTTGCATGTTCGGCTGCTGGTGTGAACCTCAGGCTACATGTGTCCATGTCTCCTCCTCTCTTCAGAAAGAAACCTCTTGCACAAAACTTGATTTGCCTTTTCTTAAAAATGAAACCTGTTTGTCAAGGAAAAGGAACCCTGTCTGAAATCCAGAATCAGTTGGCACTGCTGCCGTTCATCCGTGAGCAGCAGTGACAGCCTTTGAAAAGCAAGGCGAAACCCGTGGGTGCCTCACACTAACGTTCCAGTGTAGATTATGGAGCTGGGGAGATCAAGTCCATCACTTCTTGTTATTTTGAAGGGGATCAGTTTGAGGAAGAAGCAAGGAGCAAACAAGACTGCGTGTTTCCCGACACTGAGCCAGCTGGAAGAAACTCAAACCCAAAACTGAGAATAATACATAGTGCACAGGAACAGTATCACTTTTAGCTGTTTGTAGAAATACTTGTGCTCAAGTTTCACTCAGAAAACACCAGTTTTGCATGTTACGTAGCTCCTCGGTGGTGTGACATGATAGCAAGGAGGAGCAAAAGTGATGGGTGACAGCGGTGGGCACTTTCTTGTCACCCTCAAGACAACAGGAATTGAAGCAACCCCCATTCATTATGTGACCTGAGGAGTAAAGCATGGTTAAGAAGGCTCAGTTGTCATTCCTGAAATACCCACTCTGTAACACAGGCAGTGCAGTGCTGTAGCCCCCATCTCTGTACCCTCCCCCCGGGGAGCTCAGCTGCCTGCCTATAGAGGACCCACGGCCCTCTATAGGGGGCCGTGGGTCCTCTATAGGCAGGCAGCTGAGCTCTGACACGGCGCAGCTGCGTAACCTTGAATCAGGCTGCTGAGAGCGAGCCATGAGAAGGTCAGCACACAGATAAGAGAGGTAAAATTACAGTCAGAGGTAGGGATGCTTGGGCTTGTTGTAGAGGTCAAGAATTCAAGAGGGAAAACATCTGCAGAGAAAGGTATTGAATCCTTTTCTAAAAAAAAAAAAATAATAATAGTGAGGCTGTTTTGGGGCTGATCAGAAATCAGGGGGTGGTCGGATCACGTCAGTGTTACCTCCCAGTGCATGGGGATAACCGGCTTCCTGAAATGCCCATTGTCCCTTGTAGTGAAGGTGCATGAGGCTGCTTTGAGCCCCAGATGTCCCCGCCAGCCTCAGGGGTTCTGTCCCACGCATGGAGAGAAGCTGCTGCAACAGCACCAGGGATACGGCCATGTCCTGTCTGAGCAGCACAGCATGGAAAAGCAGGTATTAATTTTGACCCCTCAAGGTGAAGCAATGATGCAAGTGGGTCGTGCTCGCTGGTCTGGTACACAAACCCCAGGAACATGGTGCCTGCCTAGATGCACACACACACGCACACAGAGCCACTCACTGGGTCACTACCAGGTGTTCTGCCCCTCAGCATGCTAATTCCAGCTGGACTCTGTTGTGCCTTTATTTTTCCCAAGTCCTGAAATTCAGGCAAAGATGAGTTTGGACATCCAAACCTGCACAGCAGCTGCCAAGCAGAGCAGAGGTCATTTTGGAGGAGGAACTGGTGTCCGTGAGAGCTGAGGAGGAGGGGAAATTCTTCCTCAGATGGGAGCAGAACATGGCAACTGCTCAAGGTCCCAGCCCTGGGTGGCCATGCCTCTGGGCATCCTGGCAAGGTTGGCCTTGGCAGCTCTTTCACCTCTGCAGTGCAGCTGCACAGTGGTCCCATGAGGTCTCCCAGCCTTGGGCATGTGCCTGAACAACCCAAGAACTGCAGGTCTGTTGGCCACCCTGCAGGGATGACCGCGTCCCATTGACATCCATTTAGGATTTGGGCCTGCGTGATCCTGGAGAAGAAACCCCTCATGGCAGGTGCTATTCCATGTACTGGGCAGAGCGGTTGCTGCAGGTGGGGAGGACCTGAAGGATGCCTTGTGACCCTGAAAGCTTCTCATTCTCCCTGCGGTGGTTACTCTAACAGAGTCTGTTGCTCCCACAGCTCTTGCCTCACCAGTTTTCTTCAGCCATCCCAGTCAGAGCAGTGCTGCTGGTGCTGCCCACCGTGGAAACACTCCTCAAAGCATCGTTGCCACCCTTCAGCTGACACCTTCTGGCAGATGATTCCTCCTGCCAGCTGGAGACAGACTGGTTCATTCAACTGCTCTCTGCAGAGGCGGTGCCCTCAAGAGCTTCAGACTTTTCCAGCCCATTTCCTTATCTCCTTTTTTTCCCCTCAAGCAGAGATCCCTCGGTGCTTCCCGGGGAGGGTACTACACGCATGCAGCTCTAGGAGAAGGTAAATGAAACCTTCTCCAGAGCGTGTGCACCTCCTACCTAGTCTCACTCCTTCAGCCCCTCTCCATCTCGAGAGATGCGGGATGACGGCCAGGGCCCTGAGAGCAGTCCCCTGCCCCCGAAGCCAGTGCTGGGAAGAGGCCCGTGGGAGAAGGAGCTGTGGGCAGCTTCCCTGAGGAGCTGCTGCCCGGTGCACACCCTCATCCCGGTCCCCCCTTATCCTGACCCCAACCTGCGGGGCCATGCCCCCCACCCAGGGAGGTGCCCGATGTCCTGGGGCTGGGGCTGCCCTGATGCCCCTGGCTGCTGTGGGCTGGGGATGGGATGGGCCCAGGCTGCCAGGGCCTGTCCTGTGTCCCCCACCATGGGGAGCCCGCACAGCCCCAGTCCCAGATGAACACAGGAAAGTGAAACTTGCTCCCCTGGGCAACACAGGATTTAACCAGCCCTTAATATCCAGCGAAGTTTGCCCATTATTTATAATTTATTTTTGTCAGCAGCAGTTAAACTATTTCATAAAGGAATCACGTTCCTATCTAAAAGAGATCAAGTGATAAAGAGGTGTGGAGACCAGATGAGGGAAGGTGTGTGCAGGTACGGCATACGGAGAATTTGTATTCCTCTCCCTTCGTATTCAACCTGCAGATGATAAACTGCATAGTTCACATATTTACAGAGCTTTGCAAAAGGTTAGCAGTTACCTCCTCTGTAATATATATTAATGTAGGGAAAAACAACATTTGAAACTGTAGAAACATCAGAAACCCTTTGGAAAGGTAAATCATGAGTGTAGTATTGCCAAGACCTCTTGTCATATTGATAAGAAAGGATTTGCACTGAGAAATCCTATTAATAGAGATTATTTGCATAAATCTTTTGTGCAGCAGGCTCCAAATCCATTGTATTATATATACTTGTCCCGTGGTATGTATGCTGAAATAATGTATTTTTAATAATATATTCATGTTACCACTTACAAATGTACACAGCCGTGACTCACCAGTATTTAGTTTCTCCTGCAGAAGTGAAATCGAGCTTACAGTTCTGTAAACACTGAAACTTCATTAAACACTCACCAGTGCTCAGTAATTCCCTTTCCAGTAAGTTATCACACCTGGCCCACAAAAGCTTTCCAGCATCTCTCTCTCGCTTTACAATCCTCAGATGTGATTTATCACTCCAGTCTGGGTGCTCTGAGAACTTTTAATAGTACTAATTGCCTTATTATCCACTCCAGTGCAAGAGGAAAACCTTTTGACATTTTCCTTCTTTCCCTGAGGAAAACAAATCCCAGTTCCTGGGATATTGCCTTCTGCTGCCTCTGTGATTACTGGGGCGAGGAATTCCTCAAGGCCCTTTGTCTTATCAACCTCATCTGTCACCAACTTTCCATTCCTGTCTCTCTCAGTGCTCCCTAATCACTTTGCATCTTCTGTTATTTTGTGTTATTTTTTTTCCTCTTCCTTTTTATTTGCAATGTCAATCTTTATCACATATTCTATGCCTCTTTTTCTATCTCTCTGTGATATTTACCTATTTACTATTTTTAACTTAGTTGTGGGAGTGCCTATTTAAAAAAATAATAATTCTGTCTGTTCCATATTTGAGAATTTGCTGCAACAACTCCAAGCAAATTACACACATACACAAATTCCTGTAATTCATCTACCAGAGGATTTTAATTTTCTAAAAGCAAATCTAATATCACAAAAACATTTGGCAGGTCTCTAACCTTTCCAATGCTGATATAATAAATTTGCTTTTTTGTTTAAAGCAAAAAAAATTGAATTAATGCAGTTCCACATACCCTCAGCTTCTATTTTTCTCCTGCTCCGTGTGAATAGTAAGAAGAGACCAGCCATAGAAGAGCATTTAAGATGTATGTTCAGACATGCAGGAACACAAAGCTAAACCCAGGAGAAAGACTGAGGGGCTGGGTGGGATAACACCTGACTTTCACAGATGTATTCTATGGAATAGATGTGCTGCTTGGGTGGGACCACTGGAGTCTTCTGCTCATGGCAGGATGGTTGATCGTTGGCACTGGATCAGGTCAGCTGTGGCTTTGTTCAGCCAAATCTTGTAAACCCCTGAGAACCCACACCCAGTGAGTGGCCCATCCCAGTGCTCCACAAAACACCTGGTGGAAGAGCTTTTCCTAATGTCCAGCGTGACCCTCCCAAGCCAAAGCTTGTGTCTGTTGCCCATTGTTGAGCAGGGTTTGGCTCCATCATCTTTGTAACTGCCCTTCAAGTAGTTGTAGGCTGCCTCAGATTGCCCCTCAGCCTCCTCTTCTGAACAACCTCAGCTCCTCTTGTAAGTCCTATGCTTTAGGCCCCTAATCAGCTTAGGTGGATTTTTCTGGACCCTTTCCTATTTCTCCACATTCCTCTTGAACTGGAGGGCCCAAAAGCGGTCACAGTATTCCAGGTGTGGTCTCACCAGCGCTGAGTACGGACAGGCAGATCACAAATTTCCATAGTTGCTGACCATGCTCCTCCTAGGGTACCTCAGTAGGTGATTCCCCTCATTTGCAGAGGGAGTGAAGGGACAATTCAAATTCAATTTGAGATCCACCATAACCTCCATGCCCTCTCCAGCATAGCTGCTCCTCAGGCAGTGGCTGTATGTGGAGTTAGCTTGCCCCAGGCACCGGACTTTCTGCTTCTCCTTGCTGAACTTTGTGAGATTGCTCTTTGTGCAATGCTCAGCTTCCCCAGCTTTGCCTTTGAATCAAAGCTCTACAGATGAGTGTGCCAAACGCCTCTCCAAATTTGATGTCATCCACAGTTTGTTAAGGGACTGCATCCTGGCCCATCACACAGGTCTTTGATTAAGATACTGAACAATATTTGTGCAGCAGCAATCCCTGGTGTACTCTGTTCGTTACCGCTTCCAGCTGCACACCAAGACATTGATCACTGCCCTTGGGGCCTGGCAGTGCAGGCAGTTTTCAAGCCCACATCAGAGTTCCACTTCTCCATATAGTCAATCATGTCATCAGAGAAGGAGAACAGGCTGGTCAAGCATGACTTGCCCTTGGTAAATCACCTTGTCATCCTTCATGCCCCATGTTTCCTG
This sequence comes from Caprimulgus europaeus, assembly GCA_907165065.1. The sequence continues at coordinate 34,074,734 of OU015523.1, read as the reverse complement.
GAATTCAACTCACCTAACCTCCAGTACCTGTGGGTCAGCAAGTCATGACCTGGGCTGCCTTTAAAAACAAAGGAGAAAAATGGGTCCTTCTAGGTCAGGTTCACCTGAGCCAGTGTAGGTGTCTCAAGTAAAGGCAAATTTGCCACGGAAATGCCTGTTTCCTTACATTTAGATAAGCACACCACGGGGCACCTAGCTCGACATCCATATTCAGACAGAGAAATTCTACTTCTTGTGCTATACCTTGAAGTCCTATACAGTGTGCAGTTCCTGGTTTTCTCGCTCTCTGCAGACTACCTGAGGACCAAAAAGCCTAATTAGAGATTCCTGTAACATGGAGAGAGGAAAATGTGTGCATCACTTCCAATGTTTGTTCTACCTTTGCTTTCACATACTAACCAGTTAAGTCATCAAAGCATATGCTTCGCTTTTCTTGCACAAGCAGCCTCAAAAAAAAGCTCCTACAGAAATCAGCATGCAATTTATCTGGCACAAGGAGCTTTTAATTTTGAAAACCAAGTATCATATTCAATGCCATGTAAATAGGAAAAAAACCCAATTATTACTGTCATAGAAAGGCAATTTCTCAATATTTTTTAACTGTAACAATCATATGCTGTTACAGGAGCATTAAGAATATAGACTCCCTTATTGCTGTTAATTTTCATTCCTCCTCTTTTTTGTCCCAAGTGGATTTTGATCAATATTTGGCAACATGTGATTTTCATACATTCCTTTCATACATCTGTAGGTTTTACTTACATTTACAGATTTGTTCAGATGTATTTTGGTTTAAATTTCTGTCTGAGCAACATCTAGCTCTCAAGGCATTTTCATTGTCTCACTGTAGAGGATTTGAAACTTGAAAATAAAAAACAGTGTATTTGGCTGCAGTATGAGTTTTTTGTCTGTTAAACATACAGGAAAACAGCATAACCTTTACTTCACAATTAATACTTCAGGAAAGTAAGACTTTAATTAAAAATCATACTAGATATATTGGTTCTTAATTCTCTAGGTCCCAGGAGTTCATATTGGCAAGTGTATGTAGATAACCTCTTGTTCCAACAAAAGCTCAAAGTATCTATATTAAAAGGAAATTGTACAGTTCAATACTCATTAATTCCCTTTGTGGATATTGACATTTTCTATTAAGTATTTTTTAAACATACAGTCCACATATGCAGAAATGTTATTTTACAGCTTAAGGCTGTGAGCAGTTCATTTTGTGGGGGTTTGATGGTAAAGCCAAAACTCCTTGTATCAACAATTGTATAGTGTATAATAATATATCCCAGTTCTCAGGCAAGCATCTTGCCAAACAGGCAGCAAAATATCCTGGGTGCAGCCTTCCCTCCAAGTATTCCCACTTTGAGCAGCATATTTAACTATTTAGCACTAACTTAAGGTAAACTTTGAGGAGATGGGACTCAAGTTTCTCTCCTCAGTTCCATGAATGTGGAGACACATCCATACAAGAGAATGCATCAGCAGGAGAGACCAAGGATATCTCATGTCAAAATACCTTATGGTTTGGTAGGTCAGGTACAGGTCTAGGAAGCAGGAGAGGTTTCCCAGGAAGAGGTAACTGAATGTGGTCTTCAGCTTCCTTGAGCTCTCTAACCCATAGGCATTAGCTGGCAGGAAGTCCTACCTCTGAACTGACTTGTGGATTTATTCCCCAACCTCACCCCATGTTCAAGCACTGCATTTTCTCTTTTTCACCAATCAGCAAGAATATGTGGTGCTCTATTCCAGGTAGCTGTGAACAAAGGAATACAGGGAAAACAAAAGCAAGGAAGTAGAAACACACAGTGCACTGACAAACTGGGGACACAGAGGTCAGGGGAGAAGAGAAGACGGTGAGGGAGGCAGAGGACCTCTGCATGCTGAACCTATGAACTTGTCCAATTGGTTACCACTGTATTGGTTTACCCAAGCTATAGATTGGACTCAGCTTGGGCCCAGCAAGGTTTGCTAGTGAAAGCACAGCAGCACTCGTGTTGGGGTTAGCTGTGCTGTTTCCAGTCCAGTGTGTCAGCACAAAAGCCCGTGTTACATCTCTGCACCATGATCCTCAACTCTCCAAAATTTAGATGTCCTCTTGGCTTCAGTGTGGGGCCAAACATGATTGAAGTTTCAGGCTGTGCTGGATCAGCACTAGATGTTTTGTGCAGATGTACCCCACAATTATCTTAATAAAAATTGGCTTCTGGTCTTACAGGTCCTGATGAACATCAGCGGTCTCACTAGTTAAGAGCCCACCGCTCGCTTCTCAAATTACCTCAAAATATCAAACATCACCTTTTCCACGCATCCCAGTACTGGGATATCACCACATTGCATCAGACCTGCTTCCCAACCAGACAAGGGAAAACCAGCTCTTTAAGCTCATTGTTCCCAGATAATTTTTTAACTAAAACACAAAAGACAAGGGAGGATGACACCTCCTGCTCTTGGCAGATTTTATTCCAGTCCTTTTCCCCCACCACCCATCTGCCCCATGCACAGTGCTGGGGTGACCAAAACCCACTTTTTTTTTGTGATCAATCTCCTTTCCAAAATGTCACCTAGTTCTAGTTACAATGAATTTGGCTAAATATTTTTTTTTCCACTATCACCTACAGATCCCACACAGGCAGCTGCATGCTATAAAAGTTTGATTTTTAAAGTAATTCTTTGAGATTTCCAAAGGTTAGGAGGAGCTATCACTGATGCTTTTTCACATTGCTATATGCTGTGTATGTTACAAAATCTGCACAGGTATCAATTTTGAATTACAGTATTGACTTCTGCATTTTACTTTGTACACATTCCCCCTTCTTCTTAAGACCTCCTGACAAATGCACTTGAATCTAGGAGGCAGCTGTATCTTTAACTACAACATTTTAATTTTCAGTCTGGCTGCTAATACAGAAACAGCCTTCAAAGATTTTGCCAAATTCTGGCCTCTTGGAGTTCAGTAGTAAGAGCACACAGGTTTTGACCAACCAGTCACCTCTCTTTAAATTAAAACTTATTGCCCAATGCTGCTTTATCTAAAAAGAAATAATTTCAGAAACTTGATTAGCCGTTAACATAATACAAAACAAATAGATTGTTTATGAGCAATTTATCACAAAACTCATGATTTAGTAAACTTCCAACAGCTGTTCACTACAGGGGGATATACAGCATGCCTTAGTCGGTCACTTAGATGAGTATTCCATTTTGAAAAGTGATTGTTTGAGGGGAAAAAAAATACACATGCTTGTAGAAGACAAAGGATAATCTGATCACTAGAATCATTTTATCACGAACTTCATCAAGCAATACCTGCTTTAGGGAAACCTAAAGTTGCTCTTCTTGCATCTTTAAATATAACTGAGCACTCCTGCAATTTACCTCAGTGCTGCTCCATCTCTCCCTGGATGGAGCCCATTCCTTGGTTTCATTAGCACGCAGTGGAAAGGAGTTCCTCGGACCAATTACGTGTTCTGTGAAAAGCTGTTTTCTGTGCTAGGTTCATGTTTTCCACCTTTCACAGTTAAAAGTTCTTCACCTAGATAATAAAAAGCTCGGAAATGCTGGCTCAGCCTTTTAGCAATTTACATATTTTAACACTTTCCTTCTTAATCATCTTTCTAAAACTATTATTCTCTTTTTTCCACCAAAAAAATGCTCCTAAAAAAAAATTTCTTCAATCTTTATTTCGTCCTTCTCTCAGTCTTCTTAGCCTGCATTAGTTTTTGTCGGGGGGGAAACAGGTAGTTCCAGACAAGAACTTACCCCCAGAAACACAGTATTTCTGTTATGCTCCATTCCATTCTCAATAATCCCATCAACATTCATCTTTCTGACCGTAAGTTTACAGAACATTTCCTTACGTAGTGATACAAGACTCTCTTCTGAGCCAACACATATAAAATCTCAGGTATTCATAAGAAAAGCTGCATTTATTTGTCTCAGTACTTTTACATTTATCAAAGCCTGCCACTCCATCATCTCCTCACCCTGCCCATTCCAGCTGTAGCTCCTGCTAGCATCCCCTCTACCTGACCAGCCGAAGGAACCGCATCAGAGGATGCTGCCAGCAGTTACTCTTCGTCTCAAGTCACGCATGCATTACGTAAAGCTAATCCTAACACAAAATCCTAATGCAATCCACCAGTGCTCACTTTCCCATCATACTATTTCTCCTTACTTTTTTTGTCCCTCAGGCAGTTTTATGTGTACATTACACTTCTTATTCCAAAGGCTTCAAAAATAAAATCATAAAACCCTCAAGTATATTTAATTCAACCAGTTCTTTATTCATTGCCTTACTAAGAATCTCAGATAATGGCAATAGAGCAGCAGAACAGCTTTCCTCTGCAGGAATCAGCCTTGCATACTACTATTTAAGGTTTTTTTTTTGTTGTTGGGGGTGTGTGTGGGGGGGTCTTTATTTATCTATTTGTTTATTTAAATTCTACTGTTAACCATGAAGTATATTCCTTGGTCACATGAGCAGCCTGTTTAGCAAGCACACTAGAAGATGCTCCCTTGGAATCCTTTCCCAGGGTAGACTTTAAAAATGCAAGTTTACAGGTTCATGCTACTGAGGTGGTCTCTTCATTCCGAAAGCCTTTCAGAACACCCGAGTCCATTCCAGCCACGGTGGGTGACTAACATCAGCTGGCTTCAGCAACTCTTTTAACATGCCAAAAAGCCATGAGCTTCACCAGCAGAAAAGATCTGACTGGTTACCTTCCCATTATCTTTTGGACTGAACACTAAGGCAAAAAAAACCAAACCTGTAACTTTTAAACATTTTAATCTTTCCTTAATTTTTCTTTAAATCCCAATTGAGCCAACAGGCACACTCCTCCCCAGGCTTCCCATTTCCAGTAAACTGCAGTAATTGTGTTTACATAGCTTTAGATACTCACCTTAAAACAAGACATTTGGGATCCTAACATGTTATTTGTGGCCATTTACATTCCTTGGTGTTAGGGTTTCGTTTGGGGGTGTGTGTGTTATTTTCAAAAGTTTTAAAGAGGTTTTAACTTAACTAAACCCTTAAACCTCACAGATACACATGATGTTGCTCTGTAACTTACCTTGACCAGAGACACGCATATATGAAGTCAACATACAATATGGACCTCTGAAGTCCACAGATGCACTGGTCTGAAGATATAACCAGGCTGTGATGTCAAATGCCTTTCATGTACAGCCCCACTGATGAACATTCATCCCACGACCTGTACATGCAAAGTTCACATCCCTCCATCCAATGCGAATGAACCACTAGTGCTGCTCAGACATGTGCACATGATCCCAAAAGAACCTGCTAAGAGACTCTACTTCACATTACATATGCTTGTTGGTACAGTAAGAATCAGAGAAATTAGGGCAGAGCAACCAGTCCTTCGTGGGTAGAAATTTCTAAACAGTTCAGAAGTCTGAAATGCAGAAAAATGCATTAAGCATTTGTTTGGATTCTCAACTTCTATTAGAATAACCTAGTAACAAATTACCAAAAACACCTTGAAGACCTACTTGAGAATAAATTTTCCAGCCCATCCACAGTTATGCTTCCAACCTCCTTTAGAATCCACTTCCTGCTTTGATCCATCAAAGGCGGAGGCAAAAAACACACTGAGCGCATTAAGTCCCATTTGGTTTCCCAGACTTCAGAAGATAGGCACCCTTCCAATAGGCTAACCGAAGCCAGTCTGTACCCTCATTTTTCAACAGCTGACAGCCTAGACAGCGAGTCAAATTAAGTGACAACTGTATTAAAAAAAAAAGTCTACACTGGGGAGAACACTGTAGCACTAGAGGTGAATATGACAGCGAGTGTAATTCCCAGCTAAAAAGGACTTCAAGAGCAGCTTTCCATTCGCTCAGGGTACATCTCGCTGACGTGCTAGCAAGCCCTACACAGGACTGGCACTTGCAAGTGCTCAGACAGAAGCCACATCTCACCAACTACTCAAGTCTGAAACGACCCCCGTGGTTTTCTGAGTGGAAAACAATTAAGCAACCAACAATTATCTGTGTACTACAGTTTTACCAATGAGTTTATGCATGTCTATGCATCTGGGAAACCCAAAATATATACATTTACTTAGCATACAAATACCACAAGTATCTCTGCTAATATCTGTACCAGATGTCTGCAGGCTATAAACACGAGACTTTATTTCTAGGAACACAAAGACCAGAGTCAAACTTAATTTTCACCTTTAATAAGCTCATGCTTCTTTGTTATTTCATACTCTGTAAAAAGGTATTACAGATTGATAATTATTGCAATGACTTCTAAAGAACATGGGCAGCCATGAGGCTGAAACTACAGTATCATATGCATTATGTCATCATTGATACTATCTACTACAGCATGGAGAAAAATACTTTTAAAATAAACAATATTTAAGTGAAAACATAGAAATGGAGCTTGCTTTCTTACAGTATGGTTACATACCTATATTCCAAGAACAACATTTTAAAAAATGCTAGATCTTGAAAACTCATAGATAAAAAGAGTCATGATGAAGATGAACCAGTTTTGCCCAGAAATGCTATAATGAGCACACTGCACAGTTTTTCAGCAAATCCTAGTTTTGCCAAGCTTCGAGAGGCAAAAGCCTGAAATGGAAAAGCTTCCAAGTTGTCTAGCTAGTCCCCTCGTCTTGCTCTGGAAGGCCCAGTGACTCACGCTGCTCTAAGACAGTGTGTCACCACAACTGTCCTCTGCCGACATGAACGCCATCAGGAAGAGATGATTCAGGTCCTTACGATGCCAGGCCTAACAAAAAGCCTCCAACAAATCCACTGGACACCACGATGTTCTGTTTGATAAATTCTGTTGACTGAGAAGAAAAAGTAATATTCATAAAGAACTGAGTCAACTGTGTCTGACCATAACATTTAATGCTTATCACAACTGCCTGGAAACAAGAATACGAAAATTCTGGAGGGCAGGAAGCAATGTGTTTAAAAACATATTAAAAACACCTAAAAGTTAGGTGGCAACTGCTGACACCAATGGAGTGAACACTGACTCTCAGCTGTCTTTAACAATACGCGTAAAATACAGTTAGCATTTAAAAGTCAAAATACAGAGGAATTGTCATAGCAATTTTCATGCCAATACCACTCTTGTTTTGATTAAAACAAGACAGATGTTTTACAAACTCCCTTGGCAAAAAAAAGTACGAGTACCCACTTCAATTTTAATCACATAAAAAAGTAAAAAAACAAAACTTTTTTTGGAAGACTAGATTGCTGCAAAAGAAATACACTTCACTCCATTTTGAGCCAGTTTCCTAAAGACTTAATCGTACCAAAACCACTTATGTATGACAACATTTGTGTACAAGATTTCATTAAATAATAGCACAAAGTATAACATGGTATTTCATAAATCCTCCAAAAACTTGAAATGGCAGATTGGCTACTAGTACGCAATTAGAAGAAAGCAACATAATCAGGGGAGGGGGAGGTGGGGAGAAAAAGGCCTAACTCATGCTCATGGCAGGGGGTTGGAGCTAGATGATCTTTAAGGTCCCCTCCAACCCAAAGCATTCTGTGATTCTATGAAAATAAAGAAAAAAAAACCCAAACAAATCCACAGTAAGAACCAAGAAACCCCATCCTGTCCCACCCATTTCTGCAGGGCAGGGCAATAGAGAAGGACAGCTTAAGCTACCTGGGGTATACAAGGAGCTAGAAAACCATCTCTCAAACTTCTACTTCACATTCACATTACAATTTAAGGTAATTTTTATCAACTCATGTGCAACTCCATACGGGTTAAATCTGAGACATCAAAGCTCTTAATTACAGAGTGTTAGATCATCTGTATGAAATGTGAAAATATGTAAAAACAGGCTAAACAGACTTTAAAAAAACCCCATAAACCAATTAAATAAGTCTTTGAATGGCAGAATGAAAGAGCCTTGGTGACACTGACCACTGTCACAAGCTACCTCTTTTCAACATAGCATATAGCTGACAGATTCTGAAGACAGATAGCGTTTGAACTGTATAAAAATGAGATAAAAAACACAACTCTAGTTACAAACCAGTGAGTTTTTCTGCAGAAAGGTCAGTCTTTTCCAACTAAGTAATTCTGTTATCAGCATACTAAGAAGATCTGACTTTTACATTTGTAGCTACCATGTTTTAACCACAACACTCTCAACTTGTCTCCGTGTCATGACCTTGCTGCTTTCTCACTAACCAAGAATCTGCACAGACAAATGGGAAAAGCCAATGTCGGTCCCTAAGCTGTACCAGCTGTCACAGCGCATTAGCTTTGAAGTTTGGGTGTTCTCTTTAAGAGTGAACATAATAGAAAGCTAAACAAGTAAGAGTACAAACTGATAACTTTTAATAAAATATACAGCCAGAACATTTTTTTATGCCTTCCCATTATGATCAGAATTATGGTTCTTCAGTTTTGCACCCACATTTTCAACTAATCATCACCTGCAGAAGAAGGTAAGAAAAATTGGCTGACAGAAAACAGTTTATCACCTCAGACTTACCTCTTCAATTAGAGTATTGATTTCAGGTGCTGCCTTATTTGCCCGCTTTTTTAGCTGCTTCTTTGCTTTGTTTACATCTTTTTCAACTCTCTTCCAGTCAACTTGTACATATCCACTATGACTAGCAATCTAGGAACATAAAGGGTCTTTAGTACAGTTGTAGTTAACATTTTACAAGTCAAAAGACAGTATCTTAGTGCCTACAAAGGTTGTTTGTTTGTTTTAATTACAGATACAGGAAAAGACATTGTGCCAAATATAGCAGGTACTCTGCTTCAAACACTAATATTTTCCACAGTAACAGCAGTTCAAATTGGAACAAGCAATGGCAAAATTCAGTAGACTCTTGTTACTTTTACCAGGTCTCTGTTATTTAGTTATAAAAGCTTTAAACAACAACATTTTTCCTTCAGCATTTACTGTAACTTTACTTGTCAGAAAAGGAAAGAGAAAAGCATGTTCATAGCACAACAATGAAAAAACTGTTTCATTTCAGCTTCTTTCAGAATTGTGGAATTCTGATTTGTGACAGGGTATCTGGGGCTAATCAGAATCATCCTTAGAAATACTGAAAGCTATTCTTAATCCTACATAGTTTATACTGTCCAACAAAAAAAGTATTTGATACAAGAGAATTCTCATTCCTTCTACAATACAAAGCCAGTAAGTAGAAAAACAACATGGCCTGTGTACAGCACAACTTCTACAACACCAGCAAAACGGGTAAGTTCTGGGGAATTGTTCATACCAATTTACACTCAAACTCCCAAAATGTTTAAACAACATCCATGAGATTTTTAGCACATTTATCCATGATCCCAACTCTTTGCCTTATTTATCTTACTAAGATTTGATCCTGGAAAACATTCTGTTACTTGACCAACTCACACCAATTTCCTTAAAACAATTCTCTAAAGAAATACTTATTTATGTTTATAAAATAATAGCTTAAAAAATTAAAAATGAGGCAGTTACTGCATGCTCTAGAGAATAGTTAAAACAAACAACTAATTAGTTGGAAAAAAAAAAGAGAAAATAAATCAAAACTAAGGATTACTGCTCATTTTAACTAAGACAAATAGATACAGACCGCTAAACAGGTAAACAGCTGTTATACAAAAAACTCTTTATGAAGAGTGAGATTTCTCAGGTCCCTCTTAAGGTCATGGTTGGGAAATTCATGTAACATATAACAGTGTTCTATGCAAATGGTGCAACTGGTTAACAGAAGTCACCAATAATTACCTTTTGTGGAATAGATATTTAAATAAACAATTTATTATGTTTTGCCTAAAAAGAAACATTTTACATTGCTTACAGGCACTGAATTTTGACTTTCACATAGTTCTTTCTAACAAATAACTAAAATTAGACCATCTAGCTTGTTTTACAACAGCCACTATAATTAAGCAGCATATTTCACCGCAAATTAGAATTTCCTGATCCTGAAAAAAAAAAACCAAAATGAAACAAGTGTCAGATAGATTTTGCCTGAATTTAAAACAAACCTTCTAAAAGACCACCTATGTAAGAAAGTAAACTTCAGTTTCGATCTTTGCACAAGATTTAAAAAAAAATAAAATTTAAAAAAATCACTGGACAAATGCAAAATGAGCTTATTAAACGTTATATTCTCCTTATATAACAAATTAATTGACCTTGCCTGTCTATTGTAAACCCATTTATCCACACAGGCACTAGTATTAGGCAGGGACAGCTACTTAAGGACTGTCTATAGGGTATGAAAATAGGAAACTAGTTTTAAAGCTGTACTGATTGCACGTCCAGTCACTGGATGACATACCAATAAAAAAAAGAAGTTGCATATTGAGGTAATTTTTATTTTATGAATTTAACATTACCACAAGAATTTCAAAAAGGCCCAAGTATTGAATTGGTGCCTGCTAACTCATAAAACTAAAAACTAAGTATGGACTCATGTACTCAGTCCAACACAATGTAAGAAATGCTAGTAGATTTGCTTACTTTTAAAAAAACCACAAGCAAATGGATTTTAAAAGAAACATTAAGACTTCTTTAATTAGCTCAGTTATCCATACAGTACAAAGAAGATGCATCAGTTTTTCATTGTTCTGTTTAGCTCTCTCTCTCTCTTTCTTAAATGTAGTTACAACTTACGATTGTATCAAACGTCCAGTTTACACAATAAAAGTTTTCTGCCTGAACTCAGTAGCTTTTGAGTTTTTGTATACATCTATGAAATCAGCAACAGAGGACAATGTTTTAAACATAAAATTTACAACTGAGAAGGAAAAAAAAAAATACCTGTACTGCACTGCAGTGATAGTCAGAGCCTGTACAATATCTACCTTGGCTGCAATCCTACTAATTACATAACTTTTTAAGTGCAGAAAAAATCCCACTGAAGTCAAATGCTGGTGACGTTCAATTTTTAGACCCTAACACATCAGAAAAAATATATTATCTTACAATGGTAAATTTACATAAACACACATTCTTAAAGTTCACTCGTATTTTTAAACCCAGCCCCTACAATAACAAACTAAAATAATACTATTCCATCATCAGTTCCATACTTTACATATATTAAGGAGCCGTGTAGGTCGATACATATAGAAATATATACTATATATATATATTCTTAGAGAGACATATATGGAAGTGGGTGACTGTAGACTTCTGTATATATAATAATGGAATAATATATATACTATATGCATCTCTCTCATGTATCACATTAGTAAAATTTATTTTTGTTCAAGATCTTTCAGGACTGATGAAAACATAATGGATTTTTTCCAGAAAGGCAACTGAAAAAATACATCAATGCAGGAATACTGAAAATACATGCATCCTTCTCCACAATAATCAAAGCAAACAAGAGAATCTAAAAGGGGAGACCTCATTTTGGGGGCGATACTGGAGAGGCATGCAAGTCCTTTGTGAAATATTATTAAGAGTATTGAGCAAAAAATGTTTAACAGCAAAAAATGTGTATGGCAAGATGGGACAAATCAGTTTTAATTCTCTTAAAGACAAAATCTCTCATACTTAAAAAAGCCCAACCAATCCCAGAAGGTACATGTGGGCTCCCTCTGCTCAGCTGCTGGTGCAGCATACAGAAGCTGTGTATACTTTTAGGTATTTTCTGGTACTTAGATAGGTAGCAACCCCATCACACTAAACTAGTTTCCAAAACAGATCTGACAAGTCTTTAACTTCAACATACAGATAAGGAAGGACTGAGAAATTCTACAACTTTTTAAATAGGAGTTAAACTCCAGAGCCTCTATCTTCAGCCACCATTTGCTGGCACAGCTCCACTGTAACCAGTGAAACTCTTCCAGTTTACAAAGGCAGAGAAACAAAGCACCTCCATTTCATGTCAAAACCTGCCAGAAAGACCATATTTCTTTCAAAGGCCAGCTTACAACTACCATTTGCTTTGGCTGTTCCACTGAACATTCCCTCAAAGTCTGCAGAGATCAACTGTCAAGTGGGATATTCAATGCAAAACTCAATACAACTCTTTCTTATTAAGTCCCCACCCCCAGAAGCGTGTTGTTCTCTCCCCACTTCATTGAGATGCCACATCATCATCGTGGCATGGTATCAACCCACCCCTCTACAGTATCAAGCCAAGGATATCTTTGACTTTATTTTGCTTCTTGTGTTGTTTTCAAAGATTTACTTTTCTTAAGTTAGAAAATAGTCTAATGAAGCATTGATTTAATCAATGGCATGTTAATGGAATGAGGCAAAATATACCAGTAAAAGCAAAAATAACCAAACAAAAATACTATTTTATGATTAAATAACAGTCAACACACAATGGAAAAACCTGCAATTTGTATGTTGATTGCAGAACAAAAAGCAATGAAACCATTATAAAGCATACAGGAGTTTAAAAACACAGAGAGAACAGATGCTCATTAAAAACTATTGTTGTTAATTAATTCCTTACAGCAGAACCACATGAATTCACACTTCCCTACTCTTCAGGATTTCACTGAACTCTGAGCTGTATAAACTAGAAGTTATACAAGGAAAATTCTGTTACCTGCTATGAGAAATTAGTTACATCTTCCTTAACATAATTCGTGGGTATTGGTCTTATATCAGCATGTTGAAAGAACTATCTCCACTTCAATAAAAAGGATAATTAATTGATGAAATTCAGCTGTTGAAATATCCAGCACAAAGAGGTGATAAGAAATCTTAATTTTGAAAAACTACACAAATTCTTTAATGTCATTTTAATCCTCTTCCTCACACTGCCTTTTCATTTAATCTGTATTAAGACTGGAAAATTTCTAGATGCCTTACAAAAGTCTGAAAAATATTTTTTGCTTCTTGCACAAACTGACACTCCAAAGATGTATTGCTTTCAGCTTCCTAGTAGATTTCTTGAAATGAAGTCATTACACAGTGAAGAAAACTGTGTTTTTTTAATTTCAGGACTGAAATGTTTCACTGAATGGGCTTTAGCCAAGAAGCTTGCCTTCTGTAGTTCTTTTTCTTGTTTTAGCAGGTAATTACAACATCAATATTGCAATCAGGAGTTGAAATGAAATCTGCAACTTCAGAGAAATTTACAGATAAAAAGGAAGTTTCTAGTCATGTGCTGAAATGCTCCTCTGCCCACTCGGGGGAAGCGCTGAACATGTATTCATAGGGAAATTAAAATCACGATGTGTGATCTTTAAATGAAAAAATTAAAGACCACAGAAATGTAATTACACTACAGAATTTATGACTCAGCTTTAAAATGCAAAACATTTTGAATTAAAATGAAAGAACCAAGGCATTTACTTCATTCCCTTCCAAGAAAATCTGATCTTACTTAATTAAAGATATAGACAACTCAATCAAAATATGCAACTCATTTTTCCTCTCGGATAATATTCCTTTTCAGATACACTGTAAAATGAGATCAACTAAGAAATCAGACACTCAAAACACATGGCAGATCTATTTCATGTACAGGAAAGCTCCCCAATCTTCACAGCTCAACAAAAATACTGCACAAGTTTTATGTTTTAAGCAATTTCTATTCTTCTTTGTCTAGAGGTCTTGGTTTTAACTTCTCAGCTTCCTGTAGTTAGAAGTACTAATGAAGGCACCTGCCAGCAGTATTTTGCCTGCTCACCCTGGATGCCAGGCCTCGGTCATATTTAGTCAAGAACTGTCAATAAAAGAACTCAGACCAATGGCACAGAAAATGGCAAGAGAGACTCGGACCTTTTAAGTCCACTAGATGAAAATCATGACAAGTACTTTCAAGATCCACTGCACAAATATATTTATTAAAGTTTAATCCTTCCCTCATTATCCAGAAATATATATTATGCACTAGAGAACTCCAGAGTACTCCATCAAATTGATTCATTGGCTGGCACAGCACATTTTGCCAAAAATTTACATCTGAATGATTCCAAACCATTTCAGATTCAACACTCTTGTAAAATTAATCTCTATGTTTAGGTACAAGCCAAATAACCAATGATTTCCAGCAGATTTAAAAAGGTCATCAACACACAATGGTGAGGTGGGATGATTGCTAATACTACAAAGCTTCATATAAAAACTACTTTTATTTGACTTATTAAATTGTTGTTGATGCTTTGGGTAATTAAAAATAAAATAGAATTTATAATTGTTGAGAACAACTTAAATGAAATAGTTTCAAGAGCACACATTCTCATTTAAGTGCTGCAGCTGAGTTATATGTTCAACAAGGGGTTTAAAAAAAAAACCCAAAACCAATCCCAGAAATGGTAGAGAACACGATGATGAAGGAAATAAGAATACTTCACACAGCTGTGACATTTTGAGGCATTACACAGCAGCAATCAGAGGTACTACCCAAGCCTTCCTGACCAATGGTTGACTGCAACAGCCATTACAATTAGAGCAGTAACTAAAAGAGGGATAAGTTTTTCAAAAATCCTCCAGGGTTATGTTGGAAAGAATTAAAAAAAACCCCCAAACTTATCTTTAACATCCTGTCTCAAAAAATGGTATATTTTTTCCATGAACCTAAGTAGGCACCAGTCTATTTCCTCTAGAATGATCTGAGGAAAAATGGCAAGCTCACAAGTATTAAGACATGATAAATGTAATTAAAAAAATTAAGAATTACTTGGCCTCTTACAGAAGGGTATGTGAAATTCTCCTTCACTTGAAGTTTCGTCATCTAATTTAAAGGCTTTTTGGAAATATGTCCTCCCCTAACCACAACATCTGATGAAAAATGCAAATGGTCATGCCAGATAACATCATTAAAAAATTCTGGACTTGAAATCCAATTGAACAGAGGAATGCAATGAAGCTATCAGGAATCAGCAAAGCTCCAGAGGTTCTACAGGTATAACTAGTAAATACAGCGTGGGGAGAAAAGAAAAAACCATGGCTTCAGAATGGGACCAGAGCAAGCCTTCCAAGCAGCTGCCAAAGCAGCCCACCTCTTCCAGAGCACTGATTAAATTCTGAGACCTATTTAAAATAAACACAGCTTGAATTCCTTGATCTCCCTAACCATAGGTTTACACACAGTTCCTCTAATCTGGCAGTACTGAATCACATACAGCATCTCAGTTTCTGCAGAGAGGTTTCTTTAGTTTTACTATAAACTATTTTACAGGACAGAGTAGATTCTTATTTACCACCAATTTTTAGAAATGTCTCTTTTGTACACAATATTCCAGCTGAAATGTTAAGTTTTTGATTGATAAGACTAAAGAGATGAAGTAGATAAGAAGCCTTCCTAATTAAATTTTACCCAACAGCTGTGTTTTTCCTATTGTTTAGTAAATAACATTTGCCAACTTATAAAGCATGAAATTCTACATACTTGAAGCAGAAGAAAGCCACCACCTACTGCAGTTGCTGCAAGCTTTCCGACTTTCTGGAACAAAAATCCCGCACACCTTAGGAGAATAAAACAAAAAAACCCAGTCCAATAAAGTCGTCTGCTGAACAATGCCACACTCCAAAATTCCCAACTACAGCTATTACTGTTTTTTAATTTAACAAAGCAGATGTATCATTTCACATTTTTAAATCAGACTATTTAATACAAACAACATTTAATTAATAATGTCTAACAAGACAACATGAGTAATGGTTGCTAGTTCATGGCTAGCTGATGGCCCCTTTAAAGTCAGCTTGAGATCTGCAGGCCTTGTCTGTACACAGAAGCTGTGTGCTGCTGTTAAATGCAGCATGTTAAAAAAGCACAGTGTAATAATCTAAAAGTGAAATTATAACTGTTCACAAATGGAAGGTAAATATATTACACCATCATTTATCTTAACTACACAGCCTATAACTTAAACATCTCAGGTAAAAAGAAATTACTTCCCTACCACAAGAGTTAAAATCAGCAGGGCCCCTGTCTATTTTTAGTCTATTTTTAATGGGTAAAGGCAATCAGCAAATTAATTATCTTGTTTGCAGTCTCCAAACACTCCCATATCAAATTGAGAACAGCAGAGACATCGGTATGGTAGAGCAGTTTGGGCAGGAAGGGACCTCTGGAGGTCACCCAGCCCAGCCACCTTCCCAGAACTGGGGTAGCTGCAAAGCCTGACCCAACCTCCAAGCTAAGTCAGGCTGCTCAGGGTCCTGCGCAGGCAAGGTCAACGTTTCCAAGGCTGATGGTTCCAAAACTTCTCTGGGCAACTCTGCTGGTGTCTGACCCACCACCCACACACAGAGGGGAATTTTTTCCTCCCTACATATGAATTGGGAATTTGTATTTATATACATGACTAGGCACACAGAGGTCTATACATCTACAGATACTGAAATAAAAGTTTCCAGATCTTTCCATAAGCTAGTTTTTATAGATGCCAGATGAACTATTCCCTAGAAACTTCAGAGTTTATGGATACACATCTAACTTTTAAAAATAATTTTAAGTCTACAGAGGCAAATAATAAAAAAAAAACAACCCAAAAAACAGACTGAAAGCTAAGCCTACACTCCTCAAAGCTGTACTGCGCCTGGACATGACAATTTAATTTTCAGTCTATTTCATCTTTCAAATCTTACATTATTCTGTTTTAAAAGTTGCTGTGTTACCATA
The DNA here is from genome assembly GCA_907165065.1 of Caprimulgus europaeus. The sequence goes on along the minus strand of OU015523.1, from coordinate 34,058,144 downwards.
ATGTTGTTTTTCACTGAACTCAAATTTTTTAGAGTACTGAAATAGACAAATACCACCCAGATACCTTTGACAAATAACAAATACCTTGACAGAGCTGCTAAGGCTGTGGCCACATTTTCCAGTTTAAGTTCTCATCTTTACTCTCTAGCTTTCACCATGAATTATTTTAGAGTAACTATGCTGTGGTATCTCTCTTCAGTTAACATGAGAGCAGACTGTTAATTTGTTCAAAATGGCTCCAGCTGAATTTAGAGGGAAAAAAAAAGTCTCTATGAAATGGGGTTCTCAATTAAAAGTATATTGTACCACACATTTTGTTTCTTCGATTCTTTTACCTATAAAATATGTCTTAGCCATAAAACTAGGCTTCTAAATCTATACTAGTAAGGAAATAAGCTTTTCCATACAGACAAAAGTTATATGCAGTAATTTTCCATTTATTCCTTGTACTTTTAGAGCTCTGACATTTCCCCAATCCTCTTCATAGTAACTACTATGAGATCCCTTAGGTAATTGGTGTTTTACCAACACTACAAAACACTTTAAAATGATGAGTCAGAGTTAAGAAATTGTTCACACATGAATAATCTTGATCAATGATAAAGGAAATCCCATTAGAGAAGATAAATGCATCTGCTTCAAATAGCCTTGGAAAGGGATCTTCTAACACAGCAAAAGGTCTAAGCCAGCTATGGAAAGCCATGCTCCCTCACCAGCCAGTCACGCCGCCCATCACAATCTGGGTAGCTACAGAATATTTTTCTACAATTGGTCCTGAATTCCGGCCAAACACACGATTCCACCAGTGATGACGCCGTGCATATTCTGTTAAATCCAACACTTCGTAGGAATCATCGTCACTTTCATGCTCTTGAAAAGGAAAAAAAAAAAAAAAAAGTTATTTTCTCAGGTATCCAGTAAATTAACAATCTATGTAAAAACCTCAAACATTAACAGAACTGCTTTTGGTATTAAGTGGCTAATCCAACGGTTTAAATTGCAGCATACAGGCTACCTACGGTCCAGCAGCTGACAGAACACAGGATTTCGAGATTTTATGCCATAGTCTTCAAGGTAAGGAAGAGAAGACTACAGGGAAGGTATAATCCATAAAATCCTCAACTGGACAGAAAAGGTGGACAGGAATCTCCTACCTGTTCAAGTACAGGAACCAAGAGGCATCAGATGAAACTACCAGGTACCTGGTTCCACACAGAAACTCCTCCCTCTCCTTCATCCCCCTCCCGCCAGAAGCCCCTGTTAACCTGTGGAACAGTTCACTGCAGGATGCGATAGATACCAAAAGCTGATGTGGACTCCAAATAACAACACAACAAATGAAAGGGAGGAAAAAAAAATCCACCAAGGGCTGTCAGACACAAATACAACAACCATGGCTAAAGAGGTCCTGGGCTCAAAATAATTAAAAACACTCTGAGAAAGTATCAGTACGCGCTTACCCTGTTAAATCTTTCTTGGCTCATCCTGAAGCTGATGGCTTTCAGACACAGGATGCTGGGCTTTCAATCTGACTGACTAAATTGTTTTTATGACCTTAAGCAATGTGAAACTTCGGTCTAACTTAAGAGAAAGAACACACAGAACTTCTGGCCCAGAAGTTCTTTGACAAATAACAACTATGCTTTGACTTCCACAGAGGGCTAATCCCTGGCACATGCTAACAAGCCAAGGACAGACACTTCTGTTCCTTTTCCACAACAGGTGAGATAGATGAAGCTGGGACTTCAATGAAATTCCATATTTGCAGTACAATTCTGTCAACAATTTCAAAATCGGCCTCCTACCGCTTCAAATTAGAGATCCTAAATACCATGTATACTCAAACATCAAAGGAAAGAGATGGTTTTAATTTTTTTACAGAAAAATATTTTAAAAGTATATCATAGTTCTATGGACATACATACAAGAATTAAACCCCACTTCAGCTAAATATATTTAAGGTGATTTGTAAGTTCAGTAATGATGCTGAGACATTCCAGAGAGGAAGAGAAGTTAAATTACTACCTAGAATTATAAATCGAGACTGCAGATATAAAAATTTTATTAAGAATTTCAGCATGTTTTTTTTAATGCTTACTAGAAGCATGGGTAAAAAAGGTAGAGAATGCAAGAAATACACATGAATTATTTCTCTTTATTATCACCTAAGCGTTCTTGAGTACCAAAACATAAATAGTGAGACCCATAATGCTAAAAAGTTGTTATTTCATGTTCTTTCTTTACAACTTCGAGCTATGGAGTGCAAACTTTTTAACTTACTTAAATGGAGAAGAACATAAAAACACTGTCATAGACTCTTAGTTACCCAATTCAGATCCTAAATTAATGTTATTCGAATCAGATCCCACACAAGTGTAAAACGCTGTGTAGAAGCGAACAATGCGAGAGCACTTTCTGCTGAGAACAGATGCTCCCGTCCTTGCGGGACCATATTTCGCACACTCCTCACGCACAGGGCACTGTGCCCGTGCAAAGAGGCGTCACACCGTGCGGCCGCACCAAAACACCTGACGATCCGCCAAGTTCAAAGACGCGGAGACGGTGGCGGCGAAGGAAACCGGCGAGGAAAACCGCTGCGAGCTTCCCCAGCGCGCCCGGCGGCTTCAGGTCCGCGGCCTCCGGCGAGGCCCAGCCAATGCCAGAGCGCGGCTCCTTCGCCCGCCCCCCGCGCTGCCCTGAGGGCTCAGTCGGCACCGCGCTGTCAAGGCGGTTTCCACCCAAGGATGCCGCTTCCTTCCCGACCCCGTCGCACCGCTCCCGCTGAGGCGTTTCGGCGGTGAAACCGCGGGCGCCACCGCGAAGCCGGGGAAAGAACCGTGAGGGGGGTGCCGAGCAGCGAGCAGCGCTGACGATGGCCACTCCAACCCACCCGGGGACGGGACAACGGCGACACGCAGGCGCTCCGCCCCTCCCCCACCGGCCGCGGGGGACGGACGGGGGAGGGGCAGAGCCCGGGACATCCCGCCCCCGGGCGCCGGCACCAGCGGGGGACCAGGCTGCCCCGCGCCCCCGAGAGAAGGGCAGCCGCCATGCCTCCTCCCCTTTCCCGTAAGGGGACGGGACGGGACACGTCGCGGCGGACGCGCCCGAGCCCACGGGGAGCCCACTGACCTGAGGCGGTGCGGGGCCTCCGCGCCGCCATCTTGGCTGGTGTTGACAGCGGAGCCGGGCGCGGGGCCGCCTCGCTCCGCCCCCCAAGGGCCGCTCTGCGCTGCTCGCGCCGCTCTATGCTCTGCCCCGGCCGCGGCGGCACCGCCCCCTCTGCGGCCGCGGGGTGACAGCGCGCATGCGCCTGCTGCTTTCCCCTCCCCCAGCGGCAGCGCGAGGCGCGCTCGGGGAGTCTCCCCGCGGCTGGGGTGACGTCACGGGCAGCGCGTGCCCCTCCGGGCCGGGGAGGACTGTGGGGGCTGTAGTTCCGGGGGGGAGGGGCCCCCCGCCCTCCCTCCCGCCCTGCCCGGCCGCCGCGGCGGGGATCGCTCTCTCTGCGGCCAGCGGCCCGTCCCCCGCGCGCTCCAAGGCCCAAGGCCGCAGGCCCGAGTTGCGCCCCTCCGGCTGAGCCCGTGTGGTGGCGGCGCGGCCGGGCGGCAGTTGGGGGCTTCTTCCCTGTGCAGAGGGAGACCCTGGTGATGGCTGTGAGGGAGGCCCTCGGGAGCCTGCGAATAACTCATTCTCTGGAAAAGCCAGAAAACTTCCTCCTCCCTGGAAGTGTTCAAGGCCAGGTTGGATGGGGCTTTGAGCAACCTGGTCCAGTGGAAGGTGTCCCTGCCATGGCAGGGGGGTTGGAACTGGGTGATCTGTAAGGCCCCTTCCAACCTGAGCCATCGTGTGATTCCGTGGAAGGGAGTAGTGTGCCATGGCTGGCCAAGGGCCCACAGGCAGCTGTACCCTATACCACATGCAGCGGGGACATTTGCAAACCCGTGTCACGTTGCCATGGGCATGAAGAGTCCCATAAAAATTAATAACCAGAAAAGAAAACAAAATGCAAGGCACCTCAAAGAACAAAGGTTAAAGTCAATGCGAACCATGAAACATTCAAAAAAAAGTGAAATTCAGAACCACGTGAGCCCAATTTCCTCCTTCCAATACAAAGGTGGGTGCTGTTGGTGTTGCTTTGGTGGGCTAAAGGCCACACAGTTTTATTTAGCTGCATTTATTTTGTTTTTATTGTGTGCAGCTCCATATAACCTTTATAGCCATAACGTAGAGGTAACTGACACAGCAAATACAGCTTCAGGAACATTCTGGCAATATGAACACTGAGAAAGCATGGAAGTTCAATTATTATAAATAATAAAAGAAAATTGGAAATGTATTATTTTAAAATGTTTACAGTCTCTCATTTGGCCTGTCATGCTGACAGTGCCCAAGATGGGCAATTATAATGAAAAAACTCACTTTTTCCCATGTCATAAAGCTATTTTTATAGAGTGAGACATATCTCGCAACGTGTGAACTAAGCCTTTAAGATTCTAATTAACCCCTTAATTACTCCTGCCTTAACAGACATGCAAAAAAAAAGAAAGAAAGAAAGAAAAACATATGTTCTACTTGAAGGTACTTCTTAAATCAGCTCTGGGATTGAAGTTAGCCTATAAAATTTGAGGTTAGGGTATAAATAGTGTCTTGCTTATTAACTGGTTTCTATTACAAACATTTGCCATCTTGATAATCAGGTGATAGCATCCCATTTAGAACTAGGTAATACATTGTTTTCCTTAAGAGTTTCAATAAATCTGTTTCTGTATGGAACAAAAATTTGTCTCTTAAACTTTGTTTTGACAAACACACGATGTTGTGACACATCATCTTTGGACTCTTCATGTTTAAGCATAAAATATATAGATACATTTTTAATTAATTCCCAGTCAGTAATAAAAATCTTGTTGACTTTTATTGCTAAATGAGTTACAATCTTTTTTCTAAAGCTAGCAGGTTGTCAGAAAGAGTCGGGACTGTGTTACGTGGTCCTTGTAATTAACAGTGGAAGGCAGCACGCTAACAGAACTGTTGTAGATCACTAAGAGATATTGTACAATCAGAGGCTTAGCAGAGGCAGCGAGGGTATTGAAATGGCCGCAGTGAGCCAGCTTAGGCCCTTGACATAAGTCAGGGTAAATTAACAGAAGTCTCCAGGATACTTATTTGTCCTTGGGACTTCAAACAACTTTAGCAAAATAAGCTGGGAAAAAGAAGGGAGTAGCTTTAAGCTGGTAACCGCAAAGTGAGGAGTATCCTGTTGACGTCCTTGGGACGTGAAGAGAGCAATACCACCTGTTATAACAAAGAGAAAGTTCCCAGGAAAATTAATAAACCATTCAGTGTGGGTCTTTAAGAATATGCATGAGCTTAATTAACCACTGTATATAAGGAGCACATATGTAATCAATAAACGGAGCTTGCTGTTCACTCATATTGAGCGTCCGGGTCTTCCCTCCATCGCGACACAAAAACTAAAAAAGCTGCTTTCCTGGCTTCCTTCACGATGCCAAGACTGCACAAAAGGCAGCCCAGCTAACTCATCCGTGGTATCTCTAGAAAAGTTTCCCATTATCGAGGTATTTTGGGTCTCCCTGATGGTTGTCAGTCTGTGCTTCTGCCTGAGCATGTGCGTGCATGATACTGGTTGCTGTAGCAGATGATCCCTGGCCAGGAGAACAGGGAAGGTGCTTTGACTGATGCAGACGGACCTGTTGGCTGTCTTCAGTTTCACAGCTGTTGATGCAGTTGCAAACCCTGCAGCAGTTTGTGTGGCTGGCTTTCACCTCTATTTCTGTCTCTCAGGGAGATCCCAGAAGATAGTTTTGTGCTACTTTTAGTCTTCTGGCTGAGTGCATCCCTGTGGAGCTGCTGCAACCTTTTGCTTCTCTTGCTCATGGTGTAGTCAAGACTGTACAAGAGATAACAGAGAGAAAGGATTCTCAGGATGGTCGTTATAGCCACCGTGTTTCCTGTAATCTCAGCCAGTGATTTGAAATTTCTTAGCCCATGCCTGGCAGACAGTCTTGAGTCTGTGCAAGATTTCCAAGTCAGATGCCAATGTGTTATGAGGAGCAGCTGAGGGAACTGGGGTTGTTCAGCCTGGAGAGAAAGAGGCTGAGGGGAGACCTTATTGCTCTCTACAGCTAACTGAAAGGAGGGTGTAGTGAGGTGGGTCTCGGTCTCTTCTCCCAAGTAACAAGCAGTAAAACAAGAGGAAAGGGCCTCAGGTTGTGCCAGGGGAGGTTTAGGTTGGATATTAGGAAAATTTCTTCACCAAAAGCGTTGTTGAGCATTGGAACAGGCTGCCCAGGGAAGTGGTTGAGTCACTGTCCCTGGAGGCATTTAAAAGACGTGTAGATGTGGTGCTTAGGGACATGTTTCAGTGGTGGACTCATCCAAGTTAGGTTTTCAGTTGGACTTGATGATCTTATAGGTCTTTTCCAACCAAAACAATTTTATGATTCTATGGTTCTAAGGTAAGGGAGGCAACTAGAAAATTGTGCTTGGACTGCATGAGCCTGCTGGCCGAGATGTTTTTCTGCTTTCTGTTGCTCAAATTCTTAATATTTGGTTTCGCTATTTTTAACTGATCGTGCATCAGCACTTCTCAGATGACTCTCCTCATGTCTGTACAAACAGTTACATTAATTTCCCTTCAGAATGGAAAGATTTATATGATCAATACTTTTTAAAGATTAATATTAGAAACTGCTTTATATTTGACATGCAACTTCTGTTTGCATCAACTTGGAGACAGAAACTAGAAAGCGGTGATGTGCTTCTTGGATGGAGTTTGTCTTAAATACCTAGGTGTGCATTGACAGAATTCTGGGTCCTGAATTTGGTCTGAGCTTTAAATGTTGTTTTTTGACTTATCTGTTAGGCTGTGTCTGCATCTCACATGCAATTAGCGGTCCAAATACTACTGTAAACTTAATGCAACTGTCTTGAGGTCCCTCTGCCTGTGGGATTGGCTTGGTGCCAGCACAGAAAACGCTGTCAGGATTGCTCTTGCTTCCTGCAAACTTCACAGCCTGCGCAGAGACAGCGAACCTCGTGGCTACAGAGATCCAGAATATTTTGGAGAGCTTTTGACCAGTCCCACTGTGATCTTTGTCATAATTGTTTTAGACCTTACTGAGGAGGCTACATGTTATTCAAGCTCTACAGCTGTATAAAAAGCCCCAAGCCCATTCCAGTTAAGTGCACATAGGTGCCTTCTTCAAGCTATCCACAGGGACAAAATTTTCCAGGATTGGTAGGCAATTTAAACTCAGGCCATGTTTTGGCTTCACCATTAAAGGCTCTTTAGAAACAAAGAGTTTCCCTGTAGCAGCAGAAGGCAAATGGCAGAGAAATGTCTTCTCAGATACGGGAAGGGATTTGGGTTCTCAGTCCATTGAGATCCTGGGGAAGGGCTGCAGTGGGAAGGCAGCAGACTCTGACTCTCAGAGGTTCTGACCCTTCTGCAATGGCTGCCAGAGTTTGGAGCAAGAGTGAAAGCTTGCACCGGGAGTCCCAGCTCTTTCTTGTTTGGCTGGCAGAGAGGAGCCATAATCCGAACTGTGATGCACGAGGAAGATGTTAAAATGAAGATCCTCTTCCCTGTAGCTGTTATGCTAAGAGATACATATCCTCCTGTTTTGTGCCAACTCCAGATGAGACTTTTGATGGCTTGCTTGTCTTGGTTGTCTTCAACCTTCCTTTGTTGCTTTTCAACTTGGTAACATGTTATTTAGTTATGAGATTTTTTTTCTGTTTTGTGATCACCATATGAACTCTGTTTTTCCATTTTGTACTCCTCTAATCCCGTAACAATCTCTTTCATCTTAATTTGTTTATCCTGATGAAATTACACTTAGAAATTCCCACCACAATCCATGTACAAGTAGAGGGGGAAAGGGCAGAGAAAGGAATTTCTCTTGTCTAGATTAAGTAACAGGAGTTTAAATTGTCCCTTGCTGAAGGATTAAACTAATAGGTACAAAAAGAAGAACCTTAAGTTTAGTGTGCTGTGAGAGGTTTTTAAACAGGCAAGAACCAAAGGCATCTCCAAAGCAAGATGCACTGGATCCACAGCACCTGCTTTTTAATTATTAAACAACAAAGATGTTTAGTGTCAGGTGAGGCTGTGGCAGGACACGTTCCCATGACCCTAACCTGGAAAAGTAAGGAAACAAAAATAAAAAGTTAAGGGGGAAAATTAATCTTTCCACTTTGCTTTATGTACAGCATTGTTAATAATGCAAGCTGATTATTCATTAATCTTTTGATCTCACTTATGATCTGTTACTAGACTAACTGCAACACAGAGCTTTGACCATGACCTCATGCTATGGTACGAATGCCATCAATGCATTTGGGCGGTCTGTACGCCATGCACATGGCAAACACTGAGATCCTGGCGAGAGAGGAGCGAGGATTTGCAGTAGAGCACACATCTGAGCTGAGCTCATTCTTGCTTTAGGATCTCTCCAGGAGGTAGTGAATACTTAAGCAGTGGGAGCAGACTACAGAAGGAGATGGATACTGTGACTCATGAAGGTTAATCTTGCTTAATAAAGACTGGGGTGTTGAGCTAAATTTGAGGCTTCTTGTGATTACCTAGGCAAATAGAGGGTGGGGAGGGGAATTGAGTCTTAAAAAAGCAGGAAGTCTTGCGAGACACTGGAAAGTTGTCTTTAATGCGATATGGGTCTCAGTGAGATGAAGTTCCTGTCATATTCTTCTTAAAAACTTTTCTCATGTATATGCAAAGTGACTTTGCATTACCCCTCATTCTATCACTACCTGCCCCTGAGGAGGGACTTTTTACAAGGGCAGGTAGAGACAGAACAAGGGGCAATGGCTTTAAACTGGAAGAGGGTAGGTTTAGATTAGATATTAGGAAGAAATTCTTTACTGTGAGGTGGTCAGACACTGGCACAGGTTGCCCAGAGAAGCTGTGGCTGCCCCCTCCCTGGAAGTGTTCAAGGCCAGGTTGGATGAGGCTTTGAGCAACCTGGTCTGGTGGAAGGTGTCCCTGCTGATGGCAGGGGGGTTGGAACTAGGTGATCTTTAAGGTCCCTTCCAACCCAAACTATTCTATGATTCTGTGATTCTATGACTCTTTCTTTCTTTCTTTCTTTCTTTCTTTCTTTCTTTCTTTCTTTCTTTCTTTCTTTCTTTCAGGTGTCCTTCAGAGTCAAATATCCCTTTCCCTTATTATATTTTGTAGGTTCAGGAGTTCCCTGGCACTGTCACTCAAGTACTCGGACAAACCAATGGAGAGAGTGAGAACATGGACTGACAGAGGACCTTCTGGCAGTCTGTTGCTCAAAGAAAATGTAAGGAGTTACTTTTTCAGAGAAGCTGTGATGATGAATCGATCACACATACCACTTCCACAGCTAACAGATGTTCCTATTAAGTTTCTGTAGTGTAAGTGCACATAAACAATTAAAAGAAAAATAAAATTATTTTGCATAGCTTTTTACAAAGGTAATAGTAATAGGATAATAACTGGACAGGGCAGATTTAGAAACAGGCCACACTGAGGAAGCTGAGAACCCTCCAGAAATGCCACCTGAGCAGCAAGGAGCCCAAAGAATTTCAGACTTTTCTGTTCGTGAAGCCCCACACCAAGAAAAGATTAAAAATCCTAAACTGAAGGGAAATATGGTGATAATGTTTTTAATTTTCTTGCAAGAAATTAAAAACAATAAAAAACTGTAATGAGTAAATACCAGACAGTATACAAGGAGAAAAGGTAATTCATGTGAGTCATCACTGCTGGCAAGGAAAAACCAATCAGGTACTGCTCTGCTAGTCATAGGTAATGTTCACTGAAACACCTGGCTGCTCTCAGCTCACCTCAAGATTATGAAGAGTCCTCCTAAAGCTTCTTCAGTGCTTCCTATTTTTGGCTGAAATAAAACTAAATAAGTTTTCCCCAGATAACTGAAAACATGCACGTGGCCAACACAGTCAGACACGAGACTTCTGGAGTACAGGACTGCCGCCAACTGCCCCGTTCCTTGTGAATGTATCCCCTTCCTAGATGCAGATCTCAAATAACGTTTCTCTGCCCAAAGGACTAGCTTACTTCAGTGATCCTGAGATCAGGTGAACTGGATTTGTTTTTCAAAGGTAATTTTCCTGCAAAGATTGAGGCCCCTGGCAACGGGGGAGACAGACTGACAAATTAGAGAGGCATTCCTCATTGCACTCATTCAGAGTAATGGGACTTCATCACCTAACTTCACAAAGGCAATGTCAAATAAAATTTAAATAATTTCTTTATAACAAAGATTAAGTCTTGAGAAACTCCCCAAAGGGTCAGACTGTCATTTAGCTACCTTTCAAAGCTTAATAATAATAAAGTAGACTATATCACGGCATTGCTTCCAGTAGCACTGTTGATTTTTCCAGTTTTTAAATACTCAAATCTGTATCACTGATAAAATAGTAACACAGTTTGGCAAAAACTGACAGCAGATAAAAGTGTTCAAAGACAGATAATGTTTACCTTTTCCATCTGATTTTCATTAATATTTGTATCCGTGGAAGTATTCCACCCACCGTGACTCATCACCACTGATCAGCTTCAGCACTTACGGTCTCTCCAAGGACTTGACAATGACTTTTGCAGAGAGAGAGCTACGCCCCCCTAAAGAAGACCAAACCCTACTCTGCAGAGCTTTCAGCCCATGGCAGGACAGAGGCAGTGCCACCTGCTGAAGGTATTTGGGACGTAATTCTGAGCTAAACATCTGCAGCAGCAGCTATCCTGAGTTTGATTGAACCAGAAAATGGCATGGGTAGGGATTAGGGAAGGAAACCTAGTTTCTTGTCCTGTTGCTGACTCATTGCATTGATAACAAGTATGACACTGGCTCTACCTACAGAAGTGTTGGTTGCCATGTATTTCCTGCTGGCAGCCAAGTTGTTCCTCAGTGCTCAGCCCCAGGAAGTCGTACATGTGCTGCATGGACATAGGTCATGCAGGAGGACTGGTCTGTATGTCAGCTGGCAGAGGAGGAGGTTATGGAGAAGCAGCTGTTGGGCACGGTCTCCAGTATATGCATGAAAAGATGCAATAAGCAGAGAGACAGACATTGTGATCCAGAGGAGAAGGAGAGTCCTTCAAGGCTCCAGAAAAACCTGACTGGTACCTAAAAGGTGCTCAAAAGCGGTGAGAAAACTGAAGCTATGAAAAGGTATCAGTCTTTTGTGCGTGTGTGTGTGCACGTATATTTCTATATATTATGTAAGATCAAGAGTGATTTGTAGTTCAAAACCTTTCTGTGTCCATTTACCTCAACTTCCACATTTCTAAAGATGTGGGTGCTTTCAGGACTGCCCCAAGACGTGGCTCCTGGAAAGCATGGATGCTTCAGTTGCCAAGGAATTTCCTGCATTAGAGCTCCAGAGGCCTAGATGGATGTGCTTTGGGACTCTGCTTCTCTGAAGGGACACGAACTCGCACCACAGAGCTACACCAAGCTGGCTGGAGCCACAGAAGATTGACAGGGGTCTGTGAATCTCAAAATATTTAACACCCGTGTAGCCACCACGCAGCGGCATCTACCAGAGGGAACTACGGCAGGGATGCGCATCACCCACCAGCTCTTGTTCAGCTGGGACCTCACCCTGGAGTTACCAGGAAGGTGATGAAACCAGGGAGGATGTTCTCATAATGATCACTAGTGTAGACATATTTTATCTCTTTCTTGCTTACTCATGACATATCACCAAAGTTAAAAAGTAAACTAGTGAGTGGATCATAAAGCTGCGCATCTGCAGCTCAGTATTGTGGAAATACAACTTCACAGCATGTTATCTATAAACTTTGCTTTACAGTGTCAGGTGGTATTTATGGTTTTGCTTATTTGTATTTTGTATATTTTATGTGCATTTTATATCCTATAGGCAGTTCTTGAATTCAATTGAGATATTTTTTTTTTCTGATTGATCAGGACCAATAAGTAATCTTTAGAAATTTTGTTTGTTCTGTTTGTTCCTGTCTTCTTCCTAAATGTGTTTGATGAGTGGGTGATTTGTTTGTGCTGTCGTTACGAAAACCATATGTTGATGTGGTCTGATGGAGGAGTGTTTTTATTATTTTAAGAGTTCAACTAAGGATGTTTCCAAAGGAGTCATAATTGCTCTTCTAAGTACAAGGGCTGAACAATGACTGGCTTACAAATAATGCCAAAAATCTGTTCAGTTCAGTCTAATTATTTCAAAGACTAAAATCTGTTTCTCAGAAATGTCTTCCTTCCACAGTCTGAACTTTTTAACAGACTAAGAAAGTTATGTTTACTCAAGTTCTCTATGGATTTATAGTCCAACTGCCTGGAACAAGAGAAAGTATCCACTTTTTCACACATATGCCAACATATGCAAAACCCTTAAGGCTGCTCCTGTCTTCCTGTGAGATGCATCGTGCCACAGCATAACTGAGGATGGATCCTGCAAGGACTTTTGAACATGGGTAGGTTTCCTGGGTGAACAGGCTGAGGAAAGTGTTGCTGCTCAGATGGCTGAATGGCCTAGAGGGGAGTGCAGGACCCTGATCAGTGCTGAGTTTTATGTAGGGTCCTTGTGACTCCACGAATAAAGGAACTGGCATAGTTTGAAGCAGATGAGGGTTTTCATTTGTGGCCCATTGGCTCCTGTCCATTAGGAGCACAGGACCAAACTCCTGGCTGCCAACCCGGTGAAACACCTAACTTCACAACATTTGTTGAAAAAGGTTGGTGTAAGTCACATCTAGCGCTTTTTCACTGCAGAGGCGAGCTCAGTATAAGGCCCCATGATTACTGGTGCTGGGGGGTTGGTTGTCCTTTCCATGGCCATGGTCAAAACTGGAGGGAATTTCCTGCTGTGGGACTGGTGGCTATACTGATGCTGGATGGTCAGTATTCCCAGAAATACTTTGTGAGGCTGTTTGACATCCCAGGTGAGCAAGAGACAACTGCTGAAGACTGGGTTTTGACATAGATGGTATCAATGTACTCCATAAATATGAGACCTGTTGACATCTGGGGGTCTACATGCAATATAAGGAATGCACGATGAGTGTAATGGTGGTAAAATTGGTCTCTGAATTGGCTGGTCTCTAAGGGACTGAATGTTACGCTGGCAAAAGGAGAATGGCTGAAAGTGACTCAGTGCTCAGCGAAAGCTGCTCAAGAGGGAAGTGTATGGAAGAAATTCAGCTATATATTTTATATATAAAATATGAGATAGGAACTATTATTCAGTGCTGCAGAAGTAAAGAAAATGAAAAGAGGAAAACAGCTGTGCAGCTGGCCAAGACCTTGAAAAGGACAGACTTTTCAGAATAACTTTAAGGAAAACAATTTCAAACCTCCCTGCTGCAAAGCCTCCTACACAGCCCTTGCAGAGAGCCTTCCAGAGGGGGACTTGAAACAAAGGAGTGCAATAGCGCGGCAACATTCTTGGGAGCAGCAACATGGCAAATAAATGGTACATATTTATAGGTGCACGTCAGCCAAAGTCAGTTACTGGTGAAGCTGCTTTCTTGTGGGTTGCAATATGACATGAACAGGGGGTCAAAAGTAGAAAATACTAATTCTGCAGTGAGAGACAATACGTCATACTAGTGCACTTTAAAAACATATGCATATATATAATTTAAATGTTACATAAACCATGCATACATTATATAAATGCCATTAGCTTATAAATACTACCTGAAATAAATGTACATGCATTTCCATTTTGTGTGTGTCTGTGTATATAAAAATATATAGAATGTAAAATCATAGAATCATAGAATGGTTTGGGTTGGAAGGGACCTTAAAGATCATCCAGTTCCAACCCCCCTGCCATCAGCAGGGACACCTTCCACTAGACCAGGTTGCTCAAAGCCTCATCCAGCCTGGCCTTCAACACTTCCAGGGAGGGGGCAGCCACAGCTTCTCTGGGCAACCTGTTCCAGTGTCTGACCACTCTCACAGGAAAGAATTTCTTCCTAATATCTCATCTAAACCTACCCTCTTCCAGTTTAAAGCCATTTCCCCTTGTCCTATCACTACCTGCCCTTGTAAAAAGTCCCTCCCCAGCTTTCTTGTAGGCTTTCTGTGTTATTAGATTATTTTTGAAAGGAACTGTTTCCTTTTCTCCATAATACAGCAAGATTATAGAGGAAATTGTCCCAGTGGTCAAAGCCAGAGCCTGGGATTTGAGTTCAGGTATTACTTTGTCTCAGACCTCCTACATCATGTTAGGTAGGGGTCTCTATGCCTTAGCTGCAACATATCTCACAAAGGATTTAAGAGGATAAATAGTTTAAAGAATGAAAATCTAAAATCCATAGTGATTTGGGCTAGCAAGATATACCATGAACAAAATAACCATGGGTAGTTTTTTCTGAAGGATTCCTTTGTGGGAATTCCTGCTCCACGTTTCCTGGCCTGCAGAAATATCTTTTGCTGATCACTGACTTTTGGGATATCATATGATCGTAGCATGAGGTTTGAAAGGCAGTGTGAATGAAGAACTCTTGTCGTGGTTGTTGAGTAAGGAATGGGAAGTTGTATTCCCAGCTCTGCATTGGTTCCAATCCAAGTTCATTATGGTAAAGAGCAATAAAGTGCAATAGACTTAAAAGATGACTCGGGCCACATTGGGGTATTCTCACACCCCCACCACAGCGCTCTGCAGACATCTGACTGCAAACTCTGTCTCCAGAGGACCAAAGACATGGGTCTCTGTGCTTCCAGGAAGATGAGGCCAGGAGCCTGGGACACAGCCTTGCAAGGCTGTGCTTCCCTCAGGAAATCCAGCCTGCGTGGTGCCTGTGCCCCGGAGCAGACGCTTACTCCGGACCCTTTGCTGGAGCTTCCCAGCCCTTCCTCCTGCCAGCACTGCAGCTTGCCCTGCTGCGCTGCCAGGGGGTAGCAAAAGGGATAGGAGCTGAAAGCCATTCTGCTCAAAAAATGAATTTAGTGCAGGGAAACACATGAAGAAAAGACACAGCAGGTTTTATCTTTTTTTTTTTTCACCAGGCATATCTTACAGCCTGTCCTTGCTTCGCTTGCTATGGTACACTTACATCGCCAGCTCCAGCTCCCAAAAGGCTGAAAGTGACTATAATGTTGTTATTCATATTTGTTAATCAAACCAAAGAACAGAATACTTGGCTATGTCATAGCAAAAAAAAAACCAACACTTTTTTTTTTTTTCTTAAAGAAAAAGCACAGCATGGAGCTGGTTGCAGGATATTTTCCTGTTGAATATTCCCACTGTTTCCTTTTGGGCTGTATGAGCCAGAACACCCAATTGGAGACACTGCTGAGCATTGTTATTCTAAAGCAGTGGATCACTCCTTCATGAAAGTGGAAGTTGTGTTTGCTCTAGACCATGTTCCTAGCCTGATCAGCAGAAAAGCAGGTATCGTAGCAACTTCAGTATAACGCTACCCCGACATCTGCTACGAGGCACTGCGTGCCCATTATTGGTGGAAGCCAGCAGGACAGACAGGATGGTGGCCTCCTCAAAGCTGAACTGCAGCTCAACCCTAGGGCCAATTTCTGGTTTAGATCCTTGACAGAAACCCACCCACTGGTTTTCTTTGGGAAGAACAAGAACTCAAATATTGGTTTGGCTTGAAAATTGTTCTGGCTACCCTGAAGGCAAAGAGAAAGTAATTCTGCAAAGCCACAAGAAGAAAGTATTTTAATTCACAAATCATTTCCCTGATTTAAAATGTTAATTTTTATCTAACGTTTTCCTTACTCCAAAACCACACTGGGTTTCAGTTACATTTCCTTTAAAACCAGAAAGTGATCATACTGAAATGCAATAAAAGGAACAAAAAGACTTTTTTTTTTTCCCCTTTGTGCCTTTCCCTGCCTCCTCAAATGTTGGAGGAGAAAAACTGTATGCTACCATTGCATGAATCTGGGGGCAGGAGCAAACGGTGCAAGATGCCATCAGGGAATGAGTATTTTTAGCACAGAAGGGCTATTTCAGAAGAACTTCTTAGCAAGAGCTACATGCAGATGGGTTGTGGCTCTGGTGGAATAGCTGGCAGGTGCTTCTGTGTTTAACTGAGCTAACGGAACAAGGAACAGATAAAGCCCTCTAACTGCTTGCTCTCTGCAGTTACATGCCTTGCACCAGATGGATTAGAGAACCCTGAAATGCAGGGGATAACAAAGGGAAAGGAAAATGGGTACATACCGTCGGTGGTAGAGAGGAAGCAGCAGCTGCTCAGGGTTCCTTGGGCGAAGGCAGCGTTGGGACCCGCCAAGAGACTAAGCAATGGTTTCACAACCTATTTGTCAAGAAGGATAATTCGGAGGTAATCCATATCTGAGATGCTGCCTTCATGCCACTAGCTAGAAGATAATATCCATCTGCCCCTATAGTGTCTGTTTTGAAGGAAAGGAGTGAAAGCAAATTTCTGTTTAGCTCACAAAGAGAAGGAACGCGTTATCCTACACAGAGGCAGGAGTGTGTGTAAGACAAAAGGTCTGCTGGCGTTCTGATGCTAAATGTTCTTACAGCTTGCACTGCTTTCACGTGTGCAAGGCAGATATGAAATACTGCCAAATCACCCTGTTAGCGTTTGCCCATTCTTTGCAAAGTTTTATGTGGCTACAGATTGTGCAGAACAGAGGAGATCCGGGCCTGCTCCTAGCAGGATCCACTCATTGTCTTGTAATGGATTTTTTCTTAGTTTGTAATGAAATGGAATGAATTAATCACAGCTCAATTATACTTATAAATACATTGCTGTATTTTAACGTGTGCGTGCATGTTTGTCTGTTTTCAATTACCTGGCAAATGTGAAGTTAGGATACCAAGATCAAAGAATTCAGATTTGTTCCTCAATGAACAACGTCGCTGCCTTGCCACACAAAGCCAGGCTGGGAATGAGCACAAAGAAGCAGGGGACAGGGGACTTCCCCAGCTGGCAGGCAGGAGGACTGGCAAATCCAAGGTCAGAAAATCTGATGGAAAACTGATCCCCATTCTCTCTTCTTGTTTTTCACTCCCACATCTCCCTTTCTCAGCCTGAAATTCGGTGTGCTTGTTTCCAGTGAGTGCCTGCCTTGACCGCTCCGTCATATTTCTGGGGTGGGATCCTGTGCTTCATCCTCACCAGCTGTGGAGCGCTGCTTTGGGTTCAGGCATCTCTCTGTCCTCTCAGCTGGCTCAGATTTATCCCAGGGTCCTCTTTCTTTTTATTTTTAATTTGGATCAGTAATACTGGCTAGCCCAGTTTACTTTTGGCCTTGCCTACTGGGAATGTCAAATGAGGATAAAATTAAACTGTGGGTTTCTACGGTGAAATGGGATACATATTAAAATCAACTCATTCATTAGCACTCACATTGTGAACTTATTAAACGCTCTTAGTTAACAGATAGAGTTCCTAGTTTAATGTCTAGTGCTGCAAACAGCTGCTTTCTGTTTACAAAATAAATTGTATTTTCTGCAGAATAAAGGGAAAATGAGATATGAATTTTTATTTCTTTCTGACAAAGTTGGTAAAAAAGGCCTTTGGTACCTTACACATACAGCAGCGACGCAGTCTGCTTGGCGTTCGCTAAAGGGCAACCTTGTACAAACACTGTTTAACACACAGTATCATGCCTTTTCATTTCTGATATTAATTTATACTGACATCAAACAAGAATTTGAATAGTAGTTTGTAAAATCTCTTTGAAATCTTAACATAGATTCCTGTACAGTGCTGAGGTCTGTATCTAGTGCTAGACTGTGATGAAAGTCACTCAGGCAGCAACAACATAGAAATAAGGAATGGAAGCGCATCACTGAACTTCAGAGAGAAATCAAGGGTCATCATTTCACACCCAAGATCATGTGGACGCATAAGCAGTTTCCATGCAGGGGCTGCCCAAAGCTGGTGGCAGAATTAACCACAGTTTGAGCAGACTGCAGGCTGCCCATTGCTGTATGTAAATAAATGTCTGTCATGGAGAAGCTGAAGGGTGAGAACATTGGATCTCAGAAGGTACCTACAGCAGCCTGAGATGGCTCTTAAGTCCTCCCTTCTCTCTTTGACCATTTGAGATATCCAGAGCACTTAAAGACACCTCAGACACACACAAACCCCACACACGTCTGTGAGGTCTTCGCTAGCCCTTTTCTCAAACACAAATCACTGTCTCCACCCTCTCCTTTACCAACAATTCCCACTTTTTGAGAGGCCTCTAGGACTATCTCTGGTGAGTTGCCCTCCCTTCTGGGACTACCAGCCTGGTGCACCTCTTCTCCCTTTGATGAATCCCCTATGGATTCAGTCCTACCCCACCTCGTCACTCCCAAATTCACACAGCTCCCCAGGGCACAGGCAAAGGCTCTTCTGGCTGGTTGCCACCGTTACTCAGCAGTCCCTCCCTTCCTGTGACTGGTTTTAAATACAGTCATGTACCAATAAAAGGGGATTTCGAAAACAAATGGCTTCTAATTTACACTGAACAAACTTTACTTAAAGAAATACTCCATGTGTCCCCACAGAAGGCTACCTGACGAGAGACCACCCAGTCAGGCACGATGCTCTGTCCCACCGGTCACCTGTGAGCACGGCTTCATAGAGCTGGTTGAGAAACCAAGCACAAGACCTTACTGCTGGCGGCTCCGATCAGGCCAGAACCCCTTCTGGCCTGGTTTCAAACTAACATCTAGAACTACTCGGGCATAAAGAGAAACATTATGAATTCCTTAAAAAAAAAAGTAGTAAAATTTAGAAATTGCTTCTGCTCTTCAGGTGAAAAAAATTAAAACAGGCAGCAAAGTACAGCAGAGAAGAGAGAAAGGGGATGTAGTGGAAGCATGATCCGGGGAGGCAGGTGTGCTCACAGGCTGCAGCCGGGCACCCCTGGAGGGTGGGTGCTGGGAGGTGACTCGGACACTGCACCAACCGGCACAGCCTCACTCGGGAGGGAGGCAAAAAGCTGTAAAAAACCAAAACCTGCGCTGAGTGGATTTCTGCAGTTTCTTCTGCTGGGAGATCTCTGTACTTTCTTATTCATTATTATAAAAGACAAGATGGTTGTTATTCTAAATATAGAAAAACATACTGTAGAAATTATCACAAAGCACTCTCGATGACTTGGGTATAAATAAGGGCAAATTATGTTCCACTTTTTATTGCAAATGCTGTTTACTGCGTCACAGCCTGTGCTAATTTTCATAGTTACACAATACGTTACTGTTCCATCAAGTCAATAGGGCTTTGGAAGTGTAAATGAGGAAAGATCTCAATCACAATGACAAATTAAACGACCACAGGCAATTATTGTGAAATCAGAAAAAGCATATTTATACCACACATAAAATTGAGCTAGTCTATCTTTTATTATGATTGTCAAAGAAAGTAAGTGCAAATAGAGCCTTTAGAAGACAGGGTAATAATTACTGATTACACTGTAGTTAGGCTGTTTATGTCTAAAGTATTAAGTACAATTCTACAAGGTCTTAAGCCATGTTTTATAGCAGCTTTTGATTGATGTTGCTACTGTAAAACATTGTGGTTTCTAAGTTACCAAACACTGCATTTTTTTTCTATCTTAACTTCCATTTATTTTTATTTGAAAAGAAACATTTTTTTCAGCACTGTGGGCATTATATCAATTTCTTTCATAGTGATCCTCAAGTAACCTCTACACTAATGGCATCTGAATTCAGAACAACAGAGCAAAAGATTTTTCACTCACAACCTCCTTGCAGACAAATAGATCAATAATCCAGAATTATTTGGCTCTTTCATAATTCCCCATATAAAATAACTACTTTATGCTTGATGTAAGAATAAGATGACTAATCCTGGCTGTTGTGGAAAGCAGCTGTTTGCTAAACCCATCTTCAACTTGCTGCAAATGAAAATGTCATCTGTAAAGGTCTGTGATTTTTTAGGACAATTCATCACAGTGATTAGGCATCTCCTGAAGCAAGATGTTATCGACTCCTGGTTTGGAAGAGTTAATTCACTCTGCTGCAAACTGACATGAAATGGAGGAAGGGAAAGGAAGTTTTAGCTTTGATATGAAAAATGAGCAGAATGAAACTGAGAGAGACATCAAAAGGGAGCTTTTTATAGAAAACACACTGTAAAGCTGAAATTCTGCTCCAGTCTCTCTATTCATGCCCAGCACTCCAGAAATACTAACTAATGACTGGTTTTGTGTGCTTCTTGGGCCCTCCTTACAACAGGGTAACCTCCAACTAAGCTACCCACCTCCGCAGCATCAAAACTACTACAACGTTACTGACCCCTGTTACTTGCTCTCCTTCCAGCGAATCTTCAACAGACATCTTTATATAAAGGTACAGCTATAACCCATAGACCATGAATGACCAGACAGAATGCAGATTTGATTGTGGCAATGCCTAATTAAAAGCGCTGCCACTTTTTCCTATAGGTGAAGGGGTATGTTTGGCCTCCAGAGACTTTTTTTTTTTCCAGCAGATTTGGATTTCCAGAGACTGAAAATCTTGTAGTCAGTCTCTCCATATGTACAGCCTTTAAACTGAACTGAAATAGATGGCAGAAGGGAAAAAATAAGACTGACACAGTAAATCACAATGATTTATGAGCATTTAGGAATATGGGAAAATTTACTCTTTCCCATTTATTTAAAAATAAATACAGCACTTATTTATAGTCTTCGTCATGCAGCACAGAATACCTTGAGATTGTCTTGCCAAATTGAAGTAGTTGGGTTTTACCACTTATAGGGTCAGATTCTGGCATTCCTGGCATGCATGTATATGCAGTTTCCATTTCCTGGATGCAGCACAGATTTTAGATATTAAAAACCTATTTTACTAGTCATCATAATACACCCAACCAATACAGAATTAATCACTGATTTTTTTAATATCTTTTCGTTTCTAGTGATAAATGTTCAAAGCAATAATTTATGCTGCATGTCACTGTTTGCTAGTAATTAGCCTGAATCTTACATTTTAAAATTTCACCTATTTTATTTCATTTTATTTAATTAATTTTAACCTGGTTCCCTTCTTGCTGTTGTTGGGCTTCCTCAGCTTACATATTTCAATTGTATATCAATCCTGAATATTTAAACCCATTTTAGAAGAACACACAAGCATCTGGCAAATTTTGAGAATGAGATAACTGGGAAGCACAACAAACATGGTCAATATTCCCTTTTTTGCTGACAATTTTAATCTCTGAAACTGTAAACATAATATCAAACCTTGGGAACCAAATCTTAAGGAGCTTACTAAATCTGCTCCTGAAGAGATTGTTAATTAGGATAATCTAACAGGTTCATCTGTTTGAGTTTTTTTACACCTTGCTGTTCAAATCATAACCTTTAATTTCCCTGTCAGTTTTCTGTTCAGAAAATCCCTTTATTATTTTTCTGCTATTGAGATGAAACTGAAACAGTATTTCAGATGTGATTGCAAAAGTCTGGTGAAAAGAAGGCAATACTTGTTCATCTCTTGTGTCGTATCTCTGCTACTCAAAGTTGCATTGGTCTCTTGCCCAATGCCACTTTTAGGCTTCGTTTGGCATTTCTGTCATCCAGGTTTGTCCCTCCCCGGGAACAGCATTGTCCTTGGTCACGTTGCCTTGGCAGCACTAAGTTGCACTTGGCCAAGAGTTTTGTCATTTGTTGTTTCCAGACCTGCATTTGCCTTATTGCATTCCTCCCTGGTGTCTGCATGTTAGAATTCATGCTAGTTGATAATAATCAGCTTCCTTCCTTTCTTTCTAAATGACTTACCAAGATAGGAAATCGGAGAGGACAGCGCTCCATCTCCCCCAGCATTCCTCATCCTTGGTTTAGGAGAGTTCTTGCAGTCCATGTAACCTTTACTAATCCGTGTAAAACTAAATGACACATTGTCCAATGTTCCACTGAAGTCCCAGTTATATTTTACCTGCCACGTTCGCTTTACTGACTAATCCTGTGTTTCTCCAGTTGGTAGTCACGTAACTGGATAGGTTTATTGAGTTTTTCAAGTTTGTTTCCTTCTTTTGAAATAATTACAAAACTAGATGTGCAAAGGATGCATAACTGGGAATACAAAATTGTATGCAAAACTATTTATCAATTAAACAATTAAGACAAAAAAGTCCACAGAAAGACACTAGGAAGATAGTCAGGCTTAAGAAAGCAGCAAAACAACATTTTAACTACAAAAAAACCCCTCAGAAAGAAACATAATTTGTGATTCCAGACATGTACTGTAAAGACAAAGCACCAAAGAGTGTGCTAATATTAACAGGGAGAAAACAATAAAGAATTTATTAAAATTCTTAAAATAAAGAAGTTTCAGGAACATCAGAGTCTGGAGTCTGGCCTTCACCCAATTGAGATAGCAGAAAGTACTTACTCTGTTTTAATTAAATAAGATACAGGCAGTTGGAACCATTACTAGTATTAGGCTCAAAGAAACAAAGAAAATTTTGAAACCTATGAAAGCAAATTAAGGATATAAAGTTCAGATATTTCCATGATAACTCTGACTTAGGGGAATACCTGGGGAATAAACCCAGTTTTTTTCCCTCAGGTCACCACACTAGAAAGCTACTTACCTTTGGCACAGTTCATTAATGGTATTTTTCTTATTTGGTATTTCTTGATTTCACAAAAATGGATGTGGTGCAAAAAATAACAAGACACATAAACATAAATGTGAGACTGAGTAGCAAAAGAACAAGAAAACGTAATTTTATAGAGGATCTGATAAATGTTTAGTGTACTTGCAGGCTTGACAACAAACAAAAAATGGATAAAATGTTAAAAGAATGTACATCTTTGACCAAGTAATAGTAAAAATGCTTAGGGTGTTTAAATTACTTTCATACACTGTATTTTGTGGTGTACTAATATGTGAGGCCTGTTGACGATCCTCAGCTCTGCCTGAAAGCTTCTGCGGTGCAATGCTTACTTAAACAGCCATTCAGTCAGGTAACAGCTGCTTCTAGTTCATTTTAGTTTTCCTCCTATATCCTGTTCATTTTGTTTTAAACATGATTTTATTTAGCCTTTTCCTGCTGCCTTTATATGAAAAAAAAATGTAATACTGTGCCTTTATACATCTTCTCCACAAGCCTCAGCCTGTTTGTTTTGGTTTTCTCAAAGTAAATCACCTTAGCAGTAGTGCATTTTGTGTTCTCAGTTCTTATCATATGGAATTTAAATATCTCGTGGATGTTGATTCACTGCTTGGAATGTGTCCTATGTGAACAATAGCTGACACTGTTTGCCCTAGCAATTATCACAAGCTGAGTAATTTTTTTATTTCTTGTGATACTCTTTAGGCAGATCAGCAAGCTGATCTCGCTCGCTGCACGGCCATACGATCGATTGCCAAGCCTGCAGTAGAAATGCAGCCAGAAACAGGGCCATGGCTGGGAACAAGAACATGACTTCTCCTTTTGGCAACAGCACCATTTCAGATCAGCTTCAGGAGGCAGCAGTATTCTTCCCTGTCCTCTGACAGCTGATCGAGGGGGACAGGGATCTTCTGGAGAGAGCCCAGCACAGACCCACAAAGATGATGAGGGGCCTGGAGCATCTGCCTTACAAGGAGAGGCTGAGAGAGCTGGGACTCTTCAGCCTGGAGAAGATTGAGAGGGGATCTGATCAATGTCTGAAATGTGGGGGCCAAATGGATGAGGCTGAGCTTTCTTCAGTGGTGCCCTCTGACAGGACAAGGGGCGATGGGCAAAAACTGGAACACCAGAAGTTCCACACAAACTTAAGGGAAAACTTCTTTACTGTGAGGGTGTTGGAGCACTGGAACAGGCTGCCCAGAGAGGTTGTGGAGTCTCCATCTCTGGAGATGTTCAAAACCCATCTGGACACTTTCCTGTGCAACCTGGTGTAGGGAACCTGCTTTGGCAGGGGGGTTGGACTAGATGATCTCCTGAGGTCCCTTCCAACCCTGATAATTCTGTGATTCTGTGATCCCTGATCCCACCGATGTCTAATGGAAAATGTTTCACTGATTTCAGTACAACCAGAATTTGTCTCTGATCAAAACACAATTAATATGGGGAAAAAAAAAAATCCAAGTAGCTTAAAGATAAACACACAAAACACCACATCAGTTTTGACGTATCACTCTGATGCAAAGATAGGTCACTAATAAAATATTTAACCTCTCAGTATACCTATTTGGAAAAAACAACAGTACCACCTGAATTTGGAAAGTTCCACCAGCTGAACTGTGATACAGAAATGCAAGCACGATTTATCACTTCATTTTCATTGTAGGGGAACAGGATACTTCCAAATAACTGGTGTTTGTACATTGCATTACATGTCATCATGTCACAAATGCGCAGTCCTCGAATTTTTTTGTTTACAAGCTGCCACATGGAGAAGCCAACTGGCATGCTGTTCAGATACTAATTTCTGACATGTGCTTGTATACAGAAAAATCTGATTTATGAAGTGTGAGATAGAAACTTTTTTTTTTTCAATAAATACAAAAATAACTGACTGCACATAAATCATGACTACATCCACAATACATTTCAAAAAGTTTAAACTGCTTATTTTTAAAATTGGCTATGATTTGCAAAAAAAAAATATATATTTCTGTTTAAATGGGCTCAATTTTTACAAAAACATTTTAATAAGCTAGATGCTTTATTGACAGAAAAGGGCTGATAATCTAAGTCTGATGCAGTAAGATTGAAAGGGAAATACAACAGTGAGCAGAGAGAGAGGAAGGCTAAAGGCTACAGCCCTTCAGTCTGGTAACTCAGATGCCATATGCACATCTTGTCAACTCAGATGAAGTATTTTAAACCATATTAAGTACAGTGGCTAATACAGTGGCTAAAGTTTGTGTAACTTGTCCTCAGTTGACCCTGGTGGAGCTCTGCTGATTTACATTAGACATGGTAGAGATTTTTTTTTTTTAAGACAAAACTACTGTTACTCCATTTGGAAAAACTGTAAACCCTTTAAATAGGATTTTTTTTCATTAAATAGGATATTTTTTCAAGTTAAAAGCTTCCATGAAAAAGTATCAAAACTGTTTTTATTTTCTCCTTGTTTTTGCTTTTCTCTTACACTTTCCTACTTCAGGTTCTCAGCCTTCTCTTCCCCCCTCTTCTGTTTTGACTGTGCTCCAGATTATCAGGTCACTATCACATGCAAATTCATATGAAAGCAAAAGACAGTGTTGACAGAAATACAGAAGAATTAATAAGGAAGATAAATAAAGATTAATATGGCAACAGTTTTTAATTTTTTAATTTCACAAAGGTAAATGAGATTTATAAAACAAGGAAGTTCCACAATAATTTGTTAGGTTGTCTCTCCACTAAAAATTACATCAGAATAAAAGGTTGATGTAGATGTGGTAAAATGTAACAATCCAAGATTATGCCTCACACATTTTATTTTGTAATTTCTAACAAGTGACTCAGAACACGTGAAGCTCAGAGTAAATTTCATCAACCGAACCTAACGGCTTAGCCTATTTGAAAAGGGAAAACATCTCCTACATCGGGAAAAGCACTGACAAAAAACAGTATGGAAGAAGCAGCTTGAGGGAGCACTGCTCGTGGCATTAACCACCAAAGGAAAGGGAAGCTCCAGTGAGACTTGGTTGATTAATTAGGGGCAGAGTTGAGAAGAATTTGAAAGCTGAGACTGCCTATGTTACAAACACCTTTCTTCAAGTGCTGAATTATCTTTAAAGTTGCCAATCTTCCTATATGAGGTGGCTTTGCTTACTCTTGCAAAATCATGGCTTTTACTGTCATCATTGCCAACAATAGCAATAAGCGGAGTAACAAATTTACTATTTGTTAATTGCATGATAAAATGTATGGAAAAAGCTTATTTTATTTCCAAGAAGCCACAATTATCACTTAAACTTTATGTCTAAATAAGTATGGGACACAAATTATGTCAGAATAAAAGCAAACACACTATGTAGCCTCCGACTGATGCCATCTAACAGCAATAGGCAAGCTGACAAAACCTGAGCTCCAGTCCTCTGAGCACTTTGGAAACGATTACTGCCCTCATTACACATAATGCTCAGACTTTTCTCTATAGAAACAAGACTGCTTTTTAACAGACAAAGAAAAATGAAAAATGTCAGTGAAGCAAAACTGGAAGATGCAAAACTAACAGCTGTGAAAGCTCTACAGAGCCATCATCGCATTGTGTCAGGAAACACCTCTGCCCAAAGACAGCGCTGTTTTTCCAGGCATAGCAAAACAGCGCTAAGGACTTCCCTGGCTTTTAAAAATTACTCCAAGTAAAGCATTTAGTGTGTGACCCTTTGTGCCCCACGAGCCTCTTCTGTAAGGAGTGCCATCCTGAGCACTCCTGCCCTTTTCTCTATGCATTACATCCTTCAGTGTGAGGTTCCTAATGCTTGCCAAACCAGCGCGGACATACTGCTGTTTGCAGGTATGTACTCTTCGTTGATGATTTCTGGCAAGCATTTCTTTTCCCGTGTTTTTGTCACAAGAGAATAACCCACGTTCTGAAGCCAACTACTTGCCCTGCAAAAATGCTTAAGTAGCTTTTCTAGCGTCTAGTAGGGTATTTCACTGCAGTAAATGTATTATTTTCCCAATAAATTACTCCAGAAGTTATAATTTCTCTCCCGGAATGATAGAGCTGTTACGACAGATTATCTGACAGCCTAGATGTCAAAATATTTTTCTTCAGTGTGTGCTTGCAAATGTTAGAACTGACTGTCAGGATTTTGAGCTTGGATGAAGTTTGCTTGATTTCAGAAAACGAACCCATTTTTAAATATCATATTCAGTTGCTTTATTATTGAAGAATAAATTCAAATAAAGCGAGGGCAAAAACCCACATAGACATTACCTGCCTTTTTCTAGACCAAACCACTTTTCATTAAAAAGTAAGATTACCACCTACAGATAGGGCTTAATAACAGTGGATTGTAGACAGGTCAAGTGGCAATGAAGTATCTGTCATGGAGAGATTACACTATTTCCCCCTTTGCTTAAAATGGCGGGACATGCTTTGCATCAATTTTACAGTGTGACAAGGAGGAAGCCTGGAAAAACAAACTTGTGTGGCTCACACATTTTCCCCCAAAAAAGTAATAAATTGGAGTTAGACATCCAAAGGCTGAGCGGAGAACAAGACCTGTGCAGTGATTTCCATTAGAAAGCTGTGGAGGAAGGCCAAGAAAGGACAAAAGAACAAGTGCCAATTGAGAACATGAGAACTGGTTCATCTAAAAAGTTATTTTTTAAAATACTGGTGTCTATATGTAAAAATAAACAATGATACCTTTAGACATCAGTCTGGGATACAGGCTAGGTAATTATTTCTATTCCCCCAAGCATTTCTTCTATGTATGGTAAAGAAAGATTCCCCCAGTAAGCTGCTGGAGGACTATTCTATCAAGACTTTGTTTAACTGTAAAAAGATTTGCTGTTGTTTTTTTAAGGACTGTGCTCCAGCTTATCAGGTCACTATCACACGCAAATTCATATGAAAGCAAAAGATGGTGTTGACAGAAAGACTTTGAGAAACTTCTCGTATGGTGCCAGCCCTTCTTCTCCCTACATTAACTGTTACACATAATTTCTCTCTTTTCCTCAGGAATTTGAGACTATGCTACACCAGCAGTATCCAAACTTGCTGCTCTGGGAAAACTCACGGATCAGCTGTGTGCTGTGATGACTTCCCTGATACATTCAGAAGTTTGCCTGCACATGTGCAACAGCTTTGACTGGATCGAAACTTTGAACCTACATTGTGTAGCATGATGAGGAAAATGAGGAAAGGCAACAACCAGAGCAGACTCCTATCGCAAGAAGCATTCACGCAGGCTGTTATTATTCTCTGGCTGGATCTCAGAAGACAGGGTGGCTGGGAGTGGGCCAAGGGAATTGTTCTGGTAGGTCTCAATCTCCTGCCGAGGAGAGAGTAATAGATTTTCCTGAAAAGAAGTCATGAAGAAATATAACAGGAAGCCTTTAAATGATCTGCTTAAGAGATAAGACAAACCATTGCTGGGTATCTCTTTACAACTAAATATCATTTGTAATTGTTGGACACTGTCCTAATTAGCTTTGATATATCAGGA
Source organism: Caprimulgus europaeus (assembly GCA_907165065.1). Next base: position 34,030,073 of record OU015523.1, on the reverse strand, counting down.
CTGCTTTGTGAGCTGTGTGGTTAAAACACGTTGTTCTGTTCTACTTCCTTTCAGATGTTCTGCGGATAACATTATTAGGCTTACCTTTCTGTTCATTCACTATACTATTTCTATACACACATACTCTTAATTTGATTCAAATCTCTGAATAAACTAACTTAAAAATAGTAAGATTTATCTCCTTCTATTTTAGCACTTATGCATCCAATGATTGCCTGAAAGTTGTATCTGCTTCATCAAAGCATGGATGTATCTGAATCTGCATCTCTCTTTTTTAAACACTTTTCAAGTGTCCAGTATTTTACTATAAATTCTCCAACTAATTATATTCAATAACAAACAAATAAATAACTTTACTAATTCTATTCTAATTTTTTCAGATTCCATATCTTCACTAGGAAGTCCAAAACACTGATCCTATTTGTACATCTTGAACCTCTCAGTTCTTTGCAGTCAATATCAAGATCCAAAATGCTCTCTCTCTTACCTTTCACAGCAAGAAGTTACTTACAGCACCCAACAGTTTGGATTAAGTAAAACTTTACTGAAATTGGAGGATGCAGTTACACCACATCTCGATGATAAAAGTGAGAAGCAGTTGTACTACTTGAAGTAATTAAAACAAAACCTGTAACACAAATCATAGCTCACATGGCAAGCCACATGATGAATGTAAATGAATTTTGCCAGGGCCTGAATGCTACAGCCTACTGACACTGCCCAAGGTAAGGAGCTGGGTACTCTTTAGAGCAGCTGTGTGTGTATCTTTTGAGCAGAAGAGGATGTTACAAACTTGAAAACAGCTAGAAAGGCAATGGAGCATTTTTCTAGAAAACACTTGGAACTTTGAACAGAAACTCATCTAGTTTCCTTCTGTATTTCAAAATTACTCTTCTTTTTGCAAAGGAATGTGCTTCTGTGTACTCCTGGTAAAGAAATACACTTGTTTGTGAAGAAATAGCAAGTTCAATAAATTTAATTTGCTAAAGAAACCTGTCTGCAAGACCATATAACTAGTTATGTCAAAAGAAGTAACAATGTTTTGGAAAAATAATCAGAAATTTCCATAAAGCAGAACTTCATTTCTCTCTCAAATAAAATGTTAACCAACTTCCACACATTGCAACAAATAAAAATAAGCTTGTGCACGTTCATTTCCTCAATATATGCTTGGTTTCATTAAATTTTACTGAGCTAAATCTTATATATTTCTCATCAATAAAAATTTGGCCAATCTTCAAAATCTGAAATACTCTCCCTGATGTAATTTTACTAGTTACACTTAAGTCATTAGCTGGTATTAGTCTTCCATTTTAAATACCCATAGGCATGATTCTAATTTCGCATACAACAGTTAAGCTTCTAATACAAACAATTACATGTTCATGGTGAAAAACTTTCTGAATGTTAATGTAGAGCAGGAATCATAGCCCACATATTCAGGTTGCAAAGCAAGCAGATAGTAGTTAAAAGTTTAATTTTTAATCTTTAGCCCTTATGGTTTTTATTGTTTATTTATTACTTTAAGCACTTCTCTGAACCATCATCTTAGCGAGGACTTCTGAATAAGCGTAATGGAAATATTTCAAAGCTGGGCTTAAGAGCGAGTGATTAATTCAATAAGATAATAAATAAGATAATCTTTACACTTCTGAACCTAAGAATTAATATATGTAATAAGGCAGAAGTTCTTTCCTAGATGTTTCTGTAAATAATAACATGATTTGTAAAAAACAGTACATGGGAAAAAAAAAAAAAGCATATGAACAGTAACCCTGGTAAGAGTTTTCTTTAGAATGGAAGAAGAGTGTGGATTATTTTCCTACATAATCTACTAACTGTATCATTTGGTAGATGCTCTTTCCTTTTCAGCCTTGCCAACGGCACAGAATCGTGCTCCTTTTTGACCATGCCCCATTAGGAAAGAGATGTGTACACAAGTAACAGCACTCAGAAGTGTTATCTTGACAAAAGTTACTCCTCCCTGTGTGTGCATGAGAGTTTTGAATCCCAGCAACAGCTGCTGCATCACTACAGGAACAGTATGAAAAGAGAGCTCGTGATGAAGACCAACAGCAATTTGACCAACTCGTCTGACTTAAAATCTGACCAACTGGCAACCAAATTAACAAGAGGTAGTAAGGAATTAGTAGTGGGTCGTTTCTATGGCTCATAAGCTTTTGGAGGTTCCAGGCTTTTGTAATTTTTAACATGTTTTTTTATTCCTGGGGTAGCAATCTCCAGTCAACCTCACAAGATGCAATCATCTGTGTTGTGCATCAGTCAAACAGCTCCTAGGGCACTGCTGTGAACAGGCTGGACCCCCTTCAAAAGAATGTCAGGATTCGTCACACCAACAGCCAGCAATGATGCAAGATTTATTAACAAGACAAGTTTTAATTAAATTCAGTTTGCTACTCAATAATACAATCACTGTATCATCTCTTCTAGCATTTAATTTCATAGTAAAATGATGTTAGTCTCAAATATTTTTCAGTGTTCTACACAATATTGCATGTGAATAATTACCATAAAAGTTGTCTGGAAGTGGCTTTCACCTGCCTGTGGAATTTGGGGTTTTTTTTTGTTGTTGTTGTGGGGGGCACGACTAGTTGGTTTCCTTGTTTTTAACCGACTTCAGTGACTTTGCAGCAGTTTCCAGCTTGGCAGTGTAAACAGCTACATCAGTATCACTGAGGGATGGCTGGAGTAAACTGCAGCACAGGGATAGTACCAGTGACTGAGAAGGGACCATCAGAGGCAGGGGCTGCTGTTATGGAATAAATGTCACCTTCTGAGCTGTGTAATTTTTGTCAAAGTGCTGTTGTGATAGTTATTGGTTGGACTCAGACTGGGGAAAAAAAAAACAACCAAAAAAATCCCCAAACCACTTGATCATTTCTGCTTTTTGCCAGACACTGTAATTTTAACAGAACATCCATGTTTTACACAACTAGTGGAAAACTACGACAGCGACAGAGAGAAGACTCGGACTAAGGGACAAGTCAGTAACTTGGCCCCAGAAAAGGCCTCTATTCAACCAGTGGTCAAAGCCACCTCGTGCACTTGGCTCTGTCCTCTCTTCACCTGCTTGTTCGTGACTCTCCAGCTGCTGCCCTGGTCTCCATCTCTTGTCCCCTGCCAAACCACCCCCACGCAAGGCACTATTCAAAACCAACCCTCTCCAGCTGGGAGACAGAAATGGTAATTGTCCTGCTTGTATTCTCCCCATATTTTTTTGCAGACCACTGACAGCTAGCATTTACATTGGAAAATTAATAACCCTAAATAGACACACACTTGAAAAAATTCATTTGATTAATACAAGAGGCTTAATAGATATCTTCTGTAAGAGTTGTTCTTCACTAATGATGCATATTGCATTCAATTATGTTTTCAGAGAGAACAGAAGCATAAACAGTGCAGGATGTCTCCTTTAGCATAGGCTGATGCAACACAAACCAGGAACAACACTGAATTTGCAAGAAAACCTGTTTCTTGCCCAGTTTCCTGAATAAAGGAGTTCCGATAAGCATTCAAACTTTGCAAGCTTAACTGAATGGATCCATTAAAAATGGGACTTGATCCTGCCAACTACTGAGCAGAAAGTCTCTTCAGATGGTATTCTGGAACTTGCAGGTGGGATTATTCATTAGAAATGTGCCTGTGTTGAAGGGACGTGTAATAAAAGCAAAACCAATCACTTATTAAAAAAAGAAACAATGAACACGACTGGCAACAAGAGCATTTAAATTTTAGAATACAGTATTTGTCCTCCTTTTTGTACAGGGAACAACTATAACCTGAACAGGACCAACGTCAATTTCTTAAGATTATACCCTACTAATTTTTATAAATGAGAGAAAAAAAAGAAGAAATGGATCCACATACTTACAAAACTTTGATGTCTTTAAAAAGTGCCAATTGCATTGATATTTTCATGGTATCTAGACAGCTACTGAGACACCAGCAAAGTGCTTACACATAAGCATGGGAATCCAATAGGGGAACTGGATTTTTTTTTTTTTTATTGGTGGAGGAATATTGAAGAGATTTTCCAGAAGCTACTGGACAAACATTGATTATGTTGTATAAAGATTTAAATACACAACTTCTAGTAAAATTTTGTCTATCTACTACTAGCAGAAAAAGTACCGATTTAAACATACCAAGGCTTTGGAAAATATCGTCCATCCTTAGTGAAGTTGCCCTTTGCTGCCCCCTTGCCCAAGAGGCTCTTCTCCCTTTGAGACCAATAGCAATTTCCTTCTGCTCACCCAGCTTTCAGTTTGGGACTGTATATCCATGGAAAGAAAGACTATCCTTTACCTTTCCTCACAGGAGTAAACCACCACAGGACTCATTTAAAGACCAAAAAAACCGCCAAACCAAACCAAAAAACCACTGGAGACCAACTGCTCACAAACTGACTTTAATAGTACTAACTATATCTATGCAAACAAAGGCACAACTGCAAACACTCAAACATAAACCAAATCATACCTTGAGAAATGTTAAGATGGGAAATTCTCCGAATCATTCCTAAACTAGCAATTTCCTGTTTCACAGGTGCTCAAGTGAAATGCAGCTGATGGGTGGGGGAAACGAGGGAAAATGTACACCTAAAGGCAGGGTTTTGGTTTTATGAACGTCAAGTTTAGAGTAGAAACTACTGGTCTTCCTCACACATTCCTACTGTTCTCAGCTCTGTTAGAGACCTGATCCAACTTGTGCTGACGTGCAGAGGAAACAGTGGAGCACAGAGAGCTTCTGAAAAAAAAAATAAAAAAAAAATCAAATTTCAGTTTGGTGTTTTAATGTATGATTTGTCTCTTTATTATTTATATTCCTGTCACACACTGATGAACAAGTTTACATTTGGGTACAACCCTGTTCCTTATTCATCGTGTCCTATGCATCAAATTGATAACATACCACCTTATTTTGATAAAATTCTAAAATGTAAGAGAAGAGAGAGCTGCATACCCTACACCAACAGTTTTCAAATTTATGCATAATATTTTATTTTATTTGAAATGTCCCCCGACTCACCAATTGCTTTAAGGTAATCCTGAATTCTGTTTAGGCAAGGACAGAGAATTGTCATTGTTTGTGTCTGGTCAATGTACGATGGAGCTTCTTGAGCCACTGCCTTAACTCCAGACAAGACATACCCAACGTCACAGGGCCCCTTCTGCTATTGGCACCTTTAAAACTTTTGTCTGTTCACGATAACAAGATTTGATATATACTATTACTTGTGAAAAGTACCATATTTTAAAAGCTGCTGCCTCAGCAGACATAGTCGGAAATGGACAGGAAAGACCCAGACTACAATCAAAACAGTTTTTTCAGATTGGTTATGGAAGATTTTATCATTTTAGACATCTACAATAATGTTAACAAAAAGCAACCAACACAACAGTTAAGGATTTTAAAATAAACAGTTCTCAGATACTTTCTTGAAAAGATTTGTCTATAAAGCACTAAATTAAATCCAGTAAGAGCATGTGACATCCTCTGCTTTACAAGAAAAACAAAAATATCAGATAATAATGTATCTTGGATAATATTGCATTTTGTTCCAGGATTTGCAGAAGTAAACAAGATATCCATTCATCTAGTTTGCTGAGCATCATGAACAGCTCCTTTCAAACGTTTGCACAAAAAACCTTAACTTCGCCTCAGAGCTGTTTTAGAAATGTTAATTACTTGTTTTTACATACAAGCCAGAAAACCAGTAGGCTACAAAGGTATTAGCCTGGCATCTTGTATTAAGTTAATACATATATAAAAACCTAGCCACGGAAACACAAAGCTGCCTTTTTTTTTCCTCTCCCTCCTTGAAAGCATTTGCCAAATTCTATAAAGCTACAACTGTCAATCTGAAGATGAAGGCAAGTTAAAGTAAACACAGTATTTTTACTATCAACTTCTCAACAGAAGTATTAAATAGTGCATAGTCATGAAGGCAAGAAATCTCACTCTCTTTCCACTGTTTTTGAAGAGCATCTTCCGCCAAAAGGGTGACTTCTTTGGAATGTGGTACATTGTAAGGTGCCACATCCAGTTCCTGGTGGGAGGCCGGACACTTACCTACTTGCCTTCTGAAATTACTAACATAACTGAAAGCACACCCACATTTGGAACACACACACCAATGGACACAGCCGAAACTGCCAGGGGTAGGGGGGGGGGGGGAAGGAATGGGCATGATAACCAAAAAAAAAAAATCTACTAACAGAAGCACTGAAAATAAACCAATTCCTGATTGAAACAGATTTCTTTCTCCAATTCTACAGAAATTGTCAGTTAGTATAATATTAGAGATCCATAGAGTGACAAAAATATGATGCAGTGGCAGCTCTTCTAACAGTCGCTTCTTTTACTGGTAGAACTTAAGCAAACAGGTAAGTGTGTCATGCTAATGAGGAGAGAACTAGTCTCTCTCATACAGAAAATCCACAGAATATCCAAAAAACTTGATCTCTCCATTTCATGAAACAGCTCAAAAGTTAAGGTTATGTATAGAAATTCATGGTTTTCCACATTTAGACTGAATTGTTGACATGTTATTTATAATTTTTAAATAAGTAACAATTCTTTTGAAGTTTCTAATGCTCAAGGCAAATTTTATGGTTTCTGCTGACATATTGCACAGTGATGGATATTACTGCGTAATTGATAACTATGTGTACTTCTTATGACTATGAATTACCACTTAAATTCCAAATTAATTCAAGCATTAAGCCCTTCAGACACAATCCAGGTCTGAAAATCAAGTTGACCAAGGGGAGGAGAGGGCAAGAGACAAAATTGACTGTACGATTCAAGCAAGATAAAACAATACTAAGTAAGTTCTGTAATTAAAGCATTTAGTAATTACACTTCCATAAAGAAAAATTATCTTCCTTATAATAATGCATTTCCTAGATTAGCTGACTTTTACTCTGCTAGCCACTCAAAGTTAGTAAGGTATTTCTGAGATTGCAGAGCAATTTTCTAGTTTCAGTAATGATTCTTCTACACACGTATTGCTTTTTCTTACAGCTAGCAAAAGCATCTGACTCTTCGTGCATTTTGGAGGAAAAAAAAAAAACCAAACCCTTGGGTTTTGGATCAGTTTCTCCTACTTTCTTGACCACCATCCATTTTCAAAATGTAACACGGATCATCGCACAACACTGATCAGAGCTTTAATGAGGGTAGTACAGTGAACATGCAAATTATAGACAATTTTATTGTGAACTCCTGGACAATATGGGAGCTACTGCTAAAATACAAAAATTAAGTATTACAGGGTTTTTTTGTTCCAACATTCAAGAGCAACATAATTTAGTAATTTAAGATTTTCTGCTTTTACCTTGGAGTAAATGAAGAGCACTAAAAAAAAAAGAAGTGCAGGAAAAGAACCTCTCAATATATATGTAAGGGTAAACAAAGAGGCTACTTTCTCCCCGATGATCCTATTGTCAGGTTGTATTAGTTTATGCTGCTTCCCCTTACATGCCCAATAGTCACATATTTCAGGCAGCTTGACTAAAATCTGGCAAGGTGGCAATAATGTGAGTGTTAGATTTATACAAAATGTAATACAATTTTGTAATACAAAATGGCATCCTGTGGGTTCTTTGGTTAGCCTGCTTTTTTTTCTCTGCTGTTTTTCAGTATGTATACCAAGTCACACAAACCAAAGACTGTTGTCTTGTCACGTTTCTCCTGGGCCACTGCAAAAGGATTTGCCTTATAGTCAGAGGTCCTCTGAGCTATTGTAAGCAAAATGTTGACTCCACACATGGAAAACTTTTTTAAATTTTTTTAAAACCAGCAGTGGCAGTAGAGATCATATGTGCATCTTGAGCTGCTTCATACTCTTGTGTGACAGTGTAAGAAGGTGACTGTCACCCTCACTTTCCTAGCAGCTCACAGCTGCAAAGAACTTCAAAAAGCAGGAATGAAAGATCAGTTCGAACTGCCATGCCTAACTTCAAGCACCATAGTTTTCCTAGGGCCTGAAATAATGAACCTTGCTGTAGGTGACTAGTAAGTATGTATTGGACTATAGAAGACCATGAGATTTGAATTGTATCCAGCAGGGATTGATATATTCCTCATCAAAATTTGTTACCTGACTCAGCAGTCAGAGCAAATATGTTAATAATAATCAATAGGTTTGTTAATCACTACTCTTGAAAATAAGCATATATCTTAGAATGGACTTGATGAGGAAGTCAGATAGTAAATGAATAGTAGTGGCCCATGGAAACACAGCGACCCAGAAAAATCTACATGGAGCATGTCTTGCTTTTCAGTACACTTGGTATGAGCACAGAAGTGGTGCACCGAATCTCTGCCCTTCTGGAGAGCAAGAGCTATAGAGACACAGAAAATAAAGACAGATTTGTCCAACAAAGAATGTGCATTTTGAGAAAGTGAGTTGGTGGTAGCTGCCTTGTCCAGGAAGAATTCCATGTCAAAGGAAAACAGGGAGAGTGGTTCCTCCACCTGCATGTCCATGCTGAAAGATGTATAAGGAAGTTCAGCCTGCAGATGACATACTGAAGTAACTGCCTTTAGAAAAAAAAAAAAATTTGTACGATACTATACAGAGCAAATGCAGAATTAAAGAAAAAGCTCTCTCCATTTTTTTTCAGTCCAAGGCAAGTACAAAGAAGGCATGTGGGCAGCTCCACATCCCGAGCTGTGAGAAGATCAGGTATTGCTGAAATGAACCGGTGTGGTATATTCCCACCAGGTAACCCCATTGACTTTAAACCCACAGTTGCCTTTTTGAAGGAGAAGCACACATTAAAACTTTTTAATACTTATGAGTCCATTTGCTCCCCCATATCTTACATGGAAGCAACCCAAAACATTTTACATTTTGAAGACCAAGTGTTTTTGAAGGCATAATTGTCTCCAGAAAAATCTACTGAATTTGCAAGGCTCTAATCTCTAACAAACTGCTACTTTGTCTTGTCCCGAATCATGACATAGGAAAAAGGAGAGCAGGCCTCATGTATTTGCCATTCAGAAGACTTACAGCAAGGAGTTTCATGCTTTGCAAGAAGCACCATTCCTGACACTAGACAGTACTTGCTGTAGCAAACAAGCCTCCAGACAGGACTTCCTATCAACAGATGTGGAGTGAATTTGTGGAGAACATTCATGACAGACTACCACACTGTTGCTCAAAAAAAAAAAAAAAAAAAAAGATAGGATCTCCACCATGTCCAAAAAGGTCCTCCCTTAACTGACAATGGCAAGCTAAGCACTTGATTGCTGGAGCTGATGGCAGTGAAACTTAATAGTGATGTGAGAGTAAAAAGAAAAAGTAGATCTGGAGCAGACCACCCTTCCCCTGTTCCATGCTACATGAAGTTATTTTCCTGAGATTCCTATATATGTGCTCAGGCTTGCCCTATGTGCCAGTGAACCTGGATGCTTGAGATACCACAACTACCTCTGACATCAAGTAAGATGACAGCTCGAGCCCCAGTATAGAACCTGAATCTTCCATATCAACTTCTTTGCAGTGATTTCAGTTGCTTTTCAGCTTAACAAGAGTCAGGTGACATGTATTTATTTATAAGGAGAACTCTAGAATTAACTTTTGCTATTTCTAATATTACTTTTTAAGAAGCAGCACACTAACTTTGCAGCTCAATTTCAGGCTGCAGAGAATGACCAGCATGCTAAACACCTGCTTGGAACACAGAGCTCTCTCTGGCATAAAATAGTTTGCAACTGTACACATACTAACAGCGTTTGGTCTCTTAACAGATTGGGCAAGCCTTGCAGTATGATAAGGCAACACTTGACACAGTGTATAGGAATACACAAAGAAACCCTGCATGCAAAATTAATGGAGTTGAAAACATAAAAAAAAAAGGGGGATCCAAAGAGTATTGTTCAGTCCAAGAGTTTTATCTGTCCACAACTTTCACAGAGAAGGTAGCAAAGCAGTACTGGAGACTCACAGATAAATGCCCAATTTAAACTAAGCTAAAACCTAACAAATTAACTAATACTTGTGTATTGGGTCTGGCTGGGATGGAGTTAATTTTCTCCACAGCAGCCCTCAGAGTGCTGTGTTTTGTGTTAGTAGCCAGAAAGGTGTTAACACCCCAGTGGTTTGGTTACTGCTGGGCAGTGCTCACACAGCACCAGGGCTGCCTTTCCAACATTTCCCCTGCTCCTCAGTGGGCTGGGGAAGCTCTTGGGAAGGGACACAGCCAGGACAGCTGACCCCAACTGACCAAAGGGATATTCCATACCATACGACAACTGCTCAGAAACGAAGGCAAGGGGAATGGAGGGGGAAGAGGGGGACATTCATTATTTACATTTGTCCAACAGGGTAACCGCTGTGCATCCCCAAGCCCTGCTTCCCGGGCCAGACATCGCCTGCTGATGGGAAGTAGAGAGTAAATATTTTGTTCTTTTGCTTCTGCACACCCAGCTTTGCTTTGTTTCTATCAAACTGCTTTTTGTCTCAACCCACGAGTTTGGGGTTTTTGTTCCATCTTATTTTCTCCACTCCCCATCCTGCTGAGGAGGGGGGTGATAGAGTGGCTTGGTGGGCACCTGCCATTCAGGTAAGGTCAACCCACCATAACTTGACAGGTACAGAACAACACTGCAGTTTCCTTCTTTCTTCTTAAGAACTTAAGGACATACTCCTTCAGGGGTCAGCTTGCAGGCCATATCTCAGAGTGGGAGGCCAGCATCAGGCTTGTCTGAAACATTCTCCTTTCACACAGGTGATAGCATACCAACGTTAGTTCCCAAAATTGTTATCTGACTGCTTGCAAGGGAAGGGACTGGTAGTTTCAGAGTGCATTTTCAAGTTTTTCTTGCTCTTAAAGAAGCTGAGCTTTGGACACATCTTGAAGAGTTGAAACAACACATAGGCCTTTATGGCACCTCTTAAGTCATCCAAATAGTAGTTCAAATTAAAAAAAAAAAAAAAAAGGCAAGATGCAGAGGTTAAGAGTGGTATTGACAGTACTAGAGGAGTAACTCAGCTGTTGTGACTTAAGCTGCATGGAAGTTTCTCCTTATACTTTCAGCTGAACTAAGGTTCAGTTATGCTTCTATGAAGTCTTGTGAATTGCTTTGTAATTTAGAAGTTACCTTCCTTGTCCTAAGAAATGTTTTTCTCTACTATCCTTTCTGTTGATTTATACTTGAAAGACTGAAAGTGGAAACATAAGACCTGAGAGTCAAGATCCTCAGAAATACTCTGTGCTGAAATACCTTATTTTTGGCATGTTACCAATCAGTAGAGTCCTTGGTGCTGAGTTAGGCACCTAAGGAAGCACTGCCGAGAAAACATGTGACTGAAGCCATGTAAAATACAGATGAAGATAGATGTTTGATCATAGCTCTGTTTTCACTATTAATACATTATGGCCCATTCTTAAAACCAAAAGTAACTTGGTTTTTATCTGGACTCCAAACTCAAAAGTACGTTAAACACAAATGTCTGTCTTATACTAATACTCTAACCAACTGGCTGCTGGCTATTTTATAAAGATATGAAACCTTAGTAAACTTAAGTGCTTTTTTTGTTGTAACTGCATTTGCATCAGAAAGCATGGCTACAAGTTTCTGCTTCTAAGAAGAGCAAGAACATAATAAACTGACTCTTCTTTTGCATTATTCAAGACTTTGTCTTGACCAGATCTCCAATCAGTACACAGGGAAACAGCACAAGCCTCGCACACTTTGTCAATGTCTCCGTACTGTGTTATAGACACCATCAGAACCAGAAAACATTTGAGGATCCATTTAGAAAATATCACTGACACATAAATGTTAACTCTAACACCTACAAAAGCAGAAACATGCTTCAGTTTCATGAGTACATGATCTGAGGCTGGCAGTTAAAAAAGAGGGGATGGTTCTATGCTGCAATGCCACAAGCTGCAGCATTGTGATTGAATATCCCTCCACAGTTTGGCCTTTGACCTTATTAATCTAATTCCCAAAGGCAGTTAATAGCTTATCTTATGCTTTAGAGTGTCTGGCAGTCATAAAGCAGGCCCCTTTCTGAGGGTAAATTCAGCTGGTAGAGAAAAAGCCTGTCCAGTCACGGGACTTTGGCTAGACATTAATACAGTCATGTTACAGAAGACTGCTGCTGACCCGTTTGCAGCAAAATGGGTATGAGCAGTGATCAGTGCCACCCCACATCTGTAGAACGCTGATCTCCTAAGTGTCACAGCAGAGGCAAGATCTAATGGTTTTCAAAAACCTCGCTGAGAAAAACCCTAGACCTTCCAGGCTGTGTGGGCACAGTAACAGAACTGTAAGGAGAAAACAAGACCTTCGAGCTGCTGGGTAAGCTGGGAAGGGTCAAGGAACCAAGGATGCCCAGGAAACATTGAAGCCAGAAGGAAGATGGGGTCTGGTCAGCGTTATAAATAAGGGAAACAAGCAGAGCAGGCAAAGCTTCTTTCCCCACAACGTCCACAAAAATTCGGAGATTTACTCACGAGTGAGACGGTCCTGGAAGCCCGACTGCGGTCCTTCGCGCCTTTCAAGGAACCAGCCCCCCTCCCACCCGCCGCTCAGCACCTCCAGGCCGCGGTCCAACCCCTCCACGCAAGGCCCGGCCATGACGAGGGAAGCGGCCCCCGCCCTCACGCCTGTGGCCGCCGTGGCCTCGCGAGAGCTCACTCTCGCGCGGCGGCCGCCCCGCCCCCGCGCCACGTGACTGCCGCAGGGCTGGCGCCGGCGGGCACCGCTCCACCTGTCACTGGCCGGCGGGGAGGGGCGGCTTTCCCTCGGGCACCCCTCCTCCCCGCTTCCGCGCGCGCAGCGCGCCTCGAGCCCCGCCACGCGCTCGTCCGTTGGCGGGGCGGTGGCGGAACCGCGCGGGCGGGCGAACGGTCGTTCCCCTGCGGCTGGCGCGTGCGCCCGCGGCGAGGGTGGCAGGAAGGGCCCTGCCCCGCTGCGCGCGGGCGGTGAAAGCCGCAGAGCCGACACTGGCGGCTCTATGGCCCCACTTCACAGGGCGGGCGAAGCCAACCGCCGTGCCACGAGGGCTGTCGTCGCTTCGGCTGCCCCCGCCCTTCTACACGGGCGTTACCCGCCACCCAGCCACCCTCTCGAGCGGCGACTTCTCCGCCTCCCTCCCGCTGCCCAAGCGCACGGGGTCCGAGCCAGCAAAGTCCCGGCTCCCCGCGCGGGGAAGCCATTATTTCCCGGTGGTGCCAAGAGCGCCGCGCCACGACCCGCGCCCAAGCCAGGGTAGGGCGAGGAGGGCAGCACGGCCCCCGACCGGAGGAGCGTTAGCGAGGCCCTCTGCCTTAGCGACATCCACTCCCCCAGCCCGGAGCCCCCGTTACGCAACTCCGCCCGTGAGCGCCGCCCGCCGCTCCCGAAAACTCCCCCTCCCCCCCACTTCACGCTCGCCCGCCCCCCCCCCCCCGGTTTTTAAATGCGCACGCCAACCCTGCTGGCACTAGGTAATCGAAAAGCTCCTCTGACTGACGGCCCGTCCGACCTCTCACAAGCCGTGATTCCCTGAAACTCCGCCCCCTCCTTAGACGCCGACCAATGGAATGAGGCCGGAGAAGGAGGCGGTCACCAAAGGCCAACCAAGCCGAAGCGCAGCAGTGGAAGAGCGGTATGACTGACGTAAGTCAACAAAGGTCACGTGCAGCGCCGCGGAGGCGGCGATTGGCTGCGTGGGCCCGGGCGGGCGGGCGGGGAGGGGGGTCACGGTGGCGGCGTGGGGTTCGCTGTGTGACACAATTACAACAACTTTGGGCAGCTGCTGGGGAAGTTTGTACGGGCGGCAAACACGCCCCGCGCGGCAGGGCGGGCGGGGCCCCTGTCACCCCGGCTCCGCGCACCCCTCGCCGCCGGGGCGAGCGGCGCCGCGGCGATGTAAACACCGCTCCGCCGCCATCCGCCGCCGCAGCAGCCGCCGCCTCCTCCTCCTCCCCCCCCCCCCCCCCTCCCCCGAGTCTCCAGCGCTGGGGCTCCCTCCCTCCTCCCCCCTCCCTCCTCCTCCGAGCAGCGGGGCTTCCCCCCGCCTCCCTCCCTCTCCCCTCCCTCCCTCCCTCCCTCCCTCCCTCCCTCCCTCCCCCTCCCTGCCGGCTGTTGTTGTTGTAATAAAAGTTGTGGTGTGTGTGTGTGTCGGGCACCCCGCCCCGCCCGGCGCTGGGGGGTGTTGGGGGCGCGCAGGGGGGGGGGGTTGCGATCGTGAGTTAATTACGCTGCGTTTCCATGAAATCGTGCGGAGTGTCGCTCGCCGCTGCCGCCGCCTCTGCTGCTCCTTTCGGTGATGAGGAAAAGAAAATGGCGGCGGGGAAAGCGAGCGGCCAGAGCGAGGAGGACTTCGCCAGCTTGACAGCCGAGGAGAGAGAAGCCCTATCCGGTCTCGACAGGTACCCGCTCCCCACTCCGCCCCGGCCGCCTCCGTGTCCCGGCTCGGCCCGCGCTCCCTCCGTGTCCCCCCCCTCCCCTGCCCGCGGCTCCCCGCTCGGGAGTGCGTGTGTGCGGGCTCCCGGCCGCCGCGCTCTGCCCTTGCCCGCCGGGAGCGAGCCTGCCTGCCTGCCTGCCCGTGCGGGGGGCTGACTCTCGCTAACGCCTGTGCCTCTCTCCCCTCCCTCCCGCCCGCTCCCCTTCTGCAGCCGACTCTTCGGATTTCTGAGGCTTCATGAAGATGGCGCCAGAACGAAGGCCTTGCTGTTAAAGGTAAGCGCGAGGGTGGATGTGGAGCGGGGCTGCTGGTGGGGGGGGGAAGGGGGGGGGGGGGGGGAGGGAGCCGGCCCAGCCGCCCCCCCACCCTCCGGTCCCCCGGGTCCGGACGGTGAGTGTGTACGTGCGTGCGAGTGTGCATCTGGGTGGGAGTCAGGGTGTGCGTGCGGGGAACCGCCACATCCGCAGGCGCACGTCCCTGCAAGCGGCCGGGCACTCCGCTTTGCCCCCCGCCACGATGTCCCCACGCGTCGCTGCCGCCTTTGCCCCTTCTCCCCTCCACCCCCGCCCCGTGTGGCCAGCGCGGCGCCCGCGCGGGAGGGAGCCGAACGGGGCCGGTGTGGGACGAAGGGAGCGCGGCCTCACGGGCTCCGCTCCGGACACTTTGAGGGGGTCCCCGCAGCCCCGCGATGGGAAGGTGCCCGTGCACCCGGGCCGGAGCCCGGGGCCGGGATCAAACGCCAAGCGGCGGGGCGGGGGAGGGGGCGCGGGGCGGGCGGGAGGGGGAGGAGGAGGAGGTGACGGGAGGGGGGGCTGGGGGGGAGGGCGCGCGCGAGGCGCTGCTGACGTTGGCCTCTCCCCGGACCCTCCCTCGTGATTTTCGCTCCGCGCGGCGGGGGCCGGCGGCTGCGCGCGCCCTGCCCGGTAGCGGGTGCGCCTCGCGGCGCGGGGGAGCGGACCCGCAGCCGGCGGGAGTGGGGAGGTGGGGTGGGGGGCAGGGGCGGGCGCGGCGCCCAGCGGGTCCCGCAGCCCGTCGCCGAGTGACTTGTTTACTCTGCGGGCCCGGCCGTTTCCAGCCTGCCAGGTCCTCGCCGAGCCCCGTGTCCCGCCCGCCTGCCCGGCCCCCTCGCCGTCCCCGCCGCCGGGCAGCTTGACAGGGAGCGGGACGGCCCGCGTGTCGCTGGAGCCTGCCCGGCCGTTTGGAGGGATGTTTGTTGCTGTGAAAAGTTGTTGGCCCTGTCATTTAGTTAAGTAATGGCTGCTCCTGTCGGCCCAAGATGGCCGGACAGGGAGGAGAAAGAGAAGCGAGGGGGGGGGAGGTAAACACGAAACAAATACCGGGAACGAATATGCACGGCGCCTGGAGCGCGAAGCCCCCGGTGCCCGCGGAGGGAAACTCTCCTGCGCGTTGCAAGTTCTTCGGTGGGTGCTGTCCTGCTGCAGGCAGGGCGTTTGCAGCGCCGGTGTCGTCCTTATCAACCTGTAGCACGTTCTGCTGCCCGTCCGTGAGCTGTTGACAAAGGCTGTGCAGGCTGGGTGCTGCCCGTTGCCTTGAGGGACTAAACGCCAGTAACGCGTTTGGCTAACAGAACGGGGGGACCTGTTTCTAAAATAGCACAGGGCTGAAGCAGGGGACTGTGCTCCTCTGGTTCCTGCTTTCTGACTTGTTCCTGTCAGCAGCCTTGCGTTTGACACTTTGTTCGTCCTATTGTTGTGCCCGTGCTGTACGCTGGTGTTTGCACGTCAGTTATGTTTTTTCCATTGCTGGTCTTGGTTGATCTGAAGACCCTAACTCTAAAGCATGTTGAATTCGGTAGCCTAGGCCCTTACTTGTGTTTGGATGTTTATTTCTGGCACGATTGGAAAAGCTCAATGTCAAGACGTGGGGGGAGGGGAGATGGATGGAAGGAAAAGCAACTACACTTTTCTTTGTGCTTATATTAAAAAAAAAAAATACTGTGGTTTCCTTCTGATTTTCAGAGTTATTTTTAAAAGTACTTCCTCTGATAAATCAAAAAGGTAGGGGAGTGACATGTCAGACCAGTTAAATAATGGATCTTAACTGTTAGTAGACCAGCATTAAAGTCTACTCTGTGAATACCATTTAGGCTATCAGAAATATGAGAGAGAATTGTATATGGGATAGAGCTTAAGGATGCCAGGTAGAAAATAAAAGCATCATATGTAATTAGATCATCTGTTGTGTAACATCACTAGTTTTAAGTTTTGTTTTGTGTACTGTAAGATCGAGTGATGCAGGCAGCAATTCAGCATACTGGTTGAGTTTTGAGTCCTTTCTTGCTTATAATGTGTTTTTTTATGACAGTTGATTAAAGTTTTAGTATATACAGTCTGTTTGAGGTGACTGGAGTTGTGGAGCATTTTGATAGTTTTGAAGTATATTTCTAGAAATATCACTGCATGTTCTACTGTATCACTGTATGAATCCATGGAGCGAATACAAAAAAAAAAAACAAATAGTTTGCTATTTCACCTCAGTTTTCTGACAGTGTTTTGGACATTTATGAATTGCACACTAACTCACAAAGCATGTTCTTTGTAAAACTTGTCTCTGAGAAAGGTAGATTGTTAAGGAAGTAGAAAGATTAAAATGTCACTGTTCAGTGCAGAGATGTTTGAGAGGAATTTCTTGGCTTGAACCAGGTTCAGTTTTGTTTGTGGTTTTTACTTTTGGGGAATGTGCACATGCTGCAGTTACTGTTATAGATAAGTAAGAAGTTATTTTTTAAATGTTTGTTTCTTAAACAATTCATTTTCTCTGTTTGTGAAGCTTCATACAATTTATGCTGTATGGGAAGGTTTAGAGCAATTAAACTAGCAAATCACTTAAATTCCATGTAACAGTTCTGTATGGCCACAGTTTCTATATTTAAAAATATGTGAATTTAGTTAATAGGTTTTACAGCTATAGTAACAAAATCTTTTCTTTTGTGCATGGAGCAACAGCAGCTAACAAAGACCCTAGACGCCATAATTATGAAATCCTAACTGACTGATTTAAGAATCTACAAGCCAGTGCATTTTAAAGTAATGTGAGATTTATGTGCAAGTAGAGCAGGTAAGGAAAACCATTGAGTCATGTTGCCAGAGGAATCCTTCACAAAGGCAGAAATTTATCGGTACTCCCCTCGATGTGAGAACAGTACACCCGTTAAGGAAGCTTTTAACCAGGCAGGCTGTAGCAGCGTCTCTTCTGCGAGTGCCTGACTGTTCCCTGGTTACCTGTGGTGGAGGTGGTAGGAGCAGTGTTAAATATCTGAGGTGACTGACTGGGGGGGAGGTGGGGTCCTGGGTTGCAAGTGTTGAGGGAACCACTCCATTGTCTGCACAGGTACTTGTGCAGCAGCAGGATTCTGTTATGGGCTTAAATTTGGTGCCTCAGTACCGGGAGGTGCTGCTCTCATTTTTACAGGGATTCATTCCCCAGAAGGCAGCACCTTAGCTTGAGCTGCTTGCAGGCCCACCAGGAGATTCCATGAAGCCTTTGCGGTGGGAATTCTGGTCTAATGAAGCCACACCCTGACAGAGCTTAATAAGTCTGGGATCTCTTTTTGAGGATGGAGGAAGCTTCGTGTCTGGAGCTTTAACATAGTTGTGGGTTTTATTCACTCTCCCACTTTTCTGGTAGTTTTGCTTTGTAGCATGTATGATCGCAGTATGGTGAACTAAAGTGCTACTGGGTGTAGCAAATCAAAAGATCAGAGAAGACATCAGATCTATACAATTTTATGAATTATTGAAGGTACGGACTAAAGGTCAGGAATATTGTATTGTTGCTCCATGTATTGGATATGTGATAAGCCAGAAGAAATCAAACTTTCCTGGAATGGTGTATGCACTATTAGTATGTGACAGAGGAACAGAATTTTCTGTTGCCAACAATTTCATATTTATTTTGCAGAAAAGGAGCTTGAAAATCATAGTTTGCTGTTAGTGTGGTTTTGGGGGAGAGGAGAAGGAAGCTGAAAGAGAGGTCACCTTTCAAACTGGTTGAAATGCTGAAAATCCAACGTAGCCAGTCTTGTATAGGAGAAAGTGCTGAAGGTTATGCTTCTGTAGTTGACAAGAACATTAATGGGAAGGAGCAAAAAAAATCCCCAAACCCAAAACCTTGCTGTTATCTTGATGTCTATTTCTCCCAGGAAGACATTCTCCGGGAGGTGAAGCTTAAAGATTACTTTGGGGGTGGGGGGGTGGGGAGGACATCCATTGTATTGGAAATGAATTACAAAGCATTTCCTTTTTCTTTCTTTCTTCTCTCCCTTTTTTTTTTAATGCTACTTCCAGTATTTAGTTGACTTTCTTTCAGTGACAAACCTTAGTTTCCTAAGCTGTAATTTGGATTCTATACAGATTTAGGTTGATGTAGCTGGTCTAATGTATTGGATATAAGCTGCTTGATAATTCCTATTCATTGAGTTTAATCAGTTTGTCATATCCTGAAGAGAAAATTTGAAGCATGTTTCCCTTTAAAAGTATTGATGTTGAAGTAAATTTAAAGAGAGATGAAGTAGTTCCATGCAATATGCTATTTTTTGGTCTCTGTGTTACCTCTTGTGGTTTTGCAGCCCTTTTGTTTACCAGCTGATTTTAAAAATGGTATTTCCTTTGTGTAAAGGCCACATGTGTTGACAAAATTAACAAAGTGATTATCTGTGCTTTTATTAAGCATATGAAGTAAGTGCACAGTGACAATATTCTTTCATCTTTCTTATATTTGTAGGTGTTGCTTGTTTAAAAATATTTCCGGTCAGTGTGAATTAGTGTATATTGACTTTGTTCCTTTAGTGTTGACATTAATGTTAATTTTCTACTAATCTGTAATTAAATATCCTCTGTTTTAATTACAACAGACTGCCTGAAAAATAATTATGCAGGAAAACATTTTAGCAGATTAGTCTAGATGTAGTAAAATTTTTTTTTAATAACTTTGGAAATGTTTTGGCTTAATTTATTTTCATCAGAACAAAGAAATATTGCTTTAAAAAGAACTATAGTGTTTGCCTTATATAATGGCAGTGCTGGGAATTGAGAAACTGGGATTTGGTACCATGAGACATTTGTAAAGTATTCCAGGAAGTGGGCGACCTCTCAAATTTCTGTGAATTTATATCGAAGCTGTTTGTTTTTTTAAAAAAAATACATTCTGCATTTCTTAGTATTTGTTTATTATTTAGCATACTGTCTGTTAATGTGGAACAAGTTGAGGTTGGTTAAAATTTTGTAAATTGTGTTTTGAATAGAACTGATTTTCTAGCTTTTTTTTTTTTTTTGAAGGTGTCTGAAAGTGGAAAGATTTGAAGTAAAAACATTAAGTGTGTTTATTGGATAATTGGCACTGATATATAGATTTTTTAAGATCTTTTTTTTCTGTATGCAGTTTGGGTTTTATGTTAATCGGGTAGGGTTTTTAGGATCCAATTAAGATGTAATGGATGACATATTCTATAGTTCATGGTTGTACCATGTTTATACTTTAAAATTACAATTACAATTTATGTGTTATTTATGTAGTCTGGTACTTAAAGACTTAGTTATAGGTTTACAGTATCTATACTTCATCTGGTATCAGAACCAACTATTTTTTTAAATGAACATTACACAGCACTTTTTATTTACATATGAGATACTTGTCAGGTTTCAATACTTTCACAACTAGTGTTCAAGGCATATTTATTTAAAATAACAGGGTTTTTATTGCTTAAAATGTATGTTCCTGAATGTTTTGGACGTTTCTTAAATTTAAAGTGTGTTGTTCTTACTGCTTCCCAGAAGCGAGGAAATTGATGAAGTTGCAAACGTTACAGTTACCATTTTAATGTGTTAATGAAAAGGCAGGGATGGGCCTCATCTCTACAAACCCTGTGCTTTTGTTGAAGCCTAGTTAAGATCGCAGGACACCTAGCGTATTGGTGTTTGCATTTTGGTAAGCTTTACGTTTGCCATTAGGAGACCATTAATAGGCAATGCAATATAAGATTTTTTTTGTTATAGTAGCTCTCTTACGGAATAAATGTTACATATTGTAGCTTTTAAGTACTGGTCTAGTGAGTCTGAAGGCTGAAGTGGTCCATTTCTTTGAGTGATGTATGTGCATAGACTTAAGATAATTCATGCTCTACTGACTTAATAATCAAACAGACAAAGTGGGCAGCAATTTGGGATGAAGAAGAGAGAGAAATATTGTTGTATTTTAGCAGTTGAGGAATAGAGGTTCGGATAAATTATTTGATTTCTGAAAGTGTGGAGAAAACCTGTGGCAAGGATGGCACACAGTTGTTTTCCTTCCATTCTGTTCCCTTCCATTCCAATAATTTAACCACCATAATCCTTCCATTGATCCATTTCTGCATTGCTATATTTGTGGGCTCTAGCTTTTAAAATTTCTATAAAAGTAATCCTAGGTACCATATGTGAAGAAGAAAGAGACAACCTAAAGCTTTTGTCTATGCATAGTATTCAGGTGTGCTTTCCTCTCCTGAAGAGCACGGCTCTCTGCCTCTTGCCAGCCTTTGTAGCTGTTTGTTCACTGTAGTGGGTTGAGTGGACTTGATAATTATAGAGGTAAAACTATCTGCAAGTGTTGATACCATCTGAAGCAAGTGTTGAAAGCATAATCTAAAAGCCATACCATATGTTTGTTATATCATTTTAGAAAAGAGTAGATGTTTCATACTGGGATAACTCTGTGCATATAGAACCATTTGTTTTCATTACATCAGTAGGATGATAAAAAATTAAGGAGAGTCATGGAAAATATTTATGGCCAAAAGTGATTTTATACTGATTTAACATTTGTCACAAAACTTTCCAGTACAAGAATTATATGCCATAGCCCACTGTTGTTCTTCATCCCACTGAGAATCAGGCAAACTTATGTTCTGTGAAGAAATTAAGCTTTGGTTTCCAGCCTTACAAATTAATGACTTAAACTTCAGTTTCATCTCTGGTTAGTGGACAAATATTCATTAATTTGGTCCTCAACTGATATGATTTTTGGGTAATGGAAGGGATTTTGCAGTATTTTCAACAGACTGAAAGGGAAGGAAATGTGTGCATTTGTAGTTTGAGAATACTAAAATAGTTGTGTAAAAACTAGTTACTGCTGTAAAGGGCTTAGATCAGCTTCTGCAGAAATAAATTAAGCAGATGGGCTGTAAGTCTGAGGTGAATATGTATGAGCGATGTGGCAGGTTTTAATATTGATAGTTCAGATAATTCTGGAAGCTGAGCCATTGTCGTGCTCACTGTAAATATATATAGGATATGTATACAACTTTCAGTCCTTTAGTTTCATACCTTTCTTGTATTTTACGTGTACAACTCGCGTAAGTTACTTCTTGTTTTAACCTCCCTTCTTGGTGAGGTTCTGCAGCTGTGGTATTTGAAGTGTAATGTTTGAATAACGGATCTTGCACTTGGCAGTGTTGGGTTTACAGTTGGACTCAATGATCCTAAAGGTCTTTTCCAGCCGAAATAATGTCATGATTCCGTGATCTTCACGAGTAAAAATTGAAGTGATGCTCTTTAAACTTCGGGTGTCGTTATAGAGACCAGTTGACTGTCTTTGTTACAAATGTTAACAGTGTTAGTCTTGTTCACCAGCAGAATACTTCTTTGTAGTTAAAACCAGGCAAAATTGAACTAAGGGGTGCTGTACGAAGCCCTACAGAAGGCTGCCAGGATTTGTATAGGGGTACCTCAGAGGATAATCTGTGTACCTTACAGAACGTTTTTGTTATGAGGAAAGAGAGGAACTGTTTGATATAGTCTAATCTGAATTTGTTGGACCAGGGAATTTCTGCAAAGTAAGAGAAAATAATTAAATGTTTTATTATATTTCTGATTTATAGATGGGCGCATTAAAGAAATAACTGTACTAGTTGTAATTCTTCTTGTGGAAAGGCTGTTTTCAAGACTGACCTGTTTCAAGACTAGTCAGTTCAAAGCTTTTTGCAAGACTAGTTCTATTGATACTGTCAAACATAGTATGTGGTATTTGATAGGTTGCTTATGGACCTAATAGTGTTTGTTGAACGGTACATTTTTAAAATGAGCCTCTGTGTGTTAACCATTTGCAGTGGATCGGGTATTCCTGATACTGAATACTGTTCTTAGCATGTAAAGAATGATAGGAGAGTATTACTTATGTAAATAAAATATTGTGTTAATGAACAAAAAAACCCCCAACAAACCCTTTGGGAGTTGAAGAATATTCTTTCTGAGATGCTTTAGAGTATAAGAGGACACATGGTTTACCATCAGAGCTGTTTTGACAAAATAGCTTCATTTATGGTTCTTGCATTTGCTACATAGTGTTCACGGAAGGAGCTTGTTTAATTAAGATGTAGAATGAAGAGCTCATTTATAGTTTTGTAAAGGGAGTGACTAAAAGTGTATTATGAATTACAACCAGAACACTATATGTCTACATATTAATTTCCTTTGTGGTAAGTTGTTAAATTAATTGTTGTTTTTTAAAATGGCTTTAAGTCATTTCCTTTTCTCACAGTGGCGTTTTGAGGATTATGATTCACTTCTCAGTATAGATTGTTTATTAAAGTCTAAAGCAGATGAATTGTGAATGTGCTTTTCATTAAATTTCTGCATGCATTTTAAGAATTTAAAAATTCTGAACAATTTCAGGATATCATTTTCAGCTTTAGTCAAAAGATCCAGTGCAAGCTTTTAAAAGAGAGTCAATAGGTCTGGGTTTTTTTTTTTGTTAGTATTATGTTACTTCCATTACAGTTGCCATTTTAACTTTTTATTTAAGCACTGTTTTCATTATCTTCCGATTTGAAAACTTACTTGCACAAGACTCTAGAGTAGAATAACAAATTGAAGTTAAGACTTTAGTTTTATGTATTTTTTTCTCTAGGTGACAGGATTTTAAGTACTCTGTTGCTTCTCATGTGTGCTAGTGAAACCGTTTTTGGGCCTGTGTGATGAATCAGGCTGGAGAACTGCAGGAAGACTTGGATCGACTGTGAGAGTGGGCTAGCAAGAACCTTACCAAATACGCCAAGGACAAGTATATGGTCTTTCAATTGGGAAAACACTATCTAGGAGTGCAGCACAGGCTGGGATCTACTCGGCTGGAGAGCAGCTCTGTGGAAAGGGACCTGGAGGTCCTGGTGGACAGCAAGCTTGATATGAATGAAGCATGCTGCAGCAGCAAAGAAAGCCAGCAGGGTGCTGAGTTGCATCATCAGGGGAGATAAAGAAGTTATTAGGCCACTCTAGTGAGTGCTTATCAGGCCACACTTGGAACACTCTGTTCAGTTTTGGTCTCTACTATATTTAAAAAAAAATTTTAAAAAATTAGAAGATGTGGACAGGCTGGAGGGGATCAGAGGACTGGGAAGCCTGCCATATGGGGAAAGGTTGAGAGGATTGAGTTTGTTCAGTGTTGAGAAAAGAAGGTTTAGGGGAGACCTTGTCACTATGGTTCGGTACTTAATGGGTGGCTACAAAGAAACTGGAGACTCCCTTTTTACAAGGAGCCACATGGAAAAGGTGAGGGGTAATGGGTACAAGTTACTCTTGAGGAGATTCTGATTGGATAGAATAGGAAAATTTTTCACAGTGAGAATAGGTAGCCATTGGAATAATCTCCTCAGGGAACTGGTGAATTCCCCAATGTTGGACACTTTTAAGATTCAGCTGAGCCATCTGTTCTAGACCATAGTTTTGCCAAGGAAGGTTGGACCTGATGATCCTTGAGGTCCCTTCCAACCTGATATTCTGTGATTCTGTGAATACAGTTCATTGTGCAGACTCAAAAAAGGCTGTACAGGTGCTTTAAGAGAGAGAGATTTGTGAGGCTAGGGTGGGTCCTGCTTAGTGTGATGCTGTTTCTGTAAGAAATATTTCTAAAACTATTGCTGAAGTAGAAAGGTTTACTCCCTTATTTTTGTGCAGGGGATGGAGTGACATGTTTTGGAAGCACAGGTTGCCAGGATTGTATTTATTTTTGGAGAGGAGGGATGGAATGAGCACAGTGGCCGGCTTCATTATTCTCTCTGAAGGAAGATGAGTATTTTGTGAAGTTAGTCTACCACTAGGAGACTTAGGGCAGGTTCAGATCTGAACGTATGTGCAGCAGCAGGGAATGCAAGAATGTATGTAACAAACACTGTAGAAGAAAACAAAGTCTTTTTTATGAAGCTCTCTTATGTCATTGTGGACAAGGCTCTGAATGAAATAAAGATGCTGAGGGATCTAGGTTGAATACTTCATGAATTACGTTTGAACCTATGCCTACTGAAAATCAGGTCTCCATTTGCTTTTGGGGAAGAGGAGAAGTGAAACAGTCTTCTGGGAGGGTTTTTTCAGAATATAGTGTTATCATAAAAGGGAGAGATTTTCATTTAAAGGAAGTGGAGGAAAGGTTGAAAAAAATATACTTACACGATCAGATGTGAGGAAGAGTGGGAAACCAAGGAATTCAGTGGGTGATATGGTGATGCAGACAAAAGCAGAGGGGGCAGCAGTGTAAATCATAGTACATTTATTCTTCCCAGCAGCTACCTGAGTCTTGTTCCTGCTGACTTAAAGTAGCATTTAAGCTCTTGACAGTGCTGGTCCCTGCCTCAGAAGGTTTTAAAAACAAGGTAAACAGGAAAAAAATAGAACAAAAATGAAGAGGGTTTGTGAAGGGTGTGAAAAAGCTTCCTGAGAGTTATATGCTGTAAGATCCGAGTATTACAGTGCCTCCGCTCTCCCATTTTTTAGGTAAAAGTAAGGCATGGTAGAGGAAGGTGCTTCTTTAACAGAAGCATTGGCTGCATCTTTATCTTTTATTGCTGCTTTCCTTTTCCTTCCTTACTGCCCCAAGGAGAGGAAGAGTAGAGAAGCCTACTGCTTCTGCTTTTTCCTCAAGGTGAAGATGAAGGCCAAGAACTGTCATGTGTCTGTTCTCATGTCATGTTTTGCTGCCCTTAGATTTGAAGGATAAAGCAAGCTGAGCAAGTATGGAAGATGTAGGTGGATATGTTAAAAGGGCAAGAAATAGTTTAAAGTATGGAATTGAAAGCCTGTGTCAGGGAGAAAGATGCTTATCTAGAGAATGTAATGGTATAGTTTAATGTAACAAGGTGTATAAAATGTAAGATAAAGTGGAAGAACAAGAAAAATGGAGAACATCCATTATGTAACATCGTAAAACATGTCATAAGCAGTCTCTGGTAGGAAAGAGAAAGGGGAATGGTATTGGGAAGAATAAAGAAGTAAAAAAATTGAGTACATTGGTTGATAAACTTTAATAGAGCTTTTGGGTATGTTATAAGTGCAGTAACTAAAGGTAGGTTATACACACCATGGTTCTTAAAATGTTATGCGTTCTTACTCTTTGGTGTGGTGCACAAAATTGTGTTTTTTTCTGAATATTTTTAATCTCTCTTGGGTTTTAATGATTGGAAGGACAGAGCCTTTGAATTTTTAATTTCCTTAACACTTGAACATTATGTATTTTCAAAGATGGAACACTGCAAAACTCATTGAAGGACTATCTGACGTCAAGTCTTAACTGTTAAAAAGTTGAACAAATTAGGCTTAAGGGCCTTTTTTGCTTCCTAACTGAATTATCTTTTTTTGTTTGCTTTTGAGAATAAATGAGTGTTTATTTGTTCCTTCCTTAATTCAAAGGAAAGGGTGAGTGTAGCTTTTTTAATGATTTCTGAAAAAGAAACTGTTAGAAACAGAAACTGTTCAGTTAATTTTGAATCTGAACGGTGCACACTCTTCAAGAGGTAGGGAAATTAATTAAAAAATGTTGCACATGAAAGCAAAACTCTAAGCATTAGATGATATGAGGTGCAAGTCTGAGCCAGCCTCTTATGGAGTCTTGATGAAAATCCTTAAATATACCTTTGCTTTTAGCATAAGAGCACATGTAATTTAAATAGCAAGTTAAGTTCTTGTAGTGGGGTGCTTTCTTAACTGTAGTTACTATGTGGAGGAAATTAATAGTTGAAATAACTGTAATGTCTCTTCTGGTTATATGTGGGGAAGATTTAGAGGTGTTTTTGCTTATAGCTGAGTTCATTTCTGTTGTATAAGTAAGATGAGATTGCAGAGACCATCAGAGTCCATGTTAACTAATGAGCAGAATGAGGTCTTGTTTTGAACCTTGAAAGGACTTGGTTAACTTAAAAGTCCATGTGTTAAAAAATTCATTAGTTTTGGTGCTTTTCTGGGATTAGTTACACACTGTCCATTTTTACTGTCTCGATGGGATTTTTTTCTATGTGAAGTCTCAGTACAAGACATTTTTAAAAGTTTGTTTGATATAAATAATTTGAAAAAAGTACTGATTGAATGGAACCTGGAAAGCAGACATTTATTATGTTAAAAAAAATGGAAAGCACAGCAAAAGCTGTGTAGTAGTATGGAAATCCGTTGTAGGGGAGGCGATTGTATTTGGGACAGTTGTAAGCATTGTGGAAGGTTGTGTAAGGATTCCTTAGATATCTAACTGTGTGTGGTAGGGATGTGATTGTTGTGTAGGACTGTGATGCCTAGTCTTGAAGGTTGTCTTTGAATTATTTGGGAATAAAGTGTTCCAAACAGTATGAGGAAAAAGCTGGAACTGGAATATTGCTATCTGTTTGTTCCTTGCCAGTAAAAATGCTGTAATCTTAAGTTATATTTTCCTTTATTAGTCGATTTTCTTACCCTGTGGCAGCATGTTTTTTGCTTTTGAATGATAGGATGTTTTCCTGTAATGCCAGTTGCAAACTTGGAGCTTGCTTGTGTCGTGGCCAAAAATCTGAGAACAATGATGACTCCATTATATCCAGTGAGAAAGGAATCTTTTGTACTACTTACTTTTAATTGCTAATTAAGCTAAATCCATGGTAGTTTGAAAGAATGGAATAGTTTATGCCCCTCACTTTAGACCAGTATTTGCTATTGCATTGTGAGGAAAGATGGAAGGGCTGATTTTTATGATTTCTAGATGAAGGTGACCTTCTTGAGAAAGTGAAAATGGGTAAAGAGCACTCATTTTGCAGAAGCAGCTTCAGGATTCAGGGAACATGTGGTACCTGTGGAACTGAGGAGCAGCTTAAGACTTCTGTACTGCTTGAGAAGGCCTGGCAACACCACCTGCTCCCTCCCAAGCTCGCTGTGGGTTTTGCCTGGCTGCTCTGCTTCAGTGTCTGCATGTAGTGATTAAAGGTATTTTAGATTATCCAGACAAGCAGCAGGGTTCTTCTAGAGAAGGCTTTTTTTTTTTTTTTTTTTTTTTTGAGCAATGACATTAGAGTGAAGCTTCCTTAATAGTGCAGCACTGGTTCCAGTGCATTAGAACTCACTTACTTTAAAGATTCTTCATCACAGATAGGCAAGAATTTTCTAAGACCGGGAAACTGTACCTCAAAAGGAGTGGGTAAGCAGATACGTGGATTTACCAGCTGAAACAGGAAAACAGATTCCAACTACAGGTCATTTCACAACTTTTTCCTCAGGGCTTTCTCACTTCCGCAGTCAGAACTCAAAAATGGAACAAACTGATTCAAAGCAATTCATTAATGACTAGCTTAAGGTCTGTCAGGCTTCAAACAGCTGGGAAGGAGAAGGAACACATTTCTGCTCCAGTGACTTAATTTTCATTATTTTTTTGTAGTACTTGAGAACCTTTCCAGATTTTTGTCACGTCATTGCTGAAATGGATTAACTCATATGTTCTCATAAGCAGGTGACCGGCTTCACATAGCACCTTGTTTGCCCGTGTTTCCCTTTTCTAAATTAAAAAAAAAATTAATGAAGTTATCAGTACCTGTACATATTGGTACTTGGGTTTAAGAAGGAGTATACTGTCCAATTCAGATAACCTCTTTGTGTTTATGTTCACATTTGGATCTCAGTTGGACAGTAGTCTCTGCTGCGGTAGCTGTGCTGGCATTTTCTCTACCACGGCATTCCTTACACAGCGTATGCTGACAGAAGTTATTGTGTTAGCATCATTGCACTGTTATGTGCAATGTCAGAAGCAAAACCCATTAGAGCTCTCTACGGTTATCCTAGTTGGAGGTTTGAACCAAGGTGTATGATTTTCTGTTTTTCTTTCCCCAGTGTCTGAGCAGACAGAACGTGGTAGAGCTGATCTCTGTAGTACAGTGATGCTGGCTGTAGCTGGGGTCTTCCTGTGCTGTTGTGATACTACTTGTATTAATTTCAGCTTTCAGTATCTACCACGCTTTCTAAAGAATGAGAAATTCTGATCAGCCTTAAATCTTGTTGCAAGTAATGCAATTTAGAGCCCAGGTCAATGGGATCTTTCTGTTTCTTACCTCAAATGACCAGAAAAACTATGTGATGTACTGTACCATGATTGTGCAGGATTCAACTCTGGTTAGGATGTAATATTCTCTACATGAAAACTATTCTAAAGTAACAGCTTTTAAGGGAAGAAACGTTTTTCAGAGCCATTGCTTTTTCATCCTTGAAAAAAAGTGTATCAGGAGTTATGCAAGTTCTTTACTCTGTTGCAACTGCTATATCAACTTACATTTTAATTATAAGCTGTTATGTTTTTCCTTGTTTTTTAACTTGGTTTGGATAAAGCCCTGGAAAATAAACTTTATGGATTAAATCTGTAATATAGGAGGAATGAATAGTATTACTTAGATGGCAGGTAGAAGAACGTTATTAAACAACAGATCTGTTCTTAAGATGATGCAACATTTATGTAACATCATATTGCTCATTAAATTGATAATTCATTTAAGTAGAACAAACGCACTTTTTGTTTAGAAATTAAAGAACAGACACTAAATGAGTAGGGCAGGTACCATGATACTGCCTCGCCTTCCACAGTCAGATAAGGAAATTAAGTTAAATTGCTACTTCTGAATAATTTTGGCTCTTAGTGTAAAAGTGAGTGGTATTACTCCTTGAAATGCACATTAAAAATGAAATGTTCTTCTTTCACATAAATAAAAATTTTGGAATTTGACTATAGCTTTGGTGGGACCTCTTGGTTTGCATGTAGAACTTAAAGGAAAATTCCCTTAGCTTTGGAGAAGGGATGCCTCTTGGGAAACACTACTGCACAGCACTTAGGGGATTGAGCTGTTATTAGAGATAAAGTTTCCATCACCAAGTGGCATTTACTGCAGAAAAGTGCCCGTGAAGTTGCACTCACATGTCTATATGAAGCTGTCAATCTGTGTAAGTTGTCTTTTCTTTGGCTAGTTAGAAGCAGGTAAAGCTTAAAGCTCCATTGCTTGTGTAATGTTGGCCTCCTAACCTCTCCAGCGAGTTAACCTATTCATTTTTTTTATGTGTTCCCTCTCATTCCCCACCCCCAGAACATTTCTGGCACTGCTTATCTTAAATTCAGCATGAACCTAGCCCCCTGTCACGTGGGTGTCATGATGTGTGAGGTGTTGGTCATAAGTTTGCATGTAGTGATATGAAAGGATGTGGGTGAGGGGGAAGCACATACTCATTCATTTTAGGAAAAATATTTTCAAACAATGTTTATTTTCAGTATTACTAATTAAATTGTCTACCTTTCCTTAAGTCTACTATTATGATTTTCAACCAATATACCAATAAATATGCAAAAAGAACCTAATTAATTGTGGTGATAGCACTTTTTAATATAAACATGTATTTTGCAATAATCCTCAGTAGTTTGTTTTTTTTTCTTTACAAGTTTTTAGTGTTTTATTCCTATGCATGTTGCCTGCATTATCTGTGGGGAAATACTTTTAATTTAGTATCAGCTACTTCTGTGCAGGCAGTACGTAAAAGCCTTCAGGTTTTAACTGGTGTTATGCCTGAGTTCTTAGAGGTTTGAGTTGTGTTCTGTGCTCTCAGTGAATGAAATGTTGAGACCTCGTACTCTGTAAGCATATCTGAACCACTACAAAAGCCTTGTAGATACAGTTACCCAGAACTTTTTCCAGTGAGCTGAATTTAGCTGTCGTGTGAGACTTTACCATATGTGAACAGGTTTAGGCCTTGGAATTAGTTTTACATTTACTTTCTGAAAGGAAAAATAACAAAAAATATGTGATTGGAATGGGAGGAGGGAAGAAAGGGCAGATGGATAATGGCAGACTGTGGATAGTGGGGAGATTTTTAACCCAGGAAAGAGTAGGTAGCCATATAGTGTTTCTGGAGGTGTCTCAACAAGGTTGAGAAGACAGCCCAGGTATGAAGCAAGGTCGGAGGTAGCATATAGCTTGGGCCACGTAATTAACTTAGGAAGTTACATGCTTATCTTCTCTCACATTTTTAAAACTACTATAACTAGTGGAATGAGTATCTACCAGGATTTTGGAAAGTCCCCATTAATTGTGCACTCTAAATATAGGCTTCTGAAACATGAAAGGTTTTGCTTCCATCAGGCTAGATGGTAGGTGAGGGAAAGGGGATCGCAGGATGGAGAAGGCTTGCAATGCTAAACTTGGGTTATGAAGTACACCTTACAGTGGCGTTGTTTTTTGGTCTTGAGGCGGCAGTAAATTGCAAACCTCCTGTTGTAACAGAGCCGTATGGGATACCTGCCTCACCTGCAAACCCGTATGCCAGACACAAACTGAGCAGTTGGTTGCCTTTGGCACATATGAGGTATTGGAGTAGGTGAGTGTAAATGAGTACTGGAAGCGAATGAGATCGAAGGCCAGCTTTTTGGAGGGAGTTTTGAATGGATAACCCATAAGTCCTTTCAGACTATAGCAGAGTTTTCAGGAGGGATGTTTGGGAACGGGGAAGTATCCTTTAGCTAGTGGTGGCTTTGCCATATGCAGTCGCCCTAGAATACAATGTCTCCGGTTGTGGTAGTAAGAGGCAGAATTATTTCATTTGTGCTTCTCCTCCCCTGCTAATTCATTGTTAACAGCACCAAAGTTTGGTTTATGCAGTGAACTTTGTTCTGTGGTATCTTGTGTCCTTCCAGACTAGTCTAGCAAGACTTCAAAAACCAGGGAGTTAAATTGTGCCTGTGGACATAACTTTAACTCTGACTTCGATGGGTGACACTCCCTCTTTTCAGGTCTGTAATGTGCATGTGCCCATTTTGTCACTGTCTGCATCTGAAGAGGAGCTGCCTGTGGCATTCCCATGGCTCAGTTCTTAGTCTGCTTTCCAGGTTCTGCTTTTTTCTGAACTTGTTTTTTTTCCCATACGCGATGGTCTACCTCTCTAGACCAACTGTGAGATTTGCATGTCATCCTTGTCTTATGCAACTGCTGATGGTCCTAGTGGCTTAGGTGTCCCCGAGCCTTCCTCCTGCCTGTACAAGGCACTGCTGAATAAATCATAGTGGTTTTTTTGAGGCACAGAAGCGTTCTTTCATTTGATCATGTTAGCAGTCAGGCTCACAACATTTCTCAAGGGAAAGTCTTTCTGCATTGCATCACTACTAACATAACAATTTGTATTTTTTTGCTTAATACCTTGACTATAGAGCACAGGTGCCCTTTATGCAGCCTGAGTTCTAACAGCTGCTTCTCAGCGAATGCTGTCAGATCTTTGTGAAGGGAGCTGTGGTTATGTGTGTTACCTGTTTTCAGGATGTTACTGAGTTGTGCAAAGCCTTCTGGAAAGGCTCACACAAGATTTCACTTGCTAACAAACTGTGTTAAATTTTATTGACAAAGGTCTTTTCACTTAGTATTCTTATACTTAGTGTGTCACTCTGAAAACCTGTTTTACCAACCTAGAGCTACAGTTTCTATTTAAAATGTATATTAGATTTTCAGGTAAACTTTACAAAAATAGTGACAGTGGTACCACTGTCTGTAGCTTTCAGCGTAGTGGTACAGCTATAGCTTTAGGCAGTTACAGCTTTTTGATAGTGAAAGCGAGTAATAGCATTAGGACATTAATACTGAAAATAACACTTTTCAAATTTTAAAATATCGTGCCAGATTTAGACTTGGGTTGATGAAAAGGGGTAATAAGTTAGTTATTTGATTCTTGAGTCCTGAACAAAAATGGCAGCAGAATCCAACGATAATGCCGCATTTTGCTGGATTTGTTTCTTCTTTTGTCATTTGCTTCTGATCTTGTTGATAACACTTTTGTTTTGGAGAGAAAAATTTGCATTCATGGACTTTGAGAACTAAAAACACTTCAAAATAATAAGTGACAGTGGCTGTTTATATATGTATCTTGGAAAAAAAGAGTAAGCCTCAGTTAGAAGCCTAACGACTAGATAAATGATGCAGCAGAAAGCAAATGGCATGCTTCCACCCATTTCAGTGTGGGTGGGGGGAACATCTGGAAAAAAAAATGCTGTGAACTATTACTTGGAACATACTACTTTTAGAGAACTTGAGACAGTAGCTTAGCATTATAAAACTTCCTTTCTAATGTAACCACCATGATTCCTGAATGCCTGTTTTTCTTTTAGCATGTTACTGATAGCTCTTGAGGTCAGAGAGCTGTTCGTTCTTTTGGTACTGTGCCATGGGTGGCGATGAATGTTGTGCAGGAGACATGGAAAGTTATTAAAAAAGTGATTTCCAGTCTCATTTCTGTTGGTGTTTGAGTTTGATGGTGGGGGCTTGGGGTTTTTTTGTTGTTTGTTTTTTGCCTCTTTAAATGGTTTGTTAAAAGAAAATTATGAGTAGCCATTTATTTTTCTTACTTCAAAGCAATTTACATTTTCTACATAAAGCTTTGGAAGCATACCACAGAACATGTAAAACTACTGACCTTTTGTGAATACTCTTTTTTTACCCTTTCATTTTTCTTTTCTGAGGAGGTGCTAAAATAAAACTTTTCTTCAAATTTAGGAGAAAATTATTTCACAAGTGAGTTTTGAAAGGTGGTTTTCTTTGTGTGAAGGAAAGCTAGTTTGTATGAGGACAGGAGGCTTCAGCTGTAATGTTAGTTGATACTGACATACTTGCAGTGTTAGTACTTGTCTTGGTAGAGTAATGCTGAAATTAAAGCCAAAATATAATTGAGAGACCATAATAAGTGGGTTTGGTTCTTAATAAGTTAAATATATCTGTTAAAAAATTGCATTCCTTCATTAATTAAAATTTAAAATTGAGATTCTCTAGAGAGAATTTAAACACTGAATGCCACATGTATTTATATTGTTGAAGCTGGCCAGATTTCAAATACTGTCTGTGGGTTTTGGGTCTGTAGTTTCACTCTCACAGTAGTGATGCTGTAGTTCAAAACCTGAAGAAGATAGTTCAGTCTTTTACCCAAGCTTTTCTAAATACTTTTTAGTCAGAAGTGCCTCAAGGTCATGAAAGCTTTGTTTCACAATTTAGGTCTTTATAGTAAGTGACTGGTCTTGGTTTGTCACACTGAAATTGCTTTCAGAAGTCCTGTGCAGTCTTTTAGAGAGAACACAGAAGAATACCTAGGTTTACATGAGAGTTTCCATCTGGTTTTGAAGCTTGTCCCCTCATGTTGCAGGTTGTTATGTCTGATACACAGATACATGTAATGTCATTACACTTATGAAAATTGCTGTCTTAAAAGTCATTAAAAGAGTACTTAAAAATGCTCTTTTGCTTCTACTGTTTCTGTTTAAATACTATGCGAGATCCTAATTTTCTGATTATTTAAATATTTTTTTAAATTTTCAGTCTAAATTTATATACATTTATTTGAGTCAATGTTGTTGTTAGGTTGAAATAGCTCTTCTCTTTCCCTGTTGTTTGTCCTGTTGGTACTTGTAGAAAATAGTCATACTGGCTTTTGGTTTACTAAGCTAAATAATTTGAACTGTTTTGATTTCCTTTTGCAAGAGAGAATCTTCTTTCCTCTTTTCCCTGCAGTTCTCTTCTGAATTTATTCATCTTTCCTGAACACAAGGAAATTTTACAGAATACTGTAGATCAAATCTGCTGAGACGGTATTAATATTTCTGCTTTTAGAACAGGTAGCTCCGTGTCTTTTCTGTTGCAGGAGCTCGGGAGCATCAACTGAAACTGCCAGGGAGCAAATTCAGAACAAATGGGATGTGGCTTCTTGCAGTTAATCTGTGGGTGCTGCCCTAGACTGACTATTGGTCTAACTTATCATGGTCATCTTATTTATCTTTATTGGAAACTTATCCTCTGTTGAACTCCAGAATCCTGTATGCTTTCTTTCATCTGCTTTATGTTGGCAGCATATACTCATCTTGGTTTGTTGCCTCATAATCCGATAATTAATGTACTTGAGGTTTTTTTGAGTCGTTTTAATAAGCCTGTTGCAGAGTTCAGGATCTTACATGGTTGTATAATGTTTTACTACATGCCTCCTAGATTTACCTTTGAAAAATCCATCTGTGGCATGTTGGGTGTGTTTTCAAGTTGTAATGTCCTCACCTCATTTATAGTTGTTAGACCTAAAATAATAATGTAAATTCAGTCCAAAGGCCAATATCGTATCACTGCAAATTATGGATATAATGATAGGCTACCACTAACAGCTGTACTTAAAAGGTGAACTACTGTAATATGTTGAATTTTATGCTGCTTGGACACTATTAAATACCTGTGAAAATGGATTTTAGGTGGGGATTGGTCTGACTTGCAGGAAAAACAAAAGCGTGTTGAACTCTAAGTGAAACAAGTGCAGGAGGCTCTTATCCACAGTCTCAAATCTCATTCTGGTTCTACAGAGAAGGAACACATTTTGGCAAGTTTATTTACACCTGCTGCACGCTGTGCAGTATAACTGTACTGTTAAGTGTTAGAGCAGTAAGAATGGAGTTGAGGTTTTGCTCCTTTAAGTCTGCCTGGGTGTGAGAGGGACAGCCATGTCTTTACATCTGGAGATGCAGGGAAATAAAATGAACAAGAGCTGCAGACTTGATTTTAGTATTCCACAGAGACTTTCAGTTTTTCAAGTTATCTCACAGCAAAAATATTTTCAAATGTATTTTCAGTATACTGGTTTTTTTTTTTTTTTCTTATTAGCATAAATTAAGAGTCAGGTCTGTGTGGTTTGTCCTACTGGTCTGCAAATAGACTAACAAAAAACTTCAATTTTATGCCTGCTACTTGTCACACTTGCTTTAAATGTGCTTTCCCCTGTCTCTGCTCTGATTCTAGGACTCCTTGTCATCTCCTTGGCTCACTTGCATGCTTCCTGGTTCTACTTTTTCTGCAGAGCTGGGCCTTCTTGTCTTCAGCTGTCAAAGACTCCACTTAAGGAGCATTTCTTCCACCTGCTCAGTCTGTGGAGAGGGGGGAACACCTGCGCCCCGAGTCAGCGCTGCCTGCCCCTGACTGTGCTGGCTGGGGCAGCTGCCTCTCCCGTAGCTGTCTGGTGCTCACTGGTCAGAAGCTGAAAGCAGTTGCAGCCTTCCCACGTGCTGAACAGCAGCACAGACCTCGCTAGCTAGGAGGCTTTCTCCCTGTAAGCCACACGGCACCTTATGAAATGTCCGTTCTCTGTCTGTGGCCTAAAGACAACATAAATAATCTCTCTTGGATGTGTAAGTGTTATTCCCATTTCCAAGCTCAAGGTTACAGCTTACACACCCCCTGTTGCTTGCATGGGACAGGCCACAGGTGGTCCAGAATGACTGGTTTTGGTTTTTTTGGATATAAATAAATCTCTAACTGCAGAAAGCTGTGAAAAATGAACCTTTTGTACTACAGTTGACACTTCAAAATAAAAGGATTAAAAAGATTGACATTTGGAACTGACTTGCATGTTACCTTTTGCCTTTTATGATTACTTGAAAATTTCTTTAATTTAAATTTGATGCATTTTTAAATGTTCTTAAACTCTCTCACCTTTGTATTTTTTCATCCTCCCCAAACATTTATAGAGGGCTAATCATGTGTACTCTGACTGGCATGATTGAAGTGATTATTATGTGGAGATGCTATGTATTGGGTGAGTAATAGTGGGGAGGCTGTTGTGCTGCCAGATGGAGTAGGGATGGAATGATAACGCAGTGAGGAGGGTGCTGGCATTCCGGGCTCGAGTGAATTGTGATCTGTCTACTTTCCTTTCTCTGCCGTTTTCCCCTGACAGAGGTTTCATCTCTCGCTTGCGCGTTCCCTCTCACTCGCTCCTTTATCTGCCTGAGCTTTTATTTGCTGCTTCTGTGGTTGTGCCCAGTGTTCTCTTTAGAACTTTATTCGGTGTCTGACTCTGTCGTGCTTGGTTCATAGATTTTTTGTTTTGTTTTGTTTTGCTGTTTTCCTTGTCTCCTCTCTAGGGGAGTTGCTTGTTTGTAGTGACATACTGTTTTGACAGGGATTTTTCTATAGTGTATGGTGGGATTTTTATGTATATTAATGAAGGCAGATGTAATGGTGTGTGCACCTTCCACATACCCTGTCTTGATGACATACTTTTTCTAATAATGATTAGTTTTACTCTTCGGGACCGGTATTTGAAAAAAATCCTGTCTTCTGTGGAAATAAGCTTTTCTTGCATCGTGAAGCGTTCTTGTTGACTGCAGTTCTCACACTAGTGTATCCTGTCAATTTTTAGATCTTCTATGATCAGGCCATCAAGTGCTTTGAAGGTGAATTAAACCTTTAAACCAAGATAGGTTACATTAGTGACAGTGAAATGGGAGACGGGTATGCCCCACTGAACTAAAACTGTAAAAAGGAAGGCAGTCAGCTTTACAGCGTTGGGGAGCTATCTTTTTAATGAAAAACTCTTGAGTGACTTTATGCTCAGGAACTGCATGAGTTACCATGTCAGTGCATTTTTGAAGCCTCAAGTTGGTTGCATTTTGGAAACTGTATTTATTTCTTGTAAAACTGCTGAAGTCCCTTCTAAAATTCTGCATTAATGTATACTTGAAATTGATATCTGCCACTGCAAACAATATAGGAATTAATCCATCACCTAAAGACCTGAGTCATTACAGCCTCAATTGAAGAGTCAGATACTTCACCAAAACACCGCATCTCCTGTGGAGTGAATCCTGTGGAATACAGCGTGTTCATAAAAAAAAATAAAAGCTTGTCAACAAATATCTAAAGTATTATTCAGTTATTTCTATCATTATTTCATTTTAAATGCAAACCCTATAGTAATCTATCCTAAGGAGATCTTCAGATGTATTTGGTGCATGAATCACTTAGAGATGCTAGTTTATGAATGGTGCCAATGGCCTTTGAACTTCCCAGTGTTAAATGCTGTCCTGCACACTGGTTCTTCTGGAATACTTTGTCCCATTTCAAATCTCTGGTGATGGAGTTGGCACCTCGATGGGTTTATAAAATGCTTTTTAACAGTTTGATTATTTGAAGATTTTTGAATTTTCTCTCTGGTTCTGAGAGACAAGCAGTGTTTTTAGTGCTTAGAGATACTGATTTAGTCACTCTGAAAGGTAGTATGGATGCAATACAGGATAAATGCCAGGTTAAAGATTTGGGTTTCACACAGCACAGTTTTTCATTTTTAGTCTACAAATAGACCTTTTCTAAGAAATGAGATGGCTATTAGCTATTTTCTGTGAAGCGTGGGACTGGCAAATGTAATCAACAGTGTAAAAGTAGTGAATTGTGTGTAAGCTTTCTTTTGCTTATTTGTTTTTTCTTTTTTTTTTTTTTAATAAAAATCTGGGAAGTTTACCTGTGTAGAGGATTGGCCTTTGGTTATAGGTATGTTGGGGATGTGTATTGCTTTTCCTGAAGTCAGTGACTCGTTTTTGAGGCAGTTTTGTGATAAAATCATAACATTCTATAGTTAATCATGATTTGGAGATGAGGATGCTATTTTTTTAATTTCATAATTTTTGACCTATGCTTGTAAAACTGAAATCTAATACAGCTTTAACTATTATTATTTTTTTAAAATTAGGGTTAGATATTAAGGAGTTAGGTGTGACTGGTTGTAGAAGCCTGTGTTACTGAGCACTGTTCTATGTATGGTTTGAATTGGTGGCTTCTTGGCCACAGGTACTGGAATATTGTGCATTAAGTAGTCAGAGTATGTGGTAACTGAAAGTTAGGCCCAGCAGAAGGGAATGTTGTTGTGCCTTTTCCAACTGTGTATGGTAGAAAAAAAGTATCTGCAAGTCCTCCTGTTGGAAGGAGCATGATGAAATTGACAAGAACTTGTAATTTAGGATATGTTTTGTTAGTGTTAAACCAAGACAAATGGTGGTGTGGCCCCAAACTCTTCAGTGCCTTCTAATGGACTGAATTCTTCTTTATCCAGTTGTTTGTTTTAAATGACAAAATCCACCTTGTCTGCACAGGGTCATACTGTAGTTGTGGATGGGAAAGGATAGGTGGAACTGAGTTCTCAGCATGTAGGGGGAAGCTTTAGTCTCTGTCACTCTGCCACTGTCCTGCTGTGAATTATCATGGTGACTTTTGAGATTGGCTCTGGAATCTGATATTTAAGGCACTTGCTGTGGGTATGGACAATTCAAATTTAAATCTTTGTTTCAAATTAGGCAAAGCCCTGAATCCTGGTCTTTCATATCCTAGATGAATGTCGTTATTAGATTCTGACCTGCTGTACTTATAGGAGCTGTGTCCTTTGAAGCAGGCTCTGTTTTCTGGTTCATTCGTATCCCTGAAAATACAGAGAGATATGTGGAGAACTGGCATTAAGTTTGATACATACATGTTTTTCCACTTGGTATTTGTTAATGTCCTTCTCTATATTGGATATCAAATTTGATAGGGCTTTGGAAGCATTATCCAAGAAGGAGGTCTTCTGTCCAGCTCCAGAGGAATGTTGTTGAAAACAGTCTGTGCTGACAGCCTGCATGGCTGTTTACCCCACAGCTGGGGGATTCTTCAGGATGTGTTGCCTGTGAAAATTCAGCTTGAAGTTTTACTTATCAGAAGACTGTTGGCAAGTTCCTGAGCAATGTTTTAAGTGTATAGTCATATTACTTGGTGTTTAGTGCATGTTATGATGCAAATGCACACTAGGAGCTAAAATAATTTGGCCTTGCACTTCTTAGTGTGGAAATACAAATTTTGAGATCTATATAAATGTATCGCCCGCTCCTGTTACTGCCATGTAGCGCAAGTACACATTATCTCTTTCCTGGAATGAGGTACGTCAGCTCTTCCATTCAAAGGTGATATTGATTAGTCATTAGTTGTGGGACTGAATATGGAGGACTGTATTCCTCTTAGTTCCTTATTGCAATTGCTTAAAAATTAATTTTTATTTTTTATTCAGACTACCACATGGTGTAGGAAAGGTGAGGAGGGGCAAGGCTGGATGTTTGCAGGCATTAGTAGAAAAGAGCTCCATCTCTTGATGGGAATTACTATGGCTCTTTTCAAGGTGTTTACTGGGTATAGAGTTCTTAAGTTCTTCTCCAAAACACTTTTCTGTGAAAGCTGTTTTTCATACACATTTGGTTATGTTCCGGTGTTGCTTTCTTTTGTACGTGAGTGGCATCCCCATTGTCTCAGCATAATTAAGCAGCCACAAGAGAAGTATGTATGAATGACACTGGGAAAACAAACATGATATGTAGAGTGGTACCTGTATGTGAGATTTCAGTGATATGGTGGAAAATCTTTCTGGAGCAGCCTTCCTGCTATACTGGCTATGCTAACTTTAGAAGTACCAGGGTTCTGAGACTCTTTGAAATAATGGTATTTCAGTATTTGAAACCAGGTTCCTTCCATTTAGTTTTTTCTTTCTTTTTATCCTTTGTGTCTTAATGTAGCTGTACCAATTTTATGTCTCCTGTGGTGCTGAAAATGCCATACTTCCCACCCTATTAGCATTAGTTTTTACACTTTCTTCGTAAACAGTTCCTGACCCATTTTCATCTCCATTCTTCTAAAATAAATCTTCTTTTCCTTATATTTTCAGACTAAGCTACCAACAGTATTTATTTCTGCAAACTGGGCCACCTCTGGTGCTTGAACCCTTTTGGAACTGAATTTTAGACTGTGCAGGTTTAGCAGAGCAATTGGTGGCAGTTTTTTAATATTTTATGATAGTTGCTCTTCTGTATTACTTTGTATTCAAACAACAGCACAGAAAATAGTTTTATTTAGTCTGAAACTTAAGTATTTTCACAAATATAAATTTGTTGTGCCAGTCTTTGCAGGCATTTTCTTATGCATACGTACGTACATTGTTCTCTGTTTCATACATTTTTTTCAAGCTTCTTTATTTTTGTCTTTGTGCTTGGTAGCTGGTAGTCACTGTTATATTTCTAAAAGCTTGTGTCCGGGTCAGGACATCTTTGCATAAATAAAAGTTATTCAGATTTGAACTTAAGGGTTTTTTCTTAGCCAAAATACGCAGCTGTTAATGCAGATTCTGGCTTTAATTGGTCTTCCCCCCCACCTACCCTCCTTTCTGTGTTGACCTTACTTGTGTTTCCAAAGTTATTTACCCAATGAAATTGAAAATAGCTATTTATTTGATGTATGATATCTTAACTAAAATCCATGTAAAAATCTTTAGCCTCCTAGATACTAGTTAAACATTTTTTTAAAAAGATAAGTTCATCTATCAAAGTTTACTGTTTAAAAATGTTCTGAAGTATGACATGCTTGCATCTCAGTTGTGATGTTCTGTGTTGGAGTAGTTAAGAATTGCTAGAATAAAATCAGATTTAGTAGTCTTAAATTTTAATGTGTAGTGAACTATTCATCAGCTCTAGAACAATCGCTAAATTAAGGTGCCGCATTTCTACTTGTAATAGAATTGTTATGGTAAAAATAACAAAAAAAAATATTCCTATAGTCTCAGATAAAAATCAGCCATTTCAATTGCCTATGAAAAACCTACTGCTACTTAAAAAAAAAAAAAAAAGAAAACGGCAGGATTTGGAACGATAAAATTCCCTATAAAATCTGTCATAATCTCCTGCATCTTCAGATTATGAAATATTTTCAGGGGTAGAAGAGATAGCATTCTCTTTGCTGATAGAATTTGCTTTGATTTCCTGTATAATGTAGGTATGTCTCTATATACACATCTGTATTTGTAAATAAATCTTACTGTATTTACAAAAAGTAATGAGGGGAGATTGCATCCTAAAGGTGATCTCAGAATTAATGCGGGGTGGTTCACATTGACTCCAGTCAACAAATTTTTCAACAAAATGCAACTGGTTACGGACATTGTCAGCTGAAAACAGCCAAACTTCCTGAATATTTCTTTGAGAAGCCTGCACAAGTGAGTTTACATCTGTCTGACAGAAAACACTTGTAAAGAGTGTTTTATAGTT
Organism: Caprimulgus europaeus; assembly: GCA_907165065.1. The sequence continues at coordinate 33,988,501 of OU015523.1, read as the reverse complement.
GATAATGTGTGTTCTTTATTCAGTGGTGGCAAGTTGTTGTCCCATCCCCTGTCTGTCCCCCCCCACCCCCCACTGAAATGGCATTTTTCTCCCATTTATCATTGATTTGCATATATTGTTTTGTATTCTGTTCTGCACTTCTCTGCTTTTTATGAAGCAGTATCACTCATTTTTCAATGATAATTGGCTTCAGGAAGAATTATTTCTAAGTTACTAGTGTCTCCTGCATTCCATCTGATTGTAGCATTTGTTTTGGTGATACTAATTCTTTGCAATAGATTTCTAAATTGTTACCTTTTTTTATTTTACTGTTTTCTTCTTATGGTGGTAGCGTGCTTCTTTCCCTCCAGTCTCTAGTACATTTTTTGCTTTGTTCTGTTTACCTTTCAGTTAGTTTTAGTGTTCTACTGTTTGCTGCTTCATCTCCTCTGTCCTACTTCCAGATTATACTGAAGATGTAACAAATATTTTTCTCAAATGATGCCCATGGTAGATAAGTCTTAGATCACAGTAGTGGCTTTTAAAGAAAATTAGTCTTGTTACCATCTAGCTATGCCTGTAGCTAATGTGCGCAACTGCTTTTCTTCTTTGTTGCTTTCACTGTTCCTGTGTCCTGTTTCATGAAGCAATAATCACAGGAAAATAAATTAGCCAAAATTGATGAGACATTTCTCGAGAAATGCATGAAGAGGATCAGTTTCCATTGTTCTATACTACTTATTGTCCCTGAAATGATAAGGACTTTGATCTTAAGTATTATTAGCATATTAGAGTAGCTTCCTGACATTTGAGCATACTGTAGAAATTTTGCAAGAACAAAGTTATTGAAGAGCTCAGTTCATGTTTTTCCTTCTTGAGGTCAAAGTCTTTCAGCATGTTTGTGTCCAGCACACTGCACTTTTAACACTCTTACTGAAGCTTTTATATAATATAGTCCATATATGAAATACAAGGAAAGTAAACGTCTGCTAAGTTGACAGAGAAACTTTACAGCACAGTATGAACTTCACAAAGGGAGCAAGCTTATAAAGCAGCTTTGACAGCTGTAGTGGGAATTGATATTGAGTAGGAAAGTAAGGGAAATTCAGAGTATTGTGCCATTCATACATAATATGAGAGCCTTCATTGGAGGATCTGCTGAATTAGTATAAATTATCTTCAATCAACTATGAATTGTAGGCTTTTCTCAGCAGGAATAAATGAGATGTTCTTTGAAGTCATGTACAGCCCAGGAGGTGATGTTTATCCAGCCAGTCATTGATCGGGGGAAAAATAGTTTAACTTCTGAAGAATTCAGACTAGTATTTTTTTTTTCCCTTTGCTTAACTGAAGTGAGCCTTGTTCACACTTAGGTTGTTGCAGAGCAGGAGGTAGAACTGAGTCAGGATGGTAGCTGTTGTCATTGTTATTAGAAAATCACGTGTGCATTTTGGTGAATTGTGGCACTGGAGAAAGGCATGGAAGAGAAGCCTTTCACAACATCCTCTCTTGATACTGAGGTGGTGAGAAGGAGCCCACCACATACATAAACTTCTGCTTCTCTGGTCTGTAGAGATACCTCAGGCTGACTGGTAGCAGAGCGTGATCATCACTTCAGTGTCCAGCACTGCCAGAAGGGTAAAATATCCCGTAAGAGCCAATAAACATTTCATTTTTCAGCATTAATGTATGTTTTATATGTATTTCATTTGTGAAGAGTCTAGCAGTGTGTGTCTCTCCAAATTTTTTCATGTGGAAGTTTTTTCATGCTTCCAGTTCTCATTACCTGCTCACAAAGCCCGTCCATTCCGGTTATTGCTTTCAAGAAAAAGAAGCAAGAACTGTTTGTTTGTTCCTCCCTCCTCCCCAGTGGAAGGCTTGGCTACCTATGCAACAGATGTTTCCCAGTGTGAATGTTAAGGTTCTAGGAGTACCTTGAGGCTTTGAATTTGTCATTTTACACTATGTTTACATTAAAACACTGTCTTTTTCTTGAACAGTTAATTTGTTACCCAGTAAAACTGACATAATTTATTTCACTGTACATTACTGCCTGGCTGTTGCCATGCTTAACAACGTTGATTTTTTTTTTTTTTTTGGGCGGTGTTTTGTAGTTGTCAGTGTTTTTTCTATGTTATAAGTAAAAATTTGCTGACTAAGTGTAATTCCTCCATTTTTCATATCATTAATGTATTAAAGAATTAATAATTAACATTTGGTCATGCTTGGCCATTTAGTCCCACTACTTTCATTTTAGTCAATCATGTTTGTCACAAGTAAGAAAGGACATCATTAAATCATCTGTTTTAGAAATTATTCTAAAAAGCTGTATCAGTTTTTTCTTTTTAGTACAGTTGTTTAACAGTAAATTGAATTTGTGCTGTAAAATACAAATAATTACAACCAGTGATAATGGCAAAGTTTTTTCTTCATATTAGTTGAAGTAGAAATAACATCATCCGTTCTTTCCTTTCGTGAACTAGAGCTGTAGTATGTATCAGTGACTTCGGTATACAGTGTTTAGAATTCTGGTTTTATATATTGGATTGTTTGGGGGTTTTTTGGTTATAGTATATTCCCAACTCTAGCATCTTTTCTTCATGAAAAGACATCATGCTAATAATAGCCAAAACTGGCATTTGCTTTATGGGTTTTTTTTTGTTGTTTGATTTGGTTTTTTGAAGAGGGAGGAGGCGAGGTGAGGGGGAATGTTCTTGCAACAGAGGGGAAACAATATTCCAATTCCTTTCCCTTTGGAATAAAAAGTAGTGAACATATAGGGATTTGGTATGCAATGATAATGGAATCATTTTTTCTTTTTGTGAACACATATGAATGCTTTTCTGGCTTTTTCCAAGCTGACAAATACACTAAGCCTTTTTCTTCTGCACTGTTTTGTATTTAAATGTGTCCTAAGAATTGGTGGTTGAATTTGTGAAATCAGAATGCCCCTAGTCACAAACTATGATGTCGTAAGAGGGAGTCTGTAACTGTCATGTCAGAAGTGTTGACAATGGTGTATTACTTAGTTTGCTTTTAATCAAGCAGGTGGCAAACAACACAAGTATTGTCATTTTTTTTCCATGGTATAAACCAGCTTCTTTTCCTGCAGCCATTCCTGTATTTGTTTCCTGCTTCTGCTCGCGTTGCCACACTGCAAAGCAGCTGCGGCTGATTATTTTGCCAAGTTCCTAAATTCTTCAGGTTTCCCTTTTATCTTCATACAGCCTTGAACAAAGGGAAGGAAGTGTACAGTGTTGTGTAGCAATCTTCCTTTTCATTTCATGGTCTTTCTTTCTTGTTAATTTGTCAATACCAGCAATTCTCAGGGCTGGGTCCATTGAGTGCACTTACAAATCCATACAATGTGAGAAATAACAATACTTAAAAACCTGAGGAGTTTTTAACTTCCTTAGAATTCTTAGTGTCTCAGGATAATTTAAATTGGTTACACAAGTGGTGCCATAGATGGCCTGTGCAGTTACAGCTCCACAGAATTGATATTTTGTGGTTATTCCTTCAAAGAAATCATATACAGATACATGTAGCTGTGACCTCCCACTTTAAAATGCTTTGCATCTATTAATTCAACTAAGAAATAAATTCTTATATATGCAAAAAAATACTTACTCCTTTCTGAAGATGTTTGTGGGGGGTTTGATGGGGAAAAGAAAGTTTCTTGACCAAAACTAAAGTTGGATAAATCAGTTTGCCTGGATGAGTCTGCTCTGGCTCATAGGAAGAACTGGCTACCAGGAAGAGCCACATACTGACCAGTCTGCTCATCCTCTGGAGACTCAGAGGTTAACTTCGGTGTTCCCACCGAGGAAGTAAAGCTGGCTTTTTGTTTCTGTTTCATTTTGTTAGAATGTGCTAGAAGAATTTTACAAATTAATAGGAAAAGCCTTCACAATTTATGTGTGCATAAAGATAAGTGTTTTCCTAATAATGTTGCAAATAAGTTAGAGATCAACTGAGAGGGTATGCTTAAAGGTGTAGTTGAATTACTCTTATGGTAATTTATGGTTAACTGTTACTTAAAGGGGAAGTTGTGTTTTGCAGCTCTGGTGTCCTACGCCTTGCCTTGTGCTGGCGTTACTAAGATGGCTTAGTGGTGCCTTCAGAGTGTACTCTAAGACAAGTGGAAAATCTGCTTTGTTGAGAATTGACCTGTGTGAAAGACTTGGGCTCAGCTTTTTGTATCTCTTCTACATATAGTGCTTCAGATACTTGTGATACATTTTTTAATGAGGATTTACATGCATGTGATTTGTAATTTCCTTGAACATCCTGTATAGAAAAATCGTGTTATATTTGTTTATATAGTCAAGTTCCCTTTAAATACCTGTGGCCATCTAATTAAGGAAATAAGCTATGCTAACGTCCTCTCAGGCAGTTTTTGTAAGCTACCTGTTGTGGTAGCAGTTTCTATATGCTCTGAACAGTGACTGAATTGTAGAAGTCAAAATAATTAAGTAAGTGTCACAGTGCAAATATTCTCTTCAGCAGCTGCAGCAGGTATTGCATGTCCTTGGAAAATGGAAGGCCTGTCTGCAAATTAATCTGTGACAGTAACATTAGGGGCACCAGCAAGAATTGTGTTACGATTTGTACAGATACAGAGATGAGACTAAAAAGTGGGGAGAGGAAGCAAGGCACAAAACCCAAGATTCTGCATTAAAACATTTGCAGATTGGAACAGGTGCAGTGGATGAGCCTGAGTGTTGAGAACTGGTTCACACACACACAGTAATTTTAAGAAACTCATTTTGGACTTGTGTGCTTTGCCTCTGATTCCAGGGCTCATATTCTTTGGATTGAGAGTTGGCTGACTCCAAGAGGTATTCATAGTGGTAGGAATAAAATTAAAGAAGTAGTAGCTTTGACTAACTGTCAGCAGAGCTCCATTCCTTCCAGTGCAGTTTGGTAATAAGGCACAGCTCACACCATGAATGAACAATTCTGCAGCAGTTCTTTGATGTAGAGGCAAACGCTCGTCTCGATTTCGTGTCTTCAGAATGTGGCCAAATAGCTACAGTTTTAAATACGTACATTTAAATGGTTTTATTAAATAATTTTAATACCACACATACACCTCGTAGATTTAATATAGATGTTGCCCATTTTGTTGCAGTTTTGCAGCAGCATAGCTTTGTTTTTATCCATCATGGCTTTATTTCTGAAAAGAACCATAAAATAAGGTTATTCTGAACTTGGAAGTCGGTCAAAGCATGTGTAGTACATCTCAAGCTTGGGATGCAAACTGAGACCCACTTGTCTGGTCACATATATGATTTTGTGTCCATTGAGTACAGGAAAGCCTATCTTACTACGGCTTACCATTTAAGAAAAAAAATTTAAAAGTAGCATAGCAAGACAAAAATGGCAAATTAAAATACAGATTAGATCAGTAATTTGGATTCTCCACAGGTGTCTTTTAACTGTTTCTTAACATTTCCTCATTTTATTGTTGACATTTCTCATTTCAATGTGTAATGCACGTGTACATGAAGTAAATCACAAATATGGGAAAGACTACTAATTTAGGATTCAGACATAAGTATTACAGGATAGATTGATTTCCCCCTCCCCCTTTTGAATTTCCAGTTTTAATAAAATGACTTAATGAAGCTTGTAATTTCAGATTAAGTATTAGTCTTTGATTACTATAATATATTAAATTGCAGCCAGATTTGAAGCATAGTCAAACCATGAGTTGGTGAAAGTAATGGATTAACTGGCTGGAATTATAATTATTTTGAAGTCTATTAGGCTTTTGATAACTGTGAAGTTGACTGCTGGTGCAAAGGACCTTCCCTCCCATTTAAGTTTATTCAGCTACTTCATTTTAATGGCTAGTGTATTCAAAATCAAGAAACTGGAAGTTCAGAAAGTTGAGAAACTGATTTATTTATTTATTTATGCATTCATTCATTCCCAAAGTGTCAGGAGGGTCATGAAGTAAGAATATAAGAGGTTAAAGATCCTGACCATCATGGTGAATAGGAAGTATCAGTTCAGTTTATTAAAACTTTGTGTTTGCAGCAGAGAACATAACTTCTAGGGCAACTTTTCTCAAAGTAAAAATATTTTCTAATTGGATTCAAGTTTCTAACTTCAGTTTTACTTAGTCTGTGGTAACTGTGTAGTAAGTAGAAGGTGGTAAACTACATTTTATGACACGATAGAGGTATGCAAAAAGAATCAGATCTTGGGAAATAAATGCTAAGGTATGTAAATTGCCTAAGCAAGCAAGTTGAGATAGCATGTTTTTCAGTTTAGCAAAAATTAGTGAAACAACTGGTAGAATGTAAATACAGAATGAGAATAAAATCAGAGAAGTGTCTTTCTTGCAGATTTGAAAGAATTAAGTAAAATCAATCCTTTTGTATTTCACTGATTTTTTTTTTTTAAGTTAAAAGTCACCATGTGTGTTAGAGTTTTTTGTGTTTGGGAAATCAGATGTTTCTAGAGTCCACAAATAAACCAGAGAAAACTTTTATTGTTCATTTGCTATCAATATGCATTAGAATCGGTGACCTTCCAAATCTTTTCCATCCTAAATATTACCTTTGTTCTTTGAAAAGTAATGCTACAAGTTGTTGAGAGTGTATCTAGACTTCTTGCCTTGCAGAAACTAACAAGAAACTTTGTTATTTCTCAGAAAGTGTACAAAAAATGTATTATTTCCTTTAGTTAAATACAGAATTTTGAAAACTTTATTTCTTTTTCCCAGGCTGTTCGCTGCTATGAATCGCTAATTTTGAAAGCTGAAGGAAAGGTCGAGTCTGATTTCTTTTGTCAGTTAGGTCACTTCAACCTCTTATTGGAAGATTATCCAAAAGGTAAGGTTTTTTTTTTTATTATTCCTGATAAATGTCATTGGGGGATTGTCATTTGATTGTCACAATAGAGTGAAAAACTCTTGGGTAACACTCTCTTTTCTTGGTCTGTACTGTATTTTAAAGCTCATAACAGAATAAGACTGATGATGTCTTTGATGTCTTTATGAAAACGTTTGTATTCTATCTTCTCATTATTCTTTTTTTCTTTTAATTGAAAAAAAACAAAACAAAAAAAACCCCAAAAACCCAAAACAAAACATAATTGGTTCAGGTATGAATGTGAAGTTTATTTAGTTTATACTGTAGTACCACACTACCTACACCTTTCTGTTCCATTGTTACGTGACTACAGACAGTGCAACCCATGCCTCTGAAGGTTTCCTATGGGGTGTGGGAGACACAGGTGCATAGAATAAGTGTCTTTCTTAGTGCTTTTGTGTATGTCCACAATCTCAACAGGTAAGGCTAGTCTGAAAATAATAATTGAAGAGCAAAAATTGGCACTTAAAGTGTGCTTCAAGTTTGGGAGGGGGTTGTGTATATGTGTGTGTGTGTCGGGGGAGGAGGGAGTGGGTAGGTCACTGCTTCATCAGTCTTTCAAGTTCCTTAAATGTTTTTTGCCATCATTTTTGCAGCCAGTGACCATAGAACCTCATGTACACTTGTGCTTTGTTGCATGGGGGTCAGTAGAGTACTTTTTTGGTAGTAGTGTGGATTCCCAAAGATACTCTGCTGTGTTGCTAACTGAGACATAGGGCTAGATCTTCAGCTTGTCCTGTTTCCACTTCATGTCACGCTGGGTGTCGGGCCCAGTGTCTGAGAGCTCCCTGCCAGTGATTGTGGGAGGTATGGATGAGTAGAAAACCTTTTTGGATCTTACTCTACCTAGCCAAAAAGATCAGTATATTTAATTTTTTTAATGGGATGTCTGTTTTCTTTGTTGTTGCTTTTTAGTTTTAATATGAATACTTTGACTTTGTTTAAGGAAAAAAACAATACTCCCACCCCGAAAACATCTAGTCCCATCCCTCCTTCCAACCACACAAAGATACTGGTTTACAATTACCTTGGTCAGTAGAAATGAGGAAATTAATTACAACTGATAGAAGGAGTTCAAAAGCATTGTGGTTCAGGCTAGCTGTGGACCGTTTCATAGCACTGTGTCTATGTGTCCACTTGTTCACTGTGTCCAACATAAAACAGTGTGAGTTAGGATTCCTGGAAACCTGCCTCACCTTCATTTTTTAGTTGACAAATGTTTAGATTTGATATTACTAGGGGGAGGGATTTGCAGTTACCTAAATTCAGTATGTAAATTCAGAAGGCTTTGAGGGATGGATTGGGGCGTCTGTCTCTACTGATTATAGAGAGAGCTTAGGCACCTTCGTACCCACAACTTGTTCTGACATTTTAGGAACACACAACTTGTACCTACATCCCATCCAACTGGTGCAGTTCCCAATTCCACAGACGTGGGAAAACCTGAAGAGAAGATGGCAATGTGCTGGCTATAGAATTTCCTAAAGAATGATCTGATCCTATGTTTTGTTTTATTTTATTGAGAAAGTTCAACCACCCCCTCTGCAAACAACTTCCACTGTTGTTTCTGATTAGCTTGATACAACTTGGTATGATGTGAGTGCAGTGTGGCTTGTTGGATCTATTCTACTTAGCGAAGACAGCACAGGATTGTAGGCTGAACTGTACTAGCTCTGCTGTTGAGTTGGTAACAGTTAAAAGTGACAGAACTAGATGTTCCTATCAATCAGAGGCGAGGTTTACTTATGGGAAGTCTGCTTTGTACTGTGTATATAGTTTTAAGAAAAAGCATAAAAAATAGAAATGGTAGTTGAAAATACCAGTTCTCTAGAACTGTAAACAAGCATGAGCAGAAGTGTGTGAGAAGAAACATTTAGGCATTAAAAGGCTGAATTAAAATACTTAGTATTTTCTTAGATGCCTGTTTCAGTCACATCTCAATAGTGAAAGAAATCTAAAGAAATTAAAAAACTTTGTTATTAATGAAATAATAAAAAAGTATCTGTATCTTCAAAGAAATGGGGTATTAGTGAAAATAATACCAGAGGAATTCAAATGATGGGAAAGGGGAAGTTAAAGGGGTTTTTTTTTTTTATTAAGTGAGGAACACATGTTCTTGTTTGTAGCAGTTGTTTAACTCCAGTACCAAAGACCCTGAAAGTATTGTGCACAATGCAAAAAGGCTTAAGCGTGCTATAATTAATTTACTGCTGTTACTTGAAAGAAATTGAATGCTGATGCATTGAATTATAAATTTGAAGTAAAAATAAATTTTATTCCATTCTATAAATTCTGTTACTTTTAATTATCATACATTCTAATTGCAATTATAGTGAAACTTTAAATGCTTGGGAACTGAAAAGTAAAGGGGAGTTTAGAAATTGTTTGATCTCAGAAAGTTATATATATCCAATTTTTAAGTCCTGAAGTTCCAGAAATTTAAAATGCTGAAGCAGGATGACCTTCAGAATTATAAATCTGTCTAGTCTGAAGTTAGTCTTAGACAAAGTTGTGGGGAAGTTGATGTGTTTAAGAAATCGGATGTAATTAATAAAATAACACAAGATAGCAGCATGACTAATGCCACACAATTTTTTTTTTCTTGGGAGACTATTATTTATTAAGTTAAATATCTTTAATAGATGTACACCTCTGTATATAACGTAGAAATCTGTGCCTGTTTTTATGAAAGGCAAATGCCATCGTGTTCTTTGTTTAAAAACACTTGCAATAAAGTTTGTGCAAAGCACAACAGAATTGTTAGTTGATTGCAGAAGTATGATCAGTGATCAAGATGAAGCAATGCTTTGTTGATACAGATCTGTTAGGTTTCATGTATACCATTTCTCCTGTTTTGATCTGTCTCATTTTTTCACAGTATATTGACAAACGTGGATCATTCAGTTAGGTGTATTTGTTGTGTGTTAGTATTTTCATATAGCTAATACCTTCTTTTAAATGTAGTAAAAAAAGACTATAAAGACATTTTTTAATAAGAATTAAAACTCATACCCCATCAGAAAGATTCATGGCAGGTTACTGCATGTCATTATGGAACTAACCAGGCAAAAGCTGCCCTTGCTGCAGGTACTCCGGGAATACTGGGGCAGGCTACCTTTGAGTGTGCAGTAAGTGGATGGCTGATGGCTTGCTGAAGTCTGAATACATCTAGCATGCATATTTGTATTTTTAAATGAAACTTGTTAAATGTTGTAGTAATTCCACTTGTAGTTAGTTATGCTTTCCATCACTTGTAGCAACTGAAGTCCAGATTTAAAATGCTTTTTTTTTTTTCCATAAAAAAGAAGTACTTGTCTCCAACAAAAGCTGTGAGTTTACATCAGAAATTAGTGGATGAGGTTTGTTCTTCTCTGTATTATATCTGAGGTTAGACTAGAGTATCACAGTGCTTTTCTCTAGCCTTTAAAATATCAGAAGCTGGTCTGCAGCTTGTAGTTTTCCCAAAATGTTTGAATTGCTGTTGTTAGCTAAAAGATTTTCTGTGCAGCCATGAAATGGGGTTGTCTTGTTAATTGCACTGTGCTACAGGGAGAAGGTCCTAGGCAAGGTGTGAACGTTCTTGCAGATGATGAATACTGTGAGCTGCTGATTCGTATTCAGTTATGACCAAGGCAGATTGATTTAGCTTAGCATGTTCAAGGTGGTTTCTGTGCCCAGCTTTCATTGTCTTGATCATTACTGGTCAGCATTTGGCTTTGGGATTTCCCAAAATGAGAATGTTCACTCCTCCCAGTCAAAACTATTCTCTTTCCTCAGTAGCGTTTTCTTAAGTCCAATCTGATGCCTTCTTCCTTTTTTTTAATGAGGCAGCTATTCCCCAGCTGTTTGATTGTTTCAGAGGTTTCCAAACCCGTTGTTCCCTGGGCGTATCTTTAGTGGCACCCGGGTCGGCTTGTTGCTGCTCTCTGCTTTGTGCTGGCACAGCTGAACATGCAGCTGTGTGGGGAACTGATCCAACTGAAAAATAACTGAGCAGAAAAAAGTGACGCAATTGCCCCAGAATGTAAAACCTCAGCCTCAGGTTTTGCCAGAGGAGGTGGATGGGTTGTCACGTAGGCTTTTGGAGGCTGGCAGCGTTGTGACTGCAGCTAGGACTCCATGGTATATACCTGTGAACTTTGTTTGCTGTTGCATCTCTTGGGAGGGCCAGGATTTTACCAAAAAAACCTTCCTGCTGGTCTTGGAGGAAGCTGATGCTACATCAGTACTTGGGGATTTTTAATTATTTTTTTTTCATGACTCTTGTTTCCATAAGGAGTGCAGAGTGTAGACAGTGATCTTTAAGGTTTGGGTTCTAGTTGAATGCTGTTTAATGAACTCATGGACTCTGACATAATCTGTATTTCCCTTAGGGACCTTGATATCTTATTTTGTAGAAAGGTCATATATATTGGCTGTGTTCCAGCCTGTGACTTGGAGAACAGCTAACAATTGCACAAGTGGAGACATACTTTTATTATTTGCCTCCTTGAATTGCTGTTCTCTAAGCAAAATTCCTGGAAGTAGAAGTAGATAATACAGTTAATTTATTATTTGGGAAAGATATGCAGATATTCACATCACAGTTACTAAAGCACAATAAATGCTGCACTAAAATAATTCTTATTGCTGTACTCAAGTGGTGATTGCATTTTTTATGTACTATGTCAGAACAGTTTTAATAATATTTATTTTGTTTGTAGATAGGGACCGCATTGTCAAAAGCACTAGTATAAAAATACTGTTAGTAATTTATAAGACAGGGTTAATTAGTCCAAGGGCATTCTTTAGCAATTGCTAGGCTAAAATTTAAAACAAAACTGAAAAAAATACAGTATATTTACTGAGGTGCTCATTTATTAAGATAGAGCCAAAACCCAAAGTTTAAACACTTTGATTGTTCTTCTGTAAAGTTGTTTGGTTGTGAGAACAACTCCCAAGTTCAAAAAATGTATGTGTGTGTGTTCCTTTGTCCTTAACAATTCCAGCTCTGCAGAGGGTGTCTCTGTAGTGGTCAAAGTCTTATTTTTTTAGGACTCTGAAGGAAAGTATTGTCATTAGGAAGCATTTCAATGCGCTGTGTTCTGAGCTACAGAGCAGTAGGAGTCATCTAACAAAATGTAAGAGAGAACTTCCCAGCACAGAGAGGATTGTGCTGGTTGGCGCGGGGTTGCTGCTGTGCTGTCCTTACTGGTGAGTCTGGAAGAAGTAGAATGGATTTTAGGTAGCACAGCAGTCTGCATGAGTTGAGGAAGAGATGGATGTGTTTGAAATAAGTGTGATTTTTAGGCTTAAGATTTTTTTAAATTTTGTTGTTTGTAATGGTTAATAACTGGCAGAAATTGGTTTGCTTCTGTTTAGAGCTGTTTGTTTCATTTTCAAGTTGCTGTAGTTAAATTTTGGGCAGTTTAATTTCGGGCAGTTCAAACCGGTGAAATTCCTATAGACAGAAGTAAGAATGTTGTCCTAAGCTTAGAACATTACAGTGTTCTTTATAAACAGTGTGTGGGGGCAGGAGTTAGCAGTAGAAGATGGTTATTACAGAATATATCTGGACAGTGGTTTTTGACTGGTTGTCTGAAAATTTTCATTTTGGGCAGTGTTCTAAATGAACACTTAATTGTTAAAAGTAATTTTGCGGAAATGCTCTTTGAAGGATTTTTGCACTTCCTGTAATTCCGTTGTGTTCTTCACTGATAGTCTCATTTCTTAAAGAACTTTAATAGAGTTCATTATCTAAAGGATTTCTGTAACAGTAAACTCCTTGTCAAACTTGTGTGTATCTTACACGTTTAATACTTCTTAGTTTCCTCTGCAGCTCATGCTGGACACAATCATCAGAGCAGTGGGTTTCTCACCACTTTGCTGCTGCAGTATATTTCCAAATGAGAATGTATAGTTGTTAATAAAATTACTAAAGAGTACTATTTGGTGATTTTTCTTTCTTAAATATATGATTGTGTTGCCTTTGCATGTTTGTCTTAATTCTGAGTTAAAAGGAAGACATGGTTTAGGCTTCTTTGATTGTCTCTTTGGTGCTTGCAGCACAAATCTCTGGAGGAAATTGAGAATAACATCTTTCCTGAGGTCTTGGATCAAAAGACCTGATCTGCATTTTGCTGCTCTAGCTTCTACAACATTTTTTTGGTCATTGACGCATCCTTGGAATTTCCTCACCTTTTACAGAGTTGCCTTGATTGGAAAAGGACCTATAAGATCATTGAGTCCAGTCGTTAACCTAACACTGACAAGTCCCCTAAACCATGACTAACCCATGTCCCTAAGCACAATGTCTACAGGACTCTTAAATACCTCAGGGGATGGGGACTCCACCACTGCCCTGGGCAGCCTGTTTCAATACCCGAGAACCCTTTCAGTAAAGAAATTCTTCCTCACATCCAATCTCAACTGCCCTTGGTGCAACTTGAGGCCATTTCCTCTTGTCCTGTCACTTGTTACTTGGGAGAAGAGACCCACCCCCACCTCTTTACACCCTCCTTTCAGGTGGTTGTAGAGAGTGACAAGGTCTCCCCTCAGCCTCCTTTTCTCCAGGCTAAACAACCCCAGTTCCCTCAGCTGCTCCTCACGAGACTTGTTCTCCAGACCCTTCACCAGCTTTGTTACCATTCTCTGGACACAGTCCAGCACCTCCATGTCCTTCTTATAGTGAGGGGCCCAAAAGTGAATGCAGTACTCAAGGTGCAGCCTCACTGGTGCCGAGTACAGGAGCACAATCACTTCCCTGGTCCTACTGGCCACACTATTGCTGATGCAGGCCAGGATGCCATTGACGTTCTTGGCCACCTTGGACTCTTGATGTCTTTAATTTTATGGCCCAGCAATCTCCATCTTGCTAGTTCAAAACAGTCTTGTGGATAAAACCTTTACAATGTAATAAGCTGTTTCCATAACCTGCATATGTCTTCTAGATATTTAATGAACACTTATTTTTCCTGGAAGCATTATCACATTTAAAGCAATGCATATGCTATTTCCTTGCTTCCCTTGTCAGTTTTTCAGCTAATTTTCTGTCTTACTATTTGTTTTCACATCAGATAAGGACTAAGAAATAATAGTGCTTGCTTAAAAATTAACATTAAAAAAAGAAATTTATATTTAAGAAAACAAGTATTGATTCACACAGAAGAATATGGAGCTTTGAGTTGTTTTGGGAGTTCTCCTTTCAGGGGTATGTAATCAAATTAATGCTTGCTCTTAACTTTTTAAAGTTCAGCAAGCCAAAAATCTGTTAGTCACATTTAGCTTTGCAACGTGCCACTAGATGGTGTCAGTATCTAGTTCACTTTTCCTTGCTCAAGCACTAAAATAACTGTTCCAGGTTTGCATCACTTTCAAAGGCCTCTTAAATTTTCAGGTATCTTAAAGTAGGTTTTTGAGAGCAGATCATAAAAGCCATCCTGTGACTGTGTGATTTGTGATTAGATGTGCTAAAAATGACAGGTGGATATAATTCTGTTTAAACATTTTACTCCCTATTTGTACCTCACTTCTTTTTTGTTACATTGTGGGTGGTTGACCCTGGCTGGATGCCAGATGCCCACCAAAGCCCACTCTGTCACTCCCCCTCCTCAGCTGGGCAGGGGGAGAAAAATACAATGAAAGACTCGTGAGTGGAGATAAGGACAGAGAGAGATCACTGACCAATTACTGGCACGGGCAGAAGAGACTCGACTTGGGGGGGGAAAAGCCCAAATTTTAATTTATTACCAATCAGACAAGAGGATAATGAGAAATGAAACCAAATCTTAAAACACCTCCCCCCACCCCTCCCTGCTTCCCGGGCTTAACTTTTCTCCCAATTTCCACCTCCTCCCCCCAGGGGCACAGGGGGACAGGGAATGGGGTTGGGGTCAGTTCATCACACGGTGTTTCTGCCGCTGCTTCCTCCTCAGGGGGAGGTCTCCTTCCCCCGCACCAGCGTGGGGTCCCTCTCACGGGAGACAGTCCTCCACCAACTGCTCCAACGTGAGTCCTTCCCATGACTGACAGTTCTTCACGAACTGCTTTAGCATGGGTCCATTCCATGGGGTGCAGTCCTTCAGGAAGGGACTGCTCCAGCACGGGTCCCCCACAGGGTCACAAGTCCTGCCAGCAAACCTGCTCCGGCGTGGGCTCCTCTCTCCACAGGCCACAGGTCCTGACAGGAACCTGCTCCAGCGCGGGCTTCCTGCGGGGTCACAGCCTCCTTCAGGCGTCCACCTGCTCTGGTGTGGGGTCCTCCACGGGCTACAGGTGGTCATCTGCTCCACCATGGACCTCCATGGGCTGCAGGGGGACAGCCTGCCTCACCGTGATCTTCACCACAGGTTGCAGGAGAATCTCTGCTCCAGCACCTGGAGCACCTCCTCCCCCTCCTTCTTCACTGACCTTGGTGTCTGTGGAGTTGTTTCTCTCACATCTTCCCACTCCTCTCTCCTGAGCTGCAAAGTGTGCAGCTTTTTTTTCCTCCCTTCCCCCCCCCCCCCTTTTTTTTTTTTTTCTTAATTATGTTCTCACAGTCGACTGGCACTGGCTGTGTCGGACATGGGGGAAACTTCTGGCAGCTTCTCACACAAGCCACCCCTATGTCACCCCCTGTTCTGTTTAAACTGTCACCCCCCCCTCCCCCCCCCCGCCCAAACCTTGCCATGCAAACCCAATACATATATATTTAGACTCTGGACAAGGGATTCTATGTCAATTTACTGCAACATTTATGTAGTTTAAAGAGTTTTATCATTTTCTTACTAAATAGTGTAGATTTTTTTTTTTTTTTAAAGTGTCCTGAAACCACATACATGGTAATTATGTAAAATCTATTTTATATTCTCTGTGTTAAATCAAGGAATCTTAAACAGGGGTGAATAAGAAACCTGCTATCATCCCTGTCCTGATTCTGAGATGTCCCTTGACCCTAGTCATAGTAAGAGAGGAAAGTAAACTCTTAGGGGGCAAATAATAAAGGCTGTCAGTGTTAAAGTGACTGTAGATACTGCCAAGTGGGTAGTTCTGGGTGGCTGTACAACCCTGTGAGAAGATGAAAGCGGTAGACTGACTGTGTAATGTAGTTGAGAGTGAAGCAAGAAACATTATCCTGCTGTTGTCACTCAGTCCTGTTCTTTCTGAGTATGGACATGCATTTTCCAGCTGCTCAGGTGTATTTTATGTACTCAAAAAATAAGTTTCTATGTATTTGGCCTCCAACAGTTCTGTAGGTTTAGGAATTTCAGTCACAAACTTTTAGACTGGAAAAGCTCAATAAGTTCCTAATCAGGAGATTGTCTACAGAACTTTGCTGTGCCCAAGAGTGATTTCAGAGCACTCATTTTGTTATGTTTATAATAGGACATCTGAACTGAGATGCAGTAGTTCACTTTTATCCATAAAAATGAGAGTTGATCCTATATTGAAAGAGTGGCAGTAGTTCATAGAAATTTTTTTTCTGACAAGGATTGTCTCATCTTGGAATGACCAGTCTTGGATGAAAAGTAAAGGTGCAAATAACATTGCAGCCTTGAGTGTTGGTTTTTGGGTTTTTTTGTTTGTTTGTTTTGTTTATTTGTTTCTTTTAATACTGCTAATGTGATGCATGACACAAGTGACTTTTTTTTCACTTTATAATAAACCAGTGAATATCGTTCTATAATTAGAATCCTAGCACTTAATGAAGTATAGCCTGTGTTTCAGGTAGGGACTTGTGTAAAATTTCTGTTGCTCAGCAGATTCACTTGCTCTCTTTTTTTCTTCTTAATCTGGAATAAAGTTTGTAATTTGAAGAGTTTGCTCTCATTTCTTACAGCTATAAACTTAGTTTAACGGAGAAGTTGCTTGTAGTTCCATAATCCACTTTTTAGATAAAGGACTATTTCTATACCATATAGCTCAGGATAAACTCATCAGTGACTCGCTCAGGGAGTAGAGATATGGTAGGGCTCAGATTTATAGTTCATGTTCTACTGCTTTAAAACTGGTAGGTTGTTTTAGTTTTTAAAAAATCTTGCTTTCACAATTTGATGCCTAGCCTCTTCTTATATACAAGATTCATCTGAAGGATATGCTTGATTAAGGAAGTTTCATGTGGGCTTTGTCAAAAAAATGCTCTCTTGAACTCCTTTTTTTTTTTTCTTTTTTTTCCTACCTGTTCCTTGAGTCCTTTCCAGCAGAGCTTGAGTGCTTGTGGAGCAGATACTTAGATGTAAAGGAGGCTGAAATAAACTTTCACAGGTAGCTAACTACCTCTGTGAGATGAGCACTTGTTAAATACTGAAATTGTGCATCAGTAACAGTTTCTAGTTGTCTAACATTTGTGAGAAGGAAAGGGACATTTAACTTCTGTGTAAGAGATCCCTCCATGGTTCATCGTTGTGTGTTTTTAGCACAACACTGAGATTTCAGCATTTAGTTTTCAAGAAGTTAAGTAGAAGCAGAATAGTGTTAACCTAGAAGGAAAGGCTGGATCACTGGAAAAGAATGCTGAACCCAGAAGTAGAGCTGGGCACTTCAGACACTTAAAAGGACTGTAGTGTCTTCTTTGTTCCTCCTGATGAGTAATGTGACTTTCCTTAGAATGAAAGCCTTATCTTCTTGTTGTGTAAACGTTAAATATGCTTCAGCAGTTCATGCTTCCTATGTACTTGTTTTTAATTGTAACATGGCACATTAAAGCAGTCGTTTCAACTGTTACTATAGGAAGTTGCTAAACTTTATTGAAGAATGGAAGAGTTAGAAAAGAAGACAATAGGCAAACATCAGCACTCTCTAAGGAAAACTGGTAGAATATCATGCAGCAAAACCTCCTTTCTTTAATGTAAAAGCTTTTCCCTGTGTTAAATGGAGGTGCTAGAATTTCTCTGGGCAGTTTTCTTTATGAGCAGTGACATTAGTGGAGCCTAGTTTCTTGTGCCTCCCAGTCTTCCTCCTCCCCTGACAAGGGGCTTTATCATGTCTGAATGAGTAAATACCTTCACGTGTCTTCTCTCCCTTCTTTCAGAGCTGCTCACCTCTGTTCTGTTGTCTTTGAGTATCTAGAGTTGGGAGCAAGAAGAAAGGCTTGAGCTGTGCACCTTTTTGCCATACTTGTATGATGAGGAATGTTTTGGTCACTGTATAGCAGTAAGCTGCTTTCCTCCCCCCTTTTTAAAAAAAAAATTTCTTACTTATTTAGGTCTTCTGTTGCTTCTCTATTTCTGTATTTTTTTAAACTGTTGGTGTTTTGTAAACTTACTCGCAGTTCTTCAACTGCTATAGAGAAACATACATCATCTCTCTTGTTTAATGGATGTGTTCATATGGGTACTTCTATATTTTTTTAACAGCTACACCAAAAAAGTTCTTCCTTTATTTAACCAGTATAAGTCCTTAGCATTGTATTTCATGTTTTCATCTTTTTATTTTATTCATATCCCCTGTACAAGTGACTGCACTAGTTATTTTTAAAAAAAAAAAAAAAAAAAAAGATTGTGAGAAGTTCTCAGTTTTGTAAATCTTGCATAATATGGTACTGTTGACAAGCGTTTGAAATATGCTTTAACCTTGAAAATTGGGATAGATGGTGCTTGAGTTAAAAAAATATCCTTTTATTTAAGTGTGGTGCATTACAAAACTGTTTCGTGGTGTGTGTATATGTGCTTTCCTAGTTGGGAAAGCAAAGTCATTCCCACGTTCAAAAGTTAATTATGCCTTTCTGTTGAAAAGTAATTAATGATACCTAGGAGAAGATGAATCTAGAAGAAGTATTTGGGGTAGGAGGTTATTCTGTGTTATTGTGAACAACCTTTATAATGTAATTACAGATTGTGACTGAAATATGCTTACTCTTAACATTCTTAAACTTATATTGTTAAACTGCAACTACACCCTTCAGTTTGTACCAGTTTTTTGGGAGGGAGTGGGGAAGGAATCGTATTCTTAAGTTATGAAAGACTTAGCCTGATTAACTAGATTTTAAAGTGACTTTATTTGTTTTAGTTGCATGTAAACATTTCCAGATATCACATGTTGATAGCGTAAGAATGATGAGTGTTCTTCTATTTATTTTTTTTTTCTACTCTGGGCATCTAAATAAATCACAGTTCAGAGCGCCAAAATTAGAAGCTGGCTTCACAAGCAGTTCCAGTGGTGAGGAGCACCTTATGGCCATGATTCAGCATGTATCAGTTAGGCATTTAAAAATACAAATGCCTAACTGAGTCTAATACAAATGCCTCACTGCCTATGTGAGTCTTCATAGACAGATGAGTGCAAAAGTATACTGAGAGGAGGGAACTCTTGTTGTTCTTATTTTGCTTAAACTTAAGAGCTTTTGTTAAGTTATGGAAATTAATATGCAAGACAGGCATTGAAGGGTGATAAAATTGGGGCACATCGTTTATCCATGGTACTTGCAGGAAATGAACCTGCACATAAAGTATATACTGCTTTTACCATCTTATTCTGTTTAGTGGTTTTTTTAGTGTTTGTAATTCTTCAAAGCAGAGGTTTTCTTTTGTTGTTTGGAAAATATATTCTGTGTAGAAACCATACTAAATCTTGAGAAGCAGCCACTTGAAAAATCAAAATCTTGGTGTTACTGCAGTGAATCATTATTGAAAATTCTTCATTTTTGGATGATGCCCGCGTTCTTAGAAGAATTTAAATCCTGTTTGCATTCTGGTTTGATGTGACCAGTTAGCTGAAGGGCAGGATGAATCAACCAGAATTTTTAGTGGGGAAGAGGGATGCAGGAATGGTGATTTGAGAAATTTGTTGCTAAGTAGAGCCAATATTCTACTGAACAGAGCTGCTGTTAGTGCTGTTTTTCAGGTTAGTCTTGGTTTTAGATGTTGAATAAAATGTAAGCTTTTTTCTACTTGCTTTTGTTTCTCTAGTTACTGAATGAAAGGGCATGTGAAATTGATTTCTCTTTGTATGTCCCTCTGCACTAGTTCTTTAGAAATTACAGGACATCAGGGAGCATGGTAAATGAGCTACATGATTAAATTTTTAAATCTTACAACAGCTTTGTCCAGGATGAAAATCCCAAAATTTCAAATTATTTCCTTTGTTATAGCCTTTCTTTAAAATATTGTGTGATTTACATTTGTAAGATTAATAATAAATATAGTTTGGGGTTGACATTTCATAAAATAAAATTATAATCTTAAGGAATGTATTACCCACAACAGTGTACTTATTGTGGCAGTGTTACGTTTATTAAACCATTTATCATTTTAATGTTGTGTATTCTGACTCTTAAGGTTTTCTATCTTTTTCTTCACAAAAATGCAACAAAACAAATTCACCATTCATTTTTCTTTCCTACAGCATTATCTGCATACCAGAGGTACTACAGTTTACAATCTGACTACTGGAAGGTCTGTATTTGCTGCCCTTTTTTTTTACATATTGTTGTAAATGATTGAATTTTTAAAACAGATTAATTTCATTATAAGTTTGAAGTACCTACTTGCAGTTACTTTTTGGTATATTAATTGGGTCTTAGTGGAGCTGCTTACTTACATGTACAACCTATTATAAATCTTCACACCATTTTTTGAAATGAATTAAATTGACACATTTTAGATTTTGTTTGTTTGTTTGTTTGTTTTTAATTATTATCGATTGCTTCAGTTATGTGAGCACAGATATTTAGGTATGTATGGGCATTGAGAGAATCAACCACTTGAAAGCTGCTGTGCAGGCGTTGGGCTTGTACTTGGAAAAATGTTCTCAGGTTGCTTTTTATTTCCACATTTGCCAAACTCTTTGAAGTCCCTTTCAGTGTTTTATATAACATTCTTATGTAAGACAGGAAAAAAATCCTGTTAGTATATCTGTATTATTTGTAAGTCCATGTAGATGGATCAGGACTTTAAATGAATAAAATGAAAACATTTATTCTAGCAATATTGTCAAAAATAGTTAGCATTGTTATATTGTCACATGGAATAATTTGAAGCTCGTGATGGAGACAGGTGGAGGAAAGCATGTAACACGGTAGGTGCTTGTGTGGTGTTAAGCAGCTGTTTTCCTTAAAAGTGTGCATTGCAAAGAGGGAGGGCTCACTCTGGAAAGACATCAATACCATGTATATACTGGCATTAAAGAAACAATGTTTTCTGTGTTCTTTGCATTTTATAGGGACTGTAAGTACATTCTGAAAATCCTGTGACAGATTTTTCCATGTGTGGGATGGAAAGGGAGAAGGGCGGGGTAAATAAAGGGTACAAGAGAGAACTGAAGTGCAACTCCTGGCTCATGGAAGGAGAGGTCCAATTGGAGGCTCCTAGGGAAATTGTTCATATTATCCTGGAAAGCCCCTTTGTACAAGTGCCATTTCTGCACTGTGCCATTTTGGAGTTGAAGTAGTTTTTTCAGAAATAACCCCTGTAGTTTAAAAATTACAACAATAAAAGCATTCATCTATTCTTACTTCTTAGGTGCTGTTGTAGAGTTAAAGATTACTGTAAATGAGTGTTGAAACTGAGCGATTAATTAAACATCTATTGTAATAATTTTATGTTGTTTATACTCTTCCCATGTTAAGCATTTCAGAATAGTTTGTAACTTAAATAATTTTTTCTGGCTTTTGTTCTAATGGCTCATTGTTAGAAAAAGTGATAGATGATTAGTTACTAGATTATTTTCCCTGCATTTTCAGAGAGTTCAGGGTGATGTGTACATGATTATATGTATTTCCATAGGCATCGAGTGTTTCAGGGTGACTCAGAATATTATCTGCAATTAAAATAAATGCACGCTCTGATTGTTCTGCAGTTCCGTTTCAAGAGCATGGATGCCAGTAAAATGGGTGATCGGTGCTTGACTTACTGAAAGCATTTTCTGTTTGCATGCAATGTGCTAATATTCAACATGCCTGTTTCTTGTGTACATCTTCAAAAAGTTTTAACAAAAGAGCATTTTGACTTCTACAAAGAAAAAAGCCACAAAAATGCAATAATTTTTTTCAGGCTGGCCTTACCTGGGAAGGATACTATTTGATCTCATTACGAGCTACCTTATAAATGTGTTGTCCAAAGTGGGGTTTTTTTCCATGATAATTTTGGAGATTTCCTTAGTTTTTATAAGCATGAAAAAGAGCCTCAAAGAGTCCAAAACGGTTTTTTGTTTTTTTGTTGTTTTTTTTTTCAGTTAAAAACAGTTTTTGCTGAAACAGACAAAAATCACAGATGAATCATATTTCATCTTACTAATGGATGGTTAAGCTAGTCTGGAGTTGGCGGTGGGAAGCTGCCTGGTTTGGGTCTAGAGAAAAGTCTTTCCCCCTAACTGAGAGGATTTCCTGTTTCTTGCTATCCTTAATGCCTTGTATCTGTAAGAAACCATTTGGTCAAGAATAGCAAGTTTGTGGGGTATTTTTGGTCACCCATATATACTATTTTGTTATACTTTTAATGTAATTTTTTTTTCATTGAGATACAGATTACTAAATGGTAGCAATAGATTACTAAATTATAGTAATAGATTACTAATTTTTAATAATAATAAATTGCTAATTTTTAAAACTCTGTGGGTGGTTTTTTTTGTTGTTGTTGTTCTTAGAGTATTAGATGTCATCAATTAAGTTGTTGGAATTTGTGATGATAAAGAAAGGAAGAGCGAGAAGTGTATGAAGAAAGGGTGGCACTTAGGAGCTCTGAGAAGAGCTGTGTGAGGGTACTGAGAAACTGATGGAGAGCGCTGCATCACATGAAGGTTATTACATAAGGCAGGTTTGAAACCAGACAGGAATCATAAACTTAGGCAGCGTATCTGAAATTTCTTACTGTGATGCAGTGCAAATTTACGTGGTTGAAATAAGTGTCCTGTGTCTTCTTTGTTTTACAAATAGAAAACTTCTAGAAGGATCGTGAGATATTTCAGGTTGCTTTGGGTATAGTTTAGCCTCCTTATGTAGTATTTTTAGTCTCTACTGCTTGAGGTTTTCACTGTTGCATGGGGTTCATAATTGACCATTATTTTCATGCATTGTTCATTATATGGTATTCACTCTACAATTCATCTCTTTTTTTTTTTTCCCTTTCACAAAGAAAAGCATTTTATGTTTTTTTTCATAGATTTTTCTGATGGTCTGAATTTTTTACTAGGTTGTTTTCTGTCAGAATTTGGTGCATGGACTGTTTTGTTGGTAATACAGTAAGCATTTTGTTGATCTCATGGAACAAAGAGAGAAAAAACGCTTTAGAAAATATATTCTGAATGTATGTTATAGTGACAGAAGTGAAGGTGAAAGGTGAGGAAGAAGCTATATTTTGCCATTTACCAGATCAATACTCTCTCCATTCTGATGAGATCTGGCTTCCTTTCAAAGAAGTAATACCTGTGTGGGTAGTTTTGGAAAAGCTGGGTTGCATTACACCTTGTATTCCTAAATAGACCTTTTTTTGCAGTAATGCCTTTGGACACTCACAGATAAACGTAAAATGTCCTGTAAAATTACTGAATTTCTGCAGTTTGTGTTTTACACAGACACTGTGGTACCTTAACTCTGTATTTAAAAAAATTATTTGACTTCAAATCTTATGAAGTAAATATCTCAACTTGAGTAAAAGCTGAGATAACTTCAGAGTTCTTGCATTCAAGAAGTTTTCTCAATGTTTATTCTTCTTTACGTGCCTGTGCTAAAATAAATCTCCCTTCTGTGCAATGTACTTCATTCTGTTTTCTTTTTAAAACTCCCCTGTGTCAACATGTTGGGGGAGGTGAGGAGGACTGTGGGGGTGAACAGATAGGAAGGGCAGTTCAGGAGAAGGAGACAACAACTAGAACTGCAGTTCATAGATTTTGATGCTACTGACAAAGTAAAGATAACATTATAAGTGTCTGCCATGGTTATCAGTTTTGACATATTCTGAGAAGGCAGGATTAGAAGCTCAGCAACGAGTAAAATATTCCTGACTTTATCCAAACATGATGGCAGATATCTGGCAACTGGAAAAAGTTATTTTAATCATCTCATGTGGTTATATTATAATGCAGTTGATCATACTGAACTCTTTTATATAATGTCTGGGTTCAAGTAGGGCTGTCCTAACAGAAATTCCAGTACACAAGCAAATTGAGTGTGTGTAAGTGTAAGATGTCTGGGTCTGTTGCATTGACATGGTTACCCAGGGCAGGGGCCACCTGGAAACCTTCCTCCGCAGATGTGGGGCTGCAGGAGTGCTCAGTGCTCACTGGGGTGATTCCTGGCAGGGCTTTGCAAGAGAGCCTGGTTGCCCGGTACGTTGATTAGATCTTCTCTGCTTTGGCATGACACTGCCACTGCAGCCCTTATGTGGTTTGATAATCTTGATTAAAGTATATTTCTGATGTTTTGCAGATGGGTGAGTGTTCACATATTGTCAGTTAGAAATTGTGTCTCTCTAGTTGTTGCAACACAGAATTTGAATAAATAAAACTTTTTGGTGCAGGTATATTAGGTAGCAGCAAACTCCCATATGCTGATTCTCTGCAGTGTTTCCGTGAGCCATCTGTCATTGACGTATTGACATGGTTGAGGAGTGAATATGTACCTTTCTAGACAGGATTCTAGTCAAATCCAGGGGATTGTGGGCAAGTTATGAGGAGCACGAGGACAGCACTGCCATTGTACCTTGTGCTGAGTGTGTCAGTTCTTCAAAGAGAAGCATCCTGTCTGTTTTTATAAAAAGCTGTGTTTCATCAGAGTAACTGAGGGTACACTGGTACTTATTCAGATATAGATAGAAATGTTTAAGGTGGGGGACTGCCAGGTCTCAGAATTTAGAATGCACCTAAGTGAACCTTAAATTTATGGAAGTTACTGTGAAAATGAGTTACTCTTGTATTAAGGAAGAGTATTTACCATGGACTAGGATGCTAGAACTTAGATTGAGGATGCCTTAAAAAGAAAAGAAACCTCAGATTTTTCAGCTATACTGAACTATAATATCTCTATAGAGAAGTGCTTGGAGTGGATCAGTCAGAAAATCTGAATGTTCCTCGAAATGTTAGAGGAATACTTAATTAGTGAGTTATATCCTCCAATGTGAGTTGAGAGAGAGATTTCTTGTTACTCTTTACTTTGGCTGCTAAATTGCCTAGAAGAAAAGCCAATCTGTCAGGCACTCTATCATTGTTGTGTTTTTGTTTGGGTTTTTTGGTTGGTTTTTTTTTTTTTTTTTTTGTTTTTTTTTTTGTTTAATCATTTACGTGGTCAGGGTGAAAACATCAAAGTTTAGTCAGCTCCAGGGAGGATTTTCAAAGACCTACTTCTGTGTTCCAGTGGATTTTAAGAATATCTGGGTGCAAGTATGGTACAAACTGTATTTACAGTTGCAAGGCTATACTGGAGAAGTTTGAATGGTCTAATTTTTATATATTTTGTTTAGTATATTAAATTGAAGTGAGGAAATAAGTCCCATAGTTGTTTTGCAGAAAGCTAAGGTATTGGTCTGGTTCTGGAAAGCAGGTATTTGGTACTTCCTGCCCATGTTTGCTGGACATTAGAACTCCAGCCTGAGTTCAAATGTCTCATATTTGTCTCTTAAAATAAATGATTCTTAGAAGTTTAATTTTGGCTATATGTTTTCATATAACAGAATTTTCTCTCACTTTTCTCCAATAGTCTTCATAAAACTGAGGGGAATCCCAAACCATGCAGAGCTATTAAGAAAAACAAAAAAAACCCCAAAATTATTTTTAGATAACTGTAACTGTGTATGTGTTTGCTAGTTATGGAAGAAGGATGTGATCTTAGTCTATGCTGAGTTGTTGGTTTGCTACAGAAAGCAATTTTATAATGTTTCTTGTTATGTAGACCTAAAGTGTAATTTAGTACCACATAATTTTTTACAGTGCTGTTTTATAATTAAACCCATGTAGAAATGGTATTAGGAGTATTCTCAGCCTTATGGCTAAACCACTTTTAATTACTAGCAAGGCTGCTTTTTTTTTTTCTCTCCAAAGGACTAAGATGAGGAAAGACCATGATTGTTTCTTTTTAAATGTGACCTGTTGCTTATTTTCATATTTTTATGCAGCTTTTTAAAATCTCTGTACCTTTTCACTTTTGATAGTCCAAATATCTTTTTTTTGGTATGTTTTCTTAATGCTAGAAAATAGGAAAACAATTAAAAAATTATTAGTGCTTCAATTTTGTATGTTTTGCTGTCTCTTTTTCTCCAGACTGTAAGTCTATTTCCCTCTTTTTAAATAGCTGGACAAAAAGCAATTACTAGACATACTGATAACAGCAAATAAGAGAACATTTTGCACCTTAGAGAATCTGTTATAATACAGCAATTTTCCACTTCATTGACTCACAACTGTTTTATTTTCTGCAGTAACCTCAAAATACAAAATAGTGTTTTTAGACAGAATTCATCAAAACTTGCATTAGAGAGGGAGAGAGGAGCATGATATTATTATGTGTTATGGAACAGCAAATACAAAATAGAGATAAGTTTGAAAGGAATGTCCTAATTTTTAAATACTGAAGACAGTAGGTCATCGTAATGGAGATAAAAAGCATTTTTATGAGATTTAATGGGATAAGCATTTTCAGGAAACTGTGTTGTGGAAAGCACTCTAGAAATACAGCCTGAGTTGGATACAGTATGATAATAAAGGATACCAAGCTATTATGTCCAGAAAAAGAAAATAATAATAGAGGAGGAAGAAGCCTAAGGAGAGAAAAAAAAGTGAGACTGAACAAATAATATGAGGAAGAGGAAAGTGTGGCTAGAGAAAGAATCAGGGAAGGAAAGTGCTGTCCCTGCGGAGAATTTGAATGTAAAGAAAATGGGAGAAGTAAAAGCATACTTCAGGGCTAAGAGCTTATAGGGAGAGGGAAGGTATATGTAGAATAATAACAGGAGTGGGTTGTAGGAAGTCTGAGAGGAGACTTTTGCCAGCCTTCTCCCCTACAGCAACCTCTGTGTCATGAATTCACCAGGCATATTTTAAAATATTTTAAAAATGCAAGGAAGATGGTAACACTTCTGGTAAGGAGCTCTCCATCAAAAGGCCAGGATGTCTTCTGTTTTGAGGAAGGCAGAAGGAGGTAGAGTATGAAGTACTGAGGATCACCTGGGGAGCTAGATAAGTAGGTAATAAAAATTTGGTATGTTTAGAGGAAATTATAGTAATGGGGCTTCAGCTGATAAAAAATAACTTTATATCCTGAACTTGCTGGAGAGTCCATGACAAGGGGAGGAGTGAGTTAAGATGACAGAAACTCCTCTCCTATTAATTAAACAATTCAGATGTTTAATGTATGTAGCTGTTATGGCAGCTGATAACAACTATCACAAAAGAAATGGTTTTACAGGAAATCAGAACCAAAGGATCTAGAAGTTGCACCAAGTCTTTTGCTGAACTGCTGATGAAAAATTCCTGAGCACCTATTTTCCATAGTACTTAATTTCATGGGGTGCAGTGGGTAAGAGTGAATAATTCTGTTGGTGAAAACTTTTTACCTAAGACATCTTTTCCTAAGATATACTGGCAAAACAAAAAGGGAGATGGGGGGGAAGTTTATACAACATCACCAAAGGTCATGTTAAAGAAAAATCAGTAAAAAAATTGCAACAAAGCCCACAGCTAGCAATATCTCTTTCTCCAAAGATTTTTAAAGGTTATTAATACATTTAGGTCATGAACTTGTCCCTTCAATATGTCAAGATGGGTAGAAATTGCATGTGAGAAGTTACTTGAAAACTTGTTAAAAGAACAAGACCTCAGAGAAGTTTGGAGTATTGGAGACTGCCAAATTGAAGGGCTAAATTTATGAATTGTACACCAGGTCTCTCTTCGGTACCAGAATACTTGGTAGCTTTGATAACACTGTAAATGAGGTTATTTCAGCATCCCATAGGTGTGATCAGTTAGCATCATTACTCAATGATGTTAAAAAACTGGAATTCTTAAATGCAAACTATGTTTATGAAAACTAAGTAGAATTCTACCTCTTCAGGGTAAAACTTAGGCTTCCAAAAATATTTCAGAGAAAATTATTAATAAATAAAGAGAAGCTTTGGAATGCTGGAATGAAAGATAATGGTGATTATGTTACCAATAACACTTGGTCATCTATAAAATACACAAAAAATAGAGCAAATTAATAACTGTGGATTTCAGAAAAAGATCTTCCAATATTGGATGCTAAAAATAAATGATGTTTTTTGTAAATCCATAAAGCAGACAAGTTGAAAGTAGTAGACTTTTTTTTTCCTAAAATGTGTTGTTAAATGAGTACCACCTGGAAAGATTAAGGAAAAAAGTACTGTATTTCATGCTGTTAATTAGAATAAAGCACAACTGATCCCTAGTTTAGAAAAGAGGATACATTTATCCAGATATTTCTTAAAGAGTAATAAACCTTAAGATTTATAGCTTTGTGTTTTGTGCATTCTTGGGTGGTGGGGTGTGTGTCTAAAATTTTGTTCCTCTGTTGGCTAAAACAGAGAAAATTTTTAGGTAATCCCATGACAGAGAAAGAAGCAGATACTGTTTTTTTACTGTTGTAATGCAGACAAATAATGTAGCATGTCCAATTTTGTGTAGAGTAAAATTGTACAAGGTTCTAATAATTAACTCTCTTATTAGATTATTTATCTAATTAAATTATGTCAGGAGGGCATATTCCCTCTCTTTGAAAAGAATCAAGAGTGGGTGTAAAATCTTCAGAGGAATGAAACTCACCAATTTAACTAATAAATTTTGACATGTTGCCTTTGACCTCTAGATAAATTTGATAAATTGCCTCTCTTTTATGTCTCTTTCTATTAACTGTCATCATACAAAACAAACGAATCCTTTGCCTGTATAAACCATGTACCTGATTGGGTCACAACAAGTGTTAGGTTTTTTTAGGGAGAATGTGTATTACTATTTGATTAGAAATATTTAGCATTTACACTAAATTAGAAAAAAGTTCTTATTTCAGTGTCTGCAGTTTTGAATTTTTTCAGTGTATATTAATTTGTTAAGCCACTCGTCCCTTTTAATCAGTGGATTTATAAGAACTCGAAACTCTGGCAAATCTGTAATATAATGAGAGTGTTAGTGGTAAAAGAGAAAAGAATATGCCTTGAGGAGAAACCACTTGGATCAGACTAAGGAGAAGATAAGACAGAATCTCAGAGGAAACACTCTTCTCACCCTAGACATGGTATCTGTTTCCAAACGATATTCATAACATTTTCTAATAGTGATACTTCACCCTGGAAATTCAGCAGTTCTTGTTCTCCTGTGTGTATGATCTCTGTCTAGAAGTCCAAATACTCTGGGTGGAAGTAACATAAGTATCATCTGTATTGACGGAATTGTCTCTTCAGAAAAGCTTTTTAGGCATGTTGAATTCTCCTATTGCAGAAGTTTCCTTTGTGCAGAATAAAAAACTGTCATCCTTCATCTGCTAGTACTTAGAATAATAGCATGCTTCCTTTCTTCAGTCCCTGTGATGAAAATGTAGGATGCTAAAATATGAGACATACTGAAGTGTGACAGTGGAGAAACTCATCAGTTCAGATTTTTTAGAGAGAGGAGTATTTAGTTGAGTAGAACAGTTCTGACTTGAACAGAGGACATGTCCTCAGAGGCAGGAATATTATTTGAATGTTGATAATATTGAATGACTAAATTTTTTTTTTTCTAAATATAAACAACTATTTTGGCAATGCCTGTGATCCTTGCTTTTCCAGAAGTGTTTCTGTTGTTTGCAGAAACCACAGTAATGGTGCAGTTGCTTCATACTCCATATCATTGTTTTTTCATTCCATGGAAAAGGTTAAAACAAAATGCACCACCCTGTTTTTCTTTCTTGTAGTTTGTAGATTGCTGTTTGATCATAAACTATAAGTAGATGCTGCGTCTCATTAATGAGTGGCATTTCTTTTCTTCAGAAATGAATCTTTTACATTTTAAGATTCTTTATTTAAAAGATTAAATATTGGCTTAGTTCTAGAAACAAATTGTTGCATTTTGCAAATTCCGAGTTTTTGAATTTGCTCTCTCCAGAACTGACATTTCAGTTCCAGTTTTTTAAAATACTCTTTCAAGCATATACCTAATTAAAGTGTTCTACTGCATTGTTTCCTCCTTTCCCAGATTCAGTGTTTTCTGTGTGATGGGGGTGGGTGTGGGAGGAGTGGTTGAAGTGTGAGTGGATCTAGTACAAATAGTTGGAGAACATAGCAGGTGGGAGGATGGGGAGACGTGGAGCTTGGGGTCTCTTTCTTAAAGAGCCTATGAGTAGCTTGTGTGAGGGTAATAAGCTCATGCTTTGAAGAAAGGCAAATTATTTAAAATGCTTTAGGAGTAATGTTTGAGCCTGATGGTGCTGTGCTCTGTGAAGCACCCTTACAAGGATGGGTATTTAGAGGAGAAATAGAAATCAGTTCTGCTTCTTGTGTTTACTTGCATGAAGATGTAGCAAGAAGTAATATCTGGTGTCTTGCTTACCTTTGTGGAGCACATGAAGTGAGGTCAGTGCTGAAACCACAGAGTGCTCTCCTTGACGGGAAGGCCAGATGCTGAAAAAATACTGGAGATTCAAATGCTAAAGCATACTAACAGCAAACAAATGAAACCTTTGAGTTTAGACAATTTCAAGCAAATGTATTTCTAAATGTATGCTGAGAGGATCTGCAGCTACCTAGAAAACCCCTAGCTAATCATCTGTTCCTGTGCATCTTGCAAGTGTGTAGTAAGTTGGTAGGGATTTACCAGCATTCAGAAGAACTAGCTACTACTAGCTGCTTCATTCTTTGGAACAGGTTGACCAGAGACCTAGTGGAGACCCCATCCCTGGAGATACTCAGGATCAAGCTTGATGGTGCTCTGAGCAACCTGCTTTAGTAAGGATGTCCCTGCTCGTAGGAGGGTTGGACTAGATGACCTTTGAGGGTCCCTTCCAACCCAATACATTCCATGTTTCTCACTCTCAGCCACTTCTCTGGGCTGCTATATTCAGATTATTTGGCACTAATTCCTAAGTCACTGTGCAGTATCATTTTGTTTTGTACAAGTTATCCCTCCCAACTTCTGAGAGGTAACTCAGAACTCTTAACTTTTGTTCCTTATGCTGTGTCATTTTTCTCATATCATTTGCCAGAGGAATGGAACTGATGAGAGATCCAGCATCTCAGATATGGAAGGAACAACAGTTAAGGATCATTCACCCTGTTTTCTTCTTTCCCAGCCCAGTCTTTGTTCTACAAGGCCAAAAAGTTGCTCAATTAAATTTTATCTGGTATTACCAGTCAAAATAAATGTAGCTGTTTTTCCTGCTTTCCTCATTCAGTCTGTCTTTCTGGACTAGATTTTTTCCTTAGTGTTTTTCTTAATGCAGTCATTATTCTGGCCTCTTCTTTCTGAATTCTCAGGGTCATCAGAAAAACAGCAATAAAACTGTATTGCCAGACGTCGTAACTACATTGATGTCATCTAATATGTTTTCTGAAGTATTTCAGGTATTATTTTCCTCTCTTCCCAAAGAGGATTGGGATCCATTTCATGCATTTACCTATTGGACTCTAATTCTTGGTATCTGACACTAATCCATTCCCAGCTATCTTAATGATGTAATTATAACTTTGTGAACTTTTTCTGAAAGCAAATGAGGTGAAAAATCTGATTCCAGTCATGGCAAACACTCTAGATGGGAAGATGGATCAAACAGGATCCAGTAAAGGAGGCGAGAGGGTGAGAAGTGGAAAAAAAAAAGGAAATGAGAGATTCAGTCTTGTGTAGTTAGCTTGAACTTTGTTTTTGGAAAGGAAAGAAGAAGATAAACTGATTATCATTCTGAATGACTATTTTTATTATAGCTAAGGGATGAAAACCCATAGTGGTGACAGAGAATTGAGAATCTCTTTAAACGAGACTAGTGCTGATGGCGATATTTTCTGTGTTTTCTGTTTTGTTTTCAAATGTTGCAAGAAATTACTGCATCTTCCAGAAGTTTTTGCATCACTGGTTCTATAGAAAGTTGCATGTTTTGCAGAGTGCTGCAGACTCACAATGTTTTAATGGTTTCAAAAAGCAGCAGGACAAACTCAGAGAAGAAGAATCCATTAAGGACAATTAAATATGAAGACATTTTGTCTGGCTTTAGAAACCTCTGAACCACAAATCGCTGGAGGTTTATAGGGTGTTCTTGGGAGGGGGAGGCTTAAAATAATGATAGAAAAGGGAAATAATTTCCTCGTAGCAATAACTTCAACAGCAATATTTTAAAAGTTAAATGTTGCTGATGAATTGTATGATAGCCTGCTCCCTCCTTCCAGGATCACCTGCTTGGAATTATGTTTCCATTTAGTGTCATAGTCTTTACCTTTTGGAGAAGAAGGATGATTTTCTGATTAAATGCAATCACTGGATGTTATCTAGAGCAGAATTTACTTTGTGAAGCTATACAGGAATTTTAGTACAGTTTATCTTGTTCTGGCTCTCAGAAATGCATAAAAATATAATAATGTAAATGGAATCATCCATCTAGTTCATAATGGAGCATTATAACCCTGTCTCAATTTTCTTTCTCGTCTCAAAATCTAGGCAAACAGAGCCCTCTATCTGTCTGAAACTTTTAAATAAGTTCTGAAGATATGCTTCTCGAAGGCACTTCCACTTTGCTCAGACAATATCCCTTTCAGAGGAATATCAGCCTTTTTCTTTCCTAAATTTTCTACCCTGTGCATTGGTGTCAAGTGAATTCCTTGTGAGTCTCTCTTCGATCACGATGTCTGTTAACACTGGCTTTTCTAGAAAGAGAACATGTAGGTACTCCTTGCGGGTAGTTTTTCTTACCTGGGTTTTAAGCAAAGAGAAAACTGAAACAATCGGATGATGAATGCCACTTCTGAGTTCATGACAAACCCAAATGAGTGATGCCACAGGAAGGCAGATAGTCTTGAATTGAAAATTAATATTAACTGCTGCCTTGGAGAAATAATATGAAACAAAAATTACTCTGAAGGAGCACAGTTGCTATTTTGGACTTTTTAAAATGCTACTGTTCGATAGTTGTGCTAATTCTGGTATTTTACGCAGACATGTAGCTCCAAATTTATGTGGCATATTTCTGTGTTCCCTGTTAACTAACCTCTCTAAACCTTGATTTAATCTTTTCCTGGGATTCTAGTTTAGTTACGTATTCTTAGTCTTGCAGCCTGTACATACAAACTGGGAGATGTTGTGTGTGTTTGAGATATTTTGGCCATTCAAGTTCAGGGAGCCAAGTACCAGAGGTAAGGCTTTACTTTATTTGGCTGGAACACAGTGAATCACAGAGGTCTCGGAGCACTCTCTTGAAGCACTGCTCCTTTTCATGGTAACTCATCTGTTCCGCCTGTGAAAAGGACATGGTCAACAGTTTTGTAATAATTGGGAAGAATGTGGTCTGCCATGTCAACAGAAGATTATTTTGTCATAAGTGAAAGGAAGTTTTCCCATCTCTGTGCTGTGTCAGTCAAGTGCGAGATGAACAGCATTTTATTGATCTGGGTTATCAAACTGATCTAAATCCAGAAGCCTCTTTTCCTGAGTCATTTTGGTAGACTTTGCTTTTAGGAAAGGAGAATGAAGGGTTAGTGGCTGTGTGTAAGAAAATCTAAGACATGGATCTCATAAGGCCAAGTTACTCAAAATTCTTGGTATAGAAACTACCACTTCATTTAAACACAAGTAAATAAAGTAGGATTTCCTATTTTATTCCTTTCACCCTGTGCATGTTGCACAGGCAGTCAGCAAAGTTTCTCTGAGGGGTTTGGGGAGGGCTGAAAGAGGTTGCTAGCTGATGAGCCTTTGTTTTACTGAAGAGGATCTGAATTTTAGGCCTGGAAAGTATTGGAGGCCAGTCACACAGTGAAGGTACTAAACAGGTTTAAAAATCATTGAGAGGCATAGCTATAATTCTCTGAAATCTTAAGAGAAATTGCCAGGTAGATTATATCTACCAGTTGATACGGAATCAGGTATTTAATTATTATGTTAAACAATTAAATATAGCCTGGACTTCCAAAAGCACATCCTAAAGTGGATGTGTTTGAGTTTAAGAAAATGATCAAATGTGATGTCGAAAGCATGTTAAAAAGAGGGCAGTGTTCCACAAAGCTTCTTATCTTCCACGCTTCTGCAAGGCATCAAGCACAAATTAGTCTTGCCAGAAAATGAGTTTGTGTTCTCTCCTTTCCCCTGACATTGATTGTGAAGTGACCTTTTTAGGCTCCCTGCCCGTCATATTCCTTATCTGTCCGAGCAGGCCTTCAATGGCGTGGTCTGTCTCCCAAGGAGTAATTTTTTATTTATTTATTTTTTAAATGGTGGTAGTTAGACCAGTACTTAAGTACCCTTAATTAATTCATATAATCTTCCCATGTTATTATTCATTCTCCTGTACGTTTGGGAGACAGGTTTCTTCTTTAGTTAAAGTACTATAGAGAGTATTGATAATTTCAAGGGAGGTAGTTTATGCCTGTCCATTTTGAGATCTGCTGGGTGAGCACAAGGCTGTGATCGCAGGTTTATGAAGCTGCCCATATTGTTGTCTTTATGCTTTAGAACTATCTTTGTCTTTCTGTGGATGTAATTTACTTCAGTTTTAATATCTGCAGTTAAAGAATGATCCTGTTTATTGGAAATTCCATTGTAGTAGATAACTGGACCTTAAGACCATGTGTAAGAAAGCTGTAAAGTCTTTTAAAAAAAATCTTACTTTCAATAAGAAGGTAGAGATTACACTGGAGGGGAATTCCATCTTCAGAAAAGATGGGAAGTGGCATGCAGGATATAAATTTAAGCAGTCCTTAATGTTCTCTGAAGTGGTAGAGAATTGTTATAAGCTGTGTTGTGAGGGGGGGAAAACATGTCTTTGATCTAGGAAAATAAATCTAAATTGATGTACATTAGACAGTGTCATATGGAAGACTTGTAATTGTGGAACTAGTATTAGATATATTTAATGGTTTTAATGAGTGGAAGTGAAAGTGAATATTGATATTCTAAAATGGAAGATAAATTTTGCATGTTGAATGGTAGAAATTTAGAAGTACAAAAAAAAAGGTTATGGAGAATTGAGATAGCGGTTGGAATTTCATATGGTATATTGAGGTTTTTAAATATAAGTATATGAAGCTATTTGTATCCACCATCTCATATATACATAGCTCATGGTGTTCAGGAAACTGACCTGAGTGTCAGGAAAAAGTAGAGAATATGAAAAAAAAGTTAGAAGCTCAAATATACTTAGTTTAATAAAGAACAGTATAGAAGCCTATACTGGAAAGCATGGTCTTATATAAAAGATAAGTATAGTTTAGCTTGACATTTTGCTAGAATCTAGTCATCCTCCTCTCAAATGTAGAACGGCAGAATGAAATTTCAGATAAATGATAAAAGCATATTCAAGAACTGTTTGCAGACGAGACAGGAAGGAGGGTGGATCGACACATACCACGTATATAGGTTAGAAAGGGATTCTGCTGACTTTTAGTACGAGAGTAAGGGGGTTATCCCTTACTCACACCGAGGAGCAGCAATTGTAATGTAACGTTAATTTGTGGAACTCAACTTAGTGAGGTATCTTTAAATTAAGAGCTCCCCAGAGTCTTGCAAAAGGATGTGAAATTAACAGAGGAGGAGAAAATCCCCATGCTATGGCATTGGTTAACTGGCCGCCTTCTCCTGTCCTCTCTTCCTCCTTCAGCTAGCTGCATAAGCAACAGAGTTTAGGAATGAGCTGCCCCAGAGGAAAAGATTTTAAAACTACCAACGTTTCAGAGGTTTCTTATAAATTTCCCCTGTAAGATAAGGTAACAGGACTTAGGAGAGACTATGTACATTTAAAATGTTCAGGTTCCTGATGCAGGACACTTGTGGTGTTTCCAGTTTTCCAGAGTTAATTTTTCAGAAGTTAAACTGTTGACAGAAGTAATTAAGTAACATCAGGTACAGCAGAAGTGATCTGATGGTGAGAAGAGGAGGGATTAGTGAGGGAAAGAAAGCTGAGCTCTGGAGTAGATGGAGAAGGAGCTTAGAGCAGTGCAGAATTAGCAGAGATGAAGAGAGTGAAAGAAGTGTCCTATCATGACCTGTTTATTTCTTTGTTTTATTGTATTTTTTTTCTTTGTTTGTTTTGCCTTTAGAAATTGAAGACTCTTAAACTCACTGATATATATATGTATATATATATTCACAGAGTGGGCTGAAAATTTACTGATGTACAGTTTTCTGTTAAAAAATGATGATTTGATGGAATTGAAATGCTCTGAGGGAATGGTTGGTGGGCTGCCCAGCTGCTTTGCTTTGCTCTTGGCTGCTGGCCATCGTGTCTGCTCCCCCAGCTGCCTGTCATGTGGGCCTGCTGCCTTGTCTGTTGTGTCCTATTCTAAGTATGTGTACATTCCAACAAAACAGCAAATCACCAATTAGAACACCAATTAGTGATTACTACCAAACCAACTACAATCTTAATTGAAAAATAATTTTCAGTAATAATTGATTGGTATCTAACTAGCAACCATTAATCAATGATGCTGCATTTTGATACTTCAGATAATTAAACCTTTAAAAAATTAACACATTCTTATTTTAATATTTGATACATTTATAACAAAATATGCTATCCAGTAATATTTTCCATTTTCACATGTTACCAGCTAATGTAAAAATTGAGTCAAAATTTAAGCAACCAGTGAGATTTTTTTCCTAAAGCTGATACTCAGAATTTTGTTCCAAATGTGGGATTTTTTTCAGTTTGCAGTTTACAGAACAAACTGTTTTTATGCTAGAGCTAATGAAGCCTGGGTAACGATGAGCTGGTGTCTGTTGTTCTTTTGCACCTCCTGTCCTTCCCTTCTCCCACTTCTCTTTGTAAGCACGCACAAACTGGAATTCCTCTGTTTTCCTAGTGAAGCATCCTGAATGACATTTTTTTTTCCTATGGCATCTCTGAGCAGAAAAAGCACATGCTTGATTTAAATCTGTGCTAATGGGCTGAGTGTAGAGGAGAGAGTAATTAAACTCTTATGTGTCTTCCAAAAGTAGGCCTTGGTTTGGAGGTTCTTTTCTCTATCCTGCAGGTATTTTCAATGACGTTCCTCAAGTTATTAATCTTTGAAATATCTTGCTTTCTATGAAATTCATTTGAAGGCAGCTAACAGGTTTAAGAGTTATTCAGCTGGAAGGAAAAACATTTAAGTAGCAACAGCATTCTTAGGAAACTTGGTTAAAAATTCAACTGAAATTTTTTCCATTAAGCAGAGTTCCAGATTTGACTTCATTCTAGTTACTGCCCAGCACAATGTGGCTTAAGATTCGAGGGAACAACCATAGACAGTTGGGCCAATTTTTGTGATTGTTTTCATTTGTTTTTTACTGGTTTGCTCATGTGTATTTGGATCACTTTGTAGTCATTTGTGCCTTAATATATTCAGCTTGTCCACTCCCATTTTATGTCGAGTGCCTCAGGTAGAGCAGCTGTGTAATTCATGATATTAAGGCCTTTTTCCAACACAGTAGTGATTCTCCTTCAGTGAGAAACTGGCAGGGAAATAATGGGACTTGTAAACTCAGTGGGATTCTTATCTTTGCTGGAAAGGGTTGAAAAACTGGTGAAACAAGAATGTGAAATTCCATACTAGTAATTCTGTTTCATAAATTGTTTTGAAGATGCTGAATACAAATGGTGATGATCATTTGCCATATAAAAAGGATTAAAACATTTCAACAAAATGTCCAAATGTCATCTTCCAAAAAAGATGTTTCAGTAATGTTTCTGGGCATACATGAACAGACATTAATTTCTGTACTTTGATTGAAAACATTTGTGAAGAGATCTAATAATTTTTGTTAGATCAGCCTATCTAGCTGGAAAGAGAAAAGCCAAATCCTTTAATGGGTATCAAGTAAGAGCAGTAGTTGTCAAAGAAGAACAGATGTTGAGAAGAACTGCTGTGTTTAATTTGCTTATGCAAATCAACATTGGAGCCCCACCTCAAGGATATGCACAACATAAGGAAGTGCCTACTGGACATTATGTGAGAATCTCTCATATTTTTTCTGGGTTATCAGCAGAAATGGGTGCCTCTCTGAAGTGCTTGTACATAAATGGGTGCATTATGGGGAAAAAATGGAAGGAGTTGGAGGTCCATATGCAATTGCAGGACTGTGAAGTCCCAGGGATCACAGAGACGCAGTGCGATAACTCGGGCAACTGAACTGCTGCAGTGGATGAGTCCAGGCTCTTTAGAAAGGACAGGCTGGGAAGGTGAGAAGAGGAGGAAGGCCTGTATGAAAGAGCAGCTAGAATGCGTGGAACCCTGCTTTTGAACAGTTGAGAAGCCAGTTGAGATAGACCAGGATTAGTGGATGACCATTGTGGGTGACACTGGGGTGGTTATTTGCTACAGACCACCTGGACAGGAAGTAGCAGATTGGGACTTCTTCCAAAAACTGGAAGCAGCATTGCCCTTGCAAACACCAGTCCTAATAATGAGCTTAGCAATAGGGTACAAGCAGTCCAGGAGGTTTCTGAAGTGTATTGATAACAAGTTCCTGACACAATTGATGGAGGAGCCAACAAGGGAAGATGGTCTGCTTGTCTCATGCTTGTGAACATGGAAGAACTGGTTGTGAATGTGAAGGTTGAGAGCAACATTAACTACAGGGACTGTGAAATGATGGAGTCTAGGATCCTGAGACAGGAACAAGGCAAATAGTGGAATAAAAACCCTGGACTTGAGAGGAGACCTTGATCTGCTAAAGGATTAACTTGAAAGAATTGCTTGGACGGGGCCCTGGAGAAGAGGGGTCCATGAGTGCTTGTTAATTTTCAAGAATAACCTTCTCCAAGCTCAAGAACAGGAAGTTAGTGAAAAACTTCCTGAGTTGCAGTGAGTAAGGTAAAAAGGAAGGGAATCCTGCATGTATGAACAACATACTCTTGACGAAGCTCAGGCATTAAAAGGAAGCATACAAGAGGTAGAAGCAAGGACAGATAACTCGGGAGGAGTGTAGAGACATTGTCCAAGGGATCACATAAAGACAGCCAAAGCTCACATGGAGTTGAATTTGGTGAGGGATGTGACAGGCAGCAAGAATGGATTCTACACGTGCATCAACAGCAAAAGGAAGATGAAAGAACATGTGAGTCTGCTGCTGAATGGGGCGGGTAACAAAGGCTGTGGGAAAGACCAAGGTACTTAATGCCTTCTTCGCCTTGGTCTTTATTGGTAGGACTTGCCTTCAGGATTCCAAGACCCTTGAGTCCAGTGGGAAAGTCTGGACCCGAGAATATGTGCTTTCAATAGAGAAGGATCAAGTTTGGGAAAATTTAAACAGACTGGGTATCTAAAAGTCCCTGGGACCTACTGGGATGTGTCAGTGATGCATGTATATTGTTTGTGTTCACTTCAGTAAGGCTTTCCACACTCTCTCCTGTAATGTGCTCATAGACAAACTGATAAAATACAGACTAGATATGTGGTCAGTGTGGTAGATTTAAAACTGGCCACCCTGGGCTTGAAGGATTGTGATCAGCATCACAAAGTCCAGCTGGAGCTCAGACACTAGTGACATACCACAGGGGCTGATAGCGGAGCCAGTGTTCTTCTTCAATTAATGACCTGCATTATGGGGTAGAGTGCATCTTCAGCAAGTCTGCAGAGAATACAAAACTAGGACGAGACCACATAGTTGTTTTGCTTTTCAGAGGGACCTCCTGCAGGAGCCTCATGGAGTTCAACAAAGGGAAATACCAAGTCCTAAACCTGTGGAGGAATAACCCGATGCACCAGCACAGGCTGGAGGCTGACTGGCTGTGGAAGGCAGCTCTGCAGAAAAGGCCCTGGGGGTCCTGATGGACAAGTTGACCATAAGCCAGCAATGTGCTGTTGCAGTAAAGGCAGGCAAGAGCATCCTGGGCTGCATAAGGCAGAGCATCACCATCAAGTTGAGGAAGGCGGTCTTTCCTCTCTACTGAGTCCTGGTGAGACACATATGGAGTGCTGGGTCCAGTGCTGGGCTCCTGAGTAGAACAGAGACAGGGAGATAGTGGAGTAAGCCCAGTAAAGGGCCATGGGGCTGATAAAGGGCTTGGATCACCTGTCATACTAGGGGAAGAGGCTAAGAGACCTGGGGTTGTTCAGCCTGGAGGAGGGAAGGCTCAGAGGCAACTTACCAGTGTGTCCAAATACCTGATGCAGGAAGTAATGAAGACGGAGCCAGACTCTTCTCAGTGATGCCTTGTGCAAGAAGGAAAGGCAGCAGGCACAATTGAAAACCCAAAATTAATTTTAAAGGCAGGAATTTTTTTGTTGTTGTTTTAATTATGAAGGTGATTGAACAGTGGAGGAGGCTGTCCAGAGAGTTTGTGGAGCCTCATAATTTCCCTTTGTCCTGGGAAACCTACTCTAGTTGACCCTTCCTTGAGCAGAGGGTTGAACTAGATGATGTCCAGAGAGATCATCTCCATTTTTTGTGCAAACCTTGGGCAAATTGGTTTACATCCAGTCTCGAATATGGCTTTTGATTTGGGATCAGGAGTTTGTTGTGGTTTTTTGGTTTGGGGGTTGTTTTTTTTAAAAAAAAACATGTATCATACAAAATAAATTAGAACCTTTTTGATTGTTAACAGCATTCAGGGAATCTTGCAGGGTCCTGCATATGGGAAGGAATAACCCCATGCACCAGTACAGGTTGGGGGCTGACCTCCTGGAAAGCAGCCCTGCAGAGAAGGACCTGGGAGTCCTGGTGGACAGGTTAAGTATGAGCCAGCAGTGTGCTCTTGTGGCCAGGAAGGCTGATGGCATCCTGGGTTGTATTAGGAAGAGTGTTGCCAGCAGGTCGAGAGAGGTGATCCTCCCCCTGTAGTCAGCCCTGGTGAGGCCCCACCTGGAGTATTGTGTCCAGTTCTGGGCTCCCCAGTACAGGAAGGACATGGAACTCCTGGAGAGTGTCCAGCAAAGGGCGACTAAGATAAAGGACTGGAGCATCTCTCGTATGAGAAAAGGCTGAGGGAGCTGGGCCTGTTCAGCCTGGAGAAAAGATGACTCAGAGGGGGTCTGATTAATGTTTATAAATATCTAAAGGGAGAGTGTCTAGAGGACAGGGCCAGACTCTTCTCACTGGCACCCAACAATAGGATGAGAGGCAACGGGCATAAACTGCAGCATAGGAAGTTCCACCTGAACATAAGGAAGAACTTCTTCACTGAGAGGGTGACTGAGCACTGGAACAGGTTGCCCAGAGAGGTTGTGGAATCTCCCTCCCTGGAGATATTAAAAAACTCTGGACAAAATCCTGGTCCATGTGCCCTAGGAGTCCCTGCTTGAGCAGGGTGGTTTGACTAGATGGCCTTCAGAGGTCCCTTCCAACCTCAACCATTCTGTGATTCTGTGATTTTGTAATCTGTAGGGAGAGTATTAAATTTGATTAGATTAATCATCTCTATAAAATGTCCTTCAAAGTGAATTTAGACTTTGTGTGTTGCACAACACCTTTGCTAACTTGATTTGTTTCAGTAAAGTACAGTTTTCTGTTAAAATACTTAAATTGAAAATATTTGTATCAAGTGGAAAATGAAGATGTTTACATCGAGTTAAATTTTATAAGCTTCAGTGGAAGGCACATAAGTCAGATACCCATAACAACAGTCACTGTTCAGACATTTGCTTGGCTGTTTGTTCTTGTGACAAATTTGAGGAGATACCCTTGTTGATCAGTATTCTGTTTTGCCAAGGACCTAATTTACTTCTGAATAAAGGAATATCCAGTTCACAAAACTGCATATATTCCATCATCAGTTAAGATATTTTGAGTTATTTAATGTTGCTTTATCATTTTGTCTTTCATATTAAAGTGTTCCCTATAAAGCAGTTGTGGCACAGTGTATTACTCAGGGGAGTTGTGCAATTATTAATGTATCCTGAGTTAGTTACCATACGTGGTTTTTGGTAATTCACTAGTAATCTTGTCTTGAATGTGCTCTGTCCATCCCTGTGTGACAAGAAGCTTTTTTGCAGATAGTTCTGGAAAGCCACTTGATGGACAGTGGTGGAACAAGACACCCTCTTCATCTTGTTTAAGCAGGTTTTGCCATATGTGTCTTAACCATGAGTAAAAAATGGTGGGACAGCAGTGTTTCACAGAAATTGAAAGAGTGGTCTTCATTCAAAGGGGAAATATAGGGAACAGGGAAATGCAGCAGTGGTGAGGCATTGCAGAGGCTATGGACAAATATACTGTCTTTCCTAATGAGGAGATGAGAAGGATGAGGAGGAGAGTGTAGTAATTTCAAAGATAGGTACCACTTACGAGGGGGGAGAAAAAAAATGTCTTTTTTTTTTTTTTTTTTACTTTGTGGATGATGTGAGATTTTTTTGTTTTGTTTTTTATTTGTTTTGGTTTAGGTTTTTTTCTGATTCCTTCTTACTCTTTCTGTCAAAGGAAAAAAAAAGTAAAGTATTTTTTATGAACTAAGAAAGATATATTAGCTAGTTTTCTTCTGCGAGCAGTAGTTGTATTTTGATAAGTTATTCTCTGAAGAGATTAACTTCTTAAAGACAAGAAGAAATTACTTTGTAGTTATTTACCAAGATGTTACATCAATTAATCTATTATATATGCCAGAATATATTTGTCACAGGAATAATGACTTTTACATATTAATTGCTTTCACATAGCTGCTGGGATGCAGGCACACACTCAGTAGCATTTTTTTTTTTAGTATTGTGATTATTGCTCAAGAAGCAGGGTTGTACATTCATGGCATGTATAGCTGTATTTTAAAGATCCTGTATAAACCTAATGATTTTTTTTAGGTGCTATAAAATTTATTGAAGACCCTAAAGAAGCCAAAACTAGTGGTATTAATTTGTAATGCACCTTTTACAGGGATCTGGGTATTTTTGAATGTGTTGGGAATGTGTAGAACATGGAAATAGGAGCTCTCTTTTTCATGTTTGTACAAATCTAAACAAATTTTGTTTGAACCCTCCTCCCTTTCCTCGAACACTTACAGTCTTTGTGACTGGAACTGCTAGAGCTTGTCAGCTCCCAAAGGTGTGTAGCTGTTTATGCAGAGGAGGGTGAGTGGGATTGTACATAGTCTCCAGAGATCTGTTATTATATATTGTGTAGTGTCAGGAGGAAGTATTAGGCAGCATAGTGTCAAAACTTCATCTTTCATTTTTTCAGTAAAGAAATAAACATATTCACACATTTGAACACAAAAACTGTTCTTTTGATTTGAACAGGTGGCTGGGAGACCCTGTGATCACAGGATGCAACCTAAA
Source organism: Caprimulgus europaeus (assembly GCA_907165065.1). The sequence continues at coordinate 33,945,384 of OU015523.1, read as the reverse complement.
CTGTAAAACCTTATTTTCCTAGTTAGGTTTTCCGAGGAGCAGTGGCCCCCTGCCCACGTGTGTCTTCTGCAGCCTGGTGTAACGTGGGCTGAACTGCAGGTTCCCCTGGAACTTGGGCAGCTGTGGAAGGGGCGTTCAGAGTCCTACTGGAAGTGATTTTAATGTGTCATCAAAGACTTTTTGATTCCTGGCATTAGTAAGCAAATTAAAAACAGTCATTGGTCTCATAAGGGTGCTGAATTTCAACTCTTCCGTAATTTTCCTTCAGATTTCCACCAATCAACTGCATGAGGACTTGGTTTCTCCATATGATAGGTACACTCTGCTTTCTGTCTAAACATTACCAAGTTTTTAATGAAATAAAGGGATTATTGTTCCTACCTCTGGCCCTGACCCTTAGAGTCTTAAAAAAACAAATGGTATATTTGCCTGCATGTCTTACTGGATAAGGACCTGCATGGAGAATGCTGACAGGCAGCCTGTGATGTTATTTCATGGTTTTATCCATCTTGTACTGACCCATAGAAGCTGATTTCTTTCAAGTCAAACATTTATGTGTGGCTTAGGAGGTAATAAAATATTGCTCTTTTTTTCCCAATTAAATGTAGGTTGCCCATTTAAATCTAGGATTTCACTCTTTGTATTTGGAAAGTCATTTTGTTGGTAGGCATGTAGGCTTAAGGAGCTTTTACTTATTTTGCTTACATTTCACTCTTTCACTTGTGCTAATGCAGTTATTGGGGAGGTGAGGGGGGGGGGGGGGGGGGGGGGGGGTGTGGCTACACAGTGAACTTGGCTGGGAAACTGATCCAGTTAAAAATAATCCTTTTTTATCTAGATATTAATAACTCAGATCAGTTCTGGCATCCATTTGGCTGTAGTACTCTGCAAATGATTGTATCAGCAAAAATAAAAGGCAGTAAAGTTTCTGAATCAGCAGTCCTATGAAACTATGGCAGAAACTGTTCCTTTTCCGTTTCAAGTTGGAAGATCTTGACTGGATACTACTTTAAAGCTACTTTGACTCTTAGCATCTTTTTCTCTCTGACTTGCTAGAAATGCCTGCTGAACAGATTTTCATTTGCAGGCGTAATTCTTTGTATATTATTTTGTTTATAAAACACAAATTTGAAGTTGGTAGCAGAGTCTCAACTGCTTGTGGCAGATAAGCATGTTACTGGTGGAAAATATCTAGACCCAGATGTTGTAGCTGTACATTGCCAGAGTCAAAGATGGGCATCTGGAAGTCTGAATGTGAGTGTGGCCACTTGTTACACAGGACAGATGCATTTTTCTGCCCCTGTGTTTTTAGTTGAAGTGTGACTGTGATGGTGTAGTCTGTCTTTCTGCAGTAAGCACTGTCTGCGTGCTTGAAGATGGAGAAGAAGGCTTTGTTGTGAAATTGGCCTGAAAAGGCTGGAGAACAGAGCACATGAAATGTTGGGGATCTGTTTCCATCTGCTGCTTCAAAGAGACTATAAACTAGTTATTTGGGTTAATACAGAAAGTCTCTAAGATGGGTAGAGTTTTCCTAATTGGTTGATTTTTTTTTTCTTGATTACTTGAAACAAATAAGACCAAAAATTGTTCAATGTGCTTATTCATCTCAGTTACATAAAAAGGTACTTACATATATATTTTTGCCTTCTGAGTTACCTGTCAGTAAAATACTGTGACTTATACGTTTTGTAAAATATAATTGAAATGTTACTCAGTATTAAATAGTACATCTAAGTAGCAAAATACTCAGTAGAAACTTGACAATCTTAAATTGCATAAGCATGTAAAGTGGAAAGAGGTATTTGAGCCATCTAGTGGTTGGTATGAAGCATTTTAACATGTTTCGGTAATTTGTAGAAAATGTAAATTATATAGGCTTCAAAATAGGGCTTGTATTTTACCTCACCAGCTATTTATAGCAGGGTTTTGAATAGCAGGTGTAAAATTTAAAAAGTAATGTTTACTGGAAAACACGGATGGATACTTTTTGTGATGAACTTATCCAAATAAAAGTAAGAGGCCACTGAAAAGATATTTCTTAATATGGTAAACAGTGTCACAGAATCTTACAATGTTAAGTAAAAGTACATTTTGTAGATGAAAATTTTGTGCAGTGATCCCATTTGGTGCTGATATGCATTAAGCTATTCTAGACTTTCATGTTGGCTGTTGCCATTAGGAACTTGGTTGCATGTTGAACTTGATGTTGAATTCTGCAACACAGGCAGAAAAGTTGCTTGCTAAAGTAATGAACTTTGTGTGCCTCACCTTGAATTATTTATGGGAAAATACTGCATATCTTGAAACTCTGTAATGTCTACCAGTCCCTGTGAAAGTCCCATCTCGCTTCAACTGCAGATTAAAAGATACTTTTAAATCATTAATAAGACAAATCTAATAAAAAATCAACAAGCAATACTGACGGTGTTACATACGGTTAGAACTATAGTATTTCAGAACAGATAGGTACAATCCATGCTGACACTTCAGAATTTGCACCTTTACATTTTAAGTGGAGAGTCTTAAATCTTGCCGTGTTTTTTATTGAGAAGACAGTGGCAGCTTAACAGATTTTTAAGGCCACTCTCAAATGCTTTGTAAAGCCAAATGAGAATAACAAAAAATGGGAAAACCAGTCACAGAAAAAGGACAGACCAGTAATGGTTGATATGTATTTTACTGGGCTCGGGACAACTTGAAAGCTTCATGTGAACTTGCTACGTTAAGTACATTTGGACAGATCACCTGCATCTTGAGCCAGGTTGTACATTGAAAGTTCATTATTATTAACCCTTAGGATCAAAATATCAGCTAGATTAATCTTCTGAATCTGTAACTCATTTGGACTGTGAATTCTAATAGATTTCAGAAGAGGAAATTAAATTGTTTGAAGATTGAAGAGATTTTAGTTGTCTGGCATATTTTTTCTTGAATTTTGCAATGTAGCGATGAAGGATTTTTGTTATTACTATTATTTTCAATCTTTACCGCGATCTGGTCTTGGTTACGGTTGGTGGATCTCTGAGGTAACACTGGACAGTTTTGTTAAGTTCTGTTCTACAAATGAGCCTGACCCAAACACAATAAAGGTTAGTAGGTTGCAAGCTGCGAGGTTGCACATGTGAAAATCTTTCTACCTTACTTCATTTAAAATTACCTTTTAAATCAAGGCATCATGTATGCTCAGTTTTTGAGCTTGCCTTCTTTCCTAGTCTGTTGTTGCAAGAACATGCTTGGAAAGTGGGAAATACTTGGGACACAGAATTAGATATCTTTTATCTTTACAATGTCCATGCTGTGGTTTTGTTCAATTAAGCAGGAATGTGGTTTTATGGTAGTATTGAAGTGTCATCTTTTATTTTTTTTATATACTTCCCCTTCCACTCCCCCTGTTAACATCTTCCAGTGCTCTGATTGCCGTAGTATCTGGTCATACCATGGCATTTTCTTGGAAACTGTCCATTGCTGAAGCTATGATCCAACTGTATTCATGAAAGGATCCTTGGCATTTCCCCTGGTTTTAATTTGTCTTTAGAAAATGCAAATGAAGTATAATGAAGTGGTAATACTAAGTCCTGTTTCTGATGAATGCTGATCTTTGAGTTGTGTTCCAGTTACCAGTTATTTTCTAGGAGAAATTTCGTTGTATCTTTTATATTTAGATAGGGTTTAAGGCATGACTGGGATTCCTTTTTGTGGAATTCCATTGAAATTTGAGTTATTGAAGAAGTGTGTGCAAGTGGAAGAGGGATTATCTTGAACTACAATCTTCAACAAAGGAAATTCCCTCTCTTGTCCATATATCAGAGCTTTGTGGTTTTTGGGATGTATTCCTAGTCTTTCAAAACCAGAATTATGCATAAGAAAAGCCTAAAAATGTGTCATAGGCAGCATGTGCATGTTGTCTCCTGTAAATAATGGAATGGCTCTGCTAAATAGAAAACAACTGTGCTGTGGCATAACTTTTAAAAAGAAAAGGCAATTTGTTTATTTTTTCTAATTTAGGACATAATGTAATCATTTTTTGTTGAACTGGATGGTTAAACATTCATTAAACCTCCTTGGTAGTATCACTTTAGAAGCAAATCATACTTTTCATGGAAAGAAAATGGAGGGGAAATGGGTTTCCGAAAGGAGAATTGTTTTTTTGTTGTTGTTCTTTTCACTTTAGACACTGAAATTAGAGTGTGTGGCTTTGTTTACTTTTATGTGAGTATAAATTATGACGACTATGAAATGATGTTCAGTCATAAAACATTTTTTATTATTTTAAATTGCGAAAGACCTCTACTCTGTCATTTCCTTCCCTGCTGTTGTACAAGTGGAACAAAGCACATCAGTTTCTTTGATGTAAAAGTACTTGAATGTTATTATTGTTACTATACCTCCAGAAAGTATTTTGCAGAGCATCTTTTCTTTTTAATGTGTACCTATGTTTCAATTCCTTCTTTTTGGTTCTTGTTCAACGTAAAATTTCAATATGCTTATCTTATAATGAAAATAGAATGTCAAAGGATAAATAAAATACTGGAAATTCAATCTTCCAGCATACCTTTGTCTTATCTGGGTTTTAAACATTGTTCCTTTCCTTTACAGAATGCTGCCTTTTTATATGGCCTTGGTTTGGTCTACTTCCATTACAATGCCTTTCAATGGTAAGTCAGAATAAACTAACAGTATTGTGCAGTGTTTTATTGGTAGGTAAATATTCCAGCTTCAGTTCAGTGTGTGTACAATAGTTTTGTTTTTGTTTTTGTTTTATTTTTTATTATAGCTATGATGTTTGAAGACATACTGTCCAGGGTCACATATCTGACTTACTGTAACATAACTGTGACAACCACAGCAGTTGCTTGAAAAGGAAAGCACTTATAGGAGAATAATTTTAGTTCCCTACAGTATGATTCAGCAATGGGGATGGAGCAGAATGACTTGACAGGTTTTTGCGAATTGTTGTTATCGATAAGTCTGTAACCTGTGTTTGTTTGAAAGCCTGTATACAAGAAACTTTACTTTTCTCTTGGAAAAGAAGTCACAATGTGGGCTTGTTTTCATTTAGCTTGATATTCAGTAATCTTTACAGAACTGAATAATGTGAAAGTTTTGGATGAGAGAAGGGGTACACTCAGACTTGAATCAGAACATTTAAAACTGATGTAAAAACTCAGATGTAAATTCTGGCAGGGCTTTGGGCACTGAAAGGGGCTGCTGTTGGGTATGAGGGGGAGGATTGGTTTTCAGTTGGGTTTTGATTTTGCTTTATCAATGATGAAAGAAGAATGATAAATGGAATATGCTCGGTCACTGAGGTTCTGTTGAAAAGTCTTCAAATTTCCATTCAGATTTATTCATGCAGAGGTATAGTGTCACTGGAAAAAAGTCAGAAAGGTGCAGTGTGTAGGTCAGCTTTTTTGCACTCAATATGGAAACTATTAATGAGTGTGACTTTACTACTACATTGATTACTAAAAAAGTTTTTCCTCTTACTGGACTGTAGTTAAGGAGGCACCAAGTGACCACTGACTGATGGTTTGGAACAATAAAGTGGGATTCCCACCCCCCAGCAAATTGTTTCTATGTGTCTGTAAGGCAAAAGATCTGTATCTTCCTCAGGATAATGAAAATAAGCTTTTATTTTTCAATTGAAGATAAGTTGATTAAATCATGAGCTAAGAACCTGGATTTTTTTTTTCTCTTGCAATTTAGTGCTTTCTTTATTGATTGTGGCGAAATGAATGCCATGTGTTGTATGTGGCATGCAATTCTCTTGCATTCTAGTTAAAAAGAGAAGAACAGAAAAGTTTCAAGAAAACATGAGTATCCACTGTTTTAAGGTTGTGATCAATCTTGGTTGCATTTTGCCAAGTTTCACAATGTTCTTGTTCTTATGCCGGCTTGGCTTCAGCATTTAACGTTCAAGAGTGTTTTGTGCATGAGGAGTTCTTAGAAGGGTTATCTTGTGACAATTTGCACTGTAAAAATGGTAGAAAACTGTAAGATAAAATTAAATAAGACAAAGTAGTTAGATTTAGAGTAGTTGATTTTTTGACAGACCATCTGTTCAGCATAGGCTTTTGCCATCCACGGATTGTGCTATTTAGCACCTTCCAGTGGATGGAGCAGCAAAGTCAGTTGATTATGAGGCCTGAGTATTAATAAATCAGATCTTTGAATTAATTTAGATTCTTCTTCCACACCTTTAAGTGAGATTGTTGAGAACATGAGTATAAATTGATGTCTTCACTTTATGTTAGAGCTTTATGTTAAGGTTGTATGGAATAACTATATTTGCTATTTAATTCATACAGCAAAGTTACGTATAGTGTGGTACTAAGGAAGTTGTATATAATTAGAATATTGGGTAGAGTTTTTAGAGAAATTAAATCTAACGTAGATAAAAACTTACAACTTTGTGTGAGTTGGGTTTTGGTTTTTTTTTTTAATATCTTTGAGTGCTCCCCCTCCCATTTACTATGCTTTTTGGGAGCAAGAGGAGTGGGATGTGTGATTGTGGGTGTTTAGGTGTGACAAAATCATAATAAACTTGGAGGTGATAGCAAGTCATTTACAGTAGATATTTTCTTCTTTGTAGAGCTTAATCCTCCACAGGACTGTCTTGCTGATTGCAAGGAGAATTCTGCTTCTTTCAGAGTGAAATGCTAGTCAAACTGTCTTATTTTCTGCTGCAGCTATTCCATCTATTTAGGTTCATAGAGTACACAAATCCATATATTTCAGGCAGGTAGAGGAATCCTACAGACTGTTTAAGGTGGTTTAAGCTATCATGCTTTATCTATGAACTTTTTTTTTTAATTTTAATCCACACCACTTTAGGTATTTATAGATTTCAATGAGAGGCATGTACATAGTCCTCCTGAAAGGAAGGAGTAAGGAGGTGCTTGGGTTCTTTTCATGTCTCTCATAAACAGGGATAATAAAAAGGCATGTAGGAATAAGATCAGTTTTAGAATTCTTGTTCATATTTTGTTTAAAAAAACTTGAATTGTTTAAAAAATTCCACAACCCTCAAAAGGACAAGCAGACAGCAGGAGTCAGCCCTTAGTTGTTATCTGTGGTACTGCATCTCATCTCTTGGTCACCGTGCAGGCCTCCAGACTCTTGAGAATCTTATTTTTCATAGAAGTCCTTTGGAGGCTTCCGGGAGGCAGGAGCATTCTTTTCCATGTACCTACAGGAAAATGCACAGAACTGACCATCACCTGTGAGATGGCCTTAGCACAAATCACATTGGACCATTTGCTTGAACCAAAGGAGTCTGTTCTCTCTCTTGCTTTCTCTTTAATCTTTTTCCAGAAAATGAAGTTTTGCTTTTCTCACAGTCATCCTGAAATAGTAAAGCAGCTGTTCAAACCGCTTTTAAAGTGCCCAAGTCTACAGTGAGTGAAATCTAAGCTTTTTTTCAGTAGTCTCGCCTGCCATCCTTCAGTATTACACACTTTATTCATCTACCCAATAAACTGTTGTTTTCTGGTGGTTGCTCTTTGCCTGGAAAAGTGGGAGAGTCCTGTGCTGTCAAGGTCCATTCTTTGCCCTTCTTTGGCTTCCTCTATCTATACTTTTTTTTTTTTCAGGGGCAATCAGTTAGTAACACAGTAAGATTTGTGTTTGAGGGGATGTGGTGGTTTCTCTTGGCTAGCAGCCAAACACAACTGCTCACTCACTCTCCCCACTCCCAGGGAATAGAGGAGAAAACTGGAGGGTAAGGGTAAGGAGAATTAATAGGTTGAGATAAGGGCAATTTAAGAATTAAAATAAAATAAAATTTTAAATAATTACAATAATAATGGTAGTAATAGTTATAATAAAATAATGATAATAATAGTAATAATAAAATACACAAATGAGTGATACACAGCGCAGTTGCTTACCACCTGCTGACCAAGCCCATCCCGTTCTCAGATAATGGTCCTAGAGGAGTGACAATCCCAAAAACCAAAACCACAGTCCTGGGAGAGTGGGAGCCCCAGCAAGAGCCAGAGACCCTCATTATTGAATATCTTATTGGCATATCCAGATGCCAATTTGGATAACTAATTATAATATTCCTTCATTCCCTCCACCCCATCTCCTCCCTCCCCTCCACCTGCAGAGTAGCAAATTATGAAGTCCATTGACTTCCAGTGACAGTTAAAAATATTGGTATGTTATCAACATTCTTCTCATAACAAATCCTGTACTGCAAACAAAACACAATGCTATTCTAGCTATTAAAAATAAAACTTAAGCTCTGTCCCAGCCAAAAAACAGGACAGAGGGTTATTCTTTTTTTTCCCCAGCAGGACCGGATCTTTCAGATGGTTCTCAAGCTGTTTGTGTCAGAGGTTGACAGATCCAAGGAGCTGGGCTCTGCCGCACACCGAGTAGTTGTGTAGGTAGAGGGGTGTGTGGGAGTGCAGACCGCCTGGTGGGGCTCTCCCTCCCTTGTGTGTGAACTCCCCACCCGCCATGCAGACAGCAACCACTGGACGGCTTCATCACATGCAGCGTCTGCTCTGCACACCCCCGGGTACATCAGGAGTTTGTGCCACTGTGGAGGGCGCACAGCGTCTGATGGAGTAGAGCAGTGGAGGTGCTTTGCATGAAAGGCTCTGAGGTTCACCCAACTGACAGTGACCTTGCACTGGTCATTGGCAGTCTGTGGAGTTCCCGGTTTGGAAACATCTGCAATGGAAAGTCCAAGAGGGATATAATTAGAGAGCAGAAAAACAACTTGCTTACTTGTGATTTTCAAGGTGCACATCGGTATTGGCGCTTCTTTCCCTATTTTGTCAGAGTCCTTTCAGCTGGTCTTGTGTCTGTAGTTACCTTCATAAGGAGGGTAGAATTTAAACACACACTGTGTAGATACTAATTGTTCAAATATTTCTCAGGTTTCAGGTGGATGAGTCTATACATGTAGTTTTTAGGTATATAAAATGTAGACTACATATACTAATTGTAATTAACTGCTAATGAAGTGATAATTAACTTTCTCTTTCTGTGGTTGTCTATCAAACATACTTACTGGATTGATGAAAACAATTCTGCTAATGTTGGGGAAAAAACAGTACTCAGCTGCTGTTCTAGAGAAATGTAAAGACTTTGCTGCTGAAGTATTTTACCATTCAGCTGTTACGGCCTTGTGGACAGAGGAATTGTATCTATAGACTGTAAAAGTATTTCATAAAATTGCAGTGTCCTGACTGCTGCTATATACAGACATTTTGTTTATGTCCAAACTATGATTGTGAGTTTCAAATAGAAACCTGTCCATCATAGCCTCACATTGTTTTCATTAATGAGGCTGTGAAATTATATGAGACTTAGAATAGGTGGTCAAAAAATTAAAAGAGGATAAAAAAATAAGAAAAAGAAAGTTTCACTCTAGCTGCATGAAGTATTTTTCCTCATATATTAGAATAATGTTGTGTTCTTTTGTCGAGTCATTCTGATTTTCATGGTTTTTGTTTGTAACGTGAGTGTTAACTTTTGTATCATTATGGATACTGTTTTATTATATCTCCTAATGCAAAGCTGATTTTATTCACAGTCTATCCAAGTAAAACCTTCCAATAAAATTCTTATGAGAGTTCACTAAATGTTTAATACAATCTTCTATTAATTATTATTCAGCTGCTTTCTTCACTTTCATAATGGTAGGCATTGTTGTATAGATGAGTGGGTGGAAAGGTAGCTGCAGTATTGATTTTGGAAGTCTTGATTTGGAGATGATAGATTCATGTCACTTTTATTTTTCCTGAGTTACTGTAGCAGTGCTGTGCAAAATGTAAGCCCAGAGGTGCTTTTCATCCTCTGTAGTGTCTGTTTTCTAAACCTGCTTTCCCATTTTGTCGAGTGTTAAATAGCCTTTCCTGCCTGTTAGTAGAAACACTCCTGTTCTCGGAGAAAACTCTTACTTAATTTAAATAAATTCTAGTAGACTCAACTGTTTCTTACCAGGCAGTTGGTCATTATCTTCAGAGAATAAACCAAAAGTCATCTCTTGCTGAATTTAGACTACTGTCATTTATTTCTATAGTGTGAGAGCTCCCAGCCCTTCATTCGATGATTTATCCTTTGGACTAATGTATGTTTAGTCTGCTGAAGATTAAAATGAAAAGCTCTGTCTGTGCATGAAGGCCAGTTAATTAGTGGTGGAGATTAACAACCGACTTGAGGAAGGCTGTGTGCCGTCATCTCTGAAGGAAGCTGTTAGCCTCTTAAGCCAAGGTCCTGCTTCATATGTGACAGATCATCAAGCTTTTAGCTTATATCTGCTCTTCCAGTTTTGGTCAAGCCATAAGAGAGCTTTCAGGGGAAAACATCTGAGTAACTTGGATGCCTTGGATCCTCTAGACCTGTATGTTTCTGGATGTGGGCTTGAGCAGAGGACAGAAATGGGATTAGTGGTGTTTCAGAGCAAAGAAAGATCTGTAAAAGGATCAGCTGGCTCCTGCTGTATCCAAAAGGCCCAACTCAGGCAAACAGATGGGCCAGGAAGGACTGCAGCGTGGGGCCATGTTCTCTCTCATTTCCTTTAACTACTACCACACTTGCTCCTATTTTATACTTTTTTCATATCCACTTCCTTCTGTGTTGTACCAGCCTCTCCCAAGCCCCGATACCAGCTGCACTGGATGTTACTGAGCACTTAGAACCGAAGTGAATGTCAGTGCTGTTGCAGATGTTGTGCTGTTGATGTAGTAAGGTACTGAGTCTGGAGCTCTGAGCACGGCACTGGGAAAAAGGCACCCCTAAAATACAGCTAAAGATTTTACTGTAGTCCATGTTCTTGATGTGTTCTGTAATACTGAGTGCATTCCTGTTTTGTTTAAATGTTTCCCATAGGCAAAATTAGATCAATATTAATTCAGCTATGGTGTAGAATTGCTTGTCTGTCTGTAAGAGTTAGTAAGTAAATGTCTCTTCAGAGTTTGAGTGTTTTATTCTAGGAATATGCTACTGACTATTTAAAATCAGGCTGTTGTTACCAGATTAGATAGGGGTACCTACGACTGGTGAAAATACTTTCAGATCACTTTGTTTTTGAAATTTTGAAGATGTCCTTTTTCACAGAAGTAGTGGAAGTAATTTGTATTTGTTATTATTGGTGATTGTTATCTGGGAGAAAACTACAAAGTGTGTAATCAATATAGAATTAACGCTACAGTAAGTAAGATGCAGTCTAGTATTTTGAATGGAGAAGATAAAATGTCTTTAGTTAGAAAAGCTGCTTTGGGCAATATTTGGTGTGTTCTTACAACATTTTCCCCTTAATTTAGTGATGTAATTATGCTTTATTGTAAGTTGATATTACCTTTCAGAATCCTCTTTTAGTTTTATTACGGCATCCAAGGATATAGATAAGATGCTAGCAAGACACTGATTCAGGAGTTCCCTAGCATTTTGAGTGCCTATGGCTTAATTCTTTAAATGTAAATCCATCATGTATTAGAAAGTGAAAGAAAATTTCTAGGTGAAGAGTCTTTCAGCAGACTGTTCCAGTGGAACAGTGTGTCTGTTCCATTGCCAAATCAGTGCAGTGGATCAGGGCAATCAGTGCTCCCTGACTATGCTCCTTTGAATTTTTTAACTTTTCAGGGAAATAATGCCTTTAAAACATCTCTGCCTTTCCTCCCTAAACCATCTGTTTGAGTGATCAAATACAACTGAAATGTATAGCTAGAGTATTATTATTTAGCTGTTAGCATGGGAACTCTAACAGTCTCTTAAAGGGTACAGACATTTTGATCTTGACTGGGTTTGTTGGATGTATTTTTCCCAGCATCCATCATAGTGAGCTGAAAATCATGCCATTACTTCCTGCATAGATGGTGTCTAGGAGAATGATGCCTTGTCCTCCTAATTTTCTTCGTCTTTGTACATTTGGGGCTTGGTTTCATTGGAAAATTCTGTTGGGTTGTAACACTGTATCTCAAAGACTTGTGGTAACTACTAATATTGAAACTGACTCCATAGGCAGCTTAGACAAGAGTGGATGGTGTTGCCGTGTCATCTGTATGGAAATGACAAACATGACACAAACCTCATAGTGGTTGTTGTCTGTGATTAGCAGGTTCTGTGCTAAGTGTGACAATGTTTATGTGTTGTCCACTGATGGTAATTTTATTATTTTTTAAGTGCTGTGCTCCTCTGAAAGACCGAGCTAGGCAACATTCTTGTTCTTTTGAATGAATGACAGTATACATCAAACTAAATTTCAAAACTGCCGTTAAAATTGGTTGTTATACTTGTGGCTTTGTTTAACTCTTGCTCAGCTGTAGCAATGAATTAATATTTCCTGTTCACTAGACAACAGACTATAAAAATATTTTTTGTCTCTTACAGTTTCTCTTAGGCTTTTTTAGAAATCCATGTTTCAGTGACCCTTGCGAATGAGACCTGACATAGGGGAAATATGGAAATACTATTTTCTGACCAAGCAAGCTAACTAAAATGTGAAGAACGTGAAGTTCAGAAAGTGCATATGAGCATGGTCACAATCCCACATGTGGTATAGAACTGCAGTGTCTTTATTCCTGAATTTTGTCTTTTCTTTGATAGGGTCCATAGACACTGGTTTTCTTGTTTTTAGAACTTAGTCTGCTGTCTTTGAACAAGATGCAAATGATGGATTTTAAACACCAGTGGCTAACATACTGGTGTATGTACTAAATTAGAGTTAAGACAAGAAGTGCAAATATACTATCATAAAATCTATTCTTCAGCATAACAAAAGCATAGCTTAAAATATATGCTAATATTTAGTGATCAGTCAGTCTTCAACCTTCCAGTTTGAGTGGTGTTCTTGTAGATGATGGTGAGCGTGCTGCTATGAGACATGGATCCTTGTTTGTTATGATTTCAGTGTAGACACTGAGGTGTGGGATTCATCATCACCCCTACTACTCCAGGGAAGTTGAGATGAGATGTAGGAGACCACTTAGCTGGTGCAAGCTTGTCCCTTTTGCACTTCACTTGCTTGTTTTCTTGTGTAAGTAGAAAAGTAGGGTACAAGGTAGGGAGACGCTTTCTGAACAGTTGTAATAGAGGAAGCCTCATTTCCACAGTAAAAATGTAATTTTTTTTAAAACCCATCTGCTTTTAAGTTGTATTTAAACAATTGAGCCAGTGCTTTAGGTACAAACAATTTTGTTGCATTGTCTAGAGGAAGTTCTATGCCTTTGGTTTGCTTTACCATCAAGAATGAGAAAAGAACCTGTCCAAATTTTAGAGCAGCAGAAGTGTTTTTGCTGATGGATTAAAAAATTATCATTCATGTGTTTTGTGAATTAAAAAAGTCTATGAAAAATATTTATTGAATTTCCCATTGCAACTGCTACCCTTTTGTCCTTATAAATACTACACTTGGAGAGTAGGAATGAAATCAGTTTGCCTAAACATTGTGTGATTTTTGGGCATCGTGGTAATTCCTGTCCAGTGTCCCTGTGCTGCTCCACAGTGGGTACAGTTCTCCCCACAGGCTTCCCTGTCACCTGCTTGCTCAGCCTCAATCTCTGGGCTTGCCTAGGACAGCAAATCCCTGGCCTGGGTGCTTGAATCTGTCCAAAGTGAGGCTGATTCCTATTCCTGTTGTTGTATGAGCAGTGTTGTATGTGAAGGTATTTTGTTTCAACCTATCATTGAATTTCAGGCAAGCTAACACAATGAGCCATAGCTTCTTTCTCACTTCCTCTGTGAATTTAAATCTATTCTCTTTTAGTTGCATTTCAGCTCTCCTAATTTTATGCAGTTGGCCTAAGAGGCAAAACAGTCCTGTCAAGAATCCCATTTTTCTGCTCCAAGGTGTAGTTGTTACATAGCATTTTTGTTTTATCGGGTGCAGTCCCATCACAGGGGCTTGTGTAGAGAGGATTTAAAGGTAAGGAAATAGAATCAGAGCCATCTGTCCCTGTCATGGGAATAAGAAAAGCAAGTTACAGTAGGAAGAGGTGGCAGGCTTTCATATTTCTTATTTTCTTGGCGGTAGTTGAGTGACTGGAAACTAGTGGAGCAGTAGGTATTAGTAGAGTCCCTACATGGCACTGGTGCTAGGAAAGGGAGGACAAAGCCGAAAATGGAGCAGGTTGGTGCAGTGGGAGACGTGAGTGATCCTTCTTTCTAGGCCTTCTGCTCTGCTGCTGCTCATGGGGGTCTGCACTATGTGGAATCAGAAGCAACCTAGCAGTTGGTTGTGACATGAATGATCACTGCATTGTTCTGAAGTTGCACTAATTTTGTTACTAATTCCCGAGTCATCCTTTCTGAAATAGCAGATATGTTACTGTATTTCATGCAGCAAATTAGTCTCTCTAAATTAATAGAAAAGATTAGACTTTCAAACGTACCAGGACAGCTGGAGTACAAAATTACCCAGTCCTTGAAGAATTAAAAGCCATGCACCAAAAACATTGTCTTTAAACCATTATTTTGATATATTCTTCTGTTACAGTGCTTTCTTATCCCCTTTCTGCTAGTCATATAAATAACATTTGTTATTAATTAATACTTAAGTAAAAAGTATTTTTTTAATCTGTGTTTTTCTTTCAGGGCAATTAAAGCATTTCAGGAGGCGCTTTATGTTGATCCCAGCTTTTGTCGAGCCAAGGAAATTCATTTGCGACTTGGGCTTATGTTCAAAGTGAACACAGACTATGAGTCTAGTTTAAAGGTAGGTTTAAGTCCTTTCAAATTGGTTCAACATGCGTTACTAGTTGTGTTGTGTCTTAAAACTGCAAGGATGCATAAGCTTATAGTGGTTAAATACTATCTGCTTTAGAAATAGAAGTGCTTCAATTTGAAGTATCTTAGTCTAAAGGCAGAGTAAGGGTAGGATTTGAGCTGGTAGGTGCTATAAATACTCAATATAGCTCAGCAAAATTATATATGAGCACTAATACTCCAAAAGCTAAAAAGTCTGGTGTAGGGCTCTCATTAAAATAGTACATTTTGAGGGGAGACTGAGGATGTACAGAAAGTTGGAAGAAAAATAAGAGAAGAATTAGCAGCATGGATTTCTCTTATGTTCTTTCTTACCCTCCCCCCAGCTGCACTATTGTAAAGTGGAAGTTCTTAAAGATTATTAAAAATATAAAGCTTTTATGAAGAAGAATATATATCAATTTATACAACATCTACTTTCTGAGCTATTAATCGTTCTTTTATTTCCTGGTTTGAGAGTCAGCTTTGAAGGCAACAATTTTTGGTTAATCACTTATAAAAGGTTTGTGTTAATACCGTACTTTGTTTCTTCTGTACTGCTTTAAATGTTTTTGATGCTTATATTCTTTTTCAGTCTCCAATTGTAATCTGTCATTTTATCTGACTCCATTCACCATGTTTGCACATTTTTTTTTCCCCTCCTTCCATTTCCTGCTCTATCCCCATGTTCCTTCCTTCCTGACCTTTAAATTTAGTTATATGTGTCTTGGAGAAAGGAAGTGTTCTTTAATGGAGTTTCGTGTGCTGGACAATATACATGCAGGGTTGAGAATTTCTAATTAAGTGTAATTTGTAAACATATTTCTGCATATTAATCTCTCCTAAAACTACTGAAAATATTGTTTCATTTTCAAGAATCTTGTGGCTTCCTTTTCCTGGGAGATTGTTTTCCTAGAAGTTGTATTTGTGTGGCTAGCACATTGTCCAAGATTTGAAAGAGCAGAATGTTAACTCTCAGATTTTCCTTTCAGTATTTGTAATACTGAGTAGCATTTCTCTCATCAGGCTTCTTTTTTTCATCCAGAGTCCAAGCTTTCACCTACGGAGACAGATGGAGTTGGAAATTGTGCTTAGAGAGGATGATGTTGCATAGAAGTAGGAAAGATTCAGTTCAGTGATTGGCAGAGGAAGGGGAGGTAGATGTAGATCACTGTGCTGGGGAAGGGATTATGTGTGAGTTTGGGTGGTCCTGTTTCCTTATGCTTTGGCATGGATTTAGAATTGGCTGTCGTGATACTTGGGGAATAAAAGCGCTGAAGAAGTAAATTTTTGTTTTATTTTTAAAGAAGTCAGGGACAAAACAGAAGAGTAAATTTACAAGGAGGTAGTAAACTTGTAATCAAGTAGTGGAAGGAACTTTTATATTTTAATTTTTAATAGAAGAAATTGATGAAGAAATAACCTTTTCCTGCTGTGCCATGAAATATGTAATTCTATTACTGAATCGAGTCTTTTAATAGATATTATAAGAATTCAATCTAAATAATTTACTGTGTTTGATAGTCACAAGTTTGCAAAATAGAAAGGTCACTTATTGCAAGGTTTTTGAGTAAACCAGACTTTTATTTTTCAGTACTCCAGCCACAAATGGGAAAAAGACTGAAGTAGTATTTTAAAAACAGAAATAAGTTATTCTCTTATAGTGCAAAATTATTATAATTCCCTTGCTTTTGTGTGCAATGTG
Organism: Caprimulgus europaeus; assembly: GCA_907165065.1. The sequence continues at coordinate 33,928,979 of OU015523.1, read as the reverse complement.
ATTAAGTCAGTTAAGAAAGCAAATGGTAGCAATAAAACCAGCTTACCTGGAGCAGAGTGAAGAGCTTCAAAAGGATGATGAAATAAACATGACAAGGGGGGGTTGCACTAAGGAGAGTTTCACGTTGTCCTTAAATCAGTGTCACTGCAGGTTGTTGCTGAAGGGTTGTCTCATTTTCCACCTTGCAGTCCTGACTGCATTGTTTGGCACCCTCTGCTGAACTGAGTTGGGTGATTATTTTTTTTCCATTTGCAAACTGAGGTGGATCAGAAGTCTGAACCAGCTCAACTTGAGATTGCCCAGTTGCTAGGTCCAATGCAAGGCAGATGGCAGGAGTGTGTGAATGGGAAGGAGCTGTTGTATCCCCTTCTGATGCTAAACATAACACGAAACTCTAGTCTGGAATTATCAACCGAAACACCTAAGGTAGAGTTTCTGGTTTGCTTCCTTCCAAAGGGAGGTTGCAATCCTTATCAGAGAGTAACAGTGAGGATCAGGAAAGAAGAGACTTAGTGGAGCAGTCCACTCATTCTCCAACAGCTTCAGCTGTTTTCAATTCCACTCAGATGTGGATTTAATGGAGAGTCCTGAGACTGATCTCTTTTGTTTGAAAACAAAATATTACTGATTGGAACATCTCAGCTTATACACCAGTATGTATCAGTTGAGGAGCAGACTCAGTAGAACAAGCAGGGTAGTAGCTTTTTTAAAAGCCAATCTGACTGGTCCCTGAGTTGAGGTTTAAAAACACCCTTAAGCCAGAACTCTGAGTGACAAGAATATGAGAGGCAAGTCAGAAAATACCTCCCTTGTGACTAGAACAAAACAAAGAGCTGGTACTGTGGTTATGCACAAGCATGGGGAGAATAAAATGAGGAAGAGCTATGATGAAGGAGGGTGAAAGGATGTTTTCACAGAATGTCTGTCTTGTTCTCTGAGAGTGTATCTTGTCTCTTCACAAAAGAAAGATAAGTAACCCAATGTAAAGAAAAGACACAGTTGTCTTGTTCTGCGTTTTTTAGTTCTATGGACCTTTCTAAAAGGATCCGGGATTTTAGAGGATAGTTTGGGGTTTAGGATCCAGCCTGCTAGTGATTGGCCTTGAACACAAACCCTTTCCCTGTAATTCGTAGCCCAATTTGAGCTTCCTATTTGACACTGAGATGGAAAGTGGAAGTAACTTTTCATCTGGTATTCGCTTGTGACTGTTCTGGATTTCACAGATTGTACCAACGTTGCATTAATGTACTTTGAAATATCATAATATTTTTGATGGTATTTAAACATTCATGTTAAGTCTGTAATTGCTAAGAATAAACCATTGCCAGCCAATGAGTCATTGTCAGTAAGAGTCTTCAGGCAGAGGGGGAAGATGAGAGTCTGAAGGTCATATATTCCATTTTTTTCACAATTTTAGACCATTAACATAAATCATCTATATTTTATGTAAGCAATTTAAACACAAAATTAATTTTTACTATTTTAAGATGTTGATGAAGATAATTACTAGAGTGCTGTTTAACAAGCATAAAATCAAGTCGCAGTGTTTTTTCAAAATCAATTACTGCTCTTGCATGTTTTTAACATTGCTGCAGTTAAGACTTGCAAATTACTGTGAGAACCCTTGACTGCTCCGTTATCCCATTGCTATAAACTCTGTCACCAGTGCTGTTGGAAATTACTTGGCTTTACATTACATCAGGCTTACATTAAGGAGGAAAAAAAAGTGTCCCTTCTGCTTGAAAAGAAAACAGTCCTTGTGTAACCTGACAGTTCAGGCAGTGTTACCTTCAGAGGTGATATGTGAAAGCTGAATTTGCCCCGTTCACCAGAAAAGTGCAATTATTAATTCCAAAATCAGCTGGCAGTGGCCTGGAGGGAGGCAGGGGAGAGGAGATTTTTTTTTTTACTACTATAGCAGCAACATGCTATTGAGGTTTACATCACAATCCTAACATTTTCACACTTTGCTGTGTGTCCTGCTGCCCTCTTCCCATTTGCCATTTCCTACAAACGACACTGGGAATGCTGTGTTCGATGGTGTTAACTGTGGTGGCATTGTGATAATCTGAATGGAGAATAAAGCAAGATCTCTAGGAATTTAATTTTTACTGGTTTGGTAGATGTAGCTGAAAAAAAATGTTCAAGCTTCTGAATAGGTGCCACATTATTTCTGTCATGTCAGTTGCTATCCTAGTAATTTTACTATTTATTGAGTATATTTTTTCAGTCTTAGCCCCCTTTTTTCGTATGCGTATTTAATCATCCTGTCTTGCACATGTCTGCCAGTTCTTAAGTACTCTGGAATCTTAACCAATTTCTAGCAAATACATCAGAATGAAAGAGATTTCAAAGAGAAGTTTCCAGAACATTCCTGTGTGACATGTTGCCCCAGAGCCATTTGAGCTCTGCAAGCTGAGGATCAGGTGGTCCAGTTGGTTTTGTCTGCAGCAGAGACATCAAATGACTGGTGAAAAATTCCTATGAAGGGAACTGTTCCATCCATACAGGAGTTGCTGTACCTTGGGCAGTAGGGACTCTGGACATGAGCTGGTTATTTTATGGCAAAACAAGCTGTGTTGTGCTTTGGGAATTCTGTTTGGTTTTGAAGTATTGCAGTTGCATCCTGTAGCCAGCAACAAAAGCTTTTAAAAAAATGAAAACTAAATTTCTTATGTTTCAGTTATCTGCCTTTTAGTAGAAAGACTGATTCTGCCTTTCACTTTTAGAAAATTTCCCTCCTTATTTATAGACAAAACAGCTACCCTAGTAGTTTGCTTCAGGCCTCTGCTTTGATCTTGCCTGTAAATCATCAATTTAAATATAATTTTAATTTTTAAGTTATTTTTCTAAAGGTTCTAATTTGTTAGTAATGTTAAGACATACTGCTTATATTAGGATAAGAAAAAGCCTGCAAAAGAATTATAATTTACTGGGAAAATATGCATGAAATACATTAATAGGCATTAAATAGAGAAAATTAAATACTGATGTACAGATGAACAGCTCAAAGTACTTATTTATAGCCAGTTAGACACTGAGTCCATCACTCAGTCAAATAATACTCCCGTCATAGATATCTCTTTATGGAGGATATTTTTAGCTACTGCAGCTATTGTATGCCAACATGTAGCTGTTATAGACATATTGTTCGTTTTTATGTTCTTTTTCTGAGTGATAAATAAAAATGTATTTATGAAAATGGAAGTTTGTGTTTTCAAGCCTTCAAGTGCTGTTTCACAGCCTAGTTGTCTTTCATATGTGTTTAGATTAGTATTTTTTTTAAGCTTAAACGTGTTAAATTGACACAATGTATTTATTTTTAATTATTAAAGAAAATTTACTAATCAGAATAAATAGGAGAAATTTTAATTTCTTATGTCTAGTTTTTTGTCTGTAATTCTGCCTGAAACTTAATCAGCGGCATTTTTAGGTGAAAATCAAAACAAAGGGCTTCAGCAATTGCAAGTTGGTTATCCAAGTTTTTGTGTGCTTCACCTAAAAAGCATTTTGTGGAAAGCAAGATGAAATTAGTCAAGATATTATTTTAATAAAAATGTAAGTGGGTGGAAAACAGCATTTGGCAATGAAATTATTCTCTAAGTCTTTGTAGTTTGTGTATGCACATGATGGAGACACATATACAAGGCTTAAAAACATGGAAGTGTTTTAATGCATCATGGCAGTGCAATCAAACTGCAGGAGAGTTATTAGTGCAACTGGTTTTGACCGTGGTCAGGATATCACAGTGTCTGGCCTAGAGAGTGTTCTCTTTAGTTCTCTCTGTTTCGTTTGGGATTTTGAGTCATTTTGGAGTTTTCCTATAGAAGAAAACTGTAAGCATATTTTAGAAATGCCATTATTACAAAGAGGTGCAAGTGCTAAAATGGAATTAACCTGCTTGGGTGGCATCTTCCATCATTTGGAGAGTAATAAAGAACAAGCCATGAGAGAGAAACGGGTGACTCAAAAGTTGAGCATTCCAGCTCGGGAGTATTGCTGCTGGTACGCTTACTTCGTTGGTGAACTTTCTCCTCGTGAGAGGTATCTTGGTCCAGGTTTTAGCTGTAACTCTTAACTGACAGGTTGGCATTCCGGGCACGCAGTAAGCACTGGCTGTGCCTGCTGGCCAGGTACCAACAGATACCTGGCAAGGGTTGTGCTGTGCTTTCCATTCAGCCTGGGCAGCCATGCGGGCTCGGGGTGGTTCGGCTCCGAGGTGGTGCTGGTGGTCAGCAGTGGGGGCAAGCTTCCAGCCCTCCCATTTCCCCATGGCATTTTATTGCTGCTGGCAGTCCTTTGGGCTGTAACACGGGGATAGCTAAATTTTGGTGCTGCACAAATAATGATAAAGCATGCAGGCAATGTGAGTGTCAAGATAGCTTTATGAAAAGCACTCTGGTGTACTGTGCAAGGTGTTGGTCTTTCTGTTCAGAAATCATTTTTCAGACACAGCTAGTCAAAACAAGAATTTGTTCTGAACATACTGCTGTTATTCAGTGTGTGTGTGTGTGTGACCTTTGTTTCTTCTGCCCTCATGCAGCTTCCTTCTACCCTCTCCACTTAATAGTTTTCCTCAGTCTTGAGGTTTGTAGGTTTGTTTGTTTGTTTTGTTTTGTTTTTTTTTTTTTAATATTGGACAGAGGTAACTGAGTGTTTACACTACACAAACCTTCATCTTACAAAATGACTTGTGAATTGAGAAGGTGCTGGAGAGCAGAGCGGTGAGCTGAGGTAGCAGCACATGTGTCACGTCCTCTCCTGACCCTCTCCCCTGGCCCCAAACATGCCTGGCAAATGGAGGCTTGGCGCTCCGCCACGGCTGATTACGCAAGGCTTTCTGTGTCCCACTTCTCTGAACAAAGGCTGCTCTGGGGAACATAGGCATCACACCTAGGTCACACAGGCAGCAAAAGCCATCTCCTGACAGAATTTTACTGAGTCAGGATGGAGCTTTCCTTCATGGTAAGTCTGTGAGAATTGTCAGGTTTCAAATGTTGGCTTGCCTCCCTTGCTAAATAAATGCAGAATCAAGAGCTATTAAACTTGCTAATGTCATCCTGGAGAGAAGGGGGGAGTGGAGTCACTACTTTGTGGTCTCCGGCTTGGATGTAAACAGAGATAGTACTGAAAATCTTGCACTAAGAAGAAAACAGTTCTTTTTGTGTTGGTCATTTATTGATTAAGGGAACAACTAAAACCTGGGTACTTGCCTCTTAAATTGTATAAGACTAATTTGTTAGGAGAATTGGTGTTTAATTCTAGTAGTGAAAACATACGAAGTTACCTAAATTGGTGTCAGATTACTGTTACTTTACTACCAGACTTAATGCTTTCATCAGTTCTGTTTATATGCAATCCACTGTACTTCTGAACCTTGGAAAGGTTACCTTCGAAATTGTTTCCACAATCAGAGGCAAGTCAAGGACTCCAGAGGAGACAAAATAGGCTGTAGATAATTGTGCAATTACAGATGGCTACAAATCAAGGTATGTTATGACTGGAGCTGCAGCTCTTGAAGAGAGCCTGTTACTTTTTAACATTCAGCACACTGCCTTCTAGGTAAATCCTCTTACTCGGGATTTGAATTTCTATAGACTGCTGTCTGCCTTGAGGTATTGTATGTCGTCTCTGAACTGCGGCGGCCTCTCCTGCATAATAACTGTTTCACACAGCAGCAGCGAGCTTCAGTACTGCAATATTTGAGAGAGGTGCAGATGTTTGCTAGCCGCTTCTGTTTGTTGCAGGAATGGAAGTTGGAAATTATTAGTATTTTTTTTTTTATTTTTTGGTGATGGTAATTGTGATTAGTGGATCTGCTTTTGGCTGAAGAGTTTTATGTGTTAGAATGCATGCATGCTTTTTTTTTTTGGTCTGATTTGGAATATTTAAAGGGGAGCTGTGTATTATTTATATAGCAAGAGGTGTAGATTTGCTTGTGTATGTGTATTTCAAAGATTCTGGGTTTTCTGTGTATTGCTTTGTGACAATTGTTCAGTCCAAATGGTTTCTTTTGCTGTAGTTATGGGCTTCGGTTTATCCATTTCTTTACTGTTTGTGGCTTGGTGAACAGTGCAAGCAGAAATTTACTACACTTAGAAAATTTTCTTAATGTGGATTTTGAGATCTAGAAGACAGGTAATGTAGCAGTAAAAATTTAAATTTTTAGGAGGCATTGCTTAGAATATTCCTGCTTTTTTTATTGTACAGCACTGATACTCTGGGCATATTTAAATGTTAAAATGGTTGGATTTTCTTATGTGGTTGCCTGCTTTCTCTCAGTGAGTCTCACTGCAATAGCCGTTCTGAAAAGCTGCTGCAGAACAGTTGTCAATCGTTTCTCTTTAGAGCTGCTTATTCTTTATAATAGCATTGCTAGGTGAGAGCAAATCTGTTCTTTCTGCTTTATCTTTTCATATTAATTGTTAGTGACAGTGCAAGATGACACAGCTGTGCAAAACAGATTTTGTACCATTTAGATCAGTATACTCAATGTACTGGCCAAAGCATATAGGTCTGTTCCTTTTTTTGTTTTGTCAGGCAAAATGCAATATAAAGTAGAGCACTTTATTTTTATTTAGTCTTTTTTTTTTTAAAGTTGCCTGCTTAGTAGAATCACTATGGTTACCGACTAAAGGATGTCTCTGAGGCACACAAGCTGCATTGCAATGTAAGTGAGGGTAGATTTTAAGTTCTCTGACTGCTGAACACAAGAAAAATGAACAGGCAAGGCAGAGAAATAAGCTAATATTCAATATTTATAAGCTATTATTTAATGCTTGCTCTAAGGTTAAAAAATGTATTTTACAAGTAATCTGTATGCAGGTTCTTTGTTTTCTGTGCTCTCTTCTGGGAATTACATTGCTAAAATGTTCATTAAAAATCATACATTTGCATTATTGTTCAGCTGGAGTTTGTTTCCTTTTTTAAAAGCATTTATATATTACAAATTATGTTGATAGAAGTCAGGGTGTAAGCTTCATCGCTTTGCCTCGCAGAGCTCATGAGAGCGTCAGCGTTCTTTTTTTGTGTGTGCTTTACTGCGAATAATACATTAATTCTCAAATAGTTTTTCTGTTAAAATGTTTATTTAAAAATTTGGTGGTCTGTTAAACTCTTCTTATAAATCTTTGAGATGTGTGTTCTGTAGATGTGCTATACGCAAGGTGTTATTAGGACCATGAGGAAAGTTGTGTAGTATCTAGTAGCTCTGAGTGTGGCAATACTGAAAGCAAGTTGCATATGCATCCATTACTAAGGATTATTTTTTTTTTCTTCCCAGTTACACTAATAAGTTCCTGATGCCACCTAGTTTGGCATCCTGAGCAGTTGAGCTGAATTATAATTTTTGTGCTAACATAATAAAATATACTAAAGCCTACGTAAAGTTTTGTGTATTAGGAGCCACCTAAAACTGTATTTTGTAGATAACTGTATTTATTAACAGTAGTATTTCATACACTAGTTCTTAGATTCCTGTATTCCTAGGCCTTATTCTCTATTGAATTAATATGTTAATCCAAGTTCTACACTGTGTAGGAATTTTCTATGAAGTTTATGGAAAAGCTCAGAGGCACTTGAGTGTTTGTGTGGCTGTTCCATTCATTTTAACACACTTGGTTGCATTTCAAAATGTAAATAGTGATCACTGAATTAGCATAACACTTGTAAAATGGTTGCTCACATACAGACTTCCTGGCATACAGACTTCATTGCTCTGCTTGTGTGACCTTCTTTCTAGAAGAGTGAAAAGCTTGGCTCAGAACATCAGAACGTAGAGACATTTTAAAAGATATTTTTTGTATCTCTTGAGGAAAAATGATTTAAAATAAACAAGCTTTCATGTTTAACTGAAGTTATCTTAGAACCTGGCAAAGAGTATTTTAAGAACTTAAGAACTCATGTTTTAATATAAAGATACTCATTTTTAAGTGCTTTTTGACAAATGATAAATTTTTGAAGAAGACTTCACTCAGTTTGAAGGAGGAGTATTCTGTTTTTCTAGACAGACAGATTGAGAGCTTCACTGTTTTATCTCCACGAAGCTTTCAGCTAAGTATGACTTATATTGTCATCTGTATGTTCTGAGGAAAACTCGATCTTCCAGTTCTGACCATTCATTTGATGCAATCATTCTTCCCTCTGCCATCCCAGTTGTTGTGTGGAGATGTCTGCTGCCATCTTGCATTACTGGAAGCATTGCTACATGTTTGCAATAAAAAAATTAACTCTTCTGTAGTAAACAGTTGAACGGAAATTGAAAATTGTTTTCTTTAGGGCACATAGTAAAATACAGTATTCATTTTCAAGTACAAAATTGATTTATTCTTAGTAATTTGCCAATGTGCTAGTACTACTTTGTTTGAAAAACAAATCATTCTTTGTTTTTCAGCATTTTCAGTTAGCTTTGATTGACTGCAATCCCTGCACTTTGTCTAACGCTGAAAGTAAGTAACCTATATTATTTCCATTTATTTTGCTGTACGTTTTTTAAAAAACCCTTAACCAAACAACTGTATCATTTTTTAATGAACCAATCCTTCAAAATCAAAAGAATCGATCCTGAGAGAGGGAGACTACAAAAACTGTCTCCATCTGTCAGTGGAGACAGATATTCCAGTGGAACTGTGGATTGTTTTAGTAAATGGAGTAAGTAGAAACTGAGGCTTTAGCTTATTATTTGTTCTGAAGACTTGAGATGTGGACTAAATGTTCTATTTTACTGAACATTTATTTATTTATTTATAAATGTAGTGCACACATTTAATAGTAATTATTTAAAACTTTGTGGCATCTTGATTATCATTTTTTATTGATCATTTTAGTGACATTTACATTTATAGATCTAAAATTCTGCATCATTCTTACGCTGTTGAAGTAAGAAAAAGTATAAAATGTAATTTGATTGTTTATTAAGTGCCACCTGTATATTAGCCTGTACTTCAAGATGTTAATCTTTTAGTGTAGTATCTTCTATCCTATGCAGTATAAACTGTAGGCTGTTACAGAGCATCCTGCAGGTATTTACCCACAGTTAGTGAAATGGTATGCAAGAACAAGTGTATGTTCCCGTGTGTTTTGGAGTCTGTAAGAATCAAAAGGCAGACAGTTATAAGGGAAATGACTCCCTCGGTTTTTAAGGTTCCTTCATGCTGCTCTTGTTATTGAGCTTAAGCTAACTCCTAAGTCTAACTTCAGAGACATTGAATTGATTTAAAAGCATTTTTTAATTTCTTTAATTCAGAACTGGGTGGAATTCTGAATGCTCTGTCAGCAAGGTTAATGGAAAGGAGTTTGTTTACATGGGTGAAACTGCTGGCTGTATAGGTACCAACGAGCCAGCTGTGCTAAAAGATCTTCTCCAAAGCTTTGTCACTTACCAAGAGCAGGCACAGATAATTCTGTAAAATTATTTACAGAATTCTTCCTAAATCAATAAGTTTTTATTGTTTTCTACTAGATAATATGATTCTTTATTATGTGTCATGTTAGTTCTTATTGTTTCTCACTCCCTTTATCCGTTTTCATGGTATCTCTGAATTTCTGTAAGATTTTCCTACCCCTTCCCCCATAGTCTCCTCTGCCTCCAGATTTATGTAGAGGAATGGCCCTGTGTAAGAGCTTCATTGCCCTGTGGCCTTGGGCATGGTGCTTGAGAAACCCAAAGGAAGAGAGTGAAGAGGAATGAGGGATACTTTGTCAGGTTCTCCTGAACTGCTAGAGCAGAAGGAGAGCCCTGCACTCTGACCCAGGGTGTCGGGTACCATCACATAAATGCTTGAGATTGCCTTGATCCTACCCCTTGCATTTTAAAGGCTCAGTGAGTAAGAGCATTACAGTGAGCTTGTTCCCAGCAGAAATGTTTGAGTACAAAGCATGTCTTCTTTCTATTTTGGCACTCTATAATGTGACACCTTTAATTTCTTTCCACTGCATGGTATGGCTTCCTTTTGTAACTTCACACTGAAGGGGTTTTGCTATGAGGGGGAAAAAAAAGAGAGATTTTTTTAGATAATGAACTCCCAAAACAAAAGCAGAGGTTTTTCTTTCATCAGTATGGTGAAGTCGATGATGTGGTGAAAGTAACGGGTGTGTTATGTGCCGTCTAGAAAGGAACACAAAAAGGTTATTAAAATTTTAGGTGATGCATTTCATTTTGGCCTGGTTTCTGAAGTGCAGTAGGACAAAACAGTGTACAAAGGGAGCTTTTCCCCTCCCTTATGACCCAGATAGAAACCCTGGGACTCCAGATTACCTGTATAGAACTCTGTATCACACTATTCTGTAGCTTCAAGAGAAAAAAATCTGTGTAATTGAAATAAATTGAGGTTGGCTCAAACACAGATATTTTCTTACTTTTAGTCCTCAAGAATATCAGGCAAAAGTCTGTCTCAAAGGAATTTTCTCTCGTCATCAAATCAGAGTAAGGATTACACTCATTTTAGCTAGCTTTAGCTATTCACCAGTCAATGGCTACTCTAGGTTAGCAGTTCTCAAACCTTAATAGATCAGGCACTTCACCTTTGCTTTAATGATTTGAGCAGCATGAGAATAATTTCTCCTCTGCTTTTACTCTTGAACAACTTCAATTTTCTTTCTCCAGACAGCAATTTTTTTGCCTCCAAGAGCCGCTAGTAGTATTAACACATTCTGTGCAATTCGTATGAGGAATCTAGAATGGTTTACAGTAATGATCAGAATACTATCTGTAATTAATGCTTTTGGTGTTGATTGAAAATTAAAATGTTGGCAATTGAGTGAAAATAGAAGATAGGTCTTTATGTCTAACTCAGTTATATACTGAAAATATTACCTGCACTCTCTTGTACATCTCTGCTTGAAGAGATTTTATTGCTAATTTTACTGAAAATTTAATGGACTCTGCATTCCAGAATATAAATAAAATCCATGGACTTTTTGCACTATCTGTTTGCAGTTTTAATGCTTTGTTAGAATACATATTCATTCTCTGTTAGTTCTGTCATATTAAGCATAAAATATCGATATAAACAAATACTTTTTTGTATCTTCAATATGTGTTTTATCTTGATTTTGCATTGGTAAATTTGAAATGTTGTCGGTCCCTCAGTTAAAAAAACAATGGAATTGTTGTTGTTCATTTAAACTAATAATTTTTATTTTCCTACTCTTGCAGTTCAGTTTCACATTGCCCACTTATATGAAATCCAGGTAAGCTTTAAGCTCCTTTTTATGAAGTGTGGTTAAGTGTCTAACTATACGATGTAATTGATGTGTGGAATTCAGATTATAGAGGTAGGCTTAAGTCTCAAATTGTTAAAGAAACTTTATTTGTTCTGGCTAAATTAAAAATATTTTGTATGTGGACTGTCATGCTATAAAAAGGAGTAGCTATTTTAATAAACTTACCCATTTACTAGTCTCACAAATTGAGTGCAAAAAAAACCCCCTAAACATAATTTTTAGTAAAATTCTTTTATATATATATATATAAATTAGAATTTATATATAGATATAAAAATACATAGTTTTCCAATTCTTATATATATTCATATTGTTTCTCATACATATACACACACAGTCAAGTCTAGCCACTTGCCCCGGGTGACTTTTAAGTGTATTTGACGTGAAATTCTAAAATTTAACTGAACGTAGCTGACGGAAACATTTGAGATCTGAGGTCAACAGCACATGAAGCACTGTTATTAATTCTATATCAAATCCAACCACAGAGTTTTTTAGGTTAATCTTTTGGGAAGTTACAGAACACTTACTGAGCTTCCAGAATATAAGTAAATTAAAACCAAGTAGCTACCGAAATAGCTATTGTATATGTGTAATTTGACTGACTGGTCGTATCATGTAGACTGTATGCCCTTTTATCATGTTTATAGGTATTATATGACTGAGGAAGGGATAGAGCATGAAAAGAAAAACCATTGTAATTAAAATGGATGACAGACATAAACTACATTTTCAGTCAGTTGAAAAGGAGCTTGGTAAAGTGCTGTCTTTTGATGGCATGGTGGAGAATTACTTTAGGTATTTGTATATAAATAAAAGATACAAATTTGGTAAACAAGATATTTTTCTTTTAAATGCTTTTGTTGGAAAGCTATGTGACAAGACAGAAATCCCCAGTCTCAAAACACCACTAAGAAACTTCATGGACTGTTGTGGTTCTTACCTGGCCACCGTCCAGATTTCATGCTGAGCACTGGAGCACATCTGACACATTTATATAACAAAGCATCCTCACCACAGTAGTTACTTTGATCTGCTAGAGTAAAATGGAAAGTTGAATATCTCAGGTCACCATGCCACGTGCCTTATATAATTATATGACCAATGTCACAAGTGCTTAAGCTGTGTTTTCTGAATGACAATTGTCGGCAGCAGGAATTTTATTTTAATGCAAGTCAGAGCAAAAAAAGTTTGAGTGCATTCTGCTGTTAGACTTGGCTTGTCTCACAATTCTGCTTGGGGGGTATCTTATTTTCTGGAGTTTGAGAAACTTGGAACCACAAAGGATCTTGCCTTTGTTCTGGATGTTACTTCTGACACAACGAAGATATGTTTTTGGAGGCAAGCTGGTTGCTTGGTGTCTTTTAAAGGACACAATGCTACAGTTTTCTGAACCCTTCCATATGTTTGCAAATTACCTACTCTGTAATATTTGATGAAAAAGTTAATTAATTCTTTAATTATGTACCTTCACATTACTGGAGTTTAAGTGATGAGCTGCCAGCCTCCGAACAAGAGAATAGGCCGGTGCTGATAAGAGTTAGCAGGGTTAGCTGGTGTTCAGTGGTAGTTGTTACTATTTCATCTGTGGCAGTGAGAGTCCCTCTAGCTATTTAGAGTGGTACCTTATACAATGTCTAAAGGAAGATGTTGGGTTGGATTCCCCTCCCCCTTCCCATTTCTAAGACCAGGCATGATGCAGCCAAACTTCAAGGACTTTGGATCTTTGGAATTAACTTATATAAATAAAACCAAATGTAAACTTCTAAAGGGTAAATAGTACCACAAATAAAAAAAAGTAAAAAATACTCTAGATCTGGAAAACATACCCTGTTTTGATTGGTCTTTCTACCTCCTCCCAGCATATAAACATCTTTTTGAAAGTGGCAATACTAGGCACCAATATTTACCTGTTTTGACATCTGGATTTCTGCCTCTGCTGTCATGCTATACAGTGAACTTCCATTGATTTGCTTTTCCTTCATAGTCATAAACTACGAATTTTGTTCCCAATGTTAAATTTAAAATTTTTCCTGATTGTTTTTATTTTGCTGGCCATGGATATTTTGTTTATTTATATTATTTGTTTTCTTACCAGTTGTCTGCATTTCATGAACACCAATTAAAAATCTTTTCTACCAACTTCCCCTTGTTGCATTTGAAAGTATGTAATTGCTGCTTTAATTTTTCTTCCTGACTAGAGTAAGATTTTAAAATCAACAGAGTTGTCTTTTGTGATTGTGAGATCTCAAGAACCTAATAACATTTTAAACTTCTAATAGATATTTATGTTGCTTAGATTCTTCTTCTCTGTTGTCCCTCAGTTGTGCTCTTTGCGTAAGAAAACCCATAACTAAGTCAGGGCATTTAGGTAGCCCCATTTATTTTAGTACACTCTTCATCTGTTTGCCAGGATGAAGTCTTATGTTTTTCTACAGAATTTTTAGAAAGTAAAAAAAAAAAAAAAGTACTCTTACTGACAGACCTCAACATTTACATCTTCTAGACTTTTGTGGGAGAGGAGGAACAGAAGAATTAAGCATTTAAAATACATTCACTGTTAAACAATTATTGTTAGGATAACACAAAGATAAATGCTGGCATTATTACTAAAAATTTCATCTATCGAGAAGTCTTAACCTTTAGTATATACAAAACACTTCATACTGTTACAGAAGTCAATAGAGACCATGATCCTAACCTAGAAATATGTTTTCTATATCAAGACCTGTTAATATAGGGAGTTAAGAATGAAATGTTTCCATGCTTCAAGTTCACATATAAACCATATAGCAAACAAGAAGGTGGCATACCTTCATTCTCTAGGCATAATCCATAGATGTGTTTTAATTCTAAATATGATGGGACTCTTACAAGGACAACAAATATGTTGAAAAGGCAGTTCAAATATACCAAAGGAAGGAGAAAGGCAAAATTATGCCAGCCACCAATTGCTGATAGTCTTCATGTGCGTTACGAATTTCCTAGGAGGAATTTGTGTAGGATTTTTTCAGATGTAGACTTGTATTCAAGCATTCCTCTTAAAAACAATATATCCACTTTGTATAAGAAGCATAATGCATGTATGAGGAGTTGACCAAATTTAATAATTTGCAAATTACCCTCAATTATTTTAAGTAGTCAATTTATATTAAATACTATCTTATTGAAAGTTATTCTCTTACCATATAGATATATACACATGTCACTCATTAAAGCTTTCATATGCACTGTATGCAAAAAAAAAAAAAAAGTTACAGAATTCTTTGTCAAAGTGTTTGTGTGCTGTCAGTGCTGTGAAATCGTTGCTATTGGTGATCTGTTGTAAGCTTTATGATTAATCCGTTTACTTTTTTCCTTTTGCAGAGAAAGTATCACTCTGCAAAGGAAGCTTATGAACAACTTTTGCAGATCGAAAACCTTCCTGCACAAGTAAAAGCAACTGTCTTACAGCAGTTAGGTATGTAAAATTAACTTCTACTTTCCTGTGTGTACCTTTTTTCAATCTTTGCCTTCAGCAGTGTTTTTTAAGGCTCCATTTCCAAAGTGAGTCTTAGACACTGAGTGTGATACATGAGATTTTCACCCAAAATAGAATGTATAACAGTAAATAATTAAGTAAATAAGAGAGAAGAGAAAGATTTTAATTAAAACAAAATTTAAAAAGTCTTAGACTTGGTACAGTGTGTGCGTTACAGGTTTTGGGCAATGAGAGGGTGGGCTTTCAGAGTAGGAGTGAAGCAGTTAGAATTCTGTATTCTCTGTTCTGCATCTGAGAACATCCCTTGGATAGCCAGGCTAAATGCAGTAAACCAAAATAGTCTGTTGCAGAATAGAACAACATGACAAATGAAAATTTTACCTTTTCTTTCTCTTTAATAGTACATAATGGAAACCTATTTCTGTAAATATGGAATCATTAGATTCCACAATAGAAACCACATAAAAAGAGAAAAAAGTATTATTTTTTTAAAAATTGTCGTATTCCGTATTTATAGAAAGCTGATAACTCATTTTTAGACCAAAATTTCTAATGGATGGGTAGAATAAAGGACTTTTGTCCTCTATGCCTTATAAAAGTATTTCCAGAATATTTTGTTAAAATTGCTTAACACAGTGCAAAACTTCTTCATTCACTTTCTCCATGTTCTTCATCTAATTTATTGTTATAAATATTAATTTAGCCTGCTTATGTCCATCTTTTCCCCACTCCCTTCACATAGTGGTCATTTAATTCAAATTAGTAACTGTCACTAAGTTATGGCCACAGTACTTTCTTCTTTTGAAATGCAGGTTGGGTTTGGATTTGGAGTGGGCTAACTTGTTTAGCTTTTGATTTGCTGTGTGAAATCACAAATGAAACTGCTGGAGGGGTTCACTGCAGGACTCCAGGTGCCGATCTTTTTGCTGTCACCCAGCAATGTTCCTTATATGTCGGTATCCTCTTTGAATTTTTTTTAGCTTGGTATTATCCCGCCTAGTATAGGTTGTCAGCAGTTTCATCCAGAAAGGCTGTACGTATGACTCATGGAAAACAAGCTTCCCAGAATAGCTGACGAGCACTTTTTCAACTCTGTTTGATGTACATTGCCACTTAGAACCAAAGGCACATGGTTGTATTTATAAAATCCAGGCACAGGTCTCTGTGCCAGCAGTAAGAGCAGTGACTTTGAGAATTGTCTGCTGTCTTGAAGCTGGATTAACTCCTTTGGTTAGATCAGCGTAGGTCACCTAGTTTTGTAGTGTGAGTTGTCTTCTATGTGTAGAAAGGGACAGAGTGGTCTTAGCCAGAACATTGAAGGAATAATACCATTTCTTTTGCTCTTCACTGTTAACAGTGATATTTGTCAGAATATGGTGTTTATTGCAGATTTAGTCTCTACCAGCTGATAATAAAAAGACCTCAGGAAGCCTCGTCTGGGTAGTGGACTGCTGCTTAGAAAAAATAATAGAAAATACCTGCCATCTGCCAGAATGCTTCTGGCAAGACCCAATTGAAATATATTTGTATCTCTGTGTCAAACTCCTTTTTTTTTTTTTTTTTTTTCTTTTTTTTTTTTTGTATGGACAAAATCTGCATTTTTGCTCATTACATTAGTCCCAAGAATGGAAAAGTAGTCAATATGCTAGTGAAGAATTTGAGTTAGGTCTTGCAAATGGGAAACTGCACAGTTGACCAGGGTTTTTCCATCACCTTCTTTCTGTATGTTCTTCATTTTATGCATGAGAAGAGACACTCAGTTTCCTTTACCTGTTACATTCTAGTAGAAAACTTTTGTTTGTTTCCCTTCATTCTCTCTCTTTTATTTTCTGCCTTTCTCACCTCCCTGCACAGGAATATGAAATCAAGAAGCAACCCTTGTTTCAGCAGTGAAACTAGATAGGGATCACTAGTTCTCGTTTCTGTCTCCTAGAAATAGCTTTTTTGTTCTTATCAGTGAACCTCAGTAAAGATCTCCTGAAGATACAGCATGTTATCTTTCAATCCAGCAAGGTTCTGTTGAAACAGAAAATAGGCATCACTACACAACATTTCCAAAGATTCAGGAAATTGTTTAATATCTTTTTTTACCCTTGTTCATAATCTCTGAACTATTACCTTTATCTCAGGCTGTGCCTGGCACTGCACCCGATAGATGTATCCTTAGTGTACAGTTAAACAGGTGCAAGGTGATAACCACCCTGGCATAAGCCTTTTTTTCTTAAAATGTGTATTTTCTATATGCTTAAGAATGTCAGTGACTTGGGATTCAAATCAAAATCATAACTTGTTTATGAAGTCCATGATAGAAAGTTGTGTATGTTATATGTCTCTGCAAAAATTGTGTTATACCCCTCTCCCCCCGCCTTTTTTTTTTTTCTGATGGGTAGGGTTTTGACTTGATCCATCTTCAGACAAGATAAAGTACTCTTGTCAGCACTGTAGATACTTGGCTCCTAACCTGATGTTTCTTGCAGTCCATGAAATACTCAAACTTCTGCTTCTAACCACTAAGTGATACTTCTTCAAACACCTCAGGCAAACATTATTAAATAGATACGGTTTACTTTTAGAAAGCCTTTTTTAAAGCCTGGAAGTTTGCCTTCCATTTGCAGAAGCGTCGCTGTGGCTGTTAACAAACTATAAGCAATGGAATAAAATATGAGCTGCACAGAACAGGTAGAAATGGAGGAGTAAGGCTGCAAATACTCATCAGTTCAGTTCTCAGCCTTGCCTACTTTGTCAGGCATTTCAGATGAGATCTGAATTTGATCTGGATCTTTTGAGTGGTGTTAACTGTGCATGTAGTTAGGCTGTAGCAAAACCAGATAAGCTCAGGGAGCTGAAGTTCAGATGATGGAGGTTTTAAGTGGACATTTAGTGCAGGCGTGTGTACAACTCTGTAGGTGACTAATACTTTATGCAAACCTTGGATATTTTATGAAATTGGTATCACAGTGTTCCAGGGACCGTTGATGGGCAGGACACTGTAAAAACATACAGATAATCCATTGTTACATCTTATGTTTTACAAATGTTGACCGAAAAGCAGTGGGTTGTTAAAACAAATACATGGAGATTAAGCAAACAGCAAGACATGGCTGACTAGTGTGGTACGTAGTGATTTCAGCAAGCCACCTGCCCGTTACAAAGGATTTCCTTGTACTCCTGATACAAATGAGATTATTTTGTGGCTGCTTAAAGGAATTTAATCTAAGCGTAGAGGCAGTTGAGGAGCAGCTTGAGAAGATGATGCAGATGCTTTATTTGAAACGGTAGCCAAGCCTTGCATCAGCGCTAGCGCAGAAATGCGTTTTAATAGCATGTGAGGGATTATATGGGAGCATGGATTGTGGGAGGCCTTTAAAGTGGGGATAAGTAATTCTTGTAATGCATTGAAAGAGAAAAAGGCATTTGAAGGAATACAGTGTGTATTTAGATGGGGGCATAAAACAATCTTTCAGCAGAATTTGTTACGTAGGTGGGAGGTGATTGCATTTATCAAGGTGGATGGAAAGGGCGTGGTAGCAATGAAGCTGCAGTGACAATGTAAGAAATATTTAAGTGGAGATACAGAAATTCTTACCAATATTCTTTCTGTTGGGGAATTGTCCAGATGTAGGTATGAGATAAATATGAGGATTTAGAAGAAAAGAGGTAAACTGACTTAATATACAGATAATTGATGTGTGTGATAGGGAGAATGGTGGCATTTTTCCCAGTAACAGGGAAGGTATCTGTGTTCAGAGGAGGAAAGAGTTAACGTTTTCAGATTAACTTTTTATAATAGAAGATTGAGCAGTTCATAATGGTGCTACTAACCTTGTAGAAAATTATTTAAACCAAAAAAACCTGCTTTAAAAGTACCTGAAAGTATTTTTGACTGAAGGTCCTTTTGTCCTGTAATTTTAGTATAGAACTTTTAAAGTTTTCAAATTTTCATTTATAATACTATATGTAAGTGATATTATTGGTTTATATACTACTGTTTTTAAAGAGGAACTAATGCTGTGAATATCCTGCTATGGCAACGTGTTAAATGGTTTTAGGGAATTTCACTTCTGCCTTTTATGGGTTCTTTTTGTAGGCTGGATGCATCACACCGTGGATCAGCTTGGAGACAAGGCAACCAAGGAAAGCTATGCTATACAGTATCTCCAGAAATCTCTAGAAGCAGATCCAAATTCTGGTCAATCCTGGTATTTCCTTGGAAGGTAAGAAATTATTTTATAGACACTGTAACTATATTTGTAATTTTTTTGAGGATACTCATTATTTTGAGTATCGTAACGTTGTTTTTCTTCTTAATACTTTCAGAGGAAAAATGAAGGGAAAGGATATATGTATCTACTGAAGTCTAGTTTTCTGGAAAATGTATAAAAAGACAAGGTGCTAACATATTTGGAATTAATATAGATGTGAAGTTGAAACGAAGTATGTTACCCAAGTGGTCCTACTGTTTTTGTAGTTATTCGGTCTACACATTTACAGTAACCTGAGTCTGCCCTGCCTGGTTTTACCTATTCCTCCTACTACTACCACATTCATTCTCTTTCTCTTCCCCCGCCCCCCTTCTTTTTTAGTAAATGCTCTGTAAATGCTGTTACTTTTCTTCATACCTTTGTCACAATTCTTTATCTCTTTATTTTCTCAGAATCTCCCTTGTAATCTCAATCAGTTTTTGCACTAAAATACAAATATTTTCTCAGGTATACATCCATTTATAAAAAGCATATGTTGCAATGAAATATTAGGCCAAGATAGCTCAGATTGATCTGTTCTAATATGTATTGAAGTGTTGTATTAATTCTGTACTATCAAACAGTATTTTTAACTTGAAAATTAACATATTCCAAGATGTAAATTATATAAATTTGATTACTTTTCTTGGTCTCCTTTTTAAGAGAAAACTGCTGGTTTGTGTAAAGTACTCTCACTCTTGAAATAATCAGGTTTTGCTGAAAGCTTTGAGGGCAATTCAGGTCCATATATGTACAGGCCAGTTCTGTTGTGAAGTACATTAGAAAGGAATTACACAAAAATAAAATTAATATTCTAACTTCAGTCTCTTCCAGCTGACTTTCTTGGAGGTTCTGGTGACATACAACTTGAACCTACTTTTATTTTTGTCATCCTAATTATATTCCTCTAGCTGTTCCTGTAGGACACGGCTCTTCAACCAGCTGTCTGCAGGCTAAGGGAGTAACACCGGCACCAAGCGTGAAGAGCAGTGGACTAGAGCGGGTGTGGAGGGGAAAGGGAAAATAAGCCAGGGATCATCTGGCTCATTTTGTCATCCACTGGGCTGAAATCGTGTCTTTTCCTCAGTAGTCCCATTCCACATGCCTTGAGCTAGTTGAGTTATTGCACAGCACCAGGATGGAGCCAGGGCTCCACAAAGTACATGTGTGCAGCTGCCTGCTCCTACTGTTCCATGGTTTTCATATGGTTTGAGTGAACCTAGGACTGTACTAGGAAGGGGAAGAAATGCAGGAAATGGGGAAAAAAAATCTAGTAGCAGCATCTCTTATACTCTACAGGGAGGACTAGAGCAAAAATGTTCCTGTGCCCCATTCCTCCCATGCATACGCTGGCAGGAGAGGAAAGGAAAAGGATTATAGAGTTGTGCATTCACTCTTCCTCTTTTTCCTCCTCCTGCATTCCCTTGTGTTATGCCTTGGTCCACTGGTTGTCTAAACTGGATAGCAAGTTGGTTTAAAGCTACCTTTAAAAAATATAGTGCTACCACTCTCTTCTTCCACTGAAAAAATTGTATCATTTTGTTTTAAGTTTCATTAGGTGCTTAGTGTTAGTGCTGTCCTAATCAGAGTCTTCATGTATGTGATAAGCAGACAGATGGAAACGTATCTATTGGAACTGGAGTTAGATTGTGGTTAGAAGGATCTTGTGAAACATTATATTCAGACTTAATGGATGTTTTTTAGGCAAAGTACTGTTAGATTTTAATGTTTTCCTTTCCTAGTATGCCTCAATAATACATGAAAGAGTGTAGCATGCTTGAAAAACCTTTTGTCTGTACTGTTCTGCTGGATTTTTATCTTTTACTAGAATAAATTTTCTGTTGTTATTTATGTGTTATGCAAGTTGTCAGTTCTTTTTCCAGCAAGGAAATTTACTACAAACAATATAAGAAGCAGAGCTATTGTAGACTAAACTAGTAAATGTATATATATTTTTAAGATTGTATTTATTTGAAGCTTTTAATTTTAAAAAGGTAGGTATTATTCCCTGTGGTATAATTGTAGTCCTCTTTAGAGTTCTGATATTTCTGCTTATAATGCCAGAATACCTTTGGATTTGTATGTGGAAAATACTAAAGTAACAAATTCAGAAAAAAATCCAGAACGGCAAGATTTCTTTACAAAATTTCATGCTCTCTGTATGCAGTAAAACTAACTGGTTTGTTCTTCATTACTTGAAATCGTACTGAAATGTGAGAAATGCACATAAAAAGCTTCCCAGGCAATCAGGAACCATTCTGATTGAGTTGGTCAATATCTCCTAATGAAACACTGCTTGTAGAAAATGAAGTTTCATAGTCCTTTGTTTGATGAAATAGGTAACTTGTTTCTTTTTAATGCTGTCTGTAGATAAATATTGTTCTTATTGACTGATAAGTTACTATAAATGAAAGAAATGTAAGTCTTTAAAATGTGGTATGACTGTTCTCCTTACAAATGCAGTAAGCTAGTGTTTAAGCAGTTTTGGTGTACTCTTCAAATAAATAATTAGTAATATATGTTGATTAAGATGTTTGAGTCTGCTTATGGCTGGCATTCAGAAACAGCAAATGTTTTGGATTAATCTAGTTGAATCATTTGCATGACTTAATATTTATCAGATCAGTCTTGGTAAGCCATCCTAAACAATTACCTTCTATAAATATTACCAAAGGTTTTTTGTTTTTTTTTTCTTCTCCCAGGTGCTATTCAAGTATTGGGAAAGTTCAGGATGCCTTTATATCTTATAGGCAATCTATTGATAAATCAGAAGCAAGTGCAGATACATGGTGTTCTATAGGGTAAGAATGATGCAGGGTAATACGGTGATATAATTTAATGCTAGTATATATAAATAAAGAATATCAGCTTTTTAACTTTTTTTTTTAACTCTTGTTCTCAAGTGGACTGTAAAGCTTTTTTATTTATACCTTCATGTTGTCAAACTTGTCTGGTATGAAGTTTAGATGATAAGTTTATATTTGCTTTCTCAACTTTTAAAAATCCTGAATATGCTATATATATAAGCACTGCATGTTAAGATTTTATGTGTTGTTTATGCTTATTACTGTGCTTTATACAATGGGAAAGTTTATTAAGGGTTTTGAGGGGACTGTATATTTGACTTGTTTATATTTTTACTTTGTTATTAATTCTCAACTTCACTAATCTTTCTATTCAGTGTGCTGTATCAACAGCAAAATCAGCCTATGGATGCTTTACAGGCCTATATCTGTGCTGTACAATTGGACCATGGCCATGCTGCAGCCTGGATGGACCTAGGCACGCTCTATGAGTCCTGCAACCAGCCTCAGGATGCCATTAAATGCTACTTAAATGCAACTAGGAGCAAAAATTGTAGTAATACCTCTGCACTTGCAGCACGGATAAAGTATTTACAGGTAAATGTTTTAAGAAGTGGGAAATATTCATCCAAATACACAGCAGAGGGGAGGGGAGATGTAACACACAAGTTTAACTTGCAGTTGTTTGTGGTGTTTATAACTTGTTTTCATGTGTATTGTAAGCATATCATAGCCTGTAATACTTTAATTTCTTCATTTTTAAGTGGAACTTAATTCCTTATAAACCCTATTTTGCACATTTAATCAAAGCATACTGTTTTACATCACTTTGCTTTTTTCTTTGTATTGTCTACATTTTTAAGTTCTCATAACATAGAGAGAGAATACACACACACTATCTTTCACTCTTGTTTGCAATTTCAGAAAAAAGGAATTATGAGACCTCTGAATCCAGAGCTCATCTTTGTTCTGATTCTCACAAAGGTTTATATTCTGGTTACCCTCTTTATACTTAGCACCTTTCTAAAACCCCAGATTTTAAATCTATCCTCTCTTTAAGACATAATTAGCTACAGCATTTAGGAAGATTTCATGGACTTGCTCTTACTAAAGTAGGCTTGTGTTAAATTTGCTTTTTACATAATTTTTCCTAGGCTCAGTTGTGTAACCTTCCACAAGGTAGTCTACAGAATAAAACTAAATTACTTCCTAGTATTGAGGAGGCATGGAGCCTACCAATCCCCGCAGAGCTTACCTCCAGGCAGGGTGCCATGAACACAGCACAGCAGGTGAGAAGTTGGGTTATGTTCTGCAGGTGCCCAGCTTTAAGGGTTCTTTACAATCGGTAGTGGTCAAGCTTATTTTATTGAGCACAGGACTGGCTTTTATTAATAAAAAGCCTTTGATTTATTTGCAGAGGGATACTAGATCAAGGAGCTCCCTACAATGTGGGAGAAATATGGGGGTACCAATTTAGAACCTTTGTGGATTTTCATTATTTTAAAAGATTTCATCTTAAATAGAAATGCTGCAGTGGCTTAATAATCCCGTGAAAGGTACACATTCCTCCATTGATGACCATATGGAAACTGATTTTTCAGTTATTTATACCATCTTCAGAATATCTACTCGGCCCTTTTAATATATGTGGGCTGTTAAAATAGATAATTTAAAGGAAAAAAAAATTAAGAATATATAGAACCATATTTTTGTCTTCCTTCTGTGATTCTTAGGCTTGTAAACCTCATCATCCAAATACTGAACCTGTACTAGGCCTCACTCAAACACCAATTTCACAGCAATCCTTGCCACTACACATGATTCCTTCTAGCCAAGTAGATGACCTGACCAGTCCTGCCAAGAGGAAAAGAACATCTAGTCCAACAAAGGTATATATTCTGATGAACTAAAGAGCCCCCTACCAAAAAAAATTATATGGAAACATGCATTAAAGTGATGCAGCATGCACAGGATTTGTGCTGTAAATTTGAATCCTTTGGCATCAAAGTGGGGAATGTTTCTAGGAATTTAAAAAAACATTTTTCAGTGATGTGTTCTATCAGGTTACAGTTCAGACAGGAAGTGCGTGAGGGCAATGCAGATCGGTGGCACTGTGCTACAGTCATAGTTGTATAAGTACAATCATAGTCTGATGAGAGAGGGAGACGATCATGTCATCCTGTCTATTGCCTTTGCTTATATTTAGAATTCAAGTGTTTCATCATCATGTAATAGTGTTACAGTAGATAAAGTATTCAGTTTTTAAAGTAGTAAACGTTTAAGTTAATTGCATAATTTGATTTGTTTCTCATTATGATATTAGATATTTAACTTTTTCCTCTGACTAGTCTGATACTGTATGGGAATGGTAGAATAAGACTTGGCATGTTTTATTATGTTCTTTGTTTATATTGTTATTCTTGAAACAATGACTAGTTCTTTCCTAAGTAAGTTAAAATCTAGATAGTAAAAGAAATTATGTTAACCCTTTGATAGTCATGCATTTTAATGTAATGTTTTCTCTCAGAATACTTCAGATGTTTGGAGCAGTGGCCATACAGTGTCACATCCTCCTGTACAGCAACAAATTCATTCTTGGTGCTTGACACCACAGAAATTACAGGTAAGTATGCTGAAGATCTTCAGAAGCTTTAATATATTTTTTGTTTCTTTCTTTCTTCCTTCCTTTTTTCTGAAATCCAGTGTGAAATACTTCCCAAGTAATTCCCACAGTGTAATTCAGGTTGTGCTAATATTTATGGCTTCTCTATGTGAAATTAGTTATGTAGTAAAATAAATAATCTTGAGCAGAAACTGAACGCTTACATTGTATGAAATCTGTAATTTATAAAGTAAGAACATACAGTAATTCTTTTTTCTTATGATGTTTTAAAGATAGATATGCAAATTGCCACACTTGTGTGCCAAGTGAGTTTTGCTACTTCCTGTAATGTGGGGAATATTGAAGGAAGTATTGTAATATCCTCTTTTTTCCTCTGAGGTAGCTTCTTGTATCAAATTGCATAAACAAATATGCACATTCTACAAATGCAGTTACTCAAATGGAATCTGGTACTGTTTTTCTGTATTATATGTCATAGAATATATGAAATGCTAGGTTTTATTTTTGAAATCTTGTTTCAGGCCTTTTTTGTTATGATGTTTTGTTGTCTCTTCAGTTCATTAGGCCTTGCAGTGAACTTCAGGAAGAATTCCGTATTTTGAAAATCAGGACTAGCTGGAAACTCTTACCCATGTATTACAAACACTGCTTTGGATGCATGGAAGAGTTGAAGGGAACACAGTGCAAAGGCAGAAGACATTCTGATTGACTTAGCGGTGTTCCCTCAACTCCAGTACAGTTCTTCAACTGTTTGAAGAACTGAACAACATTGGCTTTATTATGCTGCATAATTTTCCTCTCCCTTCCCTCTCTCTTCCTGCCACCTCTCCACCCCTTTGGTCCTCACTGATCACTTTTCTGTATCTCCCTCTCTTCATGCATTCTTATTCTTTCTCTCTGCTTATTTTATATGCTACTACTTTTTTGTCTTTTTAGTTTCACCTTTTTCCAGAGCCAACTTCCTCCTCTAAGCAGTATCTAAGTAGGCTTCTCTAAACACAGTATACTGAATTTGGTGGCAATAGCTTCCAGTGTATATGAATAGGAAAGCTAAAAGGATAGGATGCAAGAGGAGAGGGAACCTTGCATTTTCTAAATCAGCCTTTTAAAAGTGGCAACTCACGAGACTGGATGGATATGACATGTAACACACACCAAATGGCTCAGCTAACAAAAGCAGAAGGGGAAAGGGCTGTGGCCACACAGTAGCCTCTTGGGCTGCAACATGTCAGAGGAGGGGATGGGTGTTGGTTTTGGTGGGCAGCATGAACAGTGCTGTCTGCAAAGCCTCTGCACCCATAGCAGTGGAGAGGGGCACAGGAGTTTTGTTTTTGGGGGGTTTTTTTTTGAAAGGATTACAATGATATAAAGTAGCTTAGTATTTAAGAACAATGTCTATATGTCACCTTTTGTGTAGCACAACTTTTGCCCTCCTTTCCATACCCCCCTCCCTTCTTGGTAATAGTTACTTAAATTTGTCAGTTGCAAATGAGTTCAGTATCCTATCTTAAGATACTGTTCTCTGTAACTAAGTTGCATAGTTTTCTGAGTTTATTTTTTATATTTTCTGGAGAAGTTTTCATGTGTGACTATAGGTTGAATTTTCTTTGTGCTGAACAATGCTAATAGAAGAATAGCACATTACAAAAAGTGCTTAAACATACTTAATGATAATAAGAATTCTGCATAATCATACTTGAATGTAGTTTTCTTTTACAGTACCACTACACTTAATTTTAGTGTGGTGATAATATTTATACACTCAAATAATTTAGAAAGTCTCTTTAGTTTTAGTAACTAATAACAAGGTTGGGTTACAGAATACTGTATGGAAAGATGTTTGAGTCTCAGTCATGTTTTCAGCTTTGCAAATCTTGTCTTCATGGATAATTTTTAGTAATGTAAGCAAGAAAGTTATTAAAAAGCACATGTAATTTTAATGATTCTGATCTGTACTGCTGTTTTTTCAGCACTTGGAACAGCTGCGTGCAAACCGGAATAATCTAAATCCAGCACAGAAACTTATGCTGGAACAGCTGGAGAGTCAGTTTGTCTTGATGCAGCAACACCAGCAGGTGAGAACAAAAATATTTTTCTCTTTTTACAAAACTTTTGTCAGTAATGGTGTCTGTTGTCTTTCTTGCATTCTGAAGAATTTCTGTTTTACAGAGTTCTCATGCCCTTTTCTACATTACATTAAGTCACCTTTTATTGTATAAAGCATAATGGTGGTTTACTGATTGAAATGTATTGAGTTTAGTTGTGTTTTACTACATGGCTACCACATAGTGTAAAAGTTTTCAAGCCACACTTTCAAATTAAAGTGTGTGGACATGTCTAAAAGTAGTCTTACTTGAAAAGTACTTAGTTGTAGTAGCTGTATTACAGTATATCTCTCCTCTCATTGTTCACTTCTCTCTCTCTCAGTGTCCAACTTTAGCAGTAAAATGCTAACACTCAAACTGAAAAGCCTAGAAGAAAAGTGTGCCAATAACTTAACCTTAAAATTCACTCGCCGCATTTGTGAGCATGGCAGTCATCTTATTTCTCAAAAGCAACTATGAAGATCTTAAAATTGGTATAAAACTGGAAATGACCAGTGCAATGAAGTACACAAATATTGTATGATCTTTACTTTTTAAATGCTGTAGCTAATGTTCTTGTGCTTTGTTCATCTTCCGTTAGATGAGACAAACAGGAGTTGCACAGGTACGATCTACTGGAATTCCTAATGGGCCAACAGCTGATTCATCACTGCCTACAAACTCTGTCTCTGGTCAGCAGCCGCAGGTTGCTCTAACCAGAGTGCCTAATGTCGCTCAGCGTGGAATCCGTCCCGCCTGCCCCGGGCAGCCTATGGCTAATGGACCCTTTCCAGCAGGCCCCATTCCCTGCAGCACAGCAAG